>CM062057.1:26083666-28989833 GCA_030954485.1 Citrullus mucosospermus
GAAAGACGCGTAGGCTGAGAAGACATCTACGTTTCACCTAGTGCTCTATCTAAACGCAGTAAACTAATGATAAACGCATACCGATGAACGCCTGATTCTCAGGTTAGATTATGCGTTGTAAGTTAGGTATGATGCGTTTGACAAAATATGTACGGCTCTAACCTTTCCTCTAACCTTAATTCGATAAACCCAAAAATCGTTTATCAATGAACGCATAGTTTACTTATGCGTTGGACGCATGCATGAATAATAGATTATGCGATGAAATCAAATTGTTCAAAAACTCAACTCCTACTTTCATGCTTCTCATTTACAATTATTAAACTGAAATTAAGGAAATAAATACATGCTAACAACAAAATACAAACAGAAGCAAGAAAACAAAATGCAATAAAATAAAATTAAATACTAACAAATTCAAATAAAATAAAGCAAGGGTAAAAGAAAGCATCCCTAGAAATATAGACATTTGACAACGCAGGGACCTTTCGACGCAAGCTCAGTCATTACACTCTCGTAGGTCAATGGAAGTCTTGTTAATTTCGAACTCTCCAATGTGGTAGGGCTTTACCCTTTGTCCATTGACCTTGAAGGATGTGGTTCCATTTTCATTTGTCAGCATGACCGCACCATGCGGGAACACTTCCTTGATTATGAATTAACCCGACCATCGAGACTTCAACTTACCTAGGAACAAACGCAACCTTGAATTAAATAACAGGACCTTCTGGCCAACGTATAGAGTTTTCTTACTAATGTTCTTGTCGTGCCATTTCTTGGTCCTTTCTTTGTACAGCTTTGCGTTTTCATAAGCTGAGTGCCTCCACTCCAGGAGTTCATTTAGTTGAAGCTTTCTGGCTTCTCTGCTTGCCTCCTGGTCTAAATTGAGCTTCTTCATGGCCCAGATGGCCTTGTGTTCCAGCTCAAGTGGGAGATGGCATGCTTTACCAAACACCAACGCATAGGGTGACATGCCTATCGGTGTTTTGAATGCCGTTCTGTAGGCCCATAGAGCTTCATTTAATCTCTCTGTCCAGTCTGTTCTTGATGTGCTCACGACCTTTTCAAGTATAGACTTGATCTTTCGGTTTGTTATTTCAGCTTGGCCGTTTGTCTGTGGGTGATAGGCAGTTGCTACCCTGTGCGAGACATTAAACTTAGTCAGTAGATTAGTGATGATGCGATTTATAAAATGCGTACCTTCATCACTAATTATCGCCCTTGGTGTCCCAAATCGAGAGAAGATTTGTTTCTTTAGGAACTTGGACACTGTGTTTGCGTCGTTCTTTGCACAGGCTGCTGCTTCTACCCACTTTGATACGTAGTCGACCGCTACTAAAATGTATTGATTGCCGCAAGAAGGAGGGAATGGTCCCATGAAGTCGATTCCCCATACGTCGAACAACTCAACTTCCAGCATTGAATTCAGAGGCATCTCATTTAGGTTGGAAATGTTGCCTGTTCTCTGACAACGATCGCAAGCTACGGCATATGCCCTTGCGTCTTTGAATAATGTGGGCTAGAAATACCCACTTTCCAGCACCTTTGCAGCCGTTCTCTGCCCTCCAAGGTGTCCTCCGTAAGGTGCTTCATGACAGCTTCTCAGAATGCTATGCGTTTCATATTCTGGAATGCATCGACGCAGTATGTGGTCAGGGCCAAGTCTGTATAGATATGGCTCATCCTAGCAGTAAAACTTACTTTCATGTCGGAGCTTTTTCTTTTGTTGAGCGTTACATTCTTCAGGCCATTGGTTGCAGACCAGATAGTTGACTATGTCTGCGTACCACGGTTCCTGACTCTCTGCGTTCATTACATGCTCGTCTAGGAATCGTTCCTCTATATCACTCCAACTCTCCTGGACCTCTTTATTTTCCAACTGAGATAGGTGGTCCGCAACCTGATTCTCGGTTCCCTTTCTATCTTTAATCTCCAAATCGAATTCTTGCAACAGTAGGACCCAACGGATAAGTCTAGGCTTTGCGTCCTTTTTCGCCATCAAATACTTGATCGCAGAGTCATCACTATAGATGGTCACCTTTGACCCTATCAAGTATGCTCTAAATTTGTCAACCGCAAAGACTATGACTAACATTTCCTTCTCAGTAGTAGTGTAGTTCTCTTGAGACGAATTTAATGTTTTACTAGCATAATAGATGGGGTGCATTATTTTCTCTTTTCTTTGCCCCAATACTGCTCCCACCGCATGGTTACTTGCGTCGCACATTAATTCAAATGGGAGGGACCAGTCAGGTGCAACTAAAATCGGTGCTGAAATCAGAGCTTGCCTTAGAGACTCGAATGCGTTTAAGCATTTACCGTTAAAATTAAATTCCCTGTTGACTTCCAGCAGCTCGCTCAGTGGTTTTGCTATTTGCGAGAATCCTTTAATGAATCTTCTATAGAAGCCCGCATGGCCTAGGAAACTTCGCAAAGTCTTAACATTTGTGGGGGTTGGAAGTTTTGCTATCGCATCTATCTTTGCCTAATCCACTTCCAATCCAACCTTTGAGATTTTATGCCCCAACACAATACCCTCAGTCATCATAAAATGACATTTTTCCCAGTTGAGGACTAGATTTGTGTCTTCGCATCGCTTTAGCACTCGTTCTAGGTTGGTCAAGCATTCATCATAAGATTTCCCAAATACTGAGAAGTCGTCCATAAACACCTCTACTGACTGTTCCAAATAGTCCGAGAATATTGCCATCATGCACCTTTGGAACGTCCCTGGTGCGTTACATAGCCCGAATGGCATGCGTCTGAACGCAAAGGTGCCATATGGACATGTGAACGTCGTCTTCTCTTGATCTTCCGAAGCTATCATGATCTGGTTATAGCCGGAATATCCGTCCAGGAAGTAGAAAAATTCATTACCTGCCAGCCTATCTAGCATCTGGTCGATGAATGGCAGTGGAAAGTGGTCCTTCTTTGTTGCCACATTCAGCTTGTGGTAGTCCATACAGATGCGCCAGCCAGTGACCGTTCTTGTTGGTATCAGTTCATTCTTGCTGTTCATGATCACTGTCATTCCCCCTTTCTTCGGTACACACTGAACTAGGCTTACCCAGCTGCTGTCGGAAATTGGATAAATGACCCCTGCGTCGAGCCATTTGATGATCTCTTTCTTTACAACCTCCTTCATCGCGGGGTTAAGCCTGAGTTGCCTCTCAACTGAACCATCCTTACCCTCTTCCAACCGAATTTTGTGCATGCAGTACGAAGGGCTTATTCCTCTAATATCTGCTAAGGTCCATCCTATGGCTTTGATATGGTTTTTTAGGATATCCAGCAAAGCCTTTTCACATTCTGTCGTCAATGCAGAGGATATGATGACCGGCAGCGTGCTCTCTTCCCCCAAATATGCATACTTTAAATGCGTTGGGAGTGTCTTAAGCTCAAGGGTTGGTGGTTCTTCTAAGGACGACTTTGTTTTCTCTGTGGTTCTGTTGCCCAAGTCTAACCGTTCGAAGCTTGCGTTGGAGATTATATTTATTTCCGCTTCTCTTCCTTCATCCAGTTCATCCAGCAGTGTTTCGTTTTCCGCACATGCGTCGATGATGCTTGCCTTTTCTTCAGTTATCTCTTCGATCATCTGGCAAGAATGAAAATCATCGGGATATTTCAACGTATTAAACACATTAAATTTTACCTGCTGGTCATCCACTCGAATAGTTAACTCCCCTTCCTGGACGTCAATCAGGGCGCGTCCAGTAGCTAAGAAAGGTCTTCCCAAGATGATGGGCACCTCTCTGTCAGCTTCATAATTCAGAATTATGAAGTCAGCCGGGAAGATAAATTTATCCACCTTCACAAGAACATCCTCGATTTTCCCCTATGGATGCTTAATGGAACGGTCAGCGAGCTGAAGTGTGACTGTAGTTGGCCGTGCTTCCCCTATACCCAACTTCTTGAATATAGACAGTGGCATTAAATTTATACTGGCCCCTAAGTCGCATAGTGCCTGACCTACGTCCATTCCTCTTATAGAACAGGGCAATGTGAAACTCCCTGGATCTTTCATTTTAGCGAGGATATTGCTTTTAAACAATGCGCTGCATTCCCGCGTCAATGCGACTGTCTCAAACTCTCCGAGCCTTCTTTTCTTAGATAGTATGTCTTTCAGAAAATTGACATAGCTCGGCATTTGTTCCAGGGCTTCCACCAACAGAATGTTGATGTGAAGTTGTTTGAGAACGTCCAGGAATTTTCTGAATTGGCCTTCATCATTCTTCTTCTTTAGACGTTGAGGAAAGGGCGGACGCATAAGGGGATTGATATTCTGAGATACCGACGCAGGGTTTGCCTGCTTTGCTTTTTCTCTCCCTTTTCCATTTTCTTGTTCTTTAGAGGTTGTGGTTGTGGATGAAGATTGCGGTTCATGGATAGATGTTGCGGGAGTTTGTAGTGGAGTGATTTGAGGCTGCAGATTTCCTTGCATCCTCTGCTCTTGCGGTTCAGTGGGAAGAACCTTCCCACTCCTCAATGTCACAGCTTGACATTCTTCCTTACCGTTACCTCGTGGGGCTTCGGTATTACTAGGCAATGCTCCTTGGGGTCTCGTATTGCGCTCACTTGCCATTTGTCCCACTTGAAGTTCTAGATTTCTAATTGCAATGGCATGACTCTTTATTTCTCCCATCTGATTTTGGAGCATCGCTTCCAGCGACTTACGCGTTTCTTCATTTTGAGTAATCGTTTGACGCATAAGTGCTTCAAGGGATGATGATGATGAATTTGCTGACTGATTTCGTGGTACTTGATGCCCTTGAACACCTTGGTTATACACAGGATTATTGTTTCTCTGCGGCTGTTGTCCAGCCTCCTGCGTCTGTGATTAGTTTCCTCCTCATCCAAAGTTAGGATGGTTCCTCCAACCCGGATTATAAGTCTTAGAATACGGGTTGTTCTGAACATAGCAGACAGACTGTGGGTTGTAGGGACACATATCATACAAGTGACCCTCACCGCATTGCACACAGCTTACAAACGCTGTTGCATTCACCGTGTTCATTGCGTCCATTGATGCAACTGTTCCTCCTTGGTTGTTCAACGCAATTGTTCGCAGCAAGGATGTCATGTTGGCGATCTGAGCTGAAAGGTTACTAGTCGCATCCGTTTCAATCATTCCAGCTTGCGATCGTCTTTTATCCATATACCTGGATCCATATCCATCATCCACCCATTCATCTGTATTCCTCGAAATTCTGTCGAGGATCTCTTTGGCTTGCGTGTAAGTTTTGTCCATCAAACCTCCTGCTGCAGAGGCGTCAGCCACTAATTGTGATGTTTTGTTCAGTCCTCCATAGAAAATCTCCATCTGTACACAATCAGGGATACCATTATGGGGACAATTCCTTACCAGCCTTTTAAACCGGGCCCATGCTTCATTAAGCGTCTCCGAGTCCTTTTGCTCGAAGGTGACAATGTCTCGTCGCCTCTTTGCACTTACCGTCGGAGGAAAATATTTCTGCATGAACTTTTCAACCATTTTACCCCACATTGTAATCTCACCAGGTTAAAATGAATACACCCACTGTCTTGCCTCATCTCTGAGAGAAAATGGGAATAGCGTCAGTCTGATGCTATCTTGCGGTACTCCAGTCATAGGGAATGCACTACAGATTTCCAAGAAACTCTTCAGGTGTGCATGTGGATCTTCACCCGTTGCACCCCAAACTGCCCTGCGGCTTGCAGCATCTGCAACATCACTGGTTTCATTTCGAACCTTCCATTACCCTCGAAGGTTGGTTGTAAAATTTCCGGTGCAAAATTATATAAATTTGGCGATGCATACTCCCTCATCGGGCGATTTCTACCATGCGCCAAGAGAATCGGGTTTGTATCATAGTTTGCGTGCTCTTGCGCATTTGCGTTCCGCTTGACCTCAGCTTGAGGAGCTTGAGGTTGATTGTTTTAAGCATCCATGTTCTCTTCAGTAGACTGATTGCTCCTTCTTTGCTTATTCTGTCTTATCCTTCTTCTGAAGGTCGTCTCAATCTCAGGGTCAATATCAAATGTCAGGTTATCCCCTTCACTCATATACTGTTAGAAGCCTTTGACAGAAGAGAAGCTTGCTATACTCGTCGATTGAGGAATTCTGCAACACAATAATCCAAAGAAAATAATTAAATCAATGAATAATTCCCGGCAACGGCGCCAAAAACTTGTTGTGAAAATATTGTATGTGGGAATCAGACTAACGCAAAGTGTTAAAATATGTGGCTATGCGTTCAACATGTCATGTTTTTATCATGCAATGCGTTCTATTATTATGCGTTGGTCTTGTCAAGTTTTCCTATTCTTTTACCCAAGTATAAGTTAAGTAATAGGTTTTCTCGGTGAGTCCGAGGTCGAACGCAAGGATTATATTGATTTGGTTTTTAATTGGATGTCATGCGTTACAGTGGTAACCAATAATTGTTTGAAATTGTGTTTCTAATCTAAAGAAAGTGATTGTTTATACACTAAACTAACAATTGTGGAATATGGAAAGCATGCGACACAGCAAGTTCAGCTAAGATGTGTGTGAATGGATAAAGAAAAGAGTTCGGTTTGATTAACATCTAACATCGGAAACGCACAGTAGTATTCTATTCATACTTGCGACTCTTCTCCCGGTTGTCAGCCGCTATGCGTTATATGTCTATAACGCATAGGAGAGTGTTAAAAACCAAGGTTGTCCCCGTAGACAGGTAACACTACTTGGCCCTTGTCAATTGAGTTCCACAATCACTTACCCTCTCGAGCAGTCTGATTATTACTACTTATGTCGATTTGTCAGATGGATATAAGCATCGGATTAAGCTCGCAATTGACAAGTTAAAATAGTTATCCTGTGGTTCCTAGCTAGATGCTAACGCAACCCTAGACCCTCGAGTGATTAGTTACTCATGGCTTGAAAGTATAAAGTGGACAGATGAGAAAAGTGAATAGACATGGAAGATAATTGTATTGATGAAAATGAGATACAAATTTTGATAAGGTCAATTCCTTGATACAAATCTAAAATTCAAGCAAGAACAGTAAGAAAGAAAGCAAGGAAATGCGTCAATGTCTTGAGTCGCCCGGATGGAAGCGTGATGATTTGCTGTGAAGTGGTGCGGCGGAAAGGAAGACTCTTCTCTCTCGAGCTATTTGTCTCCGGTTGAAGTCTGAGAGAACTCTGCTGTCACTTATGGAGTCCTTCCGAGAATCAACAACTTTTCTCCTCTCGCAGAGCTGCCCTTTTATAGATGATGAAATCGCAGTTAATGGCAAATCTGCTTGATTGGTGGCGAGATTGACACTGCGTCCATCTCGCCTGATTGCGTGATTCTCGGGCCAATTAAGATCCACCACTTAAGCCGCAAATCATGTCTGTCAATCATCCGTCAATCTCTCAAGATTCCGATCTGATTCTCAGCGCCTTGCCGTAACGGTTGTCTATGCGTCCATGCATAGTTTGGCCGATGTCAACGCGTCGTAGGTTGCTAACGCGTAGTTATGCGTTGAGTTGTTGTTAACGCGTCGTCAGGTTGTTTGCGTTCCGTTTAGACCATGCGTCCATGAAGAACATATTGCTAACATGTTGTCCTGCGTTAAGAAGTCATCAACGCATCGTCTGCATTCCTGCGTTAAAACATGCGTTTTAGGCTCAACAAGTGGTAAAATCAATATCTTCATCAAAATTCAAGAGTATAACGCAAAGGAAGATTTATTAATAGAATTTATCATCAACTACCGCATGCTTCTTTTATTTAAACTCTATTTATCTATGAAAAATGCTATAATAACTTGTATTTCTACAAGTTATCACCCGGCGACGTCCGAACAGCAGTGAAGGCAGAGCAAGTTGGGAATGGTGGAACCGTTTTACTTCCCGATATATATAGGCAAAGGACGACGGGACTTTGTGCGCGCGATTTGGGAATTTTTCCTATTTTCTTTTGGTATCCAAATGGATTTAGGAATCCCAAACCCCTAAAAAATCTTAGTTAACTTCTTAAACTAAGATTGCATCCAAATCTTAGTTTAATATTCTTCCAGATCCTAAACCCAAATCTCAATTCAAATCCAAATAAAATTTTGGATTGTATCCAAATTATATTCCAAAATTAAATACTTTTTTTTTAAATCAAAAAAATTGATTTAACCCCAAATTGTATCCCCAAATCGGGAGTGGAATAAAATCAAAATCATATTTCAAATTCGAAGTCAAAATTGAGATAAACTCTCGCCTCTTAGATTTTGAGTATAAATTAGAGTGAGATCCAAATCCAAACCAAAATTTTGATTAAGCTCAAATTATATTCAAAACCAAATCTATCTCAAGTCAAAATTTGGGCATATTCTAAATTTTTAACTAAAATCGATTGAAATTCAAATTCACCCCAAATTCTATCCCACATTCAATTAAGACATATTGGATAGAAATTCAACTTAACTCCAAATTCAATCTTGAATTAAGTAGAGGACGAATTCTGCTAGAGTTTATATTTGAGATGGCGTTAACATTAAAAAAAAAAATCAAAACATTTGACTCCAAATTCATGTTTTAATAAGTTGCCAAAAAGTGTGTGTCAGATACGCAGAGTTTAAATCAAATTTACGTACTAAACGCATAAATTTGATTAAATTGACATATCCAGTAGAGTCAAAATCAAGAACGTATAATTTGCATTTTGATTCCAACTTTATCTTCTTTTTCGAGATTCATCCACTCAAACACGTGCAAAAATCTCGAAAAGGGGGCATTTGTTGAATGAGAAATTTCGGCCAACCAAATTTCGCCACGTCATCATGAGTACAAATGCATTGTGGAATTTATCAGATTGGGCCGAGCAATTAAAGTGGCTCGGGTTAAAAGTTTAACCTAATTCAAGTCCATGGTGAATTTTTTTTGAGCCAAAGAAGATATTGGGCCTAAGCCCAATCCCAAATTTTGAGGCCCAAAAGCAATTGGGCCCAAGCCCATAAAGTCCCATAGAAACTCTATAAATAGAGGATTTATCTCTTCATTGAGGGGATCCTTTTGGAGAGTGAAGCAAAGTACTGAAGCTCTGGAAGTCCGAATTCTGAAGAATTGAAGGCCGAAGCTCAAAATCTAAAGACCGAAGCTCCCAAGCTCACAAGCTCTGAAGATTGAAGCTCCTTGAAGCTCCAAAGAAGCTAAAGATTCAAAGATCCAAAGATTGAAGACTCTGGAGTTGAAGACCTTGAGAGAAAAGCTTCATAGAAGATCTCAAGAATTCAAGCCGCACGCGTTTACTTTTGGAGAGAAAGAATCAAAGGATTAAATATATTAGAGATTGTACTCACAAAACTGAAATTAATACAAATACGAAGTTCAAGTTCCACGAATTAAATCTTCTTCGAAAATCTCGTCGAACAGTGTGTTGCTAAAAAAATAAGAAAAAAAGTGTATTTAATGGATTTAATGTACAATTACATTATATAACTTTATGACCATCAATCAAAAGAAGCAAGCAAGAAATCAAAACTTTCTCCCTCGTAGCTCTTTTTAATAGTATAGATTAGTGGATTTTTAAAATTAAGGTCTCTTCTCAAAATAGTTATCTTAAAGTTCACATTAAAATAAAAAGAAAATTAAAAAAAAAAAACAAATTATTATTATTATTATTATTATTATTATTATTATTATTATTATTATTTTGTTTTTGTTTTGGAATTCACACATTAAATGACACTACATTTTGAGCAATAAAAAAAATAATAAAATAAAATAAACCTATTTTTTGGCATTCTAAGGATAAGAATTTTTCAAAAAAAAAAAAATCTAATTTTATCCATAATTTTGATTTTCAATAATAAAAATCTCATTTTATCTAATCTATCTATCAATCTATATCTATATTGTCTATATATATATAAAAGCCAAGAGTCCAAGAATTTTAACTTTAAACAATTAATAAAATTATTTAAGAGCAATTGTTTTAAATGGCAAAATTGTAGGAAATATTTACAAATAGAGCAAAATGACACTATCTATAAATGATAAACAACGATAGACATAGATACACACACTAATGTCTATCACTAATAGATAATGATAGATCGTGACTGTCAATATTTTGGCTCATTTTGCTATATTTGAAAACATTTCATTATTTGATGTCATTTTCTTATTTTCAATTAAAAGATTTGGAGGGGCTTTGAAATTGTATTAAAAATTATATCATTTATACTCTATTTAATTAACTAGTTAGTACTAGTGTGTTGCATGTGTTTCATAATGTTCAAAAAGATGTCATAACTTGAAATAAAAGTATTACTCATTTTTTCTTTATATTTAGGAAAAATCATATTACTCCAAATAAATGTAAATTTAATATGTATTTTTAAACTGTTTTTTTAAGTTTTCGAATTGATTTTTTTTATCTCTCAATTAAAATCTTTGATAGTATGTTGAAAATTAGTGTAAACATTTAATTATTTTTTTTTATTATTATTATTACAATTGAAGTTAATGGCTTTTATTTAGGGTATGCCTCCTAAATTGGAGGATAGTGGCATAATGGTTTAGTGGACTGATTAAGGGAGATTTTTTCAAAGTTAGTGTGATAGAATTTTAAAGTTAGTGCATTAGTGGGTAGTTTATTATTTTCTTATAAATACTTGCAATTATTTCCACTCGAGTAAAGAGAAAAAAATATAGAACTCGATTGAAGCACTTGATTCCTCCATGCAATTTTTTTTCTTTTGTTCCATCTTCTGTTCTTTTCATTTTGTTGTTTTTTGTTACATGGTATCAGAGCGTCCAGGTTTTTGTGTTTGAATTTAAATACTCGGTGAAGTTGAACGGTAGAAACAACATTTGTAAAGATAGGAAGGAGTGAATTCTATCTTGTAAAGATATGTTCAGCTTACTAATCAGACAAATCCCAAAATGGTAGGCATATTGAGTCGGCGATATGACCAATCTCACCCACATAAATTAAAGGATTGACCTCGTAGACAGGAGTTTTCATAATTTAAGATCGAGTCACCTATAGTCATCCTATGAAATGTTACTTCTTCAATTAATGACATTGCAAAGAGAAATTAATATTTCGTGGTCCGGTCTTATACAAACTCTTTACATTGGATACCCCCACTCACATGTCTCTACATGAACGATTAGGATCAAATCGTTTGTAACACTTTACAACTTTTTGTAACAATTACAAAGTGAGCCATATCCGTAGTGTTACTAGAATAAGGCACCTAACCTTATTCCTATACTACAAGCCTTTTGGTTATTACTTAAACATGATTCAACCTCGTATGTCAACCACATACATGTTTAAGTTTACATAAAATAACCATGGAATCTTAGTTTATTGGATTGAGTTAATGCAAAAGATAGGTAAAGTAACTTCTTATTTTATTGAATAAATCAAATGTATTTACAATTTACAAAACTATGAGACCCTAAGAGATTTAGGACACCAGTCCCAATAGCAATATGTATGAAAATTTGGATATGCATCTTATGGATGTAGTTATAACTTATTTATATGGGTCTCTTGATAATGACATTTATATGAGAATCCCAAAAGGATTTAAGATACTTGAAACACATAAATCAAGTTCTTGAAAATTATATTCAACAAAATTAATCAAGTTCTCGAAAATTATATTCAATAAAGTTATAGAGATCATTATATGGATTAAAACGATCAGAATGAATGTGTACAACCGCCTGAGTGGATATTTTTTGAAAGAAGGATATCAAAATAATCCAATATGTCTGTGTGTTTTTATAAAGAAATCACAGTCAGGATTTATTATTATAACTATATATGTCGATGACCTAAATCTAATTGGAACTCTTAAAGAACTTTCAAAGGCAATAGAATATCTTAAGAAAGAATCTGAGATGAAAGATTTCGGAAAAACAAAATTTTGCCTTGACTTACAAATTGAGCATTTAGTAGATGAGATTATTTGTTCATTAGTCAACTTATATGGGAATTTTTTTGAAAAGATTCTATATGGACAAATCACATCCATTAAACATTCGAATGGAAGTTCGTTCCCTAGATGTAAAGAAAGATATATTTCGACCTCAAGATACTAATGAACTTCTTGGTCTTAACGTACTATATCTTAGTGCAATTAGTGCATTTATGTATCTTGCTAATAATACTAACACCAAATACAATTAGTGCACTTGTGTATCTTGCTAATAATACAACACCAAATATTGCATTTTCAGTAAATTTATTAGCTAAAAAGACATTGGAATTGAATTAAGCATATACTCCGTTATCTTCGAGAAACTGTAGATATGGGTTTGTTTATTCAAATAAATCATATTTTGATTTAGTTGGTTAGGCAAATTCTGGATATTTATCCGATCCACACAAAGCTAGATCTCAAATAGGTTATCTGTTCACATGTGGAGTAACTGCTATATCTTGGCGATCAGTGAAACAGACCATAACAACTACTTCCTCAAATCATGCTGAAATACTCATAATTCGTGAAACATGTGGCTTGTCTTGTGTTCTAGTAAAAATCTTCCAACAACATTATACGAAGACAACACAACATGTATAACCCAAACCAAAGGAGGATATATTATAGGAGATAGAACAACACATATTTCACCAAAGCTTTTTTACACTCACGATCTCGAAGAAAATGATGACATCACTATACAACAAATCTCTTTGAAGGATAACCTGGCAGACTTATTTATAAAATTATTACTAATTGTAACCTTTGAAAAATTGGTGTTATATTGGAATGAGACGACTCCACGAGAGGGAGCAAATATATTATATTTTTTAGGGAGTATTAGATTACATGAATTATATACTATTTTCTAGTTTTTCTTCATTGGATTTTTTTCTAGTTTTAATGATGCATACTTCATATAAATAAAATGGACATGCAAGGAGTAGTATTATAAATATTAAAAAAATATGTGTAATTTAGATGTCTAATGCTTAATGTCCAAAAACCATGTGTCTCATAATCACACATCCCAAGGATGGAAGAAATTTGAGTAATTTTGAATTGCTCATATTGGTGAGAAAAGAAAAAAAAAGATTGAAAAAATTTGAGTGATTTTAAATTTATTCGGGAATTTGGCAACTAAGAGGTAGATTTACATGCTATTTTTGAATATTTATGATATGGCCAACTAATCAAATTTTCGTATCTTATTCATTTGAAAACTGAAGAATAAAAAAAAAAAAAAGCTAGGTGTTATAGTTATCAAATCTGCGACCAAGCCACCATGCCATGGGCGTCACATGATCTGGAGCTTCTTTTACCGGAATCTATCGCTCCATTTGATTCTTCACAACACCAATTCACAACAATTCCCCACATTTCTGACCCTTAACTCGCCCATTTTCCATCATTTAACTAACCCCATTTCTCTCTTTCTCCTTTTTTTCTTCTGCACATTGTGGCAATGGCAATTCCTGCTGTGCTAGTCATCGTTCCTCTTGGTCTGCTTTTCATCCTCTCCGGCCTCATCGTCAATGTTATTCAGGTTTTTGGAGATTCCCCTTCTGTTTTCTTTTCCTCTATTTATCATTTATTATGGGTGGAACTGCCTTTTTCTGATTCTGGTTGAGTTGCGTTTTCATTTTCGTCTTTGCAATGAAAAAGGTTGAGTTATTTTCGGAATGGGTTTCATAAGATGCATTTCGGATGGGGGGTTGATCTTTCCGAAATCCTGATATGTTGGACTTTAATTCTTGATGATTTCCGATTTGCAAATTAGTTATGAATCTAGATTGTTTGAATCTGTAGCTGCTTTTGCACCTACTGTAATTGAAAATGGAGATTGGTTCATGCAGCTAAGACCCCTTTGATTACCATTTTTGTTTCTTTTTTCATTTTTTTTATATAATTATATATTTGGTTTCTTTTTTTATCCTAATATATCAAGAAGTCTTGTCTAAGAATTTTAAGAAAGTGAAGACGATAAAATTGTGAGAAAAAGAAGCATAAATTTCAAAATAAGAAAACTAAAACTAAAATCATTATCAAACTAGGCTTCAAATTTTTGTAGTTTGTTGATCGTTGTAATCCGGAGTGTGTTTTTGTACTAAAAAATATACAGGTTACTGTGATTATTAGCACATTTGTAGCATATTTGGGAGTGATTTTGAATTGGTTAAAAACAACTTTACTCGAAAAATGCTTTTAATCATTCAAAATCAATTTTGATGGTACTAAAATGCATCTAAGAGTGTAAAATTAAACATTGAATTGATTTTGAGTGATTAAATGTATGTTTCAATGTGATTTTAAACATGACTAAAAGTAGTTTTGGCAATTTTAAAATCACAACAAAACATGGACTAGAATAAGATGGAATCAATTATTTCCCCTCCTGCATATTGTTAAGCTTCTGTCAATCGAAGCTGTAAATTTTATTGTTCTGGATTTTCCATTCTGATATTTGTATTCGTCCGCAACTCAGTCTTTTACTCCTTAACTGGATTTACATTTAAGCTTGAGGTTATTAAGTCTCGAGTTCTAAACCGGTGCTAGATTATGCAGAAAATATATGTTAAGCCTTCGTTTGGATTGCGTAGAAAATATGTTTGTTAAGCCTGTATTTGGTTTCTACGTTTTTAAGCCCTTAACTTAAATGGATGCATATGTGTGTATATAAAATTGTCTCATGTAATTCATAAATTGAACTTTCAGGCAGTTGTCTTTGTTCTTCTTCGACCCATTTCAAAGTGTTTGTACAGAAGAATCAACAAAGTAGTTGCTGAATTGCTATGGTTGGAACTCATTTGGCTAATCGATTGGTGGGCCGGTGCCAAGGTGTCACGGTTTCTTTAAAATATGTTTGGTTCTTAACATGCATCTCTTTGCTATTGCTGATACAAGTCTGATACTAGTTACCCTTTTCCTCAAATAATTACTCTTTTGTGGTGAACTTCTGAGATATGAACTTAGAACATCGAACTACTAATATTAACCTAGATACAAGATCATTTTCCTAATTAGGCCATTCCTTGTGAGTTGAGTTTGCTTAGGTTGTTTTTATTTTTCTCATTACAGGTTGAGGTGTATACAGATCAAGCAACCTTCCAATTAATGGGTATGATATTAGAAAGTACATGTCGAAAACATCTATGAGTTACAACTAGAACATGATCTCATACATACAAATTTACAGGGAAAGAACATGCACTTGTTTTATGCAATCACCGTAGTGACATTGACTGGCTTGTTGGATGGGTCCTAGCTCAGGTACTTTAAATTTATGGCCATCGGTTTTTGGATATTTTCATTCTTCACCCTTATGACAGTAGATTATGTTAAGATCAAGATCATATTGTTTCTTCACTGGAGCTTCTTGAGTAGTCAACTTAAATAGATTAGGTCAAGTCTATCATATGTTTCTTTTTTGTTTTTCTTTGATTGTTTCAAAATTTACCCTTCTTGTTGCAGCGTGCAGGTTGTCTTGGTAGTGCCTTAGCCATAATGAAGAAAGAGGCAAAATTCCTCCCGGTAAGTATTAACTGTATGGCATTTGCATTAAATGAAGCTATAAACCAACTTGTGCATTTCTTTCAGCTGCATTATATCCATAAGGGCTCACTTTAAGAGTTGCAGCCTGACATTTTGTGAATAAACAGATTGCATGGGAATCATAGAGTAAAAGTTAAACGTGCATCATTAAAGTTCTAGTAGTAATAAGAAGAATCATGGTTGTTAGTTACTTCAGATTGTTCAAATAAAAATCTCATTGTCTTTTAAGTATGTATCCCTCCCATCACTTGACTTCGTGATTTTTAGTTAGTTGGGCATAACCAACATTACTTGACTCAATTAACCTCTCCAGGATTTATTACAATTCTAAATGGTATTCTATCCTTGGCTATATTTTGCCTATTTACTTGGTGGAGCCCAAGAATGAATGTCTTTTTGTGGGGCTAATTTTTTCACATGAAAGCCTAAACTTCTAAACTCTTATCCCCTCCTCTTGTGTAATTCTAGTTTCCACTAATAATTTATAGATTCTACTAGTTTTCCTATTTCACGGGTTCTCTTTATTTACCACTTTAAATAATGGCTGCAAAAATTTTCTTACCTAGTTGTCTGAAACACAAATATCAAATGAGCATAACTCAATAGTAATTGACATGAGCTTCTCCCCTTGAGATCGGAGGTTCAAATTTTCATATTCCCATTTATTGTAATAATAAAAAGAACACCGATATCAATATTTTCAGGGGTTTTTAGTTGTCAATGTTGGGATTCTGGGTTTGTTCATAATCTCTTTCAGTTCTATTAGTTGAGTTTCTTTAAGAATCTGTGTACTAACTGACAAAAGATATCATGCTACTGTTGCAGGTCATTGGCTGGTCAATGTGGTTTTCTGATTATATTTTTTTGGAAAGAAGCTGGGCCAAGGATGAAACCACTCTGGAGGTGGGCTCATATGCTTGCAATAATAGTTACTTTAGCATTTTGACTCACCCTTTCCCCTTCTTTTCTAACATAAAAGGATTTGTATTGCAGTCAAGCTTTCAGTCGCTCATGGATTTTCCCATGCCATTTTGGTTGGCACTTTTTGTTGAGGGAACTCGTTTTACACAACAAAAACTTCTAGCTTCTCAGGAATATGCTGCATCTAGAGGATTGCCTGTCCCTAAAAATGTTTTAATTCCTCGTACAAAGGTGAGTTGAATGTTCCTCTTCTATTACAAGTCGAAAGCTGGGATAAACACATTAAGTCTATCATTTTCCTTACTATCAGCCTATTATTTTCAGGGTTTTGTTTCGGCAGTGAGTCATATGCGTTCGTTTGTTCCGGCTATTTATGATTGTACAGTGGCCACTTCCCCAAAAGACCGCCCTCCTACATTGTTGAGGATATTTAGAGGCCAATCTTTTGTGGTAGGCCCACAAACCGTAAAGAATAATTATTGCCTGGTTGATAATCCGTATAACAAACATGGTTGAGGGGTTGGGTAACCATTTGATTTTAAAAAATTAAGCTTATAAACATTTCTTTCATTTCTGTGTTTTTTGTTTTATTATCTAATTTCTACCAATATTTTAAAAAATCGAGACAAGTTTTAAAAAGAAAAATAATTATAAATAGAAAAAATATTAAACTATTTACAAATATAGAAAAATTTCACTTCAGTGATAGATCGCAATACACTTCTATCACTGATAGACAGTAAAACTTTTCTATATTTGTAAATAGTTTGACTCATTTTGTTATATTTTGAAAACAACTCTTTTAAAAGCTAAAAAAAGTAGTTTTTAAAAATTTGTTTTTTGTTTTTTGAATTTGGCTAAAAATCCAACTCTCTCACCTAAGAAAGATGAAAATCATAGTAAAACAATTGAGAGGAAATAGGTTTAATTTTCAGAAACCAAAAACAGAAAACCAAGGTCCTATGTGGTTACTATTTCGTTTTTTTATTTTTATTTTTGAAAATTAAGCCTATAGACACTACTTTCACCTCCAATTTTCTTCATTTGTTGTCTAGTTTTTACTAATGATTTAAAAACCAAGCAAAATTTTGAAAACTATAAAAAGTAGCTTTTAAAATTAAAAAAAGTAGCTTTTAAAATTTTGTTTTTGTTTTTGGAATTTGACTAAGAATTCCACCATT
Organism: Citrullus mucosospermus; assembly: GCA_030954485.1. Classification (NCBI taxonomy): domain Eukaryota; kingdom Viridiplantae; phylum Streptophyta; class Magnoliopsida; order Cucurbitales; family Cucurbitaceae; genus Citrullus; species Citrullus mucosospermus. Next base: position 26,101,264 of record CM062057.1, read on the forward strand.
GTACTTAAGAAAGATGCAAATCATTGTAAGAAATGTGGAGGAAATAGGCTTGATTTTAAAAAAAAACCAAAAACAAAAAACGAAATGGTTACAAAATGAGGCTCAAATAGTTATCAAATGGGATGATGAACACTTGCATTGTTTCTCATATTATTTACTAATTCAAGATAATACTTATCCTTGTTCATGAAGACAACAATCACCTATTCATCTGTTTAATGACTGAATGGCTCTGCTCCTTTGGGGTTTGTGTTATGTTTGTTTCTGCTTTCCTGTTGCAACTTGCTTCAATGAAATATGTGCCGTTATAAAAGATGTGGTCTCCTTCCTAATGTGGAAGTCTTTCAATTCCTGAATCCTGGACATGGCCGAAGGTGTAGACTATTTTAATTCTATCTGTGTAATTAAAGCATTAAAAGATTCTTAGCAAGTGAGCAAAGATTTGAGCTGTGTTGGTTGTGTCGACAATAGTTCAAATGAACTGGGCTAGTTATCTAGTTATGTTGGTGCTAGAATAAGAGCATATTAAAACTTGATACTGTGATTTTAATCAATACTTACATTTGTATGAACAAACTGATTAGGTTTTGTATCTTCCGCAATAAAAAAAAAATTATACATCTAAGGTGTCCCCATTGCACAGGTAAAAGTGCAAGTCAAGCGACACGAAATGCAGGAATTACCAGAAACTGCTGACGGGATCTCACAGTGGTGTAAAGATCTTTTTGTTACCAAGGTATGGGGAATAATTGATATTATGACATACATATTATGATTGTCAAGAGAAAAATGTTGGAAGCAGCTTATTTTCTGTTAAATTTTTTATTTAATCATGAATCTCTTTGCATGGAGTGATTGATTATTAATGTATTTGGTCCTAAGATTCTAATTTGGCCAAACTAGTCTTCTAGTTTTGAAAAATAGGTTGAAATATAATAGGTGTATTTTTATATTATTTTACAGTATTTGTAAAATATAAAAATAAAAATGATTTATCTCTCCTCTCTCTCCCATCCCCTCCTTCTCCTCCCCTCCCTCCATCGTCATTCTTCTCAATCTCAGAAAGACATAAGCAAACTCAAAAGAACAGAGTACAGAGGCTTTTATGGACTATATCTTCTCTCCCTTCACCTTCTTCGTCTTCCTCATCTTAAAAGACCTAAAAACCACCTTCTTCTTCATTCTTACTGTAAATTTAAATCCCATAAATGGATTAAGAGTTTTGAAAAGGGTTTTAATGGCATTGAGAAAAGTATTCCCAATAGATTATCTTTACTTTTTAGCCCACACCGACACAAATAAAACAGTGTATGATGTTGTACATCGTTTTGCTAGTCTTTAGAAAGTAACTAAGCTTCCCTCAGCAGACCCAACAAGAATTTCTGATCAAAATCTCAAAATAGAACTCAACGACGATCAATCCGACCTTATTCAAACAAATCCCATAAACAATTGGAGAAAAGGGTCCCAAAGAAACAATCGGATAGTGCAGGCAACTAAGGGAATTCCATTTTTACAAGAAGATTGAGAAATGAGAGCAATAAAATTCCCCTTTCAAAAGACAATTTGGAAATCAAAATTAGGGGGCAGTGGAAAGGACTCCATGGGTCTCAGATTTTGATCAGATCCATCAAAGGAAGCTCGACCAATTGTTAGAAACATTTGACCAAATGCGTTCGAAAGAAAGTAGGCGAAGAGGAAACGAAGATAGTTTATGAAAATCTATGTTTTTTTTTTTTTGAGCTCAAGAAGATTGACGATGGAGGGGAAGGGAAGGAGGATGAGAAAGAGGAGAGATAAATTGGTTTTATTTTTATATTTTAAAATAATATAAAAATACATAATTAACATAGGAAGAAGGACCTCTTAAACCTATGTTTAAAAACCGATGGAGTAAATTGGCCAAATTGAAACTTTAGGGGCTGTTTGGTTTAAAGTTATGTAGATGCCCAAGAATTAAGGATGACTGGGAATAATAAGCCTCAGAATTAGATTTGCTGGAAATTAATGATGATTGTATTTGGTTGTGCATTGGGACGTTATTAGGATTTTATGAGAAAGAGGAAGGGAAGGAGGATGAGAAAGAAGAGAGATAAATTGGTTTTATTTATATTTTAAAATAATATAAAAATACATAATTAACATAGGAAGGACCTTTTAAACATATGTTTCAAAACCAAGAGACTAAATTGGCCAAATTGAAACTTTAGGGGTCGTTTGGTTTAAAGTTTTGTAGATGCCCAAGAATTAAGGATGGCTGGGAATAATAAGCCTCAGAATTAGATTTGCTGGGAATTCATGATGATTGTGTTTGGTTGTACATTGGAATTTTATTAGGATTTTATGAGCATAAATTATTTTTACATTAATCATGAAAATTCTATAAAATTTTAATAGATTAATTGATAAACAATAAATTCAATTCAAAATTTTGAGAAAAATTAATCATTTAACAATCAAATAATCATATTAATTACAAGTATTTGTAAAATGAGTAATTTATAATTAAAGATACTTGATTACATAATTTGATAGGATCAATTTGATGAATTTATATAATTACGATGTATTAATTAATAAAATAATTAATGAATTCTAATTAATCAATGATAAACTAATTATAATTATTAAAAAAACAAATTCATATTATATCAATCATAATGATTAATTAGTAGATAATTTATTGCATTGGTTATTTATAGTTTATTGAAAAATAAGTATGAGTATATATGTGTATATATAAATTAATTCATTAAACTAAAATAAAAATTAACTGTTTATATGTGTGTGTATTTATTTATTGAATTTTAGGAGTTAAATTTATATATTATAATTTAAATTTTAATATAATTTCATAAACTATAAATTTAATTTTTATATAATAATTAATTTTAATAATAAATAAAATAATAGAATGAAGAGATGTATCAAAAAAAATGTTTTAAAAAATCAAGCCAGTTTTGAAAACTAATTAAAAAAAAGTACTTTCTAGTTTTGAAAAGTTGACTTAGTTTTTTAAAACATTGGAAGAAAGTGGACAACGTAACATAAATTTGTAGGGGTACAAGTAAAGTTTATAAGCTTAATTTTCAAAAATCAAAAATAAAAAATTGAATAGTTATGAAACTGTAGTTACTTATTTGTTTACTTTGGTTGAAGTGAGTAGCTGAAATGTGTTGGTGAACATACTTTCAGTTTGCTTCTATACTCTCCCAACTTTTGTTGCATTTTGTCACTGCTTTCCTGTGTCACTTTCTTAACTTGAGCTTTGTGTATTTCCCATTTACAAATCACAACTTCAAACTCTGTCTGTTATTTATTTTCTTGGTAAACTTTTCAGGATACATTATTGGAGAAGTACATGACCAAGGATTCATTCAGTGATAAACAACCTATCCATATAGGCCGACCAAAAAAGTCGTTATTGGTTTGTTTACTTGACATTAAGACTGATAAACCACCACACACATCGTCCTATTTGCACTCTCCATATCGAACTCAGATATCTCTTCTTGTCTCAACAGGTTGTTCTTTGTTGGTCATGCATCTTGGCTTATAGCATTGTTAAATTTTTCCAGTGGTCTGCATTCCTATCCTCATGGGAGGGCATTGCATTCTCAGCAGCCCTCTTGATTCTCATAATCCTTGTTATGCAACTGCTCGTTCATTCTTCCGAGTCGACGCGTTCTACACCCATCAATGTATCGTCTCAAGATCCCACCAAGGAACGGTTACTTCAGAAATGAGATATCATCATCACTACACTCGATTCATATTTATTCCATTCTTTGTGCAATTTAGCAATTCTTTCAACACTAAAGTGTAGAAAGTGTGTCTGTCTAAAGCATTATTCCACTCCCACTTCAGGCACTTGTATCTGGTCCAAGTGTGTAGGTGTGTTAAAACTTATTGTTGTTTGTATAGCTAACATCACAAGCCTGTTTGGGTAAGTTCAATTCTATCCTATTCTTTTCACTTTGATGAAAAGTGCTCCTTTACTTAAAGGGGCAGGTTTTTCACCCTCTTACTTATTTATATATATATATATATATATATATATTAGAATACACCTAACAAGAACACATAAAATTCCAGAATACTTAAATATGGAAATATATGAAAATATGCTATAATTTTGCAAGAAAAGTAACAAGGTAATCTAGTCTTTCGAGAAGGCTAGTCTCTCCCTTAATTTGTCACACAATTCTTCACACATCTAACCTTACTCTCACCTACTATTTATAACCAAAAGACCTAACAAACTTCATGTCTAATTACTAGAATACCCCTTGCTAGTAATCTTACTAACGTAATATTTTTCCAACTAGGAGTCTTACAATATGTTTGTATGTATGTGTATATCGTTTTATTTTGGTTTAAATACTATTTTAGTTCTTATACTTTTAGTTTCAATTTAATTTGGTCTCTGTACTTTCAAAATGTTCACTTTAGCCTTTATACATTCAACTTTATGCTATTAAAAAGTGACTATTTTGGTCCCTTTATTTTAATTTTTATTTCATTTTTAAGGGATCAAAATGATCAATTTTTGAAAGTTTAAGAACCAGAATGAACTAAAATTGAAAGTATGAGGACTAAAATGAATATCTTGAAAGTATAGACACCAAAATAAATCAAAATTAATAGTACAAGAATCAAAATAGTATTTAAACCTTTTATTTTTCAAAGAAAGAGTATGCAATGTGAGTGAACATTGATTTTGACCATGTATGACTTGATGATATAGAGAGTCTTGATTTATTTATTTATTTATTTATTTATTATTATTATTATTATTATTATTATTTTTAAGTAATAGTATGTCTTTGTTAGCAATAATTATATCTATAAGATATTGATGAACATTTTTCTTGAAAGTTTCATACAAATTCTTAAAGAACTCAGAATAACGGTGTCATCAATCTGTTAGAATTGACGACAAGTAAACTGTTGCGTTTTATATGCATATGATGTGTTATGGTTGTAATGGCCTAATTTCGCGTTAAGAATCAAGAATGATATATATGTTAGACGCAAGTTTTCCTATAAAAACCCAAGTATAAGTTTAAATAGGTTTTCTTAGAGAGTCCAGGGTCAAACACAGAAACTGTACAATAATTACAATGGTGTGTTTTATGAATTAACTACAAAGAATAGTTTTATACAAGAATAAATTAATGAATGAACATATGGGATGGCGATATGGAATGAATGATGGATGAAGTTAGTCAAGTATAAACAAGATTAGATTGCGGGTATAAAATGAATGGAACCATGAAAAAGGGTAAGTCAAGTGAAGTAAATAGTATTTTCCTAAGCGACAAGTGATTTTTCATGCTTACAAACTCAAAGTTGAGAACGCATCTCTCGATGCTTCGACGCCACATAAATCTTATTTCTAAAGGAAAAATTCTTCGATGCATGGTGAGCTCTTCGGGCAAAAGGAAAAATTTATCTTTAAGGCCTACTCTTTTCTTGTTAAATATTGGAAATTACTCACCGACTCTTTCAAGCATATGAATATACTCACTTAGACCTATTTGTTCGATAGATTCAAGCGAGTTTGAAGTACCCATTTAATCAAGATGAAAGCGACTTAATCACATTTGGAAATACTAAAACTTATGCTTAACTCATAAAACATTTAACATTCATGGTGTAAGATGTTGCAAATGAGAATAAGTAGAGACATAATGTCAATCAAACTTATATTAAGTAAATAATCAAATCTCTCGAAAGTTATCAACAAAATACAAATAAGAAAGGTGTTCATAATGAAGAAAAGAAAAGGGAAGTCGTCAAGCTGCTAATGATAATGTCTTGCTTCTTGGAGGCTTGAGATGGTGGCTATTGATACATTATTTATACAAGGGTGTATTCTCACTTTCTGAGAGGTGACTCTGAACACTCTCAGAATCTTTTCACAAAAGAACTCAAAATGGAGGATGGTTATGGAGATTGAGCAAGAATTTGCCCAGAGCTTTCACTATTGAGTATTTTCTCTCTACTTGAACATGAAGTGCAATGGACTATTTATAAGCATCGAAAAGGTGATATCATGATAACTTGACACTGCATCGACTTCTTCGTGTCTTCGGTTCATTGGATCTATCATGATTTGGTAAAATCAGTTGTCCACTTGCATATTGACATAACAGTTGCCGACTAAGCACTTGTGTTATTTATCTTATGGACGCATGGTTCTCAACGCGTTGGTCTTTGCTGGCAGCGTCCTCTTCCTTTATATTTTGACCTCTTTTTTTGTTCTATCTTGCGTTCAAAAAGGTAAATTTTCATAATTTCCAAGATAGATTCTTTTGTAAGCATAGTGAATGCAGAGTTATTCATATAATACAATTAAGTGCTAAAATATGCATTTATCACAAATTCTATCCTAATTACTCTAAATAATGAATATAATAACTTGTATTTCTACAAGTTATCTTAAACGTTGGAAAAAATAATTCCTTTTTAAAAGTTTGGTACCGAAATTGATGTTTCAAAATTATAGGAACGAAAATGAAACCAAAATTAAAAATACTACACTAAAATAAAATTTAGGATACAATACATTTTGGTTCTCGAGATTTAAATTTAGTTTTTGTTTGATTTTGGTTTTCAAAACTAACACTTTTGGTCTTTGTTGATATCTCAATCTAGTTTTTATTTGATTATTGATGTTTAAAAAGTGATATTTCTTGTTTTCAAGATTTGAATTTGATTTTTACTTGGTTCCTAGAGTTTGAAATCAATTTCTAAATGGTTTCTAGTTAGACTTGATAGTTGTTATAAAAAAAAAGTGATTATGTGACAAGTGGTGTATCTAAAACTTCAAGTTAAAGGGCAAAATTTTATACAAGATTAGAAATTTAGCCAATGAAACTCTAAATATGTTTCTATAATATGGTTCCTACACTTTAACATGTGTATAATAGTTCATTAAATTTTTTATTTTGTGTCTAATAGATTCATATGATTTCAAATTTATATTTGATATTAAAAAATGTTACAAATTAGTTGTTATATCATATATAATTTTTTTTTTATTCTGTTTCTAATAGCTAACATATCTTATTCAACAGTTTTTGAGAAAAAAATCAATGTACTATCCATTATTAACTAAATTAATACAAAATTAACTGTTTTCTCTAATAAAATAATTATTTTTTAAAATTTGTTGAATATATCTTAAACCTACCGTATAGAAAATTGAAAGCTTATGAATACGTTAGACATTTGTAAGAAACTTTTAGACACAAATTTTAAAAAGTTAGAGACAAAAACTTGTAATTTAATATTGAAAAAATAAGATGATTCACCACTCAGCATACAAATGTTAGATAGGATTAAATATGCTTGTTTCCAAAATCGAAAAACAGAGGATCTATACTTATTTGTTGTAGTTCAAAATTGGAGCGATTTCTTCCAAGTTTTTGATCACAAATATCTTGTGGACCACCACTGTTACAACCCAAATCATTGAGGTAAATTCTCCTATTAAGTTAATTTAAGTCACCTTGCATCATTTAGAATTAAGGAATTAAGTTTTAAATTTTGTATTCGTAGTGGTTGGTGAGATTTTAATTGTACTTAAGGAAAAGTTTGAAAGTTTCAAGAAATGAATTAAGTATAAAACATATAGGGAAAGAATATTTATGTAGATGTTATTTTGGTGGGAGAAATTAAGTAGGAAAAATTTTATTTTATTGGGAAAAAGGAAAAGGGGGAATTAATGAGGTTTAATAGGGGAAAGGATTAGAGTTATTATAAGGAGGCTCCTTGGGTTTTGTGTGCAAAAAAAAAAAAAAAAAAAGGCAAAAGTAAAACCCTCCCTCTCCCTCTCCACAGCTGCTCTCTCTTTTCCTCTTCCCTCTCCCTCTCCGCCACCGCTCTCTCTCTCTTCCTCTTCTCGATTCCCTCTCGCCGCCACTCTCTCTCTCGCCCTTTTCCCATTTTGCCTCTCCGCCGCCACACTCTTTCTTTACCTCTGTTTCCTGATTTCCCTCTCAGTTGCCCCACGCACTCTCTCTTTACCTCTGTTTCCGCTGTCTCTCTCTCAGTCGCTACTCGCCTTGACGGAAAATTTTCCCGGAAGTCGCTCCCGCTCAGACTCTCGCTCTCTCGCTTAGAATCTCGCTCTCTCGCTAAGACTCACTCTCTCGCTCAGAATCTCACTCTCGCTAAGACTCTCGCTCTCGCTCAGACTCTTGCTCTCTTGCTCAGAATTTCGCTCTTGCTCAGAATCTTGCTCTCGACTATGACTAACTGCTCGCCTGACCGTCAGTCGTCGGATCAATATTTCCTAGGTGAGTATCTCGAACCCGAGTAGGATAGTGGCATAGTTCGGTAAATCTTTGAGAATATGAATTAATTGGTAAATCTTGATAGGTGGTCGGCGATTACTTTGGTTCGTAGGATTGGAGGAAACTGCGATTACTTATGTGAGTTTAACCACGTTTGGGTAAGGACTCTCTCGAATGAACTTTGAATTTACTTATGACGAATTAGGCTTGATGAGTAACTTAAGTTAGGGGAATTGTACTCCCACTTTATTCAGGAATTGTGCGAGAGTTTGCGGTGTGGTTAGCATTATGGATCAACACTCAGGTAAGTAATCTTACTACCTTAACTGCCTTCGGGCCATATGTTTAGTTGGCATGATGTAGTAGGTTCCTAGAGCCACTTTTGAGATACTTTGCATATATGCGATTTCCATGTCTTAAAGTTATATGTGCCCATTAGTGTATAAACCTATGTTGTAAAACGATTATGAACTTTACTGATAGCGTATGAATCCATGTTATGGAATGATTATGAACTTTATTGATCGTTTATGATAAGTAGTGGTTACTCCCCTACGTTGGTTGGGTGTCTACCGGAGGTTGTGTTTCTTCGGGATCATTAGAGGATGTGGTCCTTCGGGATCACCAGAGGATGTGTTCCTTTGGGTTCACCAGAGGTTGTGTTCCTTCGGGATCACTAGAGGATGTGGTCCTTTGGGATCACTAGAGGATGTGTTCCTTCGGGTTCACCAGAGGTTGTATCCTTCGAGTACACCAGAGGTTTGTGTTCCTTCGGGATCACCAGAGGTAAGTGTCTCCTTCGGGACTCACTAGAGGTTGGTGGGTATCCATGACCAACGGTGGGGCGGGTCTAACCATTCCCTTATAGAAGTATGATATATGATAGATATGCATGTCTCACATGTTTGACGCACTTAATGGACATAGGTGCCTAGCCTAACCCCGATAGTGGGGTTATTTACTGAGTAATATAATTACTCATCCTTTCCTGTTATATATTTTTCAAATAAAGGAAGGAATGTGCCGACGAATGACAAAAAGAATCTTTGATGGCATCACGGGACCCGTAGCAGCTTCATGCAGTTTTTCATGTTTTGTATCAGATTTTTTCGTCCAAACTATCTAGTCATGTTTTGAGACTCATCTTCCTTATTTATTTATGCTAATTTTCATTCATGAAGTTTCTTTTTACTGTTTCCTAAGGGGTACCCCGAACCAAGATTTTATTTATTTGTTATTTCACTGATTTCTTGAATGAAAACAAGTGGTAATTTCATGAAAAACATGGGTTCTTCTTTACCATTTTGCATAGTGTCGTTTTTCAAACTTTTGCATGCATTGGGAAATGGTCCGATTAGATAGTAGTTAGTCGGGTAGTTACAACCACAATAATCTTCCTCTTTATTCTCTGGCCTTAGAACGGATTGTGAGATCCAATTTGTGATGAATTCGGAGCAATTTGTGAATAACAAAGAGCTTTTGGTGAGTTTTGAGTGAAAATGATTTCTCACCAAAATTCACCAACCAAATCAACTCTTTTTCAATATTTCTTTCTTCTATATAAAGAAGAAACCATGCAAAACAATTTTACATGCACATTGACACCAAACATGGTGATTAAGAAGGTGAATTTGATGGTGGAATAAGGTAGATTGAGAGGTAAACACTTCCTACTTCAGCATGCAAAGTGGGAAAATCCAAAATCCAATTTGAATTTCCCAAATTAAAATTGGATTTTCTATTTCTTTTTAAAATTAATTCTAATAATTAATTTTAGATAATATTAATTTAATATAAGATTAATTTAAATAATAATTAATTATATTAAATTAATAAATTTTCCACTTACCCTGGTTTTTTCAATCGGATGAATCTCTATTCATCCGATTAATATTTAAATCACATTTAAATATTTCCAACTCTCCAATTTCTTTTAATTCATAATTAAAACGAACAAACCGTAAATCTTACTCCTCAAACGAATTTGAATGTTTTCAAATTCTTTCATCACACTGTTCTAAGATTTAGTCCATGAGCTAACAAAGGTACCTAATGGATCTATAGATCATGAACTCCAACAATCTGAAATTTAACTAGCTAAACTCTTTAACCTAGCTAATTAACATTCGTTAACTACCAGGACACTTCACTATAGCCTAGTAGTTGCACTCTCCTCATTGTAGATATATTTCTGTCCACTTGATATAACCATAATTAGTAACTCGATTCTTCACAAGTTGTTAGCAATTACAGTTGGGTCAAAATTACCATTTTACCCCTGTAATTACATCTCGTTCGTTAAGTCTCACTGATTCTCTAATGAATAATTGGTTTATGGTCCAACCACCGAACCGAGTCCCTCTCGGGCCAATGAGAGGGTGGGGCCCCTTATTCAAGACCCAAAATTAGCACTTAAGGGAACAACTTCTTTACTAACCTAGAATTAGGTAGGAGTGAATTCTGTCTCGTAAGGCTATGTCCCCAGCTATCTACCTAGTCTTATCCCTAAAATGGTAGGCTTATTGAGTCGGCAAACTCAGGCCACTCTCACCTATGCAATTTAAAGGATAATCCCAAATAAACAAGAGTTCATAGTTAGCTCAAGATTAAGATCGAGTTACCCAGGTCATCATATTGAAATAATCACTTACTGATTATTTCATAGTTCGATCCTATGCAAACTCATTGTATAGGATACCCTAACTCTCATGTCTCTACATGAATGATATAGGATCACATCGTTTGCATCAAATATAAATCATTCATTTTTTTCACCAAATATTTAAACAACAATACTGGAGAATAATGCATAGAGAGAACAAAAAAATAAAGATTGAAACCACTTTTGAATGAATCATTAAATTTTTTAATTACTTTGTTTGTTTATTAAAAACTATATAGATTCTTATGTTATTTTTTTTTTTTTTGGTTAGATAATATGACTTTTCAAACTCAATAAAACTAATTTAATTTGATTTCATATTATACTTAAAGTTAATTATTCTTTAAATTATTTTGTGAATAAAGTAATGATTTTTTTTTGTTCTATCATTTTAGTTCTTAATTACAACTTTAATTTTTTAATCTATTGTTGACAATTAATTAATTTACTATTTATAATTGATTAAAATTTTCTTGGGTTACATGATTTTTTTTTTCAAAACAAAAAGAACATAAGCATGTAAAAGATTGATCTATCGTTTTTCCAACCAACATTTTCAATAAAATAATAATATACTAATTATAAAAAAGGAATTAAAAAAAAGTATCCCTAACAAAAGTAACTAAGAAAATTCAAGATGCTAGCTATACACATATAGACCAATGAATTTTTCACTTTTTTCACCAAATATTTAAACAATGGAGAATAATGCATAGAGAGAACAAAAAAATAAAGATTGAAGCTTAATTCCTAGGTAAGTGGCCATTATGGATTGAACCCTTGGCCTCTTAGTCATTTATCAAAACTGTCTCCTTTTTTACCACTAGGTCAACCCATGATATACAACTTAAATCTACCAACATCTTGAGATGCTTTGAAGATTGAAGAGTCTTGGAGAATAATGCATAGAGAGAACAAAAAAATAAAGATTGAAACTTAATTCCTAGGTAGGTGGCCATCATGGATTGAACCCTTACCCTTTTAGCCATTTATCGAGATTGTCTTCCTTAAATTGTGAAACTTCCTTAAATTGTGTGACAACCCAAATCATTGAGGTAAATTCTCCTATTAAGTTAATTTAAGTCATCTGACATCATTTTTAATTAGTTGGAAGTGGAGAAATTTAATTTTAAGTAGTGAAAATAATTTAATTTAAATTAAGGAATTAAGTTGTAAAATTGGTATTTGTAGTGGTTGGTGAGATTTAGGTGGATTTAAGGAAATTTTGGAATTTGGCAAGAGATAATTTATATTTGGAAAAAAAAATAATAACAAAATAAAATAAAATAAGTAGATTTGATTGGGTTGGAGTTTTAAATAAAGAATATTTTTTTTTGTTGGGAAAAGGGAAAGACAGAGTTAATGAATTAAGCAAGGGAAGGAATTAGGGTTTATCATAAATAAACCCTCCTCGGTTTGCATGTAGATTAAAAAAAAAAAGAAGAAGAAAAGAAAAATCTCTCCCTCTTCCCTCTCCCTCTCCGCCGCCACTCTCTCCCTTCCTCTTCCCGATTTCCTCTCCGCCGCCGCCGCTCTCTTTCGCCCTTTTCTCGTTCTCCCTCTCCGCCGCCACACTCTCTCTTTACCTCTGTTTCCTGCTGTCTCTCTCTCAGACGATGCTCGCCTTGACGGATTCTACGTTTCCCAGAAGTCGCTCGCTCAGAATCTCGCTCTCTCGCCCAGAATCTCGCTCTCTCGCTCTGACTCTTGCTCTCTCGCTCTCTCGCTCTCGGCTACAACTAACTGCTCGCCTGACCGTCAGTCGCCTGATCAATATTCCCTAGGTAGTCGACGATTACTTTGGTTCGTAGGATCGGAGGAAACTGCGAGTTTAACCACGTTTGGGGAAGGACTCTCTCGAATGAACTTTGAATTTACTTATGACGGGTTAGGCTTGATGAATAACTTAAGTTAGGGGAACTATACTCCCAGTTTATTCAGGAATTGTGAGAGAGTTTGCGGTGTGGTTAGCCTTATGGATCAACACTCAGGTAAGTAATCTTACTACCGAACCGCCTTCGGGCCATACGATTAGTTGCCATGATGTAGTAGGTTCCTAGAGCCACTTTTGAGATATTTTGCCTATATGTGATTTCCATGTCTTAAAGTTATATGTGTCGAAATGATTATGAACTTTGCTGATAGCATATGAATCTATGTTATGGAATGGTTTATGAGATCTATTGATCATGTACGATAAGTAGTGGTTACTCCCCTACGTTGGTTGAGTGTCCACCAGAGGTTGTGTTCCTTCGGGATCACTAGAGGATGTGTTCCTTTGGGTTCACCAGAGGTTGTGTTCCTTTGGGATCACCAGAGGTAAGTGTCTCCTTCGGGACTCACTAGAGGTTGGTGGACATCCATGACCAACGGTGGGGCGGGACCAACCATTCACTTATAGAAGTATGGTATATGATAGATATGCATGTCTCATGTTTGACACACTTAATGGACATAGGTGCCTAGCCCGACTCCGGTAATGGGGTTACTTACTGAGTAATATAATTACTCATCCTTTCCTCTTATATGTTTTTTAGGTAAAGGAAGGAATGTGCCAGCAAATGACAAGAAGAATCTTTGATGGCATCACGGGACCCGTAATAGCTTCCGCTTAGTCTTGCATGTTTTTTTTGAAATTTTACCCAACTGTCTAGTTTTGTTTTAAGACTCGTCTCCCTATTTGTTTATGCTGATTTTCATTCATGAAGCTTCTTTTATTGTTTTCCTTAGGGGTACCCCGAACCAAAATTTCATTTATTTGTTATTGCGCTGATTTCTTGAATGAAAACTAGTAATTTTCATGAAAAACATGGGTCCTTCTTTACCATTCTGCATAGTGTCGTTTCTTCGAATTGTTGCATGCACTAAGTAATGGTCCGATTAGATAGTGGTTAGTCGGGTCGTTACAGTTGGTATCAGAGCCCAGAGTTTTGGGTTCTGTAGACTGGCTTACTAAGTCGAGGGGTTCCCATGACCATTAAAGGATTCTTCGTCATCGCCAGGTACGTATTCCCAAGTACATGTCTTTAGAATATTCTGCCTACAACGTACTGGTTTACCCTTGCATTGATACTTTAACATAACACCATTAGCAAGGAAATTAATGGTACCTGTTGTCTGTAAATTAGGAATGGCTCGTGGAGGTAGAGAAAGAGGTAGAGGCAGAAGGAGTAGGGCAAGGGGATTACTAAACCCTTAAGTCCAGGACCATATGGAGCAAGACACCCGTGCACTGCAAGGACCTCCACCGCTGCAAGATCCTATTGGGCCAGGGGAGCATGGAACCAGGGCAAGAGGACGGCCTAGTAACGCGCCTGAGCCGCCCCAAACACAGGCCCTACCAGTGGCCTAGACCGATTTCGCTGCAGTGGCAGCTTAGATAGGGGAGACTGTTACTGCCACCTTGTTAGGCAAGATTCAGGAGCTAACTTGCACCGCTGTGGCAGAACAGTTAGCATAGCAACTTCCACTACCTCAAGCGCCGGAGCAGCCAGTTCTGCCCCCGCAGGTGCCAGCCCAACATCAGCACTACCAGGACCTATCCCTGGAGGCAAAGCATCTAAGGGACTTCAGGAAGTATAATCCGCGCACTTTTGATGGGTCATTGAAGGACCCTACCAAGGCAGAGATGTGGCTATTATCCATCGAGACTATCTTCCAATATATGAAGTGCCCAGAGGACCAAAAGCTTCAGTGTGCCCTGTTTGTTTTGACAGATGACGCTGAGATCTGGTGGCAATCGGCGGAGAGGTCAGTGGTTACAACGTGAGGATCGATTACTTGGGCTTAGTTCAAGGAACGATTCTATGAGAAATATTTCTCCGCCAACATGAGGTACAATAAACAGGTGGAGTTCATGAAGCTGAAGTAAGGGGTCATGTCCGTTGAGGAGTATGAGCAAGAGTTCACCAAGTTATCCCGTTTCGCCCCCAAGATGGTGGCCACTGAGGAAGATAAGATAGAATGCTTTGTGCAAGGTCTGAAGGATGGGTTAAAGGGTCTCGTGTAAGCATTGGAACCCAGCAGTGAGAATTGACTCCCGTGCCGGAGAAGAGTATGTCAGAGCTATCACATCAGGACCCTCCTCAGGTCAGAAAAGGAAGTTAGATCAGAAGATTCTAGAGTTTCCTCTAAAGAACCGGGTAGACAGGCCCATACAGCACTTCAGACAACAGCTTTCGGCCTCAGCTTGGTAGAGAGAGAAAAGCCAGTCTGTGGTTCCTGTGGAAAAAGTCGCTGGGGGCAGTGTTTAGCAGGCTCGGGAGTTTGTTTTCGGTGTGGCCAAGAGGGGCACATGTCTAACAAGTGTCCAAAGAAGGGAGCAGCAGATGGAAAGGGGCAGCATACAAGCTCCTTCCGCGGGGACTCTGGTAGGGTGTAGCAGCAGCATGGTCGGGCCTATGCTACGACTCGGCAGGAGGCTGATAAATCAGGCACGGTGGTGACAAGTACGCTCCCTATTTTGGGGCATCATGCTCTAGTGTTGTTTGACTCATGCTCATCGCATTCGTTTATTTCTGCTGTATTCGTTAAGCATGCTGTGCTAGAGTTAGAACCTTTACCTTTTGTGTTATCGGTCTCTACCCCATCTGGGGAGATCTTGTTGGCCAAAGAAAAGATAAAAGCCTGTCGGGTGGAAATAGCAAATCGGGAGTTAGAGGTTATCCTAATAGTTTTGGCCATGCGTGACTTTGACGTCATATTAGGCATGGATTGGTTGGCTGCTAACCATGCCAATATAGATTGTGCAAGAAAGGAGGTGATTTTCACCCCTCCTACAGGGATTAGCTTCAAATTTAAGGGGGCAGGGACGGTGGTCCTGCCGAAGGTTATTTCAGCTCTAAAGGTCCACAGATTGCTTAACCAGGGTACCTAGGGTATTCTGGCCAGTGTGGTAGACGTTAGAGAGGATGAAGCCACCTTGACTTCAAAACCAGTGGTACGATATTATCCGGACGTTTTTCCAGAGGACCTTCTAGGCTTGCCACTAGTACGGGAGATTAACTTCGCTATAGAGTTGGAGCCGGGTGCGGTTCCCATATCCAAGGCTCCTTATTGTATGGCTCCAGCAGAGCTAAGAGAGCTTAAGGCGCAGCTGCAAGAGTTGCTTGACAAGGGCTTTATTCGGCCGAGTGTGTCACCTTGGGGGCCACCAGTGTTGTTTGTGACGAAGAAGGATGGTTCACTACGCCTTTGCATTGACTACAGAGAGCTAAACAAGGTGACTATAAAAAACAAATACCTTCTCCACAGAATTGACGACCTATTTGACCAGTTGTAGGGAGCCACAGTTTTCTCCAAGATTGATCTTCGTTCAGGATACCATCAGTTGAGGATAAAGGATAGTGACGTCCCTAAGACCGCTTTTCGTTTCCGTTATGGACATTACGAATTCATCGTTATGTTCTTTGGCCTGATGAATGCCCCTGCGATATTCATGGACCTAATGAACCGGGTGTTCAAAGACTTTCTTGATACTTTTGTCATCGTATTCATTGATGATATCCTGATTTATTCCAAAACAGAGGTAGGGCACGAGGAGCATGTGCGAAAGGTTCTCGAAACCTTAAGGGCACATAAATTGTATGCTAAGTTTTCTAAGTGCGAGTTCTGGTTAAAACAGGTATCCTTTTTAGGGCATGTGGTGTCAAAAGATGGTGTCTCAGTAGATCCTGCAAAGATAGAGGCAGTTACGAGCTGGTCTCGCCCTGCAACAGTTAGTGAGGTGCACAGTTTTCTAGGTTTAGCTGGCTACTATCGTCGGTTTATGAAAGATTTCTCTAGTATAGCCATGCCATTGACTCAATTGACCAGAAAAGGTACTCCCTTTGTTTGGAGTAAGGCCTGTGAGGAGAGCTTCCAAGACCTCAAGTAGAGGTTAGTTTCTGCACCAGTACTTACCATTCCAGATGGGTTAGGGAGTTTTGTCGTTTATAGTGATGCTTCCAAAAAGGGGTTGGGTTGCGTGTTGATGCAGCACGGCAAGGTAGTTGCCTATACAATGGAAGATAATTCAAGGATATCAAGCGTATATAGAACGCTTGAGCGATTACTCAAATCGTGCCTTTTGATTACAAAGTGGAAGTCTTATATAGACCCCAGATATGAAATTGAAATTGAATATAGAAAATTAAAAGATAAGATCGAATCAGACAAGAAAGAACCCGTGATAAGATTCATCTTTTTGATACAATGAATACGACAAAATTGTAAAAAGAAATTTAAAGTGATTGAATTATTGAAGACATTATTTCCTCCAATAATATCATAGACATAAATGAAAGTTATTAGAAAAATAAACTTAATTATTACAAAAGTCATAATAAATACTATACTTATTATAAAAGACAAAATTAAGAAGATATGGTAGAGAAAGGATAAGATGAGATTCTTGTCAATCAATTTGTCAAAAGTAGATATGATGGAGCAGCTTTTTTCTTATCGGTAATAAAGTGACTTTATTAGAGATATTTTTAGTCTAGTTCTTGTAGGCTAAATTATTGATTCATCCGTGCTCATTTGTTCTAGGCTAATTACAGGCCAAAGAGTCATCTTACACACAACTGTGGCAGGGGCAAACTAGTTGAATTCCAATGAGCTGTTGCCACGACAAACCAATAATCTTCGTCTTCAAGCTTCAAACTTCTCCGTGTTTGTTGCTGCTTCAAAATATTTCTTCTGACTTTTTGACTACCAGAAATGTATTTACAATGTAAATTAGAAAATTTACAAAGTTTACACATAAAATTATAGCTAGAGATGAGAATATACATGGACACATTTTTTTTAAATAATACTAATAATAATGATGAATTTACTTCATTGTAAAGCATCCTTGAAACAGGTAATTTTATGGATTCGGAGCTCACATAGGTTGTGATTCGAGGTATGGATTGTCGAGATCGTACTCTTGTTGCTGCTAATAAATTTTACTGAAAGAGGAGGAGATGTACTCAATGATGAATTTGATGTCGCAAGGGCTATGATAATCTGAAAGTCTGCTTCGGATGTTGCTGCTAATAATTTGGACTTTTCATTGAGGAACTCGGTGTTCTTGAGGTCTATATCTTGAAGATAACCATTTTCGGCAAACCATTTTTTGACTTTTGTTACAATGGTAGGCTGAAAATTGTATTTGTCCCATCATTTTATCTTTAAGGTCTTTACAATCGTCTTATATTGAGAAAATGATTCTTGTAGTGGTGTTGGTAGAATATCGTCTGTTCATTTTATCTTCAAGGTCTTTACAATTGTCTTATATTGAGAAAATGATTCTTGTAGTGGCGTTGGTAGAATATCGTCCGTTATGCCGAACATATGCCACCATTGAATGAACCATAATGAAAAATTGATTTTATATGCATTTGGGCAAATGAAATAAACCATTAATGGTTATAATTTAAGTACCACATAATATTATAGCCAGGAAACTCAAATTGATTATTTATATCTAAATTCATAACGGTGGTAGAAAAAATCAAACTTGATGGACTCATAATCTATGAAAATCATCGAGAGAGAATATATATATATATATATATTTGGCTTCGCATTCCCCTTCTTTTACGCTTTTCTATCTTAATGCAAAATAACAAAAAAATGAAAGTAAATTAAATTAATTAAAAGTTTTAGAAATAATAAATTAATTAAATAGACCAAATAAGCATGTATCTCTAACTTTAATATGGTAATAAATCGATTATAGAAACACAATAAACCCTGATTAAATCTTGATGCAATTAATGTATGTGAATAGCTATGAGAGAAACTTACGAAGATTTATGAAATTCATAAAATTGTATATCAAAATATTTAAGAAAAAACTTTAAGGGGCATTTGGGGTGCCGGATTGTAATCAAGATTACTAGGAATCTGATTACAATGGGTTTTGTTGTCTGGAATTAGAATGCATTGGAATCTGATTACGGTGTTTGGAGTGCAGGGTTGGATTGGCGGGGTTTCTGATTACAGTGTTTGGATTGCAAGGTTGGGTTTGGCTGTTTTTTTTTAAAATATTATTTTGACTGTTTTTTTTTTCTACATCTGTTTTAACCATCATATATTTTGAACTTTATCTGATTATACTATACAAAATTAAACTATCATACTATATTATAATTTTGATTTTTTTTTATATTATTTTGACTGTTTTTTTTAATATTATTTTGTTATTTTAACCTATCATACTATATTATAATATCAACTTTTTTTCTTGAAATATTATTTTGACTGTTTTTTTACATATATTTCAACTATCATATTATATTAGAATTTAGAGTAAAATAATTTATTAAAATTCGATAAACAATTAATTGAAGTCAAATTACAAAGAAAATCATGGAAAGATAAGGTTCATTAATCATAACATAACTTGGGTTGCAATTGAAGGAAGAAATAGCCAAACAAATTCAAGATATAGAAAAAATAGAGTCATGGGGCTGGATCCCGTTGTCGCCCGAGAACTTGCACGCAATAGTCGTACTTCCACTGCTGTGGGAAGTCCACGAAGTGGACTAACAGCATCAGATATGCAAGCAATGAAAGTACAACAGTCAAACCATCTTGCACCAACAGACCAGGAATTGATTGCAGCTCAGCATACAGTTCTCGGCGACGACAACTTGCCAGGTCTTCGTTCACAACAGGCCACTGTGCAATGCCGTCAATGGACATCGTCAGAAGTTGGAATCCCTCTCAAACCATGCCGCTAGACTCTCCAATCGAGGAACCTCCGGATCTCCTACTTCTTGATGGCATGCTACTTGCAGATCCTCTACCGCCAAGGTAGTTGGAGTGTCCTCTAATGTAGGAGAGTTGGCGAACAGTGGATCAGGTATATAGAAGTTCTCAAAGTCCAGGGACTGGTTATTCAAGATGTCCTAGTTCTCCTCGTCCACAACAGGTTCAGATCCGACCTCTGTAGTGGTGGTTGCACGACTTCCTGTGGCTCTATCTTTGCCGAATACAATGGCCAAGTCGTCATAGAGTGAAAATGACTTATGACGCAGTCCTTTTGCACTCGAATGACTCTGTTACAAAACTTTGGATTATACATTTGAATTTTAATTCTAAAGTATACCTTATATTTTGAAACTAAAAATTCATTTTCGTTCCAAACATAAATTGCTTTTTTTTTTTTTTTTTTTTAGTCTTTCTTTTATGCTCTCATGAGTTTGATCTTGAAATTTTTGTTGTTGTTATTGACTTGCAACTTTTTTTTGTTGTTATTGACTGTTTCCTTTTTTATTTTTTATTTTTACATCTTCAATAAACATATTTGATATTATTCATAAGATGTGATTGATATAAAGTAAAAACAAGAGTGTATAATATAGGTCATAAACTAAATAATACAATTCAAATTATTAATCATTAAAAACTATTTTTAAACATAAGTGGAACCATATGAATTATACAAAACCATTTCAAACAAAATAAAAGATACAAGTTCCACAAGTAACATGTGTTGAAAAGAAAATAAAGATAGTACAAATAAGTTACGTGTAATATAGTGAAGATTGGACAGTGTAGGCGAGTTAAATGTCAATTTTCACCCTACATTGACAATATATATATATAGATATATATATCAGAAGAATATAAGATTTAGAACATATGATTAAAAAACAAAAGAACAAACAGAAATATAGCCTAAACCAAAGCATATGTACGTACCCGTTAAAACCAGACTATCAACTGGGTTGGACAAGCAACTAAGGCATATAAGAAACAAGTCCATCGTCACATGAAACAAGTAAGTAAAATAATTTGAGAACAAAGTTTGATGAAAACAAACAGGGAAAAAAAAAGGGAAAAAAAGAGAGGTTGGGCTTTAAGGAGACTCACCAGTGGAGAATAACAACTTGGAGAGGTAAATGCTTCTTCAAATGTATGAGATTGAAATGGGGGAGAATGGGGTGTATATATAAGCATGGAATTAATGAGGTTTAAACAACCCAACCACCCAAATTAAAATGATGAACAGTATAAGTTTTTAATAGAAGCGACACCAATTTAATAAACCAACCAACATATAATAACATAATAATAAAAAAAAATAATTGTGATCCAAAAGAATCAACTAGAATGGAACCAGATAGCCAACCAACCAATTACAATTATTTAAGCAATCAATTTTTTTGTTTAAAAAATTTTAAAGCATAATCGATCAGTAGGTTAAAATCAAAGAAAAAATCAAGCATGCTTAAAACAAGTGTTCATTTGAAAAAGTAACATGAAAATTCTAGAGTTCGAAATGGCAATCAAGAAAAAAAAATTACGAGCCTAAAACAGTTTGAAGGAAAATTGGCCAATATGGACATGCAAAAAATGAAAGGAATAGAGAAACAAAATGCAAACCCATCTGAACCTAACCAAAAAAAGAATTGGAACCCATAGATTTGTAAACATACAACATAATCAAAAGGGAAAAAATTGAAACAAGCCTATGAACATGCAACCACAGAAGAGATCCATCCAAACATGAAATCTATACGAAGAGAAGAGGCGAAAATTATACAACAACAGATCTCCGACGGAAAAAAAGGAACACAAATCTACACCCAATCTCAGCCGAATGTCGAAAAAAAAAGAAAAACAACTTATGAACATGCAACACCGAATATGAATATGATAAATATGAGAAACATGAGGAAGAAGATTAGACTACAGATCCATAAACATGCAACAAAATGAGAAGAGGAAAAAATTATAAAACAACAGATCTCGGAAGAAAAAATAAATGGCACACAAATTTGCACCCAATCTTGGTGGAATATCGAAGAAAACAAAAATCGAATGAATATATGAACATGCAACACCGAAAGACGAAGAAAAAAAGCCCAAACCGGCGTAACGGGACCACCTACCAAGCTCTCGATGGCGACAAGAGCCACCATTCCTGCCGTTAGAGCGGCAAGAAAGGGCTTCGACGTCCCATCTCATCTGCTCTGAAGCATTGATTAACACTTCAGAGAAAAGAGTCAACGGGGAAGACGAAGGATAGAAGAGAGAAGTGGGAGAAGAAGGGTTGATGGAAGTGAATGAGGAAGAAGAGCTGAGACATGAGAGAAGATGAGAGACAAGGCAGACTGCGGAAGATGAAGGGTAACAGAGAGAAGGAGAAGGAATGAATGCGAAAGAGGAAGATTAGTGGAAATGAATGAGAGAGAGGTGGCAACAGAAGAGAGAGACTGAGATCGGTGGAAATGAATGAGGGAGAGGAGGCGTCAAAAAAGAGAGAGAGGGAGATCAGTAGAAATGAATGAGGGAAGAGGAGGCGTCAAAAGAGAGACGAAACCGACGGAAATGAATGAGGGAGAAGAGGAGGCGTCAAAAGAGAGAGATGAAACCGGTGGAAATGAATGAAGGATTGGGTTGTATTGGATTTGGGGTTGTTTTGTAATCCAAACCAACCCCAAAGTCTATTCCCCAAACATGGGTTTTAAAACTCAATCCAATACAACCCAATCCCATACCCTAAATACACCATAAGTATTTTATCTAAGTTGTGGATTGCTTGTAAAAAATATATTTTTTTTCTTATTAAATGCATTTAAAAGCAAACAAACAACAATAATTAATCATCTAAATTGTTTGGAAGAAGATGAGATCAAATTTCTATCTTTTTAGCCCCTTAAATATATGTATATATTATGTATATTATATATATACGGGATATATGTATTATATACGCCATTATATATTGTGTCTTTGATTTGGGCTATACATGTTGTGTTGTCTTCATATAATGTTGTTGGAGGATTTTTTACTAGAAGACAAGCCACATGTTTCATGAATGTGTTGAGTCATCGACCTTAGTCAAACACATTCTCTACTAGTTTCATGGATGGCAAGAATTTCGGCATGATTTGACAAAGTAGTTGTTATGGTCTGTTTCACTAATCACCAAGATATAGTAGTTCCTCTACATGTGAACAGATAATATATTTGAGATTTAGATTTGTGCGGACTAGATAAATATCCAAAATCTACGTAACAAACTAAATCAAAATTCGATTTATTTGAATAAAACAAACTCATATCGATCTTTTCCCAAAGATAATGGAGTATATGCTGAATTTTATTCCAATGTATTTTTGTTGGAGAAGAAATGTATCTAGCTAATAAATTTACTGAAAATGTAATATCTGGTCTTATATATCTCGCTTGGTCTGATTTTGTCATACAATTGATGATCGATGAATAGATTGGTCATATAAAATACCAGGATCAATTGATCCTAGGTTTAAAGTGATGATCTAAAAGAAATTATATATTTATCGAGTAAAACATACAAATAAATTAGAACTTAAACAATAAATTATATTAAAAATTTTACATACATAATAAAAATATTAATCACATTAAAAATATTAATTTTATAATAAAAATATCAATTACAAGACATAAAAATTAACAACAAAAATCTCTAACTGTTACTTTCTTCGACTATGAACAACAAAAACCCACATCCTACTTAAGCATTTGGTTATATCCAATCCATCTCATTATGATATCATAAACTCTTTGGTTTACCAGGTTTTGTAAATAATGATGGGCTGGCATGTGTTGTTTGATTTCTATTTGAATTAAATTGAGTTTCATTGCTTGCTGCACAAAAAATAGATATTATACTTTAAGCACAAGGATGCCTCGAGAATTACTCAAGTATGATCATGATTAAGCAAGTTTTCCTATAAAAAAAACCCAAGTATAAGCTCTTATAGGTTTCCTAGTGAGTCCAGGGTCGAATGCAGGGATTTGTAATAACTAGGCGTTGAGATTAGATGCTTGACTATGCGGTGAACTGTACATGTAATATGTGCATGTGTTGGTTGTATGTGTCTAAAACTATACATAAACAATAAATAAAATTTTCTACAACTAACAATGAGGTGGACGCGGCGAAGGTTAGTCAAATGTCATTTAGTGACAAATAGCATGCGTTGAGAATGAATGGAACCATGCGATAAAAGTAGAGTTAACGCAAGAGCTAGTTGTTACCTAAGCTTTCTAAGTATAATTACATACCTACAAACTGCGTTTGTGAATCCATCTCTTGATGTTTCGACGCCATATAATCTTATCTCTAAGACGCATGGTAAGTTTGCATTGGCAAAAGATGAAGTACATCTCTGCACCTCATCTAGTCTTGATAAATGCTAAAAATTAACCATCCACTCTCTCAAGCTAGACAGTCATGCTTACTACTTTTGTTTGTCAGACAAAGTTATGCAAGCTAATGATATGCATTAATCAAGATGTAACATACTTAATATTGCTTAAGAAAAACCAACTTCTAACATCTAACTCATTTAGCATTCAAACAACATGGTGTAAGGTATTTAATATGGAAATAGATGGAAGATAATCTTCAATCAAACTCATATTAAGAAAATAAACCATTCTCTCGAATGTCATTAACAAAACATAAGTAAGAAGGAGGGAAATGGAGATAAAACAGAAATGGAAGGCGTCAAGCTGCCACTGTTAACGTCTTGCTTCATGGAGGCTTGAGATCGTTGCTATCTGATACATAGATTTCATAGGGTGAAGGTTCTCACTCACTGGGAGACGACTCTGAAAGTGCTTAGAATCCTTCTCTCAGAAGAGCTTGAAATGGAGGCTGGTTATGGTGAGGGAGAAATTGTGTAGAGCTTTCGCCTCTTGAACTCGTCTCTCTTCTCTCCCCTTACATGGAGAAGCTTTGGGCTATTTATAGGCGTTGAAAAGTTTATACTCATGATGACCTAACACCTTTGCATTAAATTCCCTGCCCTGCTGCGTAGACTTTTTACATTGTCAGCCCATAGGTTCTGCCATGATTTGATAAAGTGTTGTCCTTTTTTCATAATGACATGACAGCTTTTTGCCCATGCGTCTGTGTCTACTTTTTCTCGACGCATGGTCTTAACGCATAGGCTCGACGCATGGGTTTCCACTTGTTCTCGCAGCAGCTTCGTCTCTTAATACTTGGTTGTTTGTGCTTCTTTTCTTCTTAACCCTGCGTTAGGAATAGAAAAACTCATAATTTTTCAGGTATTTTCTTTTGTAAATAGTGCCAACGCATGGTGATACATTTTACATAATTCAACTACCAAAATCATGTGTTTAGCTCTAAAGTTACTCTAATTAAATCAAATAGTGACTATAATAACTTGTATTTCTACAAGTTATCAGCATGTAAGAAAGGTAAATTAGGAAGTGTGATCCAGTAATCTTCATACTAACAAAATCTAATATTATCTAAATGCAACAAATAAAAATCAACTCAAATACTAAACTATTTTGAAGAAACCCTAAACACTATGGAAGAAAAAACTTCTAAAATTAAGATACAAATACTCATGAATTCAATTAGTTTTAAAAATATTAATATATTAACACGATAGATGTAGCATAATATAAATATTAAAAAAAATTAAAAAAAAAAGAAAGGAAATGACAAAAAAAAGCACAAGTTCAAAAATGGTCATACTTTTTTTTAAAGGTCTCTCTCTTTTTGTTCTTTGTTACCCAAACAGCAACAAAAACTACCCAAAAAAATATAATAATATGAGAATATAGACAAAAAATTATAACTTTTTTTTTTTAAAAAAATAGAGATATAATTGAGTAAAAATGTACCTCGTGTTGTTATTTTTTTCCCAAACAACAACAAAAACTAAAAAAAAAAATAAAAACAAAGATCAAATAAAATGAAAATATGGGCAAAAGTAGTAATTTATCTTTAAAAAAAAGGAATTTAATTGACTAAAAATACACAAACCTCACAACTTGGGTGACTATAGCTAAGAGATGTTTAGAGTGAGATCTTTTATGTGAATATTGCAATTGAAGAAAATATTTAGCAAAATAACGTGGTTGTGAAAGTATTTAGAAGATTTGTGGTAGTTTTGGAGGAAAGAGAAGTTCGATATTTGACCAGTGGAAATTTTTTAGGAGGTCAATAGTTCAACCCTCGACCAAGGAGGAGGTCAAAATTTGAACTCTCGACCAACGTCGGCTTTTGCAGAGATTCCTTTGTCCCGTCGCGTCGTCCCAAGCCTGCATCACCTGTTGCTGCCGCTAATCAACAGGCCTGCAGAGATTTCCTGCCGCTCCGCTCGTCCTGTCTTGTCTTTGGCGCCAATCCGTACTATAGTCGAGGGTTGAACCCTCGACCAAGTCCCTTTTAAATAGCCTCAGCCTTCTTCTTCCTCCCACATAAATTTCTTCCGATTCCGCCTTCTTCCCATTATTTCTTCTTCTTCCCATCATTTCATTGTGTGAACCTCATTCTCTCATTTTCTTCCTTTCCCTCGGCTTATTCTTGAAAACTTCTCCCAAATACTCTATTTTCTCCAAATTTTTATTCTTTTCCCTCGGCTTCTTCTCTTCTGAATAGTGTTTTAAAAAATTTATCCTATCGGAATACTCTCTTTTCTCCAAATTTATGAGGTTTGTAAATTTGATCTATTAAATACATATTTTTTAAAAAATAATATAAATTTTTTCTCTATTCTCATACTATTTTATTTCTTTTGACAGTATTTGTTGCTATTTGGAAAGCAAAGAACAGAAGAGGTATACTTTTTATTTGTCAAATTTCTATTTTTTTGGTTAAGAAAAAATAAGTTATAGATCCATATTCTCATATTATTCTATTTGAGGAAAAAAAATTGATAGTTGTCACTTTGAGGAAAAAAAGTAGGACAGTTGTTGAATTTGTGAGTTTTCATTTCATTTTCTGATATTTATATTATGCTAGACATACCATTTTAAGCTAGACATGTCATTTTGATGTTCATATATATATATATTTTTTTTTTAATACTCTTTGAATTCAATAATATTTATATATTGATGTTATAAATTTTTTATATAGTTTAATGTTCTTGTTTATATTATATTAGATCTATCATGTTAATATTATATTAGATCTACTATGTTGATAATTTTAATATAATATTTTTATAATTTGAGTTTGCTTTGCATTTTAATTATTTTAGTATTAGAGTTTGTAGGGTTTAATGTTCTTTTTATTTTTTAAATTTAGTATTATAGTAAATTTGTTAGTACAAATTTATATTTTCTTTGCATTTTAAATATTACTAGATTTTTTTAATATTGGAGTTTTTAGTTAAATAATTAGTGATGCATATTGTTATTTTCTTTTTTTAGAAAATGTCAGACATGTGTGTGACAACCCAAATTATTGAGGTATATTCTCCTATTAAGGTAATTTAAGATATCTTGTATTATTTGGAATTTTGTAAAGTTGAGAAATTTAAATTCTAGTAGTAAGAATAATATAAGAAAGTTAAGAAATTAAATTAAAAAAAAATTGTATTTGTAGTAGTTGGTGAGATTTTAATTGTATTTAAGGAAAAGTTTGAAAGTTTCAAGAAATAAGTTAAGTATAAAATATCTTTGGAAAGAATATTTATGTAGATGTTATTTTGGTGGGAGAAATTAAGTAGGGAAGATTTTATTTTATTGGGAAAAATGAAAGGTGGAATTAACGAGGTTTAATAGGGGAAAAGGGTTAGGGTTTATTATAAGGAGCCTCCTTGGGTTGTGTGCAAAAGATAAAAGAAAAAAGGCAAAAGTAAAACCCTCCCTCTCCCTCTTAGCCGCCGTTTTCCTTCCTCTCCCTCTCCGCCACTGTTTTGTCCCTCTCTTTCCCGATTACTCTCTCGGCCGCCACACTTTTCTTCTCTCTTTCCCTCTTTTTCCACTGTCTCTCTCTCAGTCACTACTCGCCTTCACCGGTCCTTTTTTTTTTTCTCGGAGTTGCTCTCGCTAAGAGTCTCACTCTCGCTTAGAATCTCGCTCTCGCTCAGAGTCTCGCTCTCGCTTGACGTGTCTGTTCCCTCCGCCACTTTTGGCATTCCATGTTTGCATTTTATGGCGGTTTGGTCACGATTTAACATGAACTATGAAGATTTCATTGAGGACTATTATAAACTGTCAACATACGCTACATGCTACTCTCTTCAATTTCAACCTATACCACATGAAGATTACTGGATCACAGCTCCTAATATGCTTGTTTTACATGTCGACCCGTTGTTGAGGAAACCTAGTAGACTAAATAGTTCATGATATTATAATGAGATGGACTAGACAAAACCAAGTTCTCAAGTACATTGCTGGTTTTGTAATCAGTTAGGTCATAATCGAAGGAAGTGCCCTTCGTTACAAAGACATGCACCAGATAGTTAGAGATTTTTTTCGTTAATACTTTTATCATGTAATTAAAGTTCTTATAATGAAATTAATACTTTTATTATTGTGTTTAATATTTTTATGTTTAAATGGGTCGATGGGTACTTTTTTTAAAAAATGAGGTAGAATGAACTTAAATAATAATTATAAAAAAAATGAGGTAAAAGGAAGTTGTCGATCACTTTGCTCGTAAAGTTCCAAATACCTTTTTTTCTCTAATTAACCCGTTTTTAATTTAATTAACCATAATCTCTTGTAACACTCACTACTATCATTGTTTGAAATTGCATCAATGCCGCTGCTTGTCGTTGTCCAAAGTCACTTGCCTCTACCGTTTAGATGTCCTCATTACCGCGGTTTAAGACTAATCGCCGTCGCCGCTTGGAGTTGCTGTTCGAAGCTACTTGAAATATTGTTGAAGTTAATCATCGGTAAAAATGATTGGCTGCTGATTTTTTTTGTTCGAGGTGATCATTTACTACTGCTCCTTGATGAAATAGGAAAAAAGAAAGAGTCAAGAGAATAGAAGGAACTAGTAAATGATCAACAGAGGGCGCCAAACTGTTGATGTAACATTTAGGACAAGGGAAAGCACTCTACCTTCACATAAGTTTTTAGTTAACTCATATAGAACATAGTGGTCTATTTATAGGAAATTTGACATGGGTTTAACTTAACCCTCTTAGGATTATGATACTAGGTTTTCTAATCCTAGGCTAGCTAGGTCAAATCTTATCTTACCTTATCTTATTTTATTTTGATTTTTGGTCTTATTCTGCTAGGCTAAAATCCACTTCTCAACAACGCACATAAGAAAAAAAAATATATATTTTGGCTGTCATCACCCAAGTTGTGAGATCTGTATAGTTTCACTCAATTATATTCCTATTTTAAAAAAATAAATTGTAAATTTTTCTATATTCTCATATTATTCTATTTTTTCGTGGGTTTGATTACTGTTTGGGTAACAAATAACAAAAAATAGGTACACTTTCACTCAATTAAATCGTTACTTTTTCTTTTGAAAAAATAAGTTATAGATTTTATCCATATTCTCATATTATTCTATTTTTTTGTAGTTTTTGTTTCTGTATGGGGAACAAAGAACCAAAAAGAGGTACACTTTCACTCAACTAAATTCCTACTTTTTAAAAAAAAAAAAAAAGTTATAGATTTTGTCCATATTCTCATATTATTCTATTTTTACATAGTTTTTGTCCCAAATGACAAAAAAGTACACTTTTACGCAACTAAATCTCTACTTTTTTTATAAAAAAAATAATAATAAGTTACATATTTTGTGCATATTCTCATATTATTCTCTTTTTTTTTTGTCATTTTTGTTTCTATTTGGGTAATAAAGAACAAAAAAGAGGGACCATTGACGGAACCCTTGATTGACATCTTATCCTTTGGGAATCTTTCTTTTGGAAAAGTAAACGATTGTGATAAGATTTTGTAGATGGGACAAGACTTTCAAAACATAAAGAAATAAAGAAAAAAACAATAAAGAAAGCTTTACAAAAGCGATTAAAGATAGATGGGATATGTTTGCACTATCTTCCAGCTCTTCGATCTCATCCTTTCCTATCGAGGAATGACGTCACCCAACTTTTCCTGAATGGCCTAGATTGGAAAACTGTTACATATAAACCTTACTATCGTTATAATCTAATATCGAGAAATACAATCCATGGTCTTACAATTAGGCTACCCTGCCTACTTTTACTATCAAACGTATTTCTTTTTATCAGATTATTAGGTTAGTGGGATATCACAGTTATTCCTCTAACCAAGGTCTCCAATCCTTCAGCTACCTGCCAGCCTATGGTTGGTTAGTCCACTTCAAAAGTTTTCTATCTTCTTCATGCTCTCCTTCAATCGTAGATTGTCTCGATCGACAACCATAAGTACAAATTGAGAAAAATATAAAATTACAAACATAATTTACAAGATTAAAATTACAAAGCAAAGATAAGGTCGTAATACAATGACCTTATCGAAAATACTCTTTTTTTTTATAATTAAATCCTTTTCATAAATTAACTTGGTTGTGAATCTAGGAAAGGATGATTGATATCGAAGTCGACGTAAGGATCGTAGTCATCTTCAACTTCGTTGTTCACAAAAAAAAAAGAGTTTACGTCTTCTCGCTGTGTTAGTTGTTCGTCGTGAGTACACGGGTTGGGTTGGGAAATTTTTTTGAACCAACCCAAAAATGGTCAGGTTGACTACCTGAATGACCCGAATAGGGTCACCAACCCAACTCTTAAATGTCAGGTTGGATGTTTTTTCTTCTTCCTATTTTTTCATGTACCCATTACCTAACCGACAAGATTTTCTTAAGAGGATTACTCTTGCAGAAATCTTCTCAAAATTTGATATAAAATCAGGGTTTTGGCAAGTCCAAATTCATCTAAATGATCAATATAAGATGGGTTTCAATATCCCATTCGGACAGTTTCAATGGAATGTCATGCCATTCAGATTAAAAAAATGTTTCATTCGAATTTCAAAAAATAATGAATGACATTTTCAATAAAAACCAAGATTTTACCATCGTCTACATAGATGATATATTGGTATTTTCAAACACTGTGGATTAGCATTTTAAGCATCTACAGATGTTTTTCAATTTTATAAAAACAAATGGTCTTGTGGTTTCTTTACCAAAGCTCAAATTGTTTCAAACAAAGATTAGATTTCTTAGATATGAGATCAATCAAGGACTCATAAAACTGATTCAACAGTCATTAGATTTTGTGGATAAGCTTCCAGATGTTATTCAAGACAAAACACAACTACATAGATTCTTGGGTTGTGTGAATATATTAGAGACTCTGTACAAGATCTTCATACAATTTGTCTGCCACTTTATGACAGACTTAAGAAAAATCCAAAAACATGGATAGAAGAGCATACATGCATAGTCCAATCAATCAAAGCCCTAGCAAAAAGCATTTCATGTCACACCCCCTCCCAAATTAACCTCTTTAAACCGGACAGAGGCATGAAGACAACAAACATCATCCTATTGTGATGCTTACTGTCTGACCTCTATTATTATCATATAGTTAGTCATCCATACTAATATTTATAAAATTCACATGTGTTGGAATTCCACTATAAAAATGTTATTACAAATCCTTTAAAAATATTTCAACATATCTCGAATTCCAACCCTAACTACTGAAAAGATAAACTATCCTATGGTAGACCACGACTTCACATGGCAACGAAGACTCTTGTGCTACTTGGGAAGAAAACATAAAAGGAAAGAGTGAGCTGAAAGCTCAATGAGTGGTGAACAATAAATATAAGAATAGGATTCCTCTTGATCTTTGAGCACATCAAATATCTCAAACATTCACATCATAACGAGGTTATCTACTTAAATCTCAACACCAGTTTTCTCTGTACCACACTTACTTTCCTACTGGCTCTACTTTGCGCAACAGTCCATCATTCTTTCTATGTGCACATAAACCTACCTCTTATGGGCTTAGAAGCTAGACTTGTCAATCCTCTGATAATTCCACGTGAGGTTCTCCTCACAGTATTAGAGTCTAGGTCCCTATGACCTTCTGAGCATCCTGTGAGATTTCGTCACAGGCTTTGATTTTAGATCCTTAGATCCTCCGACCATCCTCTGCATTATTCCGTCACAGGCTTAGAAACTAGATTTGAAAATCCTCTGACCATCCTGTGAGACACTCTTTCTTCTTGCCATACAAACAACACTATATGTAAGGAAAAACATTAACTCTTAGAAGAGAAACCACTCACAATAAGTAAGAATTTTGGCCTTCGAATCTTTTTAACCTCGTCCTAAACTCTTTACTTTTCCAAAACTTAGCTTGCTTTTCACCTTTAAGCACCTAGCTAAGCTTTTGGTACAAAAAAGACAATAACATGCCTTTAAATTACAAGTTGAACGCCTATAACTATTCTTGGATGCCTGTAATCACCTTGTTGGACACCTACCTTATGTTGGACGCCTGAAACAACCTTCTTTGGACACTTGGAAGTCTCTTTGGATGGTTAACTACACACTTGGACGCCTGGTTCAAGTTTTTGGACGTCTGGTTTACCTTTTTTGATGCCTAGTCCTTTGTTTCTTCTCTGAGCAAAGTTTTTTCTTCCCTCAAAGCTCTCTCAATGAACTTTCGTTTGAAACAATTTGTGTGAATTCCTATGGTCTCAACTCCTATTTTTCAGAATTGTCTAAGTGTCTAACTATCGTGAAACTCACCTCATAGCTTAACATCACCTACTTTGACACTTAGTCAAATTCATTCTATGTTGACACTTCACCTCTTAAAGTGTTTAACTCAAAGTTAGCCACCTCCATCTTACTTTTCATCTTTTTGGATTCCTACCTAAGACTTTTACAAGACTTTTCATGTGTCCAACTAAGCCCGATTTAACCAAACCATGCGTCCAACTTATCCCTTTTGAGGTATGCTTCCAATGTTGCATTTGAATCAATATGAACCATTCAACACTTAACCAAATTTTCCTTCCTAATGAGGCATGTGTCCAACTCTCCTTGTTTCACACTACCATGCATCCAAGGCCTCTTATACTTAACCAAATTTTCACCTTGTTAGCCACATCATGCATCCAACTCTCTATGCTTGCACCTTGGCCTAAGTGTTTTTCCTTTAACTAAGATAAGTTGTTCAACACTTCACCAAAATTTTACACATAAACAAACCATGTGTCCAACCCTCCAAATTTTGGCTCAAGTGTCTCCTTTCAACCATCATGAATTGTCCAACACTTAGCCAAAATCTTCCCAAAACATGAACCATGCATCCATCACACCTCTACTGTGCATCCAACTCTACACCTTCTCTCCCAAGGTATTCGTTCAACCTTTTCTCTAGGGTTGATGTTGAACTTCTCATATTTGGTCTTATGCTTCCAACTTCCTCTTCCAACAATTAGTCAATTTCCTATGAGTTCAACTTCAAGTTCACCTCATAGTACTAAGTTGGAGTTCACCTCATAATTTCTACTTTCAAAGCATAAATTACTCCCATTCTCAAAGCATGGTCCAATACTCTAAAAATCTCATGGCATAGCTTTCTTTCAACCACTTCTACGATCAATTCTCTCCTTATAACTCAAACTTGGACAAACACTTTTTCTTCCCCATGTTATGCTCAACGCCTAACCCTCTTAATTCCCCAAACCAAAAATTTTCTAACTCCACAAGCCTAGAGTTTCATCCTACTCACCCTTCACAAATTTTTCGAACTCCACATGCTTGCACCAGCTTCACACATATGAATTTCTCCAACTTCTCCCTAACCTCACAAGACTCATATCAACTCTTTCAAGAGAGTTAGTTTAGGGTTTTGGGTATCACATTCCATGTTTATCACTAGTGGATGAAAAAGCCAAGAGTATCATAGAAATTGATGCCTCTAATCTAGGTTACGGCCGCATCCTCAAACAAGAAATCAACGGCAAAACCTCAATCGTCCGTTACCATTTTGGAATCTGGAATAGTGCTCAAAAGAACTATTCTATCATCAAGAAAGAAGTGCTAGCTATAGTACTTAGTGTACAGAAGTTCTAAGGAGATCTTATCAACAAAGATTTCTTTATCTGAATGAATTTAAAAGCAAGCAAATGCATCTTTGAAAAAGATGTAAAAATTCTTGTATCAAAGCAAATCTTTGCAAGATGACAGACAATCCTAACTTTTTTAACTTCAAAATAGAGCCTATAAAAGGACTGAGAACTCCCTGGCTGATTACCTCTCAAGAGAACATCTAATCTCGAAGAGAAAACCTCCCAACCTTTACGCCATAACCTCCATAGCTACTCTCGATGAAACCATCAAATCGTTGATCGTGGCCATTGGAGCGGCCTTGGCCGCAACAAAACCAAGCTAGCTCTTCAAGAATTAGTGCATCAAAGGGCAAGCATCCAATTACTCAATCTTTTGCACCATCTCTTATGAATGCAAACAATTATACCATGGATATTAACTTTGACGTAGTATCTAAAAGCCGTTAAGGCTCTGCCCAAAGAGTTGTTTCAATTCAAATAGGTCATTTGAGCCTACCTCTTCAACCATCAATAACATTGCTGCAAACTTCTAGCAAAAACATCTCAAACAAGAGGCCTACTAGGCCATCTCCAAGTCTAGTTCCAAGGAACCCATCCACGTATTCTCAAGTTGTTAGGCCAAGGGTTGTTTTAACCCAGCCCTTCAATTTCTAAATACTTTACAAAAACAACTATGGTTGATATAATATTTTCTAGTTTCAAGCTTATAACCATTCATTGGTTGTGGCATTATATAAGCAAGCTTACAAAATGTACTTTCCAAATTGGTTTCAATCATGGTGGAATTTGGACTTTTTGAAGAAATATTTCTGGTGGAAGTTCAAAGGTCATATCACCTATTTAAAAACAACATCTATTCGTCTCCTCTTTCTAAGACGTATAGGTTTGCTTTGTATTTCTAAATTCCATGGATCTTTTGCTCGAATTTCCAGCTAGGACCATATGGAAATTTCAAGGAGTTGAGCAAAGCTCTTTGAATCAAATGGTGGAAAAAATTTGATTATTCTCACATAGGGATAACAAATATGAAGGATTGGTTTAAGGCTAATATTCATCTCCAAGATCTAACTCATCAAGAAGATGAATAATTGACCTTGGCAAAGAATTCAATCATTA
The DNA here is from genome assembly GCA_030954485.1 of Citrullus mucosospermus. NCBI lineage: Eukaryota > Viridiplantae > Streptophyta > Magnoliopsida > Cucurbitales > Cucurbitaceae > Citrullus > Citrullus mucosospermus. The sequence continues at coordinate 26,136,139 of CM062057.1, forward strand.
GTTCTCTAGCAGGAGCAAGATCACAAGCTGATTTTGCTTTAATTCTCAATACAGTCGTGTAACAAATCTTAGATCATGACGAACAACTAACACAAAAAGAAGACGCAAATTTTTCTTCTTCTGTGAACAACGAAGTTGAAGATGACTATGATCATTATGCTGACTTCGATATCAATGATCCTTTCTTAGATTCACAACCTAGTTAATCTATGAAAATGATTTAATTAAAAAGAGTATTTTCGATAAGGTCATTGTATTCCGAATTTATTTTTGCTTTGTAATTTTAATCTTGTAAATTATGTTTCTTTTTCTCAGTTTGTACTTATCATCGCCGATCGAGACAATCTATGGTTGAAGGGGAGCATGAAGTAGATAGAAAGCTTCTGAAGTGGACTAACCAACCATAAGTTAGGCAGGTAGCTGAAGGATTAGAGACCTCGGTAAGAGTAATAACTCTGATATCCCACTAACCTAATAATCTGATAAAAAAAAATATGTTGGGCAGTAAAAGTAGGCGGAGTAGCCGAATTGTAAGACCTTGGATTATATATATATATTTTTTATATCAAATTATAAGGATATTATGGTTGATATGTAAAAATTTTCCCATGCAGGCCATTCAGGAGAAGTTGGGTGATGTCATTCCCCGACAGGAAGAGATAAGATCGAAAAGCTAGAGGATAGTGCAGACATATCCCATCTATCTTTAATCGTTATTTATTTATTTATTGTTTTTGTTTTTGTTTCTTTATGCTTTGAAAGATTCGTGACAAAAGATAATGTCAAGTGGGGACGTCTTGTCCCACGAATTTGTGAGTTTCTTTTTCATTTTCTACTAGTTCTTTTTTTTTTTTTTCTAATTTTTGTATCTTAATTTGAGGAGTTTTTTCCTATAGTTTTATGGGGTTTAGATTTGAGTTTTCTTTTGTATTTCAAATAATATTAGATTTTTTTAGTTTTAGAGTTTTTAGCATTTAGGGTTTTCTTAGAAAAAAATGTTTCGTATTAGAGTTGTTCTTTTGCGTTTTAGATAATATTAAATTTTGTTACTGTTAGAGTTTTGAGGATTTAGGTTTTTTTTTTTTTTTTAGTCTTAGAGTTTGTTTTTTCGTGAAATATATATTTAAGTTTCTTTGCATTTAAAATAATATTAGATTTTGATAGTATTAGAGTTTTTAGGTTTAGGGCTTTCTTGAAAAAAGTTTAGTATTAGAGTTTGTTTTTAAATCAAAATTAGTAATTTGAGTTGATTTTTTTTTACATTTTTTATAAGATTTGATTTTTCTTTTAGTATTATAGTTTTTATGTTTATGGTTTTCTTGAAAAAATTTTAGTATTAGAGTTTGATTTTTAATAAAATTTAGTAATTTTAGTGGATTTTTTTTTACATTTTTTTATAATATTAAGTTTGTTTTCAGTATTAGAGTTTTTATGTTTATGATTTTCTTGAAAAATGTTTAGTATTAGAGTTTTTTTTTAATACAAAATTAGTAATTTGAGTGGTTTTTTTTTTTTTTTTTACATTTTTTATAATATTCGATTTTTTTTTTAATATTAAAGATTTTATGTTTATGGTTTTCTTGAAAGAAGTTTAGCATTAGAAGTTATTTTTTAATATAATATATTTGTAATTTGATTTTTTTGTTGCATTTTAGATAATATTAGATTTTTGTTAGTATTTAAGCTTGATAATTAGTTAAATAATTAGTGATTTATTATTACTTATTTTTTTTTCTAGAAAATGTACACAATTGTTTCAGATTTATGTTGTTTACAAATGGTCATATGATTGATGGTATTGATGGAGTTGAATATGATTAACCAGCATATGGAGGTTTTAGCATAATGTGGACCACAAACTTATATTTAAATAATTCATTAAAATGATAGGGTTGTCCCTTGGTGTAGATATGAGAGCAAACCAATTAAAAATAATATATAGACCTCCTAATTTAGCACCATCTAGATCAAATAAGGTTTATGTCATTCCCCATTCTTAATGAACAAGTGATCAACCTATTGCAATGTCACTCCCAAATTTAGTGCATTTATAAGTTAATGTGAGTAGACTTGGATATAAACTTGAATGGACAGCCCTTTAGTTAGTTTGAAAACTCAAATCAATATATTAACCTTCATTTTGAATCAGTTGCACCAGTTTGTGATGATGAAGATATAGTGGTTGACAACGACGAATTTGAGGAGTTGATCTTTGATGGTCGTGAACATGATTTACCTTTAGATACATTCAATGATTTGGATATGAATGTAATATATAACATTAGAAAATATGACCCAATTGTAGCCCATGTGGTTGTTGACAATACCCAATTGTATGAGAAGATGATTTGTCGAGACAAAAAAATGATACAACATTTGGAGAAGTGTTTTGTTATTAAGTGTCACACACCATATGAGATTATGGAATCAACACTGACGATTTGGGCAATTATGTGTAATTAGGTGTAAAAAGTAGGAAGATGGTTGCAAATGGCGATTTCATGCAATAAAGAAAAATTCTCATGGCATATTTGAGATCATTAAGTATGTTAAGTATCATACATGTTTTTACTCAAAACTTAGTCAAAGTCATGTGCAATTCGATTTTTCAATGATTGCACCATAGTTTTGTGAACCTGTAAGAGAAAAATCATCCATCAATGTGTCACAACTATAGTCCAACATAAAAAAAAATTTGGATACCATGTTTCTTACCATAGGATTTGGGAGGATACATGAAAGATGTTGGCTAAAGTGTTTGGTGATTGGAACGAATCATACAAATTGTTGCCTAGGTGGTTATATATGATTAAGTATACCAATCTTGACATGCGTGTGGATTGGAGAGTAAACGGCATGCTTACTGAAGGACATGTCATCTTTACTTCTATATTTTGGGCATTTGGTCCTTTTATAAAAGCCTTTAATAAATGTCAGCCAATTGTTGAAATAGATAGTACTCACTTGTATGGCAAATATTGAGGAAAATTACTAATTGCTATATCAATTGATTCTAATGAGCATCTTCCTCTTGCATTTGTCATTGTAAATGAGGAGTCTGCAGACACATGAGGATAGTTTTTGAAACATCTAAAAGAAATTGTTACACACGAAAATGTGTGTTTGATTTCATATCGACGTGGTGGCATTATCTCAGTTGTGAACAATCCGAAGAATGGATGGATAAGACCAAACTGTCTCCATAGATTCTGCTTACGACATATTGTCAGCAATTTCAACAAAAAATACAAATTCAATACATTAAAGAATTTTTTTTTATCATATTGAGCAACAAACACAAGCACACTATGGAGGGTTTAGGGTACGAATGGATGACGACAAATTTGTTAGAGTGCATCAATGGAGTCCTCAAAGGAGCTCGAATGTCACCTATAAATGCTCTTGATCAAATGACATTCTACAAATGAATAAATTATTCTAAAAGAAGAAGAGAAGAAACAAGAGTTACTTTGGAAATATAGTGCTCAACCTGATCGGGTCCATGAGGTACATGAAGATTCAATCTAGCGATATTCATTGGTTTGGTTTGAAACAAGATCTAATATTTTCTGGGTCGATCCATCGCTCAACCTAATCTATCAATCAAATTAGGTTTATTCGAGTTGGTTCATTCAAAACCCGAAACTGGTCGAATTTCATTGGTTTTTCTATAAAGAAACCGGAATCACTAACTCAAACCGGTTTCAAATCAAGCCGACATCGATTTGGGTCAGCTTGGGTTGTTTTTTCGATTTTTGGTTTTTACCTTGCACCCCTATGACATACCTATTGCACCTCCATCTGTTCCTAAGCGTAGGGGACATGCTCGAATGTGGAACTTGATGAGTTTGACCATAATGTCAAAGACTTGCCTCCTATGATGCAGATAGAAAGCCACTTAGGTGATGCTAGTCCATTGATGATAACAATGTTGGACTTTAGTTCAGGATCTTATGATTCTCAAACTGGTTCAACGTCTCCATACATTCATAGACATGGATATGGTTGTGAAGAACATAACAAATATTTACGCTATTAAGCGCTTCTAGATGAACCAGAGGAACCTAGAGTTCAAAGTCGATGACGACAACCAGCTCGAAATCAGCAACGTCTGCTTTGTGTTACACATCGAGTTTTTTTTTTTATTATTTTTAAATGAATGGAAAACACTAGATTATTGTATTGATATTGACATTTTAATTTACATTTCATTATTTTCCTACTATGAATAGTAGTTTAAATATGGAAGAAGAAAAAATACACCTCATTTTAATAAAAGAAACATTGTTTTAATGAAGTTTAATATAGATAATTTTTCATTAATACAAATCTAATAATGGAAGGGATGACGATATCTTTAATATTAAAAATAAAAGATTGAGAATTTGTTATTTTCTATAATATCTCTTAAATTTAGAATGGTTAAGGATGAAAAAATGTTAATTTTTTTTACAATTAAAAGATAATATATATGGTATTATTATTTAGGGGTACACCAAAAAATTGAAAAATCAAAAAGTCAAACCAATCCAAATCGATCCAATGGTTTGATTTGGTTTTTTAGTCTAAAATTGGACATATTCATTTGTATTTGGAAAAAACCAAAAGACATTGGTTCGAATCAGTCTTTTATTATAAAAACCAATTAAAACAGAACCAAACCGAGGACATATATATACCCTTAAAAATAAACTCTAACATTTGGTATCTTTTAATATTTTAACTATTATGGTGCATATATATTTGTTGTTTAGAAAAAATAATAGCAATTATTATGGAGCTTGTATTTTTTATTTAAAAAAGTGCTAAGAAAAAACACAAAAAAATCTAATTTCAATTTGTGAAAAAAGAAATAGACTCTATTTTAATTTATAAACTAAGAAAAAAACTCATTCAAAACAACAATGGAAACAAGAATAAAAATTGCAAAGAAAAAAAGAAAGTACCAAAAACGAAGAACCAAATCGATAATAAACCGAACAAAATAAAAATCAATCCATTGATTTTGTTCTTTATTGAACATTGTTTGGATCCTTTCTTTGTAAAACTATTGGTTTGGTTGGCCACAAAACCAACAAAACTAAACTAACTATCATCCCTATCTTATTATTAATAAAATACATTTTTATTATTAAAAAATAGAATGGTTAATTTTTATAAAAAAGACATTTTTTTTCTAAAAAATAAAAGAAAAAAGGAAAAGGAAAAGGATGTTATAAAAAAGAAAAACAAGTTGGTCGAGTATTCAACATGTCCAAAACTACAATATTTCTCTATATATTTTCTAAATATACAGTTTCTATCCAATTTTCCCTATTAAACTGACTTTGTATTACATAACGTAATAAGGATATAAATATTATAACATTAAACATAAGAGGTATACAAAAAGTATAAGATTAAACATAACGCAACATAATGGAAAAGAAAAGAAAACTCTAGAAGTAGATAGAGTGTGAGAGAAATTGAGAAGAGTATTAGAAAACTTGAGATTTGAGAGTTGTGTGGAAGAAGTGATTCGGTAGCGGTATTTGTAGGACAAATATGGGTTTTTATTTTATTTTTTTTTCCAAAGTCCTTTTCTTGGAAATTTACTTTGGACGGTAAAAAAAAAAAACAAAAACAAAAAAACAAAAGTCATATCAATTCAAGTTTGAGGTGAAATAACCTAAAATCTCAATGGAAAGAAAGGTTTGAATGAAATTAAAAATAAATATGTGGGAAAAATAAAAATTTTGGACGGTAAAAGAAACAAAGCTCAATTCAATTTTGAGATGAAATTATACCATTAAGCTAGCATAGCTAATTGCTAAAAAAACTTAAAATTTCTATTGAAATTTCTAGATTTCTCAATATTTTGATGGAAATTTCAAAATTTTGAGAAATGGAGAAAAAATTGAAATTTCCTCTACTAAAATTTTGAGACGGTCTAAATCTCGAAATTTTGAGATTTTGACCGAAATTTTCTACTATGACTACAACATGATGTAAAATAAAAAATGGTGATATTATTTTTATTTATATATAACAGAGGGAGGTTGGAAGATTAATGGAGCACTGCTGCTAGGAATAGTAAATGCAAGGCAGAGGGAATCATGAACGCGAGGGAAGGGAATGCAAAATAATTCAAGTTTTAGGTTTTTAGTAAGGGGTAATTAAGACATTTCACACGTCCATTTATCCCAAATGTCTTCTTTTTAAAAATTGATCCTCTTCTTTTTAAAAATTGATCCCTATTATAAATATTATATTCGTAAATAGATGTCCATTATGTAGCCAATCTTAGTGGCTAAAGGTCATGTGTCTCCTAAAGACACATCCTTAGTGGCCATGAAATGTCACTACCTACTTGTCAAATTGCCTATAAATAGAGGTTTTTGGTGGATATTGTAATACACACGTTGGAGAGAAAAGAAGAGAAAAGATTGGTGAAATTTGAATTTTGATTTTCCACAAAATCTCACTTTCTTTATTTTAAGTTTATTTTATTTAATTTAGTTATTTTAATTACTTTTTTATTATTTTATTATTTTATTATTTAAATATTATAATTTCTCGATTTTCGTGCTTCTGCTTTTCTATCGTTTTGCTCCTCAATTTTACAACACGTTATCAGCACGAGCTCTTGCCGTTTTCCCGTTGAAGGTAGGTTCTGAAGGTATGCTATTTTCTCTTTATTATAATTAGTAAATTAAACGTTGTTTTGCATGTTTAGTATATATTAAATTGCCAATATAAATATAATTCTTTGTGATAGTGTTATCATGGCAAATCTTACAAAAATAGAATTTGCAGCCCTTGACATCAATGGAAATAATTATTTGTCATGAGTGCTTGATGCTGAAATACATCTAGATGCCATGAACCTGAGAGAAATAATTAAAGAGGGAAATGCAACATTCATGAAAAAGCAAAAGCTATGATTTTCCTTTGCCATCATCTCCATGAATGATTGAAAATGGAATATTTAACAATAAAAGATCACTGTATCTTGTGGAAGAATTTAAAACAAAGATATGATCATCAGAAAATAGTCATTCTTCCTAAAGCTCGTTATCAATGGATGCATTTGAGGCTCCAATATTTCAAATCATTAAGTGACTACAACTCCACATTATTTAAAATTAGTTCAAAATTATTGTTATGCGGAGAGAAAATTACTGATGCGGATATGTTGGAGAAGACATTTTCTACATTTCATGTCTCGAATATTCTCTTGCAGCAGCAATATCGAGAGAAAGGTTTTAAACTATATTTTGAATTAATTTCATGTCTTCTCGTGGCTGAACAAAATAATGAGCTATTGATGAAGAACCATGAATCTCGACCAACTAGAACAACACCATTCCCTGAAGTGAATGCTATAAATTTAATAATCGTGGTCAAGGTCGTGGTCGTGGTCGTGACCGTGTGGCAGAGGAAGAAATAATTATTTTTTTCCGTGGTGGTCATTCTAATCATCCAAATTTCAAAAGAACCACCCGAAATGATGATCATAAAGGAACAACTTGACAAGATAAAAATTCAAAAGATGATGAGCATAAATGCTTCCAATGCGGGATGACTAGGCACTGATCTCGTGTTTGTCGTACAACAAAACACCTAGTTGATCTCTATCAAGCTTCCCTGAAGGAAAAATGGATAAATGTGAAAGCAAAATTTGCACACCAAGATAATGATATATTTGACCCATCCAATATGACAAATTTGGATGTTGCGGACTTCTTTGAATCTCCTGAAGAGAAAATCAGCACAGATGATGGCATAGCAAGTGTTTCTTTTAATTTTGAGAATATTTAGAATTAATGTTGTTTGTTTTGTCTATCTATCTTTCATGTTTTTTTTTCTTAAACCTTGTATTCCAAGTTTTGTTTTTCTTATTGTAATTATCTTGTTTAAATGAAGAATCATGGATAATTTTCATATATTGAGTGACTCAAAAATGAGGAATGAAGATCTATGTCTAGCAAATTGTGCAACTACACAATGTTGGAAGCAAAAGTCAATACAATATCAGGTTCTACAAACCTCATTGAAGGATTTGGAAAAACAAATATTATTTTGCCTAGAGGAACAAAATTTACAATTAACAATGCATTGTTCTCTAGTCAATCAAGGAGAAATCTATAAGTTTTAAAGATATACGTTGCAATGGTTATCATATTGAGACTGATAGAAAAAATGAGATAGAATATCTTTATATCATATCTCCTATTTCACATGAAAAATGTATATTGGAAACGTTGCATGTTTTATCTTATGGATTATATTATACTCATATACGAGTCGTTGAAACATATGCAACAATGAACGTGAAGTTCATGAATCCAGATATATTTACAATTTGGCATGACCGGTTGGGTCATCCAGGATCTATAATGATGAGAAGAATCATTGAAAATTCAAATGGACACCCATTGAAGAACCAGGAGATTCTTCAATCTAGTGAATTATTATGTGATGCTTGCTCTCAAGGCAAATTAATAATTAGACCATCACCAGCTAAAGTGGGAACTGAATCACCTGCATTTTTTGAACGAATTCATGTTGATGTATGTGGATCTATTAACCCACCAAGTAGACCATTTAAATACTTTATGGTATTAATAGACGCATCCAGTAGATGGGCACACGTGTGCTTATTATGAAGTCGAAACCTTGCATTTACAAGATTACTTGCTCAAATAATTAAGTTAAGAGCATAATTTCTTGATTATACAATTAAGATCATTCGTCTTGATAATGCTGATGAATTTACATCCCAAACTTTCGATAATTATTGTATGTCAATTGGGATAAATGTTGAACATCCTATAGTTCATGTTCATACACAAAATGGTTTAGTAGAATCATTTATAAAACGTTTGCAATTAATTGCTAAACCATTACTTATGAGAGCTAAGCTTTCTACATCTGTATGGGAACATGCTATTTTGCATGTTGCTTCACTTGCACGCATTAGGCCAGTAGCTTATCATAAATACTCACCATTACAATTTGCTTATGGCCAGGAGCCAATATTTCTCATCTAAGGATTTTTGGATGTCCAATATACGTTCTAATTGCTCCACCACAACATACTAAGATGGGTCCTCAAAGGACGTTAGGAATATACATTGGATATGATTCCCCATAAATTATTAAATATCTTGAACCCTTGACGAGTGATGTATTTACTGCACGATTTGCTCAACATTAGGGGGAGGAATTAAGAAGTTGAAAAAGAAAATTGTATGGAATGCATCATCATTGTCTCATTTAGATCCCCGTACAAATCAATGTGAACTTGAAGTTTAGAAAATAATTCATTTGCAAATATAGCAAATCAATTATCAGATGCATTTATAGATGCAAAGAAAGTAACTAAATCACATATACCCGTTGCAAATGTTCCGTCGAAAATTGATATCCCAACACAGCAAATTGTCACTAATGAATCTGAAACACGTCAGAAGCGTGGTAGACCAATGGGTTCCAAAGATAAAAATCCTCGGAAAAGAAAAATAAACGATAATAAAAGACTTGGTTGAGGATGTAAATATCCACGAAAAAACCCCAGACATGACTAATAATACAATTAGTGAAGAAGGTGAAATACCTAAAAATAATAATGAGATTTCAATAAATTATGTCATGAGAGGGAAAAGATGGAATCGAACTCATGTAATTATTGATAACATTTTTGCATATAATGTTGCACTTGAAATTATATCTGAAAATGAGTTACAGAGATCACTATATGGATTAAAACAATCAGGACGAATGTGATATAATCGCTTGAGTGGATATTTGTTGAAAGAAAGATATCAAAATAATCCAATATGTCCATGTGTTTTTATAAAGAAATCACAGTCAGGATTTGCTATTATATCTGTATATGTTGATGACCTAAATATAATTGGAACTCCTGAAGAGCTTTCAAAGACAATAGAATATCTTAAGAAAGAATTTGAGATGAAAGATCTCGAAAAAACAAAATTTTGATTTTGATTGAAAATTGAGCATTTAGCAAATGAGATATTTGTTCATCAGTCAACCTATACAGGAAAAATTTTAAAAAGATTCTATATGGACAAAGCACATCTATTAAACATTCCAATGGAAGTTCGTTCACTAGATGTGAAGAAAGATATATTTCGACCTCGAGATAATAATGAAAAACTTCTTGGTCCTGAAATACCATATCTTAGTGCAATTGGTGCACTTATGTATCTTGATAATAATACAAGACCACATATTGCATTTTTAGTAAATTTTATTAGCTAGATACAGTTCTTCTCCAATAAAAAGACATTGGAATGGAATTAAGCATATACTCTGTTATCTCCGAGGAACGATCGATTTGGGTTTGTTTTATTCAAATAAATCAAATTTTAACTTAGTTGGTTATGCAGATTCTAGATATTTATCTGATCCACACAAAGCTAGATCTCAAATAAGTTATCTGTTCACATGTGGAGAAACTGCTATATCCTAGCGATCAGTGAAACAAACCATAATAGCAACTTCCTCAAATCATGCTGAAATTCTTGCAATCCATGAAACTAGTAGAGAATGTGTATGGCTAAGATCAAGACTCAACACATTCGTGAAACATGTGGTTTATCTTCTAGTAAAAATCCTCCAACAACATTATACAAAGACAACCATGTATAGCCCAAATCAAAGGAGGATATATTAAAGGAGATAGAACAAAACATATTTCACCAAAGCGTTTCTACACTCATGATCTTGAAGAAAATGGTGACATCACTGTACAACAAATTTGTTTGAAAGACAACTTGGCAGACTTATTTACAAAATCATTACCGACCGCAACCTTTGAAAAATTAGTGCATAACATTGGAATGCGGCGACTCAGAGATCTCAAGTAATGTTCCTACGAGGGGAGCAGATGTATTGTATTCTTTTAAAACCATTAGATTATATGAAATATGTACTTTTTTTCCTTCACTAGAATTTTTTTCTCATTGCGTTTTTCCTAGTAAAGTTTTAACAAGGCATATTTCACATAATATATAATGGACATCTAAGGGGGAGTATTATAAATATTATATTTGTAAATAGATGTCCATTATGTAGCCAAGCTTAGTGGCTAAAGACCATGTGTTTCCTAAAGACATATCCTTAGTGGCCATGAAATGCCACTACCTACTTGCCGAATTGCCTATAAATAAAGGCTTTTGGTGGATATTGTAATACACACATTGGAGAGAAAAGAAGAGAAAAGATTGGTGAAATTTGAATTTTCATTTTCCATAAAATCCCACTTTCTTTATTTCAAGTTTTTTTTATTTAATTTGGTTATTTTAATTACTTTTATATTATTTTATTATTTTAATATTATAGTTTTTCGGTTTTCGTGCTCCTGTTTTTCTGTCATTTTGCTCCTCAATTTTACAACAATCCCATATATCTTTAATACTTTTAGAAAAAATTGTAGGTGAAAAGGGTACTTAAAAAAAATTAGGGAAAATAGGTAGTTTTTTTGCTTTTATTTGAATGTTAGAGTCTGCCACACAGAAAAAGTGAACGAAAAAGTGAAGTGCGTTGGTTTTTTTGACGACATTCTGAAAAAAGTGAAGTGCCGTTAGTTTTTTTTTTGTTTTGTTTTTTTTGTCACTTTTCCAATAAAGATCCGATCGAAACTTTACAAGAAAAGTGATAGAGAGCTCAATTTCTTCCTGATAAGTTCAAACATACCAGGTGTAAGCCCCACACTTAGTTTTGGAAGTTGGCAAGCTTAAGGTGGTAATGTATTATGTGTTGGTGAAAAGAAAGGTGGGCTGAGAACAAAAGTGTGAGAGCTAGCATGTGTTGGAAGCTATACCATGCGTTCAAGAGCAATGCTATGCGTTTATGGGCAATACTATGCGTTGAAGAGCAATGCTACGCATTTATGGGCAATACCATGCGTTCAAGAGCAATGCTATGCGTTTATGGGCAATAACATGCGTTCATGAGCAAAGGCTATGCGTTCATAATCTATATTATGCGTTGGTTGGCTAAGGCTATGCGTTGGTGAGGTTGAGAAGAGGTGCTATGCGTTGGTCAACTCGTTTAGAAAGGGAAAAATGAGTAGCGGTTAAGTCGGCGGCCTATATAAATGAGTAAGCTGAGAGTTTAATCATTCTAAACACGACCAAAAGCTCAAATCGACTCTATTTTATGGTTGAGAGATGAGGAGAGGTAGGAGAACGTGTCTAGGGTAAAGTTGTGGAGAGTTCGGGTCGTTTCCATGGTGAAACCGAAGCTGGAACAAAGAGCTTGGCTGCGGTCGTGTAATTCGGGCATGGTCTAGTATTTGGAGAAAAGCGAGCTGAGGAGATCGAGTTTCAAGCTGAAATTTTGAGGTTAGTAAGTTAACTCAATTTCTAACAACTCTTATGAAGGATGGTTGAGTTGATAATGAGGAGAAACATGTAAACTTTTAGGCGTAAGTGATTGATACAGAATTGCTGTGCAATCTGGAGTAGCACGAGAAATTTTGGAATATTTGACAAACGAGGAGGAGTTAAGCCACGAAAATTTAAGATAAGCTAGAAAACATATTTCTCTACAAGTGTGTAGAAGGAAAGGAGTTTTAAATTTGGCTGGAAATATGACTTTTAACAGATAGAAGTGAGAACAAAAAGGAAAGGAGGAAACTCTGCTATTGGGTGTCGCTAGGAAGCGGGTGTCGCTGAGTAATTGAAGTGTAAGTAGCGAGACAAGTGTTGCTGGGACACAGGGGGGTTTTCCGTCTCACAAATCTCGCTGGGTCTTGCTAGGTTTCGTTCATCAGGTAAATCTCGCTAGTCTCGCTCATCCTGGTGTCGCTAGTGCCATGTTCTATTGAGTGTTTTCGCTAGTAATCTCGCTAGAAATGTGGAATCTCGCTAGTAATCTCGCTAATGACACAAAATCTCACTTATTATGATTATTTTAGGAAAAAGGAGAGAACAAAGACCCCATACTGACAACCATTTGAAGTAATGTGGCCTTTCCTGAGCAAGTCTTAGCTAAATTGGCTCCGTTGGGTCATATACAGTGCATCATCAAGACTGGGACAATCTCCACCGAGATTCAATATTTCTTCAGATTCAGGTCTCCGTGCACCAGACACGTAGCTTACCGAATCAGTTGCGACACGGATGGGAATGCATGCTCCGAAAGATAGGGTCGAGTCTGATACATCAACCGTCTACTCCCCTTCATTTATGTGCCAGAATAAAGAGAGATTTGGTAGGAAAGTGGAAGAGACTTTTTTGTATATAATAATGAAAGGGAGTGGGAAAGTTGCTGTAATTCTTTGGAAAAGCCGAGCCTGATGGTTTAACCGGCTTTGAAAGGGATCATCATAAGACTTTAGGCGCACCTGGGGGAAGGACTACCCTTCCGGAAAGAATGAAATGCATAGGGGACCATCCTTTTGTTGCGGCATGCTCCTGAGATTTACGGATTCGCAAGGGGCCTCAAGTCTCAGCGATGAAACACGATTAGAGTTTTAATTACGCACACTTAGATCATGGAAAGGAAGTTTAAGGAAAGCTTAACGTGAGAAATGTGTATTTACAGGCCAAGAAGAGGTTGGAAAGGCATATAATCCGTTCAGGGCCCAGGACAAGTAGTGAGTGACTTTCTATTTTATATAATGATTACTCTTAACATGTTTTATTAGTAATGTGTAGTGGAAACTATCATATGGTGTATTCATTGAATATCTTGTGTTGTGCTGTGAAGTTTAAAGAATGTTATATGTATTATCTAAATGCAACCCATGGCCGAGGGACCACGTGTGAAGGCATATGGGGAATACGTTATATGATACTCAGTGCTGAGGGACCACGTGTGAAGGCACTTAAGAAGTTGATTGAAATGGATTCCAATGCTGAGGGACCCTGTGAGAAGGTGTATGGAAATCCATTACATGATAGCTCAGTGCTGAGGGACCACAAGTGAAGGTACTTGAGCAGTGGATTGATAAGAAACCCAGTGCTGAGGGACCACGTGTGAAGGCACATGGGAACTCCGATATAGTGAAACTCAGTGCCGAGGGACAATATGTGAAGGCACTTGAGAGTTTGAAATGCCAAGGGACGATATGTGAAGGCATTTGTGCCGAGGAACCCGTGTGAAGGCATTTGAATATATGAATGTTAAGTATTGATACATGAGGTTGAGTGCGTTGAGCTTTGCTCCGTCTCAGCTAGAAAAGGATAATTGCATCACTTATGTTCTTATGGTATTGTTGACTTAGGAATTATTATATATGTATATACATGTGGTAGTTTTATGATGATCCATGTTAACTCAAGGAAGTTTATTAGTAATTAGTTAAATTCAGTCACTCACTAGGCATTAGGCTCACGCTTTCTTGCTTGTTTGTTTGCTTGTTTCAAGTAGCGAGCGTGTCCGGGACGCCTAGCCTACAAAGGATTCTCGTCTGAGCCTGCTTTGGATCAGTTCTCTGGGATAGTTGTAATTACACAGTTTATGTACATGTTTTTGTCATACATGTTCCTTGGGGTATAGTGAGAGTTGGTTTTGTGGTGTATATAATGAATACTTGTTATGATGAGTTATGATTTAAGCATCTGGCTTGAGCAATTATGTTTAACTTATGGTGTTCCGCTGGCATATAATTATGTATAAATGATCTGGTGTTGAATAATGTTATAAGTTAAGAAGGAACAGGTGTATACAGGTTCACACTCACTCCTAGGTTAGGAAGGGAATATGGGAGGGGGTGTGACACCAGGAATTGAGCTCTCTGTTACTTTTTCCATAAAAAGTTGATCGGAACTTTATAGGAAAAGTAATAGAGAGCTTAATTCTTGATCGATAAATGAGCATGCAGTGGAAGTTAATTTGATCAATTTTCACTGTAAGATGTTCAATTTAGAGGATTAAATATGCAATTAAAAAGAAAAACCAAAGTTTCAAGAATACTTACCCTTGAAGCTCCAAAATTCTCCTTCAATTCTTGATGAATTTCAGCACCACTTGGTTGTAGACCACCATAAGAGTCTTCTCTACTATTCTCTAGGCCTAGATTGGATGGTGGGATCCAAAAATTGTGGTGAATTTGAGAAGGAATGAAGGTTGGGAAGAAGATGAACAATGGATGGAACTTTGCAAAATTAACCCTTAATTTCACAAAATTCTTAACCATTTTTATGCCAAAATCATCTCTATTTATTAAAGAATAACATGCAATCCAATTGCATCAAAATTTGACAACACAAAATGGTTAATTTGTTGATTAATTGTGAAGAAGACAACCAAGCTCCTAGCTTAGTTAGTGGGAAAATCCAATCTTCAAAAATCAATTTTAAAATCAATTTTCAATGAATTTCCAAAAATTGAATTAAAATTGATTTTTAATTTCAAAAAATAAATAATTAAATAATTAAATAAATAAAAATAATTTAATATTTAATTAGTTAATTATAATATTATTTTTCCCACTTGTCCCGATTTTTCTATAAAAAAAAATCGATATGAATCTCAATTCATATGATTAATATTTAAATCATATTTAAATATTATAATTAACTCTATTTGTCCGTTTAATTCGTAATTAAACATCAATATATCGTATATATCTGACTGTCATTCCTTAAGCCAAGATTTGAACGGTTCAAACTTATTCACCACACTATCTAAGATTTTAGTCCATTTATGAGCTAGTAGAGGGACCTAATGAACCTACAAATCATGAGCTTTAACGATCCGAGATTAACCAGCCAAACTCTTTAACCTAGTTAACCAACATTCGTTAACTAACGGAACACTCCACTAAAGCCCCTAATTACACTCTCTTCACTGTAGATATATTTGTGTCCATTTGATATAACCGTCATCGATAAGTCAATTCTTCACAGGTCGTTCATAACTTCAACTAGGTCAATTACCGATTTACCTTTGAGTTACATCTTTTCTCCTTAAGTACTACTGTCCCTCTAATGAACAATTGATTTAGGATCTAATCACTAAATCCATTCTCTTTCAGGCTAGTGAGAGGATGGGGCCCCTTGTCTCTCTACTATCCCTAAGTTGGGTAGGAGTAAATTTCGTCTTGCAAATTTTAGGTCCCCAACTATCTACCCGGTCTTATCCCTGAAATGGGAGAAATGTTGCTCAATGCTATTGAGCTTACTCTCACCTATGCAGATCAAGGGATAAAGAAGAGTTCATAGATAGCTCAAGATTCAGATCAAGTTATCTAGGTCATCAATAAGTGAAATTAATTAGTGTTAATCGTAAATTGTGTTAATACGTAACCCTGATTATTTCAGGGTCAGTCTTACACAATCTTATTATGTAGAATACTCTCGCTCACATGTCTCTACATGAACAAATCAGGATCACTTCATTTATGACATCTTACAACATTTGTAACAATCATGAAGCGGGCCATATTCAATAGTGTCTCCAAGAAGAGGTACCCAACCTAACCCATGTACTATAGACTTATTTAGGCTACTTACTCGAACTTGATCCTGTTTATGTCTCCACATAAAGTCCAAGTACTCATATAATAGCCAAGGGTTCGTAGTTTAATTGGATTTAGAGTTAATAAAAAATTAATTCATTTGAATAACTTCATATGTACTAAAATTCATTTATTTACAAAAACTACGAGTTTTTAGGATATACAACCCAACAATTCCTTCCTGATAAGTTCAAATTTATCAAGAATTGAACTTGCTATCACTTTTGTCGTAAAGAGCTGATCGATGGGAAAAGTGACAGTGAGCTCAATTCCTGGTAAGTTTGAACTTATCGGGAAGACCAGGAATTGAGCGCTCTTGTGACAGAGAGCTTCCATTCCTTTCCTTCTTGTGACATAAATTTTTGATAAGTTCTCCTCTTCGTTCCTTTCTTCCTAACCTTCCTATTTTCTCATAAAATTATTTTTCATTAAGATTCTGAAATCAAAACAATAATTTCTGGTATGTTTTTGTTTATTTTCTCGGTGAAAATGATATCAGGAAAACATTTTATTTTTTTAATTAATAATTCAAACTTACATTAAAAAAATATATATTTTTTTTAAAAAAAGGTAGAATGTCGTCAAAACTTCTCTTTTCAAATCAGGTCGACCAATTTGACCATGATAGAGGGTGTGACATTCAAATAAAGAAAAAAATACCCATTTTATCGGGAAAATTGCACGAAATGACCCAAAAACTAAAAACTTATCTATGGATGACCCACTCCCAAAAACTTTATCATAAGTGACCTTTTGGCCACGTGAAATACCAATTTTACCCCCTAAAATTAAAACAGCCCAAAACGCGTCTTTCCATTTTTTCTTTAGAAGTCGCCTCTTACCTGTTGGAAAGCTTTTCCGCTTTCGCTTTCTCTCTCAACATTTCCCGCTTTCTCTCTAAACTTCCCCATTTTCCCTTTCAACCTTTTCGCTTTCGCTTTCTCTCTGAATCTTTCACTTTCTCTCTGAACCTTCTGAACTCTTCACTTTCTCTATCGACCTTTTGCTTTTCCCGGATGGTTCGTCTACGTCTTCTTCTCTTCTTCCTCGTCATCGTCTTTTGCTTCATCTGAAAGGTAGGCCCATACTAGGTTCAAGATCGTTCACAACAGGCTTAATGATCGCTTAGCATAGATCAAGAGATCGCTGAACTTCGATGAAACGATCTCTTGGTCTAGAATAAAAGATCACCCAGTTTAGGTTATACGACTAAGCGATCGTTTAGTTCGATACGAGATCGCTTAGTTTACTAAGCAATCGTAGAGTATGGACTAAGCGATCGCTTAGTAATCTAAGCGATCTTGTAGTAATCTAAACGATTATTTAGTTATTAATAAGCGATCGTTTAATGTTTAATAAGTGATCGTTTAGACGTTTTTAATATGTTAAACTGATGTTGTACTGCATTTTCTTTTTGTAGGTTGATAATGGCAGTATCTAAGGACAAGTACTTCCCTGCCACCGTCTCCTGCATGGTCCACAAAACCAGCTCACTAATCAAGAGCAAACTGACCACTGATCAGATAGAGATGTTCAGGAAGACCTCATTTGGTCCACTACTAGATGTGGACCTAGTATTCAACGGACAACTATTTCATCACTTCTTGCTACGGGAGGTGAGGGAGGATAGCGCCGACTCAAGAAGTTTCAACATTTTGGGGAAGAAGGTTACCTTCACCCAAGATGACTTCAATCTCATAACCAGTCTATGGCCGACGGAAGAAACGGTCGATCGAGATACATGCGGCGATAGACTACAACGTCTCATCCTTCGACCTTAGGGACCCGAATGATAAGAAAGAAAAGCTGGTCAAGGATGTCGAGGTTGCCTTCGAGAAGATAAGATTTATGAATGATCAAGACGCCGTGAAGGTAGCCCTCGCCCTGTATATCGAGACGGTTATGATAGGCAAAGACAAGAAGACACAATTCGATATGAAGACTCTTAGGATTGTGGATGACTCCGAAGTCTACCAACTACGATTGGTCGTCTGTCTTCTTCAATCGGTTGTTGACTAGCATGAAGACTATCATGCGCAGAAAGAAAGAGGCGCATGATATCAAGAAGGAAGACAACCCCAAGTACACTACATGCTATTGCATCAAAAGAATATGTGCTTACATTCCAGGTACAATTTAGTCCAATTTATACTTCAATTATACTTCCTTATTTGGCGTAATCCATAGCCTGATCCGTTTATGTTGTGTTATAGGTGTGGGCATACGAGATATTGTCCACTTCCAGCAAGTTCGTGACTACCAAATCAAGCAAAACTGTCATTCCACGAATTCTGAGGTGGACATGTTCTTAGCCTCCATCGTACAAGTCGTTGGAGAGGAATGTCTTCCAACCCATAAAGGTAACTCATCGATTAGTAATTTTAAGCGATCGCTTAGATAATCTAAACGATCGTTGATATACGTCTACACGATCGTAGATATATATCAGCGATCGAATATATTAGCTAAACGATCGATGAGTTTATAATAAGGGATCATATAGTTTATGCGATCGCCTAGTATAAGTATAGGATCGCTTAGTACGATATAAGCGATCGTTTAGATTATCTATGCGATTGTTTACATTAGTTTACTAACCTTTTTATTATTGATTTGTTGTTTGCATTACAGACGATCGTCCGAGTGAGACTTGTGCCTTCGCCGGATGAACTGACACTAGGCAGACCAACCCGAGTCCTCTCACGAAGAAGACCAACTCGAGTAGCCAACTGAAATTCAAGTTGAACCCCTTCTGCCACGAGAACAAGTCGAGCAGCCGGCTATGCAGACCAACTCGAGTCCTCTCCCAGGGTAGTCTAGTGGTCAGAAGGGGAAGAAAAGGCGCGCTGAGACGTCTGAGAGGCATCCTACCTCCAGAAGGCACAGGCACTCAAGGTCGTATAAAGTGTTATCGAATGAGATATTTGCGGTTCGCACCGACTTGGCGAACTTGACGACAATGGTTCATGAGCAGCACGACCATTTAAGCCAGCAAATAGACGACCTGAGGAAGTTAATCGAGCGTTTATGCCAAGTTAGATTTTATTCCTTCCGATTGTTTTTCTTTATTCATACTAATCCCATACTGACAGTTAAGCGATCGCTTAGCATTTGTATGCGATCGCTTAACTTTTGTATGCGATTGTTGAGCATTTGTCTAACATATTACTTTGTTTGTCTGATTCAAAGTGGCAATGATGACTCAGAAAAAGACAATGGGGAGAGCGAGGGTGGTGGTGGAGATGGTCAAGCTTAAGACCAACCCACCGAGGAAGAAAGGTGTGGCGGGGGTCACAAAGGAGAAGAGACAGAGGAAATGGCAATAGTGGTTTACGACCAACCCACAGAGGAAGAACCCACTATCGCCACCACTGAAGAACCCACCCCAATCGACCCCCCCACGACACAGCCACCCTCTGTCGAAGAGCTCCTCATTGAAGTGCTCCCCACTTAATCATTCAACATGAGAAGCATAGGAGACTTGACAACCCCAGCCGAAACGGCCGAGGTATTTATGTGATGTAATTTCATATACACATTATTTACATACTTATTCTAACAGAATTCCCTTATTGTATAAGAACATAAAATGATGCTTGACCATCGGAAGAGATCTAAGCCAATGAGGTTTTCATCAGAGGATTTGAAGAGGCAGAAGAGGGAGCCAACATCCTCCAAATCTGGTCCCCCTTCACAACCTTCTAAACCTTCCAAACCTCCACCTTCCCAACCCCAACCCCAACCCAAACCCGTAGTCCCTGTCCCCAACTTTTTCATCAGATCGGTCCGAGCGTATGACCCCTTGTTCCCAATTCCAGATGTGTTGTGGTCTATATATAAGAAGTGGAGGAGCACTCCGTAGACAAAGGACGAGGTTAGGACAGTCACATACGCCTCACAGACCAAGGAATTCTTCTGAACACTTGAGAAGAATACATGGGTGATTGGGGACGTAAGTTTTTCTTTAAACTTCCACTTATCGCTTAGATATCATTAAGCAATTGCATAATTCCAACTACGTGATTGCTTATATAATCCTAAGTGATCGCCTAATATGAAAGAGATCGTTTAGGATTATATAAGCGATCGTGTAGACAAAACTATGCGATCGTTTAGTAATCTCTAAGCGATCGTTTATGTTTAGCAAGCAATCGCTTATGAAATCATAAACGATCGTTTAGTAATTCAATTGCTATTACTAAACTTTTACATTGTTTTCTATAGAATATGGACATACTAGTGCTCCACATTCACCGAAAGCTTCACTCCCGCCTCGATTTGTGTTCACATCGGTTTACGGTGGTGAACACTACATTTATGGTATGTAACCCTACACTTGTTTTATAATTTGACCAATTATTATTGTTATTTTATCTAACCCTTGATTTTCTACAGGATTCCCTCATGAATATTGAAGGAATCTCATGCAATATACGACCTGATGGTGTGGTCATGCACGACGGGATAGTGGAGCCTTGGACCAACAAGGTTGCACACGTCGGTTTTTGGGAGATGCATGATGCGCACTTTTAGTGTTAACCTCAAGTGTACGGGTCAAGTTATAATATAAGACGGTGAAGTCCGAATATCGTTCCACTGGAGATCCAATTGTGAAGGTTTAAGTTACTTAGCTATTCTAGAGTTGAGTCAATTTTATTTGAGGATTGGAATTGAAATTGTGATTTATGGAAAATATGAACCAAATAAGGAAAGTAAGAAAGTGAGAAACATAAGAGTCAAAGAGAGTTCTAGGGTAATGAATCCTTGTTTATTTCATCATGCAATATTATAGAATTCATGGAATTTATGGTAATTCATATGCCTAAGTCTAAAAACTTAATTCCAAGTTATTTTCTCTAAAAAAAAAACCCTTTCTCATGCAACTCGATTGATTACTAATCTCTTGAAACCAATACAAAATTACATGACATTAAGAATAGTCTTTAGCAGCCTTTATTGTCAACCTAACTACTCTCATGATAGATTAACAACAATTCATTGTTATAGATCAAGTTAAACATACAATCTCTCAATCATACATCTAACCTGATAACTTGTAGAAATACAAGTTATTATAGTCACTATTTGATTTAATTAGAGTAACTTTAGAGCTAAACGCATGATTTTGGTAGTTCAATTATGTAAAATGTATCACCATGCGTTGACGCTATTTACAAAAGAAAATACCTGAAAAATTATGAGCTTTTCTGTTCTTAACGCAGGGTTAGGAAGAAAAGAAGCACAAATAACCCAAGTACTAGAGACGAAGTTGCTGCGAGAACAAGTGGAAACCCATGCGTCGAGACTATGTGTTGAGACCATGCATTGAGAAAAAGTAGATACAGACGCATGGGCAAAAAGCTGTCATGTCATTATGAAAAAGGACAACACGTTATCAGATCATGGCAGAACCAATGGGCCGACAATGTAAAAAGTCTACGCAGCAGGGCAAGGAATTTAATGCAAAGGTGTTAGGTCATCATGAGTTTCAACTTTTCAACGCCTATAAATAGCCTAAAGCATCTCCATTCGAAAGGGGCGAGGGGGGGGGGGGGGGAGGAAGAAAAGAGAGAAACGAGTTCAAGAGGCGAAAGCTCTGCACAAATTCTCCCTCACCATAACCAGCCTCCATTTCGAGCTCTTCTGAGAGAAGAATTCTGAGAACTTTTAGAGTCGTCTCCCAGTGAGTGAGAACCTTCACCAAATGAAATTTATGTATCAAATAGTAACCATCTCAAGCCTCCATGAAGTAAGACGTTGCTAGTGGCAGCTTGATGCCTTCCATTTCTGTTTTATCTTCATTTCCCTCCTTCTTACTTATGTTTTGTTAATGACATTCGAGAGAATGGTTTATTTTCTTAATATGAGTTTGATTGACGATTATCTTCCATCTATTTCCATATTAAATACCTTACACCATGTTGTTTGAATGCTAAATGAGTTAGATGTTAGAGTTAGTTTTTCTTAAGCAATATTAAGTATGTTACATCTTGATTAATGCATATCATTAGCTTACATTTCTTTGTCAGACAAACAAATGTAGTAAGCACGATTGTCTAGCTTGAGAGAGTAGATGGTTAATCTTTAGCATTTATCGAGACTAGATGAAGTGCAGAGATGTAGTTCATCTTTTGTTAACGCAAACTTAGCATGCGTCTTAGAGATAAGATTAATGTGGCGTCGAAACATCGAGAGATGGATTCACAAACGCAATTTGTAGGTATGTAATTATACTTAAATATGCTTAAGTAACAACAAGCTCCTGCGTTAACTCTACTTTTATCGCACGGTTCCATTCATTCTCAACGCATGCTATCTGACACTAATGACGTTTGACTAACCATCACAGCGTCCACCTCATTGTTAGTTGTAGGAAATTTTATTCATTCTTCATGTATAGTTTTAGATACATACAACCAATTCATGCACATATTACATGTATAGTTCACCGCATAGTCATGCATCTATTCTCAACGCCTAGTTATTACAAATCCCAGCGTTCGACCATAAACTCACCAGGAAACCTATAAGAGAGCTTATACTTGGGCTTTTTATAGGAAAACTTGCTTAATCATGATCACACTTGAGTAATTCTCGACGCATCTTTATACAGAAATTATAATATCTATTTTTGTGCAACAAGCTATGAAACTCAATTTGAATCGAATAAAAATCTAACAACATAACCTAACATGTGAAGATGGCCAATCCACAAGAATTAAACACAATAACAATGAAAATCATAATCATTCCAACAAAACCATGAAAGTCTACAATGTTAACATAAATTCATAAACAATTCATCAAAACTCTAAAACTAAAGAGTTTAGCCACTCATAGCTTGAAGCAACATGTTTAAGCAAAATAAACAAAGAAAGAGTGTAAAGAAAGGGAAACTCTACTGAAAAAAAGCTCTTGATTGAGGTAGCACCGTCACGATCTCCTTGGCTCTCACGTCGGAATTCGAAGGGCACCACGACTATCTCAAACTCTTTTCCTCTTCCTTGCAACTAAATCACTTTTTAAACTCTTTTCTGAACTCTCACTCAATTCTCTCCTTCTTGTGCCTCTTTAGGTCTGTAGATTGATGGTTGATTGATTGATTAGGGCTGCTAGAAACCTCTAAATTTATAGAGTTGACCGCCCAAAAATTTACCAAAAATAACAAATTTTTATTTATGGAATACTAGCGCCGTGGCGTTGGTCCATAGCGCCGCAGCGCTAGGGTTGCGTCCAAAATTGTTGCTCTCGGGTTTTAGCGTCGCGACGCTGTGATGTGTTCAGAATTGTTGCTCTCGGGCTTTAGTGCTGCGGTGCTATGATGCATTTAGAATGTTGCGCTCGGGTTTTAGCGTCGCGGCAGCGTCGTCTCGACGCTGTGACGCTGTGATGCGTTTAGACTGTTGCTCTCAGGTTTTAGCGCCGCGGCGCTATCCCAAATTTTGCTCTTTTGAGTTTTTCAGCTTTTTTTCGTCGTATTCTTACTCGGTTTTGATCTTTTGGTCTTTTCTTCTAATTTTCCTCGTTTTAATCTAAAAACCATTAGCAAACAAGTGAAATCTAATATAAACTCCCTTAATTTGAGAGGATAGAAAGCACTTTTCAAGTGCTTATCAATGCACTTGACGTTCCTCGAGTTTGCACACGACCTGAACGAAGATTACAAGCCTACATGGTAGGAGGTGGATTTCGTGTTTGGGCCAATCAACATAAATGAGTATTGACTCATGGCTGCAATCGACCTTCGAAAGTCCACGATCTTCGTCTTCGACTCTATGTCAGACTACATACGTGCGGACATTGTGAACCCAAGACTCCAGTTGCCTAGCAGGGCCATACCATCAATTTTCGGTGGATTCGACACGAACCTTCCAAATTTCAAGTACCGGGCATGGGAAGTGAATTGATCCAAGACAACGCTTCAATGGGGCAAATCCCTTGACTGTGGGATTTTCTCTTGTAAATTTTTAGAGTACCTTGTAATGAATACTAATAGAGATAGTTTAAATTTGAACAATATGCCTGTATCTAGGAAACAATATGTAGCCGAATTATGGGCAGACAAATTTTTTATGGTAATCAATGATATTAGTATTCATGTACATCTTATGTTACTTGTCGTTAATTTAATACAATTGTTTTATCTTGCAAATATTCGTGTACATCTCTTCTTATTATACTTAATTTAATCCAATTGTTTTATCAAATGCAAGTATTCGTGTACATCTATTCTTATCATACTTAATTTAATCTAATTGTTTTATCAAATGCAAGTATTTGTGTACATCTATTCTTATTATACTTAATTTAATCCAATTGTTTTATCAAATGCAAATATTCGTGTACATCTATTCTTATTATACTTAATTTAATCCTTTTCTCGTATTACAATAGATGGACTAAGCGATCGCTTAGTATACACTAAACGATCGCTTAATAGATACTAAGCGATCGCTTAAATATACAATACACAAACGATAGCTTAATATACAGTAGACGATAGTTTAGACGTGTTCTAAGTGATCGTTTAATATATACTAAGCGATCGTTCAATATACACTAAACGATCGCTTAATATATAGTAGACAATCGTTTAGACGTGTTATAAGCGATTGTTTAATATGTACTAAGCGATCATTTAGACTTGTTGATTATATCAGAATTATCTATAAAGTAATTACAATTACAATTACATCTCAAAATTATCTACAATTACATCCCATGCGTCCCATGCGTGTCAGTGGTTTATATTCACATTTCATGCATGCTTATATTCATATTTCATGCATCTCATGCGTCCTGTGGCTTATATTCACGTTTCATGCATCCCATGCGTCTAGTTGCTTATATTCACGTTTCATGCATCCCATGCGTCAAAGGGGCTTATATTCACATTTCATGCCCCATGCGTCCCCGTGGCAGGTGTTATCCGATAAAGTTTGGGAGTGGGTAAAATTGGTATTTCACGTGGCCAAAAGGTCACTTATGATAAAATTTTTGAGAGTGGGTCATCCATAGATAAATTTTTAGTTTTTGGGTCATTTCGTTCAATTTTTCCAATTTTACCTCATTTTTTTCCCAAACTACTATTTTACCTAATTTTTTAAAAAAATTACCCCCCTTTTTTTTTCTAATTAACCCCTCTTCAAATGGTCCTATTTTTGGCGATTTTCCATGCCCTAGCCTCCATCATCTTCTTCCCCTTAGTCTTTCCCTTGGACCCGCCGACCATCCATCTGCGTTCTGGCTTGTTCGTCGGCGACTACACAACAAACCCACGAGCAGCAGCGTCGACCACGGACTACGACCTGTTATCGCGCGTCAGACGATTCAGAACGACGTGCTCTTGCTCCACGTTCGACAGCAGAGCTAGCCTACGATGTGAACAGCCACTTCGAACAAGTTTCGAAGCATCGTTTCTTCTCCGTTTGAGATTCCAGCGTGAACAACAAGTTGTGCGTTACGTTTTCAACGGCTGGGTGTCTTGCAGCAGCGTTTTTGACTTGGGGGTAAGCTTTCGATTGTTACCCACACTTCGATTGGCTCAAATCAGTTTACCCATAACGTTTAAGGTCCAAATCTGCAAGTTCGGACGTTTTTGCAAACCAACCAGCAAGGATTGGAGCCTTTTCGGTAAGATTTGACAATGATTATTGCTTTAGTTTCCTTTTTGAATTGGATTTAAGTGTTTGAATATTAATTTGATCTCTTGGAATTCGTTTGTTGTTATTTTTTGGGTAAATTCCTAAGTATTCAATTAAAGATTGACTTGTGAAAGTTCGTTTGTGGTAGTTTGGGACTAATTCAGAGTGTTTAATTAAGGTTTATGTGGATTTTGGATAAGAATATTACTGTTGAAAATCTGTCGGTGTTGATTAAGGCTGTCAAACTAAGTTCTAACACTTAAACATGATATTTATCGTTTAGACTTTCTAGCAGTTGATGTTTGTTCAAGGAAGTGGATTTTCGGACAGGGAATTGTAGGATTGTTGATCGAGGTAAGTAGTTTCCACATTCCTTCCAGAATGTACATTTTGATAAAGATATGTTTTGACAGTTGTGATTTGAGAAATGGTTGAAAGTGGGTTTTGGATGTTTGGAAGTGTGTTTTGGACCATTTAAAACTGAATGAATTTATTTGGGATGTTTTAAATATTTTCCTATTAGAAAACATGTTTTATGTGATTTGAAAACCGACTGAAAGTATTTGGTATTTTTTTATTTAATTTAGTTGATTTTGTCAAATAAAAATATATGATTAATTTGAATGATAGTTGAGAGTGTTTTGACTGATTTTAAATTGAAAGTGTTTATGTTTTGGATTTGATGAGTTCGACTTTTGAAATTGCCATTTGAAACTACATGTTTTGTTTCAAATGTTTATGAATGATTTGATTGGGGGTATCTAGATATGTCAGTTTTTGTGTTTTGGGGATTGTATGTTATTTTGTTGTAGCCAAGTTGGAATTGATGGTATCTATTTTGACTGAAGCTTATTTGTGATAAGACACATTTTTGTGGGTTGACATTCTATGGAATGAAGATTCATGTATGTTGCACTCACATGGTCTCACATTTAAGTAATCTCTGTTGTTTTGGTCGGTTGTTAATTGACGTTTTTGTTGTTCTGGTTAGTTGCTAATCGTTGTTTCTACTGTTCTGATCAATTGTTAATCGACATTTCTGACTAGTGTTACTGACGGGTAACCATTTTTGTTGGGCTACTTCAACTACGCTCGTTTCCTACCCTGTATTTGAAAGTTCTGAATGATTAAAAGTAAAGTATTGACGAATTGAAACTTGTATTATATAAAGTATTGACCAATTGAAATTTTTGTTTGATTGAAAGTATTGATTGATTGAAGGCTTTGTATTTGAAAGTATTGAGATATTATCATTTTAAAAACATTATGAAAGTTAAAGTTTATTTAAACATTTTGTTTTTGTTGAAAGACTATTTTGAAGTTTCAACTTGAAACGTTTGGTTTTGAAGCTTTATTTGCTCAAAAAGATCTTGATTTTGAAAGTATCGTTTATAGAAAGTTGACTGAAAGTTTTGCAATGTTTTGTATTTTTATTCCCGAAAGTTTTGAAAGACAATGTATTTGGAAGTTCTGATATGAGAATTGATTATTGAATATTTTTTTACTCATGTTTGTTTTTCTAAAATGCTTTCAGATAAAGGATCAAGTGATAGCTCTGAAGGAAGTGAAGTTTTACTTTCTGGCTCAGAATATCAAAGGATGTTTATTTTAGAACTTGTTTGTAATAAGTTGCTTACATTAGAGTGTGTAAGTTATAAAAGCTTCTATTTGTTAAGTTTTCTGCACTTTTTTTATAATAGCTATATTGGAAAATACGGGCGGTTACAAGTCCACCAACTTTGTGAAGGCTCATTGTCCAAGTCATCATTTCCCAGTTCTACACGAATGGTTGAGCAATAGCATGCCATTGAAACCTCCAAAACCCTCAATTTCAATCACTCAATTAACCCAAATCCATGCCAAACTCCTCACAAATCCAAAACCCCACATTTTCAACCCTTTGCTTGGTTCTTTGGTAAACTCCACCTCCCCTGAAAATGGCCTCTTCCTCTACAACCAAATGCTTCGCCACCCATCTTCCCACAACCACTTCACCTTCACTTATGCCCTCAAAGCCTGTTGCTTCCTTCATCAGACCCATAAAGGCCTCGAAATCCACGCCCATCTCATCAAATCAGGTCATCTTTCTGACATCTTCATCCAAAATTCTCTACTCCATTTCTACATTCTTGATGGTGATGTTCCTTCTGCTTCTCAAATCTTTGATTCCATCCTTAACCCAGATGTTGTTTCGTGGACTTCGATCATTTCGGGCCTTTCCAAGCTGGGTTTTGAAGAAGAAGCTCTAGATAAGTTCTTGTCCATGAATGTGAGGCCTAATTCTACTACTCTTGTTACTGCTTTATCTGCTTGTTCTAGTCTTAGATGTCTCAAGCTTGGGAAAGCCATACATGGGCTTAGATTGAGGAGTTTGAATGAGGAAAGTGCTAGTTTGGATAATGCACTTCTTGATTTTTATGTTAGATGTGGATATTTGAGAAATGCAGAGAACCTTTTTGAAGAAATGCCTAAAAGAGATGTAGTGTCTTGGACTACAATGATTGGGGGTTATGCACAGAGAGGATTGTGTGAAGAGGCTGTGAGAGTATTTCAAAAAATGGTTCATGTGGGAGAGGCTATGCCCAATGAGGCCACTCTAATTAATGTATTATCTGCATGTTCTTCTATTTCTGCTCTGCATTTAGGTCAATGGGTGCATTCCTATATCAACGCTAGGCATGATGTGATAATTGATGGAAATGTTGGAAATGCTTTGATTAACATGTATGTCAAATGTGGCAGCATGGAAATGGCAAATTTGATCTTCAGAGCTATTAAGCACAAGGATATCATATCATGGAGTACGATCATTAGTGGGTTAGCCATGAATGGTCTAGGAAAGCAAGCTTTTTGTCTTTTCTCACTCATGCTAGTTCATGGCATTTCTCCGGATGACATAATATTTCTTGGCTTGTTATCTGCTTGCAGCCATGGTGGGTTGATCAACCAAGGTTTAATGGTGTTTGAAGCCATGAAAGATGTTTATAATATTTCACCTCAAATGAAGCATTATGCTTGCATGGTGGACTTGTATGGAAAGGCTGGGCTTTTAGATGAAGCAGAGACGTTTATAAAGGAGATGCCTATTGAAGCAGAAGGCCCAGTTTGGGGAGCTTTGCTTCATGCTTGTCTAATTCATGGGAATGAGAAGAAATATGAGAAAGTTAGGCAATGGCTTCTTGGAAGCAAGGGAGTAACGGTGGGAACTGTTGCTTTGTTATCAAATACTTATGCTAGTTGTGATAGATGGAATGATGCCAATGAACTTCGAGATACCATGAGAAGTAAAGGGTTGAAGAAAATGGCTGGATGTAGTTGGATTGAATTGGTCGATCCCTCGAATCCTTTAGGTTAAATATGGGAGAGATGGAATAAGATGGGGCCTGGGGGAAGATGTTGAAAAATGTTTTTTTTTTTTCCTGAATTGCATATCTCGTCGTTGTATATTACCATTCGTTCTTTCCATTCATATAGATTAAAAATCTTGAAATATGTGTATAGATCTTGAATTCATATTATTTTTAGTCTTCATTCTTGACACTAACACTTCAGAATAGTGTATTTTTTAAATTATATTAAATGTTTTTTTTTTTAAAAAAAAGATTCTATTATACCCCTAATCGTACAGACCCTGAAGTTTTAATTTTTCAAATTACCCTTAACATTTTAAGGTTGTTTCAAAACAAGTCTTCCAACAATATTTCCATGAAAGTGAAACAAAATGGTGACAAAGTGGTAAATGGTAAAAAATAGAGGTATTCACTCCATATGTTTGTTATGAAGTTGATCTACCTTGCACAATTGTCTCAAGTACATCAATTACGGAAGAGAACATTGTAATAAAACTTGTTAGAATATTATAATGGGATCCCCATCAAGTATTTTTGGGTTGTTTTATCATTGTCTCTCGATTTAATCTTCGATCACTTGATATTTCACCATTATTTAAAAAAAATTTCATGCTATGTTTTTCTTGTAGAATATCTTAACGTTTTGCTGATGTTCCAATAACATTCACCACATTTGTAACAATGAAAAAAAGACCAACAATTTTAACATGATTTTTTGCACTAATTATGAGAGCTAATTGAAGCTAAAGTGAAAAACAATGAATGTAAAAAGCACATTTATTTTCTTACAGAATAAGTGCTTTCAAGCCATTAAATTTACTTGCTCCATCATATTCTTGGTCTCTCAAACTAGCAATACTTAACCCATGTTGAAAGAAAAAATCATCAATAGCAAAGCACTTGTATTATTGACATGTATGAATCCAAAAAATTGTCCAACCACATGATCTTTATCCACATATCGTAATACAATTGATATCTGCTCCTTTGAAGGTATATCTTTTGATTCGTCTATCAAGATAGAAATTTGTTCATCACTCATATCTCTTATAACTACATTAACAATTTCTATTGCAATAGAGTTCACTATATCTTTTTGAATATTATGTGCAATCAATTTCAAATTATTCAGAGCATTCTCAAAGTCACTGCTCCAATATCCTTGTTGTGGTTGCACAACCATCGTAACAGTTCAAGAAAATTACCTTGATTTTTCGAATCATCAGTCTCATCATGTCCACAGAATGCAAGCCCTTGCCATAATAAAAATCGAGTACAAACGATTGATGCACCTAATCGAATTCAATACTCAACTCGTGCTTGGTCAAACTATTCTAAAAAAATCTCAATATGTTGCTTTTGTTTCAAAATAACCTTACATTTACCCCAAGCTTCATTGTGTGCACTATTAGGACCACCAACATGACTTTTCAATTTTTTTTTTCTTCCAATAAGAAAATCCTTCACTAACAGAACATTCACCTCCTAATTGTCACATACTTCTTGTTTGAACAAGTAACAACATAAACAAAATGCAGCATCCTCTAAAATGCTATGTTCTAACCAATTAGAATACTCACTAAACCAAGCTGAATTAAAATCATCTTGACTTTGTTCCAAATTTCCTTAATGGAAACTTATGATTCCGAGGCTGACAAGGACCTTTTTGTAAATATGCTCTACGAACTTGATCTTGAATATTATAATTCTATTCAGAAATTTTAGTTTGTAGGCCAAGATCTGCGGGTAGTTCTTCTAAATTGATTTCTGTATAAGATTTATCGGAATCAAATGTATTTTCTTTTTTGAAGACAATGATGCTACAATACCTATTGTTGTTTTTCTTTTAAAATATCTCTCTATGTTGATTTAGAGTTAATTCTACATAAGTATTAACAATAAAAGTATTATGACTTATAACATAGATTTAAAAGTATACAAACTGAAAAAAAAAAAAATTGAGAAGAGTTTAAGACTTACTTGAGAACGGTGTAAGAACGTATATTATGATGATGGATGAAAAAACTATCTTGAAGTTTTAACCTTGAAATTAATTAAAATAAGTATATATGAAGATTTGTTAATATTTTTTTTTAAGACCTAACTTTTCTTTTCAGTATTGGGCTCCCCAATTCATACAGGAAATTGGGCTATTCGTGAATCCTAGAGTGTTTAACTGGTAAATGATCAACAAAATATACAAAATATGTTTCAAGTGAAAACATGGGATTCAAACCTAGGTGGCAATCTAGAGTGAACTCTCTGCCATTGCTCCGACAAACTTTTTTTATAAACATATTTACCTTATTTATATATATTATTAAATACTACTAAAACCTTATATTAAAAATTAAAAAATCGATAATTTGAAGGAGGCGCGTGCCCCTACGTAGATCTGTCGGTGTTCTACATGTTTGTTTATTTATTTATGAAAAAAATGTTATTGAATTTGAGGTGGTGAAAATAGATAGTTGGTTCATAAATATCGATATATTGTTTATTTATTCTTTCAACATTTAGTATATTAATTAACAATATGAGGAAGAAATCAAAAGTGGATAATGGAAATAAAGTCAACCCACGTTGCAATTGCAAGCAAGTGCCAAAAACTGTAAGGGGGTGTTTGTCGCATAAAGTTGAGTTGAGTTGAGTTGGTAATAATTATAGGGGAGTTAGATGGTTTGTGTTTGGGGTGCAGAGTTGGGTTGAGTTGAGTTGGAATGTTTATGTTTATTGTCCTGAGTTGAGTTGAGTTAGAATGTTTGGAGTGCTGAGTTGAGCTGAGTTATCTAGTGGTGCAATTTTTTTAAACAAATATATTATGCTTTTTTTTTTGCTTCTTTTTTATTTTTGCTATTTTTTTCTGCTCGGTCAGTTTTTTTGCTTGTTTTTCTTTTTAATTTTTTGCTTTTTTTTTTTTGGTATTTTTATCTATTTGCTTTTTAATTTTTTTTCTTTTTGCTATTTTTTTTTTCTGTTTGCTCATATCTTTTTTTCCTTTTCTTGTATTTTTCTTTGTTTTCTTTTTATTTATTTGTTTATTTATTTCCTTTTTCGTATTTTTCTGTTTGCTTTTTGTTTTTTGTTTTTGTTTTTTTTTCTATTTGTTTTTTTTATTTTTTGTTTTTTTTCTTTTATCCATTTCCCATTTTTTTCCTTTTCCCTTTTTTTCTTTCGCTCTATTGATCTATCTCGCTCTCTCTATCTCTCTCTCGCTCTCTGGAAAAAGAGAACATAAATCCGAAAAAAATAGCAATCGAAAAAGAAATTGAAGAAATTGAAAAAAAATATATCAATTCAAAAAAAAAAAAAAAGAAATCGAAGAAATTGAAAAAAAACAACAATCCGAAAAAAAAACAAAAATAGAAAGAGAAATCGAAGAAATCGAAAAAAAACAGCAATCCAAAAAAAACAGAAATCAAAAAAGAAATTGAAGAAATCGAAAGAGGGATGGCGAAATAAGAGAGAAGATGAGGGAAGAAACCAAACAACGAGAGATTGTAGA
Organism: Citrullus mucosospermus; assembly: GCA_030954485.1. Taxonomy (NCBI): domain Eukaryota; kingdom Viridiplantae; phylum Streptophyta; class Magnoliopsida; order Cucurbitales; family Cucurbitaceae; genus Citrullus; species Citrullus mucosospermus. The sequence goes on from CM062057.1 coordinate 26,169,115, forward strand.
AGATGAAGGAAGAAATTGAGCGTCGGAAGTAGAGAGAATGAAAAATGACGAAAGAAGAGAGAAGTACGGTGGAAAATGAGGGAAGAGAGAAGAAGGAGAATAAAACTCACCTGGTTATTAGGGTGAGTTTTGAGGAGGTAAAAAGGTGGGTTACTAAACTCACCATTTTTCTTTATAGGCTTAACAAACATTGGTAATAAATACCCACCTAACCCAACCCAACTCATACCCATTTATCAAACACCCCCTAAGTGAAATGTCTATATAAGATTAATTAATTAATTAAAACGATATATGAAAATGTAACACATAATTATATTATTTATTATAAATATTGTAAATTAAGTGTAATATAGATGTCCATGCTTAGTGTCAAAAGACCAAGTGCCACGTCTCCATTACCCCATGTGTTGACCATGTGTCATACAACGAACTATGCTTAATATCCAAGTGTGTCACATCTTAGTTGCTAAAATTCTTATAAACAAGTGGTCATTTTTGGATTTTGTAGAGAAGTGCACATTGGTGAGAAAGCCAAAAATATTGAAGAGAACTTAGAGAAAAATTTATATTTCTATTTTTGTTATTGTTATTTTATTTTATTATATTATAATTTTTAGTATTCTTATTTCCATTATGCCTTGTTTTGCTCCTCAATTTCACAACAGTATTGATATTTAAAAAAAAAAAAAAATATTGGTATTTTAATTATGCAGTGATAATTTGTAAAAATACAAGTTATAATATTCACTATTTGGAACAATTAGAGTAACTTTAGGACTAAACGCATGATTTTGGTAGTTACTATGCGTTGACATCATTTACAAAAGAATATACCTAAGAAAATATGAAGTTTTCTGTTCTTAACACAGGACTAAGTAGAAAAGAAGCACAAATAACCCAAGTACTAGAAAAGAAGATGCTGCGAGAATCAAAGACACAAAAAAACCCATGTGTCAAAACCATGCGTTGAGAAGAAAAGGCAGATACATATGCTTGGGCGGTAGCTGTCATATCAATATGCAAACGGATTACACGTTATCAGAGCATGACAGAACCAATCGGCTGACGATTGGAAAAGTCTGCGCAGCATAGCATGAAATTTAATGTAAAGGTGTCAGATCATCACGTGTTTACTTTTTCAACACCTATAAATAGCCCAAAGCTTCTCAATTCAGGGGAGGAGAGAAACGAGTTTAAGAGGCGAAAGCTCTGCACAAATTCTCCCTCACCATAACCAACCTCCATTTGAAGCTCTTATGTGAGAAGGATTCTAAGAATTTTCAGAGTCATCTCTTAGTGAGTGAGAACCTTCATCCTATGCCATTTATGTACCAGATAACAACTATCTCAAGCCTCCATGAAGCAAGACATTGCCAGTGGCGACTTGACGTCTTTCATTTTTGTTCTTTCTTCATTTTCATCTTTCTCACTTATACTTTGTTAATGACATTCGAGAGAATGGTTTATTTACCTAACATAAGTTTGATTGACAATTACCTTCCACTCATTTCCATATTTAATACTCTACACCATGTCTGCTTGTATGATTAAATGAATCAAATGTTCGAAATTAGTTTTTCTTAAGCAATATTAAGCATGTTTACATCTTGATTAATGCATATCATTAGCTTGCATAGATTTGTCGAACAAACAAGTTTAAATAAGCACAACTGTCTAGCTTGAGAGAGTAGATGGTTAATCTTTAGCATTTATCAAGATTAGATGAGTTTCAGAGATGTAGTTCATCTTCTGCCAAAGCAAACTTACCATGCGTCTTAGAGATAAAATTAATGTGGCGTCGAAACATCGAAAAATGGATTCTCAAACTCGAAGTTTGTAGGTATGTAAATATACTTAGATATACTTAAGTAACAACTAGTTGCTGCGTTAACTTTATTATATCTCATGGTTCCATGCTCATTCTCAACGCATGCTATCTGATTGTAAATGACATTTGACTAACACTCTCCGCGACCGCCTCACCATGTTAATTGTAGGAAATTGTATTTATTCTTTATGTATAGATTCATACACTTAAAACTCCTTGAACATAATACTTATATAGACACCACATAGAATATGTATTTAGTCTCAACGCCTAATTTATCACAAATCTCTGCGTTCGACCCTAGACTCACCAAGAAACCTATAGAAGCTTATACTTGGGTTTTTATGGGAAAACTTTCTGACGAATTAATATATTTGAGTAATTCTCGACGCATATTTTGTAACAAAACGATAACACCTAAAGAAACCAAGAAAAAATAAGGCAACATGCAGATATTGCGAATGCTTTGCAAGTGGTACGTTGTAAAGCAAGAAATTCTTGTTAGCATAATTACTTTAAATCTATATTAAATAGATTAACCTTATGATCATTTATGCCAAACTGTTAAGAATAAATAACATACCAGATTCCATTAAGAGATTGATGACATCTTTAAAATGATGATAGTTTCAAGATGACTATTGTCTTCCTCAATCAAAACTCCAAATGCCCTTAGTGGGATCTCTCTCTAGATGATATTCAAGAAAGACTAAGTGCTTATTGTTTTGGTATGTTGGGGACCATAGCCCTAAAGTCTCTTTATATACTAGTTCGATTAGGTTCCAATTAAACCCTAATCAATCTCTAGGAATAGGTTTCGACTCATCAAGTCCATACTCAATTGGGAATCTAGGGCCTTAATTAAATAGATCATATAATAGTGCACAATCTAATAAAATAACCCAATGTGATAAAATACTAATTCACATATATAGCCCATATTTTATTATATGTATTATTATTTAAAATATGTCTAACAATTCTATCCAAAAATCCCTCAACTTTTGTTCGAAAAAGAAGTTTGTAATTCTTTTCAATGTATATAATCATTTTAGATGATATTATTTGTTTTAAAATGTCTTCAACCATGCTAACAATTTTTAGCTATAGTTTAATGGCGAGATTATATTAAAAAAAAATAGGTTAAGTTACAAAATTGGTTTCTATATAGTTTGGAGGAAGTGATTAGAATTTTGTCTCTATAGTAAAAAAATTTATAATTTGTCTCCATGCAAATTTCATAACATCCCCATATATAGTCTCCCATGGTTTTATCAAATGATAGAGACTATTTATGAAGAGTTTTATCAAATAATAAGAATGAAAATCTAAAAACTTTTTAAAATATAGAAACAAAAATCTAAATTTCTTGAAACTATAAGGAAAATAAATACCCGTTCATAAGGAGTAAGTTCAAGCCATAGTGACAATTTGTTTATGATTTAATGTCCTACGAGTCACCTCTTGGGAATAGTTTAGGGTTTAAGTCAATTTGCCAATTATTCACATATATTTATATATACATAAAAAGAAATTTAAATTTTTGGATGTTAAATCTCTTTCTTTATGTATTTTTTTAAAAATTATCATTCAAAATATTGATTTAAACGCAGGGATGATACAACAACAAAAACAACTTCATCTACCTAGTGAAAATAATGGAAGTGCAAGAAGTCAAAAGTGCAAAAAAATATATATATATATATTTTGTGAATGCCTTCGAGTACTTTAGTATCAAAACATTGTTTTAAGAAAAACAAACCCTTTTTTCTTTAATCAAATTCCAATGTTTTTTTTTTTAAAAAAATTAAATATTGAAAAGAGGAACCATAGGTTGGGACACATGGCTGAAGTTTGGGAGAAATTTGACTAAGCGTTGAAAGTAAAAATAGGAACCATAGGTGAAAGTTAACTTGTCTAACTTGGAACTAGGGTTGAAACACATACTTTGGAGACAAAAGTAGGGCTTGGACGTATGGTATAGGTGATAATGGACGCATAAATAGTGCTTGGAAAGATTGTAGCTAAGTGTTAGTCAACTTGTGATGGTTCAAAAGAGACATCTAAGTTAAGATTGGAATGAACTCATAAAACCTAGTTAACAAAAGGGGGGTTTGATGCATACTAGTTGAAGGAGAAGAATTTTGGCTAAGTATTGAGGACTAAGAGTCATTAGAAGCTTAGCTCAAGGAAGCAAGAGATGGACGTCTAAGGAGAAGGAAGCTTGGACACATAGTAAGGGAAGAGGCCACCATGGACGTATAGGAAACACTAGTTGGACGCATGGAGCACTCTCTAAGCTATGTTAGACACATAGAAGCAAGTTGGACGTAAGGCACGAGGAGGAGATATCTTGGACGCATATAGAACCCTAAGTGGATGCATTATGCTTCTTCTGAACAAGGTTCGACACATGAAAAGGCTCATAAATGGTTTAAGGTTGCATCCAAAAGGTTGAAAAAGAAGTAGAAGGTGGCGGACTACGAGTTGAACACCTCACAAGTAGGAGGTATCGTCAAGCATGAGAATATTACCCATGATGAAGACATGTAATGAGGTTGTGGGTCAAGCTGAGATGAAAAGTTGGATGACAAGGCTTGTCATCCAACTCCTATAAATAGGACTTGAGATTTTGTGGAAAGGCACATCAAATCTGAGTCTAAAGAAAGAAAAGGCTTAAGAGAAGAAGAGAAATTTTGTCTAAAGGAAAGGAGAGGGATCACAAGCATCCAAGGTTTTGAGCCAGGCGTCCAAGGAAGATAGTTCAGGTGTTCTAGAGAAGCAGATTAGGTGTTCCAAGGATTGGGTTTTCCGGAGAAGCAGACCAGGCGTTCCCGGGATTGGCCAAGCGTCCATCAAGCTGTCAGGTGTTCATCTATTATGTTCTAAGCGTCCAAGAGAGATTATGGGCGTCCAACTTGGTATTTTCAGGGTTTGTTGTTCAATTCTGGGGTTCGAAAGCTTGGTGTTGCACTTTGAAAGAAAGAGCAAGCTAAGTCTCAAAGGAATAGAGGGTTCGGAGCAAGGGAAAAGGACTTGAAAGACAAAATTGCATTTATAGTGAGTGGTTATATGTTACTTTTCTAAGAAATCCTATTATTTTCCTTACAAAGTTGATATGTTGTGGTGTGATAAAATAAGTAGTAAGGGAAGGTAAGGCTACACTTGATGGTCAGAGGATTTAAGAATCTAGTTTCTGATCCTATGTCGGGGGTAGAACCTCATGGGATGATCAGGGGGTTACCAAAAACCTAGTTCCTGATCTTGTGGAAAGTATCTCTCGTGGGATGGTCAAAAGACCGACGGGTCTAGCTTCTAATCCCTTAGAGGTAGGTTTATGTGCACATAGAGGATGGATTGAGCAGCTGAGCTGAGAGGTGCCAACATAATTGTAAATGGTATCGAGATGCGCTTGTGATGGATGATTGAGTAGATAACCTCGTTTGTGATTAATTTAAAATTCTGTATATTTTGCTACTATGTTGATGAACTATTAAGGGTCGTGTGTTACCCTTTATTTAACCACTCACTGGGCTTCGTAGCTCATTTGTTTCTTTTATGTTTTTCTTTTCAGGTAGTAGAGGAGTTACCTTTGCTAGCAAAATCGAGGTCTACCGCAGGATAACTTTTCATATTACAATTAGGGCTAAAATTCTGGTTTGTGACTTTATGCTTAAAAGTTGTACAAACTTCACTTACGATTTGTAATTAAAGAGTGTTTGTTAAACTTTGTTCGAGAATTGTATATGTGTAAAAAAGTTAAGGATTGGGCAGTGAATGTCACAAAAGGGTGATGTTTGCTATCTTCACGCCTCTTTTCGGGTTTAAAAGAGTAATCCGGGAGGGGGTGTGATAGCCTTCGAACTCTTTTTTACTTTAAAATCAGAGTGTGTATGGCCTACACCATATCAGTGTGCATCTTCTTCACTTTGTTGCAGGTTCTCTTCCTTGAATTATAAATTTATCATTGAAGTCTCAACGAAAGTTAGTGCAACTACCCTGACCAAATTTTGGTATCAACACCTATTTTCACATTGTTTGTAACATTATTTAACTCTTTTGATAAACTAATGTTTTTCATAATGTTTTTCCATTAGAGTGAATCTTATTTTTGTTTTTATTGGAGTTGCTTACACTATAACATGTCATTGGCAAAGTTGTAATAATCCTCGTGGCACCTAAGTAGGTTGGAATAATGAACTTTACCTTTAAAAGCTTTTAAGTTTTTGTATAATATATAGTTCATTCTCGAACCTTGAAAAATGTATATAATCAAGGGCGAATCTATGAAGGGGCCAGGGGGATGACGTTTAAAATATTTGTATATTGATTTTTATTAAATATTAAAATTTTGTAATTAGCATTAATATATTGTTTTGTTTGATATAAGATCCATCAATTTGACTTTGTTCTAGTGTTAGAACAGAGGTTGTTGACCCTATAATGGTGAGGTTAAGGGTTCAAGTCTTCTTTTTTTCGTTTTTTCTGCGTTTCCCCTTCATCATTTTTTTTCGGTGTTTCTTTGCATCGAGCATCAAACATAGGATATAGAGCATTAGAGCATCGTGAACTTACAACACAGAGCATCCAACATCGAGTATCGAGTATCGAGGAGCGAGTATCAAGTATATAATATAGAGCCTATTAATATAAGAGCATAGAACGTAAAACATCAAGCATTCAACATTGAGTATCAGATATCGAGGAGCGAGGATCGAGTACCAGAATGAGAGGAAGAAAATGACGCTGATCAGAAAGAGTAAGAGTGAGATCAGCGAGAGATTAAGAGTGATTGTGAGATCATCAATGTCCCTTCTCATTATCCTGCCTCACAAATATGTCTCACTCATCGTTCTCGTTCTTTCATCCAATCCCTTAAACCATAATCACTCTTAGATCTTTCGCTCTCTCTCAATCTCGCTCTCGCTCTTTCGGATCAATGTTGTTTTCTTCATCTCATTCTGGTTAAGATTCCTCTTGACTACGAAAGTCTCGCTGGAAAGAAGAAAATGAAAAAAAAAAAAAAAAAAGCAACATAGATTGAAATCTTTGGAAAATAATGTCTTACTGGGAATGAAAAAACAAAGGAAAAAAGAAGAAGAAGAAAAGTAGAAAAAACAAAAAAAAAAAAAAAAGAAAAAAGCTGCAGGAACGAAATGGCGGAAGAAGAAAGAAGGAAGAAAGGTTAAAGTAGTAAATTCACGCAGTGATGACATTAGCAGAAGACCATATTTCTAGAGTTTTTGAAAGTGAGGCCAAATTTCGAGTAGGCCTCTCAAAATGGGCCATCCATACAAATATCCCATTTTACTTTTCATTTTCAACCTATTATATATTCACCAAATATTTACATTTAATTTTAATTTTAATTTATAGGTAATATAGATAATATTTTAATTTGAATATACTTGAAAATATTCGAAAAACTTAATTTCATTTTAATTTTCTCACATATACATATATAAATATACAAATATTTTTTAATCTTTATAAAAATACTTTTAAAAAATTGATTGAATAATTTTTGCTTACATTTACATGAAGGTTAAAATACAAGTTTAGTCTCTAAATTTTGAAAATGGTTACTAATAAATCCTCAAATTTTCAATTTTGACGCTAGTCCCTTAAAATGCTTTATAAATCTATAAACTTCAATTTTATATCTAACATAACTTTTTTATAAGATAAATGAAATAGTTTATGTTTTAGTTCAAAAAAAAAAAAAAAAAAAAACTTTGTGTCTAATTGTAAGCCTTAGTTCCTGAGCAAAGACTACTCAAGGAAGTCCTAGACTCTTTCTATTGGAAATCAAATAATTAATCAGGGGCAACATGGTGAAGATGCAGTTAGGCTTTCGCCTCTTCCTATTTGATTGTTGTGGTTTTGTGTTTTGAGATTTCAAAATTTTGTAGTTAGCTGATAAATTGGTTTTAAAAAAATGTCTAATCGTACCTATTAAACATAAATTTAAATCTAATGTCTAATATAAGAGACCTATTGAATACACAATTAATATTTTAGAAATCCACTAAACAAAAAAATCAAGAATTTAGGGACCTATTAAACCTTTTTTAAAGTTTAGAAACTATATATAAACAAAAATCTAGAAGTTTATAGGCTAAACTTTTAACTTTGTATATATATTCGTCCCCCTAACTTGAAGTTCTAGATCCGCCACTACCTTTAAAGAAATAATTTTTTAACGAATTTAAAGTAATAATTATTAGCAAGCCATTATTTATTTGTTCTTAGAACACATTACTTCTTTTTATTATTATTATTATTATGGGAAGAGGAGTTATGAGAATATTAAAGAGATATTAGGTAAAATTTAATTTAATTTTCTTAATTTTAGTATAATGTTTACTATTCATTTCTTTTTTTCAAAATTCTATTGTGTTTCAATGATTGTTTTATTTCTTCCGCTATTTTCATTCTATAATATAATTTTTTTTTTTGTATTCATTCACAACTTTACAGATACATTAAAATCTTTTTAGCTTTTCTTAGATTAATGAAATAGAATTACCTTATAATTTTATTCACTTAAGTAGTGTATTATTTGAAATTTCGGACACATATATCAAATGATTATTATATACCTTTTAAATCACGTACAATGAAAACAAAGACTTTGATGTGAGGTTTTATAAATAATAATAAATAATAAAAAATAACCAACAAACTTTTTTCCCAAAATCAAGAAGATTCGTTTAAAAATATATATAAATTTAGCTTTTATTTATGTATTTTCCTCCTAAGCTCATTCGAAGAACTGTAAAAGAATTAACCCATAAAATAATAATTAAGATTTGTTATTCTGCCACTTTTATAACAATTTTATTTCGCAAATTTTATTCCAATTACGTGATATGCATTTTAATTTTATTCATCCATTTATTTTTATATTTTTGGAGTTTCAAAATTTATGTTAACTATCTATATTTTAAATTCAATTATATATATATTCATTCAAAAGAAATTATTTCCTTTTAAAAATTGTTTAAAAAATTTTCAACAAGAAATATATAGTTTTGTACACTATTCTTAAATTACTTCATTTCATGTCAAACATTTACTAATTAAATTGGAACAACATTTTATGATACTAATATACTTCTGTCACTCAAAGAATTCTATCGTTGATTGAAGAATTTACTGACTATCACTCATATCTTTAAATGATAGAAAAAAAATTCACTAAAGCCCTATTTAAATGTGAAAATCTAAATTTGATAATTATAGCATTTAAAATCGATGATATCAGTAATATAATTTAAATAGATATAAGTGATATATGTATAATAGTGGTATGACTTGGGTATATATCAATTAAATGAATAATATTAGTGATATTGGTTATATGACTTAGGTAGATATCAGTAATATCCGTGTATGTATTAATTATCAATGATACTATTGATATAACTTAGGTAGATATAGGTGATATTCGTATATTAATGATATTAACTTAGATACACATTGAAGTCCATAAATGATAAAAGCATTTCACTGATAAGTTATAAGTGAAATGCGTCTATCATTAATAGAAGTCTTCCAACGACAATCTTCTATCACTGATAGACTTTTATCGATGCATGAATTTTATTGGATGTCCTTCTATATAGGATGTATCAACGATAAACTTCTATCACTGATGGACTTCTGTTCTATATCTCTTTTTATTATATAATGTTTGAATGATATTAGTGATATCTATGATATGACTTTAGTAGATATAAGTGATGGTCATTTCTAGACTTCTCATTGATAGACTTCTATCATTTATAACTTTAAATGTTAATCTTTGAAAGTTGATAGTTTCCTTTCAAAAGTTGATAGTCACTAATAGAAAATCTATTAGTGATAGCCACTAATGATCATTGATAATTAAAGATTGATAATCGATCATCATCATAAATAGAGAAACCAATGCAAGATAAAGCATAAGTGGAGAGCCTTGTATGAACCTCATTAACTTAGCTAATAACCATTTGTAACTAACTAAAGCTCATAGCCACTAACACAAGTCCATCGGTGATAACAACTGATAGCTTTTGAACATTAATATTTCAAAATTGATAATCATTAATAGAAGTCTATCAGTGATAACCATTGATAGTTTTAAGTGTTAATCTTTCAAAGTTAATAACCACCGATTGGAACATTAATGATATACATGATAGAAGATTATCAGTGATAGCTACTGTGTTAATCTTTCAAAGTTGATAGTTATTTATGAAAGTCTATCAATGATCGCCAATAATAGTTTTCTATCGTTGGTATAGCTTAATCTTTCAAAGTTGATAGTTTTCTTTTAAAGTTGATGGTTTCCTTTTGAAGTTGATAACTACTTATTAAAGTCTATCATTGATATCCACTGATAGCCTTAAGTGTTAATATTTCAATTGATAGTTATTTATGAAAGTCTATCAATGATCGCCAATAATAGTTTTCTATCGTTGGTGTAGCTTAATCTTTCAAAGTTGATAGTTTTCTTTTAAAGTTGATGGTTTTCTTTTGAAGTTGATAACTACTTATTAAAGTCTATCATTGATATCCACTGATAGCCTAAAGTGTTAATATTTCAAAGTTGATTCCAATTGATGAAAGTGTGTCAATGATAACCACTGGTAACTAATAGAAAATTGAATGCTAATATATTAAGTGCTTATATTTCAAGGTCATATTAATATTTCTCAAATTGAAAGCTATCACTAATAGCAATATCATTGATAGCCACTGGTAGTTGCAATCAGAGACTATCAATGGTAGCATCATTGATAGATGCTATCACCAATAATTTTCAATTTGATAAAATTGGGAAAAAGAAGCACAAAAATTGTAGGCTTTTTAGTCTTTTACAATATCTTGGCTTATTTTTGTGCTATATATGCAATTCTTTTATCCTTGTGCTATATATGCTTTTATTTTGGGCATGATTTGAGCTCTTAAATGCTATCCTCTGAGACATGAGTCTTTAGCACACTTTTCGTTTAAACTCCCTTTATTTGATTCTACTCTTTGCTCGGGACTAGCAAATCTCTAAGTTTGGGGTGGTGAAAAGCACTTGAAAAATGTTTTTTATTCTGTTAAATTAAAGGAGTTTTATCAGATTTCAATTGTTTGTTAGTGGTTTTTCAGGTCAATACAAAGAAAACAAGAATAGAAAGCCAAAGGAACCAAATCGAGCCAAAATCAAGTGAAAAGGAGGAAAGAATCACAAAAATCCCAAAAATAGAGCAGCGCCACGTCACTAGCACGGTGCTGCCACGACGCGTTTTTCCAAGAGCAATCAGTCAAGCAAGCGCAGCAGCGCTGATGCAGCGTTGCGGCTCGACGCTGAGGGTAGGAATCAATGAAGTACAGTGTCACGACGCCATCTCACAGTGCGGCAATGCCACCTTTTAATGTCGGTCAGCGCAACGGTGCCATCTCATAGTGTCGCAGTGCCAGCTTTCCTTTTTTGAAAAATCTACAATTTTGGAAAGAAATTTGGGCAACCAAATCTATAAATTGAAGGGTTCCCAGCAACCCTAGACACAGAGAACAACACAATACAAAGCCTCAAAAAGTGAGTTGGCGGCAAGGAAGAGAGAAAAGAGTTTGATTGAGAGTTTAGTGTCGTTCGAGTTTCCGACGTGAAGACCAAGGACATCTTGACGATTCTTCCTCATTCAAGAGCTTCTTACGGTAGAGTTTTCCTTTCTTTACACTCTTTCTATGTTGAAATTAGTTTTGAACATGTTGGCTAAAGCTATGAGTGGCTAGACTCTTTAGTTTTAGGGTATTGATGAATTTATTATGAAGTTATGTTGATATTGCAGACTTTTCATGGTTTTGTTGTAATGAATATGCTTTTCATTGTTATTGTGCTTAACTCTTGTTGATTGGCCATGGTTGAATGTTAGATTTGATGTATGATTGAAATAATTGTATGTCTAATTGGATCTATAACAATAAATTGTTGTTAATCTATCATGCGAATAGTTAGGTTAACAATGAAAGTTGCTAAAGATTACTCTTAATTCCATGTAACTTATATTGGTTTCAAGATATTAGTAATCAATTAGGTTGCATGAGAGAATGTTGTTTTTGATAGAAAATAACTCAAATTTATGTTTCTAGACTTACATATGAATTGCAGTAAAATCCATGAACCTTAGAATGTTGTATAATGAATTAAACAAAGATTCAATACTCTAAAACTCTCTTTGGCTTTTGTATTCCAAATTTACTTGCTTTTCTTATTAGCTTTTCTTAAAACACTACTTGAAGTCGAATCCTCAATTAAAATTGATTCAATTCTAAAATAGCTAAGTAGTATACACCTTCACAATTGGATCCTCAGTGGAACGATATTCGGACTTAACCGTCTTATATTATAACTTACCCATACACTTGTGGTAACACGAAAAGTACACATCAACCAATCCTAAAAAGTTTGGCATAGACATCATGTGAAGAACTACACATGTATACACAAGCTAAACTTGTTGCCCAAAACCTTCAATTTCCAAGCTTTTCTTTGCTCACACTTCTCCTAATTATTCTCACCTCCAATGTGTTGACTTAGATCCCCAACATTTTGACGGCATTCATACTGTTGCCTCATTTAATTTACCTTCCATCCCAATTGGTCCTCCACTTATATTATCAAAATCCTCAAATTCGCTAAAAGACTACTCTCTTGTTCTCTTTTTTCCCGATCAGGTTTCGAGCTTATTTCCATATATTGAATCATATTACTAATGAGTTCATCAAACTCAACTCCATTTCTGAGGCCAAGAAGGATAGGAATAGGATTTCGACTCACCATTATGGATTCAGCTTCGTTCCCAACAGAAACCAATACAAGATGGTAAGATGCCATCATAAATACGATGTGACCTCTGTTGAGATTTTCGCCTTTGCCACTAGTTTGCAATGGACTTTGTAATGTTTTGTTTCAATTTACAATGTGACAAAATCGATTAAATTTCTTTTCCTTATGTTGCAAAAGAACTCTGCTGGTTTGGAGTCCTCAATGACACTCTCTATCTCACCTTCCACCTACACTTCCATCATCACAACTTCCAGGAGTGGAAATTGAAATCACGTTCTTTCTCATGATTAAAGTATTTATTTTTCACATTCTGAAAGATCTAGTGCATCTTGAAGTTCTTGATCCCACGATTGAAATCCACTCGGAACACCGTGATCTCCAACTCCAACTCCAACTCATCAAAGTTTGTGAAGATCAAAAGATTTTGTGTCTTTATGCTGGATTCTGTTTACTCTTATATGACCATTGAACTTAAAGTTCACAACTATTGACGCATCGAGATGTTCAAATTAAGAAACATTTAATGATTTATCAAATTGACTTCTTCAATTTTCATCCTCTGCAAAAGATTTTGGCCGGTGATATTGATCCACCGATGAACGGTTTTGAGTAATATCTATCTATCTAGTACGATGTAATGATCCCTATGTAACAATGTTGTTTTTGTTCTAAAAAAAAATGAACAAAAAAAGACATTGCAACATGGCCAATTGCATACATTGTGAATCAATCATACTTTAATAACTATCCAATTAAATTAAATTTATTCATTTTCTGCTCTAATTCCCTCTAATATGGTTAGTTTTAGATTTTAATTATAATCTTTTCCACTTCATATAGGCCTATAATAGAAACCATTGTTGAAAACTATTATATACTTCATAAAACCAATATTTATTTGTCTGTTCCAAGAAAAATAGTTAGAACATTATATGTATATTTTTAATATATTGTTGCATGCTTAGCATTACTCCAACTATGGGTATGAATATCATAGGGGTAGTTGACATAATATGGTTATATTAAAATTAAACAAATTTTTTATAATCAATCAATTAAAAAAATATACATTTATATAAAATGAGACATGACCATGGGAGGAGGGCACGTGCCACCTGAACCCTTCAATTAAATCCACTACTAAAAAACTGGTGAAGTCTTTTAGTTTAAATTCAAAGTAACTAAAAAGTGTTTAGTTTTTGCTTAAAGTTTATTTAGGTTATAAATAAATATCATTTAACCTTATTTTCATGTATGATATGATCATATTATGCATTATTTGAAAATAATATCTAGCAATTAATTAATTACAATTTTGTCCATTTATGAGTTATAAAGATAATGTCTAGACAACATTTAGATGAGAAATTTATGAGATATAAAGACCCTAAGTTTGGTTGTCCTTGGTTTCTCTCTTTTTTTCTCTTTGTTTATTCATCTTCTTGATTCACGTCTTAGCTCTCATGTGGTAGTGAATTAATGAAAATGAAGATGATACATATGGTAGTGAGAAACAAAGTTTAAAGTATTCAATTTCTCTCTTTTTCTCTCTTTGTTTATTCATCTTCTCGATTTATGTCTTAGCTCTCATGTGGTAGTGAATTAATGAAAATGAAAATGATACATATGGTAGTGAGAAACAAAGTTTAAAATCGTAATTGATTTGAAACAATTAATGTTTTAATTAGGAGAAGATGGTGTTTTTTGGACTCTTGATTTTCCCTCGTGGGGTTTTGGGGGTGAGGTTAATCTTTGTTTTCTTCCTCTCACGATCAAAACGGTTAGGGGAACAATTTTTTAAAAGGGTAAATTAACCACAAATAACGGATAAACTTTAAAGACAATATCTAGTGATCAATTGATGAAAATGAGAGCTACGACATGAATCGAGAAGAGTAATAAACAAAGAGAGAAGTTGAAGACAACCAAGCATAGGTCAACTTTTTGTTTGAATGATCCATTTTGAAGGTGCAAATTTATCTAACTCAGTTTTTAAAAAAGTATTGGAACTTCTGCTTACATTAGATGAATGTGAAATTATCAAAACAGAAGATTGTGCATGTGAGTTGAGATCTTGTTCTATCTCCTCTCACTCCTTAGGGTTTAGGCTTTTTCGCTTCTCACTCTCTCTATTTTCTCATGCTACTCATTCTTGCTTTCGCCTTTTGCTCTTTGTTTTTTTTTTCTTTTTTTTTTTTTTTTAATAAAGGGAGTGAATAGCAAGAGTAGCAAAAGTCCAGAGTTGAAAGAATCGAAAGCAAGGGTGTATAGTAGCAACAACAAGGAGCAAGAGTACCAAGAGCAAGGAGCAAGAGGCAAGAATAAGGATGTACAATAGCAAGAATCGGAGTCTAAAGTTGAGAGTTCAACACGCATGCATAATAAGATTATTTTTAGTAATTTGTGTTTATGATGACGTAAGCAAAATAATAAATCAAACAACTTAAGTTTTAGAAAGTGGGACAAATTCAATTTTGGACCAACCATACAATTATCTGGAGAATTATCTTACTTTGTCCTACTTTTAGAGTTAATAACTAATTGTATAATAATATTTTTTAAAAACAAATATAGTAGAATTTATTAGTGATAGACTCTATTATTGATAGGATCTTGTTGGAATCTATTGATAGACTCCTATTCACGATATAATTTATCGTTGATAGATTCCGATAGTTGGATCTACATTTTGCTATATTTTCAAATTATTTTACATTGTGCTCTATTTGCTAATACTTTGAGTATGATTTCGTTATTTGTAGCTGCCTTAAATCAATGTTATATCTAAAAATAAAAAAAGATAAAAAAAGTGAAAAGCTTTAACATTTTTTTAATTGTATTAAATTTATGTTACTTATTAGAATTCATATTAAAATAGAAAATTATTGTAAATAGAAAAAAATATCAAATTATTTACAAATATAGCAACATTTTACTTTCTATCTGTGATAAACCGCGATAGACCTAAATAAACATCTATTTGTGTTTATCTGTTAAAGTGATAGATGTCTATCTGGGTCTATCACAATAGAAATTGCAATTTTTACAAAATTTGTAGTTATTTTCAATAGTTTTTCTATTTTTGAAAACATCGTTACTAAAATCTCTCTTTCCAAAATAATCTCCTTTGGTTAAAAAAAAAAAAAAAAAAAGTTGAAGCACGAAAAAAAGAAAAAGGATAAGTATAAAGTAGTCATTACATATTCAACTAATATATATATATATATATATTATCTTTCTCTAAAAAGTTTATTGTTGGACCTCATTCTATGTTTGTTGAATTTTAAAAGAAAATGTAGATGAATAAATTAGTAGCTCATTTTCTAACACATATTGTCTCGACCGAGATGTTTGAATATTTTCCTCCTTATATGTTATTGAATTAAGAAAAAGAAACTCAATTTTAACTTTTGTCTTTGTTTTGGAGGGAGAGCGAAACAAAAAACTCAAAGTTTGATCTCAAACACATTTTTCTTTTCCTACATGCATTTTCTTAAAATATCTTAAAGTTGTAATGCGTATCAGTCAAAAAAATCTATTAAGTGAAAGTAAGGAATTTAAATAATAATAATAAAAGAAAAAAAATTATTCGGTTAAAAAATACTTATGATCCCTAAATTCTCATGAAAATAACAATTTAGTCAAAAAAATTTATACCTAATACCTCATAGATAGTTCGAATTGGATAGCAACAATAACTAATTTTAGCTCGAATGGTTTGTAGAGGAACCCTTCCTTCTCTGATCCATTCGACACGTGCAATTTCTTTTCCATTTATACGTCCGGCAATTTGTATTTGGATTCCCTTTGTACCCGCATATTCAGTTAATTCAATAGCTTTTTTCATTGCTTTGCAAAATAAAACTCTATTCTTTAATTGTCCGGCTATAAATTCTGGGGGAATATTGTAACAATTTAGTCTTTAAACTTTCAATTTGTAACAATCTAGTCCCTAACCTTTAGTATGTAACAATTTAAGTCTTGTACTTTCAAATTTATAACAATTTAGTCCCTAACGTAAAATTATTTATATAAATTATATGTTAATTTTTATTATTTTATGATGTAACTTTTGTATTTTATAAAAACAATTGAGTCTCTAATTAATTTATCGATTTTTAGATGAAAGAATCTCATTAAATCTCAACACTAATTTCTACCATAGGGGTTAAATTGTTATAAATTTTAAAGTAAAATGACTAAATTATTACATTGTAAAGTTCAGATACTAAATTATTACAAAATTGAAAGTTTAAGAATTAAGACTCTGTTTGGAATTATTGTAGCTTATAAAATAATTAATGGCAGCCGTGTTTTTAGAAAAATTAGTTGTGAAAAGAAGTAAAATAATATTCGGTAAATTTTAATTTAAACTTCAAAAAATAAGTTAGAGTGTTTGGTAAATATGTACAAAACATATTATTTTAGATATAATAACTAAAATAGACTTATAATCAGTTTTTTTAATTTTTTTAATTTAAAATTTTAAATAATTGTTTAATATGATAAATTTTGTTTGTTATAGATCAATTTTTAAATATTAAGGAAAATAATTTTATTTTAAAAAATATATATGGTATATTTTTTTTCAAAAAAAAAAATGATGCATTTGACACATAAAAAATAGAAAAGAGATTTATTAGGCGAGAAATACATAAATATATAAAATAAATCTTTTTAAAGTATAAAATTGAAAACCAAATATTAATTAAAAGTTCTACATGATTTTAGGAAAATTGGCATATACTACTTTTAAAAGTAAACGTGAAATTATCGTGCTTCTAGGAGTGATTTTAAGTTTTATCAAACTCATGTTAAGATTTTTTACAAATGACTTTTTAGTATAACTAACACCAAACATAGCCTAAATCGGGAAAATTATAATAATAGGGTTGTTTTGTAAAATATTTAGAAAAAATTGTAGTTTTTGAAATATTTAGGAAAATATTGTAGATTTTACGGGGAATTGTGTGTTGGTTTATTCTTTTTCCTTTTTTTTCTTTTCCTTAAACCCTCGACCTCTTTCTTTTTTTTTCTTTTTTTTTTTCTTTTCCTAACCCACGACCATTTTTTTTTCCTATAGTTTAATAATATTAACTAACATTTTTTAAAAGCTTTTAATAATAAAAAAAATATATATTTTATCACTAACCAACCAATAAACGTCACTAAAATTATTGTTCATAATAAGAAAATAATAAAATATAAAATTAAAGTGTCAATATTAATACAATAATTTATTGTTTTTATTTCACTAAAAACAATAATAATAAAAAAAATTCAATGTGTCTCACAAGGCGGACGTCGCCGATTTTGAGCTGGTTGGCGTCGTCGAACTTTGAACTCTAGGTTGCTCTGATTGCTTTAGTGGATCTGGTTGCTCTAGTACCTCTGCAGGCGCTTCATAGTTTAGATATTCATTATGTTCTCCATGACCGCGCCCATGTGTATGCATGTATGAAGACGATGGCCCGGCCTCTGAATCATAATATCCTAAACCAAAGACTGGTTGCATCATCATCGGACTAGCATAACCAGTCTGGCTCTGCGTCTGCGTCATAGGAGGCAATTTTTCCACATTATGGTCAACCGCATCAAACTCATCTTCTTCTGCTCGAGCACTCCCCTATGCCTAGGAACTAGTGGAGGTGCAATAGGTATATCGTACATGTAGTGCGATTCCTCCATGTAATTCGCATTATTAAATACCTGATCTGGATCATTTGCAACATCACGAAGACTACTATTGCTCGATCTCTGTGAATTACAAAACAATTAGATAATATTTCAAATAAATTTAAATTAAAAATAATTAGATAATATTTGATTATATACCAGATGACCCAAAGTTGCTCCCGGACGAGTAATGTAGCGTCTCGTAATACTATTGTAACAAAGAATGTAATCTCTAGTTGCATCCTATTGAATTGTCCAATTGAAACGCCCACCGCAATAAACCTTCTACGATAGTGACATCGCACTACCAAATGACCAATCTGCAGTTCTCAAGTCAATGTCATGTAGTAAGAGTTCAGTATTGCACTCTGACAGAACATCCTGTTGGAAACCAAACTGTTGGATTACCCTGTCAGGAAGATGCCACTCATCAATGTGAAAACATATGAGTGGGCTTATCATCCGCCGTATATCTTGGCCGCTCGTATAGAAATTGGGCAAAGTGTCAGCTTTGTAAGGCTCCCAAATAATCTGAAACATAACATATTATATTAAAAATATTAAAGACAAGTATATAAAAAATATGTATAAAAAATTTAACTGGGTTTAGTATTCACATACTTGGTCAGGTTGAAGCAGATCAAGCATGGATCTATACTAACTCACTACATGTGTAGTTGACCTAGTTACACAAAATTGGTCTCTCCACTTATATTATTAAATTAATATTTTAGGTTTAAAATTAACTATATTAGTCACAAAAAATATTAATTAAATTAAATTAAAATGACATATCGAGAACCGTTACGCTCGTTTTGTTAATTGATGATCGTTGACATGTCGGAGTTGTGGAGCCATTGTTGGAAATCGTTCCCAAGCCCATATTTCTAGAAGTATCACAGGCCCAACAATTTTATTGCTTTAGTCTATACAGCCATGCCAAACACGCTCCACTGCAAGAATACTGTCCTGCCTCATGGATATTGGCTAACAGTGGAAGGAACATTAGGTGCACGAAGTGACTTGATTTATCAGAAAACAAACTTCGACCCATCATCTGCAGTATGTATGCTCTTGCGTATCTCGTGACAGATTCCTCGTTTGCATCATCATCAAGTCTTGGAAATTGTGTCCCTAGTCATGTTAGACTCAATCTTGATCCTCTAATTTTTTTGCAGGTGGGGTCACACCAAGTAGCATCTGACAAATATTCAACCAATTGTCATGGATTACTCCGGTAATAGGCTCGTCATCGATAGGTAACCCAAACAATATTTTTATGTCTTGGAGCTGGAGCGTGATAATGACTTCTCCAGTAGGCACATGAAATGTATGGGTCTCTGGGTTCCATCTCTCAACAAGTGGAGTGATGAGGTGTCAGTCTAACTGAAGAATCCTAGTATGGCAACCCCATAAAAGCTTGATGCATGCAAAAGTGGTAGTATTCGACGATGAAGTGGGATGGTACGATAAATAACCGTCTCACAATGTCTACAACACATCTCGCCTGTAGTTCGATCTTGCCACACATTTGTTGATCAATGAACAGATTGATCGTATAAAATATCGGGATCCATCGATCCTGGGTTTAAGGCCATAATCTAGAAGAAAACAAATTATATATTTATTGAATAAAACATACAAATAAATTAGGACTTAAAAGCGAGAGAGAGCGAGATAGCGAGAGCACATGATAAAAATATTAATTTCATTATTAAAACATTAGTTAATGAAAAAAATCTCTAATTGTTTGGTACCTGTCTTTGTAACTGATTACAAAATCCACAACGTACTTAAGAACTTGTTCTGTCCAGTCCATCTCATTAGGTGGAGGTTAAGGTCTCGACCTTTGCTTTGAAAAGTTTCTTTCAATTTTCAATGTTCTATCTCCTTTCAACTACAATATTTTCCTAAATAGTTTCCAAACTACAATATTTTTATAATTATTTTAACTAAATGTAATATTTAAATAAAACCTCCACCTAAATCATTACAAACTACACTTGTCTAAATTGTTACTTTTATGAAAATTAAGGGATAGAAATTGATTTTTAACCCAATTATTCCAATCAATGTGAAGAACACATATGCGCATAACATAGTTCATTAACATGACACAAAAATTCCCCAAAACAAATTTACCCCTTAATCCCTACCAAACAAATGAGCCACTTTTTGATCCATTGATTAAGAATAGATGAATTTATGTGTCAGCAGCAAGAGCGTGGAGTTAATCATCTCAGCTGCTGTGGCGTGGATTTCTCCACCGCCTACCCCCTGCTTTTTTGGCAATTAATGAATGTACAGATTAGCTTTCCATGTTTAGCGAGGATGAGCAGACAGATATGTCACACTGACCCATTTCGTTTTCGCCACCTCAGGTTTGAATACTCAAAGCCCCTTTCCTTAGTTCGATTCTGATCGATTTTGGGCACGTGGGTCTTGCCCATTATTTATTTTTGATCATTCAAGTGTTCTTTCAACTGCTCTTAGTTCTGAGAATTCGATAGCTTGGGCAGGTCTTCTTAGTGACCCCAGATGGGATCTTTGAAGAGTGAAGAAGATGTTGAACAGATTGGGGACAATTCGAAGGAGGCGATAGTTTATGTTAATGGGGTTCGGAGAGTTCTTCCTAATGGATTAGCCCATTTAACTCTTCTTGAATATCTTAGAGGTAAAGGGATTTTTGGATTTGTTCTGTTTCTGCTCTTAATAAGCTTGGTAAGAGTTTTGTGTTGGCGGTTCAGAGTAATTTGCTTCATCAATGGTTTTTTATGTATTATTTATGAGGAATCCTGTACTATATGCCCACCAAGTGTTTGTTTATTTGCATTGGTTTGATGCAATGGATCAATCAGCTTGCTCTCTGCTTTCGGTTTATATGATCTCCTTTTGCTGTTCTGAATTTATGGATCTTGGAATTTACTTTAAGATCAAGTTTGGTATAAAGTTGAATTAGAAACCCCTTCTGCTGGTTTGGTTACTTTAAGACCATTTAAAAGAATATAAGAAATCACAGGTGAGTTTCAGGTGATTTTTGAGACATTTGTTAGCCTATCAAAGATTACTATTAAAGAAATTGTTGAATTTGAATAGATAATGAAAAATTATTTTTGAAAATTCTAAAAAAGGTTAGCATTAGCTATTTGAAGAAGCACTGATTGGTGTGTATTAAAGAATACTTAGACGAAAAATCATCCCAAACTCACTACTATTCTTTTGAATTTTGAAATTGGGTTCTTTTTCCTTCTGTTGATGTAGATAATGGTTTGACTGGGACGAAGCTTGGTTGTGG
The DNA here is from genome assembly GCA_030954485.1 of Citrullus mucosospermus. Classification (NCBI taxonomy): domain Eukaryota; kingdom Viridiplantae; phylum Streptophyta; class Magnoliopsida; order Cucurbitales; family Cucurbitaceae; genus Citrullus; species Citrullus mucosospermus. Next base: position 26,190,742 of record CM062057.1, read on the forward strand.
CGAAGGTGGTTGTGGAGCATGCACTGTTATGGTTTCTAGTTACGATGCAAATTTAACAAAATGCATGTGAGTCTCTGTTTGGTTTCTTACATGCATTCTCTCTGAAATCTATTGTAATAAAAGTATCATACTGAACTTTGCATAAACACTATCTTCTTTCAGGCATTATGCCGTTAATGCTTGCTTGGCTCCTCTCTATTCTGTAGAAGGGATGCATGTAATAACAGTGGAGGGTTTGGGCAGTCATAAGCGTGGATTGCATCCTATCCAAGTAACATATGCCACTTTTCAGACTCTTTCAAGTGCTCTAAATATTTATGTTGTTTTTTAGTATTCTATTAGACTGCTTCTGGTGATAACAATTTTAACTCAGTTGTGCAGACTATGATCCTTTTATTCAATTTCATTTGTAATTATGGATCAAATTATTCTCTTTTGATGGTAATAACGATCTTATTGCCTTTACTATGTATCAAAGTTGACTAGGACTCTAAACACCATACACTTCTTGAGTCACTGACTCACTGTTAAGAGGGTTGGGGAACAAAGAAGACTTCAAGCTAGCCATGCTCAACTATCATTGTAGTTTTATAAATCAGATTTTGAACTTTCTCTAAATTGATTCATTACAGGAGTCATTGGCAAGCGCACATGGTTCACAGTGTGGATTTTGTACTCCTGGTTTTATCATGTCTATATATGCATTATTAAGGTCAAGTAAAAGTCCACCTAGTGAAGAGAAAATTGAAGAATGCCTTGCAGGAAATTTGTGTCGATGCACAGGTTACAGACCAATTATTGATGCATTCCGGGTTTTTGCAAAAACTAATGATGCAGTATACACAAATTCTTCGAATACTAGTGAAACAGATGAATTCGTTTGCCCTTCAACTGGGAAGCCATGTTCTTGCAAATCTAAATCTGCAGGTGAGACGGTTGACTGTAGAAAAAGTATAGCTTGTGGCAATAGCTGTGTGCCAGTTTCTTATACTGAGATTGATGGCAGCACATACTCAGATAAAGAGCTTATTTTCCCTCCTGAGCTGTTTCGAAAGAAACTAAGTTATTTGAATTTGAGTGGGTTTAATGGGATTAAATGGTTTCGGCCCACAACACTTCAAGAAGTGTTAGACTTGAAGGCCAGATACCCCGAAGCCAAGTTATTGGTTGGTAATACTGAGGTAGGAATTGAAATGAGGTTGAAGAAAATGCAGTATAAGGTTCTGGTTCATGTTATGCATGTGCCTGAGTTAAATATGATGAATGTGAGAGACGATGGCATTGAGATAGGAGCTGCAGTACGATTATCGGAACTTCTTAGCATTCTAAGAAAGATTATAGCAGAGCGTGCTCCATATGAAACTTCATTTTGTAAAGCATTTATTGAACAGTTAAAATGGTTTGCTGGGACACAAATAAGAAATGTTGCATCTGTAGGTGGGAACATATGTACAGCAAGTCCTATATCAGATTTGAACCCTCTATGGATGGCTACAAGAGCAAAGTTCAGAATTATTAATTGCAAGGGAAAGATTAGAACAACATTGGCTGAAAATTTTTTCCTCGGATATCGAAAAGTAGATTTGGCGAATGATGAACTTTTACTCTCTGTATTCTTACCATGGAGTAGACGTTTTGAGTATGTGAAGGAGTTTAAGCAGGCTCATAGGCGAGATGATGACATTGCCATTGTAAATGCTGGTATGCGTGTTTTTCTTGAGGAAGAACGTAAAAATTTGGTTGTGTCAGATGCATCCATCGTTTATGGTGGGGTTGCTCCGTTATCACTTTCTGCAATAAGGACTAAAAAGTATCTAATTGGGAAAATTTGGGATCAAGTGCTACTCAAGAATGCATTGAAAGTCTTAGAAGAAGATATTTTGCTGCAGGAAAATGCTCCTGGAGGTATGGTGGAGTTCCGCAAATCTTTAACTCTAAGCTTCTTCTTTAAATTTTATCTTTGGGTTTCTCATGAGATGGAGAGGGATAATCTTGTTGGGGAGAAAGTTCCATTGTCACATCTCTCTGCTGTAAAATCATTTCAACGGCCTCGTGTTATTGGAAGTCAGGACTATGAGATCAGAAGACATGGGACGGCTGTTGGCTCTCCTGAGGTTCATCTTTCTGCGAGACTTCAAGTATGTAAACTTGTATCTCTTTATATATAGAAATGAACCAAATACATATAAAATTTACTAACATCTGATATATGTCCATTATCACCCTCTTTATAGTAAAAGAATTTTCACTTTGCATGAATGTTTATGAACAGTCTTTTATTATCTGAATGTCTGTGCAATTTAGAGTTATTATCTAATAGAATTACTGCATTTTTGCCTTGGGAATGTAGATAAGAATGAAATTTCTTAAAGTATTATTGCAATTTACTTTATTTGTAACAGGTGGGTCTGTAGCATTCTGGACTCATTTCCCTTGCACGTGGAAGGGCATAACCAATCTACTTGTACCATTTTGTCCATATATTGATCACCTTTGATACAAATTCATATTAAATTATTATTTTTAATATCATTAAAAATTTCTAAAACAATTCAAAACTACATAAACATGCTTACATAACATGCATTATAAGGATCATATTTTATTTTACTTTGGTTTATGTTAGATACCTAACAAGCCACTCCAAAAAATGATGCCAACCAACTTCTGTTAAAAGATTAATAAGCAAATCCTTTTCAATTCAACCAAGTTCCACAAGAACAGTTCAAAACATGAACAACAAAACCAATCAAGCCAAGGAAAGAAAAAGAAACAATGAAGAATTAAGAAGAAGCAGAACACTAGGCCAATTCGAGAGTGACCCTCTCTCCCACAGCAGTAGCTCACAAAATTCCCATTTGATGCCCTCCTCTCTCCCGAATACCCTTCAAAAGCTCACTAACCGTTGGACCCACAAGTCGGTAGCCTCTCCTCCAACTGATTTTTCTGCTCCACTAACTTGAGCATTTCCCTTTTTGCCCTCCTATAGTATGCATGAATAATCGGGGGTCTAACAGTACCCCCCTCTTGGACATCCACCTTGTCCTCAAGGTGAAAAGCTGGAAATTGCTCCTCAAGAACCTTTCTCTCCACCCATGTTGCATCAACCTTGGGTTGGTCTTCCCACTTGACTAGCCTTTCTTCTCTGCCACCCTCTAGATTCCATCGCCTCCCCAAGATAGCTTTGGGTACAACATGCATCTCAAATTCATCATTCAACTTGGGTAAGGTTGGTTGTACACTTAGTTCTCCCACCTTCTTTTTAAGCTGTGAAATGTGGAACGTTATGGATGGTTGCCGTAGGGGGAAGTTGTTGACGATATGCTACCTCCCCTATTTTGGTGTTAGCTTCTCGTTTCTTCATTGTGCTAAGGATCATTGGCGATAGGGGCGAAGTTTTAAGAGTACGTTTTCCCCTTCTTTGAATTGCACCTCCCTCCTCTTCATGTCGGCGTAGTGTGTCATTCGTGCTTGAGCCTTCTCAAGTTGCTCTTTTAGGGCCGCCAACACTCTATCTCGTTCCAATAACTGTCGATCTAACACATCGTTTGATGTCCTCTGTTCTCCATACGCCACCAATGGGGGTGGCTCTCCCATAGACGATGTGGAAAGGAGTAGTCTTGGTAGATCCGTGGAAGGTAGTATTATACCAAAATTCAGCCCAAGGGATCCATTCACTCCACCTCTTCGATTTCTCACTACAAAAGCAACGTAGGTATGTTTCCAGACAACGATTCACCCTTTCGGTCTGACCATCTGTCTGAGGATGGAACACTGTGCTTCTCTTCAAAACGGTACCTTGTTGCGTGAATAGTTCTATCCAGAAACGGCTCATGAAAATTTGATCTCTGTCAGACACAATCGATTTAGGGAAACCATGCAAACGAACCACCTTGCGTATAAACACCTCCGCTACTTGTTTGGCAGAGTTAACGTAATGAAATGATTGTACTTACTTAGTCGATCCACTACCACCATTATAGAATCTACTCCCTTCAATTTCGGCAACCCTTCTATATAAAATCCATGGAGATATCCTCCCAAATTCTCTCAGGAATGGGAAGGGGTTGTAGTAGTCCAGCTGGTGACACGGACTCCGACTTGTTCTTTTGACAAATTATACATTGAGCCATAATCTCTTGAACATTTTTCTTCATTCCCCTCCAATATAGCTCCCCATTCATCCGTTTATAGGTTCTAATATACCCCGAATGACCTCCCATTACAGAGTCGTGGTACATTTGAAGAAGAGATGGGATTAAGCACGAAGTAGACGACAATACTAACCTTCCTTTATATAATAATCTCCTTTGCTCAAGCTTGAACTTGGGCACTCCCTTCGAATCCTCCTTGAGTTTCTTGATAATCTCCTGTAACTCCTCGTCCCGCTCTACTTTTTGCTGTATGATTGTTGTATCGAGTATAGATGATGTGGAAAGGATTCTCAACTCTGTTCTGCTGTCTTTCTCAATAACGCATCCGCCACCTTATTATTCAAACCCGGTTGGTAGAGTTTCAAAATCATACCCGAAGAGCTTCACAAGTCACTTTTGAAACTGTGGTTGTACCTCCCTTTGTTCCAGCAAGAATTTCAACGCTTTCTGATGGGAAATCACCACAAATTTCTATCCCAATAAATAATGCCTCCAACGTTGGACCGAAAGGACTACAGCCATGAGTTCCTGCTCGTATGTTGACTTTGCCCTTCCCCTCTCAGTTAATTTCTGGCTGAAAAAGGCTATTGGCCTACCTTCTTGCATCAATCCCGCCCTTAATCCGAATCCTGATGCGTCGGTCTCAATTGTGAAAGTCTTGGTAAAGTCTGGAAGTGCCAACACCGGTAAAGTTACCATGGCTCGCTTCAACTGATCAAAAGCCACTGTGCCCTTTTCACTCCACACAAAGGCGTTCTTCTGTAGTAGTTGTGTCAAAGGAGAAACGATAATACCATAATCTTTGACAAACCTTCTATAATACCCGGTCAGTCCTAGAAAGCCTCGAAGTTGTGTCACATTTCTGGGGGTAGGCCACTCTACCATCACTTGCACTTTACTACCATTTGTCTGCATTCCCTCAGCTGACACCCAATGTCCCAGGTAATGGACTCGGGATTGCCCAAAAACACATTTCTTTTGGTTAGCAAACAACTGATTGTCACTCAAAACATTAAACACCATATTGAGATGCTTCTTATGAGAGTCAAGCTCTGTACTATAAACTAAGATATCATCAAAGAAGACTAGCACGAAATGTCACAAAAAAGGTTTGAATACCTGATTCATGAGAGATGGAAATGTGGTCGGGGCGTTTGTTAACCCAAAAGGCATGACGACAAACTCGTAGTGTCCCTCGTGAGTGCGAAATGCGGTCTTAGGTATATCTTCCTCCTTCATTTTTATTTGATGGTACCTTGATCGTAAATCCAACTTCGAGAATTATGTAGATCCATGTAACTCATCTAGCAACTCCTCAATCACGGGTATGGGAAATTTATCTGCTATAGTGGCCTGATTGACCTTTCGGTAGTCAATGCAGAAACGCCACCCCCGTCTTTTTTTCTTGACTAACAAAACTGGGCTAGAGAACGGGCTTCTGCTTGGCCGAATGAACCCAACTGCCATCATCTCTTTGATCAATTTCTCAATCTCGTCTTTCTAATGATGACCATATTTATATGTACGAACGTTAGTGGGGCGTTGTCCTTCTTTCATGAAAATTTGGTGGTCTACACTTCTCTTGGGGGGTAACTAAGTCGGAGTTTGAAAGATGCGTTCATATTCCTTCACCAAACGGACAATGACGGGATGGATCGGTTCCTCCTGAGACTTCAAAGGATCCTCCTGGTCTCCCTCCTTGGATTCTAATGAAACACTCTGAAATTCCACCAAAAATCCCTCATCTTCGTCTTCCCATTTACTGATAATCGTCTTCATAGATACTTTCGCCTTTGTCAAAGTGGCATCTCCCCGTAACACTACCTTCGAATCTCCCCTAGTGAACGTCATTGTGAGATTGGCCTAGTCTACTCCCATGTAACCTATTGTATGCAGCCACGACATCCCTAATATTACATCAATTCGTCCCAAATCGATTGGCAAGAAATTTTCCATCACCGTTACACCCAGTAATTCGATAATCACCTCTTTGCAAACTCCCTTTCCTTGTATTGCCGACCTGTTTCCTATAACTATGCCGTAATGGGTGGTATTAGTCACTGGAATGTTGAGCTTATCTACTAACTGCCGATGGATAAAATTGTGGGTTGCTCCACAATCGATCAGAACGACAACTTCTCGCTCCCCGATTCTCCCCTTCAATTTCATTGTACCAGGTGTCGAAAAACCCAGCACTGATCGGAGGGCTAATTCAACCTTCTCCTCTGGTTCTTCAAGTTCGTCTTCTCCGACAGCCCTGTCCACCTCTATGTCCACTTGCCCTTCGCCGGCGATTAGCAGCTGCAACTCCCTCTTTTCACGCGCCTTACCGCGATGTTTTGGTGAATATTTTTCGTCACACTTGAAGCAGAGACCGCACTCTCTCTTCTCACAGATTTCGGCATCGGTCAATCTTCGGGTCCCCCAATCTCTTTGCGGTGCCCGATTTCTTTCGGGTAATTGGATTTTAGTGGTATTGGGTCGGTAATTATTTCCTTGACCCGCCTTGTCCGACCCGCCCGACTTTCCTTCTCCCTTCGCAGCCATCTGTGCCTCCCCATTATCGATCTCCCTCAAAGCGGACATCTCGTCATCGATAGCTTGGGCTTCCCTCATTGTTGCCTCCAGACCCACTGGATTCCGACTCTCAACCTTGGCCTTTAGTTTCGGGTCCAGACCATTGATAAAAGTCCCTTCAAGAATGGATTCAGACATCTCCGGAATGGGAGCCGAAAATCGCTCGAACATCTTCCTATACTCAGCATACGTCCCCTCCTGCTTGATCGCCAAAAATCTCCGAGTAAGGCTCCCTTCTCTCGAGCTTCTAAACCGCACAAACATCCTCCTCTCCAACTCCGCCCAAGATTCTATCGGACTCTGGTTGTGACTCCATCTATACCAATCCACGGAATTGTGATCAAAACTTATAATTGCCACCTTAATCTTCTCTTCTTCGGTCAGTTTGTGAATCTCAAAGAAATGCTCTGCCCTATACACCCAAGAATCCGATATTCACCTTTAAAAAATTGGCATCTCTAACCTCTTATACTTCCCTTTGTCGCCACCTCCCTTCATTTGTGACGACTCCCTTTCATCTGTATCAACCGACTTCCCTTTTCGCTGAGACCCTTCCGTCACGACTGATCCCTCCTTCCCGCGACTCAATGTGATCTCTCTCATTTCCCCCATCAGTTGGTCCGCGTTTTTGCACATCGCAAAGACCAGCTCCTTCAATCCAGATATATCTCGGTCCAGCGTCTCAATTTTCTCCTCCGTCTCCTTCATCGCTCTACTTCGGGTTCTCACCAGGATGTTTTCAGCTCTGATACCAATCTGTTAGATACCTAACAAGTACCTAACAAGCCACCCCAGAAAATGATGCCAACCAACTCCTGTTAAAAGATTAATAAGCAAATCCTCAATTCAACCAAGTTCCACAAGAACAGTTCAAAACATGAACAACAAAACCAATCAAGCCATGGAAAGAAAAAGAAACAATGAAGAATTAAGAAGAAGCAGAACACTAGGCCAATTCGAGAGTGACCCTCTCTCCCACAGCAGTAGCTCACAAAATTCCCATCTGATGCCCTCCTCTCTCCCGAACGCCCTTCAAAAGCTCACTAACCGTTGGACCCACTGGTCCCCTCCTCTCCCACCAAGTCGGTAGCCTCTCCTCCAACTGATTTTTCTGCTCCACTAACTTGAGCATTTCCCTTTTTGCCCTTCCTATAGTATGTATGAATTATCAGGGGTCTAACAGTTTATTCAATAGAAAATAAAATCAGGATGGAAACTAATTTGGAATTGAATTGATTGTTTTGTTTGCCTTAACTTATGGAATGGATGGTAATTGTTTGGTTTTTTTAGATATATGACAACTGACTAAATTCCCAATGCAACTAAATCGTTTAATAACAAACTTGGTTGATCTTGTAGAATATATCACGGAGATTAATGTTTATACAACACTTCCAATTTTAGGTCACAGGAGAGGCAGAATATATAGATGATATACCTTTACCTCCTCATGGTTTGCATGCTGCTTTGCTTCTGAGCAAAAAGCCTCATGCTCGCATATGTTGCATAGATGACTTGGAAGCCAGGAAATCTGCTGGTTTTGCCGGCATCTTCCTGGCCAAAGACGTTCCAGCTGATAATAAGATTGGGGCAGTTATTCATGATGAGGAGCTTTTTGCTTCAGAAATTGTCACTTGCGTGGGACAGGTAATAAAACCTTATTCTACATTCCCATTCCTAATTTTACTTTTATTTATGATTTAATATGATATATATGTATTATAAAGAGTAGGGATTAGAATTTGTGTAATGATAGCTTTATGTGCTATGTATGTAGCAATCAATAATTTGGCTCATTGTGTTCGATTAAAGGAGAGATGGTTGGCATCTCCCTTGACAGGGTTGGGAACAGCCTTCGGGCTTCCCTGCTAACACATACGGTTAAGACTACCCACCTCACAGGTGGATCCACAATAATTTGGCTCATATTTTAACCTCTTGCACAAACAATTGGGAAATAACTGTCTTTTTAAAGATTGAGGCGCACAAGGCACAAGTGTCCTCTTTGACTTAAGCCCAGAGGCACAAGGACCTTTTTTTCATGAGGTGTACTATAAAATAAATATAGATAAATTTTTTGTCTGAAAAAATAAGTATTATAATAAGATGATGTTAAGTTTTTTAAAAAAACATAAAACAAAAAATTATAACTTTTATAAGAGATGGTAGAGGAAATCAAAATATTTTTTCCAATCTTTTTGAGTTTCTTCCTTAAAACTAATAAATAATGAATAGGGAGAAATGAAAAACTACCCTTGAATTGGTATGATTGTTGCAATTGTTCCCCCAATTTTGTTTGGGATAGAAATAAATTTTACTGATGAATGAAATATTTGAAGATATCCAAAGATACAAAGGGGCCCATTAAAAGGTATACAAAAGATGTTTCCAATTTGCAATAAGGAAAAGCAAAAGGAAGGGGAAACAATTTTTCATTAGGAAAGAAAAACTATGGCTTTTTATGCCATTCTTTACACAAAAAAAAACATTAAAAATGGTGGAGTCAATAATGTCCTTTGAAGCCTTGCTTTTATCCCGGAAGATTCTTGCATTTCTTTCATCCCAAAGCTTCCACAAAACTGCAGAAATAATTTAAATCCATAAATGTTCTTTAGTGGCTTTTAAAGGTAGATGAATATATAATAAACGGAGCTAGCTCTAAGTGTTGTTTGGGGGGACTATGAACCGATTAAAAGCTGTGAAGAATTTCAACCAAATCCTTTTGGAGAAAGGACAATTGAAGAATAGATGATGGGTAGATTCTTTTTTTGATGAAAAACACAACTTCCATTGAGAAAAAAAAATTGAGAAAAAAAAAAATGAAAGAATACACGGGTATACAAAAAAACCAAGCCACAAAGAGGGGAAGAAGGGACTCCAACTATACAAGATAACATTAATTGAATAGTTACAAAGGGTCTACGAAATTGAAGCCCACAAAGAAACATGGTATCTAATTAGGGACCGAATTTCCCTATTATCCCTCTCCACACCCCTAAACATCCTACTATTACACTCACCCCACAAAACCCAAAGGGTCGCGCAAACCCCCGCCATCCAAAGAAAGCGACCCTTCTCACCAAAAGGCGGCTTGGGAGAAACTCCTCGATCATAGCACTAGCATTGCTACGACGAACATGCATCATAGCAAATGTCCGAAAGAAATGATCCCAAACAAAACTTGCAAACTCATAGTGCTAGAGAATATGGTCCAAGTCTTTTTCCGCCTTTTGACAAAGAAAACAAAAAGGCCCAACAAGCAAAGGCATCTTCCTCGCAAGTCGATCCATTGTGTTAGCACGATCGTGAAGAAATTTCTAGGTAAAGAACCTCGCCTTCCTAGGAAATCTTCATCCTTCAAAGCATAGGAAAAACAGATACACCTAAGGGAGAGGGGTCAACTAGACACTAAAATAAAGACTTGCACGAGAACCCTTCTGAAGGATTAGGGCTCCAAAATCTAACATCCTTTCCCCCTCTTCTAAAGGGTGACCCTCGAGTCAAGAAAGAAGAGGAGCCACCTCCATCGTCTCCTGTTTTGAAAGAGAGCGCTAGGACCCAAAGGAAAAGGAACAAGAACACCTAGGCCAAACCCAAAAATTGACGACGAAGTGATTTTTTTAAGGGAAGACAAATGATACAGATGAGGGAACAAAGCACAAAGAGCTCTCTCCCACCCAATGGCCTTCCCAAAAGTACGCTTCCCTCCCCTCTCCCACCACATAACAAGCAAGGTTAACAAAAGAAGGGAGCTCTTTAGCAATATCTTTCCACAAATTCTAGTGGGTACCTTTAACCCCTTAAACAACCACTCAAAAGGATGGGGCCATGTTTACTAGCAATGATCCTATGCGAGCCAGAGTGCAGAGGAGAAACACCACAACCATTTGGCTAATAGGATCTTATTTCGCACTCTGAGATTCCCAATTTCTAGACTCCCCCTACGAAACTGGTCTTTCAGTAACCTCCCATCTGATTAAATGTGATCCATTGCCTTTCCCTTCCTCAACCCGTTCCCAAAGGAAATCATGCATCAACCGCTCCATACTTACACACGCCACAAGGGGCTCTAAAAAGGGGGAAGAAATAAACAGAATACCACTCAAAACGGATTTTATTAAGGTTAGCCTACCAGCTTTGGAAAAGAAGCCTTTTTTCTAGGAAGCTAACCTGCCCCGGATTTTAACCACCACAAGGTCCCACAAGGAGATAGACTTGGGAATACTTCCCAAAGGAAGACCAAGGTAAGACGAAGGGAGACTACCAATATCACACCCCACCTAGTCGGCCCATCTCCTAAACTTCTCCTCGTCACAATTGAGACCCAGGGGCAGATTCATAAGTGGATTCATAAGTGGCTTGGCATAGGCAACACCACGATGGAGATAAGTTGATCCATGGGCAATGGTTCTGAAGTATATCCACTGTATTAAGACAAGAATTAGTAACTTCCCAAAGGAGGAATATCACTCTTTTTGGGCACCGTTAGATTTATAGTGTTTGCTGTCGCTTGCCTTAGATGGTTTGGCAGCAACTCGATTGTCACTTGGAAGCTAGCCTTCCATAACACAAAGTCGGTCTTCCTCTGCAAATCGTGAACGAACAAAAGGAAGGACCCAAAGCCAAATATGTAGAGAATTTGACATTTGGACCTTTTGTAGGCCATTTTAACTTGTTAAAAACCTATCCATCCTCTATAAGCAGACAAATTTCAGATTGTTTTGTAATCAAATCTTCATATATTTGTAGATGATTGTCATAATTGCATATTGAACCAAAAGGAAAAAGGAATATCAAAATTTCATGGTCAACCCCAAAGTTCCTAGTCATCAGAATTCCAATCGGAAGAATAGAAGTTAAAATTTAAAACCAATGGAGCTCATATGGCAAATGGAAGAAGATGAACTGGCACCAAAAGATCAAATCCGTAAAATACGTGTCCATTAGAGAAAATGAGGAATTAATATACAGTCACTTTCATTAGATTCCAATCCTTTTAACTGTCACTATCTCTAAACGTATCTGTGTAATTTGTTTTTATATTTAATTTAATTTTCTCTATTCTAACTTTTCTGAATTAAATGCAATTTTTTTTTTTTTTTTCAGATTATAGGAGTCGTAGTTGCTGATACTCATGAAAATGCAAAACTAGCAGCAAGAAAGGTTCATGTAGAATATGAGGATCTCCCAGCTATACTGTCAATTGAGGATGCTATCCTTGCTAAAAGTTTCCATCCCAACACCGAGAAGTGTTTGAAGAAAGGGGATGTAGAATTTTGCTTCCAATCAGGTCAGTGTGATAAGATCATTGAAGGTGAAGTTCAAGTGGGAGGTCAGGAACACTTTTACTTGGAGCCAAATAGTAGTGTGGTATGGACATCGGATTCTGGTAATGAAGTTCATCTGGTTTCATCAACACAAGTATGGTATACCTCTTTTTCGTTACTTTCTTGCATGTTTTCTCCTATTTTTTTAATGTTATGCCCCTCTTTTTTAAAAGGATAGTTCTGACAACCTCTTTGAAATAGGGAAATATAATGAATATATATATGAATGCGAAAGATAACCTTGTTTCTAGACCTTTTTTATTTTTCTTATAGTATTTCATTGTGGATATATTGCAGGGTATCGAGTCATTGAAAACTATGTTTGATTGGTTTCTAATTTTCTTTGTGAACCTGTTATAAGGGGCAGAAATTGATACAAAACCCTAATGACTAAGCTTTAAATAGTCTCCTAAAACCATAATGTGTGCCACATCATAATAAAATGACAAAAATAGAAAGGATAAAATTGGAAAAGATAAAAATATATCTAAATTATTAAAGAAAACATAAATAATAACTTTGAGTCCTTTGTAGTTCATATCGGAAATAGTAGCCTTGTATATTTGATGAATTATCAAAAAGAAAAGAAAAAGAAAGAAAAAAGGCAATATAACTCTATTTGGTAGAACGAGGACCTCTTGTATAGAGTTTCCCCTTCTGTTTCAATGAGTTCATGTCATCAATTAAGTTTTTGTTTCCTATCCAAACAAACAAAGTTAATATTTTTTAGTTAAAGTCAAAGATAAGACTATAAAGTAATTGGTTGTTAGTAAAGTTAGAAAAAAGAACCTGCAACCCAGTCCTTGTGTTTACTTCGAAGGTTAAAGGTATATGACACTCAGAATGTTTTAACTATATGCGAGAATGTATGAAATATGTGTCAAAATAAATTTTCAGTAATATATTAATCCAGTAATGTAATTTATTGTTAAATCTTAAGCTATCTAAACAAAGAATGAAGAATTGCTAAAATATTTCTTACTTTTTGCTATTTTTATATAGTTTAAACCCAAGATATATAACTTTAAATTTTAAACGGGAAAAAACCTAAAAAAGGTATAATTTTTTTTAATTTTTTAATTTTAATTTAATTTTATTTTATTTACTTTTAAAAGAATAAACAGCTGCTTTCATTGTAGGAAAGAATACAATGACGAACAAAAAAATCAAGCTCGCAAGAGAAAGGATTTCCAACTAAGTAAGATATTACTTAGGGAATAATTACAAATAGTCTTCGAAACCGAAACCCACATAGAGACGTGGAACCTCACCAAGAACCAAACCTCACAAAAGTCCCTATCCACACCTCTAAATACTTTGTTCTTCCTCTTCCCTCAAAGATCCCACAACAGGCATACACCCCCGCAAAGCACAAAAAATCCCGTTTCTCTTTGAAAGGAGGAACTCCTCAATCATCAAATGAACAACCTTGCCCAGCTAGCAAAACATCAAACTCCGGGAAGAAGCAAAAGTTGCATGTTAGATTTTTCCATCTTAAAAGTTGTGTGTTAGATCTTTTTTATACTTTCAAATATTATAAATAAACCACCACGTACCCTGTAAGCATCATGTGATACAAATTTTTGAGATATGGAAACCTCATTTGTAATGATAGTAAGCCTATGTACATGAGAAATGTCTAGCAGTACGGAGAGCAACTAAGGCAAAAGATTAGTGGGCCAAGAATTAAGGAGGAACGAGAGAGAAAAAGTGGAAGAAGGAAAAGATAAAAAGAAGAAATGAAGGGATATTCACAGAAATACAGAGGAGGGGCTATAAATAAGTAGAGGCTATGTGTTTAACTCCTTTTGGGCTAAAATTTAACACTGCCCTCAAGCAGGGTTGAGCTAGGTCATAAATGTTAATTAGACCTGGCTTGAACTTGTAATCTTCAAATGTAGGACTTTCCATTTTCATGTTTGAGAAACATATTTCTTTTCATTGGTGTGTAGATTGCATGTTTACAACCATATTTCCATCATTTAACTTCTTCCTATAATAGTCTATGCCATTTTCATCCCATCCAAGCACTTGTATTTTCATTTGGAATCTATGCATTTTTAATGAATTTTTACATCTTTTACTTTTAGTTCCCAATTTCTTGTAACAGTTTCAGCTCCAATGTCCTTGTTCTTGGTTTATTCTTAAAATGTTTTATTCATTTTTTTAAAAAAATCTTTCTGTTTTCTAATTTTTCTAATTTTACGTATTATACCAATTTTCCTTGTGCAGGCTCCTCAAAAGCACCAGAAGTATGTTTCTAGTGTGCTTGGGATTCCAATGTCCAAAGTAGTTTGCAAAACCAAACGAATTGGTGGTGGATTTGGGGGGAAGGAAACAAGGTCGGCTACGTTTGCTGCAGCAGCAGCAGTCCCCTCATTTTTGTTGAATCGGCCTGTGAAGATCACATTAGACAGGGACACAGACATGATGATTACAGGGCAGCGCCATAGCTTTCTCGGAAAGTATAAGGTGTTCTTTTACACTCTGTTTGACTTTACTGTTGGGTTCTAATTTGATTTTGATCTTTACAAACTTGGGAATAAGCACTTGGATGTGTTCAATATTGCTAGTAGCATATAATTTGGAAGCAAAATTCGCCCTTCCCTGGATCATAAAACAGCCAGCCAGTATGAAAAAGAGAGATATTCTCAATAACTGGTTCCAATATATAGATTAACATAAATATTTGGCGATGTCATTTTTTTTGATCTTTTACATATGAAATTCTTTTGGAATCATAGAGGGAGAAGACAAGGCCTTTATTTTTTTTTTCTTCTCTTTTTTATCCTCATTGAATACTATGTTAGATCATGTTAAATAACCACTAAACAATGTACTAAAAAGCTTAAGTTGATGCTATGAAAAATTTAATTTCTGTACACGCTCCCTCATTTTTGAGTTCAAAAATGAGCATGAAGCACAATGATTATCACTATTAGTGGAGGAGAAAATGACATAAGAGAAGTTTGGAGAAGTTTGAACTCATGACCTCCTACTTTGGTATCATATTATATCCCTATTGAACCCAAAAGCTTAAGTTGTTGATATGTGGTCAATTTAGTTTCTTGACAGACCAATTTATTGCTTCTTCTTTTGCAAGTATTCTTTCTTTAATTGAAATGTTATGAAACTATATAACGACAAGATTTTTAACAACTGACCTAGGTTGGGTTCACAAATGAGGGAAAAGTGATGGCCCTTGATCTGGAAATCTACAACAATGGTGGAAATTCATTAGATCTATCTCTTGCTATCCTTGAACGTGCTATGTTTCACTCAGATAATGTATATGAGATACCAAATGTGAGGATTCAGGGAAAGGTTTGTTTCACAAATTTTCCTAGTAATACTGCTTTCCGTGGATTTGGTGGTCCTCAAGGCATGCTTATTACTGAAAATTGGATTCAAAGAATTGCTGTTGAACTTAAGAAAAGCCCAGAAGTGATAAGGGTAAGTTTCATAATATTGGTAGTTGTTACTGTGGTATCTTGTTAATAATAGTGATAATTGTTCTCAATCTCGTTCTCTTGTCGCACCATTACTTTAGCATTCTATATTTCTGTAGGAAATCAATTTCCAAGGTGAAGGGTATATGCTGCACTACGGTCAGCTAGTTGAACACTCTACCCTGGGCCCACTATGGGATCAACTTAAGACATCTTGTGACTTTACTAATGCTCGTAAAGAAGTTGAACAATTCAACAGCCAAAATCGGTGGAGGAAGCGTGGTATAGCTATGGTTCCTACAAAGTTTGGCATATCATTTACATTAAAGCTAATGAACCAGGTGGGAAAATACTATTGCCAAAAATAACCGTGCTATTATTTGGGTAATATTTCATATATAAGAAGTCTGAGCTCATACATTTTAATGACCATAGGCAGGTGCGCTGGTTCATGTCTATACTGATGGGACAGTTTTAGTTACACATGGAGGTGTTGAAATGGGGCAAGGATTGCATACAAAAGTTGCACAGGTTGCTGCTTCTGCCTTTAATATTCCTCTTAGTTCTGTCTTCATATCAGAGACAAGTACAGACAAGGTAATGTGAGATTTATTTGAAATATTTATACCTTTTTCCTCGGATACTAATGTAATGTATACCATTTTGAAAATTCAACTTGATTTCACTTATACATAAATTATATTTTCCATAAGTTCACAAAAGTTTTATTTGTAGAGATATTGTTTTCAATATTTTCTCCCAATCACAGAAAATTTATGTGAGATAGTATAGTAAATTCTTCCTCTTAAAAGATATGCTGGTAGAGAGTAGAAATAAAATATTTATCACTCTTCCCCATGGCTTTGATACTTCTCTCCATAATTGTTCCTCCTTTCTAGATTCTTGGAATCACAGTTTTATACATGCTATTTCCTAGGATTAGAATCATCGATCGTTAGAGAACCATTATAAAATGGACTTAAGAAGGCAAAAGTGGTTGGAATTGGGGTGGACCATAGAAATTATCCAGTAACGACTCTCATTGTACAACATGGACAACATTGAAACCAAAATAGGACCATAATCCTTTTTTTCTTGGGATGAATAACTGAAAACTAGGAGTTAGGACCATATTCTCGTGCAACAAATAATGGGGCAGGGACGGAAATAGTCAGAGAACTTGAGACTAAAGTTGAGTCGCTTCCTAAAACAATGTGAAACTTTGAAAAAATAGAATTGCACAACTAGATTGATTGAGCTAGTAAAAAATTTCAAGGTAGAAAGTAGTTATGGCATTGGAGTGGGTGAAGCTCTCCTCATTTTACTGGGTCGGTTGCAGGAGATCAAGGACATGATAGAGTGTTAAATCACCAATTGACCTTAAATCTTAAGCTGATGAGTGAAGGTAAATTTAATATTATATTATCTAACACTCATTCTCACATGTAGACTTGAAATACGTAGGGGACCCAACCAGTAAAAATCAATATTGATTAGAGAGGAAATAATATTGCAAGGGTTTGATTTAACACAAAGCATGGTGTATTATTAATCAGTTTCATTCCTTGTTTAGTGGGAACAATCCTCAAATTTGAAGGATGCATGGTCGATATCCATTAGGCATTTATGATATGCAACAGAAAACAAATACAAAGAATGAACCATGAATACTTCTAATTCAAGAATTGTTCCACCAACAAGGAATCAAGTTGCTCGGATACTAGAATTCGAAACTTGATGGAGGCTTGTAGAAGGATGAAGCCTCCATTTTCTATTGGCAATCTAAGAAACCTCAATTTTTGAAATCTCTTGGCAACCCAAGTGTACTTCAAGAGCTTTTGAATATGTGTAAAGCTCTCCTGGGTTATACAAAAATGCATTTCCCTTGTGATCCTTGTTCTTGTTTGTAGCCTAACTTTCCACATTCATTCACTACGCAACAATGTCAGCAAGGATTACTTAAGAACTTTGTTCCATAAGCATCTTAAGTGCCATGTTGGCATTCATTTAAAAAATCCACTTTTTGATATTTGGTCAGAGACTCCAAGCTAGTTGGGAAAATCGTTGCTACTCTACCAACCTCACAAGTTCAAACCATGACTGTTAGACAAATGGTTGAATGTCAACATCCACCATACAAAGTGATGTCATTTGAAAGGTGATGGAGTTCCATACAAGCAAGCATTGGCATCTACTTTAGCCACTACATTCCTCACTACCAACAGAATAGGTGCCAGCATTTACTGTCCTGGGCTCTAAGTAGTATGCTGGTGTCCATAGTACTCAAGAACTTGCAAAATGTTCCATCGAGTATGGAACAATGCTTCAGTGGCATGGGCATCAAGGAAAGAATTTAGAAGTTGATTTCCACTGCCTATTGAGAGATTTGGATACTATTATGGTGCATCCACAAAAGCTAACTCCAATATTAGATTGAATGAATAATCGTCGCCATCCACTAAGAGGTGAATTCCTAATGTACGAGGAGTCTATCATCTTCTCATTGGCAACCTAGAAATATGAACTTCCAAAATTTCTAAGCAACCCACTTGTTCTTCTAGAATTCCCAGCACATGCAGTGCTCCCTTCAGTAAGATAATTTTCCTTTGCCTCGATCATCTTCTTTACTTGTACTTGTACACTAAATCTTCCACGTTTGAGCACCATTCAACACTTTTATTTGGGAACTTTGCTTCATAAGTCTCGTAAGTCCCACAATGGTGCACCTTGAAAATTTAATTGCGACATATTGCCAATTTTGTGATTATTTAGACTTGACTTTGCTCAATGTAGGTAGGTATGTAGGTTCTTGAATCACCTGGAACTCTATCTACCTTGTGTTGTCTCCTATTCTAAACAATATTACTTCTTTGAAGTTTGTTACTGTCATGCAAGTTTGTACTGCCTGATAGATCAAACAAAATATTTTGACTAGCTGAATCTTTTCTCCATTCTATTTTGAGATTTGTAAGCATTTAGTTGACCTATATTAAATTTCCATTGAAGAAAGTACGACTGGTATGTTTTGATGCACGGTTTGTTTTACCCCCTTTTCTTTTGTGAAAATAGGTTCCAAATGCATCTCCTACTGCAGCTTCTGCCAGCTCTGATATGTATGGAGCTGCAGTTTTGGATGCATGTGAGCAAATCAAGGCAAGGATGGAACCTATTGCTTCCCAACATAATTTCAGCTCTTTCGCAGAGGTATTGTGTAAAGGGTTTGGGGAAAAAGGAAAAAAGAATAGACATGTTTGGTAATTGTATTAGGTTTCTTGTTCTTTTATTTTATTGAAAGTAGAATTAAAAATGTGTTTGCTAACTATTTCTATTGTCTCATTATCTATAATTATTTTTACTTATAGATATTTTTTAAATATAAAATAGTCAAAATTCTAATCTCATTTTTTTCTTAATTTCTTTATAATATTTTATAGGTCAAAATGATGAAAAGAAAAATGTTACATTTCAGAAACTTTGAAAAACGGTAAAAAAGAAGCCATATATTTTTGTTTCCAAAAATTGTATAGAACTTTAGGCATATTTCTTAAAAATTTTTTGGAGGACGGAATATTTCTTAAATTTGTGAAGCAAAATATAAGGATCAGTTAGAACAAATGATGTTTTTCTAAGAATGAAAATAAGAAACAATAAAGGTGATGGAATAGAATTAGGGTATTAAAAATTTATTAGGATTAGGATTAGTTTCGTTAATTACCTAGGATTAGGATTAGTTTCTTTGATTTATTAGGATTATGATTAGTTTGCTCTCCAATTTTCTATAAATAGAGAGATTGTCTTCCTTTATTGGCAAGTTTAATTGAATTGAATAAAATTCTCTCTTGATATTCATTGAAAGGTAAAAACAAAGCATTGCCAGATCAGTCTCTTAAGATTTTCTGTTGAATGCATCTATCCTGCAAATAGTTTACAATTGGATTCTAGCACCTAATTACAACTTGAAATGTTTGTACTGTGGTTTCGACAGTATCATCAGATTAGGAACAAGAAGTGCCTTTGTATGTTTTAAGCAGAAACTATTTTAATTATTTTAATTCCCGGTGGGCGATCATTTGATAACAGTGTTTATTCATAGTCTTGATGCTTTAATTGTCAATTCTACGAAGCAGCTGGTAATGATATCTAATGGAGAACGGTTAATGTTCAGATAGCTCGTGAAACCCATTACTAATGTTATTTAGTACATATGGTTACTGGGACTATTCATGAATATGTTTTTCAGATTTTTTTTCCCTTTTTACTCTAAATTCTCTACCCTAATTCCCTCCTTATTAATTGTTGAACCATTAGGACCACTTGCCTTTTCAGCTTCTCTGTATCATTAGCCATGCCTTGTGTACATTTGTTTACATTACTCGGAAATTAGGGCTGTAATTTTCCATTGTATATAGGAAATAGAAAGAATGAGCAATTTCAACTTTCTTTTACAAATATCATGGTAGTTTGTGAGCTTTGTAATACCTAAAACACATCCAAAAAAGCGGCACCTCTACAACAATCACATGGTGCAATGCTTGGGAATCAAGTTGAAATAAGAAATTGTGAATCTGGAACACAGTACCAAATGCTTGTTTTAGATGGCACAATTCTTTCACTTGAAATTCTTTTTATTCCCAGCTATTCTTGGTTATGTTTCCAATTTTGATATCATATCATATTATTTTCAGCTGGCATATGCATGCTACGTGCAAAGGATCGATCTCTCTGCCCATGGTTTCTTTATCACACCTGAAATCGGGTTTGATTGGACAACTGGAAAAGGAATTCCCTTCAGATATTTCACTTATGGTGCTGCATTTTCGGAAGTAGAAATTGACACATTAACTGGAGACTTTCACACTCGGTCAGCAAATGTTTTCCTAGATCTTGGATATTCTCTCAATCCAGCCATTGACGTTGGCCAGGTAGTCTTTAATCCCCTTTCTTCCATTTGAGTGAAATATATATTTGAAATATATATTTTGTGGGGAGCACCTTTTACTGAGAAAATGAGAAAATGGCTACCTTTTACTGAGAAAATGAAAAATATATTAAAAAAAATATATAAGGGCATATATCAAAGCTTACAAATGCGAGCACCCTAAGATTGGAGCAAATAATTGCAAAAGGAACTTGTCATCGAAGCCAAGAAAAACATCATAATTCACAAGGAACCAAACATAAAAGAGTTCCTCTCTAACCCTGATCTAAAGATTCTATTGTTTCTCTCCATCCAAATACTTCACAGCAAAGCACAAACCCAGCTTTCCATTATTATTTCAGTGAAATATTTTAGATGCATTCTTATGAGTTATGACACCTTTCCATAATCTATGGTTTTTATTTTAAGTGGAAACAACACTTTTTCATTGATAAAATGAAAAGAGACTAATGTTCGAATTACACTAAGACTAAGTAAATTTGAATATTAGGGATCAGTTGGTGCACCTGACCATCTCAACTAGGATGGCACATCCATAGCACCTTCATCAAATTCCAATATAAATACAACAATTAAATTAGAGTACTATATGTCATATTGACATAATTACATTGCATGAATGAAAGCATTCCGATTAAGGCAAATATCTTGAACTGAATAATCTGAAAAATAGTTTGGAAAGAGAGCACTAAGAGGAAGTTTTGACTCTAGCAATCTTAAAACAGTCAAATCTTAAAACAGTCAAACCACTGAAGTGACTTGTCTTGGAAGATGCGCTGGTTTCTTTCGAACCAAATCTCTAAAAAAAAGAGCTTTGACAGCATTAACCCACAACTGAGCTTTTAAGGAAGGGCCTATTAAGAGCTGAGAGACATTTATGTTTGTTTATATTATTATTGCATATTTGATGAGATTATCTCTTTCTAGAGGAGAATGCTAAGGTATTACTTAGAAAAAGACAAAAGTTGTTGACAAATTTTTGTTACTAGATGATAAAACATCTCAGGTTGATGGTTCTAAGCAAATGCCGTTTGATACTAAGCAACAAACAGAATAGACTGCAATCCAGTAGCAATTTTAACAGTTCTTGTTTGATCCCATTTGACCCAAACCTTTTGATTTATTTTTATTGTTTTGGTAGAGAATTCTTTTGGTTGATATGGATTTGTATCATATAGCATTATTGTTATTTTCCCTTGGTGCCGTGAGACTTTATTATTTAGTTTTAATTCTCAAAAAATAAATATATTAGATATCCTCGATGTGATGCGTTGTTATAATCACATATAATTAAGCACTTTTTTGTTCCTTTCATTTAAACAACAGATTGAAGGAGCATTTGTACAAGGATTGGGTTGGGTGGCTTTAGAAGAGTTGAAATGGGGAGATCCAGCTCATAGATGGATTGCCCCTGGTACTCTGTATACTGCTGGACCTGGAAGTTACAAAATCCCATCTATTAATGACGTCCCTTTCAAGTTTAATGTTTCTCTTTTGAAGGTATGCTAATTTCTGTTCTTTCATTGTTTCTCACATTTTCTTTTTGTTCATTGTAATAAAATGCAAAAATGTATGCTTTAAAAAGTGAAAACCAGTGAAATAGCTATTCTATGGTGGAAAGCCACTATAACTTGGGAACTATATTTTCTTTCACATTTCTGACATTAATGTTAAAGTACTCTTAGATGTGATATTATTGCATCACAATGCCTAAGTACACAATCTAATATAAGTACACAATCTAATATATCATCTTAGCTAGTAGTTGGATCATAGTCTTACCACAAAAATGGTTGTATGCGCAACGGCACCAACTATGAGAAATCCACCAACTCACATGTGTGATGTGTGAATAATGAAAGTTGTGTACTATAGTCAGTAGCTAGATATGTATAAGGAGATATTGCCATGATGTTGAATTTTCTAACATGCGATTCCATACTAAATTAAATTTACCATAACCCACTTAAACTTTTGGGTTTAATAGTGATTTAACATGGCATCAAAGCATGAGGTCTTGTCTTCAAACTCTTGCAATATCATTTTTTTTTTCAATTAATATTGATTTCTACTTATTGAATATTCTACAATTTTTTAAGCTCACAAGTAAAGAAAGTATTACATTATTCTTAAAAGGGTTAAATTTATTGTAACTCACCAATTTAAGCTACAGTGGATAGTCATGATTTTTTATACTTTGATGTGGTCTGAAGCTTTTATCTTCGGTTTAATGTTTTGGCACATGAGATGCATTTGTTAATGTAAACTAATTACTTTGATTAATTGATAGGGTCACCCAAATGTGAAGGCCCTCCATTCATCAAAAGCAGTGGGAGAACCTCCATTCTTTTTGGCATCTGCAGTCTTCTTTGCAATCAAGGACGCTATAATCGCCGCAAGGAAAGAGGCAGGGCATGATGATTGGTTTCCTCTTGATAATCCCGCTACACCGGAGCGTATCCGAATGGCTTGTTTGGATGAATTCACTACTCCGTTTTCTGGTCCGAATTTCCGCCCCAAGCTTAGCATATAATGCAGTTGTATATTAATTTAGTGCTCATATTTTAGGATACTTTGCAAAATAAACATTTGTATGTGTATATTCATAACAAAACTTTGGAATAAAAGTGGGTTTTAACTTATCAGCCAAATATATCATTTTTTATCTTTCCAGATTTTCCTTCTGAATTTGGTTTGGAATATTAACAAATCAAGAGACATCAGTGCTCAGATATTCATAATATATGGTTTTTATAATCTTATTGCCTTGGACATTGGAGCTGAAGAAACCAATACATGTTGATTTGGCTTGTAGTAATGTTAGTCGTTAGTTTGATAGTGAGCTTAATTTTACAAAAAAATTCAATGAAAATATCGATGCCCAGGAATGTTTTTGAAAAATTCAAAACAAAAAAATTCAAAAACAAATATTTGAATAAAGGCTATTTTCAAATATAGTAGAAAGTAACTAAAATATTTATAAATATAGCAAAATTTTATTGTCTATCTACGATAGACTACTATTTGTGCTAGCACAGATAGTAAACTGCAGATATACTGTGTATTTTACTATTAATTGTAAATATTTTCAATAATTTTATCATTTAAAATAATTTTTATTTGAATAACTAAATAAACATTTTATGATTATGAAACAAATTATTATTTATATTATAATCACATTAATGATATTTTGTTGTTTATATTTTTATGTTTTGTGATTTTTTCTATAATAAGATGGAAATGTTGATTCACTTTTTATGTCAGTGTCAAATCTATAAAAATATGGAAATACTAGAAATATCGACATGCTGATAGAAAATTTTCACTTTCTTTGTTTCACAATTCTCCATATAACTATTATCATATCTCAAATATTTGAACATGAACAAATTTACTCTTTTTTTTTTTTCCATACATCCTAGCTTTTTTAAGTGTTTAAACTTTCAACTTTGTGTCAAATAAGTCAAATATTCATTATTTACAAAATTAAAATTTAGATCCAGGACATTTTACACATAGCATATACAATTGTCTAAATTTTACTATTTTTTTTTTACCTGAATGACTCAATGAGTTATCATTTTACACAAAAATTTTACTCAATCTACTCTCTCAACTCTCTTTTATCATTCACGTTTTTTTAAAATATATATATAGTAATATTAATACCAAAAGAAGCATGTAAGGGAAATTTCTTATGGTTATGAACTTCTCAAAGCGGTTTACTTTTCAAAACTTACACCAGTAAAGAAGGTTTTTCCAAAAATTCGAAAATTGTTGCTCTCATAAATAAAAGAAGAATCAACAAGAAAATTCAAAGGAGAAAACAATGTATATTTGGTATATACAACACTATATCTAGAAATAAACAAGAGTATATTTGGTAAGTGCATGAACAAGATCATTTGTACAATATATCATCTAATATACCGAACAATATATCCGATGTATGTTTATATTTTTCAGTATATTACAATTATATAGAGAGGTAGATCGATTTTCAACTAAGAATATTGAATAAAATAAATAAAATCTTCTAAAATGAAGGAAACATTAATTTGAAATATCATACATTAAATGAATGTCACTCAAAATTAATAAATAACAAAAAAGTCAAAATTTGAAAATGATATTAATAAGAAAGAATTGAATATTTCTAAAATTTATTGGTGTGAGATAATATAATTAATGATATTTCAAAAAATAAAATACTTATAAAAGTAAGGATCTTTTTCAAATGTAGGAAAATGAGTCAAACTATTTACAAATATAGAAAATGTTTGTTGTCTATTAGCAATAGACTACGATAGACTTCTATCGCTTGAGTGATAGATTATGATAGACTTCTATCGCTTGCAATCTACCACTTATAGACAACAAAATTTTCTATATTTGTAAATAGTTTGATATTTTTTCTAGGGTTGTTTTCAAATATAGCAAAATGAGTCAAACTATTTACAAATATTGAAACATTTTATTGTCTATCAGTGATAGACTATGATAGACTTCTATCGATTCAGTGATAGACCTCTATCACTCAAGCGATAGAAGTCCGTCGCGATCTATCACTGATAGACAGTGAAATTTTTTTATATTTGTAAATAGTTTGATATTTTTTCTATTTATAATGATTTTCTTTTTTTCTATTTATAGTAATTTTACTAAAATTAATAGTAAATTTAGAAATGATATATTTTTAAAATTTTTAAATATTATAAAATTAAAAGATGAAAGAAAATATTAAAAGATTAAAAATAGCCCAAAATGTTGTTAAATCCTAATTATAGAGTTTACTAAATTTAAGGATATTTGAAAATAATAAGTCATATAGTAGGTTAATTCCTAAAGTTAATTACACTTGACTTCTTATTTTTCTAATAAAAAAAAAATGAGAAATATATTCAAATTAGATTGTCAGAGTCCTCATCAAAGTCGTGACATCAAGTTATGATTCGCTTAGCTATTTAGCTAATTAAGCTAGCAAGATATGAGAAATCCAAACTTCACATATTTTTGTTGGGAGTATATGTCTTAACAATCTACTATAAGTTATCAAATTCAAAAATATTTTTAGAATATTTGTTTAATTTTAATTCCTATACTTTTAAATATCTAATTTTAGTTCCTATATTTTCATTAAGTCTTAAATTTAGTCCCTATTCTTTACTCTTAATTTATTGTAGATTTTTTCTTTTTTAGGAAAATTATTATAAATAAAAAAAATCAAACTATATACAAATATAGAAAAATTTTCCTATTTACCAGCAATAAACTATAATAGACATTGTCTAGTGATAGAAGTCTATTGCAATTTATCTCCGATAGACACTGAAATTTTTCTATATTTGTAAATATTTTGGCTCATTTTGCTATATTTGGAAACAACCTTTTTTTTTATTAACATTTTCACTATAAATTTTGAAAACATATTCACATATATGTGTGTCTTTGTATGACATTATGATTGTATAATTAACTTCGATAAAAATTAATTTTGAGGAACTAAATTTAAGATTTACTAAAACTTACAAAGATTAAAATTGAGCAAATTTCAAAATCCAGGAACTAATATGGTATTTTAACCTTATTTCTAATATGTGTGGATATGTTTTTAGTAAAAAAATATTGTTTTTATTACCCTAAAACAAGTAAGGAAATTGTTATTTCTAACCCAAAAAGTTTTTGATAGGACAAAACTAACCACTTTCTTAAAAACTTATTTTCCTAACCTCTTTTTCAACTTCTCATATTTTCAGACGTGGTCCTACATAGTGAAAAGTCTGCAATACTCCCAATGGGTTCTGCATATCCCCGTAAACAGCTTGTAACTAATATGCGAGAGAGCATAAGGTATATGGATTGATGTTCCGATATCGGGAGGTTGCAATTGCATCTGAGCAAAGAATCTCATAGTAACCAAATTCTTTACATATACATGTCCTCGCTTCGAAGTTCACAACTCCACCCAAGTGACCGTCGGTTACCTTGTATTTGTAAATATCAATCAGCTTAATTCCATGTCTTCTTGATCTAAATTCTACCTTAGCGATTATTTCCTCTCTGTATGTTTCTACGTAGTTTGTCGACCCTCAACATCCTCTTGTCGTCGGTGAAACCAAGCTTGCAACAAACTCCGTATGTGATCAAGAACTTAGTAATTATATTGGTAGGGTCCAAGCATCCTTTAATATGACATTCAGACTTTTAGTTGCATTTGTCGTCATCTAATTAAATCGTTTGCCACCCTGAAATGCTCTCGCCATCATTTGAAGCCGACTACTTCCAAGTATTGTGCAGGTCCTCTAATCGGACAAATCTTAGCCTAATGTACTCAAAAACTAGTCTCACGGAATGCTTTTGCCTCTAGAAAGAAGGCAAGGAGCACAACTTCTTTCTTAAAATGCTTGTTCAAGTTGTGGCTTAGGTGGTGAATGTAAAAGCAATGGAAGGTAGAAGGAACTACTTTACAGATTGACTTGCAATGCTCGATTTATTGTCCAATACAATGACACGTTCCATAATGGCTCGAAAACCTGCTTAACTCTCTCAAAAAACCACATCCATGAATCACCTGTTGCACTGTCCACCACAGCGAACGCAATCGGGTATATCTGTCCATTCCCATCATTGAGTTCACACTAAGCATCTCACCCTTAAACTTCCCCTATAAGCATGTCACGTTGATTACTAAAACACGTCGCATATAGTTCAAAAAGCTCTTAATACAAAGACCTAGTGTCATAAACACATACCTGAAATATTTTCCATCATCAAACTTCAACACATATAATGTCTCGAGGTTCATTATCTTTAGGGTTTCACTATACATGTAAGTGGCTAAAGGACTCCTTGGGCCTACCTCAAACCATTATTAAGGTCTCTTCCTTCAACCACCAAGTTTTTTTGTAACTGGTGCTCATGCCATACTCTCCATGAATGTCTTGCATTATGTCTTTCGATACACCCTACTGACATTCGTGTACTTGGACTTAATCAAATGTTCTATTACCTTGCTCCTTGCTTGTTGGTGGTCGTGGTCCATTAGTTGGCGAGAGCATATATGGACATTCATATACCTACTTATCTTAAAAAAGGTAGAGTCTTAAAGCTTACAAGTCATAATCCTCAATCCACACGTCTCATGTTTACACTTAACAACCAACAAAGGCTTCATTAATTTGTGGATCAAAGTTTCAAAATTTTGTCACATGGCGAAGAGCGACAATGAATATGCGAGTTCTTCCTTTGAAAGATGTATATGTCCAAGCTCAATATCAGTAGCGTCCTTACCAAATACTTGATCTATCACAATGATAGGCAGGCAAAGACATTCTCGGATGTGCAGAACTAGTGCCAACCAAGGGTGCTTCATTACCGACATATCCCTGCCAGCCATCCTCCTCAATTTCAACATCACACTCTTCAACATCTACTCCCTCGCCATTCTTAGGTGATAGATAAGTATCATCACCTAATACTTGATATTCGTCACATTCATAGTTTTCATCCTCTTCGTTGTCTTTACCTACATTTTCGTCCCCATAACCCTCTTCACCAAGCCCCCCTTCTACACCAGAATTTCCCTATCTCAAACCATATCTTGAAGACGATAGACCCTCTTGTTCAAAATTGTATGGGTCAATGCAAAAACTATCACTAACTAGGTCATATGGGCCTACGTTATTGGTTAAGGGGGTTAGTGAAGATACATAACCATAGAAATCATCGTGTGATGGAAAATATTCTTTAGCAGTGGTGCAGGATAATAAGAAGGTGGATATTCTTGTGTTAAGTTATACGAAAAGCTTGAATGGTATGAGCAATTAGGGCTTTTCATGTCACTTCCTAATCCATTAGTATACTTGGCGCTTGTTGATAAACATATAGGAGGTCTACATGCATCCTCCCCATTTAAAAAGAAACTTAGTTCCGGGTCATTTTTTATCAAATAGGTAGGAGCTCTCGATCCAAAATTGTATAGACATCTTAGAATAAGGTCATGATGGTTCGGGTCAATCCCATTAAGTTTATACAACTCTAACAAAAATTCCCCATACTCGATATCATCTCTTACTTCCAAACTCCCAAGATTACTCCTATGTAATCTCGTTCGTTCTCCTTCCAAATATCAACGTAGCAAATAAAGAAGCAGAAAACAAGCAAATGGAGAAAAAAATTTAAAAAAGAAAAAGAAAAAGAAAAAAAAAAAATCATTTTCCCCCCACCTTACGGGAGATCTTGTCAAAATCTTGTCATTGACAAGATTTCCAGTAAGGTGGACAACCTTATGGGAAAAAATCATAGATCCCTAATCTTTTTTTAAAAAAAAAAGAAAAGAAAAGAAAAGAAAAATTACATTTTCGTTCTCTTTTCCCATAAATGGTTGAAAATTTTGATAATTTCAACAACAAAAACTCATCCCTTCCGCCAACAAAACTTTCTATTTTTTTTCAAAATTGAATACATATATAGAACCAAAAAATAAAAAATAAAACAAACTACATCGTATCCTACCCCACGTGGATGGAAAAAAGAAGTTAAAAAATCTAGATACCTCGTGTATCAAATGGACCCTAAAAAAGGAAAAGAAACAAATTCCATGAAATTGAGACTCTCAAGTATAAGCCTTTTTAGTGTAAGTGAAAGCAAAATAGAAAATGAAAATTTTAAGGTTTAACTTAAGTTGTAGGTCTAAAACTCCATTAGGAAAGTTGGATAAATGTAAAAGTTAAGACAAATTGAAAATAACTAAATGGAAAATAAATTAGGAGTATTAAATACTTTCACTATTTAGAAAAAGAAATTTTTAAAAGATGAGTTACTTTTCTCCTATCAAAAAGTTGTTGAGTTAGAAATAGTAATTTTTCGAAAAATTACCCATTTTTTCATAATTTTATTTAGAGTGATTTTTATTTATTTATAAATTATCAATTACAAATTATAAGAAGCTGAGGGTATGGCTTATGTGGGTAGTGGATTGCAGTGATGTCTTGTCTTTAGTTGCAACGGCGAAGGGCGGTTTCGTCATTGAAGAAAAAAAAAAAAAACTACACCTGTATTTAAGGTCGCTCCAATTGTAATGGTCTTTCTCTTGCTCAAACCTCTGATTTACCAAGAATTTTCTTTCCTTTTTTTTTTATTTGTCAGTTTTGATTTTGGAGGTTGAGATCTTGACCCATCGAAACCGCCTTCTTCCACCGCCGCCGAACCCCATCCTCTTTCATTTCTCAGGTGAACTTTTTTCTTTATTTAGCTCTTTCAATGACATGGGTTTTGATTCCATTTTGTTAGGCGCATCTTTAGGGCTTTTGTTTTCTCACCTTTATGCTACTGTATTCGGATTTCTGTGTAATTCCTGTTGAGATTATGATTCTGATATACACCCAAAATGATTTTAATTTTTAACTAATTGGGAATGGGTGAAAAGAAGCATAAGGTTGATTGCCATTTCCTTTGGTGGATCATTGTTTGTTATGATGGAACTCTTTTCTTTTTTGCTTGCAAATGTTTGACATGGGTGTATTTGGTTTGAGCTTTTTGAATTGTTGAAGACACTTCTCTTTTTTTCCCTTTTTCTACTTCAGTTTTTGTTACCACAGTTTGCTCTCTTCTGATGGCCAGATGCAGTGTCTGAAAATTGTCTTTGTGTTAGACTACCCTTAAAAGTCAAAGCTAAGTTGATTTATTACTGTATGTTTGCACAAGTTCTAATAAAGAACTAAATATTGGTTAGTGAGGGTTTGAGGTGTTAGATTCACAAAATTTAGAAGTGTCTTCACCCACCCCCGGTCCAATTCTTAATTCAGTTTGTGTTACCACAGTTCGCTCTCTTCCGATGGCCAGATGCAGTTTGAAAATTTTCTTGTGTTAGACTACCCTTAAAGGACAAAGCTAAGTTGATTTATTATGGTATATATGCACAAGAACCAACGAAAAACTATCCATATCAATATTAGCGAGAAAATAACATTACAGGAGTTTCAAGTTTGAGCAATATGGCAGTGTTAGATTCACAAAATCTAAATCTTAGCATCTTGCATTTTAGATTCCAAAATTATTGGCATGTTTTACTGTGGAGTCTTGCTGTTGTTCAAAAAAGGGGAGAACATTTTTATACCCTATTTGTGTTTGGATTGATCTGGAACAATTGTTAAATAGGTGAAAGGAACTGTAAGAATGATTACTTCTCTTAATTTATCTAGGTCGGTTTGATTCTTAGAAGAAACACTTCCTTGAGAAAATGTGATGGGTTGCAGGGTAAGCTACAGTTTGCAGATAAAATTTGTTTTTGCAAATGAACTATTATGAATTTTGAAGAACTTTTGGGTTGGGCAAAACCTATTGACTTGATCAAATAAAATTTTACTGTTCCCAATCTTATTTAATGTGTGCACTGTTGATGCCCAAGTTCTTTAGTTTTTTCATGTAGTTGCTGTCTTAGATTATATATAATGTTTTTTT
This sequence comes from Citrullus mucosospermus, assembly GCA_030954485.1. NCBI lineage: Eukaryota > Viridiplantae > Streptophyta > Magnoliopsida > Cucurbitales > Cucurbitaceae > Citrullus > Citrullus mucosospermus. Next base: position 26,221,652 of record CM062057.1, read on the forward strand.
GTTTTGTCTATGTTACATTGCATGTGCTCTCTCCTGCCCTGATTTTATCGTCTGGTACATATCCATCATCTTCATTGATGTTTTTATTTTCTGTTTTCCATTCCTTTCGTGCTGAATTACTAGGCATACGATTAATTTACCGGTCAATTAGTAGGCATGTGATTAATTTAGCAGTATGTTCATTTGCAGACTAGTTACCTCTGCTATTAAGAGGGCTGAAGGCATCTGAGAACAGTGTAATGGTTAAAGCATACTCTCAGGAGTACACTTACAAGCACCCGTGGGAACGGGTAACTTGTGCATCTTGGCGTAAATTTGCCGACCCTGAAAACAAGCGTACATTGTCCCATATTCTTGAAGTTGACACCTTAAACAGAAAGGTTGACCCTGAATCTGGGAAGCTATATACAACCCGTGCTATCACCATACATGCCCCAGGACCATGGTTTGTTCGTAAAATTGTTGGTCAGGATATCTGCCACTGTGTCGAAACCACGGTTGTAGATGCTCGGTCACAATCAATGCAACTCTCCACTCGGAATATTAGTCTCCAGAAGTTCATAGAAGTGGTAGAGAAAATCAGGTATGAACCTCACCCAGAAAATCCGAACGGATGGACGATTTGCAAACAGGAGACCAGTATTCGGATCAAGCCATTGTCAGCACTGGCATCGATGGCCGAAAAAGTGGAGCAACGGTGTGCAGAGAGGTTCGTGCAAAACAGTGCCAAAGGTAGAGAAGTGATGGAGAGGATTTGTAAGTATCTTGAAGCAGAATCTAGTGGATTCTCAATCTAACTATTACTTCCTCTCGCTAATTATGCACCGGTTGGAAGGGATCAGTGAGAACATATGCTATTTCCAGAGACCAGAGCTGTTTTTAACAAAATAATTCTCATGGAGAAACAGAAAGCATCATGTAAGGATTCTCCCCAAATTTTGACAAGATGAGTTTTAATTATAGAACATCATGTCCTATTGCAGTTTCCTGTCATCTGTATTTTTGGCTATGGACTGCTTCCTAGCTTTTAGTTGATTGTTTGTAAAATGGCCTTGATTTTTATCAGAACTTCTCATAAATATGCTTACAGAATGTGTAATGTTTCTGTTAGGTGCTTTCTGGCAGCATTTGCAATGCTACTCTGCTGTTGTTGTTCCTTGTGTGGCAAAAAAGAAAAAGGGAAAAATTTTAGACTATTCTATTTTTGTTCATATTTTAATGTTACAAAATTTTAAGTTGTGGGTGAAAATCAATCTTGAAAAATTGATCTCACTTTTTAAGTATTTTAATGTTACAAAATTTTAAGTATTTTGGTTGTTTTTCAAGTTTTGCATGAATACTCTTTTTTATTTAGTGTTGCTAATTTTCTATTTTAGCATTTGACGGATGGCAGGGTAGGAATTATCAAAACCATTATTTAAAACTATCCTGAAAATTATTATAAATAGAAAAAAATAAATAGAAAAAAATATCAAACTATTTACATAATTCTAAAATGGTAGGTAGTAAAATTTTTTTATATTTGTAAATAGTAATTTATTTTGTTATATTTGAAAAGAGCTCTAATAATAATTTCATTTAGTTTTTTTTTTTTCTGCTGAATTAGTATTTATGAACTTTTAAAATAAAATATCAAACTAAAATAATAATCAATTGACTCTTAAAAGAAATTAAGGGTTCAAATAGACTATTAATATTATGAAATTAAAAAGTTAGATTAGATCAAAAATAGACTAACATGAAGTTTAATTTATTCATCCATTTCTACCTCCCAATTAACCTTTTTTCTTAAGACTTTAAACAAAAATATGAAATATGTATATATACATACGAATTTCTTACTGGTGTAAAAATATCAAACGCTTATCAGACAGGAAATAATCTAATAAATCAGACCAATTTATTTGAATTGATACGGATGAAGCCACTCCAACCCATAAAATGTAGAGATGTCTAAGAAGTTCACGGGAGAAGGCATTCAGTGACCTTAGAGCACAAGTGATGCTTACAAACAAATCAAACATGGGCAGCATGCATTCATATACGTATTCCTCAAGACACTTTATGACACAATACAGTCAGTAACACGCTTATGATGATAACGTTAAACCGTTGTAAGAACTTAGAAAAATACTGAAACCGACGTACTGCTTCCTACATTTTCTTCAGACTGCAGAGATGCAACGATTTTGCCATACCCACCCCTCCAAATATAACAATACACAACAGGTTACAAGATATGCATGCAGCAAAGCAGAAATCATCTAGGTGATGATGACAATGATCAACACATTACAAGGTTCCAGCTAGCCTTTAGCCTGATTTGCACTTAGATCTTGTCGAGCTTCTCTGCCTTCACAATCGGGTTGGCTTTAGCAATTGCATCCTGTGCAGAAGTGCGGTAATCGAAGGGGCAATCGTGTTTATCAGAGTAACGGTGAATGGCACAGAAGATGTTACCACAACGACAGTCGAATCCCATTAATCCAACTCGCTTGTTGCAACTGTTGCAACGTCTAGGCCTATCCTTTGGCTTGACTCCACTGCTCCCATCAGAAACAACCACAGGAGATGCCTGCATTGATGTGATCTTAGGCTCCACCAAACTAACTGGCTCATCCACACTGGCGGTGACAAAGGTTTCCTTTTGGTTAGAACTAGATGATCCATTCATGATACTTCCAAGAGTTGAAGCACTCAGTTTAGCCTGATCTTCTTTCAACATCAAATCCTTGTGGCACTTGGAACACATATTCATAGTAGCTGCACTTCCAAAGAAGCCACAGTTGTTGATGCACAGAAAGGGACCCTCAGGGGGAGCTTGACAGCTTGCCTCATCATGTTCCATGTTCTCAATCTCCTGCAACACATTCACATGAATTCGTTTCTTTTCTTTTTGGGCGGGAAACAGACAGATGCACATGTTTAAAACTACACATAATTTCATTTAATAGGCAGATTGCACTAGGAATCAGGATGATGTCGTGGCCGCTATCAAATACTGCTACTATTACTGAGAACTATCAATTGACGAGCTTGATGATATCAAATTCTATACTATACAGGTGACGATAAACAAAAAAATGTTATTCGTACATGTTTGAGGTACTGGTACATACTGCAATTAATTATGATATGAAAAGATTAAGTATAATTCATAAGCTAATCTCATTCCTAGGTCACAGAAGCCATTAGCTACAATTCTGAAAATGATAAACTATACAAATTATAAATTGGAATTAGATGAAGAATAAAACTTGCAACGAGGTTAAAAACATAAGTTATAGAAGATAAGAAAGCATGAACAAGTAGTCATAAAAGATTATTCTGACACAAGTACATAACTTTGTATCAAAAGGGATTCATATGCTTATGCACGAATTGGCTTTCCTACATTAGCAGCAGAAACCAAGATAGCTAGAGAGGACCAGAAGAATCAAGAGAATTTAAGCCCCATTTGATAACTATTTGGTTTTTGAAAATTGAGCTTACGAACACTACTTCTATCAATCGATTTTTTTGTTTTGTTATCTACTTTTTAGGAGTGTTTTCAAAAACCAAGTCATGTTTTGAAAACTAAATAAATAGTTTTTTAAAAACTTGTTTTTGGAGTTTCATTAAGAATTCGAGTGTTTAATTAGGAAAAATGAAAACTATGGTGAAGGAAGAAAACCAACAAAATTTTCAAAAACTAAAAACCATGAACCAAATAGTTATCAAACAAGAACTTAATTTAATTGATCGCTACAGAGATAAAAACAAATTCCACCAACGATGTTATAGTTTCATGCCACCAATAAGAAAAATGGCCATAATTTTCCAGTCTTCATATCTTGAACACCCTTGAGTTAAATCATAGGTCCATACAATATTCATTGGGAAAAAAATTAATTATAAACTCCGAAGTAACAGATTATCCATTCCAAATCAACCCTTTGAACTCAAAACATGTCACGGGATATAAAAATAGCAATAGTAGGATAATCCACAACTGAACCTTCATCAAATGACTCATGGGCTCATAAAACTTGAACTCATAAAAAAAATTTGACACTATGCAAACTATGATTTCGACAACCCAAGTCTACAAGTAAGAATTAAGCACTTCCCAAATCATCTCTATAACAGTCCTGACCAGTATACCATCAACAACCCACAAAGTTTGTATTGAATAATCAAAATTCACGAGTGAAACGATCCATATTCAAATATGTCTACCAACAAATATCTGCATAGCATCTACTTATTCAATCCCAACTTCAATCAGTAGAAACGTTACAACACACGCATAGAAAACACGGAAAAAAAAAATATTCATACCCCTTTTGCTGGGACGAAAAAAAAAAACCCTTAGGAACAAGGGTTTTCAACCGATCTCCAAGATAAAATTCGCGTCCAAGCAAAACCCCTGTGTGTTTATCAAACGAAAAAAATTTTAAAAGAGCAAAAAAAAAAAAAAAAGAAAAAAAGAAAAACCATCTACGACCATAAGGAACATAACCCAGATCGTGAGAGATAAAAATCCAATGGAGAAATTGAAAGAAAACAGAAAGGGGGTTAGAAACCCTAACCCTGGAAGAAACGGGATGGGCGAAGAGAAATAGAGAGGCGCAAGTAGAAGGAAGAAAGTGAGAACTATGTGTAATGCGTCATCTCCATTTCCGAAGGAAGTATTTCTCCGGAGGCAGAACTGTGGGTACTGATTGATGGCGACGAGGAAGAAGTTTTTTTTTTTTTCCTCTTTTAGCTCTCTAATGTAATTTCCATTCTCATACTCTCCTCTTTTCAATTTTTTTTTTCTTTTAATTACAAATTAGGAAAAAATCAAAGTTGTACTCATAATTTGATGTTTGTTTAATTTCAGTCAAATGTATTTTTAATTTTCCAATTTTAGTTCTCACATTTTTCATTAATTTTAAATTTATTCTTCAAAATTAATTTTTACTAAAATTGATTAAATAATAATAATAATTTTTAGGTATGTAAATACAATGTGTGAACCTATTTTTGAAAACTTTCGGTAAAAATATTATTAAAAAAAAATTATAAAAAATCAACCATAAACTATGATTATGAACTAAATTTAAGATTTATTAAAAATACAAGAACTAAAATTGGACAATTGAGAATACAAAGACTACAATTAAATAATTTTTAAAGTATAAAAACTAAAATGGTATTTTAACCCAAATTTAATTTTAACCTATAAATTTAGAGAGGTTGTATAACTTGATTTCTAAAATGTTTTCTTTTCACAAATATAGCTCTCAATTTTCCATTTTAACAAATTTGACTATAAAATTAAATAAGTGTTGCACTAAGTCCTCCCTTCCATTTCACTTAATCCACCCCCAATTTTTTTATAAAAAAATGCAAAGAATTTTGTAGACATAATTATTTCCAAAAGGTTGTTTAGATATATAGCAAAATGGACTAAATTAATTAAAAAATACAAAGCCCAAAACAATTTACAAATATAGCAAAAATATGTTCAGCCAATGCGAATGTCCAAAAAGCCCATGGTCCAAGAAAACCTACATCCGTTTGCATCTCCCATCTATGATCACTGCCTACCACATATAGACAATGATAATCTTCTATCATTGTCTATCCGTGCTAGACTTTTGTCACTATTTTAGTAACAATGTATCTTGTAACTTAAAAAAAGAAAAAAAAATCTTGTTCCAAGACGTGATGAAGATAATCAAATAAGAGAAACTAAACCAAACCAAGCAAGTGACAATAAATTGACTTTAGCATAATAGTTTGATAATTGTGTTTTATACATTATCGATAGAATCTGATATCACTGATAGAAGACGATCAATAATTATCAGCGATAGACTTATTTAAAGAAGTTCACGAGCAATACAAATTTTCAAGCATATTTTATCACTGATAGACATTAATAGAAGACTATTACTAGGGTTGGTAATGCGGCCGAGGCGGGATGGGTTCCTCGTTCCCGCCCCGTGGAGGGAACTTACCCCCATCCCCGTCGAAAGCGGGTCCCATGGGGAGCCCATTCCCCGTTTCCCCATCCACGGGAGGGAGTGAGCGAGCGAGAGAGAGCAAGAGTGAGAGCGAGAGTGTGAGAGAGAGCGAGAGTGATAGAGTGATTGTGAGTGAGGAAAGGATGTAAGAGCGAAAGCGAGAGTGAGAGCGACGAGAGGAAAGCAAAAGTGAGAGCGACAGTCAACTATAAAAAAATACATCTTAATATGTATAATATTTGGGTTGGGATCGGGGCATCAGGCTCGAGGTCGAGGTAGGGATACCCTCCCTGTCCCTGGACAAGATCCAAAAAAGGTCCCCAGTTTGACCCCATCCCTAGTCAAACCAGGGATTCGCCGACCCTACGGGTTTTTTGCCGACCCTAACTATTACTGACTATCAATGACAAAAGTATATCACTTTCAACTATTACTGACTATCCATGACAAAAGTATATCACTTTCAACTATTACTGACTATCAATGACAAAAGTATATCACTTTCTATCACTAATAAACGTTGATAGAAGACTATCATTGACTATTAGTGGAAAACTTATTTAATTAGGTTGACAAGAAATACAAATTTCATGCATATTTTATCACTGAAAAACAATGATAGAAAATTATCACTGATAATGATAGAAGTATATCACTTTCTATCACTAATAAACAGTGATAAAAGATTATCACTAATTATCAATGGTAGACTAATTTAGTAAAGTAAATTGATTTAGGGTGTGTTTAGAATACATTTTCAAGTGTTTAACTTAAAAAATAAGTCATTTTGAAAAGAAAAAAAATTAGAGTGTTGACAACTACTCAAAATAGATTTTGAGGTTTATTTCAAACAATTTTTATCAATAGAGTTTAAATTAAAATGAGTTTTTTGAAAAACACTTTTTTCTCAAGCCAATCCAAACAGACTCTTAAAGAAGTTGACAAGAAATACAAAGTTCTTGCATATTTTATCAATTGCTATCGGTGATAGAAGTATATCATTTTCTATAACTGATAGACAATGATAAAAGACTATCACTATTTATCCGTGGTAGACTAATTTAAATAAGTAACCTAATCTAAAGAAGTTGACAAGAAATACAATTTTCAACCAAAAATTGAATTATATGTGGCCACTTTAATAATTTCTTCACCTTTATATACTTAATAGTAGTATATAGAAGCATTACTAATAGAATTATAAATATATATAAAAGTATATAGAAGCCTATCAATACTCTAGTAGATCATGATAGAAGTCTATCAATAATAAGTATATTGGTGACATTGTAAATTTTGAAGACGACAACACAATCCATTACATACTGAAGCTATTTTTCATCAAATGCGACCTTTACCACCATTATAAATCTCAAAGATAAAACCACATTTTATTTTTGGGTCTCCCGCACCAAACTTGTAATAACCGAAGTTTCAGTTAAATTTAAATTATCTTAAATTATTAGATCTTATTTCATTTTAATTTTACATTTTTGGAACTAAAATTGAGTTAATTTGATAGAATAATTAGTTTAATTTTGGATGTTATTTGATAAAAGATTTAAAATATTTGAAAGATATGGAGTTTAGAAGGAAAAGAAAAAAAAAATCGACTTTAATTAATCAATTATATATATACTGTTGACGTCAAATTTTGCACTTAACCCATGACAACAACGGTTAAAATTTTTTTAATCATAGTCATAAGTCAATAAAAGAACCATATAATGGAGAAGAAGTTAGAAGTTTTAAGCTACTTTTGATGGGGTCATTATAGTGTATTTATAGAAAATTTGATCTAAGATCTACCGTAAATCTACTAGAATTAGGTTATCAGATTTTCCAAACCCTAAACAATATCAAATCCTTTTCTATTTCACTTTATCTTATTTTATTTTATCTTAACACACACACATATATATATACATACATACATATATAGATCTATACATATATACATGCATACATATGTGTGTCTATATATATGCATGCATGTATATACATATATATATATACACATAAATAAAGATATACATATGTGTGTGTATATGTGTATATCTATATGTATATCTTATACATATCTTGATGTATATATGTATATAGATACATATGTGTGTATATATATATCTATATGTATTATAGATATACATATTTAAGGAATTTGAATTTCGTGTGGAAGCGCATGAACAAGTGTACTTTTAATTTACGTTTTGAATTTACAGAAAATACAGAGAAATTTAAACATATTTTAATTAAGCATATTTTATTGTGAAGAAATTCAATATGAAAGAAAATACATTTGAAGAGTTCTTAATCTTCTCCAATTATTTAGTGTTTCTCCACAACAAATGATCACAAACACTACAACTCTGGTCACCACCACGAGATATTCCTCGATATTCTCAAGGTGAGAATCATATCGGAATTGTGTGGGCTCGCTATGAATCACATTCATATTATTAATATTTGAATCACATTCAAATATTTATTTCTCTAAAAAACTTTATATTATAATGTATCACAGACATTATGTTAATTGTATCTAATACAATTAAATCCTTTTAATTAATTTGAACAATTTAAATTAATCCAAAATTAATTAATTAACGAGAGTACCTTATGGATTTATAGATTGAAGCTCCAATAGTACAAGATTAATTAATTAAACTCTTTAATTAAACTAATCTCCATTCATTAACTGTTAGTCATTCCACTAAAAACCAACAGCTGCACTCTTCATACTATAGATGTATTTTTGTGTCCATTAGATATAACCAACCAATAGTGTGTTGACCCTTCACAAATTGCTCGTAAGTACAGTTGGGTCAAAATTACCGTTTTACTCCTGTAGTTACATCTAACTCCTTAAGTACTACTGATTCCTCTAATGAACAATTAGTTATAGTCTAACTATAATCGAACCCCTCTCGGGCCAGGAGAGGGTGTGGCACCACATTTTTCAAACTCCAGAATCAGCCCTTAAGGGAGCAATTTCTCTATTTTCCCTAACAATAGGGAAGGAGTGACTTCCTTCTTGTGTAGTTGCGTTCCCAACTCCCCAATCAGACGAATCCCAAAATGGTAAGCATATTGAGTCAGCGAACTAACCACTCTCACCCATGCAAATTAAACGATCGCCATCATAGGCAAGAGTTCACAACTAACTCAGGATTCAGGTCAAGTCACCTATGGTCATCCTGATGAAATGTAAGTCTTTTCTAATAATGTTGTTATAAAGAGAGAGTCAACATTTTATGGTCCAGTCTTATACAAACTTTTTGTATAGAATATCTCCGCTCACATGTCTCCACGTGAATGATTAGGATCATATCATTTGTAGCACTTCACAACATTTGTAACAACTACAAAGCATGTCGTATTTGTAGTGTCATCAGGATAAGGTACACAGCCTTATCCATCTAGTACAGACCATTTAAGTTATTACTAAACATGATCCACCTGTATATCTCGATATACATGTTTAAGTTATAGATAATGACCTTAGATCTTAGTTTATTGGTTTTTGGTTAATCCAACTAAATGTCGAATAAAATAACATTTATTTTATTAAATAAATAATCTGTTTATACAAATAAAATTTATAAACTACAAGACCACCAGATTTAGGGCATCAACCCTAACAATATATATATTTATTTATAAGTAGAAAAAAAAAAAATCTATGGTGCAACCTACCACCCAAGCTCTCCTCACTCATGTCACTTTTCATGCAAAAAGATGACAAAATTGGACAAGGAAAAAACTCAAATTTAAATTGTCATATATTCACAGTGACTTTAAGATTTTGCTATATTCGTAAACAATTAGTCTTATTGACTAATATACAAATTTAACAGTTGAACGGTTTTGTCAAAATTAATAAATTTAATTAAAAAAACAACTAAAATTCTTTTTTAATTTATTTTTATTTTTTAAATTGAAAGATTGAAAGCTCGGGAAAAGATTTTTTAATGTTATTTAAAGTGAGAACTTTAGAAGGCAAAACATGCTCATTTTTATAGTTTTTAAGGTTAAGATTGTAATATTTATATGTGTTTGAGATGCGATTTGATAAAATGTAAAGTCTATGAAAATTGATACAACTATAACAAGTTTAGGAGTTAAAATTAATTCTTTTTCTCATTTTCTTTACCCAAATAATATATATTTATCCTTAAGGTCCTTATCATATTTTTTTAATCTAAGCACATTTAAGCCACATTTACCAATCCATAATGAAAATTGGTGTAATTAGAATTGGATTGGATTGATGGGATCAATGATAATGGGTCTATTCTAATCTTCATTTGGTAGTCGTTGATCACATTTACCTTGTCATTTTGGGAAAGTAATTTGATTATGATTGAGGTTGTTTACTTTGCCGTTTTAATTAAATGGATAAAGTAATATTACAAAATACCCTTCTCGTTTAATCAAATTTATGTCCAACGACAAAACCCCCATTTCATAAACCTTTCGAAAATCTCCGTTTCACTCTCTTCTTCTTCCTCCTGCTCTAACGTTAGAGTGACACTTAGGGTTCATCGTGTTCAATCATCAGTACGGACGGGCTATTATACTTCATTAATCGTGATTTCATTCATGCGTCCTCTGATTTTTTTTTCTCACCATCTCTATTCGTTTAGGGCTCAAAAACATAGTTGTGTTTCTTATGATTTTCTTGAATTTGTATTATGATTTTTCATGTCATTAGGTCCTTACCGTTCATCCATTCATATTATTCTATATCCTGTGTATGTATGTCATTATATGATATTGTTGTATCTATCAAATATCTTACCAATACGAAACACTTGTTTTACCGATTAATGTTATCTGGTATCATTGTCTCGTTTTTACCTTTTCTATTTTCGTTTAGGGTCAAACAGTAATGGTAAGTGCAACTATAACCGTAAAACATCATAATTCTCATCCTGTCTTTAACGTTTTTCCTATAAACTTCTTGCATATTTGAAATGGCACAATCTCACTATGGGGTTCTTTCGACGGAGTGGTTTCTAGGTACACCAACTTAACAAAAGACAAAAAGAGTACATATTATAAGAGTTGAGAAAATATCGCAATACAAGATCAAGCAACAAAACAAAAAAACAAAAGACAAAAAGACAGAAAGAACCAAAAAGAGTATGGCAATATCTAATGGAGATTGCAGATGAGGATTGGCTACTGGTTGAAAACTGTTGCTTAAATAAAACCCCTGGGATCGACCGAAAGAAACCACTGTATATTGCCACAAGTCGAACCCTAGAAAAGCATTATTTACCATGCATATAAAACCCCATAAGACGTTGATGGAAGAATGGTAATCAATGAGAAGAATAAACGTCAGCCAGACGACTAATTAATTTACTGCTTAAAAGTGCGCGGGAAAGGTAGCGGACAAGGTCAAACGGTAAGCATTACCTAATGTGTCAGCCCATGAAAGAACACACGTATGTATTTCTTGTTATTGTTACCTTTATCGTTAGAACAATTATGTCATAAACGACTCATCCCTCTAAGAAAGAACAACCATCGATCAGATTTTTAAACCGCACTGATTGCCCATTTATCTTCCTGAAACCATACATTTTGTATTGTTTATATACAACTACCATGCTTCATATCCTTGCAAAATTCCAAGCATTTCATAGACAGAACAAAATAATGTGGTCTGATGGCAGTACAGAGTCAGAAGATGAGTGTTTTTATGAGTACCCATCCGCACCATGGATGTCAAGCTCCGGCCCCTCCAACAACATCAGGGTCCTCCACGGAGGCCTCTTCATCTTTGGCTACACTTCGAGGGGGCTGCAAGTACTCAATACAAAGAGTGTCCCCCCTCCATCTCCAACGCCGGAGGTTCATCCGGTTGGTTCATAGCCGAGGTGAACAAGTTGTCCCCCTTAGCTCTGTCAATAGCCCTCCACAACAGAAGGGTAAGGAGGAAGGAAAAGAGGATGAAGGAGAGCCAGGAGGAAAAAACACCGTGCCAACCAAGGACCCAATGACACGAAGAATGAGGACAAGAATAAGAAGAATACCCGATGTCCACTAGTGATCATATCTAGTGACCCGGGTAGGCTATTTCATTTTCTTCATCTTTTTTTCTTTTCTTTTTTGTTGATCTGTTGGCCTCCACCACCCATTATGGAATGACTTTCTTTTAATGATATTAAAAATTATATTTTATTTGTTTGCATATGATCTTGAGCAATTATAAGTTCATGGTATCCTAACCAATAAATATATATATATATATACATATATATATATATATACATATATATATATATATACATATATATATATATATATACATATATATATATATACATATATATATATATATATATATATATATAGAACACAAGGAAACAACAAAAACAAATGGGTCTCATTTTCCAAATTACCATTTTCGTTTAGGAAAATTTCGTCTTGAGCCAATTTGGATTTCACTACCCAAATTCACCTCATGATCCTTTCCATCTCACTAATGAAATCCACGGAAATTTAAAGTAACAATAATTAATATGTATTTTTTTTCCTAAAGCTTGAGATTTAAACCTCCCTATCCATGATTTATTGAACTAAAAAATATATAAATTATAAAATAGTTTGTATTCTTTTAAAATGTAAGTAACATTTGAAATGTCTACATTCTGCTTTTACTTGGGGAATTTTGGTTGTGGCTATTTCTACTTCAAGTAGTGTGATTTAAAATTCAATGAAAGAGAAAACATTGCAATCAATAGGCTAAAAAGTCAAATGCATGGAAAAATGGTATGTACCTAAATTAGAATCATACCTAAAATCTCCCATTGATTATAATTGCATAATAGACTTTGGAACTCTATGGTAAATGAATACAATAATCAAGAATGTAGACATTTGTTAGTGTGAGAATAATTATAAGTCATTTTGTTTGATCAAATAATGCATAATTCATTTTCTTTGGACCTATTCAATTTAACTTGGATTTGATTTATCCTTCGATCTAACAATGCAAAGATGAAAGTTTCGTCCAAGTATGAAAATGTATTTTATTCAAGCTTTTCAAGGATGTTTTTTCATAGACTATTCCTTTAAATAGAAAGACAAAGTGGGTGCTGTTTGTTGATAATGAGGAAAGAAACTATTTCATTATAATTGAAACATTCAATAATATACCAAAAATTAACTTCAACATAATTTATTCAATCCCTCAATAATTAACATGTATTTATCACTCAATAATTAACATGTACTTTCTTTAAAGTCAAAAAGTTCAAACCACCCCATATTATATTTAAAAAAAGAAAATGAAACACAAAATGTGGGGCTTGAAGACCCTACTGCATTCCAGCCTCGGGCCTTAAAAATTCACCATCAAGCATGTATGTATTAGTGACTAAACATGAAATCTAATAAAACTCAACCTATTAAAGTTTAAGAGCTCAAGAACCAAAATGGAAAGATATAGACAAAGTACAACTAAACTTTCATCCTCCTCAATAACAGAGAAAAAATATATATTTAAAAAAGTTCTTCTGTGCAAATTTGGGTGGGCTGCACAAAGATGAGTGCAGCTCGAGATGCACCAAAGTATTTTTTTTTAGATAAAAAAATGAAGTGCCAAATTTATAAGCTACCAAATACAAAAACAAAAACAATAAGAGTTTTGAACTAAACCTCTACTAAATTTAAGAAATCTTAGAACGATATAATACCTTCCAAATCTCTTTCCCATCACTATTTGACTCAATGCAAGGTTCGGAATGAGATAAGCTTGCACTTGCAACACCTTCAAAATTTAGTGACAACTATATTTAAGCTGCAAACCAAACAATAGGGTAAACAGAGATTCTATTTACATTCAATGATATCTTTAGCAATAAAACCAAAAAGGTGAATACAAAGTCCACTGTGACCATTAAGTAAAGTTCTATTTATAAGGAAAGTAGTACTAAGGTAGAATGGCATTGAATGAGCAAAACACAAGAAACACAAAAATGCTAACTTGATACCACAAAATTACTCAAGTTAGCTGTGGGAGAGGCATTATAGGGCCCTGTGAGCAGCAAAGTAAGCTGACATGTCCTCTTCAAAAGGAGCTGTAAGCCATCTAAGAAGCAACATCACAATCAGTAAACTCAATATTCATGAATCACAAACAATTTAATCTCTAATTCATCTCCACATCCCTGTATAAATATTGCTTCTCTCACTCCCATCTCCAGCACCAATTTGATATTACCTTCGATTTGATTCTTCCTCTCCTTTCGAGTTTCCTGTGCAGACATCAATGGCAGGATTCAGCATCCACAGGGCGATGAGGTTGTTTGTGGTGACTGTGGTGCTTCTGCTTGCAGTGGCGAGATCTCAAGACGCTGGAGGACTTGCACCTTTACCTGCCATGGATGCTGGGACTGGATTTCAGGTGACGTTTCCCAGTGGCGGGGTTCTGCTATCAATGTTCATCTCCCTCGTTGCGCTTCTCTGGCATTAGATATCAGATCTTCCTGCTTTCTAATTGATCAGTATGATTGGCTTTTGATGGTTTGTATGTATATGATATTGTCATTGTGATGCCACTATTTTTTGTTTCTTTATGACCATATATTTGGGACATGATTCTACATGTTTTTGGTCTGTAATCTCAGGGGTATTATCAATAAAGAATTGTTCTTGACATTGAGTTTCTCCAAAAAGTAACATATGTTTCAGAGGATGATAACACTCTGATAGAAATCTGGTAATGCTAACAAAGGACAATTATAAAGAGAAGAAAGGAGTTTCTGTCAAAGTTTGAATAATCCAGGACTGACAATGAAAGCACCAAAGAGAAGAATAGGGCTTCTGTAAATGATCTAATCACTAGAGACTTGCTACCAATAGAAACCATTAAATTCAAATCAAACTATTACAATTAGCAGTGAGTGTCTTGAGAGTTGAGACGATTAATTACAAACATTAGATCTCAGAGAAACATACATCGGTAATACAGGTTCTGAAACATGTAATAAAACCCACTTGAGTCTGTGAAGTATACAACAGTATGAATCCAAGTTTAATCTCTTCTATCAATCTTATCTATTATTGCTCAAACAATGCGTAAAATAAGGAGATGAGTAACTTCCAGAAAAAGAAAGCACAGCATTTTCAATAGGCACAGCCGAATGTGATGACAGAGTATTAGCAGAGTATTAGAGGAGAACAACCGACCTTTCAAGTTTCAACCACTAATTTTCAGAATCTTGCGTTAAAATCAACTTTGGGGTTTAAAAAAGAGAGACTGAAACCTAATGCCTGAAAGCCACCTAATAGGATTATTCAAATAGTCCTAAGCAATTAACATTCATCAAGCAGATTCTTCAAGAATACACACACGCACATATGCATATATATCATAGATCTTAAGCATAACTACACTAATTTCAAATACGGCAGTATATTTTTTTGTTAGGATCCAATGCAGCAAGCAATATCAAAAGAGGAAAAACGAAACATCCAATAAAGCATACAATAATGAATTATTGATGAAAAAAATACTTTTCAATCCGAACTGACATATTAGATAGTACCAGAAATTGAAGTGAAAGCTCTCTAGACCCTTAAAACAACACAATTTGACTCTTACCTGGTCATCATTAACATGTCTGATTATCAATATATCACATTCCCAGCAATATGGAGTGATGAAACCTAGTGAAACTGAAAATATTCAAACAACTTCCTCTTCTTAGAAACTCTTTGCCAAATTATACAAGGGCATTGCTTTTATGGGATAAAAAAAATTATATAAAAAATGAGACCTTCCAAGAAGGAAGATGGTGGGAAACTCTCTTATGAAGGCAAAAACAACAAAATAAAATTAGAAAAAGTTGGCCGAACTAGAGCACATAGAAGAGAAGGTTCAAAACAAAATCTAATGTCTTACCATTTTATGACAGAAAGAAATTCGAAATAGATAAAAACTATACCACAAATAGTATTCCACTGAAAAGACCAATCTAGAATGAACCATTAATAGATCATACTTGCAACGAAGCCTAGAATTAGATAACCCCATGCAAAGACACAATTAGGAAGATACTGAATATGAGGTTTTCTCCTTCGCAAACCAAGCAATTACTTTTCAGGGAGACGCACTCAATTTCAGAAAGACCCATGGTTTAATGGGATTCTATTGAAGGATAGCTTCCCCTACTTTTTGCCATCACTACCAATCCAGATGATCCAGTTTCTTTATATTGGGATGAAACAACTGCTTCATGGAGTTTTTTTACTTCGTAGGCCTCTAATGGATGAGGAACTCAAGGAATTTCAAGAGCTATCTTCGAGTCTATTTTTTTACTTCATGGAGGATACTAGGAGTTGTTCCCTTGATTCCTTAGGCTTTTTCAAGGTGAAATCATTGACTAAATGCTTGAATTATTCTACTCCCATGGACAGGATTTTATTCTCAGCTATTTGGAAATCACGTAGTCGTAGCCCAAAGAAAGTTAATATTATCACATGGATTCTTCGCAATGGCAGACTTCATTTTTCAGAAGTTTTGTAGAAAAGGCTTCCTCAGCAAGCTCTTATGCCTTCAGCTTGTCCCCTTTGTTGGACATGTGGGGAGCATTTAAATCACATTCTTTTGTAATGCTCTTATTCTTGTAGGTATTGGTTCAAGCTATTCTCTACTTTTGATCTTCATTGGATGTTTTTGAAGTCATCAAGAGATTTTTCGAAGAAATATTTTATTGATTAATGAAATGGGGGAAACCCCAAGATCAACAAACATTTCCAATTGGAGACTAAATAAGACAAACTGAAATGAGTAAAAGGGTGCTAATCTTTGCACCAAGAAAGAACAGTAGACAAAACCAACTCCATAAACCTATCGAAGTCATCAAGAGATAATGTTTTTCAGCTTCTATGTGGCCCGAGTTTGAATTTGAAGGCTTATTTTTTAGAGGTCAATGTAGTTAAATCACTTATTTCAGAGCTTTGGATGGAAGGAAAACATCAAATTTTTAGGGGGAAGCTTGTTTATGCATTGACTGCTTCATTTCTGCTCGTCTGAAGTCCTCCTTACGGTGTTCTCTTTCTAAAGGTTGCAAAGGGTTTTCCATTCAAGATATTAATCGTAGCTGGGAGAGTTTCGTTGTTCCTTTTTAATAGTTTTACCTTTGCATTTGCTTCTTTACTACTTCGTGTTTACTGTTGCTTTGTTAACTTTAAGTCATTTAGTTCTTTTTTCTCTTTGTATCTTCTATTTTGGAGCAATGATCTTTTATTTTCTTAATGAAAACCGTGGTAAAAAAAGTGTCATGGATACAACAATAGATTCACTGTAACAACATGCTATAAGAATTCGGATATCACCAAAAAGATAAATACGTTAAAATACATCTGAATATATAAATTATGCTAAACATCTCCTTTGCGTTTCAGTAATTTTCATGATAAAAGACTTTCATTATAAATTATGACATCTGAATATAAGGATAATTACATACCACCTTCACCCTTTGGTGGTTTGTCAGAATACAAGGATACTTACATCTGATCCGAATATAAGGATAAAGAAACCAGCTTTAAAATGACCAAAAAAATGAAAAGGAAGTTGTACGAAAAAGACATAACATCCATCAGTAATTTCATTTTATTCAATATTATAAGGAATCACCAAAGATTTTGGTATTACAAGACAAAATTGAGATGTCAGTCAGATGCCTCAAATTTAAACATATCAATTGCTCTCAACCTACCCAGAGGGTATACCACCTCACAAGAATTCTGACTAAGCAAGTTCTAACTATAGAGTACAACAATTCATCATGTTCTCTAAAGATATTGTTGTATGTATACTGAAACAAATATCAGAAAGAATAATTTAGAACAATTGTACCCATTGAATCAGGCGTGGTTCACCCCCAACTCTCCTTCCTCGATCTTCTTCTTGTTCTTCTCGATTGCCGCCGCAACCTCTGCAGGCATATACTTCTCATCGTGCTTTGCCAAAACCTCAGTAGCCGAAAAATAATATTCCCCACTTCTCGCTTTTCCCGAAACACTCTTCGTAGAGACCTCATTCCTTATCTCATCGGTAAATGGCTTAACAAAACCTTCCACCACCACCGAATGCCCCTCTCTAAACAAATCCGGCAACGACCCCTGATGGCGAACCAATATATCGGTGATCAAATCAGTTATCACGAACTCCATTTGAGAAGACGATGCCGGATGCACTACACTGCCTTCAAGAACCAAACCACCGAGACGAAACTTGTTCTTCGAGGGATTCGCAGAGTATTTCTCGAGCGCATCGGTCGGCGTCACATAGAACATCAGATGCTCTTGAAAATTACTGAGGACGATGACGATGAACCCCGCGATGCAGCTGAAAGTCAGAGCGTAGGTCCAAAGCCGCCGCGTCTGGAGTTGCCTGGCCCGAGCTCCGATGTCGACCTGCTTGGGACGGGTCAGATTCCGCCGTGCAGTTGAGAGGAATCGAAATCCAGATAGATTGAAGATGGGGTCATCGGGAAGTCGACGAAGATCAGAAAGTGCAGACGAGATAAGAGGGGACGATTTGGGGAAGTGGGGGGATTGAATGTGATGAAAAGTGGAGCGGAAACGAGCTGAGGACTGCAAAAGGAGGCGTGATCTAAGTCGGAGAGCGAGATTTGTAGCCATTGGAGGATTGAATGAAGGTTGAAAACGGGTTTGAAAGGGTTTAGGGTTTTGATGAAGGATTCAGAAAATCAATATCAAAGAATGGTGAGAACCGAGAGGGTCAATGCCTCAATCGGGCAAGGTGGAGAGCAGACCAAGTAGAAATTTTCTTCTTAAGAAAAAAGTGATTTTGTTGTGAATGACAAAGAACCAAACTTTTTGGGACTGGTCTTTAGGCACGTTATATTTCCATCTTATTTATGAAATATTATATTAAAAATTAGGGACATTTTTTAAAATATAAAAATGATCGAAAATAATAATAAATATAACAAAATTTTAATTTCTATCCATAATAAACTGCAATAGACTTGGATCGACAAAGATAGATGTCTATTGCAGTGTATCAAAGATAGAAATTGAAATTTTATTAAATTTGTAAATAGTTTGATATTTTTTCTATTTATAATAATTTTTCTAAATATTAAGTATGTATTAAAAAGTGTTATTTTCAAATATAGAAAAATGAACCAAAATATCACAATTTATGACTGTGATAAACTAGACACATATTACTAGTTTATCACAAATAGGTTGTGATATTTTGTTATTATTTGTAAATATGTTTAGTAATTTTGTTATTTAAAATTATTTTCCTATTAAATATTATAGATTAAATATTATATTGTTTATATTTTTTTAAAAATAAAATATTTATAAAATTGTAATAAGTGATTTTTAATAACTTGTCGTATCTAATTTTTTTTGGAAAATTATTATAAATAGAAAAAAAAACATCAAACTATTTACAAATAGAGAAAAATTTCATTCTCTATCAGCAAGAGACTACGATAGAGCGATAGAAGTCTATCTCGATCTATCGTTCAAGCGATAAAAGTCTATCCCAATTTGTTGCTGATTGACAGTGAAATTTTTTTATATTTATAAATAGTTTGATCTATTTTGCTATATTTGAAAACAACCCATTTTTTTTTTAGGTTTATTTTAGGACTGTTTTCAAATATAGAAAAATGAACTAAAATATTTACAAATATAGCAAAATTTCAATGTCTATCTTCAATAACTGCAATAGACCGAGATAAACTATTATTTGTGTCTATTTGTTTCATGATAGATACAAATAGTAGCTTATCGCGATCTATCGTAGATAGACTGTGATATTTTGTTATTATTTGTAAATATTTTCAACAATTTTGTCATTTAAAATAATTTTCCTTTATTTTAATACATTGGTTAGTTTTCTTTTCTTTTTAGTACAATAATTAAGTTTACTAAAATTATACCATTTATTGTATTTATATTTTCTATTTAAGAAAATAAATTGAAACTTATTCCAAAATAACATCTAATTTGTTATTTATAACTAATTTTATTGTGAAAGATCTTTTTAAAAATAATTTAATTTAAAAAGACACAAAATATTAGTTCAATTATTACTATAAGTATGTTTTCAAAGCTTTTAAGTTTAGATTTTTTTTTTGTTGAGTTTTAAAATCTAAATAGTTAATAGTTGAATTAATAAAGTTATTATAAATTGAGTTTATTTATATTTTAGTTAATAATATGGTAACAAATTTCTCAACATTGAAATTATACCAAAAATAATAATAATAACTCTATTATTGATTTGATGAAAAAAAAAAATCATTCAGATAAAGAAAATACAAAAAAATCTTAGACAAATAAAAATAAAGAATTATTATTATTATTAAACAAATTATTAATATATTTTCTATCTATGTCTTCCCTCTCCCCTCATCCTCATGTCATGCTTTTGTTTAAATTATTAACCATTAGTTTGGCAAAAAAGGAAATTTAATTTATTTTAAAAAAAAATTATTAAAAAAATTACAATTTTTTTTAGTTGTTTTTAAATCAATATTGGGATAACTTTTGTTTTCTAAAAAAAATAATATCATAAGATATATAAATTTTCATAACAATTATTACTATCATTATAAAACATGACGAAACTAAATACATTTATCAGACAGTACTCATTCTTTTAAAGAAAGAAAAAAAAAACAAAAACATAATAGAAAGAGAATATTTGTGAATTTAAAACATACTTACACTCATCAAATTATTCATAATGTTGTATCAAAAGAAAATAAATGTCAAATTAAATAATCTAACAAAATTTCATTATTAAATTAAGGGACTTGAAAAATGTTTTTCAAAAAAACTCATTTTTATTTAAATATTTTTCATTAAAATAAAAAAATAAATAAAAAACTATTCAAAATACCCATCAAAAGCTATTTTGAGTTGTTGTCAAAGACTCTAATTTTTTTCAAAATGACTTGTTTTTAAAAATTTAACACTTAAAAATGTATTCCAAACCCACTAAATATAAGTAATATTGAGTCATTAATTTTACAATTCATGGAAATTTAGATACTCAATAGCTTTTCTTCGAGGATTTAGATAGTCAATAATTAATATAAAATAATTTTAAAATATAATAATATGGTTACATTTTTGTAAGACCCTCTTTGTGGATATTTAATATAATTTAATCACTATAAATAAAAGAGTGATAAAACTTGAATTTAATTGCTAAAAAAGAAAAATTGAATTTGGAGTAAACAAACCATGGAAGACATTTGATTATATATTGACTAATTAACTTAAATTTTGAAGGATATAGAAGTCCAAAAAAGTTTTTCTTAGATGGCTCCTTCTTGACCGATATAGATATAGATTATAAATAAAAAGGGAAAAAATTTCCTTTGACATCAAAGTGGATAGTAAAATCGAACCTTTGACATCAAGTCGATAGTACAATATTTAGAAGAAAATTGTTAGAAATAGTCTTTGTTTTCGCTTTGCACGCCTAGGAAATTTTTTGAAAATTCATATAAATAGTTTCTTTTTTCAGTGCTTTACAATCGAGATCGAGTCTCGAGACTTGAATTAAAAACTAACTTTTTCATCTTATATCCAAAGCCTAAATTATCCATCATTTTGGTCTTTCTTAGTGTAACTCCTTGGACACCGATATTCTATCTAATTTTTCCAAATCTTTCTTAATCTTTACCATATATGGAAAAAAAATTACATAATATTTGAAAATTTAGGTAGAATCTTAGCGTTCATTCTAGACAAGTTTCACTGAGAAGGCATAAAGATGAAAATTTTTAATTTTTTATTCAAATCTTGGTGGTCAATCTTGGCCGAGAAGCACCCAGAATAACTATTTCACCGAGTTTTTCAAAAGTGTGCTAGTTGTGAAATATGAAAAATTTTTAGGGCTATTTCTGACAATTTCTCAAATTTATGCCAGTTCAGCTACGCTCATAGTAGGAAGAGTCCATCATTGACATATTATGATTCAACAATTAAGTGATATGCACGAAGATGTGTATATCATATGATGCACTTACGTATATTCTATTAAAAGAAAACTTTGAACAGTATTTAAATTATATTTAGTTCTTAAACTATTAGAGTCGAACTTTTTAGAGTTATGTCTAACCAGTTTTGAAAAGTTAAAAATTATTCCATAAATCTATTCAGTTTTCAATTGTATTTAATAAGGCTTTTACATTTAAAAAGTAATTCATAGAATTTCATATTCTCAATTTTGAGCCTATGAGTGAATTTTAGATGTAAGTAATAAGTTATACATTTAAAAAATTGTCGTATGAATTTAAAATTTGAATAATTAATATCTTAGATGATGTCTAAACTAATTTAGTTACGTCAATATTGACT
The DNA here is from genome assembly GCA_030954485.1 of Citrullus mucosospermus. Classification (NCBI taxonomy): domain Eukaryota; kingdom Viridiplantae; phylum Streptophyta; class Magnoliopsida; order Cucurbitales; family Cucurbitaceae; genus Citrullus; species Citrullus mucosospermus. Next base: position 26,244,031 of record CM062057.1, read on the forward strand.
TTTATACAATCATCCTCATTAACATTATTTATAAGTCGACATAATAACGTAGCATAGATAAGTAGTTAAGACATCATCAAATTTATTTTTAGTTCCACAATTGCAAGATAGGAGATTGAACTCTCAACCTATGTTTGGATTGATAATTTCGATGCTTACATTTGATCGAACTATGTATGTGTGTATGTATATTTATTTATTTTCTTAAGGTTTGATGTGTTATGCTAAAAAAAGTCTTTAAAATGGTAAATAATACCTTATCTTTTTCTCAAAGAAGTAGGCCAAATAATATTTAATACCATGAAATTTATAAAAAGTGAAAATACTAATTTGGTTCGTATGATTGATAGTTTATTAAATTTTAATTTATGTATTTTCAAATGTCTTATTTTACTCTATGTAATTTCAATAAATAACAAATTTAGTTAGTTTAATATTGATTTATTTTCAATATTTTTCATCTATTAACAATTTTACTATAAATTTTAAAAATATATTAACATTTTGTATTTCATTGCATGAAAATTATTATTATTATTTAACCATTCTCAATGAAAAAGAAATAACCTGTCAAAAGAACATAATTTAACTGACATATGAGCATGGTAGTAACCACAATTTTATGATTTGAATCATCCCCTACCTAACTTACTTTGAAAAAGAAAAAAACTTCATAGGATCAAATGGACTAAAACTGGACATTTAAAAATATAATTTTACCATAAAATAAAATAAGGTAAATTGCAAAAATCACTATGATGGTAGTTGAAATTATATCAAAACTTTCAATTTTAAAAATTGAGCCATCAAAATTACATAAATGTTAAAATTGGGTCAAATTGAAACTTCAAACTTATCTAATTAAATGAATGATAACATTTCTATAGGTTGGAGGGTTCGTTTTTTTTTTTTTTTTTTTATCATTTATGAGTCCAATAATTTCTATATTTATGGTAAGTTTTACAATTAAGGGCCAAATTTTATGATTAAAAATTTGAGGATATAATTATAATTGTCCCCGTACGTATAATAGTTTTTGCAATTTGTCCACGAAGATATAATGCGTCCTATAATTTTTCAAACGGAAAGGGACTCTCATCTTCAAACAATCGCTTCGCTTGCCGCCATTTACGTCCTTCATCATTCTCACTTCAGCTTCATGATCAATCTTAATGTCAGTAATCTCATCTTTAGATATCCACATTTGGTCCCAAGATCACCATTCCAAATCCCCCTCATTTTGCAATTCCACACTCACTCTCTTCCACATCACAAAGACAAACCCACCAATTGGAACACATCTCACGTTCTTATTCAATCAAACCCACTTCTCTCCCTCTTAGAAAGATGCACTTCCATGGCGCAATTGAGGCAAATTCACGCCCAAATGATTTCAACCGGTTTGATCTCAGATGGGTTTGCTCTGAGTCGCCTCGTTGCCTTCTGTGCGATTTCGGAATGGCGAAATCTGGACTATTGTGAACAAATTCTCGACAATGCTGCAAACCCGAACGTTTTTTCTTGGAATGTGGCGATTAGGGGCTATTTAGAGAGTGAAAATCCCAGAAATGCTGTTCTTTTGTACAGGAAAATGCTGAGAAAAGGTAGGTCGATTCCTGATAATTATACTTACCCTCTGTTGTTCAAAGTTTGTGCAGGTTTGTCGTTGAGTTGCATGGCTAATGAGATTCTTGGGCATGTACTACAGTTGGGTTTTGGTTCGGATTTGTTTGTGCACAATGCGATCATTCATGTGTTGGTTTCATGTGGAGAATTGTTGGCTGCCCGTAAGGTGTTCGATGAAAGTTGTGTGAGAGATTTGGTTTCTTGGAACTCCATTATCAATGGATACGTTAAGTGTGGGCTGGCAGATGAGGCGTTGGATCTTTATTACAAGATGGGGGCGCTGAAAGTGAAGCCAGATGAGGTCACAATGATTGGAGTTGTTTCAGCGTCTGCGCAGCTTGAAAACTTAGCTCTTGGAAAAAAGCTTCATCAATTCATTGAAGAAATGGGTTTGAATTTGACCGTTCCACTTGCCAATGCGTTGATGGATATGTATGTTAAGTGTAAGAATATTGAGGCTGCAAAAATAATCTTTGAGAAAATGACAAAGAAAACTATTGTTTCATGGACTACGATGGTTGTTGGATATGCCAAATTTGGGTTGTTGGAAAGTGCTGTGAGGCTGTTCAATGAGATGCCAGAGAAGGATGTTGTGCCATGGAATGCTCTAATTGGTGGCTTCGTTCAAGCCAAGCGTAGTAAGGAGGCTTTGGCTCTGTTTCATGAAATGCAAGCCAGCAATGTTGACCCGGATGAGGTTACTGTTGTTAGCTGTTTATCTGCGTGCTCTCAACTTGGAGCACTTGATGTTGGAATTTGGATGCACCATTATGTTGATAAGCATAATCTTACTATGAATGTTGCCTTAGGAACTGCTCTAGTTGACATGTATGCTAAGTGTGGGAACATAAAAAAGGCTTTACAGGTTTTCGAGGAGATGCCAGGAAGAAACTCATTGACATGGACAGCTATAATTTGTGGTCTTGCACTTCATGGACAAGCACATGCTGCCATCTCCTACTTCTCGGAGATGATTAGCATTGGGCTGGTGCCTGACGAGATCACCTTCATCGGGGTCCTATCAGCTTGTTGTCACGGTGGACTGGTTGATCAGGGACGAGAATATTTTTACCAAATGAGCTCCAAATATGGTATTTCCCCAAGACTTAAGCATTATTCTTGTTTGGTGGACCTTCTAGGTAGGGCTGGCTTCTTGGAAGAGGCAGAAGAGCTTATTAAGAGCATGCCTTTTGAGGCAGATGCCGTAGTGTGGGGAGCATTGTTCTTTGGCAGCCGTATTCATGGAAATGTTCATATGGGAGAAAGAGCGGCTTCTAAGCTTCTTGAGTTGGATCCTCATGATAGTGGAATTTATGTTTTGCTCGCAAATATGTATGGCGATGCTAATATGTGGGAGCAGGCAAGGAAGGTAAGAAAGATGATGGAAGAAAGAGGGGTAGAGAAAACACCAGGTTGTAGTTCAATTGAGATGAACGGTTTAGTTTATGAGTTTATAATTCGTGACAAGTCACATCCTCAATCGGAGAAAATTTATGAGTGTTTGACACGGTTAACAAGACAACTTAAACTTGTTGAGATTGAAACTTCTTCATTCAAAGAATTTTCCTTTTGGTGTTAATCTAGGTTCCTAGATTTGAGTTGAGAAACCTACCAAACTCGCTCCCGATTAAGAACCAAGGTAGTATGGGCTACCTCTATCCCACATTGGTTAGAATGGGATGGCCAATGTAGTACTTAGGTGCCTTGGCTCTCTCACCTCAATAGCTAGCTTTTGGAGTGTTGTTCTTCAAGGTGCTTAAGTACCTAACAATGGTATTAGCGCCAGTTGTCGATGTTTCGGAAAGAGTATCGGCAGAGGGTTCTAACTGGGTGTTTCCGAGTGAAGTACTGTCGGTCTAGCCGCCGGGACATCGACTTTCCAGGAATGAGGTATTATTAGGAACCAAGGTTGTATAAGCTACCTTTGTCCCATATTGGTTAGAATGAGATGACCAATGTGGTACTTAAGTGACTTAGCTCTCTCATCTCAATAGCTAGATTTTAGAGTGTTGTTAACCAAAGTACTGGAAGTACCTAACACTCTCACATGCTTGTGCTCCAAAAATATCATCATGGAAAGCCATCTAGCAGCCTGAAGGATTCCCCAGCTGTAAGGATTTAAAAATCCGGACATAGCCTTTGAAGTCTTGGGTCAAAGCCTCTGTGATTTAAACCCCTTCATTCTCCCACAGATAGGCTTTGAGCGGTTGAAGTCTATCTGAAGATTAGTGAGAGATGGGCTATAAGTCTAATACAAGGAGCAAGGCCCTCTGACACCCGGTTTAGAAAAGGTTGTTAGTTCGAGATGATCAAGTTCTTTCTCTCGTAGTCCGAAAAGCGCTTCTGCAGAATCATCATTTGAAGAACCTTCTGAATGGTAAGAAAATGTTCTGTGATGCATGTAATGTAATGAGTTCCTTTTAAGCCTTTTTAGTTTCTTGACTTTTAACTTGCATTTTCTTGTCCAGTTATATTTGAAGCATGACATCTACTTAGCAAGAACTTCAAACAGTTGAAATGAAATGGTAACCAGGTTCGTATTCAGCTTATTTCTTGCCTCACCCTTTTTAAAACAAATCACCAGCGAGTTTTATTTATATGCTTCATGGAATCATATGTAATTGTGGTTGGTGGGTTATGATGATTCATGCATGCTCAACGCGAGTAGCATCTCGATTGTTCTCATAACTTTCATGTACATTTGATTTTGGAAATTAAACTCTCTAGCATTACGTAGAAGTCAAACTTTACTTTAAAAACCATTATAGTCTTTTTGTTGTTAATTGTTTCTTGTTTTTTTTTTTTTAGGAAAATACACTTTTGATCCTTAAGATTCGACTTAAGTAACATATGGGTTCTTGAGTTTTCAAACTTGATATTTTTTAGTCTTTGTCGTTAGTTTTTCGTTAGTGTAACTAATAGAATATGACTGGATTCTTTTTCTTATTTTCTTAAGTTGATATGACATTTCTTCATTAGAAAATAATTTTAATTTTTAAAACTAAAATTAAAATGAAAAGAGACTAATGCTTAGAAATACAATAACCTTCAAAGGAGTTGGAGAGTAACAAAATAAACCGTGCCAAAACAATGACACTGAGATACAATGAAATGAGAGAAAAAAAAAACTCCATAAAAGCAAACCCTTACAATCCTTATTTACAAACCAATAAACGAGAAATATCCTATTGCTATAGATCACAAAAACTTTGAGACCCGTGTCAGCGAGCAACTGAGAAGTTGAGAAACCAATAGCCTACAAATAGAGCTAATTCAAGATCACTAATTGCAATACTAAGGATAAACATTCTATTACAGTACAGATGTGGAATGATGGTTAGATATAAATTTGAATTTCACCTAGAATGGAGTTTTAAATTTTTAATTTTGTGTTGAATAGATTCGTGTATTTTAAAAAATTTGAAAGTTCTAGAACTAAATTTGTAATTTTGAAAGTTTGTGGATCAAATCGAGACACTTCAAAGTTTAGGGACTAAATTTATAATTTAACCTAAAAAGAACTTAATTATTATAAAATGAAGAGAAGAAAAACAAACATAAGAACATAAGAGAAAAATTGAGAGAAGAAAGTAGAAAACATATATGTATTATTCTCAATTGTGTTTACAAATAATCTCTACAACCTCTATTTATAGGGTTGTGTGACAAAAAAGTTATGAAGATTAATAGGAGGTTAATGGATGAATTTGTAACATATATAGGTTATGGACATCTATATAATTATAATATTTATAATACTCCCCCTTAGATGTCCATAATATATAAAATACATGTCTCCACCTTACTAGGAAAAATCCAATGGAAAAAAAATGAAAATAGTATACTTTAATGATTGCCTCAATAAAAACCTTTTTAAGAAAACCCAATGGAAAAACCATAGTCAAGGAAAAAGTGTGCAGTAAATATACTCTTCATGGAAACATCACTTATACATCTCATAGTCGTCTCACTCAAATGTTGTGCACTAACTTCTCAAATGTTGTTGTAAATAACATCTTCATAATAAGTTTGCCAAGTCGTCTTGTCGTCTTTTAAAAAAATTGTTGGATCATGATACCACCATCTTCTTCGAGGTCATGAATGTAAAAGTTTATCTATGATGCTATCTTCATATAATAACATTCTTAGTCAGCCTCATGACTTGTCAGAATTTCAGTAATTGTTATAATTTGCTTCATAGATTACCATAATATAAAAATTCGTCTCCATGTACTAATTAAGTAACCTTATCTTTTTAAGATCTAGTTCTTATGGTTAAATAAATAACTTGTACCTTCACAACCAACTAGATCATAATTAGATTTATTGGAAAATAAATAAATAAATATAAACTAATTCTCAAATAAAAGATAATATATGTTCAACTCTACTCCAATATCTTTCTTTTGGAGGAATATTATATTTATGTAGCAAAATTACCAAAAATACTACAATAGATAATGTATAACAAGAAAATATATAAATGCACTTATTTCCCAAAATTATGGTTTTTCTGGACCTAAAATTATTCATAATCATATCCTTAGATTAGATGATATATCTTTTTCAAAACCACCATAAGAGTGTTAAGTGATGTAACTAGTCCATATAAGATCTTTTATGTATCACTTGATGCAATATCATCTACTTTATGCTTTGTTTCAAAGCTAAGACAAAACTTCGTTTTCTAGAACTTTCATCTAAATTTCTTTCTTCAAAACCTTTATTGCCTGTGAAATATCTTCCAAAGTTTCGAATCATCAACACACATATATATATATATAGTGAATCTTGACTATGATACCATCATATGGACAAATAGAGTTATTTTATAACCTTATTTCAACAAATACTTAACAAAGTGATTATATCACATCCGTCAGGAATGTTTTATAATAATCTCTATGATAAATATAATTATCTAATATTTGAATTATATGATTTTAATACTTTTAATCCTTTAGGGATTTTCATAAATTAAATATCATTATTAAGAGATTCATATAAATGTGGTATGACTACATTTTAAAGATGTATTGTTAAGTTATTCACACACAATGAGATAAATTAGATATCTCATCCTATTGTATCCACCCTTAGAGAATATGTTTCCTCCTAATCAAATACTAACGTTCTTTGCGAGAATGATTGTGAAATTTATTTCGCTTTATATCTTGTGATCTTATTTTATTTATTTTTCTTACAAATACTTACTTATATCCCAAATGTTTGACATTCTCCAATATTTAGATTACTAGTCTTGACAATTGAAAAAAGTTGATTTCTATTGGATTGTTTCTTTCAACATAAGTCAATCTTTTCTATGTTGACATTTTTCAATAGATTTAAACAAATAATACTCATTTTCATAAATAATATCAAGGGCAACATTGTATGTTGTCAACTTATATAAATTTGGGTCCATTCTTTTCATGTCATTATATAATTTATCGAGATCTCGTTATTATCCTCACTTTCTTCGATATTCTTATGAGTACTCATATTTAGGATTTCTTCTAGAATATCACGTATTCTTAATTAAGTCATTTTGATTATTGACTACTTCTTTTTCGATGATATCTTTGGAACCCATTTATTTATCGCACTCCAGGCATGTGCATACAACTTGTTGCATTGAGATATCAATTTTACATGGTGTATTTGCAACCATTATATATACTTTAGTCATTTTCTTGCAACTGTAAATGCTCTATAAAATAATCTAGCATTTGATTTGCAATATTTTACAAATCAATTATCTTTTGAACTTCTAGTTCAAAGTGATCTATATGGTGATAAAAATGAGACACTATTTATGCATTTTATTCAATTTTTTTCCAATTTCTTAATTCTTCCGCCTAATGTTGGAAAATTTGTCTCATTAGCAAATTGTATAGTAATTATATTACCTGTCAGGGTTCAAAACTATTTAATAATTGATGTGAAATCAATTTCAACGTTAATTTATAACCTTTTTGAGGACTCACTTTAAATTGTTCCATCATCTTAACTGTTGTTTTTGAACAATAATTTAAATATGACTGCACAGCTTGCATATGAAATATATTTAGCCTTGGCCATAAGCTCATAAGTCATTGACTTAGAGCATACAACATAACATGATTTCATACAGATTTAAAAGTTTTGCTATTTGAACATAAGCTACCGGATGTTCAACACTTATTTCAATCAATATAAAATAATAATTATCAAATGTTTGGGATGTAGACTCACTGACATTATTAAAACAAAAATTTTAAATTTTACAATCATGAAATTTGTGCTCCTATCTTAACTATTTGAGAAACTAACCTAACAGATGTTAGGTTTTGATAGGATAATAAGGATATATATGAACATCAACCGGACGTGTCAACAAAAATCATAAAGTATTTAAATGGTTCACTTGGTGGATTAATAAGTCGGTTCCAAAAATAGGAGAGGTTCAATTTCAATTTTAGTTAGTGAGAGTATGGTAATTAATCTCTTAAGATCAAGCCACACATAGCAATTTATTTATTTTGATAAATCTTCTAGTTATTCAGTGGATGTCGATGTATATTTCTAATAATTATTTTCACTATTGACCCAAAATGACTCATCATGTCAAATAAAAATATATTTGGATCAATGAATTTCAGGTTCATTGTTGCATATATTTCAATTACACGAATTTGTGTAATACAATTAAGAAATAAAAATACACAATTTTCTATCTATATTTCTCGTAGGAGACGATAGTTATAGTATATAAATATCATATATCATTCTTATTATTAATCAACTCTCTAGATAATATCAAATACAACATATAACTTCCAAATTTATTGAATTTCTCTTTTATTTACAAGAGAATAAAGTACATTAATGGTAAATTTTGCTCTTCTAGGCAAAATAATATTTTCTTTTCCGAAATCTTTAATAATCAGGTCTATAGGACTCAATATCATATTTGATTTTTCGCTTCAAGCCTTTTGAATTTTGAGAACATATTGTCTACTTTAAGTATAATATGCATAGATACACTATATGCAAAATATAAATATAAATTATTCTTATTCTTCTCGGAAGATTCAAAACCAATCTAAATATCTCATATACAAGTGGGTCAAAAAGAATAATCATCTCTTTAGGAGATTCTAATAAATTTGTAACATCAAAATAATACCATATTTAGGGGTTAAAAAGATAGTTATCTCTTCAAGAGATTGAATTAAATTCTCAAAACTTGCTTTCACATTTTCTTTTTCATTATTGAGGATTTTATTTTCAAAAATACTTTTAATGTACAACAGGTACAATAATATTGTTTCTTTTGCATCACATTTGAAAAATAAAATTCTCTTTCAAAACATTATGTGTGTGGTTTTAATTGAATTATTTCTTCCTTTATGACACGATTCCGACCACAATGATTAAATATTGAAACATTCACTTCAGGGAATGATATCAAACTATCTAGTCGAAATTCCTTGTTATATGCTCATTCATTTTATTCAACCTTAAAAGAGATTAGATAAAAGTGTCATCACAATGTTTTTCAAACTTTCTTTCTCAAATTGCTAATGCAAGAGCAAAGTGTTTGGTATATGAAAGTAATATATGTTTATTAGTTTATAAGTATTTATTAACTTAAAATATGTGCAACTACATATGCAAGACAAAAACAATGAGCACTAATTGATTTATGCAACTTCAAGTGCATTAAATTAAAACCAGCTTTAGGAAGAGTAATTAACTATTATACATAATTTTCATAAACTTTGTCGGGAGAGAATTTAATCATATACATATATCCATTATAAATTTCAAAAGTTCGCAAATTTATTCACATGAGAATGATTAAAATATTCAACAATCAAAGAAATTTCAATATCAGCATGACAAGAATTTGACTAATTTTTTAGCTCCTAGATAAAGGTGTTCCCTTTCGGTTAGCTTAAATACCTTAATCTAGCAAGAATAATCCTTAGACAGAGTTTCCATATAGTCAATTTTATTATTTTTAATTCATTAATATTTTAATTAATAGCTAATTAATATATTAATGACTCAAGTGAAACATTAAATTTTATTTTTAATCTAAAAAAATTAAATTACTTAATAAATAATATATAATATTTTAAAATCTTAAACCTTTCAAAATAAAATTAAAAATAGTCTTGGATATTTATTATAATCATATTTTAAATATAAAAAATGGTATTATTGAAATATAATCTTAATAGATAAAGGATAATATAAGTAGGAGAGAATCTTAATCCCTATTAGAAATCTTCCGACCATTAGAAAGATGAAAGATAAACATCCTAATTTCAATTTTCCTATTAAATATATAAACATATAAACTAATTAACAAATAAGATCATAATTTACAACCTTAGCCCTAAATGACATACTTTATGCAAAGTAACAAACAATTGTAGACATATATGACAATTTATAATTTGGTAGTCTTAAGATATTGAAGACAATTTAAATTACTAGAGTTTAAACTCAAGATATATCTTGATTGACCATATCAATTTTTCTTTATCAAAAGTTTTTTCGTGCAGATTAAACACCAAATCAAGAATAAACATTACCAATTTTTTTTATTCAATTGATTACTTGCTTGTGTTTGCACATGCACGGACACAATCACACAAGTAAACATTTATCATATAATTTTATCTTTTCCACACAAATAAAAACTTAAAAAGTAGATTAATTTTGTTTGTAGGTATGCATCACATTATTCAAAATTTGTTTTCCATACAATCATAATCTCCACCACGAGTACATAGTTCGATTCTTATAATTTCAAACCTCATTCACAACAAATTTAAAAAACTCATAAAAGTACATAAAATTTAGAAATTGATCAAACACAAAAAACCTAATTAACGTCAAATTTGCAATTCAATTTCACAATCTACATATATTGCTTATATGAAAAAAACACTCACCTTCTTTTGGACTTTAGTTCTAATAGAAAAAAGATGAATGATGGTGATGAGAAAACCAACGATGAATACATCAAACACATACGTATAATCTTGTTTCCTCTAACTCAAACAAGACTAAATCACCAAAATCAAAATACTCACCATATTTGAACAAAATTCTAAATACCTAAAAAATTATGAAGAAAATTCTAGCGGGTCTTTAGCGTCCTTGATATTCCAATGAATCAAATCTAATCTACTACAAAATTTTCAAAGTGTTAGAGCCTCATGTTGACGTATTACAAAATGGAGAGAAAAGAAGAACAAACATAAAAACATAAGAGAGAAATTGAGAGAAGAAAGTAGAAAACATGTATATATTATTCTCAATTGAGGTATGTTTACAAATGATCTCTGCAACCTTTATTTATAAGGTTGTAAGAATATTGGTTATAATAACCAAACATAAATAGGGGACAAAAATATGGAGATTAATAGGAAATTAATGAATGAATTTATAACCTATAGAGGTTATGGACACCTATATAATTATAATATTTATAATACTAAACAACTTTTTCTTAGCTATAGTAACAAAAAAAAAATAATAATAATAAATAAATAAATAAATAAAATAATGAACGACAAAAAAAAAAAAACCCCAAAAATTCAAACATCAAGGGTTAGAATATCGATTTTGAAAACTCAGGAACCCAAATGCAACCAAATCCAGACCTTAGAGACCAAAGGTTTTTTTTTCCGATTTAACAGTGTTTTTTGGACAATTGATGACTAGATGTTTGTATATATAAGCATTGCCACCTACAGTATGTCTAATGTCAGGTAGAAAAACATGTTAGACTTTTTCTTAAAAGAAATAGGATTATTAAAATTATTTACCCAAAATGTAAGGATGAAAATAGAACATTTGAATTGAATACTTTATAAAAGACTATAACAAAACTTTTAAAACTCTGAAGACTAAAATGAGATTTAAACCATAAAATATAGTCTATATTATCGTATGATTTGTGAGGTTTGTTGCAAGAACATTTATTATGTGGATTTTGTATGCTACTTCTCATCCCTCTTACTCATTGTGACCATAGAACTATAGATTATGAAGGACCCTTTAGTTCCTCTCCTTTGACTTTTTGTCTTATGCACCTCATCTACTTCATCCCATAACCATATAACATGAGGAAAATTATTATTATTATTATTTTTTCTTCAAATCAAGTGTCAAGATGTATGCACCCGTGGTCCATGGATTCCAATATGTCTACATGATTTTCAGAATATAGTTACAGTTCCTTTTGTGATGCAAGTTATGTATAATCAAATTAGAAGCCATTTTATTTGGATACTATTTAAGGGCTTTTGAGTTAGGAGTGAAGAATTATGTTTGTGTTTCAAGTGAGAAAGAACGACAATCAACTTTTTCTTTGAATTATAAAAGAAGTTCAATGCTAAGCTAAGAACATATTTGGAATAGGAACGTGGAATATAAAATCTGAGTTGTGGTGCCTACATATAGATAATAGGTTAGATTACAAGTTTAGTCCATCAACTTTAAGGTTTGTGGATATTTGGTTACTTAACTTTCAAAATTATCTAATAGGTCTTAGAACTTTCAATTTTTACTTCCAATAAGTCCCTGAAATCTTCAAGACTCAAAATTGAAATGAAAAGTTCCATTAAACATAAAATTCAAATTCATACCTAAATAGAGTTGTCTATTTAATTTTTTTTAAATATACTAATGATCTATTAGTGTAACACTTCGAGTTTATGAGGAGGACATGAATGAATCGAGATCACATCTAAATGAGAGGGATCTTGACGATATGTAAGTATGATTAAGAAAGGCTTACAAGATTTGAAAGTTGATCTATACTAACGAGGTGCACCTTCCTTTTCGGTGGCTTAAGCTTAATTTAATCATAGGAACTCTAAAGTTAAGCATGGTTAATTTGGAGCAATTCTATGTTTGGTGACAAAAGCATGTTGAAAAGATCCGTGTTAGTTTGATCCTAGGCTTGAGGCGCTACAATTAGACATGTGACAGTTTGGAAACTTGTTAGATATTTTTAAAGCTTAGGCATCTATAGACACAAAATTGAAAGTTTATAAACTTATTAGACACATTTGAAAGTCTAAGGACCAAATTAACATAAATCTCAAAGTTGAATGACTAAACTTACAATTTAGCCTAGTTAATACATAATGGTAATTAAAAACTTCAAGAACAAGGAAGTTTAGAGACTACTCGAATTGAGTATATTAGTAATTTTTTCTTAAAGTAAAATTGGACTAAACTTGGAGATAGAGAAGTGTAACATGCAATACTAATTTTATATAGCAATGATTAAAACATTATAAGGGACATACACATTGAGCATATGCTTAGTAGTTTCAAGTACATACACTCTTTTCTTTAAAGTTCGTTTAAACTCTTCTAAGTAGTATGGTATTGATTACTTTAGTATTGTCGTACACAAACATTGCTCAAATGACTTTCAATCTTCTAACTTGAAATTATTTCAAATAACAAAACTTAGCAAGATTAAACTTAGATAATGAATGGAAGATGTAATTGATTGTGACAACGTCTATATAGTTTTCAAGAGATTTGAAGAGGAAAAGAAAGAGTAATTGGGGAAGAGTGGATGTGTGATGTGTGAGAGTCCACATGAACAATTGTGGCAGATTAGGAGACACAAGGAATAAAGAGTAATATTCAGTGCTGTCCTTGGCCTTTCTCTTTCTCTCTGTTCCAATTCACATGTTCTAACTCTTAATTCTGATTCTGACTGCAAACGAGCTATATATATATAGAGGGACAGGTACGTAGGGAGGGAGGTTTAAATACTACTTTGGTCTAGTACTTTTTATTTTAGTTCATTTTTGCTGTTGTATTTTTAAAATGTTCATTTTTGTCATTGTACTTTAAAAAAGTGACATTTTTTCCTTTTTTTTTATTTTTTTATTTTTACTTTATTTTTATGGGATCAAAATGAAGTTCAACTATCAAAATGATCCAAAATTGAAAGACCAAAATTGTATATATATATATATATATATATATATATATATATGTATGTATTTGTCTATGGCCCATTTGTTAATACTTGTGTGATTGCTTTCATCCATGCTAGACAGCATCATCCAGACTGATTGGATGGACAGCCATTATCACACTCAATGCCAAGTAGTATGTTTTAATCATCATTCAACTATTGTTTTTCACCCACTTTTAGTCTATGTAATTCCGTTTTAAATAATGGTTTAAAATTTTAGTATATAACAATTTAGCTTATGCATTCTCAAATTTTATAATAATTTAATTCATAAAATTTGATATGTAACTTTTGTCAATGTACGTGGGAAAAAAGTTTTTTTTTTTTTTAAAAAAATATATTATGTTCTAGTCTTTCGTGCTCGAGTGCTTTTTCAATTTAGGTCCCATTGTCCGTTGGTAATGAGCTACAACTACCAAGACCCTTACTTAGAATAGTTTCCTTTGTCCTATATTGTAAGTTTAAGGGTTGAGAAGATGATATAAATGTGAGGGCTCTCCAAGAGACTTGCAAAAGTGGATAGAGTGGTAATTTAGCCTCTTTCCCCATGCGTGCGCCGTCGTTGTCCAATCAAGTGGGGGTACTCGCACAAAAAAATATATTTTACTTTTTTCTTTTTGAGTTTTTAAACCGTTATTGCTCTAATTATGGATATGAAATTAATGAAAAATTATTTCCTCAAGACTTAAGACGTTTTTGTTTTTATTCTTAAAAACTAGAAGCCATATTTGAACATGCAGAGATTATCTTCTTGATATTCTTCTTCCTTCACACTGTTCTGAGCTAGTTTTTTTTTTCTCTTTGATTCCAACCTTTTTTTGACGAGTGCACATTTAAGGTAGGTGTTGTGCTCACCAGGTGAGCAACTAGAATTAATGATTTGCACTGAGGTAGTACCGAATTTGCTTTCAAGATAGTGGTTTCCATGATAAAACGATAGAGATTTGAAATTGACAACAAATAACATTCTCCCTAGAAGTAGTGGAAATTATTTTTTCTCCCTCCTAAATAATCTAATATTAGTCATTAGTCAATTTTAACATGCTCTAAAAGAAATGACATAATTTAATAATATTAGGACATAAAGGACTATTGAAACTTTTTGAACACTTGGGAGCAAATTGAAAAAAATATTCAAACAATTGAGTAAAGAATATATTTGGCTATATTTTACTCAAATAAATTATGTAGACCATTTGCTATAATCTTAATTTCAATTTGATTTCCATGTTCTTTTTAAGGTTATATGAGTTATATAAAGATTTAGAAATGACAAATGAATTTTATGATGTGATATTCTTTGCTATAATCTTAAGTTGTATTGGTTGAAAAAACATGAATTTAAATCAATATTTTAAAGGATTAGTTTGATTGAAAAGTAGAAAAGTGAAGGTAAAATGAATCTTGTTTATATATATATATATAGCTATGCTCAATGTTTACACATATGTTTACAATAATGTTAGTTGTTTTCAATTTGCGTTATGGAATCCAAGAATGACAATATGTGGATCTAGGAATTCTAAACATAATAGGGGTCATGAAGTTTAAAGTTAACGAATAGTCTTGAGATTGTACTTCGTGAACTCTGATATATCATAAGACTCAACTGTATTTATATATATGATAAGATAGTAGCATTGATAAAATTTCATGTCTTAATAAGTTAAGATTAATCAAGATGATAGGATCAAAACACTTATGAACCACTTAGCTTAGTAAACAAAATTCAATCTGATGTGATTAAGAGTAACAAAATGATTTATCAAACAATATAGATTAAGGGTATTCAATTGAACATAGTTCGACCATCATATAGTATGTGTTCCCACGACCAAGAGATCAAAGGCTTAAATCTCTATACTCCATGTAAAACTTAAGTGTTCAAATAACTCGTGTAACCCACACAACCTCACCCAAACTATAAAGATTTAGGATTTATTTTAAAGTTCAATTCAACCCAACCAAGATTTCATAAATTAAATTTAGGGAAAAAAACCTATTGGTCCTGAGTTGTGAAGAAAAAATGTGTTTGGTCTCTAATGTTTCGAATTAGTCATTTTAATCACAGGTTTAAAAGGTCCATTTACTAACAAAACCATTAAATTTAAATAGAAAATTGACTGATGTCTGATAAGTTAAAATGAGTTGTCAAAGTGAGCATAACTTAACTGACATATGAGCGTGTTATTAACCACGAGTTTTGTGGTTCGATTCCCCCTACCCCTAATTGTATTAAAAAAGAACAGAGGTTGGAAAAATAATATTCTTAGTCTTTCCTCCTCTTTGTTAAAGCATACAAAATTAAGTTTGATATGAGTAAGAGAAACTATATGACTTTAAAGAGAGAGGCACACACACTCTATTTCTTCTTTAGTACAATAGGGGTAGGGGATTTGAACCATAGACCTCTTGGTCACAAACATATACGAAAGTCAGTTGAGCGATGCTCGATTTCACACACACACACAAACATTATGGATTAAGGGTATTCAATGAACATAGCTCAACTATCATATAATAAGTTTCTTTAACCAAAAAGCCAAAGGCTTAAATCTCCCTATTCCAATTGAAACTCAATAAACATGTAATTATACATAGTGTTCAAATAACTTGGTATCCTACACGTTCAAATAACTTGGTATCCCACACAAATCTCACCCAAATCGTAAGGGTTTACGATTTTTATGTTCGATTCAATTTGACCAAGATTTCATAAATTAAATTAAGTTGAGAAAATTAAGGGTGTGTTTGGAATACCTTTTAAATTGTTTAATTTAAAAAATAAGTGATTTTGAAAGAAAAACAAATGTTTGGTGACCACTCAAAATGAATTTTGAATGGCATTAGTGTTCTTATTTTAAACTTTTTTTTTTCAAAAGTGTATGAAAATAATTTTTTGAAAAACATTTATTTTTTAAGTTAATCCAGACCTTAAATCTTTTGTTCCCAATTTTTTTTAAGTTGTTTTCAAATATAATAAAATGAGTCAACTTATTTACAAATATAGTAAGATGTTAGTGATATATAGACACTATTAGACATCTATCAGTGTCTAACATTTTGTTATATTTGAAAATATTTCCAACTGTTTTGTCATTTAAACCAATTTTTTAGTACCATTAAACTATCCCTAAAATGGTACTAAAATATTAAGTTTAATTTTGGATTTTTTTAACCTCATTTAAAACTCTATTATACAGAAGATGCATCTCGAAAATAATGGTTCTTTTCTTCTTTTTTTGTACACTCCATAAATTAAATTAGGAGTTCCACTTCCATTTCAATCCGTCACTTGGAAAAAAAAACTATACTTTTTAATGTACTTTCATAAACTTTGTCTCCCTATTTTCTTCACAAAAAAAAAAAAAAAAAAATCATTGAGCCTTTTGAATATTGAATCACTTTTTGGATGGGTACTAACATATATACAAATGTCTAATAGACATTACTTTTTATTTATTGTTACAAAAATTATGATAAATTATTGGAAAATATGTAAAAAGGAGTAGTAAATTAACTTACCATGCATTGAGATGCCTAAGAAAAAGTTCTAAAGCATGATGACATTGAGGAAAAAACATTTAAAGCATGATGATGGGTGGAATAAAATAAATGTTTTTTACAAAAAAAATATAATAAACATGTTTTCTTTAATGTTTATGTTATTATAGCGGTTCGAGAAACTACGTCGATAGATAAAGAAAAAAAACAATTAAGAATATTTTATAGCATGAAAAACCATCATATGAATAATTTGACTTATCTTGCGATCAAAATGAGAGTCCTCCAAGTTTGGAGACATCAATTTAACGTAATAAAAGATATTCAATTTCATATATCTTTTGGTTGTGTGTTATGCTAAGATCGATTTACTGATATGGGTCAAGGTCGAGAGTTTAAAGTGATAGGAGGCCTGAGATGGCAAGCTATAGTAAACAAGATCCCACGTTCGACTAAGAACCACTCTATGGTCTTGGGAGACTGATCCCGAGTGGATTGGTTTTAGGACCCATGAAAGGGGCTGCTTAAAGGACCTATGGAGAACCTTAGTAGGACCCATGAGGAATCTAAGGGGAAGCTTAGAGAATTCATGAGGAAGCTCAGATGACCCACAAAGAGCCTCAATAGGATCCACAGGGAACTAAGAAGACACATGAAGGAGCTAAGATGACCCATGGAAGACCCTAGTGTCCCATGAAGGACATTAATAACTCATAGAAGATCTAATAGTCTCATGGAGGACCACTGTAGGACCCATGGAGGACTTAGGAGTCACATAGAGGACCTTGGATGATCAATGGAAGACCTTGATAAAAACCATGAAGGAGCTAGGAGTTACATAGAGGACCCTAGAGAACCTTAGAAGCCAAATGAAGGACTTTGGAGAACTCATGGAGGACCTAAATAGCACCATGGAGGATCGTGGAGGATCCATGGAAGACTTCAATATGAGCCATGGAGAATCTAGGAGTCACACGAAGAAACTTGGAGGACTAATGGAGGACTTAATTAACAATCCCTTGAAAGGGCCTTGAAGGGAATCTTGAGTGACCTCTGTCGGACCTTAGAGTGATCGAGTTTGGAATTGTCCAAATTCTCAATGTACGATCCCTAAAGGAATCGTTGAGGAGTTGGATGGGTGGTCCACTTAAGTATTGTTTATAACCTCAAGTGGTGATAGTGTAATTACCCAACAAGTAATAGCTAAACATTTCACAAAATTTAAGAGGGACAGTTATGAGCCAAAGCATCAGTTACACGTTAGTAGCCTATATAAATGATCAAAGTCATCGGTTGAATATATCATAAATCCTGTATTATTTTCTACTATCAAGTCACTCACAAACCCAAATATTGACTCGAAGATCAGAGTAAGTGGACTGACACCACACTAATGTTCAATTTATTTTGTCTTGCAGGACACTCATACTATATTTTTAAGATATTAAATATACATACCTATAAAACAATATGCAATCCAAATAGACTGTTTACAGTAAAAAATTTAGATACTCATCTCCATGTCCAAGATTATATTATAAAAATAAATTTCTCTATCTGACTAAATTAAGGAATCCAAGGTTATGTCTCTATGAACAAAAAGAAAAAGAAATGTCATCTCTACTGTCACATGAAAAATGACAAATAATAAAAATAAAATCTATGCATAAAATAAAGAAAAGACATGGATTCTTTTAAATGATTCTTAACAATCTCCCAACAGTCACCTACTCACCTTTTAAAAGAGTCAAGAATGTGAGATGAGTGTTGGTCATCCTTCTTCAACTATATTCTCTTTCTAAATCAAGGTCAAACACTTCCAAAGACATAAAAAAGAAAGAAAACAAATACTTGGAATAATTTTGATCCATTTTCTTTTCTTTTTTATTTTTTATTTCACAAAGTTGTTTAGATAGTCAATCCATTTTCCAAACTAACCCAATATTAAGAAAATACTTCAATTTCTTTGATATTTTGGTTCCATTTATTCTTTGTTTTTTTTTTTAAAGGTATTGTTCGAATAAAGAAGACAAGAGATTATATATACGTAAAATTTTTTAATAGATGATAAATAAAGCAAACAAGAGTAAAATAGACGAGTAAAATTGGTTGCATTTTAGTTCAACAACATTTAGAAGTGGAGAATTTAAACTTTTTAAGTGTTTGTATGACTTAACTAATTAAGCAACATGCAAGTTAACTATGTGATTTGACTATAGTGTAATTGTTAAATTAACTAACATTTATTTAGTGGAGACATGTCATAGCCATCTAAATATAAAATTAATATCGAACTGAATAACTCAACAAAATATAGTGGTATTGTTCATAAAAAAAATTTGTAATTACGTTGCTTTAAATGACAAATATTTCACCTTGATTTGTTTAACTATTCATTTAATATATTTTTCGTACATATCTCGAATAATCTCATTTTAGTTAATAATAAAAACTAGATAAAATTTCAATTCAAATCCAAATATGGAAATGAAAACTTTGAAACTTTAGGCACTAGACGAACAAAAAGTTTAAATTATATATTTTTTTTCTCGTATTTTCAATTTTAGTTAGTATATTTTTAAATTTTAATTTTTTGATCCTTTGTAATTTTAAAGCATCAATAGCCATCCTACACTTTTAAAAGTAATCCTTTTAATTTTTTCTATTTTATTTTATTCTTTAATTGTTTTTAATCAAAATTTCAAGTTTTTTTACAAGTTTTTAGAGTCGAAAGTGGCCACTTCTTAAAGAGGTTAAAATAGACTTTTGCAATTACATAAATAAAAATGAAACGTATTAAAAATGTAGAGCCAAAATAGACCAAAATAACTACTAAAATAGAGTTTTTATTTAGGGCAATTGCAAATATAGTAGTCAAACTCAAAATAATAATTGATATAACACGATGCAAAAAAATTTGTAAATATAGCAAAATTTAAATGTAGCTTTCGAATATATTAATGATAGAGTCTATCACCGATAAATTTTACTATATTTGAAATTATTTTGAGAATTCATCGTACACTTAATTATCCATTGATGTTTTTCTTTTTTCAGATGTTCATCACTTTTCAGTATTGAAAAAATATATATTTTAATAAAAAAACCAAAATTGGAAGGAAGGTGAGTGGGCAGTTGGACAGTTGAAGAAAGTATCGCCCACGCGCTCACCTATCATTCAACGCGTGCCAACCAATCGCCTCCCACAAAACGACAAACAACCCATACAAAGTGTTAAAAAAAAGAAAAAAAAAAAAGAAAAAGAAAAAAATCAATGTTAAATTACAATCAATATAGTTTTGAAAGTCTTCAACTTCTTTTTTAGCAGAACATTCAAGAGGAAGGTTTTGAACCTCCGATCTTTTATAAAAGAGTGAATGTATTTATAAATTGTCATTCACATAAATTTAATTTAGTTTTAAAAGTCCCAACTTAATCCTTATAATTTGGTTAAATTTGATGAAGCCACCATAAATTCATTTTAATTAACCCAAGAAATTCATTCCTTTCAAGTTTCTATCCTTCAAAATTAATACTCTTTTTAAAATTCGTTAAAATAGGTTTTTTTTTTTTTATCCCTTTCTACCAAGATCGACCATCTACATTTGAATAAAAAAGTTAACCTTTTAATCTTATTGATTGTTTTGGGCTTTATCAGTGAAATTTCGAACAAGATTAACTCCTAGGTTCTATTAATTTTTCCAAAATGTTGTATAATCCTTCCAAATCTTATATCTTTTCAATTTTTTTCCAAATTTGATCCTCTTTACCAAATCTTATATCAAATTATTACGTCATTTTTCAAATCTTTAGCCTAATTTTAAATCTTGCAAAAAATTAAGTAAGATTTGGGAAATATAAAGAATTTTGATGTTAATTTGTCGGAGATTCCACCGAGAAACCCAATATATATAGAATTTTGGTGTTGATCCTGCCCAAGATAACACCGAGATTCTTTATATTACTTTTTTTTTTTTGTTTTTTTGCAAAATTTGTTCTAAGATTGGAAAGATTCATAATATTTGGAAAATTAGTTGAATCTCGGTGTCAATACTATTTTACATATTCTCGCTAGTCGGTCTTGGCCTAGATGGACCGAGAAAAACTATTTTAACGAGTTTTGAAAAAAGTCCTAATTTTGAAAGATGAAAATTTGAAAAGCTATTTTTGACAATTTCCTAGAAACTCCCTACGTCTCTAGCATTCCTTTGACATGAAGCTAATTTGAAGAAGTCAAGAGGAATGATAATAGTATAGAGTGAATAAAAACATCTTTTAATACAACAACTATGGAGTATAAAGATTTAAACTTTTAACCTTGAGAGAAGTACATGTTAATTAACATCGAGTTATGCTCAATTGACAATAAAACACCTATTACTTACTCTAAAGCCAAAAATCTAACATTTAATATAGGTTAAATTACAGTTTAATGGTTGAACTTTAAAGTTTGTGACTAAATGTCTTTCCCTAAATTTTCAATTTTATTACTAAAAGGTCCTTGAATTTCAAAAATATCTAACAAGTTTCAAACTTTCAATTTTGTATCAAATAGGTCTCATACAAATTCAAATAAAACTCTAAACTTTTAATTACGTGAAATTGGAAAAACTTCAAATAGGTCAAATACCTATTAAATACAAAATTGAAAGTCTAAAAGTATCGACGCTTTAAAGTCATAGACCAAATAGACATAAATCTAAAAATTCATCGACACATTAGATAAATTTTAAAGATCGACCAAATAAATATACTTTTGAAAGTTTAGAGACTAAACAAAAAACATCACATAATGTGAAATTTTGATTATACCATAAAAATTGGTTAAATGACCAATTTGGTTCCAATGGTTAGAAAAAAAATTAAAATTTAGTCCTTGTGATTTTAAACATGAGAATTTGGTTCCTATAGTTTGAAGAAATTAGAATTTAATTTTATGGTTTAGAAAAATTTTGAATTTAATCTATACTTTAGGACTATTTATAAGAACCAAAATTTTAATTTTAAAAGAATAAATTCTAATTTTTTTTCAGCTATAGGAATAAATTTGCAATTATCAAAACAATCTTTTCTTACACCATATCAAAATAAAATTACAGAGAGAAGAAATTTGTAAATGAAGAGAAGATGAAATGGAATCTCTTCTCGCACGCAATCAAAGAAAACTAAGTGAATTCTCACAAACAACAAAAGGAGCGAAAGAAAGCGAGAGAAATTCTCTAAGCCTTCGATCCAAATTCGCCGAGAAACCTACAGAACCACAATCATTCAACCATAGACTCTCTCTCTTTTCCCCATCAAAGTTGATCATTGTCGGTTTCTTTAATCCCTTCCCTCTTCCTTTCGAATCAATCGATTACCCTTTTCTTTTTCTTCTCTTTTCTTTCCCCATTTCATTTTTCCTCTCGTTTTCCAGAACCCCTTTTGTTTGTTTCCTTCATCTCTTTCTTCTACACTTCCCTTTCACTTCTTCCTCCAATTGGGTTCTTTTCTGCTGACCCACATGTTCTTTTGAGCTTTTCATCCTTGGGATTCGGCGTCGGAGCTGGTTGGTTGTCTTGTGCGGATCGCTCCGTCGTTGAATTGTGAGTTTCAAACCACCTACATTTGGTTTTTTTTCTTTTTGTTTCTGTTTGTGTTCAAGACTGTGGCATGGTTCGTTTGATTGTGTTTAATTTGGATGGAACAAGGGAGATTTGGGGTTGAATGATCGCTTGTTTGATTTCTCTTTTTCTTTTATGTATGTTCTGCATCAGCAGTTGCGAAATGCAGAAGGAATTAGGGTGTTTAATTCCGAATGTACTCTTTGATTATGTTTCCTTCGTTAATTGTTGCTTGGTTTTGGAGAATTTGGATTTTATCAGTTTTCTTATGGGATCTGGTAGCTTAGTGATTTGCTGAGACATGGTTTTGGCTATGGCAGATAGTTTTAGGAGAAATGTCTTGTCTGATCCGTGTAATTTGTGTTTGTGTTTGCTGAATTACTGCTGCTTCTTTGATCTAGGACATCAGAAACTCTAGGGGGCTGGTATTTCATGATCTGTTTCTCACATTTTGGGGTAAAATAATACTGCGTTGTTTTTTGGTTGGAACAGTTTAGTTTGATAGATAATCTTTTGTAATGGATTGGCTTTGGTAAACAGTTTGGAGTGGCTTTTTGCTCTTTTAATTTATTGCCTGGAATATTCTTTTGATTTTGTGATGTTTCTGTATTGTACAGAATATTTGTGGGATTCAGTTGTATATGAAATGAGTTGGAACAACACGCAGACAGAAGTTCATCATGTTAACACCAGTTATCCTTATAACACTGCTGGAAGTTTTTTGGAATACTTTGAAGGACTTACCTATGAACATGTAAATTTCATTTTTTCGGGTGCTTCACATTCTCAGCCTCAGGTACTTTAGATCTGCTTGTTTCTGTGTTTCGAACTCCAGAACTTGATTTGTTCCTTGCTATCAAACTATTCAATTGATCATTTATTTATTTATTATTACTTTTTTAGGCTTGTCCGTCGTTCTAACTTTATGGAGAATTATCTTCTTTGCAACACATGATTATTTTCTTTGTTTGTGAAATGAAAGGACTTAGTATGTGCATTTTTTTTGGACGGCACTGCATTTATTCTCTAGGGAGTAATTTTGGAGAAGTTTATTTGCATTTCTTTGTCTTTTCTATGTCTGACCTTCCTTTTTGAGGTGAATCTTCTTTCAAGTTGAAAGTTTCCTTTCTCTCTTCTTAACTTATAAGCTGGCAAATTGTATATTCGGACATAGTGCTCCTCTCTCTATAGTGGCTTTAATTAGTTTAGATTGCAGATGGAAATGGAAATGTACTTATTTTAAGTTTCACACTTGCAGGAGAATGTTTATCCTCCACTGAATTCAAACTTTTACAAGTTTGGGTTTTCAGATTTTGGGAGTCCTACCTATTACAACCAACCTCAAGCTTATAGGGTGCATGATCATGAGCCCATAATTTATGAACATAGAAGGCTAGAAAGCTCTGCAACTCAGCCTAATTTGCAGAGTACAGTAAATCCTGAATTCGAAGAAATTTCAAATACTACAGCATTTGACAACCATGTAGAATGTAAGTGATGATTCTCAGTAGTTAGATAATTCCCATTCCCTAAAAAGGGGTTTTCCAATTGTTTTGTATCTGTTGGGTTCACCATTGAGGTCTCGTAGAAGTATGCAAAATATTTACTTTTGTAGCGATGTTCTCGGTAGGTTTGAAACATAAAAGGTTGAAGGGTTCTTTTAATATAAAAAAGTAATTTATCATTAATATTCATTAACATAGAGAATAGCGGTGCTCATCTTTGTACTTGTTTCTCAAGAGTTCAGTAACGTTACATCTTGAGAGAGACCCTAGTGAGGTTTCATGTTTCTCTTTGAGCTTCAGTTTCAAAGACGTTTTGTAATTATTCCCTAGGCAATATTTTACGTAGTTGGAAACCCTTTCACTAGGGGTTTTGTGGGGTTGATTTTTTTCATGTGCCCTTGTATTGTTTCATTTTTTTCTCAATGAAAGTAGTTGTTTCTAAAAAAAAAAAAGTAGTTTTTTTTTTAAGAAAAAACGTTACACCTTGAGAGAACACTGCATACATGGATGAACTAATAACTCTTGTAGAGATTCAGTTTTTGTTTAGTTGAATGTTGAAAAGGAATATGGTTCTTAAAACACAGATCTCCCTTGAAATTTTAGTGATTGCTTTATCTCTAAATGCTTCATAGTTTTCCTCTCTCTGGTAGCACTAACAACAGATTTTCTCTCAGGTCCAAGGAGACACCATAATTCACATGATTTTCAGGTTCATGGCTTTTTATATGGCTTGAAAAATCAACTTTCCACTTGAAACATGTTTTATAAAACTTGTTTGGTCGTGTAGTTTTGCTCAAAATCACTGATGAACAGATCTTTATCTTTAAGTGTAGGTTATCTGGCAAGACAATGTAGATCCTGATAATATGACTTATGAGGTTAGTGCATTTGACAAATTTTTTGTGTACTTGTTTTTTTTCCTTTTATTTGTAAGTGAAAGTATCAATTTCCATCAATGTCTGGAACCCCATAGTCAGAAGAACCAAATAATGCAAGTTACAATGGTCATGTCATCTCCAAAAGTTATGGGGACGAATAAACCATGGGAATTCTAATATTAGTTTTATGATTTCCAAATGCTTGAAGCTACCTTTGATATTAAATAAGAATTTAAACTGGATGCGATAGAATAACTGTAAGGAACTTGGAAAAAAATCTTTTGAGGATATGCCAGAACGTGATGAGACATTAAAATACGTAAGTTTAGAAAAGTTAGTTCTTCCGAACTAAGCATAGGTCAACTAGTATACTCAACCAAGAGGTTAAGGTTCTAATCTCCTGTTCCATGTTATTGAACTCATAAAATTAGTTTGATGAGGATATAGGGGCTCTATGATAGACCTGCTGAACTATTATCCTGGGGTCAAGATGTTATGTTTGTTTTTCGAACTAATGCTAAACAAACTTCGCATCTTCCATCTGATCTGATTGTCTTCAAATGTATGCATTTGTCTTTTCAATATTTGAATAAAAATCTATAATATTTCAAGTTCAGGAATTACTAGAGTTGGGTGAGACGGTTGGAACTCAAAGTCGAGGTCTTTCTCAAGAACTGATCGCTTTGCTTCCGATATCAAAGTACAAATATAGTTTCTTCTCAAGGAAAAAGTCTAGAGGAGAGAGGTATATCTTAGCTTATGATGTGCATTTAATGGCATGTGTTAAAACTTTTTTCCTTTCCTTTCATTGCCATTAACATTGACCTGTAATCATTATCCTTACTTTTTAGTTAAACAATGCTGTCAGAAAGTTACTTAATTTCTCTGCCACATAAGTTGCTGATGAGTGAGATGCATATGTATATTTACCATTTTTCTTAATTGATGAGCAAGACTTTGTATTCTATAACAGTTTTATCTTGAATCAATGATACCAGGACAGACTTTCAGATAGGGTTTCTTATTTTATTTTATTTTAAATTTATTTTTAATTATTATTTAAAAAAAAAGCATTCTGATCATTTCATGACAAATATACCTCCAAATTATATTTGCTCATTTTTTCCCTCCATTAAGACAAGAAAGAGAACTTATCTCGATTACCAGATTTATTAGGCTTATTTCCGTAATGCATCAATAAAAGACACAGGTATTCTCGTATTTCTATCAATTTATGAGAGCTCACGATCACCTATGATGGCTTCTACTTATGAAAGATGCTAAATGAACATTTTGGACTTAGGAATTTCTAATATATAATAACCTGAAACTGGTTGAGAGTCTGGTTTTTGTTCCTTTTCCTGCTGAGTCTAACTTTGTTCCTCTTAATTGGATGTAGATGTGTTATTTGCCAGATGGAATATAAACGAGGCGATCGACGGATCACTCTGCCATGCAAACATATCTACCATGCTGGTTGTGGAACCAAATGGCTTAGCATCAACAAGGTATTATTACTAATAAGATTGCATGGGTGCTGGCATTGTTGATTGTTTTATTGGGTACAAGTTTACAACTCTACTGACTGATTCTTGCGCTGTTCAAGATTGCACAATAAACACTAACCATGTTCATTCTGTAGTTAAAATGGGAATTTGAAGGTAGGTTTTTTGGGTGTTTAGCAGAAGAATAACATGATTTGGTTTGGAACTCAGTGCTGATTATTTTTATTTCTATTCTTAGAAATTGCCAGATAAATGCATTGTCACCTGTACCAAATCTGTAGGAATTAGGATTTGGATAACTTTTCTAGTCAGGTTTTATCAATTTCAAATCAAGTACAGTAACTTTTCACCCTTATAATCTGTAGGTTATGATATATTAAGCTATTTGATTGTCTTAGTTTTACACTAACATTCTATTTGATAACCATTTAACCCTCATTTGATAATAACCATTTGGTTTTTGGTTTTTAATTCCTTAAAATTGTGTAGGTTTCTTATTGCTCTTCCCATAGTTTTCATCTTTCCTAACTGAGCGTTGAAATTGAGAAGAATTTGAAAAACAAAAACTACATTTTTAGAATTACTCTTTTAACTTTGCAGAGTCTTAAAACTCTTAAAAAGTAGATAACAAAACAAAGAAACTAGGTGAAAGTACTGTATATAACTCAATTTTCAAAAACCAAAACCAAATGGTCATCAAATGGGATCTTGGTTTTTGGTTTTTGAAAATTAAGCTTATTACTTATAAACACTAGTACTACTCCCACTTATAGATTTCTTGGTTATGTTATTTACTTTTTATAGATGTTTTTAAAGCCCAAACCAAAAATTGAAAACTAAAAAAAAGTAGTGTTATTGTCTTTAAAATTTAACTGACAATTCAAATGTTTCTTATAAAATATGAGAACTAATATAGAATTGGTGAGACAGCAACCACAATTTTTTGGAAACCAACGAAGGTTAAGGTTAAGGTTATTGTGGACTTAGATCATTGTTTTACAGCTCCATAATCTTCTAAAGATGAAATCTAAAGAAACCAATGAAAACCAACTTTCAGAAAACAAGTTTCAAACCCAACTCTGAAGCAACTTCAGTTCTTTTCTTTAATAAAGTAAGAATGAAGACAATCTTTAATTTGATTCTTCACCTTTCTCTATTTGGTGAGGAAGATCCAGAGGAGTCTTTTCAGCGAATAATTTGTTGTTTTTGTTGTGCAGGCTTGCCCCATATGTTACACAGAGGTGTTTGGTGATACTTCAAAACGCTAAGTCTTCACTTCACTGTTAGATGACAGAAGAACATAATCTTGTTATTGTTTATTATTTTTAAAATTTTTGTGAAAATATGGAGTGGCAATCACTTGATTTTCTTTCTTAAATATTCCCACTTTAGTAATATGGCAGTGCTGAAGTGAATAAAGATTAATTCTCTTGTATTAGCTTTATCAGTGTTTGGTGTTTGGTTTGGCTTTTTTTTTTTTTTTTTTTTTTTTTTTTTTTTTTTTTTTTTTTTGACAAAGGTAAGAGATGTGTAAGGATAATATGAATCCTACCTCAAGTGTCATTTTTTGTGGTATATGGGAATGATGAGGCTGAAATGTGAAAGGGTTTGGGAAAGGATTGGTAAGTTTAGGAATGCAAATAACTAGTGTCTTTAGCTTCTTATGTATCCATGAACAAGAGTATTTTATAGAAATTTTATAATTGATAGTTTTATTTTTAATTATTATTATTATTTTTTATTTTTAAATTTAGTTAAAAAATATTATTATTTTCTTCAAGTGTGATTTAGGACTAACTAATTTGCGAAAATAAGAATAGTTCAACTAATATATGGATGTGTTAGTATGTGGTTTGTTCCCATACTTCAGATTGATTAGTATATTTGAAGTTAATTATTGTCGTCATTTCATCTAGTCCTATTTGATTATTTTTCAAATGATCTATTTGATAGTACTTTTTTTTAGCTATAAATCTTGTTTGTTTAAGATTTGAACTTTTCCTTCCCCATCTTATTTAGTTATTTTCTTATTCTTTTACATATACAAGTATTGCAAATTTTTATTCAAGACTTTAATTTAATGTAATTGATTGAGGCCTTACTCTCTTCTACCTCAGCACCCCAAACTTATGTAAAGTTACTCTCTATCTTAGGGGAAATATTATTGAATGTATAATTATATTGGAGCTACATTTATAACAGGTTAATTTATAATAAGTTAAAAAAATCATTTTGGTCTGTATCGTCATAGCTTGTTCAATTTTAATCCTTATACTTTCAATTGTCTGATTTTAGTCTTTATATTTTCAATAAATCGAAAATTTAGTATCCAATGCTAGATTTTTGTTTATTTTTTAGAAAACTTTTTGTTATCTATAATATTTTTACTATTAATTTTGAAAACATATTCACATGATTTATCTTCTTGCATGAAAATTATTATTATTATTTAACCAATTTCAATAAAAATTAACTTTGAAGGACTAAATTTAAAATTTATTGCAAGTATGGGGACTAAAATTGAAGAATTGAAAGTATGGGGACTAGAATTGAACAAACTTCAAAGTATAGGGACCAAAATAGTATTTTAATCTTTATAACATTGATAATAAGGTTATCTTAATTTATATAGGATCGATACAATAACATTTGTGTGCCTAATTATATTTTTTTGTTAAAAATATTTACAAATAATAGCAAAATATCAGATGAATCGTGATAGATTACAATCTGTGTCTATCACAGTTTATCGCATATAGATAATAAAATTTTGCTATATTTGTAAATATTTTGATTCATTTTTCTATATTTGAAAACAACCCTTAAACCTTTAATTTTAGATAGATATGTAATAATTTGACCAATTGAGTTATACTTTGTTGACAACAACATTTCTTAACAATATAATTACAAGTTTTAGTATACTAAGAAAAAGTTATGGGTTTAGTCTTTGAACTTTCAAGTTTATGTCAAATTGGTTCTATTAGACACAAAATTTAATTTTATGTCTAATATAGATTCATTAAATTTAAGATATGTTGTATATACCAATGATCTATTATACACATAAAAATTATTTGTACAATTATCCAAATTATAGGAAACTTCCTCTTAGTTCTAGTCACAAATCTCAAAGAGATCAACTACAAGTTAGATTGCTATTCATTTTGTAAGCTAGTCTAGTTTTCTTTGTCTTGGATTGGAGATGGAAGGAAAAAATATATATATATATATATATATATATATATATATATATATATATATATAAAGAAAAGAAAATATAGTCTTCATCTCCGATCCAAAGAGAAAATACACTAAATTAAATCTTACTTGTATTTTAAGTCCGTTTGAATGGACTTTTTAAGTGGTTAAAAAGTATTTCCAAGTAAAATTGGCAGGTGGGCCTTGAAGCGCTCCTTCATCCCACTCCTCTAGTCCAAACACGTCATTGAAACTGATTTGCGTGAAAGCTTTCATATTGGTGTGGTGTTGAGTTGAGCGCTCTCTAATGCCTAAATTAGTACAAGAAGTATTTAGTTCAACTAAACATATAAAGAGTTACAATTTTTCACTTGGAGTTTTGCTTAACGTCTTTGGAGGAGTTGATATGGGACTAGACCCCTCCTTTGACATCTGCTTGAGGTTACATGTAACTAGGGGTGTTCAAAAACTTCGATAACTCGAAAAATCCAATCAATCCAACCCAACCCGTATGGTTTGGGTTAGGTTGGATTCAAATAAATGAAACTGAGGTTATTTGGACAAATGGCAAAAACGTAATGGAGTTTTTAAAAAATGGTCATCGGACTTCTTCTTTGAATAAATAACCAAATGATTGTTGTAAAATTTTTAATAGGATTTACAAATATAAAATATACCCATTAGCAAAATATCTAACTAAAATACTAACAAATTCAAAATTCAAATAAAAACAAATAATCCTTCGAATCAAGGAATTTTGGTGATTTATTTTAGTGAGCTAACATTTGACAAAAAAAAAAAAAAAAAAAAAAACTCCTTAAATCAAGCAGAGAATGGTTAGTAACAATATATTAAAAAAAGTATCACCTAGCACAAATTTATAGATAAAAGTCCTAAAAATTGTGAGATGGTATATATATCAAATTTTGGATGCAAAAATACTCTGTATGTATCCATCATTAATTATATGAATACTTTTTTACTACAAACATCCAAGGACACATGTTAATTATTATCTTTTATTACTACTATTTGTATTTTTGTTTTATATTCTTACTTCTTTTACTTCATATCCATAATATTCCACGTATGATTTCTTGGTGTTTGTATGGCTACCAAGATGTTAGCCGATAATTTTTATAATATTCCACACATGTTAAAATACTCTGTGGCTTTTTAGTTTTCAAATTTTTATAAGGTTCAATTTTATTATTGAGTTTTTCAAATTTGATACTTATGATTTCTTGGTGTTTGTATGGCTACCAAGATGTTAGCCGATAATTTAACTTGACATGACACACAAGAGAGTAAATCAAATACATAAATTAATAAGGGTAAATAAAAAAAAACAATTATTTATGTCGATATATAAAATTTGAGAGTACCACACAAAATTCCAAGGATAATTGTAATGAGTAGTAATTTTAGGGATAATAACCAAATGTATAGCAACATTTTAAAAGCTTATCATTGATAGATTTTGCTATATTTGCAATTTTTTTAAAATGTTGTTATATATACTAATGCTTTGAATCGGATTGCTATACTTGCAACTGTCCCAAATTACAAACTAGTAATTGTATAAATTAAAACCTTAAATTTTCATGAGTGAATCAATTTAGAACCTTGTTAGGATATTGTTTTATAAGTGTTAATACACAATTTCTACTGGGGTGAAAGTCGGTTTAGTTTTGTCGGTCTTGGGTCAACCAAGAACCAAACTAAACCAATCGGTTTTATAAAAAAGAGATTCAAACCAATGTCCAATCAAGAACAAAACCAATGTATTGATTTATTTGGTTTAATTTTTATCGATTTGGTTCTCGATTGATATGGTAATTATTCTAAATCACTCAAATATGATCTAAATTAATTTACTTATAAAAATTTAGAGTTTAATTGATACAATCACTCATTTGAGATTTTAATTAATAATTTTTAATATAACAATTATTGAAATGAGGATCGAATCTTCAACATTTAAAGAAAAAAGTTATGCCGATTACGATGAGTTAGACTTTTGACTTTTTTAAACAATTATTAATTAAATAGGGTTGTAAACTGTAATACATAATCAAATATTATGTCACAAGGTGTATGTTGCTCCATGTGCTCCATTCCCACACAGGTTTCCTCGTCAACCATTTCCCCCCAATCATTACTTCAAATATTGTTTTATTAATATTTTAAAAATCTTATTGTTCCTTCAAGTATGGACCCTTTTACACTATATTTGTCACCCTTTTACCATCGTAATAAATTTTCTTTATTATTCATAATTCACAAAATTTTGTTAGACTAGTTTTTTAGGAATGCTTTCAAATGAGCTCCACTTTTCATATTACTATTTGATTGATTACGTTTACTAGAAAGTAATCATGACCCGTTTTTAAATTATAGCTTTGTAAACACAAGGGAAAAACTCAAATATTAGATATATGAACGGAGTTGCAAGCAAAACCAAGTGAATAAAATATTAATTATTATTCTAAAAGTCATGATTGGATCTTTCACTTCTACAATTATTGATTAAAAAACAATTTATATTTTCTAATAATATCTGTCAAGGCTCGAAGAACTTTCACTCCTAAATTTGTAAAGTTGAACATTCTATAAAAGAAAAAACAGTTAAAAATTATAATATAATTTGTAATATTTAAGGAAAAATCAATTTTTAGCCTCTAAACTTGACGAGAGGTGTCCATTTTTACCATAAACATTCAATTTCATTGAATTAAGCATTGAAATTTGATAAGTGTTGCTTTTACCTGAAAAGGTATTCCAACAATTATTTTATGATGTGAAAGTTTAGACAATTTTGCGATTTCAAAGCATGTTTAGAAATTCAAGAAACTACATGAATTTAAAGCTCTAATACAACTTATTGGAAAAAACCTCTAATACTACTATCACAAGAATAAGCAAAAAAATAATTGGAAAACTAAAAAAAAAATAATAAAACTAGAAACACAAGAATTTAATGGAAACTCGAAATCTAGAGAAAAGTCACAATCCACCATAAATTAATCCACCATGTGAACAATTATTATAATCAATCTCCCCAATCCCAATTGCATAAATATTCCCAATTACAAAAACACTCTCTCGCAATTTTGTACCACTCACAACATTTTTTCTACTCTCAATCTAAATAATACAAAAATGAAATTTAACTATACAACTTTTTTCTCTACCGTCTCAAACTGGAGAATGTAAAAAAAGAATTTAATTAGAGTTAGTACATCAAAACTTAAATGTTAAGATTCCATATTTTCTTTTCATCATTCGAACATAGTACAACTATTCTTCTATAATTTGTAGGATTCTTTTTTCTTCTCAAATATTAAAAGTCAAATATGATAAAACAACACTTCTTTTGAAATACCAAAAAAAAAAAAAAAAAAAAAACAAAAAAAAGCGAAATTGGAATGGTTAGGGAATGCATAAATTTCCCAAAATTTTTAAATAGAAAATATGAAACGAGAAGAACAATCTTTTTCACCCACCATCCTTTAACAAAAAAAAAAAAAAATATATATATATATATATATATATATATATATTTTATTTATTTTTGTCTTTTTTATTGGATTTTGTTTTAATTTTTAAACTTTATACTTATACTTATTACTATTTTTAGTATAATAAGTGACAAACGATGACATAAAGATTTGAATCTTTGATTATGTAGAGATGATTACATATTAATTACGGTTGAGTTATATTCATTTTGACGTATACTTATTCAATTTCAATATGTAAACTAATATTCTATTTTGCTCACCTAAACATACACTTATTATATATTTTAATTTTGATCCTCAAAATCGTTATTTCTTGATGCTAATGTAATTTTTTTTTTCCTTAAACAAAGTCTTCAATATCAAAACAAAGAAAGCATTGAAATGGAACACCTAATTCCTCCAATAACTCGTTGACATAATATGTCATAAATTAATTCGATCATAATTTAGAAAATAAATACTAATTATTATCATCAATATTGAAAGTTTGTTTTCCACCCTAGAATTGTTGAACTCGTTAAAAAGAAAAAAGCTTCAATAAATAACATGGCACTCTCACTTTCTTTTTTTAAAAAATTATTGTTAGGATTAAGGTTTTATATTTTGCTAAATAATCAAATCAAATGCATATAAAAAACCATTTTTAGACTCAAAGGGACAAATATGCAATTGGGTCAAACTACAAGTGCTTTATATTATTGATTTGAAACTAAAATATCATTAACCAATCAATTAGTTTTCTAATTGGATCACATTTTAAGACATTCAATGTATTTAGTTCTAACTTCATTTAGAAAAATGACTAAAAGTATATATGATATGGGTATGGCTTCACTTTACCAATTAAATAAGAATAAGAATACCATCAAGACATCTAATTATGTTGTAAAATTGATGAGCAAAATGACGGAAAAACGGGAATACAAAAATCGAGAAATTATAATATTAAAATAATAAATAATAAAATAACATCAAAGGAATTAAAATAATCAAATTAAATAAAGTAAACTTAAAATAAACTAAAATAAAGAAAGTGGGATTTTATGGAAAATCTCTCCAATTTCACCAATCATTTCTCTTCTTTTCTCTCCAATGTGTGTGTTACAATATCCACCAAAAGCCTCTATAGGCAATTTGGTAAGTAGGTGGTGGAGCTTCATGACTATTAAGAATGCGTATTTAGGAGCATGTGGCCTTTAGCCACTAAGCTTGGCTACATAATGGACATTTATTTACAAATATAATATTTATAATTTTGTTTTAATTTATTATTATCATTTTTTTTTTACTTCAACAACATGTAAAGGGTATGAATTTGAACATCTGACTTATGGTCGAGAATACATGTCTTAACCAATTGAATTACATATGTTCATGTTGACATCTAATGATAATAAGGTCAGTTTAAATTTAATTTTTTATGTGTTTAAATTTGCAAAAGAATCATTCTAGAAAACGTTGGAGTAGTGTTTGACAACCACTCAAAATAATTTTTGAAAATGAGTTTATGAAATAAGTTGATTTGAGAGAGACATTTAAAATCAACTTTTAGAAATTAAAGATATTTGAGGTTTTAATGGTTAATCTCCCCCGAATTTGCAATAATACATAAACTACCAAAATACCTTCACTAGTCCTCTATCTCACCTCTACCATGGTTGCTGTCGGCTACCAATGCCCTCCGCTGATCACCTCTGACAACGCAACTCCTAACGACTATCTCAATTAAATCAGTTATATGCAAATTAATAGTTCATAATTATGTTTAATAGTCGTCATTTATAGTTATTTGATATTAATAGAAACATTTTTAACATATAACAAACTAAACAAACTTGTATATAAAAACACATTTGAGAAGGTGTAACCAAACATATGAGGACTTTAATTTTTAAGAGTTTTTATCAAAAGTGTTAAAACACTTTTTTGTTCTAAATAATTCGAACGGGCCCACTCTACAAAAATATATCTAAGTTAGAAAATATGCAAAGTTATACAAATTAATTTTATATTTCTAAACATCATTGAACATTTTGATCTCTTGGTTGAGGATATATAACTTACCTCACCTGAACTATATTCAAGTTAACTACGATGATACATGTTTCACACCATCTAAGTTAAGAAATACAAAATCTTTCACGACTCTTATATCTTTTAGCATTGTGTGAACATGCGTAAAACGTACAACTCCTATTTTTGTCTTGAGAGCCACATATTAAAATTTATTGATAAACATTTTTAACCATGAATAACAAACGAAACATGATGCTCATTCTCTCATTCCCATTACAACAAATTGCAAAACGTATTAATGAAAACAATAGTTAGAATGGTACTAAGGATATGAAATAATTTTACCATGTGTGTGATTCAACTCTTTTAAGCTCAAACAAAGTGCTGTGCATGTCCTAACACTAACAAAATAAAATATGCTATATATATACATCTATATAATTCTTTTTCATAATTGATTTTATTACATTTGTTTTGACTTTGAATAATTATCAAACATGTTTTTTTTTAAATTTAAAAAAAAAAAAATTGATTTTGACACATTGTATCTTGCATTTGTTGGCTAGTGGTATGTTTGTCCTTGCATTTGTGAGGCATTAAGATCTTCTTTGGTTTATTTTGCCGACATTGACCCTTTCAAACATGTCTTTGTTTTTATTTGCCATTTGGATCGATGAATATTTCTTATTGGTGGCTTTCCAACATATCTTGACTTCAACTTTTAATGTGTTTTATTCATTGAATTGAAATTTAAACAAATTTTAAAGTATTAGTTACTTCAAAGTCATACAATTGATAGAATATATTTTTAATAATTGGGTTATAATTAGTTGGAGCCTATTGATATGTTTATTTCCTATTAAACAAAACATGTTTTTGTCAAGAATACTCACTATAAAAAGGACTTCGATCTTGATCACTAAGAATAGTTTTTTAAACACATTTGTTCTCTCTTTTCCATTAGAGAAAATATTGGAACAAGGAGATGGAGATATCTAAACCTCCGGGACATTGGCTCCCTATGTTTTGGGTTGTCACATTATGTCTTCTTGCTACTAAAGTAGTGGCTGCTAAAGACCCTTATGTTTATGCCTCACCACCGCCACCTCCGTCATGGAAGTCTCCACCACCTCCATCACTATATTATTACAAATCTCCACCACCTCCACCGTATATCTATAAGTCACCTCCTCCACCTTCTCCACCATTGCCACCTCCATACATTTATAAATCACCACCACCACCATCACCATCTCCGACACCACCATACTATTATAAATCACCACCTCAATCATCACTTTCTCCTTCACCTCCTTATTACTACACGTCTCCACTTCCACCATCTCTATCACCACCTCCTCCATACGTTTATAAGTCACCACCACTGCCTTACATTTATAAGTCTCCACATCCACCATCCACTTACCCACCACCATCTTATGAACACAAATCACCACATCTTCCACATGAGAGACCACAAGCACCATATCACTATAAATCTCCACCGTCTACATATGTTTACAAATCTCCTCCGCCACCATTACAATCCCTACCACCTCCTTACATATATAAATCCCTACCTCCACCTTCTCTATCGCCACCTCCACCATATGTCTATAAATCTGCCCCGCCTCCAACTCCTTCATCTCCTCCACCATATTACTATAAGTCTCCCCCTCCACCCTCTCCACCTCCTCCACCTCCATATGTTTATAAATCTCCTCCACCACCTTCACTATCCCCACCACCTCCTTACATCTATAAATCTCCTCCTCCGTCATCTCCATCACTGCCTCCTCCATACGTTTACAAATCTCCTCCTCCACCATTTCCATCTCCACCGCCGCCCTATGTTTACAAATCTCCCCCACCACCACCATCATCTCCACCACCTCCCTATATCTATAAGTTTCCCCCTCCTCCATCTCCATCTCCACCTCCTCCATATATTTACAAATCTCCTCCACCACCCTTACCATCCCCACCACCTCCTTACATCTATAAATCTCCCCCTCCACCATCCACCATCGTCATCACCACCTCCTCCATATGTTTACAAATCTCCCCCACCTCCATCTCCTTCACCTCCTCCACCATACTACTATAAGTCTCCCCCTCCACCGTCTCTCTCTCCACCGCCTCCGTATGTTTACAAATCTCCTCCACCACCATCACCATCCCCACCACCTCCTTACATCTATAAATCCCCCTCTCCACCATCTCCATCACCTCCACCTCCATATGTTTACAAATCTCCCCCGCCTCCATCACCTTCACCTCCCCCATCATACTACTATAAGTCTCCCCCTCTGCCATCTCCATCTCCACCGCCTCCATATGTTTATAAATCTACTCCACCACCCTCACCATCCCCACCACCTCCTTACATCTATAAATCCCCACCTCCACCTTCACCATCACCACCTCCTCCATATATCTACAAATCTTCCCCACCTCCATCTCCTTCGCCACCTCCACCATACTATTATAAGTCTCCCCCTCCACCATTTCTCTCTCCACCACCTCCATATATTTACAAATCTCCTCCACTTCCATCTCCTCCTCCACCATACTACTACAAGTCTCCCCCTCCCCCTCCACCATCTCCATCTCCACCACCGCCTTACATCTATAAATCCCCCCCACCTCCATCTCCATCACCACCTCCTCCATATGTTTACAAATCTCCTCCATCCCCTTCTCCATCACCTCCTCCACCGTACTATTACAAGTCTCCACCTCCACCATCTCCATCACCGCCTCCTCCATATCTTTACAAGTCTCCACCACCACATTCACCAATACTACCATCTCCTTACTTCTATAAGTCTCCACCTCCTCCATCTCCATCATCACCTCTCCCATATTATTAAGCATCACGTCCTCCACCAACAAAGTTCCAACCTTCTTCATACTATTATGTCTCACCACCTCCACCTCGCACAGGTTAAAGATTCTATTTTTAATATTTATATCAATGCAAGTACCTATTACATTCGATGAAATATTTGCAATCACAATCAGCGAATTTGGTTAGTTATGTTGTGTAAGTTCTAATGTTCGAGAGTGCTATGAAATCTTTACTATATTTATTTTAAATTTGAAATTGTGTTCTATCATTGAAAATATTTTTATGGATGTTTATATTTGAATTCTATGTTTTATTAGCCAAGTTACTTTATTTCTCATTTATCTTGTTCTATTTTAATTTTGTGTAAATCTCTCTTATGACTCATAAATATATTAGAACAAACCTAATTTAATTCAGTATGAAAACTGTTCAAATATAAGGATGATGTTCTTCCATTGATTTCACACTAATAAATAAAAAAGAACTAAGAGTTTTAGTGAAAGGTTAACGAGAAAAGACCAAAATTTAAATGCACATTTTTTAAAACAGCTAAACAACATTTTTGTCCAATGAATGGCTTGACGATATATTTAAATATTAATTTAGTTTAACAAAATGACTAAATTAAATAGTCTCTACTAAGATTGTTGATCTAAACCTAAAGTTATTTTTTTATATAAAAAACCCCAAAATTACTGCAAATTTGAAATTCAAATGAAAACAAACCAAATCCATGAATCAAGGAACTATTAGACAACAGAAACTAGAATGCCTTAATAACCCCATCTTCCCCACTCCTTGGCTACATAGATTGAATTATTCTTCATCAATATACCTTGAGTATTACTATGCATGCATGCAAGGTTTAGATCAAAATATAAAATTTGACTAAAATTGAAGTTAAAACAAGAAAAATTCACAAAGAATTTAAGCCAAAATTCTTTGTGAATTTTGTTTAAGCCAAAATTAAAGTTTCAAAACAAAACATTTGACTCATTCCAAGGCTAGCCCCTTGCACTCTTAAATAATTCAATAAAACAAAACTATGATGCAGAAGCTTGTGACTCACACAATTCCTTAGGTTCATACATCAACATTCTGTTAACTGCCTCAAAAACCTTTCACTATAACAATTTTGATTATAGATGTCAATTGGTATTTTTATAAATGATGACTCATGGACTATATGATGGTGGTTATTGGAAAAATGCGTTTTTTTCACAGAAAATTTCGTACTTTTGATGTAAATGTCATATATGATGATGGGAAAAATCCGTCATCGAAAGGTTCGTTATGATGGCAATTCTAAAATACTTAGTAAGTGACCCCTGACGAGGTCCACTATACACATTTGTGTCACACATATGTTCAAATACATATGATGTGCATACAAGAAACAAAATAAAAGCTGAGATGTTATGTCACTCACGTCACACAAACTGTCAGTGACACAACACTAGCAATCAGTAATTCATATGAGGTATGACACTTATGTCACACATATACAATATACATAACCCACAATAGCTAACATTTTATGAGATTTGATACCCGCGTCACACAAACTCTTCATACAAACTGTCAGTGTATATATCTCACAGCTCACACAGAGCTCATGTCATACACATTGGCATCCCACACATACCATCACGGTGCACATCATGCTTCCAATTCATATTAATTTAACTTATAGTTTTAATACGAAACTAATTCATATTAATTTAATATTTGAATCTTATTCAAATATTCTCTTATTATTAAGTTTAATTTTTTTAATTATTATTTGAATCTAATTCAAAATAAACTTTATATTATAGGGTTGTTTTTAAAATATAGAAAAATAAACTAAAATATTTACAAATATACCAAAATTTTACCGTCTATCTTAATAGACCGCGATAGCCTACTATCTGTGTCCATCTATCACGATCTATCGTAGATAGACTGTGATATTTTGCTATTATTTGTAAAAAATTTCAACAATTTTTTTATTTAAAATAATTTCCCTATATTGTGTATCTTATGCATTATATTTATAATATTAATTCTCTTAATTAATTTGAACATTTCAAATTTTTTCAACACTAAATATCCTTATTTAACCTATTGTGAGCTAGATTAATTAATTAAACTCTTTAATTAAATTAATCAACCTTCATTAACTATGTGGCATACCACTAAAGACCCATAACTGCACTCTTATGAATTACTGTAAAATATTTCTATGTCAATTGATTTAACCATTACACGTAATTACAACTAGACCAAATTATCGTTTTACCTCTATAATTACCTCTTGCTCCTTAAGTACCACTAATCCTCTAATGAACAATATGTTTATTGTCCAACCACAAACAAAATTCCTCTCGGGTCAATGAGAGGGTGAGACCTCATTGTTCAAGTCCCGGAGTCAACACTTAAGCAAATAACCTATCTACTTATGCCAAATGTGGGAATGAGTGAATTCCATCTTGTGTAGTTATGTTCCCAGCTCCTCACTTGGTATCATTTCCAAAATGGTAAGCATATTGGGCCAGTGACTAGGGCTCCTCTCAAATCCATATAAATCAAAGGATGACCCTCATGAGCAAGAGTTCATACCTCACTCAAGATTAAGATTGAGTTACAAGTTCATCGTTTAAAATATTAATTTCTTTAGTTAACAGTGTTACAAAGAGAGATTATATATTTCTTGGTCTAGTCTAATACAATCTCATTGTACAGGATGCCCCACTTGCATGTCTGCACATGAATGATTTGGATCAAATTGTTTGTAACACATGCAACTCTTGTAACAATTACAAAGTGAGCCATATCTGCAATGTCACCAAGATAAGGCACTCAACCTTATCCATATACTGCAGACATTTTAGGTTATTACTTGAACACGATCCACATGTATGTCTACCACATATTGTTCAAGTTATATTAAACAACCTTGGATCTTAGCTTATTGGATTTGAGTTATGCAAATTATTAATAACACTTTATTTAATGGAAAATAAATAAAAATTTATTTATTCGATAATTTGTTTATGTTGGGTTTTATGTCCTAAACCTCGTTGTTTGTAAATTTTGCAACTTATTCTCAATAAAGTTGTTATCGAGATTTATTCAATAAAGTTGTTATTGAATATTCAAATTGCATTTATTAAATCCAATAAACTAAGAATCCTTGGCTATAGGTTGTATTCTTAGACTTTATGTATAGACATAAAAGTGGATCAAGTTTAATTAAATAGCCAAAATTGTCTATAGGATAAGGATAAGGCTAGGTACCTTATCCTGGGGATACTATGGATGCGACTTTTTTTTGTATTTGATACAAACAATGTGATCTTATATCGTACATGTAGAGACATGTGAGTGGGGGCATTCTATGCAATGAGTTTGCATAAGACCGGACTATGAAATAATCACTTTTACTTTATAATATCGTTTACTGTTAAAACTGATTATTTCAAACCTGATGACGTAGGTAACTCGATCTTAATTCTGAGCTAACTATGAACTTCTATCTGTTTGAGATTATCATTTAATATGCATAGGTGAGAGTGGCCCGAGTTTGCCAACTTAATATGCCTCCCATTTAGGAATAAGGTCAAACAGATAGTTGTGGACATAGTCTTGCAAGACGGATTTCACTCCTACCTATTTCTAGGTTAGTAGATAAGTTGTTCTCTTAAGTACTAACTTCGAGACTTGAACAAGGGGGACTTAAGGAAAAAGATGTAATTACAGGGGTAAAACGGTAATTTTGACTTAGTTGTAATTACGAATAGCTTGTGAAGGATCGAATTACTTATTATGGTTATGTCAAGTATACACAAATATATCTATAGTAAGGAGAGTTCAACTACTGGGCTTTAGTGGAGTGACCCGGTAGTTAACGAATGTTAATTAACTAGGTCAAAGAGTTTAGCCGGTTAATTTCGAATCGTTGGAGTTCATGATCTATAGGTCCATTAGGTCCCCTGGTTAGCTCATGGACTAAACCTTAGAATAGTATATTGAGTGAAATTGAAATGTTCAAATTCAATCGAGGAGCAAATTATATGAATTGTTCGTTTAATTATGAATTAGATGAAATTGGAGAGTTAGAAATATTTACATATGATTTAAATATTTTTAGGATAAATAGAGATTCATCGGGTTGGAATTTTTCGGGAATAGTGGAGAAATAATTAATTTAATATAATCAATTATTTAATTATATATTAAATTAATTATATTTAATTTAAAATTGATTTTAAATATAAAAAAAATTCAATTTTGAGAAATGGAAAAGTCAAATTTGAGAAATTGAAAGTCAAAATTCAATTAAGAATTGAATTATGTATTTCTCCACTATGCATGTGAAGTACGTGGTGTTGTTCATGCAAACACCATCTTCTTCTTCTTCCACCTCCAAATTGGTTGGATTAATCAGTCAATTCTCTGGATTCTTGCATGCTATTGTGTTATGCATGCTTTCTTCTTTAAATAGAAGAAAGAAATTGAGAAGTTGGGTTAAGCAATTTGGCTAATTAGTGTAG
The DNA here is from genome assembly GCA_030954485.1 of Citrullus mucosospermus. Taxonomy (NCBI): domain Eukaryota; kingdom Viridiplantae; phylum Streptophyta; class Magnoliopsida; order Cucurbitales; family Cucurbitaceae; genus Citrullus; species Citrullus mucosospermus. Next base: position 26,286,786 of record CM062057.1, read on the forward strand.
AATTTCTCTCAAACTCAAAATTGAAAAAAACCAATGTGTTCTTCAGCTTTATGCTCCAAATTGAACTCAATTTTGGTTCCCACAATCGGTTATAAGGTTTGAGGATAACAAGAAAGACACTAAAGGTTGTCCACAAAGTGTTCGTGATTTAATTTTAAAGACACCAGCTTCAATTTTGAGCTTCAACAAGTACGTTCATCTTCTCTGTTTTTTAGATTTCTAAACCAACATGTTTAATCTTCAAAATTGATGCAATTAGAATGTTTTAGATCTTAATTACTTCCGCTGCCATGTTGCTAACTCCTTCAATTTAAAATTTACAGACTACGAGATTTAGAACATGAGTTCCAACACATACCTATCCATATTGCAATAAGATATAATTATATCAATACCAAGTCAACAAATAGTTATATTGCAAGCATAACCATTAACCCTAAATCCAACCTCAAAGAACCACTTATCTTGAATGGAAGCCAATACCAATAGGGCATCCTTTATCAAATGGAACTCACACTTTGATTTCCTGACTAAACATGGAGATAAAATGTAATGCTCGAGTTTTGGAGAGGTACATGAATGAACCAATATCATATCTGAATTAGAGGGATCCTATGGATATAAAAGTATGGTTAAGAAAGTCTTAAAAGAAATAAAAATTACTACAAATACCAACAAAGGTGCACCTTCCTTTCCAATGGTTCAAACATAAGAATTTTAAAGTTAAGTGTGCTTAGCTTATTAGCATACTGCAAATTCCAAGTTGGGTAACCTCCAAAGATTTTTCTTAGGAAGCATGTGAGTGAGGACAAAATATATTGAAAGAACCCATGTTGGTTTGTGAAGATAGTCTTCACTCTTAAAAGTAATTTAAGACAAGCAAGAATGACATTACCAGGTTGTAGAGGATATAGAAGAATGCTAGGGTCATTAAGTGTCAAGTGCCAAATTCAAATATTGAATTCTGATTCAAATCCTAGGTTTGGGACGTTGCAGATGGTATCTACTGAAAAGGCTGTGTTAGTTTGTGAGAAATAATCTTCACCACCTTTAACACTTCTCAAAATGCCACCCAAACGAATCCATAACCATTCGATAGCAACTATAACCTCCGCCAAACACTAAAACTAACCTTGAGAAATGAAAGATAAATTATTTTAGGTTACTTCACGTGATGGGTAACCAACATCTGAACCAAAAACTCAAGAAATTATACTTTTGGCTACCTACTAAAACCCATAGAATTCGCAACCAACAATGAGCAGGGTGATAATTGATAGAGAGCAACCTCACTGGTGTTGAGAAATCAGCGAAAGAAAGAGAAGGATGAGAGAGAGAACCACACATAAAAGATGAAAAAAAAAAAAAAAGAATAATCCCTATCGACAGCGGCAGACGATGGTTTGAGTGGCTGTTGAGCACGACCAAGATGTAACCTAATGATGTGTAATCATGTAAAGATAAATGATCTTTGGTTCTTAGTATAAGCGCACACTGTGAGCAAGTAATTGAATAGGAGAGTGTGAGAACTATATTGACTTTTTATATATATATATATATATATTTTTAATAAAGTTTTACCATAGTGGTATAGATTTTGAAAACATAGACACCAAACTAATGTAATTGTAATGACCATATGGTATAGATTTTGTTTGGTTCAATATGCATTAGTATCTTAGGGTTGAAGATGGAGGAGCAATTGTTTAACAAACACTATCAAACTCTTTTGTATTTTCACATGATTTTATTTTCCAATAATTATTTCCAAGTGAAAATCTGAAGAAGATTTTAAATGTTAGTTGTTTTTAGTATCTGGGCGTGACAAAAATTTATTTTTTGGAGCTCAATTTCAACATTATTATTTTGATAAAACTGTTGAAAACATTTATAACTAATAGCAAAATACACTATCTATCTACAATAGATTGCGAAATTTTGCTATATTTGTAACTATTTTTGTTCCTTTTGCTATATTTGAAAAGAGCCCTTGTTTTTTTAGATTGTTATGGTTTTGAGTTTTTAAATTAGTTTTAGGTTAACCATAGTTCTTTTATTAGAAAAAAATTAATAAAATCTTGTTTGTATTATAAATATTAAAAATATGTGTAATTTAGATGCTCGTGCTTAGTATCCAAAGATCATGTGTCTCATAATTACACGTCCTTAATGGCCTTGCCAAATTGCCTCTAAATAGTGAGAATGTTGGTGTTGCATATATTGGTGAGAAATCCAAATATACCAGAGAAGTTTTCATGAATTTTTTAATTTTCTAATTTTTGTTATTTTGTTATTTTATTTTATTTATATAATTATATTATATTTTTTTTATATTCATATTTTTCGTTATGCGTTGTTTTGCTCCTCAATTTCACAATAGTTTGTTAAGTTTAGATTTTATATTCTTTCTAATTAATCAGGCTGTTTGAGGTGAGTATTTTGGTCCATTTATGATTCTGAAATCATAAACTTTAAAAATTATTTTACCATTTATCTGATTTTAAAAATATTTTGTCATTTCCTAAAATGAAATTTTCAATTTTGTTTTTACTCTCATCAACCTAAATATTTTCCATTAAGCACAATTTCTCCTCCAGATTTATGGTGTCTTAGGTGGGCTTGTTGTCAAAACTTTGGGCCCAAATGCTACGGATTTACAAGATTATTATAGACATTTTCCCAAACTTTTTCATAATAAATCTTATCCATACTAACTAAATGTATTAATTATTTGATTAGTTTTTAATTGTATTTTCTCTTTGTATTGTTGCATATTAGTAGGCTTGGTATGCCCTTTTTTACGAGGGTGTGCACGATTCGGTTTGGGTTCGATTCTAGTTTGGGATGTTAAATCTTTGGCACTTAGTTAGGTTGCTTAGTGGGCTGGAATATTTTTGGGCTTGGACTATTTTGGATAGAGTAATAAATAAATTTATTATTATCGGTTCAGTTTGGTTTATTTCGGTTTCTTGAAATATCAAAACATGAACCCAATAAAAAATTACGGTTTCCTCAAACTTTTAATTGAAGGAACCACTTTTTTTAGAAAAGTTGAACCAAACCAGCCAATTTGGCTCGGTTCAAACCAGCTCTTCGGTTTTTTCGATTTTAGACATACCCCTACTTATTTATTCATTAATGAGAAATACTCACTCTCTCCTTAAGGGATTATTGCAATCTATATTTAGTAGATGACAAATCCAATAATATTTGTAAAAAAGAAAGAAATCCAATAACATGAGCATATAGTAACATCATTTATTATCTCCCTTCAATACTCAATTCACATTCATGTACTCTCCCATTTACAATTGCTTCAAGGATTTTTGTTTTTCCATTTTTAGCTTTTGGGCAAAATATCCTTTTTTATGATAAAATAAATGGAACCTAAATGGAGGATTTTTTCTTTTTTATTACATATAAATAATAGAAAGTTCATGGAATTTTTTTCTTTATTTCTTTTATAGTTGTTTCCCCCATTTAGAAAGAGAATTTATTATATTTGTCCTGCACCAATGACATGAAAGTGAGAGTTCAAAAGTAAGGGACAAATCATTTGGGGTTTGTCTATAAGTTTCTAATTTTCATAACTTTTGTTTCCTCACAATTTTAGTAATTTCTTTCTCCACATATTTTCCAAATATGCTATGAGAATGTTTGTACAGTTTTTCTAATTATAAATGGTAATAACTAATAAATAAGTTTCTAGGTGGAATATATGTTGAAAAATGGAACTATAGGTATAGAATTCTCTCATTCCAACTTTTATACCTTTGATATATTATATACAATTTTTTTTACAAAAAGACAAACCAATTTAGAGGATTTCATTGATGTTATTATCTACTAAGTTATGCTTAGACTGCACTTGGAAGATGTGTCTAAAATTAGTTGAAGATGTACACGAGACAATCATTTAAAGTTTTATAATTACAGAGGATTGATATTAGATAATTCATAAACATACATCTACTATAAAAATGACCTAAGATCTAAGCAAATTTAAAACTAAACTTAAAATGCATGAATGAAAATACAAAATAATAAAGATAAATATATGGATAAGAACTTCTAAGTTGTTCTTCTATGTACTGGCTTCAAATTTCTTCCTTCATAAATTAAGGTTTTTGAACCTTTTCTCATATGTTGGTTCAGGAGGGCCAATGCCTCTTCCTAACCATTGAATTGAATGAGAAATTGTGTCAAATACATAAGATTCTTTCCACCACTAACATTCAATATGGCTACTTTTTACTCTTTTTTATTTTCCATATTTGTCTTTAAATATATTATTCCAAGATTTGCTTATAAAGAAATAAATAAAACTGATCTCAAAATATTCCAAATCAAATAGATTTCTAGTAAAATAAAGGATCACCAAACAAAGTGGCAATACATATATTTAAAAATCAAAACATATGACCAAAAGTAGAAAGTTCTTGGAAATTATGGGTTTGCCTATTAAAGAAAGAATCTATTCCATTTCTTCTATATCATTTGTTCTATATCAAAGAGAGAGAGGAAATGATGGGTGGAGTCTATTTTTTTGCATTTCAATATTATTTGGTTGGTTTCCATTTCGAAATAATAATAATAATAATAAACAATCATTTAATTCCTCAAAATAATTTGGGGAATTTTTCTCCTAATGTATTTCAATGGTCATGACCCACATATTCCGTACAAAGTTGAGTACAATTTTGCTCATTTATAAATTTATATGTAGTAATAAGATGAGTGGTGGTAGAGTGCTTAGAGAATGAGATGTGACCATAGGCTGAAATAATATAAAATTAATAACATTGCCGCATAAGAGAAAAAAGACCACATCAACAATCCCAAATAATTTTTAGCTACTAAACCAACCACCAGTCAATTTTAATTTAGGGAACCATTGAGAATCATTATCAAAATTTTAAGGATGGATGAGGTGTTTAGCTCACCGAGTTGAGTTTAGGAGAAGTTAAAATAATAATTATGAGCCCACCAACTTCACAATACAGTGTTAAATAACTTAATTTCACCAATTTCAACGGTGTTTAGTAATTAAAGTCTTTGCGTTTATCTAAGAACATCGTCATCTTTTCTTTCTCTCTTACCTCTCCTTCTAATGTTTTCAATAAGTACTCCAGAAAATGCTATCGATGTGTTCGCATAAAAAAACCCTAGTTCCAGAAATGATGAAACCTGTCGACCACAGTTGCGAATTACTCAATCTTCAACCATTTTTCGTCGTTGATTTGACTGGAAAGATTTAGGAATGTGAATTTCGACCCTACCTAACCTATTTTGAAGCCTATAAAAGGAAATGGAGCCTTCCTCTCAAGCATTCAACTTCTTCCACCTGAAACGAGTCCCTTCCAAAAAGATTCTTCACTCAACTTTCCAACCTACCTCCAAGATTGAAAGTTCCTTTAGAGTTATTAGGTTTTGGGTTTTCCTACCCCATGAAAGCATGTATAGATAGAGTGGATTGATCATTGAGAGAGGAAAATCCATCCTCAGAGTTCTTAAGAGAGCAAGGAATCCTTTGAGGAGTGTTATTGTATTTTCCACTACTTATTTTCATTTCACCTTCTTGCTTGTTATTCTTCGCACATTCATCTTGTAATTATGATTTTGAAAGCAATGAAAATGATTCATTTATTCTTTATTATGAGTTAAATCCATTAATGGGTTCAATTATGTGGATGCCCTAGGGATTCATGGCTTGAGCAATTGTTAAAGTATCATTCCTTGCATTACTTGCACATTTTCCTTGTTGATTGTATGGAAAGTATTGTTAATTTAAATTGGTCACTTAAGTTAACAATATAGTGGAGTCCTAATACTGAGAAGGTTAGAGTGTAAGCAGATTTCACAAGGAAATATGGAGTTACAACCTACAAATAGGATCACCTTACAACATTAGAGATAAGGGGCATCATAGGGTAAATAATATGCATGAAATTAATTTAAGGTTTATCTAACCATAGAGACATAGGTTTAACTCCTTCGGCTCCTAAAAGATCTTGAAACAAGACTGAATAGGAAAAGTTCTTACCATATGTAAAGTGATGCGCTAGCATGATGTGGCCGCATCACTAAGGTTTTGATGAACTTTGGTTTAAACATAGTTGTATCCCTACTTTACCATTACTTATCTTTAATCTCTTTAAATATCACTCAACTCAACTTACTTTATTGCATTTTGGTTACTTTTGGTCACTTGGTTACATTGCTTAAGACAAACCTAAACTGTTAACTAGTCTCGTGGGATCAACTTTTAGAATACTCTAAGATTATTACTTCACCAATAGTGTATGCTTGCACTAAGACCACTTTTATCTATAAATTTATCACTTGTACACTTTTAGTCGATCACTACAAAATTCATAGGAGATATTTCATATTCCAACAATGAGTAAAAGCCATAAGTTCGGTAAGATGAAAGAAGAGAACATACCCCATGTCCGAAACTCAGCTAAGACTAAGGAAGTTAAGTCCCATTTGAGATGGACAAGCCAGTCGCCACTAACAAAGAACCAATCGAGTCGCCAATCTCTAGTAGGTGATGAAGTCCTTATGATCCTCTAAAGTAGAATTGATAGTTTTAATTTGATACATATAAATCATTTAGGGACCCAAGGGAGAGCCGAAGAGAGCATAAAGAGAGCTCAGTGGGACCTATGAGGTAAGTTTTGAGGAGCCTAAGGAAGCTTAGGCATGAGAAGCCTAAGTTTAGAACAACCTCAAAGAGAGCTTGACTAAGCAATTGAAGTCGAAGTCATCCATATTCATGACATAATGGACAAACCTTTTAATAAGATATTAAGAATTTAAGTGGTGCATTAGTTGCAGTAATAATGGTGCGACCGCTCAGATAACTAACTCAGCGGTTTCAAGGATTAAAGAAGAGCATTATGATCATCATTAGTTACATTTTACTACGTTATAAGAACGATCGAGACCATTGGTTGAAGGTACACTGGAAATACTTACTATTTCTCTCCTGTCTAGTTACTCATAAACACAAGACTAACTTGAGCATCGGAGTGTGTGTGGCTAAAGACCGCACCAGTGATCATTTGATTTTGTCTTGCAAGCAGTTAGACGAATCTCTCCCATAAAAACAAATTTACGGTTGATCCATTTTTTTGCATTAATAGTATATATATCGATTTTGGTCATATTGATGCAAATATTCACTTTTATATGGATATCGATATTGCTTTGTCACCTAATGCAAACTGTATGAACAATAATAGAATCATACAGATGACGTGTAAGTGAGAGAAAGGACAAGACTTAAACAATCCCATAAAAAGAGGGTTGTGTCATAACGCATAATGATCAATCAGATATTTAATCACCCTATATTGTCCGGAATGGGATTATGAATTTATTTGTAGGGCCCATGCTTCATTTCACTACAAAATTTCATGAACACCACCAATCATAATCAAATGGACCTACTTTTCATATTTCCATTCTTTGTTTCTATTTGCAGGTTTGTAAATGTTGCCTAAACTAATTATATGATAAAACTAAAAGTTGTAAAATTGAAAAAAAGACATAAACATATTTTTCAAATAATTAAATCTAGTTCTAAATTAGAAAAATTCAAAATCTTGATCCTTTTTCATAATTACATTGTATCATTCCCTTACGATCTTTCAAGAAAAAGAAAAAAGAAATGAAGGCAGAAAGATGTTGAACAGCCTTGCCGTTTTGCTTGACAAAAATGTTCCAAATTAAATTGGAAGATACAAAGAATGGTGTCATTTCTCTTCATATGATATTATAGTCATTTTTTGTTTACTATTTGACATCCTTTGACCAAAACTCCTAAAATATAATAGAGATAAATGTGTGTTTAGCTCATGAATTATCGTTAATTCCAACATAATAAATACACAAATTATAATCTTAAAATTCAATGGTTCAATTTTTTCACCCATCAATTTTTTTGGAAAAAAAAAAAAAAACTCATGAATTTGGTTTTGAAATCCACTATTTAGATTGCACATAAAATTTTAGGTTACAAATTTAATGGTTGTGTGCACTTTGAGGTTTGTGTTGATTGACCATTGAACTTTTAAAACTACAAATTAAATCTTAAACTTTCAAAAAATTTAAAATCCGCTAATCTTTGAGACACACAATATTGAAAGTTTATAATTCATCTAAGCATATACTTCAAATTTATATAAAATAAAATTGAATTTTTTGGACATGCTAATTAACACAAAATTAAAAGTTCATAGATCTATTAGATACCTTTAAGAGTTCATGGACCAAATAGAGACAAACTTCAAAGTTTAGACTAAACTTGCAATTTTACTAAATTTTACATATTATAAATCCATAAACTAGTTAACGGGAGTCACATTATAGCTATCTATAGAGAATATTTAGTTTTACGATAAATGATATAAGAATGTATGTTTATGTGACATCCCAAATTTTCAGATTTTTCTTCTTCTTCCTCCTCGCACAATCGACACTTCCTCTCTGCGTTTCCTTCTTCCGTGCGCCGCCAGCCATTTCAACTAAGCTTGCAGCCGGACGTCAACCACCGCCCTTCCACTGTGGTTTCCGCCCAGCCTTCGCTACCTGTTCATGTCACTTAGTAGGTCCAGCACTGCAGGATCTCGCTCACCACAGCCGCTTCCCATATGCCAGACGCGTTTGTTGCTCGTTGTTCACACGTCGTCAACTAGTCGTTGGACGTTCAAAGCTCCATCGTCCTTCTTCCGAAAGTTGTCACCTCATTTTTGGTGGTTTTCGTCGGATTCTTGGTTTTGTGAGTTTTTTGTGGAAGTTTTGGGAGGTTGGAAGTGGTTTCGAGATAAGCCACACTCTAGATCTTTATTCAAGAATTTTGTGTGAATTGATCGTTGATAGTTGTTTGGATGTAACTCCGAGGTAAGTAAAGGAAACCTACAAATTTCCTACTATGTTATCAGAGGTCTACCGGTTTCCTGCTATATTCCCAAAAGTCGACGAGTTTTCTACTATATTACTAGGTGTTAATGGGTGCCCTACTATGTTTGTGAGCCTTCGGGCCCCTACATGTGTGCTAAGATAGGTTAAATCACTCACTAGATGGCCATTCAGATTTTGTGTATTTATGCATGTCCTACTAGCATGTTGCACTTATTGAATATAGGTGCTTAGTCTAACCCTAGTAGTGGGGTTACCACCATTTTCATATTATGTTTTCAGGTAAGGCAAAGGACACCTCGGCGAATGACGAAAGAAAACATTGTTTATGCCATTGCGACTAGTCCATGCTTCCACACAAGATTTCATGTCTTCATCTTTAATAATTTTGGTCTTGTCATTTGAATTTAGAACTTCATTTTCCTTGAAAATTTTTCACTGCTAGACGCTTTATGCAAGTTTGTTGTTTTATTAAATTGTACAAATAGCGCCTTGATCAAAGATTTTCAGTTATTTAGATTTTGCAAAAATTATTTATTTTAATAAATTTTTTTTTAATTTTTAGTAAAATTATGAAAAAGAGTCGTTTGAGATGTATGCATACATATAGTGATAGCCTAGTTCAAGTCTTAGGAAGTCAAGTTATTACAGTTTATCTAATACAATTGATTGTAATATGTGTAAGTTAAGCTCGAACGCTTATAAATATATAATTTTTTTAATTAAAAAGAAGTACTAAATTCAATTTACGAGGTGTTATTTTTGTCACCTATTTAACTATAAATAGTTTCTATTATTTTTGTAGAATGTTTATTATTATTTTGATAATCAGTCTCTCAAATTCATCCAACAATCTACTAAAATCACTCAACTTTGTCTAAAATTTTCAAGCTATGTATATATAGAATATTTAAAGTTAAATGAGTCTTGTGTTGGGCGCCCACATTTGACTTGGATATGTATAAATTAATTTCCAAAAGAGTAGGTAGATCTCAACCATAAATTTAGGTGGTTGGTCTTTCTCTCTATATATATATTCTACCCAACAACTATTTTAAAATCAAAGATATTAGACATACCTTTTCTTAGTATGACAAAAGTGGGAATAGGAAATTGATCTTACTAAATTCTATTTGTTGATGTCAAAATTTGGACAACAGAAAAACACACCTGACTTGCACGAAGAATGAAAAATAAGTTAGTTTAAGTTCTTATGAAATTCTAAATCTTGGATCAAGTTGAAGTTACCTCATATGGAGTTATAATGATATATTTACACGGAGAATGAAATGAAGTTTACCTTTTTCTCTTAGGATTAATATTGGGTAAAGTTGATTTTTCTTATCTTAAATAAGTTAGAATCATATCTTTTTTTTTTTTTTTTTTTCTCATAACCTTTGGCTTCTTTATTAGCTCTACTTTCACTTACAACACGGTTGATGCCAAAATTCAAGGTAGGAAAAACACACTTGACCTTCACGTGACACCAACAATTGAATTTGTATTTTGAGGAGAAGAATGTGGTCTACAAAAAAGTAAACATGCACACCAGTGTGGTCACACACCCTCCAATGCTTAAGCCAAAGAGTGGGAGAATGTAGAAGCTAGGGAGTTTGAGAGTCACACACCCTCTAATGCTTAAGTCAGATAGTGAGAAAGTGTGGAAGCTAGGGAGTATGAGAGTAGGATTCAAGTTACCTCATATGGAGTTATATAATGATGTATTTATAGAGAAACTCTGATCTAGGGCATCATTTTCTTGGTTTTCGAGTCATATTAGGTTATCTCTCAAGTCAAATGGGTCAAATATTTAATATGCTCCGTTTTTCAAATTTAGAGCCGGTCTCAGCCTCATCCTTAGTTGAGGTCAAGGCCAAGGAGGTGAATTTGGGCTTTTGACCCAAACCATCCTCTTCTCAAGGCTCAAATTGGTCGTACTTCCATTCATCAAATGCAGATGATTAGCCTCAACCTCATCCTTGGCCAAGGTTGAGGCCGATCGAGTTATTTTGGCCCAAAACCCAAATTAGCCACTTTCTCTAGAGATTTTTACATAAATGATTATCTTTGGGCCATATATTTCATAAATATCTTTAAATTTGAATTTTTTTCAAGGAATGTTTTTAGTGTTAATTTTGACAATTTTACTATTTTTTTTTCATTTATTTATATTCGTATTTAATTTATATTTACTTTCCTATTTACGAAGCTCCCTTAATGATGGAGAGAGAAAATACATTTATTATGGAGAGAGAAAATGCATTTAATTTGATTTTTTCTCATTTCAATTGGAGAGAGAAAATGCATTTAATGTAATTTTTTTTCAATTTTCAATTGGAGAGATAAAATGCATTTAATATGATATATTTTCTCATTTTCATGGTAACTTGTCTGTTTCGGGCGTCTTCTTTGTTTTTCATGTTATTTTTATATATACCTTTGAACATTATATTAGATTTTATGTTCTAACCAATATACGAAATATACTGGTAAATATATTTGTTATGTACTTAAATACAACTGGTTTCACGACAACTTGTTGGTTTTTCTGGTGAATTCATGGTTATTTTTAAATAAACCTTGGCACATTGTATTAGATGGTTGCAAATATTCTAACCAATATATGAAATATAAATATACTCAAATAGATGCTTGTACCATTTGAAAGTTCTGATAAAACAGTATCCATATGACAGTACAATATATAAAGTTTGAGTATATATTGTTTAATCAAATTTCATTATCAGCTATACCACAGTATATAAATCACATATTGACTCAATGTTCAATATAAATTATAGTATATATCATAAATTCTATTTATATACTACAGTATATATCAGAAATTCGAAGTAGTCAACAATAAACAAAAATATATATCACAGTATATTAATCACAGATGGACTCAATGTTCAACATTTAACATATATACAAGTGCATATATATCACAGTATAAAATAAGCGAATATATATCACAGTATATATAAAAACACTGTCCTCATTTATTCATCTTTCTTCTTCGTGAAGCACTTGCCATCGTCACTCATTCTCACCTCTTCTTCTTCATGAAGCCCTAGATCTACCATTGCGCCTTTCTCCGTAGTCACCTTGCTCACAGTCGCCAACTCATTACCCTACCTATTACCGTCGACGGTTGGGTCCATGTACTACAGTCGATCGTCAACGTCCAAAACCCTATGCTGCTCAAATCCACCATGCCCCGAAGTTATCGTCCAGAACCCCGCGCCATCGATCGTCATCGTCCTTCCTTGATGTGATTAAAGAGAGAAAGAAAGAGAGAAGCTAGTAGAGAGGAGAGAGAATCGACAAAAACCCACCAGTGAGAGGAGAGGAAGCCATGAATGAAGGCGGAAAAAAAGAGGGGAAGAAGAAGAGAAAGAGAAGAGGAAGAAACGTGATAAATTTTGGGGCAAAATGAGAAAAATGAGGGATTTAAACAATTTTTCATTTTTTAATTTTTTTAAAAAAGGAATTAATGATTACATAGATACACAAAACCCTAGGATATGCAGGGATGAGAGAGAACACAAAATCCTAGGCTTTTATTTATTATTATTTGTTTATTTTTGTTTTGTTTTATAAAATAGTGAATAGAGTCTTAATAATACACCACAACATTAGTGAAAATTTAGACTATTTATGTAATAAATGAAGTGTAGAAGACAATTGTGTAATATAAGCCTACAATTAAGTCATTCTAGGTAGAAAGCCCCTTTCTCTAAGCCCATCTTATTTTCATGGCTCAATTGCTTGTCTCTCCACCATCGTTTGATTGACTTGGTTGTTTCCATTTTTTTTTTGTTATGTCGCTTCTACTCGTCAGAATCACCCATAACAAACACTATTCATAGAGTAGTAAATGTTATAATATTTTAACTAGTTGTTAGCTAGTTAGTGAGTCATTTTGATTTATGACAATATAATTGCTTTTATGTCAATATATACATCATTAATATGGTGGGAATTGCTGGGTCTATAAAGCGAATGTGTGAAGACAATTCAACTCGATTAAGACCATTCAACTTTGATTAAGGCATTACTAAATTTCATTAAAATAATGTTGTAAGCGTCATTTGGTAATTATTTTTATTTTTTATTTTTAGTTTTTGAAAATTAAGCTTCTTCTGAATTCCATAACAATAATTTTCATCTTTATTGAGTAGAAAAGTTGATCACTTCTTATCTAAATTAATTTAAAAAATAAAGACGTATTTTAAAAACTATGTCCCCATTTGGTAACTATTAGGAATTTTTTATTTTTCTTTTTTCTTTTCTTTTGTTTTTGGGAAATTAAACTATAAACATCACTTTCATTCCATTAGTTTCTAAAAATTGTTTTCTACATGTGAGGAGTGTTTTCAAAATCAAGCCCAAATTTAAAAACTAAAAACAATAGTTTTCAAAAACTTAATTTTTTTTGGAAAATGGCTAAGAATTCAAATGTTTATGTTACTATAGAATAGTTAGCTGATTTTTTAGAAGCAAAACTTTTGCATCTTATCTTGATGGATGTCAAGTATCTTGTTCCACGCTGTGCAATATTTATCTGGAAATATATTTCTCATGAGGTGATTTCCTTATTTCTTATAAAGAAGATTTTTCTGATCTTGTAGATATTTTCAATTTTGTATTATATGGATTGAGTGGGTTGTTCTCTTGTAGGGTTAGCCTTCTTGGATGATCATGGTTTTTACGCCAGTTAAAGGTCTTTGGTAGAAAGTTTATCTGATGTTCTGCTAGAACATAGTGTGTACTTCACTATCAAGTAATGTTACTGATAGTCATCTAGACTAGATTGAAATGTGTTTATTTGTTGCCTTTCGCAGTGAGTGAAAAATACTTATCGCATACGTAAGGAGAGCCTAAGTAAATCTGTTTGAAGGAATGTCAAACAAAGCTTGGGAGAAATACATTTGTGGAAGTTAGGGGATCTCAAACGTAGGGAGAACCTAAGTTAAAACTAAGGAGTGGGCTACACGTGAGTCACTATAGAAGAAGTCTATTAGATAAGTATTTCGTTGCAATTGCTTAACTCTTTTAATAGTGGAGTTTCTTTCTATCGAGCACACTGCCCCCAAAATAGGTGATATATTGCACTGAATTGGGTTACTAATATCTAAGTTCTTTTTCTCTACTTGTTATTCAACTTATCTACTTGTCGATTGTTTTATTACAATATTGTGCTTGACTTGTATATATTTTCAATTATGTATTATATTAACTTAATTTTCAGTTGACATATGAGATTTGAAAACTATAATTAAGAAAATGTAAGAAAACAAACACAATTTTAAAAAACCAAAGGATTATCAAACGAGGCATTGGTTTTTGGTTTTTTAAAATCATGGTTATTTTCTCACAATTTCTCATTCATTGTTTTCATATTTTATAGGTAAACACTTGAATTGTTAACCAAATTCAAAAAAACTAATAACAAATTTTTAAAAACTATTTTTTTAGTTTCAAATTTTGGCTTGGATTTTGAAAACACCTAAAATAATATAGACAACAAAACATAGAAATCAACAAATGAAATTGGTTTTTACAGACTTAATTTTCAAAAATAAAAAACAAAAAATTAAGACCCTGTTTGGGAACCAATTGGTTTTTGGTTTTTAGTTTTTGAAAATTAAGTCTATAAACAACTATTCCACCTCTAATTTCTTGTTTTGTTATCTAATTTCTACCAATGTTTTAAAAAATGAAGCCAAATTTTGAAAACTAAAAGAAAATAATTTTAAAAACTTGTTTTCATTTTTGGAATTTGTCTAAAATTTCAACTCCTCCTACTTAAAGAAGATGAAAACTATGGTAAGAAAACGAGAAGAGAAATAGGCTTAATTTTAAAAAATCGAAAAGAAAAAAAAACTAAAGGATTATCAAATAGAATCTAAATAATTATCAAGTGGTGTTGTCCACTTAGTTCATATATTAAATCAAACTGTTAGAGACATAATTAAGTACCCACACAATCCTTTTACGTATGGAGAAGGAGGCTATTTCAATTTTAGACATATTTAAAAACAATTCATCTCTATGCCTCGATTGTTCTTCCACAACTAAAATGATCAACAATGAAATTCCATTTCCAAATTCTTGTCTCTTCATTAGCATATTTCAAACCACAAATGAATCGGTCTCATTATTAATCATTCAGTGACACAAATCTACATTCCAAAACAGTTATATTAAAGTCCATCCAACTCACGAGCATCGTTATAGGAGCTTTTTTCTTTTATAATACTTTTCATTTTAAAATAGTTTAAATGATGGGATTATGATAAAATCCTCAATTAAAATAATCAACATTAAAATATTGAGGAAAAAAAAAAAAAGCATCAGAAACGACACTTCTTAGTGGTTAGGCATTGGAGGATTGGTTTTTGGTTTTCACAACAAGGTGAAAAAATGGAAATGCAAACGAGTCAGAAAATGATTGGTTGTTTTAATTTATTCATATTCTCTTTTTGCCTAAAAAGATTGTGTTTGCTTTGAATATACAACATTATCTAATATTTTAATGTTGTGGTGCTTCATTATAATTAATCCAATTATTCTATTCCTTATTTTATGTTAATTAAGCCTTCAATTATGTCCCCCTCATTACATTAAATTAGGGTTTACTCCAAATTAATAATTTCCCAGCTGGCATTGTCACTTCCGCAAGGTCATATCAACCAATTTTATTAAAATTTTATACTAGGATCTCTTTTTAATTAGATTCGCACGAGCGTTCTACTTTGTTATTCTATCTTTTAAGTCACATTTGATAACTAGCTATTTGGTATCTTTGTTTGTTTGTTTTGAAAACTAAAAGAGATAGATTTTCGATTTAACTAGAAGTTTGAGTGTTTGGTTAAGAAATGTAAAAATCATAATCGAATAATTGAGAGTAAATAAATATAAATTTCAAAAACAAAAAATGAAGAATGATATCAAATTGGGTTTTAAGTTTTTTTTTTTTTTTTTTTTTTTTTTTTTTTTTTTAAGTAATTTCAATTAAAATGTACTTTCGATCTCTATGCTTTTATTGAAACATCATTTTATAAGTTTATGAATTTTAGCATTTAATGATTTGTCTTAGTTCAAATGTAGTTTAATTTGACATTTGTAGCAATTTTGTCTTAGCTAATTAAAGTATTTTATACTCATGATCATGCCATGTATAATTGTGTGTTAGGTGAATAAATGAAACATTCAAACACAAGTATTTACGTGAAAAATTTCAAAAGAAAAAAAAAATAATTATGACTCATTAAGAAAAGTTACACGGTGTGAAAATTTGTTATAATCACATAGAATAATATTCCAATTACAATATTACTTTTTCAAAACTTTTCTACTATTCATCCCCTTTACAACTACTCTCGAACTAGATAATACAATAAGGAATTTATTTAACTAGGGTTACTGTGCCCAAGTTAAAATTGTTTCTAACGGGAATAACTTAAAATTAAAGTCATAGGTTCTTTTATAGTGTTTTTAGCTCATTACTTTATTGAATCTTTTTGATGTGATATAACTATTCTTCTAATATTTTACTAAAACCGAGTCATTCAGTTTTCCTCAACAGGGTCTACTTTTGAAAAAGAAAATTAATTCAAAATTTTCTAACAATTAATCATTTATTACAAACTAAAAGAGGAAAAGAGAGAACAATAATGAGAAAGGAAAAAACAATTTCCAAACAGCTCTCAAGTGCATTTGGTAACCTATATTTATATATTTATTTTTCTATTGACCTTGCGTTTTTCAAATTTTGAAGAATTTTTAATTTTTTTAATTCTTAAAATGAGAAATTATTATCAAATTATTTATAAATGTAAAAGAAAAAGTTGCTATCTATTAGTAATAGATCATGATTAACTTTTATCACTAAGCAATAGAATTTTATCCCGATCTATCATTTATAGACAGTAAAAAAATTTTATATTTGTAAATATTTTGGCTCATTATAATCTATTTGAAAATAGCCTAAATATAGAGAAATTATCTTAAATAACAAAATTGTTGAAAATATTTACAACTAATAACAAAAAAACAATGTCTATCTGCGATAGACCGCTATAGATTATTATAGATAGTGAAATTTTGGTATATTTAAGTAAATCTTGAAACAACTCTTAATTATTAAAAATTGACGAAGAGTTTTCTAAATATAAATTGTAGATTTTAACAAATAGAATAATTATATAAAAGTATATTGTCAAATTTAGCTTCCTTTGGATAGAATTTTCATCCTTTTGCACCTTCACACATGTTCTCTGCTGACTAATATAATATTATAAAAATTGAATAATTGTTTTCATCATTTTTTTTTAATGTTTTGAAGTATTTCTTACACTTTTGTTAGCAACGGTTCTGCCTTAATACTTTTGAAAAGAACTCGTAAGAAATTAGATTATTGTAAGGGTTTTTTAATTAGTAGATTAAATTAAAATTATTTTAGTTCTAAAAGTTTTTAAGTTTGTGTAAAAGGGTTTTTCTTTAATTTAAAAAGGTGTTTAGTAAATTTGTAAATTTTTAATTTTACATCTAGAACTCTAAAAATATCTAACAGATTTACTAAAAATTAAATTTTATATTCAAAATAAAATAACATTTTAGATTTAATTAAACCCCAAACTCTTCATTTGATGGTGTGTAACTAAATATATATATAAAGTTTGTTGTTTATTTATATATTTGTTTCTAAGTTTTCATCTAACATACTTCTAGTGCAGTTAAAGAATCAAATAGACACAAATTTATAAGTTTTATAAACGAAAATTTTTATATAACCTTTTAATATTACAAAATTGTATGAGTGGATTTAGAATTTGAATCTTAACCCTAAAAAGAAAGTTACCAATAATATTACTGTGCATGTCAATTATTCTTAAGTTCTTAAATGAATAGTAATTAAATATTACATTTTGTTAAAAAGTATATACATAAAAGTCTTTGTTATTAAATATTATATTTTGCTAAAAAGTATTTATGTATATAAGAAAAAAAAAAAAAAAAAGTCACAGGGTTCCAATATTTTAGATTAAATTTAAGCTCTTTTTATTGGAGGGGAAAAGACAAAAGGTTGAAGGGTTTGGAGTCACATGCCTTGTTCTAGTGTGAAAGAAATGTCTTCCCACATATGTCCAAAAATCCATTGAAATTTGGCCAAGCTTTAGACATGACAACCATTTATTAATATATAAAATCTCTCTCTATCTCAAATGTTCAAGTTTATTCCAAATTGAAAACATTTCTTTGTATATGATATGAACAAATCTATCTTTAGGTACTTTAATTAAGAGTATTTGTGACAACCCAAATCATTAAGGTAAATTCTCCTATTAAGTTAATTTAAGTCATTGTGCATCAAAAGGAAATTATATATATTTATATGTATTTGTGTATTTATTTAGATTAAGGAGGAAAGTTTTAAAATTAGCATTTGTATTTGTAGTGGTTGATGAGACTTAGGTGGATTTAAGGAAATTTTTGGGAATTGACAAGGGATAGTTTACTTTGGGGCAAATAAAATAAAATAAATAGATTTGGTGGGATTGGAGTTTGAATAAAGAAGATTTTATTTTATTTGGTTGGAGAAACAAAAAGGGAAAAGTGGAATTAATGGGCTAAGGAGGGGAAGGAATTAGGGTTTATTTTAAACCCTCCTCGGTTTGCATGTAGTCAAAAAAGAAAAGAAACGAAAAGCTATTCCCACGCCGCCTCTCTCTCCGCCGCCTCTCTCTCCTCCCTTCCTTCCCGGTTTTTGTCGCCACTGCTGCCCTTCCTTCTTTTCTGTTCTCCCTCTCCACCGCCACACTCTCTCTTACCTCTACCCCCGCCATCTCTCTCTCTCAGTTGCCGCTCGATTCCCGGAGGTTTCACGCTCAGAATCACGCTGTCTCTCGCCCAGGGTATCGCTGTCTCCCGCGGGCTCTCGCTCTCTCGCTCGACTCATGCTCTCCCGCTCTCTCGCTCTCACACTTGGGATCACGCTTCCTCTCGCCAGGATCACGCTCTTCGCTCTTGGGCTCTCGCTCTCTCGCTGACTCTCGCCCTCTCGCTCTCGCTCAAAATCTCGTTCTCGGCTGCGATTAACTGCTCGCCTGATCGTCAGTCGCCGGATCAGTACTCCCTAAGTGAGCATCTCAAACCTGAGTAGGTTAGTGGCATATTTTGGCAAATATTTGGGAATACGAATTAATTGGTAAATCTTAATAGGTGGTCGGCGATTGCTTTAGTCCGTAGGGTCGAAGGAAACTGCGAGTTTGGTCACGTTTGGGTTAGGACTCTCTCGAACAAACTTTGAGTTTACTTATGACAGGTTAGGCTTGATGAATAACTTAAGTTAGGGGAATTTTATTCCCAGTTTGTTCAGGAATTTTGCAAAAGTTGCAGTGTGGTTAGGTTTATGGATCAACCCTCAGGTAAGTGATCTTACTACTTGTGTCACACCCCCTCCCAGATTATCCTCCATAACCCAAGAAGAGATGTGAAGACAGCAGTTACCAACTACCCTGTCACGTAACTCACTGTCAACCTTCCCATCCAAATGCTCTTGACAAACCTCGACTTTGATCGGTAACGGGAACCGTCATGCTACCTGAAAATGGAAAACATTTAAAAGAATGAGCTAACGGTTCAGTGAGTAACGAATTTCTGATAACAATATATTTTAACTGAAAAACTGGTCAAACTCGCATAAAACATATCACTTCAAAATAGATTAAATTATACTCAAACATCATCGTGAAAACATGTTTGACCGTTTTAGATTAAATACTCAAAATTCTCTTCTATCTCATTCTTATAAAATACTTTTTCCTTAGTTGAGGCGGAGCACTGCTCAACGCTACTCAACGTCGATTTTCCCTAGTTATGTGGAGTAATCTCAACACATCAGCGTTTTATATACCTCTATGTGCACATAGGTACTAAAACTTGGGCTGCCCTCAATGCCTTCTACGAGTCCCTGAGCATTGGGTACCTTTATATTCCGGGCCGCCCACAATGACTTCTACGAGTCCCTGAGCATTGAGGTCCCATTTTAATAGAACGGCTACCCCTTTGGCCTTCTCCATGTCCCTGAGCCTCGGGTGCCTTTTCAAGTTTAATATAACACAAAACATATTTATAAACGTTATTTCAATAACTCATGAGTTTACCGTTTCGAAATCTCATCTCATCAGCATGCTAAGTTCAATTTCACATTTTAATATAAAATCGCATGCTTTTCATTAAGTTTACTTTCAAATCTTTCTTGAAATCATATAATACCATGCTTTTCAGAGAAATCATGAAAACAAATATCCATCATTTATCATGCGTTTTATAACTCATAGCAAGTACCCAACATTCTCAGAGTTCTCAAGTAAAACACATGCTCTTGTCTCTAAGACGCATGCTCATGTCTCTATAAATCACATAATCATATACTTTATATAAATGAAAACGCATACATTATTCTATTAGAAACCCCTAAAATCATATTCATTAAGATCTCTTTTATATTTTGTAAAATGCAGGTGTTACTCACCTGTACTTAGCCAAAGAATCCTTCTTCTTCCTATGCTCTATTTCCTCTTTTCGAGCTTTCTGAACACAGCGTTCTAACTCTGGAACGCAAGGCTTCACTTTCCTCTGTCAGCTCGGTTGAACGCATCCCTACCCTTCAACGCAAGGTTGGTAACGCAAGGTTGATTATTTCCGCCAAGTGCATCCCGACTCTTCATACTTTCCTTTCGGATGCGTCGCCCTCTCTTGGACGCAAGGTCCATCATGAATGTGTCATCTAATCTGTGGACGTCGCGTTCACCTTGGACATTATGTTTGTCCTCAATGCATAGCCGACCCTTTTAACACCAGACAACTTCTTTACATAAAATAACAAAGTTGTCAAATACCTTCTTTCTTGGCCGCATACTCCTACCACAGACGTCCTTGTTGCCTTCTTCTCTTTTCTCTCCAGAATTCTTCTTTGGGAGTCATCAGTCGCTCCTCTTCCCTCAAAGTTCTATTTATAGAGAGCTTGCCATCCCCCTTTTCCTCTCCTTTTGCCACTTGTTTGCTACCGTGCTGCATGCTTAATTAACCATGCATTAGTCCAAGTGTCACCTTGCATGATTTACTTAACATGCCTTTAACACCTCCTACTGATAAGGTGTCAAATCTATACATAGCCACCTGGCCTTATAAACTTATCTTATGCGTCCAACATTTCCAACAGATAACCATTTATTCAACACAACACCATCATGCATTCATTAAGTTTCCTTTAAAGTTTGAGCTTCACTACTCATTTTTCTAACTCACAGTCAACCATACTACTCTTTGACGCGTAAGGATAACTGTCTTCAACGCATAGGGACCTCAATGCTTAACATCCTTACCAACGCATGGTAAGCCGAGTACGTTTCTTCCTCCACCAACGCGGCGACAACTTCAATTCACTACCATTCGTGATCACCCTCAACGCATAGCCGCACTATTATAAACCAGTGCTTACACAATGCTACTAGGCGTTAATGACAAACACCTAATACTGTGTTTGTATCTCATCGCATCATACCATGCGTCCAACTCCTTCCTTATGTTCATAACAACTCCTTCTCAAGCTCTTTCTCTACGCGTTGGTGATGGAATAATGAGCATGCAGCAGAAGTTAATTTGATCAATTTTCACTCTAAGATGCTCATTTAGAGGATTAAACATGCAATTAAGAAGAAAAACCAAAGTTTCAAGAACACTTACCCTTGAAGCTCCAAATTCTCCTTCAATTCTTGATGAATTTCAGCACCACTTGGTTGTAGACCACCACAAGAGTCTTCTCTACTATTCTCTAGGCTTAGATTGGATGGTGGGATCCAAATTTGTGGTGAATTTGAGAAAGAATGAAGGTTGGGAAGAAGATGAACAATGGATGGAATTTTGCAAAATTAACCCTTAATTTCACAAAATTCTTAACCATTTTTATGTCAAAATCATCTCTATTTATTAAAGAATAACATGCAATCCAATTACATCAAAATTTGACAACACAAAATGGTTAATTTGTTGGTTAATTGTGAAGAAGACAACCAAACTCCTAGCTTAGTTAGTGGGAAAATCCAATCTTCAAAAATCAATTTTAAAATCAATTTTCAATGAATTTCCAAAATTGAATTAAAATTGATTTTTAATTTCAAAAAGATAATTAAATAATTAAATAAAAATAATTTAATATTTAATTAATTAAATATTATTATTTTAATATTAAATAATAAAATAATATTATTTTTCCCACTTGTCCCGATTTTTCTAAAAAAAAACCAATATGAATCCCTATTCATATGATTAATATTTAAATTATATTTAAATATTATAATTAACTCTATTTGTACTTTTAATTCGTAATTAAACGTCGATATATCGTATATATCTAACTTTCATTCCTTAAGCCAAGATTTGAACGATTCAAACTTATTCACCACATTATCTAAGATTTTAGTCCACTTATGAGCTAGTAGAGGGACCTAATGGACCTACATATCATGAGCTCCAATGATCCGAGATTAACTGGCCAAACTCTTTAACCTAGTTAACCAACATTCGTTAACTAACGGGACACTCCACTAAAGCCCGTAGTTGCACTCTTCTCACTGTAGATATATTTGTGTCCATTTGATATAACCGTCATCGATAAGTCAATCCTTCACAGGTTGTTCATAACTTCAACTAGGTCAAATACCGATTTACCTCTGAGTTACATCTTTTCTTCTTAAGTACCATTGTCCCTCTAATGAACAATTAATTTAGGATCTAATCACTAAATCCATTCCCTCTCGGGCCAGTGAGAGGATGGGGCCCCTTGTTCAAGTCCTGGGAACAACACTTAAGAGAACAACCTTTCTTCTATCCCTAAGTTGGGTAGGAGTGAATTCCGTTTTGCAAATTCTAATGTTCCCAACTATCTACCCAGTCTTATCCCTGAAATAGGAGGAATGTTGAGCAGCACTATTGAGCTTACTCTTACCTATGTAGATCAAGGGATAATTCTGAATAAATAGGAGTTTATAGATAGCTCAAGATTCTGATCAAGTTATCTAGGTCATCGATAAGTGAAATTAATCAGTGTTAATCGTAAACGGTGTTAATACGTAACAGTAATTATTTCAGGGTCAGTCTTACACAATCTCATTATGTAGAATACCCCGCTCACATGTCTCTACATGATCAAATCAGAATCACTTCATTTATGACACTTTACAATATTTGTAACAATCATGAAGCGGGTCGTATTCAATAGTGTCTCCAGGAAGAGGTACCCAACCTAATCCATGTACTATAGACTATTGAGGCTACTTACTCGAACTTGATCCTGTTTATGTCTCCACATAAAGTCCAAGTACTCATGATAGTAGCCAAGGGTTCGTAGTTTAATTGGATTTAGAGTTGATAAATAATTAATTCACTTGAATAACTTTATATGTACTAAAAATCACCTATTTACAAAAACTATGAGTTTTAGGACATACAACCCAACAGTTGGTCCTATCGCGTTTACCTTCATCCTGCATTCAATGACCATCTTCCTATCCTTGAACTTAGACTACTTCTCTTAAGGATAGATTAGCATGCGTCCACCACATGCACCAGTTTTTATGTTTACTTCACAACCTTCTTCAACACTTCGCAACTTAACTTTATTTCTTTCTTACATATTTGCTTCACTTCTTTCCATTCTCGGTTTACTTCCATGCGTCCACCCTTACTATGCGCTACCTAGCCCTGACCATGCGTCCAACATGGTCTTTTACCTCTTTTCTTCATAAATTCTTCAACGCATCATTTATTAAAAAGTAGGGTGTGACAACTTGAACCGCCTTCGGGCCATATGTTTAATTGCCATGATGTAGTAGATTTCTAAAGCCACGTATGATATAAGATACTTGTATGAAATTTCCATGTCTTAAAGTTGTATGTGTCTGATAGTGTATAAGCTTATGATATGAGACGTTTATGAACAGTACTGTTAATGTATGAATCCATGGAATGGAATGAGCGTGAACTTGATTGATCATGCATGATGAGTAGTGGTAACTCCCCTACGTCGGTTGGATGTCCACAGGAGGTTGTGTTCCTTCGGGTTCACTGGAGGTTGTGTTCCTTTAGGATCACTAGAGGATGTGTTCATTTGGGTTCACTAGAGGTTGTATTCCTTCGGGTCCACCAGAGGTTGTGCTCCTTTGAGTACACTAGAGGTTTGTGTTCCTTCGGGATCACTAGAGGTAAGAGTTTCCTTCGGGGCTCTAGAGGTTTGTGGGCATCCATAACCAACGGTGGGGCAGGTATAACCATTCCCCTATAGAAATATGATAGATATGCATGTCTTATGTTTGACGCACTTAAAGGACTTAGGTGCCTAGCTCGACTCCGGTAGTGGGGTCACTTACTGAGTAATATAATTACTCATCCTTTCATCTTATATGTTTTTCAGGTAAAGGAAGGAATGTGCCGGCGAATGACAAGAAGAATCATTGATGGCATCACGGGACTCGTAGTAACTTCCGCGTAGTCTTGCATGTTTTACTAAAATTGTTGTCCAACTGTCTAATTTTTTTTTTGAGACTCTTATATTTATTTATTTATGTGGATTTTTCATTCATGAAGCTTCTTTTATTGATTTTATTAGGGGTACCCCGAACCAAAATTTCCTTTTTTATTTGTTAATGTGTTATTTTCTTGAATTAATATAAGTAGAAATTTCCATGAAAAGTATTGGTCCTTCTTCACTATTCAGCGTAATGTCGTTCTTTGAATTTTTGCATGCATTGAGTAATGGTCTGATTAGTTTGTATTAGTCGGGTCGCTACAACATTATTCTTACCTCACAATAAATTACTTCACCTAATTCAACTATATATATTGTACATGTACTATAGCAATGTACCATAGTTAGAGTTATCTCACTTAACTCTATATTTGATTTTATTATCAAAGTTTGAGATTAATGGATTCAGGTTATGCGAGACTCATATATTTGACACATATAGCTCTAGAGATCTATAGATAAGTGTACGACTTTATTATTTGCCAAAAGAATTTCATGTTTTTATTATGATGCAAAGTTATAGTTTGATTAGAACTTCTATAATGGTTGAGTTTAGGAGAGGTATATGAATGAACTAAGATTACATATGAATGAGAGGAATCTTGCAGATATATATGAAAGTATTGTTAAGAAAGACTTGAGTTAATAGGTACTTAACTATACAAACAAGGTGCATATTCTTTTTCGGTGGCTCAATCATAGGAACTTCAAAGTTAAGCGTACTTAGTTTGGAGCAATTTTATCTTGGGTGACTTCCTAGGAAGCAGCATATGAGTTAAGACATAATACGTTGAAAGGACTCATATTGATTTGTGGGGATGATCTTCACTCTTTTTTCTAGGAGACTGTTGGAGCCATTAGATGCCACATCTAGATTTTAAATCCCAAACTTGGAACATTACAACTTTACCTGCATTGTTACAGGGAAGATATTCTACAGCTAGCAATTAAACCTCTCTCACTTTTTAATATAGACCTTCTTATAGTCATTTATAAAGGTATGTGTTCATACGATTGTATCCAATCTCCCTATTTTCTCTCTCTACATTTGTCATCAGCCCAGTTGACATGAGTATTGTGAGGTCATCTCAACAAGAAGTAGCATACCAGAATTAGTTGAACACTCTTAGTATTGTAATTATTGATTTGTAGCTTTGTAAGATAAGGATGGATGAAAAAGTTAGGTGAATATAAGCTTTTGTGTTTTAATTGAATGGCCATGACCAAAAAAGAACCATATTATAGTGGGGTTGATTTATTTATATATAAAAGAAAAATAGTCATTTTTTAAAAATGGTGTATATGTGTGTTAAAAAGGCCAAGTGTGGGTTAATGGTCCCTTAAAAGTACCATTTAAAAGACTTTGGTGGAATTGGATTTACACCACCTATTTTATTATAACTTACTTGTCAATTTTGCAACCAAATACAACATTTTCTCACTTAAATAAGTCAAATTAATAATTTCCTTTTATATAACCTTCCATAAATTAAATAATTAAAATGTTGGATGTAAAAGGATATATTTAGAGAAGCCAAGATCTTTGCCATATATAGTTTTAATTATTGTTTGACAAGTTTATGAGTTTTGAAGGAATAAGTTCCATTTTTAGGTATTCATAAGAATAAAAAGATTATAAAGTATAAATGTTTTGTTTCCCTTTTGGTCTTTTTCTTTTTCTCCCTAAGCTTTTAATATTTATTTTAGTATCTCAACTGTACATGCACATTAGCATGTTTTACATGTCATTAATTAAGTAATAAATATTTAATACTTCATGTGGAAACTTTTTTTTTTTTTTTTTTTGTTATTTATAGAAGTCTACTTGGACAAGTATTAAATGATAGAGAAAAATCAAAACTAAGAGTGAAAACAAATTTCATTGAAAAATTTAAGAATCAAAACAAAACATTGAAAGTTTGAAAATTGAAACACCAAAATAGAATATTTAAAAAGGTTATTTTTAAATATAACAAAAAGAACCAAAATATTTATAAATATAGCAAAATTGCAGTATCTATTTACGATAGATCACGATAAGTTATGATATACTACTATCTGTGTCACGACAGATAGTAGTAAATAATTTCAGTGTATATCGCAAATAGACGGTGTATTTTGCTATTAGTTGTAAATATTTTCAATAGTTTTGACATTTAAGATAATTTTCCTATTTAAAATATTAGGTTCTAAAATAAAATAAATATAAAATTTTAAGACAATTCAAATTCTATTTTATGTTTAGCAAATATGTGTTTGACAGACTATTTGAATTCTATTTTTTAAAATTGTTTTTTAAAATTTTTTATCCAAATAATGTAAATTCTGAAAACATCTTTATACATACAATGTATTCTAATTTTAAATTTTAAATTTTAAAATATAAAATTATATTAAATAGAGATAAAAACTTTTAGAAATACAATATTTTTATGTTATGAATTAAATTTATTTTTTTAATTTAAGATATAATTAATAATAGTGTATAATAGATCTAATATTTGATGGGTAAACAAATATAGTCTAAACCTGGTTTAAATTAGAATTTAATTTCTAAATTTATCATGCCAAATACATATCTGAAACACATGAACTACAATAAATATATATATATGATTTTCTTTTTTTTTTTTTTGTTTCTTTTTACCTGTATTTTATCAAAAAAATAAATAATTCTTACACCCAAAAAGTGTATAGGTGTGGTCACCTCCTTGTGTACCCAAATTATTGACACTTTGTCTTTATTCCTTGATAATATATATATATATATAATTTGTCACATGAAAGTTCACTTATTCTCCACTAAGGAAAAAATAAACTAAATTCTCAGAGATTAATCAATTTGAGATGAGTGAGTAATAAATTAATAAACAATATTTTGTATTGTACACTGTCTGTGTTTCACATGCCTATCAATACTTTTTCCTTTCTTCCAAGAACTTTGGATGTGTATCCTTTAATATGTTTTGAGAGCCCCAAGTGTACCCTTTGAAAATAAAATTTTAAAAAACAAAAATAATAAACTAAGTCGTGTTGAAGTATAAGTTGAATAAGTTAGTAAGTAAGATATTGATTTACGTTCTATGCTACTGGCCGTATAATTATTAAACTCAATAAAAATATTATTTTTGTCTATACTTTTCATAATTTTTTTTGAAAACAATTATTTCATGTTATATTTATGAATTAATATATGAATAATGTAAATAAAAAGTGAACAATAAAATCAAATAGTTTTTAATTAAACCTAGTTATAAGAAAATAGTTATCGAAATGCATGCATATATATGTTTACGATGTCTTTGTTTTTTAATACAACAATTGTGAGGATGAGATCGAACCTCCAATTTCTATGGAATTATCGTTGAATTGAACTCACTTTAACATTTACGATGTCCTAACAAAACTCTAATAATATACTTGACTTGCTAGTGGCAAGTCATATGTGTTATTGTGAAGTTCTTCTCTAACTTGTTTAGGTAACAATTTTTTTTAATTAATTTATTATTATAGTATAAGAATGAAGGGAGGAAATAAATATAATGCTACCATCTTTAGTAGAATGAATTGTCAATGTGAAATCCTATACTCGCAAATTAAATTTAAATTGATTATGACATTAGAAATCTATTAGAATATAATATTGATTTCGATTTATCATAATCTAATTTAGCAATACTTTATCAACTTCAATTTTATTGATTTAGCTTAATTAGTTGTTATTGCTATTAAATAGACCCTTAATTGCTTTCCAAAATTTGGTAAAACCCAATTAAATACTGAACTTAATAAAGTATTATTAATTACATTATAATACATTGAAACCAATATTATAAAAGAAAAAAGTATTTGTAAAAAATCACATTATTTATAAACGTCTTGCAAAGTTTTATCTTTACAGGTAATTAACTCTAACTGTCCACGTTCTCATCCTTTTCTTTTGCGTTGTCTACTTTCGATCGATATTGTGATATTATATCTCATTCACATATTCAGATCATAAACCTAAACAATTTATTAATTCGTCTTATTAAAATTATGCAATAGAATAGATGAAACTTTAAGATTTTTTTTAGAAGTTGTACAATATATTTAACTACCATAATTAATAAAGATAGAAAATCCTTTTAGGGAAAAACCCTAACAAGACGCAAAGTAGTATAAAAAGGGATTAAAAAAAGCTGAAAAATCATATAGAGAGCCTAAAGCCTTCTCCCCTCTCCACATACAACAAAACCTCTCTCTCTCCACTTTTCTTTATTCATCATCTCTCTTCCACCACTTCTTTTTAAGTTCATCTCCTTCAACTATCTCTTCTCTCTTTTTCTTTTTTTCAAACCTTTTTTTTTAAAAAAAATTATATAAGTAAAGGAGCCGTTGTAAATATAGAAATCAAAACCAAAATATTAGTAAATATAATACAATATAAATAGATTTATAAATATAGCAAAATTTAAATTTAATTCTTAGAGTCAATTAGTGAATGATCATATTACTAAGAGGAATATATTAGTAATAAACGATATCGCTAATAGAAATCTATTTTACTATATTTGTAATTTTTAAAAATATCAGACACTTAGTTATATATCTTTTTTTTTTCTTTGTTACAAAGGATATGCATGAAAATAGGTGCAATCTGGACTGCACCAAAATATTACTTTGGGACAGAGGAGGTTATGATCCCAAATAATATTTTTTAATTCAATTATATTAAAATACTATATGATGTGTGTACATCTATTTATTTATTAATGATGGTAAACTTAATCACACATTAACCTATTATTTTATGATACTTATACTTACGTTAATAATTAATTAGTGAGTATATCGTATTTTTCAACGTCATTTGAGATAAGACCAAGAACCTTTTTTTTTTTTTTTTTTTTTTTTTATTACATAAGAATTTAATAAGTTTTGGAAAAAAAATTATTTATTTGACACCCTAATAATTTGATGCATGGTAATCGAGTCTTTTTATTAAAGCTACAATTTATCTCTAAACTTTATATAAAAGTTTAATTTGATAGGATTTTTATTATGCTTTTAACTTTTAAACTCTCTATTTTATTTTTGTCTTTTAATTCTTAATATAAAAATGTGGTGTTCAATTAATTATTACAAGATGTGATGTGACTACACTTGCTTTTTAAATGTTATATCCACATTAACACTTTTTATGAGACTAACTAAATGTGAAACTCAAGAAAAGTTTAATGCTAGGATGGTACATATATAAAAGTTGACCAAATTAAAGGTTTTAAAAGTTTGGATACAATTTTTAATTCTTTGAAATGATTTGGAAACTAATTATTAATACCAATAATAATGACCAAAATTATTTTAAACTTTCTATTAAAAATAAGTTATTCATATTATTCAAAAATAACTATTAAAATAAAACTAATTTAAGTATAGCTTGGTAGATAAAAGTATTTGATGGTTAAATTCACTTCAAAAGAATTAAGGAAAAAAAATGAAAGAAAGACAAAACCAACTCTCTAAATTAAGAATATGAAAAAGCTTTAATCCAAATATAATTTTGGTTCAACTTTCGTATTTATTCTATTTTAGTCTTTTAACTTATAAATTTTACATTTTTAGCCCATTTAACTTTTAACGCATTAATCTATTTTAAATCACGTTTATGCATTTGTAATGAAAATTTGATTCAACCGTAATGAAGATCAATTGAATTTGAATCAATCGCAAGAAAAATGAGATCACTTTGGTACTCCTTACTCCCACAAGGAAACACAATAAAATATAGATAATTACTAGAATGTCCTTTTTATCTTTTATAACAAACTAACCTAAAAATCACATATAAGAAAAAAAAAATTTCACTAAATACGTGAAAAAAGGGCAAAAAATCACATATAAAAACAAAAACGCAACTTGATTGTTGTTCTCGTAAATATGGCCCAACAAAAATAATGGATAAAAGTCAAAAATAAAAATGTTATAGATTGTTGGTATGAATATGAGTATGAATCTAGAGATCACGTGGTATAAAATGAAAACAATGCTAACTTTTAAATTATGGATACAAATTATTGATATAGATTACCAATACCGATACCAAAATTGATAGCGACACTAATACTTATACCTAGACCAATATTGATATAAAATGGATATGAATATAAATATAGAGAGAAAGGATAAATGATAGAAAGATAGTCCAAAAAAAAAAAATGGTGTTGTCCCATATTGATTTAATAATCAAAGGAAATTTGATTGAGTACCTATTTGGGGGAAATAGATTAATTACCAATATTACAGATTTAGGTGAAAATTAATATTTATTAATTATAAGCATAATTTTCAAAAATCAAAAATTGAAAACCAAGCCTCCATTTGGTTTGGGTAACAATTTCATTTTTAGTTTTTTTTTTTTTTTGAAATTTATGCATTTTTTCTCTCAAATTTTCAGATATAGTTTTCACATTTCTTAAAGAATCACTTGAACTTCTAACTAAATTATAAAAAGAAAATAAGTTTTTGAAAACTATTTTTTTTTAGTTTTCAATTTTGTATTATTTTTTAAAATTTGACAGAGAGTGAATAACAAAATATTAAAACTTATACAAGTAGAAGTAACCTTTATACACTTAATTTCTAAAAACAAAAAATAAAAAACCAAATAATTATCATATAAAATCAAAAAATTAAAGTTATTATTTTTATTTTAGTGTAGATACTAAAAGACATATTATGGAATTTTAAATATAACCCAATCCCAAAATAAATTATTATTCAATTTGAAATTGCAAAACTAAATTAACATTAATTTTGTTTATAAAAATATCATATTTTCTTTTAAATAAATTTTTGTAAGTACATAATTCCATAAAAACAAGTCAAAATGAACAAAATTCAACCTAATGTTTGTACTATCAACTTCGAAATTAGAAATTCAATTTTTTCAATCTCGCACATTGTAAAAAAAGAAAAAATTAAAAGAAAAAATCCATAATCACATTTAACAAATTTTCATTTCATTATATAAATCCAAAACACACACATATTTGTGTATGAACATTTTTTGTATGAAATAAATTTCTTAATGTAGTAGTAGTTCCACAAAAGGAGGGGTTGAGTTTATTTAATATGATCTTTATATCCCAAAGCCAGCTTTGCTTTAGAATCGATCTTGTGGTCCACTCACAGATCCCCACGTGGCCCACTCTCATGAACCAGCTGACGTGGAACCAATCCAGTCATTCCTTTTCCCACAATAAATTCCATATCCGTAAGTACCCCTATATCGAAAGGGTATTTCGGTAATTCAACTACTCCACAAACATACACAATCTGAGGGCCTAGATTCTTGGACGCTCTGGTCACTTCCCATTGGTTTAATTTCAGTGAACAGGAAAGAAAGCAAAAACGCCATTTCATTTCATTTCGTTTTTAGAAAAGAAAAAAAAAAAAAAGAAAAAGAAAATTGAAATTCTCTCTCTCTAATCCCACCGCCGTACCGGAGAATTTGTGGTTATTTTCCGGCAGCTGATGTGGCTGTGGAAATACGAATAAGAGGAGGAGGAGGAGAAGAAGAAGTGGAGAGGAGTTTCTTTTTTTTATTGTTAATATGATGAGAATTTGGTATGTTGTGTTTGTTGTAGTTTTTTTTTTTTTTTTTTTTTTTCTTTCTGAATTATGATTTTCTTTTTGTTGTTCGTTGTTGATTTGATGTTATCTTTTTTTTATTCGTGTTGGACCGTGGGTAATTTGGTGGTGTGGTTGATTTGATAGTTGGTGTTTTGCTTACCGTTGACGAATGGAGTGAGTGAGTTTTCTTGATTGGAGTTTGAGATGATTTGCACGTGAATGAGGCTCGGAATTTTCTGCTGTATTCTGCTCCCTGTTTTTTTTTTTTTTTTTTTTTTTCCTTACGGTCTTGCGTTCTTGATTGGATTTGAGTTTAATCTAAGTCTGTTTGTTTGTTGTTTTTGAATCAGGTGGTTCAGTTGAAGTATTCTGTACGGGTTGTTGGTGAGGGAATTCGATGGTTTGTGGAGTTATTTTGCGTAAGAAGAAACAGAGTTCTTTGTGGATTTGATTGCATTGGTGCTTTTTTGTCTTTTTTTCCTCTGGTGATTACTACGAATTTGGCGTAATTGAAGAAGAAGAAGAAGTTGTTTTCGGAAGATCCGTATTGTTTGAAGTTCTGTTACTGTTAGTCTAGTTGAAGTAGAGCTGGAGAAAGGAGGACCAATGGAGGCAGATTTTCAGCAGCGTCATCATATTCTTCATGAACACCATCAGCAACAACCGCAGATGAATTCTGGCTTGACACGCTACCGTTCTGCTCCGAGTTCGTATTTCAGAAGCCTGACGGATAGGGAATTCTGCGATCAGTTCTTCAATCGGCCATCCAGCCCTGAAACAGAAAGGATTTTTGCACGGTTTATGACAAGCGGGAGCGCCGGTGGTGGCGGCGGCGACCCAGAAGGTTCATCTCAGAACCTCGACGAGTCTCAGAAGGCCGGAGAAATGCTTTTAACCACTGAAGCAAATCAACAAACACCTTATGTGAGTAATGAAACAAGAGCTATCCATCAGCCGCCAAGCAATGTCAACAGCAATTACCCACCTGTTTCATCAACACCAAGTTTCTATCAGAGTTCAATGAAACCCCCACTTCCAAATCAGGGTATGATTTCAGGGACGGATGGATCTGGTTCAATGGGAATTGATCTAAAGCCAAGGATAAGAACAGATGGTGGAAGAACTTCGAATCTCATTCGACAAAGTAGCTCGCCTGCTGGGCTATTCGACCACATAAAGATTAATGATAGTGGTATGTAATCTTTTCACCTAAATGAGTAGGAACTTCTAATAAATTTAAAGTTTGCTTTTTCTATTCTCATAGATTCTGATTATTTTGGTTGAGAGAAACATGATTTATGCAACTTAGACTTTCTAGCTATAATAATTAATAACCATATTGATTTTCTATGATCTCTGGTCTGTTTATGATACTAGAATTTAGCTTCCAATATTCCCAACATGGTACTGAAAATTCTTAGCAATTGGCAGGCTATGCTGCATTGAGAAGCATGGGAAATTGTGGAACTCGTAGTAGTTTTAATGAAGAAGCCTCTTTTTCTTCTCCAAGCAGGTTGAAAAATTTCTCACCAAGGAACTTACCACCACACTCATCAGGGTTGATGAGTCCCATGGTTGGAATTGAGAAAAAAAGTATCAGAGAAACCAATCAAGATACTAAAAGCTTTGCCGAAAGCCAAACCAGTGATTATGGTAGTACTAGCTTCCCAGTTGGTTCTTGGGAAGAATCTGCTGTCATGTCTGATAACGTTGTTGGTCAAAAACCACTTGAAGATAACGATGACGATGAGAAATCATACTCGAATTTTAACATTTCAGACACTCAGGTATTAGCTATTTCAAGTACATTGTGATTGTTTTCCATGATATATGATTCTGATTTGTCTCATATCTTTATTGTCTTGGTGGAAAACTCAGAAGGTGGATCCCGGAAATCGCCCTCCCTTGCTTGCTCATCATCTTAGTTTGCCAAATACTTCAGCAGAAATGAATGCTATTGAAAAGATCTTGCAGTTTTCAGATTCTGTTCCTTGTAAACTCCGAGCCAAGCGTGGCTGTGCTACTCATCCCAGAAGCATTGCGGAGAGAGTAAGCCAGGATATATTGAACAATTGGTCATATTTTCTCTGAGTCTTAAACATTGGCTGTGTATTTATTCTATTTCTGAAACGGCATGCAAAAGAATAAAAAATAGCAACGTGGGTTGGGATTCTCTTATCTGTCAATCCACGATCTATTGGATCTAGATGACCCTGAAATTTTCACTCAAGTTTAGTATAACGTGGGAGTCTGTTGAACCTGAACTTAATGTCCTTGATTCAAAGAAATTTGAGAGAATCTTTCATGCATTAACTGAAAACTTAACCTCTTTTAGGAATGTCTCTGTCCTTGGGCGTATTAGAATAAGCTCCGTGTTAGGATAAAACCACACACTCTACTCTTTTTTGTTGCCAATTAATTTTGAAATGGACCCGTGTTATCGAATACTTCAGAACCCAAATATGTTCCGAAAATTCTTAACGATGTCTTTCCCTTTATTGATAACTTTCAGGTCAGACGAACTAAAATAAGTGAAAGAATGAGGAAGCTTCAAGAGCTAGTCCCCAACATGGACAAGGTAACTTTCTTTTCACTTTACTCTAGAAGTTGGTAAGGGTTGAGTTAAAACATCTCTCTCTCTCTCTCTCTCTCTCTCTCCACAGCAAACCAACACATCAGACATGTTAGATTTGGCAGTTGAGTACATAAAAGGCCTTCAGAAACAGGTTCAGGTAATAATAAATTCAGGACTGAGATTCACATATTTGTATGATAAAAGTTTCCACCACCATTTTTTTTGTTTCCTTATCTTCTGTTGATTTTTGTCCAGACACTTTCAGATAATCGTGCAAAATGTAAGTGCTCACATAGTCAGCATCAATAATGAAAACGGGATTGGCGTGGAAATTCTTGTGTACAGAGCCATACCAATTTGAAATTTTAGCACAGAACACGAATCTCTCTGAGGATATAACTACTTATTTGTGTACTAATTAAGAAGAAATAGTGGGTCAACATTATTTTCTTTGAAGAAAGTTTGCAGAAAAAAAAAAAAAAAAAAAGGGAGGGCTGCACAGGACAAGCAGATAGTGAGGTACAGCGATTGGAAATGAAGACAAAGGACTGCTGAAAGCTGGTCGTGCATGTGAGTTTAAAGGCTTGCTGGTACTTGCTACTACTGTGTAAATTAAATAACTATATATGCATGATTAGCAGATCTTCCATTGCATTTAATCTGTCACTTTAGAGAGAGAGAGAGAGAGAGAGAGATTGACTTTGCTATTGTAGATCTGGTTAGAGGAATTAAGAAGGGAAGTTGCCATTAATGGCTGACCCAAGGAATGGCTTAGAAAGAAGTGGGAAATAAGCTGCCTGATTTGTATTAGAAAAGTTACAGATAAATTATTTCTTTTGGTGCTACATTCCATTATTATTATCATTGTTATGTGCATTATTCATCTTAGTTTCTTTGTTTTCTCTAGTTATGCTCTCAATGTTAGGTTGGAAATGGAATGTAATTCAATCAAATTCTCAATGGGAAAGAACAGAATGGGAATCGAGATTGTGGAATATATCAGTATCAAAATGGTATCACTTCCACATCCTCTGTTTCTCTTTCAGATGAGTAGGACTTTATAAGATTAGTGGGTTTTATTTCAGTATTTCTTTTTATAGAATATTGCCTGCATTATAAGAGCCGAAATAGACTTTTTACTTTATGAAAAAGGGGGATATTGGTTGCCAAACTTAGTGGGTGTGAATTAGTGAATCACAACCAATACTTTTTTTTCTTTTGGGTCCCAAACGTTTTCCCATTAGACACGACTAGTAAATATGTCCAATTTAAAACTTTGTTTCTAAAGTTAGGTGGATCGGCTGGCTTGCTGGTTGGAACTTTGTGCATTATTATAATTAATGAAGTTAACTAAGAGGAAAGTTTTAGAAGAAAGATTAAGAATAGATGGTGAGGAGCTAGAACAGCTTGGTAATTCTTTTAGCTCTGGGGCTATTTTTCTAATTCTTGTAATTAGACCTAAATGGAATATTTGTGACGATAAATTAATTAGTATATAATAGTATAAGTTTGAGTTGTAGACTACTTTAGCCTAATATATAATAGTTTGTATTCGAGATGCAGACTATTTTAGTTTAAATTACAAATGAGTAAAGATGATGGTTACAAAATAGAAAACATTGTACACAATGAGAATTTTCAAATAGTTGTTGGGAAGTACTTGTCATTGTAATGAATTCCACCTTTAATTTTGTGACCGTTTTAATGTTACAAATCTAAAATAAAAATGTTTTGTTGGTTACAAATCTTGTAATTGTTTGATGGCTACAAATCTAATATTTTAATATGTTTGACCATTACATAGATCTAAAATGTTTCCCTATAAATTGAGGACAATAATTTCGATTTTGAAATACATAAAAATTCTTTTACCTCTCTATTTTCCATATATTTTGGTTTTTTTTAAACAAGTTTTCTTTGATTTCTTTCATTTCTCTAACGAGTGCACGTTTGAGATTGGAGGTTATGTAAACGTAGGAGAGCAATCGGCAATTGCGTTTTAGCACCGAGGTCGCGCCGATTATTGCTTTCGAGAAATAAATTGAGGAGTTGATTAGATTTAGGAAGAGAGATAATTTAAGCATGGCGCAATTACTCAACAATTGGAATCTTCCCATCTTATAGTCTATAGATTGGAGACTTCTCAGCATATGTATAAGGAAATAGTGTCAAACAAGTAATTTTTATTAACTTTTGAAAAAGGAAATCTTTGCCTAGAGAGAGAGAGAGAGAGAGAGAGAGAGAGAGAGAGAGAGTTGACAATGAATATTGTTAAATTAGAGCCTTTTAGAACTGTTGAGAAATAGTACCTTTTTGGAAGTGTGTTGGGGTTCATTGATTCTATAATTGGAGGAGAGAGAAAGAGAAAGAGTTAGTTTGAGTAATAAAGGAACACAGCTACTCTATCTGCATTGAGCCATTTAAATATAAATGTGGTTTTGTTTCTCCTCTTAATTATCTTTGGGATGAAAATAATGCATTTCACTTTCTAGAGAGAGAGATTGATTGATACTTTTGATGTGAGTTCTCAAGGCAACTTTTTTTTTTTTTTCTTTCTTTAATATATATATATATTTGGAATTTTAGTGTATTGAGAGAATTCTATTTGGAAATTTGGAAAGTCTTGGAATGTAGTTATGGTTATGGGTTGGGAAATAGCCATAAAAAAGTTTCTATAAATGGAACTAAACAACTTGACTTTTTATGACTGTAGAAGTAGAACATTCTATCTTATTCATTAATTCATATAATGTACAAATACAAAGAAAATAAAATATACCTTTGTGTGTGAGTTTGTTTGACTTAACCTTCTAGTTTTAACCACATCTTTTAATTACAATTTTCAAAATAAGATTTTCTTTTATTTTTTTTTTCTCGCCATTTTCGTTCTATTTCTCACTCTAAATTTATTTCTTCCTCCTCCTAACTTCTTTTTATAGATGCATTCTTTATATTTTATTTTTGGCAATGACAATGCCTCTTCCCTTATATTTCGCCTCCGCCCAGCAAAGTGACAATGAATGTGTTGGACCGATATGACAATCTTAGATTGGAATTGGGATGAATATGGTTTAATTAAACATTTTCCTAAAAATACTCAGTTTTAACTAATTAAATAATTTTTAAATTAAATTAATAAAAACCCTAATTGATGCTAAATATCAAGATTGATAAAAATTATGTAATAACATAGCTAATTAATCTCAAACAACAAGGGCATGCAATTAAAACGAAGTACAAAAATAATTAGGAAAGAGTTAGAGAACAGGACACGATAATTTTTATAGTGGTTCGATCAAACTCAACCTACATCTAATTTCCCAAGCACCTAATTGATGCTACTATTATTTTTATAGTAGTTTGGTCAAATTTGACCTACATCCACTTTTCCAAACGCCTTTTGGGATTTCGATTAAAATTTTCCTTTGACTATTTCCACGGATGAGAGTCGAACTGCTACCTTGCTCATTTTTTGAGTTCAAGAGCAAATCTGGTTCTTTTCTTGGGTTAGGATCCAACCGTTACAATATTCTTGAAACTTTAAATCACATAATAAAACTATCTAAAAAAAGTAGATGAACAAATTTGAGCTCACAATATTCAATTCCCAAAATATAATAAAATTAGTTCTCTAGAATAAGTTGAAAAGAAAGAAATTTGAGAGCTTGGAGAGATAGCAACAATGGTGGTTTTTTGCAATTGTTTAGGATTGTGAAGTTGTAAAAATTGGGGAAATTTTAAAGAAGATGAAATATAAAAAGAGAGAAGTGGGGTAAAAAGTGAATTTTAATTTGGGTCATTAGATTAATTAAAAAGTAAAATGAAATGTGAAGATAAAAAATAAAAAGTATTTTTTAATATTATTTTCAAGACAATTAACCGTTAGACACAAATATATGTAATATTAAATTCTTTTTCTTTTTAAAATTAATTTTTTAACACCAATCCAAAAATCAAAATCCCACCGTGTGCCCTACTCTATAGCTCCAAGTGACACTCTCTAAATGGTCCAACTTGATGATTTAGCCGTCACGTTACCACCTCGTGTAATTCTTCGTTAACTTTATTTTGGCTCTAAATTTTTTGTTTGAACTCCGATTTGAGTGATTCAAGAGGCGATGGAATCGTTATCCCTAGCTCAACGCTATAGACTATTCAAAATAATAAAATTTTTAGTAAACAAAATCATGTTTGTTATCATCAAAAACATTAATTAATTAATTAATTAATTAAAATTACTTAATTTGAGATTAAAAGCCAAAAAGCCAATAGAATGAATTTGTTTTCCTTTTTTTATGGCAACATGCAACGGCCAGTGAGCAAAAACTAGAGCAACAGCTGGAAAGTGAGCTAGAACTAAAACAAGAGGTATGAAAGTCCGGAAAAAGACTTCATGACACAAGCAAAAGGTTAGAAAGATTTGTTTTGAAAAAGCGAATCAAATTTTACTTTTTTTATAAAAAAAATTTAAGCTCACGGGCATGAAAATTTGCACATTTTTAGAAGATATACATTTTAAAAGAACACTTCTAGTGGATTTGGTTACATTTTCTTTGTTAGAAGTGAGTTTAGTTACACTATTTAAAATTGATTCTAGAAATGTTATGATTTTTTTGTCAATCATTTTTAGAAAATGAACATTCAAATATTCCTCTAAAAAATGTTTTCTAATATTGACTTTTAGTTGTGTAGAATTACATAGGAAACAATGTCTCTAAGTTCAACCTAAATCCAAGTTTAAGTTAAGATTTGTAAGTTTCATCCATCACTCTAGACATTTTTCATGCTATGACTTGACTTTTTTTTTTTTTCTTAACTATTTTCTTTATTATTATTATTTGAAATGTGACTTGACTTGATTTTATACCAAGCAAGTCCTTGAAACTGTTGTGTAAAAAGCCTACAAATATTGTATCTTAAAAATGTTTTTTTTAAAAAAAAAAAAATTAATGAAGAGAATATGTAACCAAACATATAAAGTTAAGAATCCTCTCGAGGATGTTGAGGTTTTTAGACTATTGAACCTTTTTAGACATTGACGTATCTTAAATATTTTTGTTTTTTTTAAAATCTATAGAAAGTAAAACAAAACTGTTCACAATCTAGCATCTTTGGCTTCCTCTTTAAAGTTCTTCGAGGTTTGCAATGATGTCTTTCTAACTTATGTGCTTCCCTTTGTTCTTGAAAGGGAGTGATCCAGTTTCTGGTTGTTGTCTTGGTTTTAGTTTCTTTAATCAATTTTTGCTATTAAAAAATGAAAATTTGAGTACATAGCAACTTTTATGTAGTTGCATTTGAAAATACTAGTCCAGAAACATGTACAATGTATGTGAAATCTTGTAGTTTTAATTAAATTTTGTGAGAAATAGTGAGTTTTTAATATTTAACCAAAAAAATGATATGTAGGTTTATTTTAATTTTCACAACTTTATGAAATTTTGCGTAAGTAAAATTGAATAATTAAATAATTTATTATAATATTTTCCTATTATCACATATAAGTTGTGTCATGCACCAATTGTATCTTATCAACCTATACCTTATTTCGTAAACTAAATATTGGAAAGGTCTATCTCTATTGTTTTCAAGACTAACAACTACTCACATCCCATCAACAAAACATAATATAAAATTTTACTAAAAATATAAGAGCAAAATGACTATTTAAATATTTTACTTTCTAAATCTTTTTATATTGTGCATAAATATGAAGGAGTTGGGCATAACCCTTGAAAATTATACAAAATGCAACTCGTTTGATTAAAAAAAATTGAGAAATTAGATAAAAACATGTAATTAGATATTAAATACATTGCAATTAGAGAAAACACAAATTTAAAATATTGAAAATTAGGTAAGCAAATATGGTGGAGATCATTGTAATCTATAAAAACAAATGAATTTTATTGGAGTGAATATTCCAATCTAAATCCATTGTAATTAAATTTAAAAAAAATAAACAATAAAAGTTGGATAAAACAAATCAAATGGAGATCACATAATCTATAAAATCATAAGAGAGAAAGCGGGCTTTTGCCTTTTGATTATTTTGTTTCTTCTTCCTCATCTTTCATCCTCCCCTATACATGCTTTTGCTTTTCCAACAACTACATACAAAATGAGAAACAGGAAAGGATAAATAAATTAAAATAGACAACGTTGGATACATTACCTTTCAAAAAGAAAAAAAGAAAAAGTCAAAAAATAGCCAAAAAGAATAAACAAATACACAAAAAATAGTACTAAAAAAGGTGAACAAACAAACATGGAAAAAGAAAAAAGGAAAAAAGAAAAATAAAAAGATAACCCGAAATTCCTGCAAGACTTTAAATTTTTTATTAAAAAAAAAAAAAAGAAAACTTAGACGATGATGATTCCTTAAATCTCTACAACTTGGACAAAATTAATAAACTCTCAATCAAATCTCTTCAAAACTCACAAAAATTCAAACAACAAAATTTAAAAAAAAAAAAGTGATAAAGTAAATGAAAATGCCTATGAAAACATAAATAGTGGGAAAACAAAATGAGTAAGAAAGAAAAGGTAACAATTCCACGACTAATTATATATATGGTGGAGATCATTTGTAATCTATAAAATCAAATGAATTTTTTTGGAGTAAATATTCATGTATAAATCTATTGCAATTAATTTTTTTTAAAAAAATAAAAAAATAAAAAAATAACCAATTGCATGCATACCAAAATAGGATTTGATAATTGCAAGCGTGCCTTCACTTTTTCTTCTTTTGCAAATCTAGCAAAAACTGGCCCAGCCCAAGCATTAAAAAAGTAAAAGTTTAAAATACCCCTATCGTTGATATACTTATATTTGTTAAGTGATATACCTTCTGTTGAATATATATAGATGATATATTATTAATATATACTTCATTTTAAGTACATTAGTTAATCAAACATTTATTGATTGGTGTCTGATACATTCATGTTCTATATTTGATATACACTTGATACACTATTAGTATACACTTGAAACCCTTGATACACTCTTGATATACACCTAATACACTTGATACACTACTGATACAAACTTGATGCACTTGATACTCACAAATTCTCTCTCTATTTGATTCTCTCTCTGTGTTTCTCTTTCTCTCTCTTTATCACTTGATACACTACTAATATACACTTGATACACTATTGATATACACTTGATACACTTACTCATGTACTAGATATTATTGATAATGATGCGCTCAACTGATATACTTGTCAATCATGCACTCGTTTATACTGTTGATAAACTTGATACACTTGATTGATATACTTTATATACTTGATAATGATGCACTTGACCGATAAATTGCTAATAAATTAGTCAATCATTGCTCCATACCATCTGTGGCAAGTCACCGTTCCATATCCTTGCCGCTTACCTCCATTGACCATTGCACATCCGGTCACCAATCGTCGATCATTGCTTTTCTATCTCTCTTTCTTTTCCCCCGCATTTCTCTTTCACCAACTCCACACCATTTGTCACTAACCACCGCTCCACCTCCCGGCTACTTACCTTTGTCGTCGCTACACGTCCAGTCATCGGTCGTCACTTTCTCTTTCAGTCAATTGATTGTTTAGAGCAAATATGAAATAAAAAATAATTAAAAATCCATATTTACTGATATACGAAATATAAGTATATCGTGTCACTAATATACTATTCAAAAGCATAACAAAACCAATATAAAAAAAATAGAACAAAACCAATGTAAAAAACATCTTAATTTCCAATCTAACTCTAAACTATACATAGAAAAACAGAGACATCCAACATTGTACACACAACATAAAAAATTACTTTAACATCAAACAACAATCAAATGCATGAAAATTAGAAAGTAATAGTGTTAATGCTTTGACCATATGGAGTCCTTGCACTTCCTTCTACACTGCCTCCCTTTTCTCTCCAATTTCCATTTCTCCCTTCTTCACTCTCCTTTCTTCTTCCATTTTTCATTAGGAATTTCAGGCTTCGACCAATAGATTGCAAATCACCTCTCCATTTTCCATTTTATTCTCAATATGAGTAAAATGAATGTTAGGTTGATTTTTCAATATCATGCTCAATGTGCTTGAATCATAATAAAATTGAAACACACGTGTTTTACTTCAAAATAAATTATTGATTGACGTTTAATCTATTGCTAACTGTTGATTCAAATATCAATAAAATGATAATGTTGATATTTTTGAAACTTGTTTGATATCCAATAAATTGTTAATATACTTGAAAGTTGTTTGATATCTAATATACTATTGATATACTTAAATGTTGATTGTTATGTAATACACTTCTGAAATACTATTAATATTCTTGAAGGTTGTTTTAATATGTACTAATATGCAATTTATATCTTAAAAGTTGATTGACATATGATATATTACTTATATACTATTTATATACTTGAAACTGGATTAATATATGATATACTATAGATATACTTGTTAGTTGTTTAATATCTAATATATTGTTGGTATATCAATTATATTAGCTTTACTTATTAAGATTTCATTAATTGATATATTTTTTTGGTTTATGAATTGAATGACACGATTGACTTAACATGAAGTATATTGGCCTTCTATTTTCTGTCAATTAGTTTACAAATTGAGAGAGGAGAAAGTTTAAAAAAAAAAAAGATAAAACAATAACAACAATAGTGATTCGAGATTCGATTTGAGTCGAGAAGAAACTTCACCACAAGGAAGATCTTCTTGCCATCTAATTGTCATAGTTAGCCAATTCAACAATTAAAGGAATCATTTGCTTTTGAGGTCTTCTTTTTTTTATGTTTAACAATCAGAGGCAATATAGTGTCGTTCACCTCTACTGTAACGGCCCGAAATTTAGGAAATCACATTTTTCACTCTTTATAAAAAAAAAGTATATATAATAATAATAATAATAATAATAATAATAATAAAATTAATAATTATTTATGCATGCAGAGAGAGTATTAAGGGAAATTGGGGGATTCTTGGTCATTAGAAGAAATTGGATTTCAGTTGGGGAAAGATCTCCGGATGGGTTTTTAGCGGCTAAGTTGTGTTAGGAAAAGGAAAGAAAGGGGGAAGAAGGGAAAGGTCAAAATCTCTTTCTCGATCACCTCTTCGTTACTCAGTCGCCGCCCCCTTTAGCCCTCATTGCCGCCATCATCTCCAGCCGTCACTGTCGCTGTCATTGCAATACTCACCGCCATCGTCACCAAAACTCGTCGCCATCATCGCAGCTTTCAGCATAGCGGCATCATCATAGCCTTCGCGCCGCAGCGTCTCAATCTTTGTCGCGCCGCAGCGTCTCAGTCCTCGTCGCGTCGCATCGTCACAGCCCGCATTTTGCCGCATCAGTCCATCGCCGTATCGTCACAGCCCGCATCTCGCAGCACCATTAGTCTTCATCGCCGTGTCGTCGCAACCCTCTCCGCGACGCGTCGTCACAATCTTCATCGCTGCATCGCCTGCCCTCTCCACGACGCATTGTCATAGCCTTCGTAGTGCGTTGCCGCATTGTAGGGAAGTCACTGCCTCGCTGAGTCTCGCTGACACGCTGAGTCTCGCTGTCTCGCTCGGTATCGCTCAGAATCGCTCAGTATCGCTCCAGTCTAGCTCTCG
Organism: Citrullus mucosospermus; assembly: GCA_030954485.1. Lineage (NCBI taxonomy): Eukaryota > Viridiplantae > Streptophyta > Magnoliopsida > Cucurbitales > Cucurbitaceae > Citrullus > Citrullus mucosospermus. The sequence continues at coordinate 26,331,133 of CM062057.1, forward strand.
CAGGTAAGGAACTTACTACCGGGTTTTAGTGAGGCCTAATGTCTAATTGTGTTGGTGACTATTGAATGTCGTGTGAACTTTTGTCTCGGATGTTAAATGCTATGATTGTTTCGGTATGCCAAGTTTGTAGCTTGTAAGTAATGTTCTTATGCTTATGTGCCTATGAATATCTACGATGAATTAACTATGCCATGACATGTTACAGGTTGCCCTATTGTCGTGCCTCGTACCCCTAATGTACTATGCTATGAAGGGTGTCCCACGGGATCACCACCTATGTCCATGATACGAATGTAAACACTACGTATCCTCGGGTCGCTTCCTATGCTTATGCCTACGCTTATGCCTATGTCGGGTACACGGGCGCACACGGCAAAAGGGGTAATAGTTAGGCCCAGTAGTGGGTCTCTTACTGAATATGATTACTCACCCTTTTTCTATGTTTTTCTCCCAGGTAAAGAGCATGGTGGCCAGGTGTATGACCGAGGAAATCCGTGATCGTACCGTGGGATCAATGACATTGCTTCCGCACCTTAGTCTAGGATATAGCGTATTGGACTTGTAGGGTAGTAGTATGTGCATACATTAAACCGTTTGTGTTTTGTTTGATATGGTTATGTTCGGTTTTCTTTTCTTGAGGTTTTGCCTAACAATTTAAGGGGTACCCCGCTAAAGTGTTTTTACTATTTTATGTTGGTTTAATAAACTTTCAAGAATCCAGCCGTTTTATAAATTAAATTGCATTTATTTAAAGTGGGTGATATCATATCTCCTTGTCCCAACGTATTTATATAAACGTTCATGCATAATGTAGCGACGAGTTAGTTATTAAGGGGTCAAGTCGTTTCATCTACAATATTCCATTCATTACGGTTACCTCTACAGTAATTCAACTATAGAAATTAGACAGCAATTAGATAGCAATCACATAAAAATCAAATAGCAATTAGATAGTAATCAGATAGCAATCACATGAAAATCAAATATCAATCACATTGGCATAACTCACATTGATATATAAGTATATAATACCAAATAGGGTAATGAGATAAAAGTTAGATATTGATCAAATAGCAATCACATGAAAATCAAATAGCAAACATATGACAATTAGATAGCAATCGTGAGTACTACTCAATCTCTAGCCAAAATATGAATTAATAAAACTCAAATCAGACCTTTATTGATGAATATACACTCCTCAATCTCTTCAAAACCTAGTAAAATCATCTTAATAGAATAGAAAAATTGACATGAAAAAATAACAAAAAAGAATAAGTACCATAGTCAAGCAAATCAAACAGAAAATTTATTTTAGTCATTTAAAGATAATAATGAAAGTTGAAACCCCATAGCCACATTATGGCACAAATCTTAGCACACCAATTAAAATAACAAAAAATTTTAGAAACTTCAGCCATATTGAGGCGCGAAAGAAGAATACTAATAAGCTATTCTATTCCATGTACAACAGTTTCGCTCCAATCACTGTTCTTCGGGTCTACAACATAGGTTACCGAATCACCCTCCATGCCCATCAAGCGCTTCACCGTTACTTTACAAGGATTCTAAGGAGATCTCACGAGGTCAATGTTTCCAACGCCGACTCCGCCAATACGAGTGGAGAAGTCGTTAGGCCAAGATGAAATCACCAGTTACGTTCTAGGGCTGGTTGTTGCAGGAAGTTGAAGAAAGGTTGTCATGCAATGAATGAAAAATGGGGAGAAGAAGACTGAATTTAACTACAAGGGTAATTTTGGAATAAAAAAACAAAATATTAGAAATCTAATCTTAATAATAACATGATTTTAGTCTTTTAAAGGTATTGCCATGTTTGCAAAATTTAAAAAAGTTGATGACATGGATGCTAAATCATAATCTTAATTTGCTACCCATTGTAATTCCCCTAAAAAAAATGTATACAATTGAATAAAACAAATGATATGGATAATCTAGGAAATAGTGAGAGAAAAAGTGTATGTTTGGCTTGAGATTATATTGTCTTGTTTCTCTTCTCCTTCATCTTTCATCCTATGTTCTTCTCTAATTACTAAAAAAATTTAGAGAAGCATAAATTAAATTAAAATTGATGACCTTGGTTACATTAATTTTTCAACAATGAAAAAAAAAAGTCAAGAAATAACAAAAAGAAAAAAAATAGATAAAGGAATAAAGGAATAAATATATATAGAGAGAAAAATATAAAAAAACAAATATATGATATTGTAACCAAAAGAAGAAAATGAACAAACAAACTTATGGTAGATGAAAAGATAATTGAAAAACTTTAAAATAAATTCACAAAATTTGTATACCAAAACCAAACTATATCAAAAAAATTTGTAGTATGGATAATGGCTCCTTAAATGTCTACAACTCATACAACATAAATAAACCCTTAAATCAAATCTCTCCAAAGCTCAAAATCTAAAATTAAACAAACAAACTTACGTGCTCGAGAAAATTCTCAAATTACTAAAGTGTAAATTGAATAGAAACAATAATCAATCTCTTCCCTTAACTTCAATATTTTTCAATTAATGAAGCACAAAATTCTACTTTTCTCAATTTAATAGAAAGAAATTGGGGGTGCTATCATCTTATTCTTTTTTGCTTGAAGATTCTTCGTGGCCTTTTCCTTTTCATGTTTCTCCCTTAATCAATTTGCAACTAAAACCATTAGCATACGAATTATGAAAAGGCAAATTTGGTGCTTCCAAGAAATTTAATTTGTTTCTCAAATCGTAGGTTTATTGAGAGAGTTTTGGTTCATCTTCATGTAAAGTTTTGAATTTTTTTGCCCGAAGCGTTTAATCGCTTTGCCCCAATTTTGTTACTATAAATTTCATAGAACAAGGGAATATAAACATATTTTAAAACACACCCAGATTCAGAAAAGAAATTAAATATTTTTGTAGATCCAATCTTCAAAGTAGAAATCGCAACTTTGGAAAAGAACACCACCCGTGGGTATTCTCTAGTATACTCTTGGGACAAGGAGGTTTGTGGGAACCTTGTGAAAAAGAAGGGAAAAAGCAAAAAAGTTCTCTTTTAGAATTCTTTCTTTATTGAGAGTAAAAAGGAGTGAGAGGATTTATTTCAATATTTTTTCACGTAAAAAATGAATTGAGATCCCATCTCAATTTAAAGTGAGGGAAGTTGGTCCTCCCCACACATCACTCCTGTGCATCGCAGGGGAGTTATTTTTATTTGATTAATATATTTAATTAATATAAATTAACAAAATCAAATTTAATTAATTTATATATAATAATTAAGTATTAATATATTAATGATATCTTATTTAATTAATTAAAGGAAATCAAATATCATATATTTGATTCAATGTATCATATTATAATACATATATTATCTTATAACCTATAGTTTTAAAATGAATCCAATTCATATTAATTTAATATTTAAATCCTACTCAAATATTAATATTTTCATATTATAAAGTTTTTTCTCATATTATAAACTTTATATTATGATGTATCTCCTACATAATTCTAATTGCATCATATACAATTAATTCCCTTGAACAATTTGAACACTCAAATTCTTTCATCGCTAAATTTCCTTGTTTAACCCGTTGTGAGCTATTAGAGGGACCTAATGGACCTACAGTTATAAGCTCCAATGATCCGACATTAATAAATTAAATCCTTTAATTATATTAATCAACCTTCATTAACCATTAAAGACCCGTAGCTGCACTCTTATGAACTACGATATATTTATGTGTCTATTGATTTAACCATATTTTGTAAGTCAATTCTTCATAGGGTGTTAGTAATTACAGTTGGGTCAAATTACTTTACCCATGTAATTATCTCTTGCACCTTAAGTACCACTGATCCTCTAATTAATAATGTTGTTTATGATCTAACCATAAACAAAGCGCCTCTCAGATCAATGAGAGGGTGAGACCTCATTGTTGAAGTCTCAAAATCAGCACTTGAGAGAACAACCTATTTACTTTCCCTAGAGTCAGGAATGAGTGAATTTCATCTTGTGAAGTAATGTTCCCAGCTCCTCCATCGGCATCATTCCCAAAATGGTAGGCATATTGAGTCGGCAGCTAAAGCCACTCTCACCCATACAAATCAAATAACGATCCTTATGAGCAGGAGTTCATAACTCACTCAGGATTGAGATCAAGTTGCATGGTTCTCATTTGAAATATAAAACTCTTTATTTAACGGAGTTACAAATAAAGATTTAATTTCATGGTTCAGTATTATATAGACTCACTGTATAGGATACCTCCACTTATATGTCATTACACGAATAATTTGGATCAAACCATTTGTAATACTTGCAACATTTGTAACACTTACAAAGTGGGTCGTATCCATAGTGTTATCAGGATGAGACACCCAGCCTCATCCATATACTATAGACTTTTTAGGTTATTTCTTGAACACAATCCAATTGTATGTCAACCACATACTGTTCAAGATACATTAAATAACCTAGGATCCTAGTTTATTGGATTTTGAGTTTTGCAAATAAATAATAATTATTATAAAAATAATACTTTATTTATTAATTTATTTACAAATTTACAGACTACAAGATTTAGGACATAAATACCAACACTTCATTGGGTAGGAAATTTGTTCAGATTTTATAAACGATCAATCTCAATATACGGTTGAGATTTTATGAGGTGTGAGATGTAGGTTTAAAGGGGCATTATATTGTTACGATGCAGTAGTTGTTATGAGGTGTGAGAAGGTATTAAAGGGCATTACAAGTATATATATAAAAATGAGGGGCAAAATGGGAAGGTAATAATTCTCCCATTTTGTCCCTTTTATATGTGGTATAGATGGCAAAAAGAAAAATCATACATAATTATAGCAAACCATCTATTCTTCACATGAGGGTGTTGATGATATTCCAAAGATGCGCTGTAGAAGAGATTTTAAAATCCTTATTCTATACGACCATTAACTAAATCTTCATTTTCTAAATTTAAATCTCTAAATATTTATTATTCAATTTTTGAAATTTCTATATTTGTTTTTCTTGTTTTTTAATTTACATTTTTTTTTTTAAATATCACAATTTTTTTTTAAGGAATGAGTTGTGATTATAATGAATTCTACATTTAATTATGTAACCATTTTAATGCTACAAATTTAAAATAAAAATATTTTGATGATTACAAATCTTGTAATCGTTTGATGGTTAAGTTTAATCTAAGATTAATTTAAATCTAACAAGTTTCTCTATAAACTGAGGACAATGATTTCGGTTTTTAGATTAAAAAAAAAATCCTCATTCTTCTCTATTTTCCATCTATTTTGATTTTCGATGAGATAATTTTCTTTTATTTCATTCCTTTCTTCGATGAGTGCACGCTTGAGATTGGAAGTTATGTAAACCTTGGGGAGCAACCGACAGTTGTGATTTAGTACCAAAGCCATATTGATTTTTGCTTTTACAGTGGTTCATCCACGAGACAACAATTGGTTCCTACAATTCTTACCATTTGAAAGCAAAAGTTATTTTTTTTTTTAAATGTCCATTCATTTTGATTTCCTCTTTTCTCATTTTCGGGATCAAATTTTTCATCTTCAACCTCCTAAGATTTGTTTGAAACAAAGATAACTCAGATGAGCGGGACTAATTCTCCTTTAACCATTTTAATTTTACTTTGTTCCTCCTTTGAATCATGTAATTCTTGTGTCTTTTTGGGTTTTGGGTTTTCTTGCCATTAGAAATAAACAAGTTGTGATTTTCTTGTCATAAAAGAGTTTATTTTTTGTGATTTACGAACTATTTTGAGCGAAGTGTTTGTATAAATGCCAAGCTGAGAAAAATGGCTAGAAACCCATTTTCATAGCTTCTTTTTCTATTTCTCTTAATGCCACAAAGCCTGGAATACATTCATCCACGTGTCACACCCACTCATTTATCTTCTTCCCAAAATCTGTGGCTAATTTTCTTCAGAAACATTAAGGAAAAAAAAAAGAAAAAGAAATGGGAGGAGGAAGGTACTAGCTTTCTTTGCTTGAACAAAATTCCCTCCCCTTCTTAAATAGAGGAGGCCGATTAGTCGAAGTCTTTGAAAGAATGCGTGTAGAGTGTTGTGACATAACACTGCTATGATATATTGTATGACAAGTAAATCCTTTAACTTGTGTTGACTTACAGTTTATTTATTGATAGTAGGTAAGTGAATCACCTTGTCCACCTAATTCTCAGGGTAGTTAGAATTTTTCTTTTCTCTTTCACATCATTAATTGTGTATTTATAGTAAGGCTCCTTTGCGTATGTGAATATGAAGAGTTGGAGTAATTTTACAACAGATAGCATTTACTCACTTCCTTCCATCTCTCGATCTCTCTGCCTTTTCTCTCTGCTCGCTAAAGCATTTACCTTCTTCATTATATCTCTCTATCTCGCTGCCTCCTATCTCTGTCTCGCTACCTTTTTTAAATTCAAACTTGGTATCAGAGCAGATTTATGGCTCACACCCACAACGATCCTAACCTCAAAAAAGGAGCAATTGAATATAAGGTTGCAAACACGGGAACTCCTACTTCAGCACAGAAAAATGCCGCTTCCAGCGGTGACTCTGCTCCTATCATGGAACAATTTCAAGTCAAATATGGTACTTGCCTAGTTGGTAATCCCTCATTTACAAATTTGCTGAATCAAGTTACATCTATCAAGCTAGACAGAGGCAACTTCTTACTCTAGCAAAATATTGTTCTTCCTATATTAAGAAGTTACAAATTAGAAGAACATTTAACCGGAAAGACTCCGAATCCAGAGCACTCGATTATTATTCCCCCATGTGAAGATGAACCCAAAGGTCTAGTACTACCAAATCTGGAGTATGACATATGGTTAGCAGTGGATCAACTCTTAGTCAGTTGGCTATATAATTCCATGACGCCCGAAGTAGCAGCTCAAGTCATGGGCTTTGATGAAGCAAAGCTTTTATGGGATGCCATTTAAGAATATTTCAGCATTCAATCAAGATCCCAAGAAGACTACTATCGACAAATGATGCAACAAACCAGGAAGGAAGCATGAAGATGGAAGATCATCTGGCGGTCATGAAAAAATATTATGATAATCTCTTACTGGCAGGATCTCCTATGGATTTCAGGAGTTTCACCTCACATGTTTTCGCAGGACTTGATGAGGAGTATAATCCCATTGTCTGTGTTATTTGCAGTCAAGATCTTACTTGGAACAAAATTCAATATGAACTCTTATCCTATGAACAAAGATATGAGAAACTTCAAGAGTTAAAAGGAAACATGTCATTGAACCAGCCGTCTGTCAACTATGCTACAGCAGATAAGAAGAGAAATTTTAATCCATCATCCAACCGAGGGGGATACAACAACAACAAAAATTCAAATAGAGCTAGAGGCGGAAACAGAAATAGAGGAAGAAACTGTTATTCTCCTTACCCTCAATCAAATAAACCAACATGCCAAATATGCGAAAAGTATGGACATGCTGCTAATGTCTGTTATCAAAGGTATCATAAAGAAGATGATAACAATGTTGCTACCACTTCTACAACCAACCAGAAAATATCTGCTCCCACAGCTCTCATGGCCTACCCGGAAACTCTTGAAGACCCTTCTTGGTACTTAGATAGTGGAGCTACAAATCACGTGACTACCGACCTATAGAATCTTTCACTAAAGCGTAAGTATTCTGACTCTACCTCTATTATGGTCGGTGATGGTACTAAAGTACCTATTCTAACCTATGGAAATATAACAAGAAAATGCTTGTAAATCTGAACGACGTACTCTATGCTCCACTTATGAAAAAAAATTTGATTAGTATATCCAAGTTGATCCAAGATAATGATGTGGTGGTTGAATTTTATGGTACTCATTGTTTTGTTAAGGCAAGGAAGACTCGAGAAGTGTGTCTAAAAGGAAGGCTTGATCAAGGCCTCTACCTTTTGGAAGCAGTCTCACTTAAAGCCTCAACCAGCAAAGTGGAAAATAAGAGAGCTGCTCGTGTTGCTAGGAGAAACAACAAATCTGAAGAATTTCAACCAACACCCATAGTCTTTTGAAGATTTGACAAATGTCCCTAAATTTATATTTTTCTCGTCTACTAAAAAAGTATGGCACCAGAGACTCGGGCACCCATCTTCTAGAATTTTAAGTCAAATCTTAGATTCCTGTAATTTAACTGTTCAAAGTAATGAAAAGGGTGACTTTTGTGAGGCATGTAAATATGGCAAGACTCATCGATTTGCTCTTCCAATATCCCAATCCCGAGCAAGCAAACCTCTAAAACTTGTCCATATAGATTTATGGGGACCTACTCTTATACTCCCCTCAAATGCCTATAGATACTATATTGCATTATTGGATGATTTTAGCCGTTTCACGAGGATTTATACTCTTCGAGTAAAAAGCATGACAGTCACTATATTTTCATAGTTCAAGAATCTTGTTGAAAATCTATATAATACAACCATTAAAATCGTGAGATGTGATCGTGGAGGGGAATTCAAACCAGTAATAGAAGTTGCTCAAAATCAAGGAATTGCCATACAAAACTCTTGCCCTTACACAACAACCCAAAATGGAAGGGTCGAAAGAAAACACTGTCACATTATTGAAACAGGATTTGCTCTTCTCGCTCAAGCACGCATGCCTTTACATTTTTTGTGGGATGCTTTTCACACAGCCACATATCTTATCAACCGAATGCCTTCTCCTGCTATCAATAACAAAAGTTCTTTTCAATTATTAAAAGGACATTCTCTTGATTACAAGCTACTACGTATATTTGAATCAGCCTTCTACCCCTGTCTTCGGCCATATCCTACCCCTGTCTTCGGCTATATCAGCAACATAAATTCTAGTATCATACACAAAAATGTGTGTTTATTGGCTATAGTGATCACTATAAGGGCTATCGGTGTCTTTCTTCTTTGGGCCAAATTTTTATCTCTCGACATATCTACTTCAATGAGCACGATTTTTCTTCATTCTGGCGTAACCTATGGATAGTGAGTTTCAAGCTCTTCAATTCAATCATACATGGGAGTTGGTACCTTACACTACTGCTCACAATATTGGGATACTAAATGGGTATACAAAATCAAAAGAAATGATGCTGGTAACATTCAACGATACAAAGCAAGGCTTATTGCTTGGGGATACCTCAAGAACCTGGAGTTGATTATGGCAAAACTTATAGTGGAGTTATTAAACCAACCTCCATTCGCTTAGTGTTTACAATGACACTAACTTGAAAATGGCCCATACAACAACTGGATGTTAGTAATGCCTTTTTACATGGAACTCTCAAGGAAGAAGTTTATATCTCTCAACCTCAAGGCTATGTGAATCCCAAGTTTCCTCATCATGTTTGCAAACTTCGTATGGCTCTTTATAGCCTTAAACAAGCCTCTCGTGCATGGTATGAAAAGCTTCGATCCTTCTTACTCTGTGGAAATTTCATTCAATCCAAAGTAGATCTATCCCTTTTCATATACAACTCCTCAAAAGGCGCTATTTTTCTACTTGTCTATGTCGATGACATCATTTTAACCGATTCTTCTTAGCATCTTCTCTTCTCCTACATTTTGAAGTTACAACACACCTTTGATGTCAAAGATCTTGGCAGTCTGCATTATTTCCTTGGAATTCAAGCACATTTTACTAATCATGGTCTTATTCTTTCTCAAACCAAATGTAATCAAGATCTTCTTGCTCGCCTCAATTTCCAACACCTTAAACTGACACCTTCTCCTATGATTACAGGAAAACATCTCTCTCAATTTGATTATGATCTCATGACTAATCCTCAACTTTATCGAAGCATGTTGGGATCTCTTCAATATCTTCAACATCGAGACCTGACATTGCCTTTGCGGTCAATAAACTCAGTCAGTTTAATCAACATCCCACAATCATTCATTGGAGAGCTCTTAAACGTGTTCTTTGTTACCTACAAGGCACACTTTCTTTTGGTTTGTGCCTCTCTCCCGCACCCTCCCTCCACCTTAAAGTGTATTTAGATACTGACTGGTCATCTTCTCTCGATGATCGAAAGTCTGTTGGTGGATATTGTATTCTCTTTGGCAATTCTCTTATCTCCTGGAGCTCAAAAAAGCAAAGTGTTGTTTTTCGATCTAGTACTAAATTTGAGTACCGAGCTCTCTCACATGCTACATGCGAATTATTGTGGATACGAGCGTTACTTAAGGATCTTTATATGACATAACACTGCTATGATATATTGTCGGACAAGTAAATCCTTTAACTTGTGTTGACTTACAATTTATTTATTGACAGTAGGTAAGTCCACCTAATTCTCGGGTTAGTTAGGATTTTTCTTCTCTTTCACATCATTAATTGTGTGTTTATAGTAAGGCTCCTTTGCATATGTGAATATGAAGAGTTGGAGTAATTTTATAGCAGATAACATTTACTCACTTACTTCCATCTCTCAGTCTCTTTGCCTTTTCTCTCTGTCTCGCTGAAGCATTTACTGTAACGGCCCAAATTTCGGTAAATCACTTCCTCCCTTTAAATTTAAAAATAAATAAATTAATTAATTAATTAAATTAATTATCGTTAATAATAGTTTTGCAGTGGGGGGAGCGTGAAGGGAGTTGAGAGTCCACGGTCAGCAGGAGGTTGCGCCGCTTTCGGTTGGGGGAAAGATCCCCAGTTGAATTTTTGACCGTGGGGGGCGTTTTAGGAGAGGAGAAGAAAGGGGAGGCAGCAACAAAAGGGGCAGTCTGGTTTTCCTCTCTGGAGTCACCCTTCGTCGGCCATATTCTCACTTTTCCCCGTCACTCAGTTGCAGCGCTCCAGCCCTCACGGTGTGGCCTTAATCACAGTTCTCAGCGTTGTGGCATCGTCATAGTTGTCGCGTCGTAGCGTCTTGGTCGTTGCGCCGCAGCATCCCGGTCATCGTCTCGTCACTTTGCCTCAGGCGCTTGGCGACGCATCATCAACCCTCGACACATCATCAGTCCGCGTTGCCGCATCACCATAGTCCGCGACGCATCATCATTCTGCGTCGCCCGTCCTCTCCGCGACGCATCGTCAGTCTGCATCGCCGCGTCGCATGTCCTCTCCGCGATGCATTGTCACAACCTTCGTAGCGCGTTGCAGCATTGTAAGGAAGTCGCTGTCTCGCTGACACGCTCAGTATCGCTCGATAATGCTTGTATCGCTCAGTATTGCTCGGTAACACTCGTATCGCTCAGTATCGCTCAGTGTCGCTCCAGTTTCACTCTCACAGGTAAGGGACTTACTATTGGGTTTTAGTGATGTATATTATCTAATGGTGTTGTGGTTATTGAATGTCGTTATGAACCTATGTTTCGAATGTTGTTGCTATAATTGTTCAGGCGTGTTAAATAGTTGTATTGTAAGTTATTTCTTATGCTTATGTGTTTGTGACTCTGCAATCTCAGCTATAGATTAATTATGCCATGACACGTCATAGGTTGCCTTATTGTCGTGCCCCATACCCTCATTGTACTATGCTACGAAGGGTGTCCCTCGGGACCACCACCTATGTTCATGTTACGATTATAGTCAATGAGTACCCTCGGGGCGCTTCCTATGCTTATGCCTACGCTTATGCTTATACTTGGTACGCGGGCGCACGCGACAAAAAGGGGTAACAGCTAGGCCCAGTAGTGGGTCTCTTACTGAGTATATTTTACTCACCCTTTTTCTATGTTTTCCTTCCAGGTAAGGAGTATGGTGGCCCGGCACATGGCTGAGGAAATCCATGATCTTACCATGGGACCGTCACACTGCTTCGGCACATTAGTCTAGGGTAGTTGTACTTGCATTCATGAAACTATTGTTTAGATGTTTTGGTTATTTCGATTCTTTTATTGAGATTTTGCCTAATAATATAAGGGGTACCCCGCTAAAGTATTTTTCTCTTTTCTTATGTTGATTAAATAAACTTTCGATAATTTGACCATTTTATAAGTAAAATTGCATTTGTTTAAAATGGATGATGTCATGTTTTCTTGTTCCCATCATATTTATGTAAATGTTCATGCATGTTGTAGTGACAAGTTAGATATTAAGGGGTCAGGTCGTTACATTTACCTTCTTCATTATATCTCTCTGTCTCGCTACCTTTTTTAAATTCAAACTTAGAGGATGCCTAGGATCTTGAAATGGGGGATTCAAGATCAATTCTGATTTCACCACGAGCTTGCAAATGGCTGATGAATTTCCATCATGATTTGTTGATAGGGGCTTTCATGGGCGGACTTGTACACACAATCGTTGCCCCAATTGAGAGGGTGAAGCTTTCATTAGAGACACAATCATCGCCCCAATCTGGCCATTATTGGGGTTGGCCGAAGGAGATTCAATAGCAAAGCTGGTAATGATACCAAGAGGTACGGAATAAGAGAACTGTGTATTTTGAGATTACTAAGGGATGATCTTAAATTTTCATAGTTGCTTGTGATGAAATTCTCTTGCTTTGATTCAAATATGTTGAATGTACTTATATATAACCATTCCTTATATATAACAATGAAAGAAAATTGGTGCACTAAAGGATAAAACTACTTAAGCAAAAAATTAAAATACAGAAGGAAAGAAATTTAATTCTTTGTGGTGTTTTCCTTATAAGTAATTGCATATTATGGAAATCATTCAACCGTTGGTGAATGTGAATAAGGAAACACATGAAGTCATAAAGTATTTACCATTCTTGTTGTCATGTTGTACCAATTAGTTGTTACTTGATTTTAGCTTAGTGTATCATTCATTTATCATAAAAATCACGAGCAATTTTCATAAGGAAGCAAACATGGTGTTTCAACTTTGGAGTAAAATTAATTTTGAATATATTCTGCACTTATTTTCAAAATGATTTGTTGGCGTGATTTGAGAAATTTGGATAGACAATTCAACATATTGAGTTACAACTTTGCGATTGGTGGATTGATTTATGTTAATTGTCATATTTGCATGTGATGGATGGTTTCTGTAGTGTGTCTTGTGGTTATTGATCATCAAATATAATGACTTTTAATTGAAGATATTTTAATGATTTCCATAAATGCCTCCAACTCTTAATTTTTTAAACTACTGTCAATTTGGGTGATAATGACAAAGATTTTTTTTTATGTGATTCAAATATTGATAAAAATCAAAATTCAATTTTCAAATCTATTGAAAATATTTTGGTTGGTAATTTTCTTTGACTAGCTCAAATGAGATGCTATAGTGATCAATTTGAGTAAGTTTAATTATCACATTAGCATGGTTGGAAATAATGTTACATGTGTTATACTTAATATAGTTTTTGTATGGTTCATGTCATAAATTATCATGTTTGGCCATTAAATTTCATGAAGTTAAAAAGTATTATTGTTACTTTTAATTTGAGTTTGACCCTATAACATTATTTTGACTATCACCTAGCTTGTTTGTAGTATGAAAATATGTAAATTCTATCATTTTTTATGTGGAAGCTTGTAGAATGTATGGTAATTTGAGATATTGTCTAAGCTATAAAATATGTGGATATTTTATAAGGACTCTTCATGGGTATATAAGTCAAAACAACTATCTCTGTTCATCTAAGGCTTTTTGGGTTAAACCCAAAAGCAAACTTATGAGGACCTATGTCCGAAGCACATACAATATCATACTATTGTGAAGATATTTTTTAGAGTTGTTATCCCTAATAAGTGGTATCAGAGTCGTTTCCCTAGTATAGCTATGTTGATGTAATCCTTAGGTGTCGAACAAAGATGTAGTGGAATCTCGAAAGTAGTCGTGGTGTGATCCATAGTTGAACTCTATCAGATTGGCAATATGCTCTAGTGAAAAGGATGACTACTTCAAGGGAGACTTAGTTGGTCTTTTGTTCGAGGGAAGAATAGTTGGCAATGCGACCAAAGTCTTACATTAGTTAGATAAGAAGATGATCATGGGTACACACACACACACACACACATATATATATACATATATATACACGCATACATATACATATACATATATATACACACACATTAGTTATATATGTATGTATATATATATAATTTCAATTTATTAAAAGTATAAAGTCTTTGTTTTATTGAGCTTATCTAAGATCTTGAAAGGAGAAAATGAAAATTGAACTTCATGAATTTAGTAGATTTTCTTAAAGGAAGTAAACCAGTTAGGTTTAAATGGAGCTTCAAATATTTTGATGCATATTCTCGTATGACTAAAATATTTGAAATTACTCAAATTTATTTGAGTTGATTGTGTGATCATCTGTTTGTATGTTGATGATATACTGATCTTTGGTACAAACATAGATGTAATGATACCAAGTTATTTCTGTCCTCACAAGTTGCGAAATGAAAGATTTAGGTAGGGCTAATGTGATAGTTGGTGTTATTGAAAATGAATTTTCTTTGTCAATCACACATTGAAAACTGCTAAAAAGATTTGATAGCTTTGATGATGCTCTTGTAAGAACACCTTATGATATTAATATTGTTGGGACGATATATCCTAAATCTCTTGGGTCTTTGTAGTTTTGTAAATTGCAAATACATTTTATTTATTCCATAAAATAAGAAGTTATTTTATCTATCTTATGCATTAACTCAATCCAATAAACTAAGATTTCATGGTTATTTTATGTAAACTTAAACATGTATGTGGTTGACATACAATGTTGGATCATGTTTAAGTAATAACCAAAAGATCTGTAGTATAAGAATAAAGTTAAGTGCCTTATTCTGGTAATACTACTGATACAACCAATTTTGTAATTGTTACAAGAAGTTGTAAAGTGTTACAAACTATAACGACCTAACTTCCTAGGACTTGAATTAGGTCGTCACTATATGCATGCAAACGTCCCAAACGACTTTTTTTTTCATAATTTTATTAAAAATCAAAAGAAATTTTTACTAAAATAAATCTATTTTGCAAAATCCAAATAACTGGAAATCTTTGATCGGAATACCCCTTGTACAATTTAATAAAACAAGAAACATGCACAAAACATTTGACCATGAGAAATTTATAAGGAAAAATAAAGTTTTGAATTTAAATAATAGGATCCAAAATTCTTAAAGATAAAAACATGACACGGTCAAGGTTTTTTTTCATCATTTGTCGAGGTGTCCTTTTCTTTACTTGAAAAATATAACATGAAAAAAATGAGTACAAAATACTCAATAAATAACCCCACTACTGGGCTCAGGCTAAACACTTATATCCAACAAGTGCATTACATTAGTGGGACATGCATTACCTCTGGTGTATCCTGAAAGAACACAAACCTCTGGTGATCCCGAAGGAACACAAAACCTCTAGTGATCCCGAAGAAACATAAATCCTCTAGTGATCCCAAAGAAACACAAATCCTCTAGTGGACACACAACCAACATAGGAGGGTAACTATCACTAACATGCATAACTGGTAAAATACATAAAAATCCCACAACATAGATTCATAATGCCTCTCATACAAACATCATCATGCTCATATCTTCGCAGTCACAAGAATTACATGCAAACAAAATATCTCATAGATGATCCAAAGAAGCCAATAACATTTTAATAAAGCACATAGGCGGTTCTAGTAGTAAGATTACTTACCTTAGGATTAGGTCCAAGCAACCAATTCTCACAAAATCCTTGAATTAAAACCCTAGAACATAAATCTAAACTTAAATTAAGTCTTTAGGTCTTATTCCAAATACAATTTACTCAACCATTAAACCAAATAATCTTACGCAAAATGCAACTAAATCACCGTCTTCTTCCATACTTCAAACAATTGATCCAACCAAAATGGACCATTTAACCCGCTTGGACAGCTTGCTTCCGATTCCAAAATTCTTCAAAGCTTGAATCTAAAACCCAAACCCAATGGGTAATAACAATTAAAACCAACGCTAAGGGGTAATCATGAAATTACAAGAAAATCAACAGTACTTACTAAAACAGTCCCGACCTAACCAAATCTTGAAATCCCAGTGTAACTCACAAAAAACGAATTGATGTTGACGAAGCTGAATGGAGATAGAGTGGTTGGGTAGTGGCTTGCAAATGGCGGACCAAAAATCAACTGAAATCCAAGATTCGCTTAAATTTATATGTATATTTCCCTTTTCCTTTTTCTTTTCCCAAAACAAAACACAATTTATTTAATATAATATTCCTCAACCCATCAAATTAAATATTTTTCAACCACCACTTAATAATTTATTTGACCAAAATAAATTCAATTTCAACATATCCTCATATTTTCTTAAATTAATCAAGTTATTAAATCTCGCCTAATTCCAAATCTTCAAGTTAAATCCAACTTTTAAATCTCCCATAAATAAATTCAATTTTCCACTAATTGTATTAAATCCAAATCTTTTATCACGATTACTTTAAATTGGATTATTTTCTCAACATAATCCAATTAAGCCGCAAAATTCGAACAATTAACCAAATAATTTTAGATAATTATTTTTAAAAAAATAAATTACCTGAAAATTTGGGATGTCACACAAACGATTTGATCCTAATTGTTCATGTGGAGACATATGAGTGGGGTATCCTATGCAAAGAGTTTATATAAGATTGGACCGCGAAATTTTAATTTCTCTTTGTAACGTCATTAATTGTAGAAATTAATATTTCATAGGATGACTATAGGTAACTCGATCTGAATCCTGAGTGAGTTATGAACTCTTGTCTATGAGGGCAACCATTTGATCTGTATCGGTGAGAGTAATCAAATTTTCGACTCAATAAGCCTACCATTTTGGGGATTTGTCTGATTAGGGTGTTGGGAACATATTTTCACAAGATAGAATTCACTCATTCCCGTGTTAGGGTAAGTAGATAAATTACTCCCTTAAGGGCTAATTCCGAGTCTTGAACAATGAGACCTCACCCTCTCATTGGCCCGAGAGGGGTTAGTTTATAGTTGGACTATAAACAGTTTGTTCGTTAGAGAGATCAGTGGTACTTAAGGAGTTAGATATACCTATAGGGGTAAAACGGTAATTTGACTCAGCTATAGTTATGAGTAATTTGTGAAGGGTCGACCGTGTTGGCTTTTTGGCCCTTAATCTCCAATTAATTAACTTTAATTAATTGATCAATTAGTGTTTTGATGATAACAAACCTGATTTTATTTATTAACCATTTGAGTGTTTTGAAGTGCCTATTGTGTGGAGCTTGGAGCAACGGTTCCAATGCAATTTGAATCACTCAAATCAGAGTTCAAATGAAGAAGATATGACAGAAACAAGCTTAATGGAAAAATCTCGAGCTGATGACGTGACAGATTTTTTTTTAATCAAAGTGGACAAATTGAAAGGTACCATTTGGAGCAATTGAGAAGTGACAATTGGTGGGTCTTTTATTTTTGGATTGATGTTAAAAAGAAAATGATTTTAAAAGGAAAATGAATTTAAAAAGAAGATGAATTTAATATTATTATATATGTTTGTGACTAACGGCTAGTTGCTTTTTTAAAAGGATTAATTTAATATTATATATGTTTGTGTCTAACGGCTAGGTGCTTTTTTAAAAAGATTAATTTAATATTATTATATGTTTGTGTCTAACGGCTAGTTGAGTTTAAATCTCCACCATTCAATTTTCTTTTACAAAGATCTAGTGGTCCAAATTAATTTGGTTTTCACTCACTTTCATTTCTTTTTAAATACTTCATCTTCTCCAAAAAGTTTCCCCAACTTTTACAATTTTACAATCCTCAAAAATTGAAAAAGGTCACCATTGTTGCTCTCTCTCCAAGCTTTCAAATTTCTTTCTTTTCATCTTATTCTAGAGAGGTACGTTCATTATATTGTGAGGATTGAGTATTGTGAGTTCAAATTTGTACATCTACTCTTTTTAGAGAGTTTTAGTGTGTGATTTAAAACTTCAAGAATATTGTAACGGTTGAATCATAACCTGTGGAAAGGATCGGGTTTGCTCTTGAACCCGAAAAAGGAGCAAGGTAGCGGTTCGACTCTCATCCGTGGAAAGAGTCAAAGGAGATTTTTTAATCGAAATCCCAAGAGGCACTTGGGAAAGTGGATGTAGGTCAATTTGGACCGAACCACTATAAAAATCACCGTGTCTTCTTCTCCAACTATTTCTCAATTTATTTTGCATTCAATTTTTAGTAGCATGTTATAGATTACTATCCTTCTTTGTTGAGATTGATTGAATCTTGTGTTTCATATATTTTTTATCAATCTTGATATTTAGCATCAATTAAGGTTTTTATTAATTTAATTCAAAAATTAATTAAATTAGTTTAATTTGAGCATATTTAGGAATAAGTTTAATTAAACCCTATTCACCCCCCCTCTAGGGTTGCCATACCGATCCTACAGACTGTTGATTAGTAAATTCTGTGTACTCAAAAATATATCTATAGTGTGAAAAATGCAACTGTAAGTCTTTAGTGGAGTGATCTACAGTTAATGAATATTGATTAATCTAACTAAAAAGTTTAATGGATTAATCTCATATCATTGGAGCTTCTAACTATAGGTCCATGAGGTCCAGTTGCTAGCTCATAAAGAATTAGTATAAGAATCAAACAGTTTGGTTTCATTTGAAATGTTCAAATTAATAAAGGAAATTAATCGTATGTGATACAATTAGCATAATGTATGCAGATACATTATAATATAAAGTTTATTTTGATATTCAAATGAGATTTAAATATTAATTATAAGAATTAAATTCATATAAAAACTATAGGTTAAAATAAATGTGAATGAGATTCATATTAAAACAATAGGTTATGTGAGATAAGATTATTTGAATATAATTCAAATTTAAATTAAATATGAGATAATTAATTAATTTTATTTAATTATATTTGTTAAATATGATTTAATAAAATGTAATTAAAATTAAAATTAATTATTATTATTATTATTAATATTATTATATTATTGAATAACTCCCACGTGGGGAGTTATTCTGCTCCCTCTTTCTCACATTATACGTAAAAAAAAATAAAAGGAAAGAGGAGGAAGTTATAGTATCACTCCCACATAAGAGTTTTGTAAAATATTCCTCACCCTCCCCAATTCTCTCTTCTTCCTCCATAACAATTCACTTGCCAAAAGATAGGAGCCCACACACTCCTTTGTTGATTCTACCTTGAGAATTGTGAGGTTTCCGTTGAGGTGGTGATCCAAAGAACAAGAAGGGTTCTTGTTGTTTCGTTGGAGAAGTTTTCCAGTTCGTGACTTGGAAAAGAAGAATTCCACATTGAAGATAGTCTTCAAAAGGTAGGAAACCTCTTATCCCTTACCTTCTAAAAAGCATGTTAATTGGTTGTTGTTTATCCTATTTTTTTGTTCTTTGTATTTTGGTTTTCTAAAATAAATTTAATGGCACAAGGCGATCATTCGCTTCCGCTAAGAATTTGATTCCTTCAATTATGAGTCTTAAGAAAAATAAGGAAGATAGTGTTTCTCGATCTAAATATGCAAAGATTATAGGAAGTGTTATGTTTTTATGAACTAAACTAGACCTGTTTTTGCATATGTTGTGAGAAGATTGAATGGATATACACATAACCCCGATAAAGATCATTTGATTGTTCTTCATTTTTTATTAAGATATCATAAAGGTACAATCGATTGTTGTTTGCATTTTAATAATTTTCTGTCATACTAGAAGGATAGTGTATGCAAACTGGGTAACATAGAATGACGAAGTAAGCTTTACTAGTGGATATGTGTTCTTATTGGGTTAGAGGAGCTATTTCATGGAAGTCTCCCAAACAGACTTGTATAATAAGGTTCATGGCGGACAGAATTAGTTGCCTAATTTGCCAAATAATTTATCGAACTTACCTAACCGTAGTAGTGGCAAGTCGGGTCGAACACAGGGAGCACTTGAATTTCACAATTAAGCAGTTTACAGTTCTAGGTAACCAAAGGGTGAATTGTGATAGAGTTGTTTGCAAAGAAATTAAATTGCAAAAAAATAAATAACAGGGACTAAAAGAGATAAAATTTATATGAGAAAGTCCTAGCTTGGATTACAACGAAATTTTCTTTATTCAATGTTCTTAATCATCGATTCATCATTACCAAATTCGTTGTAGTTGGCACCTTATCAATTTAATTGGAAATGCCAAAATTAAATTGTCCTAATCGACAAATTAGGATAAAACAAATAGATGAAAGACATGCAAACTCCGAGTTTACCCTAACTGCATTAAGTTTTAGGGATAACTAGGTTGATTAGAACAATACTCATCAACTAATTAGATTCGCAAGCTAACCTAACCTATTGCTTCTATGATCAACGTACAACAAAGTGTCACGAATCGTAAATTGATCTAAAGTGATAATCAAAGTGTACACCAGTGTCCACAATATGATCGTAATACTTAAAATTTAGAATTAAATCATGCATACAATAGAATTTGGTTCCAAAACTCAAATGAACGATAAATAGAAAGAAAATCCCTAAAAACCCAAACTAGCAGCCCATAATCGACATACCGATTAACGGATTTGAGTTTCGATGCCTAGAAAGATGAAAAGAAGAGGAAAAGTTGGGAGAATACTAGTCTTGATTGGCTGGTGGCTGGTTTTTTTAACCTAAAAATCGAAGGATTAATTTTATAATCCTATCGGAGTGCTGTGGTGCTTGTTGCTTTTCGCCAGTGATTCCTTCTAGGTGGCGCCGCTACGCTATTGCTTTAGGGGCAATTTGGTCTTTTTGGAGTTCTCTTTCCCGATTGATGCAATAGAACTCCATTTCGGTCCATTAAATTCATTACTAATGCCCCACCCTACCTTTTAAGTGCTCGAAACCTACAAAATAATATTTTTAACACATTAAACAGTACAACGATCCTGAGTTAAGCTGAGGAAGATAGCACAATTCGAGTGCTATCAATTCACCATGGAGTTTGAATTTATTGTCGTAGAATTAGTAAGACAAGAGGCTAAATGGCTCAGAAGCCTACTTTATGAGTGACTCAGAAGCCCACTAAGAGATGTACCAATATGGGGGAGCTTCAGTACCAATCTCTTTGTACTGTGATTCACAAGCTGCTATAGGAATTGTAAAAAATAGTGCGTATGATGGCAAGAGGAAGCATAACCACTTCAGACATGGAGCTGCGAAACAGTTACTGAAAGGAGGCTTATTTCATTAGAGTATGTAAGGTTTGAGAGAAATTTAGTAGATCCTCCCACTGTGATTCACAAAGAGAGTAATTCTAGAAATTTGCAACAAGTATGGGACTTAAAACAATTATAGTGGTCCATAACCCTTTATCTGGGCAGTCTATTGCGATAGACTTGATGGTCCACAGCCCTTCATTTGCATGGTTCTTCTACGGACTTGATGGATAAAACTAAAACCTTTAAAAATTCCATAGCCCTTTCTTTGGGTAGTCTTGATATGGACTTGATGGATAATTGTAAAATTTTCATAGCTCAATTTTTGAGTGGTTTGTCTTTGACAGATTTGATGAAGTTGGTCCTAGTATGGACCAGATGTGAAGTTTTCGTAGCTCAGTTTTTTAGTGGTCTATTGCGATAGACTTGATGAAGCAATCAACATGATTGTCAAGGTGTGGCCGCCTTTAATGAAAAAGTTTATAGGTCTTTTTCTAAAGCTTTCATGTTGACCCAAGGTTCTATGTACATAGCCTTAAATAGCATGCTTTTATCTCGGAATCAATGAAAATGTCTGGAGTACAACATGTTGTGGGGGTCTCAACTGTAGTTATTGAAAGTTCAAAAGGTGACTTTCTTTAATTAAATTGTTGCCTTACCTCACTATGCATCAATTCAAATAGAAAGATATTAATGTTTAAGTTTATATTCATTTCTTTGCTCAGAGAAAATATTTTATTAATGTTTTCATTAAAATGCTAGTCATTCATCGGGGATTGTTAGGAATGACTTGTCATTATAATGAATTCTACCTTTAATCATGTGACTGTTCTAATGTTACAAATTTGAAATAAAAATGTTTTAATGGTTACAAATATTGTAACTATTTGATGGTTACAACTCTAATATTTTAATATGCTTAACTATTATAGATCTAAAATTAATTTTATATCTAAAAGGTTCCTCTATAAATAGAGGACAATGATTTTAGTTTTTAGGTAGACAAAAACAAAATCTTCCTTCCTCTTTATTTTCTATCTATTTTGATTTTCTTTGATTTCATTCCTTTCTCCGACAAGTGCATGTTTCAGATTAGTTGTGTCAATCTTTAGGAGCAACTGACAATTGCGATTTAACACCGAGGTCACAGCGATTTTTGCTTTCAAGACAGTGGTCATCCACGACACAACGATCAACATTTGATTCCTACAATTCTTACATTTTTAAATAAATTTTAAAAGAAAATGCTAAGACACAGTTGGATGCATTCTTCTCTATGACTCCCCATTCTTCCATGGGCAACCAAAACTTCAGCTCTCCTTTTTTACTTCTCAATGTTTTCTTGTGAATTGAGCTTTCAGATGGTAGTGTCATGTCCCAATGCCATGGCTTCAAGAATTTGGCAATTCTCCACCTCTTCTTCCCTTGTTAATGCATTTAAGTTCTATTTTGGCCCGTTTTAGTTGGCACTAATGCCCGGCTCTACTTCTTAAGTGCTCGATACTTGCAAAATCATGAAATAAATACATAAAATCGAGGAATGACCTAGAATTAAGCAAGTAAAATAGCACGTGTTCAGTGCTATCAGTATATCAAATATATTAAATATTAATTTGAATGTTTCAAATTTTCTGTCAACAAAGTTGATCCCTAATGGTTCATAAGAGCTAGCAAGGGAACCTTATGAATTTACATACTATAAACTCTGATGACAAAACTAATTGATTAAACTATTTAACTAATCGATTTTCATTTATTAACTATATGTCACTCCATTATAGACCTATAGTTGCATACACTATGGATATAATCATTACGAGCAAGTTAATCATGTTCTGCTGCTTGTAAAACCATCCCTCGAGCTCAGACTCTCGATACGCTCTTGATGCACTATTGAACAATTTGATAACCGCTTCGTCCTTAAAGTGTGTTTCGATGTTCTTGTTCAAATGGTAAGTACACAATCCATGGTATGATGTGATGAATACAGCCTCAATCACGTTTGTTATAGTTGGGTGCCTGTCTAAGACAAAAACAAGGTTCAAGACATCTCCGATTACTGTCTTTAAATTAGTCATGAACCACTTCTATGAACAATGTGTCTTAGTGTCAATAATTGCATATGTCAGTGAGTACAATTGATTACTACCGTCCATGGCGACTCCAACCAACATCGTGCCTTTATATTTTCCCTTTAAACGTGTTCCATCAACAATAATCACGGGACGACAGTGATTGAACCCTCTTAAACTCGAAGCCAGTGCCATGTGTCACACCCCTTCCCAAGTTACCCTCTTTAACCTAGGAAAAGGTGTGAGGTATTCTCGACGTTGTTGTGTTGAGATTACTCCATACAGCTAAGATTATTCGACATTGGGTGTGTCGAGATTACTCCACCCCAACTAAGGTTGGTTGAGTAGCGTTGAGCTCCGCTCTGCCTCAAATAAGGAAAATCTTATGGGCATATGAAAAAATTTATAGTTCTCGATGATAAAATGTTTACTGTCTTAATATCGTTTATCGAGCATGTTTTTGTTGTGTTTGATGTTAAGCATGGTTTTCTAAACTTGTCGCTCACTTGGTAACCTAGCTCATATTTTCTATTGTTTTTCTATTTTCCAGGTAGCGAGCTAAATCGGGGTGCTTAGCTCATATAACAACTCGCCTGGGCCTGCCACTGGTGTGTATACATTGTAAATATTTGTACATAAAATATGTGTTGTACATATAGAGGGTTAAGGAGTGAGAGTTGGTAATCGTACGTTGCTTTTAAGCTGATGAATGAAAGTTAGTATTTGTATGCTAGCTTATCTTGAGCTTTGAGATTGATGTTCGACTATGAATTATAAATTGCTTATTAGGTGTTTGATTTTGATTTGAGGATTGTACAGGTTGACAACAGATGTCGTAAAATGGTCGATGTTTGCTGTCCTCACACCTTTTTCTAGGTTAAGAGGGTAACTTGGGAGAAGGTGTGACACCATGAACATATACATGAAGTACTGAGAATCTTCTAGTTTAATCTCAAATACGATCCCACAGTTTTTTTTTAATCTTTAAGGCTTCTCCATATGCATGCAATACAACATACGAATCCTTAGAGGTTCCTCTTGCAATAGCAAAAGCGATTTCTCTGGCACGTCATGCCTTGTCATAACTGATATTCACACCATACTCTTGTCGTATATCCTCGATAATATGGCGCGGTTTATCTACTCGACCAACTTCGAACTTGTCCTTAATGAGTTGCCTAATTATAAATGCACTTGATTGGCGGTGGTCATGATTTAAAATCTCAATTGAGCACTTGTGCACGGCTGTATACTTAGTGATCTTGAATATGACACAACCCTCCATTCTAACTGCACGAACTGCCCACTTGCACATCTCGTGGATACATCGCACACTGTAGAGGTTTTTATTTGATTTTCTTACCTACATCTTAAAATTCTTGCAGTTCTCACGGATGGTCCTGCTTCGAAAGGACCACACTCTACTACTGCTTCTGTCCATCGAGAAATGCCCAAAATCGCTGCATAGAATTGGATTATGCTAAGGTATATTCAACACAGAAAGTCCACTCATTTTAGTGCATGTAGTCAAATGTGGAATGTGATAGGGTGAGGTAGTACCACCAAAAGAAGGACCACTCATTCCAATACATGTAGTCGGACGTGTAGTGGGTTGTTGTGAGGTACTCCCAACAGTAGGATCATCAATAAAAGGATCACCCATCACATTACGGGCAATCGGATTGGAGTATGATGGGGTGAGGGACTCCCAATAATAGCATCACCAATGGTTTTACTACGTCCCTGCTTTCGGCTTGAATAATGTTGGCTAGTTGTCCATGGGTTCAAGTTTTCGTTTTCCATATAGACAGGTGGAAAAATATCCGGCTCATTATTGTTACTTGCTGCCAACATGGGCTCATGTTTTGCAAATGTGCCATCAAAAGTTCGATCTTGATTGGTCTCTTCAAAACTGAAAAATATAGGAGATCTATTACGATCTATTTCTGAGAGGAGAAATCTAACAACGTTATCATCCATTAGGAAAACTGGAGGACATTCACAATCTAACTTGTATTTAACCCTCATTATGATGTAAACTCCGAAGAACTAACATTTGAAAGTTCATATAATTGTACTCAATTGACTATGATTCAATGTGTTTGGCACCATGATACCCTTCGTACGACCTCCATTGTAGCATTCTTCTTTGTCGTCTCATATACCACCAAACCGAATGAAAAGCTACTTCTCTTCCATCATTTGCTATTTTGTAAAAAAAAAAATTGGAACGAAAGAAAAAAAATTGGAAATTTTAATTCTGTAAAACTCTAGTTCTCATTTCAGGCTCTCGTTTCTTCCTTTCATTTCGGGCTCTCGCTTTCTTTTCTAGTTTACACGATTCTTCCAGCCATCTTTTCTTTTCCTCTCGCTCCACTTTCTTCCTCTCGCCTATATCTTTTGTCACTCTGATACATTCGTTTTTTCTCTCTCGTTAAGTGATAAACAATAAGCAAAAAAAGGTTTAACATTTACTTACTTGGCGTGCGTAACAGATTGTATATAATGATTCAATAGCCTTTAAAACGTTAGAATGTTGTGTCCAAAACTTTGCAGTTGTATAGAAAATGGGTTGTCCACAGCCAACGAGTTCGGTCTAATGCGTTTCTTCTACGTTTTGTGCTTTATTTAAAAAAGTGTAGACTTAGCTTGGAAAACACTACTCCTTAATTTGATTTGAAAGAACCAAAGGTTTTTGCATTTTCAAGGAAATTCGTATAGAGACATTAATTAACAAGAGAAAGCAACAAGTGGAAAAGTCGGATTTTTTAGCGAGACAAAGAAACGAGAGGAAGAAAGTTGAGGGAGAGGAAGAAGCGAGAAATCATGGTTATCACTACTGGTTTTCATTTTGCTTTGAGAGAGAGATTGAGAGGATTTTTTAAACAAATGAAAAAATTAAATATGTTATCACTACTTTAACCTTAAAAGAAAAAAAAAAAAAAAAAAAAAAAAAAAAAAAAAAAAAAAAACCTATTGAGTAAAATAAAAGTGACCCATTTACACTTCTAATATTATGACTAAATTATAACAACTTTAAATTTTGTCATTTACTATTAAAACTTGTAATATTATCTTACATCTTTTATGATCGTTTTAAAATTATGTATGGAACAAAAATTTGTTAGAATGTTGAAAAGTTGATACTCGAATACCACCATATTGTTTCAGGTCATCGTCACACATATTTTATTTTTTATTTTTATCCAAAATTCTAACGAATCGCTACTATAAAAGTAATTTTGAAACATATATAAAAGATCGTTGACAATATATTAACTCTAATGAAATTTAGGTTTTTTTCCCTCCAATTTAGCCATTTACCCTAAATTTAATAGTTTAGGGGTTAAAAAGCGTAAATTCACATCCTAACTATTATAAACACTTTGTCACCCGCGCAGTTTAGCAAAATGCCGAGTGGCGGGAAAACGGCTCACGAAGTCCCAAAGTCCCAACCGATCACAATCCACAGACTACATTCGCCGGAACTATAAGCCGACGGACGGCCAGAGAGGAGTCATTTCCGGTGGCCGTCGTCACTGTTATCCGGCCAAAGCAAAATGAAGCTGTGAACCGTAAAGCAGGTGGAGAAAAGGTCTGGTGCGGAAGAACACGTTCAGCTTCTCCCTCAGTTAGGGAAACTCAAATTCAAGCTCCTTTCATCAGCCATGGACAAGTACTTGGTCCCTTCCGATTCAATACCCCAAAATCCTAAACCGGTCCCGAGGTCTTGTCTCTGATTCAATTATTTCGTATCCTTCCTTCTGTTTTCCGGATTTGTCGGTTGAATTGCGTAGTTGGTTTATGTGAACAGGAATAGATGGAAATTAAGCACTGTCGAATTGAACGGGAAGTTGGATCCCAAGTATCGCCAGGATTTGTCCGTACTACTTGTGCAATCTTATGCAGAGGTGCATTTTCGATGTTCTTTTTGGCATTTAGATTTGTTAAATGTTCTCCATATTCTTGAAGATTGCGTAATGGTAGTGCTTTTTGGTTTTCTTTCCATGAAGGTTGGAGCATTTCCTCATTTGTATCATATAGATGGCGTTTTTTGTCCCACGAGTGTACGTTGTTCACTACTCAATTTTCGGTTTCATTTTGATTATTGTGCGGTTAGAATTGGATTCTGTTTATGCTGAGGATGTAGAGTCTACAGACGAATCGAATTGCTGATGGCGCTCTGGGTCATCAACTGCCATTTAAGAAGTCAGTGTAACTCTATCAAATTATGTTTAAGCAATGGGATGTGAATTGATTATTTTATTAGTACCATTCTTATTCTTCTTCTTATTATTATTATTATCATTATTTGGTTGTTCAATTCAATTCTTTGCTTTCCTGTTGTTTTGTTAAATGGAGTAAAAGAACAGGCATTCCTATAAGTACTCGCTTTTCTGTTTTCTTTTATTTTTGGTTCATCGGTTACTAACAAGAAACAAAACTTTGAAATGAATATCATTTTGAAAATGTTTTATTTTATCTTTCGTTCATCAGTTATTATTTTATGAAGATGTTAGATCTTTGATTTTGAGTTGTTTTTTTTTAAATAAAAAAAAAAAAAAGAAAAGAAAACCTGGATAGTTGAAGTTTTTTAATTTTAATTTTTCTGTACCTTCTTCAATTACCCAGATCCTGCGGCCAATTTTTGAAAGGGTATCATTTTGAGAACTTCGGAATTTTAAGAAACGGCAGCTTATGAGAAAAGGAAAGCCATAGGCAAATTCTTAATTTTGTTTCTATAGAAAAGAATGAAGTGTTTTCTGTTCAAATACCGTTTGGTTATTTCTTACATTTTCTTTTCCTTTCTTTTTCTTTCTTTCAACTGGAGAATCATTCTTCATGCAATTTAAGTGATTATGTGAATCTCATCCATATCTATCACCTTTTCCTCCCCTTCTCCCATCAATAAAGACTAAAGAGGAAAGGGGGAAAAAAAAGAAGCTAATTTTCATTCTTTTGTCAGACAAGGCATATCTGCTGTGGACTTCGACAACAAGGTGAATTATTGGATCATTAGCTTCAGATGTTGTCTTACATTGTTAATAACCTGACTGTTTATTCTTTGGTTTTCCCAAAACACCCCCCGATCTACGGACTCATCTATGGAATCATTTCCAGGGAATATACTTGGTTTCAGCAACGAAGACAGGTTGTTTAACAGTACACGACTTTGAGAGTCTATATTTGCAGACTAGTGAAACAGGTAACTGTTGTGCTTCAAGTTCTGTTCTTCAGTTAGTTTGTGTACGTTTCTTTTCTTTTTGTTCTATGCTTCATGACAAAAACAGAGAGCATGTTTTTACACAGTATATATATCAATGAATAGAAAGCATTTAAGTATTTTGATTGATAAAGTACCTTCCTTGTACTAATAGGCTTGAGTGAGGACGAGACCAAACACTTACTGCACCTTTCCCTAAAGGAACAGCTTGACTTTGTACGGTGGAATCCTGCCAACCAAGATGAGGTTCTTGTTCAACTCACTTGCCTTGTAATTTTGTAAATACATTTTTTTTACTCAATACATTGCTTTAGTAGTTCAATGAATATTCTAAATATCAGTTGTTATTCCGATCCCTAGATCATTGTGCAAGTTGTTTCCTTGCTTGATGTAGTTACAAACGGACTTGTATGAAGCACTCTAGTTTGATGCTGTGAAATGTTAAAGATCACAAAAAGATTATATATTCTGAATTCTAAAATATAGAACTTCTTGTAAAGTTCCTAGCATTTTGTATGGTCCTTTTTCCCCACTTAGGACCTGCTACAGTATGGACAATGACTGACTTATAAATTGTAATGTGTTAGAGCCATATGCTAATGTAAAAGTTCCTATAATAATTGGGTATCTTTTAGTTAAATGCGAGATATTGCAACCCCATTGTTTCTATTTTGAACTTATTCCCCGAATGTGTATATTGTTAATGCTAAAACTGATGTTGAATTATATATTTATTAGTGGATTCTTCCTATATTTGCTGTTTCCTAATGTATGTTCTCTACTTAGGTCGTCTGTACATCCATGAAGAGTAAGGAACTAAAGATATTTGACATTGGTTATATTTCTTCTAAACCAGTCGAAGTAAGTTCTTCTTTCACCTTTGCATTGGAAGTACTCATGGTTTTCAACGAATACTTGGATTTTTATATCCTTCGACGTCAACGTACAATTGCTAGTTCCTTAAGTTTTTCATTTTACAAAAATTGCCAATAGAATCATCTCCTTTCCAGGTTTTCATTTTGCTAAAAATGCCAATTACAACCAATACAATTCACTTCATGAAGAATAGTGTCCTTGTTTAATGTTCAATATATATATATATACTCTTTCTTTCTTTCTTTTCTGGTCTATCATAGACATATTCTTTCTTTTTCTTTTTCTTCTTTTTTTTTTTCTTGTGCAAATAAAAAGTTTGCTTGCATGAATGGTGAAAATTTGTCTATCTTATGCTTATGCTCTAGTTTTTCAAAAAAATGGCATATTGTCTTAAGCATGTTTTGCTTTAAAGAACTATCGATTGTCAGTTGTCACCATACCATCCTTTTTTTTACTTTTTTTCACTGTTGAAATGAATTATTACTAAAGTATAGTAATCATCAGTCTGACCATGGATTGATCATTTTTCCATTATCCTTGTAGGTGTTGAGAGTAAGACAAAGAATCAATAATATAGGGTCTGATAATCATAGAGCTTTATCTGATATAGCATTTATTTCAGATAATTCAAGGTTGGTCAAACAACTCCTTACATTTAATTTGGTCAATAGGTATACAACTATTATAGTTTATAATTTATAATCTTGGAAAGAAAGAATTGATTAAGAAGCTTTATCAAAGAATCGATTAAGAAGCTTTATCTATTTGGTATTTGGCTTGAGCAATATAATTTTCAGAGAGATTGGGAGGTCTTGTGGAGAGGTTTGGGAGGTGACAAGATTTAATACCTCTTTGTGGGCATCGTGTTGGTCACTATGCCTCTGATAGGAATCGAAATAGAAATTGAAGAGAAAAAGATAGAATGGGAATTAAGTATTCAATCCTTCAACGAATTAAGTACCAAGGTACAAATCTACAAAAAATGTACCCTCTAATTTCCTCTTTCCTGCTCCTATAGCCCTTCCCTCTAACTAACTGTGGGGCCCACCCTTTCACTATTGGATGCTAACGCCACACTCCCCATTATATAAGTCATTCTTTTTTTACCCCTCCTATGATATTTTAACAGAATTGGTGGTCTATCATTTCTCCCTGCTTCCAAAAACACCTTGTCCTCAAAGTGAAAGTCGGGGGAACTGCTGCTGAAAATCCTCCATGACTTCCCACGTCACTTCATACTTTGGTAGTCCTTTCCATCCAATTAACACTTCCCAAACACCTGTCATGGGTTCCTCCGGTACCCGAACGCTTCACTGGGCTCTGTTACCCACTTAAAAAGGTCAGAAAAGACTGGAGCCGTTGAATGGACTTGATGATTTTCTCCAAGGGCCTTCTTCAGCAGAGATACATGAAAGACTGGGTGAATTGTTTCCTCCGGCGGCAATTCCACTTTGTAGGCCATTGGTCAAATGCGTTCGATCATCTTGTAAGTCCCAAAGAACTTGGGTAGACAGCTTTTCATTCATCTTCCTTCGCAGTGATGTCTGTCTGTAGGGCCTTAGCTTGAGGAAGACCAAATCGCCTATAAAAAACTCAACTTCTCTCCTCGTCTGGTCAACCCTTTTTTTCATTTTACCTTGAGCTACCCTCAGATTCTCCTTCAACACTCTGAACATCCTGTCACGCTCTTGGAGTAATTGATCTACTATTGAATTCGCCGTTGATCCTTGATCGTACATTATCAGAGGAGGAGGTACTCGTCCATATAACGCCTAAAACACTGTCATCCCTATTGAGCTGTGGAAGGTGGTGTTGTACCAGTATTCAACTCGATGTAACCATGTATTCCACTCCTTTGGTTTTTTCCCCACAAAAACAGTGCGAATATGTTTTCGAGGCACCGATTCACAACCTCCATTTGTCCATCGATTTGAGGATGATAGGTTGTGCTCCTTCAGTCTAGTACCAGCCGCCTTGAATAGTTCCTTCCAAAAATTACAAAGAAAAACTGTCCCTTATTAGACACAACAGGACGAGGGTACCCGTCCAGTTTAATCACTTCCTTGATGAAGGCTTCTGCCATTGTTTTGGTGTAAAGGGATGCTGTAAGCCAATAAAATGGTTGTATTTGCTCAGTCTATCCACCACCACCAATATAGTCTGATTTCCCCTTGCCTTTGGAAGCCCTTCGATGAAATCCATCGTGATGTCGTCCCATACTACATTAGGTATGCCCAAAGGTACAAGTAGCCCTGCCGGTGATAGGGCCAATGTCTTATTTTTCTGACATACTACACATTCCTCCACATGTTTTTTTACATATGCCTTCATGCCCTCCCAATATAATTTTCCAATTAACCGCTTGTAGTTTCTAAAAAACCCTGAGTGACCCCCGACACTGAATCATGGTACGTCTGTAATAGTGGGGGAATTAAGGTTGAAGACTTCGATAATATTAGTTTCTCTATCATTTCCTTCAGTTTGAGGTCTTTCGATACCTCCTTGCAAATCCTTTGAATATCTATTAGACTTGGGGCGGTCAAATAGGCCATTTTAACTGCAGGAGGCACTCGAGAAAGGGCATCAACAGCTTGGTTCTCTACTCCGGATCGGATTGTACATCAAAGTCATATCCTAGTAACTTTGGCACCCATTTTTGATATTGAGGCTGAATAATAGTTTGTTCCAACATATATTTCAGGGCTTTTTGATCCGTTCTCACCACGAATTTCTGGCCCTATTAAGTATTGTCTCCACCTCTGAACTGCCATTACTACTGCCAGGAGTTCCCTTTCATATGCTGGCTTCCCACAATCTCTCAAGGATAGTG
Source organism: Citrullus mucosospermus (assembly GCA_030954485.1). NCBI lineage: Eukaryota > Viridiplantae > Streptophyta > Magnoliopsida > Cucurbitales > Cucurbitaceae > Citrullus > Citrullus mucosospermus. Next base: position 26,363,265 of record CM062057.1, read on the forward strand.
TATGGCTAAAGTAAGCTATCGGTTTCCTTTTCTGAGCTAGGACAGCTCCCACCCCGTGTCCTGAGGCATCGCTTTCCACTTCAAATGGGTGATTAAAATCAGGTAGAGTAGCACGGGTGATGCCATCATCGCCTTCTTTAAGGTCTCAAAAGCTATTTAAACTTCCTCATTCCATTCATAATTTCCTTGCTTCCAAACTTGGGTTAATGGGGCTGCTATATTGCCATAGTGCTGTACGAAATGTCAGTAATACCCTATCAAGCCCAAAAAACCACGTACTTCCTTAATAGTAGTAGGAATTGGCCATTCTAACATGGCTCTCAATTTTTCCAGGTCGGCCTCCCCACCCTTTCTTGATATCAGATGGCCAAACAAGCAATCCTTTCCTTGGCGAATTGACACTTGTTACCATTGGCGTACAATTCATTGTCTCTTAATACTGTGATTACCATCTCCAAGTGCTTTAAGTGATCCTCTAAATCTTTGTTGTACACGAGTATATCGTCAAAGAATACCAATACAAATTTTCTGAGGTAGGGCCTAAATACCTTGTTCATCAGAGCTTGGAATGTGGACGGAGCGTTGGTCAACCCAAATGGCATCACGAGAAATTCATAATGCCCTTCATGTGTCCGAAAAGCGGTTTTCTCACCATCCTTTGGGTTCATTCTGATTTGGTGGTACCCCGACTATAAGTCAATCTTCGAGAATAGTGTTGACCCATGCAACTCATCAAATAATTCCTCCACAGTCGGAATAGGGAATCTATCTGGTGTCTTGACATTGTTTAAGGCCCGGTAATCTACTCAGAATCTCCATCCCTCATCCTTCGTCTTCACCAACAACGCAGGACTTGAATAAGGATTGGAACTAGGTCTTATTACTCCCGAAGCTAACATCTCATTCACCAGCTTCTCCATTTCACCCTGCTGATGATAAGCATATCGGTATGGTTTCACGTTTACCTACAGGGTCCCTAGTTTCAGATGGATATGGTGTTCAACCCCCCTCATGGGTGGCAGCTTTTCTTGTTTTTCAAACACTTCCAAACACCTGGCCAGCAGTCTTGGTTTTGACTCTGTTCTTGTGGGTACCTCATCAACCCCATTGCACTTAGCTAATGACATTCCACCCTCCAAGGCTCGACACTCTATCAAATATCCTTGATAATTCACATCCCAGCACTTCTTCATCCTTTTCAAACTCACCCTAGCCTTAGTCAAACTAGGATCCCCTCTCAGTATGACCGTCTTCCCTCCTTGTTTCACCTTCAAAGTCAAGGTTCGCCAATCCACTTCAGTCACTCCTAATGTGTGCAGCCCATTACCAAAATAACATCCACTCCTCCCACTCCAGAGGTAAAAAATCCTTATCAATTCGCATTTCGCTCAAGTTCAACTCTACAGTTTCACACACTCCTTTCCCTTTGACCCCTGTTCCCATACCCATTACAACTCCATAATTCCCCGTCTCTACCAATGGAATTTTCAGCTACTCCACTACTCTCAACGACACAAAATTGTGAGTAGCACCACAATCTATCAATATTATGATCAATTCTTAGTTAATCGTTCCTCAGAGCTTCATCTTCCCTGGGTTTGTCAACCCCACCACCGAATTCAAGCACAACTCCACTACCGGCTCTACTTCTATCTGTTTAAGTTCAATCGGGACCCCGTGTCTTCTTCTTCCAAAACGTCCCACTCTTCATCCCCCTGCACTAGTAGAATTCGGAGCTCTCGGAGATCACTTACACCGGTGACCCACGGAATATTTCTCATCACAGCGGAAACAAAGGCCCTACTCCCTCTTGGCTTGGAATTCTGCGTCCATCAATTGTTTTGACGGTTCTTCTCTTCGATTTCCTCCCTTCACCATGCCGCATAAGGTGATCGTCCTTGTGGTCGGTGCACTATGGTTCTTCTGTTTTTCCTTGGTCGGGCCCAATAACATATTCTTAACAATAGAAATGTGAGTTTGGGCCTTAGTTATGGAATTACCCCCTAGGCCTACTTCACTCCTCATTAATTCCCGATTTTCCACTAATTGGGCTATCTTCATCATGCTAGCCAGCCCAACGGGCTCCCAACATTTAACTTCAGCCTTAATCTAGGGAATCAGCCCATTCATGAAGGTTTCCTCTAAAACTTGATCGGAAAGTTGGGGAAGTGGAACCAGCTTATCGAATAAATTATGGTACTCTTCCACTGTGGTTTCTTGTTTAATCGCCAAAAACTGTCCGCATACTGATCCTTTCCTCGATGATCGGAAACGAACCAACAATTGCTCCTTTAATTCCTTCCAATCTTTAAAAGGTTCCCTCTCTTCTTTGGATCGAAACCAATTCAACGACACTCTCTCAAAGCTAATCACTACCACTGTTAATTTCTTTGAATCACTGAGTTTGTGGATGTTGAAGTATCGATCAGCCCTAAACAACCATGAATCCGAGTCGGTCCCATTGAATACCGACATTTTGACCTTTATAAACTTGTTGCGGTCTTGGTTGGAGTCGTCGCTCTCCATCTTCGCCATCGCTTCCATTTTAAGCTCGGTCTCTCTAGTTTGCTCTGTCACCCCACCTTGTCCGCTTGATCCTTCGATTGCCAATGAACTAACGATCTGGGCCTTCTTGACCTCTGCGAACACTCACTTGGACACTCATATTTTTTATTGTTTTCATCAAGGTTGTTAGCGTTTCTTCGATCTTCAGAAACTTCTGCGCACAGGTCTGCATCCCTTCCAACTCATGATCGAGCTTCTCCTCCATCCTTTTCTGTGCCATCTTGCTGATTCTCCTCGGGGTGTTGCTCTGATACCAAATTGATAGAAATCATAACAGAAATTGAAGAGAAAAAGATAGAATGGGATCTTATTCAATCCTTCAAGGAATTAAGTGCCAAGGTACAAATCTTAGCCTCATACAGAGAGTTGAGCCTCCTCCCAAGAGAACACTCTACCAAAAATGTATCCTCTGATTCCCTCAAGAGAACACTCTACCAAAAATGTACCCTCTGATAGCCTCTTTCCTGCCCCTATAGCCCCTCCCTCTAATTAACCGTGGGCCCACCCTTTCCCTATTGGATGCTGACGCCACACTCCCCATTACATAAGTCATTCCCTTTATACTCCTATGATATTTTAATAGAATTGGTGGTCTATCAGCCTCTTTGTAGTTATAATTTTGATTTTGATTTTGCTAGATAGAAGTCCTTTTTTGTAGTTTGTTCTTGGACTTTCGTTTTTTTCCCCCTTTTCTGTGTCCTTGTTATTCTGTCATTTTTCTCCATGAAAGCTTAATTTCTCATAAAAAGAAAATATGTATTTATTTCTATTCTTATGGGATTTTCTTTTCCATCCACATTTTAGGATTGACTATCATTGTTGAAGTTACCTCGAATGTTACTTCTTTTTTATAAAACAACAAAATATTAAAAATGAAGCTTTCAGTAAGAAATATGAATAATACAAGTGGATAGATAAAGAAGAAGTTTATTACAGTTATAGCCTGTACAAAGAAACCAAAATTGAGATTGCAAGAAGGAACTTCAATTGTTGAGAATAAGAGCCCGAAGATAGTTACAAAATTCATTAGAAACAAACATTCAAACTCATTACAGTTATATCCTTGTCATAGACCACACTTCTTATAAAGACTCTCAGCTCCTGTAAAAAACTCCAGAAAGAGATATATGATGGCTAATATCAAATATACCAAGTGATGCAGAGATAGTTAATAGCTAATTTGAATGATATATAGATGGAGCAGGGTAAGAAATTCATGAGTAGGTCGTGGATGGAGCAAGGAAGAGAAACAATGCAAAAGTCAATTTGATACCATGTTGGATAACAATGAAGCCTTCATTGTTCTCTATTTGATTCAATAAGATCGGTCTCATACAAATAGCCAAGCTTTACATACTACAGAAAACAAACGTGCTAAAGACTAAAATCAAGTTTAATATGTGTTCAGACAAAGTCTTGATTTTGATAGTAATACCAAATACATAGGACATACCGTCATAGTAAATTGTGGTATATTATTAGTTATTAATAATGCTAACTGTTGATTTCTTCTGAACATCGAACTTTCAATGTTTTTACACCTAAGATCAATCATCTCTATCTTTATTCTTAGAAAAAGTTGAAGATATATGGTCCTCCATGAACATTTGCCAGGATACTTGCATCTGATACATGTGGTGTTATCAATATGTGGGACAGAAGAATTGGAATACTTCCATGTCTTGAGCTTACCAGTAACTCATGCAGTACCCTTAACAGAATCCAGTTGAATGTTGAAAATCAGGTTCTTGTTCAACAAACATGTGGACGATTTCGTTCCCCATGAATCACGTTCTTTCATTTTCTTCATTACATTTCTCACAGTTTAAATGACTTTGGTCCGATGTTTAAAACAATGATATCTTGGTTTAGATTATCTTTGGTGCTGGTAAGCATGGAGTAATCTATATTTGGGATATTCGTGGAGGGAGAACATCTGGTGCTTTTCAAAACCATAAAGAGGTAATAGAACTAATAAATTTATATATATAAAAGAGGAGGTAATAGATCTAATAATGTTGAGCCCTTGATGAAAGGATTAAGTCGGTGCTTTTCTTTGAAAAAAATGGGATAAGAAGCAAGTACCTTCTTGTTCATCTTTGTTCTAATTTCTAAGGTTCTTATTTTGTTCGCCTTGTTTTGATTTAATCATAACAATTTTCACTTTTTTTCCATGTATAACCAATTCTCTCAACAAGTTTTGTAACTAAAAATGAGTTAGAGGACCTCAGAATTCTTTTTCTATTAAAAATAAACTTAGAGTTCAAAATTGCAGTTACATCCAATATATAGTAATATTTTTGTACCATATCATAGTTTTAGATGATATTCACTGTTTGTTGTCAAATAGAATCAATATTCCTTAATAATTTTACATGATTCAAACATCATTATAGAATTAATATAAATGTATGAATTAGCATGGATTCTCTCTTGCAAAGAAGCTGAATTCATTTTAGATGTGGGGCTGGATGCCGTAGTTGTCCATACGTATTGCAAATCCAAAAGGCAATCGGAATGCAATTTTTATAGGCAGAAGTGTTTTTTTTTTTTTTTGGCTTCTATTATGCTTTTCATTGGCCATGCAGGACTGCTTAATGCAATTTATCTGTATACAGTATACCTATGCAATTAAGATACGGTTCATTAGACATTACCTAAACCATTTTCTCCATACATTCTTTTTGTTTTTTCTTTCTCTTACATACCTAGAAAAAAAATTGTTGTGTTAGGTATCCAAACTCCTGCAGACAGAAATTACCCAACAAGATACAAATATCTCAGAAATCATAAAGCAAACACCCTTGTGTTATATAATTCCTTAAAGGAAATCAAACAACCACCAACAAGGTTCATAAGGAAAGCAATTACAATGAAAAGAAATAAGGAACCAGCACTTATCAGCACATTCTAGAGGGCTGAGGATCCTCTCCCTAGTGCCAAACGCTCACCCCAAATTCTTCTCACCTTTCCCTCACTCCCAAAATCCTCCTAAAACCTCCGTTCCGTGTTCCCCCCACTCAGCCAAGGATGACCTTCTCTAACTGTTTTGTCACTTCAAGTGCAATTCCCTTTCTTACCCTTCCTTTCATGAACGTGAATAATAGGAGGCCTCACATGTTGGCAACCGGATGACTATTACTCTTGTCTTAGAGGCCAATTATTCTTAGGCAACAATTTAGTTGCCCGTTGGTCTGTCGGTCAGATTGTAGATCAATTAACCTAATGCGGCTAAGTTTACATCAAAATTTAACCCTCATCATGCTTGGCAATTTTCTATGTAGGTTTTTTTTTTTTTTTTTTTTTTTTTTTGAGTAGATTCTATATTGGGACAGCATTTAATATTATTTGCATGCATGTATATCATGCAGGTGTGCCATCCTCCTCTAAAATCGTTTAAGCTAGCCTCAATGATTGAGAAAATTGGGACTTTGAAGGTACTTAAAATTTTACTATCATATATTGATATTCCAGTCCACTGTTTCTTTTAATAAAAAAAAGGGTCTCTAACAATGAGACTTGAAAATGCATGTACTTGGTTTTTTTTTTTTTTTTAGTAGAAGGATTGTCAATCATAACTCAAAGAACGAGACTATAATTCTTAAAAGGTTGTGAATATTTACACCAAAAAAGAGCATTGAACAATACTAAATTAAGAAAGTCCTCAAAAGAAGACTAAGGGTTGTTGAAGACCCTCCCATTACTTTCACATCAAAAATCCAAAAAAAGGAAGGATTAAAAGTCAGACATAACTTTGTGCATTGTTAGGAAATAAGGTAATATGGGCTACCTTTGTCCCACATTGGTTAGAATGTGATGACTATTGTGGTGCTTAAGTGGTTTGGTTCTTCCACCTCAATAGCTAGATTTTGGGGTGTGGTTCTCTAAGGTGCTTAAGTACCTAACAATAGTATTACAACTGGTTGCTGACGTTCCAAAATGGAACCGGCCGAGGATTCTGACCAGGTGTGGCCGAGTGAAGTACCGTCAGAGTAGACGTCGACTTTCTGGGGATGAGGAATTGTTAGGAACCAAGGTAATATGGGCTACCTTTGTCCCACATTGTTGGTTAAAATGGGATGACCAACGTGGTTTTATTAAGACCTTATACAACAAATTCCAATACAGCATAGCGAAGGAGCATGGACTAAAACAGTGGGAAGAAATGCTACTTTTCATTAATAAAATGAAAGGAGACCATTGTTCAAAATACAAAAAAATAAAACGAAGAGCTAGAAAATTAAAAGGTACAATCTTAAGAAAACCATACACTAAGAACAAAGATCAATCAGAAAATAAAGCCCCCCAATTAAACAATATCTTAAATAGAAAAATTCACATAAAACTTAGAAAGAAAACTCCAAAAAGCAGCAATAATCCTTGTAGCTTCAAAATGATCAAGCCAAGGGAGGGATTTAACAAGGAAAACCCTTTGAATCCTCTCAAACCGACAATCAGTGATTAAGGCTTTCCTAAACCAAAGCAAATGGGAATGAGACTTCATTCGAGAACCAACTACAGCTTTCAAAACCAATTCTTTGAAGGAGTCTCCGAAGTCCCAATGAAGATGAAAAGTGATAACAAAATCTTCCAACATGCCTACAGAAAACATCTTCATAAATGTCTTCATCTATGGCTTCTGGAACTGTCAATAAACATTAGAAACCCAAATAGTCTTCTTGCCTTGGGTCTAAAATTTGACAGATAAAGAGTAACCCCCTTTAAGGGTGTCTAATAACGATAGCTTCCTTTCATCCCATAATACCAATAACCCACCCAAGTGATTCCACAAAGGACCAGCCTATATCTCTTGAACTCCATGGAGATTCATTAAACAGAATATCAAAATCTTCCCTTTTTGTCTCCTGAAATAAAACTAAGTCCGCACTCTGACTTTTAAGGAGCTTTTTCACTACTAAACTCTTAGAAGAGTCACCTAGCCCTCGAGTATTCCACGATATGCACATAACACACCATGAAGAAGAGAGTGAAATAAGGCATTTGTTTTTGGAGGCGATCTGACATATTGATGCCACCATGACTAAGTTCTCATAAAAAGGATACCTCCTAATGAAAATTGAGAATTGAAATATACTGAAATATAAAAGATCAAGAACTACAAGATAAACCAAGTATAAGGCACTTAGAACCTCCCTTCTTGAGTGTGCTAACCCAAGCCGTAAAGCACTCAACAATTGTATGTCTTCCCTCCATCCCCTCCCTCTATTTGTTACAAAATACACCAATTCCCTAGCTAATTACCCTTATACCCTTACTAATATCATATTACTCCTACCCGTAAACCCCTATTAGTACCCTTACATAGTCCTCCTCTCCCTTCCTGCAGATGACATCATTACCAAAAGGAGCCATCCCCCATGGGTCAGTCAAAACTTAAATTTTTGCCAATCTTTATGAATCAGTCATCAGGCTCTTTCAAAATCAAGAGACAACTAGGTAAGGATAATTTGCTGTATTTTTGTTTAGTTGATAAAATGTCAAACTATACAGATGGTTTTAAGTTCTAAATAGGAAAACTTCAGGACAGGAAAAAGTACAAATAGTAAAACTCAGTCAACCATCTACAAGCAAGGAAAAATTAATAGAGTAAGAAAATGTAACGTTCACTACCATACTATCACTGAACATAAAAGGAAAGAAAATATGGGGTTAAAGGTGCGGTTCTAAGCCAAGAAAATTAAGACAGATGGGCCCCTTCAACCAAAACTATATGGAGATGAATTTTTGGCCTACTGTGCCTGAATGTGGATAATCTTTAGTAGCTAGGGGATGTTGGGATGAGGAAGTCTTGTTCAATTGAAAAGCATCATGTGATCGTTTCTTCACATGTCAAAAGAAATATCTTTCTTTTAGTATTTAAATTCTCTGTAGAAATTGCGATAGGGTTAACTTTACAGACCTACGGGTGCTGTCAGAACAATTATGTTGTTTTGAATGGACGTGAAAATTACATTGAACTTTAGACCAGCCTATTTCCAAATAAGCAGTATAAGTTTCAATTGAATGACGAGTTATTTTGTTCTACTTGTATTTTAAGACTTCATTTTCAATAGGCATGGTTTACCTTTGTCAATCTTTCATCACAATGCAGGAGCAAGCGAATATCATGCCCAAGGAAATACACTCTATTGATTTCAACCCAGCTTGTCCATATCAGTTGGCCTTCCATCTAGACGACGGTTGGTATGTTGGAAAAAGAAACTTTCATATTTCTTCCTCAAGTAATGAATTTATCCACTGCGAACCATTCTGCACAACTTTCCCCATGCAGTTGGGATGTTGATAAGCATTTTATATAGCATCTTTTACGATCTTTTGTTCTCAAGTATCATTAGCATCTCTTAGAATCTTTTGTTCTCAAGTATCATTAGCATCTCTTAGAATCTTTTGTTCTCAAGTATCATTCTTAATATGAGGTCATGAATGCAATCAATAGTTTATATCAGTTGAAGCACGGTGGAAAGGTTTCCCGGTTCTGACCATGAGAAAAGTAGCATAGCTTCCAGCTACCATCTTCATTTACTAGGAAGTATTATTGTCCTGCTCTCCACTAGTAGAAATGGATAATATTTTCTCTCTATTAGCTATAGGAATAAGTTGTCCGAGGCATTCTTTTCTTTTCAGTATTTACTTCTAGTGTTTGATCACCTAATATGTGGCGTTGTTTTTGGTGAAACAAATATTCAACTACTTGATCAATTGGTTGCACAGAAAATCCTATGATTGACGAAGACTATTCTTTAATGTTCACAACAAATTTCTTTAACTTCTTTTTTAGCCATCTTTCAACCTTAGACTTGATCTCTGGTCGTACAACAGTCATTATTCACTAGCATTGAGAACATATAGAACAACTGAACCGTAAAGGAAAGATCTTCAATTAATTGAAATCTGAGTGTTCATAACTTATGCTTTTTAGCCTAGAAGAAATTTTAGAGAATAATTCAATGAAAATACATTCAGCCTGAGGTTGAACATTAGATTTGCTAAGTTTTGGATTTCTCTCTAATCTCTCACAAAACTGAATTAAAATCTTGTGTGATGAGAGCTTGCAATTGTTCTGGTAAGCCCCAAAATAGTATATAGCATGTAGGCTCAGCATTAACATTTTAGGCAATCCTATGACTCTAGGCTCATGTTTAATGGCTTAGAACTTTTTTTTTCAGCTTTATATTTCTCTGTTTTCCTACGAAGTTCAGATAAAAACTTAATATAAACTTGAAAGCTAACTAAATTTAATGTAGAATGTATCTATTTGAGGAGTGTAAAACCCATCTACCACCCTCCACTAACTAAAGTCAAACTAGCATACACCTATCCGGACCCCCCAATATTTGAGACTACTGGAAAAAGTCTCTCTCCCATATGCCTGGTATGATTGTATTTTGGGACTTGTGCTTCTTAGATTAGAAAATGAATTTACCTAAAATTGCATTCAAGATTTTGCCATTTCCCACGGCCACGGTGAATCATTTAATGTTTTTTCAGTACTTTCTCCTACATATGGGCTCAGTAATAATTTCTACTTATCTAACATGTGGACTGTTAATATCAGTTCATAGAGGAATGACATTATAAGTAGTTGAACTCTAGACCTTTTATTGCATTGATAACATGTGAAATATCTACACCCAGAAGCTTAAACTCTGAGCTTATAATAAATTTTTGGCATTTTATATGTTCTCACGAAAAATGAGACAGCCATTTTATATGTTAAAAGATAATCCAGGAATAAAGATTTTCCTATGATTCTTCAGGTCAGGTATTTTGGATGTTCATAATTTTCAGGTCACACATATTCATTGCCCACCCCCAGCTTGGATGTGAGTAAACTTAAAACTTATGTAGAATTGAAGATATTCATTATGTGAAGAATCGGATAGTTTCCTGACTGTTTCTTTTTGTTTGGAAAGAGTAGAAATGATTACAACATGCCCACAGATCAATTATTTTTGAGGAAACCATCATGGCTGCCAACAGATTCTGTAAGTTAAAATTACCCGTGCTTCTATTATATATGAATATTTGCACGAGTAGAATAGTTCTGTTAAACTCTTCTACCATACAACATAACGACAATATGTGTTGGTCAGTTTTTCTTCAACTCTCTGTAGCCTTGTATTTTTCTGTTTGTTTTGTTGGCAACTTCATAATTTAAAAATATCCCATTTATTAGGTTTGAGTGAATTGTGAATAGAGTCCTGGTACTTTAGGTTGTAGATCAAGTGAAGAGAAGTCTAAACTATGCTATTAAAGTAAACTGCAAAGCGTACAAATTTTCTTATGTGCGAATTTTGGTCCAGGAATCTTTGTACATGCAAATTTTGATATAGGAATTCTCCTGCATTATTTAGGCACTTACTTGGTTGTCAGTTTTATTATAATAGAGTCTCTATTAGAAATAAAGACTAGGTAGAATGAAATTGCTATGCAGTAAGCAAATCTCCTTGCACAGGTGCTATACAAACAAGAATGTCTGTCTAAGCAACCGAAAGCTATTGGCCTACCTTAGTCTGTTAATTTCTGGATCTTGGAAGATGACATGACATTCTCAGTTTAGTGAATGTTAGTGTTAGAATGTCTTGAATCTGTTCTAGCGCTACGATTTTGACTCTAGGGTTTAGAGGAGTGTGTTATATATAAACTCTCTAATTCTAGAGGCGCCTCTCTAATCTAAAATCTGATATTTTCTCTTTAATAATAAAGTTGCTCTCTCCCTCTACCCATTAACATAGCTAATACATTATTAATGAATCACGTAAATCTCTATGTCGATTTCTCTACCGTTTATATTTTCTATTTTTCTTTGATTGTCGATTTCATAACGGTTAGCCTTGGAGGGTTGGAAGTTATATAGCATACAACGTACTGTGATGATATTAGTATCTACAGCATGTGCAGCTGTTCATACCAGAGCTACTAAAACACATTCCTCGAATTTTATTCAGTTTTGAGTTTCTTACGTTTTCTTTTTTTCTTCTTTGTCATAGATCTATGTGGTTGGATCTTCTTCTGCTGAAGGCATTCATATTTTGGATTTTCATTCTGACTCCCACTCTCCCAGCCATGTAGACTACAAGTAAGAAACCTAATGGGCAAACTTGTAGTTGTTGGTAACCTAAGGTTTTGTAAGTATGCAATGTGAAGTGCAGCTGTTGACACTAGTAGTTAAGAAAAACAATAAAAATGCCAATACAAGTGTCATACCTCTAACATTCTATGTTTTCTGAAACACTTGTTTATAGAGAAGATATTGATATTCTTACCTTCTGTTTATTGTATCCTTTCATGTTCCAGAGATGAGCTATGCGGTGCTGCTGCAGAGAACAAAAAACGACAGAACAGATTTGTCAAGTTGTCTGAAGGAGTTACTGCTTGTGCTGCTCACCCTCTCAATGGCACCGTCATTGCCGGAACGAAGGTTTGTTTTGTGTCAATGATTTCAACGTATTATTTGTTTATAAATATGAGCAAATTACTTCTTGTGTTCCTTGCGTAATCGTAGTCAACCCAAATTTTGGGCCTAAAATGAAATATGCTTCAATTTTTAAAATTTAAAATTTTAACCTTTTGCTTGAGTCGCCAACCATGGAAATTACCAAAACATCCCAAATTTTGTGTGTATGTGCTGAGTTCTCCCTACTATAAAGCAAAAAGTGAGCGAGAAAAACAGAGTGAGAAACAAAAAATCCAAACCCAAAGTAAGAGAAGCAAGAGCGAGGGAAACAGAGAGAGAGTGAGGAACTAAAACTCCAAACCCAAAGGAGTGAGAAATAGAGAGTGAGGAGAAAAAAAAATCCAAATCCAAAGGAGCGAGAGTGAGAGGAAATAGAGGTTAACTTAAACCCAAAGGAGCGAGAGAAACAAGAGAGTGAGATCTTAATCTGCGTGAAAATTCTACTCAAATTTACTATTTATTGCCTTTGTGAATTTTCCATTTACATAGAACCCCTTCTCTTCTCAGTCCTCTTTTTTCTTTGTAGTTTCATTTACGGTTTACTAGAATGGCAACTTGGATTGCCTCGTTTAGGTGGCTCTGTTCAATTCGTACCTATATAACATAATCTTAAAAAGATTATGATGATGATTATTATTTAAGCTATAATTGGCTCCCCTTTCGTATAAATCCTAACTTTTGGGAGGATTGGTTTCAGAATTCATCCTTGATCATGATTTCCCAGAAGAACCAATCATGTTAGAAGCCAAGATTGAGTATACAACTTCTCAGCAACCATTTGTAGCCAAAATGTGAGGCATCTAGTAAGATTGATGGAGTATGTGGAACTCGAAGAATATTTGGAACTCAATGTATATAGATTTATTTGTACTTGATCATGACAAGTTCTCTGGTTTTATTTTTCAAACAGCAGGTGGTTATATGTTTGTTTAGATTAAGCAAACATACTTGGTTGAAAATGAATCTTATAAAAGGAACTACCACAATTATGTTTAAGAATTACCCTTATTCCAAGTGAACCCGCACGAAATAAGAAGAATAACTCCCATTATTGAACTGATTACCAACTCTAAGAAAGATAAACAGATTTGGTTCAAAGATTGATGAAAGATCAACAAGAAAATGAGAACCTGTTCCTATCTTAAAGATTTTGAAGTCTCCACAATCTCATTGATCAAATTATGTTGAAAGTTCTAAAACATATACTCTAAACACAAGGATACAAAGAGGTTTGAGCTTTTTGAACTTAATTTTCATTTCGTAGAACCAGGTAATTTTTCATGGTTAAGTTTTGAATCAAGAATGAGTCTCTAAGTAGGGAATATTAGCATTACAGTTGAGAATAAGTTCAAATACACTATCGACTTTATGTTTCATCAACCAAACCAAATGTAGCCATATCAAACACATCAACCAAACCAAATGTAGCCATATCAAATAGAAAGATCAAGTAATTGTGTTATGAGATTAGTTATGAATGGCTCAAACACTAACAAACATTTTTACTATCTACTAATTGAATTGGGTTGAGTTTGTCAAATGGTGATTAGCTATAATTGTGATTGTGTTACTCAAAGATTAAAATATCAATATTTCAATTAAATATTGACAAATATATCTACAAATAAAAAAGACTATAAAATTCTTTTAAATATTAATATCTCTTATAAAAATACTTTTTTAATCGATAAGTTTTCAAGAAGAGGTGCTTTGGTCCCTAAGTTTTTAAAATGGTCATTTTAGTCCATAAGTTTATAAGAATAGGTTTAAAAGATTCCTCATCACTAACAAAACCATTAGAAATAAATAGAAAATTGACTAGACATTTTAGCTGCCTATGTGGCATGTTGAATGAGAAAAACCTTATCCAAGTGGATTATGTATCAAATAGGTAAAAGAGTTTTTTTTGTACAAATGGCCTCTTCTCACTAGCATTCTTGTTTTCTAACATGCCCCCCTAAAAAGTATAATATCTAACCTTTTGTTGACATCATGGGGCAATTTCCACCTCAAAGGCTCATCGTAGTTGGGCCAAACTTCACCTTTTAATGGTTGTTGCCATAAACTGTCACTTGCAATAGGTGCAAGAACTTCCCTTTTTTTTTTTTTTTCTAATTTTCAAATTTTGGCTTAGTTTTTTATAAAAAAATAATAATAACCAAAACACTACTAAATGATTCCATGCTCAAAATCAAATATTTCATGCACTGTTGTAGAAGGGGAAAAAAAAATCATAGAGATTTTTAGGCATCTTGATATTCTAAAGATTTCCATGTTTCTTAAGAATAAGAACTCCTTCCAACAATCACCACAGGAAATTTCCGATCAGAAGAAAGACCCATAACTTTAGTTCAAATTCAGCTTTAATTTCTGCTAAAAAATGAGAGCCCTAATTCTCTTCTAATATACAGAAACTCAAACCTGAAACCCTAAATCCACTTTCCATTAATTCTATTCCAAAATCCACAAATTACAAAAAAACCAATCAGAGATTCACCAAACACTAAATTAAGCCCTCTCCCCTCTAATTCTCCTAGCCAGTTGAATATCCTTAGGCATAATTGTAACTCTCTTAGCATGAATGGCACACAGATTCGTATCTTCAAACAATCCTACCAAGTAAGCTTCCGCCGCCTCCTGAAGAGCCGCGACGGCGCTGCTCTGAAACCGAAGATCCGTTTTGAAATCCTGAGCAATCTCCCTCACCAACCTCTGAAACGGAAGCTTCCTGATTAGAAGCTCCGTGCTCTTCTGGTACTTCCTGATCTCCCTCAGCGCCACCGTCCCTGGACGGAATCTGTGAGGCTTCTTCACTCCTCCGGTCGCCGGAGCTGACTTCCTTGCTGCCTTAGTCGCTAACTGTTTCCTTGGCGCCTTTCCTCCGGTCGATTTTCTTGCTGTTTGCTTTGTTCTCGCCATCTTCTTTTGAAGGATTTGAAGGGTTTGAAAACTTCGCTATCGAAATTTGAGAAATTTTGGATTTGAAGAAGTTGAATTGATTGTGGGAGATGGGGTTTTGGTTTGGTATTTATAGGAAGAATTTTTGAAGAGGCGGGAAAGTTTTTGAGTAGTCTTTTGGTTAGGAGTCAATTGGGACCGTTGATTTTCTGAGCTTATCGACGGTTGTTGTTTTGTGTCACGCGGATCGTGATCCGCATGATATTTGGGCTAGTTCGACGGTATTGCCAATGTAATATCTTGTCTAATACTTTTTTTTCTTCTGAAAAGATACTATTTATTTATTAAAAAATTAATGAACCTTACCCAATCAAACCATAAATTATTTGAAATATTTGAGTTGGATCTAATTATTCGAATCATTTATCTAATTTTTTTTTACAAGAAAGTAAGATATTAATATGAAAAAAAAATTTAATTATTTTTGAATTAATTAACAACTCAATTTCAATTTATATTATAAAAATTTTCTTTTAAAGTATTTATAAATTGTTTTTAAGAGTTGTTGGAGAAAAAATTATCCAAAAAAATATAAAATTAAATAAAACTAAAATAAATACAGGTACATATAATTTTATTATAGGTAAAAAAAAACATTTTAAAGTCAATAACAAGTTCGGGTTAGTTTAGGTTATTTTAGGTGAATTCATGAACCAACCCAACCCATAATATTTTCATTTATTTGAACTCAACCCAACCCAAACCGTAGGGGTTGGATTGGGTTTTCTGAATCATCGAGTTTTTTAAACATGCCCAATCGAGGTAAAAGTATATAATCTTGAAATCTATAGATCAAATTGAAACAAAACCCAAATCTCAAGAGTAAAATTGTAACGTTTTGAAACTTAGGGACTAAATTGAAACCAAATTCAAAACTTAAAGATTAAATGTGTAATATTTTAAAACCTGAGGACCAAATAAAACCTAGAGACAAAAAATGTACTTTTCTCTCTCTTTTTTTTTTAGCTAAACTTAAGAAAATAATAAAAATAAAAAATAAAATTTCAATTCTCAATTTTGTCTTTTCTTAAAAAAAAAAATTTAAAAAGATAATGGTATTTATTTAATTCTTGGAGGAATCCACGGCAATGAGGGAAGTTATGAAGTTGGAGAAATTGTGGACTCTTGGGACTCATATTATAAAGAGTTAAAAGAACATAAAAACGATATTTTTAATCATGGGTCAACAAACTCCTTAAGCCAAACAATCACAATGCACAAAAAATCTATCAATAATAGAAGTTTATCATTAACATACTTTATTCACAACTCAAAACTATCAATGGCAGACTATTATGATTGATAGTTTTCAATCATAATGCACAACTAACATATAGTCTATCTCTTCTATCACTCATAGATTTCAAACATAATATATGCTTATATTATTTGAAGTCTATTTATATTTCTTTTTCCATTCCCTCACTTCCTTCCTCCACCAATGTTTTCTCATCTCTTTCAATGATAACTCGACAAAATATTCAAAGTAATTTAATGCAATCTCTTTTTCTAAAGCAATCATAAGAACTAAAAAAATATAAAAAATAAATAAAAAATCTATGATTTAAGTTCAAAAGTACATCATATAAATCTATAAGTGATAGTCTTCTACATAAGTGATGAATTTTTATATGCTAATTGAAATCTATCATCGGCTATTATTGATAGACTTCAAATAATATAAGCATATAAATCATAGACTCATATTACTAAAAGTGTCTACTAATGATAGAGTATCAATGGTAAACTCTATCATTGATACAAGTCTATCAATGATGAATTTCTATTCACTGATAGATTTTGCTATTAGTAATAGAAATCTATCATCAATATGAGTGAATATCAAGTCATAAAAGTCTATCAACAGTAAGTTTCTATCACCGAAATAGATACAAGGTTTACATTCATAATTTTTATGCAATATTTTGTTTATTTTGTTTAACATACTACAATATTTAACTTACATAACATGCTTGGTTATGGAAGTTTGAATTTGATTTTTAATTCTTCTTGAAAATTGAAAATATAGTTTTTAAAAGGCTTTCGAGTAGGGTTAACTATTAGTTGATAGAATAAAAGATGATGTTGGTTTTGAAATTTGGCTTCTATCAAACTATATCATCTAGATCCGCCCATATGGACACGATTACAACTTTTCAAGACTTCTTGAATTGGGCAGCTGAATCGTAAGAAAATAGCAAAATACACATATGGCAACTAGGGTTCGCTCCAAGCTTGACACACCTATAAATTGGCCCTAATTGTTGAGAATAATAAAGTAAATAAATCATAATAGACAAGATCCGAAATTTTTAGACTTTCCTTTCTGGATTGTGAAACAGTTGTTCTCAGAATTAATTGCAATTGCAATTTGCTTCTAAGAATGCTACAACAAGTTAACAACTGAGAACTCGAGAACTTTTTTGCACAAAATCAAAGAATTAAGAAACTTTAACTATGAAAATTATGATCACAAAAACATATTCAATGAACTTTTGTTAAATCATGCTCTGTTTGGTCACACTTATGATTATAGATATGCATTTTTTTCTCAAAATAACTTAGTATTAGTAGCTACATAATTCCACCATTAAGAAGTATCATCCATTTTGCATCTACCTACATGAACTGACTCCAAGGCTTCAAAGTGAAGTTTCTCACTAGAGAGTGAAGCAGAGTACAGATAGAGATGGAAGCTGAGTAGAGATAAAATGGCTTCTCTGTCCCTTGCTCCCGCTCACCATTTCATTTTCCATCCCCGCGTTGCAGGAATTGGGTTGGGTTCCTTCCAAAAAAATTTTCCCTTTGATTTTTTTTTTAATTTATTCATTATTTAACAAAATAAAACTCATAAATCATATTCGCATTCACGACACATTCACATTCATATAATATGATTTATTGTGAATGTATGTGTATATATATTCGTCGGAGTAGGGATGGAAAATATAATCTCCATTCCCGTCCCTATTTGGCGAATGGTCATTCCCCATCTAATCATAAATTCCTTGTCTAATTCGAGAAGGATCCTAACGATGTAAATGAACATCCCTATTTCATCCACCAATCATTTCTTAGTCATATACGTCTATAAAAGGAGCATCAACCTTTCAATTTGATGAGATGACCACAAGGGAGAGCTAGAAAGTGACAATGCTCTTCTAATGTCCACCCATCTTCATAGTTCCTTCTAGCCTTTGGTCAAGAGTCTAGAATTGTATATAAAAGTTTGACTTGCTTTGACAAAGCACGAATTAAACTTCTCTAGAGTTCATTTTCCTTGTGTTAGGCATAGCCCCACATTCATGCAAATATTTTACTACTGTTCTTAGATACCATGTGCCTTAATTTACTTGACTGGATTTATGCATCAACAACTAGCATCCAGCCTTATAAATCACGATTATAATGTAGCGTATGATGGTTTAGTGACTTTTTCATTGACCAAACAATGTTTAAGATAAATCTCAAGGTTTAAGATTCATCGAGACAACTTCTCTTTGGATCGTATCGATTGTGAGTCCTTTTAAGGTGGAGACATGAGCTTCCTTAGCATATCATGAGGTTGTATACATCAATTATCAAGTACTTAGAGGAACAATCTCTAATTATTTGTCCTTTTGAGTACCTAGTGCTGGAAAAGGTTCTCTACAAAGCTTGACATGTGGCTGTTTCTCCTCTTTTAAGCAACTCCCTTATTTTTATTTACATTCAAAGCCTAATTAAGTAGTGCAACATTTGAAAGCATTTCGTCATCGAAATTTCCTTGCTTGTTCTGTAAATGTTTTCCTTGACTATTGTCTTTCATTGGGAAAAGAAACAAATTTCATCCATGATTATTGTCTAAACAATTTTCAAACAAATCCCTGTTGAGTTGCTTTGTTGTCATCCTTAAATACTTCCATACTATCATCCATCAATAAGAAGCTCAAGATTTTTTTTTTTATAAATAAAATAGTAAAAGATTAAGGTATGAAGAATCCCCATTAGCCATTTGTACCCCAAAATGAAACCTAATCTTCTTTAATCCATACAAATAAATTCCTAACTCCCAAGAAAGCAACTGTCACAGAGAGGCAGAATCGAAAGTTGAAAAACAGACAAACAAATACCAACAAAAGTCAACACCACCATCATCAACAGTGACATCAAAGTGCATAATAATTGAGGCCAAAATAGTTTCCATTGCATCAAGAGCAACAATGGATTTCAAAAGTGCATTAATCAATACATCATCTACATTGACATTATGACAAAATCTGTCCTAGTAATCAAAGTGGGTATGAAAAATTATATCATATCATCAGAGGCTACCAATATAGTTTTTCTCAATGTTCATTCTATATCAAAACAAAGAATGAGAGGGAAAAAAAGAGAAAGAAAGAAAAGGAGAGAGAAAAACAAAATGGCATTAATATGAGGAACTGGTTGAATTTTCATCACAATTGTTCCACCAAAAGCTAACAGAAAAGCTAGTTGTTAAGGACCGAACATAATGCCACCATTTTGGTGGGATATAGAGCATCTCACCTTCCTCTAGAATGCAATCCACAAATTCCAAGTCCATCACCTTTGGAAACTCTTTCTCGTCAATGTTGTCCAGATCAACCTTCAAACAAAAAAGAACGCAACTACAGAATCATCAGATCGTCGTAAATTGTAAAAGCATAAACATTGGAAGGAGTAATTCTCGATAGATTATCGTCGAAGCGACTTTTAGAAACAAGGATAGGGCGATAACAAATGAAGATAACATAATCATGTCAGGTTTTCATTAAACTAATCATCAATTTCTTCTATTAACCATAATTCTGTACACAGCATCATCAGAGTGGTTTACCTGGCTGGAATTGCAAAGCATAGTTTCAGTATAAGGGTAAAGTTCCTCGGACAATGAAGCATCATAAAGCCTAATGTACTTTTTTCCAACAACCTGTGCATGAGGAAATACTCTATAGTTAAGTATTAGGGAAAGAAAAAAAGAACAAAGAAAAAGAAAAAGAAAGAACTCAACTAACAGCAGTTTCTTGGTTGTAAAAAGTTGCAGCATTTGTTTTTTTTTTTTTTTTTGGTTCCATACACATGCAGATAAGCATCAATACCGATGGTCTCTTTCAGATAAACGTGATTAACTAGTTATAAAAATGTGTACGCACACATGCCAGTAGACAAAATATATCGTTCTGAGATTTTCTCAGTATAAATCAACATTGTTTTTGTTAAGGGATTTTACATCTAACAACAGAATTCCAAGTGATTTATTTAATTCAAAAAAAAAAAAAAAAAAAAAAAAAAAAAAAAAAAAAAAAAAAAAGAAAAACAAAATGTAGGGTTGAAAGTACCAACATAAAAGAAAAATAAATAAATAAAAAGGACTACAATGCTTTCCAGTTTAAACATTAAAAAAATATCTACATGTACAAACCTGAGCTAATATATTGTGATGAGGATCATGGTGCAAAGGCGTTACTGTTCCAGGTGGGCCAAACCAAGCATTAAGAGATCTTAACTCTCCACCTCCGACAGAACAATAATCAGGAATACAAATGTCCTTCCTGAGCTCGTTTATCTGTCTTTAAAGAAAGAAATGTATTGATATATTTGAAGCATGAAATGCCACATGTTAATACTAGGTTTCTTCAAATCTCCTACTACCAGATAACACACACAAACATGCACGCATACATATACATAGAGGTGGACATAAATATATCTATCATCAGGTTAGTTCTCTGAAGAATATAAATGCTAAAAAGATAATGTTATGTATCAGTACATGCCTGGTCAAATAATGGATGTTGAGCAAGATATGTAATATCATCAGAACGATCATTGGACTGAATCCTGCCAAGAAATTCGGAAAATGTAATAAGCTCTTGTTTCCAT
This sequence comes from Citrullus mucosospermus, assembly GCA_030954485.1. Classification (NCBI taxonomy): domain Eukaryota; kingdom Viridiplantae; phylum Streptophyta; class Magnoliopsida; order Cucurbitales; family Cucurbitaceae; genus Citrullus; species Citrullus mucosospermus. The sequence continues at coordinate 26,384,152 of CM062057.1, forward strand.
TCTGGGCGTAAATAGTTCTTCCCAACCTGAAAAGCATAAAAGCTTTACAAGTCTTCAGTTCAAGGGTGGAAAATCTATCAGTTCCAATATCAAGTCAGCAGGAGAGACAGCAGGAGTTAAGCTACAATAGAAAGAATAAGAAAAAAATACATAAACAAAAATAAACATCTCAAAAAGGCGACTTATGTATTTTCCATTCCAGTAACAATCAACTTGAGCTTAATTGTCTGAGAAAAATTTGAATAGGCAATTTAGGACACATATTCTCCAAATCCAAGACTGTCCAACGTATTGATAATAAACAAATGAACAGATAAATAAATCACCTCAACTGGAATTGTACGGTCACCGGCAACCTTTTGCAAGTAATCCATGCTCTTCCACTTCGTCCTAGCTGGCCAATGAGCCATACCATCACTAACAATAACAGGGAAACCTGGTAGAAAATATTCACGCAAGAATCCCTCCAGGGATAAAGCAGACATCTTTGCGACCATCTTATTAGTGAGAGCCTTCACAGGCAAATTCCAAGCAACCTATACATCAAGGGGATTCATAGTTATTACTTGTTAGAACAGCTTTGGGAATTGACTTGAAAACATGGAATAAATGATTGTATCAACACCGTGTGATACAAGAAAACAAAAATTTAGCACACTCATAAGAAGAAATGATGGAAGAGAGAAAAACTTATTTGAACTAGGCAGGGGCGTAGATCAAAATACTTTATACATGAGAGACTGTAAGGAATTGGATATGTATTCTAGTGGTGGCATTGTCCTCTACCATGCTGCATGTCCTGGGTTCGGTTCCCAGAAATGTCAATGAGAGACTCTGAGACTGTAAGACTCTAGTTAGAAAAATATTACTATGATTAGTAGTCGGGGGCTTTCTAGTAATTAAAAAATAAGTTTGCTAGGGTCTTTTGGGTTTTAAATAGTGGGAGAGAGTATGGCTATTGTGTGAAGAATTTGGATATATTGTGTTCTTGTTGGGATTTTCTGTTTGCAGAAAGAAGAATCCTAACAGAGACCTAATATGATTAGAATTTCAGACCAGTTCTTATGCAAGTCCCTTTCGCAAATCTCTTTTGTGGGAGATATTTTAATTTTTTTTTTTTTTTAATTAGATTTCAATTGATGGCGATGCTATTCTTTCAGGTTGAGTGAGATGATATGGAAGACCTAATTTTTATAAAGAAAGTTAAAATTTTCGTTTGGTGATGCTATTTTTTCTTTGGTGCTTATCCTCCGTTAATTCGTAGCAGAAGCTTCTTAAGTGTTTTGGGTTTCGAGTGATTCCCCCTAGAAGTGTTAAGGAGTTCATGCTTCAAATGCGCTGTAGCCATCTGGTTCAAAGGCAATACATAAATCTTGTTACCAAGTACTATTAAGGCTACAACTCTATGCTTTGGCTAAAGTGGAATGGGAGAGTCTATAAAAGACTTGATAGGAAATTTTGAGCTTCGGTAGCTAATTGGTTATATAAGATTTATTCAGTGCAGGGACTATAATGAATTTTATTATAACTTCGTCAGATAGGACACTGTCATCTCTTTCTATCGGAGGTAGAAAGGAGGACAGAAGAGTTTTCTACCTCAAGAAAATTGTACTCTCAGATGATCTCCAAGTCATCAAAAGATCTCAAAATTATGTTCACCTTCCAACATATATTGATTTCAAAAGAGGTAAACTTCAGAATAATTATCTTCAACAACACTAATGAAATCCATCATTAAGTCCAGCCGGTGAAAATGCATGAAATAGAGAAAAGATGCTAATACTTCCCCTTACCATGAATCCAACCTAAGCAACACAGTAGCAACTTAACAAGCACAGTAACCAATTGTTTGAATCTGAAGGATCTCTTGGACTTCTTCCTGGTAACTCAGAGTCAACATTTCTATGGGTCTTAAGGTAGAAATGACAGCCATGCCACAATGGCAGCAGTAAACATTTAGGAGAAAGTTCAATAAACTATGATATTTCCTTTGCTAACAGCAAAATACACTCTGATCTTTGTTTTCTGATTTTTGTAGTGAGTTGATATTTTAAGGATGGATCTTGAATCAAAATTATATTGAATCTCATTCATTTTCAATAAAACCTCTCAAATAATAATAATAAACAAAGAACTCCATCCCCTGCCCTCATGAGTCTCCACAAATAATTACAGACTTAAAGGCTTAAAAGCTCAAAACAGAGCACGAAAAACAGCAAACATTCACAAATGAATGAATGGAAAAAGAAATCCCATAAAGAGAAAATTTTAAAACAGAGTTTCAAAGAAATCAGTATCAGCAAAAATTAACTAAGAAAGTATCTACAGACCAAAAAACAAAAAGAAAAAAAGAAAAAGAAAAGAAAAGAAAAGAAAAGCAGCAATTAATTCCTCAAATCAGCAACATCAAGAAGTTCCAAGAACACAAATCAAACCAAACGAAATCAACACACAGAAAAACAATCTCACCTCTTTATTACGCTCCTCACAACCCAACGAAGTCTCCATTTGACCATCCTCCAAAACCCTAACAATCCTCGCCTCGGCAGAGACCTTAGCAATGGCAGAATCCAAATCATTTCTCAAAAGCGGACCACCCATGATCAACCCCATATCCAAAACCCTAAGTGCCTCTTTAAACTCTCCACCAGCAAAATGAAACCTGGCCATGTAGAGGCAAGCCATGGAGTAGGCATCGCGCCAGATTGGGAGAACAGAGTGCCAGGGGCCGGAGTGAAGTTGTTCCCAGGCCATCTCTCCGGCAGCCTCGGCGGCGCGTGAGTCTCCGGCAGCGGCGAGAGCCGCCATGCTGACGTAGGCGTAGCCACCGTGCTCGGAGATTGAGTGGAGAAGGGAATGGGATTGGGCGTCGAGAAGAGGGGTTTCGAAATGGAATGATGAAGAGCTTTCTTTAGCTTCAGATGAAGACATGGTTTCAAGGAAGAAGAAGAAGAAGAAGAAGAGTGGAAGTGGAAGTGGAAGTGGAAGTGGAAGTGAATGAGAGGAAGGCTATTGGGAAGTGGTTGATATTTAGCAGTTGAAGAAATTGAGAAGAGAGAGGAGATATTTTGGTTGGTGGGGCAAAGCAAATGTCACTTTTTCATAAAACCTTTTTTTTTTCTTTTTTTTTTTTTGGATTAATAAATAATAAGTGAGTAAATATCTCCCCAATACAAAAATAGACATATTTTTGTATTTCTTTTCTTGGGTTGAAATAAATGATTGGTTGCTTTCATCATTTTCTTAAAGAAATTTTGGTATGTGTGAAAATTCTCAACCACTTAAAAGGTCACTTACTTCAAGGTTTAGAGGGATGACTATGGGGAGAGTTCAACTCTTGTGAAAGTGGATGGAATCATTTATTTTTTTAATGATAATTTATATTTTATCTTTTACCATAGGTTTGAATTGATTTTGAGATTTTCGTAAGATATTAAATAGTAGATAAATTAGGTGACTATTATAAATTGAACTTGTTTTCTCTTAGTAAAATTCAAGGCTCTTGATCAATTCGCGATGGTTTATTATTATTTTTTAGGATAAATAGTTTAGTCTAGTACTTCTATTTTAATTACATGAATATTTATTTATAATTAATGAGTCACATTAGTTTAATAAAATATTTTAAAAACATTTTTCACCAATTTTTAATATTATTTTTTAAAAAAATCAATATCTTGTTTCTACAACCATTTAAGATTTTTAAAATGCAATTCTAAAACAAACAAAAATATACATTAAATTATATTGGAGATGCACTAAAGTAGATGATTAAGATAAATAGTGAAATTGTGAATTGTGGAGATTAGCTAACTCTTGAGCCCACAACATAATGAGTTAATAATACATAAAATTAATATTTAATTTTAGTCGTGAGCTCCTAAAATCCTCAAACCAAAGAGTTTACAATTCCATTCCACTAACTCCCTTTTAAGTCAAACAACTCTTAGACAAGGGGGCACATTTTTTTTTCACATTTCCAGAACCTTTTATTTTTTTTTTCTTTTCCCTTTTTTACTATAAAAATTATTTTAGAAAAAAATTGAAAGGAAAAATTATAAAAGAGCTATGCCTATAATTTCAAGAAGCTAAAAAATATCAAGGAAGCACACGAAATATTTTGAGGTTACCACGTGGCAACTTAAGTTGACAAGAAATGACACGTATGCAATTGTTGGATGACTAAGAGAGCTCCACGCGTACGTCTAAAAGAAAGAGAAAAGACAAAGAAAAATATCATTTTTTTTTTTTAGGAAAAGGAAAATATCATTTTTGAGAAGTCAATATCCATAATGTCTATTTCATAAATCATAACTAAAAGTAACCAATCATACATTCACAAAATGAAATGAAAAATCTCTTTCATTCGAAGACAGGAAAATAAATGAACAATAAAAAAGACCAATCATTGACTAAGGAAAAAGGAGGAGTTGTGCCTAAAAAAAGAAAAAAAAAATTGTCCCCTCTTTTTTCGTTCTAGATTAAATATCAACTAAAAATCATTGTCATGTAGCTACATGTTAACATTTTTATCAATATTTTTCACAATGGTTAGATTTATTTGATTGGCCAAGATAGATAATCGCAAAGATAGGAGACTTGAAGGTGAATATCGAAGCCCAAGATGATTGATCCTTTGTTGGTCATCCTTGGGTGGCCCATGAACATCAGCCAAAGGAGACCCCATTTGGGATGGTCAATGCAAATCGTTTTGTAGATATATTACATGGGTCAATCTGATCTATTGAACTATGTTGAATTAGAGAAGAGGTCATCCTAGTTCAAGTGAGCAATTGAGTTTAGTTGAAAAAGAATTGTTGAGAATTGAATGGAGGAGGCATTAAAGGTCGAATATGAATGTAAGTGGTGATGTAATTGTGTAAGTGGTTCAACATTTTCAAGAGTTATAAAGAGGACAATGATGAACCCAAATTTCAATTACGTAAGATTAAGGTATATCTAAGAAATGCAAATCATTTGTCATATGTTGAAATCTCTTAATTATTGTGAAGTTATTCACAAACTTGAGACCAACTTGTGTTTTTTTATGTGAAGTGTGTGTAACTTGGCACCATACTATTGCACATAGTTCTTTCTCTTTTGTAGATTGAATTTGATATCCATTATACAAATTTATCATACATCCATTAAACTATCTTTCGATATCAACATCACATATTTATGGATTCGATATCAACATATGAGGTGGATTAACATTTTTATTATATAACGTATAGAAGTCCATAAAACAAATTTGGATTAGCATTTTTACGTTATTATATAACGTAAAAAGTAAGCAATAAAATGTCACTAATATGAATATAATATAAATAATAATAGACATTTTAATTGGTTCGAAAATGGAACGTGGAAGATTTGAGCCCACGAAGTCCTAATGGGCATTTGAGGAAAAAAAAAAAAGATTAAATCCAAGAATGATGAGACTAAAAAAGCATCATCTTGAGGGGGTATGTAGAAGATATATCACATAGAAAAAATGGGAAAATCTCACACTCTTTATCATATGCGTAATTTATTCCCCGATTAGCTTTGAACCATCAATCTTTAGGAGGGAAGGAGTCATGCCAAATATTATTTTATATTAATTATTTAATTAAAACAATCAAATCAATATTAGTGTTATTCATGCCAAAATTTAGATTGGAGAAAATGCAACTAATCACCTTCATGTGACACCAACGATAAATTTCTAATTTGGAAGGAGAAGACTTGCAAAAACAAAGAAAAATGACATTGATGTCAAAGTTGGAGATTGAAAACTATAGAATGAAGAATAAGTCAAAAGTTTACCTCATATGGAGAATTGACCAAGGGTTCACATAATCCTAAGAAGATTAGACTATGAATTTCTCTTAATCCCAAACAAATTTGGATTAGCCTAATGATTAGTTGGCCCTTGACTTATTTAAGTCCAAATCCACTTTATCTTGGACTTATTTTTCCTAGTCTTTTTGTGGCCTTTGGCCAATATCATCATATCCAAATTCACTCACAATATTAGCCCCACTCTCATGTTGTGACATCATAGACTAAGTATTTGTAAGTTGGGCCTTTCGATGCAAACTCGTGAGTATAGCTCTAACTCTTGTTGCTTCTTTGACAAACTTCAAATCCTATTTTATGACGTATCGACTTTGTTATTGTTGGTATATCTATATCGAGCTTGGCTCTTTTGAGATCATTCTCGAATCTTTGCCATGCCTGGAATATCTAACTAAATATTTTTTTTTGAAAACTCGACTAAGTTTTTGGTGCGCATCCACCACAATTAATATAGCGTTGAGCACAAAATTTATGTTGTGCCCATTCTTTCGTGAAGGGCATAAGCGTATGAACTTGACTTTTTTTGTCCGTTTGATTTAGTCCATTTTGAGTTGAGTCCAATTGAAAAAATTAGTTAAATTGTGTCATTGTATTTAGCCAGTCCCTAATTTTCTTCCCTCTACACTTAAGCAGGGGGTTGACCTGACTATATTTTGTGATAAACTTGGGCACGTATCTTCAGTCCGACTCGAGATAATCCCCAGATTTTGGACTTTGAATTTGGTTAGTTGATTGAAGGGTGGCTAGCTCCTAGTTTTTCAACAAATATTTTTACTCATAAAAAATTGTTTGAGTCTCAATTGAGTTTTTTACGACAGTATTCTCTTTTGTGGATAGATAAAGTCCCATTTTGAAGTTCTTGAACCGGTTTCATAAAATCATGCATCCAAATAATTTTTTTTATATAAGCAATTGAATTGCTTCTAGAACTATTAAATTTAAGTGTGGCATCAAAATAAAACTTTATCTTGTCTTTCATGGTGAGGCTTCTGAATTTGGCTCCAATTAATTTTCCTGTGGTGGATTGTGATCATAATCTTACTATATTGTCATGGCCTTCACTCTATCAATGCAGAGAGTTGACTAATAATGATCTTTCTTTACTTCTTTGCAAAATTCTTCTCAATGGCAATTTTCTAGTGATCTCTAGGTTGTTTGAAGTAAAATTTTGTTAAAAAAATTTCTTGACTAGAATGTTGTATCATACAAGTCCATGGCTTTGTGCATATTACTTTTCACTTTGTAATGTATTTTGATCTTGACAGAATACTCATGATGATGAGCAATATGATAGTGTAAGTTTTCATAAATTCATATTGGCTTCAAAAGTTTCTTCCAATTGTGCTTGCCCAATAATTTGTAGCTTCTTTCATTGAAATTCTTAAAAATATTTTATCATCATCAAATAGGTTCTTGCTCCATTGTCTTTTTTAGATGTTTTGATTTGGGAGATTCTTGTTCAAAATTTTTACCTGATTGCTCAATTTAGTCTTTGGTTTACCTTCGAACGAACTTTTACCATACAGGGAACTCAAACTTGAATCCTTGAACATAATGAGTTTTGTCTTCCCCGAACCTGCATTGATTCATGCAATGAAAGCCTATGAATCTAAACCATGATAACCACTATACAAATCGAATGACATTTTTACATGCAGGTTGTACTACAATATGTTCTCAATTTTGCATAGGTAAATCACTCTCGTCACCATAGAAGCCACCAACTGTTGATACAAAGATTTGGACAAGGGAAAATACTACTAACCTTCATGTGACAACAAAAATAAATTTGTAATTTGGGAAGAGAAAACTTACAAAACAAAGAAAATAAGCTCTGATGCCAAAGTCAGAGATGAAGAACTATATAATGGAGAAAAAGTTAGAAGTTTGAATTATCTTATATGGAGTTATAATAATGTATTTATAAGGGAATTGACCAAAGGTTTATCATAATCTTAGAAGGATTAGAATATGAATTTCTCCTAATCCTAGACAAGATTACCCCAATGATTATTTGACCCTTGACTTATTTGAGCCCAAATCCACCTTATCTTAGACTTATTTTTCCTAGTCTTTTTCGGGCCTTTAAACCTAATTTCATCATGTCTAAATTCACCAACAACAATTAGTGCATGTTTAGGAGTAATTTCGAAATTATTAAAATAATTATTGTTGTATTCATAATCGCTTCGAAATACACCTTTAATCACTCAAAATGAATTTAGTATTTAATTTTATGCTTTTAATATAATTTTTATATCATCTAGATTGGTTTTGAATTATTAAAAGTATATTTCATAGTGATTTTAAAAATAACAAAAATAATTTTAGCTATTTTAGAATCACTCCCGTGTTTAGTATAATGAATCAACATTAATTAATTAAATTATGGTCTTTCTATATGTCTCCCATACATAGAAGTCTCATCTATATAAAAACTATTAGAAAACGTAGAGAACATATATGAGGTGAGTTTTAAGTTCTATAGATAACAATAATTCAGACAAAAGTAAAATAGATTATTAAATATTCTATATATATAAAAACACAATATTCTGACAATATTCTATATATTAAAAACACAATGTCTATGAAACAAATGAAAATATTTATAATTATAAAAAAAAAAAAAAAAAAAAAAAAAAAAAAAAAAAAAAAACAACTCAGACAAAAACTCATGAAAAGAGACAAGAGTCTTCAGAGTATAGGATCATCATTTTCTTTTTCTTTCTATTTTTCAACAAACAATAATTTTGTAAGCAAAAAGTAAAAGCTATGCCTAAAAATATCAAGCATGTGTCAAACAAAAAGAAAAATCAAGCTAATCATCAAATATATTTTGAAGCTGCCACGTGGCCATTTAATAGGTCACAAATGTATGACACGTATTCAATGTTGGATGACTGACAGAGCTCCACGTCAGAGGAGACAAAAATATCAAGCAAATTCCATATTTGATTTGAACCAGCCACGTGGCAACTTAACATGGCATAGATAATATCGAAAATTTTTATAGTGCTATTTGTTTCTTTTTCCAATATTATTTATTGCCGCTTAATTTGTCTCCGATAGTTTCAAATATAGCAAAATTAATTAAATTATCTACAAATATAGAAGATTTTTATTGTTTATCACCAATAGACCACAATAGACTTTTAATGTTTGAGCGAAAGAGTGCGATAGATTTCTATTACTCAAAAATCTATCACAGTCTATCGTTGATAGACAATGAAAATTTTCAATATTCGTAAATAGTTTGATATTTTTTATTTATAATAACTTTTTAAAATATTATGGTAATTGGGCAAAACAACTGAAAAATTTTTAAATATAGCAAAATGTCACTATTCAATTTTTTTTTTTATATATTTGTAAATAAGTTGGTTCAATATTATGGTAATTGTGCAAAACTACTGAAAATATTTTAAATATAGCAAAATGTCACAATTAAGTGATATTTTATTATATTTGTAAATAAGTTGCCCCATTTTGCTATATTTGAAAACAATCCTAAATATTAGTAGGTCTCAAATTAATAGTATTAATCTCAACCTATTTTTAAAAGTATGCTGATGTGATAAAAAAAATATTTTTGGTCCTTAAACTTTCATGAAATTTACAATTTAGTCAATGAATTTTAGTTAGTAATGATGTGGTTCATGTAATTTCTAGTTTGTTAATATGATTTAATGAAATTTTTTACGTGGGTAAATTGATGAATTGATTAGGAATCGAATTTATTTATATATTATAAAAAGCAAGTTATTATATTCTAAGAATTTAGAATTTTGATCGAAATTTTTACATTATAAAATAGAAGGAGTAAATGGAAAATTTTTGGTAGGATATTTTCTCGAAATAGTAGATGACGTCATGAATGCAATTGTTGGGTGATTGAGAGAGCTCCACGTTAGAGAAACAAAAAAGAAATATAATTTTCAAAAGTCAAAAACTTTTCGAACTTTCACAAAATAAAATCAACATCTCTTTCTTATGGAGAAAGAAAAAGAGAAACACATTAATCAATAGTCCACATCTCCCTTTTGAACAATCAAATTTTATATAATTAGATTATATAATTATAATTAAATTGTTGTAAAATTGAGGAGGAAAATGACGGAAAAACGGAGCACGAAAATCGAGAATTATAATATTAAAATAATTAAATAATTAAATAATATAAAAGTAATTAAAACAACTAAATTAAATAAACTTAAAGTAAACTAAAATAAAGAAATTGGAATTTTATGAAATTTCTCAACACCAATCTTCCAAAGGATGTGTCTTTAGTAGACACATGGCCTTTTGCCACTAAGCATATTTATATAATGGACATCTAATTTTCTTTAATATTTATAATACTCCCCCTTAGATGCCCATTATATATATAAAATATGTCTCGTTAAAACCTTACCAGGAAAAAACCCAATGGGAAAAAAAATCCTAGTGAAGGAAAAAGAGTATATATTTTATATAATCTAATACTTCTAAAAGAATATAATACATTTGCTCCCTCTCATAGGAACATCATTTGAGATCTCTGAATCGCCGCATTCCAATGTTTTGCACCAATTTTTCAAAAGTTGCGGTTGGTAATAATTTTGTAAATAAGTTTGCCAAGTTATCCTTCGAACAAATTTGTTGTACAGTGATGTCGCCATTTTCTTCAAGATCATGAGTGTAGAAAAGTTTTGGTGAAATATGCTTCGTTCTATCTCCTTTAATATATCCTCCTTTGATTTGGGCTATACATGCTGTGTTGTCTTCGTATAATGTTGTTGGAGGATTTTTACTAGAAGACAAGCCACATGTTTCTCGAATGTGTTGAGTCATTAATCTTAGCCATACACATTCTCTACTAGCTTCATGGATTGCAAGAATTTCAGCATGATTTGAGGAAGTAGCTGTTATGGTCTATTTCATTGATCGTCAAGATATAGCAGTTCCTCCACAAGTGAATAAATAACCTGTTTGAGATCTAGTTTTATGTGGATCAGATAAATATCCAGAATCTGCATAACCAACTAAGTCAAAATTTGATTTATTTGAATAAAACAAACCCACATCAATCGTTCCTCGAAGATAACGGAGTATATGCTTAATTCCATTCCAATGTCTTTTTGGTGGAGAAGAACTATATCTAGCTAATAAATTTACTGAAAATGCAATATCTGGTCTTGTATTATTAGCAAGATACATAAGTGCACCAATCGCACTAAGATATGGTACTTCAGGACCAAGAAGTTCTTCATTATTATCTCGAGGTCGAAATATATCTTTCTTCACATCTAGTGAATGAACTTCCATTGGAATGTTTAATGGATGTGATTTATCCATATAAAATCTTTTTAAAATTTTTCCTGTATAGGTTGACTGATGAACAAAAATCCCGTCTGCTAAATGCTCAATTTGCAATCCAAGGCAAAATTTTGTTTTTCCGAGATCTTTCATCTCAAATTCTTTCTTAAGATATTCTATTGCCTTTGAAAGCTCTTCAGGAGTTCCAATTATATTTAGGTCATCAACATATACAGATATAATAGCAAATCCTGATTGTGATTTCTTTATAAAAACACATGGACATATTGGATTATTTTGATATCCTTCTTTCAACAAATATCCACTCAGGCGATTATACCACATTCGTCCTGATTGTTTTAATCCATATAGTGATCTCTGTAATTTTATTGAATATAGTTCTCGAGAACTTGCTTTATGTATTTCAGGTATCTTAAATCCTTCTGGGATTCTCATATAAATGTTATTATCAAGAGATCCATATAAATATGCTGTGACAACATCCATAAGATGCATGTCCAAATTTTCATACACAGTCAGACCAATTAAATATCTTAATGTAATTGCATCCACCAATGGAGAATATGTCTCCTCATAATCAATACCAGGTCTTTGGGAAAAACCTTGTGCAACTAATCTTGCTTTATATCTTGTGATCTCATTATTTTCATTTCTTTTTCTCACAAATACCCATTTGTATCCCACGGGTTTGACACCTTCTGGTGTCCGGACTACTGGTCCAAAAACTTGGCGTTTTGAAAGTGAGTTTAATTCTGGCTTGATTGCTTCTTTCCAGCGAAGCTAATCATTTCTATGTCGACATTCTTCAACAGATTTTGGTTCAGGATCTTCATTTTCAGATATAATATCAAGTGCAACATTATATGCAAAAATGTTATCAATAATTACATGAGTTCGGTTCCATCTTTTCCCTGTCATGACATAATTAATTAAAATTTCATTATTATCTTTAGGTATTTCACCTTCTTCACTAATTGTATTATTAGTCATGTCTAGGGTTTCTTCGTGGATATTTACATCCCCAACCAAGTCTTTTTTATTATCGTTTATTTTTCTTTTTCGAGGATTTTTATCTTTGGAACCCACTGGTCTACCACGCTTCTGGTGTGTTCCAGATTCATTAGTGACAACTTGCTGTGTTGGGATATCAATTTTCGACAGAACATTTGCAACAGGTATATGCGATTTAGTTACTTTCTTTGCATCTATAAATGCATCTGGTAATTGATTTGCTATATTTTACAAATGAATTATTTTCTGAACTTCAAGTTCACATTGATTTGTACGAGGATCTAAATGAGATAATAATGATGCATTCCATGCAATTTCCTTTTCCAACTTCTTAATTCCTCCCCCTAATGTTGGAAAATTTGTCTCATTAAAATGACAATCAACAAATCGTGCAGTAAATACATCACCCGTCAAGGGTTCAAGATATTTAATAATTGATGGGGAATCATATCCAACGTAAATTCCTAACCTCCTTTGAGGACCCATCTTAGTACGTTGTGGTGGAGCAATTGGAACATATACTGCACATCCAAAAATTCTTAGATGGGAAATATTTGGCTCCTGACCATCTACTGGATGCGTCTATTAATACCATAAAGTATTTAAATGGTCCACTTGGTGGGTTAATGGGTCCACATATATCACTATGGATTCGTTCCAAAAATGTAGGTGATTCGGTTCCTACTTTAGCTGGTGATGGTCTAATTATTAATTTGCCTTGAGAGCAAGCATCACATAATAATTCACTAGATTGAAGAATCTTCTGGTTCTTTAATGGATGTCCATTTGAATTTTCAATGATTCTTTTCATTCATGAACTTCAGGTTTATTGTTGCATATGCTTCAATGACTCGTATATGAGTATAATATAATCCAGAAGATAAAGCACTTTTCCAATATACGTTTTTCATGTGAGACAGAAGATATGATATAAAGATATTCTATCTCATTTATCCTATCAGTCTCAATATGATAACCATTGCAACATATATCTTTAAAACTTAATAGATTTCTCTTTGATTGACTAGAGAACAATGCATTGTTAATTGTAAATTTTGTTCCTCTAGGCAAAATAATATTTGCTTTTCCAAATCCTTCAATCAGGTTTGCAGAGCCTGATATTGTATTGACTTTTGCTTCCAGCATTGTCAATTTGGAAAAATATTTTTTATTTGTAAGTATTGTATGTGTAGTTGCACAGTCTGCTAGACATAGATCTTCATTCCTCATTTTTTAGTCACTCAATATATGAAAATTGTCCATGATTCTTCATTTAAACAAGATAATTACAATAAGAAAACAAAACTTGTAATACAAGGTTCAACTAAAAAAAAAATGAAAGATAGATAAAACAATTCTACATATTCTCAAAATCAAAAGAAACATTTGCTGTGCCATCATTTGTGCTGATTTTCTCTTCAGGAGATTCAAAGAAGTCCGCCACATCCAAATTTGTCATATTGGATTGGTCAAATATATCATTATCTTGGTGTGCAAAATTTGCTTCCACATTTTTCCCTTTTTCCTTCAGGGAAGCTTGATAGAGATCAACTAGGTGTTTTGATGTACGGCAAACACGAGACCAGTGCCCAGTCATCCCGCATCGGAAGCATTTATGCTCATCATCTTTTGAATTTTTACCTTGTGGAGCTTTTCCTTTATGATCATCATTTCAGGTGGTTCTTTTGAAATTTGGATGATTAGAATGACCACCACGAAAATAATAACTATTTCTTCCTCTGCCACGGTCACGACCACGACCACGACCTCGACCAGGATTATTAAAATTTACAGCATTCACTTCAGGGAATGGTGTTGTTCCAGTTGGTCGAGATTCATGGTTCTTCATTAATAGCTCATTATTTTGTTCAGCCACGAGAAGACATGAAATTAATTCAGAATATTGTTTAAAACCTTTCTCTCGATATTGCTGCTGCAGGAGCATATTCGAGGCATGGAATGTAGAAAATGTCTTCTCCAATATATCCGCATCAGTAATTTTCTCTCCGCACAATAATAATTTTGAACTGATTTTAAATAACGCGGAGTTGTAATCACTTACTGATTTGAAATCTTGGAGCCTCAAATGCATCCATTCATAACGAGCTTTAGGAAGAATGACTGTTTTCTGATGATCATATCTCTGTTTTAAATTCTTCCACAAGATACATGGATCTTTTATTGTTAAATATTCCATCTTCAATCCCTCGTGAAGATGATGGCGAAGGAAGATCATAGCTTTTGCTTTTTCCTGAATGGATGTTACATTTCCTTCCTTAATTGTTTCTCCCAGGTTCATGGCATCGAGATGTATTTCAGCATCAAGCACCCATGGCAAATAATTATTTCCATTGATGTCAAGGGCTGCAAATTCTATTTCTGTAAGATTTGCCATGATAACACTATCACAAAGAATTATATTTATATTAGCAATTTAATATATATATTAAACATGCAAAACAAAGTTTAATTTACTAATTATAATAAAGAGAAAATAGCATACCTTCAGAACCTACCTTCAACAGGAAAACGACAAGAGCTCGTGCTGATAACGTGTTGTAAAATTGAGGAGCAAAATGACGGAAAAATGGAGCACGAAAACCGAGAATTATAATATTAAAATAATAAAATAATTAAATAATATAAAAGTAATTAAAACAACTAAATTAAATAAACTTAAAATAAACTAAAATAAAGAAAGTAGAATTTTATGAAATTTCTCAACATCAATCCTTTTTCTTATTTTCTCTCCAATGTGTGTATTACAATATCCATAAAAAACCTCTATTTATAGGCAATTTGGCAAGTAGGTAGTGGCATTTCATGGCCACAAAGGATGTGTCTTTAGTAGACACATGACCTTTTTCCACTAAGCATATTTATATAATGGACATCTAATTTTCTTTAATATTTATAATATAAATGAGTTTTTTCTCAAAACCTTCCTAGTTTGAATCTCCCTATTTTTATATTATTAAAAAAAATAAGACAATATTTTTAATTAATTAATTTAATATTATGAATTTCGTCTATTCAATTTTAATTTAGTTTCAAATACGGTCTTAAAAATTTTTCTTTTTCCTTTTTTTTTTCTTTTAATTTAGTTATTATGATTTAGTCCAATACTCACATTTCGACTTTTTTTTTTTTTTTTTAACATGTGGAGTGGAGGATTGAACCTTTAACTTCAAGATTGGTAATATAAACATTATGTCAGTTGAATTATGCTCATTTTGACCATCTTTAAATTAAGAAGTCCACTTGTTGTGTGTGTATATATATATATATATTGTTAAAAATACTTTGGTCCCTAAACTTTTATGAAATCAATAATTTAGTCCCTAAACTTTAGTTGGTAGCGATTACTTTCTGTATTTTTAAATTTGTAACGATTCAATCTCGACTAAAAAACAATCTAATCATATACTTTCCCTCTCTTTCTTAATGTTTAAATGGATTATTAGAGTGTTGAAATATAAATAGGTAACAATAGTGAAAATTAGAAGCTTGTTAGTTCTTTTGTGTTTCGTGAAAAATGGGTTATGATTAGAGCTATCTATGTAGAAAACCTTTTAACATTGTATGTTTAAGTTTCTCCATATATGTATTTATTTATTTATTCTGTTATCTTCTGATTTCCCTGATCTTTTTCGGCCCGTACTCTCCTTTAGCTACAAGTTGTAGCTAGACAAACATGTGCCTAATATTGTTTATTCAAAGATTCGAGACCTTGGGAGTGGTCCTAGTAAAGCTTTTCTAAATACTCCTCGTAGGAAGAACATTGTGCAATATTTGTTTAAGGAAAGTTTGTTAAAGATTATGTGTTGGCAATATTTGTTTAAGGTTGGTGATTGTTATTCAGGATGTCATGGTTGTTTGTGTTGCCTTTATAAATGAAGGTTGTGTTGTAGTGGAACAGACCATGATTTAAAATCCAGATTTGACACTTGATGGCTCTGGCATTCTCCCTGCGACCTGGTAACATCATTCTTGCTTGTCTTGAGTTGCTTCTAAGAGTGGAGGCCATCCTCACAAACCAACACAAGTCCTTTCAACATGATTGAGCCACCGAAAAGGAAGGTGCATCTTGTTGAGATAGGTAATAATTTTCAATTATTTTTAACCTTTTTTAACAATACGTTTATATACTAAGGATCCTTCTCATTCGAGATCACTGATCTCGGTTCATTCATGGCCTCCTCCTAAACTTGGGGTGTTACAACAGATAAGTATAATGTTGTAATCATTTGACATTTTATTAGTGAATTTAGCTTTCCCGGGCACACTGCCTCCCAAACGTAAGTAGTATTTCACTGAACTTTAATTTTTTTTCAACAACCTAAGTACATTAAACAAATCAATCACACCTAGGGCTAATGAAAGTTAGCTACTCATGGTCTAGGGAAAAAAAAGAAAAAACAATTGAATTACAAACATCCAAAAATTATACTTGTCAGCTCTAAATTTTGGCAGAAAATACCATATAATCTCTCATTACTTTTGGTTGAAAATAGTTTTGGCTCCTCAATCGAAATTGAGACTGCATAAAAATTAGGCAAGATTGTGTAGACGCTAACCCCAAGAGTCCAGCAGCGCCGTCGAGCATCAACTCTGGTGTGAAGTGCTTCCTCCTCTGGGGAAGAAAAATGTAATAGGGGTCGCTAGGCCTATTGGGCCTCATCACCACCCTAATTTAATCCAAAACTAAACCCATAATTGAATCTAAACTCTCAACCTAACACTAACACTTTTTCAGTGCTGTCACTCTTCCTCTTCCTCCAAAATGAAACATTTTTTTACCATCACAAATCAAACCCTTAATAATAATAAGAAATTCTTACATTAGAAAGTCTGCGATAGACTTCTATTGTAGACTTCTATCACTCAAGCGGCTGATAGACTGTAAAATTTTTCTGTATTTGTAAATAGTTTGGTATTTTATTTAATTTATAATAATTTCCTTAATTTATCTATATTTACTAAGCTATGTTGAATCTAGCAATTGGATTGATTCTCACGATCTGCTCTTGCTTTGCTCCACTAGAAATATTAATGCAATCACTACCCCTTTGGTACGCATTTCAGCGCTTGTGACTTTGATTCATTGAATAACACATTTTCTTCCTTTATGTCTTGTTTTTCTAGATTCATTGAATCAAAATAAATTAATTACTTGGTACGTATAGATTGTGATCCAAATACAAAAATTTCTTGGATATTATAAATAGAAAATAAAAATATAGAACCCGAAGGAGTACAATTTAATGTTATAATTTTTTTTTAATTAAAATAAATAAATAAATAACCATGTGATCTTCAAAGGTACATGAAGAAGCAAATGCTGTAGTATGTCCCTGAGATTTAGAACTATAAGGCCCTATAAAGGATTTGGAAACTATCACTCACTTGAAGAAGCTGGACTCTATGGTGTCAATATTTTCCAAAAGTAAATCAGACTCATGGGAAGATAAATTTGGCTAGATTTCTTCCCTATTTTTCTAAGAGGAGAGGTGAGGAGAGCGATACCAAGAACACCCGAATGAGATGGAATTGCCCAGCTGATACAACTTCACAGCATGGCCTCACTATTAACCTGACTAGATTGACAGTTTACATAGTGTAGGAGATGACAGAAATTACCAGGTGCAAATGGAGTTGAAATCAGCCCCGACCGTTGCTTCGCTTCGGGTACCTTGGAGAATTGCATACACCTTGACAGTCATTATTCTCATCAAATATAACAATGAACTTAAATAAACTTTGACTCTCTTTCTCGATAAAAAATGTCTATTGCAGCAAGTTCCATATTACCTACAGTCTTGACAATGTTAGATAAGAACAAAGAGGACAATGGTTCCAAGCTGATCGGGGAAAAGAACCCCGCGTTAAGCATGGAGATTGGTGAGCTGCATTCTTGCAGTCAATTCCTGGACATTGAATTATATTAGTATTGAAACATCAATTTAGCAGAATTTCTTTTGACAGAAGCAAATTACAGCAGGAAGAACTGGCACATTACAAGAGGCATTTAGTACAATCTAAGGCTCAGAATATACAGAATTAGCAAGCAAGCAAGCTTATGCTCCGAAGTATTGAATCAAATCGTCATCAACCAACAAGTCATCGAATGAGGTTGAACTGTCGATCCCGAGATGGAATGGACTGTTAAATGCTCCATAATCTAATGATAGACTGTTAATTGGTGATCCAAACTGTGCATCAACAGGCCGATCTTGTTCTGTGTTGAACGTTTCTTTTACATAGTTGAATTCTTCTCCTACCGTCCCATCGTTTCTATGTTGTGTCGGAATATGTAATCCTTCCTCCAATCTCATTTGAGGCTCATTAACAAATTGAGAATGCTGCATATCAAAATTGGATCTATAATCGACCGATGGATTATAAATATTGTAAGCACTTTCATGTTGCACCTCAGGATTCTGCATTACAGGATACAACAAAGGCCTTCCATCAACATACATGCTCTGAGTGGAAATTATATTGATATTATCAGAGGATGGCACCGAGAGCATGTTGAACGGAGGAGCTGGTACTTCTGATTGGACATCCAAATCCTTCTCGAGTGGCCTCAAAGCTGTGACAGTATCCTTTTGTTGTTGGTTTCCTGGAATTTCAAATCTATCTAATGGTACATTAGAATGGTTAATATCGAGCTGAGTAGTTCTTGGTTCGACACATGGTTCTTCTTCGTTTCGAGAGGGAGCCAGTGTTTGATCGATAGGCTTTGTCCTGCCCCCACGATGCCTTTTTCTCCTTTGTTTTTCACCTTGCTCCTTTCCTTCAGCAGGTTGAGGAGCATTATTGGGTAGATTACTGGGTGGCTCCACATCCATGGATCGTGGTCTTCTGTCCTCTTTAGAAGAAACTGACCCGACACCATCATCAGCAAGGTCAACATCATAGTCACTTTCACTGCTTACTGCAGCTTGCTTTTCACCACGACCACCTACTGGTGTCTCTGTTATTCCAGAAGCTCCATTATCACTGCTCGGTTGCCGAATTAGAGATTCCTCTCGGCTTAAAACTCCTAACCAAATTGCACTCTCCTTTGCAGTCATCTTGTCTTGTAAGCACTTTGACTGCCGTACGTGCCTCCTTATCTTTGCAATATCAGGTGACATATGCTTTATTACAGCTGTTAAGACCCCCACTTTCCACATCTTCTTCAAATCGTGTGGCTTCTTATAAGGAGGACTATTGCCATGGGATAGTCCAAGCTTTACCCACCAATCTTCATTCCCAGAGGGCCACCAGGGTGGAGGAACCCCCTTTTCTAACGGGTACTTCCGCTGAGGGGGATCGCAATGTTGCATCAAAGAAGACAAAAGAGACCCGAGCGTTGCATCCTGAAGGTCTTGAAGAACGCTCTGGGAGTTACCGTTTCCATTTCCATCTGCCTCTCCTTTGGCAAGACATTCTGCTTCATACTTGGCTATAGCAGCTGGTCCATTCTTGTCAAATTTAACTTTTTCTTTCCACCAAGCTCGGATGTTGTCAGAAGCACCACTAACTGGTTTCCCCTTCTCAGGTATAATGCCATATACGAATCCCCGAGCTTTGCATACTTCCATCAGTTTCAGCATATATTTGAGAATCCCATCTTGAGCTCTAGACATCTTCTTCCTTCGAGCCTGGTCAGATGTCTGCTTCGGTTTCTGCTTCTCCGCAGCCTGTTGTGCAGCAATTTTCTCTCTTTCCTTAATCCTTTTAAGCTTGATCCTATCTTTCCACATACGCCTCTCCAGATCCTCTGCATCAATTTCTTCATCACTAACATCTTTCTCTGCAATATTATCACACCTTATATCATCAACTTCCATATCCGAACAATCTCCCAAAGCATCATCAACCATCATAAGATTCTCCATTTAAGATGATGATATCTGGTTGGCTGTTAATACAAGAGATAAAAAAGAGAACACAACGAATTCACAATTTTATTAGTTCGGTAACTTATAATGATTCAATAAGCACTCTCCTCGACGAAATTAAATGATTGTATTGAACTCCATCCAGGTTTCATTCAATTCGAAATAACAAAACTTCAACCTATTCATTCTTCTGAAATTTCCCCCCTATTTTCACAGCCAAACAAGAACAAATCAATTGGCATAATCAAATATCTATCAATCAGAACGGCCCTTTAATCTCATAATGATTTGTAACACACCATAACTGATATGACCCCAACAGGCTAAAGAATTAAACTAAAACAGCCAACCGCTAAAAATATAACAAAGAGGAAAAAAGAAAAGAAAAACCCCAAACAAGAAACTATGAAAATCTAAGAATCAAAAGATTAAGAATCCAACCAAATTAGAGCTAAATCAACGAATCCCAGATAAAAATGAATCCAGCAAATTCTCCAAGTATTGAGGAGAGAAACAAAAAACACCAAATTAACTCAGAGGGCAGGTGGGAAAGTTCAAAATCTTACCAAATATCGAGTCGAATCGCGAGAGTTATGAACGAATAGACATAGAAATCGCAACCCCAGAAAGCGAAAATGAATTAAGGCCTTGAATGCTGGAAAAAAGTGAGAAATAGGCGATGGATGGGCGAAAAATGATTGAAAAGAAATGGAAGATGAGGTGAAAAAGGTATAGAATTACTGGAAATCGGATGCAAAGGAGGAAGAGGAGAGTGGGGAAGAACAAAAACTAAAAGGGGTTTTACAAATTACAAGAAAAAGAAAAAGATTTAAAAATAATAAAAATGAAATGAATGAAAAAGAGAGATGCTTGGCAGCCAGATGTGTGATGAACGGTCAAGGACCTGACCCTTTTAGTTGCCAACTCCTTTTTCTCATCCTCTACTCTTTAAAACCCAAATTTTCAACTTTTTTTTTTTTTCTTTAAACTTTACTTTCAATTTTATCTAAATGGCAAAACATAAAATAAGTAAATTTAATTTTTACCCTAAATTAAGTAAGTTTTTAATTTCACTGAGTTGGACGTTAAACTTAGATAAGTATAAGTGTTGTAAATTTTAGTTTTTAGTCGATTTGGAGACTAATTTTTGCCTATGGAAAAAAACTTCTTAAAACTCTCCATTTGATTAAATTAGACTTTATACTTATATAGATTTTGCAATTTTTACCTTTGGTTTAACTTCAACTAATTCACCTTCCTCCTCCTTTATCATCTTTTTCTTCTCTTCTTCCCCTTCCTCCTTAAATAGATTCTTGTTCGCAAAAAGGTAAATCATCCTACCGCGTAGGAGCAGATCTACGATGGGGTAAGGGATGCCCTTGCCCCACTCGACTTCAATTTTGTTATATTATATATATAATTTGTTTGTTCTTTTTTTAAAAAAAATTATTAAAAAGTTATTTTAGGCTATACTTAAATATTATTTTTTTTTCCTCAAAGGAAATGAAAAGTTGGATCTATGAAAAGTTTTTAACAGTTTAAAAAGAAAAGAAAGTACAACATGCCATACTCAACTAGGGTAAATTTTTGTAGTCCTATGAATAAATCCCACGTGTAGTACATAAACACAATCTAATCATATTTATTATTATAATATGGTCAAATCTATAATTTGAAGTTTGTTTAATTTTAGTCTATATATTTTTTAATTGTCTAATTTTAGTTTTTGTATTTTTAATAAACCTTACAACTTCTTAAATACATACAACATAAAGACTATGAAAATAACCCTAACCCACATTTTGTCATGCACAAGAAATGTAGGAAATCTGCAAGAATAAGCAGACAAGATTCTCCAGGTAAGGGAAAAATATTTTGAAGGAACAACATTTTCAAAAACATCAATCAATATGAGACAACAAATGCAACATGAGACTTAGGATGACACATATCACAAAGAGCAATGACCAAAAAACACTTAAACAAATATTGCTAACACTGAATCTCTAACCACATAAATATAGCATATGAACTTTTAGATTTGTATCTATATATAATCCTCGAACTTAAAAAAAATTCTAATAGGTCTTTGAAATCTTGATTTTTGTGTGTAATAGATTCTAAAAATATCAATTTTGCATCCAATAAGTTTCTTACATATTCAAAATGTTAAAGATGTCATATTTAATATTAAATTTAACTTCGTCTCTAATAAATACCATTGGACAATTTTTAAAAATTAATTGATATATTAACTAAAATATCTAAATTTTTATGGTCCAATTGGAGACAAAAACTTTTTTTTGTCTAATAAAATAATTAATATTTAAATATTTTAAATATCCCTTAGATTTAAAAGGGGAAGTTTAGACATTTATTAATCACACTTTTTAAAACTCAAGACTAAACTCTTAATTCAATCTTCATGTAACTGATATGAGATTAAGTAATATTAAAAATTAAACAAAAAATGAACTTAGATATTTTTTGAAGTTTCTTCATTCAATCAATTTTCATAAAATAATTTATTAAGAATCCAATAATATTTCTAATGTGAAAAAATTAAATGGAATTGAGTTTTTCTAATCCGTTTCAAATGCATAAAATATATATATATATATATATATATATATATATATATATATATATATATATATATATATGTATATGTATAATTAAAATATTATATAGATATATGTGATGTAAATTTTACTATAGATAGATATTGAAACTATTAGAAATATGTAGAGTAA
Organism: Citrullus mucosospermus; assembly: GCA_030954485.1. Taxonomy (NCBI): domain Eukaryota; kingdom Viridiplantae; phylum Streptophyta; class Magnoliopsida; order Cucurbitales; family Cucurbitaceae; genus Citrullus; species Citrullus mucosospermus. The sequence goes on from CM062057.1 coordinate 26,406,971, forward strand.
TTGCACATTAAGTTGGAAATTAATACACACAATAAATAAATAAATCAATATATATATAACATTGAAAACTATAATAATAATAATAATAATAATAATAATAATAATAATAATAAAAATAAAAGAAAAAAATGCGTGCGGGTGGACTTGAACCGGCATCTGAGACTGTGGAGAGAGAAATTAAATGGGTCATTTTACGGAAAAACAATATAATTATATTTAAATTTCTTTACAAATTTTTCAGTATAGAAACCGATAGATATCTATCAGTGTTTATCGCTTATAGACATCGATATTTTGCAATATTTTTAGAAGTTTTATCATTTAAAATCATTACATGAATTTTTATATTTAACAAGAACAATACATTTATTTAAACGGTAACCATATGAGGAGGGCACATACCCCTTGCGCATTCATAAATCTACCCGCCATCACCTGAAAGGTAGTCCATTAGTTTGTAAAGTTAGAGACATTGATTTGTTAATATATGGATGCCATTAATAATAATATGTATGAAATTTACTAGGACTTTATCAACACGTAAATTATCGTTTTCTTATTTTTCTCTCTCTATTATTTTATCTTATTGAAAAAAAATACTGATTCGAATATAACGTTATAAATAAGATTATAATTACTATTTTAAAAGGTCGATAGTTTGATCAACCAACAAAGTAAAAAAATCAAAACTCCTTCATCTCTCCAACATCAATCTCTCTATTCTCTCACACGTAGCTCTCTCTTATAAAAACAAGTTTTAGACTCCATTTTGACCAAAATATTGTTTGTTAGAAAATTATATATTTTTACGTTAGATATTTTATGAATATAGCCAGACAATTGTTTATTAGAAAAATTATATATGTTTATGAATATATTCTTATCTTCCATTTGTAGATAAAATATAGGTTTTATAATATAATTGTTTGATTTCAACTTAGGTTGAAAAAGGAAAGATTGTAGGAGCTTGTTCTATGTTAATGTTGTTGAATATTTGACAAAAAAGAAAAAAACTATACAATGAATGTTATCTATTTCCCACACCTCTCTCAAAAACTTTCTAAAACATATTTTAGAAATAAATTAAAAATGGGCTGTCATTTGGTGATGTTCCCAACTTTCTTTTGGTTTTTCTATTTTAGAAATAATCACAAAGCATATTAGGTAATTTATTTTTTCATTACAAAAATAAATGAATTGATAACTCACTTTCTATCTTTTGTTCTTTAAATATTTAATTTTGAAACTGAAAATTTAAAATTTGATTTCAAAATTATTATGTCATTCTAATTATAAATAATGATGCATTTTATAAGTTGAAAATATAGAATAACGTATTACTTTTTTCTTATATTTTAAATTAAAAACAATAAACAGGAGAGACAAGATTTTTTTTTTTTTCTTTTTTGGCTTAAAAATATGTTTTGTTATAGGTAATTTTGGATTCGAGAGAAAGTTTAAGAGAGGAAGTGAAATATGAGAGTAAAACTAAGGAAGTTGCTATATCCCAAATGAACAGGAGACATACATGAAATAGTCGTAGGAGAGATGCTAATGAAGAGTGGCGGAAGTAATTGGTTTACCTCGGCCTTGGAGGCTGAGGCTGATGCCAACTTGCCATGTTATTTGGAGCCTATTTACAGTAGGCCGCGTTCGTGTGGCCTAATTTAGCCTTCGATAGTCCTATTCCTAAAATGATAAAGGAAATTTGAATCATTTTCTTAGAAGGATGCAAGAAACCCCAGGTTTAGCTCCATTACAATCGTAGCAAGACAATGTGTGAGGGTCAAGGCCGAGGCTAAAACAAACCATTAGGCTGAAATGAGCTAGTGAAAGAAGTAATTGGGCCTTTAGGTTCAAGCCCTCTTCAGCCTTGGAGGTCGAGGATGAAGGCTAGTTTTCTTTCTGCATGATTCAATTAAATGAGCATTTTTTAGTTTGGCCCACCCTTACCTTTTTAAGTTTTTTTTCTTTTTTTTAGTTTTTGAGTATTGAACCACTAGGTCCGAGCCATCCTTGACCTCAGAGGTCTAGTATGAGGGTATGCTGGGCCTAGCTCTATTTATGTGAGATTAGTCTTTTTGTTTCCGTTTGACCCACCCTTTACCTTTTCTTGTTTTGTTTTTCATTTTGTTTTGTTTTGTTTTGTTTTTTTTTTTTCTTTTTAGTTTTAAGTATTAAGAGAGTGGTGGGTGTTAGGATTTAATGATAAATAAATATGAGGGTTAACCAAAGCCATAAAAAAAGGTAGCTAGGGTACCAGGTTCGTGTCCTCCTTGGCCTCGGAGGTTGAGGCCAAGGTCGGGCTAAAGCTTAGTTTTGCTTTTTACGAGGTTCACTTTGATTGAGCTCATGTTTTTTTTTCTTCAGTTTGGAACTCTGCACTTTCACCACGATCTCAAGAGCGTGCTATTGTACCACCTTATAGGAAGCAAAGCCAAAGAAATTTCTAGATTTAGTAAATGAAGAATAGCTTGGCCTAGGCCTCGGAGGCCGAGATCAACCAGACATTTACTTTGTTTTATTTCATCTTTTGGTATGTTCAAGTATGCCTTTTTCCCTATATTCATACTCCTTCTCGGCTAGGGGATAGGATGAGAGATATGCATCTTGTTGAACAAAAGCGGCAGAAGTCAGTCCTAAGAAAATTTGAAAGTAAAGCTAAATGAGCCAATTAAAGAAGCCATAATGCTGGAAGGCTTAAACTACTTAGAGCTCGCCTCGACCTTAGTCCGAACCAAGGCCATGTTGAGCTGGAAGGCCTTAACTGCTTAGAGCCCTCCTCTACCTTGGAGATCGATGCTGATGCCAAAATGTGTTTATCATAAGACTTATTCTTGAATGAACCTATTGCTAAATTTTTTCAACTTCCTCTAAGTCTGCCCTTTTTCTCTAATTTTGTTTATTAGAAAAGATATTAAAAATAATTGATTGGAACTTCCCACCTTGATTAAGTCTCTTTAGTTACCAAACTTTTGCTTTTAAATTTTGATGAGGAACAAAGAGTTTGAGAAGCTAAAGAGAATACAAATCAAGATATAGTAGATTAAAGCTTCATGACTAACCAATAAGTGATTGACCAATTGTGTATGGATGATAAGTATATGATTTAGAGTGGTCTCTAGTACAAGCATGCACTGAATTTTGGGGTATTCCAAGTATCATATCCCAAGAGACTAGGTCTGTTTCAATTCATTCTATGACAATAATATCAATGCAAATTGGTGGTTAACATGTGAAAATACGTGAGATTTTGGTTGAGTGATGAATTTTAAAGTGAACAGTAGATGATAATAGGGATTTACAGTCAGGTATCAACCATAGACTTTATACCTATGCGGTCGACTATGGATAGAAAACTACTCCTATTCAATCTTGTTTCATTGGTTCCTTTAGGAGCCTAAGCAGCTAGTCCTATATTTCTATGGTTATCTAAAACTTAGATTGATTTATGTAATTTCTAAGTCCTATGGTGTATCTTACATCTAAGATTACATGACAATCCCATTTCTAGGTTTTCATCCCCATTCCTTTGTGAAATCCATTTTTATCTTAACCTTCTCAATATTAAGACTCAACTAACCTGCTAAATTAAATGATCAGTTTAACTTAATAAGATAACAATTTACTCAACAAAAGAAATAGAAAGGACAAAGTGAAATGGTGCAATAGCATTAACTTAAGCCACATTGTCTTTGAGTCTTCACATGACCGAACCTCTTAGAAAATTAGCCCATAAACTAAAGAAGAATTTAATATACTTTATTAATACAAAAACCATGAGTTACAAGTGTCGATTTCAAAGTGTAAAAAGTAAAGAAATGAAAGAACTTAACAGAAATGAAATGATCAAGTGCTAGAAAAATAGTAGTACAAACTCCTTGAGTCAAAACGTCACTCTTAAATGTTCTCCAGGACAGATTCGACTACAAGGGTGAATCCTCACTCTACACATGCTCTCACGGGTAGGGAGGAACAAAAGACTAATATTCTTTAGAGGAACTCTCTTTCTTGAAGAATTTTTGGATGTAGCTTGTGAGATCTCTTCTTAGGAGTGGAGATTATTGAATAAGACAACTTCCAACTCTTTATATAGGCCAAGGTAGGTGAGGAATGATTGAAATCGATGCCTTGAATGTCCTCCATGTAGTGTCAGAGTGGCTGTAGACTGAGAAACTAGTAAGTTTGAACTAGTGGGTGCAATTTGACCAAAATTAGGATTTCAATGTGGGCACATCGAAGGATTGATGCAGGCGCATCACTACTCATTTCTGCAAAAATAGTCAAAGCCTCTACAAAAGCTCATGAAATTGGATCAAAAGAGTTGAAACTAACTTAAAACTAAAAGAGTTACCTCATCCAAAATGAATCTGAGACAAGTAGGAAGTAGGCTTAGGAGAGATGCTAATAAAGAGTGGGTGGAGTAATTGGCTCGTATACGACCTCAGAGGATGAGGTAGAGGCCAACATGCCCCCCTTTTTTAGATGAATGCCAAAGAAGAAAGGATGAAGCAATTGGGCCGCTTGGTCTAATTAGCTCGTTTCGACCTCGGAGACCAAGGCCGAGGCGAACTTTCCCCATTCTTTGGAGCCTATTTTTGGTAGGCCCCTATCTTGCGTGCCCGTGTGGCCTGATCTAGCCATCAGGAGTCCTATTCTCAAAAGGATAAAGGAATTTGAATCATTTTCTTAACATGATGAAGGAAACCGCAGGTTTAGCCCCATTATATATAATGCATGAAAATTTCATGTCAGGTAAGTTCATCTTCTTCCCCAAATTGCTTGTTCTGATCCTTGTGTTGAAAACTAACTTAAGTATCAAAGTGTCTGTGGCAAGCACCACACCTGTGTGTTATTGATCTGATTGTTTTGCAAGCGACTTCTTCGCCAAAATACAAATTTATTGTTGGTGGCGGTGAAGTTTAGGTGAGTCTCCTTGTTCATATTTTGCCATCAACATATACTATTTTTAAGAATACTATTTAAAATTGAGAAATAATATTTGACAATTTAGTGTTATTGTAAAATTATATGTGTTTATCTTTTTTCTTTCTTTTTTCTAATATATATATATATATATATATATATATATATATATATTTATATTTGTATCAAGATCAAGCCTAATCATTTTAATATTTAATTTAAGATACTATTTTTTACTATATTATTGACAAGAAAATGATAAATAAAATTTTTAATGGACTCATTTGATAACATTTATGTTTCTTATGTTACTCATTTCTCAAGAAATAGACATGTTTGCTAAAAATTTTTATTTTTTATTTATAGATTTAAAAAATTCTTTTTAAGAAAAGGGTCAAATTTAAGAAATTACAAAAAGTAGTTTTTTTTTTTTTTTTTTTTTTTTTTTTTTTGGGAAATGAATACGTATTGTAATTGACTATTTATCTTAGTGATGCCTTCTTAGTCAATTCATAATGCAAATAGTTTTTTCCTTTTTTTTTTTCTTTACCTATTCTTTTAATTGATTTCTTAATTTATTTCCTTATTTTTTCCATATATATTTTTTTAATTTTTATTTTTGCAATATGTATTATTTCTTAATTTTGTAATATTTATATATTATTTGAATGTCAGATTTTAAATTTTGCAATATATATTTATAAATCATTTTAAATTTTAATTTTATTTGACAATAGGTGGGTTGAAAAGACTCGAACCTTTAACCTCTAAGTTGACCGTACAAACTTTAGGGCATTTAAACTTTTAATTTTGAATTTAAATTTTGCATTATGTGTACTTTAACATTTGCATAGCAAGTAATTGATTTGGATTTGGGTTGACATTATTTAAGACAAAGATTTTGAGTGAGAGAAAAAACATTGCAAATCAAAATTTGATGGATGGAAACATTTTTATTGTTTTTGTTAATTTTGCATTGAGACTGGTTTGTATTAGATAATGTAAGCTTTTGATACTTTTTTTTTTTAATGCATTTGGATATATGCATATTATATATTTTTGTATTATATAACTAAATTATACTTATAGAAAAAAAAAAAAGAAAAAAGAAAGAAAAACGAGAAATAGTTACCAAACAAGTTTTTGTTTTTATTTCTTCTTGTTATTCTTTAGAAATAAGAAAAAAAATAGTTACTAAACATGTTCATGGTTCTAGTACTTACAAAACGGGAAACATAATATAAGAACTAAAAAACCGAAATAGAAAAACGTTATCTATCATAGCGTATGTTTTTCAATTAAACATTTGAGTTGAACTATTTTGTCTTCAATTTAATTTAGGGGTTGACAGAGTTTCACTTGGAAAAATAGCAAAAATTTTTCAAATTGTAGAAATAGCAAAACGATTTTTTTTAAATAAAAAAGTTGTAATTAGCAAATGTCTAAACTCTAAAATTGATAAAAACCCACGTAACAACCCAAAACAAAAAGGAATAAAATATATATATATATATATATATATATATATATATGCAAAAATGGATTGTGTCGAGCACATTTTTAACGCAAGCAACCAATTGGTAGAGGATTGAAACAAGATTAGGATGGTGGTTTGTGGTTAAAGTAGAGAGTGAAATAAGAATAGAAAAATAAAAGAGAAGATGGATCTTCTTGGCATTCAACAATTGGTGACAACATCACAAAGAAGAAGAAATGACCATAAATAAGAGTTGTATGGCCAATTAGAGACTTATGAAAGAAAAAAAAAAAAAAAGTGAGAAAAAAAAGAAAAAGAAAAAGAAAAAGAAAAAACACACTTTAACGTGCCGGTGTTATGATATGCGGCTACAACAACGGTAGAATAATAAAAGTGGGAAGAGAGAAAGAAGTTGTAGCCCGTAGGGTTACATTTTTTCCCCTTTAGTTATTTATTTATTTTACTTTTTATTGATTTGAATTATATTAAAGTTGGATTAAAAGGAAACAATATTCAATAATTTGAGATAATTAATTTAAATTATAATATTTCGAAATATTATCGTTGCTATGCTTATCATATTACATTTTAAAAATATAAATATAAATCATATAAATGATATAAATAATAATAATATAAACGAATAAGTGCGTGGAATATAAAAAAATAGATAAACCTGTGATAAGAATTCAAATCTCTATATGTATAAAAGAAAAAAAAAAAAAGAAAAAGAATTAGATAAAACTTAATCAATTCGAAAAACAAAAAGTTACAAAAAAAAAAAAAAAAAAAAACTGAATTTGATAACAAAATATATTAAAAAACAGAAAAAGAATAAGATAAAACTGAATTTGATAAGAAAATGTATAGATAAATAACAAAAGAATTAGATAAAATCTAATATGATAAAAAAAAAAATTTGGATAGATATTCATAGAGAAAAATTAGGAAAATACAAAATTCAGTTATAATAACGAATCATGAAAAAAAATATGGTTGAAATTTCATAATTTTACATTACAATTATACTATATGTGTAAATGTAGATTAGTTAAATGTCATAGTTTCATATTACTATGCATGTGTAACTATATATATTAGCTAATTACCATAAAATACTGATATTAATGAAAAAAAATAAAAAAGATACAATATTATGTTATAATCAACAACACGAAAAATGATCAATCAGATAAAGATCAAGGATTGATTTTTATAATGGATTTGAAAAGTGGTTATACAAACCTAATATGAGAAAAATTGTCGATATGAAATTCAAATTAGACAAAAAATAGGTGATTTTTTTTTTTCTCTAAATTCATAGGATTAGAAACTGACAATTGATGCTGACCCCATTTACACCGTATTTCTATTTCGGATTAATTAACGCTATAGCAATTACCCTATATTCAGATGAAAGACCACACAAAGAATAAACTAGGTATTATAAAAAAAGATCACATGTGAGTGACACTTTTTGCCAAAAATCTTATTATTTCTAGAATTCGCCAAAAATCCGAATGAAACACGAATTCTTGCTATTTTGTCCAATTTCCCTTTAATTTATTTAGTAATTTTCATTTTAGTGGGCTTATGATTTCATGGAGAGTTAGATCATGGCTTGCCACAACAAGGAGATGGGGGCTCAAGTGGTGTTGATTGTAGTTGCTTGACAACACCTCATTCCATTGGTATCCACATGTGGATCCATTTTTATGTTATCATTTTAGTTTTATCAAAATGTATTTGATTACTAATTTTTTGAATTATGCAATTACAAATTTGTTAATATGTTGGAGTATAGTCTTTTGTTTGATATTTTCGGTTTGTAGGTTAATCGCCAATAAAATTATTGTAGAGATAATCGACTTTATTATCGTTTAAATTTCTTCTTATTCTCTTAACTTTGTGCTACCTTTCTTAGCAAGTCCTATAAATTAGGTTTAAGTTCGTTAATTTATGTATGCTATTGTACCAAGATTTAAACATGGAAGAAAGATTATTTGACGCACAACATAATATGTTTCATGCAATGTTACAACAATCTCAAAGACAACGAGTAGAGCACAAATAAAAACAATAAGAGACAGTACACAAGGTTTGATAACCTAGTTCGGTGCAATACCACCTATGTCTAGGGAGAATGTGCCCTAAAAAGATGATTTCACTAATATGAAGTTAAACAATTACAACGTTGTATTTATCTATAAATAAATGATGATTAGAGTGACATGCATAGAGCCTAACTTATTGTATGACCACTTAGACTTCCTCTAAGTGTGAAACTCCCTCCCAATGTTAAGTTAGGCTCTACCTAATTGTGAGAGTATTAATAAATGATCATTTAGGCACCCTCTAACTATGAGCTCACTCTCAATGAGACTTAGTGTCACACCCCCTCTCGAGTTACCCTCTTAACCCGAAAAGTGGTGTGAAGACAGCAGACATCGACCCTTTATGACATCTATGGTCAACTTAACTTCCTTCACAACTCAACCAAATCCAAATGTATAACTTACATCCAAGCTGTAAATAATATTTAAAAAATTAAACCTTTATTAAGATTAACAACAGAGTCTTATACACAACATCCACACCTTAGACCCCAATATGTATAATGCTAGGTCTAAGTATAAATATTTACAAGTCCAACACAATATAACATACCCAGACGAGTTTTGTCGAGTAGGTTAAGCATCCTGGTTCCGCTCGCTACTTGGAAAGTTGGAAAACATTTGAAAGCATGAGCTAAATAGCCTAGTGAGTAACAAGTTTTGAAAACCTTTCTTGCTTGAAAGCTTATAAACATTTATATATGGAAACCATTTCTGGCTTAAAAGCCCACTGAAATCATGCTCGTAAATCAAATTGTAAAGTATTGAAAGCTTATAAACATTTGTATATGAAAATATTCCTGGCTTAAAAGCCTACTAAAATCATGCTCGTAAACAAAATCTTAAAGCATTTGAAAGCTTTTATGTGCAGGAATTATAATTCAAGTTGCCCATATACTTTCACCAAGTCCATCAGCATTGGGGACCAATCCAGGCTGCCCAGATGCCTTCTCCTAGTTCTTCGGTATTCGAGACCATATTCAGGCTGTCCATATGCCTTCTCCCAGTACTTCGGCATTGGAGACCATATAAATATTCAGGCTGCCCATATGCCTTCTTCTAGTCCTTCGGCATTGGAAACCATTTTTAAATAGAAGCATGCTAAATCTTTTACAAACACGAGTTTAAACAATTTCTCAGAATTTCCAGAATATTTTTCAACAGCATGCTTTTCATAAAACTCGGCATTCTGGAGCATCATGCTTAAAACTATGTAAAAGTATGTTTTAAACATATTGAAGAAACACATGTTTATGAAATTCAATTCATGCCAGAAATCTCATATTTTGCAATAAACTGAGCATTTCGAGAAATATCAAGAATATAAATCGAGCATTCGATAAACATCGAAAGAATAAATCTTTTATCAAAATTAAGTTACTCAAAGCCATAAATGTCATATTTTGTAATAAACTAAATATTTCAGAAACATCGAGAGTAATAATCATTTTAAATGAAATTCGGTTACTCACAACCATAAATCTCGTATTTTGTAATAAATTGAATATTCCGGAAATATTGAGAGTAATAATAATTTTAAATGAAATTGTGTTACTTATAACTTGACCCGGCTCTTTACGGATTAAATGCTTCCCTTAGCTTCTCTCTGCAAGCAAAATCGAGCCATTCTTCTCTCCCTTTTCTCTTCCCCCTCTCTTTTCTCTTTTCTCTCTTTTTCTTTCTCTCTTTCAAATACAATTCTCGACTGCTGAATTTAAATTTCTCAAAGAGTCCTATTTATAGGAAACAATTTCACCAAAGCCTTAGCCAATTTTTCGATACTTCATCACAAATTTGTCAAATTGCATGTTTAAGGTTTCATGCATCAATACAAATGGTTCATTGCATGAATTCCTCAACATGCAGCTCAACAGCTCCTGCTTATGAAGTGTAAATTCCAGAATTCAGCCACAACACATCTAAAATTTGGTCAAAATTAAAGAAAAATGCATTCTGCCACTTTTCCCGTGAAGTTCTGCTTGTTCAGTATTTCCCATAGAGTTTTGCCGGTTCATTTCCCGGTCCGGTTTCCTAGTAAATTTTGGCGGTTTAGTCCAATTTTTCAACGTAGTTTCCCAGTATTTTTTGATGGTTTAGCTTCTCGCCTTTGCTTCCCGGTAAGTTCTGCCAGTTCGGTCTTGGTAAGTTCCACCAGTTCAACTCCTAAAAGTTGGTTCCTGGTAAATTCCTCCTTCCCGGTAACTTCTGCTTCTTGGTAAGTTGACTTCTTGTAAAGATCCGTTGACTTTTTCCGTAAAGTTCGACTTCCTAGTAGTTTCCTGTTGACTTTTTTCGGTAACTTTGACTTTTCTCGTAAAGTTGCATCTTCTTCTGGGAAACTTCTTGATGACTTCCAATGACATTTTCATCCTTTTAACTGCCCAATTTTCTTCCAATAAGTCCAATTTACTTAGCCAAAACCCAATTTTTAACCAAAATCAATATTTAACCCAAATTTTGGCTAACTCCACAAACCCTAGTTTTTCCACCTTAAAATTTACCTAACTTCTTAGGTTTGTTTTTCCAACTTTACACCATTTACCCTAATTTCTTCTCTTTATATCTCATAGGTCAAAGGTTAGGGTGTCACACTTAGGCTTCCCCTAAGCGTGAGACTCCCTCTCAATTTCTACTTTTTCACCTTCAAATGAAGACCACTCCACTTGATGGAACTTAGGCTCCCCCTAAGTTTGAGAATCTCATCTCAAATAATGAAACAAGCTTCCAGATTATCTAAAGAAACACCTCAAGATCTATAGCAACAAACATTCACAATCCTTAGAATTGACACAGTTGTGGCTTCGGCAAACACACAAGACACAAGACTCAAATATTCTTCAAAGTGGCGAGCCCTAAAAAGAGTATAGCATCCTCTCAAATATGCACATTAGATGAGGAGAAGATAGACCCATTCCATAATTTGCAAAGCCCCAAGAAGGAAAAAATCCATGAGAAATATAACCCAAAATTTTCAGATAAGGAAAAAATAATATACAGAATCTACATTTCGAGAGACATTTGGTAGGACAATTCTAAAGACAACCAGCCAAACAACCTTAAACAAATATAGTCAATACTAGTTCTCTAACTAAATACAATCTCTTGGCAAAATATGTTTAAGCATGGACAATGGTTGTAAATTGGTTCCTTGTTGGATTTCTGAACTTGTGAGAATATTTAAATTTGGGATAGGATCAATAATTAAAACATGTTTATATTAATTTTTTTTGGGTTTTCTTTAGGGTTCCTTTCAAATATAGCAAGATGAGCCAAACTATTTACAAACATAGAAAAGTTCATTGTCTATCAACGAATAGATAGTGATAGACTTTTATCTAGACTGTGATAGACTTTTATCGCTCAAGCAATAGAAGTCTATCACGATCTATCCCTAATAGACATAATTTTAAACATGTTCAAAGCAAAACATATTATATATAGTATATGCTTTTAGAGGTGAATATATGGAAAGAGAAACTAAATAAAAATAATTTGTTATGGGTAAAATTGGAGCAAAGGGCAAAACAAACATCTTGACACAAATTAAATGAGTTTAAGGGAAGGTGATAACATGTGCAAGTGCATGCTTTCAAAGTAAAAAAACCCCCAATGATTGGGTATCATTTTCAAGAAATTATTTATTCAATTTAACTAACTATCAAACAACTCTTTTAATTTTATTTAGGGATTCAAATAGGATGATTTGCGAACAATAAAAATAAAAGAAAGCAAATAAATGTTCAAATTAGAGATTCACTTGGCAAATATCTCTTAGGGTTTTGATCTCATCTTTCTAAGTATTTTCTTCTAATTAACTACCTCAAACTCTTAGGTGTAGAAGTCTTTAATCTGAGTCTCCTCTTTCGAGCTTAACCCTTTCTAATACCTAAAAGCCAATTCATTATCATGAATGTGAAACTAAAAGGTATCACATTAAGACTCTTCATTGTTAGCCTCTAATGTTTTCCTATCATTCACATGCATAATCCAACATTAGTTTATCATGCTAGTTCCGGTTAATAAATCTCTCTCTCAAGTATAATTAAGAACCCTAAGTCAATCAAATAGTGATCAAGTAATTGATTGGTTAAGCGTAAACGTAATAAAAAGCCTTAAGAAGCAATTAATCAAAATAATGAAGCACTACCCATAACAAATGTTAAATTTAATCAAACCCTAAGAGATAATTTAGCCACTCATGTTTAGAATATAAACCCTAAACATACTGTACAGAGATATAAAGAAAGAGATTAAAGAGGAAAGAATTACCCGTCAATCAATCCATTGCCGATAATGCATCAACGTCTTCTTCTTGATCCAACTTCAATTAACACCTTGATTAGGCTTTGAAAATCTCTTTGATGACAGCCTTTTGACCTTTATGAAAAGCCCTAAGTGATCCCAAGTCAAACCCCCTTCAAATGACTGCAAAAAGAGGTTAAAATAAGCCTCAAATCGATGCAGTGTTGTTGCGCTCTATGTGAGCTTCGCGACGCTCTTTAAAAAATAGGTATCCGAAGCGCTACTTTCCATGACGCACAAAAGATCCAGATGACAATTAGAGGCTTTTAATGACGCATAAAAGATGACAAATGGTAGAAAATCTACATAGAAACCTCTCGGGTTTGTAGTGTCGAACTCCTTGCCTCCGCATTTTTAAGCCTTATTTTCACTTATTATTTGCCCTAGGTGATGGTTTGACCTTTCTAAGGGGTATTTTGGTCCTTTTACTCCAAATTTGGCTCGTTCTATTCCAATTGCTCGTTTCCTATAAAATAGATGAATAAAGCATCAAAGAACTCATTTATGAAATAAAACCAACAAAAATCTAAACCTAAGGACGCACTTTTGAGGTGTGTTTCAGAAGGGCCGAGAGAAATGGTGGCATAGGCTAGCTTGTATCACCTGCTCGGCCTTGGCCAATGCCTAGCGGGCCGAGCCCTAGGAGAGAGATCTTAGGGGAAACGAGTTTCAGAGAAGGAAAGGGATTAGAAGAGAACCATAGACATAACATGCTAGCAAACAGTGACATAATGTGCAAACGTGTGTTTATAAACATATGATTATGCATGATAATGAAATGACTATCAATGTTAGATCTTGCAATTAAGTAATGAAATAATAGCAACAGAAAATTATGCATATTAACATAACCTATAATATTAAAAAGCCACATGCCCTAAGAAAGATTTTTTTTTTTATTTTTTTTTTTTACAAATATATCCAATTTTTAATTTATATATTTATAAAAATATCATTAACATAAAATAAAAATAGTAAGTTTATTAAAAGTGTAAAACAAAAAAGTTTAACAATAACTCAATTATTAAAAGTGTAACCTCCTATAATAAATGATTAACTTCATTTTCTTTGATAAATTGCAGATATTAACAAAATGCAATGAAAAAAAAATGAGGTTATATGAGATGAAAAACTAATTAAAAAATTAATAAACACCACAATAAAAAGTTTATGAAACTGTAGAATTTAATTATTTATAATAAACATGTGGTGATTTATGAGCTTCTTTCTTTTGGTTAATTAGTCACATTTGTTTTTTCTGATTACAAATTTTATTAATTTTGAAAAACAAAACATAATTATACCCCTTTCATCTTTTCATTTTCTAAAATATTTAATTTTTTAAAAATAGACAAATATAGACCTTTTCAAATGTTGGTTTTATAAAATGGACGATTAGAGTAAGTGCATGGACGATTTTCAAACGAAATTTTGACTAAGAGTCTAAATTGATTCATTTATGAATGTTTAGGGGATATAATTATAAGTTTCACACTAGGTTTTTCCAAACAAAATGTAATAGAGTGTATAAATTGATACACTTACAAAAATTCAGAAGTTAAATTCATCCTATGATTATTAATTCAAGATTTTAATTAATAGATCCCAGTAGTTGAAGTATAAATTAATATTTTCTCGTTAAAATAAAGTAAATTTGAGATATTGGACTAACCAATGGAATCTATTATGGATGCTGACTGGGATCCACGTGATGAAATTGGACTATATATCTTGTAGAGTTCGAAATCAATAACGAAAGGTATCACTTTCACGATTTATTATGTTATTTATAAATGGATCACTATTTACTACAAAGTTTTTAAAATCAAATTAAGTGTACATAAGTGGTTTGGTTTAGTTTGGCTTTTTTAAAAATCTAACTTTAAAACACACATAAACTATGGTTTGAAAAATAATAGAAGACATTTTTTTTTTCTTTTCCATTTCAACCATAACTGGAGTCATTATATTTCGATTCCTTGTATTAATGTTAGGTGTAATTGGATTTGTTCGTATAGTGTTGTATTGTGGCATCATGTAGATTCTTGGCTTACTATAACAAGTTCCTCGATTATTTCAAAGTGGATGTATCTTGTTGTGAATGATTTCAAGTTGTGGGTATTGATGTGATTATTATATTGGTTGTCATCTTGTCTCTCTTACTACAACATGCTATGGGTTTAGAGTGATCCGGTTATCTCCTCTTTGTGTTGAAGTTCTTGCTTTATTTGAAGGTATGAATTGATCTTGCGAACTAGAGAACGAACTATCTTGTTATTCAGGTTCATTTGAATTGCCTCTAGTTGGTCCAAATGTTGCATAAAGATGTTTGGTTTAAATACTACTTTGATCTTTATATTTTTTTTATTTTAGTCCATTTTGGTCCCCATACTTTCAATTTTTGTTCATTTTGGTCCTTATACTTACAAAAGGTTTAGTTTAGTCTATGTATTTTTAATTTCAGTTTAATTTGGTCTTTATACTTTTAAAATGTGACTATTTTCGTCATTTTATTTTTCATTTTTATTTCATTTAAAGTATTAGAATGGTCACTTTTTAAAAATATATTAAAAAAAAAATCAAAATGAACAAAAAGTAAAAAGTACAATAAATTCTTTTTTTTTAATAAGTAAAAATTCTAATGTAAGGTCAACAAAGTGACTCAACTACTTAGGTAATAATCATCACTCGAACATACTTAAATTATTAGTTATTATATATAACTAATTTGATTCAAGAGGGGCCCCTAACTCCCATCTAATAGTTAGCTAACTTTATAAAACTGACTAAAAAATTACAGCAAACTATTGTACTTTTGCTTAGCAACATTTATTTAAAAAAAAAAAAAAGAAATCTAGTGATAGCACTAAAATTTAATTCGAGATCGTCCTTTGAGTTTATATGTTTATTTTATTATTTTATAGATATCAAGCACTTGTAACTTGTAAGGTAGAACTAGGTGTTAAAGCTGAAATGGAGAAAAAACGGACCAAACGAAGCTCGATTGCATCAACCAGAAAAGAAGAGGTAAAAATGACCAAAACATCCTTGAAATCACGGCGCAGCGGCGTTGCTTAGGCGCTAGCCTGACACTTTTTCTTGAGAACTAAGATTCTGAAGAAAGGCCCCGTTGCCATAACGCTCCAATCTTGAAACACACGAGGTTTTTCATCAATGTCGCGGCGCCATCGCAATATTATAAAAATGAAGTTTTCAGCCGCCAAGGGATCATCATCTGGCACTAGCTGACTGTCATCATGATTCTCTCCTCCTTTCTTCCACTTTTTGGTTGTTTGATGTACAAAAACAGTTCTTGAATATCCATCATGTCGATTATGGGCTAAAGATATCGTTTTCTAAGTAGTTTTCCCCATAATTGCATACTTGTGAGATTTTGATCTAGTTTTCTATGATTTACTATATTGTTGACAATTTCTCCTCAGTTTATATATGATGAGTGATTATATTTCTGCATATGTGGTGTAATCAATTGCTAAAGTTTTAATTTGCAACATGTGACATCAAATTGCATGTTAATCCGGCGTAGTAATAGGTTAAATTAGCTTGTAAGTTGTAAACATATCTCAACGAACATTGCCTAATTAACTTAGGAAGGAATCAATTTGAACGTTCGATTTGGCGTTCTAATTGAACGTTCAACTTGGCAATTTCCTCGATCTTAATGCGATTAGCTAAACTAGTAGGATGTGTTTCATTCTATCAATTTGGTTAGTTTGATGATTTGCACCCTAACCTAGCATTTCTAGGTGAGGTGGCTAAGATTGTCATATAGGAATAATTGGATAATCCATGATTAAGTTGTAATTGGGGAAATTTCACTCAAAAGGCCTAAGTTAGATATTTTCATTATTTAAACTCAATCTCTATTTATTTATTTATTTTTTGCTTGCAATCTAATTCCTTGCAATCGATCAATTCCAAAACCCTCCTCGGTTATACTATGGTTGTAAACTGTTTGATAGAAAAATTCAAAAGCTCCTTATATTCGACCCGACCCGTGCTACCACCACTATATTTTAGTTGATACAATTAAATAAAATTGAGTGGCGAATTCCACCTTCCACCAATCACTCAGAAAAACATGTTGACTTTGGCAATATTTATAAACACAAGTAAAGAGGCATCCCCTGGACATAATAGAAGGTTACATTACATCCACACAATAAATATAAAATAAAACTAAAGTTTTCTACAAGTGGGAATTCTTTTGCCATTTTTAAATTAATGTAACCATTGAATCACTTTCTTCCAGGAAAAAAAAAAAAATTGAATCGCCACTCATTAAAAAATTATGATATATAAGTTATGAAGGTTTTCTTTTTTTTACAAAATATTAATTTCATATTCACATCACAGGATTTGTTTGTATACAAAATTATTTGGTTTTTTATACAATGACAAATGTACTATGAGTGTAGATTTGAGTTTTTGACTCGAAAAAAGGAAAATATATTAGTAAAATTCAACTAACATAAAACTTTTACTATTAATTTCAAGATAATAGATTAGATTTTTCGATAAGATATTGTCAAAAAAAAAGAAAAAAATAACATGACGTGATGTTATAATACATTTAATCTTTCTCGTTCAAAGAAACGAAAATGTAATCTTTATTTGAAGTGTCTTATAGCTCGGTAAATAAAGTATGTACTCTCAAGTTCTCTAACAAACAAAAATTAAAGGTGTTGGGACTAACTCACAACCATGATGAGAAATTTTCCATCGAAATCACGAGATTAGGGGAAATTTTCATCCCATTTAGGCAAAATTTTAAGATTTTCGAGGAGATTTTAGGAAACTTTTTTTATTCTCTTCCCCTCTTTTCGACAGAATTTCGATAAATCTCCGAGAAATTTTCATTTTTTTTAAAAAATTAACAATGTAGCTTAGTTCAAGTTTTTCAATTTTATGATTTGATGCCAATGTCATTGAACAAGAGATGAAGTTTTCTCAGTGTCCTACTTTTTCTAATTTCCCACTTTTCTCATTTTTTAGATTTATTTTCAATTGAAACCTTACATTTGTAAAGAAATTGAATTTGAAAAAATCACAAAAAAAATCAACTTCTAACCTCATTCAAACTTTTGTCATTAAATTTTCACATTATTTCACCTCAAAATTGAATTAGTGTGAATTTTTTTTCTTTTACCATCCAAAACTTTTATTTTACATTATTTCACCTCAAAATATTCCTAAACTTTATATTATTTTGTAATTATATTTCCATTTCTTTTTTAAATTTATGCTCTCGACTCTCAACACAGACATTTACAATATATATCTAAGAAACCTTACTTTATAGAAATGATGATTTAAAATGATCAATTATAGTCTACTTAAGCCACGATCAAAGTTTCATTAACTAATTATAATAATTTCCATCTATTTCCATAAAAGTTTCAATTATTTCCATCAGTATCATCATTCCATAAAATTGGGACCTTGACATTGATCGGGGATTGAATATGAATGTAAAAAAATTTCTTTAAAATATCTAGGATATAGTTTGGAATATGTAAACGTTTATTTCAAGGTAAATGTTAGATTCTATCCAAAATTTATTTCAAATCAAAACCAAGTTCATTTAACTTTAGAAATCTATTCCAAATGTAAACCAAATTCATTTAACTTTAAAATTTTATTTCAAATCTAAACCAAAATTTGGATATAAGAGTGATTCATTTAACTTCAGAATGCATTTGGGAACTAGTGTCTATTTATTTAAGCCTTATGGTACCTTTAGGAGTTGGGGTTGGATCACTTAAGCAGGCATGATGGTTTTGCTTGCTTTTATTAAGCCTAGTGCACTTTCAATGCTTTTAAAGGTTCATGCAAATTTGTATAAAAAGCAAGATGATTCAGATGCTACATTAATTTTCCATGAACAGAAATATGAAAAAATGATGTGGCATTTAGATATTGGCATTAAAGTTGCTAGTAAATGTACCTGAATGATGAAAGGCTGAGAGTTTGAAGGTGTAGTTTAGGCAGATCAGCTTCTATTGAAAATGAAACAAATTTTCACGTACACACTACCAGTAATCGTTACACGAACAAGTTCCTTCTTTAAAATGGTGATATCTAATTCGGTCCCTAACGACAATCTCCCTGTCGTATACCTTCGAAATGAACTTTATCGCTACATGACAGTCGCCACATACTCTCAAGTTCTTCACAATGCGAATAGGAGTTCCAGGTGCTGTATTCATCAACCCAAAGGCAATGGCTAACTTCTCACTGTGCTTTAACAGAGCTGTTTCTCTGTCCTCATTGTCGTCGATGTCGAGCAAAACCTCTCTGGATTCAGGGACGTAACCAGCGATCTTCAACTTGGTGGTCATCTCATCTAAGAACAAATAGAGCTGTTTTGTTTGAGGATGAGACCGATCACCGACGAGAAATTGATGAAACATTCCATTCAACTCGATGGAGCTGCAACCTGGAGTTTTCTTTTTCCCACTTACTGCAAGCTTCTCCCTCAACGTTCTTGCTTCATTCCAATTCCCAGTCGAAGAATATATATTTGCTAATAGAACATGGCAACCCAGATGGTCAGGATCCAACTCTCTAACAATTTTCCCAATTCTCTCTCCCATTTCAACATCCTTATGAATTTTACAAGCACTAAGTAATGCACCCCATATAGCAACATCTGGTGTCAAAGGCATACTTGATATGATCTCTTCAGCTTCCTTCAAGCGCCCGGCACGTCCAAGTAGATCGACCAAACATCCATAATGTTCTAACTCAGGTTCGACTCCATAATGACTCGCCATTGATTCAAAATAGCATCTTCCTTCCTCAACTCTATTTCCATGACTACAAGCATTTAACAATGCGACAAATGTAACTTTGTTGGGAGAAACTTTTTCTATCTTCATTTGTTCAAAAACCTCAATTGCTTCCTTAGATTTTCCATGCATTGCAAACCCACCAACCATGGCATTCCAAGGCCAAACCTTTCGCTTCAACTGTTGTTCGCTGTTGAAAAGCTTTAATGCAAACTCTAACTCTCCACATTTTGCATACATATCAATGAGTCCGGCCAGCAACCGCTCGTTCAACGGAATATCATTCTTTTTAATATATACGTGCATCCATCTTCCTTGATCCAATGCCACAAGATTAGCACAGGCAGCAAGGGCACTGGCTAACGTGTACTCGTTTGGGTTCGCTCCTTTTTGCAGCATGTTGTGGAAGATATCCAAAGCTTCCATGAAATGACCTACCTAAGGATGAAGATCATATTTCAGCCTTTTTTAAGCATACCTAAAACTAAAACCAACTTATAATATACTCTGTAATTTCTTACCATTTGATTTCCCCATGGATGCAGGGGCAAGTTTGAGGAAATGAGACAGAAAAATACTTCTGTCTCGCAAAGAAAGTAAATATGGCTTCTCACTATGGCATAGCGATACCAGCATAGTATTACTGTGTCAAGAAGTAACTACAATTATATAACGTTAAGATTTTGGATAAATTAATTACTAAGGTTGTTAAACTTTTTCAAGATTGTCTCTCTTTATCGCTTGACTTTAAAAAAATTATAATAAATCCTTTAACTTTCGATTTTTTTTTCCTAATGACTAGCATATTGGCACAAAATTGACTGTTGGGGCTTATTAGAACTTTTTTAAGAATAAATACTAAATAAAATTAATTAACTAGTGCAATATTACAAACAACACAACCTCAAAGTTTAAAGACCGAACTAATAATTGGAGATTTTTGTATGGATGACCCAATTCTAAAAAACCCAATGAAAACTAACTTTTCGCTTAAAGTATAGAGTAGTCCACCTCTTAGTTTGGATTGTGCTTAAGGACTTCTCACCCATCATGAAATGGTCAAAGGCCTAACGTGATGTCCATTTTAAATGCAAGTATCATTTTTAGTCACTGGTTGGCCAATTGCGGTCGTAAGTCTCATCCCAATGTGATTTATAGTAGAGCCTTGTCGCGATTTTGAAAAATTCTATTCTTTACATAGCCCTGATTGACCAACCGATGATTAAAAATGAACATTGGGTTAGGCTCCAACCATATTACCAAGATATCCCTAATGCGATAATGGGTTCTAGGCAATGGAGTGCTTATGAAGAAGAGGTTAGTTTTCATTAGTTTTTAGGATTGAGCCACTGGAATTGGATCATCCGTACAAAAATCCCTTTATAATTGGAACTACAAATTGGAAACGAGAAAATGAATGAACTTCTGTTTTCATGTAATTACCTGGAGACAACCAGCAATCATTGTTGTCCACGACACAACATCTCTTTCAGGCATTTCATCAAACAGTTTCCGAGCTTCATCCATTTTCCCCAATCTCGCATACCCACTAAGCATGATATTCCACGAGTACATATCTCTATTGGGGCTCCAATCAAACACCTTTCTAGCATCTACAACAAAACCCAAATTCACATACATCCCAATCAACGCATTCGTCACGAACAGATTGTTCTCCAGACCAAGTTTAACAGCATGAACACGAACTTGCTCACCTTCCAGAACCCCAACACCCTTGCCACAGCCCTTGAAGGCGAATGCAAATGAATACTGATTGGGCACTAACCTTTCTTCGCGGATTAAAGAACGAAACCTCGTGAAGGAATCTGCAGAGGAAGTGGTGGAAAGTGCAAGGGCCTTGATAATAGTGTTGTAGAGGAAAAGATCTGGTTGGGGAAAATGGTCGAACACCATATGGGCATAAGAAATTGGAGCGAATCTTGAGGAGGAAAGAAGATTGAGGAGTTTATTAGTGGGGATTGGGTGTAGAATAAGGCCGGTGGTGATCAATTGGGCATGGGCTTGTTTGATTTGGTGGATTGATTTGCAGGAATCGAGTAAGACGAAGAGCTTAGAAGTGAAGTCACATCGTAACATTTTTCTGAAGACAGGGACTTACTGAAAAGCTTGAAGAACATTCCCTTGA
This sequence comes from Citrullus mucosospermus, assembly GCA_030954485.1. Lineage (NCBI taxonomy): Eukaryota > Viridiplantae > Streptophyta > Magnoliopsida > Cucurbitales > Cucurbitaceae > Citrullus > Citrullus mucosospermus. The sequence goes on from CM062057.1 coordinate 26,428,748, forward strand.
GGGCAGCAATGGCGGCCCTCCATTTCGCCAGGTAAGGGTTCGATATTGTATATCAGTTATAATTTTGGCTATAGAAATGGACTAATTATGTTTAGCCAATGAATGGATGACTCCAGTTTAGAGGCTTTAGTGTGGAATGTCCCAATCTTAAAGATTTGAAAACTTAACATTTTGCCCAACTCACGTAATATTATAGCGTTAGGGGCATCTATCACATCCCAAAATTATTGGAGCCCTAATGCTATAATGGGTGGTGGAGTGCTATGTAAATAGGAGGTTGGTTTTCACAAGGGGTGTGTAGTAGTCAGTCGGAGTCGATTTTTTGACCAAACCGACTATGGTCAGTTTAATAAATGTTAAAACTGATCTCGACCATTAAAGGGTGAAAAATCGGCCTTCGGTCGGTTTAGGTTGGTTTTGGTCTTTGAAACTTTTTTTTTTTTTTAAATGTCGTTTTGAAATTTTCCCAAATCGACACCAACCGAGTCCCTCCTCTTCTCCGACCGCCCTCCTTCGGTTTTGTCGATTTTGGTCGATCGACTCGATTTTTCAGTCTACCATGCTCACCCTTAGTTTTCATTGATTTTTTAGAATTGAGTTATTCAACATTAACATCGTTGGAATTAGGTCATCCGTAGAAAAAGTTTACGTTTAATTATATGAATAAGGTAATATTTGAGTGCACCCCAAGATGCACCCAATTTTATGTGTCTCCTCTCATCACTCACACAAAAAATTATATATATAGTTCAAAAAAAAAAAAAAAATTGTTGCATGTCATATAATTTAATTTAACAATTTAATGGGATGTACAAAGATTGGCGTTGTCTGGGATGCATCTAAGTATTTTTCTATAAATAATTGTAGAATTTCAAAATTTGTTGCCGCTATTAGTGTTTTGTTTTCCATTTTGGCAGTTGAAAATATAACCATATATAGCAAAATACAAAATAATTTGTAGATATAATAAAATTTGGATTTAGCTTTCGTAGTCTATCAATGATAAACTCTATTCTTCACTGATATATTTTATCACTCAGGGGTGTTTGTCGCATAGAGTTGAGTTGTAATAATTATAGGGAGTTAGATTGTTTTTGTTTGGGATGCAGAGTTGGAATGTCTGTGTTTGTTATGTTGAGTGGATATCTGGTGTAGTTTTCTTAAACAAATGTATAATATATATATATATATATATATTTTCGATTTTTTTCTTGTTGGTATTTTTTTTGTTTGCATTTTTTTCTATTTTTTTCTATTTTTTTTTTCTGTTTGATCAATTTTCTTTTCTTGTTTTTCTTTTTGGTATTTTTATGTGTTTGATTTTTAATCTTTTTTCGAATTTTTTTTGCTATTTTTTTCTGTTTGCTCATGCTTTTTTTCTTTGTATTTTTATTTGTTTGCTTTTCATTTATTTATTTATTATTTTATTTCTTTTCTTTTCCTATTTTTTGTATGTTTGCTCCTTTTTTTTTTTCTTTTTTCTATTTGGTTTTTTTTTTTGAATTTTTTTCTGTTGGTTTTATTATTTTTTGTTTTTTTTTCCTTTTTTCCTTTTTCCTTTTCACTTCTTTTATTCCTTCTTCATATCCAACTATAACCACATTTCCCTTCTTTTTGGTATTTTTATCTCTCTCTCGCTATCTCTCTCGCTCTCTCTACCTCTCTCGCTCTCTCACTATCTCTCTCGCTCTCTCCCTCTCCCTCTATCTCTCTCGCCCTCTTTCGCTATCTCCCTCACTCTAGCTCTCGCTCTCTCTCTAACTCTCTCTCTCTCGCTCTCTCTATCTCTCTCGCTTTCACTAGCTCTCTCTAGCTCTCTCTCTCGCTCTCTCTATCTCTCCTGCTCTCTCTCTCTCTCTCTCTCCTGCTCTCTCTCTCTCTCTCTCTCTCTAACAATGTAGAAGATGAATGAAGAGTGTCAGAAGTAGAGAGTAGAAAAAATGGCAGAATAAGAGAGAATAAGGAAGAAACGAAAAGGCAGAACTCGGAAGAGAGAAGGGAAAAGGAGAAACGAAAAGACAAAGCTCGGAAGAGAGAAGGGAGAAGGAGAAACAGAAAAGGCAGAACTCGAAAGAGAGAAGGCGAAAAGGCAGAACTCACCATAATTATCGGTGGGTTCTCAATCGTGTTTGAGTGGGTTAAAACGGTGGGTTATTAAACCCACTGTTTTTCATTATAGGTTTAACAAACATGGGTATTTATTACCCACCCAACCCAACCCAACCCATACCCATTTATCAAACCCCCTCATAGATTTTGATATCGATAGTGATAAACTTTTATCACTTATAGACTTCTATTACCGATAATAAAATTTATCACCGTTAGAAGTATATCATTGATAGGCTGGTATCAACGATTGAGTCTATTAATAATATTCTATCATAAGTATCTATAAGTTATTAGAGTCTACGCTTATACAGTTTGAAATTTATAAATGATAACCAATGATAAATTTTACATAGCATATAGAAATCTATTACTTATATAGAAAACTACAGTTATAGACATTTATTGCGTAATTTTACGTTTCAATCATAGATAGTTTAGCTGTAGTTTAGTTGTTTCTAATTCTTTTAGCGGCTTTGAAAAAAGAGATTGCATCAAATTACTTTGAATATTTTGTTGAGTTATCAATGAAAGAGATGAAGAAGACAAAATTGGAGGAAGAAAGTGAGAAAATGAAAGAAAAATATTTGTTTGAAAAATATATCAATGATAGAAGAGATAAAATATATGTTAGTTGTTGTTCAAGTGATTTTTAAACCATGCATAACCGCAAGTGTATTATTTCAAGTTTTAATATAATGATTGAGTTCGAGTATTGTTGACGGGATTGAACTATTAATTTAATGAAGTACTGCAATTACTTAGCTTGCACCTCATTTTATCTAGAGAATTATACCTTAAAGATGAATTATTTAAATTATGATTATTACCCTGACTCAAAACAGTTAGAGATAAAGTTTAAGATAGGATTCATGCAATATAATAATGAACTTAACCAATGAAAATACTACTTTTATCATGCACCATACACAAGCCAAGAAGATACCATTGTTATTAGCTTCATCTCTTTAGGTTAGTTAATTGTCATGCCTAGAGTTAAAACTAATATATTTGTTTGATTTTTAAAAACAAGTATGACATTATGAATCTTCTGTTAACTACTCCTAAAAGTATCTCCAATCAATTCCGCTATCACTGCGAGTAGACTGTTTCCATCTGTCACTACAAGAACTCAGGACTCCTCTTAAAGTTAATCAACAACCTCAATTAGGAAATCCGCACTCCTATGCAAGATTCTACTAATAGTCATGCATTTGTTGTTCTAATCTAAATTCCATCCTCTCGAGCTAAAACTTAAATCAAAAGAATAGTTAATCTGTGATCAGAAGATTAAAAACATTAAGCACACAAACACATGAATGATTGATGCACAATATAAGTCTTATAACTAAATTAATAAGAATAAAATGAATTACTAAAGGTTCAACATAAATACACAATTTCTTAGGTCAAGAAGATAAGAGTACTTAAAAGGCTTTGTCAAGCTCAAATAATTCTCATGATCATGGTTCAAACATAACATGTCCGTATGATTTTTAAAGACCAAGCAAGCACTTAAGTTCCTTTTCTAAACAACCATTAAGTGAACCCTATACTTAAATTTCAAGATTTACGAATAGCCATGCAAATGTCATGTTATGTTATAATTCAAGTTCTTCTCTATGAGCTAAAACCCAAATAAAAGATCATTCATTAAAAGATAATCTAAATAATAAAAGAATTAAGCATTCAATTTGCATGCAAGATAACTGCGACATGAGAATCTAGACAAATTAAATAAGAAATCCAAAACATTAATTCATAAAATTAGAATTTCATAACTCAAAATCACTATAAAAAAACTAGAACTCTGATTGAAATATTCTAATAAAATTACAAAAGAAGTAAAAAAGAAAAAAGAACTGTTGACAAGTGCCACAAAGCTCTACAATATCAAACCTTAAACTTCTTCTTAGCTCTCAAGAATGTTACTCAACAACTCCTTCGATGCGCACAGGAAGTAAGACTTTTCTCTCTAATTGGCCTCCCCTTAGAATGAAGTCAACTAGTCCAAGCTATTTAGGGTCTTATAATCAAATTAGGAATTCAAAAATCAAATTAGATTATAAATTATCTTTATCTTCTTTTTAATAAAATATGTCACTCCATAACTTAAATCTAATAAGGAATCCCTATTCTAATTAAACTGGAAATCTATGATCTAATTAAATTTGGGATCCATATTCTAATTAATTTAGAAAATTTATAATCTAATTAAATAATGACCATTTTTGCTCCCAAGTATTTCATTTTTCTTTTTATTCTTCAATTGATTTTCAGTTCCTCTCTTTTGTTTTTGTTTTTGTTTTTTTTTTCCTTCAATTTTGGAACTTTTCAACTTATCTTATAATTTTATTCCTGATAACATAATTCAATTAACATAAGACATACACTTTTGATTTAAAAAGTCAAAGTTTGAATCCCACAATTATTGTGCTAAAAAACATAAGAAAAACACCAACAAAATAACAAGAGAGAGGAGCTTGTAAAGAAGAGAAAAGTCATTGAAAACTAAATATAATTAAAGAAAGGGAATATTGTACGAAATTGGACATATAGGTAATGGAACTGAAAAGAAAAAATGACAAAATCTAGAAGAAAATTTTCAAATGTTAATCAAGAGTGAGAAACAAGATGAACAAAAATAACATAAGAGATCATTTGAAAAAACAATTTGAATCAAGAGAGGATAAAATCTCCCAACAACACATGTTATTGAACTAAGAAAGAAAAAGAATTAATAGAAATAAAAATGAAATAAATAATAATATTTGAGAACATTGTTATATTTGCAAATCTTTAAAAATGTTGTTATACACTTAATTATCTGCCCTAAAAATGCTAACAATTGCAACTACCTAACTTTTTTTTTTTCGGATTGTTTAGCCTAAGAAGTAAGACTGGGGGCATGAATTTGTAAATTCACTCCTTGTTTAGTCTAAGAGTTTGTGGACTCCATGATTAAAAGACATCAATTTTATGCTTTATTAATTTTTTATATTGTTCTTAAAAATAATTCTTGTATTATGGGCTCACGACTTTACAACTCCACTATTTGCTCTAAATACCCTTTAGCATAAGAGGAAAGAAGTCAAGAACGGTTGAAATCCCTTATTGTGATAAATCTATGAAATTTAAGAAGTTATCGTCTAAAAATTTGAAAGTTATGTTTAATTACATAAATGATGGTAGAATTTCAAGACTTGGGTAACTTTTCAATTCTACCACCATAATAAAAAAATAAAAAGACAAAAGTTTCTTTGGAGAATTTTTCTTTTCTTGTGATAGTTTCTTTATTCATGTTATAAATTTGTCTTCATAAATATTAATAGACTGTGTTAGCAGGTTCATCTATTTAAAAACATGCTGATGTGACACACAATAAAGGAATCGTAGTACCAAATTTTTTTTTCATTCTTTTACCTAATATATACGTTAGTTTTTCTTCATTCATTACTATTATATTTAATTATTAGTGTGTGTGGTATCTTTTTTGTTCATTTATTAGTGCTTTTTTAGTACTAATGTATCAAACTTTAAATTTCTAGGGAGGAAAGTCATGTCAATTATCGTTGAGTTAAGCTCAGTTTGACATTTATTGGTGTTGTTATAAAAGAAAAAAGCAATAAAAATTATGTGCATCCAAAGATTGAAATATTAGTCGATTTGTTGATATATCTATCAATCTACTCGTATATTGGATAGTTCGACATCAATATTAAAGATTAATTGCCATCACTAATATTTTTTAGAGCAAATATCAATTTATACCCCTAAACTTTGGGGGTTGTATGGTATCAACTTAAACCCTAAAATAATAATTGGTCAATTTAAACCTTGAATTTTGACAGTTGTATCAATTTAAACCACAAACTAATAATTGTGTCAATTTAAACCTTAAACTTTCATAAGTGTATCAACTTAAACCTTGAACTTTGATAAATATATCAATTTTGTAATGACCCCAAATCCTTGAGGTAAATTCCCCTAGTAGATTAAATTAAGTAATTATGCATAAAAAGGGAATTATAATTATTCATATGCATTTATGTATTTACTTAAGTTAAATAGGAAAGTTTCAAAAATTGTATTTATGGTGGTTAGAGAATTTTAGGTGGAGTTAAGGAAAATGTTAGATTTTTGGTAAAGAATAATTTATTCTTACTCTATTTTAGGGCAAATAGAATAAAAATAAATATTTTGGTAGAAGTGGAGTGGAATAAAGGATATTCTTACCTTAATTGGTTAAAAACGAAAATTGGGAAAATTAGGGTTTAAGGAGGGAGAGGGATTAGGGTTTAGCTTAAACCCACCCTCCTCGTTTTTCGTGCAGTCAAAAAGAAAAAAAAAGAAAAATAATTCTCTCTCTCTCCGCCATATCTCTCTCTCTCCCTTCCTTCCCTTTCGCCGCTGCCGCCGCCGCCTCTCCCAGCCTCCCTCTGCTCCAACATCTCTCTCTCTCTCTTGCTCTCCTTCAGTTCCCGTGAGTTCTCGGAGATTTCACGCGAAGGGTGTCGCTGCTTCACGCTACCGTCGCCCAGAGTGTCGCTGTCGCGTTAAGGGGTATCGCTCTCTCGCTGCGTATCGCTCCCCCGGACTCACGTTGTTCCGCTCTCCCTCGGCTAGGCTTTCACGCTCTCGGGCTCTCGTGGTATCGCTGTCTCGCTCTCCCGCTGTCTCGCGCTCTCGCTCTCCCGCTCGACTCACGCTTCCCCGCGCCCAGTGTTGCCGCAACCCTCGGACTCTCGCTCTCTCGCCGGTTCTCACTGCCTCTCGCTCTCCCGCGCTCTCGGCTCTCGCTCTCTCGCTTAATTTTCACTCTCACTCGGATTTTTGGCTCTCGGCTGCGGTTCCTTTCTTGTCCGACCAGAACAGTACCCTTAAGTGAGTATCTCAATCCGAGTGGGTTAGTTGCATATATTTTTGGGTGGATAAATGAGAATTTTGATTTTATTTGGTATATCTCAATAGGTGTCCGGCAATTATTTTAGTCCGTAGGTTGGAGGAAGCTACGAGTTGGATCGCGTTCGGGTAAGGACTTTCTCGGACAAATATTTTTAGGTTACTCATGATAGACTAAAGTCGTAGACTAACTTAAATTGGGAAAAAATTTATTTCCGGTTTATTCAGGAATTAATTTTTACAAGAGGAGCTGTATAGTAATTTAATGGATCGATTACCAGGTAAGTGATCTTACTACCTGAACCGCCTGCGGGCCATACGTTTAGTTGCCATGAAGTAGAAATTATCAAAGTCTTTATGATATAGCATGCTTGTATGAGATTTCTATGCTTAAAAGTAGGAATTTCCAAGGCCTTTATGATATAGTATGCTTGCACGAGATTCCCATGTCCTAAGTTGTATGTGCTTATTAATGTATGACCCTATGTCATGCTATGTAATGAATAGTATAGTACTTTAATGTATGGATCCATGGAATGGAATGAGTATGAATATGACTGTTTACGTTCTATGAGTAGAGTTATCTCCTCTATATTGGTTGGGTGTTCACAGGAGGTTGTGTACCTTCGGGTTCACTAGAGGTTGTGTTCCTTCGGGATCACTAGAGGATGTGTACCTTCGGGTTCACTAGAGGTTGTGTTCCTTCGGGTTCACAGGAGGTTGTGTTCCTTCGGGTTCACAGGAGGTTGTGTTCCTTCGGGTTCACCAGAGGTTGTGCTCCTTCGACTACATAGAGGTTGTGTTCCTTCGGGATCACCAGAGGTAAGAGTTCCTTCGGGGCTCTAGAGGTTTGTGGACACCCATAACCAACTGTAGGGTGAGTATAACCATTCCCCTATGAAAGTATGTTAGATATGTATGCCTTATGTTGATGCACTTACAGGACTTGGATCATAAAGTATGTTAGATTTGACAGTTGGACAAAATTCAGTAAAACATGCAATACTACGTGGAAGCTACTACAGGTCCCGTGATGCCATCGAGGATTCTTCTTATCATTCGCCAGCACATTCTTTCCTTTACCTGAAAAACATAAAAGATGAAAGGATGAGTAATTATATTACTCAGTAAGTGACCCCACTACCGGAGTCAGGCTAGGCACCAAAGTCCTTTAAGTGCGTCAAACATAAGACATGCATATCTAACATACTTTTATAGGGAAATGGTTATACTCGCCCTACAGTTGGTTATGAATGTCCACAAACCTCTAGAGCTCTGAAGGAAACTCTTACCTCTAGTGATCCCGAAGGAACACAAACCTCTAATGTACTCAAAGGAGCACAACCTCTGGTGAACCCGAAGGAACACAACCTCTAGTGAACCCAAAGGAACACATCCTCTAGTGATCCTGTAACGACCCCAAATACTTGAGGTAAATTCTCCTAATAAATTAAATTAAGTCATTATGCATAAAAAGGAAATTATAATTATTCCTATGCATTTATGTATTTATTTAGGTTAAGTAGAAAGTTTCAAAATTTGCATTTATGGTGATTAGAGAATCTTAGGTGGAGTTAAAAATGTTGGGATTGGGTAGAGGATGATTTTATTCTCATTTTTATTTTGGGGCAAATAGAATAAAATAGATAAATTTGGTAGGAGTGGGGTTGAATAAAGGGTATTTTCTTTATTTGGTTGAAGAAACAAAAAGGGAAAAAAATTGGAATTTATGGTTTAAGGAGGGAGAGGGATTAGGGTTTAGTTTAAACCCACCCTCCTCGTTTTCCGTGTAGTCAAAAAGAAAAGGAAAAAGAAAAAAAAGTTATCTCTCTCTCCCTCTCTTCGCCGCCTCTCTCCTCTTTCCCTCCCCATTGGCCGCCGCCGTCGCCGCCGCTTCCAATCCCCTTTGCCTCCGCCATCTCTCTCTCGGCTCTCGCTCTCTCGCTCGAATCTCGTTTCTCGCTCGGGTTTCGCTCTCGCTCGGAATTTGGCTCTCGGCAGCGGTTCCTTTCTTGTCCGACCAGAACAATACTCTTAAGTGAGTATCTCAAACCCGAGTGGGTTAGTTGCATATTTTTTTGTGGATATTTGGGAATTTTGAATTAATTGGTACATCTTAATAGGTGATTGGCGATTGTTTTAGTCCGTAGGATCGGAGGAAGCTACGAGTTGGATCACGTTCGGGTAAGGACTCTCTTGAACAAATTTTAGGTTGCTTAGACTAGACTTGTAGGCTAACTTAAGTTGGGGGAATTTTATTCCCAGTTTATTGTGGAGTTGATACAAGAGAGGCAGTGTGGTTATTTTATGGACCGATCCTCAGGTAAGTGATCTTACTACCTGAACCGCTTTCGGGCCATCTGTTTAGTTGCCATGAAGTAGTAAATTACTAAAGCCCTTATGATATAGCATGCTTGTATGAGATTCCCATGTCTAAAAGTTGTATGTGCCTAATAATGCATAAGCCTATGCCATGATATGTTATGAATAGTATAGTATTTTAATGTATGAATCCATGGAATGGAATGAGTATGAATTTGATTGTTTATGTTTCATGAGTAGAGTTGCCTCCCCTATATTGGTTGGGCGTTCACAGGAGGTTGTGTTCCTTCGGGATCACTAGAGGATGTGTACCTTCGGGTTCACTAGAGGTTGTGTTCCTTCGGGTGCACTAGAGATTGTGTTCCTTCGGGTTCACAGGAGGTTGTGTTCCTTCGGGATCACTAGAGGATGTGTACCTTCGGGTTCACTAGAGGTTGTGTTCCTTCGGGTGCACTAAAGGTTGTGTTCCTTCGGGTTCAAAGGAGGTTGTTTTCCTTCGGGTTCACCAGAGGTTGTGCTCTTTCGAGTACATTCCAGGTTTGTGTTTCTTTGGGATCACCAGAGGTAAGAGTTTCCTTCGGGGCTCTAGAGGTTTGTGGACATCCATAACCAACTGTAGGGCGAGTATAACCATTTTCTCTATGAAAGTATGTTAGATATGTATGCCTTATGTTTGACGCACTTAAAGGACTTAGGTGCCTAGCCCGACTCCAGGTAGTGGGGTCACTTACTGAGTAATATAATTACTCATCCTTTTATCTTATATGTTTTTCAGGTAAGGGTAAGAACGTGCTGGCGAATGACAAGAAGAATCCTTGATGGCATCACGGGACCCGTAGTAGTTTCCGCTTAGCATTTCATGTTTTACTGAGTTTTGTCCAATGTTTGCTTTAAGACTCGTCTTTTATTCGATATGTGGATTTCTGTTTCATGAATTTTATTGATTTTACTAGGGGTACCCCGAACCAAAATTTCTTTTATATATGTTTTGCATTGTTTTCTTGAATTACTAAAATAGAAATTCTTCATAAAAAGCATTGTTTCTCCTTTACTAGTCAACTTAGTGTCTTTCTTGAATTTTGCATGCATTGGGTAATGGTCCGATTAGGTTGGGTAAGTCGGGTCGTTACAGATCCCGAAGGAACACATCCTCTAGTGATCCCGAAGGAACACAACCTCCTGTGGACACCCAACCAACGTAGGGGAGTCACCTCTACTTATTATACATAAAGAATCAAGTTCATACTCATTCCATTCCATGGATTCATACATGAATAATACTGTTCATAAACATTTCATGGCATAGGCTTATGCACTATCAGGCACATACAACTTTTAGACATGGGAATTTTCACAAGCATGCTATATCGTAAGAGGCTTTAGAAATCTACTACATCATGGCAACTAAACATATGGCCCGAAGGCGGTTTAGGTAGTAAGATCACTTACCTGAGGATTAATCCATAAAATTAACCACACTGCAACTCTTGCAAAAACTCCTGAACAAACTGGGAATAAAATTCTATTAATTTAAGTTAGTCCACAAGTCTAGTCTATCATAAGCAACCTCAAAAATTTGTTCGAGAGAGTCCTTACCCGAACGTGACCAAACTCGTAGCTTCCTCCGACCCTACGGACTAAAACAATCGCCGATCACCTATTAAGATGTACCAATTAATTCGTATTACCCAAATATTTACCAAAATATGCAACTAACCCACTCCGGTTTGAGATACTCACTTAGGGGTACTGATCTGGTCGGGCAAGCAAGTAACCGCAGCCGAGAACACGCTTCTGAGCTAGAGCGAGAGCTGAGCGAAAGAACGAGAGTCGAGCGAGAGCGAGAGCGAGAGCCCGAGAGTCAACGAGATAGCGAGAGTCTGAGAGCTTGCGGGCGGTTTCGGCGAGGGAGAGCGTGAGTCGAGCAGGAGAGCAAGAGGCAGCGAGAGAGCGAGAGCCCGAGAGTGAGAGAGCGATTCCGGCGCGGGAGAGCGTGAGGCGAGCGGGAGAACGTGAGCGCAGGAGAGCGTGAGGCGAGCGGGAGAACATGAGCGCGGGAGAGGGGGAGGGCGAGAGACAGCGAGAGCGAGAAACCGACAGTGTTACTCTGGCGTGAGACAGCGATACCCGGACGTGAAACTTCTGGAAACGACTGGCAGTGGAGAGAGAGATGGCGGGGGCAGAGGGGGACTGGAAGGAAGCGGCGGCAGCGGTAGACGGGGAAGAAAGGAGGAGAGAGAGGCGGCGGAGAGAGAGAGAGAGGGATGACTTTTCCTTTTCTTTTTTTTTTTTGACTGCACGCCAACCGAGGAGGGTGGGTTTAAACTAAACCCTAATTCCTCCCCTTCCTTAAACCATTAATTCCAATTTTTCCCTTTTTGTTTCTTCAACCAAATAAAATAAAATCTCCTTTATTCAACTCCAATCCCACCAAATTTATTTATTTTATTTTATTTGCCCCAAAATAAAATTATCCTTTACCAATTCCCAACAATTTCCTTAACTCCACCTAAGACTCTCCAACCACCATAAATGCTAATTTTGAAACTTTCCTCCTTAACCTAAATAAATACATAAATACATATAAATAAATATAATTTCCTTTTTATGCATAATGACTTAAATTAATTTACTAGGAGGATTTACGTTAATGATTTGGGGTTGTTACATGCCTTCACTCATTAGTTTAAGCTTTTGGGTCAATCAACGATTTAATATGGTATCAAAGCAAATGGTTCAAGGAGATCTTGTGTTCAAACTCTGACATTGTTGTTTTCCTCCTCAATTAAAATTGATTTAATAAAGGAGTGGTAGACAAATTGGCATCGCCAAATTATGAGAGTGAGGGTTGTGAGGCATTTTCATCTTGTTTATGCAAGATCCTCAACCTACTTGGTTAAGATGGTGTTTACTTGGAGTCATCTCACTTTTGGGCCGAATATACCCAACTAGACTTCATAGAGGTTACAATATTAGATAAACAAGAAATGTAACTCGATGTATCTTATAAGGATTGTAAAATCTCTTCATCATTATTTTTAAATGAGTTGTCTCAACTATTAAGATTAATCAAAATCATCATTAACTAATCTATAAATTTTATAATATTACACGTTTGTGTTAGAAAAACCTCCCACTTCTACTGCAAAAATAAGAAAAAAAAAAAAACAATAAAACTTGAAACACAAAAAGTTACATGGAAAACTCCAAATTTGGAGAAAATCCACGACCCACTAGAAAGAACCCACTATGTAAAAAATTGTTACAATCACACATAATAATTCTGTCTCCCAATTCTAATTACAAAAGCATTCTCTCAAAACTTTTATACTACTCACACACATTTTTTCCCATTCTCAAACTAGAGAATACAAAATTGAATTTAACTAAAGTTAGCTTGCCTAAGCTCAGTAGACCTAAACTTAAAATATTTCTAACTAGGACAACTTAAAACTAGAGGCATAGACTCCAATGTGGGACAAATTGCACTTCTAATATTTTGCCCATAAATTCAACAAATCCCACCTTGGCAAGATATTTGAAGAATTCACAGCTTTGCTACGTCAATTGTCTTCACAAATAATCATAATTCTCAACTCAGAGAATTATACCTCACTCCAACATTAAAAGTAAACCATTCAGAATACCACATTCCAATATTTTTCTTTTTCGGCACATGCAAATAGACCTTGCATATTTATGGTGCAACTTCCACCTACTTGGCTCACCTAGAAGTCCTTCCGTCATCAACATAACTTCCACCACACACTTCGCATAATCGCCAAGTCAATGTCCATGTGCAAACTTGTGGAACCGCTAACATCACATCCTCTATCATGGTAATGCAGACATATCACGAGGATGAATATTGCCTTATTTCAATGGATGAGATTGTCATCTTCTATGACGACAGAGATAATATTAGCATCTGACTTGAAGCTTTTTGACAAACAACCTCTGTTAGGACAATCCTTTTTCATGTGTTTAGACTGTCCACATTCCCTGCAAACCGTTTTTTGCACGAATACTCTCTTCTTTGCTGGAATTGCTCTAGAATAGAAAAAAGAAATAGAAAAAAAATTATATAATAATTTAAAGTTTAGGAATATTTTGAGGTGAGAAATGATAAATAAAAATTTTGGATAGTAAAAGAAACAAAACTCACATTAGCTTAATTCTTAAAAAAATAAAACATAAAACTAAAATTGAGCTAACATAATTAATTTTTTAAAAAAATCAAAATTTTCTAAATATATTTTCAAAATTTGCTTGAAATTTCATAGAAATGGGGAAAACAAAAATTCCCCTACTTAAATTTTGAACCCATCAAAATCTCAAAATTCCCATTAAAATCTCGAGATTTTGATGGAAAATTTCCACCATGGGTTTAAAAATATTTTTTTATAGACAGAAAAAACAAATTGGGAGTTGATATATATATATATATATATTAATCTCTTCTTCTTTTGTTGAAAATTCAAACCCACGTGTGAACAGATTAAGAGAGTAACATATTGATTGAGATTATAGGTTTAAACTAGTGTTTTATATGTTTAAAACTAGTGTGTTATATTTGCTCAAGAAGTTTGGTGGGTGTCATCATTATATCTTTGAACCAATTTGCCAAAACCCATTTTCCTTTCCCATTTTTAGTCCATGAATTTTGTAGAATATATAGGTATGTTATTTGGCCTTGAATTTTCAAAATTTACAATTTTAATTCTAAGTTGTATTTTTCTAGACTTACTTCCTGAATTGTTGACAATAAGTGTATTAAGTTCCAAAGTTTTCAACTTATAAGTTTTTTTAAAAAATCACTGAAGTATTTTTTTTATTAATTTAAATAATTTCATAAAATTTTCAATTAGAAAAACAATTTTGGAGAGAAGATATAATATTTTATTTAAAATGCATACCATATAATTATTTAAATAAGAATAAAAATTACTTCGAAAACTTTTTAAACCTATTCTTAAAAATTCAAAAATTAAAACGATACATTTTGTAAACTCGGTGACCAAATACACCTATTCTTAAGAATTCGAAAACTAAATATAAACTCAATGACTAAATACATATTCTTCCCAATTCAAAAAAAAAAAAAAAAAAATCAAAGTCAGAAAGGTTGTGACATAATGAAAAATAAAAAATGAAATTGTGCAGAACGATGAAATATTCTATTTTAAAAATATCTCAAAACTTGACAAATTTAATATTGAACAAAGCTCCCTCCCTTGCCTCTTGTCCTCTATATAAAGGCAATTAGAAAGTGGAAGTGTGTCACAATCAAAACCAAAGCCAAAGAAAGCATAATAATGGCTTTGAAACATACCTTCTTTTTTGGCTTTGTTTTCCTAAACCTTGTAGTACTTTTAGAGGCTGCAGATATTCCAAGCTCTCCCATTCCCATTATAAGTCGAAGCAATTTTTCTAAAAGCTTTGTTTTTGGTTCTTCATCATCCGCATATCAGGTGTGGTTAAAACAATACCTTAATAAAAGAGATCGAAATACATTTTCAAGTGTTCAATTTAAGAAATAAGTCATTTTTGAGAAAAAAAAATACAAATATTTAACAAGTATCCAAAATAAATTTTGAAAGTGATTAGTATCTTTATTTATTTTAAACAATTCTTATGAAAAGTGTTTAATATTCTTTAAGTTAATCCTTACAATAAAACACTTCTTATTTTGGTAGATTCTCCAAAGGAATAATATTAATCTATGCATGACTCGTATTTTGATAGTATGAAGGTGCTGCTTCTAAGTATGGGAGAGGACCAAGTATTTGGGATACCTACACTCATAAACACCCTGGTTCTTTCTCTTTCTCTTTCTCTTTCTCTTTCAATATACAAAAGAAAAAATAATAATAATAAAATCTTAGGAAAAAAATAGTAAGTTATTTATTTTATTTTTTGTGAAACTACAGAGAGAATTGATGATCTCAGCAATGGAGATTTAGCTGTCGATCAATACCATCGCTACAAGGTTTGTGGGATATTGACTTCAATTTTTAGATCTCAATTAATTTTTATACCTTAGCGACTTAATTTACATATGGATGATATATATATACATTTCTCTAAATTCTTTTTAATTTGATAAATGTTGGATGAAATTAATTGATTAATTTTTTTTTTTTTTTTTTTGTGTATAATATAGGAAGATGTTGCCATTATGGAAAATATAGGTTTTGATGCTTACAGATTCTCAATTTCATGGTCTAGAGTCTTGCCAAGTAAGGATTTAAATATCACTCAACATATGTAAAAGAACTACCTTCAAATTTTATATTTTTTTTAGTTTAAAAAGAAAATAGGAAATTATAAATTTTGAAAATTATAAATTTTGAAAATTATAAACGATAATATTTCTCTAATTTGAACAAAATTCAACTGATTAATTAAAATATATATCCTGGATGAATAAAACTTCAAAATTAATTCCATGTTCCTTATTAGTTTTTGCTTAAAGTTAGGACATTTTTGTTTGCATAAGCTATTTTATACGTGTGTATGTGTGATAATATATATATTGAGATATTTTCGACTCTATTATATATAATTTCACTTTCACACATACAAAAGTCAATGATTTTACATCAAAACACTTATTATAAGGACAATCTAGGAATAATTTTGTGACTTTATTATATTTATATCTATACTATATTAGAATGTTTTTTTTAAAAAAAAAACTTTTGGATTACTATATGCTTACTTTAATAGTTAAAATTACAAACATACCATTTACATTGATTATTTATAATTTTTTAAAATATTTATTCAATGAATAATTAATTAAATGTTTAGATTAAAATATTTCTAACTAAGTGCAATTTCTCTTTCATTATTTGAAGCAATTAATTATTTAAAATTTAAGTGAAAGTGGGAATGAACATTTTTTTTTAAAGTAACAACACTATAAAGGAGTTATTATTTATTTATTATAATTTTATATAAACATGATATTTAAAAAAAATTAACAAAATAAATACTTATGACTTTAAATTTATATTTATCTGATAAATTTATTTTGGTTTTGTTTTTCTTTAATTAAATGATAATATTTAGTTTTTTTAAATTCTATATAATGGTATCTCAAAAAAAGAAAAAAAAAATAATATATATATATATATATAATGAAATTTTCAAATAAATATGCATAATTAACATTTAAATTAATAAAATAATATTTAAATAAAAGAAAATTTATTTTAAATGACAAATCTATTGAAAATATTTACAAATAATAGCAAAATATCATAGTTTATCTCCAATAAACCATGATAAATTACTATCTGTGTCTATCATGACACAGATATACATAGATAATAGTCTATCGCAGTCTATCATAGATAGACAATAAATTTTTGTTATATTTGTAAATATTTTAATTATTTTTCAATATTTGAAATACGGGAATAAAAGGTATAAGGTTGGTTAAAAAAAAAAAAGTATAAGGAAGTAGAAAAATTAGAGGATGAAAAACTAGAATGTAAAAAATTTTGTGAATTTATTTAAAAAATCAAAGCAATTACATTTAATTATATTCAATAATGGAATTTCAAGGGTTATGTTATGCATTTTCTTTCAACTCCTACCTATAACTATAATAAGAGCTATCATCTCTCTCTCTCTCTCTCTTTTTTTTTTCTTCACAAAAGCTTAGTTTCTCTTTCTTTCTCAATTCATTTTCTCAAAGTTAGGTATCAATTATTTTAGAGATGTTTTCAAGTTATTTTATATGATTAATATATACATTTTTATTTTTCTAATTCTTATGAATGTTAAAATTCATTTCATTCAACTTTTAGAAATAAGAAATTTAGTTTTATTGATGTAACAAAATAGTTCACCATTTTCTCATATAAAAATCTATGATCTTAACCTTATTTTTACATTGTTATAAACTTTAACTTACTTTTACATTTTTACATTGTTATAAACTTTAATCTACTTTTACATTTATTAAGCATGTCATTTTCAACTTTCAATTAGTTTCATTTGTTGTAATTAAAAAGAAATCTTTAAGTAACTAACGATCAATACATTAAGGGTATGTTTGAAATACGTTTTCAAATGTTTAATTTAAAAAATAAGTTATTTTAGAAGAAATTGGATTGTTTGGCAACCACTGAAAATAGCTTTTTAAGTATATTTTAATCCGTTTTTATAAAAAAAAGAATGAGTTTTTTTTAAAAACATTTTTTTCTTAACTCAATTCAAACATACTCTAAACAATGTCAATTACTTTTCCTATTTTAAAAAGAATTACAAATGTCATTTTCTATTTAACTTACATAAAAAAGAATATGAAGAGCTTAAACTACGTTGGAAGTGAATTCTATAAATTTATGATTTTACATTTAATTAAAATTAATAATAGGATTTGGTTTTGAAACCAAAAGTTTGGTAACTTCTACAACTCCTACAATATATGAAGGTCTCTCTTAAACTCTCTATTTATATGATTTAGTTATTTTTTCTTTTTCATTTGTTTCTTTTCATCCCATTAGTTCCTCTTCATGAAGATTTTAAATCTAGAAGATTGCATTTCTTAGTGGTGTAGCACCTTAAGTTGTAGGAATTGTAAAAAATAGTGTTACTTGTAAATAGATATATGTGTTTATATCCTAAATCAAAAGTTTTCATATGTTTATATCCTAAATCAAAAGTGATTTCTTATAAATAGTGTTACTTGTAAATAGATATATGTGTTTATAATTGTATGAAGCGGGTGGTATCAAATATGTTTTCATATTTTTGTTTATGATAAGCTTTTTTAAATTTCATTTCCTACGTAATTTTTTTAATCTAATTCATCAAGTGACTTGTTCCATCATTTTCTAACCATAAAAAAATAAATATGATTTTTGTTATTTTTTAAAATTTAAATTTAATCTTTTATATTTTTAATTAACATTTTTAAGTATTAAACAAGAAAAAAATAACTTAACACTCTTCTATGTCTCAATCATTCTTAAAATTTTACTCCTATATAAGTTTTTTTCCAATCGATTATCTTTATTTTTCTCTCACCTTCTAACCATAAAAAATAAATATGATTTCTTTATTTTTGTTTCTCATCGTATATTTTTAACTTCTAAAAAGAAATATATGTGCATTCTAAGTGGTAAAACACTAGTTTTAATAAAAGTAGTTTCTTAAACCTTTTACTTCTAAGTTTAACTTCCATCTCTTTAGATCATCTTAATTATCTTTTTGAATAATTAATTTTCAATGTTTTAAAAATATTGAGAGGGAAAGCTAAGTGGTGGTGTAAATAAAGAAGGGATTAACTACTACAATAGACTCATCAATGAACTTCTTTCCAAAGGTTGGTATATTTATCTTAATACTAAATTGATTTATTAAAACACTTTTGTGTAATTAATTAGTTTTACAAATTGTAAATTTGTAGGCATCCAATCCTATGTAACAATTTTCCATTGGGATGTTCCCCAAGCTTTAGAAGATGAATATCAAGGCTTCTTGGGTAAAGAAATTATGTGAGTAACCCTTTTCATGAAATTGTCATATTCCTCGCATAGTGACAGAAAACAAAATATCAACATTATGATATGAATTACTAATTTTCTATTACATAATATTTTCCCTAGTATTAAAAAGAAATACCATTATATTTACTCCACCAAAGGAAAAAACAACTATTCTTTCTTCTTTCTCTCTCCCTCTTTTGAGTCTAGAATACATACTTTATATTGGTTGAGCTATACTCATATTTGACATAATATTAATAATAATAACCCCTTATTCATAACATAGTGAACTTGTGGTGCTATTATCTAACATATAGTTAATGGTAAATGAATAATTATCAACAATAATGTTTCTATAGAAAAACTTATTCGGCTAATAAGAAAAAAAGTTGATTAATAAAAGCTTAAATGGCTATAATTGAAAACTATCGATAATGATATTGAAATAAAAGCTAATTAGGATAATATCCATTACGTTTATGGTTTGAATCTTTTTACTCTGAAAAAAATAAAGTTAAATTTGTTGTCCTAATAATAATAATAAAGTCAGATTTGTTTACCAACAACTTTTCTTTTAAACCCAACTTCTCCCCTGCCAAATATTACATGTAAATATCCCAAAGCTTAATTTCTATTTCTATTTAAAATTTTCGCTAAATCTTAAAGACGAATTTGTTAGAAAGAGGAAATTGAGAGAAATTGTAAATAGACAACCATATTTCTTTTTTTAAAAAAATATATTATCCATTTAAAAAAAATACAGGTGTCTCAAAGGAAGGAAATGATATAACATGAATATTAATTGCAGAAATGATTATCGAGACTTTGCTGATCTTTGCTTCAAAGAATTTGGTGATAGAGTGAAACATTGGATCACCTTTAACGAGCAATACGTCTTCACCATAAATGGCTATGCAACGGGGGCCTTTGCACCAGGCAGATGCTCTTCCTGGCAACCATTTAATTGTCTTGGTGGAGATTCTGGGACTGAACCATACCGTGTCGGTCACCACCAAATTCTTGCACATGCTACTGCTGTTAAACTTTACAAGTCTAAATATCAGGTACTAATTCTCCCTCTTATTATATGGCCAACACATATTTGCTTCATGTATTACCCGACAATTAATAAGCTATTTTATTTTGGTTAATTCCTTGCATAATACCTAAAACTCAAATTTTAGGTTAAAAAGGTTAAGGTAAATTTAATTATTATTTCATATACTTTTCAACCATTTTGTCATATGGGATTTGTAGGCACACCAAAATGGTGAAATTGGGGTGACATTGTTTTCGGATTGGTTTGTCCCATATTCAAGTAGTGACGAAGACAAAAATGCTACATCTCGAGCTCTTGATTTTTCTCTTGGTTGGTAAGTAAAATTAAGGGGTAATTGTTCAAAATGTGCAAATATGATGCAATGCAAAAAAATCTGCAGATATAGCAAAATTTAGATTCTATTTTTGAAATTTATCAATGATAGACCATATCAATAGTAGGGGTCTATCAATGATAAACCATATCGTTGATAGAAGTCTAGCAATGATCGAGTCTATCATTGAAAGATTTTGCTATATTTGTAATTTTTTAAAAATATTGCTATACATTTAATTATTATCCCTAAAAGCCAACGCAATTATCCTAAAATATTAATGTTGGTTTTCATTTTCAATTTATTTGTAACGACCCGACTTCGTAGGACTTAAACTAGGTCGTCACTATATGTATGCATACATCTCAAACAAACCATTTTTCATGATTTTGCTAAAAAAATCTAGGAAACATCATTAAGGTAAATAAAACATAAAAATCGAGGAAACATCATTAAGGTAAATAAAACATGAAAACTCATGCGCAAGTAACCTCACTACTGAGGTCAGGCTAAACACTTATATCCAACAAGTGCATCATAGGACATGCATAAAAAACTAATTATGGATGACCATCTAGTGAGCATCGTACTAGTGGGACATGCATAAAAAACTAATCCCTGATGGCCATTTAGTGAGCGATTTAACCCAACCTAACACGCATCTAGTGGCTCGAAGGTTCACAAACGTAGTAATGCACTTGTCAACACCCGGAACATAGTAAGAAACTCGTAGGTTTCTAGTAACGTAGTAGGAAACCTGTAGGCTTTTGGTAATATAGTAAGAAACTCGTAGGCTTTTGGTAATATATTAATTAAAAATATATTTCTCAAAGTCCTACACATAACCCTATCATTCACATGCTAGTATCATCATATACAAAGAAATAGTTCTAATAGAACTATTCTAAATTGCATGGCACAAGGAAAAATTCTAATATTAAGATTACTTACCTTGGAGTTAGGTTCAAATAGCTATTAGAAGACCTAAAACATGACCCAAACTTACCGTAAATTTCTAAGCTTATTCTCAATGACAATTATTCCAAATGTAATGCAAACAATTTTGTTTGTTCCAAACCCACCTCCAACCTCCCAAAACATTGCAACTCCAAGCCACCTACTAAGATTTAACCATTAGAACTTAAAATCCAAGGTGAGATATTAATTGGGTAACAAGAACAACAAGAAAACCCAACAAAAACTTACCAAAATAAGCCACAAATCAATCTTGATCCAAAATACTCACCCAACAACGTAGATCCGACAATTGGCAGTGGACTACGGTGGTGGCAAAGGACTGGAGAACTCAGACGACGAGGCGAGCAGCTGTGGTGACGGCTAACTAAAGCTCGACGACGACAATTGGCCGAAAACGGCAGTAGTGGGGCAGAATGAGCGGCAGAATCGACGACAGCGGCGCGAATCGAGTGGCGGTTGGAGAGGAGTGACGAGCGACGGTGTTTGCGTGAATCTCAGTGGTGGCTGCAAACGGCGTCGGCCGGATTGACGGGAGAGAGAGAGAAATGACCCGATTGAGAGAGACGTCGGTTGAAGAAGGAAAAAAAAAAACTTTTCCTTTTTCCTTTTTTTGCACGTACTTCCAGGTATTTTAAAACCCTAATATTTTTTTTAAATGGTAAAACTGCTAAAAATATTTACTAGTAATACCAAAATACACGTCATAGACTACTATCTTTGTCCACAGTGAAATTTTGCTATATTTATAAATATTTTGGTTCATTTTGCTATATTTTAAAAGTATCTTACTTTATTATATATATTTACTTTTCCTTCTCCAAAACACAATATAAAACTTTAATTTTTTTTCTCATCAAATCAAATCCTTCCCCCTTCCACCAAAATAATATATTTAAATTATTCCCTAATCCACAATTTTACCAACTTAACCCAAATTTTCAAAATAATTTCACAATAACCTAAAACTAAATTCAATTTTCCACCAATTGAATTAACCAAATCTTTTATCACGCTTACCTTAAATTGAATTATTTCCTCAACACCAAACCAATTAAACCTCAAAATTCAAACAATTAGCCAAAATAATTCAAGATAATTAATTTAAAATATTTTAAAATTTTGAGGTGTCACATTATTGCTACCTTAAAATTATCAAATTACATTATTTTATCCGAACTATTTAAATGTTATTTTTGTAGGTTCTTGCATCCAATAGTGTATGGAGATTATCCAGCCAGCATGAGAGCTCTTGTGAAGGAGAGATTGCTTAATTTCACAAAGGAAGAGACTAGTTTGATCTTACAGTCCTATGATTTTATTGGAATAAATTATTATACATCTAATTATGCACAAAACATTCCTAATGTTGATCCTGACAAACCAAGCCTCTTGACTGATCCACATGCCAATACTTCAAGTATGCTTTTAAATGGATCAAAATCCAAAATGCTATCTTTTGTTTTAAAATAACTATTCTTTCTACGTTTTTACATTTTTTTTCTCATTGCATGTAAAACATTTGACTTTCTCTAATTTGACTTTGTTAAATGTGTTTTTGGAGTGCAGCGGATCGCAATGGAGTTTCCATTGGTCCAAAGGTAATCAATGTCTAAAATTTCATTGAATCGAAAGTGTTTTTTTTTTTTTTTTTTTTTTTTTTTGGGAGAAAATTCGTACAAAAAGTATAGTTAACAATATTGTACATTTTTCAACCATGTATTGAATTATATTTTTTTCGGTTTTACTGTTTGAAATCTAAATTAATTATATGTAATTTTCCTCTTTATCAAATAATTTTCTAATTTTGTAGGTGAATGGATCATCTTGGCTTGCAGTTTATCCGGAAGGGCTAAAAGATCTAATGATACATATAAAAGACAATTATAAAAATCCATCTATCTACATCACAGAAAATGGTATTAAAAAGAGTTTTACTTTTTACATTAATAATAATAATAAAAAAATTATATTATCATGTTGAATTATCTTATTCATTAATTAAATTTTTTATTACAGGATATCTCGACTTTGATAGCCTCAATATTTCTAAATTAATCAAGGACGAGGGTAGAGTTAAATACTACCAACAACATCTCAATAAACTTCATGAATCAATTAGGTGAGTAATTAGATAAAAAGAATTACTTAAATGAATTCGAAATAGATTATTTTATTGTTGTTTATATAATTACTTTTTTAGTCATTTAATGATATTTTGCAGCAAATTGAAGATGTTAATTACTGATATATTTTGGAAAATATTGTAGTGATGGTGTAGATATAAAGGGATTCTTTGCATGGTCATTATTGGACGATTTTGAATGGGCGAGTGGATACACCATGCGCTTTGGTCTCGTCTACATTGATTTCAAACATCATTTGCAAAGATTCCCAAAACTTTCTGCAAATTGGTTCAAGCATTTCCTACGTACCTGAAGATGATTCACAAACCCCTCCAACCAATTTACTAATACAATATTATTCTAATAATGTTGTTTTGCTTTTCATATTGCAATCTTCTCATCTTAATGTTAATGCTTTCTGTTGGACATTCAATAAAACAAATTAGGTTTATTGTACTATATCGATTGATAATATATATGCTAGTCTAATTCACCATTTCACATATATATATATATATATATTTTATAAAAAAAAACCATCTGCCATCTTGAATTGAATTTCATGATTTGAGTTGTTTGAGAATGATTGAGTTTGGACTAAAGTTGGAAAAGACAAACATAAAAGTAATTAATAAAATAATATAAGAAAGTACGTTTTGTTTTTAATATTTTACCATACATGTTCAATTTACTAGATACCATGGATACCTATTTTAAAACCACTTGTAAATAACCACATGTATTTTTTAAATGTTATGTGAGATCCTTTTCCAACGTGAAATTCTCAACGTGCCCTTCAAGATAGTGCCTCTTTTAGATTTACCATTTTTGGTTCATATCTTAATTTTTATTTTCATACTAACTGTCTGTTTGGGTTAGGGTTGGCAAAAAAAAAAAAAAAAAAAAAAAACTCATAAAAATTGTCACACCCCATCCCAGATATATACCTAGGAGTGAGTGAGAAACTGCACTCTCTATATAACATATTGAAACTAGATGTCAGTTAAATCTCAAATAGAAACACCATTGCTATTAAAATATTTGAAAACATACAATCTTCTTCTACCTCCCTCCGATGTTTAGCTTCGAAATGGACTCAACTCAAGCTCTAGAATGTAATCAAAACAATTGAATTCTCGGTCCACTTATATATATACCACCAACTTAACCTCCATTTCGTTTCTATACAATAATCTATTCGACGCATACCTTCTATGTTTGGCTTCAGCAACGCAAGCCTACTTGAGCTAAACATCGGTCCACTTATACATATACCAAGCAGGCTTGCGTTGCTAAAGCCAAACATAGAAGGTATGCGTCGAATAGATTATTGTATAGAAATGAAATGGAGGTTAAGTCGGTGGTATATATATAAGTGGACCGAGAATTCAATTGTTTTGATTACATTCCAGAGCTTGAGTTGAGTCCATTTCGAAGCTAAACATCGGAGGGAGGTAGAAGAAGATTGTATGTTTTCAAATATTTTAATAGCAATGGTGTTTCTATTTGAGATTTAACTGGCATCTAGTTTCAATATGTTATATAGAGAGTGCAGTTTCTCATTCACTCCTAGGTATAAGGTGTATCTGGGATGGGGTGTGACAATTTGGTATCAGAGCCATATCAACATCCTTATTATCTCATGGAAAATAACTAACTCTTGTTGTGACAAAGCACAACTTAACTCTTTCATATTCCAGTACAAATTCTCATTTCTAATCACAGATAAATGTCTAGTCATCATGTTTCACGAATTTGCAAACTATCGAGTGCCTTCACATTCTGTTCCTCAGCACCGAATTCGATTATGTCAACATTACCATGTGCCTTCACACGAAGTCCCTCAGCACTGGTATCCAATCAAATCTCCGCTCAAGTGCCTTCACTCAAGGTCCCTCAACACGAGCTAGTATGTGATGGATTTCATGTTTCACTCAAAGTCCCTCAGCATTGAAATCCATTCCAATTAACTATTCAAGTGCTTTCACGCGTGGTCCCTCAGCACTGAATTTCATGTTCACAATCACTTAGGCTTTCACCATAAGGTCCCTCAGCCATATTTACATTTAGACAATAAAGTTAGTTTCCTTTAAATTTACTGGCATAACATACTCACTATGAATACTACAGAGTACCATAATTTCTTACCAATTAATTATACTAAAAGTAACCACAAGATATAGTAGAAAGTCACTCACAACTTGTCTCGGTTCTAAGTGGATTATAAGCCTCCCCGAGTTCTTCCTGGCCTGAGGAGCGACACCCAGCGAGACTTCAACGAGAATTGTGAGACGCAAAGCCCCTCTTGCGTTATAGCGACACTTGTTCTGCTGCATCTGTAGTATTGCTGAGAGAGCGAGAATTGGGTCAGGGAATCCCAAGTTTGACTGGGTAGTGGGTCAAACCGAGGACACTCTCTAGGTACTCGTCCAGGGATGGGGCGGGGACGGGGAAGGTATCCTTGCCCTAGCCCCGACCCCAACCCTGCTTTGATTTATCCCCGACCTATATATATATATATATATATATATGTCTCGCTCTATTTATTGGTAGTAATTTGGTTCTGCATTTGAACTCGCAGTCTCGCTCGCTCTTGCCGTCTCGCTCTCGCTCTATCTCGCGGAATGGGTCCCCACGGGGACCTGTTTTTCGGACAAGGAATCTTCGCCCCCGTCCCCGCCTACAAATGGCATGGGCGGGGATTGGGGTAAATTCCCCCCCCCCCCCCCCCCCCAAGGGCGGGGATGGGGAACCCAGGTGTGCCCCGCCCTGCCCCCGTTGTCAACCCTACTTTGGGTTAGCTTCTTCATGGACTCTTAAACAATATTAGATAAAAAGAGATTCATCTTACACCCAATTGACAATGATAGAAGTAGCTCCACATATCTTATAATGTCGTTAGCTAGATATTTTTCAATGTTGGAATCTCAACAAAGTTGGCAAATATTTAACAATAAAAAAAAAGGGTATTGAAGGTCATTGTTATTTCTTAATAGAAAATAAAATATAAAGAAAGTCAATTTCTAGGCTCCACATTGAGCAATTTCAGCTTTTTGTAACAATTGAATGAAATTGTGTTGAGTGTACCTTCCCTCCTGTCACGTGGGTGAAAGACTGAAGCATGAGTGTGTATATATTTTTTTTTGTGAAACCCCATGCAGCGTCAAGGTACTCCCTTGACCAACCTTCTTTTTCCAACCTTATCGTACCCAAGGGAGGCTAGAGTGCCTTCCCAATCCCTCGTTGAGGCTTACACCTTGGACTATCTTGTTGATGGGACAAGGATGACACACAAGAACACTTAGTGACAATGCCCATAAAAAAAACTTCTTTCGCTGACTAACTTTGGCCATCAAGAATGGATTAAAACCGCGTTATTTTCATTTAGGATTTTCTTGATGGATAATGCCCCGTAAGATATAGGTATTCATTGATGACCTTTGACCGTCAAGGAAAAGCCCAAAAACAACTTCATTTTGGGCTTTTATTTTTCCTTTCCTTTTCAGTTTTCAAGACAACTGTGAAGCCCCATCTCTTTGGTCTTCTTCTGACGTCCTACATTATAGTATTTAGGCTAATTTGGGAAAATTGTCTTTAAATCATGTTCATTCCGTTAAA
The DNA here is from genome assembly GCA_030954485.1 of Citrullus mucosospermus. Classification (NCBI taxonomy): domain Eukaryota; kingdom Viridiplantae; phylum Streptophyta; class Magnoliopsida; order Cucurbitales; family Cucurbitaceae; genus Citrullus; species Citrullus mucosospermus. Next base: position 26,455,676 of record CM062057.1, read on the forward strand.
TTTAAATTTAGTAGGACTTGTTACGTATCAATTTTAATTTAGAGAATTGAAATTTAGTTTAGGTTGTCAAGTTAGCCAAATTAAATTTCTTAAAAATGTTAGAAATTAAAATCTTTAATCTCAAAGTTTCGTTGTGGATTTTAATTTAGATTTTGGTCATCTTAAAAAGGAATTATGGGCTTAAGGAATTTATCAAGGTTTCCTTTTATTATTTTGGACATTTTTCTTTTTTATAAGGGAATTGATTTTATAAGGAAAAAAGAAAGGAACTCTAGCCCCAAATCTCTCTTTCTCTTCCTCTCTTTCACGTGCAACCCTATGTTCCTCTCTCACAATCGCCTACAACAAACACTGACCAGCACCCTTTTGTCGTCGTCGCTCGTGTTGTTGACCGACGTCGGCCTACAGAATTCCGCCAGTCGATCCGTTTAGTTGCACCTCAGCTAGTCGTGTCTCCTTTCCTCTCCCACGCACCGCCAGCGGCCGCCATCGTCGTCGAGATCCACGTGCAACATCAGCTTAGCAGTCCGATTTTCCCTGTACTGACGTTCATTCGTGTAGACCCACGATTTCAACACTTTCGATAGGGTTCAACGGTGTTTTCCTCCCTTTCGGGAAGATTCGACACTTAACCATTGAATTTTGGTGTTGGATTTGAAAGACAACATCAGCTCAGTAGTCCGAATTTAAGGTCCTTTTGATTGGTCTCTTGTAAGGATCTGTTGTATACCTTAATAAGGAGTTAAGCATTTCGTTGTTTAAAATGAATGGTTGAATTATTTATTATTTTTTTTTTTTAAAGTTGTATGGTTAGAGAGGAGATAAAATTAAACAATGATTATATGAATAAATTGAAATTTAGAATGTGATTGATCTAAGTGTGATTTGTGCTTAATTAATCAAGCAAATGGGCATGATTAGCCTGCAAAATAATTTAAAACTGCAACAGCAACTATGAAAAATCATATTAAAGTGGCTGTCAATTTTACTGTTTTCTTATTAAAGTGGCTGTTTTTTTGGTATTCATCACATTAACCTCAGAACAAGCTAGAATTTCATAAAAAAATTTCATTCTTAATGCCCTAAGGTAGTTCCTTGCTCGAGTTTGGTTTATTTGTCTTAAAGTAGGGCTAAGGAGAAGTTAAGTTAATTGGAGTAGGGTGGTTGGAATGGAAAATTGTGTTGATACGTTTGGTTGAACTAATTTTAGGATAGACGGGAAGTTGAAAAGCTTACAACCCAACAAACTCTTGCTTTTGACTGTGTGTGACCATCTACTTTTAAAACGGTATATAATTAGATAACTAGACACCTTATCAATGGCGGCTTATATCCAAAAAAAATTAAGCAATGGATTATGATAAAATGCGATAGACTTCTGTTGGAGCAGTAGATAAATTTGAAAGCAATATAGAACAATAAGTAATTAAAGAAGATATTTTATTGCAAATTTATTAGGTTTGCTTTTGGCGTCGATAACATTAGAATATGATAGAGCAAATATCATCTTCAGGTTCTTAGGAAATGGTGGAACCAATGAGCCGATAGTTTTTGGATTCTTATCAAGTGGTGTTTGAAGTCAACGTAGACGAGACCAAAGCGTATGGTGTATCCACTTGACCATTCAAAATCGTCCAATAATGACCATGAAAAGAATCCCTTTATCCTTACACCAGCCCTACAATATTTTTCAAAATATATATATATATACACACAAAAATCTTAGTATATATATAACAAAAATTACAAATTAATATATATATATATATATATAGTTACTCACTTGATTGATTCATATAGTTTAGCGAGATGTTGACGGTAGTATTTAACTCTACCCTCATCCTTGAGTAATTTGGCAACGTCGGGGCTATCATAGTCGAGATATCCTATCATCAAAAAATAGTTAATAAATAAGATAATTCTGGGTATATACACACAAAAAAAAAAAACATGAAGTTTCTTTTAATACCATTTTCTGTGATGTAGATGATTGGATCTTTATAATGATGCTTTATATGTATCATAAGATCTTTTAGTCCTTCTGGATAAACTGCAAGCCAAGATGATGCATTCACCTACAAGATTAATATTGATACATAAGTAAAAAAAATTATTTGATTAAAAAGAAAATGACATAAAATTATTTTGAATTTCTACATGATTGAGAAATGTTCGTTATTGTTATTGTTAAAGTTTTCACTTGGAAGGAAGTTTACACGTTGGTTACCTTTGGTCCAATTGAGACTCCATTACGATCAGCTACAATCCAAAGACATTGCACAAAGTCAAATTAGAGAATTTAAAATATTAAAAATGGATATTGGGTGGATTTTGATCAACTTAATTGCATACTTGAAGTATTGGCATGTGAATCAGTCAAGGAGCTTGGTTTGTTAGGATCAACATGGAACATGTTTTCTGCATAATTGGATGTATAGTAATTTATTCCAATAAAATCATAGGACCCTGTGATCAAAATAGTTTCTTCCTTTGTGAAATTAGGCAGTCTATCCTTCACAAGAACTCTCATCGTAACCGGATAATCTCCATGGACTATTGGATGCAAAAACCTACCAAACATTTATTAATTTTGTCAAATAATTTGAACAGAATGTTGAGAGATAAAAATATAATAATAGAAAACTAATTTTCATATGTTAATTTAGTTACCATCCAAGAGAAAAATCAAGAGCTCGACGTGCAGCACTTTCGTCCAGTGTTTTATTTGAATATGGGACAAACCAATCCGAATACAATGTGACCCCAATCTCACCTTGTTGGTGTGCCTACAATAATCCATGTTCAAAAATGGTTCAAAAGGCATGAAATAATTAACTTTTTTTTTTTTTTTTTTTTTTTTTTGGTGTTTTATAGTTTCACTTCTCGAGAAAGTTTTGTCGATATTCATCGTCTTATTAGCCGAATATGAAGTAAATATGTGTTGTAATAATTAGAGAGGGGAAACCTGATATTTAGATTTATAAACTTTAACGGCAATGGCATGTGCAAGAATTTGGTGGTGGGCAACAATGTATGGTTCTGTCCCTGAATCTCCACCTAGGCAATTAAGTTGTTGCCAAGAAGAGCATCTGCCTGGCGCGAAAGCTCCCGTCGCATAACCATTTGTGATGAAGACGTATTGTTCATTAAATGTGATCCAATGTTTTACTCTATGTCCAAACTCCTTGAAGCAAAGCTCAGCAAAGTCTCGATAATCATATCTGTAATTAATTTTCACAATTAATATTTTTTTTTTCTTGCTAAGACATAAATTACATTTTGTTTTTAAATACACTCGGTTGAACAATTTATTTGAATTCTAGTTGATATTACCAAAATTAAGAAAGCCGAGAAAAAAAGTTACTTACAAAATTTCACGACTCATGAAGCCTTGATATTCATCTTGTAAAGCTTGAGGAACGTCCCAATGGAAAATTGTAACATAGGGTTTGATGCCTACAAATTTAGAATTGTAAATATTGATTCAAATCAAAGCCAACACATAAAAATTACATAAAAGTGGTTTAAAGAATCTAATATTGAGATAATACCAACCTCTTGAATGGAGTGCATTGATCAGCCTATGGTAGTAGTTAATTCCTTCTAGATTCACACCACCACTAAGTTTTCCCTCTGAATATAATATATACATAAATATATTTAAAATGGATGACAGAAGTCCATTAATTTGAATCATGTTTAAGAAAAAGAATTAGGATACGTTAAAAGTGGACAATAAGATCTCTTAAAACATATATTTGTTAAGTTCAACAACACATGGGACGTGTTAGGAAAAACCTTAGCTTTGGCCTTCTTAAAATTGTCCTTCATTATTCTTGAATTTTATAATTACACATATTAGTTTGAAAATTTACAATATAAAATTCCAATTAAGGTAGAAGACTTTACATATATGTTGAATGATATTTAAATTTCTTACTTGGTAAGACTCTGGACCAGGAAATTGAAAATCTGTAAGCATCAAAACCTATACGGTGCATAATGTTAACATCTTCCTGCATTATACATGAAGAATTGTTAATAAAACATGCATGATATATAATTATGTACGTAAAATGATTTTCTTAAGTTTTGTATAGGCAACATATGTTCCACAGACCTCGTAGCGGTGGTATTGATCAACAGCTAAATCTCCATTACTGTGATCAGCAATTCTCTCTGCAATTGCACGAAAATTCAATAAGAGGGAGTGTTATTTATATTATTTTAAGTGTGTGAGAGAGAGAGAGAGAGAGAAAGAAAATTAAACCTGGGTGTTGATGAGTGTAGTTATCCCAAATACTTGGTCCTTTGCCATGCTTAAAAGCAGCACCTTCATACTATATAAAAAGAAGAATTATGAATGTATATATATTGCGTAATGGCATTAATTTAGGTAAATTAAGTTTAGAATTTGGAGAATATTGGAAAATAAAAAGTACCTGATAAGCAGCAGATGAAGAACCAAAAACAAAGCCTGGAGGGAAGTTGGTTCGGCCTAGAGTGGGAATGGGAGAGCTTGGTTCATCTGTGGCCTCCAAAACTACGACAAGGATAAGCAAAACAAACCCAACAAACAACCTATTATCTTTCAAACCCATCATCATCATCATTATTATCATATATTTCATACAATTTCCCAATACACTTCCACTTCATCCTAACTTCCTTTATATACACATCCATCCACCTTTTTTTTAACATTTAACTCCCACGTTTTTTTTTCCCATTTAATCTTTCTATTTATGTATATTTTCTAATTTGTTCAAAGTTGTTAGTGGCCTTGGGCGTCGAGAATCCAAATAAAATATTACAAATTCTCCACATCTCACATGTTGGAACTGACTTGGAAATAAATCTATATGTAGTTTTTGTTTGAGATGCTAAGTTAAATTAGGATGTTTGGAGTTACTATGTTTTTGAAGTTAAGAAGTTCGTCGTTGACGAGTAGAATTATTTTGTTTGAATTAAAAAGTCTACGTTTTAAGTGTAAAGTTGAGTTATTTTTCTTTTTCTTTATGCAAGCCTAATCTATTTTAAAATATTTTTACCGATCAAGTTTTTTTTTTTTTTAGTATGTGATCAATTGTGTTGGTTGTTAGAGTTAATCATTGGAGATTATTGACAGAATTGGAAGTTTGAGTTCGACGTTTTCGAAAATAGCTTAGTATGTGTTAATGACCAAGAGATATGTATTAATATTTATATTGAAAAAAAAAATGAAAAAGGAAAAAAATTGCTTAAGTAACGATAATTGTTGAGACACTTGTGTATAATATTTGCTAATAATGTTATAAAATTATTGTCTGAATGGCACTTTTTCTTCTTCATTCCATTAGTATTTGTATTTCTTTTTCAAGTGTTTGAAGATTTTTATTAGAGAGACTAAGGACGTGTTTGATTTAAGTGTTTAATTTTGAAAAAAAGGTCATTTTGAAAAGGATTAGAGTACTTGGCAACCACTCAAACTAGTTTTTTAAAAAACGAGTTTATGAAATAAGTTTGTTTGTGATCAACACTTGAAATTATCTTTTAGAAAAATTGTTTTTGAGTGTTTAAGGGATAAATCTCTCTATAATTTGTATAATACATAAAAATTACTTAAATACCCTTACGAATCCTCTACCTCACCTTCACCAAGGTTGTAGCTGGTTACCATTGCCCTCCACTCGCCACCTCCTACGACCACTAGCGGATAATCCATTTGAAAGCTTAATTCAGCGTTCTAATTGAATGATCGGCTTAGCAAATTCCTTAGGCTTAATGTGATTGGTTAGGTTAACTAGGATGCGTTCATCTAGTTAATTTCACTAATTTGATAATTTGGACACTCGCCTGGCGTTTCTACGCAAGTGGGCTAAGGTTGAAACAAATAGGAATTAATTTCATAGGTCGGTGATCAAGTTATAATTGGGGAATAGCTCTGAAGCCTAAACTAGGTTTTTAATTATTCGAACTCAATCAATCTAATTTTCTGCAATTTAAAATTTCTCGCATTTAACAAAATTTCTTCAAAACCCCCCTTTAGTTACCATCGAGCAAATAACTGTTTGATAGAGAAATTCATAGGTTTCCTGTATTCGACCTGGTCTTGTTGCTACTACGATTTGGTGAGAATGATTAAAATATTTGGGGCTGCATTAGGCGACGAATTCCACCTTCCAAAGAGTCGTTGTTAGACAATTCCTTTGGCTTGTCAATGGCTCAGAGACATGTGATAGTCCACGTGGTGGAGGAACCACTTCCTCGAAATTCGTGCCCAAGTAGACTAGAGTTTTTAGTGTCTAAACTTGCTAGTAGTTCTTTTCAACTTTAGCAAGAGACTCAGACCCAGCTACAAATCATGGCTGACCATGTTGCCTAGCTGATCGAGGCCGTGTAGAGATTGGAAAGCCCACAAGAGCCACCTATCCTTTGTACCAATGAGGTCGAGTTCCTTGTAGAGTACTACACCTCAAGTGATGATGAGGACGTCATGCCATGCTTATCGGTTTGCGAAGTTAAGGAGGGTCCTAAGCCTAAACCCAACGAAATCCAGGTGATAGAATTAGAGGTCGAAAGACCTCGCCTTGTTCTAACTTCTGATATTTCGTATATTTTTAATTTTCCTCCTTAAATTCTCATGAGTCTGTTGAGTCTTTTATTTCTTTAATTTCCCTTGAGCCTTTTGATTCTTTCTTTTTACCATTTTTCAGATATTCCAAAAAATCCAAATTTGACCTGTCTGGTGGCCTTAAAAAACAAAGAAACTTGTTTGGCTTTGAAAGCTACATCAATTCAAGCAAGAAGGGGCTGAAGAAGTACAAAAACTTCTATATGCCTTGACAAGGGATGGGTCACATCCAACAACTGATGTTAAAAATTTTCGCTTCGTAGAGACATCCAGGTGATTATATTTACTTCCTTTCTTTACTGCTTTCTAAATTAGCTTCTTGTTTTTCTTTTGTAGGACCCGACCCTAGAAAAACAAAAGAAGAGAATCAATTGAAGCAGCGAGCCCTTTCACCACATCTCAGAGACCAGAGTGCGGAAATAATATCAGGGGAGGTTTTCTGTTCCCTTAACTCTTTTATTTCATTATGCTTAAATTAGAGATACATTAGGGACAATGTATCATTTTGGGTTGGGGGTGGTGGAATGCATGTCCGGCAAGACCGAGTATCATTTAGGGGACAATGTATCATTTTTTTAAATGAGATTTTTTAAAATCTAATTCATTTAAAAAAACCTTAGTAAAAAATTCAATTTACCGTTAGGATCTTACTAGTAAATGGAAAAAAGAGTCTACACTTTGAAATTGAAGTTTAATGGAGATTCTTACATTTGTAGATAAAAAAAGTAACTAAGAATTAAATATATTTATAAACTATAACAACTAATTTTGATAAAAAAAATATTTATAAAAGAGACTAGGAACGTGTTTGGTTCAAGTTGGTTTTAGAGAAACACTTGAAATTATCTTTTAGAAAAATTGTTTTTGAGTGTTTAATGGTTAATCTCTCTATAATTTGTACAATATATAAAATTACTTAAATACCCTTACGAGTCCTCTACCTCATCTTCACCATGGTTGTCGTCGGTTACCATTGCCCTCTGCTCGCCAACTCCTGTGACCACTACTAGTAACCTACTGCAACAATCAATTCCAGGTGGTCGTCTCTGGCGACCACCACCACCAACTTTGACAGCCACCTCCAATGACCACTCTCTAACGTCCACCACGAGCACCCACCACCAACAACCAACTCCGGCAGCATCTCGATCTAGCCAATAATAAAAGTGCTAAGATGATAATAATATAATATTATCTCTTTCTTAGATCTTGTTCAAACAACAAATAATATTGTTTTGCCAAAAAAAAAAAAAAAAAAAATTATGACACTAGATTTCCACACATTGTTTGAGTAAACATGAGCAGCTCAACTAAGACAAGCAGCCATGTGAAACTATCTGTACCACCTAAAAATAATGTTTTGCAACTCGTTTATCAAAAGAAGGTTTTAAATTATTAGGATACTAAATTTAATCCTTTCAATATTCTTTTTCTCCCACATTTTTCTTATTTATATATAAAATTCAACTTATACAGACTATTTGTATAAATTACAGAGTAAACAATCAAAATAAATAATTTATTTATTGAAAAATCAGAACTATAGGTTGGTTTTAATAGTAGCTCCAACCTTTAAAAGTTTCATTTTAATTTTTCTTATGTAACTTGCATGTATTTGTTCATTCTGAAATATTTTATTTTGATTATATTAGATAATAATTAGATCCATCTGCAACTCAAAAAAAGAAATTAGATTCAAATACTCAAATAAAATTATTATTGGTTAAATTATAAATTAAGGGCCTAAAATTTAAGGTTTATATTTATTTAGTTTTTGAACTTTATAAGTGTCTAATAGATTTCTAAACTTGTATTTTTATATCTAATAAACTTTTAACTTTGTATCAATAGATCTTAGTCAAATTCAAAATTTGTAAGAATTATTTAATCTGGTAACATAATTATTCCACTTTGATTTTGCATCTTCATCTATAAATTTTAAGAATCCAAAAACATAGGGATGAGCTTGATAATTTAAAAAGATCAAATACCAATAAAATTGTGGTTTAATATTAGTAACATTACTAAAATCTTTTATGGACAATTGTTTCCATGAAGAAGCAACTTTTTAAATCTTTAATTATCCCTCCAAGTGCTTCTTGAACTATGTGTTCTTGTGTTCTTTTTTAACATGTGCCATTATATTGGTTCCTTATTATTATTATCCAAGTTTAAATTTTAAATTATCTTTTTCTTTCATATCAAAATAGCCACTAGTTTATTTTAACTATTTTCAATTTATTTTAATGATAAGACATTTACTATCAATTACATTGATTGATGGTTAAATTCTTTTACATTAAAGATATATATATATATATATATATATATATATATATATATATATATATATCCACTCTATGTACATTGAACTTAAAAATCATCAAAAGCATTAGAATTATTATTAATATCATATAAATTTTATTAAAAACAAATAATTAGACTCATGTGAATTTAAGTTGGAAGCAATATACTTTTATGAATTTAAATAATTAAAAAGTATGAAAACATGGGCAAATTTATTTTTAAATAATATTTACCTTATACTTTTGTTTTCCATTAAATTTTGTATTTTTGTAACAACCCCACTTTTTATAATTAATTTGGGTCATTACTATATGCGTGCATAACTTCAAATCAAAATCTTTTTTGATGCGATGAATCAAAATCCAACAGTTTTAATTTCGAGAAGAATTTTATCAAAATGTTAATTCATAAAACAAATAAAAAATTCTTTGTTCGGGATCCCCTTGAAACAAAACACAAAATGATAAATGAAACCGAATAGCATTAAACTAATGGAACCTAATTCAATTTCATAAGATGGAGGGCTATCTAGGTGAACTTGTTAACTCTTCCTATCGTAGGCCTAGATGTACATAGCACAACATAAGCATAGGCAATGAACCCGAAGGCACACAAACATAGGCAGTGATCTTGGAGGAACACACACATAGGCATAGATAGTCAACCGACTGAAGGAACATACAATCGTAGGCACATAAACTGAACTTGAAGCTTCACAAACATGAGATAGCCCAATAGGAAAGTTAATAGTCACCACTTTATTTAGCATGCATCAAACAAACAATGGATCCCATACATACACATCGTAAACTCATGAAATTCAACATGCTCCTAGTGCATCCTTGATCATGAAACATAGAAATCTCACATAAATCCTTATAGTATGGTTCAAAAAAATTCGTTTGGCACAAATTGTTCCATAAAAACTAAGGTGCTTGGCTCAAGGACAAACCAGTAGTAAGCCACTTACCTTGAATTGGATCCAAACGAAAGAAAAATTCCTATGAAAAAATTGAATCAACTCCTACTATATAAACCCACAATATAAACCAAAATTAACGTTAAACCTTCAAGGAATGACTTCAATCAAAATTATATTTAACCCAAATGTCTCCAAACAACTTACCAAACACGTGCTTCGATCCAAAACCACTTCTAAATTCAATCAAATAGTCCAATTTGAACCTAAACCACAACCAAGAATTATTATAAACTTAATTTTCACCAATTAATCTCAATTAAAAAGGGCACAAAGTGTTAAAACTCACTGAAACTCACCAAAAACAAACTTTGACTCTTGCCGACAGTAGGCTAACACTTTCAACAATCTGAATCTATGCTCCAAGCCCTATGGGCAAATAGAATTTAACCCAAAAAAAACTTGGTGGGTATTCAAGATTAAACCATAATGCTTTAAAATACCACAACTTCACCAAGAAAACACCAATTTCTAGTCACACCCGGCAACTTACAGCTAGTGGCAGATGAACAACGACTGGGCACTGGCGGCTGGCGACGGTGGTCGAACAACGACCAATGGATGAACGGGTCTAGTGGAAGATGGAATTCGTCATCCAATTCTGCTTCAAATAATTAACTGTTCTTACCTAAACCATAGTAGTGGCAAAACCGAGTTGAACACACGGAGCCAAAGAATTTCTCAATTGAATTACTAACAGTCTTTAGTCACTAAATGGGGGTTTTAAAGTTGAATAAATATATGAAGAAAACCTAGCTTGGATTGTTGCAGAATTCTCTTATTCAAGTACTCGATCATTGAATTCTCATCACTCTAATTGAATATTTGTTTACACTTCACCAAATTAATTAGAAAAACTAATTAGTCATCCTAATTGTCTAATTAATCCAAATTGAATTGATGATAGACATGCGAATTCAAAATTGTTCTAATTGCATTAAGATCTAGGGCAATGTCAAGTTGAATATCTAATTTTCAAGCACCTAACTAAATATTCCTTCGATTCAATCCTAGGTTGGTTAGAACATTACTCCTCGTTATAGATTTGCAAGCTATCCTGACCTATAACTTTCTAGAGATCAACACAAGATTAAATGTCATGTATCAAGCATTAATCTAAAGCCATAATCGTACAATCCACAAGCATCTAATAATATGATTACAATCCAATAAAGATCAAAACTGAATCTAACAAATACAGGCAAATTTGATTTCAAATTCTCACAAGGTACATGAAAAAGGGTAAAATCCTAAAAGAACCCAGCTAGAGAATGTTACCTTAGCTCATCATTGACATGGGATAAGTTTGGATACATGGAGGATGAGAAAAATGAGTGAAGAGTAGAGAGAAATCAGACTAATATCGGCTAGAATTGCAGAGTGAATGACCTAAAAAACAGTGTATTCCTTTTTATATCGTGGTCGGAGCGTTGCAGCCTTATCGTTAATCTGAGTGCGACACTGTGTGTTTTGCACAAATACTGCCCTCTCAAGAAACAGTGCCAAGCATGGTGCCATAGGGCGCTACAATGCTATGTCTGCAAGAGAAAAAGTGTCATTTTGACATTCTCTTTCCCGGTTGATGCAATTAAGCTTTGTTTTGGCCGTTTGAGCTCCATTTCATTAATGCCATATTCTACCTTTCAGGTGCTCGAAACCTATAAACTCACCCAATAAACATGTAAAACCAAGTAACGACCTTGGATTAAGTGGAGTAAGAAAACACATTTACGATGCTATCATTTGGCAGAAGGAAGAAGAAGGGGATGCATGAGAGATTTTTTTCCTTTTCCTTTTCAGTGCATGCTTCTCGAGGGACCGTTAACACACACACATACTGACAGTACCGTAAATGTAATATCTTGCTCTGCTTAATTCAAGATTATTCATTGGTTTTACTTGTTTATTTGGCTATTTTACAAATATCAAGTACCTTTGATGTAAAACGGGGCGCTAGCAATAAATTGGAGCTAAAACGGACCGAAACGAAATTCTATTGCATCAACTAGGAAAGAGAACTCCAAAAAGACTAATTGCCCCTAAAGCCACAGTGCAGCGGCACCATTGTGACGCTTTTTTCCACTGCCCGAGAGCTCCGCAATAAAGATTCATAAACAGTTTGTTTATAGTTGATTGAGTGCACTAGTTGGATGTTCTAGAATTTCAACGGTTTTTTTGTATACTTTTATTACATTTGAGTTTACGTTCATTCATATGGTTGCATATTTTTTCTATTCTATTCTTCTATTTTGCAATTCAAGGTACTACAGGTGAATTAGTAACATATATATATATATATATATACATACACATGAGATTTGTCAGGAATAATCTAAAGGGATAAAAGTTTTTGCGAAAGAACTTTCGAAGGATTTAAAATTGTTGGTAAAGAAGTATTTACGAAGGCTTAAAATTTTTTGAAAATAGCAACCTTTAATAATAATTAAAAATCTTCGAAAAAGTCCATTTGACAATAAATAATTATCAATAAAAAATTTGACAATTAACGAAGGCATGTGAACTTTAGAAAATAATAATTTTCGAAGATTAATAAAATTTTGAAAAATAAAAATTTTCAAAGGTTAGTAAATCTTTGAAAAAAAATTTCGACGGCATCTATTTCGACACTTTTCAAAGATTAAGATAACTTTTGAAAAAAGTTGTATTGAAGGTCTATTAAAGATTTTTTCAAAAGTTGTGACCTTCGAAAATGGTCAACTTTGTTGTAGGGGTAGTTTAAGATTTTAAAACTTTTTCTCTATTATGCAAAATAAATAAATAAATAAATAAACGTTCACGTGTTAAGATGATAATAATATACACTTATCTCTTTCTTAGATCTTGTTCAAACTATCTTAGATCTTGTTCAAACTATATGTGGGATGTTCATGAAAGAAAACCCTAAGACAGCATGTGCAACCAACTCTACCAGCCAAATTTTAAAAATAAAAACCTAACTTTAGATTAAATTTTAGAAATATTAGTAAAAAGTAGATAACAAACAAAGAAATTTAGATGGAAAAGAATGTTTATAAGCTTAATTTGAAAAATTAGAAACTAGTAATCAATTAAACGAGGCCGAAATTGTATATATATATAAATATCAAACAACCCAGACTACCCAACTCGAATAATAAGAGTTGGGTTGGGTTGGGTTAACTTTTTTTATATTTTTCGAGTTGGGTTAGGTATTAGGTTGCAATTTTGAAAAATTTGGGTTGACCCAACCGAACCCGAATTTCTAATATTAATATTAAAAAGAAATATTTATGTGTGTGTATATATATACTATAAGTTTAAGTTAAGAACTATTTCATACATTTATCTTGCATCAACGCATTTTACATTTTATCTTGGATCAATGGATATGTAACAATCCCAACTCTATTAAATAAATATGATTGTTTATCATGTATGAAAAGGGAAAAATATGATTGTTTATTTACGCATTTATTTAAGCCAAGATGGAAATTTCAAAATTTGAGTTTAAGGAAATTTTTGGGATTTAGAAAAGGATAATTTTATCTTGGGACAAGTAAAATAAGTGATTAAATTTTGATAAGATTGAATAATTGAATTAAATCTTAGTTGTAGAAGATTTTATTGGATTTTATTTGATTTGATTTTATTTGGTGGAAAAGGAAAAAGGGAAAAGTGGAAGGAATAAGGAATTAGGGTTTTGTTTATTTAAACCCTCGGTTTGCGTGCCATTTTAAAAAAAAAAAAAAAAAGAGAAAAGGAAAAGATTTTTCTCTCTCTCTCCCTCCCTCGCGCCGGCACCCCCTTCCCCCTCGATTTTCCTTCTTCTTCTTCTTCTTCTTCTCCTTCCAGCAGCCGCCGGGTTTCTCTCTCCCTCACGTCGACCGAACCAGCGCCGCCGCCGCCGGGTTTCTCTCTCCCTCGCGTCGACTGAACCGCCGCCGTCGGTTTTCTCTCTCCCGCGTCCGCAGCAGCAGCGCCGCCGCTGATCGGCAGCTTCCTCCCTCCCTCGCGTCCAGCAGCGCCGCCGCCTCCCAGCGTCAGCCGCTGCCGCCGCTGGTTCTCTCTCGCGCCGCCGGTCCTCTTCCGCCGCCGCTTCAGTCAAACGCTCGCCCGACTGCTCGTCACCGAACCGGTAACGTTTGGGTGACCGGAAGTTGCGTTGGGTAGAAAGGATTGGAGACAACTGCGAGTTAAGCCACGTTTGGGAATTTTACCAGAACTGCCGCGTATTTAATTCGTTGGAGTAATCCTCAGGTAAGTGGTCTTACTACCTGAACCGCCTACCCGCCATATGTTTAGTCGCCATGAGTAGAATTTCTAAGCCCCAGGTGACATAGTATGCTTGTATGAGTTTCCCATGTTTAAAGGATGTATGTGAATGATTATGAGATTCCCATGCTTAGTGGATATAAGTGAGTGATGATGCATGTGCTTATAATATGAGATGTTTCAAAAAGTACTGTTTATGTATGAATGTATGGGATGAAAGGAGCGACGCCTTAATTGACCCATAAGGTGGGTAGTGGTAACTCCCCTACGTCGGTTGGATGTTCACCAGAGGTTGTGTTCCTTCGGGTTCACCAGATATTGTGGTCCTTCGGGGTCACCAGAGGTTGTGTACCTTCGGGTTCACCAGAGGTTGTGTACCTTCGGGTTCACCAGAGGTTGTGGTCCTTCGGGGTCACCAGAGGTTGTGTTCCTTCGGGTTCACCAGAGGTTTGTGGTCTTCCGGGATCACCAGAGGTTTTGTGTTCCTTCGGGATCACCAGAGGTAGGAGTTCCTTCGGGGCTCCAGAGGTTAGTGAACATCCAAAGCCAACGGTAGGGCGGGTATAACCAGTTCCCTATAAAAGTATGTTTGAAATGCATGTCTTATTGTTGTTGCACTTAAAGGACTTGAGTGCCTAGCTCGGCTCCGGTAGTGGGGTCACTTACTGAGTAATAAAATTACTCATCCTTTCATCTTATATTTTTTTCAGGTAAGGGAAAGAACATGCTGGCGAATGACAAGAGGAATCCTTGATGACATCACGGGACCCGTAGTAGCTTCCGCTTAGTACTGCATGTTTTTAAAGAGTTTTGATCAATAGTCAAAATTTTGTTTTGAGGCTCGTCTTTTATCTTGTATGTGGATTCCCGCTCATGATACTTTATTGATTTTATTAGGGGTACCCCGAACCAAAACTCTTTTATATGGTTATTCATTGTTTTCTTTGGTTAAATAAACAAAAATTTCCATAAGTAGCATTGTTTCTTTCTTACTACTCAGCATCGTGTCTTTTCTTGAAATTTGCATACATTGAGTAATGGTCTGATTAGGATGTATTAGTCGGGTCGTTACAGTTGGTATCAGAGCCCAGAGTTTTGGGTTCTGTAGACTGACTTACTAAGTAAGTCGAGGGGTTCCCATGATCATCAGGAGGTCCTTGGTCATCGCCAGGTACGCGTTCTTCTAATACATGTCTTTAGAACGTTACATGTTTAACCGTGTTTGGATACCTTGAAGTGATACCGTTAGCAAGGAGATTGATGGTGTTTAATTGTCCGTAAATCAGGAATGGATCGTGGAGGTAGGGGAAGAGGTAGAGGCAGGAGAGGTAGGGCAAGGGGTATGCCAAACCCCCAAGTCCAGGACCCTATGGAGCAAGATGCCCCTGTACCACAAGGACCTCCACCGCAGCAGGATCCCGTTGGGCAGGAGGAGCAGGGGACCAGGGCTAGAGGACGGCCTCGTAACGTGCCCGAGCCGCCCCAGGCACAAGTTCCGCCAGTGGCCCAAACCGATTTCACTGCAGTAGCAGCTCAGATAGGGGAGACTGTTACCGCCACCTTGTTGAGCAAGATCCAGGAATTAACTCGCGCCGCTGTGGCAGAGCAGTTAGCTCAACAACCCCCCGTACCTCAGGCACCGGAGCAGCCAATTCCGCCCCCTCAAGCGCCGGCCCAGCATCAGCCTTACCAGGATTTATCTCCAGAAGCAAAACATTTGCGGGACTTCAGGAAGTACAATCCGCGCACTTTTGGCGGGTCATTGAAGGACCCTACCAAGGCGGAGATGTGGCTATCGTCCATTGAGACCATCTTTCGATATATGAAGTGCCCAGAGGACCAGAAACTTCAGTGTGCGGTATTTGTCTTGACCGATGACGCCGAGATCTGGTGGCAGTCGGCAGAAAGGTCCGTGGTTACCACAGGAGGATTGATTACCTGGGCTCAGTTCAAGGAGAGATTCTATGAGAAATACTTCTCCACCAATACAAGGTACAATAAGCGGTTAGAGTTCATGAGGCTGAAGCAAGGAGTCATGTCCGTTGAGGAGTATGAGCAGGAGTTTACCAAGCTGTCCCGTTTCGCCCCCAAGATGGTGGCTACTGAGGAAGACAAGACGGAATGCTTTGTCCAAGGTCTGAAGGATGGGTTAAGGGGTCTCGTGCACGCCCTGGAACCCAGCAGTTATGCAGCAGCGTTTCGGGCAGCAGTGAGGATTGACTCCCGTGCCGGAGAAGAATACATCAAAGCGGTGTCCTCAGGACCCTCCTCAGGCCAGAAAAGGAAGTTTGAGCAGAAAGCCCCAGAATTTCCTCCAAAGAACCGGGCAGACAGGCCCATACAGCACTTTAGACAGCAGCCTTCGGCCTCAGGCTTAGTGGAGAGAGAAAAGCCAGTGTGTGGTTCCTGTGGAAAAAGTCACTGGGGGAGATGTTTAGCAGGATCCGGAGTTTGTTTTCGGTGTGGCCAGGAGGGGCACGTGTCTAGCAGGTGTCCAAGAAAGGGAGCAGCAGATGGTAAGGGGCAGTATGCAAGCACCTCCCGGGGGGACTCTGGCAGAATGCAGCAACAGCATGGTCGGGCCTATGCCACGACTCGGCAGGAGGCTGACAAGGCAGGCACGGTGGTAACAGGTATGCTTCCTATTTTGGGGTATCATGCCCTAGTGTTGTTTGACTCAGGCTCGTCACACTCGTTTATTTCTGCCGTGTTCGTTGAGCATGCTGTGCTAGAGTTAGAACCCCTGCCTTTTGTATTATCGGTCTCTACCCCATCGGGGGAGATCTTGTTGGCAAAAGAGAAGATAAAAGCCTGTCGGGTAGAAATAGCAAATCGAGAGTTAGAGGTTACCTTAATTGTCTTGGCCATGCGGGACTTCGACGTTATTTTAGGCATGGACTGGTTGGCTGCTAACCATGCCAGTATAGACTGTGCGAGAAAGGAAGTGATTTTCACTCCTCCGTCAGGGCCTAACTTCAAATTTAAGGGAGCGGGGACGGTGGTCCTACCCAAGGTCATTTCGGCTCTAAAGGTCCGCAGACTACTTAACCAGGGTACCTGGAGTATTCTGGCCAGTGTGGTAGACGTAAGAGAAGATGAGGCTACCCTGACTTCAGAACCTGTGGTACGAGACTATCCGGACGTTTTTCCAGAGGACCTCCCAGGTTTACCACCAGTTAGGGAGATTGATTTCACCATAGAGGTGGAGCCCGGTACGGTTCCCATATCCAAGGCTCCTTATCGTATGGCTCCAGCAGAGCTGAGAGAGCTGAAGGTGCAGCTGCAAGAGTTGCTTGACAAGGGCTTTATTCGGCCGAGTGTGTCGCCTTGGGGGGCACCAGTGTTATTCGTGAAGAAGAAGGATGGTTCGCTACGCCTTTGCATCGACTACAGAGAGCTGAACAAGGTGACTATCAAAAATAAATACCCTCTCCCCAGAATTGACGATCTATTCGACCAGTTGCAGGGAGCCACAGTTTTCTCAAAGATTGACCTTCGGTCAGGATATCATCAGTTGAGAATAAAGGGCAGCGACGTTCCTAAGACCGCTTTTCGTTCCCGTTATGGACACTATGAATTCATCGTTATGTCCTTTGGTCTGACAAATGCCCCTGCAGTATTCATGGATCTAATGAACCGGGTGTTCAAGGACTTTCTTGACACTTTCGTCATCGTATTCATCGATGATATTCTGATATATTCGAAGACGGAGGAAGAGCACGAGGAGCATCTGCGAAAGGTTCTCGAAACCTTAAGGGTACATAAGTTGTATGCCAAGTTTTCAAAGTGCGAATTCTGGTTGAAGCAGGTATCCTTTTTAGGGCATGTGGTGTCCAAGGATGGTGTCTCAGTAGATCCTGCCAAGATAGAGGCGGTTACGAGCTGGCCCCGCCCTACGACAGCTAGTGAAGTACGCAGTTTTCTGGGTTTAGCGGGCTACTACCGTCGGTTTGTGAAAGATTTCTCTCGTATAGCCGTGCCGTTGACTCAGTTGACCAGGAAGGGCAATTCTTTTGTTTGGAGTAAGGCCTGTGAAGAGAGCTTCCAAGATCTCAAGAAGAGGTTAGTGTCTGCACCAGTACTTACCGTTCCGGATGGATCAGGGAGTTTTGTTGTGTACAGTGATGCTTCCAAAAAGGGACTGGGTTGTGTGTTGATGCAGCACGGCAAGGTGGTCGCTTATGCATCTCGGCAGTTAAAAAGTCACGAGCAGAATTACCCGACTCACGATTTAGAGTTGGCAGCAGTCGTTTTCGCTCTGAAGATATGGAGGCACTACCTGTATGGGGAAAGGATCCAGATTTTCACAGACCGTAAGAGCTTGAAGTACTTCTTCACTCAGAAGGAGTTGAACATGAGACAGCGCAGATGGTTGGAGTTAGTAAAGGATTATGATGTGGAAATCCTGTACCATCCCGGGAAGGCAAATGTGGTGGCAGATGCCTTAAGCAGGAAGGCAGTTCATTCAGCAGCTCTGATTACAGACCAGGTTCCATTGTGCAAGGATCTTGAGCGAGCAGGTATCGCAGTGGCAATAGGAGAAGTCACTTCCCAGTTAGCTCAACTATCAGTGTATCCCACTCTGAGGCAAAGGATCATAGATGCCCAGCAGAAGGATCCGTACCTTGAGGAAAAACTTCGCCAAATGGAGTCAGGGCAGATCAGTGAGTTGTCAGTGTCCTCTGATAGTGGCCTTACCTACCACGGACGCTTGTGTGTTCCGGCAGGCAGTGTTAAAGACGAGCTGTTGTCGGAGGCTCATAACTCCCCATTTGCGATACATCCGGGCAGTACCAAGATGTATCAGGACTTGAAACGTCATTACTGGTGGCCCAATATGAAGAGGGAAGTGGCTGAATTTGTTAGTAAGTGTTTTGTTTGCCAGCAGGTGAAAGCTCCGAGGCAGAAGCAGGCAGGGCTGTTGCAACCCCTGTCGGTACCCGAGTGGAAGTGGGAGAATGTATCTATGGACTTCATTGTAGGGTTGCCTAAAACAGCGAAAGGTCACACGATGATATGGGTCATCGTGGATAGGCTCACCAAGTCAGCACATTTTATTCCAGGAAAGTCCACCTTTTCAGTAAGTAAGTGGGCGCAGATTTATGTAAGGGAAGTAGTAAGGCTGCACGGAGTGCCAGTTTCTATAGTGTCTGACAGAGACCCTCGTTTCACATCTAACTTTTGGAAGAGTCTCCAGACTGCTTTGGGCACTCGATTGGATTTTAGTACGGCTTTTCACCCCCAGACAGATGGACAAACGGAGCGCTTGAACCAGGTACTAGAGGACATGCTACGTGCCTGCGCCCTAGACTTTCCTGGTAGTTGGGACTCCCACTTACACCTGATGGAGTTTGCCTACAATAACAGTTATCAAGCTACCATTGGCATGGCGCCATTCGAAGCCTTATATGGTAAGAGTTGCAGATCTCCAGTTTGCTGGGATGAAGTTGGGGAGCGAAGACTGTTAGGGCCAGAGTTAGTACAACTCACTAACGATGCTATACGGAGGATCAGGGCAAGGATGCAGACAGCTCAGAGTAGACAGAAAAGTTACGCCGATGTAAGACGACGAGACCTGGAATTTGAGGTAGGAGAGAAGGTATTCTTGAAAGTGGCACCTATGAAAGGTGTCTTGAGATTTGGGAAAAAAGGGAAGTTAAGCCCTCGGTTCATTGGACCATTTGAGATATTGGAGCGAGTCGGCCCCGTGGCCTATCGTTTAGCCTTGCCACCGTCGCTCTCCGCAGTTCATAACGTGTTCCATGTCTCTATGCTTCGAAAGTATATGACGGATCCATCCCACGTGATCGACTTTGAGCCCTTACAGCTGAGCAAAGATTTAAGTTATGAGGAAAGGCCAGTGCAAATTCTTGCAAGAGAAGTGAAGGTTCTGCGCAACCGGGAGATAGCACTGGTGAAAGTCCTTTGGCAGAACCACCTGCGTGAGGAGGCAACGTGGGAACGAGAGGATGAGATGAGGGCAAAGCATCCAGAGTTGTTCCAAGAGTAAAAACTTTCGGGACGAAAGTTTCGTAAGGGGGGAAGAATGTAACAATCCCAACTCTATTAAATAAATATGATTGTTTATCATGTATGAAAAGGGAAAAATATGATTGTTTATTTACGCATTTATTTAAGCCAAGATGGAAATTTCAAAATTTGAGTTTAAGGAAATTTTTGGGATTTAGAAAAGGATAATTTTATCTTGGGACAAGTAAAATAAGTGATTAAATTTTGATAAGATTGAATAATTGAATTAAATCTTAGTTGTAGAAGATTTTATTGGATTTTATTTGATTTGATTTTATTTGGTGGAAAAGGAAAAAGGGAAAAGTGGAAGGAATAAGGAATTAGGGTTTTGTTTATTTAAACCCTCGGTTTGCGTGCCATTTTAAAAAAAAAAAAAAAAAGAGAAAAGGAAAAGATTTTTCTCTCTCTCTCCCTCCCTCGCGCCGGCACCCCCTTCCCCCTCGATTTTCCTTCTTCTTCTTCTTCTTCTTCTCCTTCCAGCAGCCGCCGGGTTTCTCTCTCCCTCACGTCGACCGAACCAGCGCCGCCGCCGCCGGGTTTCTCTCTCCCTCGCGTCGACTGAACCGCCGCCGTCGGTTTTCTCTCTCCCGCGTCCGCAGCAGCAGCGCCGCCGCTGATCGGCAGCTTCCTCCCTCCCTCGCGTCCAGCAGCGCCGCCGCCTCCCAGCGTCAGCCGCTGCCGCCGCTGGTTCTCTCTCGCGCCGCCGGTCCTCTTCCGCCGCCGCTTCAGTCAAACGCTCGCCCGACTGCTCGTCACCGAACCGGTAACGTTTGGGTGACCGGAAGTTGCGTTGGGTAGAAAGGATTGGAGACAACTGCGAGTTAAGCCACGTTTGGGAATTTTACCAGAACTGCCGCGTATTTAATTCGTTGGAGTAATCCTCAGGTAAGTGGTCTTACTACCTGAACCGCCTACCCGCCATATGTTTAGTCGCCATGAGTAGAATTTCTAAGCCCCAGGTGACATAGTATGCTTGTATGAGTTTCCCATGTTTAAAGGATGTATGTGAATGATTATGAGATTCCCATGCTTAGTGGATATAAGTGAGTGATGATGCATGTGCTTATAATATGAGATGTTTCAAAAAGTACTGTTTATGTATGAATGTATGGGATGAAAGGAGCGACGCCTTAATTGACCCATAAGGTGGGTAGTGGTAACTCCCCTACGTCGGTTGGATGTTCACCAGAGGTTGTGTTCCTTCGGGTTCACCAGATATTGTGGTCCTTCGGGGTCACCAGAGGTTGTGTACCTTCGGGTTCACCAGAGGTTGTGTACCTTCGGGTTCACCAGAGGTTGTGGTCCTTCGGGGTCACCAGAGGTTGTGTTCCTTCGGGTTCACCAGAGGTTTGTGGTCTTCCGGGATCACCAGAGGTTTTGTGTTCCTTCGGGATCACCAGAGGTAGGAGTTCCTTCGGGGCTCCAGAGGTTAGTGAACATCCAAAGCCAACGGTAGGGCGGGTATAACCAGTTCCCTATAAAAGTATGTTTGAAATGCATGTCTTATTGTTGTTGCACTTAAAGGACTTGAGTGCCTAGCTCGGCTCCGGTAGTGGGGTCACTTACTGAGTAATAAAATTACTCATCCTTTCATCTTATATTTTTTTCAGGTAAGGGAAAGAACATGCTGGCGAATGACAAGAGGAATCCTTGATGACATCACGGGACCCGTAGTAGCTTCCGCTTAGTACTGCATGTTTTTAAAGAGTTTTGATCAATAGTCAAAATTTTGTTTTGAGGCTCGTCTTTTATCTTGTATGTGGATTCCCGCTCATGATACTTTATTGATTTTATTAGGGGTACCCCGAACCAAAACTCTTTTATATGGTTATTCATTGTTTTCTTTGGTTAAATAAACAAAAATTTCCATAAGTAGCATTGTTTCTTTCTTACTACTCAGCATCGTGTCTTTTCTTGAAATTTGCATACATTGAGTAATGGTCTGATTAGGATGTATTAGTCGGGTCGTTACAGGATATGTCAATTAGTTAGTGTTTCATGGATATGCCAATACATTTTACCAAAAAAGAAAATAAAGGAAAAAAAAGGAAAAAAAATGCACACGCAACCCAACAACCCAACCCAATCCAACCCAACCTTGCCTATTCGGATTATTCGGGTAGCTAATCCGACCAGGTCCAGAAAATGTCCCCAACCTAACTTGTGTACACCCCTAAATCGTGGATTGTTTTTATTGAATAATGAACTTTTAAATATTTTATTTTAATTAACCTTTAAAAGAAGTTTGTGTAAAAACAACTCTGTTGTATGTTTTTGCCGTAAATATATAGGGTACAAAATGCAACGACTTACATGTATTTTGTCATCCACATATATATATTTTAAATAACAATTAGACTCGTTTTTACCTTTAAAAAAGTTTCAAAAACTTAAATAGGATTGTTACTCGTTAAACTGAACTTTAGGGTTTGTTCTTAAGCTGATATTTCATGAGCTTGCTGTGTGAGACAAGAATCGAAATAAAATAAAAGTTACCAATGGAATTAAAAAATAAAAAATAAAAAAGGCTAAGATCAAATTTAAAACATGTTGAATAATTTAATATTTTATTTATTTATTTATTTATAAAAATTTCATAAGAAAACCAGTGCTATGTTAAATTACAAAGTTAGGAGTTAATATGGTGTAGGGTTATTTTGTTTGAATTAGAAAAGCTATGTTTTGAGTGGAGAGTTGAGTTATTAAGTTAGAAGTATCTTGTGCAATTTTATGTAGCTTACAAAAGTTTGTACTATTTTAATTTTTTTTTTTTTTGAATGTCAAATTTTTCTAAAAGAATATTGTTATATACTTTGAAATAAAAATTTAAAATTTTTATTTAAAAATACTTTCACCGATTGAGTTTTTTTTTCTTATTATATGATCGATTATGTTGGTTGTTAAAATTAATCATTGGAGATACTCGAAGGAATTGGTGGTTGGAGTAAGACATTTGCGAAAATGGCTTAATATGCATTAATAACCAAGAGGTATGTATTTTGAAATTCTCCACTATTATGTATTAAAAAAAAAATAAAAAGAAAAAGTTGCTTAAGTAACTATAATCTTAGAGACATGTAAGCCACTTGTGTATAATATTTGCTAATAATGTTATAAAATTATCATTTTAGTGGCACGTATTTTTTTGTCATACATTAATATTTGTATTTCTTTTCAAAGTCATGAGTAGCTTGAGAGACGAGAAATCAAAATAAAATAAATTTATGGATTCTTCCGATCCACTCATTTTACTTGTTTCATTGTAATCTATGAAAAATATTTTTAAAAGGAAGTAAGAAGTGATTGTAAAGTGACAAATTTAAATTAGATTGAGATGCACAATAATAAGTATGGTGTAAGATCCATTTAAATATTTTTCTAAGTTGGAATAGTGTTATTTCTAATTTAAAATATTTTTAATTGGAGATCCCGCATAATAAAAATATTATTGTCATATTCAAGTGCTTTCACTTATGCCTAAACACAACTTTTCATATGTAGATGGATTTACGATAAGATTTGGAACATTTTTAAATATTTTATTATCTAAAAAATAAGACTGATAATTAAAAGAAAAAAAGATTGAAACCCAAATCTTTTTAATTCTTATGGTTTCCTAAGTTTTAATTTTTAATTTTTTTTTAGTAAAAACTTAAAATTCCATTAAAATGCGGAAATTTTGGAAAGAAATAGGTATGATATTCCGATCCAATCAGTGTCAAGGATTTGTCTTTCTTATAAAAGAATCTCAAAATTAGAATAGTATTTAAAAAAAAAAACAAAAAAAAACTTACTAGAAAACAAAGATTTGGAACCATTTTTCGCGTAAGTTTTAAGATTTATTTTTCTAATATCATAATTATAATATTAATTTTAAAAAAAATTATTTTAAATGACAAAACCATTGAAAATATTTACAAATAATAAAAAAAAACACAATCTATCTATGATAGGTCGAGATAAACCACATAGAAATAGTAGTTTGTCGTAATAAAATTTTGCTATATTTATAAATATTTTAGTTCAATTTTTTATATTTAAAAACAAACATATTTTTTAAAAAAAAAAAACTTATAACTTACGAGAAAATTATTTTTCTATAATATTTGGAATCATTAAGGAAAAAAAAAAAAGAAAAAAAAACTCATGACATACAGGAAAATAAATTTCCTGTAACATATGAAATCATTTTCGTGTTCATGTAATATTGTCGAGTTTAAACTAACTTAAATTTAAGTTTCTTATTCTTTTAGAAAAAATTTGTGGAATATTTCGCATAAAACATGAAATTTTTCAATAGGCTTTCTCTTAAAAAAAAAACTTCAATTAATTATAAATTTTCCTCCCTTAAATTTAAGTTAGTTTTTTTCAGTTTGAAGTATAAGGAAAGAAGAAGAAGAAGAAGAAAGAAGAAGAAGAAGAAGAAGAAAGCCTACGTTTTAGATTTTTTTAGCCTAAATAAAAAAAAATTAAAATAAAATAAAATAAAATAAAAAAGCCCTACTAGAAGATTTTGGGTAAAAATGCTCTTTACTTAATTCCAAATTTTTCTATCCTAAGTCTAATTTAGTTAGTTAGATTTTTCAGTTCTTCCAAAAAAAAGCCCTAAATTTAAGTTAGTTAGTTAAAATTTTGAAGTCTAAATTAAAAAATAATTAAACAAAAAAAACTTAAATGCTTACAGGAAATTTTCTTGTGGCTTTCTTTTTTTTTTCAACTTAAATTAATTCCATTTTTTCTCTTAAGGTTATGTTAGTTAAGTAGTTTTTCTCTTTCAGTTTAAATTTAAATAAAGAAAGAAACTCAAGGGATGTTTGGAGAACCGTAATAGGATAGACTTGTATTGTAATGTAATTCAAAATGAATGTTTGGATTTAGCGATTTGGGTCCGATTTGTAATACAAA
Source organism: Citrullus mucosospermus (assembly GCA_030954485.1). Lineage (NCBI taxonomy): Eukaryota > Viridiplantae > Streptophyta > Magnoliopsida > Cucurbitales > Cucurbitaceae > Citrullus > Citrullus mucosospermus. The sequence continues at coordinate 26,480,761 of CM062057.1, forward strand.
AGTCTTTTCGTTTAGACAGTTTTCAATCAAATTTTATTTTCCACCGTTTTCATGGTTTGTGATTTCTCGTTTATTTCTTCAGTGTTCATGCATTCCAATACTCCTATCATTCCAATAATCCTATACAACCCCTTAAAACCTATTAGAAGATTTCAAGTAAGCATTTTTCCATAAATCTTTAAATTCAAAAAATGGATAAATAAACAAGAAAAGTTTTTCCATAAAAATGCTTATGGAAAATCTTTCCCTAGTTTTTTTTTTTTTTTGCTCTTTTTATTAACTTAAATTAATTCCAAGATTTTGACAAGACAATTTCCCATGAAAATCTTACCGAGAAATGGAATTTACCAAAACGAAATCTAATTCATTTAAAAAAATCTTACTAATAAATTCAATTTACCTTAAGGATCTTACTAGTAAATGAAAAAAGACAGATAAAGTTGTATTTTTATTACATGGGGTTGTCCACTAAAAATATTAAAAAGTAAAAAAGAGTTAGAAAAAGAAGTTTTTAAAATAAAGGTTAATTTTGTTTACTCAAAAACTTTTTTAGTACCGTTAACTAAAATTACTTTTTAGGTTAGAAATAACAATTTTACTTTCGATTTCATTTTACTCTATCAATTTGAAATTTTATTTTAATCTTTACTATTTTATACCGACCAAAATATTCACGCGATGAGATTGTGTATTACTTTTTTTTGGCATAAATTTTCAATTTTTTTTCTTTTACTTTTATCGTGTTATTATTATTTTTAGTGTAAGGTATGAAACTTTGGATCGGTAACATTAAAGGATGAAGTAAATGCCAAATAATTATGACAGAGCTACTCAATTATTTTGGCAATTTTCTTTTAAAAAATTATGACTTTTGAAAGAGGTTAACCAAGTGCATATGTATATTTTCAAAATAGGCTAATGTTTAGGTTTACAAGATTGTTCAATATGTTGATGTATCCAATGTTTTAAATTTTCATATTTGGATCAACATTTTTATTTCAAAAACAAATGAGAATAACAACAATATTAACTACATTTTTAAGTACAACAAATGGAAGTGTACTGGATGATCTACAAATTCAATGGAGACAATACTGTAACGACCCGACTTACACAATCTAATTGGGCCATTACTCAATGCATGCAAAATTCAAGAAAAAAAACATAATGCTGAATAGTAAAGAAGAAACAATGCCTTTCATGGAAATTTCTACTTATATAAATTCAAGAAAAACAATGCATAAACATATAAAAGAAAATTTTTGGTTTGGGGTATCCCTAATAAAATCAATAAAAATTCATGAACGGAAATCCACATATCGAATAAAAAGACGAGTCTCAAAATAAACATTAGACAATGGGACAAAACTCAGTAAAACATGCAATGCTAAGCGGAAGCTACTACGGGTCCCATGATGCCATCAAGGATTCTTCTTGTCATTCGCCGGCACATTCTTTCCTTTACCTGAAAAACATATAAGAAGAAAGGATGAGTAATTATATTACTCAGTAAATGACCCCACTACTGGAGTCGAGCTAGGCACCTAAGTCCTTTAAGTGTGTCAAACATAAGACATGCATATCTAACATACTTTTATAGGGAAATGGTTATACTCGCCCTACAGTTAGTTATGGATGCCCACAAACCTCTAGAGTCCCGAAGGAAACTCTTACCTCTGGTGATCCCGAAGGAACACAAACCTCTAGTGTACTCGAAGGAGTACAACCTCTGGTGAACCCGAAGGAACACAACCTCTAGTGAACCCGAAGGAACACATACTCTAGTGATCCCAAAGGAACACAACCTCCTGTGGACACCCAACTAACGTAGGGGAGTCACCACTACTCATTATACATAATCAACCAAGTTCATACTCATTCCATTCCAGCGAGAGTCTTGCAACCGGCAGCGTTACCCTGGCGTGAGACAGCGACACCCGTCGTGAGATTCCCCGGAAACGGCCGGCGATGGAGAGAGAGAGATGGCGGGGGCAGAGGGAGACTGGGAGAGGCGGCGGAGGCGGGAGACTGGGAGGAAAAGAGGAGAGAGATGCGGCGGAGAGAGAGAGAGAGAGAGAGAGAGAGAGAATGACTTTTACTTCTCTTTTTTACTGCACGAAAAACGAGGAGGGTGAGTTTAAACTAAACCCTAATCCCTCTCCCTCCTTAAACCATAATTTTCCAATTTTTTTCCCTTTTTGTTCCTTTAACCAATTAAGGTAAAATATCCTTTATTCCACTCCACTTCTACCAAAAATATTTATTTTATTTTATGTGCCCCAAAATAGAATAAGAATAAAGTTATCCTTTACCAAAAACCCAACATTTCCTTAACTTCACCTAAGATTCTCTAACCACCATAATTACAAATTTTGAAACTTTCTACTTAACCTAAATAAATACATAATTGCATATAAATAAATAAAATCTCTTTTTATGCATAATGACTTAATTTAATTTATTAGGGGAATTTACCTCAAGGATTTGGGGTCGTTACAGAGCGGAACCCAGCGATACCACGAGAGCCCGAGAGCCTGAAAGCCTGGCCGAGGGAGAGCGGAACAACGTGAGTCCGGGGGAGCGATACACAGCGAGAGAGCGACACCACCTAGCGCGACAGCGATACTCTGGGAGACGGCAGCGTGAAACAGCGACACCCTTCACGTGAAGTCTCCGGGGAACGCACGGGAACTTGAAGGAGAGCGAGAGAGAGAGATGGCGGAGACAGAGGGAATTGGAGCGGCGGCGGCGGCGGCCAACGGGGAGGGAAGGAGGAGAGAGATGCGGCGGAGAGAGAGAGAGAATGGCTTTTACTTTTCTTTTTGACTGCACGGAAAACGAGGAGGGTGGTTTAAACTAAACCCTAATCCCTCTCCCTCCTTAAACCAAAATTTCCAAATTTTTCTCTTTTTGTTTCTTCCACCAAATAAAGAAAATATCCTTTATTCAACCTCACTCCTACCAAATTTATCTATTTTATTCCATTTGCCCCAAAAATAAGATGAGAATAAAATTATCTCCTACCCAATCCAGACATTTTCCTTAACTCCACCTAAGATTCTCCAATCACCATAAATGCTAAATCTTGCAACTTTCTACTTAGCCTAAATAAATACATAAATGCATATAAATAAATAAAATCCCTTTTTATGCATAATGACTTAATTTAATTTATTAGGAGAATTTACCTCAAGGATTTGGGGTCGTTACATTGCAACTCTTGCAAAACTCCTGAACAAACTGGGAATAAAATTCCCCTAACTTAAGTTAGTACACAAGTCTAGTCTATCATAAGCAACCTCAAAAATTTGTTCGAGAGAGTCCTTACCCGAACGTGACCAAACTCGTAGCTTCCTCTGATCCTACGGACTAAAACAATCGCCGACCACCTATTAAGATGTACCAATTAATTCAAAATTCCCAAATATCCACCAAAATATGCAACTAACCCACTCGGGTTTGAGATACTCACTTAGGGGGTACTGATCTGGTCGGACGAGCAAGAAATCGCTGCTGAGAACTAAACTCTGAGCGAAAGCGAGACCCGGGTGAGAAAGCGAGAATCGAGTGAGAGAGCGAGAATCCGAGAGCTTGTGGCTCGATTCCGGGCGAGGGGATCGTGAGTCGAGCGGGAGAGCGAGAGAGCGAGAGGCAGCGATACATCGAGAGCCCGAGAGTGTGAGGGCGATTCCGGCGCGGGAAAGCGTGAGGTGAGAGGGAGAACTTGAGCACGGGAGAGCGGGAGAGCGAGAGTCAGCGAGAGCAAGAAGCCGACAGTGTTACTCTAGCGCGAAATCACGATACTCCGATTCCTCCGAAAACGCTCGGCAATGGAGAGATAGAGATGGCGTTACTCCGAAATCAGCGTTACTCCGAAAACGCTCGGCAATGGAGAGAGAGAGATGGCGGAGGCAGAGGGGGATTGGAATGGGCAGCGACGGTGGCGGAAAACAGGGAGGAAAGGAGGAGAGAGGCGGCGGAGAGAGAGAGGGAGGGATGACTTTTCCTTTTCTTTTTTTTTTTTGACTGCACGCAAATCGAGGAAGGTGGGTTTAAACTAAACCCTAATTCCTCTCCCTCCTTAAACCATTAAGTCCAATTTTTCCCTTTTTGTTTCTTCAACCAAATAAAGTAAAATATCATTTGTTCAACTCCAATCCTATCAAATTTATTTATTTTATTTTATTTGCCCCAAAATAAAATAAAAATAAAATTATCTTTTACCAAATCCCAACATTTTCCTCAACTCCACCTAAGACTCTCTAACCACCATAAATGCAAATTTTGAAACTTTCCTCCTTAACCTGAATAAATACATAAATACATATAAATAAATATAATTTCCTTTTTATGCATAATGACTTAAATTAATTTATTAGGAGAATTTACCTCAATGATTTGGGGTCGTTACAAATACATTCTTACTTTGGCATCAACAAGATATAACTTACATTCACCAAACTATGAAATAGCTAATAATTTGAAAAATGTCAATCCATTAAATAATAATAATAAAACCAGTACCACATATGGCATTGTGACATTACTACTACTACTACTATTATTATTTTAAATGACATGTAACGACCCGACTTACTCAGCCTAATCGGACCATTACCCAATGCATGCAAAATTCAAGAAAAACACTAAGCTGACGAGTAAAGGAGGAACAATGCTTTTTACGGAAATTTTCTATTTTATTAATTCAAGAAAAATAACAATGCAAGACATATATGTAAAAGAAATCCTGGTTCGGGGTACCCCTAATAAAATCAATAAAAATCATGAAGAGAAATCCACATATAAAATATCAGTCCCAAAACCAACATTGGACACTTAGACAAAATTCAGAAAACAAAAAAAACATACTAAGCGGAAGCTACTATGGGTCTCGTGATGCCATCAAGGATTCTTCTTGTCATTCGCCACCACGTTCTTTCCCTTACCTGAAAAACATATAAGATGAAAGGATGAGTAATTAATTTACTCAGTAAGTGACCCCACTACCTGGAGTCGGGCTAAGCACCTAAGTCCTTTAAGTGCATCAACATAAGGCATACATATCTAACATACTTTCATAGGGAAATGGTTATGCTCACCCTACAGTTGGTTATGGGTATTCACAAACCTCTAGAGCCCCGAAGGAAACTCTTACCTCTGATGATCCCGAAGGAACACAACCTCTATGCACTCGAAGGAGCACAACCTCTGGTGAACTCGAAGGAGCACAACCTCTGGTGAACCCGAAGAAACACAACCTCTGGTGAACCCGAAGGAACACAACCTCTAGTGCACCCGAAGGAACACAATCTCTAGTGGACCCGAAGGTACACATCCTTTAGTGATCCCGAAGGAATACAACCTCTAGTGAACCCGAAGGTACACAACCTCCTGTGAACACCCAACCAACATAGGGGAGGTAACTCTACTCATAGAACGTAAACAGTCATATTCATACTCATTCCATTCAATGGATCCATGCATTAAAATACTATACTGCTCATTACATAACATGGCATAGGGTCATACATTAATAAGCACATACAACTTATGACATGGGAATCTTACACAAGCATGCTATATCATAAAGGCCTTGGAAATTTCTACTTTTAAACATGGAAATCTCATACAAGCATGCTATATCATAGGGACTTTGATAATTTCCTACTTCATGGCAACTAAACGTGTGGCCTGAAGGCAGTTCAGGTAGTAAGATCACTTACCTAGTGATCGATTCATAAAATTACCATATGGCTCCTCTTGTAAAAATTCCTGAATAAACCGGGAATAAAATTTCCCCAATTTTAGTTAGTCTACAAGTCTAGTCTATCACGAGCAACCTAAAAATATTTGTCCGAGAGAGTCCTTACCCGAACGCGATCCAACTCGTAGCTTCCCCCGATCCTACGGACTAACAATTACCGAACACCTATTGAGATATACCAAATAAAGTTCGAAATTCTCAAATCTCCATCCAAAACATAAGCAACTAATCCATTCGAGTTTGAGATACTCACTTAAAGGTACTGTTCTGGCCGGACAAGAAAGGAACCGCTGCCGAGAGCCAAAAATCCGAGAGAGAATGACTCCCGAGCGAGAAGCGAGACTTGAGCGAGAGCGCGAGAGCCGAGACAGCAAAACCGGCGAGAGAGCGAGAGCCCGAGGCTACGACGACACTAGGCGCGGGGAAAGCGTGAGTCGAGCGGGAGAGCGAGAGAGCTAGCGGGAGAGCGATACCACGAGAGCGACAGTGCTCTTTAGGCGCGGGAGACCGTGAGGCGAGGGGAGAAAGTGAGAGCGGGAGAGCGAGACTGGTAGTGAGAGTTAAAGGCCGACAGCGACACTCAAGGCGAAAACCGGCGACACCCGACGCGGCTACCTCCGGAAACTCACGGAAACTGAAGGAGAGCGAGAGAGAGGGAGGTGTCGGGGCAGAGAGAGGCTGGCGGCGGCGACGGGAAAGGAGAGGGAAGAGGTGCGGCAGAGAGAGAGAGAGAGGATTATTTTCTTTTTTTTTTTTCTTTTTGACTGCAAGGAAAACGAGATAATCCCTCTCCCTCCTTAAACCCTAATTTTCCCAATTTTCCTTTTAACTAATTAAGGTAAAAAAATAATATCCTTTATTCCACCAAAACATTTATTTTATTCTATTTGCCCTAAAATAGAATAAGAATAAATTATTCTTTACCAAAACTCTAACATTTTCCTTAATTCCACCTTCAATTCTCTAACCACCATAAATAAAATTTTTGGAACTTTCCTATTTAACTTAAGTAAATACAATAATGCATATGAATAATTAAAATTTCCTTTTTATGCAAAATGACTTAATTTAATTGATTAGGGGAATTTACCTCAAGGGTTTGGGGTCGTTACATGACATAACTAATGGAAATATTTTAAAATATAGCAAAATTTCACTGTCTACCTATGATAGATAGTAATATACACTAATATTTGTAAATGAATTGGTTCATTTTGCTATATTTGAACACAACTCATGTTATTATTTATTTATTTTTATTAAATATTTAAACAATTTAATCTTTGAACTTTCATTTGAAATATTTGAACTTCAGAATATAACTATTCGATCTTTGTAGCTTAAGATTTTAAAATTTATATTTTAATGGAGATTCTTACATCTTTAGATAAAAAAAAGTAACTAAGAATTAAGAATTAAATGTGTTTATAAACTATAACTACTAATCTTGATGAATATTTTTATAAGAGAGATTAAAGATGTGTTTGGTTCAAGTGTTTAATTTTAGAAAAAAAAAAAAGTCATTTTGGAAAGAGAAAAAGTGAGTTTAGGAAATAAGTTGGTTTGAGAGAAACACTCGAAATTATCTTTTAGAAAATTTGTTTTGAGTGATTAATGGTTAATCTCTTCGTAATTTGTATAATACTAAAAATTACCAAAATACCCTCACAAGTCCTCTACCTCATCTTCACCATGGTTGTCACTGGTTACCATTGTCCTCTACATGGCACCTCCAACGACCATTGTTGGTAATCTACTCTAACAACCAACTCCATGTGGCTGTCTTTGGTGACCACCACCACCAATTTCAACGGCCACCTCCAATGACCACCAATGGCAAACTCTGGTGGACATCTCGAGTTGATAATAAAAATTATTTTTTAAAATTATTAGTTCATAATGTTAAATAGTCATCTTTTATAGTGATTCAACATTAACAAAAACACCTTTATTGTACAACAAAAACTACACCATATTCAATGTTTAAGTGCTAAGATGATAATAATATTTATTTCTTTCTTACATCTTGTTCAAACAACAAATAATATCTTTTTGCAAAAAAAAAAAAAAAAAAAATAATAATAATAATAATAATAAATAAATAAAATAAATAAAAAGAATATTTTTGGACACTAGATTTCCACACATTATTTTAGTAACCATGGGGGATGTTGATGAAACAAGAAGGTGGAAAGAAAACATGAGCAGCTCAACCAAGACAAGCAGCCATGTGCCTCTACCACCTAAAAATAATTTTTTGCAACTCGTTTATTAAAATAAGATTTACAAATTATTAGGATACTAAATTTAATCCTTTTAATATTCTTTTTCTCCCACATTTTTATTATTTATATATAAAATTCGACTTATACAGACTATTTGTATAAATTATAAAGTAAAAGTTTCATTTTAATTTTTGTAACGTACATGTATTTTGTCATTCTGAAATTTTTTATTATGAGGTTAGTAGATAATGATTAGATCCATCTTTAATCCAACAAAAAAAAAAAAAAAAACCTCAAATACTCAAATAACATCACTATTGGTTAAATTATAAATAAGACTCTAAAATTTAAGGTTGCTATTTATTTAGTTCTTAAACAGTTTAAGCGTCGACTCTAAACTTGTAGTTTTATATTTAATGGACTTTTAAGTTTGTATCCTAAACAAATTCATAATTTTAAGAATTAATTAATTCTAGTAAACATAAATTTAAATTTTATATTTGGTTAACATAACTATTTTATTTTGATTTTTTGCATCTTGATCTATAAATTCTAAGAATCTGAAAACATGATGAACTTGATAACTTAACAAATTTAAATCACAAACTTCAAAGTTTGAAATATTAAAATTGTAATTTAACCATATTTAGTATTAGTAACATTACTAAAATCTTTTATGGATTATTGTTTCCATGAAGGAGCAAATTTTTTTAGCTTTAATTATCCCTCCAAGTGCTCCTTGAACACTCTCTCTCTCTCTCATATTGAACTATGTGTTGATAATTTGTGGTTGTTATGTGTTCTTTTTTAACATGTGCCATATATTGGTTCCTTATTATTATTATTATTATTATTATCCAAAAATTTTAAATTATCTTTTGGAAATCTCAAGATAGGAGCCACTAGTTTATTTTAACTATTTTCAATTTAGTTTAATGATAAGACATTTACAATCTATGAGAATGGTTCAATTCTACATTAAAGAAAAAAAAAATTATCCACTTTATGTACATTGAACTAAAAAAATCATCAAAACTATTACAATTATTATTAATATTGTCTCTATGAATTTGCGACGTGGAGCGGCCGATTTGATCTTAAAAAGAGAAAAATTAAGCCCCCACCCGTCTTAGTTTAAAGAACGTGACTATGCACCAAGAAATATGCTAAAATGGTCAAACAAAGATAAAGAATTGGGAGGTCATGATTCATGTGTGGAGAGGGTATTAGCACCCTAGAATACTAGTTAAAAGAAGTAACATTTATCTTTCTTGGGCTAATTTAAAGAAAATGGCTTTCATAAAAAAATAATATTTTTGTGTTGATTTTTAAATGTCTCATATTTTCTTGATCATTATTAAAATAAATAATAACCAATAATTATGAGTGGTCAAAGACCATTAGAAAATTTTATTTGAATTTAATTTGACCTTCCAAAATAAATTCATCACCTAAATAATATTAAGGAATCAACCTCTTGAAACCTTAATTTTCGACATAGGAAAGATCTTTTTGCGAAAACTTTTTTTTTTTTAAATTTTTAAGGAAAATATTATTTATGAAATCAATTTTTATTTAATTTACTTATTTTAAAAGAAAAGCTTGAAAGGAAATATTTATTACTTTTTTTAAGGAAAATGTATCTGATGAAATCAAAATTTATGCTAAATTTTTTTTTTTTTTTTTTACCTTGAATGATTGATTTTAGAGATACTCGAAGTTTACTTTTTGAAGGAAAATTCCTTCTTCGAAATGATTTTTTAAATGCATATTTTTCAACAAGTAATTTTTATTATAAAAACAATAATAGTAAAATAAAGGAAAAAGAAAAAAAAAATCTTTGATCAAAATTTTATTTAGAATAAAAAGACATTAAAATTAATTCTCATCCTTTCAAGAATTTGACTTTATACCTCAAGAATCTCAAATAACGGCCTTTTGAGAGTTTGAGTTCCATTGTCGGAGAAAATATTTGTTTCAAAATAAAGGTTAATATTAATAAAAAAATGAATGATCATTATCAATGAAGTAATAAAACAAAAGTGTACGAACACTTTGGCCACCTATTTTTTTTTCGACTTCTTCTAATTAATTTGAATTAACATGTGAAATTTGCATATTTTTGTTTGTTTATTTCTCATTTAATCTATATGTTTATTTTGTGACTTTTTAGTTTGGTTAAAATAACTAAATTAGTTTAAAAAACAAAAACAAAAATAAAAAACAAAAATAATAAAATTTTGAATTGGGATTTTTGTTAGCCAAAGCTTGAAACCTACAAAATAACATGTTTGACACATTCAATAGCACAATGATCTCGAGTCAAGCTGGGGAAGATAGCACATTTTAGATGCTATCATATTGCATTTAATCATTTTATTTTTCAAGCATTTTATTTTGCTTCTATTTCAATATATTCATGTTTTGTTATAATTGAGTGATATTAGTCTAATATTCTTAATCTTTTGTTTGTATTTTTCTAAAAACACCAACCAAGGAATATAGAAAATTTGGGAGTCTGATTTTCAAGTATTCTTGAAAAATTATTATAAATAGAAAAAACTATAAATTATTTACAAATATAGAAATATTTCACTGTCTATTAGTGGTAGATCGTGATAAACTTCTATCGTTAGAGTAATAGAAGTCTATCACGGTCTATTGCTCAAGCAATAAAAGTCTATCGCGGTCTATCGCTCAAGCAATAAAAGTCTATCACTTTCTATCGCTGATAGACAGTAAAATTTTTCTATACTTATACATGGTTTGACTCATTTTGTTATATTTGAAAACAACCCAAAACTGTTGGTGCTTTTGAATATTTAAAGAACTAATATTTTATTTCAAAAAGATTTCTAACAATTTAGTTTCTTTTTTATGACTGCGTTTTTCATAAAATAAATTTCTGACAATGGAATTTAGAAGATTTGAGAGTTCGGTTTTCTAAAATTCTTGAGCTGATGAGTCGATTATTTGGGAACTCGAAATCGGTCTCCAACATGTTTTTATTAAATTTTATTATGCCCTTTTATGTTTGCTTAATTTATTAAGATGCTTCTTTAATTATGTTTTTCTTATCTAATGTTCATATTAAGTCTTATTTGATTTCTAATTAAAATTTCCCAAATTTTTAAATCTTTCTAATTTAAATTTCTCAAAGTTTTCAAATCCTTCTAATTTAAATTTCTCTAAGTTGTAAAATCTTTCACAAAACCCTTTTTAAATTATTAAAAAAATATTCTTTAAAATTACAAAAATCAAACATTCAAAAATTGATCAATGATTTAAAAAGGTTTCCTATTCAATTATTTTTCTAATAACTTATTTTTAAGACCGTGTTTCTATATAAAAAAAAAAATCTGAAATTTGAGAGTGTGATTTCCTAAAATTCTTAAGGTGAGAAATCACATCATTGGAAGTCCAAAATTTGATCTCAAGAAAAAATGAATTTAATTAATATTTAAAAAAAACTTCGTTTATTTAAAAACTATCCTATGACGGATTTTGAAAAAATGTAATAATTTCTTTCATGAGGTGATTTTCCTCAATTAAAATATGGTCAAATTGATGAAATTTGTTCTACTTATTTTATGAGATTATTGCTTCAATTATTGGAGTAATGAAGGGTAAAATAAGACACTATTTAAAAAAAAAAATTAAAGAATATTTTCAATTCAAGATTTGAAATTTGGCCACCGTTTTTTAAATGGGTACTATAAGATGCTAACATCTTCTCCATACACAAATGACTTCCGAACTCAACTCTAGTTTTTGTAGACCATCTTTTTAATTAAAAATTTGTTATTTTACTTCGGTGTCCAATCAAACCGTAAAAAAAGATTGGTGGCAACTCCTTTTTATTTTATTTTAAAATTAACTCTTTTCGAGAACGTTGGCCACTTTGTATCGTCTCTGTTACGTAGCGAGAAACACTTCACAAAAGCACATTGACGAACATTATTTAGTGAGTTTCATTATACAAATATGTTTAAATATATGTAATGACTATGATACATAAAATGATTTTTTTTTAATCATTAACACAACTAAATAAACATGCCTTAAAAAAAAATAAAAAAATAACCATTTAGATAATGAACTTGAAATAAAATGACTCCAACAACTAGTTCTACAGTTTTTCTTTTAAAATAAAACAATTACATGTAACTGATATGTGTAAACTATAAATATAGATCAAATCTATGTTATTACACATGTTGTGGAAAAAGAAAAACAGTGTAAAAAGAAATCTCATCTGCAATCTTCAAATTTCCTCAGTGAGTGTAGGCAACTTTGGCTGAACCACGTTAAAACATTGTGTCCATGTTCTTCTTCTTCCTTTACTTGGTATATACAGAAAGTTTCCTCAAAAGAACCTCAGTCGCCATTGAAGAGAAAAGAAAAGAGAGAGTAAGAGTAGAGAGAAATCGGAAAAAGAAGGAAGAGAATTATTTTGCCAAAATAATCAAGCTTAAGAATTTTCTTTTTGATTAGAATAGTACCAAAAACGTGTAACACATACAGGTAAAAGTCGTGGCTCATTCTACCTAACACACAAAATATATCATTCCCATTGGGCTTCAACTAAAATTGGGCCTAAAAATCATTCAACCAGCCCAACAGAACTACATCGATGAATGAAGGTAAACAAGACATCAACATAGATTTAAAAAAACATATTTTATGATAGCAATTAATAGGAGGCTTATCGCATAAACAACGATGCAATGATACTTTCTTCAAACAAGACAAACATAATGTAAAACAATGTTGCTATGAAATTAGAATATGGACAAACATAATGTAAAACAATGTTGCTATGAAATTAGAATATGGAGAGGAGAAAAGAAAAGTGTGGAGAAGAAAAATAAAAGAAAAGTGTGAGAGAAATAAAAATGAGGGAAAAAAAAAGGTGGTAAATATTTTTACAAAGAATAAGAAAAAAAATGGAGAGAAGTTATGAAAATGGAAATTGTTGGAAGAGGGAAAAGAGATTGGGGAAAAATTGAGAGAGGGATGAGAGAAAACAAAAAAAAGTTTGAGAGAAAGAAGACCAAACTAGGGAATTGATTAGACACCTGACGATCCAATCAACACTCCCGATTAGGTGTGTCATAAGAAGAGGGGAATAATCCCTCAAATCTTGCGCTTAACACTGCTTATTTGTAGTGGATGCACCCCTGAAACCCAACTAGAACTTAAAAAAAAAAGGTCTAGTTGGATATTCGCAGCATGGCCAGAAAATTGAGACTAAACTCAGTAGAGCCAAGTTTGATATGATTATATTAGTGTGAAAAGTTGGTACGCCATATAATAAATAGGTCGAGACAACTAAAAATACAATAAAGGTGAAAGCAATATTCCTAAGTTTGCATCAATACAAGAGACTTGTAGGTAACCGGTCCTCAAAACCAAACTTAACATATGTTGAGAAGTGAGTTTTAGCCTACTAGAATAAAGTCAAAAATTAAGAAACAATAATATAAAATAATTTAAGATAAGATAACATGAAGATTTGATCTCACTTACTTGTTATTAGGAAAACCTGATATCCTAATCCTAGAAGAGTTAAGTTAAGCCCTAGATCAAACCCCTATAAATAGGCCACTATGGCTTCATATGAGGTAACTAAAAACTTTTGATTTCTTCCCTATTCTATAATTCTCTTACATGACTCGGGCATTAGAACTCTTTTTCTTTGTTTTGCAGGTTCTCTCTTCCTTGAATTACAAATTCAACTAATGATGTCACTTGAGGGTAAGATGTGTTTCCCCTTAGAAGCGAATTTCGTTGTCCAATTCTGTTCCAAATAATTTAACTGTTCTCACCAAAACCCCGTAGTAGTGGCAAGATCGGTCAAACACAAAGAGCTCTTGAATTTTTCAATCAAATTGTTAACAGTCCAAGTGTAACCAAAAGGGGGGGTTTGAAGTTTGTTTGATAAATTGCAAGAAAGCTAAATTGTGAAAGATAAATTACATATTAAATTTAATGATTAAAACCTAGCTTATTCGATTGAGCTAATTTCCCAGTTGCAACCTAATCATAGGTTCATCAAATTAATTCCTCAATTTTCTAAGCTTAACCAAATCACCTAGAATATCTAGGCGAAAGTCCAATTAATCTAATCAGCCAATTTAATTAGATGAAACATATCCTAATTAGCTTGGACTAACTGCATTACGAATTCAGATCCTGCTAAGTTGATTAAACAATGTTTGTTGAGGTGAAATTACAACTTACAAGCCAATCTAACCCTTGCTACTTTTAATCGAATCATAATTATATGTCACGTATTGCAATTCGAAACCTAACTAATGATCCTACAATTTCAAGTAGAAATATAATCATATTCATTCAATCGTAGCAAGTGGATCCAAAGAAAAATTTGAGGTATTAGCCAAACCCCACAAGTTACAAGATAGGAGAAAAACTACTCTACGCCTAAGCTAGAAAACCTTACCTTATCCGATAAATAATCATTTAGTACAAAAAATTAGATAGAGAATGAAGGAAAAGTTGTAATCACCAATAGAAAATCAAAGAATTTGATATTTTATTTAAGCTAGCGGCTAGGTCAATTATGGTAAAAAATTGAGTTGATGCTGTGGCACTGCTCCTCAACACTGAGGTGCTCCAAGTGATGCGTGTCTAGGGACCCCGCATCACACTTCATAACGCTGTAGCGGTAAGAAGCAGCGTCGGGGTGTTACTTTGAATATTAGGAGGCTGTTCTCGGGAAAAAAGCGCAGCGCATGACACTTAGACAACGTTACTATGCCATGCCTTTAGTGGCACTTTCGTAATTCCAGCTCCTTTTGATCCGATTGCTTCATTAGGGTCTGAATATGTGATTGATTGAAAATTTTGATATGATTGATTTGAAACACAATTAAATTTCTTCCAAAATGATTTTGATATAATTTTTAATGAATAAAAGCTTTGGCCATTAAGAATTTTATTTTCCCTCCAAAAAAATATTTGTTTTATTTTAAAAAATTATTTCAATATTAAATACTCATTTTTTATTTATTTTATCTTAAAACTAGAAAATAAAAGATCACAAAAATTAACAAACATAAGGATGATAAAATATAATACTGGACAAAATTAGGAGTCTACAGATGTCATATTTGACATGCTTCTTTTATTTTTCTATTTTCCATATCTTCGCATTTAGTTTATATTCTTCCCATTGTTTTTATTCAATGATGCTTGCAAGATTTAACAGAAGTAAGTAAAAAAAAAAAAAAAAAGATAAAATTTGAATTTAAATCGAAGATATTTAAGAAAATCAATATTTTTAAAATTAAGAATGCTTAGACCTCTTAATTTTTCTCACACTCTCTCCCCAATCTCTCTATTTCTTTCTTGACTCTCCTCTCCATATCTCTACAATCCCATTTTACTCTTACATTCGCTTTTCACTCTTAAGACCTCACCCATCCTCTCTTCCATATTCTCTCCTCTTTCTCTCTCCCATAATTATACCTATTTATTTCTCCTACACTCTATAACAAACTTTTTCTCTTAAATTTGCTTCATTTGATTTGATATTAATTTCACTAATTAGTTACTCATGACACCTAAAATGTGCTATCTTTCCTCACTTAATTTGAGGTTGTTCCTAAATTTTACGTGTTTGTTTGGTTATTTTACAGGTTTTGAGCACCTAATAGGTAGAACGGGAGGTTAGTGACAGAATGGAGCTAAAACAGGCCAAAACTGAGCTCAATTGTGTCAACGGGAAAGAGAAAGCCAAAATGACCAAAATGCCCATGCACCATAACGCAATTGCGCCACCCAGGTGCCAAGCCCAATGCTTTTTTCCGAGAGCACATTTTCTTGAAATGTAGTTAGCGCTGCAGTGCTCCGGTGATTTCCGCGTGTTCTATTTCTATTAGCGCCACGGTGCTACTTCCAAGCGTCACAGTGCTGTCACGAGATTTAATATCAACCCTAGCCCCTGCAGAATTTTTATGAAGTTTTCACACAATATTCTTGGCACCTCTTTGAGATGTCCTCTATATTCTTTCTTTCCTATCTAATTTCGACCATCGTTGATAATTATTTCGTGAATTCAAGCATGTATCAAGGTTAAGGTATTGTTATCTAGCTCGGGATTTAGTATTTATCTCTTAGCTTGTAACTCATGAGGGTATGAACATTTTTTACTTGCAATTTTATGGTTATTTGAATTTTCTTCTTGTTCTGATTGTTACAAATAAATGTGTTTGAGAATATCAAACAAATTAGTCAAACATGTTTGATTTATTGTTATAGATCTACACCTAATACGTAATCGTTGGGATCTTAGATCAACGAGTAAATAATATTAAGTTAGAGTTGTATATTGATTCGGCCATTCCAATCCAATAACATCCATCTATCTAACTGATAACTTGTAGAAAAATAGTTATTGTAGTCTTTATTTGGAATAATTAGGATAATTCAGAAGAAAATACATTAATTTGGAAAATAGTATAAAAAGATCAACTCTACGTTTAAGCTGTTTACAAAACCTTCTATCCTGAAAATTATGAGATTTGTATCTTTTGGATACAGGATTTCAATGAGAAGAAGCCAAAGACTACCAAGAATTATAAAAGGTGTTGCCATTAGACAAAGTTGATTACTCTTTCAAGGTGGAGATTTAAAGTGTTTAAATACCTAATAAATAAACTAATTTGAAATAAAATCAGTTAGGAGGTTGTTGTAAAAACTGAAGCAAATATCAACTTATAAATAGAAAAGTTAACACAAGAAATTTCAGCCAAGAAAAGAGAGAATCTAGAGAGAAACTTATCTTTGAGTTTTGTAATATGTTCTTGAATAAAAAACTGCTCCCAGCACAGTGGATGTAGATCCTAAGTGATCGAACCACTTTAAAACACTGTGTCTTCATCATCTTCTTCTTCTTTGAACAAAACCATCATCATCTACTACTTCTCTTCTCAAATCGATTGACATCAAGCCGACTTCCTCAACTGGCATTTCCTTTCTCTTCCTCTTTTTCTTTCTCTACATGTGTGAAGGGTAAAGTAAGAAAAAGGGAAAGCTAAAGTTTTTGTTTTGCTAAAAACGTGTAAGGGAGATAGAATGATATAGAGAAATTTGATGGGAAAGGAGACTTTGCATTATGGAAAGCAAAAATAAAAGCTATTCTTGGTCAGCAAAAGGCCAATAAAGCTCTTATGGATCCCACAAAACTTCCTACTACAATGTCTACTGAAGAAAAAGAAGCAATGGAGAGTGCTGCCTATGGAGCTGTAGTCCTAAATCTAAGAGATAATGTGCTTAGAGAGGTTATAGATCAAGAAACAACATACCTAATGTGGTTGAAAATTGATGAACTATACCTGTAAAAGGAGCTTCCAAATCAAACGTATGTCCGAGAAAGGTATTTCACCTTAAAAGTGGATCCAAGTAAGTCCCAGCTAATAATCTAGGTGATTTCAAAAGATTTAGCAAAATTTAAAACTCTAGGGGATAAAATAGGTGAAGTAAATGAATCTTTTATTCTTTTAAACTCTCTTCCTGATGCTTATAGAGAAGTAAAGGCAGCATTGAAATATGGTAGAGAAAAAATTATAACTGATATTATAATTTTTGTCATTAAAGCTAAAGAACTTGAAATCTTATCTCAAAAGAAAGAACAAATCAATGGTGAAGGCTTATACTCTAAAGGTAAATCCAAGAATCAGCATAAAGAAAGTAAAAATCAGAAAGATAAGAGCAAATTAAAGTGCAATTTTTGTCATAAAATAGGGCATGTAAGGCAAGATTGTTTTTTCTTAAAAAAGAAACAAAATCAGAAAAAACAGAAGAAAAAACAAACTAAAGAATCAAAAGCAGAAGCATCTGTTGCTGAACAAGGTTGTTTTGTTTATTCTGATGCTTTAACAACATCACAATATAGTGCCAACAAAGAAGACTCAAATGAAACACACATTTGGGTTCTAGATTCAGAGTGTACTTTCCATATGAAACCTTCAAAAGGTTGGTTCACCACTTATAAAAGTTGGGACGGTGGCTTGGTTTACATGGGTAATGATAATTCATGTAAAATAATTGGAATTGGGTCTGTCTATTTGAGATTCAAAGACGTCTCAGTGACATTATTGAGAAATGTTAGACATGTGCCTACACTAAAGAGGAATTTAATCTCTTTAGGAATGCTAGATTCCATTGGATGTGAATACCATGGACATGGGGGAAAACTTGAGCTTAAAAATGACTCAAAAATAGTCCTGGTTGGAGAAAAGACCAATGGACTTTGTTTGATTAAAGATGTTCAAAAACCACAATGTGTTTTTATTATAACATGTGATAAATTGTCAGAGGTTGACCTTTGGCACAAACGTTTATCACATATTAGTAGTAAAGGTTTGGAAAAATTGTCAAACCAAGGTCCACTTCCAGCTGGTCTGTTTGAAAAAATGAGTTTCTATGAACATTGTGTCATTGAAAAGCCCACTAGACAGAGTTTCTCAAAGGCAGAACACACCATAAAGAAAATCTTAAACTGGGTTCATTCAGACCTATGGGGCCCTACTCAAACACCTTCACTTAATGGTTCCAGGTATACCTTTATTGATGATTTCTTAAGAAAAAGTTCAAAGAATGGAAGATTTTAGCTGTAAAACAAACTTCTAAACAACTAAAATGTCTTAGAACTGACAATAGACTTGAGTTTTGTAATGAAGAATTCAATAACTTTTGTAAACTAAATGGTATAATTAGACATAGGACTGTTAGACACTGACCATAGCAAAACCGTGTAGCTGAAAGGCTAAATAGGACCATAATGGATAGGATTAGATGTCTAATGTCTGATGGAATGATACCTGAAAAGTTTTGGGTAGAAACAGTATCATACACTATCTATACACTAAATAGATGTCCACACCACTCCACAAATTTCTTAACACCTAAGCAAAGATGGACTAAACACCCTCCTAAGCTAGAGAACCTTAGAGTTTTCGGTTGTGTAGGGTATGTACATCAAAATCAGGGGAAGCTAAAACCTAGAGCTGTTAAATGTATGTTCATAGGTTTTGTAGAAGGTGTAAAGGGATTTTAAATGTGGCACCCATTGAGAAAAAATGCATAATCAGTAGGGTCCTATTTAGAGAAGAGGAAATGTTTATGATGAGTAAAGACTCTGAAAAAGTAGGCTCCAATCCAGAAATTGTAAATTTTGAGGTGGAGCAACCTCTTAACTCTAATGAAACTATAATACGAAGTTCGAATGTTTCTGATACAAGTGGAGAATCAATTGCTTCTGAACCCATTAATTTAGAGGACATTGAACCTCAAGAGGAAGATCTTTCTAACTATAGTCTAGCTAGAGATAGGCATAAGAATCATAACACCTTCAACTAGATATTGTGAAATCGATTATGTAAGCGTAGCCTTAAATGCCATCACTAAACTAAATGAATAAGAACCTCTCACTTTTAATGATGCAATAAGCTGTAAAGATGCTAAAGCATGGACAAATGCAATGAATGATGAAATGGCATCTTTAGAAGCAAACAGAACATGAATCTAGTTTATCTACCTAAAGAAGCTAAGACAATTCCTTGCAAATGGATTTATAAACTGAAAGATGAAATCCCTGGTATATAGCCACCTAGATTCAAAGCTAAAGGTTTCACACAAAGAGAAGGAATTGACTACACTGAAATTTTCTCTCCTCTTGTGAAACAAATAACTATAAGAATGCTACTTTCATTAGTTGTTCAAAATGATTTGCATTTAGACCAATTAGATCTAAAAACAACATTCTTACATGGAGACTTAAAAGAAGTAATATACATGAAACATGGATATGAGGTAAAGGGCAAAGATCATGTATGCCTACTTAAAAAGTCAATTTATGGACTCAAACAGTCTCCATGGTGTTGGTATAAAATGTTTGATGATTTTATGATAAAAATGAATTTCAAAAGAAGTTCTTACGATAGTTGTGCTTACATTAATTCAAACTCTCTTACTACCACCGTTTACCTATTACTATATGTGGATGATATGCTAATTGCAAGTCAATCCAAAGAAGCTATCAAGAGAGTTAAAGCTTCTTTAAAGGAAGAATTTGATATGAAAGACCTTGGCGATACCAAGAAAATTTTGGGAGTTGAAATCTCTAGAAATAGAGAAAAAGGGTACTCTAACTATTAGTCAATATAACTATTGCAACAAAATTCTTAAGAAATTCAATATGCAAAAGGCTAAAGCTATTACAATCCCTCTAACACAACACTTTAAGCTCTCATCAGAGAATTCACCTAAGGATAATGAAGGGAACACCTCAACTATATGTTTAAGGTACCGTACTCATAAGTGGTTGGCAGCCTAATGTATCTTATGATTTCTACAAGGCCTAATTTGTCATATTCTACTAGCTTAGTTAGTCATTATATGGCAAAGCCAAGTAAGAGACATTGGGAGGCTTCCAAGTGGATACTTAGATATCTAAAAAGAACATAAGGAGCCAAATTACTATAAAAAAAAATTGTGATCCACAATTCTATGAAATCTATGGATTTGTTGATGCAGATTATGCTGGAGACTTAGATAAAAAGAGGTCCCTAACCGGGTATGTTTTCTTACTTGGAGGTAATGTCCTAAGTTGGAAAGCTACTCTACAACCCGTGGTGGCCCTTTCATCTACAGAAGCTGAATTTATAGCTTTATCAGAAGCTATTAAAGAAGGAATCTGGTTAAAAGGACTCCTAAAGGACTATGGAATTAATCAAAGAACAATTAAAATTTACTGTGATAACCAGAGCGCAATACATTTATCAAAGAATCAACAATTTCATAACAGGACAAAACACATAGATATTAAATTTCATTTTGTAAGAGATTAAATTGAAAAAGGAGACATTGAAGTTCTTAAGGTTCATACCACTGAAAATGTTGCTGACATGATGACAAAACCGCTAGCTCGAGCAAAGTTCAACTACTGCCTTGAGCTAATTGGACTCCTCAATTCTGAATAAATCAAGGAAGAAGCTAGCTAGAATTAGATAAAAACAAATTGATTATTCTTTCAAGGTGGAGATTTGAAGTGTTTAAATACCTAATAAATTAACTAATTTGAAATAAAATCAGTTAGGAGGTTGTTGTAAAAGTTGAAGCAAACATCAACTTATAAATAGAGAAGTTAACACAAGAAATTTCAGCCAAGAAAAGAGAGAATCTAGAGAGAAACTTATCTTTGAGTTTTGTAATTTGTTCTTGAATAAAAAACTGCTCCAAGCACAGTGGATGTAGATCCTAAGTGATCGAACCACTTTAAAACACTGCGTCTTCATCATCTTCTTCTTCTTTGAACAAAACCATCGTCATTTACTGCTTCTCTTCTCAAATCGATCGACATCAAGCCGACTTCCTAAGCTGGCATTTCCTTTCTCTTCCTCTTTTTCTTTCTCTACATGTGTAAAGGGTAAAGTAAGAAAAAGGGAAAGCTGAAGTTTTTGTTTTGCTAAAAACGTGTAAGGGAGATAGAATTTATTATCCTAACACGTGTCAACCTCAACAGTAAAGATGTTAGGCAATCATGAGAGTTACCTCTTTGGATGCCTATAAATAGCCCACAACACTTCAACTTTAAAAAGGGAATTTTTAGACCAAGTAGCGAAAGCTATGCTGAATTTCCTTTAGCTCCATTTCCATCTTCAACCTCGAGTTTTTTTTTTTTTTTTTTAGGAATTCTGAGTGAGAGCTCAGATTTTCCTCTCGAAAAGTGAGAGTTCATCCTTATTTACTAATGCAATTATTTCAAAACAGGTACCATCAAAGCCTAAGGAAGCAAGACGTTGCAACTGGCGGCTCAACATTCTTATTTCTATATTCAATTTCATTTTCTTGTCATTCTCATTTGTATTAAGATGTTGAAGTCGAAATACTAACACATTTTAATATAAATCAGATTTCTTCAGCATTTTCATTCATTCATGTCATCCTTATTCCTAATTATAGCTAGTTGATTTCTTAATGGGTTGAGTGGATTAAACTAACATTTTACAGGTTTTGCGCAAGTTTGAGTTCATCTTGTTTAATGCGTGCTTAATACCTTGTGTGAATCTATCGAACAAATAGATTTAAGTAAGAAAACTCAATTGCTTGAGAAAGTAATTGATTTAAACTTTATTTAAGTAAGAAAAAAAGTTAATTTTAGAGATAAAGTTAGTCTTTTGTTTAAAAGTAACTTTAACATGTGACTTAGAGATAAAATAAATGTGGTATACAAGCATTGAAAGGTGAGTTAACAAATTGAGAGTTTAAGATATAAACATCTGCTTCTACATTACTTAGAAAAATGTTAGTGAATTCCCCTTCAACCCTACCTTCTCCATTGATTTTTTCCTTACCATCAACGTCTGCTGTTTGGATATAATTGCATTTAGCATTTACACCATCATTGCATTCAATGTATTGCAACCCCACATGTTCACCAATTCATCATCACTCACAATTATCATCACTTGTAATTAAGCAATCTTTAGGTAGTTCAACGCAATATTTATCTTAATTTTTACTTTGTTTACTTTAATGCTACTTAAATTTTAATGCAATCAAACAATCTCTAAACTCCCCTTTTGGTTACTTGGACTGTTCATAACTTCATTGAGAAATTCAAATGCTCCCTATGTTTGACCCCTACTACTATTAATACATTAGTGGATACGGTTAAATCATTTGGAACAAAATTGAGCGACGAATTCTGTCTTGCCAATTACTTTATTTGATGTTTTTCTAAACTAAATGTTTCTTTACGTAAGTTCTAACTCACCTTTATTTTGTTTTAGAGAATATTTAAAAACTATTTAATTTTTCACGTTGGACCTTCTTTTAAGAATCCAAGTCATATATATTTATACTTTGTTGATCCAATATGTCTAGAAATTTAGAATTCCGAAAAAATAAAATTAAATGATTAACTATTTTCTTTTTAATTCTAATTTGAAAGTGGAAGAAAATGATATTTGATTTTCAAGGTTTTGGTGGTATTCTCTCTAAGACTTTTTTTTAGTACAACAATTATGGAGATAGAGGATCGAACATCCAACCTGTAAGGAGGAAGGCCATGTCAAACACCGTTGAGTTAATGTCACTTTTGCCATTACAAATTTTTGTTATACTTCCATAAATTAATAAATAAAATATTTAACCAAAAATGATCAAATTTGAGGGTTAATAGTGTTATGTGTGAATATCTTTATTTATTAAATACATACAATATTCACGCAAATAAAATTATATTTTTTTCATAATTTTAAGAATAAGTAATGTTTCTTTATGAATATTTCAAAATCCATAAATACACCAACTTATATGTAACGACCCAACTCCCCAAGACTCGAACTAGGCCATCACTTATGCATGCATACAACCCAAACGACATATTTTTCATAATATGTGCAAAAAATCAAGGAAACATTTTAAAAGTAAATAAGTTTGTTGACATTTGATAATAATAATAAAAAAATTCATTGGGTATCCCTAAAACATTAATATATTTAAATAGAAAATTTGGCACAAAGAAATAAACAAAGGAAAACATAGTTTAGTTTTAATAACATAATAAGAATGATGAGTACAAAATACTTAGTAAATAGGCTAAGCACCCATATCCATTAGGTGCAACATACTAGTGGGTGCATAAATAAATTAATCCTTGATGGCCATCTAGTGAGCGATTCAACCCATTCTAACACACATTTGGTGGCCTGAAGGTTCACAAACATAGTAAGATACCCATTGACACCCGATAACATAATAGGAAATCCATAGACCTCCGGTAATATAGTAGGAAACCTGTAAGCTTCCACTAACATAGTAGCATTAGGTGGGTAAATTGTCACCTTTATCTAAAGTTACAACATGCTTATATTGAATTCACATCACATATCATGTGTATAAAATGATTCTAGATATAAGCATCTCAATTTCACCCAAACTAAGCAAATCATTCAAAATTGTCTAAATCACATGGCTCAAGAGCGGTTCAAGTAGTAAGATTACTTACTTTGAGACTAGGTGCAAATAGCAAACCAAGCTGCCAATTCTCACAAAATCCTAGAATTAAACCTGAAGTATAAATCCCAACTTAAATTAAAGCTCTAGGCTTACTTCGAATCACCTACCAATCAAAATTTAATCCAAATAATTTTACCAAAACGTGGCTTGACTCGAAATCCCTTCTAATCTTAACACGAAGACACCAATCCACACATAACCCAAAATTAGGAATCTTAGACCCAATCAAGAGATGCACAAAAACCAACATCTTACCCAAGACAACTCTGGCAACAGAAACGTCCCCCACTGCGACGGCAGCGGCAACAGACAATGGACTAACTGACGAATGGACAGAAATGAACGATGGAGCGACGACTGAGGAAGGAGACGGTGGCGGCGCGCACTTCGTGGACTTGGCTTGGCAACAAAATGATCTAGTGGCTGGCGCTAGCTGGCCGAGTAGAACAAGCCGCGACTTCGAGGTTTCGACTGGACGGCGGTGATTTAGCGATCTAATGGCTAGCCAGCGGCTGAGAGCGAAATCGGAGAAGATCAACCAAGGCCGCGATTCCTTTTTTCTCTTTTTCCTTTTTTTTTTTATTATTATAAAATGCAACCGAGAAGCTTTGTTTATAATAACCTTATTTTTGTTGTAAAATTGAGGAGAAAAATGACGGAAAAACGGGAGCACGAAAACCGAGAAATTATAATATTAAAATAATAAAATAATTAAATAATATAAAAGTAATTAAAACAACTAAATTAAATAAACTTAAAATAAACAAAATAAAGAAAGTGGAATTTTATGAAATTTCTCAACACCAATCCTTTTTCTTATTTTCTCTCCAATGTGTGTATTACAATATCCATAAAAAGCCTCTATTTATAGGCAATTTGGCAAGTAGGTAGTGGCATTTCATGGCCACAAAGTATGTGTCTTTAGTAGACACATGACCTGTTGCCACTAAGCATATTTATATAATGGACATCTAATTTTCTTTAATATTTATAATACTCCCCCTTAGATGCCCATTATATATATAAAATATGTCTCGTTAAAACCTTACCAGGAAAAAAAACCCAATGGAAAAAAAAATCCTAGTGAAAGAAAAAGAGTACATATTTTATATAATCTAATACTTCTAAAAGAATATAATACATTTGCTCCCCCTCATAGGAACATCATTTGAGATCTCTGAATCGCCGCATTCCAATGTTTTGCACCAATTTTTCAAAAGTTGCGGTTGGTAATGATTTTGTAAATAAGTCTGCCAAGTTATCCTTCGAACAAATTTGTTGTACAGTGATGTCGCCATTTACTTCAAGATCATGAGTGTAGAAAAGTTTTGGTGAAATATGCTTCGTTCTATCTCCTTTAATATGTCCTCCTTTGATTTGGGCTATACATGCTGTGTTGTCTTCGTATAATGTTGTTGGAGGATTTTTACTAGAAGACAAGCCACATGTTTCTCGAATGTGTTGAGTCATTGATCTTAGCCATACACATTCTCTACTAGCTTCATGGATTGCAAGAATTTCAGCATGATTCGAGGAAGTAGCTGTTATGGTATGTTTCACTGATCGCCAAGATATAGCAGTTCCTCCACAAGTGAATAAATAATCTGTTTTAGATCTAGCTTTATGTGGATCAGATAAATATCCAGAATCTGCATAACCAACTAAGTCAAAATTTGATTTATTTGAATAAAATAAACCCACATCGATCGTTCCTCGAAGATAACGGAGTATATGCTTAATTCCATTCTAATGTCTTTTTGTTGGAGAAGAACTATATCTAGCTAATAAATTTACTGAAAATGCAATATCTGGTCTTGTATTATTAGCAAGATACATAAGTGCACCAATTGCACTAAGATATGGTACTTCAGGACCAAGAAGTTCTTCATTATTATCTCGAGGTCGAAATATATCTTTCTTCACATCTAGTGAACGAACTTCCATTGGAATGTTTCATGGATGTGCTTTATCCATATAAAATCTTTTTAAAATTTTTCCTGTATAGGTTGACTGATGAACAAAAATCCCGTCTGCTAAATACTCAATTTGCAATCCAAGGCAAAATTTTGTTTTTCCGAGATCTTTCATCTCAAATTCTTTCTTAAGATATTTTATTGCCTTTGAAAGCTCATATACAGATATAATAACAAATCTTGATTGTGATTTCTTTATAAAAACACATGGACATATTGGATTATTTTGATATCCTTCTTTCAACAAATATCCACTCAGGCGATTATACCACATTCGTTCTGATTGTTTTAATCCATATAGTGATCTCTGTAATTTTATTGAATATAGTTCTCGAGAACTTGATTTATGTATTTCAGGTATCTTAAATTCTTCTGGGATTCTCATATAAATGTTATTATCAAGAGATCCATATAAATATGCTGTGACAACATCCATAAGATGCATGTCCAAATTTTCATACACAGTCAGACCAATTAAATATCTTAATGTAATTGCATCCACCACTGGAGAATATGTCTCCTCATAATCAATACCAGGTCTTTGGGAAAAACCTTGTGCAACTAGTCTTGCTTTATATCTTGTGATCTCATTATTTTCATTTCTTTTTCTCACAAATACCCATTTGTATCCCACGGGTTTGACACCTTCTGGTGTCTAGACTACTGGTCCAAAAACTTGGCATTTTGAAAGTGAGTTTAATTCTGCCTCGGTTGCTTCTTTCCACCAAAGCCAATCATTTCTATGTCGACATTCTTCAACAGATTTTGGTTCAGGATCTTCATTTTCAGATATAATATCAAGTGCAACATTATATGCAAAAATGTTATCAATAATTACATGAGTTCGGTTCCATCTTTTCCCTGTCATGATATAATTAATTGAAATTTCATTATTATCTTTAGGTATTTCACCTTCTTCAATAATTGTATTATTAGTCATGTCTAGGGTTTCTTCGTGGATATTTACATCCCCAACCAAGTCTTTTTTATTATCGTTTATTTTTCTTTTTCGAGGATTTTTATCTTTGGAACCCACTGGTCTACCACGCTTCTGGCGTGTTCCAGATTCATTAATGACAACTTGCTGTGTTGGGATATCAATTTTCGACGGAACATTTGCAACAGGTATATGCGATTTAGTTACTTTCTTTGCATCTATAAATGCATCTGGTAATTGATTTGCTATATTTTGCAAATGAATTATTTTCTGAACTTCAAGTTCATATTGATTTGTACGAGGATCTAAATGAGATAATAATGATGCATTCTATGCAATTTCCTTTTCCAACTTTTTAATTCCTCCCCCTAATGTTGGAAAATTTGTCTCATTAAAATGACAATCAGCAAATCGTACAGTAAATACATCACCCGTCAAGGGTTCAAGATATTTAATAATTGATGGGGAATCATATCCAACGTAAATTCCTAACCTCCTTTGAGGACCCATCTTAGTACATTGTGGTGGAGCAATTGGAACATATACTGCACATCCAAAAATTCTTAGATGGGAAATATTTGGCTCCTGGCCATAAGCTAATTGTAATGGTGAGTATTTATGATAAGCTACTGGTCTAATGCGTGCAAGTGACGCAGCATGCAAAATAGCATGTCCCCATACAGATGTAGGAAGCTTAGCTCTCATAAGTAATGGTCTAGCAATTAATTGCAAACGTTTTATAAATGATTCTGCTAAACCATTTTGTGTATGAACATGAGCTACAGGATGTTCAATATGTATCCCAATTGACATACAATAATTATCGAAAGTTTGGGATGTAAATTCACCAACATTATCAAGACGGATGGTCTTAATTGTATAATCAGAAAATTGTGCTCTTAACTTAATTATTTGAGCAAGTAATCTTGCAAATGCAAGGTTTCGACTTGATAATAAAGACACGTGTGACCATCTACTGGATGCGTCTATTAATACCATAAAGTATTTAAATGGTCCACTTGGTGGGTTAATGGGTCCACATATATCACCATGAATTCGTTCAAAAAATGTAGGTGATTCGGTTCCTACTTTAGCTGGTGATGGTCTAATTATTAATTTGCCTTGAGAGCAAGCATCACATAATAATTCACTAGATTGAAGAATCTTCTGATTCTTTAATGGATGTCCATTTGAATTTTCAATGATTCTTCTCATCATTATAGATCCTGGATGACCCAACCGGTCATGCCAAATTGTAAATATATCTGGATTCATGAACTTCAGGTTCATTGTTGCATATGTTTCAATGACTCGTATATGAGTATAATATAATCCAGAAAATAAAGCAGGCAACTTTTCCAATATACTTTTTTCATGTGAGACAGAAGATATGATATAAAGATATTCTATCTCATTTATCCTATCAGTCTCAATATGATAACCATTGCAACGTATATCTTTAAAACTTAATAGATTTCTCTTTGATTGACTAGAGAACAATGCATTGTTAATTGTAAATTTTGTTCCTCTAGGCAAAATAATATTTGCTTTTCCAAATCCTTCAATCAGGTTTGCAGAACTTGATATTGTATTGACTTTTGCTTCCAGCATTGTCAATTTGGAAAAATATTTTTTATTTGTAAGTATTGTATGTGTAGTTGCACAGTTTGCTAGACATAGATCTTCATTTCTCATTTTTGAGTCACTCAATATATGAAAATTGTCCATGATTCTTCATTTAAACAAGATAATTACAATAAGAAAACAAAACTTGTAATACAAGGTTCAACTAAAAAAAAAAATGAAAGATAGATAAAACAATTCTACATATTCTCAAAATCAAAAGAAACATTTGCTGTGCCATCATTTGTGTTGACTTTCTCTTCAGGAGATTCAAAGAAATCCGCCATATTCAAATTTATCATATTGGATTGGTCAAATATATCATTATCCTGGTGTGCAAAATTTGCTTCCACATTTTTTCCTTTTTCCTTCAGGGAAGCTTGATAGAGATCAACTAGGTGTTTTGATGTACGGCAAACACGAGACCAGTGCCCAGTCATCCCGCATCGGAAGCATTTATGCTCATCATCTTTTGAATTTTTACCTTGTGAAGCTTTTCCTTTATGATCATCATTTCGAGTGGTTCTTTTGAAATTTGGATGATTAGAATGACCACCACGAAAATAATAACTATTTCTTCCTCTGCCACGGTCACGACTACGACCACGACCACGACCACGACCTCGACCACGATTATTAAAATTTACAGCATTCACTTCAGGGAATGGTGTTGTTCCAGTTGGTCGAGATTCATGGTTCTTCATTAATAGCTCATTATTTTGTTCAGCCATGAGAAGACTTGAAATTAATTCAGAATATTGTTTAAAACCTTTCTCTCGATATTGCTGCTACAGGAGCATATTCGAGGCATGGAATGTAGAAAATGTCTTCTCCAACATATCCGCATCAGTAATTTTCTCTACGCACAATAATAATTTTGAACTGATTTTAAATAACGCGGAGTTGTAATCACTTACTGATTTGAAATCTTGGAGCCTCAAATGCATCCATTCATAACGAGCTTTAGGAAGAATGACTGTTTTCTGATGATCATATCTCTGTTTTAAATTCTTCCACAAGATACATGGATCTTTTATTGTCTTCAATCCCTCGTGAAGATGATGGCGAAGGAAGATCATAGCTTTTGTTTTTTCCTGAATGGATGTTGCATTTCCTTCCTTAATTGTTTCTCCCAGGTTCATGGCATCGAGATGTATTTCAGCATCAAGCACCCATGACAAATAATTATTTCCATTGATGTCAAGGCCTGCAAATTCTATTTTTGTAAGATTTGCCATGATAACACTATCACAAAGGATTATATTTATATTAGCAATTTAATATATATATTAAACATGCAAAACAACGTTTAATTTACTAATTATAATAAAGAGAAAATGGCATACCTTCAGAACCTACCTTCAACAGAAAACGACAAGAGCTCGTGCTGATAACGTGTTGTAAAATTGAGGAGCAAAATGACGGAAAAACGGGAGCACGAAAACCGAGAAATTATAATATTAAAATAATTAAATAATTAAATAATATAAAAGTAATTAAAACAACTAAATTAAATAAACTTAAAATAAACTAAAATAAAGAAAGTGGAATTTTATGAAATTTCTCAACACCAATCCTTTTTCTTATTTTCTCTCCAATGTGTGTATTACAATATCCATAAAAAGCCTCTATTTATAGGCAATTTGGCAAATAGGTAGTGGCATTTCATGGCTACAAAGGATGTGTCTTTAGTAGACACATGGCCTTTTGCCACTAAGCATATTTATATAATGGACATCTAATTTTCTTTAATATTTATAATAATTTCCTTTTTCCCACACTAAATCCTAATTCCAAATTAATATATAAAAATATATATCTTTTCCTTTTCCTTTTTCTTTTTCTTTTTCTTTTTCTTTTCCTTTTCCTTTTCCCCAAAATAAAAAAGGAAAATTTTATATATATATATATAACTTATTTAATATATTTTTTAACCCATCAATTCAAATCTTTTCCAACCTAACTTCAATTTCAAGATAACTTATCAACGTTTTCCCTTGAATTTACCAAATCATTAAATCTCACCCAAAACTAAAATCTACAAATTACAACCACCTTTTAAATCTCCAAACTAAATTCAATTCTCTACCATTTGAATTAAAACCAAACCTTTTATCATCTTAACTTAAATTGAATTATTTTCGAAACATAATTCAATTAAATCTCAAAATTAAAAAATTAACCAAATAATTCAAGATAATTAATTTAAAATTACCTAAAAACTTGGGGAAGTCACATTATATCTCTAAAATTTTAGACAAAATTTTCATAAAATTATAAAATTTTGGATTTTAACCATCCATAACAATTCTATAATTAAAAATGAGATGTAGTATTTTCTCTTTGAATTTATTAAAATTTTTAAATACATGAAAATTTGCACCAAACATCCACGATGAAGATTAAAAAATTCATAATTTTCTAATGTTGGTAAGAAAAATTATTTTGCCACTCATAATTATAAATTCATATTATATTTCTAACATATAAATTTATGAACATGACACAGCTGAAAAGCAACGCAAAATAACATTTTGTGGACAATTATTAATTTCTCTTAGTGAGATAATAAAGGGTAAAATTTGGTAAGAGTATCATAGACGTTCTAAGATTTTGTTACTTTTCTTATACAGATGGGTCTCGAATTCAAATGCAAATTTATATAGATTAGTACATATCCTTTTAAGTTAGGTGATCAATCACTCTTTTTTATATACTGGGTGGCCACTCCAAAACCTTTTGATTTTAAGAAAATATTAAAAGATAATGTCGGTTGCTCTGCATTGTGATCACGTTGCAATAGTGTATGAGACCTCTCAATCATTCTAATGCGAGGTCTCAACAAATTAGACTAGTAAGTATATTCTCAACCGATAGAGTGCAACAATGGTAATTTATTTTATTGATACCTTGGTATAAAACACATATAAGAAGAATGCGATCTCAAAAGAAAAACAACATTAGAAATATGTCATAGAGCAATAGCATGGAGAGGCTTGTGAATTCATCTTTAGGTAAGTAGGAAATGATGGAACCAATTTGCCGAAAGTTTTGGAATTCTTTGCAAATGGTGCTTGAAATCAATGTAGATGAGACCAAAGCGCATAGTATAGCCATTCGACCATTCAAAATTGTCCAATAATGACCATGCAAAGAATCCCTTTATCCTTACACCAGCCCTACAATATTTTCCAAAATATATCATTCATTATAAGAGCCCAATTTAAAGGCAAATATCATTTACTAATTATTACTAAAATGAAAAAAAAAAATTTGAAAAAGTTATATATATATATATATATATATATTTATTTATTTATTTATTTATTGAACCATGATTACCAACATGTGACAATAAACTCAAATTAAGAATGCAATAATTTAACTAAATTTTTTTATCTAGTTACCCACCCGATTGATTCATGAAGTTTATTGAGATGTTGACGGTAGTATTTAACTCTACCCTCATCCTTG
The DNA here is from genome assembly GCA_030954485.1 of Citrullus mucosospermus. Lineage (NCBI taxonomy): Eukaryota > Viridiplantae > Streptophyta > Magnoliopsida > Cucurbitales > Cucurbitaceae > Citrullus > Citrullus mucosospermus. The sequence continues at coordinate 26,512,807 of CM062057.1, forward strand.
AGTAATTTGAAAACTTGAGGAATATCAAAATCGAGATATCCTGTAATGTAAAAGTTTATACATTAATAAGATAATTCGATATAATAATATTATAAATTTTCTTTTATTCATGAAATATGTAAAATTCCTTCTAAATACCATTTTCTGTGATGTAGATAAATGGATTTTTGTAATGATCCTTTATATGGATCATCAAATCTTTCAATCCTTCTGGATAAACTGCAAGCCAAGATGAACCGTTCACCTACAAAATTAATGTTAATAGGTAAGTAACAAAAACTAAAACCAAACAAAAATATATATATATGAAGGAAAGTTTGCATATTGATTACCTTTGGACCAATTGAGACTCCATTACGATCCGCTACAATTCATAAACACATTCCACAAAGTCAAATTAGAGAGACTTAAATGTTTTATTTGCATGAAAAAAAATTGTGAAAATGTAAAAGGAATAGTTATTTTTAAATAAAATATATAGCATTGGAGTTTGATTAATTAAAGTGCATACTTGAAGAATTGGCATGTAAATCAGTCAAGAGGCTTGGTTTGGAAGGATCAACATTGGGATTGTTTTGTGCATAATTAGATGTATAGTAATTTATTCCAATAAAATCATAGGACCCTGTGATCAAAATAGTTTCTTCCTTTGTGAAATTAAGCAATCTATCCTTCACAAGAGCTCTCATGCTGGCTGGATAATCTCCATACACTATTGGATGCAAGAACCTACAAAAATAATATTTAAATAGTTTGGACAAAATAATGTAATTTTGAAAATGGAAAGGTAGCAATAAATTGAAAATGAAAACCTATATTAATTCTACTTACCAACCAAGTTGAAAATCAAGAGCTCGAGCGGTAGCATTTTTGTCTGCTTCACTACTTGAATATGGAACAAACCAATTCGAAAACAATGTCACCCCAATTTCACCCTTTTGGTGTGCCTACAAATCACATATCACTAAATGGCTGAAAAATATAAGGAAAAATTTGACATACCTTAACTTCAATAACTTAAATTTTGAGCATTAGTTATTATTGAAGGAATTATCCTAAATCAAATTTAACATATCCTAGCTTAGCTTCACTTGTCGGGTTATACACGGAGCAAACATGTGTTGGTATGATAAGAAAGGAGAATAAATATACCTGATATTTAGACTTGTAAAGTTTAACAGCAGTAGCATGTGCAAGAATTAGGTGGTGACCAACACGGTATGGTTCAGTCCCAGAATCTCCACCAAGACAATTAAATGGTTGCCAAGAAGAGCATCTCCCTGGTGCAAAGGCCCCCGTTGCATACCCATTTATGGTGAAAACGTATTGTTCGTTAAAGGTGATCCAATGTTTCACTCTATCTCCAAATTCTTTGAAGCAAAGATCAGCAAAGTCTAGGTAATCATTTCTGCAATTAATATCCACATTATTTCATTTTCTTTCCTTGGAACTCTTATTTCTTTTGTAATATCTATAATGTATTTTGATAATGGTTTTTTTTAAAAAAAAAAAAAGAAAAAGAAAAAGTAATAATAGAGTTGTCTCTATTAACAATTTCTTTATTCTATTTTCTCTTTCTGGCCAATTCATCTAAATATTTAAATGATATTTGTGGACTAGATGTAAATGATATTTCCTTTTCTACTAGGGAAACATTTTGTAATAGAAAATTAGTAATTTCATATTATCATGTTGATGTTTTGTACTGTCATTGTATGAGGAATAAGGTTACTCACATAATTTGATGACCCAAAAAGCCTTGATATTCATCTTCTAAAGCTTGGGGAACATCCCAATGGAAAATTGTCACATAGGATTGGATGCCTACAAATTTACAATGGTAAATGTTGAATTGAAATTATCAAGCTAAGCCATATGATTCATTTACTAAATTAATTACACAAAAAGTATTTTAATGAATCAATATAGTATTAAGATAATATACCAACCTTTTGAAAGGAGTTCATTGATGAGTCTGTTGTAGTAGTCAATTCCTTCTTTATTCACACCACCACTAAGCTTTCCCTCTAAATATATTTAAAAAGTTGAAAACTTAAATTAATACAAAAAATCATTAATTAAATTAATTTTATGAAAATCTAATTATACGAAAGGGATACATCGAAGTTAAACTTAGAAGAAAAAGATTTTAAAAACTAGTTTTATAAAATATAATAATGTCGTTAAATCATACATCAGTTTATCTTTCTATCTTTCTAAAAAGTGTTTGGTGTAAAATCTTTGACTTTGTATGTGCGAATTATAATAGCGTATGAATAAAAACCTAGCTTTGAACAAAATTAATTATCTTTGGAAAAAAAAATATTTTTATCTCTTAGTTCACCTAACATACGATTCAAATCTATTTGATCGAATATATATATTTGAACCAATTAAGTTTTGTTTAGACTACTGAAAATTTTTTTCATTCTTGAATTTTAAAATTTCATAATTTTTAAAAACTAGAAATATAAAATTTTGAAGGTAATTAGTTTACGTATATGTTGAGTAATATAATAAAATGTCAATCCTTACTTGGTAAGACTCTTGACCAGGAAATTGAGAACCGGTAAGCATCAAAACCTATACGGTTCATAATGACAACATCTTCCTATATTATACATTTTAAAAAAAAAATGTTAATCAATTTGGTATAATATTTTATTAAATAGAAAAATAACTTAGACAAATGGATGTGTATATATGAATGCACATATTAACTAAATTAGATCATCTAACTTTATTAAATATTTGAATGTATGTTAAGATTTTTGAGGAATAGTGATATACAAATATTAGTTTTTGTTTTTTGGAATTATGAGAGGAAAATTGCATGTTTGGGAGTGATTTTGAAATTATTAAAATCATTTTTATCACATTCAAAATCACTTCGAAATATACTAACGACACAAAATTAATATAATATTTTATTTTACACTTCTAAATGTAATTTTCATATCATCAAAATTAATTTTGAGTTTGTAAAAATATGTTATAGAGGGATTTTCGAAATCTCAAAAGTAATTTTAACTATTTTAAGATCACTCTAAAAAACGACGGAAGTAAATTATGGTATATGACCCGTATGTGAATTCTCTTATTTGATGTATAAGCATCATACAAACCTTGTAACGATGGTATTGATCAACAGCCATATCTCCATTTTTGCCATCAGTAATTCTCTCTGCAATTTCATTAAAAACAAACGTGACTTACTTCTCTTAAGTGAGAGAGTTATAATTATGATTATTATTATTATTATTATTATTATTTTTTCTTTTGTATATTGAAAGAGAAAGAGAAAGAGAAAGAGAAAGAACCAGGGTGTTTATGAGTGTAGGTATCCCAAATACTTGGTCCTCTCCCATACTTAAAAGCAGCACCTTCATACTAAGAGTTATGTATGCATTGATGAGTTTAATTTGTGTTATGAATTTGGAGAATATAGAAGAATGAGAAGTATGTGCAGCTTATTATACCTGGTAAGCAGCAGATGAAGAACCAAAAACAAAGTCTTTAGAGAAGTTGCTTCTCCTTATAATGGGAATAGGAGAGCTTGGTTCATTTGTGGCCCCAGAAACTATGACAAAGATGAGGAAAAGAAAGCCAAGTAAGAAGGTATTATCTTTGAATCCCATTATCCTTCTTGGCTTTGGTCTGCTGGGTGACATATTTCATCTTCCTACTTTGCTTTATATAGAGATGACAAGAAGCAAGAGAGAGTTTTGTTTAATATTAAGATGTGAAGTTGTGAAGAGGGAGTATCGCCAGCCAATTCCAACTATATAACTAAAAAAAACTCAAAAATATTTAAAGAAATAACGAAACAGTTTATCATGTGAAAATCTGAAAATCTGTGGTCCGACAACTCGGTGTGCAACAAAATGATGGGTATAATCTAAGATGCACCTAAATATCTATCTTTTATTTGCATTTTCTCTTCTTATTTTATACAATTAAAAAAAGAATATTTTTCTGCATCTCACACTTAGTTGTCCAATTAAATTTTGTGATGTGGTAAACTCTTCTAACTTATTTTTAATAATTTTATTTATTTATTTATTATTATTATTATTTTTTTGTGTGATCATGGAATGCATATAGATGAGTGCGTTTTGAATACAATAAAATATTGCTCTTAAAAAAATTATATATAATTTTTTGATCTTTTCAAATATAGCAAAAATAACCAAAATATTTACAAATATAGCAAAATTTGACTGTCTATCTGCGATATATCGCGATAGACTACTATCTTTGTCACAATAGACACAGATAGTAGTCTATCGCGGTCTATCGCAAATAGACAGTGTATTTTGCTATTAATTGTAAATATTTTCAGCAGTTTTGCCATTAAAGATAATTTTCCTATAACTTTTCTAGTTTCTTATTCATTATTTTTGTTGGAAAAATAACAAGGTGGTGTTTTGGGAATTTTTTTTTTAATATTAACATTTAAAATTTAAAAAATAAAATTTTAATTTAAAATTTTAATTTAAAATTTAAAATTAAATAATCAAACGTTATATTTACTTTCAACCAGTTATTATACATTTTTCTGAGTAAAGAATGATAAATAATGCTTTTATTGAGCTTTGGAAAAAAAAATGAAGGAAGAAAAAAAAGAAAAGAAAAGAAAGAAACTTCATCATTTTTCAAAAGTTCTACATAATTTAGAAAACATTTTCTAAAAATTGAAAAAAAATGTAAAATAAGAAACCAAAAACAAAAATCTTACCAAACCACTCCCATAACTTTTTTTTACTTTTTTATTTTTTTATTTTTACAAATAGTATTATTTGTAAAAATTTGTGTTACCTATGTTATCTGTTTTTATGATAGACACAAATATTTGTGTTACCTGTGTTATCTATTTTTATGATATCTATTCGTATACAAATATCAAACCACCCCATATTTGCGATAGACCACGATGGACTACTATCTGTGTTATCTGTTTTTATGATAGACACAAATAGTAGTCTATCGAAGATAAACTTGTGATAATTTACTATTATTTGTAAATATTTTCAACAATTTTGTCATTTAAATTTTTTTTCTATATTTAATTTTAATAATAAATTATCATTTAAAAAGGTAAGAGTATATGAAAAGTTCTTTTTAGGGATGTTTTTAATATAGCAAAATGAGTCAATTTATTTACAAATATAACAAATATATCATTATCTATTAGTGATACACAGTAATAGACACTGATAGATATCTATCAGTTGCCAATCATTAATAAATAATGATATATTGCTATATTTGAAAATATTTTTAGTAATTTTATCATTTAAAATAATTACCTTATTTTAAATAATAAGTTGAAAATAAAAAATTTATCTTTTGTGTAGCTCTATTTTATATGGTTACATTTATTTAATTTTTTCAAAGACAAAAAAGAATGAATGGAAAAAAAAGTAAAAATCATTTATAATAAATAAAAAAGAGTTATATGGATAAATAGAGAGCCTCTTCTAAATAGCTATCTTTTTCTTTTATATTTAGTACATATAATAAACATGATATATTAGAAACACATTACAAATATAAAGTGAAAAGAAAGAAAGAAAGGAAAAAAAAAAAAAAAAACCAAAGGAAAAAAAAATGGAAAGAAACAAGATTGCCCAAATTAGTTACTTGTATGTACTAATGTAGAAATGTGAAAAGGCATCAACCTTTGTTCCAAAATCCATCAAATTTTTTTTTTTTTTTTTCACAATAAGTATTGGAAAATTTGAATTGCAACTTCTTAATCATTAACACATTCACAATGACCAAAGTAAATTTAGTTCAATGGTAATTAGTACGATCTTTCATCTAGAGGTGGAAGGTTCAATCTCTTGACCTTACGATTATTATACTAAAGAAAAACATTCATAATATAATTGAATTAATTAGGTCCAAAAAGATAATATTACTCACCAGACTTCTACTTCTACTAAAACAACCAATCTAACCATAATTGAAATAATTTAATTACATTGGTATTAATTAGTGTTAGAGAGTTTGAATCTTGTTTTTGGTAGGTTTTTGAACTCTTAAAACAATATATAAAAAGTCAACTTCTGTAGATTTTCAAAATATTAATTATTTCCTCTGTCTTCCAAAAACCAACTGTTTTTCTTTCCATATAAAATGTTCAATTTTATAACTTATTAATAAACATTGAAAAGAAAATTAGTTTATAATTTTGAAAGACAAACACAGACATTTCAGAGTTAGAAGTCTAAAACTAAATATTATAAAATAAAGAGTTATTTTTAAATATAACAAAATCAATCAAACTATTTATAAATATAAGAAAAATTTTACTGTCTATCAGTGATAGACCACAATAAAGTTCTATCGTTTAACCATGATAAATTTCTATCTCTCAAGTGATAGAAGTCACGATAGAAGTCTATTGCAATCCATCGCTATATAAAATGAGATTTTTATATATTTGTAAATAGTTTGATATTTTTTTCTATTTATAATAATTTCACTAAAATAAATTGAGATTAATTCTATATGTCATATAGTATAGGTAAGCAATTTAAAAGTTTGTGAGTTAAATTTCTCAACTCCCTTTCATTCTAAAAAAATAATAGAGAAATATGAAGTTTTATCTCAAAAGCATTTGGTATTAGGAGTAAGCCCATATCATATATATATTCTAAAGATTGTAAGGTCTAGCATTTTCCGGAGATGGTGCCTTTTTGAATTCACTATTCTTTGTCAGGTTTCATTTTTTATTATTATACTTTTAACCAGACAACTTGACAATTAGATAAGTAAGTCATGCATCTTATAAAAGATTGAGAGATCCCCCATCTTGTATAATGTGTGGATCCTCAACATATCCTCTCCAAAGGAGATCCGAAAATCAAGTGACAATGAGATGAGTAATCTATATATGTATGTTTATTTAATAAAGTGAGATTTTTTGTATGTCCCCTCAAGATGGTAGTCTTTGGGTTAGACCTCCCAACATTTTTTTTTCTTATAGAATACCTAGTTGGAGATTTGCTAGCGCGAAGTTCAATCTTAAAATCAATATTTTTTTCCCCTTTTTTTGCTCTATATTTTAGTTCTTGTGGTCTAAATAAATTTGAACTTTAGATGAAATATACTAAAAATTAATAAGAATTTGAATTCAAAAAAGACTATAAATATATTTCCAAAATGTATTTGAAAAAAAAAAAAGTTAATAGATACTGTGTCCTCTTTTCTGGAAAATCAATAAAATTAGACCTTTGGAGTATAATGTTTTAACCTGAAATTATAATATAAGTGGTTTTAAATGAAGATGGAAGAGACAAGTAAGCCATATATTTTTTTTTCGTTTTAGGTTCATCCTTAAGCTTTTTCTATTTATTTTGTCGACAATCCTTGTTGAAATTGAGATTGAATTAAATCTGTGATGAATATGTCCCATCCACAACTAGGGTGAACATTTAACTTCAATTAAAAATTCGATTTTAAAAGTTTAGCCTTATATCCTTTTAGAATAAGTGTGGATGAGATTTTGTCATTATTGTGCATAAGTTTTCAACATATTTCTCTTTAAAATCTACAATTTTGAAAGACACAATCTTAGATTTGCACATTTCATTAATTAATTTTTGTTTACCATGACAAGATTTTAATGTTTTTTTATATTTCCAAGTTGTAACTTTTAATCTCTATATATTAAACGTGAATATATGAGGAGTGTATTGATACTTTTATTATTATACATAATTGAAGAAATATAACATAAATTGTGACTAGTGTATACCTAATATTTATGATAATAAATTTAAACTTATTCTAAAAGGATAAAATTCTTATCACTTAAATTAGACATATTTTATGAAATTTTCTTACAATTTTTTTTCTAGAAATATTTATTAATATCGATATTGTCATTGAAGAGATAACTCCTAAAACTACATATTAATTCAAGGCACTGTCGCGGATCCTTCGTCATGCAGCCATTACGTTGTTTTCTTTACCTGAAAAAAATTTATGAAAAGGTGTACTCAAAGTAACTCCCCTACTAAGATCATATTGAGGTATTAAGGTTCTACATCCAATGGTGATAATTATATATATATATATATATATATATATATAAACGGTCTCAGTTAGATCTTTTTTTTAAACTTACAAAATGGGCAATATCTTATGCCATCTCATCATTTTAGTCAAGCATATGACTTGTTCAACATGTGCGTGAAAAAGAAAATAAAAATAAAACAATTGTGAGAAGCTTAAACCAAGACAACCAGCCCATGTTTTTCGAGGTAAAAAAAAAAAAGAGCTTTCTACTCCAGTTTGTAGAAATAGTGAACTGGGTTGATCTTCAAATCAAACCAAACAATGACTTACTTAATGCTAATATTTAATGAAAAGGTAATGGATGAGGTTGGTTTTGTGTAGGGGTGTTTAAAAAATTATGTTGAAGAGTTGTGTTGTTGGCTCTCATGTTGGTTTTAACATCTGTGTATATGATTGGGTGTTCTCTGTAAACATTTTATTTCCTTATCTGGCGTCTGTATGCAGATTTATTCGGTTCAATTTTATATCCATCTCGGATTCGTCCTTGATTATTTCCTTACTAATCCTACTTGTTTAAAAGGTGCGGTGCATTTCTTTCTAGGGTTGCCGTTTTCATTATATTGAGCAAAGATTGTTTGTTAGGCTAGCCGATCTTGTTACTGTGAAAAGTGTTCTTGATTTACATCTTTCTGCTATGCATCTATGACAATTTGAGGAAGCATAGTTCATCATAACACAGTGTTTCAAAAGCTACTCTTTCTCTCAACGGGAGTCTTAGGCCTCTTACAGTGAGAAGGGAGTTCTCATTACTCAGAAGCGTTAGGCATTCAAGTGAAGAAAGTTCACTGTGATTTGAGAGAGGTAATTGACCAGAGAAGTTCACCCCGACACTGTCGGAATCCGAAGTGTCGCTACACTAATATTGTCGAACTTAAGGGAAGCCTAAGTATAAAAAGAGGGAGTCTCACATCTAGAGGGAGCCTAGGTAGTTATCGTGTTAAGCTTGACTAGAGTTACTGTAGAAGTTGTTAATTTACAGATAAGTACCTTGTTGTAATCGCTTGACATTTCAATATTAGTGGATTATCTTTCTCTGGCACGTAACCCCCCAGACGTAGATGTGTATCACCGAATTAGATTACCAACTCTTGTGTTTTAGTTTTATGTTGCATGGTTTGCTTCATGTCAAATTAATTGTCAACAGTACTGATTTAACATCTTAATTGGCTGAGTCATCACTTATTATTTTTCATTTGGTATTAAAGCAGGACTTCTATATCTTAGGTGTATTGATCATGAATGGTATCAAGGAAGGTGGCTCCACTACTCAACCTCTGGTGCTGGATGGAACCAATTACTCTTATTGAAAAGCTCGCAGCATGATAGCCTTTTTGAAATCCATCGACAGTAAGACGTGGAAAATTGTGGTCATTGGATGATCTCATCCCGTTACAAAAACTGAAGACGGAAAGGAAATTCTTAAACCAGAATTCTAATAGTCGGAAGCTAAAGATGAAGCGTCCTTAGGCAACTCACGTGCCTTAAATGCCATTTTCAATAGTGTAGATCTTCAGGCTTATTAATACTTGTGTTTCTGCAAAGGAAGCTTAAGACATTTTGTCTGTTGCCCATGAAAGAACCTCTAAGGTCAAAATGTTGAGACTCTAATTGTTTAATTCTAAATTTGAAAACCTCAGAATGAATGAAGATGAATCCATTGCCGAATTTAATGTTCGTCTACCTTGATATTGTCAATGAATTGTTTTCCCTTGGAGAAAAGATCTCTAAGGAAAGGTTGGTACACAAGGTGCTTAGATCTCTGTCAAAGAAGTTTGATATGAAAGTTACTGCAATAGAAAGAGGCATATGACATTGCATCGCTAAAAGTGGATGAGTTATTTGGGTCTCTCCTAACCTTTGAAATGTCTCTTGACGGGAAACCAGACAAGAAAACTAAGAGCATTTCCCTTCAATCAATTGATGAGCCTCTAAAAGAAGCATCAGATAAAGAATCTGACGAACCTTTGGCTGAATCCATAAACCTTCTCTCTAAACAATTCAATAAAGTGCTTAAACATTTTATATAGAAATCTGATGGAAAGACAACTGGTCAATATTGCTCTAAATCATTCAAAGCAATCAACAATAAGAAGTATGGTGACAAGCCTGCGAGTTCCTATTCTAAAAAGGAAAAGGGTTTCAGATGTAGAGAATGCGAAGGTTTCGGCCACTTTTAAGCAGAATATCCAAACTTTCTCAAGAAACAAAATAGAAGTTTTGTACTGACTCTATTAAATGATGAGATAGACTCAAGTGAGTCTGAAGCAGATGTTAAAGCGCTTGTTAGCAACATCTCATCTGACACATCGTCAGGTATGAAATCTGAAGGTTTTTTATATACAAAAAGAAAGAATTGAATCCTTGTTGGCTGACAATCATCGTCTGATGTCCACTATTGTAGAATTAAAGCGTGAACTGGCCCAATCTAAGGGTGAAAAAGAATCTATGGTCAAGAACATTCGGATGCTCAATTTTGGTACTGAAAATCTTGAAAACATCCTCTCTAAGGGAAAATTTGTTGGTAACCATCATGGCTAAGATTTATTGATTCTAAGGAGCAGTCCACATCCTAATACCAGTATAAAGGTACACAAGCAGTAGAGTTTGTTAAGGCTCAGACCCCAGAATCCTATGGCACTACTTAGATCTCGGTGGATCTGCCACTTTTGTGGAAAAACTGGTCACATAAGACTGTTTTGCTATCAGCTACTAAATATGTCTAGAAGGACAGCTAACTGTGACAAAAATCCTCATTATTCTCACCGTTATTCTCATTTTGAAAGGTTAGAAGGAAGAAATGTGAAGGCCATTTGGAAAGTAAAGGAGAATTAGATGAAATGCAATGTGATTTTGACTTCTCTCCGATCATCTGTTAGAGGTGCCTGGTACTTTGATAGCGAAAGCTCTTGCCATACAGTTGGTGAACGAAACTATTTGACTAATCTTAAGCCTGTAAGTGCTGGTAAAGTCACGTTTAGAAATGGAGCTATTGGGAGAATCATTGGGAAAGGAAAGCTCAACGTTCAGGGTCTACCTTATTTTGATGACGTTATGCTGGTTGAAGGATTGACTGTCAATCTCATCAGCATAAGTCAGCTTTATGACCAAGGATTACAGGTAAGCTTCACGAAAGAACAGTGTATTGTTACTGATGATGTTAAAACTCTTGTCATGACAAGCACTCGACAGCTAACAATTGCTATTTATGGAATCCAGAGTCTACCTTCTCAGTTTGTCATCTCTCTAGGCAAGACGAAGCAGACCTGTGCCATAAGAAACTTGGTCACATCAGCATGAAGATGATTTAAAAGGCGTTTAAGAATGCTATCTCTGGCATTCCATCCTTAGCTTCATCAACCAACATCATCTGTAGAGATTGTCAATCCAACAAGCAAACGCATGCCCCTAAAATATAAATTACTCAACAAGGTTCATCACATGTTCTGGAACTTTTTCATATAGATCTTATGGGCCCTAATGCAAACTGAAAATTTGGGAGGGAAGCGATATGTGTTAGTTGTTGTTGATGACTTTTTTCGGTACACTTGGGTTAGATTTCTGCGAGAAAAATCTAAGGCATTTGTTCACTTCCAAGACTGGTTCTACAAATTCAACGTGAGAAAGATCTTTAATGTCAAGAGATTTAGAAGTGACCACGGAAAGAAATTTGAAAATGTTCACTTTGCAACTTTTTGTACAATTGTTGGCATCCATCACGAATTCTTTACTCCCATCAATCCTCAGCAGAATGGGGTGGTTGAACGAAAGAACAGAACACTCCAAAAATGGCCCCTGCAATGTTGCATGTTAAGTATTTACCTTTTCATTTGGGCTGAGGCCTTAAATATTGTGTGCTATATTCATAACCGGGTTGTCTTTCGACCAGGTACGACCAACACAATTTATGAAATATGAGGGGGAGGCGACCCAATGTCAAGTACTTTCATGTGTTTGGTAGCACGTGCTACATTCTTGTAGATAGAGAAGTTAGATGCAAATGAGACTAAAAAGCTGATGGGGGAATATTTCTTAGATACAGTAGAGCTTACTGTGTCTATAATACTCGAACCCGCTCAGTTATAGAATCCATAAATGTGACTTTTGATGATGCCTCTAACCTTAATGCATCACTTGTTGACGATGATATAAGTGAGGTTATACCATCAAATGTTGAGTCGAGTGTTCCTAACAATAGTCTTGACAAGTCACCAAAACAGCTCCCTAAAACAACATAAAAGTGACATTTATGGTAAATCTCTTTGTTAAACAAATGCAGGATGAGTTCGAAATGAGTATGGTTGGGGAATTGTCATACATTCTGGGTTTTCAAATAAGGCAGTTAGATGAGGTAGTTTTTATTTCTCAATCGAAATACGCAAAGAATCTTGTTAAAAAGTTTGGTCTTGAAAATGCTAGTATCAAATGAACTTCTACGCCTACTCATGCTAAATTTACCAAAGATAGTGGGGGCACACTAATGGATGAGCAACTGTACAGAAGCATCATTGGAAGTTTATTGTACTCAACGGCAAGCAGCCCCGACATTGTATTTGTTATTGGGGTTTATGCTCGATATCAATCTAAGCCAAAAACCAGTCATCTTATGAGTGGCAAAGAAATAGTTCGATACATCAATGGTACTAGTAATTATGGGCTAATGTACTCTTTTGACACCAATAGCACCTTGGTAGGGTATTATGACGCAGATTGGGCAAGAAGCTCAGAAGATCGAAAAAGCACTTCAAGAGGATGTTTCTTTTTTGGAAATAATCTGATTTCATAGTTCAGTAAAAAAACAATACTATATATCACTGTCCATTGCAGAGGCAAAATACATTGTGCTGGAAGTAGTTGCACACAACTTATCTAGATAAAGTATGCTTCAAGAGTATGATATCTCGCAAGATGTCATGATACTCTATTGTGACAACATGAGTGCCATAAACATCTCCAAAAACCCTGTAGTAGAACGAAGCATATCACATACGACATCATTTTATTCGTGACATAATCAAAATCAAACAAATTATTTTGGAACATATCAACACAAAAAATCAAGTGGCTAATATTTTCAACAAAGGCCCGGACACCACCCCCTTTGAAGCACTAAGAGCATCCCTAGGCGTGTGTACTCTTGACAAATAGCAATTAAATAAGTGGGCTTTGTAGAAAGAATGTATGGTCCAGTCAATTTCGACGAATGTTGGATGTGACCGAGCATTTACCGACTTAACTACAGTTGGTGAAGGGTTAACGAGGCTAGTTGCCTTTTTAATTTCAAATTACTTTGTTTTTGAATTTTTCTGGCAGTTGAGTTTTGACAGCCTTCGTGTACTCATCATGGGGTTTTGGAAGCTTCATTTGCCTTGAGGTTTTTCCTTGATCAATCTCTCCATCTTCAACCCTCAGATGGTTGGTATCCACCAGGGAACTGAAACTTCAAAAGTAAAAATGGTTCGCTACAAAAGAAAAAGCCAAACAAAAATTGCATGTTGAAGTAAAGCTTCCTCCTCTCTCAACGAACAAATATGGTGTTCGGGTTGGTGGTATGCTTGGGAATAAATGTGAAGTTGGTATGCCTCCCTCGTCGCAAAACGGAGGCGTTCGGGTGTCAGTCCCACGGTTGACAACAGAGGAAAGACTAAAGTAAGTTCCACTAACTTTACTTTGATTGATTTGGTAGGACTAGGGAAAGAAAGTTTTTCGAAGAAGGGTAAATCCTCGTCAAGTGAGTCGTCTGATCACTCAAACGAGTTTATTGTTGTACCAAGAAACCCTAGTGAGATGGATAGAACTCGATCTTCAGGGTCTAAACGAGTTAGGGTTAATGAAACCAGTAGCGTTTGATAAATCTTCAGTGCATGAGCCTGTATGTCCTAAGTCTATTCACTCTAAAACGGTAGTTACTGAGATGTGTCTCCCAAGAATCGGTCTAGATCTATCGAAGGTGTGTTTGATGAGTGTGCTAATAGAATTATCGCTGAAACTATGGCCTCTGTGGCTGATATGTTTGCGAAGTGTGGTGTTGAGAAGTCAGGTTTACCTGATGATCATGTCGAGCATAATGTCTCCATTCTCTCCACTTCTCCTGACGAAAGTAAACTGAAAATAAGTAATCATGCAAGTACTGATCCTAAGATCAATATTGAGATCAATCCTTCTAATGAAATTCCAAGAAACATTAATGATTTGCCTAGCCCACCTATAAGTATGCCTACATTGAGCAAAAAGTGTCTAAGAAAGAAGCTTATGTCTCTCCGGGGTCTCCCAGTGTCGAGTCTGAAAGGTCTGAGAAAATATCCTTTAATGAAGATGATGATTGTGGTCTTCTAAGCAGTTATGAGGAAGAAGCCCCTGTGAATGCAAGAGTAACTAGAAGTTCAGCTGAAGGAAAAGACAAGGCAACTTTTGCAGGGAATGTTGCTTCAATTCCTTTAGATGGTGTATCCTTTCATTCTGAAGAAGGTGCAAGTCTCAGGAAGTATGTGGTTAAACAAAAGATAGTCGATGAAAAGGAGCTTTCACCAAGCATTCAAGAATGTTTGGATCTCATGGACCTTCTTCTTGAAGCTGAGTTAGATAAAACAGTGTTGTGCTTGGGTCTCTTTTACCCTCAGTTAGCTCGAGAATTCATTGTTAATTTGTCTGCTGATTTCGATAATCCCTCGAGCCTTAGCTTCCAAAAAGTGAACATTTGGGGACATCAGTTTGAGTTCTCTACTGCCATTATCAACAAATTTTTACTGCGAAATGTCCCAAACAATGTTACGGAGCAACATTTGCCGATGAAGAAGCTAGTATTTGAACTTACTAGTGGTGCTAGGACCTCTTAGCTCGCAAAAGGTCAACCTGCTGTAGCTCTTAGTGTTAATTATGATCTTCTCAATCGCATCAGGATAACCAACTAGTGTTCTTCCTCTCATTGGTCTGGTCATTCAGATAGACACTAAATCTCCTTTTAATTATGGGGCATTCGTTTTAAATCAAATCAAGTGCCATAAATGGTCCCAAGCTCTTAAACTGCCCATTAGCTATTCAAGACTGATTTGTGAAATTCTACTGTCTCAAAAGGCAGATATTTTGTTGCCCTCTAAGCCCATGGGACCTGCCCCCATCTTATTCAATATTCCTCTCCACCTCCTTAAGAGTCATCATGTGCCTGACATCAAGATTTCTTTCTCTATGCCTCAGTTGGATGTTCTCGGTCTCATGTTAATGACATCTTCTTTCGAGAGTCGCATTTTACACCTACTGCCCAGTGAAGTTAAAGATCTTGATTAGTTGATTCAGCGTCTCTTGACCAGAAAGGCTGAGGTGGATGAAGCCCTTCAAGTAATGAAGGGTATGCTGTCAAGTTTTGCTGATAGCTCGTATTCTCAACGTCCTTGTGTAAAGTTTTTGGCAGAAAGGGGGAGTTGTTGTGGGTGTTGGGCAAGGGTCAGGGAGGTTGGTCTTGTGTTGTTCAGTGATGGGTTTTTATGTTAATTGATGTTCTTGCATTTTGTCTTATGGGGTTAAAGGCTGGTAGTTTGTTTTGTAGCCTGCTTCTGTTTGTGCCTCAGACTGTATGGATGTTGTTTATGATGTTAAGACTCTTTAGTTGTTATCTTTTTTTTCAATGCATTAGCGTTCTCTATGATTGTTGGTTCTACCTTAAAAAATTTTCTGCCAAAGGGGGAGCTTGTTGGAGAATTGGGTTATTGGCTATCGTATTGGTTTTAAGGTGGTTGCTTCTGTTTCGCTGATTGTCACATAGTTTGTCTTAACATCTGTGTATATCGTTGGGTGTTCTCTACGAATATTTATTTCCTTATCTGGCATATGTATGTAGATTTATTTGGTTCAATTTTATTTCCATCTCGGATTCGTCCTTGATTATTTCCTTACTGATCCTACCTGTTTAAAAGGTGTTGTGTGTTTCTTTCTAGGGTTGTTGTTTTCATTATATTGAGCAAAGATTGTTTGTTAGGCTGGCTGATCTTGTCACTTTTGAAAAGTGTTCTTGATTTGCATCTTTGTGCTGTGCATCTGTGACAATTTGAGGAATCACGGTTCACCATAACACAGTGTCTCAAAAGATGCTCTTTGGTCTCAAGGGGAGCCTTAGACCTCTTATAGTGAGAAGGGAATTCTCATTACTTAGAAGCGCTGACATTCAAATGAAGAAAGTTCACTGCAATTTGAAAGAGATAATCAACTGGAGAAGTTTCATTTAGGCACTATCGAAATCTGAAGTGTCGCTACACTAATTGTTGAACTTAGGGGGAGCCTAAGTATAAAAAGAGGGAGTCTCACATCTAGGCCCCCTAGATGGTTATAGGGTTAAGCTTGACTAGAGTTACTATAGAAGTTGTTACTTTACAGATAAGTACCTTATTATAATTGCTTGACATTTCAATATTAGTGGATTATCTTTCTCGGGCACATAGCCCCCAGACATAGGTGTGTATCACCGAACTGAGTTACCAACTCCTGTATCTCAGTTTTTTAAGTTGCATAGTTCACTTGATGTCAAATTAATTGTCAGCACCACTGATTTAACATCTTAATTGGTTGAGTCATCACTTATTATTTTTCAAACTCGATGACTCGAAAAACTTGAAAAACCCAACTGTACGGTTTGGGTTGGGTTATCAACTCATTTCAGTTGGATTGGGTTCAAATAAATGAAAATGTTATGAGTTGGAGTGGTTCATGGGTTCACTTAAATAACCAAAACCAACTTAAACCAACCCGAACTAATTATAAATTTTAATGTATATTTCTTTTACTTATGATAAAATTAGAGATACCCATATTTGTTCTAATTTTATTTAATTTCATTAGATAATTTTTTCTCCAACAACTCTTAAAAATAGATTTTTAGTACTTTGTAAAAAAAAAAAAAAATTCATAATATAAATTGAATTTGAGTTGTTAATTCTAATTCAATATATAAAAATAATTAAATAAATTTTTTACGTATTAACATTTTACTTCCTTTTAGAACAAAAATTTAAATAAATGATCCGAAACTGAATTAATCCAACCCAAATGTTTCATGACTGGAGTGGGTTGAGTTCATTTTTAATAAGGATTATTTGGATTATAAAGAAATTTACAATCCAAATAATTGGATTGGGTCTAAAAAATATATTTCAACTCAACCTAATTCAACTTACAAACACCCGTAGTTAAATAACAATAAAATAAAACAAATAAAGAGAAAGAGAAAGCAAAGTTACCAAAGTTTTGAATTCGAGTTAATTTTATCCAATTGAACATTGATCCGGGCATTTCAGAAATAAATCAATTAAAGATTCAAGAACCCAAGTCCACTTATTGAAAAAACTTGTAATAAGTTTAATTCCTCTAATCTAATTGATTTTAATAAAGCATTACAACCAATCGTGTTATCTACTTATCTGGCCACGATAATGTTTCATATTATTCCAAACAACAACATTAAATAATAGGTATGATGCGAAGATTAAGACAATATTTAATTAATAGCGAGTTGCATCCGATCACTTTCATTTTCTTTTATTCGAGAGCCTACTATGCAAGTTATATTGAAGTCATGAAAAATCCATAGAAAATCATACCCTTTAAATTATAAATAATTTATTTGTTAATTTATAAATCAGTGAAAGCTTGTAAGAGGTAATTAAAAAGCAATAATAAAATTAGCACTTGGATAAATTATTGAAAGTACAACTTAACCCAAACCCTCACGATTTACAATTGAACTTAAACTTACCTTTAAATTAGAAATACAAACTCTAAACAAACATCAAGATCATATATAGTGGTTGTTTTTAAATTTAGTAAAATGGTCCAAAATAATTATAAATATAGCAAAATATCATTATCTATAATTGATAAATACTAAATATTAATAGACTACTATCATTGATCACTGTCTATTAGTGATAGACACCGATAGACGTCTATTAGTGCCTATCACTGTCTATCACTAATAGACAGTGATATTTTACTATATTTGTAAATATTTTGAGTAATTTTGCCATTTAAAACAATTACACTAATATATATATAGCTAAGATTCTTGGTTGTACCCAAAAGGTGTTATTTCCCTCAACTTAACTTGGAATCGTTGTGCTATTTAATATGTTAAATTATTTTTTTTATAAGTAGAATCGAGCGTTAGGGAGAAAACGGAGTTAAAACAGACCAATTTGGAGTCCTAATGAAGCAATTAGCTCAAATGAAAACCAAAAAGACCAAAACGCCCCTAAAAGACTTCATCCAAACTCTAAAATCAGTAGGCAATGTATTTCTGTAGCGTCGTGGCGCTGTCGCATGGATACAAAAATTGCCCTTCGATAATTAGCTTTTACATCATTAGCTTTTACATTTTCTTTCATCTTCTTCCTACAATCAAGTTTTTACATTTTCTTTCATCTTCTTCCTTTATCCATCTACAACATTAGCTTTTACATTTTCTTTCTTCTTCTTCCTACAATCAAGCAAAAACGATGTTGAGTTCTATATTTTCCACCATATGGGAAAGTAAGATCTATAGTTTTCTAGTTTAGGGGATTTTAGAGAAACTCATTGTATTTTTTGGAGTATTTTGATAATATGATTGAGATTTCTTGTCTAAGGATTTTACTTTGGATTTATTGATTATGAATGATATTTTCTTGCTATTGATTGACAACCAATGTTTGATTTTACAATTCAATGCTTTAAATTAGCATATAATATGTCATACGTAATCATAGGTTAATCTCTAAAAAGTAAAAGGTTAGTTACACCTATGATTTGTGGTTGACAACGAAGAGCATTATTCTATCGACCTAGTGGAAACAATATTAAATTTCTAATAAGTTTTTTCCTATTAGAAATTTATCCTAGCATAATCCCTAAATTATAATGTTGTTAGTACAATTGATTAGTATGCTCTTCATCTAATCAAATTGGCTAATTTGATACTTTGGACCATTGGTTAGCTTATCTAATAAATTAGGCTAGACATAGGTAGGAAGTTATAATCATGCTTTGATAATTCAATGATCAAAATTACATTGAGTGATTTCGTTCTCTAAGCAGAATATTTCATTTGATTACACGTCTATTCTTTACTTTCCTTACACTTTATTTTCATGCATGTTGAAATCTCAAACCACACAATTCCTTCCCCTCCATTTATTGTTTTAATTAAATAGTTAGCTTTGAGAAACTAATCTTTGCGCTTTTTTAGATTGGTAATTATAAATCGTATTTGGTTGGATATTTTGAAAGTGCCACAAAAAAGTTCCACATCAATTTTTTATGGAATCTTTTGGATACAAGATAATAGGTGAAAATTGGTAGAAGAACAAATGGTGCAATGCTTTCATACAAGTTTTTAGCTTCTCCAACAGCGTTTTAATGCTCAATTTGGGGTCTTAACGTTTCTACTCAAGTTTCTGCTTGGTCTCCCTATATAGTGACTTGGCTACTTAATAAAGCGCTAGTCATAGAGCAAGCTAACCTAAGCAATCCAATAAATTCTTAGGTACATGTCAAATAACTCTAATTTCAATATTAGGATGTATTTAAAATGTTTTTTTCAAGTGTTAAAGTGTAAAAAGTAAATTATTTAAAAAAAATACTAAGTGTTTGACAACCACTTAAAATGGATTTTGAAAATTATTATTGTTTTTATTTTAAACAGCTCTTACCAAAAGTGTTTAAATGAAAATGTAGTTAATCCAAACATGCCCTTAATCAATTATTCACCAAATTAATAAGATAACATAAATTATATACACATTAATTCGCCTCTTTCATGTATACTTTTTGCTGCCTACACAACCTCTTTTATGAAACCCTCAGTTCATTATCTTTCTAGTGGGATTTGTTACTTAAAGTGTCATAGGTAATTAGCTATTTAATAATTAGTTAATATAATTATTAAATAGGAAAATTATGTGAAATGACAAAATTGTTGAAATTATTTACAAATAATAACAAAATATCACGGTCTATCTACGATAGACCATGATAGATTGCAGTAGACTACTATCGGTGTCTATCATGACACAAATAGACACAGATAATAGTCTATCGCGGATAGATAGTAAAATTTTGCTATATGTGTAAATATTTTGGTTCATTTTCCTATATTTGAAGACAACTCTATTAAATATGTAATATTAAATTATCCATTATAGTGAAAATTCAAGATTATTAGATGTAATTTTGAATATGCCGTTGGCATACGGGTAGTTCATGTTCAAGTAATAACTTAAAGGGTACATAGTATACGTATAAGATTAGGTTTCTGCAGTACAACAAATATCACATAAGATAGCTTTTAAAAATGCTATCGTGGACTTGCTAGAGCATTTTTGAAATGTTATCATAGGCGATGTTATTGAACATCATTGGCTTTTCGTTGTGCATTTTTTAAGGTATAAACAATGTTATATGAAACCCATTTTCAATAAAATAATTTTAAGGATGTTCTCAAATATAAGAAAATGAGCAAAAAAAATATTTACAAATATAGAAAAATTTCACTGTCTATTGCCGATAGACAATGAATTTTTTCTAAATTTATAAATAATTTGATATTTTTATATTTATAATAATTTCTCTAATTTTAATGCTATGGAAACTTTTCATAGCATTAACAAAAATGCTTTGGTTGCTTATTAAGCAAGAATAAAGGAAGTACTTGGATAACTTACTAAAAGTACAACTTATCCCAAAGTCTCATAATTTTCAATTGAGCAATGATTAGGTGCACCTAATTCCATACTCCTCACTTTTAAACACAAAGGAAGAATTAAAAAAATCAATTTGTTTTTTAGAAAATCACAAAACTGCCCTATGGCAATTTCTTATTGGACAACTCTTTGGGATGCACAGAGATGAATGCAGCCCAGCACCCAAGTATTTTCCTTTCCAAGTATTTTCCTTTTGCTAAAAATTATACAAAATACTGTCAACTACTTCACAAAAATATCATTGAATCAAAAATACTTTTACTCTAAGTATATGAATTCAAACTAATATTTTGAACTTTCAAAAGTTCCATTAATACTGGGAAATTGTTATAAAACATAATTATTGGCCTACGCAAGTCTCAAACCTACGACCTTCGCGTTATTAGCACGACGCTCTAACCAACTGAGCTAATAGGCCAATTGTGATATACAAATTTTGAAGATATATATTGATGCAACAAGGTATTAATGGTTTATGTTCATATATTAGTAACAGTAAGGGTATTTTTAAACTTTTCTTTTAAGTTTAAAAGTATTTTTGAAACTAAATGTTCTATTAATTTAATCCTAGGCTGATTAGAACAATACTCATCAACAAATTAGATTCGCAAGCTAACCTAACCTATTGCTTCTATGATCAACATACAACCAAGTGTCATGAATCGTAAATTGTTCTAAAGTGATAATCAAAGTGTACACCAATGTCCACAATATGATCATTATACTTAAAATGCAGAATTAAATCATGCATACAAAGGAATTTGGTTTAGAAACTCATAAGAACGTTAAATAGAAAGAAAATCCCTAAAAACCCAAGCTAGAATCAAGTGTGTTAGCCCATAATCGACATACTGATTAATGGGTTCGAGTTCTAATGCATAGAAAGATGAAAAGAAGAGGAAAATTGGAGAGAAATGGGGTATTGGGTGGCTGGCTGCTTGAATCCTTTACCTAAAAATCGAAGGATTAATTTTATAATCCTGTCGAAGCGCCACGACGCTTAAGATAGCTCCGGCGCTATCCGCGCACGTACGCGCGGGACCACACTTCGGAGTGTCGTGGCACTATTGGACAACAACAGGGCACTTGTTGTGATTCACCAATGACTTATCCTCTAGAAAAAGTGTTGTTGAGTTGTGGCTTTAGGGACAAAATAGTCTTTTTGAGCTCTCTTTCCCGGCTGATGCAATAGAACCCTGTTTTGATCTTTTTTAGCTCCAATTCATTGCTAATGCTCCGCTCTACCTATTAAGTGCTCGAAACCTACAAGATAATACTTTTAACACATTAAATAGCATAGCGATCCCGAGTTAAGTTGAGGAAGATAGCACATTTTGGGTGTTATTAGCTACCAACATGCAATCCATCTAATTGAATATTCAATCTAACATGCATTGATGGCTTACTCAACACAATATAAGCACAATAGTATTGAAAAACATATTCAACAACACAATTTTTATAAAATTTCAATGCATTGATTTAAATCCATAAGAAAATTTATCTAACACCCTAAAACTGAAGAGTCTAGTCATTCATCGTTGTCAAATATACATATTTTCATATAATTTAACATACATAGCAAAAAGAATGAGAAAATACTACTATTGAAGTGATTCTCCGTTGTTTAATTTTGACAAAATCGCCTTCACCTACTCTTCGGGATCTCAAACGGCCTCCAAAATCTTTATATTATACTCTCTACTCTCTTTTGCAATCAAAACTCACTTTAGGGCTCTAAATTTGGTGGTTGGAGGCGGCTGAGAAACCCTTGTATTTATTGAGAAAATTTTTCAAAATAGGATTTTTTCCCCCTAAAATAACTCTGGCCCCTCGACACTTTAAGATAGCGCTGCGGCACTGCGTTGGTCTTCGGTTAATGCACGGATTTTCCACTACGACACCTCAGACCTAATGACATTTTATAAACGGTGCCATGCCACAGCGCTTCATCATCTGTTTTGTCTTTTGTGTTGCGGCGTTGCCCTATTTTTTAACAACTTGATTTAATTTTTTTGTTTTTTTTAGGTAATTTGGCCTGGTTTGATTCTTTTGACTCCCAAATTACATTTTTTTGCTAAATTCCTCAAAAACGCTAATAAACATATCAAATCTAACAAAAAAATCCCTAAATAGAAGACAATAAAAGCACTTTTAGAGTGCTTTTCAATATTTGAATGAAAGAAATTTTGTCGTATACGTTAGATAACTTTTATTTCAATAGTAAATTTGTCCTTGTCGCTTTGTAGAGAATTTAAGAGATCACTGTGTATTTAAATGACAAGAGTTCGTGAATTTCTAATAACTAAAATTTTTAGTGTCCATAAAGACAATTTTAAAGAACAGTTATAGAAACATGTTTCCAGCCGCTTTTTAGTTTCACTTATTAAACGGTGCCCATAAGCCGTTTGGATTTTTTATTGTTTTTTTAATTCTTTTAACTATGGTGTATGAAGTAATAAAAATTGTTGTTGGTAGGGTATATTAGATACATAGACTTCTATCTCAAAATTAATTAGTACGAGAAAAGTAATTTATATGGGTTTTATAAAGATGATGATAAGTTTAAGATGATTAATTATTGTCTTCCTCAACCAAAACTCTAAATGCCCTCAGTGGCATCTTAATAGATGAAATTCAAGAAAAATTGAGTGCTTATTGTTTTGGTATATTGGAGACCATAGTCCTAATGGAGTTTATATGTATGGAGTTCATATGTCTGTGGAGTTTATATGCCTGTAGAGTTCATATGTTTGTTTTTTTAGTGTTTGGGGTGCTCAGTTCATATGTCAGGGGTATCTGGTGCAATTTTTTATTTTTTATTTTTACATAAATAATCTCTTTTTATGATGATTATTTTTGTTTGGAAACTTTTTTATTCAATAATTGTACATATATATATATTAATAAATTATAGACTACACTTTATTTTATTGTCTTTTAAGTACACATATATTACTGAGAGTTTTGAAAATGGGTTTAGAGTTTACTTTTGGGATCATGCATTTCAATTTTTTTTAAAAAGTTTAATCAATCATTTTACAACACAAACTTCTTAAAATAAAAACATTCATGTGACATTTGCAGTTAAGTTATTTTTATTTGAACACTTTTGATACAAACTTCTTAAAATAAAAACACTCATGTGTTTGACAATGTTTCTAAAAAAATGTTTTTACATATAAGTTTGTTTAATTTCTTACCTGGTAAAAGTGATTTTATTAATGTTAAGTTACTATAAAGAACGATTATAAAATACTATGAACTAATAAAAAAATCGAAAATTCAACGTTTTGATGGAACTTACGTACTTTTGTGACAACAAAGGTGTTTTTATTGATAATTTTGTGCATCTACTTAAATATAAACATTTATTGATGTTTTATATGTATTTTTAAATTAATAATTATTTTTAAGTTTTAAATTAAGGTTTTATTGACGATTTTATGTCACGAGCTTCAACAAAATAAAAACTCGTGCTTCAACAAAGCCCAAATTTGTAGTTATTATAATTTAAAATAATGGTTGTTGTAGTTAGTGGAGTGGCTGTCGTTAGAGGTTACTGGAGTTGGGTGTCAATAATGTTGGTTGGATATTGCTGGAGTTGGCCGCAAGCGGTGGTTGTTGAAGTTGGCTGTCAAAGTTAGTCGTTGGAGGTGGTCGCCAGAGTTGGGCGGAGGTGGTCACCGAAGTTTGCTGTCGGAGGTGGTCGCCGGAGGTGGTCATTGGAGGGGGTCGCCGGAATTGGAAAGTTGGTCATCGGAGTTGGTCGCTTGTGATGAAGGTTGAGTGCACTGTTGGTGGATATGGTATAAAATGTTGGTGGCATACAAAAGTTGGTCTCCAAAACAACGAGTTGAGTTTATATCTCAACTCGTCTCATCTCATATCATCACCCCAAACACCCTCTAAGTGCCTTTATATGCTAGCTCAATTAGGGTTCCCTAATTAACCAGGAATGAGCTTCTACCCGTTAAGTCCATACTCAATTAGAAATTTTGGGTCTTAATTAAATAGATCACAAATAAAGCCCAAACTAATAAAATCACCCAATGTAATAAAGTATTAATTCACATACATAGTTCATACTTTAATTATATGTATTATATTTATATTAGTGACATATTGGTGCTTATTTTTTTTTCTATGATATAATAGAAATAAGAGGAAAATATCGACATATTGATGGAAATTTAATACTATGGTTATCGCCACACAGTTTTAACTCAAAATTTCTATTTGAAATTATAAAGGATTTATATTTCAACGGTAATTTTGAAACATTCTTTTTTCATGAAAGTTCAAAGGTAATATTGCAATTTTTGAAAGTATACGAATATTTTTTAAACAAAATGTAAAGTGGATGGTATTTGCTATAATTTAGCCGTTAAAGTTGTGGGTAAAAGTTGGCACGTAGCATTTACACATTTTGTTATGAATTGGTTTCACTTTTATCTTAATACCAAATATTTAAACGAAGCGAAAATTAGTTATATAAAATTAATAGTTAATAATTACATAAATGTTAATAAACCAATCTTCAACAATTACATTTCATGTACTACATACGTAATTAAGGGCAAATCAAGAATTAGAAAAAGTCAGATCACGTGCTATACAACAGATTTGCTCAAATTCTTATTAAATTTCAGTTTTATCATTTTTCCAATTGAAACCTAAAGTCTTAGTATATAGTTCAATTTCTCTTGAACTAGTGTCATTAAAATTCTTTCCAAAAATATCCACCCAAATATTTGCTTTTAAAGTCGATTAGTGATAAATCATATTAATAGTAGGGTCTATCAGTGATATACCATATCACTAATTGTTTTGTTTTGTATATATATGTTTCTATTATTATCAATCTCTAATAATACTGTCTAGTAAATGCTTGACCAAACCGTGTCACCTTCTTTAATTTTCTACTTTGTGCATTTTTGTAAATGCTGTCCAGCCACTAATTTCACCTCAAAATTGCTTTAAACACCTTCTAATTAATTAAACTGCATAATAAAGTGTTAAATTGGAAGGGATAAGGTCTTATAACAACACATTTGTTTCGAGTTGGATATAATAACATATAATATATACAATAAATGAAGCATGCATGCAAGAAGGGGTATGGTATGGTGGAGATCACAAACCTTACCAGTGGTTCCAAAAGCGAGTCTTCCCAAAAACATTTGCAACTCAAGGCCGTCGTTAGTTCGAGCAGCGTTATGGATGGAGCTACGAAATCAAACATAGATGAATTTTATTCGAATGTTTTGAATTTGTATTTGTTGTCTACTACTTCAAACTATCAACAATATTACACCTTTTTCATCTTCACGTTATTTAAGTTTATGACTTTGGATTTAGAGAAGTATGCTACATAAACTCTCTAATCCTAAAGGTGACTTATGTTTTATATTCTTAAAAATTATGATACATTATTAGTGAACCAAATAAATTCACACTTTTCTATTCATCTTTATTTGTCGGTTTTGTAACAAATGTCGAAGTAAATTAGGATTTATTCCTAATTAGTTTATTTCTAATTAGTATTTTCCTCTTGGTTTATTTATTTAGTTGAGTCTTGTTGGGGTCTATTTATTTGCATTTCTAATGTATTCTGAATTCAAGCAATTATTCAATGCAATATACAAATTACAACAAACTTAAATGACAAATTCCCTTAGAGATTTAACGGAAAATGCATGACTGCAAGCGGACAGAATTCGTTGTCCAATTCCGTGCCAAATAAATTTACCGAACTTAACCAACAATAGTAGTGGCAAGTCGGGTCGAACACATGGAGCCGTTCAATTTCACAATTGGACAGTTTACAAATTTAGTAACCGGAGGGGGTTTTGGATGGTCGTTTGCAAAGAAATTTAAATTGCATAAAATAAAATGCACAAATTAAAAGATGGTAAAATTCAAGTGGAGAAAGCTCTAGATTGGGTTACACGGGATTTTCTTTGTTCAATATTCTTATTCATTGGTTTGTCATTACTAAATTCGTTATACTTGTCACCTAATCAATTCAATTGGAAAGACCAAAATTAAATTGTCCTAATTGACTAATTAGAATTAAAACAAACTGATGAAAGACATGCAAAATTTGTGTTAACTTTAATTGCATTAAGTTTTAGGGAAAATTAGGTGGAACATACAACTGAAAAAGCCTAGATTAAATGTCCTATTGATTTAATCCTAGGTTGATTAGAACAATGCTCGTCAACGATTAGGTTTGCAAGCTAACCTAACTTATTGCTTCTATGATAGGCATATGAACAAGTGTCACGAGTTGTAATTCAATCAAAGCAACAATCAAGTGTACACCAGTGTCACAATTTAATCATAATACTTATAAAATCTAAATTAAATCATGCATACAATGAATTAAGTTCAAAACCTCATAAGAACAGTAGTTACAAGGAAAATCCTTAATACCCAAGCTAGAAAATGTTACCTTAGCCCTAATATACATCGAAACGAGCATCCAAGGATCGGGTTTGTACATGAACCAATGAAAAGAGAGAAGAAAAGTAGAGAGAAAAAGGGGAGAATTCGGCTGGTGGCTAATCACCTAACCTAAAAATCAAGGTTATTATTTAAAGAAGTGTCAGGGTGTCGTGACAGTTGGGACAACGCCACAGTGTTGTTACTCTACACCAGCTAAATTATTCTCGAGAAAAAGCGTGATAGCTGCGCTTAAGTTCGATATCACCGATACATAAATATGACCGATATCTATCTAAGTTCTATCACTAATATCACTAATAATTAATATTACCGATACACAAATATTTAGTGAATTCTTTTCTAACATTTAAAAACATGATTGATAGCTAATGAATTCTTCAATCATTGATAGAATTCTTTGAGTGACTAAGTTATAAGTATATTAGTAGCTATCACTACTAGATTTATATTATTATGAGGAGACTGTGGAGATGTAATAAAAATAGGAAAAAAAAAAGGAAAAAAAAAAGAAGGGAAGAAGAAAATATAAGAAGATTGGGGAGCTGGAAGAAAAATTGGAGAAAAAAAAAAGGAGATTGGGGAAAAATTGGAAAAAGAAAAGAAAAAAAAATAGAAGGAGAAAATATGAGAAGATTGGAGAGATGAAAGAAAAATTGGAAAAAAAAAAGAAAATTAAAGAAGAAAATATGAGAAGATTGGAGAGATGAAAGAAAAATTGGAAAAAAGAAAAAAGAAAAAAGAAAGAAAATATGAGAAGATGGAAGAAAAATTAAAAAAAGAAAAAGAAAAAAGAAGAAAAAAAATATGAGGAGATTGATGTTTAACATTTGCCATTTTTACAAATATTTTTAAAAAATTTTAAATTATTTTGGTATGTATTACAAATATCTTAATTAGAATTTGAAATCATATGATATAATATTTTATTATGAGTCCTATACAATTCTTAAGTTATACTTGTATGATAATGAATATAATTAAAAACTTGACAGCTGTGGGATTTGAACCCACGCCCTTTCGGACCAGAGCCTAAATCTGGCGCCTTAGACCACTCGGCCAAACTGTCTTTATCTTTAAATTTTGATTTTATTTTACAAATCTGTTACATTTTCTTTCCAAATTATAAACATTTTTTTTGGAAAAATTATAATTTTTGAGATGGGCGTGATGGCATAGCAACTACCAGTACTACATAAATTTAGTTACTCTTCGATGTTTCTTAATTGTCAAGTATCAATAGTCTTGATGTTCTAAAAGCATCGAGTGATCTCGTCAATAATAATGGAATAACTTGACCAAAGAAAAATGTCAAATTATGTATTTCGTGTCAAGAATATTAACAACTTGACATTTGTGATATATCAAGTATATTAATTCTTGACAATGATTATGTATCATATATGATAACGCCTTATAATTTTGTGATATATTAAGTTATTTAGTTCTTGACATAATTTCAATTTCATGTATGTCTTTTTTTTTTTTTTTTCAAATTAAATATCTCAATTGATATTCTCATTTCATGCATTGTCTCTCAACAATACAATATCATCAACTAAATTAACATTACACATTTAAGATCTATCAATTCAATATATCCACTAAAAATCTCATATATTCAACTATCACCTTTCATACAAACAATCAAAATTACAACAATATTGCTCTTTCACATGTATATGTACAAAATAAAATCTCAACTATTGCTTTTTTACCCACAACTCAACTTTCAACAAACACAAAAATAACTAACTCACTATCTAGCAACACAACAAAAAAAGTGACAAATTGTTTAATAAGTAATGCCTATCAATAAAGTACAGACTTGATTAAAGATTTTGGAAAAGAAAATATTAGTTTGCCTAGAGTATCAACATTTACCATTGATATACTTCATTCTCTTGTAAATAAAAGATGAGTTTAGTAAATTTTGAAGGTATACGTTGTAATAGATATCATTTAGAGAGAATGATAATAAGAATAATATATGGTATTTATATATTATATTTATTGTCTCCCTACGGGAAATGCATAAAGAAAAATTGTCTGTTTTCCTTCTAAATTGTATTATACACATATTCTTATAATTGAAATATATGCAACAATGAACCTAAAGTTCATTGATCAAAATATTTTTTTTTTTTGTCATAATAAGTCATTTTGGATCAATAATGATGAAAATAATTATTGGAAATATACATTAACATTCACTAAGAAACTAGAAGATTCTTCCATCTACTAAATTGACTTGTTCTAAAGAGATTAATTAATTATCAAACTCTCATTAACTAAAATTGAAATTGAACCTCTCCTATTTTTGGAACGGATTCATAGTTCTATAACTAGATTTATTAATCCACCAAATGAACCATTTAAATCTTTTATGATTTTTGTTGACGCATCCATTGATGGTCATATATATGCTTATTATCATATCAAAATGTTATATTTGCAAGGTTAGTTGTTCAAATAGTTAAGATAAGAGTACAATTTCATGATTTTGAAATTAAAATTTTGTTTCGATAATGCTAGTGAGTTTGCATCTCAAACATTTACTAATTGTTATTGTATAATGATTGGGATAAGTGTTGAACATATCCCGTAGCTTATGTTCAAATAGCAAAACTTCCAAATCTGTATGAGATCATGTTATTTTGTATGCTCTAAGGTAATAACTTATGAGCATATGACCAAAAGTCAAATATATTTCAAATGCAAGATATGCACTAAACGTTTAAATATTATTCCATAACAATATTTAAGATGATAGAGCAATAAAATGAGTCTTCAAAGAGGTTATAAATCTACGTTGAAATTGATTTCACATCAATTATTAAATATCTTTGAATCCTTGACGAGTGGTATATTTACTGCACAATTTGCTAATTATTATTAACGAGACAAATTTTTCAACATAAGGAGGATGAATTAAGAAGAAGTTGGAAAAAGAAATTGAATGGAATCCATAAGTATTGTCTCATATGAGTAATCATTTTGTAACGATATATTTTGTTCACATTGATCTGATGGTGATCAAAATGCATTTCATTAATGAGTATTATCATTTTGTAACAATATATTTTGTTTACTCAGAAAAAAAAAAAAAAAATCTTCATTGTAAGTAAAATGCAATTTGTTCTTTATCAACTTAAGAGCTTATGTGGAACTTCACATACTTAACGTTCTCTCTCCTAAAATCGTTGATTTCTAGATTAAACATGTAACTCTTTTATCCTGGAAATACACACATATTGTTTCTTGCACATAATCGAGATTTATAAAGTATCGAATGAAATGTACGATTCCTTGATTTTTGTAGACAACTATCATAAAACCATTGAAAGAAAGTCAAATCGGTTAAAGAAATAATTAACAAACCCTTTATTTAATTTAATTTAGATTAAAAATGTGTTGTGTGTTGAAAGTAAAACATAGTAAGAAATTGGAAAGATCAACAAGGATAGCGACAGAGACAAGTATCACTTGGCGTTCGAAAGAAAAAGCACAATCCTATTGCCGTTGCTCCAAATTGGGCTTTGCAGCCACTCATACACTCACCATCTTTGCACCCTCCACCATGCAATGCCTTCTCACATAACCCTTCACCTTCAACACTTCTCATCATCGTTTCTCCTGCTTTCACAAAATCCATGCACCAAACTCAATATCTAATATGTAAGTAAATAAATCATAAAGTTTGTTAAGCATTGAAACTTATTGTTTTCTTTTAGGTCAACAATTAAATAAATCGGTATATATTACCATAGAATCAATTAAAAAGACAAAGAACCAAAAATAAAAATAAAAATAAATAAATAAAAAATTAAATTAAATAGGGGTACCATTGAAGATGAGTAAAACCACAAGAATAATGGCGGAGAAGGAGATGGACTTCATATTCTTTGTGAATTATTCCTTTCAAAATTCTAAATGATAATATCTAGAAATTGGGGTGTTGGGTATATATAAGAAAAATATGGGTTTGATTTTGTGTAATTTTACCCATTTGCATTAATTTCTTACATCCCTTTTAGAGAAATTGAGTGTCATTTTCAAATTTTCATTGTTATATATAAGAAATAGAATGAAATTGATTAGTTTCCTTTTGTGGGTAAAATGGTCAAATGTAATAAGAATGGGAACTTCCTTCTTGGCATCCAAATCCAATAATTTTATTCATGTAATAAATTGTATGTTAACATTTTGTTTAAATTATGCTTTATGCTCAAAATCTTTAGTCATTTTATTTAATTAGCATCCTTAATTTAGTCATTTCATGGATACCATTAATTCTTTTATAACATAATATTTCATTAGGGAGTGTTTAAGCAGCAGGTCACATTAATTTCTTCCATTCAGAACTTGTACAACAATGATAGATCGTTGGATAGACTAATAAGTTTATCATGTAGAAATTTCAATAGTATAGTCAACGATGACAACTAAATAAAATACTAATCTAGTATCTAAGAATTGGAAAAAATCAATTTTAATACGTAAACATGTCAAGTTGTATTAATTTTAATCTTAAACTTTCAATTTCATTGAAATTAATTCTAACCTTAAACTTTTAATTTAAAAAAAATAGCAACCTTAAACTTTTTAATTTAAAAAAATAACAACTCAAATTTTGATAATTGTTGCAACCTTAAACATTGAAAAGTGAGGCAATTTTAACCCTCTTATAACTTATTGCTTCCAATATCATTAAAAATGTTTTATCGTATGGATTGAATTAATTATAAGACATATGTAGAGCATGAAACTAATAAATTATGGGAGGATTTTTTTTTTTTTTTTTGAAATTTATGAACTTTTACAAATTACTATGTGGTTAATATGTGCATTAGACTAAGTTATTTTTCTTCGAAAGTTTATTTCACTTAAAATTCATGAGTTTATGAAGATCTTTAGATTGTATTTTGTTAAAGTTATTTGGCAAATAAGCAAAAACTTAATCAAGGGTAAACATTGCAATAATTGGTGACGTTCAAGGTCCAATTTGATAAAATCAAAAGTTTGGAGGACAGGAGAGGGACGTGTGGGTTTATAGGAGGAGTTGCTTTGGAGATGTGTGAACTGTTGCAATGATTTACTGTTGATGTTCTTGGAGTGGGTTTCTATATCACTTGTTTAACAACTATGTGGGGAAAATGGAAAGTGGGCTTAAAAAGTCCACTCCCATACCTCCAAGTCTAGGTATGTGTGTATCTAATTATATATACCTTTCACTACTTAGATTTGTTAGAAAGGTGATAACTTCCTTAGCTCTATGTTTTTAATTCATTTATATGGTTATCAAACCATATTTAGATTTGTTTGGAATGACCTTTTAAATGCAAAAATCATTCCAAAGATGTCGGGGCTGTCAAAACTTGTTTCTTATGGAACACATTGTTATTGAAGTAGAAGACATAAAACTATAAAATTCATATACAAAAATTATTTAAGCCCAACGAATTCATATTGTCTCCTTAAGACAAATTTACTCACTCTAGTGCCTGAGTTTGAGGGTAATTGTCTTCCAGAATAGAACAGAGTACCTTTCTTTTGGAGGTAGCACCTCGTCTACAAAATCAACAAACTGTACTTTGTGAATATATTGAACTTGAACAATTTTGATATGGAGAGAATTTTAATAAAGTTGCTGGAAAAAAAAAATGTTAAAACCAATTTGAAGAAAGGCCAAATTTATAGACTAATTTGTAGATATTGGGATAGTCGTGTCTTTTCTTCAATTTGGTTATTTATTGAAAAAATACATCTCTTGATGAAAGAATGCAACTTTATGAAAATGAAGGAAAGCAACCCTTAATGAAAGGGTCACATACCATATATTCCAACAATCCCCTCATAAATGGTAAGTTGACAGATTAAGATAAAAGAAAACGTTCGGTATTTCTTTCAACAATTAATGAAATGCATTTTGATCACCATCAGATCAATTTGAACAAGAAGTTTCAAAAGATAATTTATTTGTAAAATATTGCAAATCAAATGCTAGATGTATTTACAGCAGCAGCAAGAAAGTGACTAAGTTATTTATATTGGTTGCAAATACACCATCTAAAATTGATATCTCAATGCAACAAGTTGTCCCTACTAATGAGTCTGCACCACGTTTGAAGTGTGATAGACAAATGGATTCCAAAGATGAGAGTCCTCGAAAAAGAAGTAGTCAATAATCAAAATGACTCAATTAAGAATATGGATATTCAAGAAGAAATCCTGAATATGAGTACTCATAAGAATATCGAAGTACATGAAGATAATAAAGAGATCTCGATAAATTATGCCATGACATGAAAAAGATAGAAGCAAGTTTTTATAAGCTAACAACATTTTTCCATACATATTGCTCACAATATTATGAATGAAAATGAGTATTATGTGCTTATATTTATTGAAAATTATTAACATAGAAAGAATTGACTTATGTGAAAAGAAACAATCCAATATAAATCAACTCATTTTGCAATCTTGAGGACTAGTAGTCCAGACTTCAAAGAATGTCAAACATGTGGGATACAAGTAAATATTTGTGAGAAAAACAAACAGAGTGAGGTCACAAGATCATATAAAGCGAGACAGATTCCACAATAATTTTCGCAATGGACTAACAATATTGGTTATGAGAAAACATATTCTTTAATGGTGGATATAATATTGTAAGATATCTAATTTATCTGACTGTGTATAAATAGCTTAACATACATCTTAAGGATGTATACCACATTTATATGAATTTCTTAATAATGATATTTAATTTATGTAAATCCCTTAAAGATAAAAGGTACCAAAATCATATAATTCAAATATTAGAGAATTATATTTATCACATAAATTCTTATATAACATTTCTAACCAATGTGATATATAAGTTGATTAAATTATTAAATATGCAATATTAAATTATCTGTTACCAGTAAGAATCCAAGGTTAGTATATGTAGTCTTGAACAATATGTAGTTGACAAACAAGTGGATCATATTCAAGAAATAACCTAAAGGTCTATAGTATATGGATAAGGTTGGGTGTCTTATCCTAGTGATACCATGGATATGACCCACTTTGTTTTGATCCAAGTTGTTCATGTGGAGACATGTGAGTAAGGGTATTCTATACAAAGAGTTTGTATAAGATCGAAGTGCAAAATATTTCACTTTGTAAATCCGTTAATCGATGAGATTAATATTTTATAGGATGATCATGTGTGACTCGATCTTAATCTTGAGTAATTTATGAACTCGTGTTTGTGAGGTCAATCCTTTAATTTGCATAGGTGGGAGTGGCCCAAGTTGCCGACTCATAGCCTACCATTTTGGGGACTTGACTAAATGGGCAGCTTAGAACATAACTTCCCAACACTACTAGAATTTTTGTTGCTGCCCACGCAAAAAAGTGTCGACAGATCTTCAAAAATGCGTGAGCAAAGCTTCTACCAATGTTTTTTTGCATAGGCAGAACTTCTACCCACTCAGCAGAAATGCCCACGTAATGAAACACATGAGTAGAAATAGCCTTTCTGCCCACGTATAAAACGTGGGCAAAAATTGATTTCTAGCCCCGCATCAACATTCGTAGGCAGAAATGCGATTTCTGCCCATGCTACAACTTCCGTCGGCAAAACTCTATTTCTACCCACGCATGATACGTCGGTAGATAGTGTTTTATGCATATACACAAGTTAACGTGGCCAAAAGCTTCATTTTTGGCTAGTCATGAAACGTCGTCATAGCTCTATAATTGTCAGCACATTTATTATTATTATATTATATGCTTGGGGATCAATATTTAAAATAAAAATAATTTCAATTTCTTGTAACAAAATATGTTCAACATCATAACAACAAGTTTAGACAATGTATTCAACCCCTAATTCCTTTACCATATAAAATCTGAAAAACTACTCTTAGTGTTTGTTTTCTGAGTTATTAGCTTTCATTTTAGCTATACAAAATAAACAAAATAATACCAAGTACTAAAAAAAAAAAAGAAAAAAAAAAAGAAAAAAGCTTCAATTGGGTTGTTAGTTGTCACAAAAAATGCTTCACTTGGTCAGTTGGTCTTCACAAAAAATGACATTTCTGGCCTTCTTCAAAATAAACCTGAAAATCATAATAGTGAAGTCCAATAAGCACAACATGCTCAAAATTAATAAAGCAAATTCATTTGCATGACTTTCAAAATGATATTCAAGACTAACTAAAAAGTACCTAAAAGGTGTCTAAATGACACTTTAACTCCTAAAACAACTTAAAAATGTCTAAGTATGACTTTCAAACTCAAAACCAACCTAAAAATGATCAAGGTATAGATGTACCAATTGGAAATGCATCTTTTAGCAACTCTAGTAACATATTAAATGATTTGTTGCTCCAATTATTGAGAACCTTGATATGCATCAACTTCACCAAGAAATTTAATGAGAAAAATTTGGTACATCTAGGGTACAATTGGTTGTGTGCTTCATCCATCGACTCCTAAAAAATGTTACTAGTATTCATTTCTTCAACATTCTCTGGGATTTCATCCTTAAAATCCTCTTCGTCATCAACATTTTCTTCACTTTTTATCATTGGCCCTTGCAAATTAGTTAGAAGACCAAAAATGTTATCGTCTTCATCGTCAGCATTATACTCTATACTTAATCCATCGCCTGCTGAAGAAGTACCACCTCTTTCAAATAGATCTAAGTTCATTGCTTCTCTATGATAAACTCATTTACTATATAAATGAGATAGTCCATACGTAAACAAATGTCGCTCTACTCCGTCCAATGATTGTGTCATTGAATTTTGACAGTTCTTACATGGGCAACTAGTTTTCCCCACATCGTTTACATGCCTCTTTGCCACTTCCATAAATTGGGAAACTCCTTCAATATAATCTCTTGAAAATCTATTTTTTAGTTTAATCCAATCTCTACTCATCTTCAAATAGAATTGACAAAATTAAACCTTGTAAAATTTAGCAAGAAGTTAGATAAAGTACCTAAAAGGTATCCTAAATGACACCTTAACTCCCAAAACGAACTAAAAATGTCTAAGAGCGAAAGAGTGAGAGCGAGACAACGAGAATAGCGAGACAGAGAGACAAAGAGACAGAGAGATAAAGAGACAACGAGACAGCGAGAACGAGAGCGAGATAGTGAGAATAGCAAGACAGTGAGACCTAGAGACAGAGAGACAGAGAGATGGCAAGACAAAGAGATAGTGAGAGTGAGAGAGATAACATTGATGCAAAAAAGTAAAAAGTCTAGAAACAAGTTGGAGAAAAACAAAATGTCCAAGCGAGATGCAATCTAGCTGATAAATATACACAAAAAACCAAACAAAAGATATCCAAGTTTACTTATAACAGCCATTTCATCGAACACCTAATGGGCTTCCAAAGGTCATACAAATTGAAACGAGGAAGAAAAAAGAATACGTAGATGGTGAACAAAGAAGAAAGAAGAAAGAAGAAAAAAATAACGAAATGCCTACCTTCATGGCGAGAAGATGGCGTGCGATGGCTTCAGGCGACTGTCGTGCAGTGGCGAGCAAACAACCGTGCATTTGGGCGGCGTTGGTAGTCGGTCAACAAGCTTGGGTTTGGTCAATGTTGTGTGAAAGGAAAAAAGAAAATAAGGGGGAGGAAAGAAAATGTGGGGAAAAATAAAAGAGGGATAGGGTTTTTGGCCATACACATTACGTGGGGAGAAGCTAAAAATGTTTGCCCACGCTCCTTGTGTGGGGAGAAACTAAAATAAGCGTCGACAAAAATCCAATTTAATGATTTTCAGTAAAACCACACAACTGTTTGCCCACCTATATTATTTCGTCGGCAGAAACGATGTTATGCCCACGTATTGAAAATTCATTGACATAAATTAGCTCTGTCGACATTTCTTTCTGCGTCGGCAGAAAAAAGTGTCGACAAAGACAAAAATTCTTGTAGTGCAAGATTTCTACTCCTTCCCGTATAGGGTAAGTAGATGAGTGATCCCCCTAGTTTATGGTTGGACCAGAAACAAATTGTTAATTAGAGAAATTAGTGCTACTTATGGAAAAGAGGTAATTGTAGTGGTAATAAGAAAGAAATTGAGATGAAAGTTCCAGTAAATAATGTTTCGTCCTAACTTGCAAATAAACCATAAAACACACAAATGTGATTACATCAATTTATACATAAAAGATATTATATGAACTAGTTACATTATTGAACACTCTTATGATGGTTCATTCACCTAATGTGAAAAGATACACCATCCGATCTCAGAAAGATAATGAAAAATGTAGGTTCTGAAGAACCATAATTCTGGGAAATAAATGTAGTTGTGTATCCTTACTAGTTACACACTACATGTTATAATATTGTAGTAATTTTGTTACATAGATATAATATTCCTCAAAAAGATATATTGAAGTAGAGTTAAACATATGTTATACTTTATTTGAGAATTAGCTTACATGGATTTATTTTATTCTAATAAATCTAATTATGATCTAGTTGGTTGTGAAGAAGTAGGTTATTTATCTAACCTATATGAGCTAGATTTGAAGAAGGTTACTTATAGTAAGTGGAGAAGAATTTTTATATTGTTATGGTCTTCGAAGTAGATTATGTCTATTAAGACTTTAAATCATGTTGAAATCCTGATGATTCATAAGGCTAGCAAATAGTGTCCTTACATGAAGACTAAAACATAAAATGACAACATCAGTATTCAACAACTTATTGACGAATGTGTGTTACCTATACCAACATTTGAGAAGCTAACACACACATTTGCATGTGATGACCAAGAGTTATCAAGTGATGTTTTCATGAGGAGGAGTAAATGTGTTGCACTCTTTTTCCCTTGATTATGGTTTTATTGGCCCACTAGGTTTTCCTAGCAAGATTTTTAATGAGACAATTGTTAAAATATATGAATGATCTACTTTTTTTCTTCACTAGGTTTTTCTCTCATTGGGTTTTTCTTAGTAATGTTTTAACTATACATATTCTATATACTATGGACACCTAAGGAGAAGTGTCATAAAATGTTCAAATTATATATAGATGTCCATAGATTACATGTTCCCAAATATTTTTTCCATTATTTTCTTGGTATGTGCTTTTTCCATATTTGTAAACTTTATAAATAGTGGTCATTGAAACCTTTAGATACAATTGAATAAGAAATACATTTGCTCTCCATTTCTCTTCTCCCTACTTTGTTCTTATTCTTTTGTTTTATAATAATAATAATAATAATAATAATAATAATAATGAATGTAGAAAGGACATTTTAAAAAAAATTTGAGTGAGGGATTAAATTGGCCAAATTGAAATATTAGGAACCAAAAACATCTATTTCTTAAAAGAAAATGACAATTATACCCTTTATATTTAAGTGATTTCCCTTTTTGGCCCTTGATTTACCCATACCATTTCTCTCTTTGCTCTTTATTTCCAAAATAAATTTTATTTAATCAAATTGATTTTTTAGTGAAAGGATCCTCGTACCCTTATCACTTAAATTTAAATTTTCTAAGGCAAATCAATTGGGTTCTAACAAATGATGTGTAGTTACATCTCATTAATGCTCAAAATATTGTGCAAGAGTAGTTTTCTCCAAAATCATTTTGAATTTATAAAACAAATAATTAGTTTCATTTTCTCTCTTTCTCTCCTCTCCTTACTCCCTAAGAAATCCCACTCAACTTTTTCGTCTCTCTTCTTTCCCCTGTCTTTCCCTCCTATCTCACACACTAACTTTATTTTGTCTCTGTCTTCATTTCACCATTTCTCTTCTTCTTTGTTTTTGCTTCATTTTTTTTCTACTCAATCTCTATTCTTTCTTTCTTATTTTCCTTTTCACATTTTTCTTCATTTTTTTCGCCCTGCCTATGTGGTCGGCCGATCAGCATTCTCAACCATTCCAAAATCAACCGAGGAAATTGAAGTGTCCATGGTCATTGGTATGTCGACCGACTGACACACACACCCTTATGTTATGAAACAAGGTCAAGGCCTAAGGGAGGAACATTGAAAGAAACTTGAGGTAATGGACCTTCCAAAATCAAATGATGGGACTAGAAAAGCTGTCATTGAATAATAATTGAGCTGTTGATGCTTCATCTGACCAAATGAATTGCCTTGTTAGCTAGCTAGCTAGCTGTGTGTAACTGAATCCACTTCCTTCCCCATACTTAAATAGGAGTGGGGAATTTTGATGATTGTTG
Source organism: Citrullus mucosospermus (assembly GCA_030954485.1). Lineage (NCBI taxonomy): Eukaryota > Viridiplantae > Streptophyta > Magnoliopsida > Cucurbitales > Cucurbitaceae > Citrullus > Citrullus mucosospermus. The sequence goes on from CM062057.1 coordinate 26,552,300, forward strand.
GGTGAAATTCAAAGGCCCACCACAAGCAATAAGAAAGGAACTTTACATGTTAAGCAACACCCAAAAAAACTAAGGAGAAAATTTCACCACTCACCCAAACAAATTAACTTTCTACTTTTTAGCTCCTATCAGCATTTTATTGATTCTCTGATGAAGAAGAAACAAAGAAACTACTTCAGAGTTTATACACAGACAACCTGATGGTTGAATCTAAGTGCTACCACATGTTCGCTACATAACATTACTTGACCTCAAATTAAGATACACAATCTAATGTATACAACATTGGTAATGTATTATACAGTGTATGAACAAACATAAGTAAGATCATAAGCTTCACAATATCATGAGTCTATAACATTAGCAAAAAAGAAGAAAGAAAAAAGGATCAACAGCTTACCATCAAACAGTTTTTAAGTCTAGATTTCTTTCGGCTCAAGTACCCTTTCTTCGCAAGTGATGTAATACAGCAGCTGATCCTTCAAACAAATCTGATAGAGAGTTCTCTAAATCCTCTGGCGTGTACTTTATGTACTTCCCGGAATTCCTTCCACTCTCTAACTGATTTCTAAACCTTCCTAAGAAGGAGCGATACGCTGGAATCACCTTCTCCGAAACGGATATTATCAGCTCATCGCGTAGTTGAGCATCTGATACCTTCCAAGCTGTTTGAACCCTGCAGATTTCCTCAAAACCTGCATTGAAATTCTTGAACTTTTCCTTCAAAGCTACCTTGGAGGCATTGCTTGTGCTCCCACCAATACCTTCATCCTTTAAGCAAGACAAAACTTTGCTCCAAGAAGCTCTAAGGTAACTCGTTTCATATTGGCGAATTTGGCCACTATGCCTACGAAGCCAGTTATCACCAAGCAGCTGGGCAAGCTCAGAATCTTTCACCTTTTTCACTATGTACAGTATATTGTTCATTAGAAATATAAACTGCATAGCAACATCCTCATACAACTTGGATTTTTCCATAAGATTGGACTCCAAAGACGATAACAGCGTTAATAATCTACGAGCTAAAGGTGATGTACTTTCCAACTGCAGATTATCGTCATTATCCCTCTCATTTGGCAAGTCTTGCACTTCCTCGTCTTCTAAAAGAGAGTTCATTGTCTTACTGTAATCAACCAGCAATCTAACATAATTCATTACATATCGAATAAGCGGGTGAATCTCGGCGTTTTGCATTGCTTTCTTTGAATTTTCGCTTTTAATGGCATTCTCAAACTCGGCAAATGTCCCTGTGGCTGCTTCTCCTAGTCCCGACAATACTCCATGTGCTTCACTGATCAAAAATCCATCAGAAACCATGGCTTCTAAGTTGGGCAAAACCCCAGCCAAAGCGTCGTACATATCCAAGATTCGGAACAGCTTCTCAGGTGATCTCTTCCCAATAGCCACTGCCTCACCAAAATTCAATAGCTGCATTACACACCCTTTTGCTGTTTCGTTAAAACAAATCTCCTTGGATTCATTAGCGCCATTGAAAATCTGATCACAGAGCCTCTTCTCACCTTCCAAAATCAACCGAACTGTAATTTTGACTGCCTGAATCCATTTCTTCATCTTCTCATCCAAGAATTTCCAATCACTTTTCTGAACCTCCTCAATGCTGAGTCGTTCGACGCCAAGAATCGCCAAGCACTCGTCCAAAGCATCACGACGAACAGTGCTATAGACTTGAACACACTCCTTTTCATAGCCAGAGCGAATCATACGGTCCGCAATCTCTGAAAGATCAACAGACGCATCAGGATGGATCAAATCAACCCAAGAATCTTCTCCAATTGTCGCACCTCGCTCATGAAATCGCCCGGAACTGCAACTTTCCTCGGTGAAACTCTCGAATTCGTCGTCAATTTCACTGTAATGTGACGCAAACGTGAGGTGAACTCTTCGGATCGAGCCGTAAAGCCGCTCGGCGTCGAGAGGGACTGTGCTCTGGATCAAGATATGGCGAAATTCGCTCTCGAGCCGACACATCGCCATTTGGATCACGTTTTCTGCTCGGTCTACGATGTCGGTCGATTCAGACCCAATTGAAAGCTCTTCCATTAACTGGAGTATATCATCCACCGCCGATAAATATTCAGCCGCCTCGTCCCGCGAATCCTCCCAATTAAACGACCGAATCGACACATCGGAATTTGTGTCCCAACGTAGAATCACCTTCTCGGCGGCGTCCAACCTATCGTTCTTAGTCTTGGAGTCATCACTATGGATCATACTACTAATACTGGAAAGACGATTATCAAAACTAGAGAGAATCAAGAGCATATCCTCACGGACCTCTTTAGGAGTATTGAAGCTTTTGACGATCTGCTGAGCGGTGGCCAAGACGCGATCGTCGACGTCGCCGGCGACATTGGTGTTCGTGGCAGCCATTTTTGGGGATATTTGCTGGAGGGGAAGTGGTGGGTTCACCATTTGAGTAGCAAAAAGCTATGGAGTCTGGAAGCTTTCCATATGGGAAAACTAGAAGACATATCTGCTGCACAAATTTGGGAGTATAGGGTGGGAACTTAGAGGGGTCTGCAATGGAAATGAAAATCCCCCAAAATAGTGGGATGGAATTGAATAGAGGGAAGAAGAGAGAGGTTGGGTTTAATGGCGGAAATGGAGAAATGGGTGTGGTTTTTTTTTTGGCGGGTTCGGGTTGTGTGAAGTGGAAGAGGAAGGATCTGGATTGGAAATTGGGAAAAGGAAGGTTTGGTTTTGGAGTGATCAATACTAAAATTGTGGAGTGAGACAAAGCATCTTCCTTTTGGGTTTCTTTTCTTTCCTTCTTTTCTCTGCTTTCCAAATAAAAATGTGCATCTCATCCATTTTTGTACCTTCTTTCAATTCTCTCCCATAGAAAAGAAAAGTTTTGAGTGGGGTTTGTTTTGGGTAGGGTGTGCATCGGTCGGCTCACCTCGGTTTTGGCCGAGAATCACCATCAACCACCGACATCTCGGTTTTCATTGCTTCGTTTTCCGTCCGTCTTGGAAGAAGTTGACAAATAAGAAAGAAAGAATGAAGAAAGAAAACAAAACAATAAACATTGAGAAGAAAAATGAAGCACAGAGAAAGATTAGAAATGGTAAAATGATGAAAGTGAAAAATGAGATAGGTTTCAAAGGAAAGAGGAAAGAGGAAAGAGAAGGCAAAATTGAATGGGGTTTCTTGGGAGTTGAGACCGGAGAGAAAAGGGGAATGAAACTAATTATTTGTTTTGCAAAATCAAAGTTCACCATCTCCCTCTCCCATTATTTTTTTTTAAAAATTAATAGGCATATGTGGTCAGTTGGTTTTCCTTTTCTGAATAAAAATATATATATATTATTTCAGCCGACCGACCGGTCAGGTTGTATTATGCCAAATCGACGCTAACCATAATGACCGGTCAGGCGGTCAGGTTGTATCATACAAAATAGACAAAGATCGTCGATTATTTTATATATTTTAATTATTTTTTAAGTTTGAGAGTTTAAAAAATTCAAGGGTATTTTAGGTACAAAGTAGAAAGTTGAATATTTTGTATAATTTAATCTTAATAAATAAATAAATTTGGTTATACGATAATTAAAAGAATACAAATTAAGCGGTAGTTGTATTTATCGGCGTAGATTTAAGTTACTTTTTTTCCTCCTCATTTGTTGGCCACTCCCTCTCTTTTGCTCCATGGGGACCATTTCTCAATTATGGAAATTGGAAGGCCCACTCAAAAAAGAGCTATAAATGAGAGGGTCACTTTTTGGCATATAAAAATGGGAAATATTCTTCACTCACTCAGCCACACCAATATACATAATTACAAGGATGAAAAGGAAAATTTAAATTTTACTTGAAAAATTGCTATTTCTAATCCAAAAAATTTGGTAGACAAATCTAATTCATTTTTAGAAAACTTCTTTGCTAATTTTTATTTTTTACTTTTTCAAATTCTTAGTGGAGGACCCCACAATGTAAAAAGTCCCTATTATCCCTCGTTACGTTCTCAATGATATGACTTTCCATTCTAAGTCACAATGCTTGTTTCGTCTTTTTCTTCACGTAGAACTTACCAAGAAAGGGAGAAATTGAAAATAGCTCCCAACGGTTTGATTTCTTCTCGAAATCATCCCCCTCCTTCTTCTAAAAAATCACCCTCCTTCCTATGTCACGAAATCATCCTCTCCCTTCCCTTCGTCTCTGAAAAACCCTTTTTTAGTTGGATTCCACGCAAGTACCCTAGATTTCTACAAAGGTACTTTTTTTAGGTTCCATTTGTAGGATTTTTTTTTTTAACATTTTATATTATAACATTTAAATATTATGTTGGAGAGGGGTTTTTGTGTGATTTCTGTTAGAAGTATAAAAAACCACAAATGACTTTAACTAATTTGAATCTGGGTTTCTGTCGAATCCACCCTGAAATACAACAATTGGTGTTAAGTAATATACCTCAATTGAACAAATTTGTGTTTTGAAAAACTTGGGTTAACTTAGGGGTTCAAAATGAAAAGAATAGGGTTTGAACTTACTAGGAAGTTATGAGAATTCTGTATTTTTTCCCATAAAGTTAGTCATTAGAACTTTACAGGAAAAAGTATAGAACACTGAAATGTTCTTGGTAAGTTCAAACTTACTAGGAAGATGTGAGGCTTTTGTCTTTTTTCCTGTAAAGTTGGTCATCAAAACTTTACGGGAAAAGGGACATAGTACTGAAATGCTCCTGTAAGTTCAAACTTATCAGGAAGATGTGAGGTTTTTGTCTTTTTTTCCATAAAGTTGGTCATTAGAACTTTATAAGAAAAGAGACAGAGTACTTACTTCCTTCCTAATAAGTTCAACCGTACCAGAAAGTATGTGTTCTGATTTTTTTCCCCATAAAGTTAGTCATCAGAACTTTACGGGAAAAATGACAAAGTACTTCATTTCTTCCTGATAAGTTCAAACTTACCAGGAAGTATGTGTTCTGTCTTTTTCCCCATAAAGTTGGTCATCATAACTTTACGGGAAAAAAGACAAAGTACTTACATTCTTCCTGATAAGTGAAACTTATCAGGAAGTATGTGTTCTGTCTTGTTTTTCGTAAAGTTAGTCATGAGAACATTACGGAAAAAAAGACAAAATGTTATTTTAGGGTTATTTTGGAGATATCATGTCTTATCCATCCATTTATTTATGTTTAGGTAAATTTAATGGAGCCTAAAATCTTACCTGAGCAGTATTAAGGCACAGTTAGCCTCATGTTGCATCTAGCCAAAACTCATAAGGTCGTGCTTAGGAAATTAAGTAGTGTCCAGGTAGATATGTTTAGGCAAACTATTTTTGGACTCATTTTGGACTATAACCTTCCCTTAATGGACAACTCATCCACCATTTGCTTCTTAAAGAGGTGGCGGATGATAGCCTGGACGTGAGTTCTTTTAACCTCTTTGGGAACATCGTGTCGTTCAGTAAGTAAGAGTTTGATCTCATCACCAAGTTCAAAGTAAGGACAAGGTATATACGTAGGGTTGAAGCGGAGGAACATTACCTAAGCCTAGAGTTTAGGAGTGATGAGGATGCAGTGAAAGTATCATTTGCATACTTCATTGTGCTAGTGATGATGGGGAGGGAGAAGAAACAACAGTTTGACTGTGATCTCTTAGGAGTAGTGGATGATTGGGAGATCCTATGCAACTATGACTGGAGCAGAGTCATTTTCGTTAAGATGATTAGTAGCTTGAAGAGCACTTTGACGAATGCAAGGAATATCAACCACCATGGGAAGACTATCAGATACTCCTTGTATGGATTCCCATTTGCCTTCTAGGTTAGCTAATTTAAATTTATTGTTTTCTATTTTTTGTTCTGGATATGCTTATTAATGTCTTACTGATTGTTGTGGTCTTTATTTGTAGGTATGAGTGTATGAGATGATTTCGTCGCTTATGAATCGGGTTGCCACTCGAGTATCCGAGACGACGATTCCACAATTGTGTCGTTGGGTTTGCACCACTACCTCAATGTATGAGGCACTTAAGAGGGATATTTTTTACTCACGACAGGTAATGAACTCTTCATTTCACTTAGAGGTTAAATATCTTTTGCTTTTATTTATTGACATGTTATACTTTTTTGCGTGCAAGCACAAAATATAATTACCATTAGATTGGTAGCTATCGATGAGGAGAGGGTTTGTCCAAATCATGTCATGTCTCCCCTTGAGGCACGTGCCCTCTATACCGATTCGATCAATGTTGTTCTCCCAACAGTAGAGCATCATGCAAAGGATCGTCACGATGAGGCTCGTCATGAGGAGGTCCATGACGACCATGATCATCACGATGAGGCGCAGCTAGAGGAGGCCCATGAAGAGGAAGTCCATGACGACCAGGATGGTTTGGCAGATTACGTACTATTGGAGTCAAGCCAACACTGTTATGAAGCATGTGAATAACATTCCATGGGCCATACTGGACATGCATTGGATACTCGTGAAGATCGATCTCATGGCCAGGAAGTTAGTCGTCTAGGACTTGTACAGGTCATTGACGACCAGGTTGGAGCTGGAGGGTTATCTAGAGGTCATGTACACAGTCGTACTTGCCCTATTGGATAAATGTGGTGTCATAGTGGCACAGTTGAATGTCCTGCTGACGTCGTGGCCTGTGGAACGAGTCCAAAATGTTTTGCAACAGACGGAGAGTGAGGATTGTGGGGTATTTGTATGTAAGTTTTTTTAATATGTTGTCACTGGGTTGAACATGTCCACCCTCTGTTAAGCGAATATACCTTTTTTTAGACGACCATACGTTGGTTGTACACATATTTGCGAACAGGGCATTTTATTAGTGATATACTTTATTGATTACCCCATGTTTATTGTTAACAAAATTTGGAAGTATTAAGTAAAAAAAATGGAAAAAAATTGATTTAATCAGTCCAACAAATATTAGAAATTAAAAAATAAAATAAGGAAATTAAACATTCATTTCACACAATCTTTCATTTATACGATTAAGTTACAAAAGTTCTATACAAATAAATTTTCAAAGCTTTTACATGTCATGGACTTAACTGGTCTTTAACAGCTGTCAATAGGTTTTCTAATTGTGACCATGCTACCTATATCTCTTGCATCTATGGATTTGACAAACTTCACTTGCAGATGGTATTCGAATCTTCTGTCATCGACCAACTTGAGGAACCTTCATTCGTGGGAGGATCTCAATGTCTACAAAAGCATCCAACCACTTCCACTCCAACTTTACGGGAAATTCTTGATGCAAGGGGAGTTTATTATTATTATTATTATTATTATTATTATTATTATTATTTAGAAAACACCAATTTTCCTTAAACTTATGAGATTCTTTCCCAAGGATTGACAATAAATCTAAATATTTCCGTTAAAGAGCTTCTCCTACCACACAAATAAAAAACTACTTTTCAACTTTCAACATAACGCACGTGAATGAAAAAGAAAAAAACCAAAACAACATTTATACCTTTTTAGTGAAAGCAAAATGGAAAGAAGTGCGAAAAATTGAAAGAAGTCTCTGAAAATGAGACCCTCGAGTCTTTTTGGTAAAAGCAAATGGAAACATGGAGTATAATTGAAGGCAAATTGAAGTTAATGATCTTAAAAAAAAATGTGTTAGGTAAGTTCAGTAGAGGAAAAAAATGAAGAGAATTAAATGAGAACTTAATAAGGGACAAAAGAGATTTTTCACAGTGTGGAGGTCCTCCACGAAAAATCTAAAAAAATTGGAAAATAGGTTAGAAAAAGAAGTTTTTTAAAAAAGAGATTAGATTTGTCCACCAAACTTTTTTGGGTTAGAAATGACAATTTCCTATTTTATCTCTACATATGATAAGGTCTAATTAGATGTATCAACTTTTAGTAATCTCTAATTTTATTAGTTTGCAATTTTTTTTAGTACGAGAACTATTATGGACATGGAAGATTGAAGCTCCAATTTTTAGAAAGAAAAATTATGTCAATTAATGTTGAGTTAAGCTTAATTTAACTTTAATATAAATTTACAATTTAAACTCAGAGGTGTTTCAATTTATATTATATTGTAAACTTGGAAAGTATTAAGACTTCGAACTTGAAAAAGTTTTATGATCTTTCCTGTATGTGAACGTGTGAAAGTAATATGACTTCAAAAAGATGATATTAGAGCTTGTGTTTGTCCCTTTTAATTATTTGGGAATTTTAATAGGATTAAATTTGTGTATTATATTATAGGAAAAATTACTTTTTAAGAATAGATGTGTTTGGTTCATAAGGTTTGAATTTGGCCAATTTAATCATATTCAAGAATAGTTTAAAAGGTTCCTCTTACGTTAATTTGATAATTTTATATTATTCTAAAACATTTTTAAACTAAAAAAATTAATCATTTCCCCCTCCCTCTCTCCCTCACAATAAAATTTTTTAAAAAGGAAAAGACCATCCAAATATCTAATAAACCATTAAAGTCGAAAAACAATGCTACTATTTCCTTCTTCATATGTTGTCCTCTCTTCCTTCTTGTCTTCCTCATCTTAAGAAATCTTGTTTCTTCTTCATCGTTACTTTAATTTCCAACCCTCAAATTAAATGAGCTGTTGAATCTTAAAAAGGGTCTTTAACACCCTTCAAAAATTACTCCCAATAAATAGTCTTTACTTGTTTGCCCACACGGATACACAAATAATTAAACTAATAAACAACGTTCTACATTGTTTCGTTGGTCTTTGAAAAAAAAAAAAAAGAAATGACACTCACAAGAATAGAATAGCGAGAGTAAAAAAAATTAAAATTACAAATTTAGCCATGACTTTTTGAAGTTCGTAAATATAGCAAAAAAACATCGGAGCAAATTTATATTTTTTATTATTTCAAATTTACTTTTATTAGTGTCTATCAGTAGTATATCTTATATACTTGTATTTGATATATCAGTCATCTGATATACTTTATATGTGGTATATCAGTTGACTATTATACCAACAACATAAAATATATAAATTATACAATTGATATACAAAAATTACAATGTTATACTTAAAATTTTATTTGGAATAAATGTTGATATAAAACTGATGCACTAGTTGTGTACTTGAAATTAGTTTTTCATGAGCATTAATCATTATTGATAAATTAATTTATATTTTAAATGAATTTTGAATAAGTATCTGACTATCACAATTGATGCACTAAGAATTTATATACTTGAAATTCAGTTTTGAATGATTATCGATATATTACGAATACACTAATAAAATACTTAAAATGGATTAAGATCACGAATGATATACTATTGATACATTAAAAATGTATATGAAAAATGAATTTTTAATGACTATTGATATACTATTGATATATCTATGTTGCAGTTTAAATAAAATTTGAATGAGTGTTGATAAACTAGTGATACATGAATACAATACTTGAAATAGATTTAGATCACGAGTGATATACTATTGATACACTAAAAATGTACATGAAATGTTTTTAATGACTTAATAATATACTATTGATACATCTATGTTGTAGTTTAAATAAAATTTGAATGAGTGTTGATAAAATATCGTTACACTAATGATCTACATTTTGAGTTCATTTTGATATATTATTGATACACGAATGAGCTATACATCCAATTCATTTTGAATCAGTACTAATGTAGAATTTGTGAGGGAATTAATAGAAACAATATTGCTATTTTTTAAAAAAAATATAATTATGGATTAAACCTAAGGTTTTTAGAAAAAGCTGTATAACTAGTTGTTGGAACCCAAGTATGGGAGAATTGAAGGTAGTGGCATCACCACTATGCCGACATGTGTTTGTAGCAAAACCATTGGTTTTCTCCACATAGAAATTTAGTTTAATGGTTTAATGGGTTTTTGGTGTTTTGTTGTGATTGGGAGGGAGAAGTTAGACGTTAGAGTGGGAGGGGAGGAAAGGGGTGGAGATTGAGAAGAGAGAAATTATTATTTTTTTATTATTTTTTTAAAATTTAAAAGTATTTTAAAATAATATATTCTTTAAGACTTCTAAATCTGTTAACGTAAGACTAAGAGACTAATTAACGTGAAGAGACCTTCTAAATCTATTCTTCAAGACTAAGAGACTAATCTAGCCAAATTTAAACTTCAAGGAACGTATCTATTTTAAAAATTTAAAAATGTATTTTCTTTATATTATAAGTTTCAAACTTAGAGACAATTTCAAATTAGGTAATATGTGATTGATTGTGACAACCCAAACCGTTAAGTTAAATTCTCCTATCAAGTTAATTTAAGTCATTATGCATCAAAATGAAATTATATATATTTATATGTATTTATGTATTTATTTAGATTAAGGAGTAAAGTTTTAAAATTAGCATTTGTAGTGGTTGGTGAGACTTAGGTGGATTTAAGTAAATTGTTGGGAATTGGCAAGGGATAGTTTACTTTGGGGTAAATAAAATAAAATAAATAGATTTGGTGGGATTGGAGTTTTAATAAAGATGATTTTATTTTATTTGGTTGGAGAAACAAAAACGGAAAAGTGGAATTAATGGGCTAAGGAGGGGAAGTAATTAGGGTTTATTTTAAACCCTCCTCGGTTTGCGTGTAGTCAAAAAAAAAGAAAAAAAAAAAAGAAAAGCTCTTCCCTCTCTCTCTCCCTCTCCGCCGCCTCTCTCTCCTCCCTTCCTTCCCGGTTTTCATCGCTGCTGCCGCCCTCCCTTCTTTTCCGTTCTTCCTCTGCCCCCATCATCTCTCTCTTAGTTGCCACTCGATTTCCAGAGGTTTCACGCTCAGAATCACGCTGTCTCTCGCCCAGGGTATCGCTGTCTCCTGCGAGCTGTTGCTCTCTCGCTGACTCACGCTCGCATGCTCTCCCGCTCTCACACTCGGAAATCACGCTCTCCCTCGCCAGGATCACGCTCTCACGCTCTCGGACTCTCGCTCTCTCGCTGACTCTCGCTGACTCTCGGGCTCTCGCTCTCGCTCTCGCTCAGAATCTCGTTCTCGGCTGCGATTAACTGCTCGCCTGACCGTCAGTCGCCAGACCAGTACTCCCTAAGTGAGTATCTCAAACCTTAGTAGGTTAGTAGCATATTTTGGCAAATATTTGGGAATACGGATTAATTGGTAAATCTTAATAGGTGGTCGGCGATTGCTTTAGTCTGTAGGGTCGGAGGAAACTGTGAGTTTGGTCACGTTCGGGTAAGGACTCTCTCGAACAAATTTTGAGTTTGCTTATGATAGGTTAGGCTTGATGAATAACTTAAGTTAGGGGAATTTTATTCCCAGTTTGTTCAAGAATTTTGCAAAAGTTGCAGTGTGGTTAGCTTTATGGATCAATCCTCAGGTAAGTGATCTTACTACCTGAACCACCTTCGGGTTATACGTTTAGTTGCCATGATGTAGTAGATTTCTAAAGCCACGTATGATATAAGATGCTTGTATGAAATTTCCATGTCTTAAAGTTGTATGTGCCTAATAGTGTATAAACTTATGCTATGAGACGTTTATGAACAATACTGTTAATGTATGAATCCATGGAATGGAATGAGTGTGAACTTGATTGATCATGTATGATGAGTAGTGGTAACTCCCCTACGTTGGTTGGATGTCCACAGGAGGTTGTGTTCCTTCGGGTTCACTGGAGGTTGTGTTCTTTTGGGATCACTAGAGGATGTGTTCCTTCGGGTTCACTAGAGGTTATGTTCTTTCGGGTTCACCAGAGGTTGTGCTCCTTCGAGTACACTAGAGGTTTGTGTTCCTTCGGAATCACCAGAGGTAAGAGTTTCCTTCGGGGCTCTAGAGGTTTGTGGGCATCCATAACCAACGGTGGGGTGGGTATAACCATTCTCCTATAGAAGTATGATACATATGCATGTCTTATGTTTGACGCACTTAAAGGACTTAGGTGCCTAGCCCCACTTCGATAGTGGGGTCACTTATTGAGTAATATAATTACTCATCCTTTCATCTTATATGTTTTTCAGGTAAAGGAAGGAATGTGCCGGCGAATGACAAAAAGAATCCTTGATGGCATCACGGGACCCGTAGTAGCTTCCGCATAGTCTTGCATGTTTTACTAAAATTGTTGTCCAATTGTCTAATTTTGTTTTGAGGCTCGTCTATTTATTTATTTATGTGGATTTTTCATTCATGAAGCTTCTTTTATTGATTTTATTAGGGGTACCCTGAACCAAAATTTCCTTTTTATTTGTTAATGTGTTATTTTCTTGAATTAAAATAAGTAGAAATTTCCATGAAAAACATTGATCTTTCCTTCACTATTCAGCGTAGTGTCGTTCTTTGAACTTTTGCGTGCATTGAGTAATGGTCCAATTAGATTGTATAAGTCGGGTCGTTACATTGATAATGACTTGTTAAATTATACATCAATTCTTATGAATCACTGTTAATAGAATAAGGGTCAATTTCATAATCATTTTGGTTCTTTGCGTTTCTTACTTTTTAAATTTATGTTTTTTTTTTCCATATGTTAGTAAGCCTCTCACAATCCTGAAAGATAAATTTGAATTCTAAGCTAAATTTCAAAAATGTTTTAAAAAATATAAAACAAAACAACAGAATGGCATCAACTAAAAACTTAAATAAACATGTTATAAATTTAAATGATCTAAAGAAGAGATAAAGATATACCTTTTGAATGTAAATTAATAAAATTCAAAATTATTTCAAATTTCAACAATTGAATTGGCTACAATTTGCCAAGAATTAGAACTAGCTTGTAATCTAGACGTCTGACATCTGATTATCGAATTAGATTCATTGATAGCAATCATCACCTTGAAGACTCCACACTCTTTTCGAAATGAAATTAACGTCTGGATTGATGAGATTTAGAACTTCCTTCGGTTGATCCCTAAAATTATCTTCTCTCATTCTCGTAGAGCTTATAATAGACTAGCTCACTCTTTAGCTTCTTTTGTTCTACGGGAAGATAAGCCTTTATGATGTAAGCTTGGAAGGATATTGTTGACTCTTTGTCATTAAAAAAAAAAAAAAAAAAAAAAGAACCTTTGTAATCCAAACTTTTATAAAAGCTACGACAGTGAGTGGAAAATTAGAAAAGTAGAGAAAAGAAGTCTATTCGTTAGGTTTTTGGTGGTAATTTGTGGTCTGGTTGAACTAAAATTTTGGCAGCGTGTTCTTAACACGAATGTCTTCAATCTGGACGGTGGAGATTTCTTTTGGAGCTACCTACAGTTAGATTACAGTGGCTAATTGGTTGCCACTTCAAGTAAGACATTACTAAATTTATTCTTCTTTATTGTTACCCTTTGTGCCGAGATTATTAATCTTGAGATATATTTTGTGTATGTCTAGTTGTGATTAGGGAGAATTCATTGTACCTATTAATTGATTATAGTAGAGATTTTGACTTCGGTCTGTGGTTTTTTACCCTTCACGTTGATGAGGTTTTTCTCGGTTAAAATTTCTTGTGTCGCTTACTTGATAATTATTATTATTTTTAGTTAACTAATTTCTTATTAGATTCACACAAGAAGAGATAATTAATCTAAAGAATTTAGTGTTTATTCCAACATCACACTGAAAATTCTCTTTATTCACACTATAGATGTAACGATCTGACTTCCTAGGGCTTGAATTAAGTCGTCACTATCTACATGCATACATCTCAAACGACAACTCTTTTTCATAATTTTACTAAAAATTGAGGAAAACATTATTAAGGTAAATAAATTTACTGTCGTTTAAACCAAAAACCTTTAATCAGGATACCCCTAAAACGTTAATGTATTAAAATAGGAAATTTGGTATAAAAGAAATAAATAAATGAAAACATAGTTTTAGTTTTAATAACAAATCCCAAGTATTACAATGAAAGGAAAACAAGAAAACTCGTGCGGAAGCATTAGTCTAGTCCCAATGGCACTGTCAAAGTTTTCTTTCGTCATTCGCCGAGGTGTCCTTTCCCTTACTTGAAAAAAAATCATGAAAAGAATGAGTACAAAATACTCAGTAAGTAACCCTACAACCGGGGTCAGGCTAAACACTTATATCAAATAACTCTATCATACTAGTGGGACATGCATAAATAACTAATATTGGATGACCATTTAATGAGTGAGTTAACCTAGCCTAACACGCATCTGGTGGCCCAAAGTCTCACATACATAGTAGGGCAACGGTCGGCACCCGGAACATAGTAAGAAACCCGTCGGTTTCCGAGAACATAGCAGGAAACCCGTAGGCCTCCGATAACATAGTAGAAAACCTGTAAGCTTCAGGTAACATAGTAGTGTTAGAAGGGCAATCAGCTCTTCTTAATTAAGATATCACATGCTTTCAGTAAATTTCCGCATAAATTACGATATATGTCTCATAGTCCCACACATAATCATATCAATCACAAGCTAGTGTAACATGCTCATATAATAGGATAAATCATGTCAAGCTTCTCAATTTTCATCCAAACTAACAATCTAATTAGGTATCTAAATCGCCTAGCACAAGATCAATTCTAGTAATGAAATTACTTACCTTGAGAATAGTGCAAATAGTTAACCAAGCAGCCAATTCTCACAAAATCCTTGTGACGCCACGTGCCCGAGACAACGTGGAGCGGCCGACATCCTCGAAATTGGTTAATTTTAAAAGAAAACAAAAAAGGAGTCGCCACCAATCTTTTTTATGGTGTGATTGGACACCAAAGTAAAATAAAAAATTTTTAGTTAAAAAATAAAAATGGTCTATGAAAACTAGAGTTGAGTTCGGGAGTAATTTGTGTATGGGAAAGGTGTTAGCACCCCACAACACCCGTTAAGCAAAACGGTGGCCAATTTATTTTTATCTTGAATTGAAAATATTTTTTAATTGCTTTAATAAAATAATGTCTTATTTTACCCCTCATTACTCCAATATTTGAAGCAATGATCCCATAAAATAAGTGGAACAAATTCCGTCAATTTGACTATATTATAATTGAGGAAAAATTCCCCACCACAAGAAAGTGAGAAGTTATTACATTTTCTCAAAATCCGTCGTAGGATAGTCTCTAAATAAATGAAGTTTTTTTTAAAACATTAATTAAATTAATTTTTTCTTGAGATCAAATCTCAGACTCCCCAAGATGTAATCCCTCACCTTAAGAATTCTAGAAAATCGGACTCCCAAATTTACTAGGTTCCATCATAGGATTTTTTTAGAAAAACAGTCTTAAAAATAAGTTATTGGAAAAATAATTGATTAAAAATCCTTTTAATCATAAATTAATTTGTGGATGCTCGAAGATACAAAAAGTGTAGTTTTAAAGAAAAGAAATTTAAATGATTTAGGAAGAGTCTTGTGAGAAATTTTAAGAAAACTTAGATAAATTAAAATTAGAAGTATTCTAAAATTTTGAGAAATTTTAATTTAGAAAGATTTAAAAAACTTTGGAAAATTTTAATTACAAATTAAATAATACTTAGTGAACATTATATAAGATAAACATAGTTAAAGAAGCATCATAATAAATTAAACAAATACAAAAGGGCACAATAAAAAAAAAATAAAAATAAAAACATGTTGGAGATCGTCTTGGATACCCAAAGAATCGACTCCTCACCTCAAGAATTTTAGAAAACCTGCCTCCCAAATTTTCTAAATTCTGTCGTCGAAAATTTTAAGGAAAATGCTTTTGAAAAACAAATTTGTTTTAAAAAAGAGATTAAAACATTTTCTTTAACAAAGCTCAAAGGGATTAAATATTAACGATTTGGAAATAAATTTAAAAGTATTGAAAATGCTAGAAAAAATTTACTAAAAAAGGACATTAATTTAAATATGTAAAGTTACATTGATAAAATACATAATTTAATAATACATTTAAAGTAATATATAAATAGACAATGATATTTACAAATGTATTAAACGTTTAATAAAGTATATTGGAAATCGATCTCGGACTCCCAAAGAATCGACTTCCTCACTTCAAGGTTCTAAAAAATCGAACTCCCAAATATTTCTAGAATCCGTCATCGGAGTTTTTTCGAAAAAAACAAATAAAGATTAAGAACATTATACTAATATCACTTAATTAAAACACAACATGAATATATTAGAATAGTGACAACACAAAATTCTTGAAAGATAAAATGATTAAATGTGATACTTAAGATAAAATAGAAAAATAAAGACCAAGAAAAATGTCAAATAAAGAATATAAAAAGATAAACTCAAGAAAAGAAATAATAATAACACTAACACTAATAATAATAATAATAATAATAATAATAATAATAATAATAATAATAATAATAATAATAAACAAATAACTAATAAAAAAATGAAAATAGTAGCAAAATATCTAACACTTTTAGCGCTTCTTTTTTCTCAAGTTACTTGAAGAGGTAGAAGAAGAAGAATGAAAAGTAAAGTTGGAAACAAGAACACCAAACTCTCTTGTTGTAAGTAAGGATGGAGTCTCTAGGGTTTTTAAAGAAGATAGGATTTTGGGTATAGTTGCTAATTTTTGTTTTGAAAGAGAAAATGAAGATTTTGGGGTTGTTTTGGATGGAGCCTCTCATGGGTTTTTGTTGTGAAAGAAGGGATTAATGTTTGATGAGAAAAGAAGAGGAAAATGGGTGTGGAGGCTAGAGTTTTTCTGAAGAGAAAATGAGGGTTAATGGAAGTGGTGGCTTTTGTAGTGTTTTTGGGAGAGAAGAGAGGATTATAAAGGCTAAAGCTATTTCCACAATTGCTATTTTCTTTTTAATCGATTTTATTTCAATTTTGAAATTTTGTCAAACTTGGCTTGAGCTCAAGAAGGAAGAACAACCTTTAGGCAACTAAAACCAAATTCAAATTTTTTCTACATTTGTTTTGCTTTGCTTTCTCCCCCATTTTTTCTTACCCTAACTAAATTGGTTACTTTAACCAAACTAAAATAAAATTTAGAAAAAATTAGCATAAAAAAGAAGTATGATAACCAAAATTAGAAAAGAAAAATTAAGATAAAAATTAATCCAAAAATAAATTAATTTAAATGAAGCCGGATAAAATGAGGTGGCTACAACTTGAATTAAAACCCTAGAACATAAATCCAAACTTCAAAATCGACCCTTTAACTTGCTTGGACAACTTGCTTCCTATTCCAAAATCCTTTGAAGCTTGAATCTAAAATCCAAACTCAATAGGTAACAACAATCAAAACCAACACCAATGGATAATCACGAAATTACAAGAAAAAGGAACGATACTTACCAAAACAGTCCAAGCCTAACCAAATCTTAAAATTTCGGCGTAACTCACGAAGAATAGATGATGCCGATTGATAACTTATAGAAATACAAGTTATTATATTCACCATATTTACAAAATAATCTATCCTAGAAATTATGAAATTCAATCTTTTTGAATACAGGATAGAACCAAAAAAAAGCTCAAGTATAAAGGAAAGAATGTTGCTAGAAAAGGCCAACACGTCGAGAACCATGCGTCAAAAAGATAAATAATACAAGTGCTTAGTCGCCAACTATCACGTCAATATGCAAGTGGACAGCTGATTCAACCAAATCTTGATAGATCCAATGAACTGAAGACGCGAAGAAGTCGGCACAGCAGGGCATGGAATTAAATGCAAAGGTGTCAGGTCATCATGATATCGCCTTTTTCAACACCTATACATAGCCCGTTGCACTTCATGTTTAATTAGAGAGAAAATACTCAGTGATGAAAGCTTTGTGCAAATTCTCGCTCTACCTCCATAGCCATCCTCCATTTTGAGCTCTTTTGTGAGAAGATTCTGAGTGTTTAGAGCCACCTCTTAGAGAGTTAGAATCCACCCTTATATAAATCATGTATTAGATAGCCACCATCTCAAACCTCCAAGAAGTAGGACATTACCATTGGCTGCTTGACAACTTCCCTTTCTTCTTTCATTATGAACACCTTTCTTACTTATATTTTGTTAATTACTTCCAAGAGATTGGATTATCTACTTAATACAAGTTCGATTGACATTAAACTTTCATCTTTTCTCATTTGTAACATCTTGCACCATGAATTTGAATGTTTAATGAGTTAAGCATAAATTTTAGTATTACCAAATGTGATTAAAGTTTGATTTCATCTTGATTAAATGGGTACTTCAAACTTGCTTGAATCTATCGAACAAATAAGTCTAAGTGAGTATATTCATCTACTTGAGAGAGTCGATAAGTAATATCCAGCATTTAACAAGAAAACATTAGGCTCTAGAGATAATGTTTTTCTTTTGCTCAAAGAGCTCATCATGCGTTTTAGAAATAAGATTAATGTTGCGTCGAAGCATCAAAAGATGCGTTCTCAACCTTGAGTTTGTAAGCATGAAAAATTTCTTATCACCTAGGAAAATGCTAGTTACTTATCTTAACTTACCATTTTTCATGGTTCCATTCCTTTCACACATGCTATTTGGACTGGTTATACTTGACTAACTTCATCCATCATTCATTTCGCATCACGATCTTACATGTCCATCTATCAATTTATTCTTGTATAAAATTATTCTTTGTAGTTATTTTTAGAAAACAATAACAATTGTAATTATTGTACAGTCCAAACGCACCAAATCAAAGATTAACCTCAACGCATAGTCATTACAAATCCCTATGTTCGACCCTGGACTCTCCAGGAAAATCTATTTAAACTTTACACTTGGGTTTTTATAGGAAAACTTGCGTCTAATATATATATCTTTCATGATTCTTAACGCGACACTAGATCATTATGAGCATAGCGCATCATACGCATTTTAAACACTACACCGACGAAGCTGAATGGGGAAAGAGAGTGGTTGGGCGATGACTTGCAAACAGCGGACCAAAACCCACTGAGATCCGAGATTGACTTAAATATATATTTATATATACTTCTTTAAATTCTCTTTTCCTTTCCTTTTTCCAAAACCCTAAATATATATATGGGCTCTTTCCAAATATTACAAAATGAACCAAAATATTTACAAATATAGCAAAATTTTGATAGTTCATCTGCGATAGATTGCGATAGACTACTATCCATGTCACGATAGATTTGCTTTCATAAATATTAGTAGACCCACATTAAAGTCCGTGAGTCACAGAAAATTTTTGTATATTTCGCTAGTATAGAGAATTTTTTATACTACTTTCATTCATTGCGTGCCACCCAATCATACTTTTGAAAACAAGGTACGACTCTATTTTCTTTCTTATATTTATTGGTGAGAATTTTCACAATCACATTCGCATATGGGTGTAATTAATGGAAACATAACTAATTGGTCTCCTTTAATTCTCTTTTAGGTTAACCAACAAGAATAATTGGCAATAAACTTTTTTCTTTTTCTTTTTTTTTTTTTTTTTTTTTTTTTTTTATCTTTTATCTTTTCTAAAAGAATAGACAAGAACTAAAGAGCCTTTTGACATATTAATTTATAATGGTACAGATATACCATGA
The DNA here is from genome assembly GCA_030954485.1 of Citrullus mucosospermus. Taxonomy (NCBI): domain Eukaryota; kingdom Viridiplantae; phylum Streptophyta; class Magnoliopsida; order Cucurbitales; family Cucurbitaceae; genus Citrullus; species Citrullus mucosospermus. The sequence goes on from CM062057.1 coordinate 26,571,707, forward strand.
TATAGTTTCAATCACATGTAACTTGTTTTTTCTTTTCAAAAGGCAAGTTTGAAAGTTTGAATCATTCCCCAATCTCCATCCCACCATTCCTTTCTTATTAATCAAGATTTCACTAATAAATTTTCATTGACTTCACGAAAAATATATATATATATATATATTAAGAGTGTAAATAAAGTCTCACGTTGATCAAGAAATGAAGTAATCATATGTATATAAGGGGGTGTTTGAGGTGATGATATGAGATGAGATAAGTTGAGATATAAACTCAACTCGTTGTTTGGGAGGCCAACTTCGTATGTCACCTACATTTTATACCATGTCCACCAACAATGCACTCAGTCTTCATCACAAGCGACTACCTCTAACGACCAACTTCGGCGACTACCTTTGACACCGAACTCCGGCGACCACCTTTAACACCCAACTCCGGCGACCCCCTTCGACGGCCACCATCCGACGACCACCTTCGACGGCGAACTTCAGCGACCACCTCTGCCTAACTCTGACGACCAATTCTGATAGCCAACTCCGACAACCACCGCTTGCGGCCAACTCTAGCAATATCTAACCACCACTGTTGACGCCCAACTCCAACAACCTCCGATGACAACCACTCAACTAACTCCAATGACCATTATTTTAGATTATAATTACAAATTTGGGCTTTGTTGACACACAAATTTTTGTTTTGTTGACGCTTGTGACATAAAATCGTCAATAAAATCTTAATTTAAAACATAAAAATAGCCATTAATTTAAGAATACATATAAAGCATCAATAAATATTTATACTTAAGTTGAGGTACAAAATTATCAATAAAAACACTTTTGTTGACACAAAAGTACGCAAATTCCATCAAAACGTTGAATTTTTTATTTTTTTATTAGTTCATAATATTTTATAGTCGTTCTTTATAGTAACTTAAAATTAATAAAATTACTTTTACTAGGTAAGAAATCAAACAAACTTGTATGTAAAAATATTTTTTAGAAAAATTGAGTGTTTTTATTTTAAGAAGTTTGTATCAAAAGTGTTCAAATAAAAATAACTTAACTACAAATGTCACAGACACAAATTTGTAAAATGATTGCTTAAATTTTTTTTAAAAAAATTGAATTGCAAGATCTAAAAGTAAACTTTAAACTCCATTTTCCAAAACTCCCAATAATACATGTGTACTTAAAAAGCAATAAAATAAAATGTAGTCTATAGTTTATTAAAAAATATATATATGTACAACTATTGAATAAAAAAAATTTCAAACAAAAATAATTATCATAAAAAGAGATTATTTATGTAAAAAAAAAAATGCACTAGATACCTCTAACATATGAACTCAGCACTCAAAATATTAAAACACAGACATATGAACTCCACAAACATATAAACTCCACCGACATATGAACTCCACCGACATATGAACTTAACTCAACTTGCCAAACAGCCCCTAAATGAGAATAATTATTTCCATTGATATGAGACCTTTGGGAAGGTTTTAAAAAATAAAATTGTTGGAGTTTATGTTTAAAGTGGACAAGATCCTCCATTGTAGAGATAAGTGGAGGTTTTGTTGTCCATATCAAAAGAAAACACAATGCAATAAAATAAAAAATAATGCAATTTTTTTTTTATTAATACAAAAAATCAGAAACTATAGAAATCAAGTCACTAGACACATCAACTTAGATCTATAAGGTGATCTTTAAGTCAAACATTAGCAACATTGGTTTGATGTGCATTACACGGCAGAATGTTAGCAACGGAATTACAGATTCATGGACAAATAGAGAAGCCTAAAACCGTGCATTGTCGATGAAATGGTTGAATGCCATTAATAAAAAGACTAAACTTCATTGTTGAGATAGTACTGATCTTCAAGTAAGTTCTAGATAATTATCAAATAATCAATTTTATTATATATTGTAAGTTTATTTAGTGCATCATCGAGGAAATATCTTATGCACTTCAATCAACACATACCTGTTTAAAAAAAAAAAATTGTTCCAAATCAAATATATTAAAAATAGATAAATAAAGATCTTCTTTCGATATAGTAATTTTCTTAAGCAATTTTTAAAATATATTGAACGTGATTAGAATCAGATGTCTGACTTCAAAATTGATAATTAAAAATTTATTGAATATAATCATAATCAAACCTCTAACTTTGAAATTGATAATACAAACATTATGTCGGTTGAGTTATATTTTTTTTGACATTTTTCTTTAACAATACACAAGAGGGATACATATCTAATACAAACAAAGGAGATATAAAGATGGTTTTTTTATTTTTTTTCAAAAGAGATTCATACAACAGAACAGAAACGAAAAAAAAAAAAAAAGACTAAATACAAGCAATACCCATAAATTAAGGAAGAAAACCAAGAAAAAATAAAGGTCCAAAAGAAGCCAACTTTTTCCAAGAAAAAAGAATGTCCTACCCAAAAGGAAAGCCAAAAGGAAATGATGAGAAGAAATCGCTTTAGGGAGAGTGTAAGCAACCACAGTTTACATTCTCTAAGGCAGAACACAAAAGCAACAGAGGTAGAAAAATTTGCCAGATGCTAAGATGATATATATATATATATATATATATATATATATATATATATATATATATATATATATTTTTTTTTTTTTTTTTGTTTTGGTTAAGTTAATCCATGGTTGAACACCTTTTTAAGTATTTAATTAAAAGAATTAGTTATTTAAAAAGAAATCTAAGTGTTTGGCAATCATCCAAAATGCATTTTGAAAGTCATTAATGTTTTTATTTTAAATTTTTCTTATCATCAAAACTGTTTTAAAAAAAATGAATTTTTGAAAAATATTTATTTTTTAAGTTAATTCAAACAAACCTTTATAATGTTGAAAGAATCCAATTCAACACAATAAGATGATTAGTTCACACACACATATATTATACACAAGTATTATTATAAATATTTAAGGTGTGTTTGAAATATATTTTTAAGTGTTTAATTTTAAAAAAATTTATTTTGAAAAAAATTTGAGTGTTTGACAACTACTCAAAATAGGTTTTGTTCAAAATAGATTTTGAATTGTATTTAAAACAATTTTTATCTAAAGAGTTTAAATAAAAATGAATTTTTTGAAAAACATTTTTTTCTTACGTCAATCCAAATAGACCCTTAGACTGTAATAAGTATAACCATTTTCCCCCTTCTTTTTATAAAGATATTGTGAAGTTTAAAATTAAATAAAAAAAACAGAAATATAAAGTTAATAAGTTAAATATTGCTTTAAATGACAAAATTGTTAGAAATATTTTTAAATATAGCAAAATGTCACTGTTCTATCTATGATAGGCGATGATCACACTGATAGAACAATGATATTTTGCTATATTTGTAAATAAGTTGGCTCATTTGCTATATTTAAAACTAACCCTTGCATGAATTCAGGAAAGTATTATCTTAAAATATCAACATAATCATAATTTAACTAACATAAAACATAGGCTCTTGATTAAGAAGTCGAAGTTAAAATCTTGAGGAGAAAAACAATGTAACATATGTTTGAATATTTCAAAATTTATATAGTAACAATAGGCCAGAGAAAAGTATGATTTGAAACTTTGAAACTTTGTGAGTGAATACCGGAAATTTACTCGAAGCTGAAAATTGCAATACTTTTTAGTTTATCTAATATTGTGATAAAATGGAAAGTTTAGGGTATCAAGAGATTTTTGTACAAATGACTTTCTTTCAAGTGCCTAATGATTAATGACTCTCCTCCCAAAAATACATGCATTTTGTATAGTATTATGTTAAGAATCGACAATCAAAGATAAATAGAAAAATTTTAAATAAAAGAAATCGACAAAAATATTTATATGGTCCACTAACAGTGTGTTAGTTATGTTCACGGGGCAGAGAAAGAATGATTTTATTAGAAGGAATGATACAAAATACATAATAGTGATGTCTCTAGGGTCAAAAGAGTTTATATAGTGTACTTCTCTAAACTTAGAGGTTATAATTGTAAATAAACCATAAATAATATAAATATGTTAAATACGAATTTAACCATAAATACTCTGGTTCGTCGATTAGATAGCAAGACCTCCGTACTTGGTCGTTCGAAGTGCCAGATAACAGATTCAAGACATTCCAACATATCGCGTTAGGAAGCCCCTTCTATCGCAGTCCTAATTCAATGGTCATGTCTATCGAGATTTTCATTTTTTACTTGGATTTAGGAGAGGAGAATGCGACGATGGTAGGGCAGCCGAATGCCAACTTGGTCCAGAACTCACAATGTTGTCGATATCGTAAATGTCAGTTTATCTTTAGGTGTCTTGGGAGTCGATGGTTGTTGCTGCCTCGACCTTCATTTCCATCATCCAATCCTCTGAGCTCCTCACATGACTTTGATGCTAGAGTTTCTATTATGATTACCTTTGTTCAAAAGTTGGATTCTAATTTGCGATCCAGAGATGAACACAAGAAGAGGCATTAGAGGAGCTTCTCATCATAAAAGTGCAAATAAACGAAGTCCAAGGTGCTTAATTAGTCATCATCTCCTCTCTTCCTTTATTCTTTATAATGTATGCCTAAATGTCCATTGTTTTCATTTTTGCTTTTATCTTTAACTCGTGCTAACTTCATGCCTAAATAAAAGTTACCACAGATATAGTCATCGAGTTAGAGTTATGATAAAAGAGACGTCCTTAAATACGATACTAATAGTGACATAAGTAGAACATTAGTTTTCATTTATTTTTGGGCAACTCCTTATTTGTTAGCGCACTTGATAAAGAGTCATCTACATGAAAAATCTCAATTTGGTATATAATCTAATTAGTTTATGGTTAACATTTATTTTTGGGCAACTCCTTATTTGTTAGCGCACTTTAATGATTGCCTCATTACAAACCTTGCTAGGAAAACCTAGTGGGAAAAATCATAGTCAAGGAAAAAGTGTGCATTAAATTTACCCATCCTCATGGAAACATCCCTTGACATCTCATAGTCATCGCACTCAAATGTTGTGTACTAACATCTCAAATGTTGTTATGAATAACATCTTCATAATAAGTTTGTTAAGTCGTCTTTTAAAGAAATTTTTTGGATCATGATGCCACCATTTTCTTCAAGGTCATGAATTTAGAAGTTTATCTGTGATGTTATCTTCATATAATAACATTCTTGGTCAGCCTCATGAATCGTCAAGATTTCAGTAATTGTTATAATTTGCTTTATAGACTGCCATAATATAAAAATTCGTTTCTATGTACTAATTAAGTAACCTAATCTTTTTAAGATCTAGATCTTATGGGTTAGATAAATAACATGCATATTCATAACCAACTAGATCATAGTTAGATTTATTGGAAAGTAAATAAACCAATATAAACTAATTCTCAAATAAAACATAATATATGTTCAACTCTACTCCAGTATCTTTCTTTTGAAGGAATATTATATCTATGTAGCAAAATTACTAGAAATACTACAACGGGCAATGTATAACAAGAAAATATATAAATGCACTTATTTTTCAAAACTATGGTTCTTCAGGATCTAAAGTTCTTGGCAATCATATCCTTAGATTAGAAGATATATCTTTTTCGAAACCACCATAGAAGTGTTCAATGATGTAACTACTCCATATAAGATCTTTTGTGTATAACTTGATGCAATCTCAGAACCACCATAGAAGTATTCAATGATGTAACTAGTCCATATAAGATCTTTTATGTATAACTTGATGCAATCTCATCTACCTTATGCTTTATTTGCAAGCTAAGACAAAACTTTGTTTTCTAGAACTTTCATCTCAACGTCTTTCTTCAGAAACTTTATTGCCCTTGAAATCTCTTCTGAAGTTTCCATTATATATACAGATAAGCAACATATACATATATAGTAAATCTTGACTATGATTTCTTTATAATATTATATGGACAAATAGAGTTATTTTATAAACCTTATTTCAACAATAAATCTTTGAAATTTGAATTGTATGATTCTAGTAGCTTTAATCCTTCAAGGATTTTTATAAATAAATATCATAATTAAGAGATTCATATAAATGTAGTATGATTATATCCTTGAGATGTATGTTAAGTTATTCATACATAGCCAAATAAATTAGATATGTTATGCTAATATATACACCATTAGAAAATATGTTTCCTCATAATCAAATATTAACGTTCTTTGTGAGAATGATTGTGGAATCTATCTCGCTTTGTATCTTGTGACCTTATTTTAATTATTTTTCTTACAAATACTTGTATCCCAAATGTTTGACATTCTCCAACGTCTTGACTACTAGTCCTCACGATTGAAAAGAGTTGATTTCTATTGGATTGTTTCTTTCAACATAAGTCAATCATTTCTATGTTGACATTTTACAAATGAATTATCTTTTGGACTTCTAGTTCAAAGCGATCTGTATGGTGATCAAAATGAGACACTATTTATGCATTCCATTCAATTTTTTTCAACTTCTTCTTAATTCCTCCTCTTAATGTTGGAAATTTTGTCTCATTAATAACAATTAGCAAATTGTGCAGTAAATATATTACTCATTGGGGGTTCAAAAATATTTAATAATTGATGTGAAATCAATTTCAAAGTCAATATATAACCTCTTTTAAGGACTCATTTTAAATTATTCCACCATCTTAATTGTTATTTTGGAACAATAATTTAAATATTAACTACATCCTGCATATGAAATTTATTTGGCTTTTGGTCATAAGCTCATAAGTCATTGGCTTAGAACATACAACATAACATGATTTCATATAGATTTAAAAGTTTTGCTATTTGAACATAAGCTACAAGATGTTCAACATTTATCCCAATCAATATAAAATAATAATTATCAAATGTTTGGGATGTAAACTCACTAGCATTATCAAAACAAAAATTTTAAATTTCACAATCATGAAATTTGTGCCCTTATCTTAACTATTTGAGCAACTAACCTTGTAGATGTAAGGTTTTGATATGACAATAAGGATATATATGACCATCAACTGAATGCGTCAAACAAAAACCATAACGTATTTACATAGTTCACTTGATGGATTATTAAATCCGTTCTGTGAATTTGTTCAAAAACAGGAGAGGTTCAATTTTAATTTTAGCTAATGAGAGTTTGATAATTAGTCTCTTAAGAACAAGCCACACATGACAATTTATTAGATTGAAGAATCTTCTAGTTATTCAGTGGATGCCAATGTATATTTCTAATAATTATTTCACTATGACCCAAAATGACTCATCATGTCAAATAAAAATATTTTTGAATCAATGAACTTTAGGTTCATTGTTGCATATATTTCAATTACACGAATGTGTGTAATACCATTAAGAAAGAAAAGTAGACAACTTTTCTATATACATTTCCCATAGGAGACAATAGATATAGTATATAAATTGAAGGGAATTGAATCCCGGCGGAAGCATGTGATCGCATTCTTTGATTTTTGAAATAATTAAAAATACAAAAAGTTAAGAAAAGGTTAAACAATGTACCTTTGCCGATCGACAATTTCAGCAAAATCTCTCATCGAATTGATAGTCTTCTCCTTGTAGTCTTCTTTTTCCAAGAGATCTTCCTTGTTATGACTCTGGCAAGGATCCGGTTTGTGGGAACCGCTTCTTGAAAGAATAGAGGAATAAGAATTTTATTAGAACTTTTCTAAGAAAATTGGGAGAATTTCTAGAGGGAGAGTTTTTCGAATAATCGTGAAGATTATTTTTGTAGAGAGTGTGTGTTGTATTAGAGCTCCAAAGGGCCCTATTTATAGAGAGTTTAAAATGGAAATAAAATAAGAACAAATATATGAATACAAGAGAGAAATTGAGAGAAGAAACTAGAGAACATAAATGTACTATTCTCAAAGGCGTGTCTACAAATGATCTCTGCATCCTCTATTTATTAGGTTTGTGAGAATTTTGGTTACAATAACCAAACATATATAAGAAACTGTCCTCGTTTATATAAAATAAACAAATATATATCACAGTATATATATGTACATCTATTCATCTCTTCTTCTTCGTGAAGCGTTTTCCGTCATCATTCATCCCCACCTCTTCTTCATGATGCGATTATAGAGAGAGGAAGAAAGAGAGAAGCTAGTGGAGAGGAGAGAGACAAAAACCCACCGGCGAGAGGAGAGGAAGCCATGAATAGAGGAGGAAGAAAAAGAGAGTGGGGAAGAAGAAGAGAAAGAGAAGAGGAAGAAACGTGAAAAATTTTGGGGGAAAGTGAGAAAATGAGAAATATTTCATTTTTAAAATTTTTTTTAAAAAGAAATTAATGATTGCATGGATACACAAAACCCTAGACTATGCATGAATAGAAGAGAAACAAAATCCTAGGTTGTGCATGGATACACAAAATAGTGGTGGTGTCTTAATAGTAAATACACTACAAGGTTAGTGAAAATTTGTATTTCGTTGGATTATTTATGTAATAAATGGAGAGTAGAAGATAATTGTATAACATAGGCCTACAATTAAGACATTCTATGTAGAAATTTTTTTTTTTTTTTTTTTTTTTTTTTTTTTTTTTTTTTTTTTTTTTGAGAGAAGCACTACAAACCAAACAAAACATAACAGTCAGCCCAATTATCCTCCACAACTTGGGCTACCCAGAAGAAAAAAATTTCCAGTAAGTCAAATATTAATCATTCAATTAAGTCATCCGTTAGGCCAAATTGAACGTCCATTTTTCTTTCTTTTTTTTTTTAATATAAATTTAAAGTTCCGTTTTTTTGCTAAAACGGAATTACTTGATTTTTTTTTTCTTAAGATATATTCTATTGTTTTAAGGGAAAAAACTTTTAAGTGTAGATGAACTGCACCCATTTCATGTGTAGCCCAATTAACATTCAATAGAAATGTGTCTCGTATCACCTTTTGTATTTTTTTAACGATTTGTTCGACTGCATACTTGACATTGGGACTCCTATAATGTATATAAGAATTTTCTTTTTCCGATTTAACCCAGAATGATATAAGAACTCTACCTATACGATGAAGGTTTCTTTTCTCAAGTTTTTTGCTTGAGAATTTCATGCCCATTAGCTATAGTACCCTAAACAAATGAATTCATGATAAATCTGGGACAAATTACAAAAATCATTCTTAAAATATAGCGGTAGTTGCAATTACATTTCCAAACTTACAATTCTAAAAATTAAGCACTCAAATTTTGGGTATGTTTGGAATACCTGTTTGCCAACCACACTCAAAATAGGCTTTCATTTTGAAAGTCATTAGTGTATTTATTTTAAAAAGTTTTTATCAAAAGTGTTTAAATGAAAATGAATTTTTGAAAAACATTTATATTTTAAGTTAATCCAAATAGAACCTTAAACTTATGCAAGTGTTGAAATTAGATTCTCTAACTTACATAATTGTAGAAATTGGACCTCCAAACATTTAACGATAAAATTGAACAATCCAAATTATACAACTATTAAAATTGGGCCTTCAAACTTGTCAACTTCTATAAATTTGATTCTTAAACATATAATTTTAAAAATTAAACTTGTTATTAGTTACGTAATTGTTAAAATTGATTGTGATTTCTCTTCATCATCCGATTTTAACTATCCACAAACTGATCAAGGTAGAATTCACCAAGAAACAAAAGAAAAAAAAATGTTTTTTTTTAAAGTCATTTTTATTTAAATTATTTTGAAAAAATTATTTAAGATACATTTTGGAAGTGTTTCAAAGCTATTTTGAGTGGTTGCAAATGTTTCAATTTTCTCCAAAATAACATAACTTAGTTTCAAAATTAAACACTTGAAAAGTTAAACCAAACACATCCTTAGTTGCTGGAGATAATTTTCTTGGCATCATGTTATGATTTTTCTACAAGTTTAAGGTAATTTTTATTACATTTTAAAATCAAATGTTATTTAAGGGGTCAATTTCTAAAGGTTGCAAGTTTGGGGTCAAATTTTAATAATTATATAAGTTTGAGGGTTCACTTTTATCATTAAATGTTTAGGATCTAATTTCTTCAACTATGCAAGTTGGAGGGTCTAATTTTACCAGTTGCATAAGTTTTGAGAGTTCAATTTTTTTCAATTTAAAGTTTGAGGATGCAGTTGCAACTACTACCATACATACTTCAAGGGTATTATTTGCAATTTGCCCAAAAATCCATAAAGAGAGAAAAAAATCTGACCAACGAACGATATAATTTGCATAACTTAGAAATGCAAACACTTTCTAAACGCTCGTTTGGATCACAAATATTGTTCCATAGATATGAATATTAAATAACTTGGATTTAAATGTTTGTGATAATTAATGTTTGGAAGCTAATTATATGTGTTTGATTTACCAAATCTTTTATATAGAAACCTAAATCAAATAATTACTTAGTTAAATGTAAGAGAATATTGAACGAAATTTGTATTATATAGCAAAACTAGCAACTTATTTACAAATGTAGCAAATAATATAAACATAATGTAAACATGCCAATTTGGGTTCCATTATTAATTCCTTTTGTATTCTTCGCAAGATTTCTTCATCTATGTTTTCGATTTCTTTGACTTTTTCTAGAGAACGAACTTGATAGTGAGAATTTTGACGTCGCTAGCAAATCCCAAGTCAGATACATTTATATATATACCAAACTCTACTACTACTACTGCAAAGATGTAGCACTAGTGGGGAGTCCGGGTCAATCTGCAGGGAAGAGATAGAATAAGTTTCGAATAGTCAATTAACTAGTTATATCGATAAACTGGTGGGTGGGGTGTATGAAATTAAAAGCATGTGGGTAAATGTGATTTAGAAGGGATATTCTAGTTCTAGGAGCAAGAGAGGTAATTAACTCTCTGCCTTACTTTAAAGCATTCTTTACCTCTTAGTACGCCATTGGAAGGGAATTCAATAGCATATAAGCTTCATTGTCATCCCCTAGTTTCTCACTAAGACTCTTCAATTCGGTTACTATCTTCTTAAACTCATCTAAATTTTTAGTGAGTGTTCTAGTTGAATCCATCTTGAATGTGAAGAACTTCTCTCTCATAAACATCTTATATGGGAGGTCTTTTGTGGCAAAGAGACCTTCCAATTTTGTCCATATCTTGTGAGTTGTATCTTGGTCTATAACTTGCCTTAGAACACTGTCACTTAGGTTCAAAAGTAGAGTTCTATAGGTTGTTAGCTCCATGTCTTCCTTTTCTTGTGCAATCAATATTTGTGGGAGAGTTGATGGGTCCAAAAAGCCCTTGTGAGCCTTCTATTGTCCAAGAATGGCTTTGATTTTGGCTTTCCACAAGCCAAAATTACCCTTTCCATCAAACTTTTCTATTTCAAACATTCCTACTGTCATTTTTACTCAGATTTTGATTCTTGAACCTCCAAGAACTGCTTTCTTGATTTTCTTGAAGCTTTGATACCAATCTGTTGGGATGAATTGATGATTTAAGGCCTAAAATTAATGAAGCCCGAAGAAATGAGAATGGGCTTTGAGTTAGGTAGAATGAAAGATGGAGAATGAACCACGTTTGTATGATGAATGAACCCTACGTGTACTGCTTCTCTCTGTCGATTAAAAAGAAAAATTGGGATTGTAAAATTATTTTCATTTCCTTCTCTTTCTCTTTTCGGTTTCTCTCAGCTTTAACCCTTTCTCTCTTTTCCCTTTGATCTTCAATGGCAATTTTGAGGCTAAAACATAGAAGAAAATTCCTGCATGTATGGAGTAAAAGAAAGGGAAGAGGAAGATGGTGGACACAAAGTATTTTACGTGGTTCGACCAATATTTTGCCTACATCCAAGGAGGAAAAGAAACTTGCAGATGAGTTTATTTCTACTCTTTTCTTTTTACAGATTGAGTATGAAAGATGTATGTGTAAACATTATTTTTTAGATCTAATTTGTATTTATAGTTCATAAAAATCAATTACATTTTTGTTATTTTGCTTTAGCAGAAAACAAAAACTAACTGCTGAATTCACTTATTTTTCAATTCTCCACCTTGAATCAGGCACATGTAAGCTCCTTTTCCTCTAGATCAAACCATGTTTATCCTTTCACAAACAACCACAATTCAAATAACCCAAATAAGTCTAAACAAATTAGCACTGAATGACAATTTTGTTTAATCCAAAATTTGTAACGACCTGACTTATACAATCTAATTGGACCATTACTCAATGCATGCAAAAATTCAAAGAACGACATTATGCTGAATAGTGAAGAAGGACCAATGCTTTTCATGGAAATTTCTACTTATATTAATTCAAGAAAATAACGCATTAACAAATAAAAGGAAATTTTGGTTCGGGGTACCCCTAATAAAATCAATAAAAGAAGCTTCATAAATGAAAAATCCACATAAATAAATAAAGAGACAAGTCTCAAAACAAAATTAGACAGTTCGACAAAAATTTTAGTAAAACATGCAAGCAGAAGCTACTACGGGTCCCGTGATGCCATCAAGGATTCTTCTTGTCATTCGCCGGCACAGTCCTTCATTTACCTGAAAAACATATAAGAAGAAAGGATGAGTAATTATATTACTCAGTAAGTGACCCCACTACCGGAGTCGGGCTAGGCACCTAAGTCATTTAAGTGCGTCAAACATAAGACATGCATATCTATCACACTTCTATAGGGAATGGTTACACCCGCCCCACCGTTGGTTATGGATGCCCACAAACCTTTAGAGAGTCTCGAAGGAAACTCTTACCTCTGGTGATCCCGAAAGAACACAAACCTCTAGTGTACTCGAAGGAGCACAACCTCTGGTGATCCCAAAGGAACACAACCTCTAGTGAACCCGAAGGAACACAACCTCCTATGGACATCCAACCAACGTAGGGGAGTCACCACTACTCATCATACATGATCAACCAAGTTCACACTCATTCCATTCCATGAATTCATACATTAACAGTACTGTTCATAAACGTCTCATAGCATAAGCTTATACACTATCAGGCACATACAACTTTAAGACATGGAAATTTCATACAAGCATCTTATATCATGAGTGGCTTTAGAAATCTACTACATCATGGCAACTAAACATATGGCCCGAAGGCGGTTCAGGTAGTAAGATCACTTACCTGAGGGTTGATCCATAAAGCTAACCACACTACAACTCTTGCAAAATTCCTAAACAAACTAGGAATAAAATTCCCCTAACTTAAGTTATTCATCAAGCTTAACCTGTCATAAGTAAACTCAAAGTTCGTTCGAGAGAGTCCTTACCTGAAGATGACCAAACTCGCAGTTTCCTCCGACCCTACGGACTAAAGCAATCGCCGACCACCTATTAAGATTTACCAATTAATTCGTATTCCCAAATATTTACCAAAATATGCCACTAACCTACTCAGGTTTGAGATACTCACTTAGGGACTACTGATCCGGTGACTGACGGTCAGGCGAGCAGTTAATTGCAGCCAAGAACGAGATTCTGAGCGAGAGCGAGAGCCGAGCGAGAGAGTGAGAGTCAAGCGAGAGAGCGAGAGGGCGAGAGTCAGCGAGAGAGCGAGAGCTCGAGAGCGTGAGAGCGTGATCCTAGCGAGGGGGAGCGTGATTTCGAGCGTGAGAGCTGGGGAGCATGAGAGCGAGAGAGCGGGAGAGCGTGAGTCGCGAGAGAGCCCGCGGGAGACAGCGATACCCTGGGCGAGAGACAGCGTGATTCTGAGTGTGAAACCTCCGAGAATCGAGCGGCAACTGAGAGAGAGAGATGGCGGAGGGAGAGGTAAGAGAGAGTGTGGCGGTGGAGAGGGAGAACGAAAAAGAAAGAGGCGGCGGTGGCGGCGGCGGAAATCGGGGAGGAAAGGGGGAGAGAGAAAGGGGGAGAGTTCTTCTTTTTTTTTTTTAAACTGCATGCAAACCGAGGAGGGTTTAAAATAAACCCTAATTCCTTCCCCTCCTTAGCCCATTAATTCCACTTTTCCTTTTTTTTTTCCTCCAACCAAATAAAATAAAATCTTCTTTATTCAAACTCCAATCCCACTAAATCTATTTATTTTATTTTATTTGCCCCAAAATAAACCTTCCCTTGCCAATTCCAAAAATTTCCTTAAATCCACCTAAGTCTCACTAACCACTACAAATGCCAATTTTAAAACTTTCCTCCTTAATCTAAATAAATACATATATATATATATATAATTTCTTTTTGATGCATAATGACTTAAATTAACTTAATAGGAGAATTTAGCTTAATGATTTAGGTTGTCACAAAATTACTTAACCAAGCTTCCAATAAAAAAAAAAAAAGAAAAAAAAAACTTTAGTTGATGGAAATTAATTACATCTACCTAAAATCTTGAGTGTTACATGTGGTACTTAATTAAATTAATGACTCAATCCTATAGACGACACTTGAACTCAATCACTATATTAAAATCTTACACCATACACTTAAAGGTTTTTATACTTAGTGTAAAGATCAACGCAACATGTTCATGATTCACATAGCAATAAAGTCAAATTAAAATGAAATAGAATAACTACAAACGTATAGATAATATATAGGGGTAGTTGCAAATATAGCAATCAAGTTCAAAGTATTAGCAGATATAGTACAATTTAACAAAATTTGCAAATATAGCAAAATTTAGGTGCAGCTCTCAGAGTCTATCAATGATAGACCATATCGCTAATAGAAGTCCATTAGCGATAAAGTCTATCACTGATAGGAGTCTATCAGTGATAGATTTTGCTATATTTGTAATTTTTTTAAAATGGTGCTATACACTTGATTATTAGCCAACCCCTTCCAATTAAGATATTTGTAATAGATAGCAAAATAAGTGAAAAAATCTCAAAATATAGCACCTCTTTAAAATATTTGCAGATATGGCAAATGTTGACCAATCAACTTTTGAATTTTTGTGATTTCCAATTTTGCCCTCCCTTATCTTGCACAACTTTTTTTTCTTCCTTTTTCTTTTTCAAGCTTTTGCTTCCATCTCCTCAATCTCCTCATATTTTCTTTTCCTTTTTTTTTTTCCTTTTCTTTTTCAGCTTTTCTTCCATCTCCCCAATCTTCTCATATTTTCTTCTTCTTTTTTTTTTCTTTTCTTTTTTATAGTTTTGATTCCATCTCCCCAATCTCCTCATATTTTCTTCTTCCCTTTTTTCCTCCTCCTCCCCCCCTCCCACCACCATTTTTGATTCCATCTACCCAATCTCCTCATATCTCCAAACCTTTCCCTCTCTCCCTCATCTTCCCATTTCTAACTAGAGAGATAAAAAAATAATTTACAAAGCTGAGTTTCAATCCTAGAATTTGAAAGTACACAATTCATAAGTGACTTAACACCAACAAGCAAATCATCAAGTTTGATTATTATAATGAAACATTAAATATAAATAAATAGCAAATGGAAATAGATTTGAAAGAAACTAATTTTTCTAGACTCCAAATTTGCACCATTTTTAGAAACATTTCTTAAAAGTTAGAAATAAGAAACTAGAATAGTTATTAAACAAGTTTATTTCTCAAAAAATGAGAAATGAGAACGTTATGAAACAGGTCAATTTTATAGGACTTTAAAAAGTATGAAATCTATAAGTAATAAACGTCTATCACTAATAGCCTATGATATCACTAATAGATTATCAATGATAGGCTTCTATCATTGACAGATACTTAATTAGCGATAGAAGTTTATGACTTAGAGACTTTTATCAACTAATGTATACCAATTTATTAGTAAGTACTCAAAATAAAACTAAAAGCCCAAAACTTATAGAATCTATTAGTAGCTATAAGTGGTATACTTCATTATTATGATATAATAATATAAATCTATTAGTGATAGCCACAAATATACTTATAACTTAATCATTCAAAGAATTCTATCATTGATTGAAAAATTCACTGCGATCACTCATGTTCATAAATGTTAGAAAAAAATTTACTAAATATTTGTGTATTGGTATTATCACTTCTTAGTGATATTAGTAATAGAACTTATATAGATATCAATCATATTTATGTATCAGTGATATTAAACTTAGGTAGATATCAATGATAAAAGTCTATTATTGATAACCATGATAAAACTTTCTCAATAATAGTCACTGATAGCTTTGAGTTTTAATCTTTCAAAATTGGTAGTTACTAATGAAAGTCTATCAGTGATAGTCACTAATATTTTCTATTAGTGATAGCATAATCTTTGATAATTTTCTTCCATCGTTAATAGTCACTTATAGAAGTCTATCATTAATAGCCAACTTAGTGAATTTAATTAATAAAACTGAATCTTGAACTAAATTGTAAGTGGGATGCTAGAAATTATCACTAATAGCATTTTATCAGTGATAAAAGCTATCAATGATAGCATGTTATTTGATGTTAAAAATGAATGACAAAAGTTATCTCTAATAGCATGTTATCAATATAATGATAGAAGCTATCATCGAAACCACGATATAAGTGATATCGGTGATAGAACTTAGGTGATATTCATATATCGATGGTATCAATGATATAAAAGTCGATTTCATTTGATGAAAGTCTATCAATGATGGCCATTGCTAAAAGCTATCATGAAGCTATAAATGATAGCCACTAATAGAAGATATGAGTGATAGCCACTAATAGAAACTATTAATGATATGACTTAGGTATATATCAATTAAATGAATGATATTAATGATATTGATAATATGACTTTGGTAGATATTAGTGATAGGCACTTATAAACCTTTCATTAATAGACTTTTATCACTTATAACTTTAAATGTTAATCTTTGAAAGTTGATAGTTTTATTTCAATGTTGATAACTACTTATAAAAGTCTATCATTGATAACTACTGATAGCTTACGTGTTAATATTTCAAGTTTGATTCCAATTGATGAGAGTGTATCAATAATAGCTACTAATAAATGATAGCAAATCTTAAAGTATTACTATTTCAAGATTGTATTAATATTTCTTAAATTGAAAGTCACCACTAACAGCATCTACCAGTGATAGCAACTGATAGCAGCTATCAAGGGGCTATCACTGATAGCTTTCAATTTGAGAAAACGGGAAGAAGAAGCGTGAAATGGTGGGATGTGTGTGGGTTTTTTTAGTCATTTATTAATATGATTATCACTGATAGCTGCTATCAATGATATCTGGCGCTAATTTTGTGTCATATCCCTAATATGTTTTTCCTTGTGTTATAATCTTCTATCATTTTGGGCCTGATTGTTATTTATGGAACCAACCTTTGCAATTACCCTAATATATATTCTGAACAAACAGAGTTCAAAAAGGCTAATTTATTTTATTGGCATCCAACAGAAAACATTAAGATCACAAGATTGTTATGACAACAGCAAAACAACACTGGTCATGGAGCAAACAGCATGGAAGGGCTTGTGAATCATCTTTAGCTTCTTAGGAAATTGTGGAACCAATTTGCTGATAGTTTTGGGATTCTCATCAAACGGTGCTTGAAATCAACGTAGACAAGACCAAAGCGCATGGTATATCCATTTGACCATTCAAAATTGTCCAATAATGACCATGCAAAGAAACCTTTTATTCTTACACCAGCCCTGCACAATATTTTCCAAAATGTACATTATTAAGAACATGAGTTAGGAACAAACTAAATATAATTGCTTATTACTAGAATGGCTACAAAAATAATTATATAAAAATACCATTTGAAAGAAGCTATTTCGAACTACCAATATGTGATAACAAATTCAAATCTTGTGTACAACTAATTTAGGTAATTCCTTTGTCTAGTTACTCACTTGATTGATTCGTAAAGTTTATTGAGATGTTGACGGTAGTATTTAACTCTACCCTCATCCTTGATTAGTTTGTAAACTTCGGGAGTATCAAAGTCGAGATATCCTGTAATGCAAAATTTTTTTAATGAATGAGATAATTTAATATGATAATATATATACATACTTAAAATTTCAGTTAATACCATTTTCGGTGATGTAGATAAACGGATTTTTATAATGGTCCTTTATATGTATCATCAAATCTTTCAATCCTTCTGGATAAACTGCAAGCCAAGATGAAGCATTCACCTACAAGATTAATATTAATAGATAAGTAACAAATTATTTGATAAAGAGAAAAATGACATAAAAATAGTTTAGAATACAATATATATATATATATATATGAAGGAAAGTTTGCATATTAATTACCTTTGGACCAATTGAGACTCCATTACGATCCGCTACAATTCATAAACACATTTCACAAAGTCAAATTAGAGAGACTTAAATGTTTTATTTGCATGAGAAAAAATTGTAAAAATGTAAAAGGAATTAGTTATTTTAAAATAAAAGATATAGCATTGGAGTTTGATTAATTAAAGTGCATACTTGAAGAATTGGCATGTAAATCAGTCAAGAGGCTTGGTTTGGATGGATCAACATTGGGGTTGTTTTCTGCATAATTAGATGTATAGTAATTTATTCCAATAAAATCATAGGATTGGTAGATCAACTGAGATTCTTCCTTTGTGAATTTAGGCAATCTGTCTTTTACAAGAGCCTTCATGCTTGCTGGATAATCTCCATAGACTACTGGATGCAAGAACCTACATCAACATTTATTAATTTGG
This sequence comes from Citrullus mucosospermus, assembly GCA_030954485.1. Taxonomy (NCBI): domain Eukaryota; kingdom Viridiplantae; phylum Streptophyta; class Magnoliopsida; order Cucurbitales; family Cucurbitaceae; genus Citrullus; species Citrullus mucosospermus. Next base: position 26,590,296 of record CM062057.1, read on the forward strand.
TCAAATACAAATAAGTTTGAGAAAATAATGTAGTTTTTGAGAATTTTAAGGTAGCATTAAATTCAAAATGTTTTACCCTTAAACCAATTTAATTACTTACCAACCAAGTTGAAAATCAAGAGCTCGAGCGGTAGCATTCTTGTCTGCTTCACTACTTGAATATGGGACAAACCAATTCGAAAACAATGTCACCCCAATTTCACCTTTTTGGTGCGCCTACAAAATCACATATCTCAAAATGGTTAAAAAAATATATGAAATAATTAAAGGTAGGTTTTGAATACATTTTCAAGTGTTTAATTTAAAAAATAAGTCATTTTAGAAAAAGTTAGAGTGTTTAACAACCACTCAAAATAGATTTTAAAGTATATTTTAAACCGTTTTTATCAAAATTGTTTAAATAAAAATGAGTTTTTTGAAAACCAATTTTTTTTAAGTCAATCTAAATGGGCTCTAAATCTACCTTGACTTCAATAGTTCATTTTAAGCTTTAGTTTTTTTTAACCTAAATCAATTTTAACATCCTAGCTTCACTTGTGGGGCGATTTTTGGAAAATATTTATTTTATTAGCCTAATATTCAAAGTAAATATATGTTGGTATAGTAGGGGGAAGTACTTGATATTTAGACTTGTAAAGTCTAACAGCAGCAGCATGTGAAAGAATTTGATGGTGACCAACAATGTATGGTTCAGTTCCGGAATCTCCACCAAGACAGTTAAATGGTTGCCAAGAAGAGCATCTGCCTGGTGCAAAAGCTCCTGTCGCATAGCCATTTATGATGAAGACGTATTGTTCATTAAAGGTGATCCAATGTTTCACTCTATCTCCGAACTCTTTGAAGCAAAGCTCAGCAAAATCTCGATAATCATCTCTGCAATTAATATTCACATCAGTTGATTTCCTTCCAACACTTATTTCCTTTTCTAGATGTATAATATATTCAGACAACGGTTGTCTTTTTTCATTTTTTTTCTTTTAAATTGCCTGAGCCAAAATTTTAAAATAAAAATAGAAAGTAGGGCTTTCTCAAATATAGAAAAATGAACTAAAATATTTACAAATATGATAAAATTTCATTATCTATTTACGATAGACCGCAATAGACTACAATCTGTGTCTATCTGTATCATGATAGACACATATAGTAGTTTATCACAATCTATCACAGATAGATTATGATATTTTACTATTATTTGTAAATATTTTCAACTGTTTTTATTACTTAATAAAATAATTTCTTTAGAAAATAAGTTTTGAAATATTTACTTTTAAAATTCTGCAAACGAGAAAGTTGGGTTTCAAACAACCATAGTAGGAAAACATTATCTGACTTTCATTAAGCTAAATAAAAAAAGAACATTTATCAGCCTAATTATCTTTATTTGAATATCATAATAGTAAATAACTTATTTTAAATAACAAAATTGTTGAAAATAATTTTAAATATAGCAAAATGTCGCTGTCTATCAATGATAGAACTAATAAACAACGATAGATAATAATAGTCTATTAGCATCTATCATTGTCTATCATTAATACACAATAATATTTTCCTATATTTGTAAATATGTTGGCTCATCTTGATATATTTGAAAACATTCCTAAGGAAAATTATTATAAATAGAAAAAATATCAAACTATTTTCAAATATAGAAAAATTTCACTAACTATTGTGGTCTATCACTCAAGCAATAGAAGTCTATCATGATCTACCGTTGATAGACAGTGATTTTTTTTTATTATTTGTTAATAGTTTGGTTCATTTTGTTATATTTGAAAATAACTCTATATTTAATCTTTTACTTAAGTTTTTATTTAAATGGTTAAATCACATGAAGATCAATTTGAATATAAAAGAAATGGCTTAGATCCTTGTAGAACGAAATAATTATCTATCTAATTATTCATATATATAAACGAGATTTTCGATTATATTTTAAATATATTCATTATCTTTGCCATTAAAAAATACAGCTTGATATATGATAAACATGACGGGGTTGGGGAATGGGCTAGAGATGATAACGAAGAACTGTCTTTGTCCCTGTCCCATAGGAAAAATGAACATCTCTAGGCGGTGCGAAAGATTCAAACATCTTACCTCTTGATTAATAATATGATATATGAATTTTGTGGTTAATTGAATTTATGTCTATGTTTGCAATAAAAAATTAGTAGTTTATATTATAGTGTTCATTCCATCTTTGTATGGGGAAAGATGACAATATCATAAAAAGTTACTTACATAATTTTATGATTCAGGAAGCCTTGGTACTCATCTTGTAAAGCTTGGGGAACATCCCAGTGGAAAATTGTTACATAGGATTGGATGCCTACAATTTTAGAATTGTAAATATTGATTGAAATCAAAGCCGCTTGATTAGTTGTTTAGTTAACTACACCAAGGTATTTTAATAGAATAGATTAATCTAACATTAAAATAATATACCAACCTTTTGAGAGGAGTTCATTGATGAGTCTGTTGTAGTAGTCAATTCCTTCTTTATTAATACCACCACTAAGTTTTCCCTCTGAATATATTTAAAATATTGAAAACTTAAATTAATGCTTTAATAATTAATTAAGTTAAATTCATGAATAATCTATCTATCCAATAGGTTAAGATTACAGAAAGAGATTAGTGTTAAACTTGGAAGCAAAACATTTAAAAAGCTACTCTTTATAAAATATGATGAAGTAATTGCTAAATCATTGTTCAACTTGTCCTTGTAACAATTGTTTGGTGTAAAAACGTTGAGTTTGTATGTGTGAATTATAAAAAATTGATAAAGAACTTAATTAAAATACATATACTTTAACAAGTTGAAGAAAAAAATTTTGTTTATTAACAAATTTTATAATTTCTTAATTTTTAAAAAATTAAAAGTTATAATACTTAAAAGGTAGATTCCTTTACACATATATATTGAGTAATATTCAAATCCTTACTTGGTAAGACTCTAGACCATGAAATTGAGAATCTGTAAGCATCAAAACCTATACGATCCATAATGGCAACATCTTCCTGTATCGAAGAATTGTTAATCAATTTTGCATAATATTTTAATAAATAAAAACAAGTTAGAGAAAACCATGTGCAATATAAAGTCAAGCATCTATCAATTGGAGATTTGAACATTTGACATTTAGACCAAAGATATAAATAAATAGCTTACATTTGTTCAGGTTTGACTTTAAACTAAATGGTTGTTTTTCTTTTCTATAATGATCAAGCCAAGAAGATATATTAGGAATTATGGTTTAAAAGTTGAAGTAAATTGTGCTCTATCACTCTTATATGATTTATAGGGCATCCTACAAACCTTGTAGCGGTGGTATTGATCAACAGCTATATCTCCATTTTTGCGATCAGCAATTCTTTCTACAATTTCATCAAAACAAACATGACTTAACTTCTTCTCTTAAGCGAGAGAGTTATTATTATTATTATTTTTTTGTTTTGTACATTCAAAGAGAGAAAGAACCTGGGTGTTTGTGAGTATAGGTATCCCAAATACTTGGTCTTCTTCCATGTTGAAAAGCAGCACCTTCATACTGTCATGAATCCGTTCAATCCTCGTCAACTTTTGTTATGAATTTGGAGAACAGAGAACAATGAAGATTGTGTAAAAATTTACCTGATAAGCAGCAGATGAAGAACCAAAAACAAAGCCTTTAGGGAAGCTGCTTCTCCTTACACTGGGAATGGGAGTGCTTGGTTGATGTGCAGCATCTGAAACTAGAAGGATAACGAAAACAAAGCAAAGGAAGAAGGTATCTTTGAAACCCATCATCCTTCTTGGCTTTGGTTTGATGGTGACAAACTTCCTCTTCCTAATTGCCTTTATATAGAAATGATAAGAACCAAAAGGAGAGAGTTTTGTTCAATATTAAAATGCCAAGTTCTGGAAAGAGTGAGAGAGAGATAGAGCTAACTTACACAACATTGAGTAATTTTGAGTGGTTTATTAAAAATCACAATCACAAATATAACAATCATGCCTAAAGTATTAAGGGCTATTTTTAAATATAGCAAAGTTAGTCAAAATATCTACAAATCTAGAAAAATTTTATTGTCTATTATTGATAGATCACGTGCAATAGAAGTCTTTGGCGGTCTATCGCTAATAAACAGTAAAATTTTTCTATATTTGTAAATAGTTTGATATTTTTTCCATTTATAATAATTTCGCAAGTATTAAAATATATAATGCAATACAAAAAGAATTTGAAAATATAGCAAAATTTAAATCCAACTCACGGATTCTATCAGTTATAGAGATTTTATTATATTTGTAATTTTTTAAGATGTTGTATACTTGCCTGTTAACGTAAATACTTGAGTGCATCTTAGTCTACGTGTATTATTCTTTTATTATTCTTAGTAGGTATTTTTGAAAGCAATGATGATCTTTCTTGGTTTTTGGTTTGATGGTGACAGTGTTATTTCTGTTTTTAAATGGCATTATATAGAAAGGAAAAGGATGAGAAGGAAGGGGGAGAGAGTTCACGTGCTTTGTTGAGTTTAAAATGTGAAGTTTTGTAAAGAAGGAACAGTTACACACTGAGTTCATTAGTGTTCTGCTTAATAACGTTGTTTTTCATTTTATCATAATTCACGTTTAATTCCTGTCTTTTATTATATATTGTTGTTATTATTGTTGTTTTGGTTATTTCTAAAACTGGTTCTGTTTTGGTAATATATATATATATATATCGTTCTCTAAAAGTTTAAATAAAAATGGAAGTTTTATATAGAATTGGTTTCTAAAATAAAATATTCAAACATTTTGTCTTAACTTTCTTTTCTTTTCTTTTCTTTTTCTTTTTTAATATTTATTATACATTTATGAAATGAGAATGATAAGTAATGCTTTTACTATGTTTTGGGGAAAAATGAAATGGGAATAAGAATAAAAGGAAAAAAAAAAAAAACTTGAATTTTCTTTTAGAACATCTCCATAATTTTTCAAACCTTTTTGAACAAATTAAAAAATAGACACAAAAATATTCATCAAAGGCTTGTTTTCTTTCGGAAAAAAATGAAAACAAAAAATAGGAAACCTTATCATACTTTGTCTATGGTTCATTTATTTAGGTTTCATTTGGAATTTCTGTAGCTTTTAAAATAATTGTTGGAAAATGTACTCTGAAAACTCAACTTTAAAATGAAGTAAATTAACGTTTCGTAAATTTTAACTTGAAGAAAAGAAAGAGATAGAGTAAGTTTGGTAAATAAGTACAAAACTATATCTTATTTTCAAAATAATAACTAAAATATACTTATTATTAACTTATAATTTTAAATAATAGTTTAGAATGATATATTTTATTTGCTTTAGATTAATTTTTAAATATTAAAAGAAATAGTTTTTATTTTTTTATAAAAAAATCAATATGGTATAATTGTTTTAAAAAATTAATGCATTCAACTTTCTAAAATTAAAAAGAGATAGATATATAAAATAAATCTTAATTTTAAAGGATAAAATTGAATATTAAATATTAATTAAAATTGTATCTTATTTTAGGAGATTCTAAAAATCGGTAAGATAAGATGCACCAATAGTTTCGAGATATGATGAGGGTGTGTTATGGTTGTGTGAACCTAATTGAGATGGCTTGATACATCTACTGATTTCATGCATCTAGTATTTTGTTGAAAAATGATAAGATAATGATTTTAAAATTTGTGTGAAATGAGTGTGCATTGAGAAGTGATTTTACCCGATTTAATCTTAATTTGTTTTAAAAAAAAATATTAAGATTTTTTTTTTAATCACTTCCATTCCTCGGAAAAGCAACCCTTAGTCTTTTAAACCTATTTTGTCTTTAGTTTTTTTTCTTAATGAAATTTATTGTTTTTCATTTTATTTAATGCTTTGTTAACGTTTTATTAGTTTTTTGTTTCGAAATATAAAAATTTGATAACTATCTTTGTTTCACATTTTTAAAAGTGTATGTCAACATTAATTAATATGTACTTCTTCTTTTGAGGTTAGAAACTCAAATTCTCATACCCTGCTATTTATACTACAAAAAATAGTTGTTTTCAAATATAGAAAAATTAACCAAAATATTTACAAATATAGCAAAATTTTACTATCTATCTTCGATAGATTGTGATAGACTACTGCCAATGATAGACATAGATGATAGTCTATCACAATCTATCTGCGCTGTGATATTTTGTTATTATTTGTAAATATTTTCAACAATTTTATTATTTAAAATAATTTCTCCTAAAAAAAAACCCATATAGTTAATTTCAATTGCTATAAAGTATACTTTAAAAGACTAGAACATGAAAAGAGTTATTTCTATCTACACGAATTAATTCAAGAATTGTTTCCTTTCATTATACTTAATTAAAAAAATATCAAGAGTATTTTAGAGTGCCGCTAACAGATTTACCCTTTCAATATAAATTATATAATTCAGTTAAATTAAAATGTTTCATTTAGCCAATAAATAAACAAATAAAACAGAGTTCAACTTGCATGAGGTTTGAAGTTCATTTCTCCCTTCTCATATTTTATTCAAAGAAATGCTTCATATATGAAAAGTTTTATTTTTATTTACTAAAAAAATCAAATCATAACTTTCTGCTCATGTGTCTGCTACAACTAATTAAATAGATAATATGTCAATAGTTCCATTTACATACAATTTGTAATATCAACACTTTTCATTCTCATTTTGTTTAAAATAATAATAATTATTATAATAGACAACATTAGTTTCTTCTACTTAACTCCATTTACAAGATTGAAAAACAAAAAACTTTCACAAAAAAGTAAGACTAGATTTGATAACTATTTCGTTCTTTGTTTTTGTTTTTGAAAATTATGTATATAGACACTATTTCTAACTCCAAATTTCTTCTTTTGTTTAGTTTTTATCAACGGTTTAAAAAACTAAATCAAATTTTAAAAACTAAAAAAGAGTAGCTTTTAAAGTTTTTTTTTCTTTTTTGAAATTTGAAAAAGATGCAACCATCATCCTACTTAAAAAAATGTGAATCATTGTAAGTTGTAAGATATGTAGAAAAAATAGATTTAATTTTCAAAAACTAAAAACAAACAACGAAATAGTTACTAAATAGGATCTAAAATGGTGTTATTTTTATACGAAACAATAAGGAAAAAAATAAAGTTTTTTTTTTCTAAAAAAATTAAATGAAAACAATAAAGTTGAAAGAAATAGAGAGACCCCACATTTGTAAGTCTCGAGATATATTAATTTCCCCTCTTTCTCACTCAAACCCCAACTTGTATTTTTGTATTCAATTAAAAAGGTATACTTTAAATATTTTTATCGTTAACCAATGACAAGTTGATTGCGTGCGGCCATAAATTATTAAACATCGAAAATAAAAATGTTGAGCTTTCAAATTTGAGAAACCAACACGACACTCGAGTAAAATTTGAAGACCAAAAAGTGTATATTATAAAGTTTAGGTTGAAATGTGACCCTTTTGATTAAACTTATTGTTTGAGATCCCACGTTAGAAACATGATAAGATTTTATAATACTTATAATTTATAAATTATATAAATTGCTTCTCTGATTATGGATTGATTTTGAAATAAAACCGTTGAGAATTTCACGTTAGAAATCAAGAGACCTCATACTCTTAATAAGGTAGATGAATTACTTCTTTCATTGTCAATTAGTTTTAAAATGTAATCTCATATTATCTAATATGATATCAAAGCCCATAAAGTCTAAACGAGTTTCCGATCCAATAAAATGAAATGGTGATCCAATTAAGAAAGGTGAAGCCAAAAGAGGCAATATTTTGAGGGGTATGTTGAGAATCCCACATGGGAAACACCAAAGAATCTCACACTTTTAATAAGATAGATGAGCTATTCTTCTTACTTCCACTTGGTTTTGAGATAGAATCCATGTTATCTAATAAAAACATCATATTTATTGAAGATGGTATTATAACTTATGAAAGCTCAATGTTTTCATGAAAAACACATATTGTTGCGCGAGTATTCGTGACAGCGCCTACCTAAATAATTGTAGGAGTATATGAAATAATGGACATAAGTCATAAGACATAAAATGTCTTCTAATATAAAGTAATTTGCATTCTCTTTTCCAATTTCACATCTCTAAAACTTTGTTATCCAATCTTTTAAAAACTTATTATATTTTTTTTATTGAGAGCTATTTATTAAAGTAAAATATCTATTTTTTCAGATTATCCAGATACAATTTTAAAATTTGTAGAGATTTTGGGGTGTTTGGGGTAAGAAATGGAATAGTGAGAAGTAAGGTGTTATGAAGTTTAAGAAGTTGTGAACTCCTAGGGCTCACAATGTAAGAAGTTGATAAGATATAAAATTGATGCTTTTTAGTAGTGGGAGCCACTAACTTTTCGGGCCAAACAAAGAGTGGAGTTCCAATTCCTATTTTCCAACCTGGTGGGGTAGAGTCTTCTCAACCAATCCAGGATCCAAGGATAGTCAAGAACAGCCACGAAAAAAAAAGTCCAATTCTACAACTTGACACTAAAAAAAGAGAGACAAAGAAAGATTCGGTCTCATTCGTCTTATGTTCTTCTAAATCAAAGAATGAAATCAAAACTCTAGCTTTAATCTACCACATTATATAGTCCTCTCCAACCAACAACACAATATCCTCAAGAAATCCCTTGGAAGAAAAACAGAGAAAGATACGTGGATGCTAGAAGAGGAAGAAATCTAAATGAAACAACAACATATGTGACACCCTAAATGTTCAAACAATCACAATGCCCCCCACCCCCCGGCGATTACTTAGACTGTTCACAATTTGATTGAGAAATTCAAGTGCTCCCTCTGTTCAACCCGGTCTTACCACTACTACGGTTTTGGTGAGTAAGGTTATTCATTTAGAAAGACTAATTAAATTGTCCATCTCCAAATTGACCTAATTGTATTAAGATCTAGGGAATATGAGGGTGAACATCTAATTTTCAAGCACCTAATTAAAAGTTCGTGCGACTCAATCCTAGGTTGATAAGAACAATGTTTATCTTATTAGATTCACAAGCTAAGCTAAGCTAACCTATCATGTTTTCTACGGATCAACATACAAAGAAGTGTAATGAATTGCATATTAATCTAAAACAATGATCATAATATTCACAAGCGTCCAATAAAATGATTGTAATACAATAAAACTCAAAATTTAATCAACAAGTACAATAAATTTCGATTTGAAATCTCTCAAATACATGGTGGAAAAAATCCTAGAAACCCAAGTTAGAAACGATTACCTTAACCTATTATCAACATGCTGACCAATGGGATGAAGTTTCAATACAATAATGGATTAAAAAAAGAAGAAAAAAAAAGGAGAGAAATCGACTTCCAAACGGTTGGTGGCAAATAAACTAACTTAAAAATCGTAAAATCTCTTTTTATATTCAGTTGGAGTGTTGCGCGCTGTCACGAAATCATTCGCACTCCGTCTTTGGAGTGCCGTTACACTGTATTTTGCACAGAATTTGCCCATTCTGTAAACAGCACCATAGAGTTATGCTTGTAGGGGTATTTTGGTAATTTTGGTTTTCTCTTTCCTAGTTGATGCAATTAAGCTCCATTTTGATCTATTTTAACTTCATTTCATCACTATTGCCCCGTTCTACCCATTAGGTACTTGAAACCTTAAAAATAACCAAATCAATTCATAAAATACAAGAACCCTGAATTAAGTAGAGCAAGATAACACATTTTCAGTGCTATTATTTTAGCAAAGTTTTTTTTTATAGTTATATGAGGTTCTAGGGCTATTTGGAATGTTAAATATGCTGTAAATTAAGTTTTTGATTCTCATTTGTGGTTTATGTTCAGGTTGGATTCCTTGATTGAAGTTTTGAAGGAGTTTCAAATCAAATTGGTGTCATTGTCGGGGGTCAAGTCGTTTCTCTTTTAAAAGGTTTTTGGTTCTCTTATCGTTCTTTGATTTTACTCTCTGTGTATGACCTAATCCTCCCAGGTTTCCAATTTGTTGTATTTAATAGACTTAGGTAGAGAGGAAAGACGATGGAAGGCAGAATTCGTCGCCCAATTTTACTCCAAATAATGATTAATCGTTCTCACCAAAACTGTAATAGTGACAAGACCGAGTTGAACACAAGGAGCCCTTGAATTTCTCAAGCAAATTGTTTACATTCCTAGGGTCACCAAGGGGGGTTTTGAAGAAATTTTGTTATTCAAAGAAAATAAATTGCGAAAAATTAAGTTGAGATTGAGTTTGAATGATTAAATTATCTAACGTAGGCTTAAAAGTTGTTTTCCCAATTTTTGCACATTGATCACAAGTACATCAGGTAATTCTCATAACATTTAATCTTAGCCAACTCATTTAGGCATGCTAGGTGGAAGCCCTAATTATCTAATTAACCATTTAATTAGATGAAACACATTATAACTAATTGGCTAATAGCATTAAGAACTAGGAACATGCTAAGTTGAATGGCCAATTGGAAATGCCAAATCAACATTCAATATAATTCTCACCTAGGTTGATTAAACAATATTCGTTAAGGTGAAATCACAACTTACAAGCTAATTCAACCAATTGCTACATCGGATTAACATGCAATTGAATGTTACGTATTGCAAAATTAAAAATATAGCTATTGATTATACGTCATAAGTTGAAATACAATCAAACATTATTCATAATTTTAGAAGAACTTGGAAACATTACAAGAATTTGATAACAAAAGATCTAAACCTCACAAAAGTGCAAAAATGGGAAATATACTCTATGCACTCTATGCCTAAGCTAGAAAACGGTACCCTTAGCCCATAGCCAACATGATGGACATCGACGTAACATCATGATACAAGATCTGACTAAAAAGTAAGAGAAAAGTGTGGAATTTCAGTTGGAATAAAAACTTCCCTTAACCTAGGCAGGAAAATATTCTTTTATAGAATCGGGCTAGCGCTGCAGTGCTAACGAGAATCGCACGCAAACATCAACACTGAGGCTTTCTTCAAAACTTCACTCTCAGGAAAAAGCGCTGAGACGGCGCCATTGCATCATGGCTTAGGGGCATCTAGGCTTTCTTCATTTTGCGCCTCTCTCTCATGGTTGGTTCAATTAGGTTTCATTTTGGCCTGTATAGCTCCATTTCAGCTCTAACGCCTAGTTCTAGCTCACACGTGCTCGATATCTATAAAATAATGAAATAAACATATAAAATCTGAGGACAACCCGGAATTAAGCAGAGCAAGATAGCACGTTTTTGGTGCTATCAAACACCTCCAACTTAATTCTTGATCGTCCTCGAGCAAGGTAGGATAAAGCACATAATAACACAAAAGACATTCTCACTCAATTATGCAAGGTTCATAATACCAGTCTCAACAGTCTCTAAAATTTAACTTACACTCAATAATGAAATCAATTCATAATCAGTCATTGAAGCATAATTTAAAATTGGTTCTAAATTAATTCATGCAAGAGTGAGTTCAAAGTCTTTCTAATTAAGTCCTAACACCCTGGAATGGTTTTAAATAGCTCTCAATTTTTTCCCTACACTAGTTCATGCACAAATTATCAAGTGCAAAAAAAAAAAAAAAAGTAATATGTCAACTTAGGTGCTTTAAATTAAACTTCTAGGGCCTAAAGTTGCATTTATTTTACCTGGGGTATTAGCTTTCACACACCAACTTTATTTTACCTGGGCCTAAAGTTGCATTGATTTCTTTATTAAAGGGTTTACAATTCTTGTTGGTTTTTTTTATTATTTCTCTTCCTTTGTATGACACGATCCTCTCAGGATTGAAATCCCTTGTTGTATTTTGCAAAGCACGACAGGGAGGAAAGGAGACGAAAAAGAGAAACCAAAGAACAAAGAGCTTTAGAAGATCTTACCAGTGTAGAAGGTTAAAGTTACTTAGCTATTCTAGAGTTGAATCAATTTTATTTGAGGATTGGAATTGAAATTGTGAATTATGGAAAATATGAACTAAATAAGAAAAGTAATAAAGTGAGAAACACAAGAGTCAAAGAGAGTTCTAAGGTAATGAATTCTTGTTTATTTCATCATGCAATATTATAGAATTCATGGATTTTATTGTAATTCATATGCCTAAGTCTAGAAACTTAATTCCAAGTTATTTTCTCTAAAAAAACAACTATTTCTTATGCAACTCGATTGATTACTAATCTCTTGAAACTAATACAAATTACATGGTAAGAATAGTCTTTAACAACTTTTATTGTCAACCTAACTACTCTCGTGATAGATTAACAATAATTCATTGTTATAGATCAAGTTAAATATACAATCTCTCAATCATACATCTAACCTAACATGTGAAGGTGGCCAATCCTTAAGAATTAAACACAATAACAATGAAAAGCATAATCATTCCAACAAAACCATGAAAGTCTACAATATCAACATGAATTCATAAACAATTCATCAAAACCCTAAAACTAAAGAGTTTAGCCACTCATAGCTTGAAGCAACATGTTCAAACAATATAAATAAAGAAAGAGTGTAAAGAAAGGGAAACTCTACTGAAAAGGGGCTCTTGATTGAGGTAGCACCGTCATAATCTCCTTGGCTCTCACGTCGAAACTCGAATGGCACCATGACTCTCTTGAACTCTTTTCCTCTTCCTTGCAACTAACTCACTCTTTGAACTCTTTTATGAACTCTCACTCAATTCTCTCCTTCTTGTGACTCTTTTGGTTTGTAATTTCGTGCTTTGATTGATGATTAGGGCTGCTGGAAACCCCCAAATTTATAGAGTTGGCCGCCCAAGAAAACTTTCCAAAAATACAATTTTTACAAAAAAGGAAACTGGTGCTGCGGCGCTGCGGCTATGATGCGCAGACCTGCTCTCGAGTTTTAGCGTCCCGCCTCTGCCTCAATTTTGGCAACTTTGTTATTTTCTTCTCTTTTTCACCGTATTCTTGTTCGGTTTTGATCTTCTGGTCTTTTCTTCTAATTTTCCTCATTTTAACCTGAAACCACTAGCAAACAAGTAAAATCTAATATAAACTCCCTTAATTGGAGAGAATATAAAGCAGTTTTCAAGTGCTTATCAGGATCCACATAAGCACTTGAAGGAATTCCACATCGTGTGTGATGACATACCCCAACCACCAGATATCAGATGCTTTGCTCATTCAGTACTTCTACAAAGGGTTTGTCCCTAGTAACAGAAGTACTATTGATGCAGCTAGTGGGGTGCACTAGTGAGCAAGACTCTCAGTGAGGACAGACAACTCATATCCACTACTAAATTTAGTTAGTTTAGTTGATTTCTGAGGCAACGATGCCCATAATTTAGTCGATTACAAGAAGGTTGAACATTCCTTATCTAAATTGTGGTCGGTACCACAAAGAAGCTAGTGAGGGGAGAGAAGGAATATGTTATAGGTCTAAGCAATTTGGGCACTATTGTAAGGACTACCCACTAACTCACGGTATCTGAAAAGATCGTTGGAAAGACTACTGGTACTAGAGGTCTAGTATTGTATGTAAATATTTGTGAATAGGGTGTGTTGAATAATAAAGTTTGACTTTTATAAAGAGATTCTCTAGTGACCTGGACTAAATTTCGATGACAAAATTCATTAAGGGGGTAGATTTGTGACATCCAAAACACTAAAGGAACTTCTTTATGAAAAATTTAAGTGTGCCTTGTGGAGTTAGAAAAATTTTGGGGAGGGTTAGTAGGTCTAGGTGTTGAGCTTCTATGTGTTGAGTTGAAGTAAGCTTGTGGAGTTAGAATAATTTTGAGTGCATTAGAAGGACTAGGCGTCAAACTCATAGAGGGAGAAAATAAGTTTGTCTAAGTTTGAAGTATGAGATGAACTTGGAAACTAAGCTATGAACTTTAAAAGTTCTAGACTATGCTTTGAGAATGGAAGTTACTATGTTTGAAAATGGAAACTATGAGGTGAACTCTAACTTGGTGTTGTGAGGTGAACTTGGCACTATGAGCTAAACTTGGAGCCTAGGATGTTGGACTCATGGGTTAAGATTTGACTAAGTGTTGGTAGAAAAGCTTGGTAGTGTGAAAAGTTCAACTCATCACCCTTGTAGCTAAGGATGGATGATGCATGCCTCAGGAAATTAGGGGTTGGACGCATAGTGAAGGGTGAGTTGGATGCATGAGGCATTCAGGTTGAGATTTTGGCTAAATGTTGTTGGATAACTCATGTTAGATGTAAGGTGACACACATGGGCCAAGTTGGATGCATAAGAGAGTTGGACGCATACCATGTGCTCGAGGTGAGAATTTGGCTAAGTGTTGGATAGCTCATGTTGATTAAAAGGTGACACATTGGATTCATACTTTATTGAAGACAAGGTGGACACATGAAGGGTGAAAAATGGTGGTGTTGGACGCTTAGTAAAGCTATGTTGAATGTATAATAGGTGGAAACAGGCATCGATAAACGCATGGAATGTCTGGAGAAAGGCTAAACTATGCGTTCATATGGTTGGTTGGACCAAATTTCAAAAGTGGAGGTGGTTAACTCTGAGGTGAACAACTTAAGAGGTGAAGTGGCAACATGGTGTGAATTTGACTAAGGGTCAAAGTAGAAGGTGATGAACTTTGATGTGAAGTTTCACCTTAGTTGGACACTTAGTCGTTTGAAGGAGAAGTTGACAACATGCATAAAGGGGTGTGTTGGCTCATGCATGTTGAGTCCAAGTGTTAAGGTGTCATGTTTGGAGAGAAGTTGGTTGACAAGGTGAATTCCCAAGCCTATAAATAGGATGTTGGAGTCAAGGGAATCTTACACAATTCATTATAAGCAAGTTTTTCTAAGAGAGCTTAGGAGGAAAGGAAGAGTTTTGCTCAGAGAAGGATGGAAGAATCACTCAAGCATTTAGCAAAGAGCACCAGGCGTACAACAAAGGGGAGTCTAGGCGTTCAACTTAGTGCTCAACGTCCAAGTTGTTGTGCCAGGTGTCCAACACTAAACTAGACGTCCAATAGGTTGTGTCAACCATCTAGACAATGACCAGGTGTCCATAAAGACTGTTATAGGGGTCCAAAAGGGAGGTTTGGGTGTCCAGCTTGTAGTCTAAAGGCTTGTTGCTGTTTCTTTTGAACCAGAAGCCTGGTCATGTACTTGAAAGTGAAGGGCAAGCTAGGGTTTGGAAGAGCAAAGGATTTGGGACGAGGTTATGAGGACTGATGTAAGCCATTTTGGTGTCACTCTCAAAAGATCCAATCAAAAAATATTTATAATTATCGATCTCTACAACTCTTACTACTAATAAAGCATAGTATTAGCGGCAAGATTGAGTCGATTTGTAGGGAAGCACGGAATTTAGTTTTGAACAAGTTAAGTCTCAACTAAAGCGGTAACGGGAGTTTTGTGTGGAATTGAAGAATAAATGCGAGGAAAATAAAATGCGAATTTGTAAATTGTAGAAAATAAAAGTGCAGGTAAATAAAATAAATGGCCCAGCATAGGAGATAGGATTCACCCACTTGTTTGATTGATCATAGGAACTCTCAAAAGTATTAATTTTAACTTCTTGTCTGCCTAGCCTAGTTGATTAGAAATGCTAACCAACTGTCCTATTATCTAATTAGCTAATTAAATTAGATGAAACGCAACTAACAAATTGAACTAACCACATTACGCTCTGGAGATTATACTAGGGTAATTTTCAAATAGGAAACGCCTAATTTAAAATTTCACGTGGTTTCTCCTAGGTTAACTACATAATGCCAATTGTCATCGATTCACAATTTCACAAGATGATCTAACTTATTTCTTCTTAAAGATTAACATATAATTATATGTCATGTATTATACACTAATCAAAAGCATCCAATCATACAATCAAGAAGAGTTAGTCAGACAATCCAAAAGAATATGAATGTTAATCTATTAAATCAGAAAGAAACTCAAAGAACAAGAAATATAAATCAGTTTGATGAAGAACAAAGCCTCACAATCAATACAAATAGTTTTTTCCCTACTCTTAAGGTAGAAAACGAACTTTAGCAATTCGCCAGAGTAATATCACCAAAACCCATCACCATTTAACTTGATTACAGAGAGAAGATGGGAAGAACTTTAAAATCTAATGTTGTAGATGGATAGAGGACGAAAAAACGAAGAAAACGAGTGGTCATTTGCCCAAACCAGCCACTTGGATCTAAAGATATAACCTAAAAATCGAAATGTTGTTTGTATAACCATGCGACAGCACCGCAACGCTACTAGATAACGCTAGCAAATTTAGCTGCCTACTGGTTTTAGTGCCGCGACAAGGTCTTTTAGGGGCGCTTTGGTCTTTTTAGCTTCCATTTGACCTAATTGCTTCATTGGGACTCCAAATTGGCCCGTTTTAGCTCCGTTTTCTTCCTAATGCTTGATTCTACCTTTCAGGAGCTCGATACCTACAAAATAACATTTTTAACACATTACCTAATACAACAATCCTGAATTAAGTTGAGGAAGATAACACATTTCAAGTGCTATCAAGTTCTTAAAGGGCAAGTCCTGACCTGTAAACTGTGAGTGGTTTTCTTTAAAGAGTTAATGTTATTTCCATACATAGTAATGATGTTTGTATGGTAAGAAAAGAAATGCCTCATAGGATAGTTAGATGATCTTCGGATCTAGTTCTTGAGCTATGACTGTATTATGTCCAAGATAGTTAGAGGATCTCCAAATCTAGTATCTGAGCCTGTGGCAGAATTTCACAGGATGGTTAGAGGTTTAAAGGACTTAGGTTCTAAGCTTGGGGAAAGAACCTCGTGTGGGATGGCCAAAGTATCAACAAATTTAGCTTATGAACCCATAAGAGGTAGGTCTATGTGCACATAGAGAAAATGACGGTCTGCTGCGTAAAATAGAGCCAAGAGGAAGTGGATACGGTAAAAAGATAATTGGTGCTGAGGTTTGAGTAGATAACCTCATTATAATGTGTTGATGTTAAACTTGTTTTCTTGACAAGGGTCGAGAGGAACCCTATATTTATATGTTATGATCACTCATTGGACTTCTAGCTCATTCTTTTCTTTTATGTTTTTCTTTCTCAAGTAGCAGAGGAGTCCTAGTTGCCACGTGAAGTCGAGGTTTGCCTCAGGATAGTTATACTTTTCAATAGATAGAGATGAGTTTTGGAAGGAGTTGTAATCTTAATAAAGGATTTGTATAAACATTAAAATGAATTATTTGATTTTCGTAATGGGTGGACATACTTGCTTATTAAGCATTGATATGTGTGATTGTATAAGAATAGTATGAGATGGATAGTAAATATCGTGAAAGGGTGATGTTTGTTGTTCTCATGTCTCCTTTTAGGTTAAAAAAGTTAATCAGGGAGGGGGGTGACAAGAACATTTGTATAATGTAATATTAGTGGATCTCACATTGATGTTATTGACTCTCACTCTATTTTTAGAAATATGTTAACATGACGAACGATAGGTGAAGGCAATATGAACTTTTTCCTAGTTTTAGGTGGCTTAAGTGGTTACCTAATAGACACTTAAAAGCCACTTGTATACATAATATTGGCTAAGCCACTTGTATATATAATATTTGTTAGGCCAGTTGTATGTATGTTTTCTAAATGTTATAAAATATATTATAATGTAAGTGCCACATATATTAATCACTTAAGTTTATATTACCTTTTTGCAATTTGTTGCAATTGCTGAGTTGACTTTGGGAGACAAGAACAAGAACCCAAAAAAAAAAAAAAAAAGTGTATACATGGGTTTAAAAATGAGATTTTTTTTTTTTATAAGATGAAAATTTACGCTCTTCCAACTTCAAGAAAAAAAAGATATGTCAATTATTGTTGAACTAGTGTAACCTATGTAACGTATGAAAATGCCCTAACATTGTTTTACATAACATCTCAACTCTTTTTTAAAGAGGTTACTCTTGTACATTTTATTAATTGATTTATGCTTATATTGATAAGATTTGAGAGTTTGATGTCCCAAAAATGTTAGGGCATGTTTGGTAGAGAATTCAAATTTTGTTTTATGGTTTCAAATTTATTGGGTTCAGTAGATATGTGTTTAGCAGACAATTCGAATTATATTTCTAAAAACTGTTTTTATTTTGAATCTTAAATTTTAAAATGTAGAGTTATATTAAATCAAGATAAAAACATTTAGAAATACAATTTGTCATGTTATAAAATCAATTCATTTTTTTAAAAAAATAATGTGTATTATATAATGTATTATAAATTATATAATATTACAAAATAATAATTATATAAATTTTTTTAACATAAATCATATTCATAAATAAATTAATAATAATTTATTGTCAACTAAATATTTGTGAGTAAACTCTAACTAGCTTTATGATTTATAAATATACAATATCAAACACATTTACAATTGTTTAAATTAGAATCCAAGTTCAAAATCTACTACCAAACACATATTTGAAAACATGAAATATAACTCTGTTTTTATTGAATATCTTGTGTTTAGATTCTCTACCAAATAGTTCCTAACCTTTTTATTGAAACAAAGAGGTAGATGTTTTGATATTCATAAGGTTTCTCATCGAAAAAAGAGGTAAACCAACATTCTTATTATATCAAAGAAAATCCAATTAAATATAACAAAAATATCAAATTAATAATTAGGAATAAAATGCTTACTACTGTAAATTTGAGGAGCAAAACGAGACACAACGGAAAAACGGATACCAATAAAATATAATATTAAAATAAATATAATATAATATAATAATTAAAGTGCTCTTTTCAAATATAGCAAATTAGCTAAACTATTTACAAATATAGTAAAATTTTATTGTCTATCAAGAATAGACATCTATTACTGTCTATCATTTATTACTATCTATCTCTCAAGCGATAGACGTCTATCACGGTTTATCGATGATAGACAGTAAAATTTTTATATATTTGTAAATAATTAATATTTTTCCTATTTATAATAATTTTCCATAATTAAATAGCAGAATAACAAAATAACAAGAATTAGAAAGTATGAAAATGATGAAATTTATCTCCAATATTCTTTGATTTCTCACCAATATGTGTGTCTACAAAATCCACAAATGTCCACTTATTTATAGGGATTTTGACAACTAGGATGTGGCACATTTGGACACTAAGTATGGGTTGTTGTATGCCACATGGTCAATACATGGATAATAGGAAATAAGCCACTTGGCTTTTGTAGGCCACTAAGCATGAGCATCTACTTTTATTATGATATTTATAATACTTTTCCTTAGAAGCCCATTATATATGAAACACGCCTCTTTAAAACCTCATTAGGAAAAAACCCAATGGAAAAAAAGATCTTAGTGAATGAAAAAGAGTACATATTTCATATAATCTAATAATCATAAAATAATAAGATATATTTGCTCTCCCTCATGGAAATATTACTTGAGATTTCTGAGTCCTCGCATTCCAATGTTATGCATTGATTTTTCAAAATTTGCAGTAGGTATAGCCTTTGTAAATAAATCTGCTAGGTTATCCTTCAAACAAATTTGTTGTACCATGATATCAACATTTTCTTTAAGATCATAAGTGTAGAAAAGTTTTGGTGAAATATGCTTTATTCTATCTCCTTTAATATATCATCTTTTGATTTTGGCTATACATATTGTATAGCATTCGTATAATATCGTTTGAAGATCTTTACTAGAAGATAAGCCACATGTTTCACAAATGTGTTGAGTTATTGATCTTAGTCATACACATTCTTTGCTAGCTTCGTAAATTGCAAGAATTCCAGCATGATTTGAGGAAGTAGTCGTTATAGTTTGTTTCACTGATCATCATGATATAGTAGTTCCTTCACATGTGAACAAATGACCTGTTTGAGACTTAGCTTTGTGTGAATCAGATAAATATCCAGAATTTGCATAACCAACTAGATCAAAATTTGATTTTTTTGAATAAAACAAACCTATATCAAACGTTCCTTAGAGATAATAGATTATATGCTTAAGTTTTTTTTTTTTTACTATTGTCTATTTTTCTTTTCTAAGGATTTTTATCTTTGGAACCCACTGGTCTACGACACTTCTAGGGTGTTACAGACTCATTAGTGACAATTTGCTATGTTATGATATCAATTTTCGATGGAACACTTCCGACTAGTATATGTGACTTAGTTATTTTCTTTGCATCTATAAATGCATCTGATAATTGATTTGCTATATTTTGTAAATGAATTATTTTCTGAACTTTAGGTTCACATTGATCTGTACAGGGATCCAAATGAGACAATAATGAGCATTTCATGTAATTTCCTTTTCTAACTTCTTAATTCCTCCCCTAAATGTTGGAAAATTTGTCTCATTAAAATGACAATCAGCAAATCGTTCAGTAAATACATCACCTGGCAAGGGTTCAAGATATCTAATAATTGATAGGAAATCAAATCCAACATATATTCCTAACCTCCTTTGAGGACCCATATTAGTACGTCGTGATGGAGATTTGGAACATCCAAAAATTCTCATATGGGAAATATTTGGCTCCTGATCATAAGCTAATTGTATTAGCGAGTATTTATGATAAGTTACTAGCCTAATGCTTGCAAGTGACACAACATGCAAAATAGCATGTCCCCATACAGATGTAGGTGATTCTGCTCTCATAAGCAATGGTCTAGCAATTAATTGCAAACATTTTATAAATGATTCTGCTAAACCACTTTGTGTATGAATATGAGCTACAAGATGTTGAACACTAATCCCATTTGACATACAATAATTATCAAAAGCTTGGGATGTAAATTCACCAGCATTATCAAGACGAATAGTTTTAATTGTATAATCAGAAAATTGTACTCTTAACTTAATTATTTGAGCAAGTAATCATGCAAATGCAAGGTTCAACTTGATAGGAAGCACACGTGTGATCATCTATTGGATGTGTTTATTAATACCATTAAAGATTAATTGGTCCACTTGGTAGGTTAATAGGTTTACAGATATCACCATGAATTTGTTTTAAAACTACAGGTGATTCAGTCCCCAGTTTAGCTAGTGATAGTCTAATTATTAATTTGCTTTCAGAGCAAGCATCAAATGATAATTCATTAGATTAAAGAATCTTTTGGCTCTTCAATGGATGTTTATGTGAATCTCAATAATTCTTCTCATCATTATAGACCTTGGATGACCCAATCTGTCATGTCAAATAACAAATATATCTGGATTCATGAACTTCAGGTTCATTGTTGAATATGTTGAAATTACTCATATATGAATATAATATAATCCATAAGATAAAGCAAGCAACTTTTCTAATATACGTTTTTCATGTGAGATAGTGGATATAAAGATACTCTTGGTTATTCTTACTATCAGTCTCAATATGATAACCATTGGTATGTATATCTTTAAAACTCATTAAATTTCTCTTTGACTTACTAGAGAACAAAGCATTATCAATTGTAAATTTTGTTTCTCTAGGCAAACATATATTTGTAATGAAGTTTACATCTTTGTATTGGATGTATAATAACTCTAGGATGAATAACGAAGATATATGTTTGGCAGATAGTGTAACAACGTGGAATTTTCCTTTAGTCACCATATTCTGTGTGGTTTTCTTGAAAATTTGGATGATTATAACGACCACCACGAAAAGAATACTTATTTCTTCCTCTGTTGTGGTCATGATCTTAACTATGATCACGATTATTTAAAATTCACAGCATTCACTTCAGGGAATGATGTTGTTCAAATTGGTCAAGATTCATGATTTTTCA
Organism: Citrullus mucosospermus; assembly: GCA_030954485.1. Lineage (NCBI taxonomy): Eukaryota > Viridiplantae > Streptophyta > Magnoliopsida > Cucurbitales > Cucurbitaceae > Citrullus > Citrullus mucosospermus. The sequence goes on from CM062057.1 coordinate 26,612,041, forward strand.
TCCATGATAATTAAAATTCACAACATTTTTTTTAATCAATAGCTCATTATTTCGTTCAGCCTCGAGAAGATATGAAATAAGTTCAAAATACTTTTAAAATATTTCTCTCGATATTGCTACTTCAGGAGCTTATTCAAGACATGAATTGTAGGAAATGTCTTCTTTAACTTATTTGCATCATTAACTTTCTCTTCGCATAACTACAATTTTGAACTAACTTTAACTAATGGGGAGTTGTAATTGCTTACTGATTTAAAATCTTGGAGTCTCAAATGCATCAATTCATAACGAATTTTAGGAAGAATAATTTTTTTTCGAGGACTATATCTTTATGGCATCCAATTGTATTTCAGCATCAAGCACCCATGACAAATAATTATTACTATTAAAATAAAAATGCTACATTCTAATTTTGTAAAATTTTTCATAATAATTTATATTAGAAATTTAATATATGCAAAATAACATTTAATAGAAAATAAGCCACTTGGCTTTTATAGACCACTAAGCATGAGTATCTACTTTTATTATGATATTGATAATACTTACACATTAATTCATATATATCATATGAATCTTTACTAAGCCAACGTTTTATTGACATTTTCATAAAATAAAGATTTCAACCATATTTTTGTTGGTATGGATATTTAAGCCATGTGCTATATTTTAATGAATCTTCTAAGAATTTAAATTAACTTAGCCATCTCTACATAAAGAAAGGCTGCGTGAATTACAGAACATAAAGTTTCAGAATTTTACGAAATTTTCCACACATTGGAACTGAGTTTGAAATTTAAGTTCTATGAATGTGTCGTATCCACAGCCTCAGGCGCCAAATCTTACACAAATGATTAAATATTCAATTTGATTAATGTCTTTAAGTTAACAATTGCAATATAAATAATGTCACCATTGTCGTAGCTTTTACTTATTTTATACAAATCTAGACTTAAATGTTCAAGTGTTAAGATATGGCAATAGCCAAAACGCCATCTTACTTATTTCTGTCTTGGATTTTGTTCAAACTTTCAACTAAAATAGGAAATATCTTATGGAGCATGTGGGTTGTGTTCTTGTTGTTGGTGATGCCAAATTATAAACATATGTATTTAATAAATAATATAATAAAATAAAAACCAGAAGTTGTTCAACCAATGCATCTAGCACATGTGGAAACCAGCTAAATATTACTTTCTGCGGTTCGTTTTTGGTTTAAATTAATACATCATAAATTTTGCTAAATTATATAGAAATAACCCGAAATATTATACATATATCAAATCTATTCTAAAAATTTCAATAATAATCTTAAACTTAAAAGAAAAATAAAAATAAAAAATACTTTGTTTAAGGTTAAAGATACTAATGCAACTTTTAAAAATTTATAAGTACGTTTGCCGAGATAATAACATTTTTTGTTTATATACTAGCAATAAGGGCATTTTTTCATTTTTTTAAGTTTAAAGATTTTTTTTTTAATTTTAAAAGATCAAGAGTATTTTTTAAACAAAGTACTAACAGTTTCCATCCAAAGTTTAATGATAAGAGTATATTTTAACATTTTTTTGGAAAGTTTAAGGGTATTTTTTAAAGTTTTGAAACTTCAGGTGACACAAAATACAAAGTTTAAAGGTATTTTTATAATATGGCCTCATAAATTTAAGGTTTATAATTATTTCCATCTCTGTATTTTTTATTATTTCCATCATTTACTAAATTTCTTAAAATCTAGTCATAAATTTGTATTAAAATGTTTCCATTATGTATAAATTTTATAAGTAGAGATTAAAAAAAAAAATTCATTTTCTTTAGGAAAATTATTATAAATAGAAATAATATCAAACTATTTACAAATATAGAAAAATTTCGTTGTCTATCAGCGTTAGATCGCAATAGACTTCTATCCCTTGAGCGATAGAAGCCTATCGCAATCTATCACTAATATGTAGTAAAAGTTTTCTATATTTACAAATAGTTTGACTCATTTTCTATATTTGAAAACAATCCTTTTCTTTAGTTGCAAGGACCATAAAAAGGAAGTTTTGAAATTAAGAGAGAATAAAATGAACAAACATTGAAAGTACAAATACCATAATAAACGCTTTAAGAGTATAAGGATTATAACAAACGTTGAAAATCAAAATAATATTAAACTTAAATTCAATATTTTGAATAATGATATTTGTAATAGATAGCAAAATAAGGGAAAAAATCTAAAAACATAGCACCTCTTTAAAATATTTGCAAATATGGGAAATGTTGAGTAGTCAACTTTTGAATTTTTGTGATTTCCAATTTTGTCATTCCCTTATCTTACAAAACTTCTTTTCTTCTTTCCTTACGTTTTTTTGTTTACTTTTCTTTTTCTGGCTTTTGATTCCATCCGCTCAATCTCCTCATATTTTCTTCTTCACGTTTTTTCCCTTTTCTTTTTCTAGTTTTTCTTCCATCAACCCAATCTTCTCATATTTTCTTCTTCTTCTTTTTTTTTTTTTTTTAGTTTTTGCTTCCATCTCCCCAATCTTCTCATCTCTCCAAATCTTTCCCTTTCTCCCCCATCTTCCCATTTTCTACTAGAAAGATTAAAATAAGAATTTACAAGGTTGAGTTTCAAACCTAGAATTTAAAAGTGCACAATTCATAAGTGACTTAACACCAACAAGGCAATCATCAAGTTTGATTATTATGACAAAATGCTAAATGTAAATAGCAAATGGAAATGGATTTGAAAGAAACAAATTTTTTTAGACCTCAAATTTGCACCATTTTTAGAAACATTTCTTAAAAGATAAAAATAAAAAAACGAAAATAGTTATTAAACAAGTTTATTTCTCAAAAAATGAGAAATAAAAACATTATCAAACAGGTCAATAGTTTTTTTTTCTTTCTATTTATAGGACCTTAAAAGTATGAAATCTATCAGTAATAAACTTCTATCACTGATAGCCCATTATATCAGTAATAAACTAAGTCTACTATAGTCTATCAATGATATGCTTCTATCACTAACAAACTACTTCAATCAACAATAGAATTTTATGACTTATAGACTTTTATCAACTAATGTTACTAATTTATTAATAAGTACTCAAGATAAAACTGAAAGTCTAAAACTTATAGAATCTATTAGTAACTATTAGTGATAAACTTCATTATCATGACATAATTGTAACGACCCCAAATCCTTGAGGTAAATTCCCCTAGTAGATTAAATTAAGTAATTATGCACAAAAAGGGAATTATAATTATTCATATGCATTTATGTATTTACTTAAGTTAAATAGGAAAGTTTCAAAATTTGTATATATGGTGGTTAGAGAATTTTAGGTGGAGTTAAGGAAAATGTTAGATTTTTGGTAAAGAATAATTTATTCTTATTCTATTTTAGGGCAAATAGAATAAAATAAATAATTTTTTGGTAGAAGTGGAGTGGAATAAAGGATATTTTTACCTTAATTGGTTAAAAGGAAAATTGGAAAAATTAGGGTTTAAGGAGGGAGAGGGATTAGGGTTTAGCTTAAACCCACCCTCCTCGTTTTCCATGCAGTCAAAAAGAAAAAGAAAAAAAAAAAAGAGTTACCTCTCTCTCTCTCTCTCTCTCTCTCTCCGCCACATCTCTCTCCCCTTTCCTTTCCCTTTCGCCGCCGCCTCTCCCAACCTTCCTCTGCTCCGCCATCTCTCTCTCTCTCACTGTTCATCGCCGGCAGTCTCCGGAGGTAGCTGTGTCGGGTGTCGCTGGTTTTCGCCTTGAGTGTCGCTGTCGGCCTTCGGCTCTCGCTGCCTGTCTCGCTCTCCCGCTCTCACTTTCTCCCCTCGCCTCATGGTCTCCCGCGCCAAATCGCACTAACGCTCTCGGGGTATCGCTCTCTCGCTCTCCCGCTCGTCTCACGCCCCCCGCGCCCAGTGTCGCCGCAAGCCTCAGACTCTCGCTCTCTCGCCGATTCTCGCTGCCTCTCGCTTTCCCGCGCTCTCGGCTCTCGCTCTCTCCCTTAATTTTCGCTCTCACTCGGATTTTTGGCTCTCAGCAACGGTTCCTTTCTTGTCCGACCAGAACAGTACCCTTAAGTGAGTATCTCAATCCGAGTGGGTTAGTTGCATGGGTGGATAATTGAGAATTTTGAATTTATTTAGTATATCTCAATAGGTGTTCGGCAATTATTTTAGTCCGTAGGATCGGAGGAAGCTATGAGTTGGATCACGTTCGGGTAAGGACTCTCTCGGACAAATATTTTAGGTTGCTCATGATAGACTAGACTTATAGACTAACTTAATTTGGGGGAATTTTATTCCCGGTTTATTCAGGAGTTGTTACAAGAGGAGCAGTGTGGTTATTTTATGGATCAATCATCAGGTAAGTGATCTTACTACCTGAACCGCCTTCGGGCCATACGTTTAGTTGCCATGAAGTAGGAAATTACCAAGCCCTTATGATATAGCATGCTTGTATCAGATTCCCATGTCTAAAAGTAGAAATTACCAAAGCCCTTATGATATAGCATGCATGTATGAGTTTCCCATGTCTAAAAGTTGTATGTCGCTATTAATGGATAAGCTTATGCCATGTTATGTTATGAACAGTATAGTACTGTAATGTATGAATCCATGGAATGGAATGAGTATGAATTTGATTATTTATATTTCATGAGTAGAGTTGCCTCCCCTATATTGGTTGGGTGTCCACAGGAGGTTGTGTTTCTTCGGGATCACTAGAGGATGTGTACCTTCGGGTTCACTAGAGGTTGTGTTCCTTCGGGTTCACAGGAGGTTGTGTTCCTTCGGGTTCACCAGAGGTTGTGTTCCTTCAGGTTCGCCAGAGGTTGTGCTCTTTCGAGTACATTAGAGGTTTGTGTTCCTTCGGGATCACCAGAGGTAAGAGTTTCCTTCGGGGCTCTAGAGGTTTGTGGACATCCATAACCAACTGTAGGGCGAGTATAACTTTTTCCCTATGAAAGTATATTAGACATGTATGCCTTATGATTGATGCACTTAAAGGACTTAGGTGCTTAGTCCGACTCCAAGTAGTGGGGTCACTTACTGAGTAAATTAATTACTCATCCTTTTATCTTATATGTTTTTCAGGTAAGGGAAAGAATGTGCTGGCGAATGACAAGAAGAATCCTTGATGGCATCACGGGACCCGTAGTAGCTTCCGCTTAGCATTTCATGTTTTATTGAGTTTTGTCTAATGTTGGTTTTGAGACTTATCTTTTATTTGATATGTGGACTTCTTTTCATGAATTTTATTGATTTTATTAGGGGTACCCCGAACCAAAACTTCTTTTTACATGTTTATGGATGTTTTTTTTGAAATTATATTAATAGAAATTTCCATGAAAAGCATTGTCCCTTTTCTTTACTATGTTGCATAGTGTCTCTCGAATTTTACATGCATTGAGTAATGGTCCGATTAGATTATGTAAGTCGGGTCGTTACAATAATAATATAAATCTATCAGTGATGGCCACTAATATACTTATAACTTAATCACTCAAAGAATTCTATCACTGATTGAAGAATTCACTAGCTATCACTCATGTTTTTAAATGTTAGAAAGGAATGCACTAAATATTTCTGTATCGATAATATCAATTATCAGTGATATTAGTGATAGATATTAGTGATATCGAACCTAGGTAGATATCAGTGATAAAAGTCTATTATTGATAATCATGATAAAAGTTTCTCAATAATGCCACTAATAGCTTTGAGTGTTAATCTTTCAAAATTGATAGTTACTAATGAAAGCCTATCGGTGATAACCACTAATATTTTCTATCATTGATAGCTTAATTTTTAATGATTTTCTTCTATAGTTAATAGCCACTTATAGAAGCCTATCATTGATAGCCAACTTAATGAATTTAATTAATAAATTTGAATCTCGAACTAATGTATAAGTGGGATGCCTAGAAGTTATCACTTATGACATGTTATCAATGATAGAAGCTATCAACGATAACATGTTATTTGATGGTACAAAAAAAATGACAAAGTTATCTCTAATAGTATGCTATCAGTGATAGAAGTTATCACCGATAACAATGATATATGTGATATTAGTGATAGAACTTAGGTGATATCCATATATCGATGATATCAATGAAAGTCGATTCCATTTGATGAAAGTCTATCATGGATAGCTAATGCTAAAAGTTGTTGGTGATAGCCACTAATCGAAGCTATCAGTGATATGACTTAGGTATATATCCATTAAATGAATGATATATATGATATTGATGATATGACTTAGGTAGATATTAGTGATAGTCACTTATAAACCTCTTATTAATAGAATTCTATCACATATATCTTTAAATGTTAATCTTTGAAAGTTGATAGTTGATAGTTTTCTTTCAAAGTTGATAACTACTTATAAAAGTCTATCATTGATACCCACCGATAGCCTTAAGTGTTAATAAATCAAATTTGATTCAAATTGATAAAAGTGTATCAATAATAGCCACTAATAACTGATACCAAATTGAAAGCTAATATTCCAAGTGTTACTATTTCAATGTTGTATTAATATTTCTCAAATTGAAAGTTATCACTAACGGTAGTTATCAATGCCTATCACTGATAGTAGATATCAGTGGCTATCACTAATAGTTGCTAGCAGTGATAGATTTCAATTTGAGAAAATTGGAAGAAGCACAACATGACAGGTTGAACGTAGGCTTTTTAGTCAGTTATACCAATATGACTATCACTGATAATTGCTATTTTAAAGAGGTGCTATGTACTCGCAAATACTCTACTCAACTAGACCTTGATAAACCTGACATGCGACCCAATTGCACCCCATCTTTGCTCTTTCAAGCCGAGAGAGGGTTAAGTCATATGCGATCATATTGACCCGACAACCAACCCTAACAGACAAGTAACTACATGAATTGAATTCAACTCCTATTAAGTTGTCTTAGAAAATCACCTTTAGCAGATTAAGGAAATAAACACATATTTCATTTTATCTCTAGAGATATAAAAAAAAAAAAAAAAAAAAAAAAAAAATCCTACGCTAGCTGATAGAGCTTGAAAAGTGTTATCTTGACTTAATTTTATCACATTACAATAATTTACATGCTTAATCAGTGATTTTCTAGCTATTGAGCTATTTCGAGGTAGTTTGGGCTTGGTGGAAAAATGAGTTAAAATGGAGCTAAGCCCTTAACAACAAATTGGGTAAAGAATAAGAGCTAATTACTGAGTTTGCCCTTAACACAACGTTGGGGAGTGACACTACACAATCTTATAAGACAAAATACCCACTTTGGAGCAGCGTCACGGTGTTATAGAGTCGAGAAAAAGAAGCACGCAGGACTTCTAGCATAGTGTCGCAATATCATCAACGTTTTTTTATCAAAGGAAATTTTATTTTTAGGGTTCATTAGTATGACCTCCCGCCATCTTTTCTCGATTTTCTCACTATTTTCCTAGGTAAAAATTACCCTTCCAACCATTTGTACCTGTATTGAAGAATATAGGTATTGGGATTCGTGTTCTAAAACCTCATAGTTAATTTGTTATTATTAAATATGAAATATTAATTTATACATTAATAGTTAAAATGTAACGACCCGACGTATACAAACTAATCGGACCATTACTCAATGCATGCAAAAATTCAAAGAACAACACTACGCTGAATAGTGAAGAAGGATCAATGCTTTTCATGGAAATTTCTACTTATATTAATTCAAGAAAATAACGCATTAACAAATAAAAAGGAAATTTTGGTTCGGGGTACCCCTAATAAAATCAATAAAAGAAGCTTCATGAATGAAAAATCCACATAAATAAATAAATAGACGAGTCTCAAAACAAAATTAGACAGTTGGACAACAATTTTAGTAAAACATGCAAGACTATGCGGAAGCTACTACGGGTTCCTTGATGCCATCAAGGATTCTTCTTGTCATTTGCCGACACATTTCTTCCTTTACTTGAAAAACATATAAGATGAAAGGATGAGTAATTATATTACTCAGTAAGTGACCCCACTACCGGAGTCGGGCTAGACACCTAAGTCCTTTAAGTGCGTCAAACATAAGACATGCATATCTATCATACTTCTATAGGGGAATGGTTACACCCGCCCCACCGTTGGTTATGGATGCCCACAAACCTCTAGAGCCCCGAAGGAAACTCTTACCTCTGGTGATCCCGAAGGAACACACACCTCTAGTGTACTCGAAAGAGCACAACCTCTGGTGAACTCGAAGGAACACAACCTCTGGTGAACCCGAAGGAACACATCCTCTAGTGAACCTGAAGGAACACAACCTCCAGTGAACCCGAAGGAACACAACCTCCTATGGACATCCAACCAACGTAGCGGAGTCACCACTACTCATTATACATAATCAACCAAGTTCATACTCATTCCATTCCAAGGATTCATACATTAACAGTACTGTTCATAAACGTCTCATAGCATAAGCTTATACACTATCAAGCACATACAACTTTAAGACATGGGAATTTCATACAAGCATACTATATCATAAGTGGCTTTAGAAATCTACTACATCATGGCATCTAAACATATGGCTCGAAGGTGGTTCAGGTAGTAATTCACTTACCTGAGGTTTGATCCATAAAGCTAACCACACTGCAACTCTTGCAAAATTCCTGAACAAACTGGGAATAAAATTCCCCTAACTTAAGTTATTCATCAAGCTTAACCTGTCATAAGTAAACTCAAAGTTCGTTCGAGAGAGTCCTTACCCGAACGTGACCAAACTCGCAGTTTCCTCCGACCCTACGGACTAAAGCAATCGCCGACCACCTATTAAAATTTACCAAATAATTCGTATTCCCAAATATTTGCTAAAATATGCCACTAACCTACTCAGGTTTGAGATACTCACTTAGGGAGTACTGATCCGGCGACTGACGGTCAGGCGAGCAATTAATTGCAGCCGAGAACGAGATTTTGAGCGAGAGCGAGAGTCGAGCGAGAGAGCGAAAGGGCGAGAGTCAGCGAGAGAGCGAGAGCCCAAGAGCGGAGAGTGTGATCTTGGCGAGAGGAAGCGTGATTTCGAGTGTGAGAGCGGGGGAGCGTGAGAGCGAGAGAGCGGGAGAGCGTGAGTCGAGCGAGAGAGCGTAAGTCAAGCGAGAGAGCGAGAGCCCGCGGGAGACAGCGATACCCTGGGTGAGAGACAGCGTGATCTGAGCGTGAAACCTCCGGGAATCGAGCGGCAACTGAGAGAGAGATGGCAGGGGCAGAGGGAGAATGGAAAGGAAGGGAGGGCGGCGGCGACGACGAAAACCGGGAAGGAAGGGAGGAGAGAGAGGCGGCGGAGAGGGGGAGAGAGAGGGAAGAGCTTTTCTTTTTTTTTTTTTTTTGGCTGCACGCAAACCGAGGAGGATTTAAAATAAACCCTAATTCCTTCCCCTCCTTAGCCCATTAATTCCACTTTTCCCTTTTTGTTTCTCCAACCAAATAAAATAAAATCTTCTTTATTCAAACTCAAATCCCACCAAATCTATTTATTTTATTTTATTTGCCCCAAAGTAAACTATCCCTGGCCAATTCCCAACAATTTCCTTAAATCCACCTAAGACTCACCAACCACTACAAATGCTAATTTTAAAACTTTCCTCCTTAATCTAAATAAATACATAAATACATATAAATATATATAATTTCTCTTTTATGCATAATGACTTAAATTAACTTAATATGAGAATTTACCTTCATGATTTGGGTTGTCACATAAAATCCAAGGTTATCATATGTAGTCTTAAACAGTATGTAGTGGACATACATGTGGATCATTGGTTGAACGAAATTCGTCGCCCAATTTCGGATCAAATGATTAACCGTTCTCACCAAAACCATAGTAGTGGAAGACCGAGTCGAACATAGGAAAACAAAGAATTTTCTCTAGTGAATTGGAAATAGTCCAAGTAACCAAAATGGGTTTTGAATTTGATTTGGTTTCAAGAATATTTAAATGCATAAAAGTGAATTAACGAATTGCAAATTAATAAAATCTATGAAAAAGACCTAGCTTGCATTATTGTGGAATTTCCCTATTAAATTTGCTCGATCATCGAATTCTCCTAACTTGATTTGAGATTTTGTTTGCACTTAAAAGAATTAATTGTCCTAATTAGCTAATTAGTCCTAATTCGAATTGATGAAAATTATGCAAATTCAAATTGACCTAATTCATTAAGCTCTAGGGAAACATTAAGTGGAATATCTAATTTCAAGCCCCTAATTAGACATTTATTTGATTCAATTCTAGGTTGGTTAGAATAATATTTGTCGTTATGATTCGTTAGCTAACCTAACCTATTGCTTTACCTCAATGATCCCAAATATGCTAATAATTGGAAAGTGGTGCCAGTAGTCCAAAATAAGCGTGTGGGGCATGCCATAAGTAGAATAACATGAGAATGACCAAATTGAGTTATTAGAAGTTGTGAATAGCATTCCTTGTACAATCAATGAATCAATTGAAGGTATCAATTTATGTTGATCTAGGGTTGATCATATAGTCGTAGAATAACAAATAATTTAGTAGGTTGATGATGACTTCATAAATGACAAGGAAGATGGTGTACAATTATCTTTTGATAGGAGCTTGAGTCTCACTGAACATTTTGATGGCGAATAATTATGTGTTGCAACGTCATCGCGACGCGGAGCGGCTGATGTCCCTCCTAAGGGTCTCTTTCTAGGTAAAAGGTTTGGAGTTGCCACCAACCATTCGGTGTGTGATTGGTCATCTATTTTAAAAAGAAAAAACAAAACAGTCTACTTTTCCAAAGATAGATTCGGGGGTCGTTGAGTGTAGGGAAGGTATTAGCACCCTACAACACCTATTTGAAAACATTTTATTCTATTATCTAAAATTTGTTAAAAAGTAAAATGGAAACTAGCAAGTCTAATTGACTAATTAAATAACTACCAGGTAAAGGTGTTCCTTACAATCAACTTAAGTACCCCAGCCTAGTCAATTATATTTTAAAACATTAATATTTGGTAAACTTTAAAATAAATGTCTCACCAAACTTCACTATAACTTTAAGAATAAAGTATAGTTGAATATCGTAAGTGACAATGTCTGTCCATTTATGTTTGGGTTCTTTTATGTAATATTCTTCAAGAATAAGTGGGACTTATGGAGAATCTCATAGAACGTTTGAAATTCAATTGAAATTTGAAATTTGAATGAAGCTATCGTTTTACTTCGGAAATCAAATGATAATTAATTTGAAGTTCATTTAGGAATAACTTTGAAATTCTTGTCATTCTAAATTTTAATTTAGTAATAAAAATAGCTTGAAATCCAGGAAATTTGAAATACTAGTAAGACATTTCAATCATAAAAACTAGAATATAGTTAATGGTACCAAATTAAGGACTCTACATTATCCTATAGTAGAAGCATTGATTAAATACCTTGAAGATATTCTAGGTTTTAATCCATTAGTTTAACTCAAAATCATTTAATGGAAATCTCATATTTGAAAAAGAAAAAAAAACCTTAATTAGAATCCAATAAATTGAGATTGAGAACCCAATGATTAATAAAAACTCACAAAATGAAGCATAAGATAAAACAAGTTTTAAAAAAAAATATATTTGAAGTCATTCTTAAGAAATAAGAACATAAATTTGATAAATGAGAAAAATAGTTGAAATGGAGAGAAAAGAAGTAATAATGAAAAGAAAAAAAAAAGTGGAAATCAAAGAATAGGATAAAAAAAAAAGGATGGAAATCAAAGGGAGAGGAAATAATAGTAAAAATCATAATAAATAAAATTTAGTTTTAAATAAATAAGATAAAATAGAAAAATAATAAAATGAAATAAAAAATAAGTGGGACCCACCTTCAACTTTGCCAAATCCTTCTTCTTTTTCTTTTTCCCCTCCACGTTTTCTTTTTCTCTTATTCTTCTCTTTCTTATTCAACCTCACAACTTCTTTTTTCTTCAACTTCACAATTTTTTTCTTCTTACAACTTCCCTCTTCTTTTTTCCCCTAACAACTTCGCTCTTTTTCAACTTCACAACTTCTTTTTTCTTCTCACAACTTCCCTCTTTCTCAACCTCAAAACTTCTTTTTTCTTCAATTCCACAACCTCTGTTTTTTCAACCTCACAAACTTTCTTCTTCTCCCACTATGTATTTCTTTTAACTTGTAAGTTTAATTTCCTTTTCTATCCTCCTTCTTCCTCATTGAAATCTACATCAATTTATATGGAGAGGGGAAGGTTTGGAGTTGAGATATGTTAGGGGAGATGGAGGGAGAAGAGGAAAGGGAGGAAGATGAAAAATCAAATGGAGGAATAAAGAAAATAATAATAATAATAAATAAATAAATAAATAAATAATAAAATAAATAAATGAAATTATGAAAATAAAAATAAAATGGAGAAGAAAGAAAAATGGAAAAGAAGAAAAGAGAATAAATAAATAAATAAACAGTAACAGTAAAAAAAATAAATAAAATAATGAAACTAAAATAAAAGAAAATAAAATGATAAAATAAAATAAAAATAATAATTAAAAAAATAATAAGAATAAATAAAAATAAAATAAAATAAAAGTAAATAATAAATAATAAAAATAAAAGAAAATAGAAGATAGAAGATAAATAAATAAATAAATAATAAACTAATAATGAAAAAATAAGTAAAATAATAATAATAATAATAATAATAATAATAATAATAATAATAATCAACTAATGTAAACCTAATAAAAATAAAATTAAAATTAAGAGAAAAATGGAAAAATTAAGATAAATAAAATAAAATGAAAATGTCGGACGAAATACGGTGTCTACATTATGTAAACAAGTATTTTGTTTTTCATTTCACAATTTATATATTGTTGTATAATATATTTTTTGTTTGTATAGGAACAATTGTAGGTCACACCAATGAAGAGGCATCGATGAAACATTTAAGGGTTAAGGCTATCAACTCATCATCTTCCGTGGGAGAAAATTCATGTCATTTTAGATACACATTTTTTTTTTCTTTTTGATAAAAAGATGTATAAATTGTATTAAACCAACGTATAAACTAATGTATAATGTGACATCCAAAATTTTTTAGGTAATTTTAATTTAACTATCTTAAACCATTTTGGCTGTTGGATATTGTTTTGTTAAAATTGAATCATTGGGTTAAGATAAGTCAATTTGAATGATAAGTGATTAAAAAAAAAAAAAGACTTGGATATTTGGATTTAATTTAATTTGGCGATTTAAAATTTTGGATATTTTGGATTTTTTTTTTTTTTTTTTTTTTTTTTTTTTTTTTTTTTTTTTGGGTTTAAGAGTGAGAAAGGATATATATATATATAAACCATGGGAAGTGTGCATAGCTTTTTCCCATCTTCTCTTTCGTGAAGCCCACTGCCAGCGCTCCCTCTCTCCCATGGCTTCTCACGCAGGCAGTCCCTTCGTAGGTGTCACCCTGGTGGTTTGTCTGCATAGGAGTTTTGTTTGTTCGTTGTCTACGCAGGTGATTCGTTTGTCATCCATTATCCGTTGGTCGCTCGAGCACACCCACACGTTCGACTTAAAAACGATTTCATTGATCGAAAAATGCAAAATTCGTTTAAGAACTATAATAAATATGCAAGTCTTGAGGAGACACGAGTACATCCACAGGTTCGACTTAAAAATGTCGTCGAAGATTGACACTTTTAATGCATTAAGTTTGAATCCACTGAATTGAAAGTAAGGTGTTTTGTTTTTCTTTTGGTTTACTTACATTTTCATTACTCCTACCACATTAATTTTTCGTTTTATTAGAAAGTAACGGATACAAATCAAAAGAATCAATTCGCTCTAAAGTTCATTTCTACAACTGTGTCCAACAGTTTCATACACATACGAGAATCTACGATATAAATCAAAATCTTTCTTTATTTGATTTGTAAGAAATTATTAGTGATATCATTTATTGTGATTTGTTTACAGAAAGGACCCATTAGTTAAGCAATCAACCCAATAAACTTGTTAAAGCGTATGCACTCTAAGAGTGATGATGTGTTTGTTAATTAGGTCGTTAATGATGCATATATAAGTCTCTATTCCTTCAATGTAACTTCATTTATATAAACGTGTCATACAATTATTTGTTTTAATTATTGTTGTAAAGTTGAATGGTAGCGTTGAGAGAGGCCTCCACCCAAGAAGTGTCTGAACCAATATCGGGAGAAAAATATGCGAGCAGATTTTAGGGACGCTAGTAGGGCACATTAAAGGCTTTGGTAGAGGACCAAAGCCTACGAAAGCCTAACAAATAAAGAAAAGAAAACTCATCAACATCGACTGCATCCTCCTCACAAATTATAGAGGAGCAACAAATTGAGATACAATCCTTAAAGGCTAGATCGGACAAAATAGAAGGGCAAAGAAAAGTTGAAATAGATGCTTTGAAACTCATGGTCTTACAACTCATGAAATCACAAGGAGATAAATCGACAAAGGTATGAACTTTTCAACTTTAGTAGTAGACTAATTAGAAGACTGTATATATCGTTATCCTGCAGTTATGGTACCAACATAAATGTTTAAGTTTGAGTTGAATTTTAAGTTTTAGTAGTAAACTAATTAGAAGACTGTATATGTTGTTATTATTGTTAGGTTGAGTTTAAAGTTGGTATTGGGGTAAATGCATAGTTATGTTTAAGTATGAGTTGAGTTTTAAGTTTTATATTGAGTTTGCGATTGGTATATGGATAAATGCATTGAGTTTGATATTAAGTTTGAGATTGGTATATAGTATAATAGGTATGTTGAGTTTGAGATTAAGTCTGTATGTGTTAAATTATTAATGTTACTAAGTTTTATAGTAAGTTTGAGATTGGTATGGATAAATAAATAGTTATGTTTAAGTTTTATATTAATATTACTATTAGTATAGGGGTAAATGCAAATAACTATGTTTAAGTTTGAGTTAATTATTTTGTATTTTGCAGGTATCTCGAGGTTTATATTCAAGTTGCATCTCTGGACAAGCAAAGTTAGGTTGTACATTTGTATTTTGTAGGTATTTCGAGGTTTATGTTTTATGGATATTAAGTTTGAGATTGGTATATGGATAAACTATGTGTTCATAGGGTTAGTTGGACCAAATTTCAAAGGTGGGGGTGGCTAAATCTAAGGTGAACACCTTAAGAGGTGAAGTGGCAACATAGTGTGAATTTGACTAAGGGTCAAGGTAGAAAGTGGTGAACTTTGAGGTGAAGTTTCACCTTAGTTAGACACTTAAGTCACTTGAAGGAGTTGGCAGCATGCATGAAGGCACGTGTTGGCTCATGCATGTTGAGATCACTTAAGTGTTAAGGTGTCATGCTTGGAAGAGAAGTTGGATGACAAGGATGAATTCCCAAGCCTATAAATAGGACGTTGGAGCCAAGGGAATCTCACACAATTCATTATAAGCAAGATTTTCCAAGAGAGCTTGGTAGGAAAAGAAGAGTTTTGCTCGGGGAAGGAAGGAAAGACCACTCAAGCATCCATCAAGGAGCACTAGGCTTCCAACAAGGGAAGTCTAGGCATTCAACTTAATGCTCAAGCATCCAAGTTGTTGTGCCAGGTGTCCAACACTGAACCAGGCTTCCAACAAGCTGTATCCAAGCATCCAGACAGTGACCAAAGCATCTATAAATACTATTCCAAGGGTCTAGAAGGTAGGTTTGGGTGTCAAGCTTGCAGTCTAAAGGCCTGTTGCTATTTTTTTTTAACCAAAAGCCTAGCCATGTGCTCGAGAGTGAAAAGAAAGTTTGGGTTTGGAAGAGCAAAGGATCCGAGACGAGGTGATGAGGACTGATGTAATCCTTTTGGGGTCACTCCCAAAAGACCTAATCAAATAATATTTATAATTATCAATCTCTACAACTCTTACTACTATTAAAGCATAGTATTAGCGGCAAGACCGAGTCGATCCGCAAGAAAGGGCGAAGTTTAGTTTCAAACAAATTAAGACTCTACCAAAGCGGTAGCAGGGTTTTATATGGAATTGAATAATAAATGTGAGAAAAATAAAATGCGGAATTGTAAATTGTATAAAATAAATGGCCTAGCCTAGGAGACATGGTTCACCCACTTGTTCGATTGATCATAGGAACTCTCAAAAGTATTGATTTTAATTTATTGTCTATGCCTAGCCCAATTGATTAGAAATGCTAACCAATGGTCCTAATTATCTAATTAGCCAATTAAATTAGATGAAATGCATACTAACAAATTGAAGTAATTGCATTACGCTCCAGGGATTATGCTAGGGTAAATTTCCAATAGGAAACACCTTATTAGAAATCTCACGTGGTTTCCCTTAGGTTAATTACAATACCAATTGTCACCAATTCACAATTTCACAAGATGATCTAACTTATTGCTTCTTCAAGATTAACATATAATTATATCTCATGTATAATACACTAACCAAAAGCATCCAATCATACAATCAAGAAGAGTTTGTCATACAATCCAAGAGAATATGAATGTTAATATATTAAATCAGAAAGAAACCTAAAGACCAAGAAATATAAATCAGTTTGATGAAGAAGGAAGCCTCACAATCAATACAAATGGGTTTTTTCTATCCTTAAACTAGAAAATGAACTTTAACATTCCGTTGGGGTAAATTGATTACAGAGAAAAGAGGTAAATTGAGTGGTCATTCGCCCAAAAATAGATACCCAAATCAAAAGATATAACCTAAAAACCGAAAATGTTGTTTTTATAATAGCACAACAGCACCACAACGCTACTAGACAGCACCGCGACGTTGTCAAAATCAGTTCCTTACTGGTTTTAGTGCTGCGATGAGGTTCTTTAGGGGCATTTTGGTCTTTGTAGCTTCCAATTGACCTAATTGCTTCGTTAGGACTCAAGATTTGTTCGTTTTAGCTTCGTTTTCTTCCTAATGCTCGTTTCTATTTTTTAGCAGCTCGACACCTACAAAATAACATTTTTAACACATTACATAGTGTAACAATCCCGAGTTAAGCTGAGGAAGATAACACATTTCAGGTGCTATCAAGGACTTAAAGACCAAGTCCTTACCTGTAAACTATAAGTGGTTTTCTTTAAAGAGTTAATGTTATTTCCATACATAGTAATGGTGTTTGTATGGTAAGAAAAGGAATTCCTTACAAGATAGTTAGATGATCTTCAGATCTAGTTCTTGAGCTTATGTCGGTAATACACCCAAGATGGTCAAAGGATCTCCAGATCTAGTATTTGAGCTTTTGGCAAAATTTCACAGGATGGTCAGAGGGTCAAAGGACCTAGATTCTAAGCCTGTGGAAAGAACCTCATGTGGAATGGTCAGAAGATCAACGGGTTTAGCTTTTAAGCCCATAAGAGGTAGGTCTATGTGCACATAGAGGAAATGATGATCTGCTATGTAAAGCCAACAGGAAGTGGATACGATAAAGAGATAACATATGTTGAGGTTTGAGTAGATAACCTCATTATAATGCGTTGATGCTGAACTTGTTTTATTGACAAGGGTTGAGAGGAACCCTATGTTTATATGTTATTCACCACTCATTGGTCTTCTAGCTTATTCTTTTCTTTTATGTTTTTCTTTCTTAGATAACAGAGGAGTCCTGGTTGCCACGTGAAGTCGAGGTCTGCCTCAGGATAGTTGTACTTTTAACAGATATAGATGAGTTTTGGAAGGAGTTGTAATCTTATATAAAGGATTTGTATAAACATTAAAATGAATATTAAGTACTTTTAACATACTTGCTTCTTAAACATTGGTATATGTGATTGTATGAAAATAGTATGAGATGGGTAATAAATGTCGCAAAAGATTGATGTTTTCTGTCCTCATGTCTCCTTTCAGGTTAAAGAGGTTAATTAGGGAGGGGGATAGGGGTGACAAGAATACTTGTATAATGTATTATTAGTGGATCCCACATTACAATTAGTTACTCTTACTCTATTTTTACAAATATGTTAATATGACACACAATAGATGAAGGTAATATGAATTTTTTCCTAGTTTAAGGCGCTTAAATGGCTACCTAAGAGACTTAAAAGCTTGGCTAAGCCACTTGTCTATATAATATTTGCTTGGCCAGTTGTATATATGTTTTCTAAGTGTTACAAAATCTATTATGCAAGTGCCACATATTAATATCATATTACCTCTTTTGCAATTTGTTGCAATTGCTGAGCTGGCTTTGGGCGATAAGAACAAGAACACAAAAAAAAATGAAAAAGGATAAAGGTCATAAGTAAAACATGTTCCAAAAAGAAAAGAATTGTTGAAAGATTTTCTCGACAACTTTCACATGGAACTGAAGTTTCACAAAAGTGTTTGGGGTATGTGTCAGTCCCATCCACAATTTTAAATCTATAGCAATTAATGAATACATGGCTTTTTTTTCTTTTAAAAATGTATACATGGTTCACAAATGAGATTCTTTTTATTTTTTATTTTTTTAATTATTATTATTATTATATGACATTAAATGATGGACATTTAAACTCTTCAACCTCAAAGAAAAGAAGACATGTCAATAATCTTTGAACTATTATAACCTATGCAGCGTATGAAATTGCCTAACATTTTTTTACATAACATCTCAACTTTTTTTTTTTTTAATGATGATTCTTTTAAAGACTTTACTCTTGTACATTTTATTAATTGACTTATGCTTAGATTGATAAGATTTGAGAGTTTGATACTCCAAAATTTTAGGGCATGTTTGGTAGAGAATTCAAATTTTGTTTTATGTTTTCAAATTTGTTGGGTTCAGTACATATGTGTTTGACAGACAACTTGAATTATGTTTCTTAAAACTGTTTTCAGATTTTGTGACAAACAATGCAAATTTCGAAAACAACATTTTTATGTTTTCATTGTATCTAGATTTGAATCTTAAATTTAAAAATGTAGACTTATATTAAATCAAGATAAAAACATTTAGAAATACAATATGTCATATTATAAAATCAATTTTTTCTTCTTTAAAAAATAATATGTATTATATAATGTATTCTAAATTATATAAAGTTACAAAATAATAAATATATAAAATTTTAACATAAATCATATTCATAAATAAATTAATAATAATTTATTGAACTCTAACTAGTTTTATGATTCAATTCAACATTTTGTTCATTCGGATTTGATTGTGTCATAGCTCTATAATTCGGATTAGGTTTATCGTTGGATGAATTGCATTGCTGATATTGACCCTAAAAAAGAAATGGTAGGTACAGCTGGTTCGTGAACAACCAACCATCGCACTGTAAAAATAGGATAAGTTTTATCGATATAGTCATTTGGTCCTCCTAAAAAGATCTACTAAATTCATCGAGTTGTTCCAAAGAATCAAAACGGCCAGTTATTAATGGAATTCCTTGTCGGCTCTCTGTAAAATACTCATTTGGACGAGGGCTAAATGGAAAATTATAACAGCAAAATACACAGTCTATCTGCAATAGGCCGCGATAGACCGCGACACAGATAGTAGTCTATCGCAGATAGACAGTAGTGAAATTTTGCTATATTTGTAAATATTTTGATTGATTTTGCTATATTTGAAAAGAGCCCTTTATAAATATATAATATTATTAAAATAAATATAATATAATATAATAATTAAATAAAAAAATAAAAAAATAAGAATAAATTAGAAAATATGAAAATGATGAAATTTCTCTCCAATATTCTTTGATTTCTCACCAATATGTGTGTGTCTACAAAATCCACAAATGACCACTTATTTTATAGGAATTTTGGTAACTAGGATGTGGCAAAATTGGTACTAGGCATGGGTTGTTGTATTCCACATGATCAACATATGGATAATAGGAAATAAGCCACTTGGGTTTTATAGGCCACTAAAGCGGATTTTTTTATTTAAATAATGTTATTTTAAAAAATAATGACAAAAATAGGGTAGAGTTAAAAGTATTTTAAAAAATAGGTGAAAAAATCGTGGACGGGGTCTACGATTTCATAAAACTAGCCCACACAGCATGCAAATTGTGGACCAGGTCCACGATTTTGCTCACATGTCTTGGTTAACCCTACCACAATTGTCACGCTACCATGCTCTCTCGCTCACAATCACTCTTATCTAGCTTTCTCTCACTCTCACTCTCACTCGCACTCTCGTCTCGCTTTCTTTCCTCACTCACAATCAGTCTTATCTAGCTCTCTCTCTCACTCTCGCTCTCGCTCGAGCTCTCGTCTCACTTCCTTTCCTCACTCACAATCAGTCTTATCTCTCTCACTCTCTCTCAGTCTCGGTCTCGCTCTTGCTCTCGTCTCGCTTCCTTTCCTCACTCACAATCAATCTTATCTAGCTCTCTTTCTCACACTCTCTTTCGCTCTCGCTATTGTCTCGCTTCCTTTCCTCACTCACAATCAGTCTTATCTCTCTCGCTCTATCTCTTAGTCTCGCTCTCGTTTTCTTTTCTCACTCATAATCAGTTTTATCTAGCTCTCGCTCTCACTCCCCCTCTTGCTTTCGTCTTGCTTTATTTCCTCACTCACAATCAGTCTTATCTCTCTCACTCTCTCTCTTAGTCTTGCTCTCGCTCTCTCTTTCACTCTCGCTCGCCGGAGTTAGTCGCGTCGGAGTTTGGACTCTTTATGTCTAAAAATAAGAAGAAGCTAGAGAAGAAGAAGAGAGAGAGAAAAAAAAAAAAGAAGAAGAAAGAGACAGAGAGGGAGTCATGAAGAAGAGAAAAAGAAGGAAAAAAAAAAGAAAAGAAAAAAACCCTTGACACTTGCAATGTGGATTGCGAAAGTTGGAAAGCGTTGACCGGAGATGTAGGTAAATCGTGGATGGAGTCCACGATGGGTCCACGATTTGCATGCCATGTGGAAATCGTGGACCCCGTCTATGATTTCGCTACCCTATTTTGTCAATATTTTCAACCCAACCCTATTTTTGTCATTATTTATTTAAAATAATATTATTTTTAGAAAACGTCCCTACCAAGCATGGACATCTACTTTTATTATTATATATATATATAATACTTACACATTAATTTATATATATCATATGAATTTTTATCGAGACAACGTTTTATTGACATTTTCATAAAATAAAGATCTCAATCATATTTTTGTTAATATTGGCATTTAAGCCATGTGCTATATTTTAATGAATCTTCTAAGGATTTAAATTAACTTAGCCCTTTTTACATAAAGAAAGGCTGTGTGAATTACAAAACATAAAGTTCAAGAATGTTACGAAGATTTCCCCACATTGGAACTGAGTTTGAAATTTAAATTCTATGAATGTGTCGTATCCACAGCCTCAGGCGCCAAATCTTACACAAATGATTAAATATTCAATTTGATTAATGTTCTTTTAGTTAACAATTGCAGAAAATGGACACTCAATCAATTGAACTATCAACTTTTTCAGATAGTAATTTATAATTTATTTGTCTTGACGAGTTATATATTAATGTTCATTTATGATAATAATGGTGACATTATCTTATAAAGATTTTGGTGTTTTTTCAATTTAATTTTAGGTATAGATTGTATTCTTAAATCACTAATTAATCCAAAAATTTAAGTAAAATAAGGTTTATGATAATATCTAGCTCTCTTTCTCTTTATAACTTAGAAAATTGGTTGAATACCCAACCAGTAAATTAAATTTTCATATTAATTAAGGAATGAATTACTTTTTGAGGGTTAAAACTCATGCCCCTCAGACTATAGTGACTTACCATAAATTTAATATTATATATCAAAACTCTTTAACATATTTAACTTATATTTAGGCTCACACTTAAAAAAAATTTATATTTAAGTCGACTTGAAATTGAAGATAAATAATTTCCTTCAAACGGGATATTCTAGATCAAATCATAAATGTTAAATCAATTACTTCTTTCGAATGCTAAAAAAAAAAAAATAATAATAATAACCTTTCAATTATTGAATTCTAGTTTTATTGAAATCAACATAAATGATGACAAAATAAATAAAATTGGGCTATTGTATATATTAGATTAACAATACGTATATATGTGATTGATGATATCTATATACAAGATTCTTCTTTAATAAAAAATATTAAGACTTTCAACTTGTGTATAGATCAATTGATCTACATCAAATTTGTACTATCGATCTTGACATCAAAAATTCAATTCTCTACTACATAGAGAGAGGTTGAAAATTTCCCTTCGTCATCAATGCTTTTACTTATTTTATTCAAATTTCCTTTTGTTCAAGTGTTAAGATATGGCAATAGTCAAAATGCCATCTTAAGACCTATTTGGACTGACATGAGACAACAGTATTTTTCAAAAAACTCATTTTTATTTAAACTTTTTTGATAAAAATTGTTAAAAATACATTTCAAAAATCATTTTTAGTGGTTACCAAACACTTTAATTTTTTCAAAATGACTTATTTTTTAAATTAAATACTTGAAATGTATTCCAAACACTACCTTACTTAATTTTGTTCAAACTTTGAACTAAAATAGGAAATATCTTATGAAGCAGGTGGGTTGTGTTCTTGTTGTTGGTGATGCCAAATTATAAACATATGTATTAAATAAATAATATAATAAAATAAAAACCAGAAGTTGCTCAACCAATGCATCTAGCACATGTGGAAACCAGCTAAATATTACTTTTTGCGGTTCGTTTTTGGTTTAAATTAATACATCATAAATTTTGCTAAATATTACTTTATATTTTGTTACAAAATGTCTTTTAACTTTCTAAATTTTCAATACTCTCCCCCAAATCTTTCCAAATCTAAGGTTTAGATATGATTTCCATTCCAATATTTTTTATTTTGGTTTATTTTAGTTCTTATATTTTCAAAAGGTTGATTTTAGTTCTTATATATTTAATTCTTTGTAAAGTTTAGCTTATGTACTTTCAAAAGCCTATTTGAATCTACGATCATAGCTTAATTAGAACAAAGATTGTATTATTAATTTCAAGGTTAGCCAACTCGCATATTGTTAGAAAAAAAAAATTCTTTAGTGATTTTCTTATCTTATGCTTTTTTTTTTTTATCTAACTTCATTTACTAAATTTCTTACAATATAGTAATAAATTTGTATTAAAATGTTTCCTTTATGTATAAATTTTATAAGTAGAGATTAAAGAAAATATCATTTTATTTAATTGCAATAACTATAAAAAGAAAGTTTGAAATTTAAGAGAGAAGTTCAAATTGTAACGACCCCAAACCCTTGAGGTAATTTTCCCTAATCAATTAAATTAAGTTATTTTGCATAAAAAGGAATTTTTAATTATTTATTTACATTATTGTAATTACTTAAGTTAAATAGAAAAATCCCAAGGATTTTATTTATGGTGATAGGAGAATTGAAGATGGGATTAAGGAAAATGTTAGATTTTGGTAAAGAATAATTTATTCTTATTCTATTTTAGGGCAAATAGAATAAAATAAATTAATTTAGTAAATGAAGGATATTTTTTTTTACCTTATTGAGTAAAAGGGGAGAATTGGGAAAAATTAGGGTTTAAGGGGGGAGAGGAATTACCTCGTTTTTTCGTGCAGCCAAAAAGAAAAAGAAAAGAAAATAACTATCTCTCTCCGCCGCATCCCTCTCTGTTCGCTTTCCCTTTCGCCGCCGCCAGCCTCCAAGTGCCCAACATCTCTCTCTCTCTTGCTCTCCTTCAGTTTCTGGGAGTTCCTAGAGGGTTTCGCGCATCGGGTGCTGCTGGTTTCGCCTTGGGTGTCGCTGTCGGTCTTCGGCTCTCGCTACCCGTCTCGCTCTCTGGCTCTCACTTTCTTCCCTCGCCTCACGGTCTCCCGCGCCCAATCGCACAGTCACTCTCGTGGTATCGCTCTCTCGCTAGCTCCCGCTCTCTCGCGCTCTCGCTCTCTCGCTCTCCCGCTCGACTCACGTTTCCCCGCGCCCAGTGTCGCTGCAGCCTCGGACTCTCGCTCTCTTGCCGGTTTCGCTGTCTCGGCTCTCGTGCTCTCGCTCAAGTCTCTCTTCTCGCTCGGGAACCATTTTCTCTCGGATTTTTGGCTCTCGGCAGTGGTTCTTTTCTCGTTCGGCCAGAACAGTACCTTTAAGTGAGTATCCCAAACTCGAATGGATTAGTTGCTTATGTTTTGGATGGAGATTTGAGAAATTCGAACTTTATTTGGTATATTTCAATAGGTGTTCGGTAATTGTTAGTCCGTAGGATCGGCGAAAGCTACGAGTTGGATCGCGTTCGGGTAAGGACTTTCTCGGACAATTATTTTAGGTTACTCATGATAGACTAAACTCGTAGACTAACTTAAATTGGGGAAAATTTCATTCCCGGTTTATTCAGGAATTAATTTTTACAAGAGGAGCCGTATAGTAATTTGATGGATCGATCACCAGGTAAGTGATCTTACTACCTGAACCGCCTTCGGGCCACACGTTTAGTTACCATGAAGTAGGAAATTACCAAAGCCTTTATGATTTAGCATGCTCGTATGAGATCCCTATGCCTAAAGGTAGAAATTATCAAAGTCCTTATGATATAGCATGCTTGTATGAGATTTCCATGCTTAAAAATAGAAATTTCCAAGACCTTTATGATATAGCATGCTTGCATGAGATTACCATGTCTTAAGTTGTATGTGCTTATTAATGTATGACCCTATGCCATGTTATGTAATGAATAGTACTGTATTTTAATGTATGAAGTTATGGAATGGAATGAGTATGGCTATGACTGTTTACGCTCTAGGAGTAGAGTTACCTCCCCTATATTGGTTGGGTGTTCATGGAGGTTGTGTACCTTCGGGTCCACAGGAGGTTGTGTTCCTTCGGGATCACTAGAGGATGTGTACCTTTGGGTTCACTAGAGGTTGTGCTCCTTCGGGTGCACTAGAGGTTGTGTTCCTTCGGGTTCACCAGAGGTTGTGCTCTTTCGAGTACATTAGAGGTTTGTGTTCTTTCGGGATCACCAGAGGTAAGAGTTTTCTTCGGGGCTCTAGAGGTTTGTGGACATCCATAACCAACTGTAGGGTGAGTGTAAACTATTCCCAATGAATGCATGATAGATATGTATGCCTTAGGTTGATGCACTTAAAGGACTTAGGTGCTTAGCCCGACTCCAGGTAGTGGGGTCACTTACTGAGTAATAAATTACTCATTCTTTTATCTTTTATGTTTTTCAGGTAAGGAAAAGAATGTGATGGTGAATGACAAGAAGAATCCTTGATGGGATCACGGGACCCGTAGTAGCTTCCGCTTAGCATTTTATGTTTTATGAAGTTTTGTCCAAATGTTGGTTTTTGAGACTTTTGATATGTGGCTTTCTTTTGTTTTATGAAGTTTTGTCCAAATGTTGGTTTTTGAGACTTTTGATATGTGGCTTTCTTTTTCATGAATTTTATTGATTTCATGAGGGGTACCCCGAACCAAAACTTCTTTTATATGTTTATGTATGTTTTCTTAAATTCATATTAATAGAATTTCCATGAAAACATGGTCCCTTTTCCTTACTAGTTTGCATAGTGTTGTTTTCCCGAATTTTACATGCATTGAGTAATGGTCCGGTTAGAATATGTAAGTCGGGTCGTTACACAAATACCACCATAAACGTTTTAAAAGTATAAAGATTAAAACGAAAGTTCGAAAATCAAAATAATATTTAAAACTTAAATTCAACATTTTCAATAACTTTTCTTCTAATATTTTTCTTCTCTATACATAAAATTCGACTTATACAAACCATCGATAGAAAAGTAAATAATATTTCACAGTAGAATTCTTAGACTCGGTGGTAAGTGTTACATAGGTTTTTAATACCTTTGAAAAAAAAGACAAAAAATAAAAATAAAAATAAAAATAAAAATAAAAATAAAAATAAAGATAAAATAAAATATAATACGTTTTACGTATTCGTGTAAAATATTATTAATTTGTAGTCTTAAAAAAAAAAATATTATATTCCATAAAAAGAAAAAAAAAAAAAAAGGATACAGCACACTTCCATCATTATTGTTACTTAAAGTTACCACTTGCTTAATTGTCACTTCTTTTAATAACTTCAGTTGAGTTCTTTGAATAAATGCAAAGACAGGAAAAAAAAGGTATTCTAGTTTCTATTCCTAATCCAATCCAATCAAATTATAATTTTTTTTTTAATTTTTTCGACCTTGAAGGAAGTGTTTCCAGTACTTAAATAGAACTCATTCAATTCTAGTTTTACATTTTTTAAATCTTTATATAAGTTCAGTTAAGTTTAGTCTATCAACTTATAATAAATCTTAGATTTAGTCAACATTTCTAGTTGATTTTTCTAAAAATACATCTTACTTTCAAATCTATGAAATATTCTATTAATTAAAAAAATGTAGGAATGACACTTCCATGGTGTATCGTTGTTTTAGAAAAATTATTATAATTATTTAATTTTTAATGACTAAGTTTAAGATGAAAATACAATGAAAAAAAAAATCGAATATTAAAGAGAGATGGACTAAAGTTGAACAAATCAAATCTCAAAGTATAGAGATCAAAAGTCAATGTTTTGGAGTTTGGGTTGAGTAGCCGAGTTGGTAAGTACATACCAATCAGAAAATAATCAAGTTGCACATAGTCTAGTAGTTGAAACAAACTCGTGTAAACAGGCGAAGAACTCGCTAAGACCGAACATCTCTTCAAGAGATTCAGGGAAGGATGTGCGGAGCAGAACCAGCTAGTTTTTTACTTGGGCTCTGAAACAAACAGTCTCTAAGTGCAAGTATATACATCTAACAAATAATATAAAAGAAACACATCCAAGTATCGAATCTTGAGAGCATAGATTAAAAGTAATTAGTTTTGAATATAGGAAGACCTCAAAATTTGTAACCGATGGTAACCAACAAAATTGCTTTTATTTGTGGTGTGTTTTGAAAATAACAAATGTAATATTGGAAAAAATAAAGAAACTAATAGAAAAGAGAAAAGAGAAATGTGTTGTAGAAAGATGTGATAAAAAATAGATTCAAAAGAAAGTTTCAATCGGTAGAATGGACATTACGCCCACTATGTGCTCTCAAGTACTCTGCATAATTAGACTCAAACACAACCTGACATTGCACCCAGTTAAACTCACATCTTTGCTCTTTCAAACCAAGAGAAGTTACGTTGTATGCGATCAAATGGAGCCCACAATCTACCCTAATTGACACGTAACTACATGAATTGAATTCAACTCCTATTAAGTTGTCTTGTAGAATCACCTTTAGCACACTAAGCAAATAAACACATATTTAATTTTATCTGTAGAGGTAAAATAAAAAATAAAAAAAATCATTCGTCTAGGTGATAGCGCTTGAAAAGTGTGATCTTACTCGACTTAATTTTATCTCATTCCAATGACTTAATCACTAATTTTCTAGGTATTGAGTGGTTTGGAGGTAGTTTGGATTATTTGGTGGAAAAATGAGTTAAAATGGAGCTATCAGAGCCCTTAACAACAAATCGGGTAAACAATAAGAGCTAATTACCGAGGTTGCCCTTATCTTAGCGTTGGGGAGCAACACTACACAATGTTATAAGACAAAATGCCTACTTTGGAGTAGCATCGTAGTGTTGTAGAGATGAGAAAAAGATGCACGCAGGACTTCTACGACAGTGTCGCGACATCATCAACGTTATTTTATAAAAGAAAATTTTATTTTTAGGGTTCATGAGTATGACCTCCAGCCATCTTCTCTCGATTTCCTCACTATTTTCCTCTATAAAAATCATCCTTCCAACCATATTTACTAGTATTGAAGGATATAGGTGTTGGAATTCGTGCCCTAAAATCTCGTAGTTAATATTATTAAATATGAAATATTAATTTATCCATTAACAGTAAAAATCCAAGGTTATTATATGTAGTCTTAAACAATATGTAGTTGACATACATGTGGATCATTGGTCGAACGGAATTCGTCGCCCAATGTCGGACAAATGATTAACCGTTCTCACCAAAATCGTAGTAGTAGAAGACCGGGTCGAACACAGGAAAACGAAGAATTTTCTCTAGTGAATTGGAAATAGTCCAAGTAACCAAAATGGGGTTTTGAAATTAATTTGGTTGCAAGAATATTTAAAAGCATAAAAGTAAAAGAGCGAATTGCAAATTAATAAGATATATGAAAAAGACCTAGCATGGGTTCTTGTGGAATTTCCCTATTAAATTTGCTTGATCATCGAATTCTCGTAACTTGATTTGAGTTTTTGTTTGCACTTAACTGAATTAATTAGAAAAGCTAATTAATCGTCCTAATTAGCTAATTAGTGCTAATTCGAAATGATGAAAAGCATGCAAATTCAAATTGACCTAATTGCATTAAGATCTAGGGAAACATTAAGTGGAACATGTAATTTTCAAGCACCTAATTAGGCATTCATTCGATTCAATTCTAGGTTGATTAGAACAATATTTGTCGTTATGATTCGTTAGCTAACCTAACCTATTGCTTAACCTCAATGATTCCAAATATGGTAATAATTGGAAAGTGGTGCAAGTAGTCCAAAATAAGTACGTGTGGGGCATGCCAGAAGTAGTTTAACATGAGAATGACCAAGCTGAGTTATTAGAAGTTGTGAATTGCATTTCTTATACAATCAATTAATTAATTGAAGATATCAATTTATGTGGTGTTGGTGTTGATCATATAGTCATATAATGACAGATAATTTTGTAGGTTGATGATGACTCATAAATGAAAAGGAAGAGGATGTACAATTTTCTTTTGAACATTTTGATAGCGAATAATTATGTAAACCAAGTATTTTATTTTTCATTTCACAATTTATATATTGTTGTATATTATATTTTTTGTTTGCATAGGAACAATGGTAGATCACACCAATGAATAAGCATCAATGAAATATTTAGGGCTCAAAGCTACCTATTTTACAAAAGAAGATAGTTCAGAAAATTCTGCTCTAATCTCAATTACCTCTTGTGAAGATGTGATAATATCGGGAGCTTGTATCCTGAACTATTGAACAGTCTCTGCCATGGTGGATATGAGTTTTTTGGCCTTGATAGGAGTACTGGATCAGAAGGGACAAGCCCTTCATAGAAGTACAAGATCAGAAGTGTGTTAGAAATCTAATGGTTTGGGAAACTAGCACACAAGCGTTTTTGCTAGCCATCTGCGAAATCTCGTATATTTCCTTCTCCAAGAACTGACTCTTCATCTTCTTCCATGTGGTTACCAAATCGACATGAAGGAAGTAGAGCTAGTCTTTGGCGTCATCCTTCAAGGAGAATAGAAAGGCCTTGAGGTTCATTTACTCCTCGGCCACATTGTAAGGCATCATCCTATCACACACTATGTGGAACTTCTTCAGGTGCTTATGTGGATCCTCACCTGCATGTCTAAAAAAGAAAGGAAGTAAGTGGATTAACCCAAATTGTAGCTTAAAATTACCTGTTGTGGCTGGGTAGGTGTTGATACTTTTAGGTGTGATCATTTTATTATGAAGTATGTGTCGAAAATTACTCAAATATGTTCGTTAATCAGCAAGTTTTCCTATAAAAACCCAAGTAAAAGCTTCTATAGGTTTTCTGATGAGTCCAGGGTCGAACGCAGGGATTTGTAATAAATTAGGCATTGAGACTAAATACATGATCTATGCGGTGACTATACAAGTATTATGTTCAAGAAGGAATTTTCTGTATCTAATTCTATACATAAAGAATAAGTGAAATTTCCTACAATTAACATGGTGAGATGGTCGTGGAGAATGTTAATCAAATGTCATTTACAATCAGGTAGCATGCGTTGAAAATGATGATGGAACCATGAAATATAAGAGAGTTAATGCAGTAGCCAATTGTTACTTAAGCATATCTAAGTGTATTTACACCTACAAACTTTGGGTTTGAGAATCCATCTTTCGATATTTCGAAGCCACATTAATCTTATCTCGAAGATGCATGGTAAGTTTATTTTGGCAAAAGATGAACTACATCTCTGAAACTCATCTAGTCTTGATAAATGCTAAACATTAACCGTCTAGTCTCTCAAGCTAAACAGTCATGCTTATTTAAACTTGTTTGTTTGACAAATCTATGCAAGCTGATGATGTGCATTAATCAAGATGTAAACATACTTAATATTGCTTAAGAAAAACTAACTTCTAACATTTAACTCGTTCAACATACAAGCAAACATGGTAGAGAGTATTAAATATTGAAATGAGTAGAAGATAATTGTCAATCAAACTTATATTAAGTAAATAAACCATTCTCTCGAATGTCATTAACAAAGCATAAGTAAGAAAGATGGAAATGAAGAAAGAACAGAAATGGAAGACGTCAAGCCGCCACTAACAATGTCTTGCTTCATGGAGGCTTGAGATGGTTGCTATCTAATACATAAATGACATAGGATGAAGTTTCTCACCCACTAGGAGATGACTCTAAATATTCTCAGAATCGTTCTCACAGAATAGCTTGAAATGGAGGCTGGTTATGGCAAGGGAGAATTGGTGCAGAGCTTTCGCCTCTTAAACTCGTTTCTCCCCCTTTTGAATTGAGAAGCTTTGGGCTATTTATAGGTGTCAAAAAAGTGAACTCATGATGATCTGACACATTCGCATTAAATTCCATGCCCTGCTGCGCAGACTTTTCACATTGTCAGCCCATTGGTTTTGTCATGATATGATAAAGTGTAATCCATTTGCATATTGACATGACAGCTACCGCCCAGGCGTTTGTATCTGCTTTTCCTTCTCAACGCATGGTCTTGACGCATGGGTTTTCACTTCTTTAGTTCTCGCAGCAGCTTCTTCTCTGGTACTTAGGTTATTTGTGCTACTTAATCCTGCGTTAAGAACAGAAAAGCTCATATTTTCTCTGGTATATTCTTTTGTAAATGATACCAACACATGGTAATACATATTACACAATTCAACTACCAAAATCATGCGTTTAGCCCTAAAGTTGCTTTAATTATTCCAAATAGTGAATATGATAACTTGTATTTCTACAAGTTATCAGTAGGTGATGCATAGAGGCAATTGATCAACATTAGGCCCAGAGGTCCCTCAACATGCGCTCTTCAGGCTGCACCAATGTTCTTTCTTCTTCTTCTTCTTATTCTTCTTCTTTAAAAACTCCTTGTAAGTGCCTTCTGCACTAGTAAGATCTTCTAAAACTCTTCGTTCCCTAGCTTCCCTCCTACGTCGCCTTTTCTCCCGTCTAAGCTCTGCAAAATATAAAAAAGAATTTCAATCCTGGGAGGACATAGTCATGAAAAAAAAAAAGAAAGAAAAAGAAAAAAAATTAAAGAACGATAAAAAGTTGAAATTTCTTCACAAGAGAAATTGCTTGGCTTCCCGGCAACAACACCAAATTATTCGCAGAATCGAATGATTTTGAGAAAATTGCACAGTGCATGACACTCTAAAGACATTCCGCTTTTGCCACAGCACCACGATGCTCTGACTAGTATCTAAATGGGAAGTATCACTTTTAGGTCATTTTATTCAGATATCAACCGATTAGAAATCTAAATAGGAAATATCATTTCTAGGTCATTTTATTCGGATGCCAGCTGATTAGAACTCAATTTCTCTCAATTTTCTACATCCTCTTGGTCTATTTATGCATCAATACTTTCCCCATTAATTGGCATGTCGATTATGGGCTAAGGTATCTCGTTTCTAGTTTGAGTTTTAGGAATTTTCTTCTACTTTGATGCACTTATGAGTTTTTTAACTAGATTTTATTGTATGGGTGGATTCAATTATGAGTTTTATTGTATCACGATGAATTGGATGTTTGTGAAAATTATGATCATTGCTTTAGATTAATATGCAATTTGGGACACTTGGTTGTATGTTGATCCGTAGGAAGTGATAGGTTAGATTAGCTTGCGAATCTAATAAGATAAGTATTGTTCTAATCAACCTATGATTGAGTTAAAAGAATATTTAATCTTGGCCTTTCCAGTATTCTGCCTAATTTTCCATAGAACTTAATGCAAACTTGAATTCACATGCCTTTCATCAATTTAATTTGTGCTAATTAGTAGTTTAGGACAATTTAATTAACCTTTCCAATTAAATTGATTAGATGCAAGCAAACACTAAATTCGGTAACGAGGATTCAATGATTAAGCATATTGAATAAAGAAAATTTCTTTATAACCCAAGGTAGGCATTATTTTCATTGTTACCACAACCTTTCTCTTCATTTTTATGCTATTTAAATTTTAGTGGTGCAACACTTAGGCTCCCCTAAGTGAGTAAGACTCCCTCTCACTTGATGTTATCTTTCTCCCTCTTGTGAATTCCTTCATGTCAAGTAACAACGCAGGGTCCTCTGATTGAAGAAAACTCCTTCTCGATTACAACCGTCTTAGGCTATCCCTAAGATTGAATAACTATAATATTGACACTTAGTTGAATAGAATAGTGAAGGTTAGATTGCCACTTGCACAGAACGATCCTCTTCAAGGAGCACAAAGGACAAATACAACGGAATCAATAGATAATCGAAAAGGAAAATATCTCAAAGAAAATAATATGCAGAATAAATTAAATAAGGAAGAAAATATTTTACTAAATCAGCAACTGGAATGAAAACTTCAGAGACCAGTTCCCAATGAAACATATTCTAAGTCAACCACATAACTGCTCAAGAAGCAAGGCCAGAAGTCTTGAAACGAATATATATCCAACACTAAAAATTTAACACCATAAAATAATGAGGGCTACAAGTGCGAGTTCGATCGTCACCAATTTAAAAACTCATTTAAGAATTTCAGGTGGTGGTAGTTAGCCACAAAAGATTTACATTCTGCAGATGTTGTCTAAATGTTGTAATTAAAAAAAAAAAAAAACAAAAAGATAGTGGATGATGTTAGTTAAAACGACAGATAGAGCCCACATAAATGATATCTAATTTCGATAAGTTAGATGAAGATATTCATGAGTTTATAAACCAATAGCAAATGTTGATTCAATGGTTGTCATGAGTCGTGAATTGTTAAACACAGGAATGAATTAATGAAGTTGCCTCCTCTAGCTTGGAAGCAAACTTCATTAAAATCTTACTGATAGTCATCTCCATTGTATTCTTGATGAGAATATAATCAATTGGAAAACTTTTCTCCAATTTGTGGTTCCTATTGTTTTTGTATTCTTCTGTCTTCACAAGGATGTAGACCAATTGTATGAGTTATTCTCTTCAAAATCATTGAAAATTTAACTTTTAATAAACAAAAAAAATTGAAATTTGTCCAACAATTGATAACACGTACGAATTTAAAAAGATAGATTGTGAAAAAGGTTTTCATTTCATCTTAAAATTTAAATCATTTGTGCTAATTTATATGATTTCAAAACTTTCGAGGAGATATTAATGAAATCAAGGAACTTCACGCTATTTTGTAAGAAGTTTTTTTTTTTTAGTTTTTATTTTCATTTATTAGTGTATTATAAAATCAAATCAAATAATATTTCAAAAATTAAAATACGATGTGCATGAGGTAAATTATAGATTAGGATATATATATAAGGGCAATAATAATTTATTTTATTGACAACCAACTTCAAACACTAAATTTAAGAGATGTTAAAGGCTTTACCATTACAAATTTATTTAGTATACCTTCTACTTGAAGTTTTGATAGGGAAAATAACAAAACATTAGAATAAGATAAGAGCAAATAACATGGAGGAATTTGTGAATCATCTTCAAGTGGTTAGGAAATTTTGGAGCCACTTTGCTGAGTCTTTTATGATTCTCTTCAATTGGTTCTTGAAATCAACGTAGACGAGACCAAAACGCATAGTATATCCATGTGACCATTCTTGAACATCCAATAAAGACCATACAAAGTATCCTTTTACCCTAACACCAACCCTAAAATAGTTGCCAAAATATTATAATTAAGACAATTCATTTGTTTAGAATAGAATATAAAGTAGAATTAGAAAAGAAGAACTAGAAATATCATTAAGAAATCAGCCATAAAAGAACTAAACTCGCAATACAACTTTTTTTTTTCTTTTTTTTTTTAATACAAATTTACTAATTCTAGCTACTTACTTGATTGATTCATGTAGATAATTGAGATGGCTATGATAGTATGACACTCTACCCTTATCCTTGATTAATTTTTGAACTTCAGGGCCATCATAGTCAAAGACTCCTGTAATGTATAATTTGTTTATGAATATGGTAGTTCGATATAATAATATATAATTAAATAGGTAAAAAGTGAAACTATGTTACCATTTTGTGTGATGTAGATGTTTGGATTGTTGTAATTGTTCTTTGTATATATCAACAAGTCTCTCAATCCTTGTGGATAAACTGCAATCCAAGATGATGCATTGACCTAAAGATTAGAAGTTAATAAGAAATAAATTATTTGATCAAAAGAAAAACATGAATTAATTTAACTAAATTCACAATATTATTAATATTATTCGTTACGAAGAGGGAAGTTTACACAATATTACCTTTGGGCCAATTAAGACTCCATCACGATCGGCTACAATACAAAGACATTATAGAAAGTTAAATTACATACGTCTAAATATTTTATTTTCATGAGAAAAAAATCTTTAGGGTATTATCCATGGATTTAAAGATTTCTTTTTTAAAATTTAATTTAAAACTATATTTAATATATTAGAAAATAATCCATCATAAAGATTCTACATAAGTTTCAAAATGCATTGGATTTTGATTAATTTAATGTGCATACGTGTAATAGTGGCATGAAAATCTGTCAATGGGCATGGTATTTCCTCAGAAGATTTGGAATGTTCTTTTACGTAATTAGCTGTATAGTAGTTTATCCCAATAAAATCATACGACTTTAATGTTAAACTAATTTCTTCCTTTGTGAATTTGGGTAATCTGTCCTTCACACGAGCTCTCATGGAGGGTGGATAATCTCCATAAACGAGTGGATGCAAGAACCTATTATACAAGAAAATTTTATCAATTTTGAGCAAATACTTTAGTGAAAATATTGAAGACAATGATATTGTATTCATATATATGTATATATTGACATTGATGAATTTACATACCAACCAAGAGAAAAATCAAGAGCTCGACTTGTGGCCTTTTTGTCAACCTCAGTGTTTGAATATGGGACATACCAATCTGAAAACAATGTGACTCCAATCTCACCTTTTTGTGCCTACAAATCCCATATGAATAACTGGTTGAAGATTTAGGTTCAGGTCTCTTTTAAATCAAAATTTACATCTTATTCATTTTTGGGATACTTGTCTTCCTATTTTAGGATTCAATGTTTTGTAGCCTATGATCATTCAGACCAATCTATAAGACGTTGTATTCTCTACTTCATGCAATAGTGGTATTGTGGTATTCTGTACTTAGAGTAACCTAAGGCTTTGGGCTCCTTACAATATGTATTGAGAAGAGTCGTAAGAAATTTAGATTTAAGGGAGCCTAAGCAAAACTTTTTATTGTGGAAAATGAGAGAATTTTAAACTAAGGAAAAGTCTAAGTTGAAACTAAGAGTTGGCTTTTCATGAGTCACTATAAATGGTCTCTATACAGATAAGTACAATTTTGAAATTGTTAGAATTTTTTTTTTTCTAGTGAAGTGTTGTTGCACCTAATTGGATTTTCGTTTTCTGTGTTATTTTTTCTTTAATATTTACTTTGTTAATCATATTGTTTTTCAACTTGTTGTGCCTAACATGTGGAAAAACGGATTTAGATCTTTTTTTTTAAAAAAAAAAAATTTATTAGCCTAGTACGAAGCAAATATCTATTGTTGCAATGAGGAGATAGAACCTGGTATTTAGTCTTGTAAATTTTAACTGCACCAGCATGAGCAAGAATTTGGTGGTGAGCAACAATGTATGGTTCAGTTGTCGAATTTCCACCAAGACAATCACGAGGTAGAAAAGGAGAGCATCTTCCTGGCGCCAAATCTCCCAACGTATAACCATATATGGCAAAGATATATTGTTCGTTAAAGGTGATCCAATGTTTCACTCTATCTCCAAACTCCTTGAAGCAAAGGTCAGCAAAGTCTTGAAAATCTTCTCTGCAATTCATTTTTGCAGCTAGTTTATTTTCTTACTAACCATTTGTTTCTTTTTGGAAACCCATAATTACATTTGAACAATGATTTTTTTTTTCCAAGAAATATTGTTTTTTCTTTTATTTATTTATTATTATTATTATTTTCCTTCTTAAAAAATCCCGAGACTTTAATAATATTTTTAAAATGGGGAACAACTTCTAAATATATACATATATTGGATTTAAAGTAAAAGTCATTGAAAACAAGTGAAAAGAAAAAAAAAATTATCATTAGCCTAGTTAAGTCATTTAATATTTTAGTGATTTCGGTTGCAAGACAATTTAAGAAGTGTTTTTTATTTGAACCACATACCTCTTTGTCGCTAATACATGTTATATGACAAGTCTATATCACTAAAACATACTATATAAATTAAATTTAGATTATTATCTAAATAACATTTTTAATCATATATTTATTAGTTGTAATTGAATTAAAAAAATTATTCCTAATTATTTTCATTTGTCTTTAACTATATTTTAATTATCACGTTTTTTTTTACTTACATAACTTGACGACTTAGAAAGCCTTGATATTCATCTTGTAAAGTTTGAGGAAGGTCCCAATGAAAAAGTGTAACATAAGGTTGGATACCTACAAATATAATTGAGAGTATGAACATTGATAAAATCACAACCACATGATTAATTAAAAAAATCAAGGAATCAATTATATTGAATACCAACCCTTCCTAAGGAGCTCATCGATGAGATTGTTGTAGTACTGAATTCCTTCATAATTCACACCACCACTAAATTTTCCCTCTACGTTTACAAAAAACAAAATGTTGTATTTAAAGTATTAGAAGATTAAATTAAAATTTTGATAATTAATAAATAAATTCATAAAAAGTCGTAAAAAATAGAGCATCTTCCTAGAAGAAATTTGAAAAACTTGAGAATTTTGAAGCTTAATGGACATATCAATTGATTTGGAGGTAAAAACAAGTAAGATATAGTAGAAGAACATGACAATTTCCACAATATTAATAAAAGTTGTATTGTGACACATTATAAATTGACAAAAGATATTTGTAATTAAAGAAGTCCTACAATAATCTTTAATTCCTTACTTGGCAAAATTCTTGGCCATGAGATTGATATTCTGTAAGCATCAAATCCTATTTGTTTCATAATTGCAATATCTTCCTGCATGAAGAATTATTAATCAATTTTGCACATGTACGTATGTTCCTACGTACATACATATATCCATGAGTTATATATTTTTCAAAAGAAAATGTTTATAAAGAAAATGTTTTTTTTTTTTATTTTTAAATGTATCAAGTTTGTATTATTTAGGATTGTTTAAGCAAATGATAAACAATAAATATAAATATAAGTGGTAGAAAAAATACAATCAAAGTTCTATTTGTTTGGAGATGTTGCCATGAGATTTCAAAAAGGCATTTAATAATCGTTATTTGTTTTATAGGATTTTATTTTTTAAAACTCAAGATATTAATATCCGAAAAACTTTAAAATCCATCTACTATTAGTATTTTAATACCTTTCATAGAGTATATAAATTAATATAAGTTAATCATAACTATTAATTTTAACTAATTATTTAAAATTAATATATTATTTAGACTTAATAAATTTCAACGGAGTAATAATATAATAATATATTAAATAATTAAATTTAATTATGACTACACTACTTGTTCTCTTGTATTTGATTAAATAATTATTTAGTTTTAATTTTTATATACAAAATTGGTAAATCAAACCCATTTATTTAACTTCTAGATATTTATCATCTTGCAAATCCAAATACAGACATTAATTATCACATACATTTAAAACCTAGACATTTAAATTTCAAACAATACCCATTAAATAATATCTGCCATCCAACGGCTTAAAAAAAATTTGAATTGAATCTGACACTCCAAATACATTCATTGTCAGCATTCGGGAATCAACATCTTAATACCAATTTCCATAATACTTAATAGGAAACTGTTTGTTTATTTACTTAATTTTAAATTTGGCTTATTGATTAGAAAAATGCAAGCAAATAATTAATAAAGACTCTTTGTTACTTTTATTTTAAAGGAAAGATTATTTGTATGACATCAAAATTGTTTCAATTCATTAGTTTTTTTTTTAAAAAAAAAAAATCTTTTGTTACCTTTTTTATTGTAAGGGAAGGAAGTTTTATGGAATTAAAAATTTTATTTGGTTTATTAGTTAAAAAATTACATATAATAATTTAAGAAAAATTGAAATCTACGTTTTCGAAATCTTATTTGTGAAATTGCTTTTATCTTATTTTTAATGAAAATGTTTTTGCAAAGAGAATTTCAATATTAGAGAAAAAAATTCATGAAAATAATTTTTTTATTGTTTAAAAACTATTAAATGAAACTTATTAAAATTGAATCTTAAATTCTCACGGTATTAATTTCTCACCTTCAAAATTTAGAGTGTGACACTGCCAACAATTAGAGATTCCAAAAATTTTCTTTTACTAGGCACTATTTTAAGAAAAATTATTTTAAATGAAACAACTACTTAAAATATTTATAAATAACAGCAACATATCACAATCTATTTGCAATAGACTGTGATAGGAGTGTGCACGATTCTGTTCAGTCCAATTTTGAGTCGAACCATGAACCAAACCAAAGTTATTGGTTCACAATGAAGAAGAATCATTGAAAACCGATATTCAGCGGTTTCGATTCAGGTCGGTTAGATTCGATTTTTAACTGATGATTTTTGAGAGCGAGAGTGAGAGAGATAAGAGTGATTATGAGTGAGAAAAGGAAGCGAGAGTGAGAGCGAGAGCGAGAGCCAGATAGTTGGTCACATCAAAGTTTCGCTCTTATCGCTCTTTCTCTCGCTCTCGCTTCCTTCCCTCACTCACAATCACTCACTCTTGCTCTCTCACTCTTTCTCTCTCTCGCTTCCACTCACCGGAATTATAATGGGTTTAGTTGGGAGATGGGAGAGAAGTTGAACCATAAATAAATATAACAATTAATATATATAGGTTTGGGTTCAGTTCGGTTTTCTACGATTTTTTAAGATAATGAACCGATGACCGAATCGATTGGTTCGGTTCTACTTTTCAATTTTTGCACACACCTAAATTGTGATAGACTACTATTTGTGTCTATCATGACATAGACGATAGACACAAATGGTAGTAGTCTATCACAATGTATTGTGGTCTATAAAATTTTGGTATATTTATAAGTATTTTAGTTTATTTTTTTATATTTGAAAACAACTTTTATTTTAAAACATAACAATTAATTTACATAAAGTTAAAAAAATATATGTTGTTTTATATTTTTTTTATACAGGAAAATAAAAAATCTCCAATCCCAAATATCAAAGTTTGATTATGAAGAAAGAGAAATTCTATGAGATTCAAGAATAACCATATCAAATCAACCTCTTAAAAGAACTATGGATAAATGTAACAAAGTGGAGGTTTGTTAGTAGTCATAACTAGAAATTAAATAAAATATTTAATAAAATATATAGCTCATATCATGTTCACTATAATTTATTTCACGTTCTTGTAATAGGGTGGCTCACAAGTTAGGTACGTGGGCCATTTCTAATATCAAGGATGGTTTGTGGACGGATAATATGCCTTTGTAGCTTAGGTTAATCATTGATTATGATGCTCAGTTTTCTAACTCGAAAGGTGGTTTTTGATTAACGAAACTTAATTTCGTATAAAATAATAATAAAAACTAAAGTGTTATCTCATAATACTTCATTATGTCCATTCGATAAACTAACAAAAACGAGAGTGAAACAACGTAAAATATATCAAAACCTTGCTGCTCAAACAAAATAAATTTACAAACTAAAAGAGGATGTAATTTTTAGATTATAACTCTTGCTGTGAAGATCATAAATTATGGGTGAGAGGAAGAAAAGGGAAGTGTGGAAGGGATGTTTAGAGAAAGGAAAAATAAAAAATAAAAAACGGGTGAGGGTTGTTGGAGAGACAAAAAAAAGTCATGTGGATTAAAAAGAAAATACTTTTTTCTGAATTAAAAAAAAAAAAGAAAAAAAAAACTCAAACAATTTAACTTAGAAAAAGAAACAATTACGACAAATTACATCATGAAAACATAAATGAACTTTGCTTAGTGATATTGCATACGTTTCATTCTTTGAGGTTGATTCAATCCCCCACCTATTGTACTAAAACAAATTGATTTGTCAATTGATTCGTTTAAACTCCCAAATAAACCAAACTATTAAATGCAATTAAACAAATGATTTATTTATTTATTTATTTATTATTATTATTATTATTTTTTTTGTAGTGTAGAGTTAAGCTAGAAGAATGAACTTCCACAACTTCTTACCATTTTTTTAAAAATTAATATATACTGTTTTTATAAGCAAATTAGACCAGCTAATATAGCTAAACAAATATAGGTTTTTATACAAAAGAATTCTCATAAAACATTTCTCGACTCTTTTTTTCAGTCATATGATGATACATCTAAAATTTGTCATTCTTGATTGTTTCATGATTTTTTAATGCAGACAACAATAAGCATTAAAGTTGAAGTTAATCAAAATAAATTATTAACTATGTAAGGTTCATTTTGGTAACTCTTTAGTTTTTGAACATTAAGTTTATAAAATCTACTTTCATCCCTCAATTACTATATCATATTGTTCATCTTATACTATATATGATAAAATAAGAAAACAAATTTTGAAAACATTACAAAGTAATTTTTAAAAACTTATTTTTATTTTAAGAGTTTGATTAAGAATTTAATTACTTCTCCATAAAAGGTGAAAACCATGAAAAATAAACCAGCCTAAATACAAAACATGAAATGAGTACCAAACAGGACATAAAATAGATCATATCTTCTAATTTTATATACAGTTGTTTATCTCACAAACCTTGTAACGGTGGTATTGATCAACAGCTATATCTCCATTGCTTCCATCAGCAATTTTCTCTACAATTTCACCAGAACAAACGTATAAATTACATTTTTTGTTCTAATGTTTTTTTTTTTTTTTCTTTTAAGAGGGAGTGAAAGAATTGAACCAGGGTGTTGGTGAGTATAGGTGTCCCAAATACTTGGTCCTTTCCCATACATAAAAGCAGCCCCTTCATACTGAACAACAAAAACAATTCCTTATGAATTTGAAGAAAACTTTGAAAATATATAGAAATTATACAACTTAATTAATTACTATCTTGACCTGATAAGCAGAAGATGAGGAACCAAGAACAAAGTCTTTAGAAAAGTTGCTTCTTCTCAAAGTACCAATGGAATGGGTTGGTTCAACAGCAACCACATCCACAAAGAATAGTACAAAGCTAAGAATCAAAAAGGCAAGGAAGAAGATATTAAACATGTCTTTGAAACCCATCAGTAAGATTTGTTATGATATTGAGACCTTTCACCCCTAATTGGCTTTATATACAAAGAGTATGAGAAGTTAAGTTGGAGAGAGTAAGTAATATAACAAATAAATTTTAACATAGAAAAAAAAAATTGGTTTGTAAAAACTGATTTCTGTTTTCCAAATCACACTAATCACGTAGGGGGGGAGTGCTTGGAATGAATGGGATGGGAAATAAGGGTGGTGCGTCCCTTGGTTTTTTATTCCCTTTAAAAAAAAGAAAAAGAAAATCTTAATTGCTTTCATGTTTTTAAACAAAGATTACTTTCAATACTTAAATAAACGTTAAAGAGAATTATTAAAGAGGCTCTCTCTAGAGTTTGAGGTATGTTGGAGATCTTATATAGTAAAAGAATAAGGAATCTCACCATATTTATAAGATACATGGATTACTTCTCTCAATGTCAGTTGGTTTTAAAATGAAACTCTATATTATCTAATATGTGTTCAACAATAATTAGTATGTACAGACAAAGATTACATTCAATTCTTGACTAACAATTTTGGTGTCAAAGTGAGCATGTATCATAACCAAGAATGATGAACCCTAAAGAAGCGCTATCTCGAATTCTAGGTATGATACATAGGTTGGTCCTCTTAGTATCAATTAGTTTTGATATGAAACCCTATATGAATTAATATCTAACTCATCAATAATTGACATGTACTATTAATAAAAAAAAGATTAAAAAACTTTATTTATTTAATTTATTACATATTATTATAGTTATTTTTAACTAAAAATTAATAACAATATTCTTTCCAATAAATTATATGTCATAAATTGAAAGTTTGAGAATTAAATCTTTAAATCCATGAAAACATATATATATACTTTAATTTAACACTAGTTCTTTATATATTATGTCGGTCGAAACTTAAATACTGTTGATAGCACCGAAAATGTGTTATCTAGTTCTGCTCAATTCGAGGTTGTTACTAGGCTTTATGTGTTTATTTTAGTGATTTTACAGGTATCATGTGACATACCTAATTTTTAAGGTAATTATTTATTTATTTATTTTGAATTATTTGAATGTTAGTTTGAACTTTGATGTTGAAAATTTAATTAATGGATTAAGATAATTCAATTTAGATTGAAGGTTAGAGTTTTAAAATTTTAGATTTAGTTCAATTTAAATGCAGTTTGTGAAAATTGAATTGAAATTGGGAGATTTAGAAGTTGAATTTAATTTGGAGATATGGAATTGGGAGAGATTTAGATATTGGTTAATTAAAGGAAAAGTGGCTAAGTTTTTTTTTTTTTTTTTTTAAGATGGTGGAATTAATTGTTGGAAGTTAATTAAATTAATTTAAGTGATTTGAGAGGTTTGAGGTGATGTGATGGAGGAATTGGTAATATCTCCGTTAGTGGTATCCGTCCGTCAATTGGCGTTCGTTTCAACAGTCGCACATAGTAGGGGCTCCGTTGGGTCTGTCGTTGATCGTTTGCGCCAGTCTAGCGGCGCCATTTGTAGAGTAGCCACCGCCATCTAAGTGGGTTCATTGGATTCTTGGTTTTTTTGTGGTAAGATGGACTGTTTCATAAGTTTTTCTTGGAGGTTAATGAATACCCATTGCGTGTTAGGCCTTAATCAATTGTATTCATGAAATTTAAATGCTAGATTGGAGATTTGCGAGGTTTTAAGTCGTTGTCCAGTAGGAATAGAGTTGGTTTCGTCAGAAACTTGGAGGGTATTTTGGGTTCCAAAGTTATTTTGGGATTATCTAGCAATGTTGTAAATTCGAGATTTAATTGCCTAAATTGTTTTATTGATTCAGGGACATGTGGATTTGGGAGGTTGGAGTTAGTTCTCAAACTAAGCCTTGTTGTAAGTAAATCTATGTTGAGGTTATTTAAGGATTAAGTCCAACATTAAGGCTTAGGCCCTAAGATACCTAAGCAAATTTTGACTTATGCATAGGATTGATTCAAGGGTTATACTCAAGATAAAGAGAAGTTTGGGCTGCTAATTATCTAAACTTAATTATGAGATAAGTGATCTTACTATTGGAACCGCATTTGTGTTGGGCAAATAGTTAAAAGGCTATAGTTGACTTCTCTGCAACTACTTATATGTTTTGCATGTGTACATGATGTGAGAGGATATATGACCATGATACTGTTTTCTTGAGATGATATGATTCTATGATTGTGAGACCTTTATGTATGTTACCAATTATGTACGTCAGTGATAATTTCTCTCTACTGTAGTTGTTTATTCGCCAAAGGTTTTGTGCTCCTTCGGCAACACTAGAGGTTTTGTGTTCCTTTGGGATCATCAGATTTGTGGATATAGCTCACCTACGGTAGGACAGGTTTAATTATTCTTTCAAATAATTATGTATGAAAAGTTGAAATATGCATGTCCGTCTAGCACGTTGCATTTATTGAGCATAAATACAAAGTCGGACCCTGGTAATAGGGTTACTTAATGAGTATTTATATACTCATCATTTTTTTTA
Source organism: Citrullus mucosospermus (assembly GCA_030954485.1). NCBI lineage: Eukaryota > Viridiplantae > Streptophyta > Magnoliopsida > Cucurbitales > Cucurbitaceae > Citrullus > Citrullus mucosospermus. Next base: position 26,655,965 of record CM062057.1, read on the forward strand.
TGTTGTGATTTCTAGGTAAGGGGAAGGATGCACGATGAATGACAAGAATAATTATTGAGAGTGCCATGGAACCCTAAATAGCTTCCATGTAGTTTTCATCTTTTAAGCTAGGCCTTGGATGTCTAAATTACTTGAATTTTCTTAGTACTTCCGTTGTTCTAGTTTTTCCCAATAATTTATGTTTTAACCGTTTTTATTTTAGGGGTACCCCAAACTAAGGTTTTATAATATTTGAACTTTTGATTTCATTAAAGGTATTTTCTTTATAAAATGATTTGCTCCTTTTTGCTTAAGTTAAAAAGAGTTGTTTTTACGTTGTGCATGTATAAAGTAATGGTCCTGTTAGAAGTTTTAGAAAATTCGAGTCATTACATATCGAGCACTTGAGAGGTATATTCTTGAATTGGAGTTGAATGGAGATAAAACAAGCCAAAACAGAGCTCAAATGCATCAACCGAAAAAGAGAGAGCTGAAATTACGAAAATAACCCTAAGGGCATGGCGAGTTGAGCTGCCACGCGCCAAGCTTGATGCTTTTTCCCAAGAGGATACTTTTCCACAGAATGCATTTGGCACCATAGCGCGACCCTAGAGTGTCGCGACACTTTGAAGTTAAGTTGTGCACACATGCGACTTGGTGCCATAGCACCACCTCGACACTGTGGCACTACTCTACCTAGGGGTGTTCAAATGACCCGACAACCCGAATAACCAGGACTACCTAACCCGAATAATAAGGTTTGAGTTGGTTTAGTTTAAAATTTAAGTTGGGTTGGGTTAATATTTTTTTTTTTTTTTTGTATTTTTCGGGTTAGGTTGGATCAATGGATATGCCAATTAGTGTTTCATTGATATGTCAATATGTTTTACCAAAAAAATAGGGGGAAAAGAAAAGAAAAAGAAAAAACACACAACCCGACAACCCAACCCAACCCAACCCAACTTGAATTTTAAGGGTTGGGTTGGGTACCCTATTAGGGTTATTCAGGTAGCCAAACCCGACCAACCCGAATTTTCAGGTTGGTCCAAAAAATGCCCCCAACCCAAACCCAACCCAACCCGTGTACACCCCTAGCCTGCCTCCTAAAGGCTATATAGGCTACAACATCGTGATGTTGTACCCTAGTGCCTCGACACCAATTCTATTTTATAAATATTCTTTTAGCCGCCTAGGGTTTAGGCATTCAACCATGGTCAAACCTCGACATCCCGATTCCTTGATGTCGATCACAATGATTATGGGCTAAGGTACTCGTTCTAGCTTAGGCATAAACTAATTTCCCCTTCTATTGTAAGATTTGTGAGATTTTGATCATTTAATCATAACTCTATATTGTTTGTGGATTCTTTCTCTACTGATTTTCATTGCACGTATTCTCATGAATGTCTGACAAACTAATTGGTGAAATATGTGAAATATAATTGTGATTTGATCTAAGAGTAGCAAAAGGTTAGTTAGACTTCTGATTTATTGTCTATGATCAAAAGCATTGTTCTATTTGAAAGAATCGAATTCCTTAGGGGAAGCGTGTGTGAACACGTGTACTTTTAATTTACGTTTTGAATTTACAGAACATACAGAGAAAATTAAACATACTTTAATTAAGCATGTTTTACTGTGAAGAAATTTAATGAGAAAAAAAAATACATTTGAAGACAACTCTTCAATCTTTCTCCAAATCTTCACTGTGATTACGATCTCAGCAATTCTTCTTCGGTATCGAATAGGACACCACCGCTAAGCCTTCCCCGCTATTCTCCGACAAGGAATAGGTTTGTGGGAACCTCTATTGGAAGATTGGGAAGAGTTTTTGCAGAGAAGTCTTTTCTTTGTAACTTGCGAGTGATGAGAGATTGATCGAGAATTGAGAGTAAAGATTTTTTTTTTTATTATTATCATTTTTTTTTGTTTTTGTGTGTTCTTCACATTATTCTAAAAAAATGATAGGGAGGGTCAAGTTAACTATAGATAAACTTCCCTTTAACTATCCTTTTAACTCCACTTAACCATGAGGAGTTAAAATTTAACTAAATTAAAATTAAATCAAATCAAATCAAATTAAATTAAAATATTAATTAATCCAAGTAAGCGGAGCAAAATAGCACACATTTTTAGTACTATTAGCATCCAACTACCAATTCTTTTATAGTAACAATGATAAGACATTTGTTGATTACTTTACTGAAACTTATCATGGTATACAACTGATCCTTCTTAGCTTATTGAAAACTTAAACTGGAGACCTATATCCGATACTGAAGCCATTGGTCTCATCCAACCATTCACAAAGCCAGAAGTTTTAAATAGCACCAAGCTTCTTGGAAACAATAAGACTTCGGGCCTTGATGGTTACACAATCGAGTTCTTTAAAAAGTTCTGCAACTTCTTTGTTCGGGGAAGACAGATTCTTGATCCTATTTTGATTGCCTATGAGGTTGTTGACTTCTGGCGACTCAGTAAACTTGACATAGAAAAAGCAGTTGATAAGGTGGACTGGGCCTTCTTGTTATCTCTATTCTTCACTACAAGGGCTTTCCAAAGCAATCGATTGCTTGGATTCAAGCTTGCATCTCTAGTGTCAACTACTCCATCATCCTTAACGGGGAGCCAAGGGGCTACATACAAGCCAAAGAGAGGTATCTGGCAAGATGATCCTCTATCACCCTTCTTATTTATTATTGCCATGGATTATCTCTATATGCTTCTTAAAGAAGCTCAGGGAAAGGATCTTATCTCCAGAGGCTGCTTCAATCATTGTCCTCCGTCTGGTTACCTCCACCAATCTCATAATAGACTCTTTGTGGTAGTGATTATTACATAATAATAAAAACATGTTACGTGCATTGCATGTGCTAAATTAAACTTAGAATAGTTAAAAGACTAACTTATTTTATTCATCAACCCAACATAAAATAATGTTAAAGATAAGAAAGAGAAGAGTTTGTCATTGCAAATTTTATTTAGTAGCTTCTACTTGGTAGTTTTGAAGAAGGTGGTAGCAATAACAAAACAACATTAAGATGTGATAGAGCAAATAGCAGATGAAGCAAAGGTTTTGTACTGAATAGTCGTTCTCAGGTGCTTAGGAATTTTTTGACCCAAATTGCTGAGTCTTTCATCATTCTCTTCAATTGGTGCTTGAAATCAATGTAGACAAGACCATAGCGTTGAGTAAATCCAACATTCCATTCAAAATCATCCAATAGTGACCATGCAAAGTATCCTTTTACTCTTACACCCGCCCTACAATATTTTTCAAAATATCGTTAAGAGAACCTGTTTGAAAGCAAATATAATTTACTTTGGACTAAATTATATCTAAATAGCAATAAATAGAAACTAATAATTAAAAGAATAATTTTGAAATATCATTAGGAAGATTAACAACAAAAGAAACTATAACTCACTATACAAAATGGACTCCCCATCCTCATATATTGACCATGGCTCACATAATTAAAAGAAAAAATAATTACTTTATATTTAATTAGTTACTTACTTGATTATTGCTTGATGTAGATAAGTGAGATGCTCACGATGGAAACTCACTCTAACCTCATCTCTGATAAATTCGGTAACATTATTACTATTAAACTGAAACACTCCTGTAGTGCAAAATTTGTTAATGAGAATAGTTAATGTGATATGATATCGTGTGTATATATAATTCATTGAAAAAATGAAATTTTGTTCATTACCATTTTCTGTGATGTAGAGTATTGGATTATTATAATTCTCCTTTATATGAATCATCAAATCTCTCAGTCCTGATGGATAAATTGCAAGCCAAGCAGTTGGACCTACCTATAAAATTTAATATTAATAAATTAGTAACAAATTATCTGATCAACCAAACAAAAATATGGACCGCACAATATTGTAAATATTCCCCCAAGGAAAAAAAAAATGTATCTTTTTTATCCCAAGATTTTAAGTTTAATTTTTATTTAGTCCTCGATTTTTCAAAATATTTATTTAATCCTTAAGTTTTGAGTTTGATTTTAATTTAGTTTTTAAGTTTCAAAATTTTATAATTTTATCCCCGAGTTTTGAGATTTATTTCAATTTGGTACCTAGGTTTAAAGATTTATACTTTTAACCTCGATTATTCATTAGGTACTCAATTTTAGTCATTGACACTAATATTTAGTAATTAATTTAAAATAATTATGTGATGAAATGTTAAATTGAATTTTAATAGTGATGAAAAATAGTAAAACTTAATTAATCATAATTTTTATTTTTTAAAATTAATTAATAAACATTAAAACTAAAGATGAAAAGAAAATATTTAGTGAAAAATCGAGGTTAATTAAAAGTGTAAATCATTCAAACCTATATACCAAATTGAATCAAAACTCAAATCTTAAGAACTAATTGTGTAGCAAATTAAAACGTAGAGACCGAATAGAAATTAGATCCAAAATTTATGGACAAAAAGGACATTTTTCCCTATTCATTATTAATGAAAGTTTGCATATTTGATTACCTTTGGACCAATTGAGATTCCATCGCGATCCGCTACAATAGAAAGACGTTATAGAAGGTTAAATTATGGATATTTAAAGATTTTATTTTATTTAGAGAATAAATAAGGGTTATTTTCAAATACAGCAAAAGGAACCAAAATATTTACAAATATAGCAATATTTCATTTTCTATCTGCAATAGACCGTAATAGATCGTGATAGACTACTATCTGTGTCACGATAGACGCAAATAGTAGTCTATCGTGATCTATCGCAGTCTATCGCAGATAAACTGTGTATTTTAGTATTAATTATAAATATTTTTAGGAATTTTGTCATTTAAGATAATTTTTCAATAAATAATTATCTCAAACATTGAATAAATGATTATTAAGTGCATACTTGAAGCAGAGGCAAGCATATCGGTCAAGACACTTGGTTTTGCCTTAGCTAAACTGGGATCGTCTTTTGCATAATAAGTTGTATAGTAGTTCATCCCGATAAAATCATACGACTTTAAGACCAAACTAATTTCTTCCTTTGTAAATTTGGGTAATCTTTCCTTTACAAGAGATTTCATGATGGGTGGATAATCTCCATGGACAAGTGGATGCAAGAACCTACCAAGAAAATTTCATCAATTTGGACAAGTAGTTTAGTGTAAATGTTGATAGTTAATATTAATTGCAATTGGTAGCATTTTAGGACTAATGAAAAATGAAGAGATTGATGAATTTACATACCAACCGAGTGAAAAATCAAGAGATCGACGTACAGCCTTTTTGTCAGCCTCACTACTTGAATTATATGGGACAAACCAAGTAGAAACCAATGTGACTCCAATCTTACCTTGTTGTTTTGCCTACAAATCCCACACGTTGAAAATAAGTGAAATTCACAAAATTTAATGTTTTTGGTAATATTGCTTTTATAGGGTAACAACTCAGTTCTTAAATTTTGGGTCGCAATGATTTAGTGTAAAGTAAAAATTGGTGTTATAGATTATATTTAATGGGATTTTTTTTTCATATGTAAATCATTAAGCTTATTAGGAACCTAATATTTATATGAGTTATACCATGTCTAAATCATTAAATATTAAAAATTGACGTTTAATTTTGAAAAAAGAAAAATTAGAGTAGAAATTGAATTATTATAAATTTGAAGGTATATGAACTAAATAGTTACATATTAAAGTGAATGGACTAAATTATATTATAGAATTGAATTAAACTAAATTGTTACAAACAAAAGTTCAAAGACCAAATGTATTTCTTAGGTCCCTATTGGTAGCCATTCGATTTTTGTTTATTTTTTAAAATTAAGGCTATAAACAATTTTTTCACCTCTAAATTTCTTGCTTTCTTTTTCACTTTTTACCAATGTTTAAAATCAAGCTCAATTTTGATGACTAGAAAGAAGTAGTTTTTAAAAACTTGTTTTTGTTCTTGAAATTTAGTTAAGAATTCAACTCTTATACTTAAAAAAGAGATGCAAATAACGGTAAGAAATTGAGAGGAAAGAGGCTTAAGTTTTTCAAGAAGAAAAAAAAAAAAAACGAATAGACGAAATGGAAACTAAACTCAAAACCTAAAGACCAAAAGTGTATTAGTTTACCTAATTAAATTTAACATCCTAGCTTTACTTTGTAAGAAGATTGTTGAAAATATTATTTTATTAGCTTAATACAAAGCAAATATATGTTGGGGCAATTAGGAGAGAACCTGATATTTAGTTTTGTAAACTTTAACTGCGGCAGCATGAGCAAGAGTTAGATAGTGACCAACAATATATGGTTCTGTTGCAGAATCTCCACCGAGACAAGTAGTACTTAGTAGCAAAGAAGAGCATCTGCCTGGTGCAAATGATCCCGTCCCATAACCATTAAGAGCAAAGATGTATGGTTCGTTAGTGGTGATCCAATGTTTCACTCTATCTCCAAACTCCTTGAAGCAAAGCTCAGCAAAGTCTCGAAAATCATCTCTACAATTCATTCACAATTATTTAATTTTCCTACTAGCATTTGTTTCTTTTTAGAAATATTATATAATATATGTGGACAAGGATTTCTTTGCATCTTAAAGAAACATATATATATATATATATATATATATATATCAGCGTAATTAACTTATTTTAATATTTTGATGGATTGTTTAGAACTATAGTTATTTTAAGAAGTGAATAGCAAATGAATTTGTATATTTTGGTGTTTCATTTAAGTTTGCCTTCATTAATTTTTGGTTAAAATTGCCAATGATAATTACTTTTGTAATCCAATTAGTATGTGAGAAATATGACAATTAGAAGTTTGCTTACATAATTCGACGACTTAGGAAGCCTTGATATTCGTCTTCTAAAGGTTGGGGAACATCCCAATGAAAAATTGTAACGTAGGGTTGAATGCCTACAAAGTAATTAAGTGTTAATATTAATAAAATCATAATTACCACATGATTATTGACTGAATTATTCCAAAAAAAATACTTCAAAGAATGTATTTAATAACAATAAAGTACGAACCATTTTCCACGAGCTCATTGATGAGGTTGTTGTAGTACTGGATCCCTTCCTTATTCACACCACCACTAAGTTTTCCCTCTACATTTATTAAGAATGGCAAAATGTATTTTTAAAATACTGAAAGGTAAAATTAATATTTAAATAATGTTTTTTTCTACTCCAAAGGTTAATGGTATAAAAATATGAAAAAAAAAATCTTTATTTTATTATTTTAGTTTAATAATTGAAGAGATAGCAGATCGAACCATCGATCTTTGAGTAGATAAAGTTAGACGTAGAAGTGATTGAAATGTTTGGTTGGTGTAATATCTTCGAGTTTGTGTGCATGAATAGAATAGCATATGAACAAACCTCAAATCCGAGAGGAAAAAAAAATTAAAATTTAGGCTCATTTGATAACCACTTTATTTATTTATTTATTTTAAAATTAAGCCTACAAACACACATAACTTCGTTATCTATTTTTCAATATTTTTAAATATTAAGTCAAGTTTTGAAAATTAAAAAACAATAATTTTTAAAAGATTTATTTTTGTTATTATAATTTAGTTAAAAATTCAAATCTTTTACTAAAAATAAAAATGAAAAACATGGTAAGAAATTAAATTTAAACAAATACAATTTTCAAAATATCAAATACCAAAAACAAAATAATTACTAGATAAGCCTAGAAAATTTTGCAACTTTGACATATCAATTGATTTGGAAGGTAAAATCAAGTATGGGGTTATAGAAGAGAATATGATAATTTGAATCATATTTTACCACATTCGAAAGAATATTGATTTTTATTCTCGATACTTATAACTTCATAATATTTAAAAATGATATATATAGTATTTGAAGATGTAACTTTTAAAAGAAGTCGAATAATGATCTTTAACATTCTTACTTGGCAAAACTCTCGGCCAGGAGATTGATAATCGATAGGCATCAAAACCTATATGTTTCATAATTGCAACATCTTCCTGTATTACGTTGTAACATGAAGATTTATTAGTCAATTTTGCATAATATTTATATATATATACACACACACAGCTTGATATATATACACATTTAAAAATGTAGAGAGGAGTTTTAAATATTTGGCCTTTAAGAAACAAGTGGTATAAATAATGAAATAACATATGTGATGGAGCAAGTGAAAGCCATTAGACCAAATCTATAACTAAAACAACACGATAGAACATTCTCAAAAGAACAAAAGGACCTATTCAATATGGTATTTAGAAGCTTTGTATTACAACTTAAGAGTGATTATTTATAGTCTTATAAAAACATAAGACAATTAACTAATTAATTATAAAATATTAATTACTCTAAATTAACACCCGTACAAATAATAACTCAAATATACTAATACTGTAAATATACTATATTACTTTGTGAAGTAAATTATGGCCAATTCTACCAATTTTCTCTATCCACTCTAAAATGAAAGATGGAAGAATGCTAAGGATAATTAACTAATTAATTCTAAAAATTAGTTCTGGATGCATATATGGGTTAGGGTAAGTTTAAATGTCATATCAAGACCGGAACTTGTAAACCTTGTAGCGGTGGTATTGATCAACAGCGATATCTCCATTGCTTTGATCTAGAATTCTGTCTGCAATTATACCAAACCAAACATAAGTTATTATTACATTTAGAGAGACATTGTGAAACATTGTTTAAAGAGATCGAGAAAGAAAGAACCAGAGTGTTTATGAGTGTAAGTATCCCAAATACTCAGTCCTTTCCCATACTTAAAAGCAGCACCTTCATACTGATGAAAAAAAAATAATACATAGTCTTAATTGGTTATGAATTTGAAAATATATGAAAACTATGATGTCTTAATTGCCTTTACCTGATAAGCAGCAGAGGATGAACCAAAAACAAAGTCTTTAGAAAAGTTGCTTTTTCCAAAACCTTCAGTGGACTGTGCTGGTTTAACAGCAGCTGCAGCCTCAGAGAGTACTACAAGGCTAAGAACCAAAATGGAAAGGAAGAAGACACTACACATATCTTTCAAACCCATCACTACTACCTAGGTTTACTCGTTTGCGATGCTAAGACTTTGCAACCCCAACTTGCATTATATAGAGAGTTAGAGAGTGTGCTCAAATCGTGGCAACCTAGTTGAGATGTTCGGGTGTACCTCTTTATCCCTCTTGGTCTATTAGTGAGAGAGATAAAGAGATGATCGATGAGAAGTAAGTGACTTGGCCTTAACAAACATTTTAGTACTTTCAATATTTTAGTCCGTATACTTTCAATTGATCTTAAACTTAGTCCTACAATGTTAATTTTTATAAAAATTGGTTAAATATTAATAATAAGTTTTATACAAGAGAAAAGATGCTAAAACTAGATACATGTTTGATAAACTATTTGTATGCAATAATATATTGAAAATACAAGTTCTAAAACTGAACATTTGAAAGTAGAAAACCAAAATGAAAGAAAAAAAAAAAAAAATCAAAACTCATAACCAAGACAATATTTTTGCTTAGAAAAATTTAGGGAAAAGTACACTTGTAGTGCTTTGTAAGGTTTGGATACGTTTAAGTTGCATTATGGTCCCTAAGTTTTCAAATTCAAATTCAACATTTTTACCCTTAAGCTTTACTTTTGATAGCAACCTTAGTTACTCTATCAAGTTTGATGTTAATCCCTGATGAAAAGCTGAATATAAGAGAAGAAGGGAAAAGAGGGAAGACGAAGGATGGGGAGAAGAAAAAATGAAAGAAAAAAATATACACGATCGCTTAGCGACCGCAGGCATGAAGATGAAGGAGGAGGATGAATAAGGGAAAGAGGAAGGGCATGAAGATGAAGGAGAAGATGAGTAAGGGGAAGAGGAAGAGGAAGAAAGACGTTAAGGAAAGAGATTAGAAAAAAGATAAAAAGTAAAGGTAAAAATGTTATTTATTTTTAAAAATATAAATTATATTTTTGTTCATATTATAAATGTCATAGATATTATAAATTTACTATTTAGTGTAGATATTCATAACCTACATAGGTTATCAAATATCATAAACCTCCCATTCAATTTCATAGTGTAACATACACCCCCATTGAATTCTATATTGTAACATACACCATTCCATATCCTATTAATAGTGGTATATGGTGCATTTGTAATATACACCTCAATTGAGAATAATACATATATGTTCTGTAGTTTCTTCTCTCAATTTCTCTCTTATATTCATATACTTATTCTTCTTTTCTCTTCATTTTATAACACATTATCAGCACGAGCCTCTACCACTTTGAAGATTTTGGTGATTTTGTGAGTATTTTAATTTTGATGATTTGGTCTTGTTTTAGTTAGAGGAAACAAAATTATACATATGTGTTTGATGTATTCATCATTGGTTTTCTCGCCATCATCATTCATCTTTATTCTATTACAACTAAAGTCCAAAAGAATGTGAGTTTTCTAAATTTTCATATTTGCAATATTAGTAGATTGTGAAATTGAATTGCCAATGAGTTTTTTTGCATTAGATTAATTTATAAAATTTTATGTACTTTTATGAGTTTTTTTTATACCTTATTATGTATGAGGTTTGAAATTATATGAATCAGACTAAGCACTCATGGTGGAGATTATGATTGTATGGAAAACAAATTTTGAATAAATTGATGCATACCTACAAACAAAATTAATCTCCTTTTTAAGTTCTCATTTGTGTGCGAAAAGACAAAATTATATGATAAATGTTTACTAGTGTGGTTGTGGCCCTTGCATGTGCAAACACAAGCAAGTAATTAATTGAATAAAAAAAAATGGCAATGTTTATTCTTGATTTGGTGTTCAATCCGCACGAAAAAACGTTTGGTAACGGAAAATTGATATGGTCAATCAAGATAAATCTTAAGTTTAATTCTAGTAATTTAAATTGTCTTTCATTTCTTGAGACTACCAAATTGAAAATTGTCATATATGTTTACCATTGCTTGTTACTTTGCATAAAGTATGTCATTTAGGAGAATGTTGTAAATTATGATCTTATTTTAGATTTAAATGAGATGTTTCCTAATTAGTTTATATGCTTATATATTTGAATAGGGAAATTGAATTAGGATGTTTATCTTTCATCTTTCTAATGGTTGGAAGTTTTCTAATAGGGATTAAGATTCTCTCCTACTTATATTATCCTTTATCTCTTAAGATTATTTTCCAATAATATTATCTTTTATCTTTGAAATATGATTAGAATAAATATCCAATACTATCTTTAATTTTATTTTGAAAGGTTTAAGATTTTAAAATATTGTAGATTATTTCTTAAGTAAATTAGTTTTTTTAATTAAAAAATTAATGATTCACTTCTGTCATTAATATATTAATTAAATATTAATTAAAAGATTAATGAATTAGAAATTTAAAAAAAAAAATTGTCTATAAGGAACTTTGTCTAAATATTACTCGTGCTAGGCTGAGGTATTTAAGCTACCCGCAAGGGAACACCTCTAACTAGGAGTTGAATTAGTCAAATTTTTGTCATACTAATATTAAAATTTCTTTGATTGTTGAATATTTTAGTTGATTATTCTGAATAAATTTGCGAACTTTTGAAATTTATACTGGTTATATGTATTTGATCAAATTCTCTCTTGGTAAAAGTTTATGAAAGGTATGTATAAATGTTAATTACTCTTCTTAAAGCTGACTTTGATTTAATGCACCTGGAGTTGCATAAATCAATTGGTGCTTATTGTTTTTGCATTGCACCTTTAGTTGCACATATTTTAAATTAATAAACGCTTATAAACTAATAAACATATACTACTTTCATATACCAAACGTGCTCTACTCTTGCATTAGCAATTTGAGAAAGAAATTTGAAAAACATTGTGATGACACATTTATCTAATCTCTTTTGAGGTTGAATAAAACGAATGAGTATATAATAATGAATGTTAACTAAATAATTTAATATCATTCTTTGAAGTGAATGTTTCGATATTTAATAATTGTGGTCAGAATCATGTTATAAAAGAAGAAGTAATTATTCTATTAAAACCACACACATGTAATGTTTTGAAAGAGAATTTTGTTTTTCAAATGTGATGCAAAAGAGACAATAATATTGTACCTACCGTACATTAAAAGTCTTCTTGAAAATTAAAATCCTCAGTAATGAAAAAAAAATGAAAGCAAATTTTGAGAATTTATTTGAATCTCTTGAAGAGATAACTTATCATTTTTACCCCTAAATATGGTATTATTTGAATGTTACAAGTTTCTTAGAATCTCCTGAAGAGATGATTATTCTTTTTGACCCACTTGTATATTAGATATTTGGATTGGTTTTGAATCTCCTGTAAAGAATAGGAATAATTGATATTTATGTTTTGCATATAGTGCATCTATGCATATTATACTTAAACTAGTTCATTGAACCAAAAATATTTTCATTTGACATGATGAGTCATTTTAGGTTAATAGTGAAAATTATTATTAGAAATATACATTGACATCCACTGAATAACTAGAAGATTCTTCAATCTAATAAATTTTCATGTATGGCTTGTTTTTAAGAGATTAATTATCAAACTCTCACTAGCTAAAATTGAAATTGAACCTCTCCTATTTTTTGAACGAATTCATGGAACAGATTTATTAATCCACCAAGTGAACCATTTAAATACTTTCTGATTTTTGTTGACGCATACAGTTGATGGTCATATATATCCTTATTGTCATATCAAAACCTTACATCTACAAGGTTAGTTGCTCAAGTAGTTAAGATTAAGGGCACAAATTTCATGATTGTGAAATTTAAAATTTTTATTTTGATAATGCTAGTGAGTTTTCATCCCAAATATTTGATAATTATTATTTTATATTGATTGGGATAATTGTTGAACATCCTGTAACTTATGTTCAAATAACAAAGCTTCTAAATCTGTATGAAATCATGTTATTTGTATGCTCTAAGCCAATGACTTATGAGCTTATGGCCAAAAGTCAAATATATTTCATATGCGAGATGTGCAATAACTATTTAAATTATTGTTCCACAACAACAATTAAGATGATAGAACAATTTAAAATGAGTCCTCAAAAAAGGCTATAAATAGATGTTGAAATTGATTTCACATCAATTATTAAATATTTTTTAACCTCTGACGGTTGATATAATAACTACACAATTGGCTAATTGTTATTAATGAGATAAATTTTCCAACATTAGGGGGTGGAATTAAGAAAAAGTTGGAAAAAGAAATTGAATGGAATGCATAAGTGTCTCATTTTGATCACCATACAAATCACTTTGTACTAGATGTTCAAAAGATAATTTATTAGTAAAATATTGAAATCAAATGCTAGAGCATTTACAATGGCAAGAAAGTGACTAAGATATGTATACCAAATACACAATGTAAAATTGATATCCTAATGCAATAAGCTGTCTACACCACTCCTGGAGTGTGATAGACAAATGAGTTTCAAAGATAAAGATCCTCCAAAAAATAGTTAATAATCAAAATATCTCAGTTAAGAATATGAAGTTAATAAAATGGGATATTCTACAAGAAATCCTAGTACTCATAAGAATATCAAAGAAAATAAGGATAATAACGAGATCTTGATAAATTGTGTCATGACATGAAAAAGATTGAACCAAATTTATAAGTTGACAACATACAATGTTGCTCTTGATATTATTTATGAAAATGAGTATTTTGTGCTTAGATCCATTGAAAAGTGTCGACATAGAAAGGATTGACTTATGTGGAAAAAACCAATCCAATAGAAATCAACTCATTTTTCAATCGTGAGGACTAGCACGTAGTCAAGACATTGGAGAATGTCAAACATTTGGAATACAATTAAGTATTTGTAAGAAAAATAAATAAAGTAAGGTCACAAGATACAAAACAAGATAGATTCCACAATCATTCTCGCAAAGATCATTGATCTTTGATTATGAGGAAACATATTCTCTAATGGTGGATACAATAGCATGAGATATCTAATTTATCTCACAATGTATAAATAGCTTAAAATACATCTTAAAGATGTAGTCATACCACATTTAAAGAGAGACAAATAGGGAGAGAGCAAGAGAGTAGACCGAGAGGGAGAGAGTGAGAGAGCGAGAGTTACATGTTTTATGTCACACTCGAAGTGTGTGTGTAATAGGGAGTCACCACTACTCATTATACATAATCAACCAAGTTCATACTCATTCCATGGGTTCATACATGAATAATACTGTTCATAAACATTTCATGGCGTAGGCTTATGCACTATCAGGCACATACAACTTTTAGACGTGAAAATTTCATACAAGCATGCTATATCATAAGAGGCTTTAGAAATCTACTACATCATGGCAACTAAACATATGGCCCGAAGGCGATTCAGGTAGTAAGATCACTTACCTGAGAATTGATCCATAAAATTAACCACACTGCAACTCTTGCAAAACTCCTGAACAAACTGGAAATAAATTTTCCTAACTTAAGTTAGTCCACAAGTCTAGTCTATCATAAGCAACCTCAAAAATTTGTTTGAGAGAATCCTTACCCAAACGTGACCAAATTCGTAGCTTCCTCCGACCCTACGGACTAAAGCAATCGCCGACCACTTAGGGGGTACTGATCTGGTCAGGCGAGCAATTAATCGCAGCCGAGAACACGCTTCTGAGCTAGAGCGAGAAAACGAGAGTTGAGCGAGAGCGAGAGCCCGAGAGTCGGCGAGAGTCAGCGAGATAGCGAGATAGCGAGAGCTTGCCGGCGGTTCCGGGCGAGGGAGAGCGTGAGTCGAGCGGGAGAGCGTGAGTCGAGCAGGAGAGCGAGAGAGCGAGAGAGCGAGAGCCCGAGAGTGAGAGCGATTTCGGGCGAGGGGGAGCGTGAGGCGAGCGGGAGGACGTGAGCGAGGGAGAGCGGGAGAGCGAGAGCACGAGAGGTAGCAAGAGCGAGAAACTGACAGCGTTACTCTGGCGTGAGACAGCGATACCCCGACGTGAAACTTCCGGAAACGATCGGTAGTGGAGAGAGAGAGATTGCGGGGGCAGAGGGAGACTGGAAGGGAGCGGCGGCGGGGGAAAACGGGGAGGAAAGGAGGAGAGAGAGGCGGCGGAGAGAGAGAGAGAGAGAGGGATGGCTTTTCTTTTTTTTTTTACTGCACGCAAACCGAGGAGGGTGGGTTTAAACTAAACCCTAATTCCTCCCCTCCTTAAACCATTAATTCCACTTTTCCCTTTTTGTTTCTTCAACCAAATAAAATAAAATCTCCTTTATTCAACTCCAATCCCACCAAATTCATTTATTTTATTTTATTTGCCCCAAAATAAAATTATCCTTTACCAATTCCCAACAATTTCCTTAACTCCACCTAAGACTCTCTAACCACCATAAATGCTAATTTTAAAACTTTCCTCCTTAACCTAAATAAATACATAAATACATATAAATAAATATAATTTCCTTCTTATACATAATGATTGAAATTAATTTACTAGGAGAATTTACCTTAATGATTTGAGGTTGTCACAGGAGGTTTCACGCTCAGAAACACGTTGTCTCTCGCCCAGGGTCTTGCTGTCTCTGACGGGCTCTCGCTCTCTCGCTCGCCCAAGATCACCCTCACGCTCTCGGCCTCTCGCTCTCTCGCTAACTCTCGGGCTCTCACTCTCTCGCTCGACTCTCGCTCTCTCGCTCGGCTCTCGCTCTCGCTAAGAATCTCGTTCTCGGCTGGGATTAACTGCTCGCCTGACCGTCAGTCGCCGGACCAGTACACCCTAAGTGAGTATCTCAAACCTGAGTAGGTTAGTAGCATATTTTGGTAAATATTTGGGAATACGAATTAATTGGTAAATCTTATTAGGTGGTCGGCGATTGCTTTAGTTCGTAGGGTCGGAGGAAACTGCGAGTTTGGTCACGTTCGGGTAAGGGCTCTCTCGAACAAATTTTGAGTTTGCTTATGATAGGTTAGGCTTGATGAATAACTTAAATTAGGGGAATTTTATTCCCAGTTTGTTTAGGAATTTTTCAAAAGTTGCAGTGTGGTTAGCTTTATGGATCAACCCTCAAGTAAGTGATCTTACTACCTGAACCGACTTCTGGCCATATGAATAGTTGCCTTGCTATAGTAGATTTCTAAAGCCACGTATGATATAAGATGCTTGTATGAAATTTCCATGTCTTAAAGTTGTATGTGCCTGATAGTGTATAAGCTTATGCTATGAAATGTTTATGAACAGTATTGTTAATGTATGAATCCATGGAATGGGATGAGTATGCACTTGGTTGATTATGTATAATGAGTAGTGGTGACTCCCCTACGTTGGTTGGATGTCCACAGGAGGTTGTGTTCCTTCGGGTTCACTGGAGGTTGTGTTCCTTCGGGATCACTAGCGGATGTGTTCCTTCGGGTTCACTGGAGGTTGTGTTCCTTCGGGATCACTAGAGGATGTGTTCTTTCGGGTTCACCATAGGTTGTGCTCCTTCGAGTACACTAGAGGTTTGTGTTCCTTCGGGATCGCCAGAGGTAAGAGTTTCCTTCGGGGCTCTAGAGGTTTGTGGGCATCCATAACCAATGGTGGGGCAGGTATAACCATTTTCTTATAGAAGTATGATAGATATGCATGTCTTATGTTTGACGCACTTAAAGGACTTAGGTGCCTAGCCCGACTCCGGTAGTGGGGTCACTTACTGAGTAATATAATTACTCATCCTTTCATCTGATATGTTTTTCAGGTAAAGGAAGGAATGTGCCGACAAATGACAAGAAGAATCCTTGATGGCATCACGGGACCCGTAGTAGCTTCCGCGTAGTCTTGCATGTTTTACTAAAATTGTTGTCCAACTGTCTAATTTTGTTTTGAGACTCGTCTATTTATTAATTATGTGGATTTTTCATTCATGAAGTTTCTTTTATTAATTTTATTAGGGGTACCCTGAACCAAAATTTCCTTTTTATTTGTTAATGTGTTATTTTCTTGAATTAATATAAGTAGAAATTTCCATGAAAAGCTTTGATCCTTCTTCACTATTCAGCGTAGTGTCGTTCTTTGAAGTTTTGCATGCATTAAGTAATGGTCCGATTAGTTTGCATAAGTCGGGTCGTTACAAAAATAGTATGTTATGTTATAAACTCAATTCATTTTATAAAATATGTAATATGTATTATGTACTAATTATAAATTATATAATATTACAAAATATTAATTATATGAATTTTTTTAACATAAATCATATTTATAAATAAAATAAAAACAATTTATTGTTAATTAAATATTACTAAAAATATTAGTGAGTAATTACAACTAGTTTTATGAATTATTAGTTTAATTCTAAAAACAAAAACAAATTTTCAAAAGCTACTCTTTTTAGTTTTTAAAAATTGGCTTGGTTTTTTAAACTATTGGTAAAAATTAGACAATAAAAGAAGAAAATTAAAGATGAAAATAGTATTTATAAGCTTAATTTTCAAAAACGAAAACAAAAAACGAAATTACGTTACAAAAACAACGTCTTCATAAGCGTATTTGAGTGTATTTGAGTGGGTCTTAAAAAAACAAGAAACTTGTTTAAAGTATGTTGGTAAGAAACTTTAGGTATATTTTTATGTTTTTAGTTTCATTCAATCAAATGGCTTCAACACATATTGGTTTATCATTTTTTTTAAAACCAATTTTTTGAATTTTGTGATGATTGGAAATTCTAGAAAGAAATATTTTATGTTTTTCAATGTTGCTTTCAATTTAAATTTTAAAACTAAGACATTGCCATGACATAAAAAAAAATGCTTTAAAAGAACTTTGATAAACATATCAAGTCATGTTATAAATTTATTACCATTTGACGAAGTTAAAAAACATGTATGTAGTATAATATAAATTATACTGTGAAAGAGCAATTATAGGGAAATTAATAACACAAAACACAATTTCTTTATTTCCTTAAAATTTTCTCAAAATTTCAAGATTTTTCTGACATTTCTTCAAAAGAGGGGAAAACAAAATTCTCCCTGCTAAAATTTCAAATAGTTGGTAAATATAATTTTTAAGCAGGAAACTACACTTATTTTTATGATTTATAAATATATTATTCAATATCTTTTAAACTATCACTTTTTAAATTTTAATTAAGAATAAACTTTTAAATCTGCTACAAACCACATATTTAAAAACATTCAAACATAAAATACAACTTGATTTCTTATTAATTTTTTTATTTTCAAATTTATGTTTTCTTATCCTTTAGTTTCAAACATGAAATACAACTTGATTTCTTATTAATTTTTTTATTTTCAAATTTATGTTTTCTTATCACCAACTAAATGAGTTACTTACTGTCAAAATGAAATTTGAAATTAAGATAAAAGGACAGAAAATTATTTTAAATGACAATACTATTGAAAATGTTTATAAATAATAGTAAAATATCATAGTTTATTTACGATAAATCGTGAACAACTATTATATGTATCTATCTGACATTAAAATTTTGCTATATTTATAAATATTTTAGTTTACTTTTTTAAATACACGACTTCCATGAGAAAAAAAAAATTGTGAAAAATTGTGAACTTCACCGGTGAAAACAAAATGTATGGATTATGTTCTACCAATGAACCACCGCCGAAAGATTCGATTGTCTTTGAAAGAAAAAAAAAACGTGCGAAGAGCAGAAATAAGTTTGATTGGACAAGACAGTGAATTGACGTACACATAATCAACAGACTTAAAAGAAATTAAAAAGTAGCTCACTATCCAACCTTCCATTGGCATATCTAGAACTAACTATTCACACCATCATTTCATTTCATTTTTGGTAGTAAACCACTTTTAAAAGGAAAGATTATTCCATAAACCAACTCAATTAAAATCTATTTAGTTGCAATTTGTTATGAAATCGATAAATAAAGAAATCGAAAAAATGCAAATAGTAAAGGTGTATACAGAGACCGACTGTAACGACCCGACTTACTCAACCTAATCGGACCATTACCCAATGCATGTAAAATTCGAGAAACACAATGCAACATAGTAAAGAGAAGAAACAATACTTTTCTGAGAAGTTTATATTAATATAATTTCAAAAAAAAAACATCCATAAACATGTAAAAGGAAATTTTTGGTTCGGGGTAACCTTAATAAAATCAATAAAATCCATGAAAAGAAATCCACATATCAAATAAAGGATAATTCTCAAAACCAACATTGGACAAAACTCAATAAAACATGAAATGCTAAGCGGAAGCTACTACGGGTCTCGTGATGCCATCAAGGATTCTTCTTGTCATTCGCCACCACGTTCTTTCCCTTACCTGAAAAGACATATAAGATGAAAGGATGAGTAATTAATTTACTCAGTAAGTGACCCCACTACCTGGAGTCGGGCTAAGCACCTAAGTCCTTTAAGTGCATCAACATAAGGTATACATATCTAACATACTTTCATTCGGAAAAGTTTACACTCACCCTACAGTTGGTTATGGATGTCCACAAACCTCTAGAGCCCCGAAGGAAACTCTTACCTCTGGTGATCCTAAAGGAACACAAACCTCTGTATTCGAAAGAGCATAACCTCTGGTGAACCCGAAGGAACACAACCTCCTGTGAACCCGAAGGAACACAACCTCTAGTGCACCCAAAGGAGCACAACCTCTAGTGATCCGAAGGTACACATCCTCTAGTGATCCCGAAGGAACACAACCTCTAGTGAACCCGAAGGTACACAACCTCCTGTGAACACCCAACCAACATAGGGGAGGTAACTCTACTCATAGAACGTAAACAGTCATATTCATACTCATTCCATTCCATGGATCCATACATTAAAGTACAACACTGTTCATTACATAACATGGCATAGGGTCATACATTAATAAGCACATACAACTTAGAACATGGTAATCTCATGCAAGCATGCTATATCATAAAGGCCTTGGGAATTTCTACTTTTAAGCATGGAAATCTCATACAAGCATGCTATATCATAAGGACTTTGATAATTTCTACCTTTAGGCATAGGGATCTCATACGAGCATGCTAAATCATAAAAGCTTTGGTAATTTCCTACTTCATGGCAACTAAACGTGTGGCTCGAAGGCGGTTCAGGTAGTAAGATCACTTACCTGGTGATCGATCCATAAAATTACTATACGGCTCCTCTTGTAAAAATTACTGAATAAACCGGGAATAAAATTTCCCAATTTAAGTTAGTCTACAAGTCTAGTCTATCATGAGTAACCTAAAAATATTTGTCCGAGAGAGTCCTTACCCGAACGCGATCCAACTCGTAGCTTCCCCCGATTCCACTGACTAAAACAATTACCAAGCACCTATTGAGATATACCAAATAAAGTTCGAAATTCTCAAATCTACATCCAAAACATAAGCAACTAACCCATTCGAGTTTGAGATACTCACTTAAAGGTACTGTTCTGGCCGGACAAGAAAGGAACCGCTACCGAGAGCCAAAAATCCGAGAGAGAATGATTCCCGAGCGAGAAGCGAGACTTGAGCAAGAGCACGAGAGCCGAGACAGTGAAACCGGCGAGAGAGCGATGCCACGAGGCTGCGGCGACACTGGGTGCGGGGAAAGCGTGAGTCGAGTGGGAGAGCGAGACAGCGAGAGCGCGAGAGAGCGGGAGCTAGCGAGAGAGCGATACCACGAGAGTGACTATGCGATTGGGCGCGGGAGACCGTGAGGCGAGGGAAGAAAGTGAGAGCGGGAGAGGGAGACAGCTAGCGAGAGTTGAATGCCGACAGCGACACTCAAGGCGAAACCCGCGACACTCGACGCGTGAAACCTCTGGAGAGTCACGGAAACTAAAGGAGAGCGAGAGAGAGAGGTGTCAGGGCAGGGGGAGGCTGGCGGCGGCGGCGAAAGGGAAAGGGAAAGGAGAGAGATGCGGCGGAGAGAGAGAGAGAATTATTTTTTTTTCTTTTCTCTTTTTCTTTTTGACTGCACGGAAAACGAGGTAATCCCTCTCCCTCCTTAAACCCTAATTTTCCCAATTTTTCTTTTAACCAATTAAGGTAAAAATAATATCCTTTATTCCACCAAAATATTTATTTTATTCTATTTGCCATAAAATAGAATAAGAATAAATTATTCTTTACAAAAAATCTAACATTTTCCTTAATTCCACCTTTAATTCTCTAACCACCATAAATACAATTTTTTTGGAACTTTCCTATTTAACTTAAGTAGATACAATAATGCATATGAATAATTAAAATTCACTTTTTATGCAAAATAACTTAATTTAATTGATTAGGGGAATTTACCTCAAGGGTTTGGGGTCGTTACACCGCGTGGTACACTAATAGTGTGTAAGTTACGTCCATTGGTAGAGGAAGAGATCAATTTATCAATAAAGAAAACTATCAATTAAATACAAATTGAAGAAGCGTCAATAGGATTAGAGGGTTTATATATAATGAAAACCTCTAAATCATGAGTCAAACTCACAAACAGCATATAACGCTTACACAGTGCTTAAGTTTTTTTCTTTCTTTTTTTTTTGGGGGGGGGGGGGGGGGGGAGGATTCCCTCGAGCTCCCACTAAGACGCATTTTCCCTGAACCCTAAGTCGTTGACTAGTTAGCAAGACCTTATGTGCTTGGTCATTTAGAGCAGCATATAATATATTCATAGCATTTCAACACAATTTAAGTGATGTTGTATGTTTTCAGATTCATTGAATCATATGAATTCAATGAATACAGGTTTGTCAGATCTCTCTTTTAAAATAATTTTTAAATTTTGTGATAACGATGAAAATTAAAAAAAAAAAAAGTTTAAAACTTTTTTTTGACAAATATATCAAGTTATAAATTTATTTAAGTTTTGTCAAAGTTTTAAGACATGTGTGGCATAATATATCATAAATTATATTATAATATTTATTATAGGAAAAAGAAAATTATAAGCCACATGTTGTGTGTATGTTATGTCTTTGAAAAAAAAACAGTTGTGTATATGAGCATATATTTCTTCCAATTTTCCAAATTATAATAGTAAATCAATGAATGTTGTTGTTTCAAATAAAAGAAATAAAAAATAATAAAAGAACACTTGAATATTCTGATTTTTGGAGTGTGAATTGAAGAACTTGAGTAAATTTTACTCATCTTGTTTAATTTCACTCTCTAGTTTTTTTTTTTTTTTTTTCAATTTAGTTCTCAATGTAAAAGTTTCAATTTCGCCAATAATGTTTTAATATCTTTCAAATTAGTCATAGTAAATATTAAAAATTAGTTAAAAATAAACAAACACGAGAGATGAAGCATCTCGACTCTTCAAGTGGTTTCACTATATAAAAGAGGCATCTCGACTCTACAAGTGGTTTCACTATATAAAAGAGATTGGTTGGAAATAAAATTTAGGAAAATTGTCTTAAATGATAAAACTGTTAAAAATATTTACAATTAATAACAAAATACGTCGTCTATCTGCGATAGACTACGATTGTAACGACCCGACTTACATAATCTAACCGGACCATTACTCAATGCATGTAAAATTCGAGAAACACTATGCAACATAGTAAAGAGAAGAAATAATACTTTTAGGGGAAGTTTCTATTAATAAATTTCAAGAAAACATCCATAAACATGTAAAAAGAAGTTTTGGTTCGGGGTACCCCTAATGAAATCAATAAAATTCATGAAAAAAGAAAGTCACGTATCAAAAGTCTCAAAAACCAACATTTGGACAAAAACTCCATAAAACATAAAATGCTAAGCAGAAGCTACTACGGGTCCCGTGATCCCATCAAGGATTCTTCTTGTCATTCGCCATCACGTTCTTTCCCTTACCTGAAAAACATATAAGATAAAAGGATGAGTAATTTATTACTCAGTAAGTGACCCCACTACCTGGAGTCGGGCTAAGCACCTAAGTACTTTAAGTGCATCAACATAAGGCATACCTATCTATCATACATTCATTGGGAATAGTTTACACTCACCCTACAGTTGGTTATGGATGTCCACAAACCTTTAGAGAGACAACCTGGCGAACTGAAACATCTTAGTAGCCAGAGGAAAAGAAACTCTTACCTCTAGTGATCCCGAAGGAACATAAACCTCTAATGTACTCGAAAAGAGCACAACCTCTGGTGAACCCGAAGGAACACAACCTCCTGTGAACCCGAAGGAACACAACCTCTAGTGCACCCGAAGGAGCACAACCTCTAGTGAACCCGAAGGTACACATCCTCTAGTGATCCCGAAGGAACACAACCTTCTATGGACCCGAAGGTACATAACCTCCTGTGAACACCCAACCACTATAGGGGAGGTAACTCTACTCCTAGAGCATAAACAGTCATAATCATACTCATTCCATTCCATGGCTTCATACATTGAAATACAATACTATTCATTACATAACATGCATAGGGTCATACATTAATAAGCACATACAACTTAAGACATGGTAATCTCATGCGAGCATGCTATATCATAAAGGTCTTGGGAATTTCTACTTTTAAGTATGGAAATTTCATACAAGCATACTTTATCATAAGGACTTTGATAATTTCTACCTTAGGCTTAGGGATCTCATACGAGCATGCTAAATCATAAAGGCTTTGGTAATTTCCTACTTCATGGCAACTAAACGTGTGGCCCGGAGGCGGTTCAAGTAGTAAGATCACTTACCTGGTGATTGATCCACCAAGTTAAAATACGGCTCCTCTTGTAAAAATTAATTCCTGAATAAATCGGAAATAAAATTTCCGCCAATTTAAGTTAGTCTACAAGTCTAGTTTATCGTGGGTAACCTAAAATTATTTGTCCGAGAGAGTCCTTACCCGAACGCGATCCAACTCGTAGCTCCCCCCGATCCTACAGACTAATCAATTATCGAACACCTATTGAAATATACCAAATAAAGTTCGAAATTCTCAAAACTCCATTCAAAACATAAGCAACTAGTCCATTCGAGTTTGGACTAGTTGCCGAGAGCCAAAAATCCGAGAGAAAATGACTCCCGAGCGAGAAGCGAGACCTAAGCGAGAACGCGAGAGCCGAGATAGCGAAACCGGCGAGAGAGCGAGAGTCTGAAGGCTGGCGGCGACACTGGGCACGGGGCGTGTGAGACGAGTGCGAGAGCGAGAGCGCGAGAGAGCGATACCCCGAGAGCGTTAGTGCGATTTTGGCGTGGGAGATCGTGAGGCGAGGGAAGAAAGTGAGAGCGGGAGAGCGAGACAGCTAGCGAGAGTCTTCGAAACCGTCAGCGACACTCAAGGCGGAAGTCAGCGACACTCAACGTTGCTGCCTCCGGAGGGTCACGGAACTGAAGGAGAGCGAGAGAGAGAGAGAGATGTCGGGCAGAGGGAGGCTGGCGGCGGCGACGGCAGCGAAAGGGAAAGCAAAAAGAGAGAGATGCGGCAGAGAGAGATAGTTATTTTCTTTTCTTTTTCTTTTTGGCTGCACGAAAAACGAGGTAATTCCTCTCCCCCCTTAAACCCTATTTTTCCCAATTCTCCCATTTTACTCAATAAGGTAAAAATAATATCCTTCATTCACTAAATTAATTATTTTATTCTATTTGCCCTAAAATAGAAAAAATAATAAATTATTCTTTACCACAAAATCTAACATTTTCCTTAATCCCACATTCAATCCTCCTACCACCATAAATAAAATCCTTGCGACTTTCCTATTTAACTTAAGTAATTACAATAATGTAAATAAATAATTAAAAATTCCTTTTCATGCAAAATAACTTAATTTAATTGATTAGGGGAAATTACCTCACGGGTTTGGGGTCGTTACAACGATAAATTGCAATAAACTACTATCAGTACATCGTAGATAGACAATGAAATTTTGCTATATTTGTAAATATTTTGATTTTTTTTGTTATATTTAAGAAGAGCTTTCAAATTTAGTCTAATACATCTCAAATTGTTCCAACATTTTTTAGAAGTTCTAATTTGTTTGTATTTTTTCATTTGTGACCTTCGAAACTTTTATTTTCAAACAGCCCCTTAATAAAGAAGAAAGAGTCCCTACCATATATTTAAGATAGACTTGTTGAAGTTTAATTTAATAGTTAAATGATATATGAATAACCAACTAAATTATAATTATATTTGAACTACTCTTAAAAAAATTCAAGAAATGAATTAAGGCTTATTCGGTTTGAAATCTTAGGAATGCTCAACAAATTGTAAGTTTTTAAAAAATCAATTTTTTTTGTTTTTTAATTCTCTGATCAAAATGATGAAAATTCTAAAAAGAAATATTTTATGTTTTCAGTATATCTTCATTTTAAATTTGAAAATTAAAAGTCGGGCACTACATAAAAAGAACTTTGATAAATACATCGAGTCATGTTATCAATTGATATTTAATTTTTGTGGAAGTTTTAAAACATGTATAGTATAATATATAAACTAATATTTATTGGAAATTTATGACACAAAACACATGTGAGTAATTGGTAAATATAATTTTTAGTTGGTAACTACACTTATTTTTATGATTTATTAATATATTAGTAGATATCCTTTAAACTAATTATTGTTTGAATTTAAATTAAGATCCAATTTTTAAATCCACTACAAACTACATATTTAAAAATATTGAAATATGAAATACAATTTAGAAACTATTTGGTAGAGGGTCCAGATTTCATTTTATGTTTTTAGATTCACTGAGTTCAACAAATATGTATGTAGCAGACAACTTGGATTTTGTTTTTTAAAACTATTTTCGAATTTTGTAATCCAAACCGTGTAAATTATAAAAAATAATATTTTTATGTTTTTATCTAGATTGAGTTTTAAATTTTAAAATATAGAATTACATTAAATAAATATTAAAACATTTAGAAATACGAAATGTCATGTTATAAACTCAATTCATTTTTAAAAATTATAATATGTATTATGTAATGTATTTAAATTATATAATATTTCAAAATAATAATTATATAAAATTTTTAGAACATAAATCATATTCATAAATAAATTCATAATGGTTTATTGTGAACTAAATATTAATTTGGTAACTACTACTAGTTTTATGATTCATAAATATATAGTATCAGACACAAGCATATACGTATTTGAAAACATAAAATACGACTCTGTTTTCAAATTTCTGTTTTTAAATTTTCTAGCAAATAAGTCCCAGTTTTTCGTTGATTTCTTTGTTTTCAAATTTATGT
Organism: Citrullus mucosospermus; assembly: GCA_030954485.1. Classification (NCBI taxonomy): domain Eukaryota; kingdom Viridiplantae; phylum Streptophyta; class Magnoliopsida; order Cucurbitales; family Cucurbitaceae; genus Citrullus; species Citrullus mucosospermus. The sequence goes on from CM062057.1 coordinate 26,682,112, forward strand.
TTTCAGATAACCAACCAAACTATATACTTCATTTCAAAATAAAATTTGAAATTATGATAAAAGAGCTTTCATTAGAAAAAACAATTGTGAAAATGACTATGGACTATACTGAAAAGAAAATGTATGGATTATGTACTACAAATGGACCAATGACGAAAAATCCATTTCTTTGAAACAAAAACATGTGCGAAGAACACAAATAAACAAAAATATGTTCAATTTAATAACTTGATTGGACAAGACAATGAATTATCGTACACACAATCCAACAGACTTGAAAGAAATTAAAAAGTAGCTCACTATCCAACCTTCCATTCACATTTCTAAAGCTAAACTATTACAAGATTGATTCTTTAAAGAAAATTCAACGTCAATTTTGTTTATAAATTTGGCTTAGTTTTGTGATAGAATTAACTAATTTGGTTGAAATGAGTAACTTTAAAGAGATTTTTAACTTCTTTTTTTTTTTTTCTTTGTAATGCTTGAAGCCCAAGTTTTAGATCAAGAATCAAAATCTGATTTTGGCATTCTCTTATATCACGCACTATTTAGCAACATCGTCTTTTCTTATTTTATACAATTTCTATAAGTGATGGCTATCCCCATAAACCAACTTAGTTAAGGTCTATTTGGTATGCAATTTGTTATGAAATCGATGAATAAAAAAAGTGGAGAAAACATAAACAGTAAAGATGGATATAGAGATCTACGTGGTGCACTAACAACTATTAGCTACATCCACACCCAGAAAAAGAGATCAATTTATTATTATAATAAAATGTTAGATAATACAAATTGCAGGCATTAATAAGGTTTGAGGGTTTATATATATATAATGCAAGCCTTTAAATCCTAGGGTCACACTCGTATATAACATATAATGCGTATACAATTTAAGTTTCAGGCTTGCGCCCAAATTCCCACTAGGTTGCGTTGTTCTTGGACCTCGACTTACTGACTAGTCGGTAATATTTTGTGTTTAGTCATTTGAAGCGTCAGATAATATATTCACAACATTTCAATACAATACTTAAGTTATGTTTTATGTTTTTCAAATACATTCAATCATGAGAATCCAACAAATACATGTTTGTCAGATTTCTTTTGTAAAACAGTTTTTTAATTTTGTGATAAAAATGATGTTGAAAATTCTGCCAAATAAAATAAAATAAAAATAATGTTTTAAAGTGTATTATATTTGAAATTTGAAAATTTCAAGGCAGACGTTAAAGTATAAAAAGGTTTTAAAAAAACTTTGACTAATATATATCAATTTGTGTTATAAAATTCATCGTTTTGGTATATTTTAAGGAGAGATTTTGATTTTAGATTTTTGCGAGATTTTATGAAATTTTATCTTTTAACTTTAGGTTTGCTGAGAAAACTTTCGTAAGAATTAGAAAAATAATGAAAAAAAATGAAAGTATCTATACGAAAAAAAATGAAGATATTTTTATAATTTGTCTTAAAATTATTTCTTTTGAATCCAGAAAAAACTTGAAACAAATTAATCACTATACTAACCGTAAGAGCATTTTATTTTATTATTTTATTTTTTTATTTTTAAATTTAGATTTATCTTTGTAATGAAGTATTGACTTGTAGATAGCACATTTCAAGTTTGATAACACTTGAAATGTGTTATCTTCCTCAACTTAACTCGGGATCGTTGTACTATTTAATATGTTAAAAATATTATTTTGTAGGTATCGAGTTCCTAAAAGGTAGAACCAAGCGTTAGGAGAAAAAAATGGAGCTAAATGGACCAATTTGGAGTTCTAATGAAGCAACTAGGTCAAATGGAAGGTAAAAAGACCAAAACGCCCCTAAAAGACCTTGTCGCGGCGCTAAAAATAGCATATAGCTGATTAGATCATATCTTTTGATCCGGTGACCGTTTTGGGCAAATGACCACTCATTTTCTTCGTTTTTTCGCCCCCTATCCATATAGAGCATTAGGTTTTAGATTTTCTTTCATTGTCTTCCTGTAATCAAACAAAAATAATGTTGGGTTCTATCTTTTCCACCACCATGGGAAGGTAAGATCTATAGTTTTCTAGTTTAGAGAATTTTGGAGGAACCCATTGTTTTTTGGGGAGTATTTTGATAATATGATTGAGATTTCTTGTCTACGGGTTTTACTCTTAATTTATTGATATGAATGACATTTTCTTGCTATTGATTGAAAACCAATGTTTGATTGTACAATTTAACGCTTTAGATTAGCATATAATGTGTGACATGTAATTATAGGTTAATCTCTAAGAAGCAAAAGGTTAGATAGGCTTCTGATTTGTGGTCGACAACAAAGAGAATTGTTCTATCAACCTAGGGGAAACCAAATTAAATTTCTAATTAGGCATTTCGAATTGGAAATTTATCCTAGCATAATCTCTAAATCGTAATGCGGTTAGTTAAATTGATTAAGATGCTTTGCATCTAATCAAATTGGCTAATGTGATACTTTGGATCATTGGTTAGCCTTTCTAATCAATTGGGCTAGACATAGGTAAGAAGTTAAAATCATGCTTTGATAATACGATGATCAAAATTACTTTGGGTGATTTCGTTCCTCAAGCTAGAATGTTTCGTTTGATTGCACATCTATCCTTTACTTTCCTTGCACTTTATTTTCATGCATATTCAAATCTCAACCCCCCTCCCCCCCAATTTATCGCCTTAACTAAATAGTTAGCTTTGATAAACTAATATTTGTGCTTCCTTGCAGATCAACCCAGCGTTCCTGTTAATACTATGCTTTAGTAGTAATAGTTGTAAAGGTTGATAATTATAAATATTATTTGATTGGGTTTTTTGGGAGCGACAACAAAAAGGCCCTATTACAGGTGAAGCCAATTAGTTCTTCTTAGTTAATTTTTAGTTAAAATATTCTTTTGCTTTTGATTTGTTTCCTTTCTATGGCAGTTAAGCATGACAAGATTTTCAAATCAGTCTTGGATGCCCGATGACAGAGCGGTAGATCCTGATGACGAGGTGAGTGGGCTTAGACACCAGCTCATTGTGTTAACCTTCTTGGTTGACCAATTAGTGGGGTGAAATTCACAGCAAATAGAGGCATTACGCCCAAGGTTGCAATGGAGTTCAGGACCACAAGGATTCACCCAGAAAGGGTATTATGGTCATTTAGATTATGAGTCTCACCATCCTTGGTGGGAGGAGTCCTTTAACTATGGATACCAAGGATGGCAACCGAGAGCATACGTCCAAGAATATATCATGCCCCATCTGTCGATTCATGCTCAGTTTTCTAGTTTAGGTAAGACTTTAAAGGCTTTGATTATGGAGCTTGCTGACAACACCTTTGAGTTTCAGTAGGACAACCTCCGTAGGCAACAGGAGTTCGAGCGCATCCAGCAGGATAGTCTCTATTCTGGAGTGGAGGCTAAGACTAACCTTCAGAGCTTGAATGACCTTGTCGCTCAAATTGCTGAATTAATTGGGAGGCAGAATGAGTCTGTGACAACCCAAATCATTAAGGTAAATTCTCCTATTAAGTTAATTTAAGTCATTATGCATCAAATATATATATATATATATATATATATATATATATATATATATATTTATTTATTTATTTATTTATTTATTTATTTAGATTAAGGAGGAAAGTTTTAAAATTGGTATTTGTAGTGGTTGGTAAGACTTAGGTGGATTTAAGTAAATTTTTGGAATTGGCAAGAGATAATTTATTTTGGGACAAATAAAATAAAATAAGTAGATTTGATTGAGTTGGAGTTTTAATTAAAGAAGTTTTTTTTTTTTTTTTTTTTTTTTTTTTTTTTTTTTTTTTTAATTTTGTGGGGAAAAGGGAAAGGTAAAGTTAATGATTTAAGGAGGGGAAGGAATTAGGGTTTATTATAAACCCTCCTCGGTTTGCGTGCAGATTTTTTTTTGTTTTTTTAAAAAAAGAACTCTCTCCCTCTTACCTCTCCTTCTCCGCCGCCTCTCTCTCCCCCTTCCTCTCCTGATTTTCTTCGCTGCCGCCGCTCTTCCTTCTTTTTTTTTTTTTTTTTTCCGTTCTCCCTCTCCACCGCCACACTCTCTCTTACCTCTGCCTCCGCTGTCTCTCTCTCTCAGTCGCCGCTCGCTTTCCAGGAAGTGGCACGCTCAGAATCACGCTCTCTCGCCCAGGATCTCGCTCTCTCGCTCGGACTCTCGCTCAGAATCTCGCTCTCGGCTACGACTAACTGCTCACCTGACCGTCAGTCGCGAGATCAATATTCCTTAGGTGAGTATCTCGAACCTGAGTAGGTTAGTGGCGTAGTTCGGTAGGTCTTTGGAAATATGAATTAATTGGTAAATCTTGATAGGTGGTCATTGATTACTTTGGTTCGTAGGATCGGAGGAAACTGCGAGTTTAGCCACGTTCGGGTAAGGACTCTCTCGAATGAACTTTGAGTTTACTTATGACGGGTTAGGCTTGATGAATAACTTAAGTTAGGGGAATCGTATTCCCAGTTTATATAGGAATTTTGCGAGAGTTGCGGTGTGGTTAGCTTTATGGATCAACCCTTAAGTAAGTGATCTTACTACCTGAACCGCCTTCAGGCCATATGTTTAGTTGCCATGATGTAGTAGGTTTCTAGAGCCACTTATGAGATACTATGCTTGTATGAAATTTCCATGTCTTAAAGTTATATGTGCCTGTTAGTGTATAAACCTATGCTGTAAAACGTTTATGAACCTTACTGTTAGTGTATGAATCCATGGGATGGAATGATTGTGAACTTTGTTGATCATGTACGATGAGTAGTGGTGATTCCCTTACGCTGGTTGGGTGTCCACAGGAGGTTGTGTTCCTTCGGGTTCACTAGAGGTTGTGTTCCTTCGGGTTCACCAGAGGTTTGTGTTCCTTCGGGATCACCAGAGGTAAGAGTCTCCTTCGGGACTCATTAGAGGTTTGTGGGCATCCATAACCAACAGTGAGGCGGGTCTAACCATTCCCTTATAGAAGTATGGTATATGATAGATATGCATGTCTCATGTTTAACGCACTTAATGGACTTAGGTGCCTAGCCCGACTCCGGTTGTGGGGTTACTTACTGAGTAATATAATCACTCATCCTTTTCTCTTATATGTTTTTTAGGTAAATGAAGGAATGTGCCGGCGAATGACAAGAAGAATCCTTGATGGCATCACGGGACCTATAGCAGCTTCCGCTTAGTCTTGCATGTTTTACTGAAATTTCGTCCAACTGTCTAGTTTGTTTTGAAACTCGTCTCCCTATTTGTTTATGCTAATTTTCGTTCATGAAGTTTCTTTTATTGTTTTCCTTAGGGGTACCCCAAACCAAAGGGAATTTTGTTATTGCGTTGATTTCTTGAATTAAAACAATTAGAAATTTTCATGAAAAACGTGGGTCCTTCTTTACTATTCAGCATAGTGTCGTTCCTTCGAATTGTTGCATGCATTAAGTGATGGTCCGATTAGATAGTGTTAGTCGGGTCGTTACAGAGTCATTACCAGAACATTCCTTTGGGTTGCCAATGGCTCAAAGACATGAGGTAGTCCATGTCGACACAGTGGAGGAGGAACCACTTCCTCGAGATTTGTGCCCAAGTATGACTTTGGAGTTTTTAACGTTTGAATTTGCTAACATATCTTTTCAGTTACAGTAGGAGACTCAAGCTCAACTGAAAATATGGGTGACTAAGTGACTTAGTTGACTGAGGCCGTGTAGAGACGGGAGAGTCCACAAGAGCAGCCCATTGTCTATCCTCTGAAGTCGAGTTCATTGTAGAGTATTACATCTAGTTTGTAACTAAGTGATGATGAGGATGTTATGTCGTGCTTGCTAGTTTGTAAGGCTAAGGGGGATCCCGAGCCTAAACTAGACAAAATTCAAGTGATAGAGTTAGAGGTAGAATGGCCTTGCCTTGTTCTAACTCCTGGTATTTTGTATATTTTTTAAAAAAAACTTCTCCCTTTAAGTTCTCATGAGTCTTTTATTTCTTTGGACTCATTTACAACCCTTGAGTCTTTTGATGCTTTCTTTTTACCATTTTTCAGATATTCCAAAAAACTCAAATTCGACCTGTCTGACGCCCTTCAGAAACAAAGAAGGTTGTTGAACTTTGAAAGCTACATCAATTCAAGCAAGAAGAGGTCAAAGAAATACAAGAACTTCTATGTGCCTTGATAAGAGTCGGTCACATTGAGCAACCAACGTTAAAAATTTGTGCTTCCTGGAGGTAGCCAGGTGTTTAAATTTAATTATTTTTCTAGGTTTAGTTTAGTTATTTTTGGTTTCTTAGTTTAATATCTTTTTCTTGTCTTTTTCTTAGGTGATGGAGAAAAGGCCCAAGGAAAAGTTTTGGAAAAGAAATTCCATGCCATCCCATGTGCTTCAATTTTTTAGGAAAGGTTTTCTGTTTCCCAGTTACTTTGTCATTACTCTTTACTACTTTACACAGTGGAAACAATGTATGCTTCAAAAGTTGGGGATAATTGGGTTATGACTTTTTGTGGTCTGGTTGAGTATATGAGCATCTAAGCTTGGACTATATGTGTTTGATCTGTTTTTTGCTCTGTTATTTGATTCATGATTACGGCAGTTGATGACATGATGCTTTTGCTTGAGATAATGTTTGCCTAATAGAAATTTTGCTGACGTTTTCAGAAATAGAAAAACAGTTGAAAATAATTACAAATATAGCAAAATTTGACTTTCTATTTGTGATAGACCGTGATAGACTAAGATAGAAATTTATCAGTTTAGCAGATAGACACGGATATATGTCTATCTGGTCTATTGCGGTTTATCAAAGATAGAAAGTGAAATTTTTCTATATTTGTAAATTGTTTGATATTTTTTTCTATTTATAATAATTTTCCTTGAATATAAACCATTACTAATTAATTTTTGAATTTATTTTATGTTAAATTTTTTGTATAATTATTAAATTGTAATATCATATAATATATAATATATTATAATGCACATTTTAATTTAACAAAAATAATTGAATTTATAACCTGAAATATTATATTTGTTATTAATAACTTGTAGAAATACAAGTTATTATATTTACTATTTGGAGTAATTAGAGTAACTTTATGGCTAAACGCATGATTTTTGCAGTTGAATTGTGTAATATGTATTACCATGCATTGGTATCATTTACAAAAGAATATACCTGAGAAAATATTAGCTTTTCTGTTCTTAACGCAGGATTAAGTAGAAAAGAAGCATAAATAACCCAAGTACCAAAGAAGAAGCTGTTGCGAGAACAAAAGAAGTAAAAACCCAAGCATCAAGACCATGCGTTGAGAAGAAAAAGCAGATACAGACGCCTAGGCAGTAGCTATCGGTAGCTGTCATGTCAGTATACGAACGGATTACACGTTACCCGAACATGGCAGAACCAATGGGTTGACGGTGTGAAAAGTTTGCGCAGTAGGGCATGCAAATTAATGAAGTGTCAAATCATCATGAGTTCACTTTTTCGACACCTATAAATAGCCCAAAGCTTCTCAATTCAAAAGCAGGGAGAAACGAGTTCAAGAGGCGAAAACTCTGCACAAATTCTTCCTCACCATAACCAGCCTCCATTTCAAGCTTTTCTGTGAGAAGGATTCTAAAAATTTTCAGACTTATGTCCTAGTAAGTGAGAACCTTCATCCAATGTCATTTATGTATCAGATAGCAACCATCTCAAGCCTCCATGAAGCAAGACATTGCCAGTGGCGGCTTGACGTCTTCCATTTCTATTCTTTCTTCATTTCCCTCCTCTTACTTATCCTTTGTTAATGACATTCATGAGAATGGTTTATTTACTTAATATAAGTTTGATTAACGATTATCTTCCACTCATTTCCATATTTAATATTTTACACCATGTTGCTTGTATGTTGAATAAGTTAGATGTTAGAATGGTTTGATTGACGATTATCTTCCACTCATTTCCATATTTAATACTTTACACCATGTTGCTTGTATGTTGAATAAGTTAGATGTTAGAAGTTAGTTTTTCTTAAGCAATTAAGTATGTTTACATCTTGATTAAGGCATATCATTAGCTTGTATAGATTTTTCAGACAAACAAGTTTAAACAAGTACGACTATCTAGTTTGAGAGAGTAGATGGTTAATCTTTAGCATTAATCAAAACTAGATGAGTTTCAGAGATGTAGTTCATCTTTTGTCAAAAAAAACTTACCCTGTGTCTTAGAGATAAGATTAATGTGGCGTCGAAACATTGAAAAATGGATTCTCAAACCCAAAGTCTGTAGGTATGTAAATATACTTAGATATGCTTAAGTAACGACTGGCTGTTGCGTTAACTCTATTGTATAGTATGGTTCCATCATCATTCTCAACGCATGCTATCTGACTGTAAATGACATTTGACTAACATTCTCCGCGTCCACCTCACCATGTTAATTGTAGGAAATTGTATTTATTCTTTATGTATAGACTTAGACACATAAATTCCTTGAACATAATACTTGTACAGTCACCGCATAGATTATGTATTTAGTCTCAATGCCTAATTTATCACAAATCCTTGCGTTCGACCCTGGACTCACCACGAAACCTATAGAAGCTTACACTTGAATTTTTACAGGAAAACTTGCTAATTAATGAACATACTTGAGTAATTCTCGACGCATACTTTGTACTAAAATTATAACGCCTAAAATTGACAACAGTTATTGTTTTCCTATTTTCTTATATAATTCTGCATTTTAAAATTTCAAATTCAAAATCTAGATATACTGAAAATATAACAACGTTCTTTTCAAATTTTGAACCATTTGAAATATAGAATTCAAAAACGGTATTCGAAAACAGAATTTATACTGTCTACCAAACGGATATTCACTAAATTCAAACATGAAATATAATTGAAACGGCTTATTAAACAGAGTTTCTTATTAATTTTTCCTTTGTTTCAAATTTATATTTTCTTATCACCGATCGAACCAACTGCTTCCTTTCAAAATGAAAATTTGAAAATAAGATAGGCTTCCATGAGAAGAAAATGTGAAAATGCTATGGACATACGGAAAAGAAAGTGTGTGGATTATGTACTACCAATGGACCATACTGCTGAAAAATCCAATTTTGTCTTTGAAAAAAAAACGTGCCAAGAGCACAAATAAATTTGAAAAAAAAAAAAAAAGAAGAAGAAGAGTTAAATTTAATAACTTGATTGGACAAGACAATGAATTGTTGTACACACGATTAAAGTCGCATGAAATTCTAAAGTAGGTCACTATCCAACCTTTCGTTCACGTTTCTAATGCTAGCTAGTAACTATTACAAGTTTGATTCTTAAATGAAAATTCAATTTCAATTTTGTATATAAATTGGCTTAATTTTGTGAATTATTAACTAATTTGTTGAAATGAGTAGCTTTTTAGAGATTTTAATTTTTCTTCTTGGTTACAATTACAGAGGGAAAATATTAACCCCCAGGCTCAAGAATAATTTCGCACTTGATGGTTTTGATATTCCCATTCATCTTATGCGACTTGGCAACATCATATTTGCTTGTCTTAAACAACTTTTAAAAGTGAAGACTATCCTCATAAACTAACATGGGTCAGTTCAACTTAATTAAGGTCGGTTCGGTGTGCAATTTATTATGAAATTGAGAAATAAGGAAAGCGAAAGAACGTAAATAGTAAAGATTTTGACATAGAGATTTACGTGGTTTATTAACTTTGTATTAGGTAGGTTCACTCGTAAAGAGAGATCGATTTGTTATTAAGAAAAATATCAGATAATACAGATAGTAGAGCCCTAGTAGGATTAGTTGGTTTATATATAATAATGCACCTCTTTAGACCCTAAGGCCAAATTCGTAAATAACATATAATGCATATATTATTTAGGTTTTGGTCTATCGCCCTAAACTGCCACCAAGGTGCGTTACTCTTGGACCTATTGACTCCCTGATTTGTCACTAATAGCCCGTGTTTGGTCATTTGGAGCACTATATAACAAATTCATGACATTTCAATACAATTTAAGTTATGTTTTATGTTTTTAGGTTGATAGCACCGAAAATGTGCTATCTTGCTCTACTTAATTTGGGATTGTCCTTAGAGTTTATAAGTTTTTTTCATTATTTTACAAATATCGAACACTTATGAGGTAAAACCGGACGTCAAAGCTGAGATGGAGCCAAAACGAACCACAACAGAATTTAATTGCATCCATCGGGAAAGTAGGAAGCAAAATGATCAAAATGCCCATGAAGCCACTGCGAAATGGCACCACCACGACGCTTTTTCCCAAAGCTGAGGATTTAAGACTAGATCTTGGAGCCGCGACGCTATACGTGCATACCTTCAGCCCCGCGACACCAACCCAATTCTATAAAATATTACTTAGCCACCTAGGTTAAAAGAGATTACCACCGGCCGACTTTTGGACTATTTTCTCTATATTCTTCTCTTTTCTGTGTTCTTGATGTATCCCAACAACATTTTGATGTCCATAATGCCAATTATGGCTAAGGGTACTATTTTTTGCTTGAATTTTAGGAAATTTTCCCTACTTTGATGTATTTGTGAGATTTCGAATCAACATTAATCTTATTTTATTGGTTCAATTTTGTTTTTATTATGAATGAGACTGTATTATCGTGTGTTTCAGGGTTTTACAATCATCCCTTTGATTAACATGCAATGCGTGACAATAGATTGTATGCTAATCTCTAGAAGCAATAAGTTAGGTTGACTTTCAAATCAACTTGATAAGTATTGTTCTAATCAACTTAAAATTGAACCAATGGAATATTTACTCATGGTGTTTCCAGTTAAATATTCCTCCTAATGTGCCCTAGATTGTAATCAATTAGCTTAATTCGATTATGCATGCGGTTCATCTTTTAGGATTAAACTAGTTAGTTGATTAGGGTAGTTTGATTAGCAATTCTAATTAAACTGGGTAGCAATAAGCAATTAATTGATTTTGATAATGAGAAGTGGATGATCAAATATTTCGAATAGAGAAAACTCAGTTGCAACCAAAGCTATGCTTTTGCACATTGATTTTTAATCGTCTCTTTGTGATTTCGTTTTAGGTTGTTTTAATTTCTTTGCACAAAATTTCTTCAAAACTCTCATTGGTTACTTTAGGGGTGTTAATAATTTCAATTCGATGACTCTTTATGTTAAATCCGGCCTTACCACTATTACGAGTTTTGGTGAATACAATTACTATTAGGAGCAGAATTGGGAGACGAATTCCGCCTTCCATAGGTTTATTGAATCAAATTATGAATTCAACAAATATAAATTTGTCAGATTTTTTTTGGATATATTTTTTTAATTTTTTATTTGGGATCAAAATGACTATGAAAATTCTGGGAAAAATTTATGTTTTAAGTGTATTATAATTGAAAGTTTAAAATTTAAATTTTAAAGACAGACATTAAATTGAAAAAGGTTTTTAAAAACTTGGACAAATATTTTAATTTGTGTTATAAATTTATTTAACTTCTTTCGGAGTTTTGTGACATATGTGACATAATATATTACAAATTATATTATAAAATAATGATTATTGGGTAAAAGAAGCCTCATGTTGTGTCAAGCATTCCTTCCCATTTTGCCATAAGAGTTTTGGTGGCCGTTTGAATTTACTGTAAACGAAAAAGTATTTTTTTAAAAATTCATTTTTATTTAAACACTTTTCATAAAAATTAATTAAAACTTAAAATTCTTTTTTATTTAAATATATTTGATAAAAATAATTAAAATATATTTGAATATTTATTTTGAGTGGTTAAACACTCTAAAATTTTTTAAAACTAACTTATTTTTTAAATTAAACACTTGAAAATGTATTCCAAACACACGGGTGTCTCTTATGTTTTAATATCTTTCAATTTAAAATTGATAATAAATATACCTAATAGAGAAAGCTAATATACCATTTTTTTTTAATTGTCTTTATATGAGTCTACTAGGAGGTTATAATTTGTGTGTATTTTTTTCATTTGTGATCTTGAAACTTTTATTTGCGACTAGTGTCTCTCATATAGACAATAAAGAAAAAATAATTAAAAAAAAAATGTATTAGCTTTCCCTACTCTCTCAAGTGTTTAAGATAGATTTATTGAAGTTAATTTAATAATTAAATCATATTTAGGTAATGGTAGCTAAATTATAATTATATTTGAACTATTTATTAGAGATATCTGTAAGTGTTACATCTATCTACCACAATTGTAAGGTCACAAATTGGCCCTATCCAGTGCATGATTTTTTGGAATTAGTGTATTTATTATTAATGCATATAGCAAAATCATCTTTTTTTTTTCTTTCTTTCTTTTTTCTTTCTCTGTTACGTGTTCGAAGTTTAAGACAACAGTATTTTATTAAAGGACAATAATACAAGAAATTAGGACTTTACTAAAAAAAAAAAAGACAATAAAACAACACTTGTAGTTGGATCTGAAGGATTAAACTACAGGACCAAGCGCCCTCTCCAATTAAAAAACTGGGTGATTTTGGAATAAATGTGTTATAGATAATTTTGGACTACTAGAATGATTTAGGTAAAAATAGAACCATAGAAAAGTTATCTTGTTCTAAATAGATTTGAGATTGGCAGGAAATAGCCTAGGGTGAATTTTATTGGAGGGTGGAAAGAGCAATTGCAATTGGTTTGCCTCGCCGAGGCCAAGGCCGATGCCTCTGGCACATGACGCCTATTTGCAATAGGCTCTTTATTTGGAACCTCCCAAGTGGCCCAATCCAGCCCATGAACGTCCTCTTTCCAAAAGGGTAAAGGAAATAAAATCCAAATGATGAGGGAGACCTTTAACCAATTTCCATTATAAATAGAGGATGACAATCCAACATAGGGTCAATCCATTTTCCTTCGATCCCTAAACTGTTTACTTCAATCCTTCCATTAAGATCTAACTTAAGCATCAGAGTATATGTGGCATGCATCACATTAGTGTATTATTATTTTTATTTCACTATTTCGCAAGTAACCCTCTTTCTTAAAATTATAAATTTACCATTGAAGACACATGAAGTTCAGATAAGTTTTCTATCCAAATTTTACCATCAACAAAATGCATGTGGTAAACACTTTTTTTTTCTTTTTTTTGTATGTTATGGTATTTCTGGTCGTAATCAAGAAAGAAATATAAAATTTTAAAATATTTTTACTCCTTATACTAGATATGTAACGACCCGACTTATACAATCTAATTGGACCATTACTCAATGCATGCAAAATTCAAAGAACGACACTATGCTGAATAGTAAAGAAGAAACAATGGTTTTAATGGAAATTTCTACTTATATTAACTCAAGAAAACAATGCATTAACCAATAAAAAGAAATTTTGGTTCGGGGTACCCCTGATAAAATCAATAAAAAAAAAATTGTAACGACCCAATTAATGCAATCTAATCAGACCATTACTCAATGCATGCAAATTTCAAGAAAAGACACGATGCTGAGTACTAAGAAAGAAACAATGCTACTCATGGAAATTTCTGTTTATTTAACCAAAGAAAACAATGAATAACCATATAAAAAGAGTTTTGGATCGGGGTACCCCTAATAAAATCAATAAAATATCATGAGCGGGAATCCACATACAAGATAAAAGACGAGCCTCAAAACAAAATTTTGACTATTGAACAAAACTCTTTAAAAACATGCAGTACTAAGCGGAAGCTACTACGGGTCCCGTGATGTCATCAAGGATTCCTCTTGTCATTCGCCAGCATGTTCTTTCCCTTACCTGAAAAAAATATAAGATGAAAGGATGAGTAATTTTATTACTCAGTAAGTGACCCTACTACCGGAGCCGGGCTAGGCACCCAAGTCCTTTAAGTGCATCAATAATAAGACATGCATAACTAACATAATTTTATAGGGAACTGGTTATACTCGCCCTACAGTTGGTTTTGGATGTCCACTAACCTCTGGAGCCCCCAAGGAACTCTTACCTCTGGTGATCCCGAAGGAACACAAACCTCTGGTGATCCCGAAAGACCACAAACCTCTGGTGATCCTGAAAGACCACAAACCTCTGGTGAACCCGAAGGAACACAACCTCTGGTGACCCTGAAGGACCACAACATCTGGTGAACCCGAAGGAACACAACCTCTGGTGACCCCGAAGGACCACAATATCTGGTGAACCCGAAGGAACACAACCTCTGGTGACCCCGAAGGACCACAATATCTGGTGAACCCGAAGGAACACAACCTCTGGTGACCCCGAAGGACCACAATATCTGGTGAACCCGAAGGAACACAACCTCTGGTGAACATCCAACCGACGTAGGGGAGTTACCACTACCCATCTTATAGGTCAATTAAAATCTCACTCCTTTCATTCCATAAATTCATACATTAACAGTACTGTTCATAAACATCTCATATTATAAGCATATGCATCATCATTCACATACATCCTTTAAACATGGGAATTTCATACAAGCATACTATGTCACATGGGGCTTAGAAATTTTACTCATGCGAGCATGCTATACACATGGGGCTTAGAAATTCTACTCATCATGGCAACTAAACATATGGCGGGAAGGCGGTTCAAGTAGTAAGACCACTTACCTTGAGACTAGATGCAAATAGCTAACCAAGTAGCCAATTCTCACAAAATGCTTGGGTTAAAACCCCAAAGTGCAACTAAGCCACAATCTTCTTCCATACTTCAAACAATGAGTCCAACCAAAATGGACCCTTAAACCTGCTTGGACAGCTTGTTTCCGATTCCAAAATCCATGGAAGCCTGAGTCTAAAATCCAACCTTAATGAGTAACAACAATTAAAACCAATTTACGAAATTACGAGAAAATCAACAATACTTACCAAAACAGTCCTGACCTAACCAAGTCTTGAAATCCTAGCGTAACTCACGAAAAGGGATAATGCCAGAGAGAAAGCTGGGCAACAACTTGCAAACCCATTGACATCCAAGATTGGCTTAAGTATATATTTAAATTCTCTTTCCTTTTCCTTTTCCAAAACCCTAAATATATATATTTAAATTTCCCTTTTCCTTTTCCTTTTCCTTTTCCTTTTCCCAAAACAAAACACAACTTATTTAATATAATATTCCTCAACCCATCAAATCAAATCTTTTCCAACCACCACTTAATAATTTATTTAACCAAAATATCTTCTAACAAATCAATTCCCCAACTTAAATTCAATTCTAACTTATCCTCATATTTTATTAAATTAATCAAGTTCTTAAATCTCACTCAATTTCAAATCTTCACATTAAATCCAACTTTTAAATCTCACCCAAATAAATTCAATTTTCCACTAATTGAATCAAATCCAAATCTTTTATCACGATTACTTTAAATTGAATTATTTTCTCAACATAATCCAATTAAAGCTTCAAAATTCAAACAACTAACCAAATAATTCAAGAAAATAAATTTTTTTTTTTAAAAAAAAACAAATTACTTGAAAATTTGGGATGTCACAAAAATTCATGAATGAAAATCCACATATCAAATAAAGAGACGAGTCTCAAAACAAAATTGGATAGTTGGACAAAATTCAGTAAAACATGCAAGACTAAGCGGAAGCTACTACGGGTCCCGTGATGCCATCAAGGATTTTTCTTGTCATTCGCTGGCACATTATTTCCTTTACCTGAAAAACATAAGAAGCCAGGATGAGTAATTATATTACTCAGTAAGTGACCCCACTACCGGAGTCGGGCTAGGCACCTTAAGTATTTTAAGTGCGTCAAACATAAGACATGCATATCTAACATACTTTTATAGGGAAATGGTTATACTCGCCCTACAGTTGGTTATGGATGACCACAAACCTCTAGAGTCCCGAAGGAAACTCTTACCTCTGGTGATCTCGAAGGAACACAAACTTCTAGTGTACTCGAAGGAGCACAACCTCTGGTGAACTTGAAGGAACACAACCTCTGGTGAACCCGAAGAAACACAACCTCTAGTGAACCCGAAGGAACACATCCTCTAGTGATCCAGAAGGAACACAACCTCCTGTGGACATCCAACTAACATAGGGGAGTCACCACTACTCATTATACATAATCAACCAAGTTCATACTCATTCCATTCCAGGGATTCATACATGAACAGTACTATTCATAACATTTCATAGCATAGGCTTATGCACTATCAGACACATACAACTTTAAGACATGGGAATTTCATACAAGCATGCTATATCATAAGAGACTTTAGAAATCTACTATATCATGGCAACTAAACATATGGCCCGAAGGTGGTTCAGGTAGTAAGATCACTTACTTGAGGATTGATCCATAAAATTAACCACACTGCAACTCTTGCAAAAACTCTTAAACAAACTGGGAATAAAATACCCCTAACTTAAGTTAGTCCACAAGTCTAGTCTATCATAAGCAACCTCAAAAATTTGTTCGAGAGAGTCCTTACCCGAACATGACCAAACTCGTAGCTTCCTCTGACCCTACGGACTAAAGCAATCGCCGACCATCTATTAAGATTTACCAATTAATTCGTATTCCCCAAATATTTACCAAAATATGCAACTAACCCACACAGATTTGAGATTCTCACTTAGGGGGGTACTGATCTGGTCAGGCGAGCAATTAATCGCAGCCGAGAACACGCTTCTGAGCTAGAGCGAGAGCCGAGCGAGAGAACGAGAGTCGAGCGAGAGCGAGAGCTCGAGAGTTAGCAAGAGTCCGAGAGCGTGAGGGCGGTTTTGGGCGAGGGAGAGCGTGAGTCGAGCGGGAGAGCGAGAGCCCAAGAGTGTGAGAGCGAGCCTGGCCGAGGGAGAGCGGAAAAGCGTGAGTGCGGGAGAGCGAGAGGTCGACAACGTTACTCTGGGTGTGAGACAGTGATACTCTGAACGTGGAATCTCCAGGGATCGCGCGGCAACTGGAAGAGAGAGAGAGAGATGGCGGAGGCAGAGGGAGGACCGAAAGGAGCGGCGGCAGAAAACGGGGAGGAAAAGAGGAGAGAGAGGCGGCGGAGAGGGAGAGAGAGAGATGGCTTTTCTCTTTTTTTTTACTGCACGCAAACCGAGGAGGGTGGGTTTAAACTAAACCCTAATTCCTCCCCCTCCTTAAATCATTAATTTCACTTTTCCCTTTTTGTTTTCTTCAACCAAGTAAGATAAAATCTTCTTTATTCAAACTCCAATCCCACCAAATCCATTCATTTTATTTTATTTGCCCCAAAATAAAATTATCCTTTGCCAATTCCCAACAATTTCCTTAAATCCACCTAAGACTCTCCAACCACCATAAATGCTAATTTTAAAACTTTCCTCCTTAACCTAAATAAATACATAAATACATATAAATAAATATAATTTCCTTTTTATGCATAATGATTTAAATTAACTTAATAGGAAAATTTAGCTTAACGATTTGGGGTTGTCACAAGGTATTAGTACAACATTCTTTTGTGTTGCCATGTTTAATTTACAGCCTTCTTATCATGAAAATGAAAGTTACATATTGATACTACTATGCCCAATGTATCAAAACTTTTTTACCAAAAATCCAAATTTCTTTGAAGAAATTAAGTACAAATAAGTTTTAGGTCACATAAAATCATTGTACTATATAACTATTTGCTTTTTACTCACTCTCAGAATTCGGTGGATATATATAAGTTAGGCTAATTTGTTTTTTTAAAATTATTTTGAAATAGTGTGATATAAATAATAAAAATTATGAAAAATAAAATTTTTATATGTTTTCCGTGTATCTATATTTTAAATTTAAAATTTTACAGAGGTCGAAGTTTTGAGGTTTGCTTTTGATAACACCCTAGATCTCTTTGTCCGTTGTCTTGTTTATTACTAACAAAAAAACTATCTATCTACAAATGTAGCAAAATTTCACTGTTTATCTACGATAGATTACTGTCTGTATCACGATAGATATAGATAATGGTTTATTGGGGTCTATCACAGATAAATAGTGTATTTTGTTATTAGTTGTAAATATTTTCAGCAGTTTTACCATTTTAGATAATTTTCTTATTTTTTATTACGAAAATCTTTTTCCTAAAATTTTAATTAATTATTAAAATTTTAAAACTAATTATTTTTAATTATTTTTTTGTTTTCTCTGTTCCCTCCCTCTGATAACAACCTTTATAATTTATTTTCCTGATTTATTTTTCTCCTCATTTTTTATTTCTTTTTTTTTTTTAAAAAAAAAAACAGGGTTTCATTTTTCGCTATCGCAACCTTGTTGGAAGGGTTGATGAGCCGAATCCAAAATTTCCTCTAAATCTCACAAACTTTAAAGAGAAGAAACTTATTCTCTTACAAAAACTCAAAAACACACAAGATAACAATATTTGTTATCTTAAACTCAATTTGTTTCTTTGTTCACATTCTCTGCATCAGGACATCATGGCTTAGTGAGGATGGAAAATAGTAAAGCCTCCAATACCATTCAGATAGGAGATGATATTCTAAAGACAAAATGTTTTGGAGATTTAGTACTGTTGTGAGATATAAGGTTGTTAAGTTGAATAATTAAGGATTAAAAGTGTAAATTCGGTAGTCACCATCTTAAACTCATTCGAGGATCTCAACAAGTTGCAAATGGTTATTGTAAATGTATAGTTGTGTGAGTATAAATTTTATTCCTTTATATGTGATAGTGTGTGATTGTATCAAAGGGTGTACTGACAAGAACAAATCTTATTTGGGAGGGTTAGAATATGTTTGGAATAACTTTTCAAGTGTTTAATTTAAAAAGTAATTTATTTTGAAAGAAATACAAGTGTTTGACAACTACTTAAAATGGATTTTGAAAGTTATTAGTGTCTTCATTTTAAACCGTTTTTACCAAAAGTATTTAAATGAAAATGATTTTTTTGAAAAACATTTATTTTTTTAAAGTTAATCCAAACGGTCCTTTAATTAGTTCAGGACATTGAATTGGTCATTTTAGAGATCACAACAGGTTTGAACTTGGTAGTTAGTGGTTTGATTTAGTGGTAATAGTTTATCCATATGACTTTGTGTAATAACCATTTGGTTTTTTATTTTTAATTTTTAACTTATAAATTCTACTTCCATCTATTCATTTCTTTGGGGTTGTTTTCAAATATAACAAAATGAGCGAAACTATTTACAACCATAGAAAAATGTTACTGTCTATAAGTGATAGAAAGTGATAAACTTTTATCGCTTGAGCAATAGTCCACGATAGACTTCTATTTCTCAAATGATAGAATAGAAGTCTATAGCGATCTATTATCGATAGACAGTGAAATTTTTCTATACTTGTAAATAGTTTGATATTTTTTCTATTTATAATAATTTTTCATTTCTTTGTTTTGTTATTTACTTTTTAAAAGTGTTTTCATTTAAATCATGTCAAATTCTAAAAATTACAAAAATATAAATAGTCTTAAGATTTTCTTTTCTAAAAATAGTAATTAAGGAATTCAAGTATTTAGTTAAAAATGATGAAAATCATAATAAAGATAGTAAGAAAATAAATCATAAATATCAAAAACTAAAAACACATGTCCAACTGATTATCAAAATTTAAACTTCTTAATATATGTGTGTGTATATATATGAAAACTGTTGTCCTTTCAACTCATTAAAGTTTAATGGTGTTGTGTTGAATTATCTAATATTAAAAGTTGGGTAACTTTCTGCAAATCTCTAGATCATAGCTTTTAATTTGTCATGTATCTTCTATTAAAAGACTAAAGGTTCAAGTCTTCAACTCATTGTACTTCAAAAAGGAATTGAGCCCTCATTTTTTTTTTTCTTTTTGTTTAACCCTAGTTTTCTATCTTTTCTTGTGTGTTTAAATTTCAAAACAAACTGATATTACATGAGATATTTCGTCTAACACTTATTAAGCCATGTAGAAGTGTTTGTGTTGCAAATGTATTAATAACATTATATTTTTTTAATTAGTTTTCTTCTCTGTTACTATTTTGACAAAATTATTAGAAGTGTTTTTTTCTTCTTCTTCTTCTTAAAGAATTTAAATTAGTGTGTGCATTAGTGCATGAATAAGGTAAATAGACAAGTAGCTAAAAATAAGAAAGGATAAGGTTTTGTTATTGCAAATTTATTTAGTAGCTTCTACTTGTAGTTTCGATAGAGCCAATAACAAAAGGAGGATTAATTAGAATCTGATAGAGCCAATAACATAGAGGGATTTGTGTGTATGATCTTCAAGTGGTCAGGAAATTTTGGAGCCACTTTGCTGAGTCTTTTATGATTCTCTTCAATTGGTTCTTGAAATCGATGTAGACGAGACCGAAACGTACGGTATATCCACTGGACCATTCTTGAACATCCAATAAAGACCATGCAAAATACCCTTTTACTCTTACACCAGCCCTACAATATTTTAGTTTCCAAAATAACTGTTCAAACACATCCCTTCTAAAGTAGTAATCCTTAGCTAAAAAATTAAGAAATATTATTTAAGCAATTAACTACCACAAAACATATCTCTACTCACTTACTTGATTGATTCATGCAGAGCATTGAGATGGCTACGATAATATGTCACTCTACCCTCATCTCTAATTAATTTCTGAACTTCAGAACTATCATAGTCAAGGTATCCTGTAATGTAATGTAGAATTTGTTAATTAATATGGTTATTCAATATAAATATATCTATATATGCATTTATTTATTTCTTTATACAAATATGTGAAATAATTATGTTACCATTTTCTGTAATGTAGATTATCGGATTCTGATAATTGGTCTTTGTATGTATCAACAAATTTTTTAATCCTTCTGGATAAGTAGCAAGCCATGATGATCTATTTGCCTTGTAAAATTGATGGTTAATAAGAAACAAAGAAAAAATGACATAAATTAATATAACCATAGAAAAATATCAGTCTAATCATTATAGAGAGGGAAGTTGGCATATTAATTACCTTTGGACCAATTGAGACTCCATCACGATCAGCTACAATGCAAAGACGTTATAGAAAGTTAAATTACAAAAATTGATTTATTTTTGTTTTTTTGGAAGTATCCATGAATCTAAAGTTGTATTTTGGGATGGTTGCTTTAAAATAAAACATGGTTCTTTTTCTAGTTGAACTTAAAAAATCTGCTTAAAATTGAAAACTTCATCGGTAGAAATTACTTTTAATTTAATTAAATTTAAAATTACTTTGGATATATATTAGAAAATAAATTATCCTAAACATACTACGGATGTATTTGGAATACATTTTCAAGTTTTCAATTTTAAAAATAATTCATTTTAGAAAAAAATAGAGTGTTTTGGAAACCACTAAAAATGAATTTTGAAGTGTATTTTGAACCTACATAAAAATTAGTTTTTTGAAAAAAAAATTTCTCACGTCAATCTAAATATGTAGGTTTGAAATGCATTAGATTTTGATTAATTTAGGTGCATACTTGTAAGAGTGGCCCGAAAATCTGTCAAGGAGCTTGGCTTTTGTGAAGCAAAATTGGGATCATCTCTGGCATAATTAGATGTATAGTAATTTATCCCAATAAAATCATATGACTTTAATATCAAACTAATTTCATCCTTCGTGAATTTGGGTAATCTGTCCTTCACAAGAGATTTCATGATGGGTGGATAATCTCCATGGACGAGTGGATGCAAGAACCTACAAGAATTTTTCATCAATTTTCATGAACAATAAAGAAATATAAAGATTGATATAGTTCACTCACAATGTATCATTTACGTTCATGTGTAGTGGAAGGAAGTAGTTCTATTATTAGAGATAAATATCATATATTATAGATGTAGATGTGTAGATAGATTTAGAGAGTTTACATACATGACACATCTTTAAACCCTAAGCCTAAGATCGTAAATAACAACAATATATGACCAATATATGATGTGTAAACCATTCTGGTTGAGATGGAAATTTTGAAGACAATAATGAATTCATAATATATATATATTTGACATAGATCAATTTACATACCAACCAAGAGAAAAATCAAGGGCTCGACTTGAAGCATTTTGGTCAGCTTGACTGTTTGAATATGGGACAAACCAATTTGAATACACTATGAGTCCAATCTCACCTTTTTGATTTGCCTACAAATCCCATATGAAAACTTGTTGAAAATATTGATTTTATTAGCCTAATATGAAGAAAAAAAATATGTTGTTAGGAGAGAACCTGATATCTAGTCTTGTAAACTTTAACGGTGGCAGCATGAGCAAGAATTTGGTGGTGACCAATAATGTATGGCTCAGTTGCAGAATCTCCACCGAGACAATTATATTGTTGCCAAGAAGAGCATCTACCTGGTGCAAAAGCTCCTATTGCATAACCATTTATGCTAAAGATATATTGTTCATTGAAGGTGATCCAATGTTTCACTCTATCTCCGAACTCTTTAAAGCAAAGTTCAGCATAATCTCGAAAATCATTGCTGCAATCAATTTTTCCCATTAGTTTGTTTTCTTCCGAGCATTTGTTCCTTTTGGAAATTCATAAATACATTTGAGCAATGATTTTGTTTCTAGAAAAATATCGTTTCTTGAAAATTTCCCTGAAACTTTAGTCAAAATTTCAAAGTAAAAAGCAATTCTGAATATTTTTAAAAAAATTGCAAAGTAGAAGTTGGATCTAAAAAAATATCATTAAGAACGAGTAAAAAAAATATTATAAACAGCTAACTAATATATTTAATATGTTAAATCGATTGGTTAAAAATATAGTAATTTAAGAAGTGAATTATAGGATAAAAATTAGGATTATTTTCGAATATAGCGATAGAGCGCAATAAACTTATATCACTAGGCAATAGACTACTATCATTCTGATAGAAAGAACAATAGAAGTCTATTGTAGTTTATCACTCGAATTTTTATATATTTGTAAATAATTTAATATTTTTTTTCATTTATAATAATTTACTTACAATTTACTTTTTAAAAAATCGCAAATGAAGTTGTACATCTATATTAGGTGTTTTCATTTAATTTTATCTTTTATTAATTTTTATTTAATCAAATTTAAATTATTAATTAAATAATATTTTTTTAGGGTAATGGCATTAAGTAGCACTTAGATAATAATTTAGTGTACAACAACATTTCAAAAAAAAAAAAATTGCAAATATAACAAAATCTATCAATGATAAACTCTATCATTGGTAGACTATGAAAGCATAATCTAAATTTTTAATTGAAACATAAAATTTATGATGATGTACAATATATATGTTTTGTAATTTATAATATATTATGTGAGAAATATGACAAACAGAAGTTACCTACATAATTTGATCACTCAGAAAGCCTTGATATTCATCTTGTAGAGTTTGGGGAAGCTCCCAATGGAAAAGTGTAACAAAGGGTTGGACACCTACAAATTGAGAGTGTGAATATTGATAAAATCACAACCACATGTTTTATTTGAAAAACAAAAATTTCAAAAAATCATTGACATTTATCGAGTAATAATAAAATGTCTACCATTTGCAAGAAGCTCATTGAAGAGGTTGTTGTAGTATTGAATTCCTTCTTGATTCACACCGCCACTAAGTTTTCCCTCTACATTTATAAAAGGCAAAATATAATAGTTTTTTTTTTTTAATAATTGATAAAATTAAGCCATGAACTATCCAGTCAAAGGATTCAATTATTGTCTGAAAAAATTGAAGTTTTGTTTATGATCTGCTCTTGAGTTTAATAACTAAAGAATAGAGAATGAACAATTAAATTGAGTATCTGCTAAATCAATAAATAAAGTTTAATAAAGCAATCGATCAGCTTTGCCTTATAATGATTGGTTGGTATAACATATTCGAGTTCGTATATGTGAGTTAGAACATCGTATGAGCAGACATCAAATTCGAAAAAAAAAAAAAAAAAAAGAAAGAAGAGAAAATTAAATTTGTAAAACTTGGGAAATTTGAAGCAAAGTTGTATTTGTGACACATTAAAGAAGTCGAATAAGGATCCTTAATTCCTCACTTGGCAAAATTCTCGGCCAGGAAATTGATATTTTGTACCCATCAAAACCTATTTGTTTCATAATAGCAACATCCTCCTGCATTAAAAAAAAAAAAAATTATTTTAAATGACAACAATGTTTAAAATATTTACGATTAATAGCAAAATACACTGTCTATAGATCACGATAGACTACTATCTATGTCTACCGTAACACAGATAATAGTCTATCGTAGTCTATTATAAATAGACGGTAAAATTTTGCTATATTTGTAAATATTTTAATTTCTTTTGCTATATTTAAAAATAGCTTTAAAAATATAATTATTAGTCCACCCTACGCGCATTAAAAAAAAGAAAAAACATGAATGGCTTGAAAGCAAATGACCTTTAAAAACCTTTTATTTTCTTTAATTTTTAAATGTATTTATTCTTAAACAAATAATACACAATCAATAATAATTACAATGATTGCCACCAAGCCCTTTAGAAATTTGTTTGAACTAAATTTTCATCACTTTATTGGGAGATGTAATTTTTAATCCCAATTTCAATCATGGGAAACTTTTTGTTGTCTTTTTTCTTAAAAATAAAAAAAAAAAAAACTTTTTTTTATTAATTAAAAAATGTGATTGAAAAAAAAAAGGACTTCCTTGAAACAATTTTTAAAAAATATTTTTTACGTAAAAACATATCGACCAGCCTATTTATTTCTCACGCAAAGAATCTCAAAGTGTCAGCATTTTCTGTTTAGAGATTCCATAAAAGACATTATTTTAAACAAACAATTAATTTATACAATGTGAAAAGAAAAAAAATACATATTTTTCTTCTATCTTATTCTCTAGAGGAAAAACAACAAATATATATATATATCTTCTCGAAAGAAAAAAAAGTTTGATTATATGAATAAAGAAGAAAAATACAATAAGATACAGAATAACAATATCAAAATCAAACTCTCTTACAAAAAGGATTATCAATAAATATAATAAAGTCAAGTGAACAAGAAAATAACTATAATATTTATACTTCATTATGTCCGTTCAATCCACGAGCGAATACAATTATACAATAAATATATATATTAACATAAGTTTAAAAATTAAGAAAAATTATTATAAATAGAAAAAATATCAATTTATTTACAAATATATGAAAATCTCACTATCTATAATGGCAGATCACGATAGACTTTTAATAGTAAACTTTTTTTTTTAATTTATAAATAGTTTGGCTCATGTTACTCTATTTGAATTTATTTTGTAGTTACGTAAAAATTATTTGATTTTTTATTTTTTCTTATAACTTTTTTTGTTAGGATTTTTATCTTTCGTAATTGATGAATTAAATCCTTAGCAAAATTTCAAAAACAATAGGATGGTTTTAAAATTAAAAAAAAAAAAATTCAAAAGTTAGTTTGGTTTTTTATAGGAGTGGCTATTGAAATTATAACACCGCCAAAGATCATGTTTATGGGTGAGGGAGAGATGAATGTGATTGTAGAGAGAGAGAGTGGAAAACGTGTGTGATGGTTGTTGGAGTGAGAAAAATTTGCGTGAATTATTATTATTTTTTTAAAAAAATTAATGTAAAAATATTTACAACTAATAGAAAAATAAATTTTACTATATTTGAGAAGAGCCTTTTTTATAAGAAATTCTCAGACAATTTAGATGGAGAAAAAAAAGAAAAAAACAAAATGAGAACTTTTTTTTCTTGTGTGTAATCTAGAGTTAAGATAAAAGTATGAACTTGTACGACATTTTTACAATTGTTTTTTTTTTTTTTTTTTTCGGGTGAGTGTTCGGTAAGGTATTTAAGTTGAAGTAAAATAATATTTAAATTATATATTCAAAGTCATTTATCTCACAAACCTTATAACGATGATATTGATCAACAGCTATATCTCCATTGCTTCGATCAGCAATCCTCTCTACAATTTCGCCAAAACAGAAGTAAGTTACTGTTTGTTTTGTGGTATTATTCATTCTTGTTCTTAGAGTGAAAGAATCAAACCAGGGTGTTGATGAGTGTAAGTATCCCAAATACTTGGTCCTTTTCCATACATAAAAGCAGCCCCTTCATACTGAACAACAAAAATAATTTCTTATGAATTTGTGAAAGTATATGAAAAACTATACAACTTTAATTAGTTTCTTCACCTGATAAGAAGAAGAGGAGGAACCAAAAACAAAGTCTTTAGAGAAGTTGCTTCTTCTTAAAGTGTCAATGGGTTTGGTTGGTTCAACAGCAAAAACAGCCTCAGAGAGAAGTACAATGATAAGAAGCAAAAAGGAAAGAAAGAAAACAGTAGAAATATTTTTGAAACCCATCACTAAGTTTATGGTTTTGATGCTGAGACTTTGAACCTCTAAGTGGGTTTATATAGAGAGGATGAGGAGTAAGTGGAAGAGTTTTCTTAAGCTCACAAAAAAACTTTGTTATTACAATATGAAATGTGATGCTTTCTTGAAAACTGATTTCTGTTTTCCAAAATCATGCTGATCTTGTAGTGGGTGAGTGCTAGAAATGGGATGGGAAATAAGGTTAGTGTGTGTTCATGATTTTGTGATTCCATATTTAAAAAAATAAAAAAAAAAAAAAAAACACAAACAAACAAAATAAATAACATTCTTTTTGGCTAAGGTGAGCTTAAGTCGATCATAATTGACATATACTATTCTCATTCAATTTGGAGGTTCAAATCTTCATTAAAAAAGTACTAGCAATTTTTTAGTCTTTCCTTTTAGTTCAAATATTTTATTTTCATTTATTACATTTTTAAACTTTCTTTTAATTTTGTTTAAGTATGGTAATTTTCAAATATAGTAAAATGAGCCAACTTGTTTACAAATATAACAAAATATATATCAATGTAGACAGTAATAGACATTGACATTTTGTTATATTTAAAAATATTTCTAGTAGTTTTGCCATTTAAAACAATTACTCTTTTTTAAGTAACTAAAAAAATAATAATATGTATTTTTCTGTAATTTTAAAATTCACATCCTAATTTGTTACCTACTAAAAAGTGTGCGGACTAAATCATTAATTAAACGAAAATACAAAGTCTATTATTATATACTATTAAAACATTATTTCTTTATATATTAGGTTGAAACTTAAATACTATCTTCTAAGTTAGACAAGTTTTAAGAATAATTATTATGTTATGAGCGAATTATTTAAATGAAATTTAGCTTGATTTTTTTGGTTGTTTGTTCAAAGATAAATTAAAGGTCAAGAACAATATAAAAGAATTTTTAACTAATATATTGTTTATATTATATTTGAATTGTTTGGACATATATTATTTTATTTTGTTATTTATCTTGTGATTGATTGTCACTAAAAAAAAAAAAACATAAATAACTAACACTCATCAAATGTTTGTTTTTAAAAGACAAGAAACAAGTATATATATATTCAAACTGTTTTTAAAGCTGCTTTCGTTAACAATTAATGGTTTTATTTTTGGAGTTAAAAAATATATTATAAAAAACTATTTAGGTCTCGTTGGGTAACATTTCGTTCTAGTTTCTGAAACTTATGTTTGTTTATGTTTTCATAATTTTCACATTGTTTTTAAAGGAACATTTGAATTCCTAGTCAATTTGATTAGACCATCCAATAGCTAGATAGTAAAGAAAAAAAATGAAGAAAATGTCATCTATAATCAAATGTAAGTGTAACAATCAAAACTTCCTTTTTACTTTTACGTAGATTATTTATTTAGATATAAAATTGAAAGTTTAGTGACATCAATAACACTTTTAAAAATTAAAAAACGTAGTAGATATAATTTAAATTAAAAATTAAAAAACGTAGTAGATATAATTTAAAACCTTTTTTTAATCAGACTTCTAATTGGTAGGATAATTACGCACTTAATAGTAGTTGAGTTGTGTTTACTTTGGCAAAGTCTAGATATTCTAAATATTCATCATCATTTTTGTTTCTTTCCTAACATAAGGTTTCTTTTAATTTGCTTCACGTCTTGTGGATTCTTGATATAAAATACAAAAGAAAAAAGGCCAAGTTATTAGAACCATGGAAATTCATTTTTAAGGTTTGTAGAATTATTGCTAGGGCATGGGCCTACCAAATGCAAATAAATGGTAACAAATGTGGAGTTTTATGTTGATGAATTCAAATCTGTCCCCTAGTTTGTTTTCTTTTTCTTTATTGACTAAAAGTATCTTTTTCAGCAGATTTGTTCTTATTTTACCATTTGTGACCTAAAAACTTTCATTTCTAACTGGCATCCCTTATGTGGAGAGACAATAAAGAGAGAGTTTATTAGTTTCCTTATAACTATTTCGGATAGATTTGATAAAACTAATTTAATATAAGTAATTCACATGTGTTGGTAATAAGTTGAATAGCAATTGTATTGGAACTATTTAATAAATATGTGAGAGGAGTGCATTTCGCTCTATATTTGTTTTAAAATTGTGGCATGTTGCTTAACGGGTTGATTTTGTGTTGTCTCAAATCTTGTCATTATTTAAATTATTATGCATCTCATTCTTAATTTGTCCACCTTTCTCACGCCTATAGTTTACCGATTTTATTTGAGGGATTACTTCCATATTTCCACTGTGCTATTTAAGGGCAAGAAGTGATCTTACTAGAGTTGTCACATTTGCTCTTGAGAGGTGTTCATTGTATTCTTGATTGATAACATTATGTGGGTTTTAAGTTTGCTGAGCGAGAAGTTTTCTTTGTTATTGGTGGTTTGTTGTTTTATTGTTGCGTATTCGGCGATTAGTTCATTCTTGAGATGCGTTATTTGTACTTACGGGAGCCTAAGGATAAGTTCATTTAGAAGGGATAGATTTCTGACTCTAGGGAAGCCTAAGTTTCAAGTAAAGGGAAGCTAATCCAAAAAAAGTGCTCTTCACCATGAGAGGGAGTCTTACACATTTTAGGGGAGCCTAAGTGCTTTTTCCCTAGGAAAAGTGCTCTTCGCCATGAAAAAACTCTATTGGAAAAAACCTCCCTCTTCTATGGAGGATTAAACAGAAAAATAATAGAGATATTAAAAGAAAACAATAAAACTGATGACACAAGAATTTACGTGGAAAACTCTAAACTCGGAGAAAAACCACGGTCCACCAGAAAAAAATCCACTATGTGAAAAATTGTTACAATCACACATAATATTTCTCTCTCCCCATCCCAATTACAAGAGCACCCTTTTAAAACTTTTGATTACTCACACTTTTTTCCCACTCTCAAACTAGAAAATACAAAAGAAATTTAATTAGAGTTAGCACACCAAACTTAATGTATTTCTAACTGGGATGACTTGAAGCCAAAGACATAGGCTATTTTTATAGTTGTAGGAGCCTATCACTTTTTCAATTTTTCCAACGTGAGACAATCAAAAGTCAACAATCTTGACATTCAGAGTCATTTTTCTTTGTTTTGCATGTTTTTTCTTTCTTAAATTACAAATTTATTATTGATGTCACACATAAATCTTATGTGTTTTCTCTATCCAAATTTTAGTACATATATATATGAAATTTCTTCTTTTGCTATGCTTCATGTCTTTGACTCTTATCCATTATTATCATATCTGTTTCATACAAGCAGACAATGCATATCAATAAAAAAAATAAAAATAATAAATAAATTTAAAAAGCCGGCCATTAAGACAATAAAACAGCCTTGGTTGTCGGGGTTTTAAGCTCACAGATTTTTCCTCTGTTTTGAATTGCAAAACTGGAAAACATTTCTTCTTTGAAACGAAAATCTATAAAGAAAAAAAACTTGAAAAGGAACACACGTTTATATGTTGTTTTAATATATTTTATTCATATATTTTGAAGTTGGTTCTATTTTAATTTTTGTATTTTTAATAAAAAATTATTATAAATAAAAAAATATCAAACTATTTATAAATATAGAAAAACTTCATTGTTATCAATGATGGACCGTAATATATAGTGAAATATTTCTATATTTATATGATTTATTTGGGTATATTTGAAAAAAACTCATTTTTAATTGTCTAATTTTAGTTCATATACTTTTAATAGGTCTTAAATTTAAATTCTTCAGAGTTAATTTTTAGCAAAATTCATCACTAATAAGAGCAATGATTAAGTGTACCTTCCAATACAATCTCTCATTTATTACATAACAAAAAAAAAAAAAAAAAATTACCAATTCAATCTTTTTTAGAAAACCAAAATTTAATGCCCACATGACAAATTTTTAATTGAGCAAATGGTGGACTGCACAAAAACAGATGCATCCCAACCAATACTCAAGTATTATAATAATAATGCTTATAGATATGTGAATATGTGAATATGTGTAACGTCTCAAGTTTAGAAGGTGGACATAAATAAACTGATATCACATCCTTATCAGAAAAATTTTAAGAATACGAAAGTATGGTTAGGAAAGCTTAAAAAAATTAATTGTTATTATTTTTACCAATAAGGTGTATCTTCTCTTTAAATAGCTTAATTATTAAGAACTCCAAAATTAATCATGCTAGTGAAGACAAAACATGGTAAAAATGACTCATGTTGGTTCTTAGAAAATTTACCCATCCCAACATGTTTTTGTTCTGTTATGTGTGGTCTTAATCAATAAGGAATAGACGTTTTAAAAATATTTTATTGTTCCTTTTTATTAAGTTGTTTTTTTCTTTTTCTTTTTTGTTTTTTTTTAAAGCTTATTGAGTGTCAAGTACTAGTACACCCTTCTTTTGTGTTATCATGTTTAATCGGCAGCCTTTGTCATGAAATTGAAGTTACATAGTAATACAACTATGTCCAACGTATCATAACTCTTTTTCTTTTTCTTTTTC
This sequence comes from Citrullus mucosospermus, assembly GCA_030954485.1. NCBI lineage: Eukaryota > Viridiplantae > Streptophyta > Magnoliopsida > Cucurbitales > Cucurbitaceae > Citrullus > Citrullus mucosospermus. The sequence goes on from CM062057.1 coordinate 26,712,876, forward strand.
TTTTTCTTTTTCTTTTTTTTCCTTCAAAAAATCCAAATTTCTTTTAACAAAGTTACTTACTGTTAGTTTTAGGTTAAATTTCTTCATTATACTTGACAACTATTTGCTTTAGCTCAATAACATAATCTTCTCTTCATAGGTAATTTATATTTTATTTTATATTTTTCGATTCACACTAAGTTCACTTAATATATATATGCTTGGCAATTGGTAGATGTATTTTTTAATTAATATTAAATTCGAAAAAATAACATATCTTTGTATTTTCAGTGTATCGATTTCAAAAAAAATTCTATGTAAAAGTATGAAATTTACTTTTCGAGACATTATTGGTCCATTCGTTAGTTTTCTTGTTAATTACTAACAAAAAGTTGAAGATACACCTATTTTTTAAGGATGTTTTAAAAAATAGACAAATTATTAAAAATAATTACAAATATAGCAATTTTTATAGACCGCGATATATTTAAATAGACATTTATCCATGATAGATGTGTATATGGGTCTATCGCCGTGTATCACATATTGAAATTACAAGTTTGTTATATTTTTAAATAATTTAATATTTTTTCTATTTATAATAATTTTTTTCTATTTTCTATTACAAATTTTTTTTTTCCAAAATTCTACTTAATTATTAAAATTAAACAAACAAATTATTTTTTGAAGTATTCAGATTCATGTTCAGAGGAGTAAGGGAGAGAGAGAAATAAAGAAGAGTGGGGAAGAGATTAATAAACATAAAAAGATTTTCTTATTTTTATTTTTAAAAAAAGGTGATTTTATTTAACATATATTTTTATTGAAAAAATAAAAAATATATTTTCTGACAATAAAATATTGTCATGATAGCTTCTATTATATAATTAATATTAAATTGAGTGTCATGACCAACATGATATTGAACTCAAACTCTATGAGCTAAAATGTCAATACAACCTAATCCAAACCTTAAGAATCAAAATGTATTTCTTTCCATTATAAAATAGAAAAATTATCTTAAATGTCAAAATTGCTAAAAATATTTATAACTAATAGTAAAATATACAGTCTATATGTGATAGACGCGATAATGACATAGATAGTAGTCTATTGTAGATAGACAGTAAAATTGTGCTAATTTGTAAATATTTTGGTTCTTTTTGCTAGATTTGAAAAGAGCTCTATAAAATATTTATTTTTTTAAAAAAATATATTGTATTATGATCAACATCACAATATAAAAAATGTGAAATTTTCTATTCATTCATAACCATGAGTTTCATTTTCAGAGGAAAAAACAACAATAATGAGTCTCAACCCATCTAAAATTTTCATTTCTTGATATTTTTTCAACAAAGAATTCATGAATAACACTTGCTTTGAAACTCAAACTTCACGTATTTATCATATTATTTTTTATGCCTACAATCTTACAATACTATAAAATGAAATTAAAAAATTATTATAAGTTTAATTGTGGCCGGCTAAATATATTTTTAAAAAATAAAAATATAGAATTCTCTCTTCATCTATAACGAGCCTCAACACATCTACAAGTTCTCAGTTTTTTATACTTCCCATTTTTTATGTGAATAACACTTGCGTTTAACTCCAATTATTTTGAAAAAGTTTAAGATCACATATTATCATATTTTTCATCTATGCCTGAAATTTTACAATAATATATTGCTACAATAATTTAAAATGAAATCAAACAAACTATTATAATTTTAATTGTGGTCTACGAAGAAATACATAAAGAAATGAATTACAAATGCCAAAATAATAGAAGAATATAAACTTTGATATAAACTAAGGAAAAAAAGGATGGAAAAGTAAAAAAAAAAAAATACATAACCAAAACCTTAACGACAAGTTTATTTTTCTCAATAAATAATCATAAATTCATGCTAGAATTATATATAGAGAGAAGAAGAATTAGAAAGGGTGGAGATTGATAAAAGGTTTAACCACACCCATAAATGTCCAAAGATGAGCATGTTTCTAAGATATCATTTTTTGTAATTTAAGATTTCAGAAAAGGGATGGAAGGGAAAAAGAAAAGAAGAAGGGGGAGAGATAAAAGAAAAAAAAAAGAAAATCCACATCATCCAAAAAAACGATAAATTCGTAAAAATTGCCACCTCACTTAGATACATAGAGTAGGGATCAAGATGGTGCATCAGAATATCTCAACTTGGTTCACACATTATTTAACTCCCTTATCATCCCATCCAAAAGTGTCACACCCCACCCCAAATTACCTTACCTAAACCTAGGACGGGTTGTGATGATGGTAGAACCCAACTATATGCAATAGAGCCTACCGTCAACTCTTCTTGAACTTGGAACTTAACTTGTATGAAATACCTTACTTGTAATATCCCGACTTTCTAGGACTTGAACTAGGCTGTCATTGTATGCATATATGCATCACAAACAACTCTTTTTCATAATTTTACTAAAAATTAAAGGAAAATTTATTAAAATAAATATCTTTTGCAAAATCTAAATAATTGAAAAATCTTTGATCGGGGTACCCCTTGTAAAAGTTAATGAAACAAGAAACTGACATAAAACGTCTAATAGTGAGAAAAAAAAAACACACACAAAGATCTGTGTTCAGTTGACAGGACCAAAATTCATAATAAGGAAAACATGATAATTTATGTGGAAGTATCTGGCTACTCCCAATGGCACGGCCAGAGTATTCTTTTGTCATTCGTCGAGGTGTCTGTTCTCTTACCTGGAAAAAAAAATAACATGAAAAGAATGAGTACAAATACTCAGTAAGTAACCCTACTATCGGGGTTAGGCTACGCACTTATACCCAATAAGTGCAACATGCTAATGGGACATGCACAAATACACTAAACTTGGATGCCCATCTAGTGAGTGATTTAACCCATCCTAGCACATTTGGTGGCTTGAAGGCTCACAATCATAGTAGGGCACCTATCGGCACCTAGTAACATAGTAGGAAAACCAATATGGCGACGAGGTCTGGCAGCGTTGGACCTACTGAGTGACGCGATGGGTGGCGACGAAAACCAATGGCGGCGCTCGGCGAGATGGACGATCAACAACAATAGGACACACGGTCGGGAAGAGAAAGAGTGTTGGCTGGAAAGAAGAGGAAAAGAGAGACTTTTTTTCTATTTGCATACACTTCGAGACTTAATTATATATATATAATTACTAATAGGACTTAAAATTCGGGATTGTTGTGCTATTTAATTTATCAATTATGTTATTTTGTAGGTTTCAAGCGCTTAACAGGCAGAACAGGGCGCTATAATAAATTGGTGCTAAAATGGACTGAAACAGAGTTCTATGGCGTCAATCGGGAAAGAGAACTCTAAAATGACCAAAATGCCCCTAAAGTCATGGCGTAGGGCGCTGCCTAGGCGCTGTTGCGACACTTTTTCCTGAGAATTTTTGCTGGTAGAATGTAGCAAGCACCGCGACGTTGCCTTGGAGCGACGCAGCGCTCCAGAAAGACACCGCGTGCAAATGTGCGACAGCTTCGTGGCGCTCTGACGATATTTTAAATAGATTCTTTTCGATTTTTAGGTCACTTTTGACATTCCAGCCGCCCAACACTCGAATTCTCTCTGTTTTTCCTCTTCTTTTCTTCTTTCTTTGCATCAGCTCGAACCTATTAATCGACATGTCTATTATGGGCTAAGGTACACTTTTTCTAGCTTAGGTATTAGGGATTCTTCTTTGTAATCGATGTTCTTAAGAGTTTTGGAACTAAATTCTTTATACGTATGATTTAATTATGAAATTCATTTGGTTATGATCAAATTATGACGCTGGTGTTCGTTTTGATTGTCGCTTTGATTGAATTACGACTCGTGACACTTTTTCGTATGTAGATCATAAGTCTTTCTAGTTGAATGTTCCACTTAATTTTCTTGGTGAGTATTGTTCTAACCAACCTAGGATTAAATCAATAGGACATTTAATCTAGGTATTTCCAGTTGAATGTTCCACTTAATTACCTTCTCTTTTCCCTCTTAAATTCTTTTTTAACACACACACACACACATATATTTCCTTTTTTCTTGCCTCCTTAAATTTTCAAATTTAAATCTCACTACAATCTTTCCAATTTTCCTAAATTGGATTCCAAATTCTCAAATCTACTTCAATTCAAATAAAATCCCACCAACTAACTTATATCCAAATTTTAAAAATCCTAAATACTTAATTTAAATTGGATTATCTTAATCACAAAAAATAAATTCTTACCCTCAAAGCTAGAAATAACTCCCAAATAATTTAAGATAATTAAATTAACCAATTCAAGAATTACACCATTACTAAAACTTCATACTTGGCTACATGTCACAATAAACTGATGAGTCAGGTGGCAGCTTTTTATCTGTTAATTCCCGTTGAAACTCAAGAGTAACTTAGCGGGGGGAAAAGTAAAAAAGGAAAGTAAGAGCTACGAAGCCCAGTGAGTGGTAGATTATAGGAAAATATGTTTTATAGAAACTTTACACATAATAAATAGGGTTGTTTTCAAATATAGCAAAATGAGCCAAAATATTTACAAGTATAGTTTCACTATCTATTAGCGATAGACCACGATAGACTTCTATCACTGGGCAATAGCCCGCAGTAGACTTCTATCACTCAGTGATAGAAGTCTATTACGGTCTATCGATGTCTGACAGTAAAATTTTTCTATATTTGTAAATAGTTTGATATTTTTTCCATTTATAATAATTTCCCAAATGAATAGGGAAACTGAAAACAATAAAACATTTCAACTCATTAACATTTCAAATCAAGATCGTCAAACCATAAATACATACAATTTTTTTAAAAAAAAGTTCTTAAATAGTGACGTTAATTTTGAACACATGATTATCAAATCATATAAATCTATGTTTTAGAAGAGCAAGTTCATAAACCATGCATAACATGAGTTGATAAAATCTGTCACCTAACCTGTATCCATATCTTGGTCATATTGGTGTAGATTAATCTCCATACGTATAGTAGAGCAATATCAAGCCATGTGTGCACGTAGAGTTGCCTCCAAAGGCTAAGCACCCCAATACATAGCACAAAGCCTATATTTCTACTACGATGGGTCCCAAAAGATCTATATTTGTAACATCATCCACACCACAAGCTTAGGATTCAAATTCTAAATTCGGCCCCTTTTGGCCCTAGCAATCCCCTGACAACCTGGTGGTCTATATTATAGAAACAGATTCACATAGCATACGAGCAATCACCATGGGTACCTAGATCTACTGGTTTGAAATCCACTTCGTTTTAAACTCCATTGAAAAAATAGATGTATATATAACTACTCCCACAAGACACACACAATGTCGTAGACAAGTATAACAACAAGAAAATATCAAGAGATGAATAAGCGAGAGAGAAGGCATAGGGATTCCACCTAATTCAGTGTAATCACACCTACGTTTGGGAGGCAATATGCCTAAATGGGAAGAGTTTTACTAGTAGAGTTGAAAAATTACAAAAGAACACTTATCTGATAGTTACATTATCTTGATTCACTAAAACCTAACTTCTAATCAATAGTCTAGGCTCCCTTAAATTTAATGCTTCATCTCGATGGATTGCTTCTTGTTTAGGTCCCCCTAAACTTGATGCCTCATTGCGTGAAGTTTCATCATTTTTTTCATCATAAGTTGAACAATCTATCAACCAACTTAACTCATTGAAGTAACACATTCAACCGTGTACTCTCATACACTCTAATTTTCTAAGGATTACAAGAACGCACATGATTTGATGATTAAAATCACTCTTTTTAATCATCCACTTGACGGCTTAACCTAGATACAAGACACACATAATATATAAACCATAACAAGCAAAAGCATCGCCAAAAAAGAGAATCAACGCAACCACCAAAAACAGCAAACAACCTAAAAAAAAATATACAACAAAAAAGGAAAGAAGAATCTATAGCTAAAGATATACAAATCGTACAGATAACAGAAAAAAGTGCCAGCCATTAACTACAGTTACAAGCTCCCCTTTTTTTTCACTATTGCGATAGTACAATACACGAATTCGAAGATGACGTATGATGCTCTTCTTTTGTGTTTTCATCTTTTAATTTGCAGCCTTTATCATCAAAGTGAAGTATACGTATTACTACTATAAATCTATCATACAACTTTTATCCAAAAATCCAAATTTTTTTAACGAAGCCACGTAGAGATAGAGCTAAAAACTGAGTGGATAAGTTTGAAGTTAAATATCTTGATTGTTTGCTATAAACTTGAAATAAAACAATCCCACAAGTTAAGTACTCAAATCCAACTTTCCATGATATTCTTTAAGTTGTATCAATTTAGTACTCAATTTCATGGCTAATATGAATCTGCCATGCAGTTACTTCGCCAATTTAATACTTACACGTAAACTATAATTTAAAGATATGTCCCCACAACACGTAGCATCTTTAGCGATGAAATAAAAAGTCATTAAATCTTCGTTTCGATTATTAGTCTTTTGATTAATATTACTACCGAAAATTCAAACAATTTTAATAATAATAAATTAGATAAAACTATAATTTTAAAGCTGGTTTGCTCAACAATTATTGGTTCTCATTTTGGTTTTAAAAAATATATTATAAAAAATAGTTATCTAATCAAAGTCTCGTTTGATAACATTTTGTTTTAGTTTTTGAAATTATGTTTGTTTTAGCTCACAAGTTTCATACGTCTTCGCATTGTTTTAAAAGAAAGATTTGAAATCTTAGTCAATTTGATTAGATTATCCAAGAGTTAATAAAAAAAAAAAATTAAGAATATGAACACAATGTTATCTATAATTAAATGTACGTGTAACAACCAAAACTTACCAAAACTTGTTATTTACTTATTCAAAGATTATTTATTTTGCCAAAAAGTTGAATTTTTTGTAACTTGAGCCACGCTTTTAAAAATTAAAATTGTATTAGATATAATTTGAAAATTTTAGAGATTAAAACTTTTTCTAATCTATTTTGCTTTCGCATACATCTTTTATGTCCATCTATGTTGATTATTTCTATAGTGCCAATCCAATCTAAGTCCCTTTTTTGAATTCTTTCTCTTATTTTAATATAATTTATTATTATTAGAATATTTTCTCTATTATATTTTGTTAGCTTTATATAGTTAAATATAACTTATTTCATTCAAATTGTTATTTCCATTTGTTTTTATTCATTTATAATTGTTTTGCTTTCTCCATTCTATTTTTTAACTGATAAGGTAATTGTGCACTTAATAATATTTAAAGACGGTTGGAAATGGGAGGTGATGAATAAAGAAGCTAGAAAGAAGCCTAGATATATATATATTTCTTAATCTTTGATTTTGAGTGAAAAATTGTGACAACCCAAATTATTGAGCTAAATTCTCCTATTAAGTTAATTTAAGTCATCTTGCATCATTTGGAATTAATTGGAAGTTGAGAAATTTAATTTTTGGTAGTAAAAAAAAATTTTAATTAAGGAATTAAGTTTTAAAATTTGTATTTGTAGTGGTTGGTAAGATTTTAATTGTATTTAAAGAAAAATTTGAAAGTTTCAAGAAATGAGTTAAGTATAAAATATATAGGGAAAGAATATTTATGTAGACGTTATTTTGGTGGGAGAAATTAAGTAGGGAAGATTTTATTTTATTGAGGAAAAGGGGGAATTAATAAGGTTTAATAGGGGGAAAAGATTAGGGTTATTATAAGGAGCCTCCTTGGGTTTTGTGTGCAAAGAAAAAAAAAAAAAAAAGAGAAAAAGGGCAAAAGTGAAACCCTCCCTCTCCCTCTCAGCCGCCGCCGCACACACTCTCTCTCCCGATTACCTCTTCTCAGCCACTATTTTCGCCTCCTTTTTCCGTCTGCCTCTCGCTCGGTCACCACTCACCCTCACCGGATTCTTTTTCCCAGAGTCGCACTCTATCTTTCCCTCTCCCTCTGTTTCCCGCTGTCTCTCTCTCAGTCGCTGCTCGCCTTCACAGATTCTCTTTTTCCCGAAGTCGCTCTTGCTAAAACTCTCGCTCTCGCTCAAAATCTCGCTCTCGGCTACGACTAATTGCTCGCCTGACCGTCAGTCGCTGGATCGATATTTCCTAGATGAGTATCTCGAACCCGAGTAGGATAGTGGCATAGTTCGGTAAATCTTTGGGAATATGAATTAATTGGTAAATCTTGATAGGTGGTCGGCGATTACTTTGGTTCGTAGGATTGGAGGAAACTACGAGTTTAGCAATGTTTGGGTAAGGACTCTCTCGAATGAACTTTGAATTTACTTATGACGGATTAGGCTTGATGAGTAACTTAAGTTAGGGGAATTGTACTCCCAGTTTATTCAGAAATTGTGCGAGAGTTTGCGGTGTGGTTAGCATTATGGATCTACACTCAGGTAAGTAATCTTACTACCTGAACCGCCTTCGGGCCATATGTTTAGTTGCCATGATGTAGTAGGCTCCTAGAGCTACTTTTGAGATACTTTGCCTGTATGCGATTTCCATGTCTTAAAGTTATATGTGCCCGTTAGTGTATAAACCTATGTTGTAAAACGATTATGAACTTTATTGATAGCGTATGAATCCATGTCATGGAATGATTATGAACTTTATTGATCGTGTATGATAAGTAGTGGTTACTCCCCTACGTTGGTTGGGTGTCCACCAGAGGTTGTGTTCCTTCGAGATCACCAGAGGATGTGGTCCTTCGGGATCACCAGAGGATGTGGTCCTTCGGGATCACGAAAGGATGTGTTCCTTCGGGTCCACCAGAGGTTGTGTTCCTTCGGTTCACCAAAGGTTGTGTCTTTCGGGTACACCAGAGGTTTGTGTTCCTTTGGGATCACCAGAGGTAAATGTCTCCTTTGGGACTCACTAGAGGTTTGTGGGCATCCATGACCAACGGTGGGGCGGGTCTAACCATTCCTTTATAGAAGTATGATGTATGATAGATATGCATGTCTCACATGTTTGACGCAGTTAATGGACATAGGTGCCTAACCCGACCCTGGTAGTAGGGTTACTTACTGAGTAATATAATTACTCATCCTTTTCTCTTATATATTTTTCAGTTAAAGGAAGAAATGTGCTGGCGAATGACAAAAAGAATCCTTGATGGCATCACGGGACCCGTAGCAGCTTCCGCATAGTTTTTCATGTTTTGTATTGGATTTTTTGTCCAAGCTATCTAGCCATGTTTTGAGACTCGTCTTTCTTATTTATTTATGTTAGTTTTCATTCATGAAGTTTCTTTTTATTGTTTCCTTAGGGGTACCCCGAACCAAGATTTTATTTATTTGTTATTTCACTGATTTCTTGAATGAAAACAAGTGGTAATTTCATGAAAAACATGGGTTCTTCTTTACCATTTTGCATAGTGTCATTTTTCGAACTTTTGCATGCATTGGGTAATGGTTCGATTAGATAGTTGTTAGTCGAGTCATTACAAAAATTACATGTCAATTTTTCTTGAGTTATATTTACTTTAACGAAGTCGAGATATTCTAAATGTTCATCATCATTTTTGTTTCTTTTTGAACAAAAGGCTTCTTTTATTTTGCCTCATGTCTTTTGCATTCATGATATAAAATACAAAGAATAAATAGGCCAAGTTATTAAAAACCACCATGGATTTTCACTTTTACCGTTTGCAGATCAATTATTGCTAGGGCAAGGGCCTCCCAAATGCAAATTCTAACAAATTTGGAGTTCTATAATGTTGAAGAATTCAAATCTGTCCCATAGTTTGTTCTCTTTTTCTTTTCTTGCCTATAAGTAGCTTTTTTCAACAGCTTTGTTTCTATTATCCCATTTGTGACCTTTAGAAACTTTAATTTCCAACTGGCTTCCCTTGTATGGAGAGACAAATACAAAGAGAGGTTTATGGGCTTCCTTATAACCATTTAGGATACATTTGTTGAAACTAATTTAATAATTAATTCACATATTTGGCCAACAACTCAAATAACAATTATATTTGAATGGTTTAATAAGGAGTTGTTTTCAAATATAGCAGATTGAGTCAACTTATTTATAAATATAGCGGAATATCAATGTCTATCAGTGATAGATATTAATAAACTACTATCATTTAGACATGGATAAATATAGCAAAATGTTACTGTCTATCAATAGTGATAGACAGTAACATTTTGCTATATTTGAAAATATTTTCAGCAGTTTAGTCATTTTAAAACAATTACCCTTTAATAAACATATTTGGTGGTACTCGTAATATATTTTTATTTATTGGAATATAAGTTGAAATAGGAAAATCTCATGAAACTTAGATTTAGTATACAATCTAAATTTTGTTTTGTTTTGTTTTTTTTAATTACATATTCACTTAGGGCAACTTTGGGAGTGATTCTAAAATGTACAAAATCACTTTTACCATTCAAGATCATTGTGAAACATGTTTTGAATCGTTCAAAATTAATTTTGAAGTTATGAAAATTACATTTAAAATGTAAAATTTAATATTTTGAGTGATTAAAAACGTGCTTGAGAGATTTAAAAAAAATGATTAAAGTGATTTTGACAATTTTAATATCGCTTTCAAACATGCAGTTAAGTTATGAATTCAACGAATACTTGTTGTCATATTTGTTTTATAGAACTGCTTTTTAATTCTACAATCTCAATAGTGAAAATTTTGATACACAACTTTCTAATGATCTTTCCTAGAGCTAAATTAAAAGTTTAATTCTTCGAGAAAATTTGTGAGTTCTAAGAAATATAAAACCAATTCCTTTGTATTTATTAAGTTTAAAGTACATTTGGATTGGCTTGAAGAAAAAATATTTTTTAAAAAATTTATTTTTATTTAATTATTTTTCTTATAAAAATAGATTAAAATGTACTTGAAAAGTTATTTTGAGTGGTAGCCATACAATCCAATTTCTTTCAAAATGGCTGATTTTTTAAATTAAACACTTGAAAATATATTTCAAACACATCCTTAATTTGGTACAACAATTTTATTTTTATTATTAAAAATTTTTAATTCACTTTTGGTTAGATTAAGTGAACGAATTCTGTAGAAATTGGACAGAGTACATTTTATTCAAACCTGTCAATTCGATTTATTCAAGAAAATTTATTTAAAAATTAGGTAATATGAAAAAAAAAAAAACTATAGAGATGGTAAAGAAAATTTGAAGCCACAAAAAAAATATTTTTGAAAGGATGGTTTTCCTATATAGCAAAATGAGTTAAACTATTTACAAATATAGAAAAGTTTTACTATCTATCAGGGAGACCGCGAGACCGTGATAAGTCTATACACAGTGAAACTTTTCTATATTTATAAATTATTTGATAATTTTTCTATTTATAATAATTTTTTTTTCCATATTTCATTTTTGTCTTACATCTTTTTCTTTTGCATTGGCATATTGAGCACGCATTTAAGCCATTTTATATGTCATTTTAATACATTTGAAACATGCTAGAATTTAATGAGGTATGAAATTTGTTCACTAAACCATTCATTTAGCTTCACTTTAATATTTTACAACGATGACATTTACATAATAATATAAATGAGTTGAATTTAAGTCAACATCATTTAAAACAAATGACTCAAATAAGAAATAATATTAGGGGTAGCTGTTTTAAATGACAAAATTGTTGAAAATATTTTCAAATATAGCAAAATGTCACTATGTATCAGTGATAGACAATGATAGACACTGATAGAAATCTATCGGTGTCTATCACTAATCGACAACGATAGATGATAGTAGTCTATTAGGATCTATCCCTATCTATCATTGATAGCTAGTGAAATATTTTGCTATATTTCTAAATATTTTGGCCCATTTTGCTAGATTTGAAAACATCCCATAATATTGCATATTAAATTTGAGCAACACTCGAAGGATAGAAACAATAATTGTATAATAATTGTTGTTAATTTTGCATTGCGGAGCTTATTTGTATTTGAAAATGTAAATTTTATATATTTTAATGAATTTTATATATTTTTTATTTGTACATAATTAAGTTATATTTAAACTATAAAAGAAGGAAAAATGTAAGGGGAAAATACAAGAAATGATTAATAAGACATAGTTATCAAAAAAAATTTCTTTTTATTTTTTTTTCCAAGAAACAAAAAATTGAAATAGTTATTAAACATATTTATATATTTCTAGTTTTTAGAAAACAGAAAACGAGAAATGGGAAATAAGAAACAGAAACGTTATCAAACGGGACCTAACTAACCCATTTTTGCTATCCAAGAGTATAACTCAATGATAATTGTATTGCCCTAAGCCTAAGATTGGGAAAAGTTGTCTCCACAAACCAACATGGGTCCTTTCAACATACTTTGTTCTCACTCATATCCTTCCTAGGAAAATTTCCAAGAGGTCACCTGACATAAATTTGCTCCAAGCAAAGCATACTTTTGAGTTCCTATAATTGTGCCACCAAAAAGGAAGGTGCACCTTGTTGGTATTGGTAGTAACTTTCAATTCTATTAAATTCTTCTCAACCATACTTTCATACCCTCAAGATCCTTCTCATTCGAATGTGATCTTGGTTCATTTATGTCCCTCCTCTATCTTCGGATCATTGCATTTATAGCACTAAAAATATGATATCTTACTAGGCTTAGTTTGGGATTGTTCTTGTATTCTACCTGTTTATTTGATTGTTTTATAGGTTTCAAACACCTAATAGGTAGAACAGGGCATTAGCGATAAAATGGAGCTAAAATGGACCAAAACAAAGCTTAATTACATCAACCGAGAGAGAAGAAGGCAAAAATTACCGTATTGCCCCTGTAAAGATAGCACCGCAGCGCCGTTCACAAAGTCGTAAGTTTAGGAGAAATACACACAGCATCGCAATGCTGCCTTTGAACGCCATAGCGCTCCCAAGATGAAACATGGAAGATTTCGCGACAGCACCGCAACGCTCCGACCTTTTATGAATAGAAATTTCCAATTTTTAGGTTAATTCATCTGCCACCAGTCAACTCCAACTCGATTTTCTCCACTTTTCCTCTCTTTTTCCATCTATTCATGTACCAAAACTCCTCTCTAGCTTTTAGGACCAATTGAAGGCCCCGGTCTAAGGTATCTCATTCTAGCTTGGGTTTTAGGAATTTTCTTCTACTTTGATGTACTTATGAGTTTTTTAATCGAATTCTATTGTATGCGTCGATTCAGTTATGAGTTTTATTGTATTACAATCATTTTATTGGGCACTTGTAATTACTATGATCACTGCTTTAGATTAATATGCAATTTGTGACACTTGATTGTATGTTGATCCATAGGAAGCGATAGGTTAGATTAGCTTGTGAATCTAATAAGATAAGTATTGTTCTAATCAATATAGGATCTGTAATGCCTCGACAATAGGATTTGGAATCAGAATTTGGCACTTGATGCCCGAGACATTATAGATTAGAAAGTAGTCTGCTCTTTGTTGTAAGGGTTGTTCGTTATTCTATGTGTGCGGCTGAGTGATTTATTTACTCAAAGGAGTCTTGTAAAAGATTAGTAATAGGATCTCGCATTTAAAGAGTCTAAGCAAACTTGTTGGAGGGATGTTTTGAACATGAGATGAAAAGAGTGACAATGCATTGAGAGGAGTCTCAAGTTTATGGAGACCCTTAACGTTTAGTGCATTAAGAGAGGGAGTCTCAAGTTTAGGGGGAGCCTAAACACTTCATTAGGAGTAAACTCGTTGAGAATTACAGTAGTGTGTACTATCACGTAAGTATTATTTTGTAATCGCTTAACTCTATTAGTGAAATTCTTTTCATCCGACATATACTACCCCAGATGTAGGTGTAATCGCTTAACTCAATTTTTGTGTGTTATTCTTCTTTTCTTTACTATTTGATTTCCTATCTCATATTTTGTTTATGACATTGTATTTGGCTTCTGTAGTCATTCTTTAAATTCACCTAAAATTTACCAAGTTTCCTAAGTTTTACCAAGTTTCCAATAACATTTATAAAGCTAAATACAAGTTTCTTCAATATAATTTTTGAGTTTTGACAAATTTATCCAAATGTGTCAATCTTTTATATTAATTGCGCAAAAAATTAATTTTTCTTGAAATTACTCTCTCTCTTTATTTATGCTTTCTTTTTGAAATAAAAGTCTTGGTGTGTGTGTGTGTATATGAAATGTCTTCTTTTCCTATGCTTCATTTCTTTGACTTTTATCCATTATCATTATATCTACTTCATAATTTCGGTCTCCCAATTATATTGGTCTCTTTTTTTTCCAATAAGAAACGAAATGTGCACAAACCGACAGTGTATATCAAAAACAAATTAAAAAAAAAAAAAATCTAATATGAAAAAAACAGGCTAATAAGACAATAAAACAGCCTTGGCCATCGGGGTTTTAAGCTCACGGGTTGCCAGAAGCCCAGGACAAACAACTTAAGATTTTTCCAACAAAAAAAAAATAAATAAATAAAAATAAAGAAAAAAAAAAGACCGATATTGAAGAAGACTAAAATATATCCAAACTAAAATTACTCTTCTAGTTCTTGAATTTTGAAGAATATGTATGTTTGATATACCTACGAAATTTTGACAAGGTATACTTTTGTCATCGAATTTTTAAGAATATTTGTAATTTTTTCCTTGAGTTGAGTTTTATTTATTTTTTTTTTTTATTTTTAAAAGCCCAGCACATGAATTTGTTCTTATTACTTCAAATTATAAAATAATTTTAAGAAATTACCTTTCTCTACAAAATTACTTTTCAAATTTAGTTTTCTAATTAAAAATGTCATATAATTATTTAAAATAATAATTAAAAAAATTACTTTAGGGAGCTTTTAAATATATATTCTTAAAAACTTGGACACTATAAAGACACATTTTATTTAAAAAATTCGAAAACTAAAAAAGTATGTTTTGAAAACTTAGGAACGAAGCACACATATTATTCAAAATTCTAGTGGAAACTTGGTAAAACTTAGGAAACTTGGTAAAACTTAATATAAAACACACATATATTATTCAAAGTATGTTTTCTTTGGGTTAATTCCAAGAATAATATGGTTTTTAAAACACAATTGACAAAAATGGGTTAGTGATAATTTTCTAAAAAAAAGTAAATGTTATAAAAACAAATCCATGATTTAGGGTTTAATTAGAAACTATTGACAAATTGGGGTGAAAAAATTTGTGTATCGAGTACACAATTTTCCTAATTTACCTACCTTATGCCACAAAAGTGAAGGATTTATTTTTAAACCTTGTCAAAGAGGGGAAAAAAACTTTCGTTCTATTAGTCTTTCCTAATTCTTGACATAACATCTTTTAGCAATTAGTAATTGTCTTTCTACTTTTAATTTTCTAAACTTAGTATTTTATTTTTAATAAATCTTAAATTTAGGCTTCGTTTGTGATTGCTATAGCTTTTAAAAGAATGGTAAGACAACTATCATTTTTGTAAAATTAGCTTTAATATAAAATGTATTAGTGTTTGGCAAATTTTAGCTTCATACTTAAACAAGTTGGTTACATGTGTTTGATACATAAATACTAAGATACAATAATAACTAACATGGACCTCATATTATTTTTTTTTATATAATTTATAATATTAAATAATGCTTAAAAATAGTATATAAAATAGATTTATATAATGCTTAAAAATAGTATATAAAATAAATCTTACTTTTAAATGATAAACTAAAAATTAAATTTTATTAAACAAATGCATAAGCTTTTAGGAGAATTAGAAGCTAGGAAAGAACTGATTTTAAAAAAGATGTGAAATGAAAGTGGAATTTAGAAGTGATTTTAGTGGATTTAACGATCATAATTTATTTTACCATACACAAAAAAAGGTTAAGATTCTCTGATAACCACTCGTATTTCTCCCAAAATCAACCCCAAACGCATCCTTAATCCTCTGAAGTTAATTTTCATCTAAATTTAATTTGTTGAATTACATAATAATTTTGATACTATGTAAATTTATTTTACAATTTATAAAATACATGCGATAGGGACTACTAAAATATTTTTTTTAAAAAAAAAATCAACAATAAACTAACGATTACGACGGATTTTTAAGATTATTGAAAGACTTTTATCGCTCAAGTGATGGAAGCTTATCACAGTCTATTGCTGATAAACAGTGAAATTTCTATATATTTAAGTAGTTTGATATTTTTTCTATTTATAATAATTTTTCTATTATTTTTTTTTAGAAAAAGGGCGAAAAAACTAATTTGAAAATTTATTGAAAATAAAAGGTAAAAATTCAACCATGGCATTTTAAACCTGTATTTTATTTATAGGAATACAATTCCAAGAATAAAATTTTAATAAACTATAATAAATAAATTTGAAATTAAGATAAGGGCCTCTATTTGAAAAAAAAATTGTGGAAAGACCCAACTAATTTTTTTTGTTTGCCTATATTTAGTCTTCTATATTCTCAATTAAGAGCAAAAATGGTTTGCCTATAAGTCAAGTTGCTTAGTTTGAGAATAATCAAAAACCACGTTTATTAGTAATCCTCTAAGATTATATATGTTTAATTATCTCCCTGTTTATGTATATTTGAAAAGGAAATATATCAACATAAAAAAAAAATGAAAAGCAGTGGAATCCTTCATTAAAGCAGAAGGATATTCTTTCCGAATAACAATCCAACCCAAAAAAAAAAAAAAAAAAAAAAAAAAAGTCTTTCATCAAAAATGCTCGAAAGTCAGGAGAAAAAAAGGATTCAATGAGAAATTTTATTTGAAAAAATCAAATATATTAACTTAAAGCTCAATCCCAACTTTTCCTAATGATGTTCTTAAAAGCCAAGTTACAAGTTTGATTCTTAAGAAAATTTGTGAGTTATGAAAGATTTATTCAAACATCTATCCCCTTAAGTTTTGGGTTTAACTTTTCAAGTGTTTAATTTTGAAAATAATATATTTTGAAAAAAATTGAAGTGTTTGGTAACCACTCAAAATAGCATTTGAAACACTTTCATGGTATAACTATCATGGATTAGCCTAGTGGTTTGAGAACCTCAAATAATGGTCAAAAAGTTATAAGGGGTCATTGGTTCAATTCATGGGGTCACCTACCTATTGGTTTCCTTAAAACCCAAATTGGAGTTCTCATTCAGGATATTAGATTTTGTTGGAAATGTTGTTAATTTGACTCATTTTTTGTTATATCCCTATAAAGGAGAACAAAATTATTTATGTTATATCAGCTTTGGCATTCTCTCTATTACAATTGTGGTTTGGTTGTTCATATTTTCTTTTATCTTGATTGTCTCTTCATCTATCATTGACTTCTTGCGCGCCGTCTTTAGTAGATATTCTTTCCTTATATGGTTGTTGGTGATTAGTTAATGGCAGTTGTATCTTGCCTTTTTTGGTTTGGATTTGTTTCCATATTGGCGGTATAAATATTATTGTTGTTTGTTGGTTTTAGGGCATGCTGTGACATCCTAACCTTTGACCTAGTTGCTTAAGTGACATAAAGATAGGACACTTGGGAAAAGAGTGTAAACTTGGATCACAAGCCTGTAGAGTTAGAAAAATTTTGAGGCAGAAAATCTGGACTTCTGGAGTTAGCCTGATTTTGGTCAGTTTAGAGGGTACTATGCGTTAAGATGAAGAAAAGGAAGAAAAGTGTTTGTGTCAACTCGAGTTTAAGGTTGAGGATAAGTCATAGGTGAGTTTGGAAGAAAACCATGTCAAGTGATTTTCAAGTATTGGATGGCAAGGTGGCCTATGAGCTAAGGAAATCTTCTAAGTGTCACAACTATACTTGAAGAGCTCAACTATGCTATAAGAATTCAAGGTTTGGACGCATAGCTTGGAGAAAAAGAGAGAAGATCTCACTAAGTGTTAAAGAAGGAAGAGTTGGAAGCATAGTTGGAATCTGGTTATGAGTTGGACACATACTTGGGGGGAGAACCACCATGTTGGATGCATGGTTGGTGAAGTGTAGACACATGGTGACTATTTTTTGGAGGAAATTGGTTAAGAGTTGAAGTGTTGGAAGGAAACCTAGGTCTTGGAAAAGAGGGAGAAACGCATAGGGGAAAGTTGAAGAAGGAACCTTATTCTACCTAGGGTTGGACACATAGGTTATTCTTCTAGGAAGAATTGACTAAGTGTAGGAACCTCGGGACAAGTTGGACGCATACTTCCTAGAGAAGGAGATTTTGGCTAAGTGTTGAACAAGGTTGGACGCATAGAAGGGAGTGTTGGATGCATTGGAGGATTTTTGCAAGAAAATTTGACTAAGTATAGAAAGGTGGGAAGAAGAAAAGAGAGCAAAAAAAGCCAAATCCCGAAAGCATCACCATGAACTCATGGTTGGGGGAAGTTGGATGCATGGTCCCTATCCCAGGACTAGGTTGGACACATGGTTGGTACTTTTGGTGATAAGTGGCTTCGTTTGAACATAACACTTCATAAGTAGAAGGTGTCGGGATGCATGATAATAACACATGCAAGGAACCACTTGGGTGGACGCATGAACACTTCCCATGCATGTGGGAATATAGATGTCAACCTTGGAAGCAAAGGTTGGATAACAAGGCTTGCCATCCAACTTCTATAAATAGGGCCAAAGGGTAGAAGAGCTCTCAGACCATCACAAGCACCCAATTTTCACTAGAGAAAGGAAAGAAGGAAGGTTGCGTTCATAAACTATCCCAAGCATCCAAGAAAGGTTGCCCTACGTCTAACTAAGTTGTTTAAGGTGAAAAAGTGTTGCCCCGCGTCCAGACTGTGCAGCCCTGCATCCAAGGGAAGAATTTTAGGCGTCCAAGAAGCTGTTTTAGGGTTTCTGAGGTTTCTTAGTTGCTGTGGTCTCAGTCCTAGAAGCTCTGGACAAGTTAAGAAGGTTCAGAAACCAAAGAGAAAGAAGAAACCCTAAAGTTTGGAAGTTACTTTCATAGTAAGTGATTGATTTCCTTACGTGAGAGAACCAAATTATATTTCTCATAAATACTTATAATACAACGCTTATGAGCTTATATTTGATAGTATGATTATGAGATATTATTAATGTGCGTACAATGGTCAAATAACGAATAGTATATAGTATATCGTATATCGAGCTTGTTGAATAATAGGTTTTAAATCTGATGCTAAAGGATTATACGAAGGCGTCGATGATTAGATTGTATTCTAATGCCGAAGAACCTCGAGAAGGCATTGATGTTGACAATCAACATTGGGACTGGGATTCGACACCACATAGGATGGTCAGAGGGTTAGGTGAACCTAGTTTCTTAGCTTGTGGCGGGATTTCCTCGTGGGATGGTCAGGGGGCAACTGAAGCCTAGTTCCTAAGCTTACGAGAAGTATTGAGAGGATGGTCAGGGGGCCGAGGGGCCTAGCTCCTAAACCTCAAAGGTAAGACTATGTGTACATAGGGGACATACGAATGCATAAACGATGAGATTAGTTGAGTTGGGTTGGCCAGCGGAAAAACCAGTCAAAATTGCTGAGCCGTGTGAGCCAGCAGGATTAGCAGAGGTGATGCTGTGTCAAAGGTGCCAGCAAGAAAATAGATTCAGAAAATGGCCTTATGAGGGAGGTTTGAGTAAAGCTCGATATAGTTGTAGATGTGCTTATGTATGATTCGTATTATGGTTATCATGATTATTATCTACTGAAAGGGTTGATTGAACCCTAGTTTATTCGATCACTCACTAGGCTTCGTGTAACGACCCAACTTACTCAACCTAATCGGACCATTACCCAATGCATGCAAAATTCAAGAAAGACACTAAGCTGACTAACAATGCTTTTTACGGAAATTTTCTATTTTATTAATTCAAGAAAACAATGCAAAACATATATGTAAAAGAAATTCTGGTTCGGGGTACCCCTAATAAAATCAATAAAAATCATGAAAAGAAATCCACATATCGAATAAAATATGAGTCTCAAAACCAATATTGGACACTTAGACAAAATTCAGAAAAAAAAAAAAAACATGAAATACTAAGCGGAAGCTACTACGGGTCCCGTGATGTCATCAAGGATTCTTCTTGTCATTCGCCATCACGTTCTCGAATTTTCCGTAAAAAGCATTGTTAGTCAGCTTAGTGTCTTTCTTGAATTTTTCATGCATTGGGTAATGGTTCGATTAGGTTGAGTAAGTCGGGTCGTTACACTTCGTGAAGCTCATTCTTTTCTTATGTTTTTCCTTCTAGGTAGCATCTGAGTTTCTGTTGATGTATGAAGTCAAGGTCTAACGAGAAATAATGTGCACTTAGTTGTAGATGGCAGTTTAAATTAAAATCTAGAATCATGCCTCCTGTAAACAAATTTGATAACAGTTGTAATAATAAATTATGCATGTTATATATGAATTAGTTTTCTTTCTCTCTGTCTAAGTTGCACAGGTTAGGTTTGAAAAGGGGTAAAGGTTTGACAGTAGATGTCGCAAGAGGGTCGGCATCTATTGTCCTCATGCCCCATCTCGGGCTACAGAGAGGGGTGGCTCGGAGAAAGGTGTGACACAAGCTGTTACTTTTTTAGATCATTGTAAAAGTACAGATGGGGTGTGGCTGCTTGATTGTAGTCTGGGTAGTGCTTGTGGTTTTCGTCCTTGATGATTGAACTATGCCAGTGACATCCATACTAACATGAGAAGGTTTTCTGAAGTTGAATGGTAATTCAACTTAGTGAGGAAAAGAGAGTGAGAAAGTCTTTGTACTGTGGCGATAGATTAAGGGTGAGCCTCCATTCTTATTTCATTCGTAAGGAGCTTGATATTTAGGCAGGGGAGCCTAAATTACTCTCTAGTAATTAACTTATCTCATTCTAGTTGAGTGTTGTATAAGCTTAGTGTGTTTGTGTAAACATTGATCGTTACTAGTGAAATTCTTTTCATTTAGGCATATAGCTTCCCAGACGTAGGTGTGGTTACACCGAACCAAATTACCAATTTCTTGTGTTTTCTTCATACTCTCTCTCTCATGACACTTGTTTTTACTATTATAACATTGTTTACGTCTAGTGGTACTATGTGTGATCTGTCATTCTTCACTCTCTTAGATGTTCTTTCATTTGGGAAAGATGTTTTCCATTTTCGTTGTCCATTTTCAAGGAAAATGTTTGATAACCATTCTTGTGTTTTTATTTCTGAATTTTAAAGAGTGGTTTTTTTTTTTTTTTTAAATGGATCAAATTTGAAAAACTACTACAAAAATTAGTTTCTCTTGTTCTTTTTCTATTTTGATTGTTACAAAAATTATTAAGTAACAAAGTTGGTTGTTGGCCATAGAGATGCCTTTCCTTATCTTTGATATAGCATGGATCTAGAATTTCAAGTGAAAGGGCACAAATATGTATGAATTAGAAGTTGGAAAATTATTATAAATAGAAAAAATATAAAACTATTTACAAATATAACAAAATTTCACTTTCTATTTGTAATAGACAATGGTAGACCCTGATAGACATGTATCCCTCATAGATGTCTATCTGGGTCTATCGCAGTCTATCACAGATAAAAAGAAAACTTTTGTTATATTTGTAATTATTTTCAACCATTTTTCTATTTTTGAAAACATCCCTTAGAAGTTTAGTCCATGAACTTCGATTTTCGTGTTTAATAAATTCCCAAACTATTAACTTTGCATCTAATACGACTCTTAGATATTTGGAAATGTTAAAAATTAAATGTTATAGTAGACATTAAATTTAATTTTGTGCTTAATAGGTACGATTAGACATATTTTTAAATTTAATGTATGAATTAACTACAAAATTTAAAATGGAAGGTTCAAATAGACAACTTTTTTTTTTTTTTTTTTGTCTTATACAACTACTTTTTAAATATTTTTAATATTTCTGAGATCAATTAGATATAAATTTGAAATAACCTTTAGATTTATTAGACATTTTTAAAGGAGTAGGGTCAAAATTGAAAGTTAGATTTAGTAGTCACAATTTTCGAAATTTAGGGACTGAACTTGCAATTTAATTGTCATATAAATGTAATTTTAAATGCTCTAATATAAAATATATTTATTAAGTATAACTAATTATAAAATTATTATAAACATTTGTAGAATTATTCACCGAGATACATAAGCAATATAAGCATGTTGTAACCTTAGATAAAAGTGACGATTTACCCTCCTAATGCTACTATGTTATCGGAAGCCAACGGGTTTCTTACTACGTTATCGGAGGCTGACGGGTTTCCTACTACATTATAGGAAACCTACGGGTTTCCTACTATGTTACCGGAGACTTACAAATTTCCTACTATGTTATCGGGTGCCGACGGGTGCCCTACTACGTTTGTGAGCCTTCAGGCCACCAGATGTGTGTTAGGATGGGTTAAATCACTCACTAGATAGATCAAGGATTAATATATTTATGTATGTTCCACTAGCATGTTGCACCTTTTGGATATGGGAGCTTAGCTTGACCCCAGTAGTGGGGTTACTTACTCTTTCTCGATTGATGCAATTTGGTCTTTTTGGCTTTCTCTTTCCCGGTTGATGTAATCGAACTCCATTTTGGTCCGTTTTAGCTCCAATTCATTGCTAGCGCCCGATTTTACTCATTAGGTGCTCGAAACCTATAAAATAGCCAAATAAACATGTACAAATCTAGGGACAACCTCAAATTAAGCGGATCTAGATACAAATCTAGGGACAACCTCAAATTAAGCAGATCTAGATAGCATATTTTCAGTGCTATCAACACCCCCAACTTAATTCTTGATCGTTATCAAGCAAGGTAAAATAAAACACACATTCACACAAAAGTCATGCTCACTCAATTATGTAAGGTTCGTTACTCAAGTCTCAATAGTCTCCTAGAATTTGACTTCCACCAACAATGAAATCAATTCATAATTAGTCATTAAAGCACAATTTAAAACTAATTCTAGACCTATTCATGCAAGTGTGAGTTCAAAGCCCTTCTAATTGAGCCCTAGCACCTCGGAATGACATTAAATTACTCTCAATTTTTTTTCTCCCAACACCGGCTCATGCATGAACCATTAAGTGCCAAAAAAAAAAAATCAAAGTGACAATATATCAATTGAGGTGCCTGAAATTAAACTTCTAGGGTCCTAAACTTGCATTCATTTTATCTAGGGTTATTAGCTTTCACACATTTATTGTAGGAAACTATACTCACTCTTTTCTCACGAGTGTCCTAATTAATCACAGCAAAGGCAGGTCTTTCTATCCCTAGTCATGCATATCATTACAAGTTCATTTTTCATTTACTCTTTTTCATAATATTTTCTTTTCAGCTCAAGATTTTATCTGCAGAATTTTTTTTAATAGGCATATACATCATTTTTCTCATACTTAGTATTACATTACAACTTATCATACAAGACACTATCAAATCAATTGGGCCTATCGAGGTGACATAAGAAATACAAGCTAAGTAATACAATTATAAGCATGCGAGTCTGATGTAAGTTGTAAGTTGTAAGTGCATGGGTCAAGTTATAATATAAGACGATTTAAGTTCGAATATTGTTCCACTGGGGATCCAATTGAGAGTTCAAATTACTTATCTATTATAGAGTTAAATCAATTTTATTTGAGGATTCGAATTCGAGTTTGGTTAGAGAAAACAATTAAGAAAGGAAGTAAAGTTGAAAACCAAGAGTCAAAGAGTGTTCTAGGGTATTGAATCCTTATTTAATCTATTATGCAACATTATAGGGTTCATGGAATTACTTGTATATCATATGCTTAAGTCTAGCACATAAATCCGGGTTATTTTCATAAAAAAACAACAATTTCTCATGCAACTTAATTGATTACTAATTTCTTGAAACCAAATTAAATCACATCGCATTAAGATTAGCCTTTAGCAACTTTCATTATTAACCTAACTATTTCCATGAGAGATTAATAACAATTCATTACTATAGATTCGATTAGACATGCAATTCAATTAAATATCTAACCCATCAAATATTCATGGCGAATCAATAAGAATTAAGCACAATAACAATGAAAAGCATAATTTTTACAACAATTCATGAAAAGTCTACAATATTAGCATAACTTCATAAATAATTCATCAATACTCTCAAAACTAAACAGTTTAGCCACTCATAGCTTTAAACAACATATCAAGACAAATCTCAGCATAGAAAGAGTATAAAGAAAGGAAAACTCTACTGTTAACAAGCCTTTGATTGAGAAGGAACCGCCAAGACTTCCTTGATCTTCACGTTGGAACTTGAACGACCACCAAACTCTCTCTCAAACACTTTTCTCTCTTCTTTGCAGCAAACTCCCACTTTGAGGCTCTCGATTTCATGATTAGGGTTGCTAGGAACCTCTCAATTTATAGAATTGGCCACCCAAAATCTTTTCCAAATTTGTAGATTTTTCAAAATAGGAAAGTTGGTGTCGAGCGCAGCGACGCTGTCCATCATAAAAGGCAGTTCTTTCTACCCCTAGTCCTAATTATCAAATTAACCAATTGAATTAGATGATATGCATCCTAACTAGTTGGTCAACTGTGTTAAGATTAAGGAATCCACTAAGATGAATTATTAAAAGGAAATGTCTAATTAGCCATTCAATACAATTCTCCTCTATGTCAATTGGACAATATTCGTTGATGTAGTTTAACAACTCACAAGCCGATTTAACCTATTGCCACATTGGATTATCATGCAAGTTGATGCCACATTTAACAAATTAAACCATGGCGATTGAATACAACTCGTATGCAGAAATATAATCAAATTTCGTTATAATTTGAGAAGAATCGAGATGCAACATAAGAATATAACAGTAATTGATCTAAACCTAACAAGTGCACAAAATTGGGGAAACACTCTGAAAGCCTAAGCTAGAAACTGTACCTTTAGCCCATAATCTACATAATGAGCATAAAAAATAGAGTTTGGATACAAGAATTGATCAAAGAAAAGAAGAAAATAGAGAGAAAATGAACGAGGAGTCGACTGGTGGCTGAATGACCTAAAAAATCGAAGGAATTTTTTTATAATGCAGTCAGAGCGCCTCAGCGCTCTGGGGTAGTCTCATGGCGCTTGCTGGAATTCGCCAATGATTGTTCTCAAGAAAAAGTGCCTCGGCGGCGGCGCTGCGCTTTGGCTTTCCAGGCAATTTGGTCTTTTTGGTTTTCTCTTTTTTGGTTGATGCAATCGAACTTCGTTTTGATTGGTTTTAGCTCCAATTCATTGCTAGCGGCCGGTTCTACTCATTAAGTGCTCGAAACCTATAAAATAGCCAAATAAACATGTAAAATTCTGGGGACAACTTCGAATTAAGCGAATGTAGATAACACATTTTCAGTGCTATCACAATTCCTCCAAATAATAATTAAAAAAAAATCCAAAACTTCAAATCTCCAAACCTATACATATATTTAAAACTTAAATCCTAATTCTTTTTATATACTTTTTTTTTAAAAAAAAAATCCACCATTTACTTTGTACTTAAAACCCTGGCCAATTAAGGAACAAATTCCCCTTTCCTTCTAAAACTCCATGTTAAACAATTCCTCCAAATTAAAAAAAATAAAATCCAAAACTTCAAATCTCCCAACCAAAATATATCTTCACCAATTAAATCAAATCCAAATTTCCAAATCTTTAACACTTAATTAAAATTGATTTATCTAAATCACAATAACTCAATTTTAGTCTCAAACTCAAAATAACACTCAAATAATTAAGTCAATCAAATTAATTAAATAAAAAAATTACCTCAAAATTTGGGTTGTCACACTACCAAAGACCTATGGCCCATAGAAGGTTCACACTAGAAAATTCCTTGTCCCACACTGCAAGATTAAAGGGTGGGAAGAGGGTATAAATATGAGAGCTCTCTAAGAGACTTGCAAAAGTTGTTAGATTGGTAGTTAAAGATCTTCCCCACAAACATGCACGTTGCCATTTTCGTCTAGACCTAGTCGAACGGGTAGGTTGGGTAATCATGCAAAAAAAAAAAAAGAGATAATTTTATTTCTTTTCATTTTTAATCTTTTAAAACCGTTATGAAAGTAAATTTTTGAGTGTAGTAATGTTTTTTCTCCTTCTTCAAAACTATGATAAGAACATGATTTTCTTTATCTTTTTCTTCTCTTCACCCATTTTTTGCTTTTCTCTAACGAGTGCACGCTCGAGGTGTGTGTTGTGTTAACCTTGGGAGAAACTGGCATACATGATTCTCATCAAGGTTGTACCAAAATTGCTTTCAAGGCAGTGGGTTCCAGAGTTGATCCTGTGATTCAACCACCAAAAAGGAAGTTGCACCTTGTGGTATAGGTAGTAGTTACCAATTCTTTTAAGCATTTTTGTTACCATACTTTTCTATCCTCATGATTTCTCTCATTTAGACGTGATCTCAATTCATTGGTATACCTCTTTTAAAATTGATTCTTAAAGTTTGTGAGAGGTCTGGGTATGTAACTGTCAAGTAATACAAGGAGCCAATGATGTTGCGGTAGGTTTGTGCATCAAAGAATATGTATATGAGGGATGATCAAGCATGGTAACAACCATTGGAGCACTATTTCGAAGGCTTCCAACATGTGGTCTTTATCGAGTATTTTTTGGCATTGTTGAATGAGAAATTTTAATTAATCAAAAGCCACCATGTCATTCCAATGAAACCCCAACTTATTAAAATTTAGGGTCAATTAAATATTAATATGCATCCCTAAATTGAAATTTGTAGATAAACAAGCGACAAACTCAAACATGCGACAAATGTCTCCTTTATGATTGTTGATCACAACAATAGGCTTGAACAAATTCAAGGTTGATTAAGCATAGAGCACGATGGATAACTTAGCCAATAACCCAACTCAATTCAATTCAAGTTTATGGTAAATCAAGTTGATCGAGGCCAAGGTTCAATTCAATTCAAGATAGGTAGAAAGGTGGGTCAATTAAAGAGTTGGGTTCAAGCCCAATTTTGGCCTAGGCCCAAATCAAAATGATGAGCCCAAAAGGCAACAAAGCTCAATCCCACATAAAAGACATTTGGAAAAGGGCATTTGGAGTTACAGGAAAATCAAATAAATTTTAAAACAAAAAGTAATATATGATTAAAAAAATGGAGGAAAATCAATAAACACATAAGAAAAAACTTAATCAAATTTAAAACAAATTTATTCTTGTTTCTCTCTATTCTCTTTGTTGTTGGGGTTGTCGTCCCCCTTATTTTGTAACATAGTTAATTATTTTACACTAGTAATTAATTTTTTTGCTTTTCTCCATAAAAGTTTGTTTCGTAGGACTGAGCTGTAGTTTAGTTTAAAAATTGTAATAATAATGGTTTGATTATTTACACAAATTAAGAGTAATAATTATTGTGGTTATGAGATTTTCTCTAAATTAAAGTTTTTATTATTGTTTCCCCTTTGGATGGAACAGGTGGAAATCTAGTTTAGATCTTTATAGGTTGTATTAAACCTCTAATTTATGATTTTAAAGTAATTTATGTTATGTTGAGTTTGAGTTGTATGTCGGTGTATAAAGGTTGTAATAATAATGGTTTGGTTGTAATAATTTATGTGGTTATGAGGTCCTTCATAAAGTTTTTCTAGGGGTTGGGATTAATTTTTGTTTTATGTATTAATTGTTTATTTTTTTTTTTTTAATGTAGTAATTTAAGTGGATTTGAAAATTTCTCTAAAGTTTGGTTTTACTTTTTAGGTTGTAATAAAGGTTTAATTTATGATTTTGTAAACTATTTAATGTTAATTGGTTGTACTTTACTCTCTTAATTTTTTTATTTTTTTTATTTTTTTATTTATTTTTATTTTTTTATTTTTTGAAATCTCTCAGAAGTTCGTTTAGTGGGAATGAGTTCTAGTTCAAATTTATTATTGCCATAGTTATTTGTCCACTTATACTCATGTCAGATAAGTTATAGGTTCAAATCACATATTTGAACTATAAATAATAAATAATGATAATAAATAAAATGTTAAAAATTACTTCTAATCTCTAAACTTTCATAAAGGTAACAATTTAGTCTATCAACTTTGCTTTGTGACAATTCAACCCATGAACTTTCCATTTTGTAACAAATTGGTCCTTATACTTTAAAATTTATAATAATTTAGTCCTTATAAGAAAATTTCCAACTGCCTAAGTCATTCCATCTCGCCACCAGCCGACTTTTGGACGATTTCCTCTCCACTTTTCCTCTATTCTTGATTCTGGGATGTACTGAAATAATACCTCGATGTCCATTATGAAGATCATGGGCGAAGGTATCATTTTCTAGCTTAGGCATAGAGTAGTTCCCCTTATTTTGTAACTTGTGAGGTTTAGATCTTTTGATAATACCTCGAATTGTTTTTTGAATTCTCTTGTTGTGATTGAATGAATATGATTATAATTTTGCTTGAAGTTGTATGATCATTAGCAAGACTTTGGATTGCGAAATGTGACATATGATCGTAATTTGATTAAAAGTAGCAAAAGGTTAGATTGGCTTGTAAGTTGTAATTCACCTCAACGAACACTGTTTAATCAACCTAGGGAGAATTATGATGAATTTTCATTTAGGCAACTCCTAGTTGATATTCATCTTAGCATGTTCCTTGATCTTAATGCGGTTAGCCAATTCATTAGGATGTGTTCCATATAACTAATTCGACTAGTTAGATTAATTGGACTCTCACCTAGCTTTTCTAGGTGAGTTGGCTAAACTTAGAAGATCAAGAAATTAATTTAATGAACCTATAGTCAAGTTGCAATGAGAGAATTAACTCGACTGCCTAAGCTAGGTTTTAGTCATTGAATTTAATCCACAATTTATCTTTCACAATTTATTTATTTATTTATTTATTTTTATTTTTTTTATTATTATTATTATTATTATTATTATTTTATTTTTGCAATTCAACACACAAATTCCTCTACCTTTGCATGGACTAAATCGTTACAAATAAAACGTCAAAAACTATTGTTAATTTTATAAAAGTTTAGAGACCAAAAGTGTTTTTTAACTCAATTTTTGTGATTTTATATTTTTAACCGTCTAATGTGAACTGATGGGTTGATTTATGATATTAGAGTATAGTTCAATCAAAAGTTTTGTCACGTGACAAATTCTTTTTTTTTTTTTTTTAAAAATACTTTTTAATATTTTTTAGTGTGTTGTTGAAACGCGGGCAGAAAAAAGATGGGTAGAACAAAAAAAAAAAAAAAATGCACTCAAGTGTTTAGTATTTAGTTAAAGTTTTCCTTTAATTTTCTTAGGGTGCGGAAATTCTAGGCTATAGTTTCTAAGTTGTAATAAAGATTAGGTTAATAGATAATGTAAATTCTATGTTTGTGTTCTTCTCAAAAGTTTGCTTGAGGATTCCAGTTGAATTTGGTCTTTAAGTTCATAATTAATTATTATTATTGTCAAGTTAAATTATATAAAATATTCCTCAAGTTTGTACTTATCCTTGAATTTTTAAAATTTTCATTAATACCCATAAACTTTTGATGTTAGTTTTTAAGTGAGACTATTAGACTTCTGGTTTAAAAAATACCCTTGGACATTTGAAAGTGTTAAAAATATTCTTACAATTATTATATAAACGAATATTATTAGACTTCTTTTTAAAATACTATTGAACTTTCAAAAGTTGCATAATTATTAATACCCTTAACCTTTTCAACAATAAGTTTAAAAAACGCACTTGTATTAGTGTATGGACATAATCTTTTATCTACATACCCCATCACCCCTCTTCCATTTCCTTCTCTCACTTCTTCAATACTCTTAATTCTCTTTTGGCATTCCTCAATCTCTACAACTTTTTTCATTTAATTTCTCCTTTTTTTTTTCTCTCGTCTTAAATACTGGGACTTTAAATAAACAGGTGAAAATCACTTATTTCGCAAGTCCAACATAAATATAAGAAAATCTTGAATTAGGAAAGAACTAATAATTTGAAAGCAGCTTAAATAGATGTCGTCATTTTTTTCATACCAATACTGTATAAATTATGACAGGAACTCTTAACATGCTTCTCTTTTTTCTTTATTAAATCCAAGCATATTAAGGCACACATCCAACTACTAACCTACAACACCTTATTAAAATATTTAAGATCTAAGGACCCTTGGTGGTTCAATACTATTTTTTCTTACTTTTATCCTATATACCGTGAATGAAGGGGGTAGTCTAAGAGATTGAGAAATGGAAGAATAGAAGTAAGAACATATTGAAGAAGAGAAGAAATTAAAACATAGAAGTGTTTAGACTATAAATTGAATTACAGTAGATAGAGGAAATGGAAGATGAAAGTGAAGATGGGTGTAAATAAATGGTTTTAGTCTACATATATATTTTGTCGCTAAGGTCATTTTTTTTAACTTTTTTTTTCTCTAAAGGTTAAAGGTAGTAATGCAACATTTTAAAGTTTAATAGTATTTCTAAAATGAGGTATCGCTGATTTCCATCCACATATAACTTAATAGATGAGGTATTTTTTTATTTTTTAAAAATTGTTTAAGGGAATTGATTTTGCTTTAATTTTAAAAGTTCACTGGTATTTTTACAGAAAACAAAAAACGATCAAAAGTTTCCATTAAAAATTAATAGTAAGACCATTTTTAAACTTATTTTAAAAATTAAAAGAGTAATAATGAAACTTTTAAAAGTTCAAAAATATCTTCAAAACAAACTATAAAGTTTAAAGGTATGTTCTACAAGTTAACCTTGTTATTATTTTGATGCTACATCATAACTTGAGATCTGTTTTAATGGTTACTTGTTTTGTGTTGGAAAAAAAAAAAAAAAAAACAATTATTGAGCAATGAGGCTTGATCCTCTACCTTTTGGCTATTTGCCTTTGCATGGATTTGCTAAAAAACTAACCAAAAGAGTTAACTGCGTATATATAATACTAATTTTCTATTTTGAATGTGAGTATTAGATTTTGATCTCCCACCCTGGTCATTACTGAACTAAACAAGTAAACTTTCTAATAATCAGCACATGTCTCACTTCATATGACCAAAATGTTTATCAGCTTATATATATATATATATAACTTTGAACATTGTCCTGTATTTTTCTATAATACTTCAACTTTCAAATGTTGTAATAATATTTCTTCAAGTTTCAAAAAAGATTTAAAAAATGCCTTTACCATTAATATATGGACAAAAACCCTAAACTCTCTACCTCATTTCAATAATACCCATGAGTTTTCAAAAGTTACATTAATTCCCTTTTACTTTTAAAAAAATTAAAAAAAAGTACTTTTACTATTAGTAGATAGATGGAAACCATTTATTTTACACCAGGTGATAGCACTTTAAAAGTATTATTTTTCCTAGCTTAATCCTGGCTCGTTCATAGATTTTATGTGATTAGCTTAATTCTGGCTCGTTCATAGATTTTATGGCTCGTTCATAGACTTTATAGGAATTCGAGCAAATCATGCACCTCGGAGTATTACAGGTCGTTTAGAGTTGATTTGAAGATATCGGAAGTGAAATCTGGCACCCGAAGCTCAAGGACATAAAAATTATCAAAGTGCCCCTAGGGCTAGTGTAAAGTATAGTGCAGCTATGCTTGAAGGCAGAGAGGAAATTTGGCGAGAGCGCGGCGATGCTCCACTGGAGTGCAGCTACACTCCGATTTTGATGGAAACATAACGCACACACGCGAGTGTAGCATGCAACGTTGCTACACTCGAGACCGGCGGTACGACTTCTACTCAGTGCGTAGCGACGCTCTAATCGAGCACAGTGACACTCTCCCCTTCTTATAAAAGAAATTTGTTTTTATCAAGAAACTCTCGAGCTTTCAGCCCCCATTCCCATTTTCTCTTCTCCCCTTCTCCTTTCCTTAGTAATTCTTGCTTCTTGGGCATATTTTATGGTTGTAAAGCTTATGTTGGACCGAATTTACGGCTAAGGTAGTATGCTAGCTTAGGGCCTAGGTGAAACCTATTGTTTGATTTTGAGGATTAATGTTTAACTTCTAGTTTCTCATGGAATTTCTGTAGTTCTTGGATTTGTTTTATGATCTATGCTTAGAATGTATGCTTGATTTGGCCAATCTTCATGTATTCCTTGCTAAGCTAGAGTTTTATGCATGTTGTGCTTCATGTTATTGTGTTAATCCCAAGCAGCTAATCCAAGTATCTGGGTGTGTTTTAACTTCTCTTGAGCTAAGGACTAAAGCATAATATGTTTTGCACAAATGTATTGACTGCAAAGTATCAAATTCAAACCATGCTTGTTTATAAATTTTAGATTGTTTAGAATAACCATTTTACTACATTGCATGATTAGGATAATTCAAGAATGAAATCGATTAATAATTTACGGCTATCTCAAGTTATTAATCGTCTTAGTTGAACCCTTCAATCTTAACGTGGTTGCTTACTTGTTATGGACGCTACCAAACCCAAACAATTGGGGAACTAGTCTAGTTAAGAATTAATTAGGGTAGATGTAAGATTTCCATAAACATTATCGAACTCAGTTAATTGAGCATCTAGTTTAATTGAGTAATTAATTAGTAATTAGGGTGCTTGTTTGGCTATCCAGGAAAGTTGGCTTAGCAGATTAATTCATGAGAATTTATTGATGGAAAATTCGATGAGTAAATCAAACAATTAGTTGAATCCTATTATCTAAGCTAGACGTTTCTTTTACTTTTCCTGCATTTTTATTTTCTTGCAATTTAAATTCTGCAATTTACATTCCCACACTTCATTCAACGTTTTTACTGCTTTCCATAGACCAATTTAGCTTAGAGAGATTCCATCTTAGACTCCATGTGGTTTGACCCGAACTTGCCACCTGTGCTACTCAGTAGTATAAGCAATTGGTTCGGTGAATTATAAATTTTATTTGATTGTTGGAGATAGGTTTACAACGCCCATTCTCGCGAACTATCAAATTGGCCCTATTGTCGGTGAGCCAATTAATCTCTCTTTGTTAAATTAGATTAACACAATAACATCAAACACAACATGCCTCAAACTCTAGCCTAGCAAGAAATACATGAAGATTGGCTAAATCATGCATACATTCTAAGCATAGATCATAAAAAAAATTCAAGAACCACATGAATTCCATGAGAAACTAGAAATTAAACATTAATCCTCAAAATCAAACAATGGGTTTCACCTAGCCATAAGCTAGCATACTTACCTTAGCCTTATCCAGTCCAAGGCAACCATAAAATACTCCCAAGAAGCAAGAATTACAAATGGGAAGGAGAAGAGGAGAAGAGAAAATGGAATTGGGGGCTGAAAGCCCCAGAGTTTCTTGATAAAAACCCTAAAATTAGCTAACATTTCTTTTATAAAAAGGGGAGAACATCATTGTGTTCGGTTAAAGCATCACTTCGTTTTAGGTAGAAGTCGTATTGCCGGTCACAAGCATAGCGACGTTGCACTCGCCCGCGAGTGTTACGTTTCCGTCAAAATCTAAAGCATAATTGGACTCTAGGGGAGCGTCACTGTGCTCTTGCCAAATTTGTCTTCAAGCGTAGCTGCACTATGCTAATCCTAGGGGCACTTTCGTAATTTTTACTCCTTAAGTTTTGGGTACCCAATTTCACTTTTGATAGCTCCAAATCAACCCAGAATGCCTTGTAACGCTCTGAGGTGCATGATTTGCTCGAATTCCTATAAAATAGATAAATACCTAAAATCCACGAATGGGCCCGACATAACACCTTAAAATTGAAAATGACGGCTTACCCTAGAAAACTGTAACCTGTACCAATATATGCACCCTGTTTGGAAACAGATCCAAACAACATAAGGTAAGAAATCTAAACCAAGCAAAGAAGGAAACAACCACAACCATACCCAATAAGGAAGGAATACACAATAAATTATATGCACAAGAAGTTAAAAGACAGCTGGAGAAAAATCAAGATAAAAAAAAATATATTAACAGTCAACACCACCATAACATAACTTTATCAGTGAAATGCTTTTATCAATAATAGACTTCAATGTGTACCTAAGTTAATATCACTAATATACAAATATCACTGATATCTACCTAAGTTATATCTCTAGTATCATTGACAATTGATATTACTGATACATGTATATCATTGATATCTAACTAAGTTATATCACCAATACCACTTATATTATTCATTTAATTGATATATACCTAAGTCATACCACAGTTATACGTATATCACTAATACATGCATATCACTGATATCTACCTAACTTATATCACTGATATCATTGATTTTAAATGCTAGAATTATCAAATTTAGATTTTCACATTGAAATAGGGTTTTAGTGAATTCTTTTCTACCACTTAAAGACGTGAGTGATAGTAAGTGAATTCTTCAATCAGTGATAGAATTCTTTGAGTGACTAATTTATAATTATATTAGTGGCTATCATTGAGAGGTTTAAATTGTTATTTCAAAATAATAGAAGTCTACCACTGATAGCTACTAATAGATTTTATAAGTTTTAGGCTTTTAGTTTAATCTTAAGTATTTACTAATAAATTGTTATACATTAGCGGATAAAAGTCTATAATAGGCTCTATCACTGATTGATGTAGTATGTCAATGATAGAAGTCTTTCATTAATAGACTATAATAGGCTTAATCTATCAGCGATATCATAGGCTATCAGTGATAAAAGTTTATTATTGATACACTTCATACTCTTAAAGTCCTATAAAAAGGGGGGGAAAAAAACCTATGGGCCCATTTGATTATGTTCTCATTTCTCACTTTTAGAGAAATAAACTTGTTTGATAACCATTCTCGTTTCTTATTTCTAAAGTTAAGAAATTTTTCTAAAAAATGAGTAAATTTGAGAACTAAAAAAACATAGTTTCTTTCCAATCTGTTTCTATTTGGTATATATATTTAACGTTTCGTTATAATAATCAAGCTTCACAATTTGAACTCCCTTGTCAATTCTTTTTTTAATGTTTCCATGGGAGATGGGAAGATGAGGGAAGAGGAAAAGGATTGGAGGGAAAAAAAGTGCAAAAATAAAAAATAAAAAAAAAAAGAAAAAAGAAAAATAATGTAAAGAAAAAAGAAGACAAGGAAAAGAAATAATGTTTCTAGTGGGAGATGGGAAAAAGAGAGAGAAAGATTTGGAGAAAGAAAACAAAAAAGAAAAAAAAGAAAAAAGAAAAAAGAAAGAAAGGAAAGAAGAAAATTTGTATAAGAGGGAAAACTTGGAAATTTTATAAAATTCAAAAGTAGACTAGTCAACTTTTGTCATATTTGCAAATATATTTAAAAAGGTGCTATATTTTTAGATTTTTTTTTTCTGGTTTTGCTATCTATTATAATTACCTGGTGATATGTCTGCAAGAATGGGCGTCGTAAAACTCTCTCCGACAATCAAATAAAATTTATAATTCACCAAACCAACTACTTATACTACTGAGTAACATAAGCAGCAAGTTCAAGGTCGAACCACAGGGAGCCTAAGATGAAATCTCTCTAAGCTAAATTGGTCTATGGAAATCAGTAAAAACATGGGAATTTTGTTTGAATGAAGTGTGGGAATGTAAATTGTGGAATTTAAATTGCAAGAAAATAAAAATGTGGGAAAAGTAAAATAAACGCCTAGGAGAATAGGATTCACCCAATTGTTTAATTTACTCATCAAATTTTTCATAGATAAATTCTCATGAAATAATCTACTTTAGCCAACTTGTCTAGATAGTTGAAGACAAGCACCCTAATTACTAATTAATTACTCGATTAAACTAGATGCTCAACTAACTGGGTTCGATAGTGTCCATGAAAATCTTACATCTATCCTAATTAATTCTTAATTAGACTAGTTGCCCAATTGTTTAGGTTTGGTAGCGTCCATAACAAGTAAACAACTGCATTAAGCTTGAAGGGTTCAACTAAGACGATTAATAATCTGAGTTAATTGATTTCATTTGTGAATTATCCTAGTCATGTGATAGCACCGTAAACGCGTTATCTTGCTTCCCTTAATTCGAGATGGTTCCTCGGTTTTACTTGTTTATTTGACTAATTTACAGATATCAAGCACCTAATAGGTAGAACATGGCATCAGCGTCGAAATGGCGCTTAATTGCATCAACCGAGAAAGAGAAGGCCAAATTTACTATTTTGCCCCTAAAGTCACGGCATAGCGGCGCTTTTGCCCCAGAAGGAGTGCTGGCGGATGCGCAATAGCACCATGATGCTCCGAAATTGAGACGCGGAAAAATTCGCGACAACGCGGCAGGACTTCGACTATTTTATAAATACCTACTTTTTGATTTCTAAGTTGTCAAACCTCCCACCAGCCGATTGAAGTTTGAATTCTCTCTATTTACTTCATCTTTTTGGTCTATACTTGTATCAAAAACATATTCTAGATGCCCATAATGAATATTGTGGGTTAAGGTAACATCTTCTAGCTTGGATTTTAGGATTCTTTCCCTATTTTAATATATTTGTGTTATTTTGAACCGAGTTTTGTAATTGTTGGATTGAATTCTGTTTCAATTAGATCCAAATCATATTATTGGACGCTTTGGGATATATGATCATTGCTTTATGATTAATGTTCAATTCCTTGCATTTGATTGCATGGTAATAGTAGGAAGCAATAGGTTAGGTTAACTTTCGAATAGAATTAGATAAGTATTTATCTGACCAACCTAGAATTGAACCCAACGAATGTTTAGTTGGGCGCTTGAAAATTAAACATTCACCCTAATGTTCACTAGATCTTAATGTAATTAGACCAATTTAAATATGCATGCTTTTACCTTTTCAAGTTGGGTTAGTTAGTTGTTTAGGACAGATTAATTAGTCTATCTAATTAATTTGGTTAGGTGTAGACAGTCATCAAATTTCGATAATGAAGAATCGATGACCAATTATATTGAATAGGAAAATCTGTTACAACCTAAGCTAGACTTGTCTCATAAAAGTTTTTACTCTTTTAATTACCACGTTCTTTTCTTTTATGTTATTTAAATTTTATTGTAATAAAACAACAAAACCCCCCTTTGGTTATTCTTGGATTGTCAATAGTTTAATTGGGAATCTAGTGCTCCGTGTGTTCAACCCAACCTTGCCACTACTACTACTAGTTTTGGTAGGTATGGACCCATTTACTTAAGTCTAAGCAAAATTCAAAATATATTTATAAGGCTCTCAATTCGTTTTCCCCCTACTCTCGCTCAAAAGATAAAAAATTAAACTTCCTAGACCCAAAGTGGCAATGACATGCAATATGGAAAACCAACCTCAATTCTTGTTATCTTTTTCTCTTTCTTTTCTAAGCAAAAAATGGAAGAGGAAGCCTTATTCGGAAAGGCTGCTTTTGTTTTAGTTTGCCACACAGGTTACGTGAATGACATCCAACTACAAATCGAATTCCTTCAAAGGTGCCTGAGCTTGCTCATTTCGCGGAAACGCTTTCGACTCAAAAGAAATCACGAGTTGCCTAACCACCCCTGGCTACTCACATTTAAAGGAGCAAACCTCTCCTTCTCTTTCTCTCTTTTTTTTTTCATTTTTTCTTTCTTTTTTTTTTCTTTTATTACCTTCCTTTTTCTTTTTCTTTTGCTTCTCTCTTTTTTTTTTTTCTTTTTTTTTAGATATGTGAGAAAATTGGTTGGTTAATTCCTTGTGCACGTATTAATAAATTGATGTTTCAGAAGGTCTAATCCTATCATTAAGGCCTTTCGAGGTGACAACAAAAATATAGGCTCAATAACGCTACTCTAACCATGCAAGACTTAGATTAGACAGATAAAAAACTCAAATTTTCATAAGAGATAGAAGAATTTTTTTAAAAAATTGGCTAAAAAATCATGCTTGTTTTCTTCTTACATTATCTCAAACATGCAAGATCCTAAATAAGAGTATCATTAACAATCAAAATAAAAAGCACAAGCAACAAAGCAAACAGGTAATTAAATCATACAAGTCTAAGCTCAGATGCTCAAGGACTTCCAGATATGCATCAACCCAAAATCATGCGAATACCCAACCACCCCAACTTAAAAAGCATGCATTGTTCCCATAGCATCAAATCAACAGTAAAAGCAGGGAACAAATTAAAGGGGAATAGAGAAACTCTCCAAAGAAATGAAGCGCATGGGGCAGTGGATCTTCTTCAAAGCTTTTCCTTTCCCTCAGACACCTAAGAAAGAAATAAGAAAAAACTAATTAAACTACGAAAAATAAAGACAACTAAATTAGAAAACAAGAAAATTTAAAATTATGGCTGCCTCCAGGTAGCGCAACATGTTTAACATTGCCATGCTTGACAAGATTTCCCTGTCAAGGCACGTAAAAATTCTCATATTTCCTGGGCCCTTTCTTATTGAATCCACGAACCTGCTTAAGGGAAGCGAGCTTTTGAAGCTTCAAGGGCTCCAGTGACAGAAATATTTTTGAATTTTTTTATTTTTGGAAAATAAAGTGCAGATTCGTCTAACTCAATAGAAAATAAAGACTCGGACTCGCGAGGATGATATGAGCAATACTAAAAAATAAAAGAGATGCCAAAGGGAAGAACAGAATGAAGCTTTGCAACCTCTAACTCTTTCACCTAGGGCTCCTCGAGATGAAGCTTGGGTTCATACTTAATCTTACATACTTGTTTTTGGCACGATAGGGGGTATGCATCCTCATCGTCAATGAACGGATAAAACTCTGATCGGCTCTCCAATGTCGACATGGAGTCTAAAAGCTAGGAAACGAGGTCGTCCTCAACTTGCGGGGGTCTTGGGAATCTAGGTGAGACTCAAGAGACTCTTACTCACACTGAGAAGAACAATTAGCAAGTTTAGACATTAAATAATCCATCAACATATCTTGGCCTGAAGTTTGAGGAATCAGCGGCTCAATGTGGTGGTCGATGTTTGTTACCTCCCAACTGCTTGCCTCGATAATCTCAAAGGATGGCTGCAATAAGGGCTTCTCTTGCCTCCCAACTGAATCAGCAATATGAGCAACCAGGTCACTCAGACTTTGAAGATAAGTTCTAGCCTCGGATCTGAAATAGAGGCTATCCTGCTGGAAGCTCGAGAACTCCTGTGGCTTTTGGACTTCTTGCAAAAACTCAGAAGAGTTGTTAGAAAGCTCCATAACAAGTTCCTCTAAAGACTTACTTGAGTGGGTAGACGAAGCATGCATCGATATTGAGATCGTGCTAGGCAACTCCAAGGAGGATAGGCATTGCGCAGGACCCCACAACAGCTAAGTAGATGCTTCAGATTGATGACTATAAAGTGAGCACACACGACATGTCCTTAGAGTGTTGAAAAAGAGAAAAACCAAAATGGTGAAAAGAACGTTTTAGAAGTTGAGGTTGATGTTTGCATCTGAAGTTTGGAAGATTGCCTTCGACATATTGATCATCCTGTGACGGGTATACTAAGTTGAATGATAATTCAACTTTAAGATGAAAAGAGTGTGAAAGTTAGTGCACTATAGCAGTCGATTGAAGGGGAGCCTCATTGGCTAACTCATCCATAAGAAGCGTTGGATTTAGGGGAGCCTATATTCGCTCACTAGTAATATGCTTATATATGTATTAGTCGTTTACTATATAAGCTAGGTTTGGTGTATGAACTTTAACTATTACTAGTGAAACTCTTTTCATCCAGGCAAACTACCTTCTGGACTAGGTGCGGGTACATCGAACTGGGTTAACAACTCTTTGTGTTGTCTTCTCTCTTTTTGTCTCTCAGTTCTCTCGTCAGTACTGTTGTTATTGACATTGTTCTCAATTTGTTATTCTTCGAGTGATCTACCATTGTTTCAAGTTATAAGTGAACTACTTCTATATCTGATAGAAGTCTTCCAGCGACGATCTTCTATCACTTATAGACTTTTATCAATGCATGACTTTTATTGGATGTGCTTCTATATAGGATGTACCAATGATAAACGTGGTAGCCCGACGACTAAAGAGCACCTGTGTTTCCATAGGCGGAGAGCGTTGTTTAAACCTCATTAACTGAGCTAATAACCATTCATAGCCAACTAAAGCTCATAGCCACTAATAGAAGTCCATCGGTAATAACAACAGATAGCTTTTAAGTGTTGATGTTTCAAAACTAATAGTCACTGAATGAAGTTTGTCAGTGTGGCAAACAGAATTTGTCACCTAATTCTATGCCAAATAAAAACCATACTCACCAAAACCGTAGTAGTGGTAAGATTGGGTCGAACATAGGGAGCCGAAGAAATTTCACTAATGATTTGAAAGCAGTTCTAAGTAACCAAAGGGGGAGTTTTAAAGTTGTTTGTTTGCTTGAAAAATTAATAGCATAAAATAAACCCGATGAATAAAAGAGTTGAGAATTTATATGAGAAAGCTTATTTCCTATTCAATGTACTCACTCATTGAACTCTTATTACCTTAATTCAAATATTCATTATACTTAACCGAATTAATTAGAAAGGAAAATTAATCGACCTAATTAACTAATTGGTCTAAATTCAAACTGATGATAGGCATATGAATTCAAACTGGCCCAATTGCATTAAGATCAAAGACAAAGTTAAATTGAATATTCAATTTTCAAGCGCCTAACTAAATAATCGTTCGACTCAATCTGAGGTTGACTAGAACAATGCTCATCTATATGATTTACAAGCTAATTTAACCTATTACTTCTTATAGATCAACATACGATTACATGTCACATATCACACGTTAATCAAAAGCGATAATCATAATCCAAAAGCGTCCGACAATATAAAAATGATCTATTAAATTAAAATTCAGTCAAAGGAATACAATAGATTCAAATTCGAAATCTCACTAGTACATGAAATTAGGAAAAATCCTAAGAACCCAAGGCAGAAATTGTTACCTTAGCCCATAATTGAAATACCGATTAATGGGGAGGAGTTCCTATACATGAAAGTAGCAAAAGGTGAAGAGAAAAGGAGGGAAATCGAATTGGAATTGTTTGGAATTGAAATAAAATGACCTAAAAAGTGAAAATTCCTATTTATAGATTGGTTGGAGCGCTGCACCGGTCTTAGGTAGCGTTGTGACGCTTTTGTGATTTGTTGCGCGAACATCTTCTTAGAGCATCGCAACACTGTGCATTTTTCGCAAAATCTCTTGATTTTGTGAACAACACCGCAATGCTATCCTTGCAAGGTCAAAATGGTAATTTTGACATTCTTACCCCCGGTTGATGCAATTAAGTTCTGTTTTGGCCCCTTTTAGCTCCATTTCGTCGCTAATGGGCCACTCTGCCTCTTAAGTGCTTGAAACCTACAAAACAATCAAATAAACACATGAAATACAAGAACAACCTCGAACTAAGTGAAGCAAGATAGCACATTTTCGGTGATATCATAGTGATAACCATTGATAGCTTTCTATCATTGATAGTTTTAACTGTTAATCAATCAAAGTTAATAACCACTGATAGAAATATCAATGGTAGTCATGATAGAAGATTATCAAGGATAGCTACCGTGTTAATCTTTCAAAGTTGATAGTCATTTATGAAAGTTTGTCAATGATAGCCAATAATAGTTTTCTATCACTGGTACAACTTAATCTTTCAAAGTTGATAGTTTTGTTTTAAAGTTGATGATTTTCTTTTAAAGTTGATAACTACTTATAAAAATCTATCATTGGGAGCCATTAATAGCCTTAAGTGTTAAGTTTCAAGGTTGAATCCAATTGATGAAAGTACACTAATATATTAAGTGTTTATATTTCAAGGTCGTATTAGTTTCTCAAATTGAAAATTATCAGTTAGTTTCTAACAAAATTCTAGAAAATAGTCAACCACCCATATAGAAATACTCCAAATGAAATCACGCTTAATTTTAGAGTTCTTACGATTATCCCACCCCAAAAACAAAATTAGTACACTTAATTAGTATACATAATAACCTTTTGTAATATTGATTGTAATTAAGAGAAAGGTCAATAGTGTAGCCTCCTATACTCGGCGCACATGAGAGAGAGGGAGGGTGTTAGCCAATAGTTATCTAAACTTTTTTCTCTATATAAAGGAGGCTAATGGGAAAGGGAAGTCTCACAACAACAACGAAAACTAAAAGACCTAACAAGGTCCATTGACAATGGCCATTGGAGATCACAATATCATTGTCATCTTCCTTAGCTTTGTATTTCTTCTTCAAGCTCTAGTAGCAGCAAATGAGGAGGATGTGTTTAACCTAATGAAAAGAAGTGATTTCCCCAAAGGCTTTGGTTTTGGTGCATCATCTGCAGCTTACCAGGTTAAACAAAACAACTTTCATTTTTCTAAGTAAGAAATTCAAACAACAAATAGTAATAGGGTTTCACTTCTTTTTGTTGATTGGTTTTGTGTTTTGTTTAGTATGAAGGTGGCGTTTCATCCAAAGGAAAAAGTATTTGGGATACCTTCACTCACCTATACCCAGGTCTAAAAATCACTTATTCCTTTTATATTTATCTACTTTGTGCTTTTCCTATGAATTCAAGTGTATTAGAATATTATAGCAAATATCAATTAATTATATCCTTAAATTTTAAAATTTGGGGATTGTGCCAATTTAAACCCTAAACTTTCCTAAATGTATTAATTTACACCTTCCTTTAGATTTATTTTGAAAAATATTATGCAAAACATTTAATTCTTTTCCAATTAAACAAGTTAATCGATTTAGAACCTTTATTAGGATTATATTTGAAAATCATCAATGCATATAAAGTTTTATACGTATGTGTAGACTTCTACAAATATCGACTTTACAAAATTGAAGATTATAATTTGAATGGACAATTTTCAAATAAATCTTAATTTAGAATTTAAATTGGTTTATTTAGGTAAGTTTAGAGGTCTGATTGATAAAACTACAATTCTCACATGATGTTTATCAAAATAAAACATAATTGAGAGTTTAAATTGATATACTGATGAAAGTTCAAGGTTTAAATTAATAGAATTTTTAGTTTAGGTTTTAAATTAATACAACTCCCAAAGTTTAGGGGTATAAATTGATATTTGCTTTGGGCATGATGCTTTGGGACCGGGGCATGATGAGGGCGCTACAGAGGTGTGAACCTAGTTGAGATATCCTGGTGCGCGTACTGATCCCTATACCTCTAGATCTTTTTCAAAAAAAAAAAAAAAATTGATATTTGCCCTGAATATTAGAACATAACTATATTCAAATACTGATAAATAATGATAGACACTAATAGACATCTATCGATGATAGATGATAGTAGTGTCTTAGTGTCTATC
Organism: Citrullus mucosospermus; assembly: GCA_030954485.1. Classification (NCBI taxonomy): domain Eukaryota; kingdom Viridiplantae; phylum Streptophyta; class Magnoliopsida; order Cucurbitales; family Cucurbitaceae; genus Citrullus; species Citrullus mucosospermus. Next base: position 26,756,046 of record CM062057.1, read on the forward strand.
ACTATCTATCACTAATAGACATTAACATTTTGCTATATTTGTAAATAAGTTAGTTCATTTTGATATTTGAAAAAAACACAAAGATTTATAAAGTTAATTTCTTTTAATAAATTTTAGATTAATCAACACTGAAATATTATCATCACTGTCACACTATATGTTTGTGCTATAGTTTTGTCAATTAGATTTTCATGTTTTCCTAATTACTATCCCCTTTCTTGTAATCGTCTTTGTGTATAAATGCATTCTCATATTCCTCTTTGTAAATACAACAATTATTTCAATAATATACCCAAGTTTACAATCATTATGATTATTCAAGAGGGAAGAAAATAAAGTAATGAAGTGTTTATAAACTTGTAGACAAAATTGCCGATCGCAGTAATGGAGATGTAGCCCTAGATTCATACCATCGATACGAGGTGCGTGAAATACCAACAATAATAGGAAAGGAAAATTGGTATCATATAAAATTAATGCATATGTTACATCCAATATATATATATATATATATTGAGACTTTCTTGGTTATGAGCATTTATTCTATAACAAAGTATAGGAGCATATAGTTTGAGTAGGTTAAATTGTGTTTATATATATTTTTCAAAGGTAAGTATAATTAAGGGGGAGAATGCCTTTTTTACATGTTGCTTAGGTTATGGGTATAGTTTGCATTTGATTCGTAAGTTTTAAAAATGTCGCACTTTTAGTTCTTAAATTTTGAATTTGATTTAAATTTAGTACCTAAATTTCGAAATGTTACAGTTAAGTGTTGTTTCAATTTGGTCCATGAGTTTCAAGATATACACTTTTAACTTCAATTTTTTTTACTAAATACTCATTTTTCTTTTTTTTTTTCCAACCTATTTTATTCTATTTATGCCCTTATAAAGATCTCAAACCATGCAAATAATGTTTATTTAAGTAATGTAAATTTGACTAATATTGTTTATTTATTATGCAGGAGGATCTTTCCATTATGGAAGAGACAGGTTTTAATGTTTATAGATTCTCAATTGCTTGGAGCAGAATATTGCCAAGTAAGAGATTAGTATACCATAAACCTGAATAATTAACATTTTTTATAAATTACAAAACATAACAAAAGCTTTTTGAAAATTAACATAATTCATGTTGTTTTTAGTAGCTTTTCTATGATTCTAGTTTTTGCTATTAGACCTCCAAAGTTGATGGATACTAAAATTCAAATGTGCAAACTCAAGATTCACATCTGACAAATTATTAAAGAAGTTAGGTTTTTTTTTTTTTTCTTTATACAATAATTCGAACTACAAATATTTTTGTTACTAACATATGTTTATATATTAGTTGAACTATATTCGTTTTAGCCGAAAAAGTTAGGTTTTAGGATTCTACTAACATTTGTTTTTCTTCTCTCTAGACTTTATATCCAAGAAGTAGTTGCCTTTGTTGACCTTTTATTTATTTACTTATTTATTTTTGGTGTACTATGTTCACATGTAGAAAAGTAATATACTAATTAAAGTAGAGAATTATATTAAAACTCTTATCATAATCTATGGAATTACCTTTTGTAAATTTTTAACACACTTTACGTTTCTTAATTAATGCAGAAGGAACCCTCAAGGGAGGTATAAATCAAAAAGGAATTGATTACTACAACAGCCTCATCAATGCGACTCTTAAAAAGGGTAGGTCTTATTGTAATTTCATTAATTAATATTCATTATTTAAAACCGTTTTATTTTTAATTAACGTATATTCCAACTTCAAGAAGAGTATATGTTAATTACTGTTAATCTATGTTGACTATAACTTTTAAATATATATGGACAAGTTGCAAATATAGCAATCAGGTCTAAAATTTTTGCAAATATAACAAAATTTAGATTCTGCTTTCAAAATTTATTAGTGATAAACCATAACACTAGTAGGGATCTATCAGTAATAGACCATATCGTTGGTAGAAATTTATTATAATCCATCATTGACAAATTTTGCTACATTTGTAATTTTTTTAAAAATATTGTTATAAACTTAATTATCATACTTAGGAGTGCTTAAATACAATTACTTTATATATATATATATATTAAAAATTTATGATAAATTAAGTGATGGGCATCGTTTCCTTTGCTCTCTCTGATCTGATTTTTTTTTTTTTTTTTCCTTTCTTGGTTTTTCCTCTTTTGATTTTATGTTATAGGCCTCCAACCTTATGTTACACTTTTCCATTGGGATGTTCCACAAGCTCTAGAAGATGCATATAAAGGCTTCCTCGATCGTCGAATTGTGTAAGTAATTAAATCTCTATGAGGTTGTCTTGTTTTATCCCACGCCAAATGACACAAAAATAAATGAATAAAAAATTAGATATTTAAACTTGGATTTGTTTAAATAAATTTGAGTGTTGTTTTCAAATATTGCAAAATGACCTAACTTATTTATAAATATAGCAAACTGAGGTTCTCTTGTCTCTATCAGTGTCTACCACTAATAGTATCTATCAATGTCTATTACTATCTATCATTATTTAATTTGTTATATTTAAAAATATTTTAAGCAAGTTTGCCCTAGGGAATTTATTAATCTTATTTGCTCGAAAATTTATTAAAAAGAATTAAGAAAAGAAAAAAAAGTTTGAGATATTAAGTTGAATTAACTTATAAATTGGTAACATTAGTTTTGATGTTTAGTTTTATATTTATTTGAAAATAAAAATGTTGTTGGGTTACTAATAAAAAGATCTGTTGAAAAAGAAAAAATTAGTTGAACATTTTCCTAGAATTTTAAACATTCTTTTAATAAGTAGTAAATATAAAAGCTAATTCTATAAATTTACTGCAGGGATGATTTTGTGGACTATGTAGACGTTTGCTTTCAATACTTTGGTGATAGAGTTAAGCATTGGATCACTTTGAACGAACCAAATTTGTTCGCTATAAATGGTTATGGGACAGGAGTATTTGCACCAGGAAGATGTTCGAAATGGATACTTAATAATTGTTGTGACGGGAATTCTTCAATTGAACCATATATAGTTAGTCACCACGAAATTCTTGCTCATGGTCATGCCGTCAAACGTTATCGAACAAAATATCAGGTTTTCAATTTCTTCAACGAAAAACAATAATATACAACAGTTGCATTCTAGGGCAATGAATATCCCTCGTTTAATATACTTACATGCATTTTTTAGTGTAATTTTGAAATTGTGTCAAGTTCAAAATCACTCTTAAACATGTTTTTAATCATCCATGCAATTAAAATTAACAGAAGCGTTCACAATTCAGTTCTGTTTAGTTTGGTAACCACACCAAACAAACAAAAAAAAAATTCTAAAAAATATGTAGCAAACCGAACCGAACCATTTGTTTGGCTTGGTTCACTTTTCTATGATATAGATACATACAGAATATAAACAGTTCGGTTTTGATTTCTTTCATATATTTTCAAAGATTACACGTTGAATTTACAGGAAAAACAAAAGGGTGTAATTGGCATAACAGTTATAGGAAATTGGTACGAACCATATTCAAATACTGACGAAGACAAAGAAGCTGCAAAACGAGCTATTGAGTTCTTTTCCGGTTGGTAAGTTAAGAATATCTTATTTGTCGGTAAAATAAATTATTTATTAATTTATTTATAATCACTTTTAAATTTATTCTAACGTCTGAATAACTTTTTAAATTTAAAAAAAATTATCTTTTTAGTTCTCGAGTTTTTGAAGAATGGTCTCCGAATTCTCAAAACATATTTTTTTAATTTTTAAATTCTTTTAGAATAGGTGCATTGGTTCCTAAATTTTTAGAATGTAACCTTATAGTCCTAGATTTTTAAAAATAGATTTAAAAGGACACTCTATTTTTTTTATTATTATATTAAATTAGAGAAATAGTTTTAAAATTATTTCTCCTTTCTAAAATTACTTTTTATACGTAATTTTTTAAGTTGAAATGTTATATTATTATATAAAATAATAATAAAATACTTAAGAAAATTTTAAAACTTATTCTAAAAAATTTGGGGACTAAAAATATACATCTTAAAAATTTAGGGACCAAATACACCCATTCTAAAAGAACTTAAGGACTAAAAAGATATATTTTGAAAATTCAGGGACCAAACACACCTATTCTTCAAAACTTGAAGACCAAAAAAGAAAATTTCCCTTAATTTTAGTTTTCCTAACAATCTATTACCTTTCCTAATAGTTACTAATCTCAAATTTTTCGTTGCATAGTCATATAGACCTCTATTCCTCTACGAAATTTTAATTCATTCAATTTTTTTCTATAGGAATTACTTTTTTAAAACTTTTATCAAATAAGCTAAGTTGAATAAAATTAGTTGCGATTAAATCATACAAATTTTTTTAATATTTATATTATAATAAATTATAAATTAAATATTGATATAAAAATAATTGAAATAATAAACCTACTTGAGTCCATTATAATGAAATCACACCAATTTAGTATTAATTTTACTAAACATGGTAACCATAACAATCTGAAACCACATTTCAAATAAACATAGGGTTGCTCCTCCAAATCAATTGGAAATGGAAGAAGTTGCCCATGTGTATTATATCTTAAAAATCATGATGTCTCCCTATTTATTCAATACAAGATCTTCAACATGTCTCCTCAAGATAGTGCTTCTTTGACTTCACAATTTTTTTCTTTTTTTTTACTAAAGACCCATTTAGATCTATATGTTCGTATATCATACTGTATAAACATCAAATTTTATCTTAAAACCAATTGGCAAGAGAGAAATGACTCATATATCTTATAAAGAGTGCAAAGTCTCTCATTTTTTCAATACGAGGCTTTCAACAAATACCTCTAAAACTTTATAAATCAATAATTTTACTAGAACACATTAAAATTTTTGGTAGCCTTCAACTGTTCTTTTCTTTTTATCATTAACTCAATATTTAAGCAAATTAAATGCATGGTTATTAGGTTCTACAATCCAATTGTCCATGGTGATTATCCAGAAAGTATGAAAATTCGTGTAGAAGATAGACTGCCAAAATTCACAGAAGAAGAAAGAGATTTGATCAAAGAAAGCTTTGATTTTCTTGGACTCAACTACTACACAGCTGCATATGCCATAGATGATTCCAACACACATGTTCTATATCCTTCTTGGCTTACAGATTCTGGTGTAAATACTTCAAGTATTTACTTCTAAACTATATTATATTCAAAATATAATATATGCTTTTTCAATGATATTTGATTACATTTCATAATCTAATATTCTAACTTTTGAAAAGTAATCATATACTTCATTTTATTGAGTCTGTTCATAATTATTTGTTTCCGTTTAGTAACTATTTTATTTTTTAAATTAAACTCATCTTCTATCAATTTCTTAGAATTGTTTTTATCGTTTTTAAGTAAAAAAGTTGAATTATTTGTTAAATTCTAAATTCCAAAAACTAGTTTTTTTAGTTTTTAAATATTGGCTTTACATTTTTTAAAACATTGGTAAAAAGTAAATAACAAATTAATTAGCAAGAAATATAGAAGTGAAAGGGATGTTTATAGGCTTAATTTTCAAAATCTAAAAACCAATAAGCAAATGGGTACCAAACAAGGGACTATGTGTTTTAGGTTTCAAATTTTGGCTTTGATTTTCAAAATACTATTTGAAATGTAGGCAACAACTCATAGAAAACCAATAGATGGAAGTAGCGTTTATAGGCTTAATTTTCAAAAATAAAAAATAAAAAACAAAATGATTACCAAATTGGACCTAATTGATTTTTTGTTGTTGAAATTTAATATAAGCACTACTTTCACCTATTGAATTCTTTGTTTTGTTATCTACTTTTTAGGAGTAGTTTTTCAAAAACCAAATCAAGTTTGAAAAACTTAGTTTTGCTTTTGAAATTTGAGCTACGAATTCAAATGTTTAGTTACGAAAGATGAAAACTATGATAAAGAAGTTGTGGGAAAACAAAACACACAATTTTCAAAAACTAAAAACTAAAAACCAAATAGTTAGCATTGACCCTGTTTGATAACCATTTGATTTTTAGCATTTGAAAATGAAGCCTATAAACACACTTTTCACCTCAAAATTTCTTCTTTTGTTATCTAGCTTACCAATGTTTTCAAAAGTCAAGTCTAGTTTTAAAAATTGAAAAAGTAATTTGAAAAAACATGTTTTTATTTTTGAAATTTGGCAATGAATTCAACCCTTACATTTATTTATTTATTTATTATTATTTTGACAATATGTGGGAAAGAAAAATCGTATCTTTGACTTCGTTGATAGTTACAACTCTCTTAATCAAGAAAGATGTAAAGCATTGTAAGAAATTAAGAAGAATTATGCTTAATGTTTAAAAACCAAAAATCAAAAGGTTATCAAAGGATACGTTGGAGCTTTGTTTTTAAATAAAAACAAATTAAAATGTGACTTAAAAATATCACTCTTCAAAACCTTTAAGTTTATATATATTAAGGTTGGTTTTCTTGTGCAAATTATGAAATAATATTTGAAAAAATCTCTGATTAAATTTTGTATAATGTGCTTGGGATTTTCTGCTGATCGTTTCATGGAGTTTCACTTGGACCAAAGGTAACTTATATATGTAAATTTCCTTATTAAACATGAATTTCTCTTACCTTGTATTAAATTTAAGCAAGTCACTTTTTCTTAATTGATCCAACAATTTATTAGTGTCTTTCTCGACAATCTTGTAGATCAATGCATCATCTTGGCTTTCAGTTTATCCAATTGGACTACAAAAATTGTTGGTAACCATGAAAAAGGACTATAAAAATCCAAATATCTACATCACGGAAAATGGTATTAAGAAAAATCTCATCTTTTTTTCTTTTCATATACGAAGAAAAAGAAATATCACCATAGTTAATGATCTAATTTATTAATTAAATTGTACATGTGCAGGATTCTTTGACTATGATGATCCTGATGTAGATAAACTAATTTGTGATAAGAAGAGAACTCTTTATCACATAAAACATCTCTATTATCTTCTTCGAGCAATATTTGTGTAAGTAACTAAATGAAAGATCATTTACTCCTGGTAAAATATTTTCTTTTGGTTCATTTGAATCATGAGTTGAATCTAGATATTTAATTATTGTGTTGGAATGGGAACGATAATTATTACCTTTTATAATTTTATTTAATATATTAGTCAATTAAGTGTAAGAGAAGGAATTGGATGCAATTAAAATTAGTATTATTTAATATATTGTTATATCCGTTAATTAATTAAAAGTAATATTGAGACTTAAATAATTTAATTTAATATTTAAAAAATAATTAAACACATAAATTTATTTTAATATTAATTATAAAGAAATAGATTACTAATAAAAATGAACTATTTTCAAATATAGCAAAAAGAACTAAAATATTTACAAATATAACAAAATTTTACTGTCTATAGCAGGTAGACTGTGTATTTTGCTATTAGTTGTAAATATTTTCACCAGTTTTATCATTTAAGATAATTTCTCAATAAAAATTTATATTAAATAGTTAAGATAATATAAAACATAAATTATATAAATTTGTTAGCTCAAATGTATTAAGTCTAGATAATATATTGATATTCATAATTAAAAATAATTAGTAAGGGTTAATTTGTATTAATAATTAACGATGTTATATTTTTATTATTCATCTCCATGTATAAAATTTGGCATAAATGTTAGTTAAAGTGTGTATAGTTGAATAGTAATTAAGAAACGTTGAAAATTTTCATGTTAGATAAAAAAAATAAAAAAAATGAAAACATGTACGACAAGTAGGGATAATAGATATTACAGGTATGTTTGAAAAACGGGCGAAACTCATTAAACAAAGAGGCTTTAGAGAATTTATCATTTGGGTTAGAATAGTTTTGCATGTATTATAGTTTTTCATAAATAATGATCTTACTGTATAATACTTTTGACAACATTATAGGAATGGCGTAAAGGTAAAGGGATATTTTGCATGGTCACTATTGGACACTTTTGAATGGCAAGATGGATATACAAAACGTTTTGGCCTTGTCTACATTGATCGTCCAAACAACCTCACGAGAATACCAAAAAAATCCCTACAATGGTTCTATCATTTCCTCAAGAACTAAACATAAGTTCCCCAACAAGTTATATTTGTTATATGATTGATATATGTTATTGCAGCTTCTAGTACAAATAAGTAGTAAATAAAATGCAATAACAAAACCTTTGTCTTATAGTTTTCGTATTTTATTTCTATGCTTTCGGTTGGTTGTCAATAAATATAATAAGATCTCTTATATGACAATACTTTTTGAATTATGTTTTTTCCCCTATATCTCTGTTTTACTTTTATATGTATGTGACAACTTATATATTATGATTATTTTTATTTGTTACATCAGTTAATATTAAAATTTTAAAACTGAATCTTAAAAAAAAAAAAAAAAGAAAATGTACGATGTTCTAACAAGATAATTGATAAACCAAATAACTTAATATCTTTAATAATAGCAGGATCAGAAAGACATAGAGGTTGGTAACTCAGTTTAGTGCAATGTCACGTACTCTTGAGATTGTATGTCCAATGGAAAGAAACTTCATTTAGTCACCGAGCTAAGTGATTACAACAAACAACGTAACTGGTAGACTCCCTCTTTAGTTAACTAATGTAAAGATTATTGTAACCCCTCAAACTAAAGTTAAATTTAATTTATTTTCCTTAATATTTGTTGAATTTAAAGAAATTATTGGGTGTACTTTGGGTGGTTATATTTTGTATTTGAGCTCATAGAATGGTTGAAGTGTTTGGGCTTGAGGTGGACCAACTTAGGTTCACGGGTTGGTAAAAAAAGGGTCGTTTGGATAAATGGTCAAAATATAATGATTTTTTAAAAAATGGCCGATTTCAATTTAGAAAAATGGTCAAACACCTGAATCTTCTACTTTTTAAAATCTAGAAATGGACAAATATACCCTTGTTGTCCAATCCTTACAATTATGGTGTGTTTTAAACAAATCCTAATAAATTAAAAATAAAATATCTAATAATTTTAACTAACTGACCAAAAATCTCCTAAGATTTCTAAATTTAAGATAACAAACTAAAAAAATGATTTTTTTTTTTAAAAATAATTATGAGATTTGGTGTCCATGATTAAAGCAACTTGCTTAAAATTAGGCCACACAAATGATTTGTAACAACTAAAATTTTGTAGGTTGAGTCTTGAAAAAATAAACAAAAATAAAATCAATTGTCATACAAATATATTTGTACTAACAAATTAAATCTTTGGATGGAAATACTATATTGGACAAAAAGATTTTCTATTGGATAGGAGAGTGCATAATAAGACATTGAAAATCTCAAATGTTGGAATAACAAACTGTGAATAAATAGCGTAAAGACGACTTCAATACATTTAAAAAAAAGGTAAATACCAAAAACATTTAGTGCATGCAAATACATTATATTTACAACTCATCAAATTTTCGAAGGTCAAAAAGCAAGAAAAGAGTATAAAGAAAAGTTTAATAGATGTGATATAAACATGCAAATATCTAGTATTTACGACGTTCCGATGAAAATCTTCTATCAAGAACACATTTTATTTCTAGAGAGAGAAACTGTGACATCCCAAAATTTTTGGTAATTTTTTTCTTAAAAAAATTAATTATCTTGAATTATTTGGTTGGGCGAGATTTAAAAGTTGGATTTAACATGAAAATTTGGAATCTGGTGAGATTTAAGAACTTTGGTTAATTTAAGAAAATATGAGGGTAAATTTAAATTGAAATTAAGTTGGAGAATTGATTTGTTAGGAGATATTTTTGTTAAATAAATTATTAAATAGTGGTTGGAAAAGATTTAATTTGATGGTTTGAGGAATATTATATTAAATAAATTGTGTTTTGTTTTTGGAAAAATAAAAGGAAAAGGAAAATTCAAATATATATATTTAGGGTTTTGGAAAATGAAAGGGAAATCGAATTTAAACAGGTATATATATATATATATATATATATATATATATATATATATATATATTGGATTGCAATGGATTTTGGTCTATCATTTGCAAGCAGTCGCCTGACTGCTCTCTCTCTGTTCAGATTCGCTGGCATCATCGGTTTTTCATGGGTTACGCGGGGATTTCAAGATTTGATTAGGCCAGTATTGTTTTGGTAAATACTGTTGATTACCTTTGCTGTTGGTTTTAATTGTTGTTACCCATTGGATTTGAGTTTTAGATTCAAGTTTCGAAGGATTTTGGAAATGGAAGCAAGCTGTCCAAACAAGTTTAAGGTTCCATTTTGGTTTGACCCATTGTTTGAAGTATGGAAGAAAATTGTGGCTTTGTTGCATTTTGGGTAAGATTATTTGGTTTAATTGTTAGAATAAATTGTATTTGGAATTAGGCCTAAAAACTTAATTTGAGTTTGGATTTATGTTTTAGGGTTCTAATTCTAAGGTAAGTAATCTTACCACTGGAACCGCCTACGTGACAGGCAGTGATACGCAGTTTAGTGTTTAAAATGTAGGCTTCTTTGGGCCATCTATTAGATATTTTGTTTGCATGTAATTCGAAGATATAAGCATGATGATGTTTGTGTGAGAAGCATTATGAATCTATGTTGTAGGATTTTTATGTATTTTACCTATTAGTGATAGTTACCCTCCTACGTTGGTTGTGTGCCTACCAGAGATTTTGTGTTCCTTCGAGATCACCAGAGATTTTGTATTCCTTTGAGATCACCAAAAATTTTATGTTCCTTGGGGATCACCAGTGGTTTTGTGTTCTTTGGGGGGATCACCAGAGGTTTGTGTTCTTTGGGGATCACCAGAGGTTTTGTGTTCTTTAGGGATCACCAGAGGTTTTGTGTTCCTTCAGGATACACCAGAGGTAGGTGTCTCAGTAGAAGCTTGTACACACCATTTGCCAACGGCAGGGAGGGTCTAACCAATCACTCAGATAAATGAAGAAAATGAAGTGTGAAAAGTAAATTATGCATGTCCTACTACTATGATGCACTTATTGGATATAAGTGTTTAGCCTGACCCCGGTAGTGAGGTTACTTACTGAGTATTTTGTACTCATTCTTTTCATGTTTTATTTTTCAAATAAAGGAAAGGACACCTCGGCGAATGATGAAAGAAAACTTTGATCGTGTCATTGGAACTAGTCAGACGCATAAGAGATTTCATGTTTTCATCTTTAAGAATTTTGGTTATGTCATTTGAATTCAGAACTTTTTCTTTTAAAATTTCTCATGGTCAGATGTTTTATGCGAGTTTGTTGTTTTATTTAAATTGTACAAGAGGTATCTCGATCAAAGATTTTCAGTTATTTGGATTTTGCAAAAGATATTTATTTTAATAAAAAAATGTTTTGTTTTTGTAAAATTATGAAAAAGAGTCATTTTAGATATATGCATTCATATAGTGACGACCTAGTTAAAGTCATAGGAAGTCGGGTCATTACAGAAACGACACCTTTCTTCCATCATTAGTTCTTCTGGCTAAGGTTTCAAAGGTGTCTATATATTCGATGAGATTAGGAAAGCTTCCAGGCCCTCAAATTGTCCAATAACCCCTCAATTTATCCACAATCAAGCATTTGACAAAAATACTCAATAATCACTTCCTTAACCCTAAAAACCTAAACCACTCATCCTAGCTACTCCATGCTCTTAAAAACGATCGACAAAACAATATATTGATGAACAAAGGCTATGGTTACCCACGTTGACTTCCCCATTGAACATTGTCCTATATCGCTAGCCACTAGCATTGTTCCTTTTGATAAATGTTGCATAAAAATTGGCATGATATTATGCAGCAGGAAAGAATATGAAGATGAGTGGAAAATTATATAAAGCATATACTAAGGGAGCATTTGGTCTATTAAGTGGAATTAATAAGAAATTTGGATATGAGATGCGTTAATGGGAATGGTGGAGGCTATTGGTGCAAGGCAAACTGTGACAACCCAAATCATTAAGGTAAATTCTCCTATTAAATTAAATTAAGTCATTATGCATCAAAAGGAAATTATATATATTTATATGTATTTATGTATTTATTTAGATTAAGGAGGAAAGTTTTAAAATTAGCATTTGTAGTGGTTGGTGAGACTTTGGTGGATTTAAGGAAATTTTTAGGAATTGACAAGGGATAGTTTACTTTTGGGCAAATAAAATAAAATAAATAGATTTAGTGGGATTGAAGTTTGAATAAAGAAGATTTTATTTTATTTGGTTGGAGAAACAAAAAGGGAAAAGTGGAATTAATGGGCTAAGGAGGGGAAGGAATTAGGCTTTATTTTAAACCCTTCTTGGTTTGCGTGTAGTAAAAAAAAAAAAAAAAGCTCTTCCCTCTCTCTCTCCCACTCCGCCGCCTCTCTCTCCTCCCTTCCTTCTCGGTTTTCGTTGCCGCCGCCGCCCTCCCTTCTTTTCCATTCTCCCTCTGCCCCCGCCATCTCTCTCTCTCAGTTGCCGCTCGATTTCCAGAAGTTTCACGTTCGAAATCACGCTTCTGTTGCCAGGGTATCGCTATCTTGCTAAGGGTAACGCTCTCTCACTCTCCCGCTCTCTCGCTCTCACACTCGGAATCACGCTGTCTCGCCAGGATCACGCTCGAGCTCGAGCGCTCTCGCTCTCTCGCTAACTCTCAGCTCTCTCGCTCTCTCGCTCGGCTCTCGCTCTCGCTCAGAATCTCGTTCTCGGCTGCGATTAACTGCTCGTCTGATCGTCAGTTGCCGGACTAGTACTCCCTAAGTGAGTATCTCAAACCTGAGTAGGTTAGTGGCATATTTTGGCAAATATTTGGGAATACGAATTAATTGGTAAATCTTAATAGGTGGTCGGCGATTGCTTTCGTCCATATGGTCGGAGGAAACTGCGAGTTTGGTCACGTTCGGGGAAGGACTCTCTCGAACAAATTTTGAGTTTGCTTATGATAGGTTAGGCTTAATGAATAACTTAAGTTAGGGGAATTTTATTCCTAGTTTGTTCAGGAATTTTGCAAAAGTTGCAGTGTGATTAGCTTTATGGATCAACCCTCAGGTAAGTGATCTTACTACTTGAACCGCCTTCGGGCCATATGTTTAGTTGCCATGATGTAGTAGATTTCTAAAGCCATGTATGATATAAGATGCTTGTATGAAATTTCCATATCTTAAAGTTGTATGTGCCTGATAGTGTATAAGCTTATGCTATGAGACGTTTATGAACAGTATTGTTAATGTATGAATCCATGAAATAGAATGAGTGTGAACTTGATTGATCATGTATGATGAGTAGTGGTAACTCTCCTATGTCGGTTGGATGTCCACAGGAGGTTGTGTTCCTTCGGGTTCACTGGAGGTTGTGTTCCTTCGGGATAACTAGAGGATGTGTTCCTTCGGGTTCACTAGAGGTTGTGTTCCTTCGAGTTCACTAGAGGTTGTGCTCTTTCGAGTACACTAGAGGTTTGTGTTCCTTCAGGACCACCAGAGGTAAGAGTTTCCTTCGGGGCTCTAGAGGTTTGTGGGCATCCATAACCAACGGTGGAGCGGGTATAACCATTCCCCTATAGAAGTATGATAGATATGCATGTCTTATGTTTGACGCACTTAAGGACCTAGGTGCCTAGCCTGACTCCGGTAGTGGGGTCACTTACTAAGTAATATAATTACTCATCCTTTCTTCTTATATGTTTTTCAGGTAAAGGAAGGAATGTGCCGGCGAATGACAAGAAGAATCCTTGATGGCATCACGGGACCCGTAGTAGCTTTCGCGTAGTCTTGCATGTTTTACTAAAATTGTTGTTCAACTGTCTAATTTTGTTTTGAGACTCGTCTATTTATTTATTTATGTGGATTTTTCATTCATGAAGCTTATTTTATTGATTTTATTAGGGGTACCTTGAACCAAATTTTACTTTTTATTTGTTAATGTGTTATTTTCTTGAATTAAAATAAGTAGAAATTTCCATGAAAAGCATTTTCACTATTCAGCGTAGTGTCGTTCTTTAAATTTTTACATGCATTGAGTAATGGTCCGATTAGATTGTATAAGTTGGGTCGTTACACAAACCAAGAATTTATTGAAGGAGTTTTCATTTTTTTAAAAAAAAAATTTTTTAAAACATCTCTAGTATTTAAAAATGAATAATTAGTGATCAAATCCCAACAAAATCTAATTTGGAGATATACTAACTTTGTGATGACATATACCCACACACAATTGAAGCAAGCGTGGGTTTGAGAGGGCAAAATTGGAAAAATAAAGTAGAGAAATGGACCGTCTACATTATGTTTTGACCAGAAATCAAAGAATTCAAAAAACGACTACGTTTCAATTGGGTGTTCTATCTTGGTCATTCTACTCAATTTCTTTTAGAAATTATGTCGAATATACTCAACTTTAGGGTACATTTTCAAAACGGTTTAAAATAACTTTATATTCACCATATTTTCATAATTAGTTATTATTATTTTTATATTTTTATTATGTAGTTTATTATGAATTTGGAAAGTTTGAGAGGATATAAGAGGTTTTTTTCTTCAGTTGGAAAATTTCAAACACAATATTTCCTTTTCAATTTTTTTTTTTTTGGCGGAAAAATTACAAAACCATCAAGTTTTTGTTATTTTTTTTTTCATTTTAATGTTTTAAAAATAAATAAGAACAATTGTCATAATTCTTTTTTTCATTTTTCAAAAAAGTTTGACATAATCTTTTTTTTTTTTTTTAATTTATTGTTTTTACACATTATTTCCTTTTCTCATTTTTAGTGTTTACATGGAAATTACTTTATAGAAAAAAAAATCCAATATTTTTAATATTACTTTTTTAAATAATGAAGACTTCAAATTAGAAAATTATTGTAGTAATTGACATTATATAAAAATCTCTAATTTGTAAAAATAATTTAAAAAGGAAAAAAGAAAAAAAAAAAAAAACTGAAATTGGATTCTCAGTTTAATAAAGACGACGGACCCATCTTCCTGAATAATTAGAATGAATAGTACTTTATGTATGAAAAACCATGTTCATGAGATGCTACATGTTATGAAAATTCATGTTTGACATGTATGTGATACCATGTTATTAAATTTCTATTGATATCTTGATATTTCTATGTTTTCATGGGTTTGATATTAATATGAGGAGGGAATCGATATTTCTATTATATCATAGAAAAGTCCATGAAATACAAAAAGTAAGCATCAAAATACCACTAATATAAATAAGAAAATTATTTTAAATGATAAAACTGTTGAAAATATTTACAAACAAGAGCAAAATATCACAGATAGTAGTCTATCGTCGTCTATCACAAATAGACAATAAAAATTTGCTATATTTATAAATACTTTGGTTCATTTTCCTATATTTGCACTAGAAGAAAATTTGGATTTAATGACATTTAAAAACTGTCGGATTTAAAATTCGTGATAGTTATTTTCGGTCATTATATCACTCATAAAGGTAGGAGCTACAATGACATTTATTGAAAAATATCATAATCGGTCTTCTAATGGCAATAATTAATTGTCAATAATGAAAAATTACTAACACTTATAATTTGTCATTTTCAAGCATACTATGACTTTTTATTTTCTCTATTGTTTGGATACTGATGATAATTATTAAACATAAAAAACAAAAATATAATGACAATTATTATTGAACCATGACATTTTTTTGCTAAAAAATATATGAACCATGATAAATTGTTTTTGTCAATAGACGTTCTAGCATGACACATTTTTTTTGTTACTCAATTTCATATTACGACTGTTCTGTATTGTCAATAAATTTTTTTATATATATATTTGTTATTTTTTTCAATCCTGTCACTACACATGATTTCCATTTCCATAATCAAGTAATCCTAATTAAATCCAAAAATAAGAACACAACCGTAAAATACTTTAATATAATTATCATAAAGTTGATAATACTTAAAAAAAAAAAAAAATCGACTAATTACACTTGGTGAAGGTTCACAAGAATCTATAGCTATATAGGTACAATAAGTATATTACACCCAAAGTTTTGCCACTAACCCTACAAAAAATCTTATAAACATATCAATCGCTCCATGGCTTTACTACTCCAATCATTCTTGCAAAACCTAGTAAGAAAACAAAAAATCATTTTAATGTTCAACTTTACACGATAATAATGAAAGAAGTTTTATTTTCCAATGTCAACCATTTATATTTGGAGGAAAACTGAGCAAAATTTGAATTGTGTATATAAAGAAACACAATGAATAACCAGTGCATGCAACAAAACCTCAAAAGCCTAGGTTTCATATTATGTGTGCAACCTATTAAAAAGCTTTTCTTAAATGCACATCTCTTAAGAAGTTGAAACTAGTAGCAAAAGAATTGCAAATCAATATTGATCATCAAATGCCTAATAAGAACTTTAGGTCAATACTAATGTAACGACCCGACTTAGACAATCTAATCGGACCATTACTCAATGCATGCAAAATTCAAAGAACGACACTATGCTGAATAGTAAAGAAGAAACAATGCTTTTCATGGAAATTTCTACTTATATAAATTAAAGAAAACAATGCATTAACCAATAAAAAGAAATTTTTGGTTCGGGGTACCCCTAATAAAATCAATAAAAGAGAATTAATGAATGAAAATCCACATATCAATTAAAGAGACGAGTCTCAAAACAAAATTAGACAGTTGGACAAAATTCAGTAAAACATGCAAGACTAAGCAGAAGCTACTACGGGTCCTGTGATGCCATCAAGGATTCTTCTTGTCATTCGCCGGCACATTCGTTTCTTAACCTGAAAAACATATAAGAAGAAAGGATGAGTAATTATATTATTCAGTAAGTGACCCCACTACCGGAGTCGGGCTAGGCACCTAAGTCCTTTAAGTGCGTCAAACATAAGACATGCATATCTAACATACTTTTATAGGGAAATGGTTATACTCGCCCTATAGTTGGTTATGGATGCCCACAAACCTCTAGAGCCCTGAAGGAAATTGTTACCTCTGGTGATCCCGAAGGAACACAAATCTCTAGTGTACTCGAAGGAGCACAACCTTTGCTGAACCCGAAGGCACACAACCTCTAGTGAACCCGAAGGAACACAACCTCTAGTGATCCCGAAGGAACACAACCTCCTGTGGACACCCAACCAACGTAGGGAAGTCGCCACTACTCATTATACATAATCAACCAAGTCCATACTCATCCCATACCATGGATTCATACATTAATAATACTGTTCATAAACATTTCATAGCATAGGCTTATGCACTATCAGACTATCAGGCACATACAACTTTAAAACATGGGAATTTCATACAAGCATGCTATATCATAAGAGGCTTTAGAAATCTACTACATCATGGCAACTAAACATATGACCTGAAGGCGGTTCAGGTAGTAAGATCACTTACCTGAGGATTGATCCATAAAACAATCCACACTGCAACTCTTGCAAAACTCCTGAACAAACTGGGAATAAAATTTCTTTAACTTAAGTTAGTCCACAAGTCTAGTCTATCATAAGCAACCTCAAAATTTTTTTCGAGAGAGTCCTTACCCGAACGTGACCAAACTCACAGTTTCCTCCGACCCTACGGAGTAAAGCAATCGCCGACCACCTATTAAGATTTACCAATTAATTCGTATTCCCAAATATTTGCCAAAACATGCCACTAAGCTACTCAGGTTTGAGATACTCACTTAGGGAGTATTGATCTGGTCAGGCGAGCAATTAATCGCAGCTGAGAACTAAATTCTGAGCGAGAGCGAGAGTCGAGCGAGAGTCAAGCGAGAGAGCGAGAGGCCGAGAGCGCGGGAAAGCGAGAGGCAGCGAGAGTCAGCAAGAGAGCGAGAGGCCGAGAGCTTGAGGGCGATCCTGGGCGAAGGAGAGCGTGTTTCCGAGTGTGAGAGCAGGAGAGCGTGAACGCAGGAGAGTGAGAGGCAGCGAGAGAGCGAGAGACCGCGAGAGACAGTGAGAAACCGTGTGTTTCTGGGCGTGAAACCTTCGGGAAACGATCGGCAATGGAGAGAGAGAGATGGCGGGGGCAGAGGGAGAACGGAAAGGAGCAGCGGCGGCGAAAAACGGGGAGGAAAAGGGAAGAGGGTGGCGGCAAAGAGAGAGGGAAGAGAGAGAGAGTTCTTTTTTTTTTCTTTTTCTTTTCTTGCACGCAAACCGAGGAGGGTGGGTTTAAACTAAACCCTAATTCCTCCCCCTCCTTAAATCATTGACTCTCCTTCCCTTTTTCACCAAAATAAAAATATATCCTCTATTTAAAATTCCAACCCAAACGAATCTACTTATTTTATTTTATCTGCCCTAAAATAAACTATCCTTTGCCAATTCCCAACAATTTCCTTAAATCCACCTAAGTCTCACCAACCACTATAATTGCTAATTTTAAAACTTTCCTCCTTAAGCTAAATAAATACATAAATACATATAAATAAATATAATTTCATTTTGATGCATAATGACTTAAATTAACTTAATAGAAGAATTTACCTTAATGATTTAGGTTTCCTCCGACCCTACGGAGTAAAGCAATTTTTTTCGAGAGAGTCCTTACCCGAACGTGACCAAACTCACAGTTTCCTCCGACCCTACGGAGTAAAGCAATCGCCGACCACCTATTAAGATTTACCAATTAATTCGTATTCCCAAATATTTGCCAAAACATGCCACTAAGCTACTCAGGTTTGAGATACTCACTTAGGGAGTATTGATCTGGTCAGGCGAGCAATTAATCGCAGCTGAGAACTAAATTCTGAGCGAGAGCGAGAGTCGAGCGAGAGTCAAGCGAGAGAGCGAGAGGCCGAGAGTGCGGGAAAGCGAGAGGCAGCGAGAGTCAGCAAGAGAGCGAGAGGCCGAGAGCTTGAGGGCGATCCTGGGCGAAGGAGAGCGTGTTTCCGAGTGTGAGAGCAGGAGAGCGTGAACGCAGGAGAGTGAGAGGCAGCGAGAGAGCGAGAGACCGCGAGAGACAGTGAGAAACCGTGTGTTTCTGGGCGTGAAACCTCCGGGAAACGATCGGCAATGGAGAGAGAGATGGCGGGGGCAGAGGGAGAACGGAAAGGAGCAGCGGCGGCGAAAAACGGGGAGGAAAAGGGAAGAGGGTGGCGGCAAAGAGAGAGGGAAGAGAGAGAGAGTTCTTTTTTTTTTCTTTTTCTTTTCTTGCACGCAAACCGAGGAGGGTGGGTTTAAACTAAACCCTAATTCCTCCCCCTCCTTAAATCATTGACTCTCCTTCCCTTTTTCACCAAAATAAAAATATATCCTCTATTTAAAATTCCAACCCAATCGAATCTACTTATTTTATTTTATCTGCCCTAAAATAAACTATCCTTTGCCAATTCCCAACAATTTCCTTAAATCCACCTAAGTCTCACCAACCACTATAATTGCTAATTTTAAAACTTTCCTCCTTAAGCTAAATAAATACATAAATACATATAAATAAATATAATTTCATTTTGATGCATAATGACTTAAATTAACTTAATAGAAGAATTTACCTTAATGATTTAGGTTGTCACGACTAAATTTTCAGGTACATTGCCCCTTATTTGACACCTCATCCAATCAACCTAGGTTTGCTAATTTTTGTTTAGATGTGATGGTACATAAAATTAAAAGAAATTAACTTCTTTATGGAAAAAAATTGCCATAGATGAGTGTAAAATATCCACCACAACTTTTTTTTGAACATGCAAAAGAACAAACTAAAAAGAGAAATTTCAAACAACTTTAATTACACCTAAAAGAACAAATTCGATAAGTTTATGTTTTGAACATGGAAGAAGCACCATAAACAATAACTTATCAACCCAAGCAACCAAAGTTGTCAAAAGGAAGGGATAAGACTAATAACAACTCCTTAATAACATTCCAACATGATTTATCAAAAACACAAACAATAAAACAATCTATCAATACAATTAATATATAACTACCCTAACATTCAGGATAGTCAAAATACTTCAACACATAATCTAATCCTCTGACACTTCAATAGAGTTTTAGAAAGAACGTCTTATAAATATTACTTTTCACTCTATGACATCTTGTACCGAAGACCATCTACACATAAAATCTATCAAATAAAAAGCCACAATATGAAAGCACATGAAAATAAAGATTTGAATTAGGGAGGACTTAACAATTCAACTACCTGGACTATTTATATTGTGTACCAAAAAAAACAAATAAGCTAAAAGCTTGTAAACTTATAAAAACTTAAGAACATAAACTAAAAAATGGTAACATAAATTACATATGTGAATAATGGTTTCAAAGTTCTAACTTTTGATGCCTGCAAAAGCCAAGGTTACAAAGTATTTGTATAACCTATTAAAAAACTTTTTGTAAATGCACATCCCCTAAAAAGCTAAAGCTCGTAGTAAAAAGGATCACCGCTTAAGAAAGAAAACAAAAACTAACCGCAATCAAAAGTTTCTAAGAGAGGGAAAAGCAAGAACGATATGAAGAATATGAACATAAGATCTAGAAAGTTAAATTTATAAATGACTAATAATGATGTAAGAGAATATATCTCAAGGATCTTGAACCACCGATAGCAAATATGATTTTTGAGAAGGAACGTATTTTCCATAACCATCATAGGTGAAGAGCACAACAGTCTAATCAAGACACAACTCAAATTAGAAAATCATTGTAATAGTAATTTGAAATTGGATCTACATTATTACCACATAAGAATCCAAAAAAAAAAAAAAAAAAAGACTTACCATGTCGTCTAAATGACCCAATGCACCTAATAATTAAGTTATTGGCAAAATAACATTGAAATAAAGATAGTATATAACAAGTAAACAAATTAACATAAACACAAAGTCTTTAATTATGGCAGAAACAACTTAGGACAATTTATCTATCAATCATCCTTTAACATTAATTCTAGAATGGAAAATGAAAATTAAACTAAAAAATCACAAAAATTCAGTAGTAATACCATGAAAATAAATATTCATAAAATGTTAACTAAGTGGCTAAGCTATAACATTAAGGTAGTCCCTGCAAAATGGTTTGGCATCTTCAAGCAAAAAATAAAAGGTTTCTTCCAACACATAAATGAAGTTTAAATCAAAGTTCAAGCACACAAGTATTGTTCGAATTACATTTTAAAGATATACGCTCAAAATCAACTATTAAAATTCAAAATGCTCAATTCACAAAGTTCTTAATCTACAATGAGCTAAAAATTAAACTTTAATCACATAAATAACCTCCATAATCATACTCTGAACACACAATCAACTAAAAAAATCACACTTTAAAGTTTATAAAAGGCACAATCAAAACATTAAAAAATCACACTTTAAATTTCATCAAACAAGAAGCTCCAAATCAAACTTCAATTACATAAATAGATTCTATGGGCATTCCAAAATTATTAAGAAAACATAAAAACTTTATAGAAAAAAAAAGCAAATCAAAACACCAAATCTTACCAAAACTAAGAGTGATGGTGGCGAATAGAGTGGGAACTAGCGGAGATAGCACTGGCGCAGAAGATGTCGGTCGGAGATAGTAGCAGGCCGGTGCTAATGCAGAGGACCACGATCGGAATGGTTGCTTTGCGAGATCTGGCGCAAAAGACGATGACTGGAGACTGGAGACAGAAGGACCTGACACGGAGGACCACAACTAGAGATAGCTGGCAACCAAAGCGACCCAGAGGACTGCGACCGAAGATAGGGTTTCCATTTGAGATTTTCTTGTGCAAGGAAGATGATGACATCTTCTTGTGGGAAGAGGGAGAACGATGTGTTTATTCTACGAGTGTTTCCAACCTAGTGTAGTTAAATCAATGTAGGATTATTTTATATTATTTTATATCATTTATGAGATATTATATTTATTAATATAAAATAAAATAAATTTATATTATTTTATATTACTAAATAAAATTGGTGGAATATACAACTTAAATAGTCAATTTTATTTAATGACATTTAAAAACTGTCATAAATCATGCAAAAATTGAAAACAACGTTTTTTCCAGCAAAGATGCGTGTTTTTGTCATTTATGACACTTTTTTTCCTTACCCCTCAATTTTCATCCCAATTTGAAGCCCTATTATGTCATAGAAAACCATTTTTCTCATAGTGTTGAAAGCAATATTTATAAATATTTTTGTTCATCTTCCTATATTTGAAACCAACTCATATAAATATAATATAAATAATAAACATGTTTACTTATTTGAAAATAATACAATGTTTATTTACTAATTTAAATTTATTTTTTAAATGAACTACAAGGCTAAGCATTAATTGACTGGTAGGGCATGATATAGTGTTGGGCGTGGGCTCGACTGCTATCCTCAATATTCATAGTCAAATGATTCCTCCCACCGAGGACGGTGAGACTCGTAGTCCAAATGACTATAATACCCCTCCTGGGCCAATCCTCGTGGTGTTGAACTCCAGTACAACCTTGGGCAAACCGCCTCTATTTGCTGTGAATTCTGCTCGACCAATTGGCCAACCAAGAAGGTCAACTCAGTGAGCTAGTGTCTAAGCCCACTCATCTTGTCATTAGAATCGGATGCTCTGCCACTGTGCATCCAAGATCGATTCAAAAGTCCTGTCATGCTTAACTGACACAAAAAGAAAACAAAATCAAAGCAAAAGAATACTTTAACTGAAAATTAACTAAGAATAACTAATTGGCTTCCCCGACAACGACACCAATTTGATGTAGGAGTTTTTGGTGTCACTTCTAAAAGACCCAATCAAATGAAATTTATATTATATCGATCAATAATACTCATACTAATAAGTAGTACAAGTGGCAATACCAGGTCGATACGCAGGGAAGCACAAAGATTAGTTTATCAAAACTAATTATTTAGTTAAAGCGATAAATGGGGGGGTTTTGTGTGGTTTGAGATTTGAAATGCATGAAAATAAAATGCAAAGGAAAGTAAAGGATAAATATGCAATCAAAACAAAATATTCTAACTTAGAGGAATGGAATCACCCAACATAATTTTGATTATCGAATTATCAAAGCATGATTTTAACTTCTTACCTATGCCCAGCTCAATAGAATAGAAAAACTAACCAATGGTCCAAAATATCAAATTAACCAATTTGATTATATGAGAAGCATCTTAGTCAATTTAACTAACCACATTAAACTTTAGGGATTTTGCTAAGATAAATTTCCAATGGGAAAAGCCTAATTAAGAATTTAATACGGTTTCCCTCAAAGGTGCATAATTTGTTGCCCAATTCTGCTTCTCAAATTATTTTAATCATTCTCACCAAACTATAGTAGTGGCAAGGCCAGGTCGAACACAAGGAACCCTCGAAATTCTCAATTAAATGCGTAAAATAGCAAGCACGAATTGAAGATTGAAACAATATATTAGAAAAAGCTAGCTTGGGTTGTAACAAGTTTTCTCCTTTTTTCAAGATATTTGGTCATCGAATTCTCACTACCGAAATTGAATGATTACTTGAACCTAACCAAATTAATTAGACAGGCTAATTAATTTGTCCTAAGAAACTAACTAGCCAATTTGAAAAGATGAAACAATGTATGTTCAAATTCACCTAATTGCATTAAGATCTAGGAAACATTAGGGTGAATGTTTAATTTTCAAGCGCCCAATTAGACATTCGGTTGGTTCAATTCAAGGTCGGTTAGATCAATACTCATCTAATTCGATTTGCAAGCTAACCTAACCTATTGCTTTCTACGATTAACATGCAACCAAGTATAATGGATTGAATATTAATAATAAAGTAGTAACCATACATCCCCAAGCGTCCCACATATGATAAAAGTTTATTGATAACACAATGGAAGCTAGCAAATACAGTAAATCGGTTCAAGAGCTCACAAATACATGAAATAAAGAAAAAATCCTAGAAAACCAAGCTAGAACGAGGTTACCTTAGCCCATAAGTCGCATTATGGACATAAAAAAGTTGTTTTGATGCAAAGAGACTCAAGAACGGAGGGAAATAGAGAGGAAAAAACAAAGGAAATTGGCTGGTGATGATCTGATTACCTAGATATCGAAAACTAGGTTTTTATAATATAGTCAGAGTGTCGCAGTGCTGCCGCGATTCTTCACACGAACACACATCGGAGTATTGTGGGCTTAAAAGCCGCGTCGCGATGCCATCAAGGCTTCACCAAAAATGCATCCTCGGGAAAAAAGCACCGGGCATGGTGCCTTGTAGCGCCACTGCACCATGCTCTCAAGTGTATTTCGATCATTTTGCTTCCCTCTTTCCCGGTTATGCAATTAAGCTTCACTTTGGCCCATTTTAGCCCCTTTTGTAGCCAATGTCCTATTTTACCTATTAGGTGCTCAAAACCTATAAAACAATCAAATAAACACGTGGAACAATCTCAAATTAAAAAGAATAAGATAACACATTTTCAGTGCTATCATTATCCTAGGTCGATAGAACAATGCTCTTTGTTGTCGACCATAAATCACAAACTTATCTAATCTTTTGCTTCCTAGAGGTTAACCTATAATTACATGTCACATATTGTATGTTAATCTAAAGCGTTGAATTGCACAATCAAACATTAATTAACAATCTATAGCAAGAAAATGTCATTCATAATCAATAAATTCAGAGTAAAACCCATAGACAAGAAATCTCAATCACATTGCCAAAATACTCCAAAAAATACAATGAGTTTCTCCAAAAATCCTAATAGTAGTATAGATTGGTATTATAAATGTATTTAACGGGTGAAATGTTTGCGTATTTTATTCTAATTAAATAAAAAAAATTCATAATATAATTAGATTAGACATCCATATTCTAATTAAATTAATAAATCCAAAATAGACCCGATTTATAATGCGAGGCATTACAAGGTCCTTGTTGAAAAGTAGTCGAGTTGGTACAATATTGATTTGAAGCTTCAAACATAAAAGTTCTTAAGATTAGAAGCTAAATTACAACTTTAATGGAATTCAAGAAGGTTTAAAGAGAATTATTATGTAGTCGTCTCAATGAGCTCAAACGCTTGTACGTCGAACACGCTTAAATCCTATAGTCGTCTCAACAAGCTCGAATGCTTGCTGTACATCAAACATTCGACAATCGATGGAGGTAAACAATGAAGAGGTGAAGTGATGACCAATGATAGATGGTGTGGAGGGTAATAGTTAGTGAAAGAGAGATATGGAAGGGGCAGTCTGTTGCTACAAAGAAGAAGAAGTTCATTTTTTAAAATCAGAGTGTATCATTAAAAATAAATAAATCAACTCTGTCAAGTGCATCATTATCAAGTTTATCAAGAGTATATCAATCAAGTGTATCAACATTATAAATGAGTGCATCATTATCAAGTTTGTCAGCATTATATCAATCATGTGTATCTTTATTAAATATATCAATCAAGTGTATCAAATTTATCAGGAAAATAATCGAATGAATGATTGACAAATTTATCAGTCAAGTACATGGCCATTATCAAGTATATCAGTCAAGTGTATCAAGTTTATCGTTAGTATGAATGAGTGCATGATTGAGAAGTATATCACGTACATTAGTCAAGTATATATCAGTAGTGTATCAAGTGTATCACGTATGTTAAGTTTATATCAGTAAGGGGGTCTGTTGCTTTCGAAGAAGAAGAAGTTCAAGTTGTTCTTTTTTTTAAAAAAAAAATTCTAAGTGTATCATTTTAATTCAAGTATATCCAGGGGTATCAAGTGTACATTCGTAGTGTATCAAAGGGTACCAAGTATATCAGGTGTGTCAAATGTATCAAATGTGTCATGTGTATCAAGTGTGTATCAAGTTTATCAAGTGTATTAGGTATATTCGTACATATTTTACATTTTCTGTTTTAAATCGTGGACGGAGTTGTTTTTTGTTATTTTTGCAAAACTAAAAGTTTTGGGCTACATGCCTAATATTAAGAACTTATTTTGCCAATTTTGCAACTAGCTCTAAAAATAATTGGGACAACCTTCATATTTCATTTTCTTTAACTAAAGTAAATTATTCTTGACATTTAAAACATGACAGGTAAATTATGAAAACTCTTGACATTTTTAAAATATCGAATTTATGTTCGTGTGAAAACATTTCGAAAAACTTTGTAAACCTTCGTTGTTTTTCATTTTTCTTGGCGTTTTTATCAAAAACTTCATGTTACTTGACATTTTTCTCATAAAAACATCAAGTAATTAAAAATTGCAAGGGTCCAGAAATGCATTTTTAAAATTTATTTATTTCTTTTTCAAACCAAACAGAAACCAAAAGTTCACCATGTGTCACTCCCCCATTGCTTTATATGTCACCTTTAATTGGTCCACTTTGATGATTTGGCTACCACGTCATCGACAATGAGTATTTTTCATTTACTTTTTTCTTGGAATATATCTTCCTCGTTTGAACTCCAATTTAAGTGATTCAATTGGCATGAGAATTGTTGTGTCAAGCTCTACACAATAGACACTTTAAAACACTCAAGTTGTTAGTAAATTAATTTAGGTTTGTTATCATCAAAATATTAATTACTTAACATTCATTTGAGATTAGAGCCAAAAAAGCCAACATAGTAAACATGAAAATCATATTATAAAATTTAGGAAAGAGACAATTATAGATTTTAAAAAAAGAAAACTAACAATAAAATTGTTTGATTAATTTATATTGTTTAGAACTTCATTATGCATTATTTAATATGACATTTAGAGAAATTGTAATTAAGGTGATTAAAGTGGCTGGACATAATTTGAAAAGATGCTGAAACAGAGATTTAAAGAATGAAAATATAATGATTTATAATGGTTCGATCAATGCACCTTCCAATGAAATCTTATTCCTTTGCTTGACAATATTATTAGAGATAAAAAATAATAGAAATTACATGTACAAAACATCAATAACTAAATAGAAAAGTTCTAGAGAGGTCTAATCTTAGAAACAAAGAAACCACAAAACAATACAACCTTTCTTGAAGATTTTGATGACGATTTTCTATAATAGACAGATTCTTGAACACCACAATGCTTTAATTGTTGTTATTAAATTAAATAATTTTTTAAAAAATACTAGGTAGATTTCACGTAATAAATTAGATTAATATAGTGTATACATATATTCAACAGATAGTCTATATATATATATCATCTTTATAGCAATTACGCAATATCTTCTATTGCGTTAAATTGGATGGTTTTTTTTATAGCTTTTTTCTTTTGTTCATTGATTCATATCGAGTTTCTCTCCAACTCATCCTTGTATTTGACTATTTTAATAAATGATTCTTAACTGTTGGGACATAACGAGGATGCTACGATGTATTAACCTCTTTGAGATTCTGGTATATCTAATGATCTCTCTAATCACCTAACTCTTTTCATAAAAAAGATAGAATGCAAAGACAATTTATTTTATTAACGACCAACATAAAACACTAAAGATTAGAAAGTAGACGGTTTTTGTTATTGCGAATTTATTCAGTAGCTTCTACATGTAGTTGTGAAGAAGGTGGTAAGCAATAACAAAACAACATTACAATGGGATAGAGCAAATAGCATGGAGGGTTTGTGAATGATCTTCAATTGTTTAGGAATTTGCGAACCCAATATGATGATAGTTTCAATCTTCTCGTTAAACCCTGTTTGAAATCAACGAAGACGAGACCAAAGCGTCTGGTATATCCATTTGCCCATTCAAAATTATCCAATAAAGACCATGCAAAGTATCCTTTTACCCTCACACCTTCCCTGCAAATAATCACAAAAGAAACTAGAACACACTATACAAACTATTTTATGTAAAATGTTTAGTTACTTACTTGATTGATTCATCAAGATATTTGAGATGGTCACGAATGTATTTCAACCTATCCCCATCCCTCAGTAAAACTGGAAAGTTGAAGGTATCAAAGTCAAAGTATCCTGTAATACAAAATTATCAATTAATAAATAAGATAAATTCAATATATATGCTATATTATTTATGTAAAAAGCAAATTTTCATTTATTACCATTTTCGGTGATGTAGATGACTGGATTTTTATAACGTTGTTTTATATACAACAACAAATCTTTCAATCCTCGTGGATAAACGGCAAGCCAAGATGATTCATTCACCTATAAAATTGATGTTAAAATATAGGGGACTATTTGATTAAATATGGGAAAATGGCAAATGAATTAATTTGAATTTTGAGAAGCACAACCAAGCAAAAATATTAGTTTTAATTTGAAAATATGCACAACATAGTGAAAAATACATTGTCGTAGGGAGTTTGCATATAGATTACCTTTGGACCAATTAAGACTCCATCACGTTCAGCTACCATGCATCCAAAGACATTATAAAAATTAAAGTCAAATTAGATACATAATCTAAATATACTTAGGGAAATTATTATAAATAAAAAGTTATCAAACTATTTATATATATATATAAAAATTTTACTGTCTATCAACTATAGACCACAATATATTTCTGATAGACGGTGAAATTTTTCTATATTTGTAAATGGTTTAACCCATTTTGGTATATTTGAAAACAACTCCATATATTTATTCCCTTAAAAAAATTTATTGTAGTATATCCATATGTATCCCTTAAAATGTTTAAGGGATAGTTATTTTAAAATAAATAAGTAAAGGAAGAAGTTACTTTAAAATAAAACACATTTATTACTTGAACTTTCAGTTTTGAGTAGAAACAACTCTCAAAGACATTGTTCTAAATATAGCTGGGAGTACTAGTTTTGTAATAGTTAAAAATTAAAATTATTTTTGTAATTTTAAAATATTCCTTCAATCATTCAAATCAATTGATATGTTTAGTATTGATGGTTGAAGTAGTGATTAAAAAAAAAAAATAATAAGTATAATTGATCTTGTACAATTAATTTTCGTACAAGCATATTAGTGTTTGGTTTCAAGCTTTTTGAAAGTGATCTTCATACATTTCAATGTGATTTTGAATTACTATGTTTTGTTTCAAAAGGAGATTTTAGAATTAATAAATTACTAAAACTAACCTTTCCTATTTGTGAAATTATTTATATGGGGACAAAAAGGCATTCTTAAATATAAGGGCAAATATGATATTTCAATCAAGAAATAAATGAGGTCACTCTTTTGGGGGATTCCCATTCAATCATCAAACCAAGCATCACCTCTCAATTAAATCACTTTAGATTTTTCTAAAATCAATTTCAACATTTACCAAAGGTCAATAATATTTGAAAGTAAATTGACTTTTACAATGACAAAAATGATTTTGGTAATACCACAATATTTTATTATTATAGTTTTTACATTTTTACATACAATTTTTTTATAACAACAAAAATAATTTTGAATGATTAAAAACATGTTGCGTAGTGATTTGAATATGACAAACTTAATTTCATCCATTTCAAAATTACTTCCACACATGTTCAAAATTTTATAATGCGATCGAGATTTTGACTAATTTAAGTGCATACCTGTTAGGTTGGTTCGTGAATCAGTTAAGGAGCTAAGTCTATCATTAGATGGTACTTGAGGATTGTCTTTGGCATAGTTAGCTGTATAGTAGTTTACACCAATAAAATCAAAGGAATTTATGATCGAATTTCTTTCTTCCATTGTAAATTTGGGCAATCTCTCCTTCACAAGAGTTCTCATGATGGGTGGATAATCTCCATAGACAATTGGATGCATAAACCTACGAAACATTCATCATATCAATCTTCCTCTAATATTATTTTAGTTAAAGGTGTTGAATAATCATAAATTAGCCACACGGGGAAAAAAGAATTGTCATAAAAGTTTAGATATTAAAAATGCACCTGTTTTGTTTTTTGTTTGTTTTTTTTTTTTTTTTTTTGTCATGAAAATAAAACTCAATTTATAATATACAAGTGAAAATCAATAATAATTTTGTTGGGACTAGTGTCCTAAATCTCTTGGGGTCTCGTAGTTTTGTAAAGTTGTGAATACATTTTATTTATTCAATAAAATAGCATCTATTTTATTTGTCTTTTGCATTAACTCAATCCAATAAACCAAGATCCAAGGTTATTTTATGTAAACTTAAACATATATGTGGTTGACATATGAGTATGAATCATGTTTAAGTAATATCCAAAATGTCTGTAATATAGGGATAAAGTTTGTAACTGTTACAAGAGTTGTAAAGTGTTAGAAACGATTTGATCATAATCGTTCATGCGGAGAAATGTGAGTGGAGATATCTTATGCAAACACTTTGTATAAGACCTAACCGCGAAATGTTTAATTTCTTTTTATAACACCGTTAATTAAATAAGTTAACATTTCATATGATGGCTATAGGTGACTCAACCTTAATTCTGAGTGAGTTATGAACTCCTGTCTATGAAGACAATCATTTGATCTGTATGGGTGAGAGTGGCTAGATCACTGACTTAATATGTCTACCATTTTGGGGATTTGTGGAATAGGAAGCTGGGAACATATCTTCACAAAATGAAATTCACTCATTCCCATATTTAAGGTCAGTAGATAAATTGCTCCATTAAGGGCTAATTCCAGGTCTTGAACAAAGAGGTCTCTCCCTCTCACTAGCCCGAGAGGGGTTAGTTTATAGTTAGACTATAAACTGTTTGTTCATTAGAGGAATCAGTGGTACTTAAGAAGTTAAATGTAACTACAGGGATAAAATGGTAATTTGACCCAGTTGTAGTTACGAGTAATTTGTGAAGGATCAACTTAATTGTTGTTGATTAGTTATTTCTGTGGACACAAAAATATATCTATAGTGCGAAGGATGCAGTGTAGGTCTTTAATGGAGTGACTTACACCTAATAAATATCGATCATTCTAAATAAAGAGGTTAATTGATTAATCTCATATCACTAGAACTTCTAATCTATAAGTCCATAAGGTCTCCTTGCTAGTTCATTAAGGCTTTGTATAAGAATCAAATATTTTTGATTAATTTGAAATGTTCAAATTAATAAAGGAGTTAATTATATACGATACAATTAGTATAATGTATATAGATACATTATAATATAAAATTATTTTTTTTAATAAGATTCAAAATTTATACTTTATGTTATAAGAGAGATAAATATTTAAATAAGATTTAAATTTTAATTATACGAATGAGATTCATATAAAAACTATAGATTAAAATTAATATGAATGAGATTTATATTAAAACTATATGTTATGTAAGAGAAGGTTGTTTGAATGTGATTCAAATCAAACTAAATATGTGATATTTAATTTATTAATTAGTTAATTGATATTATTTAATTATAATTAAATTAATATTATTATAATAATAATATTATTATTTAAAAAAATAACTCCCCACGATTTAAGGGAGTTATCTCCCAGTCTCACATAAGGAAGAGGGGAGGCAAACACAAGTTACAGATTTCTCATTATGTGAAAAAAAAAATCCTCTCAGGGTCTCTCTTCCTCTCAATCTTCTTCCTCCCTTACTAAAATCAAGAGAGCCCACAACTCTTCTTGGTTCTTCCTAAGAATAGCAAGGAAGGCTTGTTGGTGGTATCTCAAGAAGTTCCCTATATTCCTTGTTGGAGGAGTTTTCTTTCCGGTTTTAGATTTGGTGAGGAGAAGACAAATATACTTGAAGATAGTCTTCAAAGGTAGAAAACTTCTAACTCTTATTTTCTTTTCGTTGAGATTTTGTGTTCTTTTGTTTATCCTAGATTTCTATTATCTTTAATTTTATGTTTTTCAGAACAAAAATTATTGGCCCATGACAATCACTAGCTTCTACTCAGGATTCAATTCCTTCAAATTGCAGAGGTAATAACATAACGGGGATTTAAATATAAGACCTCCCTCTTATATAATCTAATATATACTATATGTTAAATCTTTAGTTAACTCAAAAGCTTAAATGGTTGGGTGACGATAAATTAAATCATATCAACCCTATAAGATAAGCGAGTGTTCATAAATTAATTTACGTACCAACCAAGAGAAAAATCAAGAGCTCGAGTAGCAGCATCTTTGTCAGCGTTACTGCTTGAATATGGAACAACCCAACTCGAATACAATGCCGCGCCGATCTCACCTTTTTGTTGTGCCTACAAATCCCATATGCCTCAAAATATATTACATTTTTAATTTTAATTTAATAACTTAGACATAACCATCTTTCTTTTGTACTTTGTTTCCTATCCATTTCTGGCAAATGGCAACGTTTTCTCCTTTTTAAACAAATATATGAATTTTTAAAAAATTTTGAAAGAGAAAATACTCAAAAGATTCATTTTACTAGGCTAATATGAAGAAAATGTGAATGGTTGAAGTTTGAGGTACAACCTGATATTTAGTCTTGTAAACCATAACAGCGGCAGCATGAGCAAGAATTTGGTGGTGACCAACAATATACGGTTCAGTTCCAGAATCTCCACCAAGAGTACAACGAAATGATGATACCCAAGAAGAGCACCTACCCGGTGCAAATACTCCTATAGCATAACTATTTGTGACGAAGATGTATTGTTCATTAAAGGTCATCCAGTGCTTCACTCTATCTCCAAACTCCTTGAAACACAACTCAGCATAGTCTCGAAAATCATTTCTACAATTAATTTTTCACTCATTAATATATCTATGTCATTGGTTGTTGAAAAAGAAAAACAATTCTAAAACTAATTTAGTAAAAAGTAAAATAAAATAAAACTAGCATTAGACTATTTTAATTTTCAAATTTTGCAAAGGTTACTTACACACTTTGACGGTTCATGAAACCATGATACTCATCTTGTAAAGCTTGGGGAAGATCCCAATGGAAAAGTGTAACATACGGTTGGATGCCTACAAATTGAAATGGTCAATATTGATTAAATTACAACTATATGGCTTGTTGACTGATTGTAATTACACAAAAAGGTTTCATAGAACCGATGAGAATATATATAAGTAAGAAATTAACATAATACCAACCACGTGAAAGGAGTTCGTTGATGAGGTTATTGTAGTACTCGATTCCTTCCCTATTAATACCACCACTAAGTTTTCCCTCTACATTTACAAAAGAAGCAAAAAGTATCTATTAAAATATGGAAGATTAAATTAACATGTTAATAATATGATCAAATAAAATTCATGAATCTAACTATTCAAAAGGTGTAAAAGATGGTCCAAAAAGACTATTTTAGGGTGAAACTTAAACATGAATGAAGTGATAGAAAGTATTGGGGCCTCATTTAGTAACTATATGGATTTGATTGTTGGTTTTTGAAAATTATACTTGTTTTTCTTACAATTCTTTACCATAGTTTTCATCTTTCTTAATTGCACTTAAAACTCTTAGCCAAATTTTAAATTAAAAAAAAAAGTTTAAAAATTATATATAAATCTTTATCTTTCCTAGGAAAAAAAACTTAATTTTTCAAGCTTGTTTTGGTTTTTCAAAACACTCCTAAAGAGTAGATACCACAAGAGTTGAATTCTAAGCGAAATTTCAAAAACAAAGAACAAGTTTTTAAGAACGATGGCCTGGTTTTATAACCATTTTGTTTTGATTTTTGAAAATTAAACATATTTCCTCTCATTTTCTTAAAATGGTTTGCATTTTTCTTAAGCACAAGAGATGAAATCTTAGCCAAATTCCAAAAAACTATTATTGTTTAGTTTTCAAAATATGATTTGGTTTTTGAAAAAATAAGTAACAAGTAGATTACAGAGCAAGAAGTTTAGAGATGAAATAAATGTCTAAACTTTAAAAAAAAACTAAAAATAAAAAAACAAAATGACTATCAAACGAGGCTTTGATTTTCAAAAATTAAGACATTTTTTAAACTTGTCTTTAGATTCTGAAAAACATATAGTAAAAAGTAGATAACAAGACAATACATTTAGAGGTGGAAAGAGTGAAATTTTAAAAACAAAGATTAATTAAAAACCAAATGATTTTCAAAATAGGCATAAATGATTATCAAAACGGGACCGACAATAGATAAGAAGTGAGCTGCTAATAAAATTGAATCTAGTTTCCCTTTATAAATAATTGGTTGGTACAATAATTTTGTCATAAAGTGAAAAAAAAAATGAAATTTGAGTAAAAGAACCTTTTAAGAAATCAAATAAAGTTCGAATTCCTTACTAGGCAATATTCTAGACCAAGCGATTGAGAATCGATAGGCATTAAAACCTATTTGTTTCATAATGGAAACATCTTCCTGTATTATACATAATAAACAATTATTAGTCAATTTGCATAACATAATATTGAAGAATAAATAACTTTGAGTTGTGTGTGTAAGTGTAGATTTGAATATATATATGTGTGTGTGTGAGACCTTTAAAACAGGTGTACAAATCAAGGTTATGTTAAATTTTAGTGAAAAATGATAATTTATCCTTTCTACAAAGTTTAATTATGAATTTGTTCTCCTACGCTAAAAAAAAAAAAAAAAAACGACATAACTACATTCTAACTATCAACATAATTCCTAATTTTTTAGAAAATTATTTTAAATGACAAAAATGCTGAAAATATTTATAACTAATAGCAAAATACACCGTATATCTACAATAGACCGCGATAGATTGCGATAGACTACTATATGTGTCTATCGCGGTCTATTACGGAGAGACAGTAAAATTTTGTTATATTTGTTAAATATTTTGGTTACTTTTGCTAAAAATAAAATATCTCTATTTTTTTTTTAATAAAAAAAATAAATTCTTCAAACATTTTTTTTCTCTTTCCTTCTCTTCCCCTTCCCATCCTTCTCTTTCATCTTCCTCATACAATGGCCGTTAGCGGCTGCAGTTTACCGCTTGTCAAGGGTCATGTCAATGACTAGAATGATTATTATTTTTTTTTTTTTTTAATAATTTCTTTTATTTTTCTTCTTCTTTTGTTTCATTCCAAACTTGGAACAAAGGTCCTTCATTTTAGGGCGAATCCACACACCTTGTAGCGATGGTATTGGTCAGTAGCCACATCTCCATTACTCCTATCCTGAATTCTATCTGCAAATTCACCAAAACATTACAACAATGTAATCTACTTTCTCTTTCTTTGTATGTAACTTTTTAAAAGAGAGAGATCAGAAAGAAACCTGAGTGATTATGAGTGTAGGTATCCCAAATGCTTGGTCCTTTCCCATACTTAAAAGCAGCACCTTCATACTATATAATTAAAAACAAACAAATTCACCTTCTTAGTTTTGTTTTGAATTTGAACAAATGAAAATGAGATCAATACTACTTTAATTTGTTCACCTGGTAAGCAGAAGAAGCAGAACCAAAAACAAATCCTTCAGGAAAGTCGCTTCGCGTTAGATTACCAAAATCAATAGGTTTTGGTTCAACTTTGGCCTCTGAAGTTAGCACAAAGATAAGAATCAAAAAGCCAAGGAAGAAAAGATTAGAGATATGTTTAAAAGCCATCACTAAGTTTGGTTTTGATGCTGAGACTTCAACACTCGATTGGCTTTATATAGAGAGGATGGGAAGGAAAGGTTTTAGTTCCATATGAAAAACATGTGCTTTTGTGATTGTCACAGAGATAGATTGAGAGTTTATCTCAAATATTTTTGGATGGTTCAATATAGTTGTTTTGGTAACGTTAATATTTCTCGATTTCTATTGTTATTTGTTTTTGAAAATTTGAAGTGTTTAGCAATAGTTTATGTTTGTTGTTGAATGCTAAAAAAATTAAATCACTTCTTTTGATCGTCATTTGGATTTTTGCTTTTTGACATTAAACCTATAAAAATACCATTTTGACTATTAAATTTATTGGTTTATTATCTACTTTTTACCAATATTTTTAAAAACAAAACATATTCTAAAAACTAAAACCAAAATCACGTTTTTAAAAAGGTTTTTTTCTTTAATATTTTTGCTAAAAATTCCATTTTTTATTTAAGAAATTTGTAAAATATCAAAAAAAAAAAATTGAGAAGAATAAGCTTAATTTTTTTTTTTTTTTTAAAAAAGTAAAAGTAGAATAGTTATCAAACAATCAGGGGGGGTTTCTTGTTGCTTCCATTTTCTCTAACACATGCATGAATAAAAAACTTTTTTTTTTTTTTTTATCATTCTTGATTCAAAGGAATGGATAACAATAATCATCATATTAGAATAATATAGCAAAAAAAAAAAAAAAAAAACTCATTTATAATCTTTTAATTTAAAGAACAAGAAACAATAGCTGATTAATAAATACGTTTAATGTTTCTTTTTCAATAAAGAAAATTAAAGAAAAAGAAAAATAAAACATAAAAAACTTACCCAAACATGATTATTTTTTTCATTTATTAAAAAGATGGTATAAATAAAAAACGATAAACGAAAAATGGAAATAAGAACGTCGTTACCAAAATATCACTTACGTTTTCATTATCCACATCAAACTTGTTTGAATTGAATTTTTAGATGCAAAAATATTGCTTTTTAAGTGAGAAAAAAATGTTCATAAGTGCTTCAAATTCAATTCAAACACATATTCATATGGTTGTTTTTTTGCTTGTGTTTTAGAAATGCAAGGGAAGTTTGAAAGCAAGAAATTCCATGAAAAATTTAGACTTGTATCTTATATTTTAAGTGTTTTCAAATATTCATTACTAATTAAAACTTGGAACTTTGTCGTAGTTAGTAATATATAATAGCAAGTAAAAACTAAAAACTAAAAATAAAATAGTTATCAAATAGGATTTTATTTTTAAAATTTGATATTGACTTTGAAAATACTATGGAAATGTAGATAACGAGCATAGAAATCAAAGGATAGAAGTGATGACTACAGTAGATGTTGAGCGAGGATTATATGGATTATACATTAGAAAAATCTATGAACTTCACAATATTTATAAGATAGATGTCTTACTCCTTAGTCCAAAAACAAAAATTGAAATCTAAAGATACTATGTTAAAAGAGCCAAGTTAGGGATCCGAGAACGAAATTTGAAAGTAAGATAATAGTCTTCTATTAGAAAACCTTGTGAAAAATACCTTTTCAAACTATACAGTAAATTAGAAACTGTAATGTTTATGTATAACCAATGGACCACTGCCATCAAAATCCAATTTTCTACGAAAAAGACGTGCGAATACCACAAATAAACAAAAGCAAGTTGAAGTTTAAAAAACTTGTTTGGACGAGACTGTGATTTTTGTTCTAGACACAATCTATTAATTAATGCTTATGGGTAAATAACTGGTTCGGTCTGGTTCGGCCACTGGTTTGGTTTGGGTTTTACACCCCTAGAAATAACTATCGTTTTTTTTTTATTATTATTGTTATTTTTGTTTTACAATTACAGCTGAATTTAGTGGTTTTTTATTTTTTAGTTTTGGAGATGGATACTTCAGTGATACCTTGTGAGGAACATTGTTGGGATTGAATATATAAACACTGCTACTAATGCTTATGTGTAACAAAGACCTATAAAGTCTTTCGTGAAAATTGCATATATATAATAAAATAATGTACTGAAATACATAAGTGAGCTTAGGATTTAATTAAATGTGTTGCAGAGTTTGTTATTGCATTGAGATTGAACAACATGTTTCAACATATTTTGTGTCGTGTTGATTCTGTATTGAGATTCGTTTTTTATATGTTGATATGTGTAGTGCATATTTGTTGGTGTGTCTTTCTATCTTCTGGGACATGTCTTGCAACATACTAGAACATTGTCAATGTGTGAAAGATTATATATATATATATATATATATATATAATTATGTTCACTTTTAGGGTTAGCCGCTTTGAAGAATTATTGTGTAATTGTCTTGTGTGTTTATCATAAACCACAAGTATGCCAATCTTAATTTGTGAAGAAAGAACATTATAGATATTGAGGGTTTTTCTCTAGATTGTCTTGAAGTTTTATTTGTTACTTGAGAAGGGATTTTCAAATTTAGGGAAGAGCTTAAGTTCATCAAGTGGGGTGGTCCTCATTTCAAGGTGGAAAAAATAAAAATTCTTGGTGAGAGGGAGTCTCATACTTGGGGAATTCACTAATATTCTCATGCTTATGAGGAAAACTAAGTTTCATTAAGAGGAAGTCTCACACTTAGGAGGGAGCCTAAGTGATCATACACTAAGTTAGGTTATTTGCGGGTCACTTTAATTGTCATCTATTTACACATAAGTGCAACGTTGTAATTGCTTAATTTTATACTAGTGAAAATATCTTTCTATGGGCACACTGACCCTAGACGTAGGTGATACTGCACGAATTAGGTTACCAAACCCTATGATCTGTTTTTGCTGTATTTTTTGTGTTTATCTTTGATGTTTTTAGAATTTTTGTAACATCACATGTATAAGTTTTGTGGTGTGTTAGCTTACTTTTATTTTTAAAATGAAACAAAGATTAGAGTAAAATCTGAATTTTTTGGCTAATTGCAAAAAAATACCGTTGAAGTATGATGGTAGTTGCAATTACACTCTTAAACTTTCAATTATAAGAATTGTGCCCTCAAACTTCTAAAGTGTTAAAATTGGACCCCTCAAATTTACAATATCGTAGAAACTAGACCTGCAAATGATAACAATTGAACCTTCAAACTTATATAATCTTTAAAATTTCTATAATTAGGTAAGTTTGAGGGACCACTTGCATAAGTTTGAGCTAATGACACAAATTGTTGGGGGGTAAATGCGTAAATCCGCTTCTTGATGTATGATTTTGGAAGAAATATCCTTTTGACTACATAATGCATATAATAAGACAACAATAATATACTGATAAAAGAAAAAGAAAGGACAATAAAAGCATAATTCCATAATTGTTGGCATTTAATAGGCCACAAATTGCTAGGGAAAACGCTACCATCATGCATGGTAGACAAACTCAAATCCAATTATATAGATAACTAAAGGAGCATGCTACAACAGCCATTCATTCGTCCTGATTAAATAGTCGAATTTATCTCTTAGCGATTAATTCTTTTTTCCACTAATAACTCCTTCCCAACCAGCCGTCCGATCGATTTTATAAGATCGGCTAATTCAAAGGGGTTAATCTAGTCTGAAGTTGTTGGAACGAATCGTTTGCTTTATCGAACAAAGCTTTATTAGTGGGTCTTGGTTGGCCCCCTATTTTCAACCATTACAGCTGGCGTCGACCACCTTTGCGATACGGATGGATACAAAAAAGAACGCTAGCAGCATAAATGCAAAAGAGAAGAGCAAAGATTCCTGACCCAGAGCATGTTATTGACTCAACCACAAATCTATTGTCACGAGCAGGTCTATTAAGAGATCAGGGACATGTACCCTAAATAATGACGTTACATATATATGTGTATGGTTTTTATTAAATATATATATATATATATATATATATATATATAAAAGAATATTTGTATCTTAGTTTTGGTATATATTTTAAACGTTTCTATTCAAATTAAGAATTCCAACTTTGCTTTAGTGGTTTGTAGTGGTTTGTCTAAGATATGCCAATCTTAGAACTAACTTTGCACATACCATATCAATGTAAATGTTGTGAATGAATTAAGCGTCTTGTGCTTTTTTTCAACATTTTGGACACATTAGTTGTCATATCAATTTTCATCCATCGTTTTAGTAGAGAAATTCTTAAAAAGGAAAAGAATTTAGGAATAATTTCAACGTTAATAAATCAAAAGATTTAAAAGCATAATTAAAACATATCCAACTGGAAGTTCGTTAAATATATGTTAATAGTCTATAATTTTAGTAAACTTGTTACAATTTTTTATTTCTTTTCATCCCCTTATATGTTTGTTCATTTAGTTTTTATACTTCAATTTTTTTACAATGGAAATTATTATAAATAAAAAAATATTAAACTATTTACAAATATAGAAAAATTTTATTATCTATTACAAATAGACGTTGTTAAAATTATATTCTAAATCTTATAAAATGGTATATGATAGAAGTTCTTATTTTTTTTGGGGTGAAAATCCCCCACTAAGATTTATAAGTCTTTTCAACTACTCTCAAATATTTGTAAAAATGGATAATGGATAAAACAAATGTAAATAAATATAGAAAAAAAATTGTGGAGGAAATATCTAAGATGAAAAAAAAAAAAAAACTTTTAGTTTATAAAGTTAATCTCTATTTGGTACATGAAGTTTGAAAATAAACATTTTAATATATGAAGTTTGAGAAATAGTTCTAAACGGATCCTAAGCTACTTAAACGTGACAGGTTAAATCACGACTAAGTTAGTTGATTTGGCAAAAATATATTAATTTATTATTTTTGTTTTATTCATGTGGCCTCCCTTTCCTA
This sequence comes from Citrullus mucosospermus, assembly GCA_030954485.1. NCBI lineage: Eukaryota > Viridiplantae > Streptophyta > Magnoliopsida > Cucurbitales > Cucurbitaceae > Citrullus > Citrullus mucosospermus. The sequence continues at coordinate 26,796,291 of CM062057.1, forward strand.
TCTCTCTTTCTTATCCCTGTTTTTCAACCCTACAAGACATCATTATTTCAGTGGCCACCGTTGGCCGGCCAGTGAAGAACACTCACTCGCAACCCTTCCATCTCTTTTTTCTGTTCTCTCCTTCTTCTTCGTTCAGATTTGGAGAAGCTCGTTCGTTAAAATTATTTTTCGATGTTATTAAATTTCATTTCATATTTTTATTAAGAAAATTATTAAAAAATATATATATATCAAATTATTTATAAATATAACAAAATTTTATTTTTATCTGTAATAAACTGCGATAGATACACATATACATCTATCTGTGTCAAAGTGATAGATGTCTATGTGGGTCTATCACGATATATCACATATAGAAAATAAACTTTTGCTATATTTGTAATTATTTTCAACCGTTTTTCTATTTTAGAAAACATCCCTATTTATCATTTAAATTTAATTAAAACCATATTCATTTAAAAAATTATGTTATGTAGGAAGATTTTTAACCATGTGCGTCATATTTGTGTCCTCAAACTACTAATACAACAATTGCTAATTTTTCCCAACTACCTCTTTAATTTTTGGAACTAAATTTGTAAACTCAAAACTTGTCCTAAGGATTACTGTCATAACATATATATGTATCATAATGCTAATGCTAAATGTAGATATTTTTTTATATATAGGGTTAAAATAGTTTGTTGTCAATATTTAGGTATTTCTATGTGTATATAACAAATCTATGGCATGCATAAATACATATACAAGAAACCTATAATGTAACATTAATTGTACGAACAAAAATTCACATTAGTTAAGAAGGAAACAATTATGGATGGGCAAATCTATTAATAAGGGGCGCGAGACACATGCCTCTCAATGGGTGACATTTTACATTTATATATATCATTTTTTTAGTAAATATAAAAAGATTTATACGTATATATTAAATAAGCATTTTTACTTATATATTAAATAAACATCTTTTAGTTTAAATACATATATTTATATATTTATAATTTTTTACTTTGTTTTTTAAAAAATATGTATAAGATTTAATTTTTAGTCTCTCACCTCGAAAAATTGTGACCAATAAATCTGTAAGGCTCGATTTGTAATCATTTCAGTTTCTGTTTTAGCTGATAGACACTACTTCTCCCTCCAAATTTATTTCCTTGTTATCTTTTTTTTTTTTACCAATGGCTTAAAAAATCAAGCCAAAATTTGAAAACTAAAAAAAAATAGCTTTTAAAAAGGGATGTTTTAAAAAATATAAAAACTGTTCAAAATAATTACAAATATAGCAAAATTTGATTTCTATCTGTGATGGACCGTGATAGACTCAACATATATCACTTTCTCAAATAGACACAGATAGATGTATATATAGGTTTATGGCGGTCTATCACAGATAGAAAGTGAAATTTTGCTATATTTGTAAATAGTTTGACATTTTTTTTCTATTTATAATAATTTTCCTTTTAAAACTTGCTTTTATTTTTGGAATTTGGCAAAAAATTCAACTATTATTTTTAAGAGAGATGCAAATTAATGTAAGACATGAGGAAAAAATAGACTTAATTTTCAAAAACCAAAAACAAAATAAAAAAACAAAATGGTTATCAAACGGGATCTACTTTCAATTTTGACTCTAGACCCACAAAAATGTCTAAAAAATATATAAATTGTTTCAATTTTATATCTAATAGATCTCAAAAATACTAAAAATGTTTAGAAAGTAACCGTTTTATAAGATAAAAATAGTCTTGTGTCTATTTGAATCTTAAATTTTAAATTTTGTCGTTAATTACTACATAAATTTTTAAAAAATGTCTAATCATACCTATTTAAGCACAAAATTAAATTTAAACATCTAATATTACATTTAATATTTAATATTTTTAAATATGTAAATAGATGTATGAGATGCAAAATTGATATTTTAAGAATCTATTGAACACAAAAATCGAAAATTGACACCTATTAGACATTATTAAATTTAATATGAAGTTTTGGATCTGCCACTGACCATGATAAGTGAGGACAATTATCTCAACTGATTTGAGATCTTTTGGATGGTACCAAAAGTAAAGCCATGAATATTTATGTCAAAGTGACAATGGCATACCATTATGGAGGTGTGTGAAGGTTTGTTGTCCTTATCACGTACATATGCATAAACTTAGTACAACAATGGTTGTCTGAAATGCGGGTATTTATGCATAAATAAATATTATAACATTTATTACTAATTTAATATACTTTTATTATAAATAATATATAAAATTATAAAATTAAATCACCTTAAAGTATTTTTATTATATTAATATTATATTTATATCAAACTAAACAGTAAACATTTTTTTTATTTCTCACTTTTCTTCCCAAATCCTAACCAACCTAAACGTAAACGACACGCCTTCGGGTCTTCGACTATTCTTCTTCACCTTTAGCACGTCTCCCCTCCGGCCCTCCCCTCTCCAGCTCACGCCTCATGTTCATCGTGTCTTCTTCTTCACCTTTAGTACCTCTCTTTCTCCCCACTGTTGCACCTGCACGACGACTGACGGCAATGCCTTACCCGTAGTTGCCTTCAACACTGCATTACTCGACTACAGAGAGAGGAGTCCTCCTCCTTGCAGTCTGTACTGCAAGTCCGACTGATTTCATTGACCATTTTCCTACCATCCGACCATTTGATTTCATTGACTGACCATCACATCCAGATGGTCTCCACAGTCCAAAGTAAATTTTTTTTTTCTTTTTTCTTTTTCTTTTTTTTTGAAGTTTTATTTGTGCTTTTGAACTATTTTAAGTTTCATTTGAGTTTTTAAGTTCAGAGTTATGGTTTTTTTTATTTTTCATTTTTTTAAAATTTTTGCTTTAATTTTTGGTTAATTATCCTATGCATTTTAAAAAGTTACAAATTTTAAGTTTAAAGTTTTGATTTTTTCAGTTTTGCATGTAAAAAGTTTATATTATGATTTTTGTGTAGGGTGAATATGGAAAAGGAAAAGGAAAAAGAAAGAACTATCAATACAATGGAGAAGATAGATGATGAGCGACCGTCAATGTTGATGAAGATGAAAAAATCAATGAGAATCTAACAAAAAGGCTTAACAATTAAACATCCATAGTTTGGGAACATCCATAATTGTAAGAAATACCCATACCAAAGGAAGAGAGATCCAACTCAAAAGACCTTAGCTTTCAAACCTAAAGAAGGTGTTAAAGATGGTCTTTCCTTACTTGTATGCGAATAATTTAGTTTAGAAAGTTGTCATGAGGCTTTGGCTAAAATGATAATCATAGATGAATTGTCTTTCAAGTTTGTAGAGAATAAAGAGTTTAAGGGATTTGTCAGTAAATTAACATGTTCCTGATAGCCTAAGTTTGTCATTCCATCTAGATCTACCATGCCTAGGGATATCTTGAAGATGTATGTTAATGAAAAACAAAAATTGAAAGACATGTTGGTGAAAATGAAATATAAAATTTGCCTCACTATTGATTGTTAGACTTCGGATAGAATATGAACTATATGGTATTGACTACACATTTTGTTGATTCTGATTGGAAGTTAGAAAAAAGAATTCTTTGCTTTGGGTTTATTGAAAATCATAGAGGGGACACCATTGGTAAGGCTAGCTATGGAAAAGATTTTGAAAGATTGGGGAATTAAAAAGGTTATGATTATAACTGTTGATAATGATAGTTTGAATGATATTGCTTTTACTTTCAGGATTAGGAGATTCACCAAGGGGTTTATATGTAATGATGAGTATCTGGATATTAGATGTTTTGCTTGCATATTAAACCTTATTGTATGTCATGCTTTAAAGGAGCATAATGAGAGCATTAGTAGAATTCGAAACACTATTAGATATGTGAGATCTTCCCCTGCACATATGATGAAATTTAAAAAGTGTGCTGAAAATGAAAGAATATCTTGCAACAGTATTCATGTCTTAATGTTTGTTGTCTTCCTTAAGATATAATGCATGTGTTACTAATTAGTCAAGTTTTCCTGGCTTTAACCCAAGTATAAGTCAAAATTAGGTTTCTCGATGAATCCGAAGTCGAACGCAGGGACTATGCAAATTTCAAATTTTCTTCAATTGTTTGAGCTATATGTGTAACAAGAAAATAAGAATGGTTGTAATGCATTAAAAGTAAATAAGCAATCAAAAACTATACTAAATTGGTGGGAAATGGAGTATGATGCGTTACAACAGTAATCAACAAGGGTATAAATGTGAATGGAAACAAAAGCAGGGCTAGGGTTGGTTATTGCCTTTTTTTAGAAATGCAAAGTGAACTATTTCATATTATCTACTCTTAATCTGCACCTCTCGATTAACAGATCGCATGCTCATATGTCTATGACACATGTGAGAATATTAAATTCTAAGGTTACTTCTATGTCTAGAAATACTTCTTAGCCTTGCTTAATAATTTCCACAATCACTTACTCTCTCAAGCAATTGATTATTACTACTCATCTTGATTAGCTAGATGGAAATGAGCATTAGATTCAACACATTCAACAAGATGAAGTAACTCAATCGTTGTTTCTTAAATAGACAACAACACAACCCTTAACCCTTAAGAAATTTAGCTACTCATGGATGTTGATACACAAATGATAAGGGACAAGGAAATGGTAGACATGAAGGACGTGTAGATTAATGGAATGAATCAAATGTTTCAAAGATTTCAATCTCTTGTTACACTAAGAAACATAAGAAAATGAAGAACAAAATAGAAAGCATGAAATAATTGGCGTATATGCTCGATCTCTCGAATCTGCCAACTCTGGTTGCGTGATAGTTTTCTGCGGTGAGATGGATGATCGAAAGGAAGACTTCTCTCTCGAGTTGTTCGTCTCCAGTTGTTGTTTGGAAAGAACTCTAGCATCACTTGAGAATTTTTCCGAAGATTTTAACAACCCTCTCAACCTTTGAGTCTGCCATTTTATAGGATCCGCGTTGTAACGTTGGCAGACTTGCATCATCATAGGTCAAAGTACCCCTATGCATCGACCTTATGCACAACTCTAGGCATCCAGCGACAACCCTTCTTCGGCCTCACTCCTTTGCTTGCTGATGACACCCACACAACCTGCCACACGCACACTCCTTCCTATCCACCTAGGCGTCCAACGCCTAAAATAACCTCTAAAGCTTCTCGACTGCCTTTGCCATTGACAACCTTTCCACACGCATGATGGCCGACAGTCGCCCGATGGCCTCCACTACACAACCTACCACTTTCAGCCATCAAAATCAACATTAAAACTCATATTTAATTCCAATTTCTTTCATAAACCTTAAAGTTAACCTCCTAACTTACTTACCTCCAAATTTGGCCTTCAAATTCCTCTCAACAGCTTGGAATAAACAAATTTTCAACCTTTGTTCAAGAACACCCGAGAACATGAACACATCCACTTTCTCCTCAAATTCCAAGCCATTGTCAATGGAATTTCTCTCCGATAGGCTTCACACATCTACTAGACTGATTTTGAGAGAGTTTGCTTGAAAATTTTCTCCTTTGGCACGAACAAATTTTGTAAACCATTTCTTCTCTTTCGACCCTCTATTTATACCACTCACCACCGACTTCATGCATTACCAACATCCGCCACCTTCTGCTTCCTAATTTTCCACTTTAAATTTCAGTTTGCCGCCTAATTATTCTTAAATTAATAAATAAATAAAATTAACCAAAATTAGAAGAGACTTGGATGCCTACCTTTTGGTCCATCTCCTCAACATCGAGCACACATACACTTAGAGGTTCTTGACTTAGCTGCACGCCTACACTTCTCAACGCCTCTATGTCTTAAGCCTTTCCATGCCTACTCGGCTTACACCCTTCAATGATATCTACATATAAGCTTCCTCCATGCATACCTCTTCCTCCCAACGCCCCATCATCTTAAGACTTTGACATACCTTGCCGCCTAGTCAAGCACTACTTCAATACTCGCCTAGCCCTTCAACAAGCTCAACGCCCACTCTCATGATGCAAGCCACAACTTTGCCGCCAAGAACAACTCCTTCACTTCACGTTTAGCAAACTCTTCCTTTTCCTCGCACCATAACCTTCCTGTTCTCCACCCATCCTTTGGCCCTAAACATGAAAATTTTGGCTAAGTCCACAAGCACCAATCTGACTACATAAGCATAGCATGACTGAAAACAAGTCAAGGGCTTACAGTTTGTGCTAGTTGTAGTGCAAGTATGGGTGTTGCTAGTAATGCAAGTGGTACTTGTAGTCCTAGTTCGTGTGAATCTACAATGATCCTCATATTCATGTTCATAATTTTCCAATTGTTTTGGATAACATTACGGATGTGGATTTGGAAGATGATGTGCAAGTGGTAAGATTATGGAGTCAAGATTATGGATACACATGTGGGTTTCAAACGGTTGAGATTACAAGTTTTAAGAGGGAGTCAAGATTGATGTATATTTGTTGGAATCCCTCGAGGAGTGTGCGGATAGTAGTTTTGACATTCTTCGTTGGTGGAAGCATAATGAGCATATGTTTGTAGTTCTTAATCGTATGAGTAAAGATATTTTGGCCATTCTAGTATCTACCGTAGCATCTGAGTTAGCTTTTAGTATTGGAGGACATGTGGTTAATGCAAGTTGTTGGTCATTGGCTCCAAGAATGGTGGAGGCTCTTGTATGCACTCAGAATTGGTTAAATTCAGACCCATTTAATCTTGACCTTCATAATCAAGACATTGAAAAAGATTTAAAGTTTTTAATTCTTTACTTCTAATTTTTAATTTTCAATTCTTCTTTTTAATTTCTAATGTTATTACTTTATAGAATTTCAAGCTGTCAAACAAGTTGGAAGAGGGAGATTTTGCATAATTGTGTTTGAATTTGGTTGAATTATGTTTATTTGTTTTGTAACATTCAATATTATTTTTTGTATGGATACTGAATTTAGTTGTCAGGACATTAATTGAATAGTGTCAGGGAACAGTGCACTGAACACTACTTACCAATTGGTAACTTTGTATCCTATAATGGATACGATGGTGTTACTTAGTAATTTTGTATGCAAACTTTTGTATTGGAATTTTCTATTAGTATTAATTATAAGTTATGTTAGAATTTTGTAATTTGTATTGCTATTTTAGTTTATTTATTATTTTAATGGATAGTTCCAAAATACCAAATTAACAAGCTTTTTGGAATTGAATCTAAAAGAAGCAAAAGGAAAAAGAAAGTTTTAAACTGAAACTGATTGATCCAACCCTGAAACCGACCGCTCGGTTTAAGCAATATATTTTGAAAGTGTGGTTCTGAAATTTTCAAACCGAAGAGGGCGGTTTCTATGCCAGTTTTCACAGAAAATTGATCCCGCCTGACCACTGCTCACCCCTACTAGATTTGAACAAATTAAATTTAGGAGGAATCAAAACTTTAAAAATTTGAGTAATTCTGTTTTTAAAATTAAAGATATTAGGTCGTAGTCAAAGGGATGGGATAAAAAAATCTTATTTCTTTCAAACAAAAGATAACATTTTTCTTTAAGGGCAACTATCTTGGGTAGCATTTTTAGAGATAATAATTAATTAGTGTACAACAACATTTTAAAAAAATTGCAAATATAACAAAATTTATATGTGATAGACTTTATCAATGATAGACTCTTACCAGCCATATGTCTATCATTGATAAACTTACTAGTGATATGGTGTATCATTGAGAGACTGATCTATCATTTATATACCCTTACTAGTGATATGTTTTATCACTTATAAGCTTCAAAGGCAGAAGTTAAATTTTGCTATATATGCAAATTATTTTGTATTATGTCATATCTGCAAATATTTTATGTCTAATTGCTATATTTGTAACTGCCCTTTATATTTAATAATTTGGTTGTAAATACTTAGATATACCATGGTATAGAGGGGACAAAAGTGTATTCACACTCCTCTAGATTTTGGAGAGTCTAAAAAATATCCTATCTTTAAACAAATCATGACCATAGATATATTTATTTCTAGAGAGACAACAGATAATTTCTTACTTGGGATGGTTTGATTGTAAATAAACAAATACACCACGATATAAATGATAAAGAATCTCTTCACTATACTTCCCTAGAAATATTATAGACATTTTTGCTAAAGGACTTCCAAAAAACGCGCGTAAAGCACAAATAAACAAAAATAAGTTTAATTATTTAGCACATGGGTAATCATTTATCTCCCACTTAATAATCATTTAGTTTTTTAACTTTTTGGTTTTTTAGTTTTTAAAATTTTATTTTTTGATTTTTGGTACAAAATACAAAAACTATGCACCATGTTTGGTAGTTGTGTTTTTTCTGTTTATTTTAAAAAATTGATAATAAGTTTTGAATGAATTTTTTAATTTTATTTTTTTTATAAATATAAAATCCAACTTTTTTGCAATACTTTTCCATCCTATATATATATTTATAAGATAATATCTTTTCTTTTTAAAGAATCATATTGATAAAACAATATTAATAAATAACTGATTATTCACGAATGAAATGAGCAAAAAGAGAAATAAGTATATCGACCAAGTACATCAAATAAATTATTCATGATATCATGTAAAATTTGTATATTTTATTGAATAATTAGAATCATCAAAATCATCTTTACAAAACTAAATAGAGGAATAAATAGACACAAATAGACTCAAAAAGAAATAGAAAAATAAATTAGATAAAAAAGATACAACAAATAATAATTGAAAAAGACCCTAATTAACTTTAATAAAATGGTCGCTTGTTTATTTGTTCTTTAAATACAGATTTTAATATACTCATATATTTATATATTTTCTACAGGGATAGTTGAAAATATTGCAAAATTTAAATTTTGCTTCAAAGTCTATCAGCGACAGACCAATATCACTAATAGAAGTCTATCAGTGATAAAATTTATCATTGATAGATTTTGCAATATTTCTAATTTTTTTAAAATATTGTTATATACTTAATTATTATCTCTAAAAGTGTTATTTAATGCAATTATCGTGACGTCTGACGTATGTTGTCTTATTTGTTCCCTACGTTTGAGTGTTTGATACATTTCATTAATTACTTTTTAAAAGAAAACCAATTATACATGCGAAACACAACTTCGATTAATGACACAAATTGTTAGGGGTAAATGCGTAAATGCACTTCTGAATGCATGATTTTGGAAGGAAATGTCCTTTTACAACACGATGTATGAAAACACATATATTGTTTTTCCTATGTTTTATGAGTGATCGATGACAAAAGAAGAAAGGGCTTTATAACGACGCCATAAAACAAACCTTGGTTGTTGGTTGTTGGCATTTATGGTCACAAATTGTTAGGGCAAAGGCCTACTCTACATGGATTAATGGCCATGTTTGACACATTAGTTGTCATCCTTGAAAAATATGGTTCCTATTTAATAACGTTTCTATCTCCTATTTCTTAATTTTTAAAGAATTAGAAATATGAATATGTTTAATAATTATTTTTATTTTTTGTTTCTTGAAAAAAAAATCGAAATACAAACTTGTTTAACAACTATTTCAGCTTGTTTCTTATTTTCATGTATCTTTTTCTTTTCTTACTTTTTGTATTGTTTTATAGTTTGAACATATATAATTTCATTATATAATATAAAAAAGTCGATAACATGCATTAAAATATACAAAAATATAATTATATAAAATATGCAGTATATGATATAAATAAGTTATAGTGCAATATTAACAACATCAATACAATTGTTTTTAAGGTAATTGTGTTGGGTAGCACTTTTATAGATAATAATTAAGTGTGACAACATTTTTTACAAAAGTTGCAAATATAGAAAAGTTTATCAATGATAGACTTTATCACTAATAAACTCTTATTAGCAATATGGTATATCACTGATAGACCCCTTCTATTGATATGCTCTATCACTAATGGATTTCAAAACTAGAATCTAAATTTTGCTATATCTACAAATTCTTTTTCATTGTGTTATATTTGCAAATATTTTGAACCTGATTGCTATTTTTGCAATTGCCGCTTGTTTTTATTCTTCAAATCTTGCTTAAATTTGACCTATACAATGTTATTTCTCACTCAGGTCATTTTTCTTAAATGACGAGGACTCAAATCTCGTTCAAATATAAGTATGTGGTTGTAATGGTACATTGGTTGTAAAATGCTAAAGTGAAGCTAAATTGTAACGACCCGACTTCCTAGGACTTGAACTAGGTTGTTACTATATGTATGCATACATCTCAAAAGACTCTTTTTCATAATTTTACTAAAAATCTAGGAAACATCATTAAGGTAAATAAATTTGTCGACGTTTAAACCAAAAACCTTTAGTCAGGGTACCTCTAAAACAGTAATGCATTAAAGTCGGAAATTTGGCTTAAAAAAATAAATAAAGGAAAATATAGTTTTAGTTCAAATAACAGATCCCAAGTACTAAAACGAATGGAAAACATGAAGACTCGTGCGAAAGCATTAGTCTAGTCTGAATGATACCGTCAAGGTTTTTTTTGGTCATTTGCCGAGATGTCATTTCCCTTACCTAAAAACAAATCATGAAAAGAATGAGTATAAATACTCAGTAAGTAACAACACTAACAGGGTAAGGCTGAACACTTATATCTAATAAGTGAATCATAATAGTGGGACATGCATAATTTTACTTTTCACACTTCACTTATCTGAGTGATTGGTTAGACTCGCCCTACCCTTGGAAAATGGTGTCCACGAGCCTCTAGTGAATCTCTGGTGATTTCAATGAAACACAAACTGGTGGTCCCGAACGAAGGAACACGAATCTCTGGTGGTCCCAAAGGAACACGAATCTCTAGTGATCTTGAAGGAACGCGAATCTGGTGATCTCGAAGGAACACAAATATCATCAAGCTCATACATAGATCCATAATGCCTCTCATACATATATCATCAGGCTCATATATCTTTGCAGTCATAAGAATTACATGAAATAAAATATCTTATAGATGGCTTAAAGAAGCCAACAACATTTTAATAACTAAGCTATCTGGCACGTAGGTGGTTGCAGTAGTAAGATTTTACTTTAGGATTAGGTCCAAGCAGCTAACCAAACAACCAATTATCTGTTGAATTAAAACCCTAGAACATAAATCCAAACTTACCCAAAGTGCCCAACCAAAATGGACCACTTAACTCCCTTGTACAGCTTGCTTCTGGTTACAAAATCCTTCCAAGCTTGAATCTAAAACCCAAAACTAATGGGTAATACCAAAGGTAATCACGAAATTACAAGAAAATCAACAATACTTACCAAAACAGTCTCGTCTTAACCAAATCTTGAAATCTCGATGTAACTCACGAAGAACGGATGATGCCGGCGAAGCTCAATGGAGAGAGAGTGGCCGCGGGTGGTAGCTTGTAAATGGCAGACCAAAACTCACTAAAATCCAAGATTGGCTTTTATATATATATATATATATATATATATATATACTTGTTTAAATTCTATTTCCCTTTCCTTTTCCAAAACCCTAAATATATATATATATATATATTAAAATTTTTCTTTTTACTTTTCTCAAAACAAAACACAACTTATTTAATATAATATTTCTCAACCCATCAAATCAAATCTTTTCCAACCAACACTTAATAATCTATTTAACCAAAATATCTCCTAACAAATAAATTTCCCAACTTAAATTCAATTTCAACTTATGCTCATATTTTCTTAAATTAATCAAGTTCTTAAATCTTACCAAATTTTAAATCTTCAAGTTAAATTCAACTTTTAAATAAATTTGGGATGTAACATAAATGCACATATTAGCGAACAAAAATTATATATTATAACATTCTGATGGGTTTTAAATGTTCTAACAACAGAAATGCAAAATTAAAATATCACATAAATATGCATCTTGCAATTTAAATAATATTTAAGTATAAATATTTGAAAATGGAAATTAACGAAATACACAAATTTAAATATTGAAAAAAATTAAAATTCAGATTAAACTCAAAAAATTTATTTTAATTGACAAAATCGTCGAAAATATTTAAAATAATAACAAAATATCATAATCTATATGTGATAGATTGCGATAGACAGTGAAATTTTGTTATATTTGTAAATATTTTGGTTCTTTTTCTATATTTGAAAAAACCCTATTTTAAAAAATATAGTAATTATAGCAAAATTTAATTATAGAAAAAAATGAATCAAAATATTTACAATTATAGTAATATTTGATTGTCTATTACTATTTGTGTCTATCTGTACCATGCTAGACACAAATAGTAGTATATTGATGTCTATCACAGATAAACGGTGATATTTTGTTATTATTTGTAAATAATTTCAACAGTTTTGTCATTTAAAATAATTTTCCTAAAAATAAGCAACAAAATATCACTGATGTAAATATAATATAAATGATAGACATCTTAATTTGTTTAAAAATCATAAAATGTTTATTAACTAGTTTAAATTTATTTTTTGAATTTTTTGTTTTATACTTTTCTCGAAACATTTTATTGATATTTCCATCGAAGTTTTTGTAACATTAATATCACAATATCCCCGTTGACATCAATATTTTAATCTTGGTGTATATATATACCGAAAACTTTATTTATAATACTAATACTAATAATAATGAGATTTTAATATCTAAACTATGAGGTCACTAAACGTATACTTTTAGAAGAGTGTGAAAATCAAATTTCTATATATATATATATATATATATATATATATATATTTTTCCTAAATTTGATTTTGAATAAGGTTGTTTTATTTCAAGTCAACATTTTTTTCTTCTCCCTTGCTATTAAAAAAAAATTGCAAAAACCACTCTTAAATGTTAAAATTGAGACTTCAAACTTACATAATTGTAAACAATGTAACAATTGTATAAGTTCGAGGGTTCAATTTTTATCATTTGATGGTCTAATTTCTACGACTATTGTAAGTTTGAGAGTTTAATTTTAACACTTTAGAAGTTTGAAGATCCAATTTTTACAATTTAATCATATCATTTTAGGAGCGATTTTTGCAAGTTACTTAAAAAAAATCAGATTTTACTCTAGACTTTATTTCATTTAGTTAAATTCTAAACTTATGTATTTCATTACATTATTTTATTAAATATATTCAAGTTTTCACTAAAGACTTTATATGGTCTTTGTTACACATAACCATTAATGGCAGTGCAGTACGATCAATAAAGTATCATCTCCCAAAAAAAAAAATAATAATAATGATAAAAAATAACAATCCACTAAATTCACCCTTAATTATAGAAAAAGCAAAACATACACTACTCTTTTTCAGCAATGAGTGAGAGATTGAATTTCCAACCTGGACAGAACACATACTAATACTATTAAACCAAATTCATGGTTGACTACAGAACATAATACTTATTTACATTCAAATAAAATTTTTCAGAAAATTAACCCAAACTAATATACAAAGATTGAGGTTTGAATAAAACTTTCAAAACTCATCCAACTTATAGTTTAGCTTTGGAAATGCCATTGGAAGGTTGGACTGAAGTATTAAACTAGATTGTATTTAGAACAAAAATCAATATCTTGTCCAAACAAGTTATTGAACTTCGACATGCTTTTGTTTGTTTGTGCTATTCGCACGTTTTCTTTTCATATAAAATTGGAATTTTCTTTTTGGAAGATTTTTTTTTTCTTTTTTCTTTTTTTTTTTTTTGAGAGTGGTCCATTTATAGTACATAAACATACAATTTCTTTACAGTAAAGTCTAAAAAGGTATTTTTCATAAGGGTTTCTAACAGAACACTATTATTAGACTATTATCTTAATTTCAAAATTCATTGTACCATTTTTAACTTGTCTTTTTAAGATGCTATTTTTTAATTGAATTTCAATTCTTTTTTACTGAATGTTGGTTTGGGTTTCCTAGGCTCGATTTTCATATTAAATATTATGAGTTTCATTTCAAAATTAATTGACAGGGAAAGAAGTAGCATACTTATTTTATAAATATCGTGAAGTCTATTGATTTTTTTAATGTACAATCCTCAACAACAACATCTACCATAACACAACTAAAATAATGGTATATCAACTATATAAACGACATACCTAATATAAAGCATATTATATATCTTTTTGAAAATCAATCTTTGTTATCTACATTTTTGGAGTGTTTTCAAAATCAATACAAAATTTGAAAACTAGGGTATTTGGTTACCTTTTTTTTTTTTTTTAGGTTTTTGGCCGGTAAAATTTTGTGTTTATTTTCTCCCAATTTCTTATTTATGGTTTTCATATTTCCTATGTAAGCATTTGAGTTCTTAGCGTTTTTTAGTGTTTAAAATTTGACTTTAATTTTGAAAGCACTCCTAAAATGTAAAACAACAAACCGTAGAAATCAACAAATAGACGTGGTGTCTATATCCTTAATTTTAAGAAACCAAAAAGCGAAACAGTTATCGAATGAGGCTTAAAAAAATAGTTTTAAAAAAACTTGTATTTTATTTTTATAAATTGACTTAAAATTCAAATGCTTATAAGCATTTGAATTACATAGGAAATATGAAAACAAACAAACCTAATTTTCAAAAACTAAAAATTAGAAACCAAGGTCCCATTTGGTAACCATTTTGTTTTGTGTTTTTGGTTTTTGAAAATTCAGCATATTTCATCTTAATTTCTTGCCGTAGTTTTCATCTTTCCGTAGTAAAATAGTTGAATTCTTAGACAAATAACAAAAACAAAAACAACTTTTTAAAAACTATTTTTTTTAGTTTTCAAGACATTGTTTGTTTTTTAAAAATATTGGTAAAATAGATAACAAAACCTCAAATCTAGATGTGAAAAAAGGGTGTTTATATAGGTTTAACTTTAAAAAATTAATAACAAAAAAAATTAAATAGTTTCCAAATCGATCTATAATGTTTAAAAAGTATAAATTTGGTTCATTTATGTATTTGAAAACTAGAAATTATGAGAAACAATAAACAAATAATTTTCAAAAATAATAAATGAAAAAATAATCATGCTGGGTAAGTGTTTTATGTTTTGTTTACTTTCTTTAATTTTCTTTATTGGAAAAGAAACATTAAAAGTATTTATTTATTCATTTTTGTTTCTTGTTCTTTTGATATTATTGATTAAAATTAAAGATATATTATAAATGAAAACTAATTTTTCAAATTAAATATCCAAAATTGGTTTTCTATATTATTTTAATATGATTATTATCCATTCCTTTGAGTCAAGAATGATAATTTTGTTTATTCATACGTTAGAGAAAATGGAAAACACTAACAAGGAGCAAGAAACTTGAATTTTGGTTGATTGATAACCATTTTATGTTTAGTTTAATTTTTGAAAATTAAGTATATTTTTTTAATTTATTATAATAGTCTACAACTTTATTAAGTAAAGGAGTTGAATTTTAAATAAGATTAAAAAGAATTTTTTTAAAAATAAAAAACTATTGTTTTTTAGTTTTCATAACTTTGACTTGGCTTTTGAAAACAATAGTAAAATAGAACTTAATTAGAATCGTGCTTTAAAAATTTGCAATATTTGGATCACAAAATTTAGAAACAATTTTCAAAAATAAAATTTAGGGTGTTTCCCAAACATTTATTTAGTAAATTTAGTAAATTTAAAAACATAAAACAGAACTAAAGGCCAACAACCGATGTTGTTTTATAGTTTTATTGTTCTTTCTTTTTAGTGCATGTTTGGGAGGAATTTTGAAATACTTCAAATAATTTTTATCATATTTAAAATCATTGTAAAATATATTTTTATTCACTCAAAATCAGTTTAGATTTGATTTTATTCTTTTAAATGCAATTTTCATCCATCAAAACTGATTTTGAATTATTAAAACCATGTTTTAAAGTAATTTTGAACATAACAAAAATGATTTTAACCGACTCAAAATTACTACCAAACATGCTTTTATTACTTTCTTATGTGTAGTAAAAGGATGTTACTTCCCAAAATATTGGATTTTGAAGGGCATTTACGCGTTTACCCCTCAACAATTTGTGTCATTAAAAGTCAACAATCGAAGTTATTTCCCTTGTCTTGCGGGTAACAATTTGTTTTCTTAATAAAATAGAAAGGACAAAAGAGTAAGGTGAAGTAATGAAATATAACAATAATGCACAAGACTCAAGGTATGGGAACAAAGATGACACTTAGAGAGTATGTGTGTATTATATATATCAAAAACTTTATTTATAATAACAAATAATACTAATAATAATAAAATTTTAATATCTAGACTATGAGGTAATTAAACTTATACTTCTATAAGTGTTTGTGAAAATACTCAACTTTTTTTTTTTTCTAAATTTGATCTTAAATTAGATTGCTTCATATCAAGACAACATTTTTTCTCCCGAATCGCTTCGGACAAGTCGCAAAAATCACCCCTCAAGTATTGTGGTAGTTGTTATTGCGCCTTCAAAACTTCCAATTGTAGAAATTGAGTCCTCAAACTTATACAAGTATTAAAATTGAATCCTCAAATTTATATAATTGTAGAAATTATAATAGTTGTATAAGTTTAAGGGTTCAATTTTTATCAATTGGGGGTCCAATTTCTACAACTATTGTAAGTTTGAAGGTCTAATTTTAACAATTTAGAAGTTTGAGGGCCAAATTTTTACAATTAAAAGTTTAAGGGTACAATTACAACTTCCACCAAACATTCCACCAAACATCAAGGGTGGTTTTTGCACTTTGCCAAAAAAATTCACATTTTACTCTTGAAAATATGGTAAATAGCCACTCACAATAAGATGTCACACATGGTGTATTTATCTATAAGTAAAAGACAAATACATGATCATACGAAGCTCAACTCATAACAAGAACACTTACATTCCCCTAATTGCAATACCTCCTTCTGGGGAAACTTAGGCTCCCCTAAGCGTAATACTAGTAAGCTTCTCTTAGGCTCCCTTAAAAAGCAACAACTCTGCCTTGTCACAATCTTTCCACCTTGCTTAGAAGTCCTCTCACAAAGCAAACTTAGGCTCCCCTAAGTTAGTAACACCCGTATTCAACTAAAGCAAACTTAGGCTCCTCGTGTTATTAAGAAAAGTATTTTGAAGAAAAGTAATATTTTTGATTTTCAAATGTCTCATATTTTATTGATCATCATTATTACCAATAATGAACAATAATTATGAGTACCCAAAGGCTATTAAAAAATTTGTTTGAATTTAATTTGGCATCACAAAATAAATTCATCACCTCAAAAATATTAAGAACATATATTGACCTCCCATTCTCCCTTGTAGGAAAGTTTTATTTTTTTGAAAAATATTTTTGGAAAATGATTTTGATTTATTTATTTTTAAAAAGTACGTAAAATAAATCTATTGCAAAAAGGAAATGCTTATTTATGAAATGAATTTAAATTTGGTTAATTTCTTTTTAAATAATTGGGGAAAGAAAACTTTTTCTCAAGGAAAACTATGTTTTTAAAAAAAGAAATTTTATGGAATTCAATTTCCGTTTATTATTGTTTAAGAATATATGTATGACTGATTTTAGAAACATTTAAAATTTATTTATTAAGCAGATAAATGCCTTTTATTAAAAGATTTTTCTTTAACCAAGTAGGACACCTATCGGCATCTGTGGTAACATAGTAAGAAACTAGTGGGTTTTTCTGAGAACATAGCAAGAAACCTGTAGGTCTCTGGAAACTCATAAGTTTTTGGTAACATAGTAATGTTAGAAAGTCAATCGTCGCTTCCTAATTAAGATAAAATATGTTTTAAATAATGATACATGCCTCATGGTTCCACACGTAATCACATCAATCACAAGCTAACGTAACATGCTCCTAAATCATGTCAAGCTTCTCAATTTTCATCCAAACTAACCATTCAATTAGCTATCTAAATCACTTAGCACAAGAGTAATTCCAACTTACCTTGAAACTAAGTTCAAATAGCTATCTAAGCAACCAATTCTCGCAAAATCCTTGAATTAAAACTTGGAGCATAAATCCCAACTTAAATTAAATCTTTAAGTTTAATTCTGATCATATAATAATCTAAGATCCAAATAATATTTACCCAAGATGTGGCTTATCTCGAAATCCCTTACAATCTTTCACAACTTTGACTGAGGCTTGGTGGTGGCAGACTGCAGCAGCTTAACCCATGGTCGGAGAGAGAGCGAGAGAAGAAGAAGAAAAAAAAAGTAGGTGGCTGCTAGGAAAAAGGAGGAGAAATTTTTTTAATCTGGCACGCAGTTCCATACCTAATATAACTCTTATTCCTTATCATTATCATCACATATATATATAAGTAGCTTCCCTTTTCCCTCTTGAATTCCTTAGTTTTTTTAATATATATATATATATCTTTCTCTCCTTCCCCATGAATCCTCAAATTTAAATCTCACCACATTCTTTTCAAATTTTCTTAAATTAGATTTCAAATTTCCAAATAAAATTCCACCAACCAACTTAAATCTAAATTTTAAAATCTTAAATATTAACTTAAATTGGATCATCCTAACTATTGAAAATTAAATTTCTTAACCTCGAATCTCGAAAAAATTTAAGATAATTAAATTAACCAAAATGTGAGGTAATTTTTAATTTAGTTGATTCAATTATCTTAAATTATTTAGGAGTTATTTCAAGCTTCGAGGGTAAAAAACTTAATTTTGGTAATTAAGGTAATCCAACCTAAATTAAGTATTTAAGATTTTGAAAATTGGATTTATTTTAGTTGGTGAGATTTTATTTGAAGTTACGGAGATTTAGTAATTTAAATTCCAAATTTAGAAAAATTGGGGAGATTGTTAGGTTTTGGAAGTTATTTTGGAGAGTGATTTTATTTTAAGAATTTTATGGAAAAGAAAAAAGTGAAAGAAAATGAATAATTATATTTAATAAGGAACTAGGGTTTAAATAAGAATATATATATAATTGTTAGGTGTCGAAGTTCGTGCTATTAACTTTTTTCTCTTTTCCTCTTATTCCCACTTCCTGCACAGTCTTTCTCTCTCTCCTGACCGTGCGTCCTCGTTACCACCCGCCGCCCATCATGCCATCGCTGTTTGTCTTCCCGTTACCGTCGGTCGTGTTTCGTCCAGTCGTTGCTAGTCACGTTTCGTCTGGTCAAAGCAGTCATTGCAGGTCGTCCGGTCGAAGCTTTCTTTGGCATGTTTCGTTAATCCGGTCATCTGTAGGTATGCCTATCCGTCGATTCTTTTATCCGTGTGTCTGGTGCTGCCATCAATCTATTGTTTGCTCGCTTCGCCGGAGTTGTGTCATTGGGTAAGATTTTTGGGGCTTTTTGGTGGTTAAGGTTTATTCTTGCTACCCACTAAATTTTAGGTTGATTTTGGTTGTTATTAGGTTTTGGAGGGTAGATTCAGATTGTTTTGGAGCCGTTGGGAGATGTTAAGGACTAATTGTGGTGATTCCAGTAAATTTTTGAAGTTATTATACTTTCAAGGAATAATTAGATTGCTTATTGATGTTGCAAGTTGGGGTTTAATTGTTAAGTTTCTTTTTTTGTGTAGCTTCGGTGGTTTTGCTAGAGGTGTTGTGGTGGTTTTGGAGTCAAATCACGTTGTGGGTAAGTAAAGTGAAATTTTTGGTGTTAGGTTGAATGTGTGCTTTGTGGTGAGGCCCCAAGGTTCATGAGAATTTAAGGTTGGTTATGTTTTATGTTTAGGTTGTTGACTTGAGATTTGCTGACCTAGAGCAAGGGTCCTTTGTTATTATCCAGACCTAATTCAAGGTAAGTATTACTACTAGAACCGCCATTGAGCTAGATGATTTAGACAATTTTGAATGATTTGCTTAGTTTGGGTGAAATTGAGATGCCTATATCTAGAATCGTTTTATAAGCATGATGATATTATCACATGTTTGATATGATATATGATGTGAACTCAATATAAGCATGTTGTAACTTTAGATAAAAGTGATGATTTATCCTCTTAATCCTACTATGTTATTGGAAGCCTACGGGTTTCCTACTATGTTACTAGAAGCCTAGATGTGTGTTAGGATAGATTAAATCCCTCACTAGATTGCCATCAAGGATTAATTTACTTATGCATGTCCCACTAATGGATATAGGTGCTTCGTCTGACCCTAGAAGTGAAGTTACTTACGGAGTATTTTGTACTCATCCTTCTTATTATGTATTTAAGAAGGACACTTTGGCAAACGACGGAAGAAAACCTTGATTGTGCCATTGGGATTAGACTAATTCTTCCACACAAGTTTTCATGTTTTTCTGTTTGTTTTAGTATTTGAAATTTGTTATTGAAACTAGACTATATTTTCCTTTATTTATTTCTTTGTGTCAAATTTTCTATTTTATTTTCTCAGATATATTCTTTTGTAAAGGGTGCCAACACACATAGTAATAAATATAAATCATGCGTTTAGCCCTAAAGTTACTCTAAAAGTTATTTCAAATAGTGAATATAATACATTGTATTTCTACAAGTTATCAGCTACACATAGAGCTTCTGCTTGGGTGGTCTATTTAAATTCCTGGACCGAACCTCGCAACCTATCCCTCAGCCCCTAAACAAATCTCTTCAGCCTCTTTGCCTTTGTAGCAACCATGGTAGGGGCAAAACGAGACAACTGTTCGAACTCTTGGTCATACTCCTCCACTAACATGCTACCTTGATTTAAGCTAAAAAATTCCTTCTCTTTAAGGTGTCTCAGATTTGCAGAGAAGTATTTCTTATGGAAGCGCTCCTTGAACTACTCCCACTTCATTGGTTCGACACCGACACCGATCATCTTTCTGCTATTTGCCACCAGATTTGAGCTTTATCTGTCAACACAAAAATAGCACACTGCACTTCTATTCCTCTAGGCACTTCATATATTTGAAAATTGTCTCTATGGAGGATAACTACAGTTTTGCTTTAGTAGGGTTCTTCAGTGGCCCATTGAACGTGTGGGGGGTGTACTTTCTGAAGTCTCGTGATGTTTTGCTTCCAAGGACAGATCCTACAAGTTCTGACTCTAAACCTAAACTTGAGACACTTGGACTGACTGAGGGGTATTTGTTGCGACTGAATATGTTGGGCTATATGCTCTGCCATCATATCCTTCATTCTCTCCATCACAATTGTTGTGACAGCCTCTCCTATCGCTGCAACCATCATGGCAAACTCGACAAGTATGACCGGTGGAGTTGGCACCGGAGGACGAACTGGCCAACGTTAGGGGAGGAACTAGTGTTGGGAGAAATTGGTGCACTACGGTTCTGTCGTCTCGTCTGATCATGCATCCTCCTAAACTAGATGGGTCTTACGGCTGTGGGGGACATTGTGGTGTAGGAGGGTCTGGGACCTGAAGGTTCTGAACTTTAGGGTCTTGCGCTTGAGGGTTTTGAAACCCTCCTCTCTGACCTCCACTTCCCCTACCCCTTCTGCCTCCTCAGCCTCCTTTAGCCATGTCCTAATATCTATACGCGAATACTTGCTATTAAATTCCTGATAAGAGGAACAAGTCTAACTAAGTAGTTAATCTAGCAACGTTGTATGCATATATTATTTTGCTTGAAAGAGAAAATATGGAGAAGAGAGAAAAAAAAAACGTAGAGGTTGGAGAGTGAGAGAGGGACAAAAATGGGTGAGAAGTGAATATGGGTAAAAAGTGGGGAGAGACTTTGGCCAAATTGGCCTAGTGAATGGGGTGACAATACATTAATTAGGGTTTTGTATAAACGAAAGATTAGAACATTGAAAATTTTATTCCCATCTACACAAAAGATCTTTTATTTTATTCTCCCTAAAATACAAATATGAAAAAGAAAAAGAAGAAGAAAAGATAATCTTTTAGTTTATTTTGTATGAAAATAAAATGTTCAAAATTTATTTATCCTTAAAATGCAAAAATGGAGAAAAGAATTTTTTTTTTTTTTTTAATGAAATATGAACATTTTATTCTCTAAAATGCAAAGATAAAAAAAAAAAACTTTTATTTTATTTTATTTAAAGAAAGAGAAGGAAATGAAACTTTTTTTTTTCTTAAAAGTTGGTCAATTTTAAATTACAAAAAAGACCCAAAATTATACTAAATAAAAATGGTGAAATAAAATTTCTCTCTAAAAAGAAAAAAAAAGTCATCAATAAAAAAAAAAAAATGCAGCTGCATAAATGAGGAAAGAAGTAATCCTACGAAATTGCCAGTGTTTTAATCAATCTTAATGACAACCATTGAGACAACACACAAAGACAAAGACAGCTGCACCATGCAACCTTAAACAAAATCACCAAACTAACAACTCTAAATTTTATTTCATTTAATTAAATCCTAAACTTACTTATGTATTTCATTAATTACATTATTTTATTATATATATTCAATTTTTCACTAAAGACTTTCAATGGTCTTTGTTACACATAAGTATTAATAGTAGTGTTTTTATATATTCATTATATTCCCAACAATAATGTTCCTCACAAACTATCAATAAAGTATCCATCTCCAAAAATAGAAAATAAAAATCCACTAATTTCACCTGTAATTGTAATAGAATAATAACAATAATAATAATAACGACACTAATTTTAACCGATCAAGTCAGTTCTTTCACAAAATTAAGCCAAAATAATGTACAAGATTGAGGTTTGAATAAAACTTTCAATCTCATAAATTTTTCTTCTAAGAATCAAACTAGATTGTGTTTGGAACAAATTAAATATCACAGTCTTGTCCAAACAAGTTATTAAACTTCAACTTGCTTTTGTTTATTTGTGGTATTCGCACATTTTTTCCATAGAAAATTGGATTTTAATGGCAGTGGTCCATTGGTTGTACATAAACATGACAGTTTCTAATTTATTGTATTGTTTGAAAAGGTATTGTCACAACGTTTTGTGACAGAAGACTATTATCTCAATGTCAAATTTCAGATTCTTTTAATTTACCTCTTCTTCAAGAGTGTCTCTTTAGACATTTATTGTTTTTGGATTAGATTTCAATTTTTGTTTTTGCACCACGTGCTCTCGTTTAGGTTTTATGTGCTATGAGAGCGAAAGAAGTATCTTATAAATTTTTTGAAGTCCATTAATTTTTCTAATGTGTGATACTCGCTCAACAACAACATTTACTTTAACACAATCAAAATCATAGTATATTAGTTTAGTTTTTTTTTTCTTTTTTTTTTTAATAAAAAATTATGGTATATCAAATGGGTAAATCACTAATATACCAAATATAAAATATATCATATATTGGTTTTGTAAAACTAATTCTATAAACATCACTTTCATTTGTTGATTTTTATGTTGTTATCTATATTTTTTGGAGTGTATTTAAAATCAATGCAAAAATTTAAAAACTAAAGTTATGTTTGATAATCATTTTATTTTTTATCAATAAAAAAGTGTGATTATTTTCTGACAGTTATATGTTACTAACTACACATCTTAGAACTATTTTTTAAGAAAGTTTCAATTTTTAATTAGTAATGCATCTTTGAAAACACTGAAAATGTAAAATACAAGTTTAATTTTTTCATGGAATTTCTTGCTTTCAAACTTCCCTTGCATTTCTAAAACACTATGAAAAAAGGACAAACCTATATGAATTACGTTTGAATTGAATTTTGAAGCACTTATAACCATTTGTTTCTCGCTTAAAACACACTTTCTTTTGCATCTAAAAATTCAATTCAAACAAGTTTGATATAGATAATGAGAACGTTGCTGCCATTTGGTAATGACGTTCTTATTTTTCATTTTTCAATTTTTGTTTATCGTTTTTTTTTTTTTTTTTTACTGCCTTTTAATTAAAGAAAAAAAATGATTGTTAGATGATATGATGTAAGTTCTTATACCTTTTCCTTCTTGTATAAGCCTAAGATTTAATAGGAAAAGTAAAACTAGATCTAACAATGACATTTTGAGGTTAGTGAGTTTAAAGGTTTTTTTAACATGGTTCATGAAGGAAGTATGTGCAAATTCTTGCTTGAAGTATGATTAGAATTGAGCTAAAGTGGAGTCACTGTTTTCTCGAGCAGGATAGTGAGCTGCTAGGCCATTGTCGTGCCCAACTCGCCTTGTACGCCCACTAGCTTGCTTCACACGCCCCGAGCGGCCTATTAGTGCTCCTTGCACGCCCATTCCCTCCCAGCAGTGCCCTTGTACATCCATGTGTGTGCCAACCTAGTGTCATTGGCTCATTTTGATACCCATTTGCTAGTTTTGGCAATTTTAGGTGTTGGTGAGTATTTTTGGAGCTCAAATAATGTTTATTTGATATTTTAGCCCTAAAATGAATAATTTAGAATTTTTAGGTTAATGCAAGGGTATTTTAGGAATTTTGAAGTTTCAAGCAAAACCTTGAATTATGACTAATTAGGAACTAAATGTGAATTCTAGGGAGTGTGGGATGCTATTATTAGTTAATTAGGAGTCCTTGGAGTTAAGGGGACTTCTAGGAAATGACCTGGTGTTTGATGGACTGTGTTTCAGGTCAAATTGAGATCAGGATAGTCTATAACCCAAGGAGCTCATGCCACTGATTGTGAGTGGTTCTGTTTTTATTATTTGATATGAAAAGTGTATGAGTATGCTATGGTTTATGAAGTGGGTTGGAATGATCAATTTTACTTGACTTTGATTTCAGAAATGCTTTAAATAATGATGTTTTTGAATTCTTATAAATTTTGTATGAACTTGAGATACTAAATGTACCTTGGAACCTGATATTGCTTTGCTATGATTTGTATGGTTGTAAATAAATATGTTGGTGGTGGTTTTGAAGTTTTGAATGGTATATGAAAAAGGTTCCAAACTATGAGTCTTGTACCCGTGATTATGTGATTTTCCCAGTGAGCTACGTGAATGTGTTTTTGTAGTGCCACGTGGTTGTGATATGATACGTTGATGGTTTGGAGCCATGCTATGCCGTCGGGGTCAGTCTACGTGCACGTTTGGTTTTATCATTGGTGTTATTATTTATCACTGTTGGTTGTTCTAAATGTGTGTGAGCTTGGTACAACTGCATGTTCTACAGTGTTAGTAGAACATGTGTCAGCTGTGTTAGGCCACATATTTAGAATATATCGTGGTGGTAGTGGATAATTGAGTACAAACTTGGTATGGATTTTTGGTGGTTCATGGAGGTTTTATAATGTGGTTTATATGAAATATGATCATGCCATTGTTTTGAATAAGTACAAGTTTGAGCTATTATTAAAACTTATATACCCTTCCAATGATTTATTGGAATGTTTTGATAAATCCACTAATGTTTGCAAAATACAGAGTTTATGTTCCTATTAAATTACCACTCACTAGGCTTTTGCTCATGCTTTCCATGTTTTATTTTATTTTTCCCCCCAAGTAGTAATCAAGTACCAGGATCGAGTTGAGCTGCCATTGCCCCACGACGATAGTTACCCCTACATTATAGGTGCTCGTATTTGGAGTATTATTTTTTTTTTTTTGCACCAGACACATGTAACTAGCTGTACATGGCTTTGGGATCATGAGACTTATAATAGGGGGTGGATTGTGTAGTTGTATTAGTGTTTTTGACGTACTTAAACCTTGTGGATAGTATGCATATGTGTATATATTTTTGGTTAATGTGTTCGATATGAGTTTGAGTTAATTAGGGAGATTAGGGAGTTATTAAGTACATTAAGAATGGTTCTTAAATCTAGTGAATCATTGTATTGAAACTGTTATGGGCTAAATACAGGTTGAGCTAGTGAGTTGGATGTTAAATGTTGCCAAGAGGGGTGATATTTAGCATTTTTGCATCTTCTTCTAGGTTTAAGAGAAATCTGGGAGGGGGTGTCACATACAATATTAAATTTGCTTTCATCCATCAGCTTAAACTTTTGGGTCAATCAATGATTTAACATGATATCTGAGCAAGTTGGTTCAAAAAGTCCTGCATTTCAAACCACTGCGATGATGTTTTCTTTCTAATTAATATTGATTTCCACTTGTTTTGAAAACATTGGTAAAATGTAAATAACAAAATAATAAACTTAGTAGTCAAAATTGTGTTTTTATAGGCTTAATGTCAAAAACTAAAAACAAAAAACCAAACCTTTATTTTTATAGTTTCCAACAACAAACATGAACATTACTAAACACTTCAAATTTTCAAAACAAATAACCATAAAAATCGAGAAATATTAACATTACAAAACGACTCTATTGAACCACCCAAAAATATCAGAGATAAACTCACAATCTCTGTGTTACTGTCAAAAAGCACATGTTTTTCATATGGAAGTAAAACCTTTCCTTCACATCCCCTCTATATAAAGCCAATTGAGAGTGAAAGTCTCAGCATCAAAACCAAACTTAGTGATGGCTTTAAAGCATATCTCTGATCTTTTATTCCTTGGCTTTTTGCTTCTTATCTTTGTGCTAACTTCAGAGGCCAAAGTTTGAACCAAAACCTATAGAATTTGGTAATCTAACACGAAGCAACTCTCCTAAAGGCTTTGTTCTTCGACTTATCAGGTGAACAAATTAAAGTGGCAGTGATTTCATTTTCATTTTGTTCAAATTCAAAACAAAACTTAAGAATGTGAATTTGTTTACTTTTAATGATATAGTATGAAGGTGCTGCTTTTAAGTATGGGAAAGGACCAAGTATTTTGAATAGCTACACTCATAATCACCCACGTTTCTTTCTCTCTTTCTTTTAAAAAGTTGCATATAAAAAAAAAAAAAGAAAAAGTAATTGACATACTTGTTTTGGTGAAATTGCAGATAGAATTCAGGATCAAAGTAATGGTGATGTGGCTGCTGATCAGTACCATCGCTATAAGGTTTATGGGTTTGTCCTAGAAAAAGCCTAACAAATATATTTTGGGCTAGTTGCATAAATAACATTTAAGCCCAAAATAAATAGGGTATGTAGCATAAGCATAAAATAATTGTATATATAGCACAAAAATTGGTAAAAAAACTAAAATGCTCGCGAAGGCCACAATTTTTCACTTCTTCCATGATTTTCTCAAATTGATAGCTATCATTGATAGCACCTATCAATGGTATCAATTGCTATCAGTTGCTATCAATTGATAATTGCTATTAGTTGGTATTGCTCATAGTTGTTATCAATGACAACTTTCAATTTGAGAAATGTGCTATTAGTTGCGATCATTAAGAGCTTTCAATTTGAGAAATATTAAGTTCTATGTCACTAATACATAAATATCACTGATATTTACCTAAGTTTTATCACCGATATCACTGATAATTAATATACTGATACACAATTATCACTGATATACGAATATCACTAATATCTACCTAAGATATATTGCTGTTATTGTTGATAATTGATATTACACCAATACACGGATATCACTAATATCTACTTAAGTCATACTACTGATGTCTACCTAAGGTATATCACTTACATCACTAATATTTTGAAACTAAGGCCATCAAAGATATCATGGATATTACCAATATACGGATATCACTGATATCTACCTAAGTTCTATAACTAATACATGAAAATCATTAATATCTACCTAAGTTATATCACTAATATCATTGATAATTTGCGGATACACGGATATCACTGATATCTACCTAAGTCATATCACCAATATCATTGATGTCACAAATATTATCTACCTAAGTTATATCACTAATATCACGCTAGAATTGTCAAATTCTTTTCACATTTAAATAGGACTTTAGTATATGAGTGACTACCCCCAATAGATTTATATTATTATGTCATAATAATAGAAGTCTATCGCTGATAGGTACTAAGAGATTTAATAAGCTTTAGACTTTTAGTTTGATCTTAACTATTTACTAATAAATTATTATACATCAGTTCATATAAGTCTATAAGTAATAAACTTCTATTATGGATTGAAGTAGTCTGTCAATGATAGAAACATATCACTGATAGACTATGACTTAGTCTCTCGGTGATATTATAGTGATAATAGTTTATTGCTAATAGCTTCATACTTTTAAAGTCCTACAAAAAGAAAAAAATAAAAAATAAAAATTATGGTTCCATTTGATAATGTTCTCGTTTCTCATTTTCTGAGAAACAAACTTGTTTGGTAAACATTATTTTGTTTCTTATTTCAAAATTTTAGAAAATATTTCTAAAAAGTGTGCAAATTCGATAACTAAAAAAAAGTAGTTTCTTTCAAATTCATGGTCATTTAGTATTTATATTTAACATTTTGTTTTAAATATAAAATTTGACAATTAACTCATTGGTATTAAGGCACTTGTGAAAATGATTACGCACTCTTAACCCTCTTAAATTCTAGACTCAAATTTGTCTACTTTCTAAATAATTAATAATAGTAATAATTACTTTTTAATTAAAAAGAAAGATGCTTTGAGAGAGAGAGAGAGGGAATTAAAATTGGGAGTGGGAGGGAGGGGAAAATCTGGAAATGGAGAGAGGAGTGACAGCGGGAGAGAAAATTTGGGAGAGGAATGTGAGGGGGAGAGAAAATAGAGATGGAAAAATGGGAGATGAAGGGCAAACTTAGAGTTTTAAACAAATTTAAAAGTTCACCTGTCCATATTTGCAAATATTTTTAGTATGTGATATATTTTTAGTATGGTTTTCCTAATTGTGATATCAATCATAATTACTCATATATTTTTTCCAACCACCACTTAATAATTTATTTAACCAAAATATATCTTAATAAATCAATTCACCAACTTAAATTCAATTCCAACTTATCCTCATTTTAATCAAGTTTTTAAATCTCACCTAATTTCAAATCTTCAAGTTAAATCCAACTTTTAAATCTCCCACAAATAAATTCAATTTTTCACTATTTTAATTAAATTCAAATCTTTTATCACGATTACTCTCAATTGAATTATTTTCTAAAATAATCCAATTAAGCCTCAAAATTCAAACAACCAACCAAATAATTCAAGAAATTAAATTTTTTTTAATAAAAAAATTACCTGAAAATTTTAGATGTCACATTCTTCCCTCCTTAAGAAACTTTTGTCCTTGAAAGTTCTAATCCTAGAAGAGCTCAGGGTATCTCGCCCTCATCTCATCCTCTTGTTCCCACGTCGTTTCCTTGAATTCATGATTTTGCCATAGAACTATTAATAGTGTTATCTCCTTGTTGTGTCAAGTCTTCACTTTCCTTGCCAAAATTTGATTAGACTTCTTCTCATAACTCAGGTTCTCATTTAATTGCAAGGGTTCATAGTCTACTATATTAGATGGATCTGTCATGTATTTCCTCAACATCAAGACATGAAAAACATTGTGATGGCGGCAACGCCAACCGATAAGCCACAAGACCAATCCACTCTAGAATCCCAAATGGCCCAATGAAACATAAACTTAACTTCCCCTTCCTTCTAAACCTTAGAACACCCTTCATAGGTGCCACTTTCAGAAACACTTTATCCCTCACCACAAACTCAAGGTCTCGTCGTCTCACATTAATGTAACTTTTCTGTATGTTCTGTGATGTTTGCATGTAGACTCTAAACTTCTAGGTAGCCTCATTCGTAGTCTGCACGCTCAGGTCTTTACAATTTTCATTCTCCAACTTCATCCTAGTAAATTGAAAATCTGCAACTATTCTCACACAAGGTTTTAAATGGCGCCATACCACTAATGGTCTGGTAATTCTTATTATAAACAAACTCCATGAGATGCAATTAGGAGTCCCAACTTCCTGGAAAATTTAATGCAAAAGTGCGCAACATGTCCTTTAGTGGTTCAACGTTTGGTTTGACCATCCTTCTATGGGTGGAAAGTTGGACTGAACTCCAATTGAAAACCTAACACCTTTTGGAAACACTTCCAAAAATTGGATGTTAAATGAGGGTCTCTAACTGACATAACTGAAACTGGTATCCCACGAAGTGTGATAACCTCTTTTATATAAAACTGGAAAACTTAAAATGCTTAAAATCAACGGTACTTTAACTTACTCTGAGAACCTTTGTAAGCTTAGGAAATTGTACTCTTTTGAAACATGTATTTGAACTAATCAAGCTGGTAGAGAAAAATCTCCATACGTGCAGCAAAACAATTGGTTATACTTGATCCAACATAGTCCTAAGATGCGTAGCAAAAAAAACCTAGTCCACTGGAATCCGCTTCTACTTTAAAAGCGTTAACTGAGATGCCCATCTTGGTAGCTACATGTGTGAGAAACAACATTGTCCAACTAAATCTCATATTAATTAGACACCCAGTGTAAAGCTTTATACTACCCAGGCCTATAAAACTTACTTGCCAAACCTCATGTTACTCCTTAGTCTTAAAACAATTGCATATTACTATTTTAACCATGCTACAAACGAGTTTGGAAATCTCTTTCATAATAAGGTTTCTGAAGTCCTTGGACACTATAGAGCATTAGTCAAACTAAAACACATCTCCTTAATCTCAAAATAAATGTATCCGACCCCTGATGCCAATTTTTAAAATAAAAACCTTCTTGATTCGTAAATTTATCTTGAGAATATCAATCTCCATAGAGTCGATCAACTCATCGTCCATGCTAGAAGAAACATACTATATGTGGCGTTCCAAGTCCACCATTCGGAATTCGGATTCGACACCTAATGACTCCGACATTCCCTTGCGACCTGGCTACACTACCATAATTGACTCTTGGTATAGTTGATACATAAGCACATGGATTTCAACTCTCTTTTAAATATATGAAACCAATGCCCAGAGGTGAAATATTAAGGGGTTTGTAAAATTTCCATAAATAGCTCATGTATCTGCGACTTCCTACTCAACCCTGCTATAACTACTTTGTGGCAGTCTTAAGAATGGAAGTGTTTTATTCTTAAGTTCATCATTTGTGCTAATGGTCATTCGAAAGATCTAGATTAATTACTCAACCTTAACTCTCGTACAATTGGATCTCTACTTGGAGTTAGATTACTTCCAAATTTAAACAAATCTAACACCTAGTAACCACTCATGACATGTCTTCAATCCAAACCATATTCAAGTATTTGGAGTTTTGAACACTTGAATTTCCTTTCTTTCTAAAGTAGCCACCTTCCTTAAACACTTTTCTTTGAGACCAACACTTAAGGCGCTTTTCTTCCCTTTTCAAATGTGACATAAACTCTCTACACACAGTGTAGCTCTACTTACTTCCTCAATAAGTCTTACCTTCTCAACCTAAATTTTCATGTTGTAGAATTCTCCTTCACCAATTGTCATTGCCTTTTAACTCCAAAAGTTTCTCTTGTGGTCTCTTTAGCTTAACTAAATTCTTTTCATCTTGACCATGGTATGGGTAACTAAGTACCTTGAGGTACTTCTTAAATTTAACTCATTAGTTCAAAAGCCACATTTTTTTTCTAAGCTCAAGTCATGTTCAAACTAGTCTTCTTTCCACATCACACCAACTAAACAAGGTATTCTTTAGAAAAGTTTCCTCACATGAAGCTCACTTGCTTTCAAGCTTGAACATTTCACTCTTTGAGTACTACACATGAATAACTAAAGTACCTCATGCAGTCCATCAACCTTAAACTCCACAATAACAATCTTGTCATATTAAACTCTTTAGAGTTTTCATATAAGAGGCACCAACTCCAATAGCTAAAAATTCCTTGGGATGCCTTATCCCCTTATACAGACATTTTCCCCCTTTTTAGGCACGTTATCCGAAGGTGATCATGTGATCATGTCCTACCAATCTTCAGCCAAGTTGACCATGAGAAATTTTTTAGAAAAAATAAAGTTATGAATTCAAATGACAGAACCAAAATTCTTAAAGATAAAAACATGAAATCTCTTGTTCGGAAGCATCTGACTAGTCCCAATGACACGGTCAAGTTTTTTTTTCATAATTCGTCAAGGTGTCCTTTCCTTTACCTGAAAAACATAACATGAAAAGAATGAGTACAAAATACTCAGTAAGTAACCCACTACCGGGGGTAGGCTAAACACTTATATCCAATAAGTGCATCATACTAGTGGGACATGCATAATTCTACTTTTCAGACTTCACTTATCTGAGTGATTGGTTAGACCCGCCCTACCGTTGGTAAATGGTGTCCTCGAGCCTCTAGTGAATCTTGTAGGAGATACTTACCTCTGGTGTATCCCAAAGAAACACGAAACCTCTGGTGATCCTGAAGGAGCAAAAATCCTATAGTGATCCCAAAGGAACACATCCTTTGGTGGACACACAACTAACCTAGGAGGGTAACTATCACTAACATGCATAAGAGATGATCTCCCTTGATCCAACTTTGAGAGTTATCTCACCATCTCTAAGCTGTCTCTAGGAACTAGTTTCTTTGTTTTTCTTTCTCAGCTTTTCTCTCAGTAAGATACTTTGGGCATTTCCTCTTCCAGTGCTAGTCCTCGTTGGAGTGGAAACATGTTCCTTTATCTGCAACCTTTTTCTTTCCTTTGAGACTTGCAGGAGTTTTTCCCTTCTTCTTCATACTTTTTTTCCTCGAGGGTGAAGATCCAGACTTAGTCCCTAAGGACGATTCTCTTTGGGACTTTTTGGAAATAATATTTACTTCCCCTTCATATCCTTTTTTTTTCACCATGGACTGAAAAGTCTGGAGCTCGTTGAAGAGAGAAGTCAGATTCTATTTTATTTCATTCATTACCACATTAGAATGATAGAAAACTATTCGGAAGAGATTTTAGAATAAAGCTAACTTGACTCACATCGCCTATGACAACTCCGTTTACTTTTGCAATGATGAAGTGGACCATCATATCCAAAACATGTCTCTAACAGAAGTTTCTTCCTTCATGCGGGAGTTATAAACGTATTTAATAGCATCATGTTGGACCGATGAGGACGGTTGTCCAAACATCGCCTGTAAGGAGTCCATGATTTCCTTAGCGGTCATCATGTTCTCATGCTTCTTGGACAAAACATTAGATATACTAGCCAAGATGTAGACTTGGGCTTTATCATTAGCCCTAATCCACCTGTCATACGTATCCTAAACATTTCGGTTTGCTGTTAAGCTAGGAACTCGAGGATGTTCCTCCGTTAAAACAAACCTCAAATCATCCATAACTAGTATTGTATTAAGATTTGATTTCCAAGTACCATAGTTATCTCCGTTAAGTTTATTGGAAGCGAGTAGTTGAATAAATGAACTAGCCATTGCTGAAAAATAAATTTATGTTTAGTAAATTGCTAAATAATTCTATATAATCCAATAAATTTTAGCAAGTAATAATATACCCATAATTTATTATTCTTTTGCAATGATACTTTAGTGATTTAGAATAACTACTATCGAGGGGCAATGTGAAACCCGAAAACTTAACTTAAGCTTGAATGCTAACAAGAAAAGGAGATTGGTGAACTTTGGGCAAAAAGCTTGAACACAAGACTATGAAGTTAGAAATTTCGGAGCTTATGGAGATAGAAAATTTTTGTCATAACAAATATGCGTTAAGCTAAAAAATAAGGGAAGGTCATCGGGTTAAGTAGGCCAAGATTGAAAGAATGTGTGCAGGAAGGCTGTGTGTGTGCAGGAAGGCCAAGGTTGAAAGAATGTGTGCAGGAAAGATGTGTGTGTGGCCGAAGGGGGGAATTGGCTTAAAAGTTAGTTAGGCAAGTTGGACGCCCAGTAAGCATGTGGGCGTGCAGGTAGACAAGCGAGCTTGGGGGCATGCAGGGAAGCAAGCGTCTAGGAAGGCGCATGCATTCGAAGAAGGCTAACGACGTTGTGTGTGCGGGAGCTCGACGCCCAGCCGATAGTATGTGAGCGAGGACGCTCGTGCCTGTGCCTTTAGGGAAGGCATCCATATCAATTTATGGAATTCATCCATAAGACAAGCTTTGCCAAATATTTATTTACCACTTGGTAGCTCTTATAAGTTGTCATGAGATTGAGGGTAGTTAGAGGGAATTAGCAATTTCTTACTATGTATTTACCCCTCAATAATTGGTATTTGTTGCTTGGTTGTATTTTGGATATAGTTTTATTAATGTATACATATCTTTACTTTTATGCACATCATAGGTCCTATAGGTGTCTGTATATACTTAGTAACACTAGTCTAATTTTTATCGGTGCATATATACCCATGCATATATACATCTTTGAGTTTGAAGATAAGTGATGAGAAATTAGTAATTTTGAATTTGAAATTGTATTAGGTGGGGATTGTTGTATTTGAATTTGCTTGGTTTAGTTAAAAATTTTGTTTGTTAGTTATCTTATTTTATAGGGATTGAAGTAGTTGCTAAAAAAAAATAGCATAATCCGGTATTCTTGTCGCAACGAATCACCAACAAATTCTACTAAAATGAAGGATTGAAAGAAACTAAATTATAGGTAGTTTTGAAATGCAACCACTAAATCTAATTATTTTCCACTCGACCCCAACATTTAAAAGTTGACCGACTAAATGTTAGACATACCATTAAATGGCTAAGGGCAAAATATGGGCCTAGAAATAGGCATGCAGGTGGATTACACTTTATAGTTTATTATAGGGTTGAGGATTAACTAACTACGATGGGGATGTACTGTTTGTTGAAATGGTTCTAACTTTGAATAATCCTGTTTTTAAATAAATGGAAAAAAAAAAAAAAAAAAAGAGAGAGAGAAAACATTCCATGACTGTTAAAATGTCTTTAAAATGAAACAAAAAGGTAATTCGTCTAAGGCGACATTGACTTATCAAGAATCCAAGTGATAAAAAAATTGAAATGAAATTACTTTTAATGAAAACCAATGGAAAGAAAATTATTATTCATTTGTCTAGCATGTTGGGAATTGTTTGTTTTGTAAGTGTAATAATGATTTAGCTTATAATTTTAGAGTAGGTCATAAGTTTGATTTTTCTTTTTCTTATTGGGGGTAGAAATCTAGTTTATATTATTTAGACCAAATATCCGTTTAAGTTTTAGATAGGCTTTGACACCCCATACTAGATAAGCATGAGATTTTATTTAAAAATCAATTGGCTGTGAATGACTTATCCATGTATCTAAAGATGTAAAGGTCTCCCCATCTTTTCAATGTGAGATATCTCTACCATGCCCCTTTGAGATAGTGCCTCTTTAAGTTTACCATTTTTTAGTTGAATTTTTTTTCTTCTTTTCATTGAATACTAGATTTCATTGATTTTGATACTATGTTAAATTATCAACCAATCCAAGAGCTTAAGTTGATTATGGATTTTGGAAAATTGGTAACTCAATATGGTATTAGGCCCCATAAAGCTCACCTGATGGGTATTTGATCCGAAGAAAAAAAAAAAAAAAAAAGAATCCAACCTAAGGATGGTAACCCGAAGTGATACCTTGACAGACATGTTGTGATTCCAGATTGAAAAGATGGAGTGACAGTCTCAGTCTGATTTTAAGAGGGAAAAACCTCATATTTATTTAACAAGTATATCAAAGCAAGAGGTCACAAATTCCACTTGTCAGGTCTTTAACAAAATTTTGATGTCCACAAATAAGGGAGAGTTTTTTAAGTGTTTGTATAATATTAAATTTATCATAACTCATCTGTTTAAGTTTTGGATTGATTGGCAATTTAACAATTTAGTACTATATATATTAGATCGTACTAACGATCTCATTTATGATTTTATACATGGTGAGGGGATTAAGTTTTGTTTCTCATTTCTAATAATTTAGATGTTTTTAACTCCAAATAATATATGATGTGAGAGATTTGAACTCTGACCCTCTAATCAAGAGTATATATACTTTGTGCCATTTGATCTAAACTCATGTTTACCGTAATAATTTATGAGGCTATGGAGATTTTATCTAACTTAGTTTGTTTTTCCTTTTTAGATTTTATAATAAAGGATTTACTTTATGATTCTCCTTTTTAAATTTGTGGTTTTTTCTAAAGTTTGGTGGAGAATGAGTTCTAGTTCAAAATTTATGGTGATTATAATTATTTGCTTTTGGCCAACTGACCATAACCAGTTAAGGTAATTACTTGTTTTAAAAAAAAAAAAAGAAAAAAAAAAAAAAGAAAAAAAAAAGTAATTACTCTTGACTTTAACAGGTTATATTAAAGTAATTACTCTGGACCAAAAGGTAAGCAAGGTTCTAATCTCTTACTCCAACATATAATAACATTGTTTAAATAAATAAATAAATAAAGTTATAATTACTTCTATAGACACACACCTTTGTTTTGTGATTCTAAACAACTATATATATTGAGTAGTTTTATAGTGTACTATTGGTTTAGTTTATGATTCTAGAGTAGTAATTAATTTATGTGACCATGATACTTTCTTTAAAGTTCCCTACGAAGAAATTTGTGCTTTTTAGATTGTAGCAAAGGTTTGATATATAAATTGGTTAAAAACAATTTTGGTCTTTGAACTTTCATAAATTAACATTTTAGTCCCTAAACTTTAATTCGTAACAATTTAGTCTCCGTACTTTTAAATTTGTAACAATTTAGTCCTTAAACTTTAATAATTAACTATTTAGTCCTCATATTTTACAATTTGTAACAATTTAGTTTCTAATGTAAAAAATATTAGAATGATTTAATGAAATTTCTTACACATGTAGATTGATAAATTGATTAGTAATCAAATTTTATTATAAACTATAAAAGACCAAGTCACTAAGTAAAAGAAATTGACACTTAATTTTGATGAAAATTTTTGCGATAGGGACTAAATCGTTACAAATTGTAAAGTACAAGGACTAAATTGTTACTTATTAAAGTTCAGGGACTAAATCTTTATCAATCAAAGTTGTAAAACTAAATTGTTACTTTCATAAAAGTTTAGGGACCAAAAGTACTTTTTAACCTAAATTATGTACACTAGTAATTTAATTATTGTATTTGTAACGACCCGACTAATACATCCTAATCAGACCATTACTCAACGTATGCAAATTTCAAGAAAAGACACGATGTTGAGTAGTAAGAAAGAAACAATGCTACTTATGGAAATTTTTGTTTATTTAACCAAAGAAAACAATGAATAACCATATAAAAGAATTTTGGTTCGGGGTACCCTGATAAAATCAATAATATTTCACGGACAAATACAAAATAAAAGGGCAAGCCTCAAAACAAAATTTGACAACTGGACAAAACTAAAAAAAACATGCAGTGCTATGCGGAAGCTACACCGGGTCCCGTGACGTCATCAAGGAATCCTCTTGTCATTCGCCAGCACGTTCTTTCTCTGACCTGAAAAAAATAGAATGAAAGGATGAGTAATTTTATTACTCAGTAAGTGACCCCACTACCGGAGCCGAACTAAGCACTCAAGTCCTTTAAGTGCAACAACAATAAGACATGCACATCTAACATACTTCTATAGGAAACTGGTTGTACTCAACCTACAGTTGGTTTTGGATGTTCACTAGCCTCTGGAGCCCCGAAGGAACTCTTACCTCAGGTGATCCCGAAGGAACACAAACCTCTGGTGATCCCGAAAGACCACAAACCTCTGGTGAACCCGAAGGAACACAACCTCTGGTGACCCCGAAGGACCACAATATCTGGTGAACCCGAAGGAACACAACCTCTGGTGACCCTGAAGGATCACAATATCTGGTGATCCCGAAGGAACACAACCTCTGGTGAACATCCAACCGACGTAGGGGAGTTACCAGTACCCATCTTATAGGTCAATTAAAATATCACTCCTTTCATTCCATAAATTCATACATTAACGGTACTGTTTAAAACATCTCATATTGTAAGCACATGCATCATCATTCACATACATCCACTAAGCATGGGAAATCTACTACAAGCATACTAGGTCACATGGGGCTTAGAAATTTTACTCATCATGACAACTAAACACATGGCGAGAAAGCGGTTCAGGTAGTAAGACCACTTACCTGAGGATTAATCCAACAAATTAACCACGCGGCTGTTCTTGTAAAATTCCTGGACAATTGCGAATAGAATTTCCCAACTTAAGTCAGTCCATAAGTCTAGTCCCACCACCATTTAATTCCAAATAAATTTTAAATCTGTCCTTACCCAAGCGTGGCTTAACTCGCAGTTGCCTCCAATCCTTTCTACCCAACGCAACTTCCGGTCACCTAAGAAAATTTTAACCACATAAGTCCATATCACAAATGGTTTACCAAATTATGCCACAATTAACCTTGGGTCCGCGTTACTCACCCAAACGTTACCGGTTCAGTGACGAGCAGTCAGACGAGGGTTTGACTGAAGCGCCAGCGGAGGAGAACCGGCGGCGCGCTGCTGCGGACGCGAGGGAGAGAGAAAACCGAGGGAGAGAGAAAACCGAGGGAGAGCCCGGCGGCGGCAGCGGTTCAGTCGACGCGAGGGAGAGAAAAAACCGACGGAGAGCCCGGCGGCGGCGGCGGCGGCGGCGGCTGTTCAGTCGACACGAGGGAGAGCGAAAACCGACGGAGAGCCCGGCGGCGGCGGCGGCGGTTCAGTCGACGCGAGGTAGAGAGAAGACCGACGGAGAGCCCGGCGGCGGCGGCGGCGCTGTTGCGAGGAAGAAGAAGAAGAAGAAGACGAAGAAGAAGAAGACGAAGAAGAAGCAGACGAAGAAGAAGAAGAAGAAGAAGACGAAGAAGAAGTAGACGAAGAAGAAGCAGACGAAGAAGAAGAAGAAGAAGAAGAAGAAGAAGAAGAAGAAGAAGAAGAAAGGGAGGGGGCGGCATGAGGAAGAGAGAGAGAGAAAAGGAAATTCCTTTTTCCTTTTTTTTTTTTTTTTGTTTAATTGGCACGCAAACCGAGGGTTTAAATAAAACAAAACCCTAACTCCCTAATCCTTCCACTTTTCACCTTTTCTTTTCCAACCAAATAAAATAAAATTAAATAAAATCCAATAAAATCTTCTACAACTAAGATTTGTTTCAATTATTCAATCTTGCAAAAATTTAATCACCTTTTCTAAAATTATCCTTTTCTAAATCCCAAAAATTTCCTTAAACTCAAATTTTGAAATTTCCATCTTAGCTTAAATAAATGCATGAATAAACAATCATATTTTCTTTTTCATACATGATAACTTAAATTTATTTAATAGATTTGGGATTGTTACATTCTTCCCTCCTTAAGAAACTTTCGTCCCCGAAAGTTTTCACTCTTGGAACAACTCTGGATGCTTTGACCTCATTTCATCCTCTCGTTCCCACGTTGCCTCCTCACGCAGGTGGTTCTGCCAAAGGACTTTCACCAATGCTATCTCCCGGTTGCGCAGAACCTTCACTTCCCTTGCGAGAATTTGCACTGGCCTTTCCTCATAACTTAAATCCTTGCTCAGCTGTAAGGGCTCAAAGTCGATCACGTGGGATGGATCTGTCATATACTTTCGAAGCATAGAGACATGGAACACGTTATGAACTGCGGAGAGCGACGGTGGCAAGGCTAAACGATAGGCCACGGGGCCAACTCGCTCCAATATCTCAAATGGTCCAATGAACCGAGGGCTTAACTTCCCCTTTTTCCCGAACCTCAAGACACCTTTCATAGGTGCCACTTTCAAGAATACCTTCTCTCCTACCTCAAATTCCAGGTCTCGCCGCCTTACATCGGCGTAACTTTTCTGTCTACTCTGAGCTGTCTGCATCCTTGCCCTAATCCTCCGTATAGCCTCGTTAGTGAGTTGTACTAGCTCTGGTCCTAACAGTCTTCGCTCCCCAACTTCATCCCAGCAAACTGGAGATCTGCAACTCTTACCATATAAGGCTTCGAAAGGCGCCATGCCAATGGTAGCTTGATAACTGTTATTGTAGGCAAACTCCATTAGGTGCAAGTGGGAGTCCCAACTTCCTGGAAGGTCTAGGGCACAGGCACGTAACATGTCCTCTAGTACCTGGTTTAAGCTCTCCGTTTGTCCATCTGTCTGGGGGTGAAAAGCCGTACTAAAATCCAATCGAGTGCCCAAAGCAGTCTGGAGACTCTTCCAGAAGTTAGATGTGAAACGAGGATCTCTGTCAGACACTATAGAAACTGGCACTCCGTGCAGCCTTACTACTTCCCTTACATAAATCTGTGCCCACTTACTTACTGAAAAGGTGGACTTTCCCGGAATAAAATGTGCTGACTTGGTGAGCCTATCCACAATGACCCATATCACCGTGTGTCCTTTCGCTGTTTTGGGCAAACCTACAATGAAGTCCATAGATACATTCTCCCACTTCCACTCGGGTACCGACAGGGGCTGCAATAGCCCTGCCTGCTTCTGCCTCGGAGCTTTCACTTGCTGGCAAACAAAACACTTACTAACAAATTCAGCCACTTCCCTCTTCATATTGGGCCACCAGTAATGACGTTTCAAGTCCTGATACATCTTGGTACTGCCCGGATGTATCGCAAATGGGGAGTTATGAGCCTCCGACAACAGCTCGTCTTTAACACTGCCTGCCGGAACACACAAGCGTCCGTGGTAGGTAAGGCCACTATCAGAGGATACTGACAACTCACTGATCTGCCCCGACTCCATTTGGCGAAGTTTTTCCTCAAGGTACGGATCCTTCTGCTGGGCATCTATGATCTTTTGCCTCAGAGTGGGACGCACTGATAGTTGAGCTAACTGGGAAGTGACTTCTCCTATCGCCACTGCAATACCTGCTCGCTCAAGATCCTTGCACAATGGAACCTGGTTTGTAATCAGAGCTGCTGAATGAACTGCCTTTCTGCTTAAGGCATCTGCCACCACATTTGCCTTTCCGGGATGATACAGGATTTCCACATCATAATCCTTTACTAACTCCAACCATCTGCGCTGTCTCATGTTCAACTCCTTCTGGGTGAAGAAGTACTTCAAGCTCTTATGGTCTGTGAAGATTTGGATTTTTTCCCCATACAGGTAGTGCCTCCATATCTTCAGAGCGAAAACAACTGCTGCCAACTCCAAATCGTGAGTCGGGTAATTCTGCTCGTGGCTTTTTAACTGCCGAGATGCATAAGCGACCACCTTGCCGTGCTGCATCAACACACAACCCAGTCCCTTTTTGGAAGCATCACTGTACACGACAAAACTCCCTGATCCATCCGGAACGGTAAGTACTGGTGCAGACACTAACCTCTGCTTGAGGTCTTGGAAGCTCTCTTCACAGGACTTACTCCAAACAAAGGAATTACCTTTCCTGGTCAACTGAGTCAACGGCACGGCTATACGAGAGAAATCCTTCACAAACCGACGGTAGTAGCCAGCTAAACCCAGAAAACTGCGTACTTCACTAGCTATCGTAGGGCGAGGCCAGCTCGTAACCGCCTCTATCTTGGCAGGATCTACTGAGACACCATCCTTGGACACCACATGCCCTAGAAAGGATACTTGCTTCAACCAGAATTCGCACTTAGAAAACTTGGCATACAACTTATGTGCCCTTAAGGTTTCGAGAACCTTTCGCAGATGCTCTTCGTGCTCTTCCTCCGTCTTCGAATATATCAGAATATCATCGATGAATACGATGACGAAAGTGTCAAGAAAGTCCTTGAACACCCGGTTCATTAGATCCATGAATACTGCAGGGGCATTCGTCAAACCAAAGGACATAACGATGAATTCGTAGTGTCCATAACGGGAACGAAAAGCGGTCTTAGGAACGTCGCTGCCCTTTATCCTCAACTGATGATATCCTGACCGAAGGTAAATCTTTGAGAAAACTGTGGCTCCCTGCAACTGGTCGAAGA
This sequence comes from Citrullus mucosospermus, assembly GCA_030954485.1. Classification (NCBI taxonomy): domain Eukaryota; kingdom Viridiplantae; phylum Streptophyta; class Magnoliopsida; order Cucurbitales; family Cucurbitaceae; genus Citrullus; species Citrullus mucosospermus. Next base: position 26,837,910 of record CM062057.1, read on the forward strand.
GATCGTCAATTCTGGGGAGAGGGTATTTATTTTTGATAGTCACCTTGTTCAGCTCTCTGTAGTCAATGCAAAGGCGTAGCGAACCATCCTTCTTCTTCACGAATAACACTGGTGCCCCCCAAGGCGACACACTCGGCCGAATAAAGCCCTTGTCAAGCAACTCTTGCAGCTGCACCTTCAGCTCTCTCAGCTCTGCTGGAGCCATACGATAAGGAGCCTTGGATATGGGAACCGTACCGGGCTCCACCTCTATGGCGAAGTCAATCTCCCGAACTGGTGGTAAGCCTGGAAGGTCCTCTGGAAAAACGTCCGGATAGTCTCGTACCACAGGTTCTGAAGTCAGGGTAGCCTCATCTTCGCTTACGTCTACCACACTGGCCAGAATACCCCAGGTACCCTGGTTAAGTAGTCTGCGGACCTTTAGAGCCGAAATGACTTTGGGTAGGACCACCGTCCCTGCTCCCTTAAATTTGAAGTTAGGCCCTGACGGAGGAGTGAAAATCACTTCCTTTCTCGCACAGTCTATACTGGCATGGTTAGCAGCCAACCAGTCCATGCCTAAAATGACGTCGAAGTCCCGCATGGCCAAGACAATTAAGGTAACCTCTAACTCTCGGTTTGCTATTTCTACCCGACAGGCTTTTATCTTTTCTTTTGCCAACAAGATCTCCCCCGATGGGGTAGAGACCGATAATACAAAAGGTAAGGGTTCTAACTCTAGCACTGCGTGCTCAACGAACACGGCAGAAATAAACGAGTGTGACGAGCCTGAGTCAAACAACACTAGGGCATGATACCCCAAAATAGGAAGTATACCTGTTACCACCGTGCCTGCCTTGTCAGCCTCCTGCCGAGTCGTGGCATAGGCCCGACCATGCTGTTGCTGCATCCTGCCCGAGTCCCCCCAGGGGGTGCTTGCATACTGCCCCTTACCACCTGCTGCTCCCTTTCTTGGACACCTGCTAGACATGTGCCCCTCCTGGCCACACCGAAAACAAACTCCTGATCCTGCTAAACATTTCCCCCAGTGACTCTTTCCACAGGAACCACACATTGGCTTTTCTCTCTCCACTAAGCCTGAGGCCGAAGGCTGCTGTCTAAAGTGCTGTATGGGCCTGTCTGCCCGGTTCTTTGGGGGAAATTCTGGGATTTTCTGTTCGAACTTCCTTTTCTGGCCTGAGGAGGGTCCTGAGGACACGGCTCTGATGTATTCTTCTCCGGCACGGGAGTCAATCCTCACTGCTGCCCGAAACGCTGCTGCATAACTGCTGGGTTTCAGGGCTTGCACGAGACCCCTTAACCCATCCTTCAAACCTTGGACAAAGCATTCTGTCTTGTCTTCCTCAGTAGCCACCATCTTGGGGGCGAAACGGGACAGCTTGGTAAACTCCTGCTCATACTCCTCAACGGACATGACTCCTTGTTTTAGCCTCATGAACTCTAGCTGCTTATTGTACCTCGTATTGGTGGAAAAGTATTTCTCATAGAATCTCTCCTTGAACTGAGCCCAGGTAATCGATCCTCCTGTGGTAACCACGGACCTTTCTGCCGACTGCCACCAGATCTCGGCGTCATCTGTCAAAACAAATACCGCACACTAAAGTTTCTGGTCCTCTGGGCACTTCATATATCGAAAGATGGTCTCAATGGACGATAGCCACATCTCCGCCTTGGTAGGGTCCTTCAATGACCCGTCAAAAGTGCGCGGATTGTACTTCCTGAAGTCCCGCAAATGTTTTGCTTCTGGAGATAAATCCTGGTAAGACTGATGCTGGGCTGGCACTTGAGGGGGCGGAATTGGCTGTTCCGGTGCCTGAGGTACGGGGGGTTGTTGAGCTAACTGCTCTGCCACAGCGGTGCGAGTTAACTCCTGAATCTTGCTTAGCAAAGTGGCAGTAACAGTTTCCCCTATCTGAGCTACTACTGCAGCGAAATCGGTCTGGGCCACTGGTGGAACTTGTGCCTGGGGCGGCTCAGGCACGTTACGAGGTCGTCCCCTAGCCCTGGTCCCCTACTCCTCCTGCCCAACGGGATCCTGCGGCGGTGGAGGTCCTTGTGGTGCAGGGACATCTTGCTCCATAGGGTCCTGGACTTGGGGGTTTGGTACACCCCTTGCCCTACCCCTCCTGCCTCTACCTCTCCTGCCTCTACCTCCACGAGCCATTCCTGACTTTCGGACAATAAGCACCATTAATTTCCTTGCTAAAGGTATCACTTTAAGGTATCCATACAAGGGTAAACTAGCACGTCATAGGCATAACATTCTAAAGACATGTATTAGAAAAACACGTACCTGGCGATGACGAAGGACCTCCTGATGGTCATGGGAACCCCTCGACTTACTTAGTAAGTCAATCTACAGAACCCAAAACTCTGGGCTCTGATACCACTGTAACGACCCGACTAATACATCCTAATCAGACCATTACTCAACGTATGCAAATTTCAAAAAAAGACACGATGTTGAGTAGTAAGAAAGAAACAATGCTACTTATGGAAATTTTTGTTTATTTAACCAAAGAAAACCATGAATAACCATATAAAAGAATTTTGGTTCGGGCTACCCCTGATAAAATCAATAATATTTCACGGACAAATACAAAATAAAAGGGCAAGCCTCAAAACAAAATTTGACAACTGGACAAAACTAAAAAAAACATGCAGTGCTATGCGGAAGCTACACCGGGTCCCGTGACGTCATCAAGGAATCCTCTTGTCATTCGCCAGCACGTTCTTTCTCTTACCTGAAAAAAATAGAATGAAAGGATGAGTAATTTTATTACTCAGTAAGTGACCCCACTACCGGAGCCGAACTAAGCACTCAAGTCCTTTAAGTGCAACAACAATAAGACATGCACATCTAACATACTTCTATAGGAAACTGGTTGTACTCACCCTACAGTTGGTTTTGGATGTTCACTAGCCTCTGGAGCCCCGAAGGAACTCTTACCTCAGGTGATCCCGAAGGAACACAAACCTCTGGTGATCCCGAAAGACCACAAACCTCTGGTGAACCCGAAGGAACACAACCTCTGGTGACCCCGAAGGACCACAATATCTGGTGAACCCGAAGGAACACAACCTCTGGTGACCTCGAAGGATCACAATATCTGGTGATCCCGAAGGAACACAACCTCTGGTGAACATCCAACCGACGTAGGGGAGTTACCAGTACCCATCTTATAGGTCAATTAAAATATCACTCCTTTCATTCCATAAATTCATACATTAACGGTACTGTTTAAAACATCTCATATTGTAAGCACATGCATCATCATTCACATACATCCACTAAGCATGGGAAATCTACTACAAGCATACTAGGTCACATGGGGCTTAGAAATTTTACTCATCATGACAACTAAACACATGGCGAGAAAGCGGTTCAGGTAGTAAGGCCACTTACCTGAGGATTAATCCAAGAAATTAACCACGCGGCTGTTCTTGTAAAATTCCTGGACAATTGCGAATAGAATTTCCCAACTTAAGTCAGTCCATAAGTCTAGTCCCACCACCATTTAATTCCAAATAAATTTTAAATCTGTCCTTACCCAAGCGTGGCTTAACTCGCAGTTGCCTCCAATCCTTTCTACCCAACGCAACTTCCGGTCACCTAAGAAAATTTTACCCACATAAGTCCATATCACAAATGGTTTACCAAATTATCCACAATTAACCTTGGGTCCGCGTTACTCACCCAAACGTTACCGGTTCGGTGACGAGCAGTCAGACGAGGGTTTGACTGAAGCGCCAGCGGAGGAGGACCGACGGCGCGCTGCTGCAGACGCGAGGGAGAGAGAAAACCGAGGGAGAGCCCGGCGGCGGCGGTGGTTCAGTCGACGCGAGGGAGAGAAAAAACCGACGGAGAGCCCGGCGGCGGCGGCGGCGGTTCAGTCGACGCGAGGGAGAGCGAAAACCGACGGAGAGCCCGGCGGCGGCGGCAGTTCAGTCGACGCGAGGGAGAGAGAAGACCGACGGAGAGCCCGGCGGCGGCGGCGGCGCTGTTGCGAGGAAGACGAAGAAGAAGCAGACGAAGAAGAAGCAGACGAAAAAGAAGAAGAAGAAGAAGACGAAGAAGAAGAAGACGAAGAAGAAGCAGACGAAGAAGAAGAAGAAGAAGAAGAAGAAGAAGAAGAAGAAGAAAGGGAGGGGGCGGCGCGAGGAAGAGAGAGAGAGAAAAGGAAATTCCTTTTTCCTTTTTTTTTTTTGTTTAATTGGCACGCAAACCGAGGGTTTAAATAAAACAAAACCCTAACTCCCTAATCCTTCCACTTTTCCCCTTTTCTTTTCCAACCAAATAAAATAAAATTAAATAAAATCCAATAAAATCTTCTACAACTAAGATTTGTTTCAATTATTCAATCTTGCAAAAATTTAATCAACTTTTCTAAAATTATCCTTTTCTAAATCCCAAAAATTTCCTTAAACTCAAATTTTGAAATTTCCATCTTAGCTTAAATAATGCATGAATAAACAATCATATTTTCTTTTTCATACATGATAACTTAAATTTATTTAATAGATTTGGGATTGTTACAGTATTTTTTTTCAAAAGTTTGCTTGGGGTTTCTAGGATGTGTTAAGGTTTGGCAACATTATTATTTCATTCTCTTGGGCTCAAAAATATTACTTGTGAGGTTAGATGGTGGTAACTACACTACCATAGAGATTAAGAATAGCAAAGATAGCCACATATTTAATTGTTAATTGTTTTTTCAATACAAAAAATGTGGGGTATGAAAGATTTCAATGTTCAACTTAAAAAAAAAAAAAAGTAGATGTTGGTCCCTGTACTTTTTGTTTGAATTAAATTGGACTCCATATATACTTTCAATAAATTTATCTTAAATTTAGTTCTTGTATTTTTAATAAGACTTAAATTAGTCCTTCGTAGATAATTTTAATCCAAATTGATTAAATAATAATAATAGTTTTCATGCTAGAAAATGTTGAGGATCTCATGTTGGAAAAATGGGGAGACCCTTTCACAATTTTTAAAAGATACATGCATCACTCCTCTGATTGCCAATTAGTTGTGAGATGAAACCTCATGTTTATCTAATATAGTATTAGAGAGCTAATAAAAGCCCATACAACGTATTCGTTAATCTAAAAAAAAAAAGAAAAAAATGGAGATTCAATCCAACAATGGTGAACATAAAGAGACATCATCTTAGAGGAGGCATATTGCGGATTCCACACGGGAAAGATTAGGGAGACCTCAAAATCATTAAATATTATATGAAATAAATCTAAGATTTATTAAAAGTATAGGAATTTGAACAACTAAAAGTACACGAATCAAAATGGAACAAAATCCAAAGTATAGGGATGAAAATGATAATAATTTTGATAAATCAATACTAGAGTTAGAGATGATAGTTAATACGAGCATAGTTTAGTACGTAGTATAGTACTTAAGAAATTTTTTCCTACTCTAGAGAATGACATGGTAGCTAGGTTGGAATCTCCACTCCGTATTTATGATGCAACGATATTGAAAATTAAACAAAAGAGTCTAAAATTTGTGGTTGAGAGAAAGAATAGTAAATGAAAATGGAGGGAAAATGAAAGAGAGAGAAGAAGCAATAGCCAAATAGTGTGTAAGCTTTCTCTCTATATAAAGAATGCTAAGTATGAAAAGGAAAATCACACATAACCCCAAAACCCTAAAAAAAAAGAAGTGAAGATGGCTATGAAAAAAGAAAGCTATATAAATATTATTGTCTTCTTCCTTAACTTTGTATTTCTTCTTCCTCTTGTAGTGGGACAAGAAGATGATAATTACACAACCAAACGAAGTGACTTTCCTGATTACTTTGTTTTTGGTACATCCTCTTCGGCTTACCAGGTGAAGAATTTTGTATAACTTTCATTATAAATTTGCCAAAATCCAAACAATGAATGTGGCTTTCACTCTTTTTACTTTGTTGCTTTCTTTTCTCCATCAGTATGAAGGTGGTGTTGAAACAAGAGGAATAAATAATTGGGATGTCTACACTCACAAATACTCAGGTCCTTTCTGTGTTTTCTTTAATTACCTTTACATTGTTCTTCAATTTTTTTTCTCTAATACAAAATTCTCATTGTATTCTTGTACTTATGTTTGAAATCGGATCAAAATTTTGTTGGAAAAAACTTCTTACTACTACTACTGTAGGAATGAATAGAGAAAATTAAAAGAAAGCAATAAAACTGGAAACGCAGGAATTAATGTGGAGAAACTCCAACTCGAAGAAAAAACCATGGGCCAAAAAAAATCTACTATGTGAAAAGTTTTTACAATCACACAGAATAATTTTCCCTCCCAACCCAATTACAAGAGCACTCTCTCAAAGCTTTTATACTACTCCCACCATTTAATTCTACTCTCACCTAGAGAATACATAAGTAAATTTAATTAGATTTAGCACACCTAAGATTAAAGTATTTCTAATTGGGACAATTTGAAAAACCAAAGATATAGGCTCTTTTTATTATTGTGTTTGGAGCCCACTTTCTTGAACCTTTCCAATGTGAGACGATTGCACTTCTAATATTTTGCTAAAATCCTACAAATTTCACATTATTAAAAATGAAATAGGAAGATCATGGGGTTTATATAAAGTGTCAAATCACTGATTGACCAAAAGGTTTTTAGGTTAATCAGTGACTTAACATGGTATAAGAGGAAAATGTTTTGTGTTCGTACTCTTAGTCTTTAAAGCTTAAGCTTTTGGATTATAAAAAAAAAAAGAAAAAAAAATAGTAATTTATGATTCTTATGAATAATGACAATATTAGAATCCGTTTGCTGCTTTTACTTTTAGTTTTTTACTCTAAAACATTATACTTGTTTATTTTGTAATTTTCTTAATATTTTTTCAACTTTCTGAAGGACAGTTTTTAATTTTTAGCCAGAGACTTTACAAAAAAAAAAAAAAAAAAAAAAAAAAAAAAAAAAAAAAGCTTTTAAGAATTTTTTATTTTGTAAAGATATGTAAATTTAGAGATTTTTTTTAATAGATATCAAAAACAAAGAAACATATATCAAAACACGCATAAAACTTTTAATATATTTTTAAGAAAACAAGAATGAAAGTATAGTTTAGATGTCTAGAGCATTACTTGGTTTCTAATTTGGTCCATGTGAAAAGTGTAAAACGTTATATTTTACTCTCCCATGTTTGAACAATGATACTATTAAACAATTTAATTAGGAATAAATGAAGAATTAATAATCTTAAGAGAAAATAATATAATAATATATGTGTATTTCACATCACTACTACGGAAAATAAGGAAAATTACAACCATTGATTAATAAGATTTAGCAAGAAATTAGGATCATTCTTGATCATACATATTAATCTAAGAAACACGAATGTACTTCTCTCTCTCTCTCTCTCTCTCAAAATGAACCCATAACTCATTTTAGAAAAAATTACATTTTGTAAATAAATATTTTGACAGCAATGACTGAGTTGAAAGGGTATTAGCTTGATTGGGATGATTAAAAAATTATCCCACTCACATATTGTTAAACAAAATTGAAATTAAGGGACTACAATATTTGATGTAGTGAAAACATATGTATCAATTAAATAACTATAATTTTATGGAAAAATTATTGTAAATAAAAAAAATATCAAAATATTTACGAATATAGAAAAATTTCATTATCTATCAGCAATTGACTGTAACGAACTTCTATCGCTTTAGAAATAGAAGTCTATCGTGGTCTATCACTAAAGTGATATAAGTCTATTTATTGTTGATAGACAGTGAAATTTTTTCTATATTTGTAAATACTTTGGTTTATTTTGCTATATTTGAAAACAAGTCTAATTTTATTATAAATAATATTTAAAGTAAATGCAGTAATATTTTTTTTTTTGTTTGATATTTAATTGAGATTACTAAGAAAATATAACAAAAAAAGAAAGTTATATGTCAGACTATTGTGTTATTTTTATTTAGAAAAGGGTTAAGATGTGTCCATCTAATAATTTTTTAATTCAAAAAATCGTTCAAATATTATCATCAATACAACAAGATTATATAGAAGGGAAAAGAAAAAAATAATAATTGATATAATGTTTAGGGTAATGCTTTTAAATAGCAAATTGTTGAAAATATTTTTAAAAATAATAAAATGTCACAGTCTAGATTGATAGTGATGGATGATAGTAGTTTATTAATGTCTATTATTGTTTATAACAATATTTTGCTATATTTATAAATAAATTGAGTCACTTTGCTATATTTTAAAACAACCCTAACATTTATAGTTTACAGAGAGAATTGTAGACCGTAGCAATGGAGATATAGCTGTGGATGAAATCCATCGTTACAAGGTGCGTAACATGCTAACTATAATTATTATAAAGGAGTATTGTTTTTAAGATGTGATTCGGGTAATTTTGAGATAGGAGGAGGAAATTACATTTTATATATTTAATTAATTTAAACATAGGCCGCACAAATTTAGATTTTTAATTCATTATTTTTACGAAATTCAAACATAAGTTAAAGAAATACATATTATTGGGTTATAAATCTTAAACACAAATCTTGCAAAAATCAGCATGACTCAATTAGCATATAAGTATACTAATGACTATGAAGTCTATGGTTTGAATCCTTCTACCTCCAATTGTACTAATAATAATAATAAAAACCTCTCAAACAATTGAATCATTACTCTGTAAAAATAAGCTTTAGTATGACATGAACGTGTATTAACAATTTTGAGACCTTAGGTTCAATTTCCTTACTCCAAATATGTATGCACAATTCATTTTTTTTCAAAAATTTAGGTTTATCTACTTTCTATGTCAAGTTTTGAAAACTAAAAATAATAATTTTTATTTTTATTTTATGTTTTTTGGAATTTGGCTAAGAATTCACCTCTTGTACTAAAAAAAAATATGCAAGGTATTGCAAGATGAGCTTAATTTTCAAAAACAAAAAATAAAAGACAAACACCAAATTTAACGGGGCCTAATAATTTAAAATGTGTGTAGGATAGCTTCTCCGAATGATTTTAGATAATACAAAATGTTTATAATAGTCTTGACAACTAAAAAGTAATTTTAAAAACTTTAACCAATTTATTCCAAGAAATTTCTTTGAGATAAATTATCCAAAATAAAAAAAGATAATTATGTTGGATAGCACTTTTAGAGATAATAATTAAGTGTGCGTTTGGAATATATTTTTAAGCGTTTAATTTAAAATATAAGTCATCTTACAAAAATAGCTTTTTATGTGTATTTTAAATGGTTTTTTCTTTTTCTTTTTCTTTTTTTTTTTTTATCAAAAGTGTTTAAATAAAAGTGAGTTTTTGAAAAACATTTTTTTTCTTAAGTCAATCCAAATGGGCCCTAAGAGCATAACAACATTTTAAAAAAATTGCAAATATAACAAAATCTATCGGTGATAGAGTCTATCACTGATAGACTCCTATCAGTAATATTGTCTATTACTAATAGACACCTACTATTGATATGATACGCTTTGATGGCAGAATCGAAATTTTGCTATATCTGTAAATTCTTTTGCATTGTGCTATAGCTGCAAATATTTTGAATATGATACTTGTAAGCAATTAACTAAAAATCTTAAAAACATGCCAAAAACACAATTATTTGTAATTTAGATAATTACTTTTGAATATGAGTTACTTTCAAATACAACAAAATGAACCAAAATAATTACAAATATAACAAAATGTCACTGTCTATCAATGATAGACATTGGATAGACTACTATCATCTATCCCTGATAGTCACTGATAAACATAGATAGATATCTATCAATGTTTATCACTAATAGATTGTGACAATACGTTATATTTTTAAATATTTTCAACAGTTTTACGATCTAAAATAATTTTTCTTTGAATATACAGTGTAACAAAAAAAAATTGTTATTTAAAGTAAATTTTGTTAAAAAAAAAATGAAAGATATAAAAATATATTGTTAAATTATAACCACAAAAAAAAAAAAAAAAAAACCAACCTTGAATATTCAACATTTGTTTAAAAAATATCGCTATTCCTTCCAAATTTTCAACCTGATCTTTTATATACATTTTTAAATTACCACTAAAAACAAAACCATTTTCAATGACGCATAAAATATGTTGCTGAAAGCTAAAATACGCTACTAAACGTATTAACAACGTGTAAAGGTGTGTTGCTGCATATATTGCATAGTCGCGTAGTCATAAGTTTTAGTGATAAATTCCTCGCGCGTTACTAAAACTTAACATTTAGTGACGCTTACGAGTTGCTGAAAGTTTATTTTTAGTAACGCTTAGTATGCTGATATTTGTATAATCTAGTGACATTGTAAGCTTGTCTTTAAAAGTGTGTTTTTAGCACATTAATCTAGTTCAAAATGATTCAAAATGGGCTAAATACTTACCAAACTTACCCAAACAACCCCAAAACCTTGATAGTTGGCTTTAAATTAATTTACAACATTTAGTAATGGTCTACCACCTAAATCTTACCGGAAAGAGTTTAGTTCTTTGCTTAAATGAGTACAAAGGTGTCCAAAACTAGTATTCACCTACAATAAGTAGTTCTCAAGTGTTAGGGGACAATTCTAAAACAAATTAATAGAGAAGCGTGGGAACAAGTCAACATGCTATACAATATCCCATCATCACTAGGAGCATCAAGATATGTTCAACCATATTCAAAACATCATAACACGAATGATGAACATTTAGGCATGCTCAACCATATCTAATCACAATAATTTCCCAATAAATTCAAACAAGTCATATATACACATAACGGAAATAAAATACAGAACATGGTAGCATAAAAGCAAAACCCGAATTCTACTTATTTAACGTTCTAAAGTGCTCGTCAACTATTTGAAAGATTCCTAAAACAATAAAAAGAATGTCCTAAAGTTAAAACTCACTTCGAAATTGTATTCAAAGTCCTTCAGAGTTCAAAGAGCTTAATACCTAAATCGTACCCAAAAAAGCTTACTTATTTGCTGAAACAAATGCGAAGGAATCCAAAACTAGTTCGAACGTACAATAAACAATTCTCAAGTGTTAGAGATAATTCAAAAACACGTTAATCTAGTTTAAAATTAGTCCAAGGGGCTATATATTTACAAAACTTACCCAAACAACCCCAAAACTTTACTAAGTGGTTTTAAACCAATTTATAGCATTTAGTAGAGATTCAAAAAAATCTAAATGAAACTTTACCATCTAAATCTTACCCAAAAAAAAAGGTTTACTTATTTGCTAGATTACTTATTTGTGGAAACAAGTATGAAGGAGTCAAAAACTAGTTTGAACCTATAATCAATAGTTCTCAAGTGTTAGAGACAATTATAAACATTAATCTAGTTTGAAATGATTCAACACAGGCTAAATAATTACTATACATACTCAAACAGTCCCAAAACCTTACTAGTTGGTTTTAAATTAATTTATAACAATTAGTAAGGGCTTGAAAAATTATAAACGATACTTTACAACCTAAATCTTACCAAAAGAGCTTAATTATTTGCTGGAACGAGTACGAAGGAGTCCAAAACTAGTATGAATCTACAATAAGTAGTTCTCAAGTGTTGGAGACAATTCTAGAACACATTAATCTAGTCTGAAAGCATTCAAAGCAAGCTAAAAACTTACTAAACTAATTACCCAAGCAGCCCTAAAACCTTGCTCTAGTTGGTTTCAAAAGAAGCTTACTCTTGCATATTTAAAGTCGTTTGGGGTATTGGGATGGGTTAGAACTAAATCTCACCTAAAAGAGGAAAACATTGCTAAATATCAAAAGAGTGCATTTAAAAAAGTATGGCAAGTGACCTAGAATATAAATTTATATAAATTTAAATAACAATGTCGATTTATGTCATCGTCATATATTGTTTCACATCTAAATTTTTTTCTGAAATTTTAAAAGACTCCTTTTATTTCACTATGTAATTTTGAAAATCTTATAAAAGGCAAAAAAAAAAAAAAAATAATAAAGTAAATGAACTAAAATTTTGTTTGAATCTTACTATTATTTTACTAGTCATGTTGTTTTATAAAATAATTTTGAAAGAATGTCTAATATGTCTTGTATTTATATATTTATAAATGCAGGAAGATATTTCCCTCATGAAAGAAACAGGTTTTAATATTTACAGGTTCTCAATTTCTTGGACTAGAATATTCAGAGGTAAGTAATTACAAAGTCTTTTTATGACTTTTTTTTTTTTTTTTTTTTTTTTTTTTTTTTTTTTTAACACAATACGTGGAGTAGTTTGAGAATGATCAAAAACTCTTATCCTGTAGTTCATAATATAAATTTAATATTGGTTGAATTATGTTTATTTAATATCATATCGTGAGATTATGGTTATAAGATGATTTTTTATTTTAAGAAGAAAAAAAAAGCAAAATAATTAAAGGTAATATTTTTAAATAATAAAACAGCTGAAAAAAATAAAACAAAAAATTTTATCGAACAGATAGACAATGATATTAGATAGTGATAAACTACTATTATAATTATCTATTATTGATGGATACTAAAAGATGTCTATTAGTGTCTAGTGTATATTATTGATAAACAGTAATATATTACTTTCTGTCATTTTGTTATATTTGTAAATAAATTACTCATTTTGCTATATAAAAAATAACTTTAATTAAATAAGCCAACCACTTTTCAAACATCTTTCTAAACTAAAAAACTCAAGGATTGTTTCAAACATCATTAAGGAGCCATACTTTGGTCTCACTCTCAACTGGATTTTTTGTTTTTTTCCCCCAAAATTTTGTTTGCTCGTTTCAAGGTTCAATTTCAATTTTCTAATTAATAAAACTTTTAAATACTATTTATTCTTTTCTTAGGTATCACACTATTTATTCTTTTTCTAAAATATATTTATTGTTTCTAAGGTTAGCTTTCAATTTCTATTGGATAATGATACTTTTTCAGTTTTTTGATTTTGAAATTTTTTAAATGGTTTCTTCTTTTTCAAAGGAACGTTAAAATTTTAGTCAAATTCTAAGGAAAAAAACTACTTTTTATTTTTTAATTTTGAAAACAAGACTTACTTTTTAAAAGATTAGTAGAAAGTGAAAATAAAACATTGAAACTTATGGGTATAAATGGAGTTTATTAATTTAATTTTTCAAAAATTAGATAGTTATCAAATAATGTTTTAATAATTTATTTTTCATTGTATTACTTGGAGAGATTTAATTTTTTTTAAAGTCCAAATTTAGTTTTCTTTACTCTAACTACAAGCACAACAACAATCTAGAGCTTAAATCATAATAGTAAAATACGAAAATAAAAAAACATTTTTTCAGACATTTTTGTAAATGATAAAAAAAATTCACAAAATAGTTTCTCAAAATTATTATTTAAGGATTATATCATTCCTACGATCTTTTTCTAAATGCTTTCAAGGTTTCTTTCTATTTTCCTCAAACCCAGACATAAACTCAAATACTTATAGCCATACATCATTAATATTACCTATAAATTATATAATATTTGATCTAAAAGCATTATTTTAGTTTCTTCTAAATAATCTTGACCTCTCTCCCTCTCTCTCCCTCTCTCTCTATATATGATGAATAAGAATAGGCTTGTCTTAAATATAGCAAAATGAGCCAACTTATTTTACAAATATAACAAAATGTTATTTGCTATATTTGAAAATATTTTAAGTAGTTTTGCAATTTAAAAAAGGCTTGTATTCAAATATAAGAAAATAAACCAAAATATTTACAAATTATAGCAAAATATCACCGTCTATCTACCATAGATCACGAGATACAGATAGTAGTCTGACGGTGATATTTTGCTATTATCTATAAATATTTTCAACAATTTTTTGACATTTAAATTAATTTTCTTAAAATTATTACGTAATGGATAATATATTTCAAAATTTCTTAAGTTTAAACATTTTATTTATCATTAATATATCAATTTACTTTCTCTCTACTTTAAGCATATATACTTTTTTATTATTATTAATTCAGATGGAACCCTCAAGGGAGGTATCAACAAGGACGGAGTCGATTATTACAATCGTGTCATCGATGAACTCATCGCAAATGGTTGGTATTATTAAATTTTAATCAATTACAATTATTAATTGATGATGGTATGAATTTAAATTCTAAATTTTCGTGAACATATTATTACTTTAAATCTTCTTTCAGATTTCATTAACAAAATGTCGTCTAAAAATTACAATTCGTTAAAATTAAACTCATAAATTATTATACATTAATCCATTCTATCAATTATTAAGGATGTTTAATTTGAAAATCTTCAATGCATCAATTTTTATACGTGTGTACCTAGATTTCTTCAAACATAATTATAAATCAAATTGATATTCCATTGACAATTTTCATAGGAAATTGTAACTAGTGGTCCAAATTAGTTCGTCTATGAAAATTTAAGTGTTTAATTGATAAAATTTATTAGTCTTACACGATACTTATTCAAATGGAACATAATGGAGGGTGTAATTGATACATTTACGTAAGTTCAAGATTTATATTGATACAAATATTAGTCCATAGTTTTAGTTTGTCAAAGTTAATTAGGGAAATAAATTGAGATTTTTCTTCACTTTTAGTAATTTCATTAAATATTCAAAAAAAAAAAAAAATCTATCGATTAATTATATTAGCTGTGTTTTGATTTGTAGGCATCCAACCTATGGTTACACTTTTTCATTGGGAAGTTCCACAAGCTTTTGAAGATGAATATGGAGGCTTCTTGAGTTCTCGAATTGTGTAAGTTTTATTTTTTTATTTATTTATTGTCAAATTATTTATTTATTGTCAAATCTCCTTCACGAAAATAGAATTCAAAACCACCCTAGTTCAATTATTTCCTTTAGGATAAGAAGTAACAAAAATTAGAACTGCATATCTCTCTTTAGCATATATATAGCATGTAAGTTGAGTTATGGTCGTTTTTATTTTAGGATATAAATTGGATGACTATTTCCGGTATATTAATATGGTTTGTTTTCAAATATAGGCAAATGAACCAAAATATGGCAAAATTTTATTGTGTATCAGCAATAGACTGCGATATACTATTATTTGTGTCTATTTGTGTCATGATAGACACAGATAGTAGTCTATCACGATCTATCGCGGTCTATCATTGATAAACTATGATATTTTACTATTATTTGTAAATATTTTCAACAATTTTATCATTTAGAATAATTTTCTTATTAATATTGTATACGTATATTTTATAACAATGATCATGCTTCATCTCGATCATAATTAGATAAGACTCTTTACAAGAATTCCAAACTGATCATGAGCAAATTTCTAGTGGCCTCACCAGTACTGATGCATTTTTTCTACTCTTGCAATTATTGTTGGTATGATTATTATTGGTGATGTTTATTAACTTCCCTCTTAAATGGTTATATTTGAAAACAATCAATTAAGAATTCTAAAAAGAAAAAAAAAATGCCATGGAGTTGTATTAAATTTAATTAATCAAGTTGGTGACCATTTTGTTTCCTTCGAAAACTACTAGTTATTATTGCTTGGGATTACATATAATAAGAAAGTGTTAATATGGTAATTAAAAAAAAAAAATTCAAAGATATACTTTAAATTTTCTAAAATTTTATTGTTTGCTAAAAAGTAACAATTGTAAAATTAATTTGCAGGGGAGATTTTGGAGAGTTTGTTGATTTTTGCTTCCAAGCATTTGGAGATAGAGTTAAACATTGGATCACTTTGAACGAACCAAATACTTTCGCCATAAACAGTTATGCAACCGGAACTTATGCACCAGGTAGATGTTCAGAATGGGAGTTTCATAATTGTCTTGGTGGGAATAGTGCCACAGAGCCGTACATAGTTGGTCACAACTTAATTCTTGCTCATGCTCGTGCTGTCAAAATTTATCGAGAAAAATATCAGGTTATTGATTCTCTCTCTCCAACTTCAACCACATATATTATTCAACTTTTAGCAAATGAAGTAATATGTATTTGAAATTTTAAGCTTGTTAAGTTGAATTGAAAGTTAACATACTATTATTTGGTCCATGGTACTTTTTGAATGGTTCAATTTTTAATTTTAAACTAGTTAGTGTTTCAAAAACTTCTTTTTAATCAATTTATAAAGGGACGACTAATACTAATAACCTAATTTTTTTAAAAAACAAAATCAATAATAAACTGACTGCATGGACTAATTTAACGTGCATTCAATTATTTTAGCATCTCGTTGGATTTATAGGGAATACAACAAGGTGCGATTGGCATCACAGTGTTGTCAGATTGGTATGTTCCATATTGCAAGACCGATAACGCAAACATAGAAGCTGCAAGTCGAGCTGTTGATTTTCTTTCTGGTTGGTAAGTAGATGATTAAGATATCTCAAAGACAGAGCCTTGAGTTCCAGTTGGTGGGTCGTGATTTTTTCCCGGTTTGAAGTTTTCACGTAAATTCTTGTGTTTTTTCGGACAATTTTTTCTTCAATATATAGGTTCTTCACTCCAGTTGTCCATGGGCACTATCCAGAAAGTATGATATGGCGTGTAGGAGATAGATTGCCAAATTTCAATGAAGAAGAAAGAAGTTTTATTAAAGGAAGCTTTGATTTTCTTGGAGTGAATTATTACACATCTAATTATGCAGTAAATAATGAGCAACCTGTTCAACGTCCATCCTACCTTACTGATTCTGGTGCAATTTCTTTAAGTAAGTAATTTTAATTTACCATGCATAATCTTCTCTTTTACCTTATACGGCTTTCTTTATATATTTTTAAGTTTTTTTTTTTTCTTTTTTTCTTTAAACTCGATCACTAAATTATTATTATTTTCAATATTTAATGATGCTTGATTAAATATCACAAATGATCTATTCAAACTTACAAAAGAAAAAAAGGAAAAAGCTTCTTCTCATGTATTTAGAGTTTCTTTTTTCTTTGTTTTTCAAATTTAAAGGTGACTCCTCAATCCCTTTCCAAATGTATTTATAACATAAGCTTAGGTTACAACATCACTTTTCATCTTTGAACTTTCACACCTTGTAATCTTAAATTTGTAATAATTTCATACTCTTTAAACTTCAACATGTAATAATATGTGGTATACTTTCAAATTTGTGACAATATAATCCCTATTGTGAAAAATTCCATGGCTTCGTTTTTATAATCTATTAATAAACTTGACCTTTAATTAATTTATTGATCTCCATGTGTAAGCGTTTTCATTAAACCCCAATATTGTTTTTCACAGTATGGTCTAAATCGTTACAAATTGTAAAATGCAATGACTAAATTGATATTTATTAAAGATTAGATATTAAATTGTTACAAATTTAAAAATATAAAGACTAAAGTAGTTGTTTTAAATTTACAATTACATGGACTAAATCGGTATAAACTAAACTTGAAGGATTAATATTTGTTACACCATAAAAGTTAAGGGACAAAACTGATTTTTAACCTGAATAAGCTTATA
This sequence comes from Citrullus mucosospermus, assembly GCA_030954485.1. Lineage (NCBI taxonomy): Eukaryota > Viridiplantae > Streptophyta > Magnoliopsida > Cucurbitales > Cucurbitaceae > Citrullus > Citrullus mucosospermus. Next base: position 26,855,400 of record CM062057.1, read on the forward strand.
TGTGGGATTCTCAACAAGATGTACATGTAAATTTAAGAATACAAGGATGAAATGGCTATGTACATCTTGTTGAGAATCCCACATATAAGCTTATTCAGGTTAAAAATCAGTTTTGTCCCTTAACTTTTAATTTAGTACTACTGGAACTTCTGCGTATGTAGTAATATGTTGTTATACTTCCAAATTTGTGACCGTTTAATCTCTATTTTGAAAAATCTAATCAAATGAAATTTCAAATTTTGATTATGTCATGACTTAGTTTTTATAATTTATAAATAAACTTGACCCTTAATTAATTTATCAATCTACATGTGTAAGAGATTCCATTAAACTTTAATATTGTTTTTTACAATACACACCTAAATCATTAAAAATTGTAAAGTACAAGAACTAAATTGATACTTATCGAAGTATAGAAGCTAAATTGTTACAAATTTAAAAGTTAGATGGACTAAATTGTTATAAACTAAAGTCTATGATACTTCTAAATTTGTAACCCTAAGTTTAGATATATGTACTTAAATTACTAGTTTTCCCATGCAAATGAAATACTTGTGCCTCTCTAATTAGACTTTGTATGATGTCCTTGGGTTTGTCGCTGATCCCAACAGATGTCCCACAACTTGGCCCAAAGGTAAATTGTCTAATCTTTCTTTTAGGATGGAATTTGGAAAAATGATAATAACTTCCTCAAATCTATGTCATTTTCCCTTTTGATTTGACCATTGCTAATAATATATTAATACGACGTGGTAGGTGAATGCATCCTCTTGGCTTGCCGTTTATCCACGGGGATTGAGAGATACGTTATTGGACATTAAAAGAAAATATAATGATCCAGTTATCTACATCACAGAAAATGGTAATAGAAACAATCTCTTTTTTAAGATCAAAGGTAGTTGGTATGTACTTCGATGAAGGTTTAAATTATTAGATGACACATAGTTCCATTTAAAAACTAATTGATAATGATACAAAGAATAGCTCAAGTCTGTCTTATAAATTTTGTAAAATTCCTTGATTTGTTGTACTCAAAATGTATTTATTGATTAATTAAACTTGTATATTCCGCAGGATATTATGAATATAACAATTCTGATGTTAGAGAACTAATTGATGATATGGATAGAGTCAATTTCTATAAGGAACATCTCTACTATCTTCATCAAGCAATCGAGTAAGTTAACATGAATAAAAGATTATATTTTATTAGCATATTGCAAAATGTTGCATATTTTTGGTAACAAATGTTTTTATATTATATACTTTGGAGAACATTCTAGGGAGGGAGTAAGGGTAAAAGGATTCCTTGCATGGACATTATTGGACGATTTTGAATGGCAAGCTGGATATACAGAGCGCTTTGGCCTCACCTATGTTGATTTCAATGACAATTTGAAAAGAACTCCTAAGCTTTCACTAAAATGGTTCAACAAGTTCCTCAAGACTTGAAAAGATGTTTCACATACCCCTTCTTGTTATTTGGGGGTACTTTTATATGTAATATGTTATTGCAACCTTCCTAAAGACTACTCATACAACAAAGTAGCTAAATAAAATTGCAATAACAAAACCTTGTCTTCTGTTATGATCCCTATATTGGACTTAATTTAATAATAAATTCACAAATATGAGTAACAAATTAAATAACAATTATATTTGGTCTATTTGATGAGCATATTGTGTGATCTTGATCATAGGCTCATACCTTTTTATACAAGGAAGTGTGGCCTTTTATAACAATTATATTTGGGCTATTTGATGAGCATATTGTGTGATTTTGATTATAGGCTCATTTCTTTTTATACAACGAAGTGTGGCCGGTTGAGTAGAAACCAATCCATCGTTGATTATGAGAATCTAGTGATCAACTTATAAATAAAAGGTTATTTTTCCATAAATTTTATGTCTCTTTAGTCTCCTATTCTCTCTATCTGATAATGATGGTCTGGCCGTTCTGATTTGAGTTAAATAGTCGAGGAAGACCACAAATTGCATCTCTTTGCAGGTTATGATCAATCTATTCATTGCTCTTTGTAACTCTAACTTGTTTAATGACTTTGGTTTTTCTTTCATGTTTAAATCCTTTATGTTGATTGTTCTGAATAATCACAAGTTTGAGTTTAATTATTTTGTCATCAAGTGGTACCAAAGTGATATTAGCATGGTAGATTTCCAAATTTAGTATGTAAGATTGAATCTTCTAAAGGAAAGACTATGGGTGTTACTTATGCAGGTTAAAATCACCTATTTTTGTCCTTTCTTTTTTAAAATGTTTTTGAGTTAGCATCTATTTGCATTTTTTTTTATGACATAGTGGTTAATTAAATTTGATTGTTAATACTTTCTCATGCATTTATTTAAGCTTTGATTTAGCTTTTTTCTTACACCATTTTTTGTCTCTTACCTAGTCTAGTTAGAGAGTAACTAGGTTAGTTGAGGTTAAAGCAATAGAAGTAAACTTTCAAATATTGGATTTGGTTGGCCAAAAGGCTCCACCCATTTTGGGCATGAGCTAATTTTAACATAACTACAAAAATGAAATTTGTAGCAAATTAAAAAAAATTACAAAATGGAGTAAAATTTGGGTTTTCAAAACCCAATCTTTTTTAGTAAAACAAACCCAAAGGAGACAACACCCTCAATCCCCTTTTCTTAGTAAAACAAACCCAAAGGAGACAACATCCTCAACCCAAAAGACAAAAAGAGTAAGTTTTTAATTTGGGATTTGGTTGTCAAAAGGCTCCAACCCATTTTGAGCTTAAGCCAAGTTTGACAAATTTTCAAAATTGAGATAAAATTCATTAAAAAGAAAATGCAATTTTGAGTAAAGTTTTTGGGTTTTATAAACCATTCTTTCTCACAAAAAATCCTAGCCACCAATTTCATTAACCCTCATTTTCTCTCCTCCTCCTCACATAAACCCTAGAGCCACCATCCAAACACCAACCTTAGAGCCACCATCCTCACAAACATCTCACACATACACATAAGAAAAACTCTAACTTAGTTGGAGGTGCATTTGTAGGACTTTAGTCCCAAAGATCCACCCTTCAAACATTAAAGGGAGTTTAGTGTTTTGGAATCCAAATTTTCTTTCTTCTTCTTCAAATCCCTTGGACAAAAAGGGGGCTAAAGGGCTAAATATTTTTCTACTGTTCTTGTTCTTGTTCTTATTTCTCCATTTTCTTTTTTACATTTATTTTTCTATCATCATGTGAGGTTCCATTTTGTTTGTTTGTTTTTTTTTTTTTTTTTTTTTAATATGCATATTGCTTTAGACCTTATTATTTATTTCTCTTACTCATTTTTTGTTTTTTTTTTACTACTACTTTTTTTTCCCTCGAAAATTTCTCTTTAGCAAAGAAAAAGAGAGATGAATATGTTTAAAAAAAAAAAAAAAGCATTGAATAGAAAGACAAGGGTGTAAAAAATAAATAAATACCTTGGGGAAGCAATTTTTGTTCCTCTATGGTCTTAAGAAAATGTAGTAAGCTCTATTCTAAGAAAACAAACCAAAATGATTAGAGTGAGAGAGAAGAATGGAGTAAGACAAATTGATAAAAGGCATGCAAAATTTGTATTAAATTTAATCGCATTAAATTTAAAGGAAAATTAGGGGAAACATTCAACTGGATAGGCCTAGATTAAATGTCCTATTGATCTAATTCTAGGTTGGTCAGAACAATACTTGCCAATTAATTGGGTTTGCAAGCTAACCTAACCTATTAATTCTATGATCTACGTACAACCAAGTGTCACGAGTCGTAATTCAATCAAAGCAACAATCAAAACGAACACCAGTGTCACAATTTGATCATAACAAAATGAATTTCAGAATTAAATCATACGTACAAAGAATTTAATTTGAAAACTCCTAAGAACATCGATTACAAAGATGAATCCCTAATACCTTAGCTGAAAAATAGTTACTGTCACACCCCCTCCCAGATTACCTCACACAACCCAAGAGGAGATGTGAGGACAGTACACATCACCCATCTTGTGACGTATACCATCCATTTATACCTGATAATCCTGACAGTTCATAACATACATATTACTATTTCATACATCCAAAACCATAAAAACTTATATACATATAATTGACTTTCAACCAATCCACATTTGACTTATACAAAACCATATCTCAAATCCCAACATATGTACAACTAGGTCTACATGCCACCTACATAAGGTTATATACACATACAACTCTTCAAACAGGACAAATTTCTGAAAACTCGAAGCTTAGGCAAGGCGAGCTGGAGTAGGCTAAGCACCGGGAACGTCTTCGCTACCTGGGTGGGGGGGGGGGGGAGGGGGAAGAAAACATTGAAAACATGAGCTAATAGCCCAGTGAGTGACTAATTTTAACAAACTACTTTTAGTTCGAAAATCATCAGGATTAAACAAATTCCAACGACATGAGTAAAACATGGAATCATTTCACATTCATTGGATAAATCATGCTTAGTTGCCGTTATCAAGTCATACATGATTTTTCAACCATTCATAAAGAAATCAGTTTGGTTACAATACTTCTCCTTAGTTGAGGTGGAACGAGACTCAACACCCCAACGTCGAAAACAAATAAAGCTCGATGCAGAGCAGAACTCAACGCACCAGCATATAACCTTTATGTGCACATGGGAACATGGCGGGTTGCCCAAGTACCTTCTCTATGTCCTTCAGTACTGGGTCCCGGGGAAGCTCACGTGCCTTCTCATGTCCTTCAGCACTGAGCCTCCTCTAATACATTTTCATTTAAGGAAAGCAATACTTTGTACAAACAGTTCATATGCAAATCTTCCATAAGAAAACAGGGCAACTCTTAAATCAATAACATTTCATAAACATACTTTTCAACACCTTTTTAGAAACATAAACTATGCTTTGTAAATCGATTGATCACCAAAATCATGATAAATAGGAAAACCGAACTAACATGTACACAAAAACCGTTTTGAAGCAAGAAAAGTGTTACTCACAACTTATCCTTAGGCCTTGAGTGGATTATACGCCGTCCCTATCTCCTCTTGGCCTGAAATAAACATTTTTCCAAAGTAAACCCAATAAGCAAGATTACCAACGAAAATCCCACCTTTCCTGCGAGATTCCTAGCGAAACTACACAACAGGACACAATACTAGCGACACCAGGATAAACGAGACTAGCGTGATTTACCTGAGGAGCGATACCTAGCGATACCCAGCGAGTTTTGTGAGACGGAAAGCCCCTTGCGTCCCAGCGACACTTGTCTCACTACCTTTACTTTATGTACTCAGCGATACCCGACAGCAGAGATCTCCTCCTTTCCTTTTTGTTCTTATCCTATCTGTTAAAAGTCATATCTCAAGACAGATTTAGAACTTCTTCCCTTTTACAAACTTGTAGAAAATTGAATTTCTCAGATTACCTCAAACTTTCAAGGCTTAACTCTCCTTCATTCTCCAGCTATTCCAAAATTACTTTGCATTGCTCCAGATTGCACAGAAATTTTGTAACCATTGCTTTTACCTAAAATTTCACATATTTATCTTCAATTTCAGCTCAACTATCCTTCATAAGAATTGTTAAGAGTTATATTAACTCACTGACCTTAAAACTCAATGCCTCCTACCTTCGACGCATACAACTCAATCATCCACACTTAACGCATGGCACTTTCAACGCCTCCTACCTTCGACACATACGACAATCATCCACACTCAACGCATAGCGTCCTCAATGCCTCCTACCTTTAACGCTTACAACTCAATCATCCAGTCTTCAACGCATAGGGACCACTCTGTCTTCGACGCATAGGGACCATAATGAATGGCAACCTTACCGACGCATGGTAAGTCAAGTACGTTCCTTCCCCCTGCCAATGATCAACTTGTCCTCCAATGTGGTGACTGCTTCAGCTCACAACAACCCTTCGTGATTTCACCTTCAACGCATGGCCACTCAAAAGAAAAATGCTAGCTCTTCTCTTCTTTCATCAACGCATAGTCTTGGCCAACACTTAGCCAAAATTTTTGCTTTCACTCTCGCCTACTTTTCTTTTAACTACGCATAACCACAATTTCACTTGCCTCCTCCCAACATCTAGTATTATAAGCCAGTGCTTACAGTTACCTTAGCTTTGATACATCAAGACGAGCATCCAAGGACCAGGTTTGTACATGAAACAATGAAAAGAGAGAAGAAAAGCAGAGAGAAAAAAGGGAGAATTCGGCTAGTGGCTGATGGATTAACCTAAAAATCGAGGTTACTATTTAAAGAAGTTTTGAGGCACCGCGTCGTTTGGGACAGGATGTTACTCCATGCCAACTGAATTGTTCTCGGAAAAAAGCGTCGTAGCAGCGCCGCCGCACCATGACTTCAGGGACATTGTAGTTATTTTGGAGTTTTTTCTCCCGATGGAACTCTGTTTTCGTCCGTTTTATCTCCAATTCATTATTAACGCCCTATTCTACCTGTTAAGTGCTTGAAACCTACAAAATAACATAATTGACCAATTAAATAGTACAATGATCCCGAGTTAAGCTGAGAAAGATAGCACATTTTAGGTGCTATCAGTGTTTCTAAAGGCTTACACACCTCTTATTCATAGGGATAGAATGGAGTAGGCACCAAGTTTGATAGTGCTTAAAATAGAAAGATTAAGAGTACAAAGGCTAAATTCAATGATGAATGAGCTCATGGGAAGAATAACTAAATAGGATGGAAATCCAATTAAATACATAACATTTACAACACTATCCCTTCAGATTTTCATTGCATATAAGTTATATGTCTCATTAAAACCTTACAAGCGAAAACCTAAGTGAAGGAAAAAGAGTACATAGCATATATGTATTAACAATTGCCGCATTAAAAACCTTACTAGAAAAACTCATTGGGAAAAAAAACCTAGTCAAGGAAAAAAAAAGTGTACTGTTTTTCTCCCCCTCATAAAGACATCACTTAAGATCTCTGAGTTGTTGCATTCCAATGTTGTGTACCAATTTCTCGAATGTTGTGTTACCATTTTCTTGAAGATCATGGGTGTAGAAGAGTTTTGGTGAGATATGTTTTGTTCTATCTCCTTTAATATATTCTCCTTTAATTTAAGCTATACATGTATTGTTTTCATATAATAATGTTAGAGGATTTTTGTTGGAAGACAAGCCACATGTTCCACAAATGTATTGAGTCATTGATCTCAACCATATACATTCTCGACTAGCCTCAGAATTGCAAGAACTTCAACATGATTTGAAAAGGTGGCTGTAATGGTTTGTTTTACGAATCGCTATGATATAGTTGCCCCTTCACATGTAAACATATAACCTATTTGAGATCTAGCCTTATGTAGATTAGATAAATAACATGCATGTGCATATAACCAACTAAATCAAAATTAGATTTTTTTAAATAAAATAAACTCATATCAATCGTCCCTTGAAAGTAGTGGAGTACATGTTTAACTCCCTTCCAATGTTTTTTTGTTGGAGAAAAATTATATTTAGCTAATAAACTTACAGAAAAAAAATGTTATATCATGAACTAGCATATTGAGAATAACAAAGGTAAATTTACAATCCCTCAATTATGAAATTCCCTTAATGCTCTCTTCTAATTTGTCCACACCCTATCTCTTAACTTCCTTAACTTATTTAACTTCTTATTTAACTTGTGCACACTTTCTGCTTTCAGTTAGATATTCTTTTTCTTCTTTGTGGTGGTTATACTAATAAAATAGGCAATTAGATTGATGTCACTAAGGTCACTTTCAAAGATGAAAGATGAATTGAAAATATTATAGTGCTTGATCCCCATCTTTTGAAGCTATCGTAAACTTTTTTTTGGTAGTACCTTAGGTAAGTTATACCACTATTTAGTTAATTGCCAAGAATGTTCAATCAATACAATATCCTATTATTCATGTCGGTCCTTTTAGTTGAGAATTGTTCATTCTTAATAGAATTAATGGTCTTATTGTTTGATTAATGATCCAATGATCTTATTGTTTGTTGTGTATGTTAATCTGTTAATGCATGTATGGAAAAAAAATGTTGCTTTTATGTATTCTTCTTAAACATGTTCTAAATTTTGGTAGATGTATTTTGTGGTGGGATGGGTAGATGTAGACTTTTGAACATTTACTTCATTTGACTATATTCTTTCCAATAGAGTGGTGTGAGTATTTCTACTTTGTGGAAGTAGGTTTTGATATCAATATTTTGGGCAAGATTGATGTTTAATGAGTTGGGAAGATTGTGAATTTTAAGAATGTATATATTCTAAAATAAATGTTGTTTTTTCTACAATGTATTGGACAGATCCATTGAAGCAAGGGAACCACCAAACAAGTTATTTATTTATTTATTATTATTATTTTTAATTAGATAGTGCTAGGATTTTTTTGGGAGCACTTAGTTGTATTTAGCTTCTTTGTAAATAATTTAACCAAAGTTTGGTTACTAGTTTCCTTGTACTAACATTACCAAATTTTATTGTCATATATATGTGTATATGTGTGTATATATATGAAGTTTCATATTTATGTTTATACAGTATTGTGGCAAAATTGGTTAAAATATATCTAATGACAGGTATGAAATAACTATGTATCATCATAAGCATTTCTTTAACATTTTACAAATGTCATGAAATGTATATTTATGACATCTAAATTTTATCATCGATTGAACTTTAATGACTATAAATAAGTGTCGATATAAAGGTTTAATTGACAGAAAAAGTCAACTTTTTGATCATCTATTGACAATAAAAAATTGTTGTAGAAAATGTTGTCATGACATATAATAAATGTCATAAATATTTATTGTTGACTATATTGTAAAGTCATGAGATAACCAATAATGACATAATTTTCATGTGTCATCTACACACTTTCCTTGATGATAGATTCAAAGACTAAAAAAAAGAGTCAAGAAATGTGTTAATGACAATTTACAAGTTTATTTCTAGATTTTACTAATATTCAATGTAATTTAGGTACACTAGCCCACCAATTCAAAGACAAAACGAGCTTGATTGGTGGTTGAGAGGGTCAACTGGATCATCATTTTGAGCACAAGGAGGCTGGCGTCATGATGGCATTGGCAGAAGCTATCTTAACAGCGTCGTAGGGCTGTCCTTGAGCACTGTGGTGCTCCGAACTTCTGTCGTGTGATTTTTCCGTTAGTGTCATTGCGCCGTTGCGTAATCTTCTACATTTATCCTAGCCAGAATTTCATGCCCTCTTGAGAGAACTCTTCTGTATTCTTTCTCCCCATTTTGATTCAAACCATTTTATATATATATTTATTTGGTAGACTCTAACATGCTTCGAGCATAAGATACTATTATCTAGCTCGGGATTTAGAGTTTATCTTTTGATTTGTATCTCATGAGATTATGAACAAATTTTTACTTGTATTTTTATAGTTAATTGAATTTTCTCTTTGTTTTATTTTACAATTGAATGTGTTTGAGATTATCTGACAAATTAGTCAAACATGTTTGATTGATAGTTATAGATCTACACCTAATACGTAATTTTTAAGTTATTAGATCGCCAAGTAACAAAGGTTAAGTTAGGGGTTGTAGATTGATTCAGCAAATCCAATCCAATTACATTCATTTATCTAAATTATGAGAGATTCACATCGAACAATTAATTAGACCTTTTTGAATAATTTTGTTTGTCTAAGTGATAATCTTAGATCTTAATGCTAATAGGTTGCATGTTTAGGATGCTTTTCATCTAAACACAAGAATCAATTTGATTAATAGGACTTCTTTCTAGCCTTTCTAGAAGTGAATGACTAAGTTTAACAAAAAAAATTGCAATGCACTTGTGTGATTAATTGATGATTGAGTAGCAAATTGACAGTAATCCAAATTTAACCCGAGTTAGGTTTTTCCGAGCTAGATTTTCATCTCATCAATAATTTAAATCCAACCAATTCGTGACTTTATTCCCTTTGTTATTACTTTTCTTTAAAAATTAAACAAACCAATTCGACAACCCCCCCTCCCCCCCACCCACCCACCCCTCGGTCACTTAACAACAACCATTTTAGGAGCATGGATCAACCCGTAACTACACTAATATTTATGACTTAAAGTAGAAAATGGAATAATCATTTGACTAAATCGAAAGTTTTGACAACTTTTGGTTCGCCCATACAAAGCCTTCTTGAGTTTGTACACATGGTGAGGAAAGGAAGGATCAACAAATCCTTTTGGTTATTCAACAAACACTTCTTCATTTAAGTACCCATTTAGAAAGAAACTTCTAACATTCATTTGGTATAATTTGAACTTCATAAAACATGAAATTCATAGAAGAAAGTTGATAGCTTTTAGTTTTGCTACATGGAAAATGTTTCATCAAAACCAATGCCTTCAATTTGCGTATAGCCTTGGGAAACAAGTATTGCCTTGTTTTTGGTTACTATGCCATTCTCATCAGACTTATTTTTAAAGACTCGTTTTGTTCATATAACAATAGTCATTTTTTGAGAGGTGTTAAGGTCAACATTGACCATTTTTCGTATGTTTTGGTCATACCTTTTGCCTCCTCAGGAGCACCATTCATGGTTTAAATTTCATATATATATGTTAGGGACTTGTCTAGGGATATAAATCCAAATTTTTTAACTCAGAATCCTAAATTAAGAAAGCGTATCACACACAAAAAAGAAAAAAAAAAAAAGAAAGAAAAAACAAAGAAACCGTTGAATGATTAGTGTAGACCTTGAAAAAAAAACTGAGTATGGGATATTATTTTTAAGTTTTTCTTACGGGAAACTTCAACTTTCCCTAAGATGAGACCATGATAGAACCAAAAAAAAAAAACAAAAAAAAAAAAAAACTAATTAAGCCTAATAACATTCAATCATCTTAAATTAATTTCCAAAGGATCTAAACTAAATTTAAATAATTTATTACATTAACTTATCTAAATTAGCAAAAGAATAATAATATTATAAAATTACAAAAATATCCTTAATTATTGTGCGGGAAAGTGCATAATATGCGCTCATTGTAGGTGGTGGGATGGGTTCATGCAGGAGGCTTTTGACAGTGCAATTGTGGTGGGATTTTGAACAACTATTTCCTTAGTGCAGTTGTCATTGTGGGTGGAGACTAACAATCAAACAGCAGTACAGTTGCTGAATGGGGAGGACGAAACATTAACCCAAATGAAATCAGTGGTGGAAATCATTCTTGCTATGGGGGCGTCCATGGGAGTTGGGAGATATCGATTTGGGTTACACATATTCAACTACCTCAGAATATGGTTATTGATTGATGGCTTAGCTAATGCAATCTCAATCTCATTTCTTGGTGTCATGATGTTCCTAGATGGCTATACAATGTGTTAGCTACATCTATAAGCAGAGGGAGAACAATTTTATTAGACCGAATATTACAGGATTACAGAATGTCACATAATGAATAATGGTTAGAGAGTTTATATAGGACACTTCTCTAAACCTTAGGTGGAAAAGGAAAATATTTAAATAATTAAATATATCAAATACTGATTCTAATTAGGTTTAGGATTTAAGCCATTCCAACAAATCTCCACCTTGACTTGAATTCTCTCACAGATAACAGATGTATAGAATGCAACATAAACAACATTACCAGACGTACTCAGACTTCTCTCTCATGCCTTAGAGTGTCCAAGAAGAGACCGCTAACAATTCAAAATATTTAGCAAGTCCAAGTAATGTTGGAACTTGCCATCTTGAATTGGTTTGGTGAACATATCAACAGGATTATTAGCAAGAATATCTCATCCCCTGTAGTAGCAAACCACTAAGTAGACTCACTACACGAAACTGCTTCTTTATAAGAGGATCTACCTCTTCAACAACCTATAATGCATAATTCACTATATCTTTAAAACCATACCTCTTTGGAGGCCACACCAACTTTTATAGCTCTATCATGAGCTATACTTGGCTAATCTGTTTGTCGACTAGAATTCTTAGGCACAACATTTTATAAAATTTCAGTCAACTCAGCTTCTGGCAACACAACAGTTTATGTAGTAACGTGTTGATCTTCTCCACCTTGGTGTTGTAATTCATTTTAAATTGAAGTGAATTGCATATCCACTTGTTCATCAACACTATTACTCTCTCTCACACCAGTAGATGTCACAACAGATTTTATATTTGATCTAAGCATGGAACTCTAATCAAAGATCACATTCCTACTAAGTATAACTCTACTTTTAGAAGGCGACCAAACTCTATATCCCTTAACTTCATCCCCAAGGCCAACAAATATACATTTTTTAGCTCTTGGTTCTAATTTACCCTCACAACATGATAGTAAACAGTACAACCAAAAACTGGCGTGCAGAATTCATCGCCCAATTACGTGCCAAATAATCTACCGAACTCACCTAACCATAGTAGTGGCAAGCCGGATCAAACACATGGAGAACTTTGAATTTCTCTCTTAAACAATTTACAATTCCAGGTAACCGAAGGGGAGTTTTTTGCGAGAGTATTGTTTGCTATAAAATTTAAATTGCATAAAAGTAAATACACAAATTAAAAGAGATAAAATCTATATGAGAAGAGCCTAGCTTAGGTTGTAATGGATTTTTCCAATTCCATACATTTGATCATTGATTATTCATTAACAAAATTACAGGATTGCCTATACCTAACCAATTTAATTGGAAAGGCCAATTAAATTGTCCTAAACGACTAACTAGTACAAATTGAATCAATGAAAGGCATGCAAATTTAAGTTTGTCCTAGTTGCATTAACTTTTTGGAAATGTTAGGCGGAACATTTAAGCGAAAAGGCCTAAATTAAATATTCTATCAGATTAATTCTAAGTTGGTTGGATCAATACTAATTCTCATTCGAAATGCAAGCCAAACCTAACCTATTGCTGTCTACTAATCAACATACAATCAAGTGTCAAGCAATACATGTTCATTCAAAGCAGTAATCATAGTTTACACCAACTTCCACAAATACGATCATAAATCAAATTGAAACTGAATTAAATCCAACAATCATAAATTGTGGTTGAAAATCTCACAAACATATTAGAATTGAGAAAGAATCCTAAACCTAAGCTAGAAGATTGTTACCTTAGCCCATAATCGACATATCGATTGATGGGTTAAAGTTCCGTTACATAAACAGGTAGAAGAACAGAGGAAAAGTAGAGAGAATTCGATTGGGATTGGATGGTGGCTAGTTGACTGGCCTAAAAATTGAAGGGTATCAACAGCACCGCGGCACTCCGATAGATTATAAAGTGAACTTTATAATCTATCGGAGTGCCGCGGTGCTGTTGCTAATTTCTTTCGCGCTTCAACTTCGTAATGCTGCGGCACTGGGAGCGCTATTGCATTTTCAACTTCTCGGGATGAACCACATAAAAATAGAGAAGATCGACACACAAATTTACATGGTTCACTAACAATGTGTTAGCTATGTCCACGGGAGAGAGGAATCGAACAATTTTATTAGAGAGAATGTTACAGGATTACAGAATGTCACATAATAAATAATAGTTAGAGAGTTTATATAGGACACTTCTCTAAGTCATAAGTGGAGAAGAAAAATATTTAAATAATTAAATATATCAAATACTAATTCTAATTAGGTTTAGGATTCAAGGCATTCCAACACTTAAAATATATTATTATGAAAATAGACATCTTATTTTATTGATAATCAAAATACATGAGAAAAATAACACATTTTTTTTTGGTACTTATAGCTATTTCACTAGCATTTGCGATATAACCAACAAACACACATGTAAATACAGGCAACAAGACAGGCAACATAATTCGATGAGATGAATCATCTTCATGTCTTGAGAAAGTTTTCGAACCATCTGGCTGAAAGCTTTGGAATTCTCTTCAAATTGTTTTTGTAATCAACGTAGTAGAGGCCAAAACGAACTGCATATCCGCTTGCCCATTCAAAGTTATCTAAAAATGACCATGCAAAGTATCCTTTTACCTTTACGCCAGCCCTACATATATAATCATTTTCAAAAACAAAACGTCATATATGAGAAATTTCTACTACCTATATCAAAAGTCTTCAATATATTGTGTTTATAATCCCACGTGGAAAAGATATGGAGATCTATTTTGAGATAATATTTCATGCTAATTTAATAGGATATCAGAGACTATGAAACTTAGGCGAACATGTAGTTAAAAAATATATATATATATACTATCTAAAAGGAGCATGTTAATTCAAAATTGAAAATCTTACCACTTTTATCAATAGATGGAATCCAAAAGTTTATCTAACAACATATCAAAGGGAGACATAATCTTGGCTTTTGATACTTACTCGATTGCTTCGTGAATACTGTTAAGATGGTCATGATGGTATTTGACTCTAGCCTTGTCCATGATCATTTCCTTAAATGGGGGTCCTTCAATTTCGAGATATCCTACACAAACATATGATTTTAAATAATTAAAAAAAGGATTAATTAATTATAAGATTTCTTCAATTATTGTTTTAAAAAAAAAATACTTAGGTGCACATGGGTGCATTGGCAAATTTTTCTTTTTTTAAAAAAAAATATTTTTCGCCTTTGTAATTGAAGTGGATGCATGTAGATGGATGGAGTCCATGTTGCACCCAAATATTGTTTTTTTTTTTTCCTAAACCTAGATTTTCTATTCGTACCATTCTCTGTAATGTACAACTCTGGGTCATTGTATTTGGTCTTTGTATAGATCAATAAAGCTTTCAATCCTTCCGGATAAACAGCGAGCCAAGATACTTCACTAAACTATAAATATTAAACATAGGCCAAAGAAAATTGTTAGATGAAGATAATTAAATGGATAATAATGAAGAAATTTGCATGTAAATTACCTTGGGACCAATTGAAACTCCATCACGATCAGCTAACAATCCAAAAACATTACAAAATGTGTAATCAAAATACTTGAATATCAAATCATCCAAATGAGTAGTATGAGTAATTAAATTAAAACACATACTTGAAAGATCAGCACGATAATCTGTCAAGTAGCTTGGTTGTGGACCAGGTGCATTGGGGTTGTCTTTTGCATAATTGGCAGTGTAGTAATTCAATCCAAGGAAATCGAAAGACCCTTTAATTGAAGCACTTTCTACATCAGAAAACTTGGGTAATCTCTCTTTTACCAATTCCCTCATAATAGCTGGATAATCTCCATAGGTTAGTGGATGCAAGAACCTATATAATGTATTTTAGATTAAAAGAGTTAGAATTTATTATAACATTTCTCTCTAATAATTTTAAACATGTGAATTTTCATTCAAATTAAGTTTATAAATATTAGTTTAACTCATAAGTTTTTTTCGTTTTGCTATTCACTTTCTTCTAGTGTTTTCAAAAAAATCAAACCAAAACTTATAAAACTAAAGGAAAACATACAATTAATTTCCAAACATTAAAAAATAATAATAATAATAAATGAAAGGAATATTAAACAAAACTTAACACTTTTATATTTTCTAAGGGCATACTAATGCTTTGGTTATGATCAATAGAAATTTTGCTTACCAGCCAAGAACAAAATCAAGAGCTCTAATTGCAGCCTTTTTGTCTGCCTCACTATTTGAATATGGAGCATACCAAAGTGACACTAATGTGATACCAATCCTGCCCTTTTGATGTGCCTACAAAATCCCATAAAGATAAAAACAAATTCCAAAATTGTTAAATTTACATTTAATTAATTAACAATTTAAAGGTGTTAAAGTTCAATAAATAGTTTGAAAACCCCCCTTTAAGGTTTAGTTCATTCTAATTTCTTACATTGTCAAAATCTATGTATAGGGAGCTTTTAATAGTCGTTAACGTTTGTAAATATATAAGGTTAGGATTAGAGAACCTGATATTTTGTTTTGTAAACTTTAACCGCTGCTGCATGAGCGAGAAGTTGATGATGACCAACGATGTATGGTTCAGTGCCAGAATCTCCACCAAGACAATGATATGGTTGCCAAGAAGAACATCTACCGGGCGCATTGGCTCCTTGGGCATAGCCGCCCATGCTGAAGCTCCATGGCTCATTCAGGGTCATCCAGTGCTTTACTCTATCTCCAAATTCTTTGAAGCAAAGTTCAGCATAGTCTCGAAAATCATCGCTGTAATTAATTTTTTAAAACATATTAATTTCACTTTTCAAACTAACACCTCACTTTTTAGAATCAAAGAGTTTGTTTTAAAATTATTTTTAAACATATAGTTTATGTTTCTAAAAAAACAAACAAGCAAACATTGAGAATAAATTTGTATTAGTTTTTACAAATAACTTGATCAAAAACTCTTAAACAATGAAAATAAAAGTAGAAAACCTCTCAAACAAGCATAAAACTTGTCTGGTTGAAACATCTTTTGTAATTTAAATGCAAACTCTAACTTTTATAAATAACTTGCCAACCTCTCAAGTACGAGCAATAGTTACTTATTTGAAGACTAATTTAAGTATAACTTAGTTGTTATTAGCAATGCCGTTAAGGTTAAAGCTCTGAATCCTCCCATATCGATTATAATACTTTTGTTCGAAAATATTGCAGTTTCATATTTTATTATTGCATGAGAATATGAAATTTTCATACTTACACAATTTGATGTCCCCTGAAGCCTCCATATTCATCTTCTAAAGCCTGGGGAGTGTCCCAATGAAAAATGGTGACATAGGGTTGGATGCCTAAGAAATTTAGAGTGTGAATATACTAATAAAATTAAATACATTAAATCAAAATAATTAAGGAGATATTACAATAATACCCACCATTTGCAAGTAGTTCATTGATGAAATTGTTGTAGTACTGAATTCCTTTCTTGTTCACGCCCCCACTAAGTTTTCCCTCTATGATAATAATAAATGAAAATATAATGTAAAAAATGTAATATAAATAAGACATGTCTATATAGATTAATGATCCATAAAATGAGTATTAATCTAATTTTTCTATAGTCAAATTCCATTTTCAAATTTTTCTTTATTGAAGGGTTGTGGTTAACATTATATTGATTATAACCAATTTAAAAATAATTTTATAAAACTTAATATTGAGTAGTCAACCAAGATGACTATTTTCAATATAACAAAAAGAATCAAAATATATTGTCTATCTACAATAGATCGTAATAGATCGTGATAGACATGATACAGATAGTAGTCTATCGCGGTCTATCGCAGGTAAATTGTGTATTTTGCTATTAGTTGTAAATATTTTCAGTAGTTTTGTCATTTAAGATAATTTCTCAAATTAAAAACTATTAATTACTTTTTTAAAAAAAAACATTTACAACATCAAAATAATAATGGGAAACCTGAGAGAAAAGTAAGGGTAAATAATTATTTGGACAACTTATTGAAAAAAAGTTTTAAAAAATTATTTTTGAAAATTGACAAAAAAATCTCAGATGTTTATATAGAAAATGTGAAAATTAGTACCATTTTAAAAATCAAATGGTTAAAAATTTTGATACTTTTTTACATTAAAATCGTTACTTATATGACAAAATTAACTTTAATACTCAAAATATTGATAAATGGTAATTTGAAACATCTTAAATATTTACAAGGCTTATTATTTCTTCACAATATTTTTTATTATTTTTTATTTTCATACAAAATAAATAAATAAAGTATAATTTTAAACAATAACACTACCCTTTTTTCTTACTTGGCAAAATTCTAGACCAAGCAATTGAGAATCGGTAAGCATTAAAACCCACTTTCTTCAAAATGGCAATATCTTCCTGCATTAAGAAGATCAATTTATCAATTAATTTTTAATAAATATTAAGTAAAAAAATGGCTTCAATAATAAATAATAAATATAAAAGCTAAAATTTTCATTTCGTTTACATACTTTATAACGATGGTATTGATCAAGACCTACATCACCATTGCTGTGATCATAAATTTTATCTGCAATTTTACAAACAAAGAAGTAAGTGTTTTATTTTATTATAATTTTTTTTTTTAATTTTCAAAGAAAATAACCTTGTAGGATGCAAACTAAATAATGCAAATTGCTCAGGGTGTGCGTAGTTATTATATCAAATTCTTAAAATGTTTTTCTTTAATGAAAAATTAAATATTTTAGCCAACCAAAATACTTTAAAAGCATTAATTATTAAATATAAAACATTTTTTTTAAAAAAAAAATGATGGACTTGACATCATGTAAATCTAGAAATATTATTAGCGCATTTTTTTTATATAAAGATTTCTGTCAACCATGATTATGATCTATAATAGAAGTTCTAAATCTAAATTAAATTTTACGTTAAATATCATTTTCGTAGTATACTTTGAAATTTATTTAATTTTAATATTTTTACTTTTAATTCTTTAATTTTAGTCTCTATAATTTTAATAAATTTTCAAATTTCTCCAAAAAAAAAAAAAAAATCTTTTTGTTTCTATTTGCATTTTTATTATTAAATTTGAAAACACTTTGTTTCTATTTGCATTTTTATTATTAAATTTGAAAACACTTTGAAGAAATTTATTATTATTAATTTTTTAATGAATTTGGATAAAAATTAAGATTTATTAAAATTACAGTGAATAAAATTACACAATTTATAGTACAAAGTATTAAAATTCAACAAACTTCAAATTATAGAGATCAAAATAATATTTTAATCTATTTTTTTAATATTGTTGCATAATATAAAAAGTAAGAGGAGGAATTGCCCACAAGGCTAAGTAAAGAAAACAACAAAGATAAGATAATATGTCTAACAATGGTAAAGCTAAAATGAGTATAACTTAATGATAAAAAAAATTATATAATCAAATTTTAGGTAAAAAAAAATTGATTTCTCCCTATGGCATATTATTTTTTTAAAAAAAATCAATAATTGTGTTAAAAATAGAATAAATCAACATTAATGATGACGTAATATGGCCTTCTTCATCGATACTTTAAATTTGTAGTCTTTTTCTAGTAATAATTTTTAATTTCTATGTTGTCTTTAGGGAATAGAGATAGAACATTGGTTAGTCACTTTTAACATTTTAAGATATATCTTCCTCAATTTTAGGAAGGAAACCTAGTATGAATGTATAAAAATAATCATAATCATATTTATATATATATATATATATATATATATATATATATATATAGTATAAAAATAATCATAATCATATATATATATATGTGTGTGTGTGTGTATGATTTACAAGAGATTTTCAAAAAGAGAATAAATTACAAAAAAGAAAAAAAAGAAAAGGGAAATGCTAAGAGAAAGAGATCACCTGGGTGTTGATGGGTAAAGGTATCCCAAATACTTGGTCCTTTTCCATCCTCATTAGCAGCACCTTCAAACTGACATTAAAAGAAAATTAAAAGATCAAGTAAAGTCGCAAATAAAATCACTAAAAAAATAAAATATAGTAATAAATCATTCTTTAATGTTAAAAACAAATTTTCAATTTTCAATTTTTATTTCTTATAGTATTTTGTTCATGAAATGGAAGATTAAATCTTGAAAGTGTCACAATCAAATATGAAATAAGTTAAGAATAAAAATAATAATAATAAAAGATTAATACTTAAGTTGCACCTAAGTCTTATACTTCCCTTCTTTTAACTAAAAAAAATAGAAAAATTATCTTAAATGACAAAACTGATCTATCGTGATAGACTACTATATGTGTCACATCTATCGCAATAGACATTGAAATATTTTAGTTCCTTTTCTTATATTTGAAAAGAGCAAATATATATATATATATATATATATATATATATATCTTTTAAATTTTTTTAAATGATAAGTTAACACGTGTCAACTTTTCATTGGGTGCAGTATGGGCTACACAAGAATAAAAATATCAAGAGGTAACCTATTTACAAATGACATATATTATATTATATTTTTAATGAATATTTTACATTTTATATGTAAATATATATATATACAAACGTGCTTTTATGAGTGGTTTCTACCCAAACCATAAATAATATTTTATTACATAGTTCTCAAAGGGAGAAATAGATGCACCTACAAGTATTGAGAGCGTGTTAGGTGGATTAATTATTTTAAAAAAAAAATATTCACATTTTCTTTAAACACGAAAACGGTTTAATTCAATCTTTTTTCAAAAAATAAATAAATAAATAAATCAATTTTAAGTAGTGTTTCACTCAAAAATTACTTTTTTTTTTTTTCTTTCTCAAACTCATTTTTGAAAAAATAAATTAAACATTTGAATCGTCAATCTAAAAACATCATTCACTATATCAATTTAAATCCTAGATTAATAATTATATCAATTTAAATCGTTAACTTTTGTAATTGTATTGATTTACACTCTCCATTATGTTCCATTTGAAAAAACATATAGTGAAACTTATAGTTATATCAATTAGACCCTAAACTTTTATAAATAAATCAATTTAGACTCTTAGACAAAATTTCCTTTGAAAACCAAAATCATCCATGCATTTACTATAACTGTCCATTTTGTAAAACCAACGTTTGAGAACTAATGCATGAATGCTGTTAAAAAATAATTGTAATGAAGGTGTAAATTAATTGACTTGTGAAAATCTAAGAGTTTAATTGTATTAAATTATTATAAGTTTCACATAATATTGGTCGAATGAAATTTGGAGAAAAGTATAAATCAATGGATACAGTTACAAAAGTTTAAAGTTTTAATTGATAACCCCAAAGTTTAAGGGTATAAATTGATAACGATAAAAGAAATGTTTGGTAGAAGTTATGTATTTGAAGTTTCAATTTGAAATAAAATGTAACTTTTTTCTCACCTGATAAGCAGAAGATGCTGAGCCAAAAATGAAATATTTAGGAAAGCTGCTTCTTTTGACTACATCAACAGTGTGTGGAGAGGGTTCATCAGCTTTTGTAGCAACAAGAAAGAGAAGAAACACAAAGCAAAGGAAGAGATGGCTATGTTTAAAAGCCATCCTTTGTTTTTTGTTTTGGGATGACAGAATTGTTCTACACACTCCTATTTATAAAGGGAGGGTGTGGGAAGCCATATAATGAAAGCATGTCATTATTATTATATATTACTTTTATGTTCATATTGCTAAGAAACCATTACTTTTATCTTTTTTTCTTTCTTTTCATAGCTGTTCTAGGTCTTTGCTTTAGAAAAAAAAAAAAAAAAAAATCATTAATTCCCCCATGGCCTACAAGATAATGAACTACTACGAAACATCGCGAAACCATAACTTATGATAATAGAGCATGTGTTAATTTGTTTGTCGATAATGAGAGAAATAATTTATCTATTTTATTTTATATAAAGAGTACTGAGAGGTCTCTTTATTTTTTTTTTTTAATGTGTGATCTTCAACATGACCTTTCAAGATGGTATCTCTTTGGGTGAATCATTCTTGGATTAGGAAGAGTCGATGGAGTTCCATCGTAGACTTTGATATCATATTAGACAATATGGAGTTCCATCTACGAGATAAGTAACCCCAACTATCTTATAAAGAGTGTAAGAGCTCTTCGCTAAATATACACATAAATTGATTTCACATGTGAATGGGTGAAGAAGAGTTCATAAGACCATATCTTTGGTTGATACTTTTTGGGTTTTGTTTCTTCTATTCATTAAATCATTTTCACATTGGTCTTCTTGTGTTTGGTAAGTGTTTTCAAACATAAGTATGAGAAGGGTGTAGAAGTACTTTTGGGCTATAGTTTTGGTGCGTCCCCAGCTCGTAGCCGCGGGGCAATGGGTCGGCCATCCCAAAGAATTCATCATTGACTGTGATAGAAAAACATGGAGGCAGACATTTGCGTTTATCAAATCCTTTTCCATCACCTTATATTCTCATTCTCTACAATGCCTAAGGGCTTCCTTCACCCCTTTGTTAAAGATACCAAGAAATAACATATTTTTTAAAGAAAAAAAAGGAATGATACCTACATTAATTAATTTTAATTTATTAATTAATTAATATTTTTGATTATAACAAACTTACTTTGATTCACTAATAATTTGAGTATTTTTGTAACGACCCCAAATCATTGAGGTAAATTCTCCTAGTAAATTAATTTAAGTCATTATGCATAAAAAGTAATTTATATTTATTTATATGTATTTATGTATTTATTTAGGTTAAGTAGGAAAGTTTCAAAATTAGCATTTATGGTGGTTAGAGAGTCTTAGGTGGAGCTAAGGAAAATGTTGGGATTTGGTAAAGGATAATTTTATTCTTATTTTATTTTGGGCCAAATAGAATAAAATAAATACATTTGGTAGGAGTGGAGTTGAATAAAGTATATTTTTCTTTATTTGGTTGAAGAAAAAAAAAGGGAAAAATTGGAATTAATGGTTTAAGGAGGGAGAGGAATTAGGGTTTAGTTTAAACTCACCCTCCTCGTTTTCCGTGCAGTCAAAAAGAAAAGGAAAAAGTCATCTCTCTCTCCGCCGCCTCTCTCCTCCTTCCCTCCCCGTTGGCCGCCGCCGCCGCCACTTCCAATCCCCTCTGCCTCCGCCATCTCTCTCTCTCGCTCTCCTTCAGTTCCCGTGCGTTCCCCAGAGGCTTCACGCTTAGAGTGTCGCTGTTTCACGTGTAGGGTGTCGCTGTTTCACGTTGCTGTCGCCCAAAGTATCGCTGTCGCGCTAAGGGGTGTCGCTCTCTCGCTGCGTGTCGCTCTCCCGTACTCACGTTGTTCCGCTCTCCCTCGGCCAGACTCTCACACTCTCGGGCTCTCACTGTATCACTGCCTCTCACTCTCTCGCGCTCTCGCTCTCTCGCTCTCCCGCTCGACTCGCGCTCTCCCGCGCCCGGTACGGCCGCAAGCTGTCAAACTCTCGCTGTCTCGCTGAGTCCCGCTCTCTCAGCTCTTGCTCGAATCTCGCTTTCTCGCTCGGGTCTCGCTCTCGCTCAAAATTTAGCTCTCGGCAGCGGTTCCTTTCTCGTCCGACCAGATCAGCACCCCTAAGTGAGTATCTCAAACCCGAGTGGGTTAGTTGCATATTTTGGTAGATTTTTGGGAATTTCGAATTAATTGGTACATCTTAATAGGTGGTTGGCGATTGTTTTAGTCCGTAGGATTGGAGGAAGCTACGAGTTGGATCAAGTTCGGGTAAGAACTCTCTCGAACAAATTTTTGAGGTTGCTTATGATAGACTAGACTTGTGGACTAACTTAAGTTAGGGGAATTTTATTCCCAATTTGTTCAGGAGTTTTTACAAGTGTGGCAGTGTGGTTTATTTTATGGATCGATGCTTAGGTAAGTGATCTACTACCTGATCCGCCTTCGGGCCATACGTTTAGTTGCCATGAAGTAGAAGATTTCTAAAGCCCTTATGATATAGCATGCTTGTATGAAATTCCTATGTCTAAACGTTGTATGTGCCTGATAATACATAAACCTATGCCATGATATGTTATGAACAGTATTTTCATGTATGAAACCATGGAATAGAATGAGTATGAACTAGATTGTTTATGTATAATGAGTAGAGGTAACTCCCCTGAGTTGGTGGGGTGTCCATAGGAGGTTGTGTTCCTTCGGGATCACTAGAGGATTTGTATCTTCGGGTGCACTAGAGGTTGTGTTCCTTCGGGTTCACAGTAGGTTGTGTTCCTTCGGGTTCACCAGAGGTTGTGTTCCTTCGGGTTCACCAGAGGTTGTGCTCCTTCGAGTACAATAGAGGTTTGTGTTCCTTCGGGATCACCAGAGGTAAGAGTTTCCTTCGGGGCTCTAGAGGTTTGTGAACATCCATAACCAACTGTAGGATGAGTATAACCATTTACCTATAAAAGTATGTCAGATATATATGCTTTATGTTTGACGCACTTAAAGGACTTAGGTGCCTAGCCCGACTCCGGTAGTGGGGTCACTTACTGAGTAATATAATTACTCATCCTTTCATCTTATATGTTTTTCAAGTAAGGGAAAGAACGTGCTGGCGAATGACAAGAAGAATTCTTGATGGCATCACGGGACCCGTAGTAGCTTCCGCTTAGTCTTGCATGTTTTACTGAATTTTCTCCAACTGTTCAATTTTGTTTTGAGACTCGTATCTTATTTGATATGTGGATTTTCATTCATGAATTTTTATTGATTTTATTAGGGGTACCCCAAACCAAAATTCCTTTTTATATGTTTATGCATGGTTTCTTGAATTTATATAAATAGAAATTTCTATGAAAATCATTGTTTCCTCTTTACTATTCAGCATAGTGTCTTTCTTGAATTTTGCATGCATTGAGTAATGGTCCGATTAGATTGTGTAAGTCGGGTCGTTACAATTTTGAAGTGTCCATTACATAGAGTTTGGAATAACGAATCCAACGCATTTTGAATAACTCAAATCGAAGCTCAAACTAAGAAGTTTAACAAAAAAATCTCAAGCTGATGACCTTGCAGACTTTTTTTCATCAAAGTGGACTAATTGAAAGGTGTCACTTGGAGCATGAGAGGAATGACACATGGTATACTTTTAATTTTTGGATTGGATTTTTAATTAAAATAAATTTAATATTATATATGTTTGTGTCTAACAACTAGTTAACTTTAAAAGAAAATAAATTTAATATAATATATGTGTGTGTCTAATGGCAAGTTTGATTTTTTTTTTAAAAAAAAAAAAATATATATATATATATATATATATATATATATATATATATATATATTACTTTTAAGATCAACCTTTGATTTGAGTTTTACAAACATACAATGGTCCAAATTAAGTTTAGTTTTCACCTACTTTTATTTCTTTGTAAACTCATCTTATTCTCCAAATTTTAATAACTTTAATTATTTTCAATCCTTCATAATTTACCAAACCACCATTGTTGTTCTCTCTCCAAGCTTCAATTTTTCTTCTTTTCATCTAATTCTTGAGAGAGATTTATGTATGGTGGAATTGATTTGTTGTGAGTTCAAAATTTGTAAATCCACTCGTTTTAGATAGTTTCTCCAAGTGTGTTCTTTAATTTTTTCAAACATTTTGTAACAGTTGTTCTTGATCCCAAAAAAGAGTCGTGGTAGCATGGGTTGAACATATAGAACCGTTCAATTTCTTGTGATAGCACATATTTCAACCCTTTCCATGTTGATAAAGTCACAATAGCACTGAAATATGTGCTATCTTACTCCGCTTCATTCGGGTTTGTTATTGGATTTTACGTGTTTTTTTTTTTGTTTTACTTTATAGGTTACTTTATTATTTAAATCAAATCACTCTTTAATTTTTCATGCAATTTAATTTTCTTACAATCTACCTATTTCATACCCTCTTGGTTACCTCGAACTGTAAGCAATTCAACTGAGAAATTCAACGGTTCTCTGTGTTTGACCCGTGCTACCACTGCTACAAAATTTGGTAGAAACAATAAATTTATTTGGTTCGGAATTAGGCGACGAATTCTGTCCGCCAAGTCGTCCTCACCCTTAGAGATCCTGAACAAACCCGTCTTCTTTGCCTTAATAAGGGGTCGGTTACTGTTGGAAAATTCACTGTCAAATTTGAGAAATAGTCCCCGGCTGTTCACGCTATACCAAGAGTTATTCCCAGTTATGAGGACTGGCTACAAATCAAGGGAATTCCTCTACAAGATTGGAACTTGCACACATTTAAACAGATTGTAGAATAGGACATGTTGGTTCTAGGTAATTAATTTGTTAGTTACCTAAAATATACATGCTGTAATTATTAGCTATATCTAGTTGTGAGAACCTAAAACTTTAGGTTCTTAGCTAGTTTGGTGTAAATTTAGGTTGTAGAATAAGATGGTCAAAATGATGTTTTGGCTTCTCTTCTTTCCCAAATATGTATAGCTAACCACTAAAAAACATGAATAACATTATTATAATTGATGGGTAAAAATGTCAATAAAAGAATATGGATGGCTAATAAATGTAAAAAAGTTGGTAAATTTGGCAGATTTTTGAGACATTGGCAACTATAATTTCTCAACATTATTTCTTATATGGTTAAAAAGCCAACAAAAATTTATAATTCACAATTTCTAACTATTAACTAAAATTAAATATGGACAATTTTTAGTACTTGACACTACCATTGTTGATGGCCTTTCTTTGTATTATTTAATTAATTTAATTTTATAAATTAAATATGGTTTAATCAAAATTTCAATGGATAAAAGTATATTAAAATTAGTTAAAGTTGCAAACATAACAATAAGACACAAAGTATTTACAAATATAGCATAATACAAAAAGAAAATTATAAATATAGCAAAATTTGGAGTTTGCTTTCGAAATCTATCATTGGTACACCATATCGCTGGTAGGAGTTTATCAAAGACAGAGTCTATCACTAATAGATATTTCTCTATTTGCAATTTAAAAAAAATGTACTTTAACATTTAATTATTAACATTTGAAAAACAAATTCACACGTAAGAAGATTATAGAAAAATTGCTTTCCATTTCTTTAGGTTGTATTTTGTAACTATTTGGTTTTTTTATTTTTAATTTAAGTCTATAAACATCTTTTTCACTTTTAAATTTTTTTGGTCTATTTTCTATTAATATTTATAAAAATCAAACCAAAAAAATTAAAAAGAGAAATTTTAAAAATGCTATGAAATATGCCTCTTTATAAAAAAAAAATATATATATATATTAAAGTATTTGTAAAAATAGGGCTTTATAAAAAAGTATTTGTAAAAATAGGCTTTATAAAAAAATATTAAAGTATTTGTAAAAATAGGGCTTTATAAAAAATCTTTGCCGAAAAACAAGAAAAACAATTTTGATTTTAGATTGCTAACAAATAATATACTTAATGGTCCAAACAAATAATATATTAATGGTTGAATTAATTATGATTTAAGATTGCTATTATCTTTGTTTTATTTTTCCTTTTTATTTACTGATGGAAAGACTTGTGATACACATGATTTAAAATGTTTATGGCTAAATTTTTATGATAAAATTTGAATTTAAATTTATTTTATTTTTCATTGAGTTTGATTATTAATCTATGAAATGATGTGAATAAATTCTATAAAATGATATGCATGATTTGTCCGAAAGGTCTAAAATTGAAAAAAGAAACCTAAAAGAAGAAAAGATAAAATGAAAAGTTAAATTAAATTACTTATTCTAAAAAAAGAAAAAGTGATACAATTCTTGTTTCGTTATTTTGATTATGGGAGAAGTATTAAATTAGAAAATATCAACAATTGGAAAAATAAAAATAAAAAAATGTACAACGTGGACAAAGGAGAGACAAAAATTCGGTCCACAATAGCATGGTTTAGATTTTAGGAAAATAATATTTTAGTTTGGTTTTGCGATGTCGTGTTTCACGCCATATTGCTAAACGACATTGGATTTTGAAACCATTGTATTATGAAATAAGCACGTGGTCGAGGCCCCACCACATTAACTTTATTCCAAAATCCTTCTTTTGGATAACCACTCACTCCACATCCTCACGTTATCCCGTGTGTTCGCCATGTGTCATATAATTACATATGTTTATAGTGTCGGAATGTGTCACATCCTAGTTTCCAAAACTATTATAAATAAAAGTTATTTATACATTAATATTATAATTTCTTGGTATTTGTGTTCCCGTGGTTTTGTAAGACTTTTTAATATTAAGCTTATAATTTTTCTCATTCAATAAAATTCTTAGGTGAATTAATTACTTTAAATTGGTCTCTAGATTTTAGAATTGAATAATTACTTACGTGTTCAATAATTAGGAAATAGTCGGTTTTGGTCTCTCAATTAACGAATTTGGTTAAATATTTAACCGAACTGGTGTGATTGTTTTTTCAAATAAAAAAATAAAAAATAAAAATTATTAATACATTTACAATGTGGTGGCAATTTGAATATGCTATTTTATAGGTGTATCACCTATAATTTATATTTTGCAGTTATGGCAAAATCTTCAAATATGTATTTTTAGTTATTTTTATTCTATATTTGCTCTAAAGAATAGATTGAGAGAGAGAGAAGTAGTGACTAGAGACTAGACTGGCAGTAGTAGTCAACGGAGGTAAACGGCAGGGGAGGTGGAATAGTGGAGCGATGAAGGGGAGGCGGAGTAGTGGGGCAATGACAGATGGTGTGAAAACATTAGTTAGATATATCAACAATACATTAATCAAGTATTTCATCAATAGAAACAAATGCATAGTGATCAAGTTTATTAATAGCATAACCGTTAAGTGTATTAGACATAAAAGAAACTGCAATGATTTTTTTTTTTTTTTTTTCCTCTTGTTCACAAACAAGCCAAACTCAATAAAAGAAAAGTTGCTATGAAGTTTGAAGACTGAGAGAAAAATATGAAAAATTTAGGAAAAAGATAACAAAAGGTAGAGATAAATACAAATAATGGGGAAAAAGTGGTGAAGATTTAAAAACAAAAATGGAGAAAAAGTTAGGAAGTGGAGAGATTGTTGGAGGATAAAAAGAGAGAAAAGGAGAAAAATCTAGAGAGGGAAAGTGACAACTACAAAACTCATAAAACCCTTTTTCAACTACAAAAAGAAAAAAAAAATCAACCAATTTAAAAAGTAATAGATAATACAAATAAATTGAAGATTAATTATATGATTGATTTGAAGAATATTTTGACATAATTAATTTTTCTAAAATTGGTTAAATACAAATCTTCCATACAAAAAAACTAGATTTGCACCTTCAAAATTTTATTCTCCTCACAAAAAATATTTTATTTTATTTTATCTAATACTAAAAGAAAAATGAAATTATCTCAATATTAATTACTCGGAAATTTATTTATTATTTATTTTATCTTAAAACAGTAGAAAATTTTGAATTATGACAATATATTACAAAAATTAACAAAAAATTAAGGATAATAAAATAAAATAGTGGAGAAATTTATGGGTCTACAATACCCTAAGTTAATATATCATTATCACTTTAGAAGCAATAAGCTCATCTTAACACTCAAACTCTCTGCATACTGCACATAGATTCTTTCTAACTTAAGTATGAGAGTCAATGTCGCAAGCACCATCGATGTGTAAATTAATCGTGGTTCCATTTTTCCATTATGCTTCACCATTCTATTGAGTTTTTCTTGTAAAGTCATCTATGAAGCATGAGAAATGCTTTCTCTTACTATTTGACATTGGAGAGATTGGACCACAAATATATAAACATGTATCAATTGTAAGTTTTGGGTTGCCCTCAATGTGCTTCTTTTGGCATCAAGCCTTTCTATGTTGCTCTCCAAAAAAAGATGAGAGTGAAAAGTAAAATCGTACCTGCGACGAAACATACTTTTGTCACAAAGCCTTGTGATGAAAACTAATTTCGTCGCACAAACTTGCGACATAATCAATTTTTGTCGCACATTGTGCAACGAAATAAGCAATCGTCGAAAGCTTGTGCGACGAATAATGAAATCGTCGCAAACATCTGCGACGAAAAAGGAAATCGTCGCCTTCCTTCATAGCGCAAAACCTCCCGTCCAATTAATTGGGCCTGCGACTAAGGCCCAAATCGTCGCAAAGGCGTGCGTCGAACAACATTTTCGTCGCTATTTGCGACGTATTTTATTTTCGTCGCAAAGTTGTTGCGACGCATTTTCTTTTCAACGCAAAGTTAGAGACGAATCATGAAAATCGTCGCTAATCTTGCGACAATTTACTTTCGTGGCTAATTTTTCGTCCCTAAAGACCAGATTTCTTGTAGTGTGTAATAATTTTAGCACTAAGTTGTAGAAGTCCACGAACCATGTATTTAGCATAAAAGTGTTCTCAAAGCCTTTGTGACTTAAGTGCCCATGTTCATAATAATGCCAGAGATGAGTTAGATTTTTTGAGTTAGTGGGAAAGCAATCACCTGGAAGGTGGAGTTCGTCACCCTAATTCCGCTCCATGTGAATTAAACCGTACCCATCAAAATCTGTAATAATGGTAAGGTTGGGTCGAACATAGGGAACCTATGAATTTCTCAATTAAATTGCTCACAGTCATAGAGTGACCAGGAGGTTGAAGAAACTTTGTTATGCAAGAAAAATAAATTGCAAAAAATTAAAATCACCTAACCTTAACGCACTCACTTAGAAAGGCTAGGTAAGAGCCCTAATTATCTAATTAACCATTTAATTAGATGAACACAACACAACCAATTGGCTAATAACATTAAGAATGAGGAATAAGCTTAGTTGAATGCCCAACTGGAAACGTCAAATCACTATTCAATATAATTCTTCCTACGTTGATTAGACAATATTAGTTGAGGTAAATTTATAACTTACAAGCTAATTCAACCTGTTCCTACACAAGATTAAAATGCAATTGAATGTCACGTATTACAAATTAAAATATAACAATTGACTATATATTGTACCTTAAAATATAATCAAATAGTCTGAGAAGAATTGAGAAACATTACAAGAATTTGATAATCAAAGATCTAAACCTCACAAAATTGCAACAATAGAGAAATCTACTCTATGCTTAAGTTAGAAATCGGTACCTTCAGCCCATAATTTTATAGTGGACATTGAGGTATCGGTTTGATGCATAAGCAGACCAAGAAAGAAGAAAAATGAGAGAAATCGATACTTAAGTCGTGACAGTGTCACGACGCTGTCTGGAAGCATTGCGGCACTTGAAGGCACTTGAAGAAAATCTTCGTACAACCAACTTCGAAGCACCACGACGCTTACTACATTTGAAAAAAAAAAAAAAACTCGAGAGAAAAAGCACAGAGCTGGCGCCTAGGTAGGGCCGTGTATTGTGGCTTTCAGGGCGAAATGGTCATTTCGCCTCTCTCTTTCCTGATTGATGCAATTAAGCTTCGCTTTGGCTCGTTTTGGTTCCATTTCAGCTCTAATGACCTGATTTACTTCACAAAGTGCTCGATATCTGAAAATGATGGAATACACATATATACCCTCCACTTAATTCGTGAGATCATCCTCGAGCAAGGTAGGATAAAGCAAACAATCACACAAGATATGTTCACTCAATTATGCAAGGTTCAGTTCATAATCAGTACAATTATAATTGATTCTAGATTCTGAGTTCAAAGTCTTTCTAATTAGTCCTAATGCATCATGTATTTCGAACGCAACAACAACAATCACTTGTCACAACCAAAAAATTAAATTGCAAGTAAAAGATTGATTGCACACAGGAGTTGGGGGTGATAATCCACTAATATTGAATGGTTAAACGTTTACAACAATATACTAATTTCTACGTGTAGTTTCAAAACTTAACTCGACGCTACTAAGGAGCTACTTCTACAGTTACTCTTGTAGGGCTTAACTCGACACTGCTAAGGAGCTACTCTTGTAGGGCTTAACTCGACGCTAAGCACCTAGGCTCCCCCTAGATGTGTGACTCTCTCAATACTACTTAGGCTTCCCCCAAGTGTTCGGCTCCCCCTAAGTGAGTGTGATAATATTAGTGAAAAACACTTCGACATCCGACACGGCTCCCTCTAAGTGTGATAGTATTAGTGTTTTCTCTAAGTGTGATAGTATTAGTGAAAAACACTTTGACATCCGACAGTAGCTTGATTATCTTCCTTGCACGTTTCACTAATGGATCTTAGGTCCCCTAAGATGGGAAAATCCTTCCCAAGAATGAAATCTTAGGCTCCCCTAGACCGAAAATCCCTTCAAAATACCAATTCGAAAATAATAAAATATTGGGCATAATATATCAGCAAGAAATATCCCCATAAGAAAAGAAAATATTCTACAAAAATTTCTAATGTCAAACTATATTTGTGACAACCACAAACTTCCACAACGACCTTAAAACAATAGAGAGCCAACACACAAATCTACTACAAGTGGTTTGAATAGATAATTCTTGGCTTTCAGATCCTTCAACATCAACCTCAGACAATATTACTCTTTTTTCTGGTTCTTTATAACCAGTTTCAATTAGGTGCCAATACCCTTTGGATTTTAGTAGATTCTCCATAAGCATGCTCCAATGGTCATAGTGGCCATCTAAAACTGGAATAGTTGGCTGCATAATGTTGATCCTCACTCATCCTCTCTAGGAATCACTAAAAATGAAAAAACTTCAGTTTTTATTCTTAGACAGTAGTGAGTGGCTATAATACCAATTTGTACAAAATAGATAGCAAAATTCTAGACAAATTGGATGAATAATCTCTGCTTTATTGAAGAGTAGAAAGATGCTTATATAGCCATCACAATGGAATCAAACTAGAAATACCAACCCACCAATAACTGTGGTGCAAAACAGAAAATAAAATCTAAAAAACTAAGTTCCTAATTAATAGAGATTTTATTTTAACATAATAACAAAATAACTTTAACATGGTTTGCTGTCAATGTTATGGGATTCTCTTTATCACACCGCCATAGAAATGTTTGAAGGCTCACTCTTTATCCATAAGGCTGAATTATCAAGACGATTCTCAATGGTGGCTTACTGGTATATACGGGTGATAGTGCTCAAAATATATTCTCCAAAGTGTCTCTAATAATAAATTAAATATTTATATTTGTAGGATATGGAGTAATACATGCATTATGGAGCGTTACGAGCCATTCGGGGTTAATTTGGAGTAATTAGAAGCTAATAAGGGCATCTAAAGCTTCAAACGATAGAGAAAATGACAAAATTGTCTCTAGGCGAGAGCGTTGTGGTGCCCCACGATGCTGTAGTTCGGCGTTCTTCACAAAAAGTTGAAAAAGGGTGCAGCGCTGAGGCATTGTAGCGCGGATATAAAATATGCTCTTCCGTTTTTAGGTCATATCTTTTGATCGGGTTGCTGTTTTGGACAAATGACCACTCTTATTCTTCATTTTTTTCGGCCTCTATCAATCTGCAACACTAGTTTTAGGTTTTGAGTTGAAGTTTCTTTTTAATTGGGCTGAAAGATGATGGGTTTGAGTTTTCGGCTCATCTCAATGGGAAGGAAAGAGAATCCCCAATAAGTGACACATAATTATAATTTGATCCAAGGTAGCAAAAGGTTAGTTAGACGACTTGTGATTCATTGTCTATGACGAAAAACATTGCTTTATCTACCTTGGAAGAATCATGATGAATATTGATTTAGGTAATTATTCACCTTAGCGTAATCCCAATTCCTGATGTGGTTAGTCTAAATTAATTAGGATGATTTTTATCTAATTAAATTGACTAATTTGATAAACTAGACTTTCACTTAGCTTTTTTAGCCTTTTTAGGTGAGATGGCTAAGCTTACTAACTTAGGCAATATAAAACTTATAATCTAATGAATCTATGATCAAGCAAGTAATTCGGGATAATTCTAAAAACTAGGATATGCTGCTTTTCCTTTTCTTGCAATTTACATTCTACATTTTGTTGCTTCTCAACCCACACACAATCTCTCCTCCTCCCCACTTATTGTTTTAACCAAATAATTAAATATTCATACTTCCTTGCGGATCGACCCAATCTTGCCGCCTATACTACTTAGTACTATAAGTAGTATTAATCGGTATAATATAAATTTCATTTGATTGGTCATTTACACGTGGCAGTAAAAAGCTACATCAATGGGCCAGCTACAGGCGAAATCATAAGCACTTTTGGGAAGAACTAAACTCATTGATTAACCTGTGTGGCTCTTGTTGGATAATGGGGGATATTTCAATATCATTGGGCTCATGAAACTACATCTATTAGGCCTTCTTGCACATGAGAAAATTTAATAAATTTATCCATCTAGTTAAATTCAAGATAATTAAATTTAGTCATCGTTTTTAACAAGTATCGTGAGTGTTAACACTTTCTCCACATACACAAAAGTGATTCTTGGATCCAATCATTTTTAACCAGTATTTTGGGCTGCTAACACCTTTCCCACTAGTTCCACTATTTTCAACTGATTTCACATACCTTATTAATTGTTATATTAAAAAAAAAAAAAAAACCTTTATTTTATTTTGATACACATATAAAAGTGACAACTCCATTTTTTAAAATATATCATTTTTTAAGGATATTGGCTACGGTACATTGGCATAGACATGCGTGACAACAACTTCTACATTAAAAACCTTCTCCAATTCAAAAATCTTTGAAGCTTTTAAAAAAGGAAGACTCAATAATTGAGATATTCATACATATGTATAGTCATTTGTTGATGTCAATAAAAAAATTTTGTATACAAAGAATAAGTAGAGCACACCCAAGAGAACAAGAGAGAATTAACAAGAAAAAAAAAAAAAAAAGTAGACATATAAAATTTATTTTATTGATGACAAAATAGAACTCACCACGATACATAAGAAAATAATCCCTCTTTTAGTTATTTCAACTAGCATTATAAATAAACATAGAATTCCATGTCAAAGTCGAAAACGAACTAAAGCACATGAAAATACAATAAGAGGAACAATAATTCAACGTGATGGATCATGTTCAAGTTCTGAGGAAATTTCCGAACCATTCGGCAGAGAGCTTAGGAATTCTCTTCAAATTGTCTTTGAAGTCAATATAAATGACGCCAAAACGAATCACATATCCACTTGCCCATTCAAAGTTATCCATCAATGACCATGCAAAGTATCCTTTCACTCTCACACCAGCCCTACAATGAGTTTCAGAAAATATCATAAGACAGAATTCGTAAGTACATCAGAAATATATTTAATATTATTAGATAACATGTGAGACTATGTTCTAACTAAAAACCAATTAATTACGAGAAAAGTAGTCTGCGAATCTTATGAAGGTACCGTCTCTTTGGATTCACCATTTTAGTGTGGAATATTTATTTGGCTTTCATGAACTTTGAGACCATATTAGATAACACATGTGTGGTTCCATCTCAAAATTAATTGCTTACAAAAGGAGTAGTTCGTGTATCTTATAAAAATTATGAAGTCTCTTTACTTCTTTTGATGTGTGATTCTCAACCTATATATCATTAATATAATCAAGAGCAAGAAGTATCTTTAATTGCATTCATTTTTCTGCCGTTCACTCTGACAGTATAGTAAAAAAAATTCAAATATATTTTTATTTTTTAATAATAATAATAATAATAATATAAAAAAAAAAAAAAAGAAAGAGTTGGCCACTATATTCCACTAATATTTTCGTATAACTAATGTGATGGAAATTCAAAACTTTCTTTCAATTATATAAAATATAATAAAAAAGAGACATATCCTTTAATCCTTTTGTTTTGATACTTACTCCATTGCTTCTTTAAGAGCCAACAGATGATCGTGATGGTATTTCACTCTACCCTTATCCACGATCATTTCCTTAAGTGGGGGACCTTCAATATCAAGGTATCCTGCAACATATAACTTTAATTAATCAAAGAAACAATGTAATTTTTACTAATTCAAGATTGTATTTCTTTTCATTACATACCATTCTCCGTGACATAGATGATTGGATTGTTATACTTGGTCTTGGTGTAGATCAATAAATCTTTAAACCCTTGTGGATAAACCGCGAGCCAAGATGTTGCATTAAACTATATATTACCCAGTCAAAACAAATTATTAGATCCAATATTTGAAAGGTGATATGAACAACATATGCAAAAAAATCAATCAATGAAGAAAATTTATACATATAATTAATTACCTTCGGACCAATTGACACTCCATCGCGATCAGCTGCAACATAAAAACGTTATAAAATGTCTAATCAAAAGATCCAAAAGTCTAAAAGTGACTCGAGAACAAATAGATTAAGAAATATTAGGAGTTGTTTGAAGGGTCTCAATGGAATGAGTTTGGATTGCAATGTAATCCAAAACCCATGTTTGGATGAGCGTTTTAGGTCTGATCTAAAAGTTTTTAACCAAATTTTATTTTTCACCATTTTCATGTTTCACGATTCCATTTTCACAAATACAATAGATGACAAAATTGAAGAAAAGAGATTAATATTTAGATTAATTACATACTTGAAAGATCAGCACGATAATCTGTCAAGTAGCTTGGTTGTGGACCAGGTGCATTGGGGTTGTCTTTTGCATAATTGGCAGTGTAGTAATTCAATCCAAGGAAATCGAAAGACCCTTTAATTGAAGCACTTTCTACATCAGAAAACTTGGGTAATCTCTCTTTTACCAATTCCCTCATAATAGCTGGATAATCTCCATAGGTTAGTGGATGCAAGAACCTGCCATATATAAATATTTAGTTTAGACTAAATTATATTAAAGGGTCAATACAAAATATCCTTAAATTATCTCAAAAATATTTCTCAACTTTTAAAACTTTCAAAAATATTTTTAAACTATCAAAAGTTTCAAAAATATCATTAAACTTTAAGAAATATTAAAAAATATCCTTATTGTTAATATATGAATATAAACCATTAATATCCCATTGCATAAATATAAACTTTCAAAAGTTTCATTAATACTCTTTTTAAAAAAAATAGAAAATTAACGGTATTTTTGAACTATTTTTTAAAGTTTAAAGACATTTTTTAAACTCTCAAAAGTTCAGGAGTATTTTTTAGTACAAAGTTTATGAATATTTTGTATAATTTAGCCAATATTTATTTAAAATTTGATGCGACTTTGTTTACAAAAATTAAGTTTATAAATACCACTGATTAATTTATTTTTTTTATCTATCCATATTTTTTTAGTGTTTTTAAAAAAAGTTGTGTTAAAGAACTTTTTTTTATATGTATTTTTAGAATTTGGTTTTGAATGGGAGAAGTTAGGAAATATCAAAATTATGGTACATAAGTTGTAAGAAAAAAAAAAGGGTTAATTTTTAAAGACCAAATGGTTATCAAATAGTAGGACCTAAGTTTGATTTTTAAAAAACACTTCTAAAAAGTAGACGAGAAAACAAAGAAAACAACAAGTAAAAATTATTAGATAAATATGAGGTTCTATCTCATATATTTTAATGACAATATTGTGAGGTCTCTCTATTTTCCAATGTGGGAACCTCTCAATATGTCTCCTCAAGATGATGTTTTTTTGCAAAAAATATTCTTGAATCATGGTTTTTTTTTTTTTTCTTTTTTTTTTTGACCAAATACCTATTTATCATTTATTGAATTCTTATATCTTATTAAATAAAATGATGTTCCATCTCAAAACCAATTAATTACCAGAGAGATAACTAATGTATCTTATAAAGATTGTGAAGTTTTTCCCTTCATTTCACTAATATCAGATCATCAACAAAAGTAGTATTTATAGACTAGATTTTCAAAATCCAAAAGTATACGAATAAAATAATTATCCAACGGAACTAAATTTTAGA
The DNA here is from genome assembly GCA_030954485.1 of Citrullus mucosospermus. Classification (NCBI taxonomy): domain Eukaryota; kingdom Viridiplantae; phylum Streptophyta; class Magnoliopsida; order Cucurbitales; family Cucurbitaceae; genus Citrullus; species Citrullus mucosospermus. Next base: position 26,892,613 of record CM062057.1, read on the forward strand.
AAATTCATCTACAATTATATATGTTGAATTGAAATTTTGCTTACCAGCCAAGAGCAAAATCAAGAGCTCGACTTGCAGCCTTTTTGTCTGCCTCGCTATTTGAATATGGAGTATACCAAATTGACACTAAAGTGATACCAATCACACCCCTTTGATGAGCCTACAAATTAAATTATCCCATAAGGTTTTTTTCTTCTTTTCTTTTTGGAGTAAAATTATACCATAGGTTTGAAGAAATATGCATATATAATGATTAAATTTACATTTTATATATATATATATATATATATATATATATATATATATATATATATATATATATATATTTATAGTGATTAAACAATCATTAAAGTTTGTGACTCTAATTATAAGTTGAAAATTAAAACTAAATTAGCGTTGAAGAAGAATTTAAGAAACCTGATATTTGGCTTTGTACACTTTGACGGCAGCAGCATGAGCGAGAATTTGATGGTGACCAACAATGTATGGTTCAGTGCCAGAATTTCCACCAAGGCAGTTAAATGGTTGCCAAGAAGAACATCTACCCGGAGCATTAGCTCCTTGGGCATAGCCTCCCATGCAAAAACTCCATGGCTCATTTAAGGTGATCCAATGCTTCACTCTATCTCCAAATTCTTTGAAGCAAAGTTCGGCAAAATCTCGATAGTCATTCCTGTAAAATTGATTTCTAACCTTATATCGAATTTTCATCCAAATGTTTCATCTTTTTTTATCCCAATTACTTTTGTAAGTATTTATTCTATTAACAATTTTAAAATATTATGTGGTATTTTAATATGGCATTGGAAAAATGGAATTTTCATACTTACACAATTTGATGTCCTAAAAAGCCTCCATATTCATCTTCCAAAGCTTGGGGAGTATCCCAATGAAAAAGTGTGACATAGGGTTGGATGCCTACAAATTAAAATCAAAAGTTGTGAGTACTCATCAAATTAATTAATATCAAAAGTTGTGAGTACTAATGAAATCAAAAGTTGTGTGCATCACCAATTTGCAAATATTATAATAATACCCACCCTTTGCCAGCAATTCATTGATGAGCTTATTGTAATAATGAATTCCTTTCTTGTTTACACCTCCACTAAGCTTTCCCTCTGCCAAAAAATATCAAAAAAAAGTTAGTAGATTAGACTTGTTTAATAATTATTTCGCTCTTAACAAAAAAAAAAAAAAATTAAACTTATAAATATTCATTCCACTAATAAATTTAAATTAAGCTAAATTTTTAATACTACGTCTAATTTTATAACCATTTCATTTTTATATTTTGAACCAATTTATTATAAAACCAAGTCAATTTTTTTAAATTTTAAAAGAAAGTAGTTTTTTGTTTTTGGAATACTATAACAAGGATGAAAATCATAATTAAAAAGAGGGAGGAAACAAACATAAATTAAAATAAAAAACGAAAGATCGTTACCAAATGAAGGTCTAAAACTATCATTTTAAAATATATATATATATATATATATATATATATTGAATTTTTATAAGAATTCAAATGTTGATTTTGAAAAATGAAAATTCATAGTAAAGAAATTATAAGAAAATAAATAAAATCTTAAAAAATGAAATAGTTATCAAATGGGACTTAATAATTTTATTCTATTTTTTAAAAATATTTTTTATTTTTTCATTTTTTTAATAAAGGAGTTGTGTTAGACATTCTATCCATATATGTTATCTAAAAGCAGCTATGGAGAGAAATGTTTGATTATTCTACTTTCATGGTCATTGGGATTTCTATGGTAATCTTACACTAAATCATTAAATAAAATTTGTTCACCTATTTTATCTCTAACGAATTTACTTTAAAATAATAAAAAAAAATTGAAAAACACATTATTTTATCTCTAATTCACATCAAAAGAAAATTTTATTTTTTTTAAAATCTCAAGTTATCTAAAAATTACTGTTCACATTAAATAATAGTAGATTTTCAAAAGAAAAATTATATTTTATCTCTAACTCACATTAAAAGAATTTTTTATTTTTTATAATAAATATATCATTGAATTATGAAAGAATCATACCAAAGGAGTTAAGGAGATTACATGAAAACTTGTGAATTTAGGGGAAAACATCTTGTAATTTGTAAAGATTATTTCTTCGTGATATATAATTTGATTATTTTCTATCTCAACTATTAAAATAAAGATATTTTTCAAACCACTCAACACTTTGAATTTCTTACTTGGCAAAACTCTAGACCAAGAGATTGAGAATCGATAAGCATCAAAACCAATGTTCTTCATAATGGCAACATCTTCCTGCATTATTTTATGAACAAAGAATTATATATCGATATAAATTTCTCAAAATATATTATAAGAAAAAATTATGACAATAGTAAATAATATAAATTAAACATATTTTTCCTATGCTTACCTTATAGCGATGGTATTGATCAAGTGCTACATCTCCATTGCTATGATCATAAATTTTCTCTGCAATTTTAAAGAAATAATATCAATTATTTCTCTTTTTAATATTCTCATTTTTCTTAGTATTTCTAAAGAAATAATAACATCAATTTTTCTTAAAATTGAAATCTCTACATTTTAAATATTTTAAAGAAAAAAATAATGGAGATGACTCGATGTAAATCTAGTAAATTAATAAAGAAAAATTCATTAATCACACCTTTTTTTTTTTTTTCTTAATTTTTAAGGTTATGTTAAAAGTTTGATTCGTCCACTCCAATTATTATTAAATTAAGCTCTAATTCGGTTGGTTAACTTAGTAGTTAGCATTTAACAAATATAAATAATACATGTTTTTTATATTTGTTACATTTTTATATATCTTCCTCAAATATTTTAGTGTGAAAAATGGTATGAAAAAATAATGTTGACTACATATCCCACAATTGATTTGATAAATAGTATGAATTAGGAGAAATATGGCAAGAAGAAAGAGACCTGGGTGTTCGTGAGTGAAGTTATCCCAAATGCTAGGTCCTTTACCATCCTCAAAGGCAGCACCTTCAAACTGAATTGATGATAGATAAAATTCAAAATTAAAAAAAATAATGAAGATCAACAAAGTGAAGTCAACAATAATCACGAAAAAAAAATAAAAAAATAAAATGAGGTTTCAAATCATTATTTTAATTTTATTTTAAAAGCACATTTTTCATTCTTAATTCTGATTTCATTTTGTGTTTTTTTCTTTTTCTTCATTTAGCCTTCATATTTTAACAATCATATTTTATAGTCTCAATTTGAACATAATTTGAATTATGTAGGACATATACCTTTCACCAAATATTTAAGTTTAAAATCTCCATTTTATAAGTATTAGATAACATAGCTTCATTAAAAATTTAAAAATAAAAAAAAAATAAAAAATTGTATAGAGAGAGATCTAGAGAGAAAGAGAGAGGCTTTTAACAAATAGAAAATCAGGGCCTTCTTCTAATGAAAATTATATTATTATACATTAAACTTTTTATAAGGATTAGAACCATACCACCATTTATTCAAAAAAACAAAAAGAAATAAAAATATAACATCCGTTCATCTCAAAACTAATTGACATTGAGATGAGTAATCTACGTATCTTACAAGAATGGTGAGAACTCTCAATTTTTCAAATGTGAGGTTCTCAACGTGCCCCTTCAAAATGGTTATTTTTTTTGGGTTCTTCATTCTTGGACTTTTTTTTTTTTTTACTTATTTGGATTGAATGCTTGCTTGGGGACTTTATGGCTTTGATACCATATTATTTAGCTTAAAATACCATTTTGGTCATTATTATACTTTAAGGTTTGTTCGCTCTATATTTTCAAATGTCTAATTTTAGAAATCTTAAATTGGTTGATTTTTATCTAAATAATAATAATAATAAATGTCATTTAAAGAAATATAATATGTGAATATGTTTTAAAAAAAAATCAACAACAAACAAATTGCAAGGACTAAATTTAAGATTTACCGAAAGTATAGAGTTTAAAATTGAACAAGCTTTAAAGTACAATGACCAAAATGATATTCTAACCTATTATTTAGATTATTTTCAGACAAAAATAATTTAAGACCCACTAAGTAACCATTTTATTTTATGTTTTTAAAAGTAAGTAAGCATATCCAAAAACCAAAGAGTTGTAAAACGAGGTTTTGAAAATTTGTTTTACAACAAAATCATTAACAAAGTACATAATTTGCAAAAATTAAAATACATTTCAAAGTTTTATTCTTAAAAGATATATATATATATGAAATACAAGTTTCTTGTCACCTGATATGCAGCTGATGATGATCCAAAAACAAATCCTTTGGGAAAGCTGCTTCTTCTGACAACATTAATTGGCCTTTGAGAGGGTTCATCTGCCTTTGCAATAACAATTAAACCAACAAAAAACACAAAGCTAAGGAAGCTATGGCTATGTTTGGAAGCCATTATTCCTTAGTTTTTGATTTGGAGATGGCAATACTACTCTTTCTTGCCCTATTTATACTTGGAGATGATGGGAAGCCATGAAACCAAAACTTGCAAGCTTTCATTATTATTATATATTACTTCTATTATTATATTTGTGAATATCAATTAGACTAACGTGGCCAGGTTCTACCTCAAAATTAATTGGCTATGATAGAAAGAACACGTGTATTCTTAGATAAAATAATATTAAATTAAACTTTTGGTTCAATTGGACATGTCTTTCAAAATGAATCCTCGATATATATGTCTTCAATATCTTCCTTCAATATCGTTCTTTAGGTTCACTACTTTTAGATCATATCTCAATTTTGGACCAAATGCCGGTTTAGGTTGTATGAGCTCTTATACTTTTTATTTCATTTTTGTATTGAAAAAATTGTAATTTTAGCTTTAAAAAATTCTGATTTTTAACCAAACTAACCTCAGCATGAGGTTGAAATTACACCATATTTATTGATTTTTCCCTACAATTACATGGTATTTGTTGATAGTCTCCTCCTCTCGTACCAAATCCAACGTATAAAGAAGTCTAGGTCGACGCCAAATCTGCACCGGAAGAACATCAAAAATCTTCCAAATCATCAAATGAACAGTACGTAAAGAAAGAGCTTTTTTATCCCCGATCTGAGTCTTGTCTTTCGAAGGGTCTCGTTCCGTGCATATGCCGCTCATTTGTAGCAGGGTTTTTGTATGTTTTAGATAAGTAAGACAAGCGCTTCACGACGCGTGATTCTAATTCTAGCATATGCTCAGCTGCTCCTACTTTTCAAATGGTTGAGCTCGTGTCTTTAGGGTCAGCAGGTCGGGCCTGCGGTTCTAATGATTCCGTAGATATAGAAAGAGCTTAACTGATTGCTCGGCTTTCTATTTCTTTTTTCATAAAAGCGATATTAAAACGTCAACTTTAGGCTTTGTGAATTAAGGACTCATATGATTCTCCTTCCTCGACTTCGGTTCTGTCTCCTAGTTTGCCCTATTATTATACTTTTTGAATTTAGATTTTGTTACGAGTAATTGTTTTAACTGGCAAAACTATTAGAAATATTTTCAAATATAGCAAAATTTCACTGTCTATCGGTGATACATACTGATAGATACTAATATACTACTATCATCTGTCACAGTCTATCAGTATTATTGATAGACAGTGACATTTTACTATATTTGTAAATATTTGGACCCATTTTTTCATATTTAAAAACAACCCTTTTGTTACACGGTAATCTTAAGGAATTGTTAGCATCGTATATTTGTCGCTAATTAATTGAAAATGAAATAAGAATTATTTGTTTAACCATTTTTACAAATAAAATTCTTTTGGTTACTTTTCTAAAACGCCATTTTATTTTAACGGTTTTGTTTTGTTGGTGCTTTTTCTTTTTTTTTAAGATCAATACTCGTTTGTGCTTTATAGATTTTCGAATCATATTAGGTAATTTTTTTTAACAAAATACTAAGGGAAAATGAATCAATAGGTGCACCGGACATCTCAAATAGGTTGACACCCTATTAGCGCCCTAGTTATATTCGTCAAACGATTCATCTTCCCGTATCTTTTTTTTATATAGATCTAGTTTATATCTTCTTGGATTTGGTCTTCTTTTTATTCATATATATATATATTTTCACACGGTTGAACTGAAGTTGTCCTTAAGATCATTAATTAAAACTTAAAATAGCCAAAAACAAAAAAAACAAAAAACCAATTAATTAATTTTGTGTATATAAAACTTCACTCTCACGCATTTGAGCCAAAGCAAGATGTGTTATTTAATTCACATTATATTTAGTTTGATATTGAAGTTTACAGAGAAAAAAAGGGTTTACCAGCAAATAGTTAAGATAACTTCATAATTTTTTAATACAAATAAAATATTTAAAAGAATAAAATAAATAATCGTGCAACTCATGGTGATATTAATTATAGGTTACATAAGAAAAAATTAATCAAATAATTTAAAGAAAATTTATTATAAATAGAAAAATTATCAAACTATTTATTAATATAGTAAAATTTCACTTTTTATCCGTGATATACTGCGATAGACCCAGATAAACATATATGCGTGTCTAAACTTAGTGCCATTATCTGAAAAGATTTCACTTTAGACTTTTTATATTATAATATAATATTTATCGGTTTAAACAATCATTGATCACGATCGGTGAATGTTAAAATTGGTTGATGATAAGCTTACACGCTGACCAAATTTAACATTAACATCCCGTTTTGCAACAATTTTATTTTTTTTGTTTTTTTAATTGTATCCAATTATTTTTAAATTTATGCTTGTTTCATCCCAAAAGTTTAATTATTATTTTCATTTTTTTTAAAGGAATATTTGAATTCCGAGTCAAATATTGTAGAAAAAACAAATTTTTGAAAGCTACTATTTTAAGGTTTCAATAATTTGCCTTCTTTTATCAATACAAGTAGATGGTAAATAAAGAAAAGAAAAATTATTATAAATAGAAAAAAATATCAAATTATTTACAGATATATAAAAAATTTCACAATTTATCAGCGTAGTGATAGAATTCTATAGCTAATAGATAGGATAATTTTTCTATATTTGTAAATATTTTGACTTATTTTGTTTAATTTAAAAAGAACCCTAAAAAAATTAATATTTAAGCGTTGAAGTGGTGTTTATAACCCTAATTTCCAAAAACAAGAAACTAAGAAAGGATTAAAAACGAGATCTAATTATTTAAATTTTGTAAAATTAAACCTTCAACTTAGGTAGATGTTGAAGTTTAAATCTATGTTATATATATAGGGATATCGATGATCATTTATTTTTTTAATGAAAAAATAATTTTTATATTACTAGAAAAGTTACATGTGAGCTGCCATTCAAGGAAAGAATAATTATATTTCTCATGATTTTGTTACGTGTTCGAAAGTTTAATTATGGGATACGAGTGCGTTTCCATTTATATATTCCTTTTATTGGAAGTTCTCTCATTTTCATTTAAATATAATATATATTTCTCTCATCAATTATAAGTACAGGATTGCATAAGAATCGGGTTTAAAATATTTATAGAATAACATAATAAAAAAAATTACAAATATAATAAAATTAAAATTTTGATTTCAAAGTCTATCAATGATAGACCATTTTAATACGAGATCTATAGGATAGACTTGTATTGTGGATGTGTTTGGGGAATCATAATAGGATACACTTGTAATGTAATCCAAAATAAATGTTTTGGGCCCGATTTGTAATATAAAAGTCATTTCGTTCTTACAGTTTTCAACCAAATCCTATTTTCTGCTGTTTTCATGGTTTGTGATCTCATTTTTGTTTATTCCATAAATGTTTATGCATTCCAATACTCATCTAATTCTCAGTAATCCTATTACATTACAGCTCTCCAAACAACTCCTGATCAATGATAGACTATATCACTAATAAAAGTCTATCGGTGATAGAGTCTATTGTTGATAGATTTTGCTATATTTTTGCTATCACTAATAAAAACTATTTTTTTCGTTTACCATTTTAAAACATGAGTAGAAAATAGGTGAAGTTGATGGGTATAACTAATATTTATAAACTTTATTTTCAAACACCAAAAATAAAAACCTAAACCGTTATCCAATGTGAGCATGAAAGAGTGAAAAGAACTTAAATTTTTGTTCATTTAGACAATTTTTTTGATAAACTATTTAAATTACAAAAATATATATGTGTAGATTTGAAACTTGGATATCAATATCAACATCATCAATATTTAATCAGTCATCATTGGTCCACGTTAAACAATCTTATCCTTTATGATATATTAATGGTCCAATAGGAGTAAACTTTTAACATAACCAATGATTCAATTTATGTTCGATTTATATATTTCCTTAAATCAGATAAAACTCTAAATAGTTGACTTCCTTTTATGTTTTTAATAATATTCCTTTGGTTGTTAAGGCCAATCAAATCATCATAATAATGAAACACGTTTCGGTGAGCTAGTTATTATAATTTGAGTTATAATAATTGAAAGAAAAAATTTCAAATATTTTTACCCTAAAAAATTATAGATTATAAATAGTTGTAAAGAAAAATTTTAATATTTTTACCCTAAAAAATTATAGATTGTAAATAGTTTGTAAAAACAATTATTATATTCAAAGATTCAAATATAGAATGTTAATGAAATATCTTTAGCCATATCTGTTTGTTAAGTTTTTTTCTTTTGTTTCCTCTCAATTTTTGTTGTTATAAGTTTCGCTTTGTTTTTAAGAAACATTTTTTAACTTTATTTGTTTTTCAACTAAAAATACTATTTAGTTTATATATTTGGTCTAAATTTAACCTTCAAATTTTTAATAAATTTAAAAGTTAATCACTATTGCGAGTTTATGGCTATCTTTTTAAAAAATTAGAAAAAATATTAAATTACATCCTTAAATTTTGGGGTTATATCAATTTAAACAGTAAATTAATGATTTGTATCAATTTAAATCCTAAACTTTCGTGAGTGCATCAATTTACACCTTCCATAAACAATTGTGTGAGGCATAAAATTAAACTCTCAAACTTTCATAAGCAAATCAATTCAGATTCTCAATTAATTAAGATTTTCTTTGAAAATTGTTCATTCATTAATTCTAATAGTCAATTTTATTAATCTTACATTTGAATAAATCTACCCACATGTATGCATTGAATACAAGAATGAATTTGAAATGTAATCTTAATAACAAGTCTAAATCGATTTACTTAAAACAATTTAGAAGTTTAATTTAAACCAATTATATACTTTGTAAGATATTTCTCAAATTAATTATAAAAGAGGGTGTTAATTGATACATCTCAAAATTTAGAGCCATAAATGGAAAATATTTCTATCACGTTTTCTTACAAATCTTGAAATGAAAATTATTAATTATTATTATTATTTGAAAAGAATTAATTATTATTATTAGGGAAATTATTATAAGGGAGAAAATATCAAACTAATTATTATTATTATTATTATTATTATTATTATTATTTTTGGTGATTGTGAACATATTTTTAATTAAGGTAGCCAATTGTGTTTGTGTTAAGAATTTTTCAATGTCGTGTTTCACGTGATTTAGTTATAGATAAGACAATAGAGATCATGGAGATACACAAAGTAGCTACAAATATTTTAAACTATTATAAAATGAGGAAAGAGGGTTGATCATTGTGAAATAAAGAATTAGACTTTTCAAACTAATAATAAAAAAATATATATTATAAGTAAAAAACATGTGGATGTTGTTTATGTTGTGGCTGGCCTCATCCACCTCGGGAACTACAAATCATAAATATTATACACATTCCTAAGGTTTTGAGTTTGATTTCAATTTACATCTAAATTTCAAAATGTTATAAATTTTACTAAGAAATTGCTATTTCTAATTTAAAATATTTTCGCCTCTCAAAATAAATTTTTTTACTAGGTTTTTTTAACATCTTTCTTACTTCTTAAACCTTTCTTTGGAGGGTCCCACATAGTGATGTTACTAAAATACCCTCGTGAAAAGGGAAAAAAAAAAAAAAAAAAAAAAACTTGGGTTCTTTCCTCTTAGTCTTTTGAAATTTCCAATTTTTCTTATTTTTCCAACTTTTATTTGGGGTGTTTGATATATGATTTCTGGTAGGACCATAGGAAAAGAATTTGTTTGAAGAGGAGGGAGAATGCCAATTCTCAAGTGAATTTCAAATGGAAGGAACATTTATTGAAATTTACTTGGAAATCTTGTAACACTACAAGAATTTTGTCTTTGCGGATGCAAAAAAGCATTGGCAAATTTTCAGAAAAAGCATCGACAAAGCCGCTACCGATGTTTTATGCTGGGCAAACAATGTGGACAAAAGTCTGTAGCAAAGCTTCTGCTGATGCATTTAGACATTGCATCAGCATGAGTGAACACGTGGGCAAAAGAGACTTTTCGCCAACGCAACAACCTTCGTAACTAGAAATTACATTTCTGCCCACACATGATGCATTGGCAAAAAGTCTTTCTACCAACGTAACAACTTTTGTTGGCAAAAATCAATTTATGCCCACGCATGATCCATCGGTACAAATGAGGATCTACAGATGCAAAAGCCTTTGTAAATGGAAATTTCATTTTTGCCCACGCATGATATGTTGCAAATAGTGTTTTCTGTCGATGCACAAGTAAGCGTGCCCAGAATTTTCATTTTTGTCCACACACGAAACGTCGTCATAGCTCTATAACTGACAACATATATGACGCATGGCCATCATATATTTTTAGCAATGAAAAAAAGTGTCCATAGAAACTAATTTAATTTTTTTTCCCACAATTATTATTGTATACTTTGGGATCAATATTTTTTTGAAAAAATAATTTCAATTTCCTGTAACAAAACATACTAAACATTGTAACAACAAATTTAGAAAAGAAAATGTATTCAACCCTTAATTCTTTAATATCATCATATCATAAATTCTTTAGTGTTTGTTTATTTGTTTCCTAAGCTATTAATTTCCATTTTCACTCCACAAAATTAACAAAAAAAAAAAAATTAATTACACAACAAATGTTTTGTTAGGTCTTCACAAGTACGTTATTTTTTATATCTTCCTATATAGACCTAAAAAGATACATTAAAGTCCAATAAGCACAATGGTTGGATGTAATTTGTCGCCTAATTCCAGACCAAATAATTTTACCATTTCTTATCAAATCTTGTAGTAGTGAAAGTATAGGTTGAACTCAAGGAATTATAAGTTTCTCATATAAAATGTCAACAGTTGTATGTAACCAAAAGGGGGCTTTCGAAGTGAATTTTGTAATGCAAGAAAATTAAATTGCAGAAAAATAAACTACAAATTGAATTCAATAATTAAGAACCTAGCCTTGGCTTTTGAGCTATTCGCCAAATGTAACTTGATCATGGACTTATCAGATTAATTCTTATTTGTTTCAACTTTAGTGTTTCTAGGTGAGCGTTTGAATGATCAAATTAGTCAAACCAACTAGATGAAACACATTCTAATTAAGATTAAGGAAATCACTAAGCCGAACATTCAATTAGAAACGCTGAATTAAGCATTCAAATTAATTCATCCCTAGGTTGATAGACCAATGTTCTTCGTTATCTACAACTAATTACAAGCCTAACTAACCTATTGCTACTTATAGATTAAGTTGCAATTATATGTCACACAATGCAATTAATCCTTAGTAAACAATTACACAATTTCAATCAAGTTTGTCAGACAATCGTGAAATATATATAACCAATAAACACATAAAAACAAAGTGAAATCTAAAAACGATAATAAGAATTATAATAGTCGATCTTAAAATCTCACAAATATCCAATTAGAAGGGAAAATCACTCTAAGTCTAAGCTAGAATGAGTACTTTAGCCAATGATGGACATGATAAACATCAAGGTGCTGTTGGGATACATTAAAGATTGAAAAATAGAAGAAAAATAGAGAGAATTGATGTAGAAATTGACTGGTGGCAGATTGTTCAAACTCTAGTTTGGAGCACCTAGGCAGTACCTAGATTGTTGCTCTCGGGTCCCAGTCACCTAGCGTAGCGCCTGGGTGGAGCCGAGGTGCTAGGATGCCTTGCCAAAGTCTCCTTTTTACTTTCCCATTCTACTAAATGCCCCGTTTTGACCCGTTTTAGCTCCATTTAAGCCCTAACACCCGGTTCTACCTCTTAGGTGCTTAATATCTGCAAAATAATGAAATAAACACATAACCAAAGAACAACTTCGAATTAAGTGAAGCTAGATAGCATATTTTTTGTGCTATCACACAACATGCTCGATCTTACTTGTTTGAAATGAATAATATATCAAAATTAATAAATCAAATTCATTTGCATGACTTTCAAGTCCCATATGCCATATACCCACCCGCAACCTATAAAACAAATTCTCCAAAATGTGCATATTAAAGTGCACGTCCTCCAAGAAAACAAATAAAGATTTCAAAAACTTTTCAAAAAGTGGGAAGCGTACTTTAAAACCTAAAATGAACCTAATTGAATGAATTCCAAACCCAGTATGCACTAAACCAATCCAAAACCTATAAAATTATCCTAAATGTGCATGTTAAACTGCAAATCCTCAAAAATAACAAGGTGCAAACATGGTAGTCTCTCTACCTGGCCTCAAAATAATCAGAATAGTTCATAAGAGTCACTTTGATTATCAAAGCAAACTACAAAGTTTCCAAAAAGTGTATAAGTCACCCTTTAATTCTCAAAACAACCAAAAATACCTAAGTGACATTTTGGCTTTAAAAACCAACCTAAACAGTTTCCAAAAAGTGTGTAAGTGACATTTTGACTCTCAAAACAACCTACAAATGTTTAAGTACCACTTTCACCATAAAAACAAACCTAAAAACTACCTAAAAAGTGCCTAAGAGATACTTAATGCTCAAACCAACAGAAAAAGTACCTAAGAAGTCTCCAAGTGACAATTTAACTCCCAAAACAACCTAAATAGTTCATATGAGACATTATGATTATCAAAACCAACTACAAAATACCAAAAACTTAAGTGTCACATTCACTCCCAAAACCAATCTAAAGTGTTATCTAAAATGTGTCTAAGTGATCATTTTATTCTCAAAACAACCTAAAAATGCTCAAGTGTCATTTTCAATCTCCAACCAAACCTAAAAATGCTCTAAGTGACACTTTCACTCTCATAAAGCAACAAAAACATTTCCTAAAAATGTCTTTAAGAGACAATTTGACTTCCAAAACAACTAACATAGTTCATAAGACCCACTTTAATTATCAAAATTAAACCAAAGAGAAAGTTTCTAAAAAGTGTCTAAGTGAGACTTTAACTCTCAAAACAATTTAAAAATGCATAACTTTCAATCTCAAAACAACATAATAACTTCCTAAAAAAGATTTGTCCCCAAATCAAAACATAGGCAAAAACAAATTTTCAACAAGAAACTCTTCATAAACACAAGTGTCGAAGGATTTACCGAAAATTATATCAGCAACAACAATAGTAGAAAAACTATTACGTCAGTGGAGGGTGTGATAGTAAAGGTGTAAAGATTGAGAGAAACTATTGAGAGGGATGTTGAAAGAGAGATGAGAATAAAGTTGGATTGAAAGCATTTTGGGGTTTCCATGAAATGTACATGGAGACTTATATATAGTTTCTTTAAGTTTAATTTCATTTTAGTTCTTATACTTTAAAATATATAAATTTAGTTTCCTATATTTTTAATAAATCTAATAATAGTTATTCTTGATAATTAGATATTCAGTGAGAATCTGCAAAAGAAAGAACGTAACACTTTTAGTGATAGTTTATAAAGGGTAATTTAATTGCCATTTGGCAATTCAACTACTAGTATATGGACAACATAAGTCCGAGTTTATCATCTTACCGTCATTAGGATATGGACAACAACTACTAGTACCTCATCTTCCAAATTACTACCATTAACCTTACAAAAGTAAATGTAACTAATGACTCAACATATCTTCCCATCAACAATACATGAGCTTTTATCATTGATGGAAAGATAGATATCGTTAGAGGAAAGCTCTGCAATTTAAAGATATAGAACATGTATCAACATTGAAGCAACATCATATAGGTTTGAAGTGAGCTTCATTTTATTGATATGAAGTAGGGCATGTTCAAACAATATTGAATTTATACAATTGAACAAGTTCTAGTGTTTGAGGAACCTCTTAAACCAATGAGCTGAGCTTTTAGGGTATCTTTTCAATCCATCTCTATAATCAACAAAGTTGATGCCAAATCTTACTGTATAGCCATTTGACCATTCAAAGTTGTCCAACAACGGCCATGCAAAATACTCTTTCACTCTTACACCATTTCTTTAAGAATTTACAAACATATATTCAATTGTTAATTAAATAGAAAGTAAAGAAGAAGAAAGAGAGTTATATTGAAATGCTTACTCAATTGCTTCTTGTGGGAAAGAGAGATGAGGTTTATAGTAAACAATTCTGAAGTTGTCCACAAGCGCTTCCTTTGAAGGGAGAGTGGCATTGTTAAACTCATCAACTCCCTCAATAGAAACTAGAAACATATAAGACACATCTGTAAAATTACCAATCAATCTAAAAGTTTAAGTTGATAGGTTATAATAAATTTAATTATATCAATACATCAATACTTTCCCTCATTTATGAGCATGAAAATTTATAGTGTGTCCAACAAATCGAAATCAATCTTAATTTGGAGTGGAAATGACATCCCAAAATTTTCTACCCTGATAACATGTTAAGCATCCATCAACCAAAAAGTTTAAGCTTAAGAGTTAGGATAAGATTAAAGCTAAATTACACATTTGGTCCCTATGGTTTGAAAAAGGTTTTAAAATAGTGCCTATGGTTTATAATTAGAATTTAGTACTCCATATCTATAGTTTGAATAAACTTCATAAATAGCCACTAAGGTAGGGACTAATTTCTTTTTTAACAAGATACCAAAGAAGGTGGGATCCGTAGGTGCACCAGGATGTCTCAACTAGGTTAACACATTTTTAGCACTCTTATCATACTTCTAGACCAAAAGTGAGTAGTATTCATCCAAAATGGAAAATGTCAAAATATACAAAGAGAGCAAGAGAGAAGCTCAATACAAAAGGGAAAAGAAATGGGCTAAACAAAAGCCCTCTAGTTGAGTTCGATAGTAGAGATATCATAATTATAAAATAAGGCAGATTTTGTGCTCCAAAAGGCCACAAGAGATAATATCTTCTCAAATAAGACTACAATGTTTATCAATGTGGTGAAAAGTTCTTCTATTTCGCTCGAGCCAAATGGTCGATAGGGTCACTAGTTCTAGATTTTGAATTTGTTTTCAACTGAATGAGATAATTAACGAGGGACTGCAGAGATTGAAATTGAGGTAAATTATCTTCTTCACCGAGTTGATTCCATAAGGAATAGGCATATTCACAATTGATAAAAGATGCTCCACTAACTCATAACTTTTTCTGCAGAGAACGCACCAAAATTTGGATTAAACGGCATAGATGGGTACCTGGTTTGACATTTCTCCAAGGTATTCAGACCTTTGTGCATAACAATCCATATAAGATGTTCCAGGTAGACATAAGCGGATCCCAAGCTTCCCGAACAAACAACATGGGCCTATCTGTGAGCCTTATTTTGAGGGCTCCCATTAGGCGTCCAGCAATGGAACCAGAATAAAGCCCACCTCACCACTGTTGATCTTCCAAAATAGATTGTCGAGCATTTGACCTTGAAGCTTACCAATATGGAACCATGGCGACTTTGAGCTAGTGTATTTACAGGTGTTTGGAATAGTGTCAGGCTGTGATGGCCTGTATTTAGCATCGCTAAAGACTCTCCACAAGCTATCTTTTTCCGTAAAATAACGTCAAATCCACTTACTGAGCAATGTAGTGTTAGATATTTTGATTTTATCAATACCAAGCCCACCTTTTTCCTTCAACAGAGTGACGATATCCCATCGTTTAAGCTGAGGATCCCCTTTTTTTTTTTTTAGCGCCCTCTCATAAGAAATCTCTCATAATTTTGTCTGTCACGTTACAGAATGAGGTAGGAGTCGTGAAAGTGAATAAATAATAAGTGGGAAGATTGCTAAGAACAGGTTGTAGCAAAATGGCATTCCTAAGTAAGTGATATAAGAGTACTTCCAGGATTAGTAATTTTTTTGAAATTTTTTCAACCATAGGAGCCAAGAATAAAGGGTATTTTGGATTACCTCTCAATGGCATTCCTAAGTAAGTGATGGGGAGTTGTATGTTCGGACAACCCCAAACAGCTTCAACTTAAGCTAAAGCATTGATGTTCACATTAATGCCCGAAATGGATGACTTCTGAAGGTTTATTTTCAGACCTAAAACCAACTCAAAAACATTCAATACCTGCTTAAGATTTCTCAGCTTTCTAATATCAACCTCAGAGAAAAACAGGATGTCATCAGCCAAAAGAAGCTGGTTAACTTTCAGTTGTACGACACTAAAACAGTTAGCAGCCCGACAATTATTGCTCTATACTTCAAAAAGGGAAGTAACACTAAATCCAACAAACATCATCAGTTTCACTCCAAAACAAGATAAATCATTGACCAAACATTGTAACCCTTCGGTCTTTTCATAAGAAATTTGTCATATATGTTTGTACGTCAATCACAATTTTTTTTTATACTTTCACAAATTCTCACTCACCATAACCAGCCTCCATTTCGAGCTCTTCTGAGAGAAGGATTCTGAGAATTTTCAAAGTCGTCTCCCAATGAGTGAGAACCTTCATCCTATGAAGTTTATGTATCAGATAGCAACCATCTCAAGCCTCCATGAAGCAAGACGTTGCCAGTGGCAGCTTGACATCTTCTATTTATGTTTTATCTCCATTTCCCTCCTTCTTACTTATGTTTTGTTAACGACATTCGAGAGAATAATTTATTTTCTTAATATGAGTTTGATTGACGATTACCTTCCATCTATTTCCATATTGAATACCTTACACCATGTTGTTTGAATGCTAAATGAGTTAGATGTTCGAAGTTAGTTTTTCTTAAGCAATATTAAGTATGTTACATCTTGATTAATGCATATCATTAGCTTGCATAGCTTTGTCTGACAAACAAATGTAGTAAGCACGACTATCTAGCTTGAGAGAGTAGATGGTTAATCTTTAACATTTATCAGGACTAAATAAAGTGCAGAGATGTAGTTTATCTTTTGCCAACGCAAACTTACCATGCGTGTTAAAGATAAGATTAATGTGGCATCAAAACATCAAGAGGTGGATTCACAAACTCAGTTTGTAGGTATGTAATTATACTTAGATATGCTTAAGTAACAACTAGCTCCTGCGTTAACTCTACTTTTATCGCATAGTTACATTCATTCTCAACTCATGCTATCTGACACTAAATGACATTTGACTAACCTTCGCCGCGTCCACCTCATTGTTAGTTGTAGGAAATTGTATTCATTCTTTATGTATAGTTTTAGATACATACAACTCATGCACATATTACATGTATAGTTCACCGCATAGTCATGCATCTATTCTCAACGCCTAATTATTACAAATCTCTGCGTTCAACCCTAGACTCACCAGGAAACCTATAAGAGCTAATACTTGAGCTTTTTATAGGAAAACTTGCTTAATCATGATCATACTTGAGTAATTCTCGACGCATCTTTGTACGGAAATTATAATATTTTTGTACAACAAGCTATGAAACTCAAATCAAATCGAAAATAGAAATCCAACAACAGGATACAACCAAATATTACTCATTTATTATTTCTTCTTACTTAAATACAACATTGAGAAGTGAAAGATTAAACCTTTGACCAACCTCTTGATTAACAACATATATATGTCTTAACCAATTGAATTATATTTAGATTAGCCATGTCGTTTGGTTTTATCAAACTCTCAATCCAGATTTATAAACTCATGTGACCACCATTTCTATAAATAAACACTCATGTTGTTGAATGAATTTATGTTCAATTCTCGTTCGTGGACATATGTAGAAATCTTTTAACTCTACCTTCATTTAGCTCTCATACATATGAGTGTAATAGAAAGTGATTCAAATATTTAACTACTACCATAATTACAATAGAAAAAATGTAACAATCCCAAATCTATTAAATAAATTTAAGTTATCATGTATGAAAAGGAAAATATGATTGTTTATTCATGCATTTATTTAAGCTAAGATGGAAATTTCAAAATTTGAGTTTAAGGAAATTTTTGGGATTTAGAAAAGGATAATTTTATCTTGGGGCAAGTAAAATAAGGTGGTTAATTTTTAGCAAGATTGAATAATTGAAATAAATCTTAGTTGTAGAAGATTTTATTGGATTTTATTTAAATTTTATTTTATTTGGTTGGAAAAGAAAAGGGGAAAAGTGGAAGGAATAAGGAGTTAGGGTTTTGTTCTATTTAAACCCTCGTTATGTGTGCCAAAAAAAAAAAAAAAAGGAAAAGAATTTCCCTTCTCTCTCGCGCCGCCCCCCTCCCTCTCGGTTCTTCTTCTTCTTCTTCTTCTTCTTCTTCTTCTTCCTCGCAACAGCGCCACCGCCAGCCGTCTTTTCTTCCTCTTCTCTTCCTCTTCACGGCTGCCGGCTCTCCATCGGTTTTCTCTCTCTCTCGCGTCCGCAGCAGCGCGGCTGCCGGCTCTCCGTCGGTTTTCTCTCTCTCGCGTCCGCAGCAGCGCCGCCGCCGCTGACCGTCGGTTTTCTCTCTCCCTCGAGTCCGCAGCAGCGCCGCCGCCGCTGGTTCTCTCTCTCTCGCGCCGCCGGTCCTCCTCCGCAGTCGTTTCAGTCAAACGCTCGCCTGACTGCTCGTCACCGAACCGGTAACGTTTGGGTGAGTAACTTGGACCCAAGGTTAATTTGTGGCATAATTTGGTAAACTATTGGTGATATGGACTTATGTGGTTAAAATTCTCTTAGGTGACCGGAAGTTGCGTTGGGTAAAAAGGATTGGAGGCAACTGCGAGTTAAGCCACGCTTGGGTAAGGATAGTTTTAAATTTATTTTGAATTAAACGGTGGTGGGACTGGACTTATGGACTGACTTAAGTTGGGAAATTTTATTCGCAATTGTCCAGGAATTTTACAAGTTCTGCCGCGTGGTTAATTTATCGGATCAATCCTCAAGTAAGTGGTCTTACTACCTACCTGAACCGCCTTCCCACCATATGTTTAGTTGCCATGATGAGTAGAATTTCTAAGCCCTATGTGTATAGCATCTTTGCATGAGTAAAATTTCTGAGCCCCATGTGACATAGTATGCGTGTATGAAATTCCCATGTTTAAAGGATGTATGTGAATGATGATGCATATGCTTATAACACGAGATGTTTATAGACAGTACTGTTTAGATATGAATTTATGGAATGAGAGAAGTGAGATTTTAATTGACCTATAGGGTGGGGATGGGTAGTGGTAACTCCCCTACGTCGGTTGGATGTTCACCATAGGTTGTGTTCCTTCGGGTTCACCAGGTATTGTGGTCCTTCGGGGTCACCAGATATTGTGGTCCTTCGGGGTCACCAGATGTTGTGTTCCTTCGGGTTCACCAGATATTGTGGTCCTTCGGGGTCACCAGAGGTTGTGTTCCTTCGGGTTCACCAGAGGTTTGTGGTCTTTCGGGATCACCAGAGGTTTGTGTTCCTTCGGGATCACCAGAGGTAAGAGTTCCTTCGGGGCTCCAGAGGTTAGTGAGCATCCAAAACCAACTGTAGGGTGAGTATAACCAGTTCCCTATAAAAGTATGTTAGATGTGCATGTCTTATTGTTGTTGCACTTAAAGGACTTGAGTGCTTAGTTCGGCTCCGGTAGTGGGGTCACTTACTGAGTAATAAAATTACTCATTCTTTCATTCTATTTTTTTCAGGTAAGGGAAAGAACGTGCTGGCGAATGACAAGAGGATTCCTTGATGACGTCACGGGACCCGGTGTAGCTTCCGCATAGCACTGCATGTTTTTTTTTTTTTATAAGTTTTGTCCGGTTGTCAAATTTTGTTTTGAGGCTTGCCCTTTTATTTTGTATTTGGATTCCTGTCCGTGAAATATTATTGATTTTATCAGGGGTACCCCGAACCAAAAAAAAATTTTATATGGTTATTCATTGTTTTCTTTGGTTAAATAAACAGAAATTTCCATGAGTAGCATTGTTTCTTTCTTACTACTCAGCATCGTGTCTTTTCTCGAAATTTGCATGCATTGAGTATTGGTCTGATTAGGGTGTATTAGTCGGGTCGTTACAAAAAAGAAAGAAAAAAAACCTATATGGAGAAAGATGACCAAGTCTAAGTTCATGTGAGTGATTACAAAATGTTTAAAATCAATTAGAAACATACCAATTTAATCACTCAAAATCAATTCAAAGTTTAATGTTACATTCTCTTATTCACATTTTTCGTACTAAATTGATCTTGAACAATTTAAAGTATGTTTTTGAGTGATATTGAAAATGACAAAAGTGGTTTTAATAATTTTTTAATCACTTCCAAATATGTCATTACTTAATACAAGATCACAAGATACATAACTTGATATCTATCTTTGTAAAGTTTGACTGTAGCAACATGAGCAAGAATTTGATTGTGAGCAGCAAGATATGGCTCAATGGCAGCGTTGTCACCACTACAATTGAGGTTTTGCCATGAGGAGCATCTATTTGGAGCAGAGGTGCCTTGTATAAAGCTAGCCTTCCGTGCTATACGACTATGGCTCATTGAATGTGATACAATGCTTCACTCTCTCTCCAAATTCTTGAAAGTTATTCCTTTTGCCTTCAACAAAATTTCCGCTCAATGTTTCTTTTTCTCTAGCTATACTTTTTGTTTTCACTATATAAAAAAATATATTCTTTTCTACATTAATTTAACGTCTAAAATTTTAAATTTATTGGAGATTAAAAGGTGAAACTTCATAGTGTATAGGTTGAAAGGAAATTAAGTTTGTGGCTTTGTGATTGGTCCTAAAAAGTTTTTCAAGTACAAGTTTTGATAAACATAAAACCATTAGTATATGAACAAAAACCGTTAAGTAGCTCACATTTCAAATTACTACCATTAACCTTATGTACTTGGTGCCTCGACACTAAACAAAAACAAGAATTCTGGTATATCTTTATTATTTCAAAACACATTTCTGTTACTTACAAAATGTGAGGAATCTCTCTCAGATATACATACATATACATAGGTTGCTGTTAAAACTAAGGAAAGAATAACCAACAAGGAAAGTTAATCACACCCCATCAATCAATTTAATTGGGTTGCTTAATAAGGAAAGGTCTGATTCAATAGTCACATATAGACAGCCTATAAATGGTAGCAGCTATTTAATGAGATCAAATTTGCAGCATTAACTAATGGTCATTGATTAGGATGATATCATGGTAGATTGAATGGATTATTATGTGAAAATAATATCCATTGTGGCTGAACTAAGGAGAAAAAACTTCACAACTTTCCAAAGTGAATTGATTTGATATGGGTATTTCGCACATTCTCCTTTGATATTAGCAGCTAATTGATGATAATAGTAGCCTGCCCTTTTTTGTTGGATGGATCCACTTGTTGGTTGCATTCAAGTGTTTTTTCTTGGCTTTTATCAGACACATATTTCCATCACCAACACATGAGCTAATTTTGAGAGATTGTTTTTTTTTTAGCAAAGATATATACTTCATTGATGAAAAGATAGATATCACTATAAGAAAGCACCCCAATCTAAAGCTAGAGAACAAGTATCAACATTGAAAAAGTGTCATAGAACTTTTGAGAGCTTCATTTTATAAAATATGAAGTAGTGCATGTTCAAACATTATTGGATTCATACAATTGAAAATTGGACAAAATTTGAAGGGTTTGGACATCACACATGTGAATTAGAAACCTCTCTCATTCTTTAGCCTTTAGTCCATATTGAACAAATTCTAGTGTTTGAGGAACCTCTTAAACCAATGAGCTGAGCTTTTAGGGTATCTTTTCAATCCATCTCTATAATCAACAAAGTTGATGCCAAATCTTACTGTATAGCCACTTGACCATTCAAAGTTATCCAACAATGACCATGCAAAATACCCTTTCACTCTTACACCATCCCTTTAAGAATTTACAAACACAAATTCAATTGTTAGAGAGAAAGTAAAGAAAGTGGGAAAAAAAGAAGAAGAAGAAAGAGAGTTGTATTGAAAGGCTTACTCAATTGCTTTTCGTAGGAAAGAGAGATGAGCTTTATAGTAATCAATTCTGAAGTTGTCCATAAGTGCTTCCTTTAAAGAGAGGGTGGCATTGTCAAACTCATCAACTCCTTCCATAGAAACCAAAAGTATTTTTTAGGTTATGATAAATCACCAATCAATCCAAAAACTAAAGTTGATAAGTTATGATAAATTTAATTATATCAATACAGCAACACTTTTCCTCACTTGTGAACCGAATATTTGCAGAATGCAAGTTCTCATTCACACTTCTAAGAGAAAAAATAAATGACCATTTAAAAAGATACGGTAATGCTGAAGTAAACAAAATCATATTATTATATGAACTTGTAAGTAACATACCATTCTCTGTAATATAGATGAGGGGATTATTGTACTTCGCTTTGATGTACAAAAGTACATCGCGAATGCCTCTAGGGTAAACTGCAAGCCATGGGGAGGCTGCCTTCGGACCGATGGGAACACCGTTATGCTCGGTCGAGAGACTAGCACGGGCGTCGGAGAAGTAGGTGATGCGGTTAGCGTTCGGAGGTGGCATGTATGATGCATAATTGGCAGTGTAATAGTTGGATCCAAGAAAATCAAAGGACCCTTTCACCAACTCAGATTGCTGTTTTGTGAAGGTTGGTAGTCTCTTTCCAACAAGGGATTTCATGCTCTTTGGATAATCTCCAAATGTTAATGGATCCATGAACCTGCATTTTTTGACCGAATTTTCTTAGATGATCTCTTTCTCTCTCAGTATATATGTGACAACTCCAAATCATTGAGGTAAATTCTCCTAGTAAATTAATTTAAGTCATTATGCATAAAAAGGAAACTATATTTATGTATATGTATTTATGTAATTATTTAAGTTAAGGAGTAAAGTTTCAAAATTAGCATTTATGGTGGTTGGAGAGTCTTAGGTGGAGTTATTGAAATTGTTGGGATTTGGTAAAGGATAATTTTATTTTGGGGCAAATAAAATAAAATAAATAAATTTGGTGGGATTGGAGTTGAATAAAGTAGATTTTATTTTATTTGGTTGAAGAAACAAAAGGGGAAAAATTGGAATTAATGGTTTAAGGAGGGAGAGGAATTAGGGTTTAGTTTAAACCCACCCTCATCGGTTTGCGTGCAGTCAAAAAAAAAAAAGGAAAAGGAAAAGCCATCCCTCTCTCTCTCCGCCGCCTCTCTCTCCTCCTTTCCTCCCCGTTTACCGTTGCCGCCGCTTCCTTCCAGTCTCCCTCTGCCCCCGCCACCTCTCTCTCTCCACTGCCGGTCGTTTCTGGAAGTTTCACGTCGGGGTATCGCTGTCTCACGCCAGAGTAACGCTGTCGGCCTCTCGACTCTCGCTGCCTCTCGCTCTCCCGCACTCACGTTTTTTTTCCGCTCTCCCTCGGCCAGGCTCGCTCTCACACTATGGGGCTCTCGCTGTCTCGTTGCCTCTCGCTCTCTCGCTCTCTCGCTCTCCCGCTCGACTCACGCTCTCCCTCGCCCGATACCGCCGCAAGCTCTCGGACTCTCGCTGACTCTCGGGCTCTCGCTCGACTCTCGCTCTCGCTCAGAATTTAGTTCTCGGTAGTGATTACCTGCTCGCCTGACCAGATCAATACCCCCCTAAGTGAGTATCTCAAACCCGAGTGGGTTGGTTGCATATTTTGGTAAATATTTGGGGAATACGAATTAATTGGTACATCTATAGGTGGTCAACGATTGTTTTAGTCCGTAGGATCGGAGGAAGCTACGAGTTTGGTCACGTTCGGGTAAGGACTCTCTCAAACAAATTTTTGAGGTTGCTTATGATAAACTAGACTTGTGGACTAACTTAAATTAGGGAAATTTTATTCCCAATTTATGCAGCAGTTTTGCAAGAGTTGCAGTGTGGTTAATTTTATGGATCGATCCTCAAGTAAGTGATCTTACTACCTGAACCGCTTTCGGACCATATGTTTAGTTGCCATGATGAAGTAGATTTCTAAAGCCCCTTATGATATAGCATGCTTGTATGAAATTCCCATGTCTAAAAGTTGTATATGCCTGATAATGCATAAGCCTATGCCATGATATGTTTATGAATAGTATTATTCATGTATGAATCCATGGAATGGAATGAGTATGAACTTGATTGTTTATGTATAATGAGTAGAGGTGACTCCCCTACATTGGTTGGGTGTCCACAGGAGGTTGTGTTCCTTCGGGATCATTAGAGAATGTGTTCCTTCGGGTTCACTAGAGGTTGTGTTCCTTCGGGTGCACTAGAGGTTGTGTTCCTTCGGGTTCACCAGAGGTTGTGCTCCTTCGAGTACATTAGAGATTTGTGTTCCTTCGGGATCACTAGAGGTAAGAGTTTCCTTCGGGGCTCTAGAGGTTTGTGGGCATCCATAACCAACTGTAGGGCGAGTATAACCATTTCCCTATAAAAGTATGTTAGATATGTATATCTTATGTTTGACGCACTTAAAGGACTTAGGTGCCTAGCCCAACTCCGGTAGTTGGGTCACTTACTGAGTAATATAATTACTCATCCTTTCATCTTATATGTTTTTCAGGTAAAGGAAAGAATGTGCTGGCGAATGACAAGAAGAATCCTTGATGGCATCACGGGACCCGTAGTAGCTTCCACTTAGTATTGCATGTTTTACTGAATTTTGTCCAACTGTCAAAACTTTGTTTTGAGACTCGTCCTTTTATTTGATATGTGGGTTCTTGTTCATGAATTTTTATTGATTTTATTAGGGGTACCCTGAACCAGAATTTACTTTTATATGTTTTGCATTGTTTTCTTGAATTAATATAAGTATAAATTTTCCATGAAAAGCATTGTTTCTTCTTTACTAGTCAGCATAATGTCGTTCTTTTAATTTTTGCATGCATTGAGTAATGGTCCGATTAGGTTGTATAAGTCGGGTCGTTACAATATATACGTTAACTTAATAATGGTATTTTCTTCTCTTGAGTTTGTAGTTTAGTTGGATTGGATGGATTTTAAAGCAATAGGGTTTTGTTGAGTTGTTTTTGACAAAAGTGTATGAAAAGCTTTGATTTCTTGGAAGGAAAAAGCAAAGAACAAAAACATTATATCAACGGTTACCATTGTAGATTTTGGTTTTTTCAACTTTGCTAACATGCCAAAAGTTTTTGTAAATGAGATAAAAGAGCAAAAAATTTATATTAGAAAACAATTTTTTTTAAAAATGTTCTTAAGAAACAGTTTCATTTGATAAGATCTCATTACCAAAATTGGGAATGATTTTGTTTTAGTTTTATATTTTTGAAATTTATGCTTGTTTCTATCTTATTTTTTAATTATGGACGTTTTCACTTTTGTTAAGGAGACATTTGAATTTCTAATCAAATTCTTAAAACAAAAATAATTTCTTAAAAACTACTATTTTTAATTTTCAAATTTTGACTTAATTTGTAGGGCTCTTTTCAAATATAGCAAAAAGAACCAAAATTTTTGCAGATATAGCAAAATTTCACTGTCTATCTACGATAGACCGCAATAGATCGCGATAGACTACTATCAGTGACTATTGTGACACAGATAATAGCCTATCACGATAGATAGTGTATTTTGCTATTAATTATAAATATTTTCAACAATTTTGTCATTTAAAATAATTTTTGTAATTTTTAAAAACATTAACAAGAAAGTAGAAAATAAAAACATAAAGTAAATGTTTATTAACTTAATTTTTAAAAAAAATAAATAAATAATAAACGGTTTATCAAACTCAACCTTAGTTTTAAACTTTTAATTTTTAAAGAGTGTCTACTTGTTTTGCACAATCAATCAAGTAAGAAAAATAAAATTAAAATAACAGGTCTTAAACTCATTAATACATAGTATAAAAAAAAATAAAATAATATAAACATCAACGAAAAGAAAGCAATATTCTTAATGCCTATAATAATTAACTCCATCCAAATTATAGGATTGGCTAACCTAAATACTTGGAGTAGTTAAGGAGCACTGTCCCTTTCTTTTCAAGTCATAAATTTAAAGTTAAAATATCAGATTACTTCCTATACTTTGAAATTTGATTAATTTCAGTCTTTATATTTTTAAATATTCAATTTTAATTTATATACTTTCAATAAATCTTAAATTTAGTTCCTCAAAATTAATTTTAATTAAAATTAATTAAATAATCATAATTATTCTCATGTAAAGAGACACAATATGGGAATATTTTGTTCAAATATGAAAATGCTAATAAAATATTTAAGTAATGAGAAAATCCAATAAATTAGTAGTAGTGACTAAATTTAAAACTTATTAAAATTACATGGACTAAAATTGAATATTTAAAAATATAAAAATTAAAATTGTACAAATTTTAAAATAAAAACATCGAAATAATATTTTAACCTAAATTTAAATTATCAGGTATGACGTTGATGACTTAAACAAAAAGAGAAAAGAAGGAAAAAAAAAAAAAAAGTCAAAGTATGGGAATGAAAAAGATCACTTTCCTCCTAATTTCCTTTATTAATTGTAATAATAATTTCTTTTCTCTTCTTTTTATGAGTAAGTGTTGAGAAACTTAATCATCAAGAGCCAATAGTGGAAGGACAATCAAATCCAACTAAAAAGAAGTGAAAGTTTATTCAAAACAAAATGATTATATTTCCATATATGGGTGGCCATTGATGTCATCCCATATGCCAACCCAAATTATGGCAAACAATCATGTCATTTTCTAATATCATAAATTACACTTTGCTTTTTTAAATGTTTATTTAGATTAAAATATCATTTTAAAGTTGGTTGAATTTTAGTCAATGGTAATTTAAATTTCTAATTTTATTTCTTGCACTTTTCAAAAATTTTAAAATTTAGTCTCTACTATTTACTTATTTATACTTTTTTAAAATTTTTATTTTTATTTATTATTAGTTTCACTCTAAATTTTGAAAACACATTCACATTCTATTTTTTGGCATGAAAATTATTATTATTATTATTTATCCAATTTCGATAAAAGTTAATTTTGATAGACTAAATTAAGAATTTATTAAATGTATAAAGACTAAAATTGGACATGTAAAAATACAAAGACTAAAATTAAACAAAGTATCGTGACCAAAATAGTATCATAACTTATTTATTTATTAAACTTATAGCTTAAATGGAAAAAAAGAGACAAATACGTAGGTTAAGTTTCAATTAAAATCACTTTTCTAACTAAGATATTGAAATAAAAAGTTTAAAATAAAATTTAAATAAAAGTAAAAAAGAAAAAAAAAACATACATAGATGTTAAGTTCCTATTAAAATCATTTTTAAGGACTCTTTTCAAATATAGCAAAAGTAACCAAAATATTTATAAATATAGCAAAATTTATTTGTCTATCTGCAATAGATCGCAATAAGTCTTAATAAACTATTATATGTGTCAAGATAGACACAGATAGATAGTAGTCTATCGCGATCTATCGGAGATAACCTATGTATTTTGTTATTAGTTATAAATATTTCAACAATTTTACCATTTAAGATAATTTTTCTTTTTTTTTTTTTTAAAGTAAGATTTTGAAATATAAAGTTTAGAAGAAAAAAAAATAAAAATAAAATAAATAAAAACTTACCAACCAAACATGAAATCAAGAGCTCTATAGGCAGCATTGCGCTCTCTTCTTACATTGGAAACCGGAACAAACCAATGAGACGCTAGTGTTATTCCTATTATACCCTTTTGTGATTTCTGCAAACAAATTCAAAGATCATCTCAATAATTTCACAATTACATAATTTTAAATATATATATAATATGATTAAATATTATAATAATAATAATAATAATAATAATAATTCTTCCAACCAAAACTCTCCATTAAATATAACAAATAATAGAAGGATTGAAGAAGAAGGAACTAATTGACTCCAACACTCTCAATTTCTAATTTAAGTTCATAAGATCTTTGATCCCTAACTTCCATTTATTTATTTATTTATTTATTTATTTATTTATTTATTATTATTATTATTCTTATTATTTCTCGAAGAGATTTGCTCTTCTAACATTTATTAGTCCTACAATTATTAATCGATACTTTACGAGGGAGTAACATTATTTCTCAATCAACGTAATCAATTAATGGTAATATAAAATGTGACACACATTTAAATATGTTTCAAAAATTATTTAGCAATAACATTGTGAATTATAAATAATAAAAAGAATATATTAAGATTGCAACAATATTGATTACTGTGTAGTAAATATGACTTAAATCCAACAAAGATTACGAATTTCACTCCAAGACAAGATTAAATTTGATCAAACTTGTAATCCCTTCTTTCTTTAACCAATGTAATATTTATTATGATAAATATTTGTGTGCATCTCAACTACACCTATCTTTATGCAGTTCACTCAATAGTTCAATCACAATTTGTTATGTGACAAACATTTTTTTCTTATATTTTTAAGTATTTTTTAGTTTCTTTTTTGTATGTGATTAGAGGGAATTCCAAAAGATGAGTGGTGATTTATTATTCCTTTTTAGTGAACACAATATCTAGATACCAGAGCTCTTAGTTTGAATCTCGAGATTCAAACCTCTCTTTTACATCTTAATCGTATATATATGTCTTAATTAGTTGAATTATACTACACTAACTTTCTTGTTTGGTTTTATCAAATCTTCAAATTATATTTATTAACTCATGAGACTACCATATCAATAAATAAACTTTGATGTTGAATAAATTTCTGTTGAATTCTCATTCATGGACATATCTTGAATTAAAATCTTTAACTTTACCTTTTTAGTACTTCTAAATAAGAATAATAAAAAGTTTTTCATCGTAAATTACTACCATAATTAAATGAAAAAAAAAAAAAACTACATGGAGAAAGATGAGCATGTTTTAGAAATTAATTCTGTCATGTTTAAAATCTCTTTGAAATACAAACCACTTCAAATCAATTTAATGCTTTATTTTACACTTTTAGTTGCATTTAATTTCGTATTATAAAAAGAATTTCGAGTATTTTTGAAAATTAAAAAATTGATTTTAACAATGTTAGAATTACTCCCAAACAATCCATTAGCTAATTAATATAAAAGGGAAAGACAGCAAGATAAATAACCTGATATTTATCTCTATAAAGTTTGACTGCAGCGGCATGAGCAAGAATTTGATAGTGAGTAGCAAGATATGGTTCAGTGGCAGCGTTGCCACCACTACAATTGAGGTTCTGCCATGAGGAGCATCTATTTGGAGCAAAGGTGCCTTGTGCATAGCCTCCCATGCTATATGTCCATGGCTCGTTCAATGTGATCCAATGCTTCACTCTATCTCCAAATTTTTTGAAGCAAACTTGGGCATAATCTTGAAAATCATTCCTTTACGTCCAACAAATTTTTTTCTTAGTGTTTCTTTTTCACTAGCTATTTTTGTTTTCACCATGTAACAAAAAGAAAATTTCTACATAAATTTAATCTTTAAAATTTTAATTTTATTGGGAATTAAAAGGTGAAACTTAAAAAATGTAGTGAAATAATGCTCCATTAGTTAAGGTGATGGCTTTGCAATGTTACGCGTAAGTATATGTGGGCTAGCTTGTGTAGTTAAGTATGATTATTTTATGTACTCGTTGGTTTCTATGATTATTTTGTATGATTATTTTTATTGGGTTCTTAGATGCTTCAGTGTTGAGTTTAATTTATTTTTTTTTATTATTAAAAATTTTCTCGTTGACTTAGTTAGCTTAGTCGAGTTTTTTTTTTTTTTTTTTTTAAAATTACGATATGTGGGAGAATTCAACCTCTAATTAATCTTGAAGTTGAAAAGATAAGTTTATGTCAGTTGAAATGTTGAGTTATTTTTTAAACTAAATTTAAGTCATTCTATGGCTAATTTGAATGCTTTGTCAATTAGGTTACATATGATTTATAATTTCTAGCGTGGTTTTATATAATTGAAAACGTGCATTTAATAAATTAGTAAAAACAAAAAGAAAAAAAAAAAAAAAACTCCTACATATTCAAGTTTTAGATTTATGAAAAAAATTCTAAAATATTTCATAAAACATTTCTAGAAAATAATTATTATATTTATAAATATTTTGGTTCATTTTATCATATTTAAAAACAACTAAAAAAAGAAAAAAAAAATATAAATAGTCACTTACACAATATGAGGGCTCAAGAAACCACCGTATCTATCTTCTAAGGCTTGGGGAAGATCCCAATGGAAAAGTGTAACAAATGGCTTTATTCCTACATTTCATATATACAATAAATCAAATTATAACTAAACATATACTTTCTTGACCAAATGAAATCATAAGAGTTCTTTGAGACATTAACCACCTTCAAAAAATTAACCCTCAACTAAATTTTTGTTTAAACATAGAAATATAATTTCATTGCTTTCATATTAACTCTTACTAAATCAATCCTTTAAGTAAAAATTTGATAAAATTGTTATTAATCTTGTAGGTTGTTTTAGTTCTTTAGTTACATTGTTTTTATATGAGGTTAAGAACACGTATCTATGAATATTCTAGTTCTCATATTGGAAAAATAGAGAGATCTCACCATTTTTTACATTGATTATTCATTTCATTATCAATTAGTTTTGAAATGAAACTCAAAATAATGTTTTTTTAAATATATTCAGGTAATGTTGATATAAAATAAATAGAGAAATGAAAGTTTTATGTAATTATGTAGTAACCTTTAGCTAGTAACTCATTGATAAGGTTGTTGTAGTATTCAATTCCTTTCTGGTTTATGCCTCCACTAAGTTTTCCATCTGTCAAATAAAGGAGTTTGGGTGAGAGATTTATCTATATATAGTTTTTTAATGAGTACCACAGATAAATTATACATTACTCAATACACTCTCTCATATATAAATACTAATTTTTATTTACAAGCTAGAAATTAAAAATAAATTATTATGAAACTATAATAAACTCATAGCCAACAAAACTAGTATTAGATCTATGTTTTTATTTTATTTTTTATTTTTTTATTTTTTTTTTATTATTATTATTTTTAATGTCTTAGATCCAAGGGTAAAGGTGGTTTTATTGAAGAAGAAGTGAGAGCTAGAGAGTCTTTTTCAAATGGAAGAAAACGATGAATTTTTATTTATTTTTCTTTTTAATTTTTTTTTTAGTGAATACTCGACGTTAAAATTGCAAATCATAAAATTTAGAGACTTAAAACATCTCAAATATAAAATTATAACATTTTGAAATATAATGACTAAACTAAAATTACATTCAAAACTTAAATACTTTCTAACATTTCAAAAACTAAATCCAAAATCTAGATAACAAAAATGTTTTTATTTTCAATAAATTATTACTATAATTTGAATAATTATTTTTTAAGAAATTACCAAGTCAACTTCATTAACTATTTAAAAGATTCTATGTTATAGATTTGATGGTCTATTTTCAAATGTAGGAGCTAATTTGATTTAAATTTCAATTTACTTTATTTATTTGGTAAATTATCTTAAATGTCAAAATTGTTAAAAATAATTCAAATTAATAAAAATTATGTTATATGTATAAATATTTTTTGGTTTCTTTTACTATATTTAAAATGAGTCTTATACTTTAAAGGTAACATAAACCCAAATTATTAGGTTATAATTTCTTTTAAACTCGATGTTATTTATTTCATACTAAGTCAAATGTTGAAATTTATAACTAAAAGAATATAAGAAAAAGAAAAAAGAAAGAAAGAAAAAGAAAAAAAAGTTAACTTACTTGGAAGGATTCTGGACCAAGAAATTGAGAATCTATAAGCATCTAAATTCATCTCTTTCATAATCCCAACATCTTCCTGTTTCATCACATCAATGTAGTTAACAAAAAGTCAAAATAATTTTGGCTTAATTATATATTAATTGTAAAGGAAAATGATATTTTTATAGAATAACAATGCTCTCATGCTAAACTTATAATATAAATCAAATTTACCCTAAATTTAAAAAAAAAAAAAAACAATAATAATAAAAGTAAATTAACTAATTAATAATTTGATTTATTGTATTAAAAATATCACATGCATTTTACCTTATAGCGATGGTAAGCATCATTAGCTACATCTCCATTGCTCCGATCTTGAATCTTGCCTGTCATTAATCAGAATATATTAGAGATTTTATGATAATGCTTTAATTTATAACCCTTTTTAAATAATTTTTTTGCTAAATACTTATTTGTATATTTCTGTTTAAATTGATAACAACCTTGGTTAATTTAAGTTCAAAATAATAACAATAAATTAGTAAGGAAATTATCTTAAAGGGCAATTTTGAAAATATTTACAACTAATAGCAAAATACACAGTCTATCTGACTGTAATAGACTACTATTTGTGTCTATCGTGACACAGATAATAGTTTATCGTGATCTACTGCGGTCTATCGAATTTTGATATATTTGTAAATATTTTGGTTATTTTACTATATAAACGCCCCAATTATAAAGTATTTAATCTTTATTATTATTATTATTATTATTATTAAAAAAGACTTAAAATATAGTGTCCATTGATTGCAATATAATTAGAACCATTTGTTTATTTTTTCGAAAACTATTGTTACATTTAAAAAAATAATAATAAAATAAAAACAGTTAAATTTCTATTTTCAAAATTTTTCTTTATTATTTTTATTTTTAGTTCAATTAGAAAAATGAAAAGAAATGTATCTCAATTATGGTTGAGTTAATTTGACTCTAATATTTTTTAAGTTTATATTATAAACAATTAAATCGTCGGAACTTTGTATCAGAAACATGAAATGATTATGAAAAAAAAAAAAAATTAAGCATCCATAATTTAAATTATGTTTTAACCTTAAAGTTTTGTTATGTATACTATTTTAATTTATAAAATTTAAATTTTTTTCTATTTTACACGTTGGAGAACTATTATTAAATATTTTAGTTTATAGAATTTAAAATTTTCTGTTTTTCTCATAAAATAATTTTTTTAAATGCATAAGTTCTATTTTCTTTTTTTTATTAACCAATAATTATAAATTTAGATCTAAGCTATTCAGAATTTAAAAAAAAAAAAAAAGGAAAAAAAAAGAGAGATATCTACTAAGAAACTCAAGACCTAACTGACTAAATTACTTTTGGTTTCAAGATTAAAAAAAAAAAATGAGAGTTGTAAACAGCTCACACCAACAGTTAAAGTTCGGTTGAATATAAAATTTAGCGCATCTATCAATTTATATTTTTAAACTTTTGAGAATTGCATCAATTAAAAACGATGAACTAACAATTTTATCAATTTAAATTATGAAATTTCATAAGTATTATATAATTTAAGTCAGTTAAACTCCTAAATTTTTATAAGTCAACTAATTTAGAACTTTGATTACGGTTACTTTTGAAAATTATTCATGCATTAATTTCAAACATGTGTAGACATACTCAAGTGTCAATTTTACAAAATGAACAATTATAGTAAATGCATTGACGGTTTTCAAACAAATTTTTGTCTAAGAATTTATATTGATTAGTTTATGAAAGTTTAAGGGTTTAATTGAAAGAATTATGAGATTCACAAGGTTTTTTTGAAATGAAACATAATGAAATGTGTAAATGGATATAGTTACAAAAGTTCAAAGTTTAAATTGGTACAATAATTATATTGGGGTTTAAATTATATCACACCTAAAATTTAGGGGTATTAATTTACTTTTTTTTTTCCTAAAATTTAACTAAAGACAAAATTGATAAATCACAAGAAAGATTTTTCCAAAAAATAAATAAAAGAAGGTAACGTGAATTTTTGGGAAAAGGAAATAAAAAAAAAATATGAAACTTTATGAATATGATTAAATTTTTTTTTTTTTTTATTATCTGTGAGTGTTTGAACCAGTTTATGCGCACCTCAACTAATCTCACAGTAAGCTCGTAGAATTTTAAATCCTAGGTAGATGGTCACCATGAATCAAACATATGACTCCTTAGTTTTTTAACCATTTTTTTATGTTCACACTACCACTAAGTCAATTAATTGGTTATAAGATATGATTTAAATCAATCATGATCAGAAATCAAAATGAAAAACAATCACAACTATTAAAGAAGATGATTTTATTTTTAAAAAATCATTCAATGGTCCAATGTGTGTTTTTCTATTGGCTTTTTGAATGGATCTTATATTATGAATAGATTAAGTAGAATATTTATAAAATAATATTCGTCAGACTTTGTCTCATCTCATGTCGACACCATGATTTAAAAGTAATTTATATTCATATAGTACTTTCAAAAAACTATTATTATAAATATAAACATCTTAAAAATTATTAATCTTTAATAAAGACATTTGGGATCTTTAGAATAACACTGGGATAAATTTTTATAGGCTATTTTTAAATAGAGCAAAAAAAAAAAAATTAAAATATTTATAAATATAACAAAATTTTATTATCTATTTGTAATAGATCGTGATAGATTATTATCTGTATGATGTCGCGATCTATCCCAGTCTATGACTGGTAGACTGTGATATTTTGCTATTAGTTGTAAATATTTTCAGCAATTTTACCATCTAAAATAATTTTTCAACTTTTATATCTTTTAAACTTTTCAGTTATATAATGTCAATTAAATTATCAATAAGTTATGTTGTCCATTATATTAATATTAACTATTTTTTTCTTAGTACAACAATGATATGAATATGAAATTGAAACTCCAACGTTTTAAAGAAGAAAATCATGTCAATTACTATTGTTGTAAACTCACTTTAGTTATTAATATTAACTATTAAGTAATCGATAATTGGCCTTCATATCTAGCTATCATTTTAATAAAACTATTTTTCATTTATTAATTTTGTAAAATTTGTACTTAATCATGCAATTTTTTACTTGTTATGAAACTTCCTTTCAGTTTTCAAATTTTGGTTAAGATTAAAAAAAAATTAAATACATTGCAAAAAAAAAAAATGTTAACATATATAAATAACAATAAAATCTTCCAACAAAATAAATATAATAGATAAATAGAATCAAACTTTATTAATCAAAAATAATTTATTTTTTTTCTTATGAAAGAAAAAGTTGAACGGTCAATCATATTGCTTTCTTAAAATTTAAAAGAAAAAAAAGATCATCCAAACAATAACACACATTGAACGATATAATATAAAATAAAAATAAGTAACATGAGTACAGTTCAATTCACATTAACTTGTATTATCGACCTTAAAATTGAAGTCTGATCCCTTACTCCCCATATTTCCAAAAAGGAAAAATAAAAAAGAGAGAGCAAGAAGCATAACAGTAACTATACCATAATTTCTTAAATCACCGATTGACTCAGAAGTTTAAATTGATTGATGAAGGTAAATTTAATATTATATCATCTAACGGATTAACTTTGGACAACCATTTTCCATGATCTTTTAAAACAAAACTAGAAACAATCAAACGCTTAGAAAACGAATTAGAAGAGTTGAGAAAGGTCGAACTTGAATATTTGTGTGTGAAGGTATCCCAAACGCTAGGTCCTCTACCATCTTGATAGGCAGCTCCTTCATACTAAAATAACACAAAAAATTAACAAAAACAAAGAATGAAAATACCAAATTAAACAAGGAAACAACTCATAATTCCAACAATGGCTACAAAAATTAATTATAAGTTCAAACTTACTTGGTAAGCTGATGAAGCAGTCCCAAAAACAAACCCTTTTGGGAAACTACTTCTATTCAAATTGGACTCAACAACATAGCTAGGGTTTCCTCTTACACCAACAATAACAATAAAAACAACAAGCTTTGCCACAAGATATCCTTCCAAAACCATGATTTTTCCTTCTACACATGAAACCCACCACAATATAAGCACCTTTATATATAAGAATTTGGAGCAAGAAAACAAATTACCAAAAAGCCACCCAAAATAAAATTAACCAGTTGTCTTGTCAAGAAACAGACTGAAAATGGGCAAAAGTAGGAAAAATAATTGAAGGATAATTGAAATGACTTCATAATATAATCTAGAAATATTCTACTTTTGGCGATATAATTTTTGCCATTTGCTTTTCAAATCAATCATTTTTTTGTTTTTTGGTATACAAACCCACTAAGGATGTATAATTTAAATAGAAGTATTTTCTTTCATTGGGTCGAGGATTCGATACTTAATGGTCTTGGTATTTTTTTTCCATTTGCCGTGACTTAGCATTAACATCTTTATTTGTCTTGTATTGGTGCTATGAGTGAAGACTATTCCCACAAACCAACACGAGTCTGTTTAACATACTTTGTTTTCATTCACATGATTCTTATGAAATTTCACAAGAAGTTGTCCAATATAAAATTGTTTTAAACTAAACACGCTTAACTTTGGAGTTTTTCATTGAGCCACCAAAAAAGGAAAATGTACTTTGTTGATATAGATAGTAGTTATCAGTTCTTTTGAAACTTGTCTAAACCATACTTTCATATTCTTAATATTCCCTTTTAGATAGATGTAATACCAATTCATTTATATATCCTCTCAATGCAAAGTGTCAAAAAGTTTTATTAAAATCAAATCTTTTTTTATTACATTTTTGTTCTTTTAATTTGGTTTTAGTGAAGTGGAATTGTTGTTAATCAATGTGTGAGTGAGAAGTTGAAATGCCTGCCCAACTTGTTTTTCCTTTTAATTTTGTTAAAATGTCATTTAGATTTGAAAGTTCATTCACACAAGACCATGTGGGTTTGCAATAATACTTCAAAGATTTGAATTTTCTATACACACCATTGAATAAAGAGCCAACCATTCATTTTAATATTGAGTTTTTATTTTTGGTTATTTGTGTTTAGAAAATTAGGCATATAAAGTTTATTTATGCTTACACGTTTTCTATACAAAACTGCAAAAACTATTGACAAGTATTTTGTTTTTTTTTTTTTCCTTACTCAAATCATGTCCATCTATACTAATAAATTTCTTTATCTTGTTCAATATATTTTATTAAGTATGGTTGAAAATTAGCAAATTGGTGGGCACCGAATCTTGCAACTACCATCTTTATCTAAACTCTACGAAAAACAATCCATCCTGAAAATTAAAGTTCAACATATTAGATGAACATAGGTCGTCAGTAATAACCTAACCTCTGATTTTGACTGAAATTTGATGCTTGACTATCTTCATAAACTAACATAAAACCTTTCAGGATGCTTTGTACTCACTCACATGATTTTAGAAAAATTCTTAAGAGGCCACCAAACAATCTTTGAAGTTTTTATGATTATAAAATACCGAAAAAGAAGATGCGCTAGTAGCTATTAATTCTTTTAAGTATTTCCTAATCATGCTTCTGGTTTGTCTCCAATAAGTTGCTTGAATATTAAATTAGAAGAAAATGTAATTTCATTTCAATATCAATTGACCGTGAGAGGAGTAGTTAACTTGTCTTTAAAGACTATGGGTCTCCATCTTTCCAATGTGGGACTATAGAAAAAGAAATTAACCTAAATTTCAATTTTAAAATGGGGTAAAAAATGTTTTCTTAGAAAGTAAAAGATATTAATTATTAAATCAAGTAATTTATTTTATAACATAAGAATAAAAATAAAATTACAAATAAACGAAACTTAATTAATATATTGTTTCACTGGACTCCCTTGCATGTGTGTGTATATATATCTTGAGATTTAACAGAGGATTTGAAACATATATAAAAGTTAACAATTCTTTTTTGGTTTTTTTTTTTTAATTATTTTTTTTTCAATTTGTTTGGCATTTGCAATTAATTACTTCAAAGAGTTACACCATCTCATTTAATTTATATTGAACTTTGACCATGACCAACAAAATAGTAATAA
The DNA here is from genome assembly GCA_030954485.1 of Citrullus mucosospermus. NCBI lineage: Eukaryota > Viridiplantae > Streptophyta > Magnoliopsida > Cucurbitales > Cucurbitaceae > Citrullus > Citrullus mucosospermus. Next base: position 26,930,635 of record CM062057.1, read on the forward strand.
ATTAAGTAGCAGTGCGGACTTAGTGGAAGAAAACGAAAATTAAAATAATAATGATAATAATCTCAACAACTTGTGAGAAAAAAAAAATAAAATAAATTCTCTTAGAAAAAGTTAAGGAAGAAAACGAGGAGGAGAAGCAAACAAATGAGCGACTTGTCGAAGACAAAATTATGGATGTATTGTTATTTTTGTTGTCAGCATTAACCCACGTCAGATCCTAGTCAGCTGTGATTATGTTGTTAAAATATAAACTTGATTTTGAGTTAGAAATATTTGGGCCTAGTCCAAAATAAAAGCCCAATTTCTAGAAATATCAAATTTTCTAGAAAAATTACTCGTAAAAGATGTTTAAAGTAAATTGAAGATTTATATAAAATATATGAGAAATAAGTGTAATCGTAAACAATACTCTAGAGAGTCATTTGTAAGCATTAGATCACAAGTGTTGGCAAAATCCGAGCCATAGATTTAGGGGTGTCAACTAGTATAAATAGGAGATATAGAAATGCTAAATAACATTAGTAGCCTCTTTCTCAATTTTCTCTTCCAAATTTACTTCAACCTCCAAAATTTCTTTCCAACAAAGGGTTCAGAATCCAGGTCAGCATCTTACTAATTAAGGGTTTGATAATGAAGTTTGAATGGGGTTGTTTGAGAAGCTTGTTGGGGTGATATTTACTCTGTGTTTTTAATTTTTGTGTATATTCAGGTCTTGCATGGTGAATGGAGATAGTGATGATGAATTTTTGTTTTTCTTTCTTTGATAATCGCTTGGAGCATTTTCAACAATTTGATATCAGAGCTTCAGATTTCTGGGCGTTGTTGTTGATTACCTAAATTTGAGATCCAAAGGTTTGATGGCAAAAAAGATGATCAAAGGCACTTCCTATCCAACACATGCAAGGTTGCAAAGGCACTTAATGAAAGTGTGTGGAAATAGATGAAGTGAAGGGAGATGGCATTCAGTACCATAATCATATGCCTTGCTGTCACAATGTTCTTTGTGCCAAAACTGCCAAATCGTTTGAGACCCGTTTGGATTAAAAAATAAAGACACTAATAGCTTTCAAAATATATTTTGAGTAGTTGTCAAAACATTTGTATTTCTTTCAAAATCATTTATTTTTTAAATTAAACACTTAAAAAAGTATTTCAAACACACCCTAAATCTCTTTTAAATCAGTTGTATATCAAGGAGAGATTCTCTAGTAATATTGGAGAGAAACGGTCTGATGAATATAAGGCAATAATTCTACTTAATTCTCTTATGGAGTCATATAATGAGATAAAAGATGGCCATCAAATATGGAAGAGATAGTTTAAGTATGGATATTATTCTAAATGCCTTAAGATCTAGAGAATTAGAGATGAAAAAGGGAAAAGCAAAGGAACCAAAAGCTTTGATTACAAGAGGATGAAGAACAGACAAGAAATCTAATTATGAACACAGTCATAGGAGATCTAAATCTCAATTTAAAAAAAAAAAAAAAAAATTATTTCTATTATTTGTGATAAGAAGGGAAATATTAGGAAAAATTGGTTTGAGCTAAAGAATAAAAGAAAATATGAGGATGAAAGAGAAGAAGATACACCTAATGTCAATGTCAATACTCTTTGATTTAAAGATAAACTTTGTTTCTGTTGGAGTATTTGATGAGGGAGGGTACACCTAAACTGCCAAATGCCACTGCGAAGGTTTTCAAACCAGCTATGCTCACAATGGTCTCTATCTTCAAACTCTAGACACATGGCAGAATGCAAATTCTTACCTTTTTAACTCAATCTCGGTGCTCGATCTTGGTCGAGATGGCCCGAGAAGAAAAAAAATTTAGCGTGTTTTGAAAGAGTATGCTAGTTTTGAAATATGGAAACTTTAGAAGAGTTATTTTTTACAATTTCGTTGTTCAACTCTCTCCTATCATTAGTCGTGGTTTTGAATCCCAAGTTTGTAATAATTTATTTTTTTGTTTTTATTTTTTGAAAATATTCCTTTTATTTCTTAATGTGTAATCTTTATATATTTTTTAACTTTTAATTTTAAATTTTCATTTATATATTATTTTAATCATCAATAGGTATATTAAATTTTGAATTTCTAATATGCATGTTTATATATTAGTTTAATTAAAAAAAATTAGCAACATTTGAACGAGTTAGAATTTTAGAATATAATTTTTGTTCACTAAAATATTTATTTAGCTTCACTTTCATATTTTGCAACCACGACATTTACATCATAATATGACCGAGTTAGATTTGAATTGACATCAAGACAAATAATTTGAGTGAGAAGTAATATTGTAAACCAAATTTGACCAACATATAAATGATAGAAATAATTGTATTATTTTTGTTAATTTTGCATCGGGACATACTTGTATTTGCTAATGTAAATATTTTATAAATATTTTTTACATTTTAATGCAGGTTCTATATTTTGTGTTGGGTAATTGTTTTAAATGACTAAATTGCTAGAAATATTTTCAAACATATATAGCAAAATGACTAATAGACAGTGACAGACATCTATCACTTATATCTATCACTGAGCGATAAATGTCTTTTAGTGAAAACACTAATAGATATTGATACTTTGTTATATTCGTAAATAAGTCGGCTCATTTTACTATATTTGAAAGCATGACTTTTTATTCTATATAATTAAATTATATTTAAACTATACAATAAGAAAAAAAAAAGTAAGGGAAAAAAATACAAGAAATGGTTATCAAATAAGTTTGTTTCTGTTTTTTTTTTTTTTAAAAAAAATTAAAGAAACAAAAATAGTTAACCAAACATATTCTTGTTTCTAGTTCTCTTGAAAAACAAGAAACAAAAAACAAAAAATAAGAAATACAAAACAGAAAATGAGAACATTAACAAACGGACACGTAATTCTTCAAATTTCCCATATTTTGAAAATATTTTTTAAAATCTAAAAACAAGAAACTAAAATGGTTATCAAATAAGTTTGTTTTTGAAAATTGAGAAACTAGAACCCTTCAAAATAAAACCTATTAGTTTTAAATACCCATGAATAGGTATTTAGGGTGCTTAGAAATTTCATGAGAAAATTGGCCTTCAATCGTTAACAATTTTTCTTCTACTAGTAGGTTGGTTAATATTCTTAACCTCTATAGACCCAATATTTGAATTATTTGTATTGTCTATTGGATGGTTGCCAACAACAATCCACTTTATGTTATCTAAACCCTAATCAAATTAGGTTATCATGCAATCTAATTATAAGTTCTAATCATTCATTAATTAACTCATATAATATTTATATCTTAACTATGTAACTTATAACATGGATTTATATCATATCATTAACAACTAAATATAATTATTGTATTTTAATTATTAAAGATCATACTTCATGCATCGTTCTTTTCATTAATTTCATAATATAATTATTATATTATAAACAATGAAAATTATATTAATTAACGTACATATAATTTTAAAATGACAGAATCCTGCAGCGAAAGTGAGTGATCGTTTTTGCATTGATTTTGTTAGGAAGGGGAAAATATTAAACAAATTTATAGAAATTAAGCCTGAACTTTAAGGAAAAAAGAAGAATTACTTTTGAATAACATTTCTCATACAACAACTTCTCCTTCCTCTCAGCAACTCGATCTCCTCTTCTCTACAATGTGACGTCTCCATAAAAGGTCTTCTCAGTTATTCTCCGGCAAAGTATCGATTTGTAGTAGAAAATGTGGGAACCTCCTTTTGAAAGATTAAGAGAATAGGGAGGAGATGAATTTTGTAGAGAAATTTTTTTTGTTAAAATTGTTGAGAGAAAACTTGAAAGAGAGAATGTGTGTTGTAGAAAAAAAACTTCCAACCCCTTCTACAAAATACAACCATTTGTATTTTAAAGAGATAGGAGAGTTGTAACTCCCTCCCCTCCACTAACCCACCCCCCTTCATTAACGAGAGTGTTTTTAATTATATTAATTTAAATCAAAATTAAAAAAAATTAAATTAATTAAATAATAATTAAATTAATATTTAATTAAACATTTGAATTATATTCAAATTACATTTCTCTCCAAACCTATAGTCCTAATATCAATTTCATTCATATTAACTTTTAACCTATAGTTTTAATATGAATCTCATTCATTTCAATTTAATATTTGATTTTAATCATATACAAATGCGTTAAATCTCTCATATTATATAGTATAATTCAAAATGAATTATATATTATAATATATCTATATACATTGTGTTAATTTGTATCATATACAATTAACATATATTTTCCTATATTAAATTTGAACATTTCAAATTATTCTTTTAAAACTTTTGGTCCTTGTTCATTTGTTGTGAGCTAGTAGGAGACCTTATGGACCTATAGGTTGTAAGTCTTAATGGTTTGAGATTAATTAATTAAACTTTTTAATTAAATTAATCAACATTTATTAACAATGAGACAAGCCACTATAGACCCATAGTTATGCTCTTATGCATTGTAGAACATGTTGTGTCCATAGACATAATCATTTACCATAAGTCGATCATTCACAAGTTGTTCGTAATTATAGTTAGGTTAAATGGTTGTACCTCTATAAATAACTCTTTATCCTTAAGTATCATTAACCTTCTAATGAACAATTTGTTTATGGTCCAACCATAAACCAAGGCTCTCCCGGGTCAATGAGAGGGTAGGGCCCCATTGTTCAAGACTCGAAGTCAACATTTAAGGAAACTACTCATCTACATACCCTAATGTGGGAAGGAGTGAATTTCATCTTGTGAAGTTATGTTCTGAGCTCCCCACTCATCCAAGTCCCCACAATGGTAGGCTTATTGAATCGGACTCGAGCCACTCTCACCCATACAAATCAAAGGACAAGCCCTCCCTGGCAGGAGTTCATAACTCACTTAGGATTGAGTCGAATTACATATGATCATCTTGTGAAATATTAATCACTTCATTCAACGACGTTACAAAGAGAGACTAATAATTATGTGGTTTAGTCTTATACAAACTCTTTGTATAGGATACCCCCACTCACATGTCTCCACATGAACGATTTGGATCACATCATTTGTAACGATTACAAAGTGGGTCGTATACATAGTGTCACTAGGATAAGGCACCTAACCGTATCCATATACTATAGACCCTTTAGGTTATTAGTTGAACATAATTCACCTATATATCAACCACACATTGTTTAAATTTCATTTCAATAACCTTTGATTTTCATTATTGGATTTGAGTTATGTAATTTTAAGAAAACAAAAGGGGTAGTTACAAATATAGCAATCAGACACAAAGTATTAGCAGTTATAGTACAATGCAAAAGAATTTGTAGATATAGCAGAATTTAGATTTAGCTTTCGGAGTCTATCAGTAATAGACCATCTCGCTAGTAGGAATATATCAGTGATAGACCATAAGAGTCTATCGGGGATAGATTTCGCTATATTTGTAATTCTTTTAAAATGTTGTTATAATATACTTAATTATTATCCTTAAACGTGCAACTCAATGCAATTATCCAAACAAAATAAAATCATTTATAAAATTACAAACCACGAGTTTAAGGCATAAAACCCAACAAAATTTTTGTTAATTCTATAATATAACTCTTATATTATAAAAAATGTAATCATGCATACATATACTTTAGGCATAATCCTAAACATTAAATATAACAATTATATTAAATTATGATGCATGACATACTTAACCTATGGTAGGATTTTAATCTATATGACATACTTTATGCAACATATAAATTAAAATAATTTAATACATACATCCTATGCATTATTAAACTATATACCATATAATAGACTAAATTTTTGGCATTACTAAAAATAGAAAATTATTATAAATATTATAATTATATAGATGTCCATAACCTCCATAGCTTACAAATTCATCCATTAACCTCCTATTAATCTCCATAACTTTTTTATCCCCTATTTATGTTTGGTTATTGTAACCAATATTATCACAACCCTAGAGGTTGTAGAGATTATTTGTAACACATCTCAATTGAGAGTAATACATATATTTTCTCTACTTTCTTCTCTCAATTTCTCTCTTATGTTCTTATATTTGTTCTTTTTTTCTCTCCATTTTATAACAAAAGTAAATAAAATTTTAATAATTTTAATATTTTCTAAAGAATAGGCTTGGTGATTTATTTGGCATGATCTTCTCAAAATAAATCCTAATACTTCACCAACTTCCACCTCATTCACACTTAATTAGAAAAAAAATTGCCCAATTCTAGGAGAATCCATGGCGCACAAGCAATTACAACCAGATGGTCAGAAGCTTTTAATGACGTCAAAAAATGAACTACAGTGCCTTGCATAAGAACTTCTCAGGTCTACCCTCTGAATTCGTTTTTTCACCTCTGTTTTGGGCTTTTTTTCACAATAACATCTTGCATGAACGACACGAACATACAGAACTCAATGTACAAACAATTTGCTCAAAACAACAGGTCCTTCCATTGATCGAATCAAAAGAAAATGTCATAAATCTAATGTCAAAAACCAAAATTGTCTATTATGCTAACTTTAATCTTTCAGCCATACATCACATGTATAGAAACCAAAAATCATAACAACATGACTCTGATATCAATTGAAGGATTGAATCCCAAAGTGGAAGCATTTAATTACTTTTGTTTCGATTTTTGGAAGATGAAAATTACATAAAATGAAAGAACAATTACAAAACCACATGCTATAAACAATTTAGGCTAAGCATGAATTTAATAGCAAAGAATTGTTGCCTTTGAAGACTCTTATTCATGTAAATTCTCTTTCAATTTCCTCTAACAAGTTGATCTCCTTCTTAATGAGAACGACATTTGACCCAACTGTAATGACGAACAACTTGTGAAAGATTGACTTACGATTAATGATTGGATCCACGGATGCAACATTTTCTACATTGCATAAGAGTGCAATTATGGGTTAAAGTGATTTGCCATGTAGTTAATGAATGTTGGTTAATTAATTAAAGAGTTGAATTAATTAATCTTAGATCATTTGAGCTTATAATTTGTAGGTCCATTAGATACTCTTGCTAGCTCATAACGGTTTAATAAGGACCATATCTTGAAAGAATAATTTGAATTATTCAAATTAGCTTAGGGAACTATATATATTAACTATATATGATACGATTAATACAAAGTATAATGTATAATGATACATTATAATATATAGTTAATTGTAAATATGATCTATAATTAAAACTATATATTATTGAAAAATTATTATAAATAGAAAAAAAATGTCAAACTATTCACAAATATAGCAAAATTTTACTTTCTATTTGTGATAGACCGAGATAGACCCAGACAGACATTTATTCTTGTCTATCTGGATCTATCGTGGTCTATCACAGATAGAAAATAAAATTTTGCTATATTTGTAATTATTTTCAACAGTTTCTCATCCCTATATTATTTGGGAGAATTAATATATTTGAATTTGATTCAAATATTAAATTAATATAAATATGATTTATATTAAAACTATATGTTAAAAAATTGATATGAATAAGATTCATATTAAAACTATTGGTTAGGATATATACATACATGCAAATATATTTGATTTGAATATTTATTTAATTAATTATAACATATATAATTTAATTAAATTAGATGTCATTAGTTATTTGAATTAATTAATTAATTAATTTAATGAGATTACTTCTCCTATTCTTATGAGTAGTGGGAGGTGGGAGTTATTTCTGATGTTAAAATATAGAGAAAGAGAAACGTTATGGGCTCTTTGGATTATGGGCTCTTTGGGTTATCCACAAGAACTCTCCCTCTCTCTCTCAACCTTAAAACACATCTTCCTCTCAAAACTCTCTACTCATTCTCTCTTTAAAAAAAAAGAAGGCTCCCACAGGTCCCATAGATATAGCAATGAAGTCATTTTGAAGGTATTCCCAACAAAAGGAAAGTTAAGTTCTCAGAGGAAAAGTTGTGAAGAAGTGAACAACCATCTTCAAACTTAATCTTCTCCAACTTTATTCTTATGCTTAACCTTACTTAAATTACAGTATGTGAGGTCTATTCTTTTGGTTCTGTGAATTTTTTATTTTCATCTTCTAAAATCAAAAATAATAGTGTTCACACACTTCCACTGTGGGATTCGGTCCCTTCACTTCTGGGTTTTTTTTCCATAAATCACACAAATAGAGTCCATCGAATCAATCGAACACTCATCTATTTTACTTAGCAAATACTAGAAAAACCCTAGAAATGGACCCTAAACAAAGTACTTTTGTAGAAATCCAAGGTACATATGTAGAATCCAACGCACGAATGGAGATTTAGCTAAAATTGAACGAAGATTTTTCCAAAATCGAGAGGACTTTTAGAGAGGAAAGGGGCCTTTTGTGAGAGGAAATGAGTTTTTTTAGAAACGGTTGTTTTGGGGAAGAAACCGAATCATTATTGCCAAGGATTTCAAAGCTAGTGTTTTCGGCAAAAAGATGGAATGAAAAAAAAAATTGGAGCCCTCGCTTTCAAGAAGAAGATAAGAATTTGAACCGGCTTTGGAGCATTTAATTGGGGGTATTCAAGACTTTTCAACGTGCGGTGCCCCCACTAAAAATCTGAAAAGAGTACATAAATGTTAGGACAAAAAGTTTTAAATATAAGTTACTTTTGTCCTTTGAAAACTTTTTTACATTAGAAATAGCAAATTTCCGTTTAAGTTCTTATAACCCATGTTTTTTTTTTTTGGGTAATAAAAAAGGAAAAAAATAGTACATTGAGTTGACTTAAAGAAGATAACATACAAGCATCAAAGTTGATCCAGCATAACTCACATCAAATTTGCTTTTATCAATGTTCATAAGCTCATTTGTTGTGTCTCGACCCCTTTAATTATCTCTAAATAGTTCACAAAAGCATCACGATGTCGTAATTTCACAATTTTTTTTTTTTTTTTTGGTGGTAAGAGAAAGGATATCAAGCATATTAACAAAAAGGAAAAAGAAAAAAGGAAAAGAGGAATATCAAACATATACTCAATGTACACTTTCATCAAAAAGTATCACATTGAGTATATGGTAATGCAAAAATACCAAAATTTAATTCACTAAGCAATCTCTTGAATTGAACCCTAATCTTTCTTTTATCTCAAAGTTTATACCATTTTTTTTCTCATATATTATATTATTATTTTTAATAAATTCAAATTTCATATTTAGCTCTCTAACCTATTTTACTTCTCAAACTTTAGAAATTAAAACAAAATAAAATAATCCTAATATTTCAAGAATGTACATATAGAATAATCTTAAAGAGATCATATATTATGTCATCACCTGTTAAACACAACGTAGTTTAGTGTACCTCACACGCCTAAGTTGAGGGCTATTTTACTTTTTATGAGAGCAATGAGCTACACAATCTACTTTCCACTATGAGGACATTGAAAAAAAAAAATCAAAAAAAAAAAAAAAAAAAGGAATGTTTATATTCTCAGACATAATAACATCTCCAAAAGAAAAACCAAACCACATCTTTTCAGCATAAAGACTCACTTTATTCAACAACCTCATTCATGATCATACTTCATTTCTTGAACCCTTCTCAAGAACCCATTTTGCAAAGAATTGAGCTTTCTCCTTACAAGTGATACAAAATCAAATGGAGAAAGAAAAGAATATAATGAATAATAACTCAATTTCCCAACAGATTTGGAGTTTTGTTTCAAACAAGAAGAAATGAAGACATTATTTATAAGCAGAGATTGTAAAGAATGTTGATTCAATTGATTCTTAGTTAGATTATGCTGTAATGGAACAGAGAGATAAATGTCTGTTGAGACCATATTGTGAAGATAAAAATAGTAAAAAAAAAAAAAAAAAAAAAAAAAAAAAAAAAAAAAAAAAAAAAAATTCCAAAAATGGTAGCCAAAAAGAATATTAAAACCAGCAGAGTGAATCCTCAATTCAACATTTTTCTAGGAATAAGCAAAAGAAATGGTGAGGGAAATAGTTATAGACGAGATTGAGAGACAGAAAATATGGTAATCTAGAAGATCACTATGCCTCATTTTCTACCTTGAAAATTTTATCTGCTCCTTCAGTAAGAAAACCATATTCTTTAACTTCTTTCACTTGCAGTTAACACCCGCTTCAGCAGCTCGACGGGGCTTGCTTTTTCGCCTGCTTCCATTGTGACGAAATCCATTTGATCTGGTTGATTCATCAGTGCTTGATCGTGTTCCGTCCCCATTTTCGTCTTTGACCAGATCGAGCTTTTCTTTCACTTGTGAGTTTCTTCTCCTCCTTTTCCCATTCTCTGCTGCAGGTGGGCTTTTCATCTCCTTACTCACAATGTCATTGCTTTTCAGGTTCTCACTATCCTCGTCTTCAATCTTTTCAACTTCTTCCTCATCAATCTCATCCTTCAATGGCTTCTGTGGCCTTCCCCTTCGCTTTTGTGCAGGAATCTTCTCTTCCTCACCACTTCCAGCATCATCATGATTCGTGACGGTCAACTTCCTCCCCTTTCCTCGACCTCTACCCATCCTCTTTAAGAACTCCAATAACAAAATAATCACGCAACAGATGGCCACTGCCGGAACAACACAAGTAAAAACTATAAAGCAATCACATATGAAACAATTTCAATTCTCTTACAAACAAGAAACTTGTGAAGTAAATAAACGCAACATGCTCGAGTAGAGTAACCAGCTGATGGTTATCATCAAGCTTGAAGCATCAGATGCAATTACAACTTCCTCAAACTTATGTGTGTATGGAGACCTAACCAGTAGAATACAGACCCTTGAATTCTTTGGGGATGAGATGAAAGAAACTTGAACAAAATTGAATGACAACAAGCAAATTACAGGTCAAGCAGCCAAGAAAAAGGGCAAATTTATCAAGCTTCATCATAAGTTCTTCTATCTTAAATCATGAAATGTAAACACATAGAAACTATATACGTATAAGAGTCCAAATATACTGTGAAAATAGTATAAAAGAGATTCTAAGTTTGAATTCTTTTCATATCATTTTTATCCTCCATCGATATCAAACGTTCTCATGCTCAGCTTCAAGAATCAGATTAATATCTAAGTCTACACACGGAGGGAGCATCAAGAGTGTCATAAAAGATTAAACATACTCTAACCTATCAAGTTAAGATTACAGGTTCACTAGTATAGATTCCAAATCCCTACAATATAAAAGATTAATCCTATCAACTTAAGATTAGAGGCTCACTGGTATAGATTCTTAGTTCAAATCCCAACGATATCATTTCCTTTGATTGATATTTAAAGTTCACATGTGAGAGAAGCATTAAACAAGTATATATAAAAGATTAAATATATTCTAACCTAGCAACTTAAGCTTTTGGTTTCAATGGTAGTTTAACCTAAAGTGAAGTTGAAGTTCCTATAGGATATTTTTCTTGCTTATACACTCAAGTTGGAGAAATTTGAACAAAGTTTCTCAAACTTAAGTTGACTTCCCCTCATTAGGTAAGCTTAACAGAGTACGTAATTCATTCCTCAAGATATAAAAACTCAACCAAATGCAAAACAAAATCAAGAACAATAGAGAAGAATTCCCAAAACAAAAGGCACAGCAAGAATACAGCACATTCAGAAGAACTACAATAGGAAAATCAAGAAAGTTCATGAAAGTTTCTTCCATTCTTGAACCCACCCCTCAACACAAATCGAACAAAAAAGATGAACAAATCTCAATCGCTGATAACCCAATTCGAAGCAACAAGATTCTCACAAGCAGAAACTAAAAGAAACAAACAAATACCAGAATCAAGACTGAAAGCTAACAAGAAGATTGAAAAAATACCCCAACAGCAGAGACAAACAAGATCCACCAAAAAGCAACAGAATCGGATTGGTAGAAAGCAAGATTAGAGCAATAAAAACAGTTAATCGACAAACTAATTCAATTTCATAAGCAACAAAAGCAGAAAAGAACAAAAGCAAGGATTAAAAGAAGAACAAGAAAGAGACAAATTGGAAAAAGAAAGAAGAAAGAAGAAGCAGAGAAATGAAGAAACCTGATAAGAAACGAAGCCCATATGAATCATTTGAAAGGACCCATTAGAGTTAACGTATTGAAGATGAAGAAGCAAAAGGAAGTTTCACAAAAACACAGAAAAATTCATGTGGGTATTGCTGGAATCAAGAGTAGAAGGAGAAAAAGAAGTGAAAAATTTGAGATGCATAAGCAATGATCTGAAGAAGGGATTTGAAAGAAGATTGAAATTGAGAAATGAAATGAAGATTTAAGAGGGATTGGGATATGGGAAACAGTGGGGAAGGCCACTTAAAGACCTGCCCATATGAATCAGAGAAAGAGAAAGAGAAAGAGAAAAAGAAAGAGAAAAGAGGCGTAAAACAAAGAGATATTTGTTGATAGAATGTGAAGAATTTGGAGCAAAAGTCCATTGTATTCTGAGGCGTGTCCGTGTTAAGAAGGCTTCAATTTGCAAGGTTACTTTCGTAAATTTGCTCCTCACTTAAGGGGTAGAGTATTAAATTCTTGTCCCCTAAAATGTCGAGATCTCAATTTTATGAAAATATTGATAAAATGTCGACATCTTTAGAAAAATTTATAAAAAAGCAAAAAATTTAGATTTAGTTTTGATAATAATTTAGTTTTTTGTTTTTTGTATCTTGAAATTAAGCCTAAAACCATTCATTCATTCAAATTGTTTACATCCCCCTTGGTAACAATTTTGGATCAATCCAAGCCAATTTTTTTGTTACCAAACGTGGTTTAAATTTCTCGTTTTGTAGATGCATATCATTGTAATAAATGAAGAAGAAATAGACTTAATTTTCAAAAACCAAAAATTAAAAAACAAATGTTATTAAAAACTAAGCCAATTTTTTTTAAAAAAAATAATTTTTAAAAATTGTGTTTTGTTTTTTTAAATTTGGCTAAAAATTCACTCTTGTACTTAAAAAATGTGCAAATTATGGTAAGAAATTAAAAGAAATTAGACTTAATTTTCAAAAACCAAAAATCACAAATGAAATGATTGCCAATGTGGCCGTAAAAATAAAATTAATTGAATTAGTAAATAAATATTGGTTAAAATACTCATTTTATATCTATACTTTAGAGTTTCTTCAATTTTAGTTTACATACTTTCTGATATTCAATTTTAGTTCTTATATTTTCAATAAATTTTAAATTTAGTTTCTTGAAGTTAATTTTTATTGAAATCGATTCAATAATAATAATAATAATTTTCATGCAATAAAATATAACATGTAAATATGTTTCTAATATTCATAGTAAAATTCTTCATATATAATAAAAAAAATGTTTTGAAAAAATCAATAATAACCTAGTAGCATGGATTAAATTTAAGATTTATTGAAATTATAAATACTAAAATTGGACATTTAAAATTACATGGACTAAAATTCAACAAACTTCAAAGTATAAGAACCAAAATATTATTTTAATCATAAATATTCTACTTAAGTTTGTAAACAAATTTAAAAATTACTTATATTATATTCACATTAGTGACACTTTGTTGCTTATTTTTTCATCTTTCAATGGTTTTTTTACGATATCATGGAAATGTTGATTCACTGCATGCTGATGTTGAGCCCATTAAAATATTGAAATTTCGATATGTAGTTGGAAATTGAACATCATGCTTGATATCATGTGACCATCAGAGTTCGATATTTTATACATCACCCAGAAGCCGTAAATGAGTAAGGAAAGGGGCATACAATAGCAAACCACCTACGGATCATCTTGTGCTTGACCATGAGCTTGATCACTTCATCTATAATACTCGAAGGTATATGTTTCTAATTGTAACTTAAATGTAATTCAAATAATTAAGATATATATCATTAATAGAAGGTAAAGGATAAGAATATCTCTCCACATATTGTTAAATTCTAAAGAGAGATAGGAAAAAAAAAAAAAAAAAAACCTTTGACCGTAATGATATAAGAAGCAAATCAATATTTCTATTATATTTCGAAATAAGTTGACAAAGTATATATTTAAAAAACAGTATGTCAATAAAAAAAAAAAAATAATATGCCATTAGTATGGATATAATATTAATAATATGAATTTTTTACTAGTTTAAGACATGTGAAATACTAACTTTTTAATTTAAATATTTTTTAATGAATCACTTGAGTTTTATGATTTTTTTTAAAAAGAAAAACTACTTAAATGAATATTTTATTGACATTTAAAAAATTGAGAGCTCAAATTTTTTAGTCAAAATTTAAAAACGTATGCTAAAGAAAATGAATTAATCTTTTCCCAAAGTGTGTTGTCATGGGAATCTTGGGATAAAATTTTGGATGAGTCCTTTATTCATGTGTGAATTTCATTATATTTCTCTTTCTCCATCTCTAATTGAATGAAACAAACTACTTTACTTTATTTTACTTGAAGAAATTTGATGAATTTTTTTTTCTTTATTTAATCATTTATGATTTTGTTTTATTAACAAGACTTTGTTTATGTTAAGTCTATACTTAGAAATACATTTTTTCCAAGAGCTTATGCAATAATGTTTGTATACTTGAATTTTTTTGTTAGGTAGTATAGGTTTAATGTCTCGATACAACTTAGTTCACTTAATAAAGTGTCTTATTATCCCTTCTCTCTCATAAAAAAGAGTTTGATTATAAGATTGAAACAATACTTATTAAGGATGCATTTTGTATGACTTTTTAGGTGTTTAAATAAGTGTAAAAAAATGTCTATAACCACTTAAAAAGTCAATCCAAACAGGCTCTAAAACTTTTTAGTGTTGAGTAACAAAAAAAAAACCAACTCACAAATTTGTTTAATAATATGAGACAAGTAGCAAAAATGATATGCTAAAGCTTCTAGTTGGAGTGCAAACCAATTTTGGTTTGATGTTTTATAAATCTAGGTTAAAGGTCAAACCAAGAACAAAACATTCCAAAAAATCAAGAACCGGACATTTTTACTCTTAATTTTTTTTTACAATGCTTTGCATCTTTATTAAGTAACAGAACATTTTTACTCTCAATTTTTTTTACAATGCTTTGCATCTTTATTAAGTAACGGAGTTGATTTCTTAGTTAAATTTTTCAAACAAATGAATTTTTAAAAATTACTTTTTATGTTTTCAAAACTTGGCTTGGTTTTTTACAATATTAGTAAAATTTAAATAACAAAGCAAAAAATTTAGAGGTAAAAGATGTGTTTATAAACTTAATTTTCAAAAAATAAAAACTAAAAATCAAATAGTTACTAAATAGAATCTAACTTTTTAAAAGTTATATTATCTTTCTAATTGGTGCCCCTGTTGAAAGAGTAGAAATCCAAAGGACAAGTTTTAGTTTCTATTTTATTGATCATGAGCTTTTGTAATATTATATTTATTTAACTTCATATTCTATAATTCTTCTAATGTTTATTTTGCAAAAAAATAATTATTATCTCTTCCCTCCCCTTAAAAAAAAGTTTGATAACATTCTTGAAATGAAAACTTATCAAAAATTTTCATTGTGGAGTAACAAAAATTCAATGTGGCAAATTTGTTTAATAATATGACACAAGTAGCAAAAAGAGATGTGCTAAAGCTTCTATTTTTGGAGCAAACCAAGAATTTTGGTTTTATTTTAGGTCAAATTTTGATTCTTAGGCTTTAATTAATTAAATATTTAATGGTCGGTTTGGTAATTATTTATCTTTTTTTTAGCTTTGGAAAATTAAGTATCTAAATAACTCCTTCCACCTTTAAATTTCTTACTTTTTATCTACCTTAGCACCGTTTTTAAAGACTAAGTCAAACTTTGAAAACTAAAAATAGTAGTTTTTAAAAACTTAACTTTGTTTATTAAATTTGGCTAAAAATACAACTCTAGTACTTGAGTAAGATGCAACTCATTTATAAGAAATTGAAAGTAAATAGACTTAATTTTCAAATACAAAAAATAAAAAACGAAATGGTTACCAAATGAATCTAAGTTTTTTTAAAGTTCTATTATTCATCCTTATTATGGGTAATTTTAGGCTAAACGGGCAAAATTGTCTTAAAAAAGCAATTGGACAAAACTAGCATTCGAGCTACAAAGAGAAGCCAAAATTATAAGAAGAGAAATATGAGTTAGACCCATATGAGACTCCTCGGCCTCAACTTGCGTTGAGACCAACCTGACCAAACCACCTACGTTTAGGTCATTCAACTCTCCAAAACCAAAAAAATCCTAAATAAAGTTAAAAAAAAAAAAAAAGAAAAAAAATTAAAAAATCAAATCTTAATAGGATAAGGAGACCAAACCCTATCAAAAGAATAGGAGAGTCTCTATAATTCTCAAGTAAGTTCTCTCTAATTATGAATTCTACTAAGTTTAGACATTGAAATACGTGTGACAATTTACCGTTGTTGACCATTGAAGATCAAAAGCCGAGTCTTGACAAATTCTAGCCAGCAACAATCCTTTTAGGTGCCCCTATTGAAGAGTGGGAATCCAATGGATAAGTTTGATTTCTATTTTATTAATCATGAACTTTTTGTATTATTATATTTATTTAATTTCATGTTCTATAATTCTTCTTCTAATCTTTATTTTGAAAAAAAAAAATTATACGGAGATTTTAAAAAAAAAAAAAATTGCAAGTTTAACTTTTAGATGTGTCCTTTGATCTCAAAATTACTTTTAATGTTTTTATCTATTTGGTTTCGGAAATTTAGAAAGTTTTCAATAAGTTTATAAACTTATACATATTGAATTTTTATTTCATTTCTAATATATTCTTTATCTATCTCATATTTTTTAAAATTTATAGATATATTTGACATAAAATTTAAAATTCTATTAAACATAAATTTTAATTTTGTTCCGTATTTTAAAATTTTCAAACATGGTGTGGACTTCTTTGACACGAAATTGAAAGTTCAAAGATCTATTAGATATTTTAAAAATTAAAAAAAATTATTGGACTTAAAAGTAAGAGTTTAGAAATTTATCAGATATATTTTTTTTAAGTTCAAAAACTCATTTTAATACACATTTAAAAATTCAAGGCTTAAACTTATTAGGAAGTTGAGACTCAACTTATAATTTAACCATATTTTAATCTTCAATATTAATTTTTCATCCATCCATCAAGTAAAGGAGAGGTGGACTGAGACTAATTATCTTTTGAAATTTTGAAATTAACTTATTTTAAAACTTATTTAAAATACAAGACTAATTTTTAGACATTTAAAAGTAGAACAATCAAGCTGGTTAAAAACATTTTAGGTTGTACTTCAATTTCAATAAAAATTTTAGCAAAAACTTGAATTTATTTTAAAACTCACAATGCTTCATCTACTACACATATCATATGGGGCTTTTTTTTTTTTTTTTTTTTCAAATTGCTCATATAGGTATTTGCTCATCATGTAAATATATACAAGAGATATGTTTTAATAGATTTCTATTGAAATAATTATAATACAAAATAAATGACCAAGATGAAATTAATTGTTTCAAAAAATTTAGGAAAATTATTATAAATAAAAAATATTATACTATTTATAAATATAGCAAAATTTCACTTTCTATCTGCGATAGATCCAAATAGACATTTATTCAAGTCTATCTAGTAAAGTGATAGATGTCTATCTGGATCTATCTATCACGAACAGAAAGTAAAATTTTGCTATTTGTAATTATTTTCAATCATTTTTTTTAAAAAAAATATCTCAAAAAATTAATGATGAAAATAGAATATTTGAAGGAAAACAAAGTCAAGTTAAAATTTTGATTTCAAACCGAAATTAAATTTTAAAAAAAATGGCATTATTAGTAAATTTGGGGTTGATAAAATTAAAAGAAAAAACTATATTTTACATTTAAATAAATGGTTTGGGGTTGAACCATAGTTGAGATCCAACAAGCAAGCATGTCCTTAACAAATTTCATTTTATATATATCTTTATAATATTTCATTTATTTTTATTTTATTATAGTTTAAAATGTTAAATTTTTGTTTTTTTTTTTCTCTGTACCCATAACTAAAATAATTTATTTGTTTCATTTAATTATTCTCTGACAAAATTAAATTCTATGTAAATTATAATATGCGATTGCAGGGCATTATTTCTTTGATATTATTGCTAGCAAAAAGTCTACATTAACCTATGTTTATATACAATTGTGAAATTATAATGGATTAATAGATATGAAATTAAAAAAAAAAAAAAAGATACAATTGTAACAAAAATAGTTTAAAAGTTTTATGTGATCTATAATTTAAAAAATATATATATATATCGAAATGTTAATTGTATTAATAGTCCATGATTGAGATCTTTAACAGGTATAATATATTTTTAGAAGGGGAAATAACTCTTATAAAGCTATAATTATTTACTTTTCAAAATTCTTTATAATAATGATCGAATTGTTTCTTATTATTTCATAATAATTTGCTATAATTTAATAGGTAATTGGTACTTGGCTTTAAAAGTATATATTGTCTTACAATATTAAGTAGTAACCTATTGTTTGTTACCACTTTTACAATAATTGGGTTACTCCAATTGTTGGCTGTTATTATTTTCTTTTATCTATTTTATTGGTCTTTACGTCTCTGTTTTTTGTGTAGTTCGTGTTTCTTTGGTTACAGATTATTCTTTCCTTTTTGGTTGTAGATCTTATGGTTTTACTTGTTGTTTTTGGTGGGTGCGTTGATTCTCTTCCTTGGCAACACTTTTGCCATTTATGACATATATATTATCCGTGTCTTGTGCCTAGGTTAAGTCGTCAAGTGTGTTTTTAAAGTGTGGACTTGTAGAATGAAATAATAGACTTATTTGCTTTCTTGTAACGTTGCGTTTGTAATCCGCTGATAAAAAGAGTGTATGAGAGTGTACAACTGAGTGTGTTACTTCAGTGAATTAATTTGATTGGTAGGTTGTGTTCAACTTATGATGAGAAGAATGATAAAGCTTCAAGCGAGGAGGTGCCTAATGTAGGGGGAGCCTGAAAAAGAAGTAACTCATTAGACAAAGCATCAAGTTTAGGGGGAGCCTAAGTTGTTAAGCTTTTAGTGAATCAAGATAGGGTAACTATCAGATAAGTGTTCCTGCATAATTACTCAACTCTACTAATGAAACTCTTCTCATTTAGGCATATTGCCTCCTAGATGTAGGTGTATAGGTTATCATCCTTGTGTGTTCTCTCTCGCTTACATAACTCTTGATATTATCTTGTTGTTATACTTGTCTGTGACATTGTGTATATCTTGTGGGAGTAGTTACAAATTTACCTATTTTTTTAAATTAATTAGGAGAAGAATGAGGGAATTATTCAATATATTCGTTCCTAACAATTTTGTGATGTACAAAGTTGAGAATATAGCTTTTAGGTTCTCAAGTTCAATATTATGTTTTATGTGTATAATTTTTAGGTTTAAAAGAAATTTAATTTGTAATCTTAACCAATAAATTTTAGGAATCTTTTAAAATTGACGGAATAAACTTTGCCATCTTATCATCTATCATGCCTAGTTTATTTTGTTAACGACAATGACTTTAGAAGCCCAAGACTTTACTTTTTTTTTTTTTTTCTTTTTTTCTTTTTTTTTTTTTTTAACTTTGTAACCACGTTAGTTTTTAAATTTGACTAAACATAAATTAGGTTCAAATCCACATCGACAAAATCATAAACGTTTCTAAGTAATGTTGGGAAAAAATGATATATATATATGAACTGAATACAATAACAAACTAATTACACATCAACTAGAAACAATTTACTCAATGTATAATATTCAAACTCAAATGTAAACCAGATGGTGTAACAAGGCATAGATATGGAAATAATCAAAAACTTGAAAATACTCAAAATCTTTGGAGACTCTAAAAGTAGGCGAGGTATGCTTTTATTAAGCATTGTCCTGAAAACAATTATTTACTCTGCACCGAATGTAAACAAACTATAGCAATCGTCTCAAAAAAATACAATGACTAACTTCAGTAGAACTGCAACCTCGAACTATTTAGATCTGGAAGAACTCTTGGATGCTTGCTCTCAACTCAACTCAACTCAAGACCAAAAGAAAGAAAGAAATTAGAGAGTTCTTCAATTTGAAGTAAGATGCTATAGAAACAAATTGTTATTTATATGCTAGCAACTTAGTAACTCTCCAAAATACAAAATAAAATAAAAAATACAAAAATTGAAATATTTGTCAAATTTAACTCAATTTAGTTGTTTCTTAATAAAAATCAAACCTAACTCATTCAAACTACAAATTTAACTTTCATATATGTTAAATTTGTATATAAAACATTGTCTTAATTTGATGTTCCACAATTAAATTCAATTTGATGTTTCAATATTCAATTTAACTTTCTTTCAAGTAATTTTTTTCCTTCAAACTTAATATATATATAAAATTTTTGAATACTTTGTTTGTAAGAAAGTAATCTTTGACTCAACTTTTGAGTGTAGAATACTCATGAGTTGTACAACATCATAACTGAATTATCATATCATAGAGAGAGAATAATTTTATTAGTATTATTATTATTATTTTTTATTTTTTTATTAAGAAAAAAACTACTTATATATTATGAATGATGAAATTTATATTGGATAGGTAACTAAATCTCTGGTTAAAAAAAAGTAAAGTTTATTTCTAGTTCAACCTAATTGCTAACGTTCGTATTTGCTTCTTATGGTTAAATTTCAAGATATAACAAACATATATTTTAATCATTATTTAGGACGAAGATCTATATGGGCACATTATTTAGGACGAAGATCCATATGAGCACAATGTAATAGAAGGTGTAAATAGATACACTTAACAAAAGTTCATGGTTTAAATTGATACAAACCTTAAAATTTAGAGTTACAAATTGACATTTTTATGTAATTTTTTTTTCTTTCTTTGATTTAAAACCAAGTATATACAAAACTTTTTTAGTACAATACGAGTGAGTGGGAGAATGCAAAGTTTTACACCCTCACTAAAAATGTGAAACAAAAATAAACTTAAAAAGCAAAACAAATGAATTAAAATGGCCATTTTTTAAAGAAACATTAACCAAAACACAAAATCTGCTATTTCTCTTTGCCTTCAGCATTAAATCATCGTCGTCTCCCGTAGAGAACCGAACAATGGTGTTTTCGGGCATCTTGACGAACGATATAGGCAGGAGAAATGTTGGAGTAAAAATAATTAAGGTTTAGAATGTCGATGTCGACAGAAATATCGATGTCTTAATTTTATGAAAATTTCAATAGAAATATCGATAAAATGATTGCGATGGATATTTCTTGAAAAATTATAAAAATTAAAAATTAAAAAAAATAAATTTAAATTAGTAAATAAAGATTTTATGATTTTTAAATAAGTTAGCATGTCTTTAGTATTTATATTATATTTATATTAGCAACATTTTGATGCTTATTTTTTTGTGATACATGGATTTTTCTATGATATAATGAAAATATCAATTCACCCCTCATGTCGATGACGAACCATGAAAACTTGGAAATATTGATGGAAATATCAACACGTCAACTGAAATTTAATACTATGCAAATAACATAAGAAATTTGGAGTAAATATTGGAAAAAACAATCACGTAAACAATTAGGTTGACGTTGGAGTGTTTCACTCTATTTAATCCCACCGTGACCTATATCATACTTCTTCATATAACTTCAAGTTTTAATATAGTGATTGAGTTTGTATGGTCCACATGATTACGTCATTAATTTAGTTAAGCATTACGACTACTTCTACCTTATTTTATCTAGAGAATTAAGTATTGAAGACCGATTTATTTAATTAACACTACCCTTAATCCTAACCAAGTAGAAACAACAAAAGCTTTAGATATAGGATTCATGCAAATGAAATAATAAACTCAACCAATTTAAAGAATACTTTTATCATGCACATACATGAAAATCAAGAAGATACTATTGTTATTAACTTCCTCTTTTGAGCTTAGTTAATTCTTCTACTTAGAGTTAAAACCTCTAATATGTTTGTATGATTTTTAAAGACAAGCAGGACATTACGAATCTTCTATTTATTACTCCTAAAAGTATCTCCAATCTATCTCGTTTGTCAATATCGAGTAGACCGTTTTTGTCTAGCACTATAGGAACTCATGGTTCTACTTAGAAGTAATCAACAACCTTTATTAACAAAACTCTACTCTCGTGCAAGTTTCTATTAACAATCATGCATTTGTTATTTTAATATAAATTACACCTTGTCGAGCTAAAGCTAACATTTTAAAAATAGATCAAGAGATTAAAAGTATTAAGCACACACAAACACAATGAATGAATTGTTATATAATTGAAGTCTTTTAATTAAACCAAGAATAAAATGAATTATTAAAGATTCAACACAAACTTGCAATTAATTCTAGGTCAAGAAAGTAAAAATATTTAAAAGACTTTATTGAACTCAAATAATTCTCATGCAGTCATGCTCAGAGTTAAATCCTAACATTTGTCTGTATGATGTTTAAAGATTAAACAACATATTAAGCTCCTTCTCTAAACGACTACTAAGTGAATTCTTTACTTTCATTTCAAGATTTACAGATAGTCATGCAAATAATGTGCTAATCTAAGTCTCAATCTATTGAGCCACGATTCAAATCTTAGATCATTCGTTAAATAGCCAAATAGCATTAACATACAACTTGCATAGTAAATAATTGCAACATGAAGAATCTTTTTAATAAAATTTAATAATAAATCCAAGACATCTATCCATAAAGTTAGAATTTTGCAACTCAAAATCACCATTAAATCTAGAACTATAACAAAAAGATCCTTAAAAGAAAAAAAAATGAAATAACTCCTGATGCGTGTCATATTTTTCCCATTGTGAGCTTTATGATCTCGAGCTTCGAATCTCTTCTCCAGCTCTCAAGATGTCACTCAATAACTTCTTCAACATGCATGAAGTATTAAGAGACTTTCCTCTCCAATTGGCCTCCCATTTGAATGATGTAAATGATTTTATTTATAGGGCAGAAATTTATCCTAAACCTAAGCTATTTATGACTCCAAAACACTTTGGAACTCCTAACTACACTTGGGTCATCTTCCCTTTTCGAAACAATAGATAAAAAGATAGAACTTTTGTTAAATTTGTGAAGAGGCGCATGACTGATTGTTTTCTTACAATCGTTGTAACATCACGACGCTTTCAACTTTTCCATATTACTTTGTTTTTGTGTTAGTGCGTCGTGCAATGCTCTTTTGTAGTGTTGCAACACTGCTCTACCTCATTTTCAATGTTGGAATTCTTCAGTTTTAACCATGAATTCCTCTACTGTGCTCCAGTTGCTCAAATCCTAAAATTAAATCAAATAAACGTGTGAAAGTATTGACTTTCATCCAAAAACTAGATAAAACATAAGCCTTAAAATGACATATTTTGTTCATTCTTAATAACCTTGAGGTTGAAAACAGAAGCCTTATGCCAGTTAAGCTATACATATTTTGGAGGAATATTAACATTTATTTTCTTCCAAATTTTCATCAATTCACTAAATATTGTGTTAGGTAAAGTTTATCATCAATCAATTTTAATATTTACTGTAAGATATTAAAATAGAAAATATTGTGTTATTTACTCAATTGAAAATTATGATCAAACACAATGAGCTTAAATTGTAAATTAATATACCTACAAAAGTTCAAGTATAAGTTAATATAATTATTAGCCACGCCCTAAAGTTCTATGGAATTGATGAAAATTAATGGAAATTGTTATCATTAATTAATGAAATAACTTTGATTGTAACTTAATTAGACAAATTGACTATTTTAAATCATCATTTCTATAAAGTAAGACAACATTTAGATATATATCGTAAATATTTGTATAAATATTGATGTGAGATTAGAAATTTAAAAAGAAATAGAAAAATAATTACAAAATAATATCAAATATTTGTAATTAATTGTAAAATTAATGGAGATTAAATGCTTTCATACAAAACAACGGTAAATTGTTTACTATAAAATGTAACATGTCTAATATGAAAAAGATGACCTAATCTTGATATACATTATTTTTTCCAATTTTTGTTTCTTGGAAATGAAAGCTTTAAATGGTGTTAAAAAAAAAAAAAAATACTTACCTCAAATCAATTTTGAGATGAAATTATATAAAAATTTAATGAAAAGTGTTTGAATAGAGTTAAAAATAAGGAAAAATTACTTTTTTAGTCCCCAAATTTTGGATAATATGTGCATTTGATCCTGAGTTTTAAAAATGTACCTTTTTAGTCCTCAAGTTTATAAGAATATGTTTATTTGGTCCCGAGTTTTCAAAATATACATTTTCAGTCCCTAAGTTTTTAAAAATAGGTTTAAAAGGTCCTTCAATTTTTTTTAAATAATTATGATATTTAAAATTAGAAAAACATTAATTTTTAGAGAGGATATGATTTTTAAAAATTATTCTTCTAATTTAAAATGTCATATAATTATTTAAATTAATAATAAAAAATATTTTAGGGAACTTTAAAATCTATTTTAAAAAACTCATGACTAAAAAGTTAAATTTTGAATAGAAAATGTTTGGATGAAATTAAAAATATTTTTTTTTTGTGAGGTCAATCATTTTATTTTATTTTATTTTCCACTAGACACTCGGACCCCAGCTTTCTTCTGCCCTTCCTCATCGATCTCCTTCTCTGTCACGGCGGCGAGGCGTGCCAGATCAGAAACCAGCGGCTTAGCGACCTCGCCCACGGCGGAGAGCAGCGGCTCTGCGGGAGGGCATCCCCGGTCCCTATCCGCATTGACGCCGAAATACAGAGGCACAGGTAAGCTCGCTACCAAGGCAGAAAGAGAAAGCGTAGTACTTCTATGTGTTGAGTTTATTTCAATTGGGTTCCTTCGTTTGTTTCTTTGTTCAAATGAGCTAATTCGAGAGGGAGATGGAGATTAGAAGGCAGAGTAGTATGAATCTGTGTAGAAATTGATGAAATGTGTGTAATATTATCTGATTTTGATTGCTAATGGCTGATGAATCAACCATTAGGCGAGGAAAAGGAAATTCAGAGCCACGAATCAAGAGGAAACTCTGATTTGAGCGCGCGGATCGTTGAAATTTCGAGTTTCTCCCCTTTATTTTCGTTACCCATGATTCTTTTACCCAATTTGGTTTTACCCACTTCGTCTTGGTGTTGGATATGGAGCTTGAAAGATTTCAAATAAGGACTACGACTAACGAGATAAATTCACATAGGTTTTAAGGACAATTGCAAATATAGCAAATAAACCGAGCTCTTGGAGTCTATAGCCAGTAGCTAATAGATTTTGCTATACACTTAATTATTAGCCCTATTAGTATTACCCATTGTAATTACCTAAATTTTAGGTTGGGGTATTTATCTGAGTCTATAATGACTATGCAAATCCAACTGCACTTTCTTTGGCTTTTTTCGTAAAAATTGCTACTAGTTTCCTTCCAATAAGGATGCAATAGTTCTGGATTTGGATGTCTCTTTTTTTTAACAGCTTTTTAATTCAAGTGTTCCCACAATTACTCATTGTTACATGCTTTGGTTCCATTTTGTTTGTATTATAGTTTTTTTTCATCTTTTGTTGCATGTTCTTGATGTTAGAATGTTTTCATGAAAAAAATGATTTTAGTGACTTGTATAGTAACAGATTAGGATTTTGAGAAAAATAACTCATTTTAATATTTTCTAGAGCATTTTGGACCCAAAATTTAATCAAACTCACCATCCATTCAACCAAGGTTTCCTTAATTTTTATCTATGTAGTTGCAAAATTATCTTTATTCGGTTTTGTTGTTGAGTATGCAAAGTTATCTTCTTTTTTTATTTTTATTTTTTTAATTTTTTTTTTATCAACTATAGTTGCAAAATGAAAATGGTTCAGGTAGCTAACAAGCAAATTTGTGTTTTTAGAACTCAAGATCAACACTTGTACAACCTAAGATTGTAAGAGTGAATTATATTCTCATTTATGAAAAAACTACTTGAATTTATTTATTCACCTTAAACTCATTCAATACAAAACATAGAGACAAAGTTTGCCACTTAAAGGACGACTACATTTAAGTGGAAATTATGAGGCAAAAACCTATATTAAGGAAATACTAACAGTAAATTATTTACATCAATAGAAACGTTTTTAAGCTTTAGAAGGAAAGAAATAAATGACCAAGAAATAATGGCCAAGGAAGATGCCCTGACACTGAGTGTAACTGACAGCATCTGAACAATGACAACCTTGTGTGCGTTCGTAGAATCTCTTCTAAATTGATTTTCCAAATTGATGACTATAATTTAGAGAGGAGCTGATTAATTGGTCATTGATTATGCTGAGGTTGTTCTGATTATGAGTAGCTGTTCGTAATTGGTCATTTAGGCCATTAATTTTTTTTTTTTACGGCAGCTGATTGACCTTAATACACTATCTTTGGGTGATACTGCTGCCCAAATATGTAGGGATTTGGTTGCATCGTAGTGAGTTGTTGTGGTGTTGAATCAATCTATTTTCTGTTGCTTTGTTTGTTGAAAACAATAAATATCTCTAGACTTCTTTGTAATAAAAGTTGTGAGAACTTGTATGTTTATATGTTTTTAGAACTTCGCGAGAATGTTAATTAATGCGTGGATTTGAGGGATTTCTAAGTAGGCAATATATTTTAAAATGTGCATCAAGCATACCTATGTTCAACCTATGCCTAGGAATTATTCTATTCTTCCTTTCTTTGCTAATTTTCAAATTGCAGTTTTTGTCTATTTTCATGATACTTTTGAGAATTAATGTCTAGAATTTGATTGATAACTACAGAAAAATAGCAAAAAAGAGGTATCCTTGTGAGGAATTTGGTCCGAGATGTTTCTGTCTTTGGGTCATGTGTCCTATATGAGAAGAGAATTACTGAACTCCTCAAGGTTGGAAAGGACAAGAAAGCACTATAGCTAAGAGAAAGTTGGAAACTCACAAAGAACTTAAAGAGCTAAGTAAGAAGTGAGAACATGGCCAACCTTCCCTGCAATATGAGGTACTACTAGCTAGATGACTTTCACTTTCCCTCATTATGACTGAATCTTTTATCCTTAGTCAATTTTGACATCCTATTACCGATACTTCTATAAGACCCCCAGTTGGAGAAATATTAGGATTATTAGTATTATTTTTAGAAGGGACATATCAGTAATTAGATAGTAAGTTTGTTAGGGCTTTCCGTTATAAATAGAGGGAGAGAGTAGCCCTCTCGAAGGGCTAGGTTATTTTGTTACTTTTCTTATATTATTACAAGATATTTCCATATATTTCCACATTTGAATGTTCTTGAGTTTTCTGTGTTCTTGAATGTTCTTGTTAGGAGGTATCCTAACAAGTTCATGTAATTACCTTTTTCCCACATAACAATACTAGCTTCTTTGACCTTTTTTTTTTTACAAATCTGGTGGAGGGGAGGGGTGAGAAAAGAAGAAATGAAACTTGTGTGGTTAATTTTGAATAGCTCTCCGTATTAGTCGTAGGAAAGATTTGAAATAACTATAATAGATATGCTAATGAATTTGTGATAGTTTTAAACAGTCAAATTTGATGGAGTTCTATATCTTAAACGTTTAATTTAAAAAGAATATCTTCAATAGTGCATGGCTATATAGCACGATAGTTTTGTTAAAGCATCTCATATTTATACAATTGTTGCACTCTTAATCGAGATCTTAAAGTTCTCAACCATTTCTTGATTAATATTATATTGTTTTCCTTCCTGCAGATTATTTGCTAAAAGAATATACTCATGTTGAGATGGTTCGATGCTGTTAACTTAGCCATTTGTGAATGAAACCTTGCGATTGCAAGTTGTTTAGTTGGTTGTTGTTTGCAGGTGTGGATCTACTTCAATTCTTGAAGCAATTCATTTTGCTCTCCCTTCAAGTGCACCCTCAGAAGCAATCTCAACAATCAAAGCATTGTAGAGAGGTAAATTTCAAATACTTCACAGATAACTGAATCTGAATCCCTGAAATCCGCCCTCCTGTGTCTATATAAACTTTGGTTCCATTTTGATTCCAAACCATAGATATTAAGAACTTACTTAAGTGTTAGAATCATTTCTCTAACCCTTTAAAATAGGGAATGAGATTCCCACGAACTCTGAAGATATGGAAAATGGGGATTGTCAATTACAAAGATGCACTCCATCTACAAGAGAAACTTGTCTCTGCTAGAAAAGCTAGTAAAATCCCAGACACTCTCTTGTCTCTACAACATCCACCCACGTACACGCTTGGAAAAAGGCGAACTGATCATAATCTGTTAATCCCCGAGTCTGATCTGGAGAAGCTAGGAGCTGAACTTCACTACACTGAGAGAGGGGGAGACATTACATTTCATGGTCCAAATCAATCCATCTTGTATCCAATAAT
Source organism: Citrullus mucosospermus (assembly GCA_030954485.1). Taxonomy (NCBI): domain Eukaryota; kingdom Viridiplantae; phylum Streptophyta; class Magnoliopsida; order Cucurbitales; family Cucurbitaceae; genus Citrullus; species Citrullus mucosospermus. The sequence goes on from CM062057.1 coordinate 26,959,080, forward strand.
TTCCCTTAGAGATATTGGATTTGGGGCTAGAAAGTATGTGGAGAAACTAGAACTGACCATGATTGAGATGGCATGTTTGTATGGAGTGAAAGCTAGAGCTGGGGAGAAGGGGGAAACAGGAGTTTGGGTTGGAGATAGGAAGATTGGAGCCATTGGAGTTAGAATTTCAAACGGGATTACTTCTCATGGTTTAGCTTTCAATGTGGATCCTGATTTGAGGTATTTTAAGCATATTGTACCTTGTGGGATTGCTGATAAAGATGTGACATCTTTGACAAAAGAGACTGAGGAAGTGCTTCCTAGTGAAGAAGTTGTGGAGGAGCAGTTGATTTCTTGTTTTGTTAAGTTATTTGGTTATAGTAAAACTCAGGTGGAGAAGAATCCTACCACTGAATTAGGTTTTGGGGATGGGATTGAGAATTTCAAATAACTTTTTAGTTATGTAACTTAATTTTTTTTTCAATAATACTTCGAATGATTTTCTAAGCATAGCATTCTTAACTGTCATATTAGGGCTTATTTTGGATTCATTTTAGCTTTTGAATTAATTGTTAGTAATCGTGCTTTTAGAAAAAATGGCAATTGCAAATGTAGCAATCAGACCAAAGTATTAACAGATATAACATAATACAAAAACTAAAAATAAAAAATAAATAAAATAAAATAAAGTGAATATAAAAAAATTTAGATCTAACTATCAAAGTCTATCAATGAAGATGGATAGGTCTAATATTAAAATTTATATTAAAAAAAAATATATGTATATTTTAAAAAATAATATTAAGTTGGTAATGGTAAGAATAGTTAGTAATGGTCAAATTAATTATTTGAGAGATTAATTAAGGTTTGAGATATTTGAATGTATTTGAGTTTTGCATTTCTCTTGGCTCTCTAATCTATTGTTGCTTTGATCCACAGAGTGTTCGTCTTACATGGTGATTATTATATAAACCTTTCAATTATTAGAATTTTACAATTGATACCAAATTTTAATATCTATTTTTTAACATTGTCTCAAAATAATTGATTTGTTAAATTCTCAATTAAACTCAAAGACAATGGTATTAAGTTATAACAATTGAAATTTGATTTTCCTAGAAGAAATCTTGGTTTTCTTCAAGTACAATAAGGATTAGTGAATTTGAATCTTAGACCTTTTCGTTATTAATACATTTACGTGTGAGTTGAGATTCTTTTTTTCTTTTCTTTTCTTTTTTTAACAAGTTGTGAGATGAAAACGATATTTTACGTGTATTATTTGGGTGCATTCTAAGATGAACCTAACATCTCACTCTCATTACACACAAACAATGAAGTAAATTTTTTAAAAGGGAAGTAAGAATGTTCTTACATGTGACTAATTGAGAATATTTTTTTATTAGACAAATTACGATAGACAATTTGATAGAATGCATAAAGATAAGTGCAGTCTGGAATAGATTTAATTATTTTTCATATTTCATTCATAACTCCCAAGTGGACTCTTTCATCTTTGTTTTACTGTCACCTTACCAAATTTTCATACAATCTTTGTTTCATAATGGAAAAAAAAGGTAATTAGAATGATTTGGTAGCGCTTTAAAACAATTTACCAATTTAAGAAGCAAAATGAAACTTTTGAAAAGATGTAATCATAATTAGAACTTATTGCTTTTAAGTCTACGTGTGTATCTCTATTTTTATCCTTCACCATCACTTTATAATTCTGACTTCACCAGAAAACATCACCTTTTCTTTTTTAAAGAATTTTATTATGCCTCAAGGGCCCAATCAAAAAAAACAACTATCCAATAAAGAAACAAAGGATTCCTTCGTCTACGATAACAAAAACATAAACAAAGATAGTAGATCATGGTGAAGGAATGAGAGAGAAAAGTATAGTGTATATTGGTGAAGTTTCTTCCTTCACCACTTTCGTTGGGATAGCCTCGTCCGCTGAGGACATTTTTCGAGTACCCATTGGGGGACGGGGAGGGTATCCCCGCCCTAGCCTCGACCACGAATCCTCGACACCAACCTGCTGGCTCACTCTTGCCCTCTCTCGCTGGTTTGCTCTAGCTGACGCTAACTGAGTTTTATCATTGATACTCTCTCACAAGCCATACTCTCTCTCGCTCTCGCTCTCGTCCTCACTCTCTCTCGCCCAAAAGCAAACAATTTGAGCTTGTGAATTTTGTTTATTTTTTGTGGAGTAGTTCCTCAACTTATTGGTAGTAATTTGGTGCTGCATTTGAACTCACAATCTCGCTCTCTCTCACAGTCCCACTCTTGCTCTCGCTCGCTGGCTCACTCTTGCTCTCTCTCGCTATCTCGCTCTCTCTCACAGCCTCGCTCTGGCTGTCTTATAGTCTTGCGGTCTCGCTGTCTCGCATCCCGCTCTCGCTCTATCTCGGGGAATCTCTGCCCCCGTCCCTGCCTAAAAATGGTTGGGACGGGAGCGAGGATGGGGCAAACTCCCCCCACAAGGGAGGGGACAGGGAACCCCCACCCGCCCCACACCAGCCCCGTTGCCAACGCTATCTTATAGGATGTTTGTGCATACTTAGTAACTCTAGTATCATTTTTACTGACAAATATATGCAACATGCATATATACAACTATGAGTTTCAAGATAAGTGAGGGGAAAATCAGTAACTTTAAATTTGTTTAGTTTTAATTAAATTTGTGTATATGCTCTTATTCGATAAAATTTTGTTTGTTAGTTCTCCTTTTACTTATAGATATTGAATTAGTTGCTAAAACATAGCATAATCTTGATTTAGGGTATTCTTGTCACAATGAATCCAATAAATTCTACCAAAATGAAGGATTATGCATTTTTGCAAAGAAACAAAATTGTATGTATTTTTAAATACAACCACCTAAATCTAGCTACTTTTGTTCTCGACCCTTAACCCGAACTCCATTAAGGGAATTGGATCTAGCCTTGTTAGCTACCTTATCAGCAAAAGTGTTAACCTTCCAAAGAAAAGTTCAAATTATTAACAACCACAGCCAACTTTGCGTAAGACAATACAAATAATTGTGCTCCTATCCAATTCTGGAAGAGACACCTTCCAAGAGGAATCAACATTTAGGATCCGTTTGGATTAACTGAAAAAATAAATGCTTGTCAATAATTCATTTTCATTTAAACACTTTTGATAAAAATACAATTTAAAATAAAGACAGTAATGGCTTTCAAAATCCATTTTGAATAATTGTCAAACACTTGAAAAGTATTTCAAACACACCCTTTAATTTCAACATTCCAGCTTCAGGAGGACACCAAGATAGATCTCCGTTATATTTATTCATTCCAACCACTACATTAGTTGATTTCTTCTCCATCAGCAGTTTCTTCAAAACTTCAGATATATAGGGTGTGTTTGGAATACATTGTGTTTAATTTATAAGTCATTTTGGAAGAAATTGGAGTATTTGGCAATTACTCAAAATAGTTTTTCAAGTGCATTTTAATCAATTTTTTATAAAAAAAAAATATTTAAATAAAAATGAATTTTTTTTTTTTAAGTCAATTCAAAGGGTCATAATCCATGATCCATTTACATCTCAATTTCACATTGGCCATAGGTGAATTATACACAATTTCACCTTTAGATTGGAACTCTCGTTCTACTTCTAATTTTCTTTGTTATCCATTTTTTCTCTATTTTCAAAATTTGATTACCAATGTTTTTAAAAACTAAGTCAAATTTTGAAAAGTAAAATAAATAAAAAAAAATAGTTTTGAAAACTTGATTTTGTTTTTATAATTTGGTTAAGAATTCAACTCTTATACTTAAAAAAGATACAAATCATTGTAAGAAAATAAGAGGAAATATGCTTAATTTTTAAAAATAGAAAACAAAAAAGTAAGGCTCTGTTTGGTAACCATTTGATTTTTAGTTTTTGTTTTTGAAAATTCAGCCTATAGACATTAATTCCACCTCCAAATTTCTTCCTTTGTTTTCTACTTTTTACCAATGGTTTAAAAAATCAACCCAAATTTTGAAAAAAAAAAATTGTGTTTAAAAACTTATTTTATTTTTGGAAGTTGGCTAAGAATTCAACCATTGTACTTAATAAAAATGCAAATCAATATAAAAAATGAGAAGAAAATATGCTTAGTTTTCAAAAATAAAAACCCAAAAACGAAATCTTTACGAGCCAAAATGATTACCAAATTATATAGGAAAATTGTTATTTCTAATCTAAACATGCTTTTAGAGGACAAATCTAACCCCTTTTTTAAAAAAACTTCTTTTTCTACCTCTTTTACACTGTTTTTGGTTTTTAGTGGAGGGCCTCACAATGTGAAATTTCTTTGTTGCCCTCAATAATTCCTCGTAAGTTCAAACGCCTCATTCCAAGTCCCAACGCATGCGTCATCTTCCTCTTCACTTATAAATTACCAGGAAATGGGGTAAATTGGAAAATAGCTCTCAACATTCGATTTCTTCCCGAAATCATCCCGTTCCTTCCTCTAAAACTTCCTCTGTGACAAAATCACCCCTCACTCCCTTCCTTTTTGAAAAATCCTTCATTGGTTGGATTCTACGCAAGTACCTTTGGATTTCGACAAATGTATTTTGTTTAGATTCCATTTCTAGGGTTTTTTCCAATGATTTATGTAGCATTCAAATATTATGTTGGAGAGGGGGTTTGTGTGATTTATGTTAGGAGTATAAAAAACCACAAAGGACTTATCTATTTTGAAACCTGGGTTTTTGTCAAATCCACTTTGAAAAAGAACGAAAATTTATGTTAAGTAATGGACCTTAAATGAATAAATCTATTATTTTGAAAAACTTGAGTTAACTTACGCTTTCAAAATAAAAAGAATGGTGGCTTTGAACTTAGCAGGAAGATGCGAGGAGAACTTAACAGGGAGTTGTTCAAAACTTTACGAGAAAAGAGACATAACACTCAAATTTTAAAAAGGATTAGATTTGTCCTCCAAAAATATTTTCTTATGTTTCTCAATTATATAAGGCATAAGATGTTAGTTTTAAAAACAATTTTATATATTAAAAAAAAAAAGTTATAACAAGTTATTAAAAATTAATAAAATACACGTGGCCAAAAGTGGACTAAGTCGGTTTCCATTTTCCATCAATTCCCATTTGACACTTCAAATGGAAGAAAAAAAAAATGTTAGAAACACGTTTTTAAAAGGGATAAAAAACAGTAAAAAAAAGTCCAATTAACACATCAAGGACTAAGTAAATAATTTGTCAACGTCAATATACCTAATCTTTGAATCTAAAAAGTAAAATAAAAAATAAAAAATAAAGAAGAGAAAAAAATGACATCAAATTGGTTTGTTTTGATAGAAGTTAAGCAATTGACTTTTTTATGAACTTATAAGCTTTCTCTTTCAACCTCTAGTTATGAACTTTATAAATAGTCTAATAAATTTTTAAATTTTTAATTATTATTATTTTTTTTAAAATTCACTATCTATTAGACACAAAGAAAATCCAAATTGACAATTTCATTGATTTCTCGTTTAAAAAATATCCTTAAAACTTCCAAAAGTTTGCATTAATATTCTTAACCTTAAAAAAAGAAAAGTTAAAAATACTCAAGTAACTCTCACAACGGTATTAATACAACAATTGAAAGCTTATAAGTATTTTTGCAACAAGTATTAACAATTTATGTCTGTATATAACAATAAGAGTATTTTAAAATTTTTTTAAGTTTAAATTTTTTTTTAAACTTTTAAAAGTTCAAGAGTGTTTTTAAAACAAAACGCAAAAATACTAATAATTTTTATCCAAAACTAATAGTAAATATATTTTTTAACTCATTTTTAAAAATTTATGTATTTTTAGAACTTTTGAATATTTAAGAGTATTACACGAAGTACAATCTTCAAGAGACATATTTATTTATGTATGTATTTTATTTTTTAGACATAGATAAATACAAAAAGTATTTGGGTGCTCTCTAGATTTCACCGTGTATCTTAAGAGCTGCCTAATAAAAAACTATTATTTTTTTAAAAAATAAATTTGTTAATTTTTTTTTTTTTTAAAAAAAAAAGAAAGGACTTGTGACATCGTGAAAGAAGGGGTCAAAGTTTCATTTTTGTAGGAAATTTCAAACTAAGAAGTCATTTTAAAAACAATTTTTTGAAGAAATCAAGAACTGCACTCCATGATTCTGTTAATGTTCAATCCTTCTTCTTCTTCTTCGTTTGTAGTAACTGAAAATCTTCCATGGTTCCACTAAGTGTTTCTCTTCTTCTGTTACTAAGTTCTGTCGTTGTCTGTGCTCAAACCAACGGAACTCGAATTCCCACCGGTAGCTCACTAATCGCCGGCAACTCTTCCCTTCAACCATGGCGTTCTCCTTCTAACGATTTCGCATTTGGATTCCACAAAGTTGATAATGATGATAATCATGTTTTTCTTCTCGCAATTTGGTTTTACAAAGTACCTGAAAACAACATCGTTTGGTTTGCCAAAGCAGACGACAATAATCCTGTTTTCGCACCGAAAGGATCCAAGATTGAGCTCACTGCTTCAACCGGATTGGTTCTTCGAAACCCTAACGGTGGAGAAATTTGGAAATCGGAGCCTATTACATCCTCTATTGCATTCGCCACTATGAACGATACAGGCAATTTCGTGCTTGTGGATTCAATCAATGGGTCTATTTGGGAGAGCTTCAAATATCCAACCAACACGTTGCTTCCTACGCAGAAATTGGAGATAGGAGGTGTTCTTTCCTCTCGTAAATCGCTAGGTAATTTCTCACTTGGAAAATTTCAGTTCCGTTTGCTTGGAGACGGAAATGCTGTTTTAAACACCATAAATTTGCCCTCTGGTTATCCCTATGATGCATATTATATTAGCAATACTTATGATCCTGCTAGTACACAGAATTCTGGTAGGGAAGTGATTTTTGATGAACATGGATTTTTGTATGTGCTGAAAAGAAATGGAGTTCAAGTTAACATTACACAGTCTAGTGTTGGCAATCCTGTAGAGGCTTATTATTACAAAGCCACCATGAATTTTGATGGAGTTTTGACTGTAAGTTCTTATCTCAAGAGTACTAGTGGAGTTGCTAATGGAAGCTGGAAAGATTTGTTTAGAATACCTGATAATATCTGTCTTTCTTATGAGAATCCAATTGGAAGACTTGGTTCTGGAATCTGTGGATTCAATAGTATTTGCACATTGAAATCTAATGGAAGACCGAGTTGTAATTGTGCGCAAGGGTATACTTTCGTCGACCCGAACTATGAATTTGGTAATTGCAAACCATACATTGCACAGGGTTGTGAAGAAGAAGAAGGTGTTGATAACTTCAACCAGAATCTGTATCAAATGGTGGATCTTCCAAACACTGATTGGCCAATGTATGACTATGAGCGTTTTCCCACAATGAATGAACAAGTTTGCAAAAGTTCTTGCTTGGAAGATTGCTTTTGTGTGTTAGCAGTGTTTGGAGGTAGTGATTGTTGGAAGAAAAGGCTCCCACTCTGTAATGGAAGACAGGATGCAAGTATTACATCTGTTTCTTTTCTTAAATTAAGAAAAAATGTTTCTCTTGAGAGTTTCCCAGTTGCTGATGATAGAACACAAAAGAAACAAACCACAATAGTTATTGTCATGTCTACACTCTTCGGTAGCTCTGTGCTTATGATCTTCATATTATTGGGTTTCAAATATCTAGGAATCTTTGTCTTGAAAAGAGAGATATTAGGTGAAACTTGCACAAAGAATTTCTCTTCAGAATGTAACTTAATCCAGTTTGCATACATGGATATTTACAAAGCAACAAATGGTTTCAAGGAAGAACTAGGAAGGGGATCTTGTGGGATTGTTTACAAAGGGACAACAGAAGCAGGTGCTATTGCTGTCAAGAAATTGGACAGAATGTTTGAAGCAGACAGAGAGAAAGAGTTCAGAACTGAAGTGAATGTGATTGGCCAAACACACCATAAAAATCTGGTTCGTCTGCTTGGATATTGCGACGAGGGAAACAACCGGATGCTTGTTTACCAATTCATGAGCAATGGCTCATTGTCTACTTTCCTCTTCAATGGTGATCTAAAACCAAGTTGGAAGCTTAGATCACAAATAGCCTATGAAATTGCAAGAGGACTCTTGTATCTACACGAAGAATGCGACACACACATCATTCATTGCGATATAAAGCCTCAAAACATACTTCTGGACGACGATTACAATGCCAAGATCTCTGATTTTGGGTTGGCAAAGTTGTTGAAGATGGATCAAAGTAGAACTGAAACTGGCATAAGAGGGACCAAAGGATATGTGGCTCCAGATTGGTTCAGATCTTCGCCGATAAACACCAAGGTCGACGTGTACAGTTATGGAGTGCTGTTGCTAGAGATCATATGTAGTAGAAGGAATGTGGAGATGGAAGTTGGTGATGGTGAAGGAGAGAGAGAAGTTTTGACGGATTGGGCTTATGATTGCTATGAACAAGGAAGGTTGGATGCTTTAATTGAAGGAGACATGGAGGCCATAGATGACTTTCTTAGAGTTGAAAGATTTGTAAAGGTAGCAATTTGGTGCATTCAAGAAGATCCATCCAAAAGACCCACCATGGAGATGGTTATGTTAATGCTTGCAGGGAATGTAGAGGTTTCTGTTCCTCCCTGTCCTTATCCATTTAGCGCCATGGTTTAAAGGATTTTCTACGCGAAGAGCTTAAATAAATAGGTCCAATTACACAATTGTCAATTTTTTTTTTTTTTTCTACATGAATAGCTTAATGGGCTATTATTTCAGACGAAAGTCTAGCCCAATTTACTTTTTTAGCCTTCCTTACCATTCAATATTTGTTTTATAAAAAATGTATAATAATATTATTTATACTAAAAGACGCTTGTAAGTTAGTTTCTCGCATTTATGAACTTCTCAAAACGGTATCATTTTCAAAACCTAAAGTAAGGAAAGTTTCTCGAAATTTTCAAAAATTGTTCTCTCATAAACGAAAGCAAGAAAGTAAGGTATATTCGATATACACATCACAATATAGGGTTATTTGTAAATGTAGCAAAATGAATGTCAAAATCAACGATAGATTTCTATTGTGATCTATCGCTTGAAATTTTTCCATATGTATAAATAGTTTAATATTTTTTTCTATTTATAATAATTTCATATATATTTGAATTCTTAGAAATAGATTAGGGTATATTAGGGGCATGGACAAGACCATTTGTAATATATATATATATATGTGTGTGATGTATATTTACATTTTTCATTATATTTGTAAACACACTAAAAAATAAATCATGGTATATGCAACATATGTATATTAACTTTTTTTAATATATTAGCAGTATATTCAACCCCATTTGTGTCCTCGTGTTCATTTTCCTTCTAGTTTTTGGAAATATTATTTGGCAATGCAAGTATTATGAATATATGTGTGTGTATGTATATATATGTTTGTCTTTTCAAATCCTATAGTTCAACTGAAATGACTTTTCATTTTTCTTCTCCAAAATTCCATAGGGATTGGCGGGGGAGTTTCGTGGAAAATTGTTGGAATCCAGTTTGCTATCCGTTTTTCATTCTTTTTTTTCCTTTTAAATTTCAATAAATAAAATTATTATAAATAAATAAAAAATACATCATACCAAAATTTTAATTTCTATTTATGATAGACTGCAATAGATGTGATCAAATTATTTTTAATAATTTTTTTATTTTTAAACATTCCATAGAATTATTATGAAAAATCTCTAAATAAATGTTGTGTGTGTGAACACATAAATCTTTTCCCCTTTTTCCTGTCTTACAATTTCTCTTCAACGTGTGAAGAAAATTCCACACTTTTTTTTTCTTCTTTTTTTTTTTTTTTTGGTTCATAGGAGTAAATTTCACATTTTTCTTTTGGTATTTGAAATGCTAAAAGATATTTAGAAAGAATCCCCCGGGTTTTGGCGCTTTTAGTATAGTTTTTATTTGGTTTTTAGGTTTCCAAATGTTACTCTTTTATGAGTTGTTCGGGGCATTGAGTTAGTTATTTTAGTTTATAGGTTATAATATTTTGTTTGTGTTATAATAGTCTTTGTTTGGTGCCGCTGAAGTAATTTGGGTTATAAGTTTTCTTACTATTTTTTTTATTATACAAGTAATAGTAGTACCTTAAATATCATATTTCGTCAACTACATAAATTAATTAAAATTATTTTTTAATTTGTGAATAGCTCACTGATTAAGGCATATATTTGTAATTAGAGAATTTTTTTAGGACACTCAAACTTATATAATTATTAGAATGGGCTAAAACTTGCAAACTTATATAATTTGTGGCCTTTAAACTTTGAATTCATTACATAATTGTTATTAAAATGTTTGTTTGTATTAGAATTTATTTTCTTCTTATAAAACTAAATAGAATCTAAAAAATAATCCTTTCCCTATATTTCTATATGTTATTTTCTATAGCTCATACACGAGCTTTGAGGTCGAATTTTAATAATTATGGTATCTATATTTAGTGATATATTTAATTTTATTGATTTCTTAAAAAAAAAAAATTAGTATGGAAATAAAAAAGAAAATACATTTTTGGTCCATAGGTTTTTAGTCTGGTTTTGGTAGGTCCATATATTTCAAAATGTTACACAAGTTGGTTCCAAAAGTGTTTTTATTTTTTATACTTAAAGTGTTTCTATTAATGTCAAATTATCATAAATAAAAACTATTAAACACTACGAACTAGTAATTAGAGGTGATAATCGTAGTTGGCTGCCAAAGGGAGTCATCATAGCTAGTTGTCGGAGGTGGTCAATGCAGAAATTTGGGGTCAAAGGTTATGGTCTTCACTAGAATTGGCTACCAGAGTTGGTTACATAGGTGGTCATCGGAGTTGGTTACATAGGTGGTCATCGGAGTTGGCCACCAGAGGTAGTCGACGAAGTTAGTCACCATAAGTGGTCGTCGCCGAAATTTAGCATTGAAGGTGGTCTTTGCTATAGTTTGCCGCTAGAGTGATTGCAGAAGTTGGTTGTTGTGGGTGGAGTAATTATTGGAAATATTGGAGGGAGGAAAAGTTGTTTAATTTAACCATTGAGTTATGAGTAGTGTTACTGTAGCAAAATGAGGATTACAATAGTCCTTACTCTCCATTATTTCAACACACGTCTACTTGCTGAGTGGGTGTGTTAAAATAATAGGAAGAATGATTATTTTAACCACCGCTGTTTTGTTATAGTAAAACTATTTACAATTTAGTGGTTAAAATAACCGACTCTCACTCCCTCTAATATTTTCAATGACTCTACCCACTGATGACTAACTCTGATGATCACCTCCGACATCACTCTGATGGCTAACTCTAGCAAAACTTACATTTGACACCCAATTTCGGTGACAACCACCTTTAACGGTCAACTCTATTAATCACCTCTAGTGACCACCTATACGATTAACTATGATGATCGCTTTGGTTGCCAACTTCAACGAAAATCACCTTCGACTCCCAATTTTGGCGACGATCACCTCTGGCGACTAGCATTTACAACTTCCTTTGGCAGCCAACTTCGACAATCACCTTCAGCAACCACATATGCGACCAACACTAGTGGTCACTCCTGAAGTATGATAGTAGTTGTAATTACACTCCTAAAATATACAATAGTTTTGGTTACACTTTCAAATTTTTAATTATAAAAATTAAGCCCTCAAACTTAAACAAGTGTTAAAATTTGAGTCTCAAACTTATATAGTGGTGGAAATTGGATTTTAAACATTTAATGGTAAAATTAAATCCTTATATAGTCTAACTATAAAAATTGGGTCTCAAAACTGGTGTATGAGATGTAGGAAATAACTTATAAAAAAATGTAAGAAAAAGATTGTTTTTCAAATTTTTATCTAGTTCTATAAAAGAAGAAAATAAATTATGATATAAACAAAAATTTTATTTTTTTTTAAATTATTTTTACAATTATGTAGCTAATTAAAAGTTTAAGTCACAATTTTTTTTAATTTGCAAGTTTTTGGGGCCGAATTTTAATAATGGTTGAGTTTCAGTGTTCTATCTCTTAAAGTTCAAATATATACTTTATTTAATTAGTATTGTGCACGAATTAAAAAATAAGTTTTGTTAATTTATGTATAAGTTAACAAAATATGGTATTTAAAGTCCCATTATTTGTATAATAAATAAAAAAATAGTAGAAAAAACTTAAACCTGAACTAAAATAACTTGACCCCAAACATAAACTATTATAACACAAACTAAAATAGTTTTCACACCAAACACAGACTATTATAACCCACAAACTATAATAAGCGACTCAGCGCCTCAAACAACCACTAAAAATGTAGCATTTTAAAACCTAGAGACCAAATGAAAACTTGACTCATAGCCTAGGGACCAAAAAAATATTTTTCCCTTAAAGTTAATAGGATGATCGCTACTGGAAAAGTAAAGCACTTTAGATTTTAATGGAAAATAGGTGTGTGATATATTTTACGATTTAAACCGAGATTATTTTATATGTAAATAAACCATATATATTGATGCTCTCACCATGGGAATCTTGGAAATCCATGTTTTAGTAAGGCATCCCAAAGCTCTTAATATGCCTTGTATATAGGTATCAGAACATGCCCAAATATGTTGAGATATTGGGATATCACATATTTCCGCAAAGCAAACATGATAATTCAAATGCTCATTATATAAAAAAATCTTATATTACCACCAAACAAATGACCTCTTGTACAGTCCATTTACCACCTATTTTTTTTAGTATGATTCATCAAATTGTTTTCTTCGAGTTATATTATATTCATCCAACATCGTGATTGTTTCTATTATCCTAAGGGTATTTTTAGAGTGATTTTGATCACTTTTATCTCAAACTTACTCCGAAACACATCTTTAATCATTCAAAATCAATTTTAATGATCTGAAAATTGCATTTGAAAACTCAAAATTCATGGACCAAAAGAATATTTTACACCAAACTTTAAAGAATGGTTTTAATTAACTAGAAAGTTTATTCATTTATTCCAAGAATCATATCAAACTCACCCTACCAATGAAAATTTTACAAATTGGATAGAAGAAGAAACTTATCAGCAAATAGAGGAAAATGGGCAGGGAGTTGGAGGAATAGAAACAGGAACTATTCCTTCAATCATCCATATTACCATTTTCATAGTTAGTCTTTGAAAAGGATCTTCTTCAAGGCACCAATTTATGTTGATATATTGTTAATATATTGCTAATAAATTTTATTAAAATTATGTTGATACACCCATTTATACTGTTGATATCTGACTAACATATTGTTGATATTCTTTATAATAATATTGCTAATAAACTTTATTGATATATATATACCGTTGATATACTTTATAATGATAAACTCATTTATACTACTAATACACTTGATTGACATATTGTAGATATACTTTATAATGATACACATGTTTATATTTTCAATAAACTTGATTGATGTATCGTTGATATAGTTTATAATAATACACACGTTTATACTGTTGACGCACTTGACCAATATATTGTTGATATACTTTATAGTGTTATACTCGTTTACATTACTGATACACTTGACTGACATACTGTCGATATACTTTATAATGATATACACGTTTATACTGTTGATACACTTGACTGATATATTGTTAATGTATTGTATAACGATACACACATTGATACTAAGTACTTGGTGATTGCTACCTGATTTACTATCTACCTTATGTGCACTTGGTGAGCTTAAACCCAAAACTTTCAAGCTACCCAAAAAGATGGTGTTCCTAATAGGAGTCAAATCACTATTGGCAGAATTGGCGATCACCAATAATCATCCGAAAAAGATGATGTCTCTAATAATAGTCAGATCATTATTGCAAATTATAGTTGATGATAAAGTCGGAGGACAAGTTACTCGTAGTTCAACTCTTGTAAAAAAATGAAAGCAATTATTTTTTTTAAAAAAAAGTATGAAAACAGAGTGATGCAACAAAGAAGGAAAGAAATAGGGAAAGAGAAATTCTACATAAAAATAAAAAAGAAAGAAAAATAAGAAGTTTTAAAAAATTGCTACAAGGAAAAAAAATCAAAGGATAAGAAGAAAATAGAGGCACTTGCAAATATAACAATTAGGTTTAAAGTATTTGTAGATATAACACAATGCAAAAAAAATTTGCAAATATAGCAAAATTTAGATTTTGATTTCAAAGTCTATTAATGATAAACCATATTAATAGCAGGGTCTATCAGTGATAGATCATATCACTGATAAGAGTCTATCATTGATAGATTTTTCAATATTTGCAATTTTTTAAAAAATGTTGCTATACACTTATTTATTTTTCCTAAAGGTGCTACACAATACAATTACCAAAGAAAATATAGTGAATTAAAATAAAATAAAATAAGCTCAAATTCAAGTTTTGTCCTAAGGATATTTTTTTTATAAAAAAAAGTCAAAAAAGAAAAGAAAAGAAAAACTAGAAGAAAACAAAGTATGGAAAAAAAAAAGAAATGAAAAAATGGGGGCAATTCAAGTTTTTAAGGAAGAAAATATGTAAAACTTCTTAAATTGTAATTCTCAAAAACAAAAAAAAAAAAAAAAATGTTGAAATTGTTATAGGGGCCATTTTGGAAAAACAAATAAACAAAATATCAAAACTAAAGATTTTGTCATATATGAAAAATTTGAAATGTTAAAGACATGCTTGCAAAATCATATTCTTAAATTGCTACCCATTGCAAATTTTCTTATTTTATTAATAATCAATAAATCGTTTACATATTTATAAACCACGAGTTTAGGGCATAAAACCAAACACTTTTTGGTGGCTCAATTATAGGAACTCTACAAGTTAAGTACGCTTAGCTTGAAGCAATTTTATGTTGGGCGACCTCTTGGGAATTTTCCTAGGAAGCATCACATAAGGACAAAACATGCTAAAAGGACGGGTGTTAGTTTGTGGGGATAATCTTTGCTCTTAGAAACACTCAAGACTAGCAAGGATGACATTGCTAAGTTGTAAGAGATGCATGAGAATACTAGGACAATTAGGTATCGAATCCATATTTAGAATCCTAGGCATGGAGTGTTACACTTTATTTTTTCCAAAATTTCTACAACCAATCTTTAAAAGAAAAAATACATGTCAAGTCTGAAATTTAAAGAATATTGAATTGGTTAACTTAGGGCCCGTTGATAACGTTGATGTTTCCAGTTTTTTATCCTTGTTTCTCATTTTTTAAGAAACGGACTTGTTTGATAACTATTCTCGTTTCTTGTTTCTAAATTTTAAGAAACATTTCTAAAAAATAGGTCAAAATTGAAAAACAACAAAATGTAGTTTCTCTTGTTCCTGTTCCTGTTTCTATTTTACCGTTCCCACAAGCAATTCTTCTGCCAGTCATGAGTTTGAATCCTACCTAAAGCAATTTTTTTTTTTTTTTGACATTTTCGATTTTTATTTTTATTTTTTGAAGAATCTGTTTTTTCATTACCTTTCTTTATTTTTATTTTTTCTTTATTAATTTTTTATTTACAAAAATAATTCTCCCATATTTATATTTTATTTTTAATTTTAATTTTAAAATTCTCTAATATTTAGATTTGTATATTATTTTAATTTTCAATATGTATATTATATAAAAAAAATATATATTTCAAATTTCAATCCAGAATGGGCACTTTTATTTATTTTTTTTTTATTATTTTCTTTTATATCGGTTTTCATCTTCTATATTTTATTTATTTTCTTTATTAATTTTACTATTTATAAAAATAATTCTGCTATATTTATATTTTATTTAATTTTAAATTTTAAAAGTCTCCAATATTTAGATTTATATATTATTTTAATTTTTAATATGTATATTAATTTTTTTTATATTTCAACTTTTGAGTATTAATTAATTTTTCAATATGCGTGTTTATATATTATTTTAATTCTAATATTTTTAGTATATCTGAAATCGTGTTGAATTTTACAATATATAAATTTTGCTAACTAAGACATTCATTTAGCTTAACTTTAATATTTTACAACCACGACATTTACATTATTATATAAATAAGATGGATTTGACTCTACATCATTTAAGACAAATGGCTCGAGTTAGATTTGATACTGCCGATCAAATTTGATACAACTTTGTTATTATATTTAGTTATCGTCGAGACTTACTTCAATTAGATGACATAAACTTTTGATGATATCTTTTTCAATGTTTAATATATGATATATCTTCTTTTTTTATATTAAATTATTACAAAAGAAAAAAAAAAAAAAAAAAAAAAGAGGGAAGAAAAGGAAGAAACAAGAAATAAGAAGTAGTTATCTAACAGATGTCTGTTTCTGTTTTTTTTTTTTTTTTTCCTTTATCAAGAAACAGGAAACAATAATAGTTATCAAACATAATCATGTTTCTTGTTTTAAAAAAAACAAAAAACAAGAAACAAGAAACAGAAAACGAGAAATAGAAAACGTGAATATTATCAAACAATCCTTTAGGGACTTTATCAATTTTGAAAGTTTACCAAAGAAAAAAGAGAAACAACCGAACTATAGTAAGCTAGAGAAAAATGACTTGAGAAGAACACAAACATATATATATATAAAAATAAAAGTTGAAAATTTAAAATTATAAATCTATTTTGCAGTTTTCAAAATTGAAAGATGAATTACTAAACTTATAATAAATTTGACCGTTACTATATTTACTATTATTCTTTTTAGTTGTTCTTTGGTAGTGTCCAACCCTTTTCGTAGATTATTGCAACCTACACTAATCTCTTCATTTTAGTTTCATTACAAATTAACTTTATTAAATTCAACCTACCAAAAGCGATTTCATTCTCATCTCCCACAAGTTTGTATTATCATTCTTTAGGTTAAATTGCAAGTTTAGTCCTTAAATTTTTAACTTTTGTCTATTTAGTCCTTGAACTTTAAAGAGTGTCTAATAAGTTTCCCGAACTTTCAATTTTGTATCTAATAAGTTTCTTAACTTCAAAAGGGTCTAATTGGTCCTTAAACTTTCAATTGTATCCGTTAAGTCTATGAAATTTCATCTTTTGTCTAATAAGTCTGTTCACAGTATTTTTTTATAATTCACAAACATACTAACACAAAATTGCTTAATGGTCCCTTAGATAAAACTCCATTGTATGGTTATTCAGTTAATTTTAAGAACACATTGAATGTGACAATAGTCTATTAGACACTTTTTAAAGTTCGGAGACTAAATAGACACAAACTTGAAGTTCAAAGTTCGGAGACCAAATAGACACAAACCATCCTGAGTTGACCTAGTGGTAAAAAATGAGACATAGTCTTAAGAAATTGCTAAGAGATCATGGGTTCAATCAATGGTGGCCAATATCTACAAGTTTCCTTGACACCCAAATGTTGTAGGGTTGGGTGGGTTGTCTCGTGGGCATAAGCTAGCCCGAAAACTCACGAAAGAAAGAAGAAGAAACCACATCCTTTTTCATTCTCACATTGGGATTCTAGAAAGAAACTTAAATTTTCTCACTTTGTAAATTCATGTTGATTATTCAAATAAAATATGATTTTAGATATTGAAAACAAACCAACTCTGTATTTGGAAAAGACACTTAAAGACTTGCCTTGGTGGTACATATAAAACCAAGTAATTAAAGAACTTTCAAAATTCTAACTCCTTTGGAACGCCACAAGTCAAGCTTCAAAAGTCAATATAGATAGAGCCAAATTCTTTCCAACTTCTAGGAATAAAATGATATACAATAATATCTCACAAACTAAACCAACTCTTAGGAAACCAAAATTGCACAAAACCCCCCAACTTTTTTCTATCTTTCCACTTTTATTTGTTCAATTAGTAAAATTCCCATGGCTTTTGTGATTCCCCATCTTCTTCTTTTGCTAATGCCTTTTCTCATCCATGCTCAAAGTAATGGCAGAATAAACATTGGTAGCTTCATTATAGCTGGTGATGTTTCTACTTCCCCATGGCTTTCTCCTTCAAACGATTTCGCATTCGGATTTCGCGAAGTCGATAACCGTCTCTTCCTACTTTCTATTTGGTACAACAAATTACCTGAAAAAACTGTAGTTTGGTTTGCCAAATATGACCAAAATCCTACCCCAAAAGGCTCAAAGGTTGAACTCACTGCTTCAGATGGTCTAGTGCTTCATAACTCCCAAAGTGGAACATCAAAACTAATTAGTCCTGTTTCAGGTACTGTTTCCTTTGCTATGATGAATGATACAGGCAATTTTATGCTTGTAGATTCAAACTCAAAACTCTTATGGGAGAGCTTTAAACAACCAACAAACACCTTGCTTCCTACTCAAAAAATGGAGATAAGTGACTTTCTTTCTTCATACAAGCTACCTCATAGTTACTCATTGGGAAAGTTTCAGTTTCAATTGTTTAAAGGCAATGCAGTGCTCAATATCAGAAACTTGCCTACCACATATATTTACGAACCCTACAAAACGGTTGCACGAGCCTCTGATGGTTACCAAATTGTTTTTGACAAAGATGGTTTCTTGTATATGATGCAAAGAGATGGAAACAGAGTAAATATTAGTGAACCAGAAGGAGCTTACCCAATTGATACTCATTATTACAAACTCACACTCAATTTTGATGGTGTCTTAACTGTTAGTTACTATCCAAAGAATCCCACAACTTCAAATGAAAGCTGGAGAGACTTCTGGAAGATGCCAGAGAATATATGCATGGCCATGGTAGGAGAATTGAGCTCTGGAATTTGTGGATACAATAGTATATGCACATTGAATAATGATCAAAGGCCAAGTTGCAAGTGCCCACCTGGTTATTCCTTTATGGATTTGAATGATACCTTCAGCAATTGCAAGCCAAATATCCCACAAGCATGTGAAGAAGGTACACAAAATTCTACTAATGATTTATATACTTTACAAGATCTTCCCAATACTGATTGGCCAATGCTTGATTATGAGTTGTACTCTCCTTTTACTGCTGAAGAGTGCAAGAAAGTTTGCATGCTTGATTGTTTGTGTGTGGTAGCTGTGTATAGAGACAGTAACTGTTGGAAGAAGAAGCTACCACTCTCAAATGGGAGGGAAGATAGCAAAGAAAGATCTGTTTCTTATCTAAAACTAAGAAGAAATAATGGTTCCACTGGGAAATCTCAAGATGATCTTTCAATGCTTGAAGGAAAGAAGAATCAAGAAACAGTAATTCTTGTGATTTCTGTTCTGTTAGGTTGCTGTTTGTTTGTCATTCTCATGTTGGCTAGTATGATATGTTGGGGTTTCATCTTCTACAACAAAAAGAAGCTTGCAAAGACAGGTAATTTTCTAGAAAGTGAAAGTTTTGAAAGTAAAAATCTATGTCAGTTTACATACAAAGAACTTAGAGAAGCTACTGATGGCTTTAAGGAAGAACTAGGAAGAGGATCTTGTGGCATTGTGTACAAAGGGGAGATCAAAACTGATTTTATTGCTGTAAAGAAATTGGACAAAGTGTTTGAAGATAATGAGAAGGAATTCAGGACAGAAGTGAATGTGATTGGCAAAACACATCACAAGAATCTCGTTCGACTACTCGGATATTGCGACGAGCATAAAAACCGCATTCTAATTTACGAATACATGAGGAATGGCACTCTAGCAAACCTCCTTTTTGGTGAAAGGAAGCCTAGTTGGAACCTCAGAGCCCAAATAGCATACGGCATTGCCAGAGGACTCGTGTACTTACACGAAGAATGCGACACGCAGATCATTCATTGCGATATAAAGCCTCAAAACGTACTTCTTGATGAACACTTCAATGCCAAGATTTCTGATTTTGGGTTGGCTAAGCTATTGAAAATGGATGAAAGCAGAACAGAAACAGGCATTAGAGGGACAAAAGGTTATGTTGCACCAGATTGGTTCAGGTCAGCTCCAGTGACAGCCAAGGTTGATGTGTATAGTTTTGGAGTGCTATTGTTGGAAATCATATGTTGTAGAAGGAATGGGGATATGGAAGATTTTGAAAGGAGAAAAGAACTATTAGTTGATTGGGCATATGACTGTTTCCAACAAGGAAGATTAGATGTTCTAATTGAAGAAGATTTGGAGGCCATGGATGACTTGAAGAGGTTGGAAAGATTTGTAATGGTTGCAATTTGGTGCCTTCAAGAGGATCCTTCTCAAAGACCAACAATGAAAAAGGTAATATGGATGATTGAAGGAATAGTTCCTGTTTCTATTCCTCCAAATCCCTGCCCATTTTCCTCCATTTGCTCATAAGTTTCTTCTTCTATCCAATTTGTACAATTTCCATTAGTAGGGTGAGTTTGATATGATGCTTGGAATAAATGAATAAACTTTTTAGTTAATTAAAACCATTCTTTAAATTAAACTCGGGTTTAAAATAGGAGGGTTTGCAGAAATGGCTAAAAAGTTTTATTAAAATTAATCCCGTAGCACATGTTTTATGATTTTGTAAAAATGACAAAATCCTTAAGCTCAGCCCAATTTAGTTGATGGATTGAATAGAAAAGTCCGAAAATATTCCTACATATATTTGAATCACTTTGCACTCTCTTCTTCTTCACGTAACTTAGTCTCTTTTACTCACGTGTTTTTATGTTGTTGAAAGTTAAAAAAACAGTTGCTTTTTTTTTTGTGTAAGTTTGAATTTATCGGGAATTTTGAACTTATCGGGAAGGAATTGAGCTCTCAGTCGCTTTTCCCCTAAAGTGCTGATCAGAACTCGATAAGTTTGAACTTATCGGAGAATTAGCTCTCTGTCGCTTTTCCCGTAAAGTGCTGAAAGTTCTGATCAGCACTTTACGGGAAAAGTCACAGAGGGCTAATTCCTTCTAGTAAGATCAAACTTATCAGGAAGGATTTAGCTCTCTGGTGACTTTTCCTGTAATTGTTAAAATTCCGTCTCCTAAGTGGTGTATGAGCTATAGGAAATAACATATAAAAATTATAGGGAAATGTTGTAAAATTAAGGAGAAAAATGACAGAAAACGGGAACACGAATACCGAAAAATTATAATATTAAAATAAATAAATAATCAAAATTATAATTATAGAAAATAATAATGTAGAAGTATCTCTCTTATTTTCTCACAAAATTGTCACCAATATATCTTGACACAACATCTTAAAATTGCCACTATTTGTAGGCAATTTGTCAACTAAGAGGTGAAACTTTTGGATACCAAAGATACTTTAGCATTAGAAACATGGACAATATGTATTTAAGACATATGGAGTAAGGGATAACAAGACGATTCTTTTATATGACTAAGCTTTGAGCATCAAAATACTTTTTGAGTTTTTATCTAATTTGATGGAAGAAGAAAATGAATTCTGATACAAACAAAAAAATTTAATTAAAAAAAAAAAACTCACTCAATCAATTATGTAACTAATTCAAAGTTTAAGGGCAAAAATTATATAGACTTACAAGTTTTTTAGCCCAATTTAATAATGGTTTAAGTTTAAGTGTCTTAAAAAAAGTTATCTTGATTACAAATATATGCTTTAATCAGTTGAGTTATGCACAAATTATGAAATAAGTTTGGTTAATTTATGTGATTGACAAAATAAGATATTTAAGTTACCATTACTTGTATAATAAAAAAATAGTAGAAAAAAATTTAAAGTTAGAAAAAAAATAACATGCACCCCAAACACAAACTATTATAACTCATATTATTTCACTATGCATCAAACACATACTATTACAACTCAAGCAAACATAGTTTGCACCTCAAGCACAAACAGGAACTAACTCAGTGACCCAAACATTCCCTTTTCAAAAATTAATGAATTATAAATGATTAAATAATTATAATTAATACAAAATAATCTCATAAAATATTAATCCTAATGATAATTAATTAGCTACATATATTATTTATTATGAATTAATAGTATTAATGCATCAGTATTTCCTTTTCGAGAAAAAAAAAAAAAAACATCTGTTCTTTATGGTTTATTGTAAGAGTGTGTGTATATATAATTAATTAATTAAGGAATTGAATTCCCGCGAAAGCGATTGTTCGCTTGTGCCAATAATTTTTCTTTTGGAAAACACCAAAAAGCAGAGAACAAAAAAAAATAATAAACAAGATAAACATCTACTTAATTTAACAGCATGCTTTGATAAAGAGGAAAAGAGAAGAAATTCAACCTTTGAAGACTTTCTTCCTCTTGAACAACATATATATATATATCGCTAGAACTCACAAACACCCAATATATATAATTCGTTGGAATTCACAAACACCCAATACCTTCTTGGAACTCAGTGTACAGAGAATGCTCCTGGGACACCACCAAGATCATCTTCCTTACTATTCTCTAGGGAAGAAAATCAAGGAGTGGTGGGCTCTTCTAGATTTTTGGTTCAGAAGTGAGATTCAGAGGGAGCTTTTTTCTCAAGAGATTTTCCCAAAGAAAACTTCTATGTATCTCATTCGTATAATTACTATTCAAATCTCATTTAAATATTTATCTCTCTCATAACATAAAGTATAAATTTTGAATCTTATTCAAAAATAAAATTTATATTATAATATATCTATATTCATTGTATCATATACAATTAATTCTCTTATTAATTTGAACACTTCAAACTAATACAAAAATAACTAATTCTTATTAAGCCTTTAATAAGCTAGCAAGGGGACTTTTTGGACCTATAGATTAGAAGCTCCAATGATATAAGATTAAAAAATTATACTCTTTAATTAAATTAATCAATATGCATTAATTGTAGGTCACTCCATAAATGCCCATAACTACAGTTGGGTCAAATTACTGTTTTACTCCTGTAGCTGTATCTAACTCCTTAAGTACCACTTATCCCTCTAATGAACAAATAGTTTATACTCTAACTATGAATAACCCCTCTTAGACTAGTGAGAGGGTGAGGTCTCATTGTTCAAGACCTGGAATCAACTCTCAAGGGAGCAAGTTATCAACTTACCTTAAAGATGAGAATGAGTAAATTTCATTTTCTAAAAATATGTTCCCAGCTCCCTACTCAGACAAATCTGCAAAATTGTAGGCTTATTAAGTCGGCGATTTGGCCACTCTCACCCATACAGATCAAAGGATTGTTCTCATAGACAGGAGTTCATAACTCACTTAGGATTAAGGTCGAGTCACCTATAAAATGTTAATTTCTTCAATTAACGGCGTTATAAAGAGAACATTTCGCAGTCTGATCTTCTACAAACTCTTTGCATAGGATATTCTATCACTTGCATGTTTCCACATGAACAATTAGGATCAAATTGTTTGTAACACTTTACGATTCTTGTAACAATTATAAAGTGGGTCGTATCAGTAGTGTCACTAAGATAAGAGACCCAACTTTATTCCTATACGACAAACATTTTTTGTTATTACTTAAACATGATCCAACCTTGTATGTCAACCACATACATGTTTAAGTATACATAAAATCACCATGAATCTTAGTTTATTGGATTGAGTTAATGCACAAACAAATAAAATAACTCATTATTTTATTAAATAAATAATTTGTATTTACAAATATTACAAATTTTGAGAACCTTGAGAGATTTAGGACACTAGTCCCAGCAAAATATATATATATATAGTAATTAATTAATTTATGGAACTGGAGCAATTAAATTCAAATATTATAATTTAAATTTGAATATAATTTTCTAAATTATAAATTTAGTATTCATATATTAATTAATTTTAATAATATATAAAATAAAAGAAAAAATTAATGTATTAAAAGAGAAGAGAGAGTGGACATCAAGAAAACCCACACTTTTGGATGGGTATCATTCATGAGTATAAAGAATGCATAGGAATAGTTTATTCTCATACCTAATGTTTCAAAACTTGTACCAAACAAGAGGATGTTCCTTTACTCATTGTCACTCTTATTCTCGTCACAATTCCCTCAATTCAAACGAGCCCTATGGGGTCTTTTGATTTGAGTGTTTTATGCATAGTAATTGACACAAACATCCGAAATTTATGTTTGTTTCACACTTTTCAACACTTGGCTGGGAATAAGCAATTCTCAAGCATCCTCTTTTCCCACTTACAAAGGGTCTTCTATTTCCTTCAAGAACTCTGGGTTTTCTCCTTTTGTCTTTCATTTTGTATATAATCTCATTCTGAATATAATTAATTAATTAATTAATATTAATTTAACAAAATTAATATAAATATTTATTTTAATAAGTAAATAATAATCTATTAAAAATATATACTTAAATTATTTTTACAATAAAGATCTATTAGACGAATACAATTATTTATTTATATAAATTATTAATTAATTAGCTAATAATATTTTAAATATATTTAATTAGTAAACTAGGATATTTAAATGTATGAAAGTTTATTTTTCAATAGTAATAATTGATTTTTTATAATCAAACAATTATTTATTGAGATTAAATTTTAAGGAAAATTATTATAAATGGAAAAAAATACCAAACTATGTACAAATATCGAAAAATTTGAGCGATAGAATTCTATCACTCAATCTATCATGGTCTATCGCTAAAATTTTTATATATTTATAAACAATTTAGCTCATTTTGTTATATTTGAAAACAGCCCTAATTTTAATTTGATCCTCCATTATGATTATATGATCATTATTGATTATTTATAACTAGTTAATTATATATTGTGATTAATTTGTATTACTTTATTTATTATTAACATATCATATTTATAAATAAAAAATTATTATTATTATTTATTAGTATTCTTTATTACCATATCATATTTTTATCTCATTTTTTCACCTTTTTTATATGAATGTTTTCAAATATAGCAAAATAAGTTAAAATATTTACAAATATAGAAAAATCTGTTGTCTATCAGCGATAGACTGTTATAGATTTCTATCACTTGAACGATAAACTACAATAGACTTCTATCGCTCAAGTGATAAAAGCCTATCGCAATCTATCCTTGATAGATCGTGAAATTTTTCTATATTTGTAAATAGTTTGATATTTTTTCTATTTATAATAATTTTTTTTGGTATAATGAAAAAAGACTAATGCTCAAAATATAATCATATTAAGGAGAATAAGGGAAAAAGAAGAAACCCACCAAGTAAAAACCACTTTTCTCTTTTTGATTTTGATCAAATAGTTTGTAAAAGTTGAAATTTTTTAAGTTGAAATTTTTTATGGTATGTTTAGTAGAGAAGATTTTGTTTCTATGATTTCAAACTCACCATAACTCTAATTCTATTTCTGAAAATTATTTTCGGATTCTATAATCCAAACCTTGCAATTTCTGAAAACAATATTTTTATGTTTTCATTGTATCAATATAATATGTTATATTATAAACTCAATTCATTTCTTAAAAAATGTAATATGTATTAGAAATGTTTTCAAAAATAGAAAAACTGTCAAAAATAATTAGAAATATAACAAAATTTTATTTTCTATTTGTAATAGATTGCAATAGACCCAATAGACTTCTATCACTCTACCAAATAGGATGTATGTCCGAGTTTATCACAAATAGAAAATAAAATTTTACTAAATTTGTAAATAATTTGATATTTTTTCTATTTATAAGAATT
Organism: Citrullus mucosospermus; assembly: GCA_030954485.1. Lineage (NCBI taxonomy): Eukaryota > Viridiplantae > Streptophyta > Magnoliopsida > Cucurbitales > Cucurbitaceae > Citrullus > Citrullus mucosospermus. Next base: position 26,984,656 of record CM062057.1, read on the forward strand.
TTCCTATGTAGTATGTAATAAATTATATAATATTACAAAATAATAATTATATACTTTTTTAACATAAATCGTATTCATAAATAAATTAATAGCAATTCGACATGAGTAACTACAACTAGTTTTATGGTTTATAAATTACAATCTAATTTTTAAATCTACAACTTAACACATTTGAAAATATTAAATAGAATTCCTTGTTTTCAAATTAGACCCTTAAATTGACCCAAACCCAAATAATAAGATAAAATAAAATTTTAAATCAAAAAAAAAAAAAAAAAAAAAAAAAAAAAAAAAAAAAGCATATACATTAACGTAGAAGTGGAAATGAGAAGTGTCTAAATTTCAGGTCATTCCATAAAGAAAAGTATTAACTTAACATTATTGTTAGAGATCACAACACAGACTTGACAATATTATATACATACCAAACATTCTATCAATAAATAATTTCCCTTGGTGTAAAGTAGAGCAAGCTATTAACTCATGAAGAACAAGAAAGCATGCAAACACCCGGCCGGTAAGCCCACGCCGGAGGCAACCGTGCATATTTCTCCATTCCCGGCTGCTCATCGAATGGCCTTTCCATTATCTTCAGCAGTCGACGAACCTCTCCAAAATCACCCTGCTCGGCTGCATCTATGGCAGTCTGGCACAGGTAGTTCCTCAAAATATATTTAGGATTTACTGCATCCATAGAGGCCTTCCGCTCCTCATCCGAAATGCCACTTCCAGACAGCTGCAAAAGCAATGGAATAATGGATGAGATGAAAGAAAAAGTCATTTATCTTTATATTCAAAGCATGCCAACAACGTGTAAGACTCCTATAGTTATCGAAATAGTAGGATTGTTAGTGAATATTAGAAGGAGCATATTAGTAATTAGATAGGAAATTTGTTAGGGCATTTATATACAAATAGAGATAGTGGGTTAAGAGGAGGGGTGTGAGGAATTTTGTAGTGGTTTCCTTCGAAAAATTTAGGAGAGTCTGTCTCTCTCCAAAGGCTAGTGGCTACCTTGTTACCTTTCTGCGATATTATAGCATATTTCAATATATTTGTGTAATTCAATGTTCTTGAGTTGTTTGTGTGTTCTTGAGTATTTCCTTGTTAAGTGATATCTTATTGTTAGGTATTTAATCACCCCGCAGAACTCCCATTCTAACTTATGTGGGACATAGGTAGCCCATATTACCTCAGTTCCTAACCCAACATTTCTTAGATGAAGACTGTATTTTATGAAAATTCAACTACTAACAGAAAAGGCATCTAGTAGCACTAAAGAGTTTTCTGAAATTTGAACTAAGTCAAATATCTATGCATGATTTCTGGCCATTGCCAACAGGACCGTTAGATGGGCATTAAGTTGGTTGGTTGGAGCCTGGAGGTTTTATGATTGAATGCCAGATACTGCCTCGAATTAGGATAAAGAGGATGAGTTTTTGGTAAATGACAATCATATCAGTTTAGCACTTTTCATTTTCCCCATCCAAATTGAAAACTGGTAAAGAATGTATATACCTAAACAGGTAGCTTTCCTCGATGGTGACTCGTTTTTTGTATATAAGTTGGGAACAGGGGATAAGATTCGTTTTTTGAAAGATAGTTGGGCAACGAACACACCATCTAGTCAGGAGTTTCCCTCAGTTTACGCTATTGTTAACTCTAAAATAAAAGCCTTTCGGTGAGAAATTGTTGGTTTTCCAAAGGGGATGCGTGGAATCTGAATTTTAGAACAGAGCTTCTTGATAGAGAGATGGAAGAGTGGGGTTGCCTTATTTCTATCTAAGAGGTCAAAAGATCTTCTGAAGAGGATGATCAAGTTTGTTGTGTTCTCTTTTGATCAAATATATTTTGTCTTGTTTTTCATCAATATATATATATATTGTAATAATCTGACTCCAAAGAACCATCAGGTATTTTATATCACTATACCTCCTCCATGTAGGTCTTTACCCAGCTAACCCAAGCTTCCTTACGCTCCTTGCCAATATCTAACAGAACTGCCTTCAGAGGGACCAACAGCTCCTCCTCTGGGGTGCTGGGATCAGCTTTGATATTGGAAAGTGATCTAAAAAAATTTGTATAATCAACCTTGTCAACAGCCATGTTGTTGAGAAGCTTGCCGATTAACTGTTTGTTGTACTTTGGCAGACCGATTTTCTTGGTCATAATGGCTTGATAGTCATCCATAAATTTGTCTCCGTATCTGTAAGAACAGAGGGGAAAAGTCATAATATGAGTGCAACGGAAGACTAACAATTCTAGAAAAGACAAAACTTCGATAAAGTAAAACTACCTTTCCATGGCGTAGTTTGCTTCTTTGTCATTTATTAATTCAGCAGCTGAAAGAGTTGAGGCAAACTGGGCTATATTCCATAAGCCTATATCTGGCTGATTTGCAAAACAGTATCTTCTGCCCGGAAGATCAGTTGTATTAGGCGTAAAACTAGGATCAAAAGCATCCAAAAATCCAAAGGGACCATAATCAATGGTTAGACCCAAGATGCTCATATTGTCAGTGTTGAGTACACCATGTGTGAACCCAACTCCCTGCCAACTTGCTATTAAGGAAGCAGTTCGCTCAGCAACCTCTACTGTCCACGCTGATACCATCATCCACGTAAAGGCAATGAAAACAGAAGCAAATGTGTAACCCTTTTTGTTAAGAAACCGTAAGTTTGAATACAACTAGAATAGGAGAACTGCATCAGCCAACAAATAAGATGGAGAATTTTGTATGCAGTTGTACATTCTTTCACTTCTCTCAACAAAAGCTCAGTTTCTTACCCAAAAAAATATAAATTAATAAAAATAAAAACAGATCCCATGCGCTGGGCTCTACAAAAGTTCACAGACAAGCCAAGAAGTAAGCTGTGAACCAGGATTCATCACATAGGTCATGCTATCCTTGGTTTGCTGACAAATTTGCCAAATGCCGCAAAGGAATAAAATTTAAACATGAATCTAGACCAATGTCTTGAGAGAGAGAAGAATGATTGAAAGTGTCGCTTACTAATAGGCACGAAACAGTGTCCCAATAAGATTTGTAACTTGTAAGTGTAACCAAGGAAGGAAACAAAGGTTATTTTGGTCAAACTCAAAACTGTTCATTTAAATTATAGAAGGCCCATTCTCATTTTTCCATTCTAAATCCTTATGGGAGTACGCACCTTTGAACAAACTTGTAACTTTTCAATCATCAATAAAAACTAAAAAGTTTGTTCCTTATTTAAAAAAAAAAAAAAAAAAAAAAAAAAAAAAAAAAAAAAAAAAAAGGAAAGGAAAAGATTAAAGAACAAAAAAACAAAAAAGAAGGCATATGAACGATGGTGTGTAAAACGAGCTTAAAGACACAAATGACAAGCCCATAATGCATCAATTACGCTATCTTGCTTGTAAAGTAGAGTAGTTAAAGTATTTGAAAGAGGCAAACAACCCATGTTTTGCTAAACTTGAGGCAGCTTCTTTAGTGCAGTTCAAGATCAAGATACATGTGGAACATCATAAATTCAGGAAGCACGAGGCAAATTCTTCATCTTCATAAATTTCAAATAAAAAATACCATCCTAAGATTTACCCATGCCTCGAACAAATTGAAGCCTTGATTACATTTTGAGTAATATTTTGATCTTAAGATGACAAAAGCAATCTTTAGTAAAAGGTGGAAAAATAGTTTGCTCCATGCGGTGAGCAAAGCTCCGTGATGACAAAAGCAATCTTTGATAAACAGTAACAACAGAGAAACAATACAGTGGCACAAAAGAATGTGCAAATTCAGACAATGAATAGCCTTATCACTGCTTCACATCATCTAAATGATAACCTAGCTTTGCTAAGGATGGAATGACCTAACACCCTAGGAAGCATGGACATTTGTCGAACCTCGATACATCTAGACATGCTCTGGCCACATCCTGACATGCTAAAAAATGTGTTTTAATTATATATATATATATATATATATTTGTTTATTTATTTATATATATAATCAACTTTTATTGAGAAAAAATGAAAGAATACAAGGGCATACAAAAAAACAAACCCACAAAAACACCCCTTCTAAAGAAAGGGTTTCCAACTAAGATATTACCTAGAGAATAATTACAAAAAAGCTTCAATACTTAAGCTCGAAGCCCAAAGTGACACATGAAACCTCACTAAGGACCAAACCTCACAGGGGTCCCTATCCCTACCTCTAAACACTCTTGTTCCTCTACCCCCAATGATAACACACCACACACCAGTGTTTTTTAAAGCTCAAGGCGCAATAAAGCGCAATAGTCTTTCGGGGGCTTAAGCTCAAGGTGCAAAAAAGAGTAGGGGTTTTGGTGATGCGCGCTATATATAAAAGTAATACATAAAGATAAGAAAGCACAATTGAAGTAAAAATGTGAAAAGTAAACCCCTAAACACAAGAAATTTTGCATTTAGGCTTAGTAAATTTAATTTTTTTATTTAATAAAGAAACCTAATTATTACTATATTTTAAAAATAATGAAAAAGCCCCAAACCTGGGGGTAAAGCCTCGGGGCTTCACAAAAGGCACACCTTATTTTGTGAGCTCGTCTTTTCAAGGCAAGCACCAGATCTACACCTTGAGCTTAGGCGCATGCTTGAGAGGGTTTTTTAAAACAAATGGCAAACACCCGAACAAACTACAAAAAACAGCCTTTCTCTCTAAAAGGCAGATGGAAGAGGAACTCCCCAATCATCAAACAAATATCATGTTGGCCAGCATTCTGAACATCGAACTCCTACAGGAAGCAACTCCACACAGACCTCGCTTACTGACAATCCCAAAGGAGATGATTCAGATCTTCCTCTGCCTTCCAACCAAGAATACAGCAGAAAGGACTCATTAATGAGGTCATCTTCCTAGCAAGCCTATCAAAAGTGTTTACCCAACCAACCAAGACTTGCCAAGTAAAGAACTTGATTTTCTTTGGAATCCTAATCCTCCAAACCACATCAAAGACCAACTCACTACCACAAGGGAGGGATCCAACAACAACCTAATGAAAGACTTGCAAAAAAAGCCTTCACTAGGGTTAGGACTCCAAACTCAAATGCCCCTTCTCCCCACCCAAAAAATGCACTCATCCAACAACAAGAATTTCAATGTATCTTTAACCCCTTTAGCCACCCAATCAAAAGGATGGGTGCCATGCTTACTCTCCATGATCCTATGCCACAAGGATTCAAGCTCAAGGGCAAAACGCCAAAGCCACTTAGCCAACAAAACTTTGTTTCAAAACCTTAAATTACCAACTTCCAACCCTCCTTGGTTAACGGGGGCCCATCAATCTTCCAACTAACCAAATAAGAATGCTTCCCTTCATCCACCCCTTCCCAAAGAAAATCTCTCATAAACTAAAAATTAGAAAGGAAAAAGTAGAGATTCTCTTATAGACTCTAATCCTTATATATTGGTCATTTCTAAAGTATTAGGAAGACATCTTCTTCCTACACTCAGATCCAACTAAATCTTTAAATCTGTCTATATCGTTTAAGTTTTCAAATATCATTAATCAACTTAATTTTGGATGTTTTTAGTGGCATATCTTTTATGTTAAATTTAAGTTTTCAATATATACACACGTACGGTTTTTTCAATAGAATATATATGCATATGAAAACAACGTGTAGCCCACATGTTTGTGTCCTACATTTACAGAAATTGACATTTCACCATATCCATGTCATGTAGTATTCGTGTCTCATGTCCCTGTCCATGATTTTTCAGCTAACAACCACATTGGAAAAAAAAACTATTCCCCCATCTCCCCCTTACAGCCCACTGCAACTCAAGAGAAAAAGAAAATTGAAGAATTAATTTACTTTTTTCTTCCACGTACCAATTAATTTTCACATAAAATAGCAATGTACACCGGCACAAACTACTTTTTAAGTTAAGTTCAAGTAGCCTTTCCCGCTACCTGTACGTCTCATCAAAAACTATTTTTTACAACAATGTCATATGCAATTTTTTAACCGAAATGATTACCTGCATACTTGTTTGAAGTGAGATCAACGACTGAACTATCTGTATTGCCTGTGCTGAAAGATAAACTCTGACTGCTGCTCATATTCTCTAGGTGCGGAAAATGGTGATGAATCACGTAGTCTGCTAAAGCCCGAACAATTTTATAATCATCTTTCCCTCTAGAGGCATGAATTTGGTATGATCCAAAACGCAGAAATGATTGAGCCACTCTGCATACAATTGCACCAGGCTCGTCTTTTGGATTCCCACTATAAATTGAAACAATCAGAACTTATTATTGCATTGTCGTAACCAACATGAATTTATGTCTCGTCATATTTTACAGTTAATATTTACATGTTCAAAACTATAAGTACCTACATATAAGTATTTAAGAAGACAGGATTTCGATTTAAATATATATATACACACATACATATCCCTGACCTAAAATTAATTAAAAAAAATTAGTCGAAGAAATTTATTTGTGTTGTAGGTTTAGCAGAGAAAGAAAAAAAAAAAACATACTATGAGATTAAGAATTCTTGGATTTATGAGAAAACCCTATTCAAATGCACAAGAAGATATAAGAACATCATATAACTACAAAATTTCTATAACTTTCATCTTGAACAGATTTTTTTTTTGGTTTACGTACTCATAAAACATATCTCGGGTAACAAATGTTCCTGTGGTCAGAAGACAAAGTGCACGAGTTGTTGGTATTCCAAGACTGTGCATTGCTTCACTACAAAGGAACTCCCTGATGCTACTTCGTAATACAGCTAAGCCATCTGCAAACCGACTGTATGGAGTCTTCCCAGCACCTTTTAGCTGCAACTCCCACCTTTCAGATCGTGAATTAAGTATCTCCCCAAGGGTTATTGCTCGGCCATCACCTAACTGTCCAGCCCACATGCCAAACTGATGGCCACCATAACATTGAGCATAAGGCGACCTGTAATACACAATATCAGCAGCCAGGGGATAACGAAAATCACAATGCTGGTGCTGTCAACCAATTAGTATTTAACACTTACACTCCAACTAATGGAGATGCCCCAGAGAACAAGAGGGGGAAATCTGGCCTTTCAAACCTGAAATGACAAAAGCAAAACCCTTCAGCTCTTGCAAGAAGAAAACAACTCTAATGGGAGAGGACATACACAGACATCTAAATGACTACAGTAGATTAAGACTGAAATACAAAGACAAATTATCATTAGAACACTCGTAAGGTGACCAATCATACGCATCTATATTATCTTTTTTTAAAAACAAAAAAAATCCAATTGCTAGACATGCAGCCACGAAAATAGTTATCTATAGGGCTCTCAATGAGACCTTTGCCTTTAAGCGTTGGAACTTGTCTGTGTATTTGGGAACTTGAAGCATACAAAGGAGGCAGTGTAGTGGATGAAGGCGTTAGATGATCCGGAGTGGAAGGGGGCTTGTTCTCATATATGAGGTTGGAGAGGGAGAAGGATGGTCTCAGAGTGGAGCTTGAGTCCTTCATCATTTGAAGCGATGATATTAGTTGGCATCAAAAGACTACAGTGAAGTGGACCGAATAAGGGTATGCCAATACCTCTTTCTTTCAAGTGAGTGCAAGGGGGAGGAGTAAAAATCTTATTAATTTTTTGGATGAGGAAAATGGTGAAATGGTGAAGAAGGATAGCAAGATTCGAAAGGCCCTTTCCTTCTTCTCTATGAATCTCGAGACCTTTTGTGGAAAGGTTGGATCGGAGCCCTATCTCTATTAGCGCAAAGGAGGTCTTGAAGGCCCCATTCTCCTCGGAAGAGATCAAGAAGGTCATTTTTGGTTTTGTTAGGAAAAAATACCAAAGTCAGATGGTTTCACTATGCCATTTTATCAAGATAATCAAGAGGATGTGAAGTGGAAGACTGATGGAAAGACTTTAGTGAGTTTCGCAACAGGGGGTTATAAACTGTTTGTTGCTATGAGTCAGACTAATATTTGTCTGATTCCAAAAAAGAAAAAGTTATCGAAGTCAAAGACCTTAGCCCTAAGTGCTCCCTAGTACTATTTTGAATGCCTAGGGGTATCGTGATTGAAGCCATTGAGGATTTTAAAGTGAGAAAAAAGAAAGGGGTGATTCTAGTGGTGGTGAGAAAGTTTATGATCACATGGGTTGAGGCTTGCTAGATAAAGGTTTGAGCAAAAAGGTATTGGGTTTAAGTGTACAGCTTGAAGTTGGAATTGTCTTCGGTCAACTAACTTCTCCATCATGGTCAATGCAATCAAGGGGGAAGATCTTTGCAATGAGAGCTCTTAGGTCAGGTGATCCTATTTCACCCTATCTATTTAATCAGGTGGTGGACATTCTCAACATGTCAATGTAAAATGGTGTGGAGAAGCGTGTGGTGAAGGGCTTCCTGGTGTGTTCTAATAGAGTTCAATTGTCACATCTCCAATTTGTTGATGACACTCTTTTTTTCTTCTGAGAAGGAGAACTCCTTTAGGAACCTTAATGGCTTCTGCTATATTAGGTATAAAAATTAATCGCCAGAAAAGCACTATTTCTTGGAGTGAACTATGAGCCTGCTTATCTTGGCCTTCCTTTGTGTGCTAACCCAGATTTGTGCATTTTTGGAACCCAATGATGGAGAAAATTCAGAAAAGGCTATCATCATGAAAAAAGGCTTTCCTCCCTAACAGGGAAGATTGACTTTGATTTGGTCGATGTTGAGTGGAATCCTGTTATACCTCCTTTCCCTTTTTAGGGTGCACATCTCGGTTAGTAAGAAGAGAACATTGAAAGGTTAATGAGGAATTTTTTTGTGGGAAAGGGCTGATAAAGGGGAAGGGCCCGCTTAGTTGTGGTGTTTTTACTTGGTACCTAATTCTTTGTAGCAGAAGATTATTGTGAGTAAGTATGCATCTCACCTTTTGAATGGGTCTCAGCTGGTAGGTTTAATGATTCTTGTAAAAGCCCCTAATCTGCTATTGCCTCGGGTGTTCTTATGTTCTCTCAGTTTGTTAAATGCTCTATCAGCAACCCGTCAAAAACTTATTTTTCGGAGGATTTATGGATGAAAAGAAACCCATGTGTGCTTTGTCCTTTATCTTTATCATCTATCTGATAAGAGTCTACATTTGGTAGCTTATGTTTTGCCTTCCTCCAATAGCTCTTCCCCTCCCTGACAGAATGCACAATTAAAGGTACAACACAAAGGAAGAGTGTCTTTGAACACAGTCCACAACCCTGACTCGACCAAGCAAAACTTACCACCAAAAAAAAAAAAAAAAAGTTGCCTTCCTAGGGATTTTAACATTCAAAAGAGGGAAGAAAGAAAGGCAGTTTAGAGTATGGAAGGGACAAACAACATGTAAGAAAAAACAACAATAAAACAATAAAACAAAAAAAAAACAAAAGAAGCCCTTTGAAGAGTACAAAGAGTCCAAAACCTAGATTCCCTTCTCCCTTGGTACATGTGTTGATCACAAAGAAGAGAAAGAAGGCCCACCATCTTTGATGCCTCGCTATCATAAATAGAGCATAGTAAATCGAAAGAAAACAAGAGGTAGGTATAATGGAATTATGTTGTAAAGGTGGTTCCGTGGAATCTATAGAAAGAAAGAAACATGAGGAATTGTAAAGATCCTTCTAAGGAATGGATGGGGGTCCAGGTTTCTAATCATGCAAAATATAATTGTTCTCCGTCAACTTCTTTAGAATTTGTAAGGTTCTTCCAATTGCATTAGTGATTCGTATTCGGTCAACTTCTTTAGATAAGGAGTTTGAACTCTACTCCTTTTGATAGGTGTTCAAAATTAAGAAGGTTTTATGCATTCCTCCAAGTTGCATGAGTGATTTGTATTTTGAGAATTTGTAAGGTTTTTGTGAGAAATGGGTACCAATTTTGCATCAAAAGAAAGAAGACCTTCAAAAGGTTCTGTGTCAATATATATAAATATATAAATATATGCATACATTATTCAAAAGTAAAAAAAACAAAAAAAACTTTACACTATTATCTCAAGTGTCTAGTATAATGTTGTGCATCAGACGATGATATTTAAGATGCTACTCAAATTAAATGCCCATGTTTCATAACTTATATTACATAGTGCAAATACTTCATCTCAATTATCAGAAAGCAAAAGAAATAAGAAAACTCACTCTTGAGGATCCAAATCTAGTAAATCGGCAACTGATTCTGACCAAGCAACAAGCTGAGGGTTTTGTACTTCAACTGAAGGTAATACATTTGAATAACATGCATGTAATACCTAAGATTCATAGCGTAGATAAAATAATCAGTCATAATAGTAGAATAACCCATTAAACAAAATAACTCATCCAAGTTGTCGGTGCATAACCCACGGGAAACCAGAAGAGGTACTTGGAGATGAAAATGAAGGGGTAGCACAACCCTTTTTCCAAACTTAAGAAAAATAGCATGGAAGTTAAACGCAACGCAACCAATTAACTACATCAAGAATGGATACCATGCTTGCAATAAAATAAACTTATCATCAAAAATTAATTAATTAGAGCTTTCTGTTATAAATGAAAATGAAAATACGGGATTACAAACAATGAATTTAACTTCTTTTTATCATCTGATACACCAAATAGCGGGTACATCAAATTCAAAATCCTTCTTATCACCAAGAAGTAACCGAAACTCGCAGTAAGGTAAAACCATTAAACAACAGCAAATAAAAGAGCTCCTACTCGAGCTTTCAATTGATTACACACATTATTCCCCACAGTCCACATTTCCTGGAAATACAAGTAACATTCATAATTCTAATTTTCAAACAATTGTTCACATTAGCAAAAAATCAGAGCTCAAAACAAAGGAATAGTACCTCTCGTGGAATGATATCGGTACGGGGATCGCCAGGCAGCTCTCTGACAAACGAATTGTCCCAGTTCAGATCTTCGAGCTTCTTTTTGGCCTGGTGCTTGACGCTACTACCTCCATCGCCACGATCTTCACTGTTCAAGCTCTGATTCTTCAAACCCTCCGCCACGGAGTCGACCGACGCCGAAACCTCCGGTGAAGCAGAGTCCATGGAAACTCTCCGGCGGCCGTGGCGAGAGTGGCCGGCGAGTGTTGAAGGTGGAGAGACGAGAGAGGCAGGAGGACGGTGGCGAATGAGGAGAGTTGAATGGCGGCGAACTAAGCCGAGGCGGTGGCCATGGCAGAGGAGAGAAATGTGGGGAAGCAGCGAGAGCTTGGGGAAGAGATGTGAAACCAATGACATTCTTTCTTTTTTTTTTTAACTTCTTTTTTCTTTTTCTTTTCTTTTCTTTTTTATTTTTAAGTTTTTCTTTACTTTGAACTTTGAAGACATCCTTATTATTAGAAAAAAATAATAATAATAATAAAAAAAAAATTCGTTTTCTTTTTCCAAATAAACAAATTATATGTTAGAAATAATCTTAATTTAATTTCATCCTACAAATAATTTATTATAAATGGATGGTTTACAAACTGTGATAGAAAAAGAGATAGAAATTTATCACAGTCTATCACTTAAATTTTTATATTTGAAAATAATTTGATTTTTTTTCAAAGAGAATTTAAACCTTCAACTTTAAAATAGATTTACATGTCAAATTTGAACTTTTGGTCAGTTTGATTCGAATATAATAACTTAGTTTTCTTACTTTTAATTTATAGTAATTTAATATTACTTTAGAAAACTTCACCAAACTAAATGTTTGTTTAGTACAATATGAGTAGAAAATTTTGAACTACAAATAATATTTCAACCAAAAAACAAGGTAATCAATCTTATATGGTCGCACATATCATCTTTTGATTTTAAATCAAAATAATTGCTAGTCTTTTAAGGTTTAAAGTTCTAATTATGGTTTATTTTGACAATGTAGTACTACAACATTAGAGTTTTTAAACAAGGTTTAAGTCACATTTTGATTTTAAAAAATCCTATTTTCATTATTCAACTTTAAGTTAAGTAACAAATTCCTTTAACTATCAAGATAAGCTTGAATTTGCGACACTCTTGTGGTTAGAAACTTGATTCTTGAGAAGTCATTGTTGTGAGAAAATTAATTCAACTACAATGTTTCTCACCCATAATGCATGCATTGAGTAGATATATATTAAATGCATGACCTTTAAAATGGACAAAGTGAGAGTTAGTTGGATAATTGTCTTTTTGTTGCATAATATGTTTCAACCATATTTGGACATACCAGTATTGTGGCGTGCGCATTTCAAATCTGTATGTTTTGAAATTTTGGTTCGTGAATGAGTTGCACAGCTAATGAAAATTGTGCATAGGTCTCTGGAATCACATCATTCAAGTTGTAGTTGTGTGTGGGTAAGTTGTGCATGTGTCATTGAAGGATCATTGGTCGTTGTCATAGGTGGGTCGCAAATCTTCTTGTGAATCTACTGCATATCAAATAGGTCATCGCACACACTTGTCGAAAAATAATTGTCAAAGCATAACAAGTTTCTCATGACTGTTTCTTACTGGGAAAGAATCATAAACATAGAAAGGAGAGAAAGATGAAGAGGGAGAAAAAAGAGAGAGATATTGGAGAGGAAAGAGACGCGTCAAATGAACAATTGCAATTGATGGTGAAGGAAGAAGATGGAAGGAGGAGAGTGAGAAAATAACCAAGTGCAACCTAAACCAAAAACCTCATGGACCAATAGTATAATTTGTTTGTAAAAGATATAATACGACAATTATTTGAAAATGGGGTTATGTGTGAGTATGCTTGAAGGTGTGTTATAAAAATAAATAATAAAATAAATAAATAAATAAAAAGATTGAATGGTATTAAAAAATAAATAAAACTTTAATCTATCATGATTAATGGAATCTATGCTTGGGTTTAAACCAAAATCAATAACCTTATTATCATCAAATAACTTTATCCATATAAAGAATTGTTTCACTCTCTTGTTCTATAGTTAATATGGTTTGGCTCTTCCTTAATTGTATAACTTATGTCAACAGGCAAACCTCACTATTAGATGGAGAATATGAGGCTAAAAGAACGTAGTATATTGTGGACCATAATCATGTATTTATAGATTAACTATAGGGTTTCCACGATCTCTACAGGTAATGAGCATGTAAAAACTAAGAGAAAAACAAATATAAATTAACTCAGGAAGGAAAACATTCTTTATTCTCACAGGTAAGAAATTTATCGGCCAACATAGCTCTGCTGGTACTATCGACCAAGAGGCAAGAGGTCCAAATTTGCCTGTTGTTGAACTAAAAAAAGAAAGAAATTGATCTAATAAATAATAGATTATGGAGTTGATTGTCTTGTGTTTCTCTTTTTTAATTTGTTTGTTCCTCTTCTCCATCTATGTCTTTACTTTAATCTTCATCAATTGATCATAGATACTCTAAGTTTTTTTGAATATAACTAAGACTCTTAAACTTTTTTAGCTCACCAGTTACCTATATGTATTGTTTTTAAATAAATTTAAAGGTTAATGGTTAAAATGAGACTTTTAAACAATAAAATATAATTGAGACTTAACTTAAGTTCAACCTACGACATGCAGTTAAAACATATCACACGTACTATTACTTTTTCAAATCACTCAAATCATATTTTTATATTCACTCTACAAAAAAAATGTTGGAATGACCATTTTAAAATAAATTTAAAATCGAAGGGTAAAATTGAAACTAAATCCTGGGTCAATCTATTACAAAGATCATATGCATTTTGTATAATAATTTAACAAAAGAATGTATTGGCTTTTTCTTACTTTAGATAAATTTATCGAAAAGTATTTACATTTGAAGCTTCTAATCACCGAGTTTACAACTTACTATTTACATTAAGATTTGTGAGAAGATGTCAATTTAAATATAATTCAAATGGTTAATTGTTGTATCACAATGACAACACCATGTTGCCATTTGAGATTATTCATTTCAATAACTGCCTTTATCGAACTTGCTGAGACAATAATCCTCCATGGAGACTTCACAAACAATTTGAGGCAAGAATTCGCCTTTTCTCAATAAAAACAGATGCACATATTCTTTGACACATTTTGACGGAAAATATCACTATGCAAATCAGCTTCCTTCGTTTGTTGATTTTGTTCATAAACGTTATCATACAAGTGCAATTCACAATTTTCTCTTTGCCTACTGAAAGTGTAATTCAGCAACACATGAACAAATTTCATGCTCAACCCCACAAATTGGTAAAAATGTAGCTCGAAAATCACTCAACATGGTCATAGGTACCCTCTCCTCTCCGTTCTAATTATATTATCTTTTTTTCATCATGCTTGCTAAAAAACAACATCACATTAAAAAAGAAAAGAAAAACTTTTTAATTATGAGTTTTGAAGAATGTGTGGGTTTAGTCCCTACATTTTGAAAATGTACTTTTTTAGTTCTCTAACTTCTAACAATAGGTTTAAAGTCGTCCTTAAATTTTTTATTTTTTTAAAAATAATTATGACATTTTAAATTATAAAACTTATTTATTCTCTTTCTTTCCATTTTCTCTCGTCCTCCTTCCACCCTTGATTCCCTTTTATTGTTCCTCTCCACTTCTCTCTTCTTCTTTATTGATCTTCTTTTATATCTATATAAAGTGTAGTTGGGTTAACAACAATAATTAAAAAATAAAGTAGAAACGAAGGATCCATGTTTTTAATTTTATCTTTTGGCCGTAATTATAGACTTTTCTAACAAAATTTAAAGTGTGATTTGCAACTCAGACGTTAGGTTAGTAATACAAGTTCATACCATTGAACTATGTCTATGTTAGCAAATATATACTTCATTCATTTGCATGTATAAAACATATTAAATTATTGCAAATGTTATATGATTAATCGATAAATTTAGCTGAAAAATTGAATATATATAGTTTATCGTGTGGGGTGAGGATTTGAATTTTTTTTGATGCGGACGATATACATCATAAGTTCTTAGCCAATTAATTTAGAAAAATTAATTTTTCAATGACCATAATTAATGAATTATTGTTTATTTATAATCTATTTTTTAGGTTTAAATATCTTTAAAGTTTGAAATAAATTTATTTTAGTTTAGTCGTTCAACTTTTAAGATGAATCGTATTGATATTTATGTATTATGTTACTAATTATTTAACATATATATGGTTATCAACCCAAGCATAACTTAATGAATAAAGAAACTTATTATTCTTCTTAGATTTGGTTTAGTTCAACAACATTTGGAGATGGAGAATCAAACATTTGACCTTTTAGTTAAGAATAATGTCTTAACTAATCAAATTATGCTCAAATCACTACAACAAAAACAGGTTTCCATGACTCGAAAAAATTGTCATATACACATTTCTTGACTCTTTTTTTGAGTCCTTGAATCCACTGTCGAGGAAAGTTCATGACACATCTAAAATTTGTCATTATTAAATATTTCATGACTTTTCAATTTAGTCAATAATAAGCATTTATTGACATTTATTACGTGTCATGGTAATATTTTTTATGATAATTTATCATTGTCAATAAATGACCCAAAAGTTGATTTTTTTCTATCAATTAAACTTATATGTTGACACCAAAAATTTGTCACATTTATAGTGTCAATAATGCTTTAATTGTGACACTTTTCAAACGTCATTGATTTACATGACATTTATTTATAATCATTGAATTTCAATTGCTGACAACATTCTAATGTGTTGAATACAGACATCTCATGACATTTATTAAATGTAAAATAAATGCTTATAATTATGGATAATTATTTGTGAATTGACATACTTCTTGAGTTTTTTTTTTCTTTGTAAACAATTGTTCTTAACTTTGAATGTTCGATCTTTCAACTCACATTGTTGTACTAAAATAACATGGATGACATGACTTCAAAATATATATATATATATATATATATATATATATATATATATATATACAAATCTACATGAATAAATATTGAAACCACACAAGCTGACTGAGATGGATAACAGGTCGTATATAGCCTAAGTGAGATATGTATCGAACATGATTATACACTCAACTTAGCTAGGGTTTATTCTATCTAATAGGCAATGAAAAAACAATATTTGTTAGTTCAAAAATTATAAACTGGAAATTGTTAGATGTAATTCTTTATAATCCTTATTAAAAATTTATTCGTGTCAAATTGTAAAGAATAAACAATATACCCCTTAAGAGTTGAGAGATTGATGATAAAACTCTGAATGTCTGAGATCCCTCTCTAGATGAGATTCAAGAAAGACCGAATATTGTTTTGGTATGTTGGGATCAAAGTTCTAAGGTCTCTTTATATACCACTTCAATTAGGGTTCCATTAAGCCCTAATTTAGCTAGAAATTAACTTATATCCATTAAGTTCATACCTAATTAGGAATGTAGGGCCCTCATTAATTAGATCACATAATATGGTCCAATCTCATAAAATAATCCAATATAATAAAACATTGATTCACATACATAACCCATACTTCATTATACGTATTTTAAATTTAAAATACATCTAACTGAAATTACATTATCAACTTCATAATTGGTGTCGTTCTAAAAAAATAAATAATAAAAAAAGAATTATGAGGATAAAAATCTTATGGTAACATGGATAACCAAATATAGAAATTTATTTTGTTACCAATAAAACAATTTTGTGCCTAAAGTCCAAATTGTATGAAAGCCATGGCGGAATTGAAAGAAATTATTAAGGGGAAAACAAAATGGACAGATGGAGACAATAATCGATTTCAAGTCCGCCTTCCCTCCCAACCCAGAACGGCTTCTCTCGTTTCGTTCATCTTTCACACACCTTCAATCCCTCTCACAAAGACAAAAACCCTCAATTCCCAATCTTAGATTCGTCGTATTCATTTTCTTTTAGCCTATAATTCTTTCAATTACTCTCCACTGAACTTTTCAGAGCGGATCGAGTCTTGATTCTCACTCGATCCACGTTTGCTCTGCAAATTTAGCTTCTTGGACTTCCATGGGTGGCGCTTGAGCTTGGAGTTGGGGCCGTATTCTGCGAAGTTGCTTGCTGGTTTTGGTTGTTTTTGTTGTTGGCTTTTGGCCGGCCTGTGTTCCCTTTGAATCCTGAGGAATTTTACCGCGTTTTCACAGTTGGGTTTGTCGTGAAGTTGCTTTCCTTTCATCGGGTCAACTGGCTTAGCGTTGATTTGGGTGGGAGGAACTTCCATGGAGTATGAACCGTCGGATAGCAGTGGTGAGTAAATTGATAAGATTGGTTTTGAACTTTTGAAGGGTTTTCTAGGGTTCAATAGCAAATAGTTTGCCTTATGAATTACACTTTACCATTGATAATGGCTAGGTTTTTTTCCGTTGTTTTAAGTATTTCATCTACTTCCTGTACTTTTAGCTGATAAGTTCATTTAGAAACGAATTTCATAATGGAAGTGAGTAGCCTTGTGTTGATTTCTTTTTCCTTTTTCTTATGTTTTTTTTGTTGCTTGCTTTACGTCCTTTAGCTGTTGCTAGACAAATTAGGCTGCGAAGAAGAATCATTTGGTTTTTGAGAATTAAGCTTATAAATACTATTTTGCTAATGAGTTTCTTTATTTTCTTATCCTATCAATGTTTTCAAAATTCAAGTCATGTTTAGAAACTTATAAAAGTATTTTTGAAGTATTTGTTCATGTTTTGGAATTTGGCCAAGAATCTAGATTTTCTTTAATATAGGGAAAGAATCAGAGTAAATAAATTAGGAAGAAAAAGTACAATTTAAAACTAGAAATGAAATTGTTTTCAAATTGAGCTTTAGTCATTGCGGGTTAGGTTATTTTCTTTCTGTCCATTAGGTCTCTTTTCACTTGTACACTACAGCAGCCCCTTTTTTTTTGTTTATTTTTTTTTATTTTCAGCAATCTGGTAGACTGGATATTGCCTTCTTCCCATGCTATGTTGGAGTGGGAAAAACTTTATTAAACGGAGTCTTGTGCCAACTATTTTTAAAAAGGAATGAAAGAAATCTTTTTTGTTATCCATTCTGTTGTGTCAATATACTATTTCCCTTTGGCTATAGGAACTTTCTCCTTTCTGTCTTTTAATTTAGCTCATTTCTTTTAGTTATGTCATCTGTATTCACTAGCAAGGAACTATTCTAGTGTTATAATGGGTAATGAATTGATGTTTGTAGTCGGTTTAAATTCAGTTGCTTTGTGCTTAATAAAACAACTACCTGTAAAACGGTATGGAAGGTGCCTTATGAACTTGCTTGGACAATTTTGTTTGTTTAGTATATTATTTCCTAGAATGGCAGCTTTCATCTGGAGATTTCTTCTTCTAGTTTTAAGCCTTTATGATGTAAAACAACTGCAGGAACAGATGATGACCTTCCTCCTCCTCATCAAAGTAGATTTCAAAGAGGTGGGCTTCCTGCTGGGAATGGAAGATCTGCACCGGTAAATTCTTCTACATTACCTAGGATGCTCGGCGATATGGAAATGCAGATCCACCACATTGAGCAGGAAGCATATAGTTCTGTCCTGCGTGCTTTTAAAGCTCAATCTGATGCAATTACATGGGTATCTTTTTGTCTAATTGTTTGTTCTTTGAATTCATAAACAAGTAGAGAACATCATGCCCAGCTTTCTGGTTCCTTACAATCTTAATCTCTATCAGGAGAAGGAAAGTTTAATAACAGAATTAAGAAAGGAGTTGAGAGTATCAGATGAAGAACACAGAAAACTTTTATCTAGGGTAAATGCGGATGATGTCATCAAAAGGATAAGGTCTGATCATTCGTGATCTTTTATTTTGGATATGGTATAACTTGTCTTGTACTGCTACTTACTACCAAAGTTGGTATGGATCATGCTATTTCGTTATTCATTGTATGATTAATGCTCTTAGGGAATGGAGAACTGCAAATGGGCTCCAACCTGGAAAGCTCAATTCTGATCAACCCATGGCTGATCCCGTACCCAGCCCCACTGCCTCAGCATCACGGAAGAAACAGAAAACATCCCAGGCCTCTTTGTCCCAAGGTGCGCCTACTCCTGCAATACCCCCTGGTACACAACCATCTTCATCAGCCTTAAGACGTGGTCCACCCCCTGGAGCTAGGACTTCAAAGACAAAACCAGTAAGTTCTAAAAATTGTACCTGTTGAAGAATTTAGAGTAATTTTTTCTCTGTTTAATTTTTATTATCATCTGTTATCTAGTCAATGCATTGCATTAATTGCGGCACTTGTTGTGAAGTCCATGCATACAGGTCCTACGGGAAGTGGCCAAGCGAACAATCGAGGTTCTTTAGGGGCCTTTGCTTCAAATGAAAATGCTGAAGGAGCAACCCACGAACCGTTAATTGGACGGAAAGTTTGGACTAGGTGGCCTGAAGATAACAGCTTCTATGAGGCTGTTATAACTGATTATAACCATGCTGAGGTTTGTTCTATTATTGATTTGATTTTACTCCAAACGTTTATTCTCCTTGATCTCATAGATCTTCATTTGGGATAGGGCCGTCATGCTTTGGTCTATGATATCAATACAGCACATGAGACATGGGAATGGGTCAACCTTAAAGAGGTACTCCCCTCTACCTCAAAATGAATTAATAAATAAGGGGCTTGCTAGATTTTCCTCTTATTCATTCTCAAGAATGTTTCTTTTGTTAAAAGGATTGCTCCACTTATTCAAGCTGACAAATGAGAAGTATTTTGGATTTTGTTTAGTTTATTTTTAGGATCCGCTATATATTTTATCAACTTGGACCTAGGTTAGAGTTAAACGTAATAGGTGGCATGATCAATATGATGTTTATAATTGTATTGCAATATTCTATATGCTAGATCAAGCTAAGCATGTACTTCGGTAGTTTCATTATAGAATGGGATCTGTTTGGTTTGTTCTTGTAACAATTGTTCACTGGTGAAGGTGAAGTAATAGCTATATTATGCATGCTTGTAATGTATGCTGGTGCATAATTTTAAGCTTTTAGGTCAAATTTGCAACTGGATGATGATGGAAGCAGCTCTTTAGGAGTAGGACTCGCGATTTAGAGTGGAATACCATCTTTTATATTTAACTGTCTTCCAACCTTCTAATAGTGTAATTGGCAATTGCTGCATTACTGTTTATGATCTATATAGCTGTTCAAGACTTTGTACAGCTTCTGCTCAGATCGAATCACCAACGGTCATTGCTATTGATTATAAACTAGATAGTGTGTCTAAAAATTTTGCTTCATTTTTCACTTAGAGATGAGGACTATTAGTTGGATGATGAAATGACTAGCCGTAAACTCAGTGTTCATATTTCTATTTGAAATCCTGATCTGAAGTGGAATATTGTCACTTACGAATTGTTTATACATCTCTCCTGTTAGATATCACCTGAAGATATTAGGTGGGAACGAGAGGGTTCCGTAGTATCACGCAGTGGTGCTCGCCCCGGGCAGGGGAGGGGTAATAAGAAGTCCATGACACGAGGCGGTGCGGTTGCTGCTGGTGGAAGGGGTAGAGGGACCATGAAGGGTCAATCAAGGAGAGACTTACCTGTATCTCAAAATGGATCTCAGAAGCAGGCTACGGGTGATATCGAAATACTTCACACAGACACACTGATTAAGGAGGTGTGCAGGATCAAATATGATTTCATACCATCAATGGAGTTATTTGTTTTCCATCCATTAGGAAAATAAAAAATCTTTCAATCTCCATATTCTGTTAGTTTTTTTTTTCCAATTCAATTGGTCACCTTTGTTTCCTTGTTGGAGTTCAAACAGGTGGAAAAAGTATTTGGTGCTAATCATCCGGATCCCATGGAGATTGAAAAGGCCAAGAAAGTACTGAAAGTATGAATTGTTCGATCTCGACCTATCATTACTATGTGTTTATTTGTGCAACTTAATCTGAATCTATACAATTGCAGGATCACGAGCAATCCCTTGTTGACGCAATTGCAAGGCTCGAAGATGCATCTGATGGTGAAAGTGGTAATAACTAATTAAACATGCTTACTGGTGTACAGTACATAATTTAAATGATATTGCATTGGTTCTGTATATGTACATTGTGTCTGGAAACCTTCGTTTTCTTTTACTATGCTTTCTTTTTATCAATGTCATCGGTCCCCCAATTTTGTAAAAATCGTTCTCTTCTATCATTAGACTTATATTCGGAGTACTGATAAATGGATCCAAAAGTTTGGTACTTATTATCAATGTATTTGTGATAGTTTTTTGTCGTTAAACAATTTCAAGGTTGGACGGGTAAAAAGAAAAAAAACTCATCTGATTATTGAGCCTGCATTTTGAACTAAGAATGGCACCATTTCATCACCCCAATCTCAATATATTATGTTTTTCTTTTTCTAATTTAAAATAACAAGACAAGTTAAATTGGGTTACTTGGTTGTGAGAAAACCATATTTCTTCCTCGTTTTATCATTTATTTTTTTGGGATTCAAGCAGATGGGAGAGAACCATATTCTCAAGGACAATCGATGGTTCGCGTATGATGTAAAGTGGCCGAAGCTCGAAAATGCTAAACCCACAGGCTTGCCAATAATCAATGGCAATGGTGATGAATTGATTTTGTTGAATGGAACGAACACGCAGCAACACGCTCGCACTGTTGTGGCGTTTTCAAATTTTTATGACCAACTGTGCAGTTGCTGGTGCCTTGCCTTGGCTTTTGTTTATTGATTGTTAAGAGTTCTTGTTTTATTTCAATCTCTAGCTTTAACTTCAGTAGAAATGTTTTTCTTGTAAAACTTTATTCTATAGTCAATAGAATCTCATGTAGATTAGTCACTCAGCTGCCTCTCATATGTGCTGTGTTAATACATATCTAACACTATGGCAGATTGTTTGGTTTTGCTTTTCACTATGATGATACAAAATTTGTTGAGCCAAAACCTCTAAATTTCCTACACAACACACAAGAAGTTAATATTACAAACCCAAATGCACAATGGGTAACAAGGGTTATTTCCACACAAATATTCTGAGCAAAGTTAATATCCTACAAAGAAGAAATAAAATGAAGGATAAGATTCACCATTTGAGCATCATATGCAGGGCCTTCCATTTCAAAGTGACTCACACCTTCTATTAGATGTGTTTCAATACGTCCTGCTGCAGATTTTAGCTTGTTCTGCAATTGTTTTACGCTTGTGAACCCATCCCGTGTGCCCATCACGAAAAGTTTTGGTTTCGGAGACTGTAAAATGGCTTTGTGGTGTCTTCCAAAAAGAATCGAAGCAGTTAGGCCAAAAGGATAGCCAAGGCTAACATAGCCTACCACTTGTTCTATCAAATCCACAGATGAGCCTGCAATGGGAGCCCCTGAAAAGGGCATAATTACATGTGATACATGTGATTTAGAATACTTTCACCTGCTCTTTTTGTCCCCACAAATTAATACAAACTAATGTTCTCGGTCTAAATGCTTCATCAATGTGATACAACCCCCTCAATCCCACCATTAATTTTGCTTCAAACACTATTTCTTCCGATTGCTTATAATGTGTCTATATGGTATATGATAGGAGTAAGTCTGGCAATTTCAAATGAGAAAGCATCAAAATGGTTTCATCCTGGAACGATCTAGATGATACAGGCTTATTCTTAAAGAAGAAAAGTTGCAAAGAACCATGTACATGGAGGAAACCAAACTATACAGATAACAACTGAAGCAACATTGCCATTGAATTGGAGGACAAAATTCAACTAGTTTTGGTGAGTTCCAAGACTACTAGCAAGCGCCAATATCATGTCTTATTTAAAGGAAAGCTTCTGTTTGTTCAACTCTTGGATCTCAGAAAACTAATACCATAATATATCTTAAATACTTCCATTCTTCTGCCAATCTATTACGAATTCCATGGGCGGTTAGATAAGATTACTGGTCTATATAAAAACAGCAAACAGAAGCAGAAACACTCACAACCTTTTTAGCACCTACTTTTCTTTGTTTTTCTTTTTCTAATATAACAACAACAATGGATAATCGAACCTCCACCCTCCAAGGAAGAAAGGTCATGTCAACTACTGTTAAGCACCTACTACTTTTCTATGAGAAAGATTATGAACAAATTTCTTCTTTTCATGAATAGAAAGTATACAACAACGAATCAGAGAGTTTATCATATAAAGAATCCAAATGTGAAACAACTTAGGGCATGATGTTGAAAAGAATTTAAATCAATATGCAAGAGTGATCATATCCAAAAGCAAGCACCAAGCCAGACAATCTATCTCAACAACATTTCACCAAAAGTGACCAAAATCAAGTCATATCCACAGCAGAAACTAAAAAAAACATACCTGCGGATGAACCCACCAACAAAATTCGATGAACAGACAAATTCTCACAAACCCATTTGCAAACAGCAATCACATCTTTAATTTCAGCAAATCCAGTCAAAGAAGCCCTTCCAGACGATTTCCCAGCGCCCCTCATATCAAAAGTCACAGCTCTATAACCCCTTTCCGCTAACCCAGCGGCTATTCCTCTCAGAAGCCCTTGACAACCACCCAAAATAGAATAAGGATGAACCAAAACAATACCCAGATTTTCCCTCGCTTCCTCATCTTTTGGCTTGAAAACCCTCGTGTGGAGCTTTACCCCATCACTGGTTTCGACTTTACAAGACTCGACGGTACAGTTCGACATCGCCGGCAGTTGAAAAAACAGACGGCGATGAAGAGGAAGTGAAGCGTTATGGAGTGGATCGAAGGCTGGATGTAGAGAAGAGGATTTTTCAATGCGTTTGGTTGGGGAGAAGATTGATACAACAAATTTGATGGAGACTGGTAGGGATTGGGAAGAAGAAAGTTAAGAGGACGATTAATTTGATGGGGAATTCGGTTTTCAAAAGCGGAAATGACAGATTTGAGAGCAAATTGAGAATTGAAGCATTTGTGGGAACAAAATGATAATAAGTTTGGGAAATTTCTTCTTATTCAAATTGTTGTTTTGGTTATATTTTAGGGAAATTATTTTAAATAGTAAAACTTTAAAAATATTTTTAAATATAGTAAAAATATTTATAGATTGCTATTGTCTCTCGTCTATTATGATTTATTAGGAGTGTGCAGCAGTTCGTCGGAGTAGGTTTTTTGATTAAACCGCCACTTAACTGACTATGGTCAGTCTAATAAATGGTCAAACCGATCTCGATCATCAAAGAGTGAAAAACACCTTGGTCGGCTGATTTATGGTGGTTTTGTTTTTTGATTTTTTTTTTAAATGTCGATTTGCAATTCTCCAAAACCAATATTGATCGAGCTCCTCCTCTTCTCCGACCAACTGCCTTTGGTTCGATCGGTTTTGGTCAATCAACTCGATTTTTAGATCTATCATGTTCACCCCTACTGTTTATCATGGATAGACAACAATATTTTACTATATTTATAAATATTCTAGCACATTTTGCTATATTTAAAAAAACTTTATATTTTAGTTAGTTTATTGGGTTTTTTTAGAATTATTAAGAAGAAAAAGATTTTAAGTACCCATTAATTTCATGTTGATTTGATACTATTGACGGGTCTTTAATTAATTTTCGATTTAATAGGATAAAAAGTTAGAACTATTCTTTGAACCAACTAATATAACTACAACTCAATGTTAATGTCTTAAATTTGTCATCTAACACTTAGAATGACTAAGTACAAGATTTCATTGCCTAGTCAGCAGCAGGCTGGGGTCCAAGATGAAGTGTCTTCGTGTGGTTTGTAGGGTTTAGAGAGTTATGCTATACAAATCCTATAATCTAAAGACACCTTCTATACTATCTAATATTTCTCTTTGTTAATAAAATTGATCTCTTTTTCTGTTTATGGACATAACTAATAAACGATTAATGAACCACATAAAACTATTTATATTTTCTTGATTTCTTTATTCATCGGTTTCATAACTGGACAATTTCATTCGAGATCCAAATTTTTCCACCTCAAATTTTACTTGTAAAAAATAAAAAATAAAATAAGTCTGCTCTTTGGCAAACTATTTTAATTTTTGAACTTTTGAATATTATATTTATTTGATTTTTAAACTTCAGGGTGAGACTTTCGCAAACTACAAAGCATAAAATGAACCTTTTCTCTTTAATTTATTATATTATTGATTTATTTATTTGATTTTTAAACTTTAAAGTGAGACTTGGATCATGCTTCAATTTAATTCGAATTAATGGTTGATATAATTAGTTGAATATTAATATTGCATATTTATTGTATAATTCTAGTTTGAGTTAACATGAGTCATAGTGATGGATCTCATTTTATTCTCCAACTTTATTTTTAACAAAGATTTAGGGAATTAGTCTTCTACCTAACTAATACAAAATTTCAGCAAGATTCTCTTATCTTTTAATTTCATAATATTTTAACATTAAAAAAATATATCATTTTTGAATTACTATTAATTATATAAATATTTTAATTTTTAAAAAAATCATTAATTACCTTATCTCTCATCAATAGCTTTTTTGAAATATTAAATTCTTTCTTTATTAACACTATTTTTTAATTTTGATTTTGTTTTTGTTATGTATTATTTTT
This sequence comes from Citrullus mucosospermus, assembly GCA_030954485.1. Classification (NCBI taxonomy): domain Eukaryota; kingdom Viridiplantae; phylum Streptophyta; class Magnoliopsida; order Cucurbitales; family Cucurbitaceae; genus Citrullus; species Citrullus mucosospermus. The sequence goes on from CM062057.1 coordinate 27,010,157, forward strand.
GGTTGATATTCATTTAATGCATGATATCTCAAATTAATATTTCCTTGATTTTAGGAAATTTCGTTTATTTTCTACTATATTCCTAGCTGAAAATCAATCATCTCTCCGTTGAAATCTCAAGAATATGTCGAATATACTGGTAATATACTAGAATATGTAGATATATATTGCATAATTTACTTTTTTGTGTGTTTACAAATATACTGAAAAATATAAATATATATACAAGTTGTTGTTTTGTTTATGTACTTATCAAATATACCCTAATTTATTCCTAGAAAATTCAAATATATAGTGTTATATATATCAAATATACCTTGTTTCTTTTTTGGAGATTCTTGTCGATTCATGCTTTCATTTATGAAGGCAACAATTTTTGGATTTTTTGGAGAAACTTTCCTTGTGTAAATTTTGAAAAGAAAACTATTTTGGGAAGTTCATAATCGCAAGAAACTTCACTTACATGTTAGTTTTTGTGTTAATATTAGGGGCAGTTGCAAATATAGCAATCAGGTTCAAAGTATTTGAAGATATAACAAAATTTAGATTTTACTTTCAAAGTCTATTAATGATGTACCATATTAATAGTGGGATCTATCCGTGATAAACCATATCACTGATAAAAGTCTATTAGTAATAGAGTCTATCATTGATAGACTTTGTTATATTTGCAATTTTTTAAAAATGTTATTATACATTTAGTTATTATCTCTAAAAGTGTTATCTAATGCAATTACCCTTAATATTATTATTTGGACACACATTGGGTGCATATATGTGTATATATATAATTTTATAGTACTAATATTAAAATCTAAAATTCTTATATAATATACGTAAAATTTATTTTTAAATATAGCAAAATGAATCAACTTATTTACAAATATAATAAAATGTCGTTGTCTATTAGTAATAATGGACATGAAAGAGATAGATATATATACCAAAGAGTGATAAATAATAATAATTTATTAATGTTTATTACTGATATTTTATTATATTAAAAAAATTATCAGTAGCGTTCTTGCTATTTAAAATAATTATTCGGTAGGATGTTTAAAGGTTGAACTTTGTGTGGGAGGCATTAAGTCTAAACTTTCTGTCCAATCAATGGATGATGGCCCCTCTCCTCCAGCAGATTTATTCCAGAATGACTCAAATGAAATATAATTCACTCTTTTTTAAAAAAATTATATTAGAGAGACTTCAATTTACCCTCTTAAATTTTGGAGTTGTATCGATTTAAATTTTAAAATTAAATTATATCAGTTTAAATCATAAACTTTCGTTAATGTATCAATTTACACCTCTATTACGTTTTGTTTGAATAAACATCATATGAGACTTATAATTTTATCATTTAAACTCTTAAACTTTCATACGTGAATCAAATTAAACTTTCAATTAAATTTTCTTTTGCAAATTGTTCATGCATCAATTATAATTGTCTATTTTATTAATTTGACATTTGAAAAAGTCTACATATGTGTAAGAATTGAATGTATTGATTTTCAAATGTAATCTTAATAAGGGGTCTAAATTGATTGACTTTCACAATTTAGAAGCTTAATTAAAACAATTATATGTTTTGCATGATATTTTTCAAATTACGTTTGAAGAATGGTGTAAATTGATACATTTATGAAAGTGCAAGGTTTAAATGGATACAATTATTTGTTCATGGTTTAAATTGATACAACATCCAAAGTTTAGAGAAGGGTAAATAGATATTTTCCCAAAAGTTTATAATTTTTTTTGTTTGTGTCATTACAAAGTGAAATTATATAATCGATTCCATTAGGTACTAGTGCTTAGACTCATCTCTTACTCTCGATTCTCACTATCCTCTCATTTTTTTTAATAAAAAAAAGTTGTTTTAATTTTCTCTCTTTTGTGATTTTATTAATGTAATTCTGTTCTTTTTTTTTTATTCTTTGTTTTTTTTTTTAATTTTTTTTTTTTTTTTTTTTTTACTTGCTCTCGTTATGACTATGTTTAAAGGAAGGGGCAACTCAATAACAAAGAAAAAATAGAAAAAGAAAATTTTGAGTAATGAGAGCGAGTAACAAAAGCATGAATCAAGTATCAATATACATACACAATGAAGTGATTATGTAATTTCACCCTAAACAAATGATCATATAACATTAGTTTTAGAAAATAAGTCATCTTATTTCGTGTTTTTTTTGGACATCCGTACTATTATAACTTAAAGAACCTCAATTATTCTCTTGACCACTCTGAACAATACCTATATGCATAGACTTGATAGGAGTGATGCAGTTAATGCAATGCATTAATAAAGTAGTGGAGGATAAGAGAAGTTACACACTTTTTATAGCATATATCTAATATTATTCTCCTACTTTGGAAACACCTAAGGAGCATGGTGTCACGCTGTAAAAGTCTTGTCATAGGAATCGTATGGAATTATAATTTTTTTCCACCTTCCCGTGCAGCACCAAGGGGTTCTTTAGGCCGCTCGCCCATGTGCATGGATTGCGGGATTAGGACACCTCTTAACTAGCTTTCCTCATATGGTTAGGACGAAATCAACCATCCTCCTTAATTCTCCCAAATCTTTCATGGGACATGATTGTCAACAACCTCTCATAAGGCTCTCACATGAACATCATGGGATGAGCAAAGTGCGCACACACACACACCAAAGCCATACAAAGTCAAGCTTTACGGGAACCTCTTTTCCAACCTCTATATACAAATCACATATACAAAAATAGTGTTACAATGCATGTAACTTTAACATCCATGCATGCACGTCCCTAAGGCATCGATCCTACGTAACAAGCCTACATCTGCCTCACACTATGTTTTCGCTAAGCCCACTCATAGCTTCACTCTAACCCCCTTGAAGTTGTTCATCAATACATGACCCCTTGATAAACCCCACTCTTCCTATAGGAACTTGACTACACAACCCGTAGCCTAAGCCCTTTTAATTCATAGAGGACCCTCTCTCCTCTACTCCATGTCTTTTGGGTTGAGTGTGATGGAGATGTATGTTGTAGGGAAGACTCAACACTCCCTCTCTCTCCGTGGGTTGTAGAGAATACTCTACCCTCTCTAAGTAGAGAAGACACCTCTTGTCCTGCTAACTAATCCTGCAACCTATGCACATGGGTAGGCGGCCTAGAGGACCTTTGGCATTGCACAAGAAGGTGGAAAAAAGTTATAGTTCAATGCTAGCTCTATGACACATGGACACTTTAGTTTAACTAGTGTGTCCTTGTCTAATACATGTCGGACATTTGGACACTCGGACTTTTGTTAGACATGTATCGGACACTTATTAGTACTTAATGCAACAAATGTGTTAGACGTGCATAGAACACTTGTTGAGTGGACTAAAATGACATATATGACAATCATAATAACTATTGATTGTTAAATATAACAAGCTAAGTTTTTTAAGCATACAACAAGGCGGAAAAAAATTATAGTTTGATGCTAGCCCTATGACACATGGACACTTTAGTTTGACTAGTGTGTCCTTGTTTTAATACATTTCGGACACTTGGACACTCCGACTCTTGTTAGACATGTATCGAACACTTGTTAGTACTTAATGCAACAAATGTGTTGGACGTGCATAGAACACTTGTTGAGTGGACTAAAATGACATATATGACAATCATAATAACTATTGATTGTTAAATATAACAAGCTAAGTTTTTTAAGCATACAACAAGGCGGAAAAAAATTATAGTTTGATGCTAGCCCTATACACATGGACACTTTAGTTTGACTAGTGTGTCCTTGTTTTAATACATTTCGGACACTTGGACACTCCGACTCTTGTTAGACATGTATCGAACACTTGTTAGTACTTAATGCAACAAATGTGTTGGACGTGCATAGAACACTTGTTGAGTAGACTAAAATAACATATATGACAATCATAATAACTATTGATTGTTAAATACAACAAGCTAAGTTTTTTAAGCATACAAATGCATGAATCCATTTACTTTGAATTTTCTTTTGGTAGAAAATGATATATATTTTTTAAAATATATATTTTAATAGATGTGTCATAGAGTTTTAAAACATGTCGTATCACCATGTCCATGTCATGTCATATCCAAGTCTCATATTTGTATTTGTGCTTCTTAGGTAAACACTATAAGATTAAAAGGTTAGAGGTAAAAGGTAAAAAAATAATAATAATAAAAAAAAAAATACATAGGTACATCTCAAACAATACCTATCTTTGTACATTCAATCAAATTGTTCAATCAGAGTTTGTTACATGACCAATTTTTCTTACTTTTTGAAATATTTTAATTTATTTTTTTATGTATAATAATAGTAGGATGCATAAAGATGGGTAAATTTTAGGATGTACCTAAGTATTGCTCAAAGAAACTTTTCTTATTCCTATACGAGCACGACCTAAGTGCTTAAAACTTATATAATAGCACTTAAAGACTTATATAATTGAGTCTCGAATCTTCACTCCTACACGAAAATGAAAATTACAAAAGGTTACAAAATTTTCTCGTCAAACTATCAAAAGAGAAATCTCATAAACCACCTCCCCACCCAACTCTCAAGCTCGCTTAAAAGTCTCCCATTTCTATTAAACCAAATATTCTAAAGAATAGCATAAAAAAGAAAAAATGTTGAACAAAAGGTCTCTCTCCCCATGTCTTGAAGCAGCAGGTGGAAGCATCACCTCCTCCAACATCAAGTGGCAAGATATGTTATGTTATGAAACCAAAATCACACCAGAAGCCTCCATGAAATGATACCAATTCAGAAACACAAATTAGTACTCCACAACACATAATCAAGATCATAAGAAGCATATGCTTACATAAGCCGTGCCATTGAAGCCAACATAGGCAAGACCTGGAATAAAGTCAATGGTGTTAATCGTCCTATGCAAGACCAACCATGTGAAGGTTTTGATCCTATAGAAGATTGCAACTTTCCAAAGTGTAGAAAAGAAAGGAAATGAAACAGTGAGAGTTACACAAAAGAGAGAAACTCCTACCCCTCAATGAAGAGTCAACAGACTCCTTTTTTGTAATTATGAGCTAGTTACTAAGCTGCATACTTCTCTTTAATATATCTTTGTATATTCCTTCAGAAAATATTCGATAAGCGTCAGCTTACATCATTGGGGAAGAGTACCTTGTTTTCATTTACAGAAACGTTTCTGAACTTTTTCCACGACGAAGGATAAAAGGAAGAAAATGCATTTCTTTCTGTTGCTCAGGAATGAGATTGTGGAGTTCAACCTCATAACATACGCCTGCATACCAAATATCCCGTTAGAAAACATTTCGCATAAGGTTATCATATTTGTATCTATTCAAAGCAAACACAAGCCATATGATGTTGATATTCACGACTGCCCCAAATCCTACACTGGAATATAAATATTTCAAGGAAAAAACATGATAAAATTCAAGGTGTCGCAATGAAGAAAATTAAAGAGAGGATAGTAGTTCCAAGAAAAGAACTAGATTGGTCATCATAGCTTATTTTTTCCCAACATTAAAGTGAAAAATTTTTGCTGTTAGACAATTTGCAGGGAAGAACAAGGCAACGAAGGGCATTTCATTTATCCAGAATTGCCTTTCCTTTATCTTTTATAAGCTGGTTGAAGATACAATTTAAATTTTCTAAGAACTACCTGGCTCAAAAATCATGGATGTACATATAGTTTTAAGTAGGCAGCATCCATGCTTTGATTATATACCTGGAAAAGCACTTTTGACAGTCTGATTGTAGTAATTTTAAGTCTTTTCATTGGTGATGTCATGCATTGGCCCCTGATCTTGATTGCACGTCAATTTGAAATCAGGCACCACCTCAATGTTCTCATCAGGCTATAGTTGGCGTATGGAGGATAGTCAATACAATAAAAATGAACATCGGAAGACACTGCAGTGAAACCAAAAGGATTACAACTATATTACCTGCCATAGTTTCAAAAAATACCATAGCAAAAAGTCGATGATCATAACCAAACAAAAAAGCTTTCCTGCCCACGATCCACATGAGAGATACCTGAAATATAGATTTTGTTGTCACGACCATCAATATTATTTCATAAGCAGCAAGTTGCACAAGTGATAAAATCTAAAAAGCATGGACACTTTAGTTTGGCTAGTGTGTCCTTGTCTAACGCTCCAATTGTTGGATACATATCAAACACTTGTTAGTGCAACGAAGATGTTAGACATGCATGGCACACTTGTTGAGTAGATTGAAAAGACACATATATGCAATAATAATAAATTTTGAGTGTGAAATACATCAAACTAATTTATTAAGCATATAAATGCATCCGCCTATTTACTTTGAATGTTCTTACGGTATAAAAATGATAAATATTTTTAAATTTCTATATTTTAATAAATGTGTCATTGTTGTGTCTATGTCCTAAATTTTTAAAAAGAAAAAATGGTGTCACCGTCTCCTTGTCATATCTGTGTCTCGTGTCCATGCTTCCTAGGACAAAACAGATTGCTCTAGTTTTCCAATTGGCCAAAGTATCTGGATTCTGAAGATAAGTGCTCTATTGAATTCCCATTTAAACATACCAATTATCTGCTAAATGGCATGTCACCGCCAACATATCAATACCTGGAGAGTCGTTCAAGAAGATTTTGATCCGAAGTTCTCAGAGCATAGTCATAAACAATAACTGTTCGCCTTGCAACATCATGCCAATCATACAATTTCTTCATCTAGGATTTTTATTTTAGATTGAGAGAGAACACAGTGAGTACATAAACATATTGCAAACGTTCCTAGAGAAACATTTTGTTAACTTTTCTTCAAAGAATTCACTCACACGATTATGCATTTCTTGTGGGTCAATCGTAGGAAGTATGGTAATTGCCTTCTTAATAGCCTGTACCATATCGCCAGGATCAGGTTCTGCAAGTACAACCATGTCATCTGGTAGAACCTGAGAACATAACATAAATGGCCAAATCATAAAATGAACCAAACATTTCAAGAAATTCAAGCACAATGTATTATGAAATAATAAAATGGAAGAGGTAGAAAAGAACTTCTATTCTTGCCCACCTCTGGCACACCTCCAACCCGTGTACTAACTGTTAATAATCCACAACTAGCAGCCTCTAATATGGCTATGCAAAAAGCTTCCGTTAAAGAACTGCAAGAATGGTAAGATCAGGCCCAAATGAAAATACACATTTACAGACAGGTGATGACAGAACCAACAGACAACTAGATTTCCGAGTTCTAATCAAATCTTTTTTTCATTACCATATGCTCTTTGATTTTATAATAAACCTCAAGGATTGTAGCAACCAACAGCGTGGATGGGATGAAAATCCAAATATAACATGGACAGTAAATGTTTTATTTTTAAATCTACAAGTTTCATGATCTGTTTTGTAACACCAAAAGATATTGAGTTTACAACTGTGATATAAAAAGTCTATGACAACATGATTCTCAAACTGTTCCATTCCCAAAGTCTTTAAGAGTTCCAACATTCAGAAATTGAAAATAAGTCAACCTAATTTTTAACAAAGATTCACAGTAAGAATTTGTACCACGTTTTACCATTTTCTAATATTCACCTCACTCCAGGAAGGATGGAAAAAATACACGCAATTTCATTTGACATCAACCCAGTGGCCTAATTGTTTTAGTTTTGATTGACGACATCAATTTGAAGTATAAAGAGAAAACCCTGATTTTTTTCAAAAAGAATGAAAACATTTAGTTTAAACCTTGAGTAAAATATGTACTTCAAGCATAAAACTCAAGAAGTGGCAACCTATTAAGAAATATGTGGCCAGATATAAGAACTGATCGAACATGAGCATGTGGAACAGCTCCCAACATCTCAACTCGATCTTGAAGACCATGCTTTTCCCTCATCTCTTCTAACCGCACACGTTTTGGTCCATCTCCTCCAATAATAAATCGCACCTGTGAAAGTTACATGTAATCTAAGAATCAAATACTCCAATCACATCCTTCCGCAGAAGAACATGCTGATGACATGAAGTTGCCATCCTAGACATAGTGATCACTCCAAAACATGATGGCCATACTCATTCATATATCATCTGCTCAATTGTATTCATTAAGCACCATTTTACTTGATATTTTAAACTAGAACTTTTTTTAAAGTTTGAAAATGCATGTAAAATTTGATTTAACCATAATCATAAGGTCGTACAAACAAAGGCCAAGCTACTGATATCATGCTTAAATGGCAGGGATTCGTACAATAAGAAAGTTCATTATCACTTGACTTATGGCAAAACTAATAAACAATACAACCACTGAACTAGGAAGTCCAGACTAGAAAACCAAAGAAACAGCCCTTGCATAGCCAAGGAATAAGTTTAGGTGAATCAACCACATATAAGAAGAATACCAAATGTTTATACTTCATATAAACATCAGCTTGACTTAAATATAGCAAAAAAAAAAAAAACATCTGCTTGACTTAAAACTTACATTAGCAAACATCCGACAGACTTCAGGAATGACCTCAACTAGCAAATCTGCCCCCTTGCGATAAACCAATCGACTTACAACCACAATGATAATCTCATTCGTACTGGGTCGGTTCAAAGCAGGCTTAAACATAGCAGTATCAACAGCATTAGGTATTACAAAAACTTTTTCTGGTGGCAAACCTGATCGTAGAACTGTGTTTTCCTTACTAGTATGTGAAACACATATAGCCTCGGTAACATTTGCTAAAGTAAATTGCAATACTTTGTTCATATGGATGCTTCCCACATCAGCAAAACCATAGAGAGAATGATCTGTAAATACAACCTTGTATCCCATGGTCCTTGCATGCATCAAAGCTTCATGGCAAAGAGTTGAAAAGGCCTGGTGTCCATGCACTAACGTAATGTTTTCTCGAATCAGGATCGTCCGAACAATTGGAAGTGTCCCATAGAAAGTTGGCAATGTATTTTGCATCAGAAATGGTTTCCATGGTACATAATACACTTTTAAGCCACCAGTCAAGTATCTCACACCGCTACGATTTCCATAAGCATGGGTCATCACCACAACCTAGACAATTATTTTATAAAAATTTTCACAACTGATTGGAGTTTAAATTCGCATAGATAAGCATGCAAAAACCTAGGAAAGAGAACGCAGTGGAGACTGGGACCAAAATGGTGAGAATTTTCTCATCAACATAATATTTATGATTTTTCATAAAAGATAAACTATTTTTCTTAGGATGTAAAATCTAGACAAAGTAAAGTCGAATATAGTGAAGAAAAGAAAAAAAAGACAAAGTTCCGAGTTAGATTTTCTGTTGAACATAAATTTCAAAAACAAAAAAATGATTTGTCATCCAATGGAACTTTTAAACTCAAAGACATAGTTGTGATCTTACTCAAGTAAGGTCATCTTTCTTATGGAATCTTTGGTTCGAATGCAATGCTTGTACACTGCACCTTCACAAATGAGAGTCGAGACATAAACTATTTTATAGAATCTATCTCTCCTTTAGCCATGCTTGGAGAAAATTTTCTCCTCTGTTTCGTAATTATAGCTTAACTACCCTTGGTAATCAACGAAGGTGTTTTTCATAGTTGTTATCCGATAGAAACTTCTTTTGTACTCCAACTCATCATATCAATGAATAGTTTATGTTCCCATAAAAAAGATAATAATAAAACAAAATAAAACATTGAAGGGGGTCATCTCTAACCTTGTGACCAAGTTTCAGGAGACATTGTGAGAGATAATAAATGTGACTTTCCACACCGCCAAAGTTGGGATAAAAGAAATCGGAGACCATCAGAATTCTGTGTCTTCTTTGATCACCCATCACAAAGATCTCCCAAAACAACTGCCAGTGAGCAAAACATTGGATCCAATACAGCCAACCCCCCTCTTACACAAGAAACACAATTGGGTTCTCACAAACAAAACAACTAGGTTTACTACTACAAACAAAAGTGCAAAAAAAAAAAATTAAAAAACTAAAACAACTTACACCATACAGCCGAATCAAAGATCTATTACAAACGATTTCTAAGATAAACTATCAAATCCTAAAATGAAATCTCTCGATGCCTTGTGCCAGAATGCTGCCAAACTTCACTTCTTCCAAAACTATCACTCAATCCTTCATGTGAAAATATTTTGAAAAAGAACAAAAATGAGTACAAAAGTATCGTTGTTCTTATTAGAGAGAAAGAGGAGAATTGAGGAAGTGTACATTTTATTCAATCGCTTTTAACTATAAATACCAATTCTAAATACTAAAAATAGCTTAGTTGACAACATAAAATTAGCAATAAAAACTCCACTAACCTAATTCTACAAAACTAGCCACTAACTCCAAATATAGATACTTAAACTAACGGTTTATTTACAACTCTCTTACAAATTAGGACCTTGGACTAATTCAAAACAACTACATACGTCTCTGGTCTCAAATACTGCAAACACCTAACTTGCTCCTAAGAGTTTGAAAACAACAACAATAAAAGACTAAGTGAATATAAATATCGTCTAACTGTCGTTCTCCTTCCTTTTGCATATCTTTCAAAACATAATATTTTATCTTAAAATGCTTGGCTAGGAAAAACTGGATTCAAAGCAATAGCTAAAGTAGCTTGATTATTCATGAACTCCTTCACACTCTCTTCTTGCTTCAAATGTAAGTCATGCATCAACTTTTCAACAAAACAACTAGGTTTACTACTATAATTGTTGTGGAATGAACTCAACTTCTGCAATTGATTGTGTAACTAATTGAGCCACTATATCTCAGCTTTTGAGTTCACTATCGCAGTTGCAACAATAACCCAAGTTGTTTCGGTATAGAAGTTGATGCATGATTTATATCTAAAGCAAGAAGAGAGTGTGAAGGTGTTTGTAGATAATCAAGCTACTTAAGTTATTTCTTTGAATCCAGTTTTTCATGGAAGGACCAGACATTTTAAGATAAAATATTAGGGGGTGTTTGGCCCCCAACTTCACATCAGTGGAGAGGGCTATTAGCCCACTCCATATTTGGGGTTCTAATTATAATAGTTGGGTTTCCAACTATTATAACCCACAATTAATTAGAGTGTTTACTATTTCTTACTCATCATTTTTTCCTCTTTGTTACGATGTTTACTATTTTCTACCCAAACTAAAATATATAAACCCCGAACACCCCCTAGTTTTGAGAGAGATGCAAAAGAAAGGAGAAGTGGAGCTGGTTCATTGCAGTTGCAACTTAGAGGAGCAAATAGTAGGTATCTTCACTAAGTCTTTTAGTGTTAGTCATCTTCAAGCTCTAATGAGCAAGCTAGGTGTTTGCAGCATGCCAGCATTTGAGTCAAGAGGAGTATCCTAGTTAACTCAAGTTGCAAGTCTATTTTTAGTTGTTTTGAAATAGTCTAAGGTCCTAGTTTCTAGGGAAGTTGTTCACAAACTATTAGTTTAAGTATCTACATTTGGAGTTAGTGGCTAGTTTTGTGGAATTAGGTTAGTGGAGTTTGTTGTTGATTTGATGTTGTCGGCTAAACTATTTAGCATTTACAATTGGTATTTTCAATAGGGGTGAAAGTCGGTTCGGTTTTGGGCCAACCAAAAACTAAACCAAACCAATCGATCTTACAAAGAAAGAAACCAAACTGAAGTCCAATAAAAACAAAACTAACAGTTCAATTTATTGCCGGTTTGATTATCAATTTTTGCCTTTCTTTTTTCTTTTTTCTTTTTCTTTTTTCTTTTTTTTTTTTTTTTGTTTTAAATTGGTCCAAACATATTGCAAAGTATAAATGCACCATAATAATTAAAATGCTAAAAGGGACCTAAGGTTAGAATTTACTTTATATATGCATACCCTCGGCTCGATTTGGTTTTGAATGGTTTTTTCGAATCAAGAACCGCTTCAAACCAATAATTTGTTGTTTTCTCCAAATACAAACCAAGATGTACAATTTTATACTAAAAAACCAAAATAAACTAGTGGGTCAGTTTGTTTTTTGATTACTTGTTGCACTCCTAATTTATCGTATTGAATAAAATATATACTTCCCAATTTTCCTCTCTCTCCAATAAGAACAAAAACTCAATAAGCAATTCTCAAATTTCTTCTTTTTTCTTTCAAAACATTTGTAAACAAAAGTACAAATCCTTGCAAGACTTCCAGTTAAAACTTTGCTACAAAATAGTGCTTTCAAAGCCAAAAATCTTTCAATCAAATAAGCTCTCAAAACTAAAACTTTCAAACAGACTTTCAATAAAACAAAACTTTCAAATAGGCTTTTAATAAAACAAAACTTTCAAAAAAATTTAACTAAAGTAAAACTTTCAATAAATCAATGCTTTCAATTAGACAGAATTTTCAATCAGTCAATACTTTCAATTAACAAAGTGGGAAAAATGCATAATTGGAGTAGCCCAAACATATGTTACCGGTTGGTAACACTAATCATTCATTCATTCATTCATATAACGTTCAATGCACATACTTAAGTCTATGGCCATATGAGTGCAACATACAAATCTTCATTAAAGTGCCGTCCCACAACTATGTTTCAATCATACCATTTACCATCAATTCCAAATTTGGCTAATACACAATAAACGTACAATCCCAAAACAAAATCTGGCATATCTGGATAGCCTGATGAAATCTTTCATAAATATTTTAAACAAAACATGCAATTTCAACAGAAGACTTTATCTTACTTACTTGGAAACTTTTCTCCAGCGGGGCCTTTTTGTGGCTTCTTTTTTTGTATCCCTTGTGATTTTTTTTTTTTTCCTTTTTTTTCTTTTCTTTTTCTCAATTGAAGTAGACAATTCTATCAAAAACATAAGAATTCAACAAACTAAACCATTCAAACTTTCCAACAATTTTCATATGTGACAAATCAAAAACATACTTTCAATTCGAAATAATTTTGAACCATCACAGATTTTCATTTGACAGAAACAATTAAAAGTACACAAAACAATTTCACTCAATCCTCAAATCACATAAAACATGCTACCAGACATTTGTCAAACAAACAACATTCAAAACTAATTATTGAAACAATTTTCTGCTTTGTAAGGGATGTAGCTACTTACCTCAATTATTAGTTCTACAATCTCAATCAAAATTTCAATTTCACCTTCTTGAAGGCCAACCTTTTAAGGGCCTAAACAAAGAAGACAACGCTTAGAAGTTAACTCAGTTCAAAAACTATAATCGATACCCAGAGATTGTTCAAAAAAGATATTCTAACTCAAAATCCACTATAAACCTTAACCAATCACTCCTAAATAGTCCAAAACTACAAATAGAAAGTTTCCACAGGGTAGAGACTGATCTAACATACTTTAATCAAGTTCAAAGTGCTCTAATACTTACCGAAACTTAATCAAATACTTCAAAATTGATCCAAACATAATAACAGAAGAATTCCAAGGACTTTAATCTAATTTTGAACACCTAAATTCAATTCGAAAGGAAAAAAAGAGCAACGATACTCACTGAATCTTACCAAAAGGGGCTACGTTCTTTGCTGTTTGGTGTTAGAATATGTCCAAACTTGCAGATCCAAACCTTATGGACAGTGGGTAGACTGATTTGACGACAATCGAGGTCACAAATTCAAACACGAAACACGCGCCATATTGTCATAAAAAATCGCTGCTGGTGCAGCGTTCGCAAGCACGACTAGTGCTCACCGTCGAAAAGAGAGTACACCAACCAAGCTAACACAGTCACCTGGGTTGGGTTTTATGGGTACTGCCGTAGCGTCCCGGGAGGAGGAGACTCGCGGCGGTCGCTTGTGGTCTGTGGTCGCCGGCGAAAAGGTCTGCAATGGCTGCGAGTAATTCAGATAGAAAATATGGTTCGCCTTAGAAAAATCAACAAGCCCCACTAGTGTGCTAGCAAACAACTCGTGATAGCATACAAGAAAATCGATAGATTAGATTGTACAAAAAAAACAAATTCGAAAAACACCATCATCATTCATCATGCATCATGCATCACTCAACATTGATAAGAGAAGTGGAGAAGGAAAAGGGCGAGGGTGTAAAAGGAAGAAAGAAAGAAAGAATTACCTGGTGGGAATGAAAGAACAATTGTGCCTAGAATAATGGTGAGCAGAAATGATGGGAATCCATAGAAGGAGTAGCTTCACATGAATATTTGGATCAATCGGTGGAGAAGAAGTGTGGATTTTTCAAGATGGTGAGAGAGAAGCAACTGTTTATTGACGAGCAAGAGCAGGCTTCGAGAATGGTGATTCTGGGATTTTGACAAAAACCAATCGAAATGAAGCTTTATACTCCATTTGGAGTTGCCTATGCATTCGTAAAAAGTGATTAAAACAAATCTTAACTGCTTGTTAAAATAATTGTAAATCAAAATTATTATAAATAGAAAAAATATCCAACTATTTACAAATATGATAAATTTTAATAAAATTTAAAACTATTTACAAATATCAAATTATTTACAAATTTTAGGAAAATTTCATCTTCAGGGTTTTTCTTTTTCTTTTTTCCCTTCTTCTTCCTTGAATTCCTTGAATTGGCTCTGATGAAGTTTTTTTTTTCCTTTTTTTCCTCCTCCTTTGGTGAGTCCACACAAGCAACTTAAATTGACTTCTTCTTCTCCCTCGTTTTAGTTTGTGATGCAGAATGATATGAGCTAGAGTTAGCGGGAAGAAAAGGTTGAGAGAGCGAATAGCAAAGAGCGAGAATAAAAGGCCAATCCACGTGCATAAAGTTCCATTTTGTAATTTCACCCGAATGTGACGTCGGCAAAGCGTAAAAAAACCTCAAATTTAAAAGGTGGGGCAACTTTAATATTCTCCATTCACTGGACCCATGATTTTTGTATAGAATGGCCTCTGTTGGGAGGCCCAAATGATATTTGGCCCAATATTCAAAATCAAATGAAAAATGGTCTTATGCTATGTGTCAACCTCATGTGAAGTTACAAAATTGACCCTATACGAGCACGAGGGTTTGTCCCTCGGACTAAGTCTCGCTCCTAAACCAGGCGCCTCACTATTGCATCTCGTTTCTCGTTCTCGTTCCCCTTTAGACAAACTTTCCACCAATTTTTTGTATGTTGTTAATTAATGAACTTTGTACGAATTCGCTTTATAATGCAACAAAAACCTGTTTCTTTCAAATCAAATCAAGTTAAGTGTTTTCCAAACTAAGTTTACACTATTTAAAATAAGGAACACAAAGTGGAAAACAAAATTAGATGGAAGAAAGAACTCTCGTTGGGTGTGGAAAACCCATTTTCTATTCAAGTGCAAAGAAATCTTAACCAACATTGCAACGTTGTAAATGCACTCCCCATCCCATGTCCCCGTTTATCTCACAAATAATTTTTTCTCCCCACTCCTTTTCCCATTCCCCGCATAAACAGGAAATATTTTCCCTATTCGCATAACAAATGAAACTTTTTAAAAACTAACGAGAAATAATTGAAATTTATGCTAAAATTATTTTGTATATTGCAACAAATAAATCATTTTAACAATAATGCAACAAATAAATGATTTTTACTATATGTTAAATTATATGTTTATTTCATGTTCAATTACTATAAAACTGTTTAACCTTATGAACTTTTAAAATTGTTTTTATAAATACCATTGAATATTTTTCCATTAGAATGATGAATGAAAACTAACACTATAACCATTTTGTAAATATTGAATGATATACACGACACTGAAAATCGATATATAAAAATTGATTTTGTAAACAATGGCAAATGAAGTCAATGATATACTTTGAGTTGAATTGCATACAACAACAATTTTAATCTTGCATGTAGTTAAAATTGAGTTGTACCTAACATTCTGCATGTCTTTTCAAATTTTTAAACGAAAGACCTTTGCAATAGAGATGTCCACGGGATGGACAGGTCCTTTTCTATCCCCAATCCCCATTTCATTATCCATTTAATTTTTTGGGAGACTAGATTTCTTATAGATAATTTTTCCATTAAATAACTACTATTTTTAAAAGTAACTTTTTTGTAGTTGTTTTTAAAAACAATTAATATAAATAAAAAATTTAACTAATTTACTTAACGGATGATTTGAATTAAAAGAGAAATTACTAAAATTTAATAGTAGAATAAAATAATTACCTATCAAATTATTTTTAAATAATCTAGATATAAATGTCGATTCAAACCATCATGTATCTTTGTATAATATTAATATAATAATAATAACAACAACATCATAATTATTATAATAAATTAAAAAAGAGCCAAAAAGAACAAACGGCACGTTTAGCTTACGAGAAATTTTGAAATGAACGTCTCTAGTTTGCATCTTTGTTGAACTACTCCAAAGTTTGAGGTTAAAATTAAACTTTTCCAAATCTAAAAGGGTATAATTGAAAAATATCAAAAAGTTTTAGACTTGTATAATTAAACCTATAATACTTTATATATGGAAATAAAATAGTACAAATAAATTATTTCCTCTATAAATAGAACGACGTGTCGTAAATTGTAAGGAAGAAGCGGGAAAGAGAACCTCCACCCTGACAAAGCCAAATTTCAGTACTCTGACCGACCCGCTCTTTTCCTCTTCTTTTTTCCTCTCCAAATTCAAAAAAAGGGAAAAAATTTCTTGATTTCTTCTCTCAAATTTCCCCTCTGATTCTTCCATTCCTCACGAATTCTCCATTTCCCCCGTCCCCCCGAGTTTAAACCCTAATTTTGGATTAGGGTTTCCATTGCGGAATCGAAAAGATGAGGCCTGTCAAACGAGAACCCACCTCCAGCAGCCGCAGTAATCGGAGTAGAGGCGGAGGCGATGACGGCGCTGTCGATGCTGCGAGTTTAAGGGATATTAAGCGGGAGAGGGTTGCTCGGGTGCGAGAGAACTCCGGCGAAGACAATACGACTGAAGAAGAAGTGGGTCAGCAAGACTTGACAAAACGGCGGGTCCTTCGCTCTCGGTATCTCGCTGTCATTCATGAGATTAGTGGTATGATGAATCTTTGCATTTTTTGAATACTGCTGGATTTTGAGATGTGGGTTTGATTTGTTTTTGTGTGTAATCGGTTTTTCTTTGTTTCTTGACTTTGAAGAAAGAAGAGAGGATTTGTCGAAGGATCTGGATAAGTTTAATGTTATCATCAATGAGGTGGAAAAGTTGCACGAGCAAGGTATTTCTGTAGTCTTTTCTTATTGCTGTCTTCATTGTAGAATTGTTGTCTCTATTATTTAAAATTTCCACCAAAGGAAAGCGTGCATCTTTGCCCTTTACCTCCGCATTCTTACATTCATACAAGTTTGTATGTCAATTTGAATATTCGTTGTTACTTTTCCCTTTGATATTGTCATCTATGTGACATGGTTGTGTTTTCATTTGGGTTTCAGTTCAAAAGCCAAGGGAACAAGTTGCAGATGCAGAAGCGTTGCAAGATATTGCAAACTCCCTCGTGACCTCTATTAGGTCTCAGTCAAATGAAGGTGTTACTCCATCAGATTTTGTCAGTTGTCTGCTCAGAGAGTTTGCTGACATTAACGTTAGTATGCAATCTGAAGAACAAGACCTGGTTTCTGTCAGTTGGAAAGATATTGGACTCAGTGTTTCGTCTATTTTCATGAATGGCCATGGATGCCGCACAATGTGAGATTTATGGATTCCTTTTTCCCACTATCCTGATGCTGAAGTGTCTTTAATTGATGTTTTTAGTCAATTATATAACTTTCTTTGTTGTGTGTGTGTGTGTGTGTGTTTTTTTTTCAAGGCTTGGACCTATGAGCAATCAGTTGAAGCAGCGAAAGACTAATAATATTTCCAGGAAACGTTCCAGGCCTACTGAAAGTTCTAGACCTGCAGAGGTTAGATCAAAAAGATTTTGATATTTTGAAGTATTTTGGTTTTAGGATTGAGTCATCTGTCTCTCTGTTCTGAGCTTTTGTTATTCTGTTGCTTTGACCTGATAAAGGCCTTGCTTTAAAAATTCCTAGTGCGGTCAACTTTTTCAACACTCTATTACTTTGGAGGTTAACACCAGTACAGTTATTTCTTTCTTGGCCGGACTTACATCATTGAACTTTCTAATGTTTCAGCTGGACCTTAACAAAGTTTAAGGCTTGCTTGCAAGTTTGTTTTGAGTCACTCCTCAAGGCTTGCTTGCAAGTGTGTTTGGAGTCACTCCTCAAGGCTTGACATGATGTTCTTCGTTTAATATCTATTACATTTTTCTTTTGCTGAAGTGGTTTGTGAAATAGATTGCACTTTCTGTTTGTTTCTTATGAATTTGGCATGCTATTATCCCCTTGATGTTTGTTCCAATTCATACGTGCAGGTTGAAGATAATGGGTCCGAAGTAAAAACAGATACAGATAAGAACATGGGCATCATGTTTGGAATTTTGAGGAGGAATAAAACCGTTAAACTTGAACACTTGATATTGAATAGAAAGTCTTTTGCACAGACAGTAGAGAATTTATTTGCTCTGTCCTTTCTGGTTAAGGATGGTCGGGCTGAGATAACTATTGATAAAAATGGTTCTCACTTTGTGTGTGAGTAAACATCTACAAACTAAACGTTTTATGCTTTTGTTTGAAAGTATTTTGTTGTTTGCATTATGCTAACATTTTCTGCCAACGTTTTCAGCACCGAAGAATGCCCCTGCCCATAGTACCATTATGTCACATGAAGTTAATTACAGTCATTTTGTATTCAGATTCGATTACAAGGATTGGAAGGTACGGAGAAGCATTCATTTTTACGATAGTAACTTTGCATTTTGCGGTGTCTTGTAAAACAGATTTCAAATATTAAGAAAAATATTCTACCCTCTTGATTAGAGCGTATACAATATTGGATAGAGTCTCATGATATATACAAAATGCTGTGTGCTACCTAGATCCTTGCATCCAATTGAAGAACACATACTTGTGATGTTTATTTGCAGCCAATGGTGGATATGGTACCAGTTGGAGAGGAGCTGATGCCCCACAGGAACATTCTGAACTCAGAGCAGGTGTCCCAAGCAGAAGCAACGGCGGATGATTCTGAAGCGGCAGCCTTACCGACTACACCAATCCGAAAGCTGTCAAGAAATCGAGGTTTAGTTATCCAAACCGTTGTTGAAGATTCTCCTGATAATGGTTCTCATTCAGGTGCGACTGCAATTTTGAGGTGCAAGAGAAAGCTTAGTCAAGGTTAGGTTAATTAATTAGAGCTCCGAAAGCTCCCAAATGTGAATGCTTCTTTTTGTTCTGTTGGTTGTATATTTAATGGCTGTCTTGTAAATAGGTAATTAGGTTCTAAGAGAAAATGATTGGCAAATTTAACTTTTCTTACAGAGTTTCGATTAAGTTGTAATGATGATTGCGAAGTACTATGCCTTTTGGGTAGCTTAGATCAAGCTCCAATCATTTTGTAAAGGTTCTTTTTTGTTTGAACGGGGAATGATGATAGCCTGAAAGTAGTGCCAGGGGCATTTGTTTTGTGATTTTTATGAACAAAATATATGGATTTCGAATTAGGTTTAAATGCTATTAGTCTTTTTATAGTTTTAGTTTTGGTTTATTTTGATTCATGTATTTTCAAAATATTTATTTGTCTCTTTACTTTTTTAATTTTGATTCAATTTAGTCATTATATTTTCAAATTGTTCATTTTAATTCTTGAACTTTCACAAAGAGATCATTTGATCCTTAATGAAATAAAGACCAAAATTATTACCTTTTAAAAATATAAGGGCCAAAATGAACTAAAGTTAACATTTTGAAAGTATAGGGACTAAAATTAACCAAAGTTGAAAATATAGAAACCAAAACGAACATTTTGAGAGTATGAGGACCAAAATGAATCAAAACCAAAAGTACAATAACCAAAATAGTATTTAACTAACCCCTTCTAATCATAAGCATGTTTTCCTAATCCATTATCCTTTTAGATACATCTTAGATGGACTGTCACTCAATTAATTGGACGATGATGTGGTTTGAAGAATCATATAGAAAATTGTCAAATCCTCAAAATGGAAAAAGGAAAATCCCTTGCCATAATTAGGACTAGGGCTAAGTGAAACGAAGTTGATGGAAATTATGGAAGCAAGAACAAGAAGAGATAAACAAAGACTTGGCTCCAAGCTTGAAGGATCATCATCAATTTCTCCTGTTTTCATTTCAACAGTCAGCAATGGTGTCTGCTGGTCATCGGTTGTCGGTTAGAAGATCAAAGTCCTTCAAATATCGGGCTATCGACTCCCACTCCCATGGCGTTCAAACCATTGTCAACATATATAACAGAACCAGTTATGGCAGAAGCTAAAGGAGATGCCAAAAAGGCAGCTGCATTTCCCACCTCCACTGTTGAATCAGTTTTAAGAGATCAAGATTTGTTAAAAAGACAACATTAGAAGACTAGAATGATGCAGAGAAAAGAAGAAGAAACTACCTGCAGATAATTCTTTCTGCAGTGGTGCATTTGCTAGTGAGTAGTCTATCATCATATCGATGAATCCGATTGCTTTTGCTGCACGACTTCGAAGTGGACCTGAAAATAAAGAAAATGGTAATGGAAGTAAAGAACAACTTAATAAAAGTGGAGCCTTGAAGGTGTCAAATTCAATGAAGAAGAAAAGATAGTTTAAGTTACCAGCAGATATGGTGTTCACTCTGATCTTATTTTTTCTACCCGCCTCGAAAGCAAGCACCTGATTCGATAAAGAAATCAATAATGCTATAAGGAAAAATAAGAAGGAAAGAAAGCAACTAAGAAAGGTACTAGATCTCACTCGTGTATCACTCTCGAGTGCAGCTTTTGCAGAACTCATACCTCCTCCATATCTGAACATTTAGAAGTTACAATTTAAGTTGTCACCTCATTCAAAGGATGATTTCAAGCAACAATGCATAAAACACGTACCCAGGAATGATCCTTTCGGAAGCGATGTATGTAAGAGAAATCGACGAACTGCCTGTAAGATTGGAAATTGATATTTAGCCAACAAGATGTGCCTTTCTAACCAAAAGCTTCCATTGTTCGCAGAAGGAAACAAAGACAGAGCAATGAAGAATTGACAGTGGTGAATTGATTGTTGAACATGCCTGGATTCATTATTGGAACGAAATGCTTAAGAAGAGAAATGTAGGAGTAACTTGATGCAGATAAAGCCGCTAGGTAACCTTTCCTGGATGTCTCTAAGAGAGGTTTACTTACCTGTTAACAATGTGAATATTTAATTATGAAGATGCAAAATGGTGTATGTTTATATGAATTATAGAAAGTGCATACCTCTGGCCCATTTGCAAGTGAATGCACAAGGATGTCAATGGTTCCAAAATCCTTCTTTACTGATTCTGCTACTTCCTGAAATCCATTTAAAATCACTCTGATATTATGAAAGAAACAATATAGATCTGAAAGTTTAAGCTTATAAGTTAGGACGTGTGTCATCTTAAAACTCCTCACTTGTAGTTTGAAAATGAGCACGCTCAGAAGTGATTGTTAATCTTAATTGGGGAGTACAATATATTACAGAGACAGGAGATTATTTTGAACTGCAATATACTACACTACTAAATCAATGAGCTCAAGTTGATAGGTTAGAGTACAATCTATCTAAAAGAATTCTGGGAACTGTATGAACTCAAACAAACAAAGTGAAGATTACTTACATTAGAATGTACTAAATCAAAGGAATTAGTTTAAGTTGAAAGAGTGATGCATGTGCAAGGGAAAGATAAGTACCTGAACTGTCCAATTAGTGGAACCCGCATATCGCTTATTAGTTTTTATCTGCATGAAATGAAATCAACAAATGTTTATGATCTTTCAGTATGACTAGTTGAACAACTACGTGTGCTGCACGTGTTTATGATCTTTTGATATGATTAAAAACAACAGGCAATGTCTGGCCTACATCTTCAGGAACATCCTCAGGATTGTCAAAAACTGCATCCAAGGGATATATTTTGGCGATCTCCATTAAAGATCCATTTGGCAACCTGAAACATTAAATTCTCAGTAGCAGAAAGTACTTTAAGTTTTCCTCAGGTAAAATGTATTCTATATAGTTAGATATCTTACGCTCGAGATTCGTCAAACTTTCCACGTCGCAAGCTGGATTCAAAGATGTTTAAAGCCTAGATAAGATAACTCTAAACTCTTAATGACCAAGCTTAATAAAACGTTTTCAAACAAGAGAAGATTTGCTATGGGATTATACTTACCGGGACCCACGTACCAACAATAATTTCAGCCCCGGCAGCAGCAAGAGATTTTGCTATTGCCCAACCATAACCATTATCATCAGCTACACCAGCAATAAATGCCCGCTTACCTAAACAGAAATCCCAGGTGTAGCTAAGTTTGCTGAACTGATTTAGAGAATTAAACTAACCAACATTGAAAATAGAAGGTAATGAACACAAATCCTATATTAACATCTCTAAGTTTCAAAAGGAACTGTTCAGGTGTTAGTTCTCTTCAGTTTTTGAGCTCACGTGTAATGAAAATTCTAAGATATACCTTAAATACCTGAATTGATGGTTATTGACAATCGAAACAAGACAGTTGCCAAAGATTACATCGATGTATGCGATCAAGTAGTGCATAAATATCAACTTATTAAAGAGTATTCGGGCAAGAACATAAAAGACACAGTCTCCCAATCTGCCTTCATCTATCAACAAATCTTCCGTTCAAAATATGAGGAACTTAAACTGACAGGGTAAAAGTAAGGATATTGAAGAAGAAACCATTCATATATACAATAAATTTACTACCCAAGAGTCGAACTAAGAAACGTGTGCGTATTGATTGAACAAAATTTAAGCCAATAAAAGAAGAAACCAAAAAACTAAACGGATAACCTTTTAAATCAACCGGCAACCCGGAGATTGGTGTGTTTTCACTAGATCCCGACATAGCTTTAGTTGCAATCTTCTCAAATTTTGTAGAAGATGAAGTGGCGGAATTCAGGTGAAAGTATTTCAGAGAGGATACATTGTAAACACTCTTAAGTTTAGCCCATGGCATTGCCTTTAAATTTCCACCAAGAGCTGGTGTAACAACACCCTTGAAACCTCTTGGAGAAGAGAACTTGCAATTTGTCAGTGTAGCCATATGAAGATTAGAAGCTGTTGTTGTCGACATCTTTAAAAAGCAACTGTCTTACTGAGAAGATTGACTATCTATACTGTTAAGAAATCAAAAATTAAAGACAGCAAGAAAACGTAAGCAGTAAAAAAGTCGACACAGATATTTACGTGGTTCACTATTACATCCATGAGCAGAAGGAGAGAAAATTTTATTATTATAGATAAATATCAGATTGTGGAGACGCCAATAGAGTTAGAGGGTTTACATTACATGTGAAACCTCTCTAAGCCCAAAATCGTAAATGACACAAACGATTCATGACATTCCAACATATACGGTTAACATTTCAAACAAGATCCATAACTCAGCTAGATCAAACTAAGAATTGAATTCTCTTTTGAAAAGCTCGTAGAAGAATATACAAAACTATCCATAGTCACCACATTGTCATATCTAACAGAACAATGTAAGAGAAATTCATCAGGACAAAGAATTCCGAGAATATTGAAGAACATGCAATTAGGTTACGACATTTACAAATTTCCACAAAGATTTCAAACCCAACTCGAAACAAACGGAGAGAAATAGCAAAACATTCATTTCTTACAATTCTTCGCGATCAAGAGAGCGCGCCAATGGAGATTGCAGCAAGATCAATCGCCCCTTTTATCAAACGCAGATATTGATTGTGTTTTGAAGAGTGATGAAGGGAAGAAAATGGGTGAAAGATTGTCGATGAAAGCCATGAAGAAAAAGCTTTGAGAATGACGAAAAGGGTTGTTGAAGAAGACGGCGGATCATGAATTTATGATCGTGAGAGAGTGAAAATTGATCGAACAGTTAGGTCACAGTTAGTTGGGAATGGGAATGTAAAAATGTGAAGAAATTAGAGAAGCCATTGTTGGTAGCTCAGCTGCTTTCAGAAAATTTTCTTTTGCCCATTGGAGAAGAAGCCATTATAGAGCCTAAAACTGTCACTTTCTCCTCATTTTTTTATGGGAAATTTGTTTTGAATATAATAATGAAGGTCTCTTTGAATTGTATATATTGTTTAAAGTAGGATTAATACAAGGATTTGAGTAGTTTAAACTAAAATTCAGATTTTGTTTTATGTATTTATATTCGAGTTTAATGTGTTGGATAAACAATTCGAATTTTGTTTTTGAAAATTGTTTTTAGATTCTTTAATCTAAATAGTGCAAATTCTGAAAACAATATTTTTATGCATTCAGATTTTGAATTTTAAATTTTTAAATACATAATTATATTGAATCAAGATAAGAAAAATATATAATTATATTGAATCAAGATAAGAAAAATATTTAGAAATACAACATGTCAGGTTATAAACTCAATTCATTTTCTAAAAAATGTCATATGTATTATGTAATGTATTATAGATTATATAATCTTAGAAAATAACAATTATATACTTTTTTAAAAACATAAATCATATTCATAAATAAATTATAATAATTTATTGTCAAACTAAATATTAACAAGTAACTCACAAAGAAGATAGAAAAACAAAACGCTCGTCCTATGAATGAGGCAGGGTTCCAGGATACCTCGAGGCCCTTTTTCGTGGAAGGGCTCTCGCTCAACGGATCAAAGGCACTTGTTACACAACAACCCCTTAGAGGAAGGGCCAAACAAGGTGGACAACGGGTGGGAGAGAGTCAAGGGGCTTCTGTGGGCAATTCTGTAACTGCATGCAGCTCATACAGGAAATACACAACTACCTTTTATGGAGCACGAACCTGAAACTACAATTAGTTCTATAATTTATAAATATATAATATCAAACATATTTTAAATAACCATTTAAATTAAAATCCAAATTCTGAACCGACTACCAAACACATATCTAAAAACATGAAAGGTATGTTTGGATTACATTTTCAAGCGTTTAATTTAAAAAATAAGTCATTTTGGAAAAAAAATTGGAGTATTTGACAACCATTAAAAATGAATTTTGAAATGTATTCGAAACAATTTTTTTCAAAAGAGTTTAAATAAAATTGAGTTTTTTTATAAACATTTTTTTATTAAGTCAATCCAAAAGGGCCCATAATACAATTTTGTTTTCATTAAATTTCTTGTTTTTAAATTCACTACCAAACATGCCCTAAATATCTAAGTTTTAAATGTATATTATTTATAATATTTATATTTAGATGTGTGAAATAATTAATGTCTAGAATTTAAATTATCATCGTTTGATTTACCAATTTTAGATATAGAAAACTAAAATTAAATAGTTAACGTAGGAGAACAATTAATGCTGTAATAAATTAAGTTTAGTATTATATAATATATTGTTATATTAATTAGTTAAAATAAAAATAAATTAATATTTTTATATTAAATATTGATTAAACACAATTAATTATTCAAATTAATTACTAAAAATAATCAAATAAATATAAATCAATTAGAATATTAATAATTAATAATAAATTGGAAAATTATCTTAAATGGTAAAACTGCTGAAAATATTTACAACTAATAGCAAAATACATAGTCTATCTGTGATAAATTGCGATAGATTACTATTTTTGTTTATCGTGACACATATAGTAGTCCATCGCGATTTATCGCGGTCTATTGCAAATAAACAGTGAAATATTGCTATATTTGTAAATATTTTGGTTCATTTTGTTATATTTGAACACAACCCTAATAAATTTGTATATTAAACCGTCAAGATGACATAAAATATTAATGGTAAATGTATTAGTTGAAATTTATTAAGTTTAAATAAGGGTTGTTTTCAAATTTAGGAAAAAGAACTAAAGTATTTACAAATACAACAAAATTTTACAGATCGCGATGGACTACTATCTAAGTATATCTGGTCATAATAAACACAAATAGTAGTTTATCGCGGTCTATTGCAGTCTATCAGATAGACTGTGATATTTTGCTATCATTTATAAATATTTTCAACAATTTTATCATTTAAAATAATTTTCCTTTAAATAATATAATTATATTCAATAATTAATTAAAATTAATAGCAATGATTAATTGATATTAATTAAATAGATTACAGTTTTCCCTTTTCATTCCCCCAACATAAAAATCTCATTACAAACAAGCATACTAAATGTTTGTCTAAAATTCTATGGCAAAACCTATGGAAAAATTGACATTAAGAGTAATATTTTCTAAATGTGCATCCATTTTCATGTATATATCTTCTTTTTTTACTTAAAATTTTTTTTTCTGTCACCTATCAACTTGAGATTGGACTCTTGGATGAGTTGCGCAAAGACTAGTGCAGTCCGTGATACACTAAAATATTTTTTCTAATAATAATATAAAATGTGTAGCATAGCTGAAATGATGATGACACTGGGATTTGTCAAATCTATGTAAGGTCTAGGAATTCTAATTTTCACCTCACATTATTCATCTTAAAAAGGTTAAGAAGTACAACTACATTCAATTAGTAATGCATTAAGTTCATGCATTTAGAAATATGTAACACAACCTAACTTTAATATGTAATGAATTAATTATGGTAAATATAAAATGTATAGAGATTTAGTTCCTACCGTTGAATATCTTATTAAGTTTGAAGTGTCAATTTTTATTATGTGACTATTTATTTGTGGTAGAATACGGATGTATTTCAATATTTAGATTAACTTTTCAAGAGTTTAATTTTGAAAATAAGTAGTTTTGAAAAAATTGGGGTGTTTGACAACTATTTAAAATAGTTTTTGAAAGTATTTCAAAGTTCATTTTAAACCATTTTTATTAAAAGAATTTAAATAAAAATGATTTATTTAAAAAACATTTTTTCTCTAGTTAATTCAAACGGATCCTATATTATTTACAATTTGATTTCTAATTAATTTATTGATTCACATGTATTTTTTTAGTTGTCGGAAAGAACATGGTTTGTATCATAGCAAGATTTTACATAAGTAAGAATTAAATAGATACAAAATTTTTAACTTAGCTCACAAAATAGTAACATATTAAAATTCAAAAACTTAATTGTTACGGTTCCGTTTTGTAACTATTTTTTTTTTTGTTTTTGAAAATTAAGTTTGTAAACACTATTTTTACCTTCAAATTTATTCTTTTGTTATCTAGTTTTTACCAATAGTTTAAAAAACCAAGCCAAAATTTGAAAACTAAAAAAAATAGCTTTTAAAAACTTGCTTTGGAATTTGCCAAAGAATTCAACTATTATAGGTAAGAGAGATGCAAATCAATGTAAGAAATTAGGAGTAAATATGCTTAATTTTTCAGAAACAGAAACAAAAAACGAAATAGTTACCAAACGGGACCTACATGTTTGGAAATATAATAGATCAATTATTACATACTAGGTTAAAATACTAATTTGGAAGAAAATTTCTATTACTACAAAGTACGGTACCTCTCTATTCACACTATAAATTAGTCTTCATAATATTAATGGTCCCACATTAATGTCCATGAGTCCTACACTATTTTTGACAGCATGAGGATGTGGTAAACAATAAATAGAGTAAGTATGATTTTTTTTTTTTTTTTAATATTACCACGTTACTAGAAATTTTTCCATTCCCACGGTACTAGAAAATTTTCCCTACCTAGCCTTTATAATTTCCACTTTAGTTAAAACATTTGTTACTATTGAAAATTTTGAACAAAATATATCTTTAATTGTATAATACATAAAAAGAGTATGCCAAAAAGAATAAAATCAACATACAAAACGTTAAAGACTAAAATTTCAAATCTTATGGATCAAAAGTGGATTTTGCCCTTCTATAAATAAAATTGAAGAAGAATATACCATGAAGACACAAATCCTAAAAAAATATTTTCATTATTAGTTATATTTAAATCGTTTTCTGCTTCTCTTAGTCTTGACTCTCCTCAATATGTCGGATTAGTAAACGAATTGTTATGAATTTATAATTGCAAAAGGAGAAAAAAAACTGCAAATGTCCTCAATCATATTAAATTTCTTTCTTTCTTTGTCACTTTCTAGAATGATCTCCATTATGATTTATTGATTTTATATATATATATATATCCATGAGTGTTCATCTAGCTTATGTGTACATCGTCTAATCTTAAGGGACAATCTTTCAAAGAAACCTATAATATTAAATCCTAGGTAAGTGACTACCATGAAGTGAACTTATTACTTCGTAACCCTTTATCAAAGTCATGCCTCCTATTTACCAATATGCCAACCCATGATCATTTATGATTTATGCAATTTAGAAGTGGATACAAACCACTCTCTTTCCCAGCCACATGCCAAAATGATCTCGATTATTAAAAATGATAAATTACTTAAGTTTGAGAATTGGAAAATTGGATACAAATGATTTAGCTTATATAGCCATTAAATAAAAGGAGTAAAATAGGAATGAGAAAAGTACAAAAGTATAAGGTTGTAAAGTCTCCTCATCTTTTTAACGTCGAGTCATCCATTTATTTACTCTCAATCTTTCATTCGATAAGACACATCACTTATCCATATTCTTGATACGAGAGTACACCCTCTTCCCATCTTCCCACTTGAAATTTAACAAGTTATTAGATTATTTCATTTTTGAAATTCCACGTAGATCTTAAATGTTTCTTGAACAGCAAACAACTAGCAAGAATGGTATGACGATTTCGATCTATTATATTTAAACCCTAATTGAAACCCTAATTTCATTCAATCAATATGCACTCCAAATAGCCTAATACGCTTTCCCCCAACATTTTTATCATTAGGGTTCAATTCAATGCTTAAAATCTCCTTCTTCTTCTTGTTCTTCTCCTTCTCACAACCCTTCCCCTGATTTTGCCCTAATTCGCTCTCCAATATTTGCTCATTCTTAACACTCTCTTTCTCCGCCGCTAAGCAACTACTGTCGCTCTGATCATCCTCCGATTTCTTATAGATTACGTCTATGAAGTTCAATGTTCCGCCATTTTCGTCTCTTCCACAGCTCTCGTATGTGTAAAACGTGATAATGTCGTTTGCCTTCAGTTTCTTCTCCTTCACGAAGCGATTCCAGCCTCTGGTAAAGACGAAGCTCTGGCTGCTCCTCCAGTAACAATATCGGAACTTCCACGTCTTCATCGACGTATCGTAGAAGACGATTTCAATGTCATCGCCGTTCTCCTCTGCGCTTTCGCTGATGTATGGAAAGTGTTTCACTGCGTATTTTTTAGGGATTACGAGTCGATTCAACTTGCCGACATCGCTCGGTGTTAATTCCTTCTGGAATAGATGACTGCAAGAGAAAAGGCTATCGCCATCGGTATTGTCGAAATTTTGAGGATTCTGTAAATTCGAGTCGTGAATTTGCGATCGCGTTCGTAAATAAGCGGAAAATTTCGAGTAATATGACCCGTCTTTGATCATACTCAGAACGGCGTCTGTGGAGAATTTGATTTGAAAATTTGGCTCCTCGATTGTTCGGCGAGTCCAGGGGAAATTCCGGTGAGAATCTCTGGTGCGAAGCTTGATAGCGGCGCTGTCGTAAGCCATGGCAGCGTCTTTCTCTGTTTTGAAGGTACCGAGCCAGATCCTCTGGTGATTCGCGTAGATCTGCGCTCCCCAACGGCCATTCTGTTGCGGAACAACGCCTTTGAATTTCCCGACGGCGACAACATCATTAAGATCGTTGTCCAATCTCGGCCGCTTAGCTTCAGGTATGGCATAATATGTGAAATTAGAATCTGAAACTTCGTCTGTTAGAATAGGAGTCTTGATATGGGAAAGGAAACTGGAGGAGGCTTCGTCTTCCATGGTGGATGTGAAGGGAAATGGATAGGAGGGGAAGTGGGATTAAAGTAGAAGAAGAAGACATGATTGAAGTTAAGTTACAGTTGCAGGGGAGAGGAAAAACAAGTTGGCAATGGTGAGAGAATTTTTTTCTTTGATTTTTCTGTTGAAAGAAGGTTCAAATTGGTGGGTGTTTTGGGACTTTGGGAGGTGGACAGTTTTCAGAAGCTAAACTGCATTTGGTTACTTTTCATAACTAAAAACCATTAAAGACAACACTAGTTTTATAAAGCAAATCAATTTGAGATAGATTAACACATTAATAATTAAAATCTTACATTAATAATTGAAATCTTTTGTTTTCTACCCAAAATATCTCTTTATTTAGTATGCAATCTATTACTCGAAACTAAATTGAGTTAGTTGTGTGCTGCTTGACTGGCTATAACTACAAGAAATGATCCAACTGTGTCTTTTTCTTGTTTGCAAACTGAACTCTCTCATTCATTATTTCTGGTTAAATTATAATTTTGAGCTAGGCTAGTTCAACAAATATGGGATAAGGAAATTTTAATTCAGTTTTAGAGAAGATAATCATACCTGCCTTATTTATCATAGCTCGGATTGGTGGTATATTTCCTTTTTGTTCATTTCTATCTCTTTTATCTTTGATTTTTATACACAAAATGAAGGGATTAAAATGACAAAAATTGAAACGACGAAAATTCAAAATGAACTTGGGATTGAAATTAATTGAAGTCTGAACTAAAATAGTACTTAAACTTATATTGAATTAGGTTAATTTGGAAGTTTAATACTTGTACTTTTATGTTATCTATTTGGTCGGCAAATTTTCAAACATGTCTAATAAGTTATTGAAAACATTTAATTTTGTGTCTATTAAGTTATTGTATTTTTAATTTTGTGCCTAATAAGTACTTTAATGGTTAATTTTGTGTATAAATCTATGGACTTTTGGTATTTTTAAGATTCATAGATTTGCTAAAATTTATGATTTCATTTGTCATAAATTTTAAAATTTTATTTGATAGATCAATTAACAATTAAATTTTTTGAATATGCTAGGGATTTAGAATTTTTTGAATATGTTAGGGATTTAAGGACTAAATAAGTATAAACTTATAAATTTATGATTAAATTTAATGTTTGCATCAATAGAGGCAGAGATATCTTAATCCATTGGAAAAGTCTCATAGAAATCATTTAAGACAAAGCAAAACGAAGTTTATTTATTACTAATAATATTATTATTGTTGTTGTTTGTTGTTTATTTAGATATTAGATGTGTAAAGCAAACAAGATGATAGTTAAAACTAATTATTTATTTTGAATTGGAACCTGCATTTCCTCTTAATTTAAAACAAATAGATTTTTTTTTTTTTTTTTGAAATATCTAATTGATTATTTGTTTGTTTATTTATTTTTTAGTTCAAAGTTAGTTGTGTGCTGTCAAACTGTACTCTCCCTCATAAATGTGTAGGGTTAAACTAAAATTTTGGGACCATATACAATTTATTATTATTATTAATTAACTAGAAAAGGAATATTACATCAACTACCAAACTATGCTTTGTGAGGATATATGCTTGAATTGTCAATTAACACTTTTTGCACTTAAAAATATTTTTTTATAGAGCATCTACTTGATCTAATAGAATAAATTTTAGACGCTCAGTTGAGGAAGACAATTCTTACAAAGTTAAAAGATACATTGGAAGGACAAACTTCAAGACGAGAAGAATCATTACCGATATATTATTCATTTTAGGAAATATTGAATTGGGTAAACCATGAATATCCTCAAGAACCCATAAAGATTGGTGATCTCTATGCAGAAATCAAAATATTCAAAAGAGAAGTTGCCATAAAGAAGCAACAACTCTCTAGTTCGGAAATTCTACTAAAGGAGAATCATCGAGACTTCAAGAAGACAATGTAGAGAAGATCAACTCCATTAGCAAAATCTACAATCAAAAGTGGTCATCAAGAGTCACTATTGAAGTCCAAGATTTCAAATTAGAGACAATTGCCCTAATTGATTCTGGAGCAGATCAAGATGCCATTTAGGAAGGATTAATACCTTTTTGATATTTTGAAAAGACAAAAAGAAGTGTTGAGAGGAGCTAACAATCAACAACTTCTAATCAATTACAAGCTATCAAAGGTGCATGTATGTAACAAAGATATGTGTTCCGTGAACACATTTCTTTTAGTTAAAGATCTCAATAAGGAGATCATTTTAGGTACTCTTTTTCTTACTCAATTATATCCATTTACAATTTTAGAGAACTGCTTATCATCTCTGGAATTCAGAAAGAAAATAACTTTCGAGTTCTTTTACCCAATAACTCTAAGGTATATTTCAACCATTGAAGACGAAATCCAAAATTATGTTAATAGGATTTCGAAAAAGGAGAAACATATAGAGTTTCTTCAAGATGATATTCAATCTAAGAAGGTAAAAGAGATTATTTCAAGAGGTTCTATTTAGAAAAGAATTTAGCAATTGTTAAAGAAAATGGAAGTTAAAATTTGTTCAAATCTGCCAAATGTCTTTTGGGCTAGGAAAAAGCACATAATGGACCTTCCCTATGTAGACAACTTTGATGAAGCCCAAATTCCAACAAGGCCAGACCCATTTAAATGAGTAAATATCTTCTTAAAATCTGCATACTGAAATTGAAGGCTTACTCAACAAAGGGTTAATAAGCCCATCCAAGAGCCTATGATCTTCTGCGACTTTCTATGTCAACAATCAAGCAGAAAAGGAGGAGTAATAGATTAAAACAGAATCCAAAGCTATGGATGCATGAGCATACTCGAGCACTCCAATCAATTAAAGCTTTAGCAAAAGGGACAACCTCAAACAAAAGATTAACGACAAAGAAACAATAGTTCGTTATCATTTAGGAGTGTGGAATAATGCTCAAAAGAACTATTCCACGGTAAAAGGTACTTGCTATAGTACTTTATAGTACTTTGTGTCCAGAAGTTCCAAGGAGATCTTATTAACAAGGATTTCTTTATCCGAATTGATTCAAAAGCAAGTAAATACGTCTTTGAAAAAGATGTAAAGAATCTTGTGTCAAAGCAGATTTTGCAGGATGACACACGATCCTATCTTGTTTTGATTTCAGAATTGAGCCTATAAAAGACACAGAGAATTGTCTTGCAGATTACCTCTCGAGAGAAAATCTTCTCTTAGAAAGAAAAAATTATAATCTGCCTCCCAAATTTCTTCCCCACAAAACCAATGGAACCTCCTCGAGGCCATCGCGGCCACCACGGCGGCCTCCGTTGTCTGAAAACAATTAGTCTACTCATCAAGAACTAGTGCCTCAAAGGGCAAAAAGCCTATTAATCAAAGTTCTGCGCCAACCCCGATGAGTGCAGATAATTACGCTGTGGATACCAGCTTTGAAGTGGTATTTAGAAGGCGTCAAGGTTTGGCTCAACGAGCACTTTCAATTCAATCAGGTTCGTCCAACCCGCCTCCTCAACCATCGACAACACTGTTGGACCTTCAGGTGCAAACAACTCAAACAAAAGGTCCATTAGGCCATCTCCAAGTTTGGTTCCAAAGAGCTCATCCACTATTCTCAAGTGGTTAGACTTAGGGTTTTCCGACCCATACCTCTAATTTATGGATGCTTTACAAAGACAACTATGGTCGATATGACGATAGAACCAAAAATTGACGGACTTAGCATTCTAGAAGTCTGTTCTCAAATATTTCCTCACGAATTTAATTTCCTTTTAGAGGGTATTTCAAAAACTGGAACTTTCTATGAGTTTATTTTGGTAGACACAAAGTCTGTCTAAATTACTCATGTCCCGGATCAATCCGATCCATCAAAAATCGTTTACTCAAAATTGAGAATTTTCAAAGTTTTAACACCATATTATTGAAATCAAGGGATGTTTGTTACAAAGAAGTTCTCAAAAACTTTCAAACCCCAAACATATACATACTGTGATTACATGAAAACATAGTATAATATTTTTTAGTTTCAAGCATAACCATTCATGGTTGGTGACATTCTGTAAGCAACCTTACAAAATGCACTCCCAGATTGGTTTCAAACTTGGTGGAACTATTTTGGATTTTCTAAAGAAATCTTTCTAGTAAGTTCAAAGACCATACCACGTTTTTCAAAATAGAAGATATGTCCCCCCTTTAACATGTAGATTTGCTCTCTATTTCCAAATTTCATGGATCTTTTGCTGGAACTTCCAGCTAGGGCCATATGAAAACTCCAAAGCATTGAGCAAAGCTCTTCGAATCAAATGGTAGGAAAAGTTCAATTATTCTGACTTAGAAATAATAAAAATGAAGGACTGGTTCAAAGCTAATGTTCATCTCCAAAATCTAACTCATTAAGAAGATGAACAATTCACCTTGGCCAAAAATTCAATTATTAGTTCCTTGGTAGGAGCATGATCACAAACTGATTTTGCTTAAGTTCTCAATACACTCGTGCAACAAATTTCGAATCATGATGAACAAACATAACAAGAGGATGTAAACTCTTCCTCTTCTGTGAACAATGAAGTCAAAGGCGACGAAGGTGACTACGACCTTTATGCTGACTTCAACATCAACGATCCTTTCTTAGACTTGCAAACAAGCTCATCTAAGAAAAGGAAAAAAAAAAAAAGGAATAAAAAAAAGGTATTTTCATATGTTTCTATACTTTTAGTTAATTTTATGTAAAAGTTTGTAAATTAAGTATGCAATCAGTTTGTACATGTCATCGTCGATTGTGAAGATGTATAATTAAAGATGGGCATGAAGTAGATAGCAGGCTTCTAAAGTGGATTAATCAACCATAGGCCAAATGGTTAGCTAAAGATTGGAAATCTCGGTTAGAGAAAAACTGGGATATCCCACCAACTTAATCAAATGATAAAAGGAAATATGTTGGGCAACTGGTAAGGTGGGTAGCCGATTTTTGTAAGTCCTTGGATCGTATTTTCCAATATCAAGAGAAGAGGTTGGTACGGTTGTTATGTGTATAGTTTTCAAATCTAGGCCATTCAAGAGAAGTTGGGTGACGACATCCCTCATCATGAAGAGATAACATCGAAAAAAGCTTGAAGACAGTGTAGACATATCTCATATATCTTTATTTGCTTTTGTAATTTAGCCAATTCCGTCTCTTTGTATTTTGTTTATTTATAATTATTAAGATTAGTGATTAAAGATAAGGTCTAGTGGGGGTCCTGCCCACCGACAAAATCTTATCACAATGTTTTACTTTTTCAAAAGAAAGATTCTTAAAGGATAAGATGCAAGTTAGGGGTCCTGTCATGTCGGTCACAGATGTACTCAATTATTGTGGAGACAACGAGTCAAGATCTTACAAAGAAAAGTAATGATGGATATTATAGTGTAATTATTGTCTTTCTTCTATAAGTAGCGAGCACCTCTACCCTCAAAGGTATCGAAGGCTTAGAGCCTTGGGGCCTTCTCTCTAAAACTTCTCTTTTTTCTCTCTGAATAAACTCTTCTTAGAGCGATCTTTAAGATTTTCTTTTAAAAGTATGACATATTTATGAATCTGAAATTAATTTCTTCATAAATTATAATCTATTTTCTCTTTTTGTCCTAACTGATTAATGAACTTATTCAAATCTTTTAATAAATTGTGAAAGGGATGTGAGTAAGGCATGGTTAACATTCATATCAAGTGGGTTAATTTCATTAATTATTTATGACTAAAGATTGATTGAATAAGGGTTATAACTTATCAAGAAACTAATTTGAATTTATTATCGTCAAAATCTTCGAAAGAGATTCTTAAATAAATGTTTCCTTAGGTTGGCTTCTTCATGCTTTCTAAACTTCTCTCTAAAATTTCTCCTCACCCTCTAGTGATAATTGATAATATCACTTATTCTTCTGTTTTTCTAAAAACTGATGATATTTTAAAAATCATATCAAACCATAATTCAACCGAAGTTCAAATTGCTAAAGTTGAAGAGCAACTAAAATACTGGTCTATCTCGAAATTAGACGCACATCAAATCTTCAAAGTTAATAACTTCAATTTTTCTTAGACTTATATTATAGTAATCACTGAGAAAGATCTTGCAATGAGGATTAATTCACAGAAATCAACCTTTTGTCAAAAGAATCAATAGCACCAGCTCACACCAAATTCAAATACCTCCATATTGGATGTTTTCAAGTTGCTTTCAAGCCACTCTTTAAGGAAGGATTGGATGTACCTTGCTCTAAGAGACAAAAGACATTTGAGATTTTCACAATCTCTTTTAGGTGTGGTTCAATTAAACCTGGAAAACGGTTTATTCTTCTTCTCTTGCAGACCAAGCTTTACCGTTTCTTTAGAAGACGCAAACATCTTGGATACTTTAAGCTTCAATGTTCATTCTCAAGGACTCGAGCTAAAGAACGGATCACTTCCTTTTGTGGTTCTTTATCGAGTTTAGTACAAGTTGATGAATACAAATCTTTCTCTAAAAGCCCTCGAAATATCTCCAAAAGGCTATACCATGCTCATGGAAGTCAATCTTGAGAAATTCTCGATGATCGTGCCCAAAATTTTGTAGTGGGATGAACTTACTCAAAATCCTGTTTGGAGTATGGAGAAATCCTTGAGAAATCCTCATTAGCTTTGTAGATTTGACGTGGGTCTAATTCGAGATAGACCCATTTTTGAGTTGCTCTTCAACCTTAGCAATTTGAACTTCAGTTGAATTATGCTTTGATATGATTTTTGAAATATCATCATTTTTTCAGAAAGAAGAAGAAGAAGCGATATTATCAATGATCATTGGAGAGCGAGGAGAAATCTTAGAGAGAAGTTTAGAAAGCATGAGGAGGGAAGAAGTGAACCTGAGGATTTGGGGAACATTACTTTAAGAATCTCTTTCGAAGATTTTGACAGATTATAACCCTTATTCAATCAATCTTTAGTCATAAATAATTAATGAAATTAAACTATCTCATGATAACTCGTATTCATACATGAAGGTTAACCACTCCTTACATACGTCCCTTGAACACAATTTATTAAAAGATTTGAATAAACTCATTAATCAGTTAGGACAAAAAGGGAAATTAGATTATAATTTATGAACAAATTAATTTGAGATTCATAAATATGTCATACATTTAAAAGAAAATCTTAAAAATCTGATACCCTTTCATCTCGGGCTGTAAGAGGAGTTTATTCCATGAGAGAAAAGAGAAGTTTTAGGGAGAAGGCCCTAAGGCATCAAAGGCTCTGATACCATTAAGGGTGGAGATGCTTGCTACTTAGAAAGACAATAATTACACTATAATAGCAATTATTACTTTTCATTTTAAGATCTTAACATGTGTGTCCACAATAATTGAGTACATGTGAACGACTTGAGACATGACAGGACCCCTAACTGGCATCTTATCTTTTGGTAATCTTTCTTTTGAAAAAGTAAAAGATTGTGATAAGATTTTGGTGGTGGAATAGGATCCCACTAGATTTTATCTTTAATCACAAGTATTAGTAATTAGAAAGAAACAAAATGCAAAGGGACAAAATTGACTAAATTACAAAACTAAATAAAGATAGATGGGATATGTCTACGGCATCTTCAAGCTTTTCTCGATCTTATCCCTTCATGATGAGGGATGTCATCCCTTAGCTTCTGTGAATGGCCTGGATTGGAAAACTGTACATATATCAACCATACCAACCTCTTCTTATACCAACCTCTTCTTTTGATATTGGGAAATACAATCCATGGACTTACAAAAATTGACTATCTGCCTTAACAGTTGCCCAACGTATTTCCTTTTATCCTTTGATTCAGTTCGTGGGATATCCCAGTTTTTCTCTAATCGAGACTTCCAATCTTTAGCTGCCCAACCTCTCTTCAATTGTAGATTTTCACAATCGGCAATGACATGTACTAAGATTGCATACTTAATTTATAATTTTTTTTTTTAGAAAATTAACTAAGAGCATATAAACATAGAAAAATACCTTTTTTCTTTTTAAATTTTTCTTGCTCTTCATTAGTGACGAGACTTTTTGTAAAATTTAATAAAATTATTTACAAGGTTTTTTTTTTTTCTTTTTCTTTTTTTCTTTTCTTTTTTTTTTGTCTTCTTTTTTTGTTAATTTTTTTCGTTTGATGACTATTTGGTTTTTGAAAATTAAGCTTCTTTTCTCTCAATTCTCTTACAATAATTTTCATCTTTTGTAAAGAGTTTCTTTGCCTAATTTAAAAAACAAAACAAGTTTTTAAACTACCTTTTATTTATTTATTTATCTAGTTGCTCATTCTACATCTCTCTCCTTTTTCTATGGAGTAAACTCCCTTCTGAATCCGGAGGAGGAAGGATGGTGTTCTAAGATCTCTTTATGGTAATTATTCTCTCTTGTGATTTTGATTTGGTTTAAAGAGTAATAAGATTGGGCATCTCTCCTCGACTTAGTCTATTTAGTGGTTTGAAACATGAAAATTAAAAAGAATAAGTTCTGAATGTCTCGATAAAGGAGTGGTGAACCTTCAAGATATGAACAAGTTCTTTTGATATTCATAATAAAACCATGAAGATATTCAAGTCTAGAGTTGATCGATCGATCGAAAATCTTATTATTATTTAAGCATAAATCCATTTTCATAAAAGAAAATAATACCACAAGGAATCGAAGTTCATCATCAATAATCCAAAGGATTCTCTTTCTCCCTCTCATGCTTACCAAATTACTCTCTAAGCTCTCCCCTTACTCCCCCGCGGTCATTGATGCTACATGTTCCTCTTCATCAAATAATTCGAGATCCCAAGAAGATCTTTCAACGGCTCTTGCCAATCATAATACAGCCGAAGCCCATCTGGCTCAGGTTGAAAATCGACTCAAAAATTGGTCTATACCAAAATTAGAGGCCAATCAGGTATATAAAATCAATACCTTCAATTTTTCTCAGAAAGATGTTATCGTCATCACTGAAGAAAATGTTGCAATGAAAGAAGAATTCACTGCTATCAAACTCTTACCAGAAGAAACTCTCTTCAGAGTCAAAGAAAAATTCAAATATCTCCATATAGGATGCGTTCAAGTCGCATTAAAGCCTCTCTTTAGAGAAGGATTAGACGTTCCTGTCTACCTTGCTCTAAGAGATAAAAGGCATCTCAAATTTACTCCCTCTCTCCTAGGGATCGTCCAATCAAATCTGGAGCAAGGACCAGTATATTTCAATTACAGGCCCAGCCTCACGGTCTCTCTTCAAGATAAAAACATCATGGATGCTATAAGTCTTGATGTTCACTCTCAAGGACTTGAACTAAAGGATGGTTCATTACCTTTTGCAGTCTCCTATCGCATCTACTTCAAACTGATGTATACTAATCTCTCCCCAAAAGCACTGGGTGTCTCTCCCAAAGGGTATACCATGCTTATGGAAGTCAATGTAGAAAAATCATCGATGACCATTCCAAGGAATCTAAATTGGAATGAATTAACAAAGAACCCCGTTTGGAGATTACAAGGAGAAATGACTCCCATCAAAAGGAGCAGTACAGAAGCCTCAATTACCGAATTTCCTGATGGAAACGTCGAAGTTCAATTCAATACGGGAATCTCTTATCCTAGGATAAGTGAGATCATGAGTAGCCGTCCAAGCACGTCTTCAATTAGATCAGAAGCGTCTTATAGAGACACTTTAAGAAGATCTGAATCAATCAGGGCATCGGTAGATTTCTCACAACCAATCCCAGATGTCCATTATGAAAAGGAAGATGGATCTCTCTCTCCTACTCAGTCCGATATGGAAAGAAAATCGGAACCTGTTTACAATCAAATCAATGTTATCTCAGACGAAAAAGAACGTTTCAGAGAACATTACAGTGTATACATAGATCAATGGATTAAGGCTCCTGCTGAAACAAGGAAGCCATTCCTCGCCATGCCTGACTTCGTAGAAGGCATGTTAAAGGTAGAAAGAGCAAAAAATGAAGCTCTTGTCAAAAAACTACAAGCAGATGGTCAAGTTGCCATGATCAAGGGATCAACTATCTGGGTTACAGCCAGTGGAAAAGAAATAGCTTCTAATTATCCTCCTGAAGAAGAAGCTTATTTTCCTCATCCTGCAATACCTGCTATCAAAATGGTCTCATCTCCATACAAAACAATCAATGAAGATAAAGTTCAAAAGGTTGGGGTTCGTGAAATAAAGAACATCCAACATCAGCTCAACTTCACAAATAAAGTTCTTTCTACAGTCTCAAAGGCAGTAGAACGAATCGAAAATCCGGGACTTCCTTTACAAAAGAAAAATCCCGAGATCCCTCAAATCAACCCAAACCAACCTATATTTCAGCCAAACAGCTTTAATATTGGAAAGCTTAAGGAAGATGCTTCAGACTATCTTGCTGAAATCAATAAACGCCTTGCTGCTATTTCTCTCAACAAGGAAGCGAAAGTAGCAATGGAAGGGCAAGAAGCAAAAGGAATCAACATGATTAAGAAGGATTCCCTGCCAGAAATATCTACTTCAAAAATTCTTCCTGTAGCCCAATGGGTAGAAATGAAGAATCATTATCCTCAACCATCTCCTCCTGACTTAGGATGGGACGATCTACATCATAACAACAACACATATGATGGTCAATCTCTCATTACTTGGAATATCGACGGATATTCTGAAGCCCAAATGATGAATACATTTCAAGAAATGTTGCTAGCTGCCATGGCGTATAGCACCAAAAAATCAATATACGAAACAGCCCAAATCCTCATATTAGGTTTTAATGGAAACCTAAGGAGTTGGTGGCACAATTTGCTGACAGAGCAGGATAGACAGCGAATCTTGACTGCTACAAAAACAGTTGTCAAAACAGAAAACTCCTCCACTCCAATGCCAACTGAAGAACCAGATATGGTTAATCAATTGCTTTATACGATGACCAAACACTTCATCGGAAGCACTCAAATCCATTTGAATCTGGCAACAGAAGCCCTCCTTGGATTAAAGTGCCACAAAATGAGCAGATACAAATGGTATAAAGACACCTTCATGGCACGTCTATATACCTTAACGACATGTGGAGCCGATATCTGGAAGCAGAAATTTGTCGAAGGATTACCACGCTACATTTCTCAAAAATTCTATCAAACTATGACAGCAAACTCTGTCAATTAAGAGATAGATTGGGCAAATCTCACTTATGGAGATATTTCATCCACAGTGCAGATGATATGTGTTAATCTCTGCTCAGATAATAAGCACACAACAAAGGTGATCAAAGATTCCGACTACAGAAAGGAACTAGGCACCTTCTGCAAACAGTATGGTCTGTTTCAAGGACCAAAGGAAGAGAAGAATAAAAAGAAAAAATATTCTTCCAAGAAATTCTTTAGAAAGAACAAAGCCAAAGATCAAGAGCCTCCTCGAAGAAGGAAGCATTATTACAACAAGGGCAAAAACAAGAAAAAATACTCCTCAAAGGCCCAAACAGTCTGCTTCAAGTGCAATCAAAAGGGTCACTATGCTAATCGTTGTCCCCTAAAGGATAGGATCAATGCCCTGACAATAGATGAAGAGACAAAGCAATCCCTTCTTTATGCCATAAGATCGGACGATGATACCTCTTCTCAAAAAGAATCCTCATCAGAAGAAGATTATATCAACAACTTACAAGAAGAAGGAACCTCTTCCGAAGAAGAAGAAGATTTCGACTCGAA
This sequence comes from Citrullus mucosospermus, assembly GCA_030954485.1. Lineage (NCBI taxonomy): Eukaryota > Viridiplantae > Streptophyta > Magnoliopsida > Cucurbitales > Cucurbitaceae > Citrullus > Citrullus mucosospermus. The sequence goes on from CM062057.1 coordinate 27,051,676, forward strand.
TGGGCAATCAAGCGATGGCGAAGGAGCAATACCCTACACAGGGCGATGTGTTGGTAAATGTTCTGGCCATATTAATGTCATCACAAAAGATCAAGAAACTCTTTTTGATCTCATCGAACAAATTCCTGATGAAGAAGCAAAAAGAACCTGTCTCCTCAAATTAAGGCAAAGTTTAGAAGGACAAATGCCTCAAAAGGCGATTCAAAATCCGATCATGTATTCATACCAAGATATACTAAATCGGATCAAAGGCGAAACAAAATTTCCTATTCAAATCGAAGACCTTCATCATGAGGTAAAGACTCTCAAAAGAGAAGTTGCAAATAATAAGCAACGACTCACTTACCTTGAAAATGCATTTCAAGCATTTCAAGAGTCTCAAATTTCTAGGGAAAATCCAGAAACTTCAACAAGCGATTTTGAAAGAAGGATCGCAAGAAAAACACTATTGATAGAAGAACCAGGCAATATCAATAGTATCAGTAAAGTCCATAATCAGAAATGGATATCAAAGATAGTCTTTAAAGGTAAAGACTTCCAGCTCGAAGCTCTGGCACTCATTGATTCCGGAGCAGATCAAAATGTCATACAAGAAGGACTTGTCCCGTCCAGATACTTTGAAAAAACCAAAGAATCCTTATCTGGAGCCGGAGGAAATCCTCTCAACATCCGATTCAAGCTATCAAAGGTACACATATGCAAAGGAGATGTGTGCTTGGTCAATACGTTCATTTTGGTAAAAAACCTTAATGAAGGAATCATCTTAGGAACTCCATTCCTAACCCAATTATATCCTTTTCATGTTACTGATAAGGGTATAGTCTCAAAGAAATTTGATAAAGAAATTACTTTTGAGTTCACTCATCCAGTAACTCCTAAGTATATTTCAAGTATTGAAGAAGAAGTTCATCAATTTATAAACAGAATCTCCAGAAAGGAAAGACAGATTGAGTTCCTTCAGGACGACATCAAAACTTGCAAAGTGGCTATTGAGATTCAAAAGCCATCAGTTCAATTGAAGATTCAAAACTTCCAGAAGCAACTCGAAAACGAGATTTGTTCAAACCTCCCAAATGCCTTTTGGGATCGAAAGAAACATATGGTAACATTACCATACAAAGACGGATTCAAAGAAGCCCAGATTCCTACAAAGGCTCGGCCCATTCAAATGAATAAAGATCTGGTCAAAGTCTGTAGAGACGAAATTACAGATCTTCTCAAGAAAGGGTTGATAAGCCCATCCAAAAGCCCATGGTCATGCTCGGCCTTTTACGTAAACAACCAGGCCGAAAAAGAAAGAGGTGTTCCAAGGCTTGTTATCAATTACAAGCCCCTGAACAAAGTACTCAAATGGATAAGGTATCCAATTCCTAATCGCCAAGACCTGCTAAAGAGGATTACTCTAGCAAAGGTTTTCTCAAAATTCGACATGAAATCCGGATTTTGGCAAATCCAGATCCATCCTGCTGACCGATACAAGACGGCCTTCAATGTTCCATTCGGACAATTTCAATGGAACGTCATGCCATTCGGACTAAAGAATGCTCCATCCGAATTTCAGAGGATCATGAACGATATCTTCAACCAATATCAAGAATTCACAATAGTTTATATTGATGACGTCTTGGTATTCTCAAGCTCGGTTGATCAGCATTTTAAACATCTAAGGGTGTTTATTAATGCAATCAAATCAAATGGTCTTGTGGTTTCCCAACCAAAGATTAAATTATTTCAGACAAAAATCAGATTTCTTGGTTATGAAATTAATCAGGGAATTATCAAGCCAATCCAACGGTCCCTGGAATTTGTTAATAAATTTCCAGATGTGATCCAAGACAAAGCTCAACTACAGAGATTTCTCGGTTGCGTCAATTATATTGCTAATTTCATCCGAGATCTCCGCTCAATTTGTCTGCCACTATATGATAGACTCAAAAGAAATCCAAAGCCGTGGACGGATGAGCACACTCGGGCAGTCCAATCAATCAAGTCTGTGGCCAAAAATATCCCATGCTTATCTCTTGTGGATGAACAGGCCAGACTCATCATTGATACAGATGCATCCGATATTGGCTACGGAGGCATTCTCAAACAGGAATTTAACGGAAAAATCTCCATTATCCGTTATCATTTTGGAATATGGAATAGTGCCCAAAAGAACTATTCCACAGTCAAGAAGGAAGTTCTAGCAATAGTACTCTCCGTTCAGAAATTTCAAGGCGATCTTATCAACAAGGAATTCCTTGTTCGTACAGATTCAAAAGCGAGCAAATTCATCTTTGAAAAGGATGTCAAGAATCTTATCTCAAAACAAATCTTTGCAAGATGGCAAGCAATCTTATCTTGCTTTGATTTCAAGATCGAACCTATAAAAGGCAGCGAGAATTCACTAGCTGATTACCTCTCAAGAGAACATCTCTTGAAGACTACCTCCTCAGCCCTGAATTCTCTCCCAGATGGAACCGCCACTTGGCCGGCAACGGCCACCTCCACGAAATAATCAAAATAAAAGTCCACAGCAACCATCTCAAACAGTAGCTTCCTCCTCAGGAACTACTCCTTCCAAGGGAAAACCCTCAACTCAATCATCTGCACCAACACCTATGAGTGCAGAAAACTACTCCATGGATATACAATTTGAACAGGTATCCAGGAGACGTCAAGGTTCTGCTCAAAGAACCCTAACTATTCAATCAGACCATTCGAGTCTTCCTCCAATTCCTTCAAACACCTTGTTACGACTTTCCGGGCCAACAACCCCAAATAAGCGTGCCGCTTCCCCAGCCGCTTCTTCCTCAAAGTCTGTAATTCCGAGGAATCCTTCCTCGTATTCTCAAATAGTCAGGCCAAAGGTATTCCAACCTAGACCTCCAATTAATGGTTATTTCACCAAAACCACAATGGTTGATTTAACCATAGAACCAGAATTCGATGGACCCTCCGTTCACGAAGTTTGCGATCAAATATTTCCTCACGGGTTTAACTTCTTACCTGAGGATCTTTAAAAAACCAGAACCTTCTACGAGTATATTTTAGTTGATTCAAAATCAGCTGAAATTACTCACGTCCCAGATAAAAATGATCCCTCTAAGATCATTTATTCTAAGTTGAGAATATTTCGTGTCCTCACTCCATCCTACTGGAGACAAGGGATGTTTGTAGGAAGAAAATTCTCTCACCCTTTCAAACCACCATCATACAATTACCGTGACTACACAAAAGCATGGTATATTGTATTTTGGCTTCAAGCATACAACCACTCTTGGTTTGTAACATTTTGTAAACAAGCTTACAAAATGCACTTTCCAAACTGGTTTCAAAATTGGTGGATGTACTTTGGACTCTCCGAAGAAATATTTCCGGTAAAAGTTCAACGATCATATCACCTTTTTCAACAAAGTATCTATTCGTCGCCTCTTTCAAAGACGTTTAGATTTGCTTTGTATTTCCAAATTCCCTGGATCTTTTGCTGGAATTTCCAGCTAGGACCTTCAAGAAACTTCAAAACTCTGAGTAAATCCCTCAGAATCAAATGGTGGGAAAAGTATAATTACTCCCATCTCGAAGTCAATAAAATCAAGGATTGGTTTAAAGCCAATATTCATCTCCAGGATATGACTAGGCAAGAGGACGAAGCCTTTCTCCTCACTAAAAACGCAGTCATGACCAACCTTGTCGGAGCAAGCACTCAACAGGAATTCAATTCTGTTGTCAATAACGTCGTTGTAAACCTTTCGGACGATAACAACGAATTACCAGAGGACGCTTCCCCAGCCTCCGTTAATAACGTCGATGACCTAGATTATGATCCGTTCGAGGGCATCGACATCAACGACCCATTTATAGACACGCAACCATATTAGTCTAAAATGTGGTATTTCAAGTGTATTTTAATTATCTATGTACATTTATGTAAATTAATTTGTTTAAATTTTATCGCATTTATTTAGATAAGGTCATTGTATTCCGACCTTATCCTTGCTTTTACCAGTTTGCTGATCTCGACCATCTTCAAAAAGAACATTTGTAAGAGAAGACTCCATGATGAAGAAGATACACTTCTGCAGAGGACTCACCAACCTCAGGCAGCGCAGTCGGCGTAAAGGAATAACTCTAAATGGGATTATTTCCAGGAGAATTCTTGAGAAATTTATTTCGATTTTTGTAGCAGGGCCTACGGGCGCTCCATTGGCAGCCAGGCGGGAAGCCGTAGTAAGACCAGCTTGGGAGCATGTGCGCTACAAAGAAAGAAATTAATCTATCAAAAATTATATTCCATGCCAAGCAGAAGACAATCGGGTGACGTCATTATCTTCCCCAGCAAGTTTTCACTTTGAAGAAAAGGACAAAGCAGCAGACATATCGTATCTATCTTTATTTAGTGCGTTCTATAGTGGGGGTCCTGTCCCACTAGTTTTAATTTTCAAAAAGAAGATAAGATTCTCAGAAAAGCCAAAGATAGAGGTCCTGTCCTGTCGGCTATTCTGAAAATCTTCTTTGTATCTTCAATTATTGTTGGAACACTGTGAAGACAATAGTGAAGGTTAATAATTGCTGTGTAGCAATTATTATTGATGGTCGGATGCATCTGCTATTTATAGTGAAGGATGATCAATAATAATTGCTACACAGCAATTATTAACCTTCACTATTGTCTTCACAGTGTTCTTCATAGTGTTCCAACAATAATTGAAGATACAAAGAAGATTTTCAGAATAGCCGACAGGACAGGACCTCTATCTTTGGCTTTTCTGAGAATCTTATCTTCTTTTTGAAAATTAAAACTAGTGGGACAGGACCCCCACTATAGAACGCACTAAATAAAGATAGATACGATATGTCTGCTGCTTTGTCCTTTTCTTCAAAGTGAAAACTTGCTGGGGAAGATAATGACGTCACCCGATTGTCTTCTGCTTGGCATGAAATATAATTTTTGATAGATTAATTTCTTTCTTTGTAGCGCACATGCTCCCAAGCTGGTCTTACTACGGCTTCCCGCCTGGCTGCCAATGGAGCGCCCGTAGGCCCTGCTATAAAAATCGAAATAAATTTCTCAAGAATTCTCCTGGAAATAATCCCATTCAGAGTTATTCCTTTACGCCGACTGCGCTGCCTGAGGTTGGTGAGTCCTCTGCAGAAGTGTATCTTCTTCATCATGGAGTCTTCTCTTACAAATGTTCTTTTTGAAGATGGTCGAGATCAGCAAACTGGTAAAAGCAAGGATAAGGTCGGAATACAATGACCTTATCTAAATAAATGCGATAAAATTTAAACAAATTAATTTACATAAATGTACATAGATAATTAAAATACACTTGAAATACCACATTTTAGACTAATATGGTTGCGTGTCTAAAAATGGGTCGTTGATGTCAATGCCCTCGAACGGATCATAATCTAGGTCATCGACGTTATTAACGGAGGCTGGGAAGCGTCCTCCGGTAATTCGTCGTTATCGTCCGAAAGGTTTACAACGACGTTATTGACAACAGAATTGAATTCCTGTTGAGTGCTTGCTCCGACAAGGGTGGTCATGACTGCGTTTTTAGTGAGGAGAAAGGCTTCGTCCTCTTGCCTAGTCATATCCTGGAGATGAATATTGGCTTTAAACCAATCCTTGATTTTATTGACTTCGAGATGGGAGTAATTATACTTTTCCCACCATTTGATTCTGAGGGATTTACTCAGAGTTTTGAAGTTTCCTGAAGGTCCTAGCTGGAAATTCTAGCAAAAGATCCAGGGAATTTGGAAATACAAAGCAAATCTAAACGTCTTTGAAAGAGGCGACGAATATATACTTTGGTTAAAAAGGTGATATGATCATTGAACTTCTACCGGAAATATTTATTCGGAGAGTCCAAAGTACATCCACCAATTTTGAAACCAGTTTGGAAAGTGCATTTTGTAAGCTTGTTTACAAAATGTTACAAACCAAGAGTGGTTGTATGCTTGAATAATATGTGCGTTTGATTCTTAAATTTTAAAAATGTATCTTTTTAATCCTCAAGTTTATGTGTATAGGGCCATTTGGTTCCTGAGTTTTCAAAATATACATTTTCAGTCCTTGAATTTTTTAAAAGTAGATTTGAAAGGTCTTTCAAGTAAATTTTTTCCTTGATTTTTTTAAAATAATTATATGATATTTAAAATTAGAAAAAAAAATAGTTTTAGAAAGGAAATAGTTTTAAAAAATTATTCTTTAAATTAAAAATGTGATACAATTATTTAAAATGATAATAAAAAAATTATTTGAGGATCTTTTAATACTATTTTTAAAAATTTAGGACTAAAAAGGTACAATATGAAAAAATGGGGACCAAATGGAGCTATTCTTATACACTTTGGAACTAAAAATGTATATTTATAAAACTTGGATCAAATGCACATATTGTTCAAAACTTAGCATCTAAAAAGATAATTTTTCCTAATTTTTTTTTGTTTTATTATCTATTTTTTAAGATTTTAAAAAATCAAGTCATTTTAAAAACTAATATATATAGTTATTAAAAATTTGTTATTTTTTTTGAAATTTAGTTAAGAACGCAAGAGTTAGGAAAGATGATAAAGAAATTGGTAAAAAAAAAAAAAAAAAAGAAAAAAAGAAAATCATAATTTTTTAAAACAAAAAACCAAATATTATCAAATGGAGTGTTAGCCTCTACCATTTGAGGTTGTTTTCACCTTTCCTAAATTGGACATGTTTTGCTAAAAAAAAAATAGAAAATAAAAAAAAGACACTACAGAAGTTGGGTAAAGCTGATATGATAACTACCAACTTACTGTACTTCAAAAAAAAAAAAAAAAGAATTATATCTAAACAATTACATTCACGAAACTTGGAGGGTTATCAATTTAAATCCTAACTTTCCTAACGATAACACTAGACGCCAACATCCCGAAAGATATAGTTCAAAATATAAAATTGTTTCGATAAAATTTCTAAATAATAAGTGAATCAATTTACTTAAGATTATCATAGAAATTATCCATGCATTTAATTATTACATGTGTGTGGACATTTTCAAATGTCGGATTAATAAAATGGACGATTATAATTATGCATGGATATAATTTTCAAAGGAAATCTCAATTCAAAACTTAAATTGATTAGCCTATGGAAGTTTAGGTTTTTAATCGATAAAATTATAAGCTTTTGCAGTGGAATAATGGTGAGTGTAAATTGTTACATTTAGAAAGTGTAGGGTTCGAATCGATACAATTATTGGTTTTCAAAATGATATAACTCTTAAAATTTAAAGGTGTAAATGGATATTTTCCCAAATAATTTCATTTTCAAAGAAATTTCTTTCTAAAATGCATCATTAAACTCTCTACAAAACAAATAAACACATTAAACTTGCTACAAAGCAAATAAACAATTCAAGTTTACCATCAATAATTATTCTTTTTCCCTATATTTTCATTGATATGTTGAAATTTTTATTGATATTTTCACGTCTTTATAAGTTTAACACATACCATAGAACATAAATTGTTGTAAAAAAAATTCATGAGACATAAAAAATAACCAACAAAATATTACTAGTATGAATATAAAAGATATTAACATGTCTAATATGTAAAATATTATCTTATTAATTAATTAATTAATTTATTATTTATTTATTTATTATTTATTTATTTTTTTTTGTCCTTGTAACTCTTGAAAATCTATATACGAATAAAGACTAAAATTAATTAAAATAACTCTTTAATGGATAATTTAGAAAACAAGAAATATAGTTATTTTAAAATTATAATTAATTTTTTTAGATTATCAGCATATATTAATTATTTATCTTTCAATAATATATATCTATATATATTAAAAGAAAAAAATATAGTTATTCATAATCAATTTCAAACTAGAAATAAACATGATGAGATTTTCAGATAAATTTGACTAGTTGAATTTAAACTTTTTATTTGTATTAATTTTAGTGTTGTAAGTACAATCTCTAATATTTGATCATTTGATTCTTCTTGAAAAGTAAATTTTAATCCCTAGGCTTGTTGATTTTCTTGTACGATCGACCTTTGGGCTTGATGATCTTCTTGGAGGATCGGCTTTTGGGCTTGTTGATCTTCTTGAGTAATTGACTTTTGGACTTAATGATTTTCTTAAAAGGTTGGCCTTTGGTTTGTTTCTGACTTTAAGAGTTTTAAAGCGTCTTCTGATCTTGTTGAAGTCTTCTGAGCGTTAGTCTTTAAATGTTCAGGAGATCAAAAGTTGATCTTTGGAGTTTTAGTCTTTAAAGCTTCGGAATTTCGAAGCTTCAACCTCTAGTTCTTTAAATCTTCAAGAAGTTGTAAACTTGAGATCGATCAGAACTTTGATATTCTGGAATTCAAGTTTTAGTCTTCCAAGTGTTCAATCTTTAGAAGGTTGTAATATTGAGGTCGATTAGAGCATAAAAAATTTTCAAGTCTTTAGAGTTTCAACACTTCGTTATCAGTACTTCCGACCTTCGCAAATGAAAGAGCCGAATGGTCTTTATTAATAGAGGATTTCCATGGGTTTTAAGTGGGCTTAGGCCCATTTGCTTTTGGGCTTGGGGCCAATTACTTCTTGAGTTTGGGCTAAAGTTGGGGTTGAACCCAGTTTGTGCTCCCGCCCAAAATTTTCATTGTGGACTTGAATTGGGTTGGATTTTGGATCTGAGCGACTTTAATTACTCGACCCAATTTGATTTATAGTTTCCACACTGAGCTTGGACTTTTGTTGTGATGATGTGGCAATTTGGAATTGGCAAAAATTTCTCATTAACCTATATTAATTATAGATCTCAAAACTCTCCATGAAAATAAAATCCTTATTTAAAAAAAAAAAAAAAAAATCCTAACATCCAAAAGGTTAATTGTTTTAAATGATAAAACTGTTGGAAATATTTACAAATATAACAAAATGTCGCTGTATACAACAGCAAACACTAATAGACGTCTACCAATGTCTATCACTAATAGACAGTGATAAATGATAATAGTTACTAGTATCTATTAGTGATAGATGTGACATTTTGTTATATTTGTAAATATTTTAACTCATTTGCTATATTTGAGTATTTGGGACATCTAATCCCTAAATTTTTAAAATAAACCCTTGAGTCTTTCAAATGGTAGGTTTAAATGGTTCTCCCTTCTAACATGACAGTTAAAATGCTAACAAAGAACTAACTGAACTTTTTAATTGTACATATGACTTGATGGTTGTGCTAGCTGCTAAATAGGTGTTGACTATGCTTTGGTTTATAGTAAATAAATAATAATATACATAAAAATTTAGCCCTAAATTCGTTAAACCTCATTAATCTTTCCTCAAATCACACGAAATTGCAAAACCCATCCCCCATCCACATTGCGAATAAAAAAAAAAAAAAATCACAAAACTCTTCTACTTCTCGAAAAAATTTCTAGTTGTCTCGTAATACTATATTCTCTATGTTCACATCATAAACTTGTATTCATAAATATTTGTGGACTCCACATTGACGTCCGTGAGTTTGATGAGACATACAATGAATGAAAATAATATGAAATTTCTAGTACTCTCCTAACACCATACTCTATGTGTCAAATTATTTTACAAACAAATTGTGATCGCCAAGTACATCAATAATTTTTAAAATTAAATCATTATTATTATTAATTTATAATATAAAATTCATTTGATCCTTTTCCATTTTCCCAATATTTTTTATATAAAAAAACCCAAAAACCAAGTCAAATGTTTCATTTTGAGATGCAAAAAGTGAGGAAATTAATCAATTCTTGAACAGAATCCTATTCATTTGGATCTCATCAACACCCATTTCATCATATTTAAACATTACCTTTTCAAAAAGAAAATTCACAACAAAAACCCAAAAAAAAAAAAAAAAAAAAAGAAGAAACTCACTCTACTCTTTTTCTCTCTATCCATTTTCTTCTCCAAAAAGAAAAGTCAGCCATTACAGCTCAACACCCATTACAACTTTCATTAATTCTTTCGATTCAATCAAATCTCTCAAATGTTAAAGACCAATTTTAGATTTTGTTAGAGACTATTAACTGAGCATAGAGATTTTTGTTGGATCATTATTTTGTCTAAACAATCATTCCGTTTACCATAAATGACAAAAGGGTTTGATGGTTCTTTTGGTTTTTGGGCAAATCCATGGCTGATTTCTCAATCTGGATTACCTGTTTTTCGTGTCGGATCCTCCTCACCGTCGCCGGAGTCGTCTCTCGTTACCATTCCCGAAGAAGTCATTCTTGCCCTAATCAAGTTTCGCAAAAAGGTAAGGCTCGGTTACACAACCATTTAATTTAGCATAGTGCTTGGTTTTCAAATAAGGTTTATTTATTTATTTATATAAATCATACTTTTAAATAGGTATGAGTGTTTGTAGGTTGAGTTGATGGACTTTAAATTCCTTCCACACAAATAACCTAATCCAACCAACATTTGAGTTTGGTTAGTTTGGGTTACTTGGGTCATTTAGTAAATGTGAATAGGTAAAAAAGTATAAATATTTTTTGGATTATAACCCATGAACCAACCTAATTTATAATATTCTCATTTGTTTAAACCTAACCCATCGAACCCAAACCGTTTGAGTTTTATGGACTCTCCCCTAACTTCGAATTGATAGTACAAACACTATTTCTTATTGCTCTTGTTAAAGACCTTAGCATTAAATTTCCATAACATGTATCTTAAAAAAAAGTTGCGATACGTTTAACTTCATTTTCATTGATATTTTTATATGTTATAGGTTCTAGTAACATACCCTTCGAAATAAAATAAAAAATGTAGTTAATTTCAAAAACTCTAGAAGGTTTGTTTATTTTATTTTTTTATTTTATTTATTTTTATATATATTTTTTTTGGTGTGTGTTTGTGAATTTTGTATATTTTTATTTTGAAACATCATTTTAAATCGGTCATATCTCTAACTTGCATTCCAAATTGGATTTTATTTTTTTATTTTTTTCAGAATTTAAAATGGAATCTGGGAAAGAGATTGCGGTGAAGGTAAGAAATTTTACAAGTTAAATTGAAGTTTTTATTGATTTATGAAGGTTTTTTTTAAAATTTTTTTATATATATAATTATTTATTTTTTTTAAAATATTGATTATTAATTTTAATAATAAAATATTTTATAGATTGGAGAAGTAGCAAGCTTGAAAGAAGGAGAGGAAATTAGCACACAAAATGAAGAGCCAAAAAGGGTTTCTAAGTATAAGGAGAGACCCACTGTTTCCAAGAATGCTGGGGGATGCAAACTTGCAAGCCTATTATTAGGTATTCTTTTTTTTTTTTTTTTTTTTTTTTTCTTTTTATCTTTTCAATTAAACTAATTTTCTTTGTATTCTTTGTATACTTCAGATATTATTTTGTTTATATTTTTTTGATTTATATATATGTGTGTGTTTGTGTAGTGAACCAAGCTCTAGCAACCCTAGCTTTCTTTGGGGTTGCAGTGAACTTGGTGTTGTTCTTGACAAGAGTTCTTGCGCAAGAGAATGCCACTGCTGCTAACGGCGTTAGCAAATGGACTGGCACTGTCTATCTTTGCTCCCTCGTCGGCGCCTTTCTTAGCGACTCTTATTGGGGACGTTATGCGACATGTGCCATCTTTCAACTCATTTTTGTAATTGTAAGTCTTATTTTGTATGAATTTATTTATTAAAAATATACGTCTTAACCATTTGAGTTATATTCAAGTAGGGTTTAGGGCTATTATCCTTGACGTCAGGGATGTTCCTCCTAAAGCCTGTGGGATGTGGTAATGGTGCACTAGAGTGCATGCCCACATCCACGATCGGTGTAGCCATCTTCTACTTCTCAATCTACCTGATCGCCTTTGGCTATGGCGGCCATCAGCCCACAATTGCCACATTTGGAGCTGATCAATTTGATGAATCCAACCCAAGTGAGGCCAACGCCAAGGCTGCCTTCTTCTCTTATTTCTACTTTGCCCTAAACTTCGGCTCCCTCTTCTCCAACACTATTCTTGTCTACTTTGAGGATTCCGGCCACTGGACTGTAGGGTTTCTGGTGTCCTTGGGCTCTGCTATATTGGCCTTGATTTTGTACTTGCTTGGCACCAAACGCTACCGCTGCTTGGAGCCTTGTGGGAACCCTTTGCCGCGTGTGGCTCAAGTGTTTATGGCAGCCATCAAGAAGTCCAAAGTGGAGCCTGCAAGTGGGGATCAACTTTTTGAAGTTGACGGCCCTGAGTCTGCCATTAAAGGCAGCCGTAAGATTCTTCATAGCAATGGTTGTAGGTGAGTGTTTTCAGGTTTGAATTTAAATCTAAAATTCTTATTCGTTGAGATTTTTCTCTTAATACCTTCGGATCTCTGCTGAATTTTAGGTTCTTGGATAAGGCAGCAACGATTACGGATGAAGATACGAAGGGGACGAAGGATCCATGGAGTCTATGCACAGTAACACAGGTGGAAGAAGCCAAATGTGTTATCAGAATGCTCCCAATTTGGGTTTGCACCATCATGTACTCTGTGGTGTTCGCTCAAATGGCGTCTTTGTTCGTGGAACAGGGCGATGTAATGAACACCACCATTGTCGGCGGATTCCACCTCCCAGCGGCGAGTATGTCTGCCTTTGACATCTGTAGCGTCCTCGTCTGCACTGGCCTCTACCGCCAAATCCTCGTCCCTCTCGCTGGTCGACTTAGTGGAAACCCTAAGGGCCTAACAGAGCTTCAGAGGATGGGGACCGGCCTGGTAATCGCGATGCTGGCCATGATAGCCGCTGCTGCGACCGAGATCCAGAGGCTGAAGCATGTTGTTCCGGGACAAAAGCAGAGTTCTCTAACCATATTCTGGCAAATTCCTCAGTACGTTCTTGTAGGTTGCTCAGAGGTTTTCATGTATGTGGGGCAATTGGAGTTCTTCAACGCGCAATCCCCTGATGGAATCAAAAGCTTGGGGAGTTCGTTGTGTATGGCGTCGATTTCGCTTGGGAATTACGGGAGTAGCTTGCTGGTGAACATGGTTATGGCGATCACAGCAAAAGGAGAAAAACCCGGATGGATTCCTGATGACTTGAATTCTGGGCATATGGATCGATTTTACTTCCTGATTGCAGCTCTTACGGCCATTGATTTTCTCATCTATGTGTATGGGGCAAAATGGTACAAGTGTATTCAAATCGATGGCGCTGCAGAGGCGGTGAAGCTAACCGGAGGGGAAGATGACGAAGATGAAATTGTTGTTGGTAGTAAAGTATGATTAATCCAAAATTATTTTCTTTTTTTGACCGAAATTCCAATTTTCATTTGTTTTGTGGAACCCTCTTCTTACATCAATTTTGTTGATTTCTTGGTATTATGTTATGGGATATAAATAAAATATGTAGTCTCATCATTGCTAGAATATTTAAGTTGATTAATTTAATTTAAAATTTTATTTATTTGTTTTATCTAATTGTTGATGAATTAAAATAAATACTCATCATTGGCCCAACTTATCCTAAAACGCAGGGTCCTTTGGACAAAGGACAAAAATAGAATGATATTTTTAAAAAATTGTCTAAAACAGTTTTAATTTTAAAAAATGGTCAAACAACTAATTAAATCTTCTACTTTACTTTTTGTTGTTCAATTTTTACGATTATGGTAAATACTTTGTAACAGCTAAAATTTTGTATTGAAAATATAATGTTGAAACAACAAAAAGTAAATAAATAGTGTAAAAAATCACTTAAAATCTTTTCTTAAAAAAAAAGAAAAAAGCAAAAACATTTAATGTATGCAAATACATGCATTTGCAACCCATCAAAATCTCGAGGATTAGAATAACAAAAAGTTTAATAGATTTGAGAAAAACATGCAAATACCAAGACATTTTATTTCTAGAGAGAGAAACAACAATTTTTTAGTTCTTTTGGCTAAGGTTTCAAAGATGTCTATATATATTTGATCAGGAGAGCTTTTGGGCCCTCAAATTTGTCCAATAACCCCTCAATTTGTCCACAATCAAGCATTTTACAATTACTATGTACTTTTCGACTTTTCTTTGACCCTACAAAACCTAAATTGCTCATCCTACTCCATTCTCTTGAAAATGATCGGCAAAACAATATATTGATTACCTAAGCCGACTTCCCTATTGGACATTGTTCTTTATCACTAGCCACTAATGTGGTTTCTTTTTTATAGATGTTACACATAAAATCTGATATTTGGAAAGAAGATGAAGATAAATGTAAATTATATAAATCATATACTAAGGGAGCATTTGGTCTATTGGTTGGAATTAATAAGAAATTTGAATATAAGATATGTTGATGCCAATGGCAGCAAACGATAGAGGTTATTAGTGTAAGGCAAACCATGAATTTATTGAGGAAGTTTTCACTGTTCTTTTTTTATTATTATTTTTAATCGTCTCTAATATTTGAAAACAAATAATTAGTAATCAAATCCCAACAAAGTTTAATTTATAGAAGATATACTACATTTATGACGTGATATACCCACACACAATTGAAACAAGCGTGCGATTGAGAGGACAAAATTGAAAAAATCAAGTAGGAAAATCCCTCTACATTATGCATTGGCCATAAATTAGAGAATTCAAAAAGGACAATTTTTTCAATTGAGTGTTCCGTCTTGGCCATTTTACTCAATTTCTCTAAAAGTAATGGCCTAAGTCCAAATCTAAAGACCTAAAACATTGTTGGGCTTGGATCGGGTCAACCCAACCTTTAATTGTCAAGTCCATAACCTTTAGCTAGAATTTTTTTAAGCATCAAAATCTAAATAACACATCTAAAAATTTGGGGAATGGATTCTTCTTCTTTTAATAAATAATTTTGTTTTAATTAAAGAACTTCTTCTTCTTCTTTTTTTAATAAATAGTTTTGTTTTAATAAAGAAAATTGTAGGAAAAACTAAATTTAAAGAGACAAATTATTGAAAAAAAAAAGTGTAACAAACGCGAGTCTAAGGTCAAAGGTATCCAAAAAAATGTATAACTCCTAAGTCCGAATATATATACAACTTAGTATAAATAACACATTCTTTGAATAATCAATAAAAACTAAATAAATAGAAATTGTTAATATCTCGTCACATAAATATAAAGTTTCAAAAGTTGCATTAGAACCATTAAAAAAAAATTAAAAATGCTCTAATTACCATTAATCAAAAAGATCAATAAGCTTAGGATTAAAGTTTAAGTAATTAGAGAGAGAATCCAAATATAATAAATAGAGATGGTAGCATTTATATTGTAAATCAATAAAATCAAGTTTATTTTCACAAATTAAATTTCCTTTGTTTTGGTGTAAAAACACATATTTGATATTTCAAGCATTCAACTCTCACGTATTTTTAATACTCTAAACACATGAAATAAAATCAACAATCTAAATGAGTCTTTTGAAAACGTTTGCAATTGTGTATGTGCTTTTTTTATTTTATTATTATAATTGAAAGTAAGAGTTGTTACAAATATAACAATCATATTAAAGTATTTGTAAATATAGCAAAATTTAGGTTTGGCTATATTTACAATTCTTTTAAAATATTGTTAAACATTTAATTATTTATTACTAGTGATATCTAATGCAATTACCCTAAAAAAATAAAGAAAAACATACCACTTTGTCCGTGCTAATAAAATATAGTATTTTTAAGGGAAAAAAATATATGTTGTTTGGTGATGTTTCCATCACATTATTATATTCTTTGTGACAACATTTGATCAAAATAAAAAATAGGATCATCAAGTACAATCATAGTACTGTTTCTCTTTATTGAGACAAAATCTAGTCAGTTCTTTTCCCTATTATATTTGATGTTATAAAAAGATAACCTAATTCTATACCCTACAAATCTCGCATAACTTTTGTACAATATTGCAAAAACAATACCCAAAGAATGTGTAAATTGCAATGGATTGAATTAAATTAAATTAATTAGGTTGGTTATTATATCATCAACCAAAAATTATATATTCAACTTCTCACCACCCTCACACAATTATGAGATGAAAAACTAATTTTAAAAAAATTAATAAAATTCACCATAAAAAAAGTTTATGAAACCATAAAATTTAATTATTTAAATTAAATATGTGGTGATTTATGAGCCTTTCCCTTTTGATTAATTAGTCACATTTGTTTTTTTCATTACAAATTTTATTAATTTTGAAAAACAAAACATAATTGACATTCATCTCTGCATTTTCTTAAACATTTAATAAATAAAATATAATAATATCAAGTTTCAAAAAGTTTTGTAAAGTTTTCTTTTCCAACTATAAACAAGGAGTTCCTTTTACCATTTTTTTTTTATTACCAACTTAAAATTTATTATTAGATGATGGGAATGTAAATTACTAAATGCATATTCTTTAGATTAAGAAAATCAAAATTGGCCAATAAAAAAAATTAATGTTCACTCTTTACTTAATTTTCATGCAATTGTGATGTTTAACCAAACATAAATATATAATGTTTCAAAATAAACTTTTTTTTTTTTTTTTACCAAAATCACTTAAAATTAAATTATTTTAAAATAAAAATACATGTAGTAATAGACTAGTACATTACGTGAAAGCTTTAATAGTGGGGCTAATTCTAAGGCTCTAAATGATAAAGGTCCCGCAAATTGGTCAACAAGTCATACATGATAGAATGACCAAGTTTGAGTGAGAATTTTTTGCGTGCCTATACGAAAGCATAAGCCTCTTGATGGTCAACACTACTTCGTTCTCGATTCTAAACTTATGGGGTAAATCCCGGGTAGGAGGCTTGTGAAAGTGTGTGAAGAACAATAGAAATAAAGGCTCCAAGCAAAGTGAAGTTTGCTCTAATGTCCTATATGAAAAAAAGCCCTCAAATTGGTCTAAAATTGTACTTGACGAATGACCAAATCGACCAAGGATTTTCCGTGTGCCTACATGGGAGCATAAGCTCCTCGAAGGTCAACACTACTCTATCTTCAATTCTGATCCTATTAGGTAAAGCTCAGGTAGGAAGTTTCTGATTGTGCGTGCAATAATAAAATACACAATAAATACACATAATAAAATTAAAGAATAACAAAAATCAAGGTAAGGGAGAAAATGGTCAAACTCTCGAGGTGGAATCTCATGTCCCCAGTGACACCAAGTTGTCGCCACGTGCCCGAGACAACGTGGAGCGACCGACGTCCTCAAAAATGGTTAATTTAAAAAGAAAATAAAAATGAGTCGCCACCAATCTTTTTTACGGTGTGATTGGACACCGAAGTAAAATAAACAATTTTGATTAAAAAAAACAAAAATGGTCTGCAAAAACTAGAGTTGAGTTTGAGAGTCATTTGTATATGAGGAAGGTGTTAGCACCCCACAACACCCCGTTTAAAAACGGTGGCCAAATTCTAAATCTTCAATTGAGAATATTCTTTAATTGTTCTTTTAAGAAAATAATGTCTTATTTTACTCCTCATTACTCCAATATTTGAAGCAATAACCCTGTAAGATAAGTGGAATAGCTTCCATCAATTTGACTATATTATAATTGAGGAAAAATTCATCACCTCAAAAAAGTGAGAAATTATTACATTTTCTCAAAATCCGTTAGAGGATAATCTCTAAATAAAGATTTTTTTTAAAAAAAACATTAATTAAATTCTTTTCTTCTTGAGATCAAATCTCAAACTCCCAAGATGTGATCCTCACCTTAAGAATTCTAGGATCGGGCTCCCAAATTTCCTAGATTCCATCCTATGATTTATTTATTTATTTATTTTAAAGGAAAACGGTATTAAAAATAAGTTATTAAAAAAATAATTGATTCAAAAACTTTTAAAATCATAAATTAATTTGTGAATGCTCAAAAACACAAAAAGTGTAGTTTTAAAGAAAAGAAACTTAAATGATTTAGGAAGAGTCTTGTGAGAAATTTTAAGAAACTTAGAGAAATTAAAAAAAAAAAAAAAAAAAAAAAAAAAGAAAGAAAGAAGCTAGAGGGGCATTGGCACACTTACATAATAATAATAATAATAAAGATGATGATAATAATAATACTAATAAATAAACAAATAACTAATAAAAAAAATGAAAATAGTCGCAAAATATCTAACACTTTTAGCATTTCTTTTTCTCAAGTTACTTAAAAGGTAGAAGAAGAAGAATAATAAAAAGTAAAGTTGGAAACAAGAACACCAAACTCCTTAGTTGTAAGTAAGTAAGGATGGAGGTTCTCAGGTTTTTAAAGAGGAGGGAATTTGGGTATAGTTGCTAGGTTTTTGTTTTGGAAGAGAAAATGAGGATTTTGGAGTTGTTGTGGATGGAAGGTATCAATGATTTGTGTTGACAAAGAAGTGATTGATGCTTGATGAGGAAAAAAAAAGTGTTTTTTTAAGAGAAAACTAGGGTTAATGGAAGTGGTGGCTTGGTAAGATTTTTGGGAGAGAAAAATGGGATTATAAAGGCTAAAGCCATTTTCACAATTGTTTATTTTCTTTTTAATGGATTTTATTTCAATTTTGAAATTCATTTAGGCAACTAAAACCAAATTCAAATTTTTTCCAGGCTTTGCTTTTCCTTTTTTTTTCTTACCCTAACTAAATTGGTTACTTTAACCAAACTAAAATAAAAGTTGGAAGAGGTAAAAATTAATATAAAAAGGATAACAATCAAAATTAGATTAGAAAAACTAAGATAAAAATTAATCTAAAAATAAATTAATTTAAATACAGCCAGATAAAAAAGGGTGGCTACAATATATATAATATTCCTCCAAAAGAAGAATATTGGAGTAGAGTTAAACACATGATATTTTATTTGAGAATTAGTTTACATGGATTTGTTTTATTCTAATAAATATAATTGTGATCTAGTTTCTAGTTGGTCGTGAGGATACGAGTTATTTATCTTATTCTAATAAATCTAATTATGATCTAGTTGGTTGTGAAGATACAACTTATTTATCTAACCCATATAAGCTAGATCTTCAAGAGGTTACTTAGTCCATGGAGAAAATTTTTTATATCATTGCGATCAATGAAACAGGCGACTACTTCTTCAAATCATGTTGAAATTCTTGCAATGCATGAGGCTAGTTGAGAATGTGTATGACCAAGATTAACGATTCAGCACATTCATGGAACATATGGCTTATCTTCTAGTAAAAATCTTCAAACAATATTATACGAAAACTATATAACATATATATCCCAAATAAAAAAAGGATATATTAAAGGAGATAGAATAAAACATATTTTTACTAAAGTTTTTCTACACTTGTGATCTTGAAGAAAATGATGCAATCATGGTACAACAAATTTGTTTAAAGGATAACCAGACTTATTTACAAAAGTACTACCTACTGCAACCTTTGAAAAATGGATCGATACATAATATTGGAATGCGATGGCACAGAGATCTCAAGTGATCTTTCCATGAGGGGAGCAAATATATTTTATTGTTTTAGGAGTATTAGATTATATAAAATATGTACTCTTTTTCCTTCACTAGGATTTTTTTTCATTCGATTTTTTCCTGGTAAGATTTTAAATGACATATTTCATATATGATGGGCATCTAAGAGAAGTATTATAAATATCATAATAAAAGTAGATGTCCATGCTTAGTGACCTATAAAAGGCAAGTGACTTATCTCCTATTATCCATGTGTCTAATGCCAAGTTATTCATGTGCCACATGGTTACATAGTCTTAGTGTCCAAGTAATGTCACATTCTAATTGTCAAAATACCTATAAAAAGTGGCATTTGGTGGATTATTTAGATAAGTACTCATTAGGGAGAAATCAAAGAATATTGGAGAGAAATTTCATAATTTTCATAATTTTTAATTTATTGCTATTTTGTTATTTGATTATTATATTATATTTATTTTAATATTATATTTTATCGGTGCATATATTTTCGTTGTGCCTCGTTTTGCTTATCAATTTTACAACAAACAAGCGTTTTTCAATTCACATTAAAAAAAATAAGTGCGTTGTTTAATAATTTTTTTTTGAACAATAAAATTTATATATTAAATATCACAAAGTTCAAATCACACAATGCCTTTAAATATCTCAATGAGTACTTAAAAAAAAAGTAATTAATCATTAATTAATGGACTTAATTGATTCACTTAAGGAAGTAGTTTAATTTAATTTAATTTAATTTTTTTTTTAATTCAAAGAGAAGAGGGAGGAAAGACTTGAACTTCTTATTTTTAAAAGAGGTTTTGGTACTTTGATTACAAATTAAGTCACTTCAAAGTAATTAAGGTAAATAAATACAAAAGTGGAGACTAGCCAATATGAGTATAATTCAATAACACAAACTTAGCACTATCATTTTCGAGATTTGAGGTTCAATCCTTCACCTTACATATTGTAAAAAAAAAAAGAAAAAAAGTGGAGATTATCTCATCTAGAAAATTGAAATGTCTTATTCATTGAAACATGCTTGTTATTTCAAGGTCGACTTATTTAAATTAGTCGACCCAGGTTGATATAATATGAGAAGATAAATTTTATTTTCTAAGTACAACAATTGAAAGATAAAAGATCAAAGAGAAAAATACATTTTTGGTTCCTAGATTTTGGGTATAGTTTATAGTTCTAGGTTTTAAACACTTTTAGTCCTTAAGTCTTGAGTTTGATTTTAAATTAGTCCTTATTAAGGGCTAGGGGCACATGTCCTTCAAATGATAACGCTCTACATTTATATATGAAATATTGCATTAAATATAAAAAAAATTGTAGGTAGGTATAATTATATACCTTGTTTTTCGTTATCTATCAATGTTAGTATGATGCTTTAGGGGTGCGGGTCACTTGTGTTGCCAACGAGCGCAAGTTCAGGTCCCCAACTTATCTCTTGGTTCATTTTCCTATATTTAAAAACAACCTTATATATATATATATATATATATATATATATATATATATATATATATATATATTAGGAAAATTATTATAAATTGAAAAAATATCAAACTATTTACAAATATAGAAAAATTTCATTGTCTATAAGCGATAGACCGCGATAGACTTCTATCGCTTGAGGTTTATCGCTTGAGTGATAGACAATGAAATTTTTCTAGATAGGTAAATAGTTTGACTCATTTTGCTATATTTGAATACAACATCTAAACATCTATATATGTGTGTGTGTGGAAAACTTAATTTCATTTTAATGTTTCACACACAAATATTTATGGATATTTTAAAATTACAAGAAATTAATGACTAAACTTCTAACCTTATATATACTTGTGCCCCTTCCATAAAACTTCGGATCTGCCATTGGTCCTTACGTTTTCGAAATGTTAGAATAATTATGAAGTCAAAATTTAATTTTAATTTAAATAGAGATGAAAAATAGTGAAACTTATTTTTTATTTATTTATTTATTTATTTTTTGTATCCGTGAGTGTCTAGATTAGCTTAAATGCACTTCGACTAATCTCACGAAACAACTCGCCTAACCCTACAACATTTGGGTGTCAAGGAAATATTAAATCTTAAGTCATGGATTGAGCCCATGACTTCTTAGTGAAACTTAATTAGTAATAATTATTTTAAATTAATTACTTTACATTGATATTAAAGATGAAAAAAATGAGTATTTAGTTAAAAATTAGGGATGTTTTTGAATATAGCAAAATGAGTCAAACTATTTACAAATATAGACAAATTTCACTGTTTATTAGCGAAGATTGTCGGTCTACCGCTAATAGACAGTAGATTTTTCTATATTTGTAAATAGTTTGATATTTTTTCTATTTATAATAATTTTCCTAAAGATTAAGGTCAAAAGTATAAATCGTGAAACTAAGGATCAAATTGAAAAAAAAAACTTAATTATCAAAGATAAAATTGTAACATTTTAAAACCTAGATATTAAATTGAAACCGGACTCAAAATTTAAAAACTAAAAATATAATACTTTAAAACTTATAGAACAAATAAAAACTAGATTTAAAAAATTGTGCAGTTGTTTTTAATGACAAAACGACTGAAAATATTTTTAAATATAGAAAAATGTCACTATCTAACGTTGATAGATACTGTCTATCATCATTAATAGACCAATAGATAAAATTAATCGACAATAACCTTTTGTTATATTTATAAATATGTTGGATGATTGTGTTATATTTAAAAATAATCTCTTAAAATTTAAAGACCAAAATAAATATTTTTTAGAATATCAAATTATCCACTTTCGAAATGATTAGCCATATGACAAGGGAATAAATGGCATTGAATAAAAACATGAGAACTCCCGTGCAGAGCACGTGACTCCCATCCATAACATTTTCCAGTCCAACTCATGGCTCTCCCACCTCACTCTTTCATCTTTTATCAAACCCTATTTTGACCTAATTTTCAAATCCGCCCCTCTTTCTTTATCTCTTCTTTCATTATATCCTCTTCTTCCTCTTCCTTATTAGGGTTTCCGCATTTACTCCTCCCTTCTTGCTTCAGTCCCACTTTTCTCTTCTCCAAGTTTTCCCCTTCTTCATTTCCAGTATTGGGTCCTGTTCGCTTTTGTCTTCAATGGAACTTGACGGAGTTCGCAAGAGGGAAAGAACTGAAACCGCCTTGAATGGTAATGGTGGCTTTAAGAAGTCCAAACCAGGTTCGTTAAGCTTCATAAATGCTTGTTTTGGACCTTTTTCTTTTCCCCTTTTGGCATTCTCAACGTCTTTGGTGTTATCTCATTTTTCTGGTTGGGTTGCGTTTCACTTGCTTGTTGGTGGTATGTGGATGCTCACTACTATTTGTTTGGTTCAAATGAAAAGGAAATGCATTTCGTTACTTATATCTTCATCTTCGTTTATTGGCTGAATTGCTAGTTGGCTTATTTTATAGCATATTTGTCTTTTTGGATTTACTCGCGGGTAATGCTGTTTTCGTCATCGCTCTTGCTAGAGGAAACTCGTAAGCTTCTCTGTTCCAGTATATGGATGTAGGAATAGTGTTTTAGTCTTTTGTTCTCTTTTTGGTTTGGAGTATCCTCATTTGGTTTATGGGTAGTATCTGGAAGTTGCTTTAGGTATTTGGTTAAGGTTGTAACGGCTTCTTCTGAGATCTGGTCAAAGTCTTGGATGTGAGTTCACGAGACTACTGTTTATGGGGACGACAATTTCACATCTTTTTCTAGGAGTTGGAATTTTTATTTTTGACCATTGCAATTTCTTATAGGAGTAGACTTTATGTAATAAAGTGCAAGCTATGTACATTTTTTTAAAATAATTGTTGAAGTAGTAGGAACAATTTTTGTCTATTATGTAGTGTAATTGGTTTAATTGGTATGTTATCCAGTTCTTAGTTGACTTTACTGTTTTTATTTCAGTATATAAAACAATGTAAAAATTGGTGCTAAATATTTTCTACCTTATTCCAGCCTGGTATAGTTATTAATTTAAATGGAAATATATGGTTTAAGATTTTGAGATATGTTTTTGTTTGAGGATATAAATTTTGGAACATGATTTTCTTTCTTCCTCCTGCTAGCCCTTTTCACCGCCGTAAATAGTAGTGTGTTGTCTTAGCGATGGAAGATGGTAAAAACGTTACTAGATATTTTAAGCTGGGAGATCAATAATACCCTGAAATTTTAACTAAGGAAAGTTAATTAATGTTCTCCGACAGAAATGGACTCCTTATCTACTGGTTTAGGAAGCAAATCGAGGCCTTGCACAAAGTTTTTCAGGTTCTAATCTTAACTTATCTAAAATGAATCAATACAATGCAGTTACAGTCAATATATTGTTAATATATATATTTTTAATTTCCAGGAAGATTTACTTAATTTTTCAAGCAAAATTATTGTGATTTGGACTAATGAATTGGTTAGTTAAAGTTGTTTCAGGTTTTGCATTGATGTAATCCTAACAACAATCACTGAACTGAAATAGATGATTCACAGGATTCCAGTGGGAATAACTTTTTGCTGGAATATATCTAAATTGAAAGCAATACATTTGATGCCAAACTTGTATCTCTAAAGAGGATTAATAATTCTTACTTGGACCTTTTCAAGTAAGCAGTGTGATGCAGAATTGAATTGGCATCTTAAGTTATGGTACAGGTTTTGATCAAAGAAAAAAATAAAGTTATGGTACAGGTTATTCTATTTGTTTCAATGCCATCACATGAGCGATATATCAATTTTAGGTGCAAATGGGATCTTTCTGTATCTCCTATAGTATTTCTACTTGTGCCTTTTACCAGTTAATGTTTTGTGAATATTGTGGAGTCCAACTTCTATTATTTATGTCTGCTTGCATGTCTGTTCTTGTTATGCTAATTTTGTCTGACTTACTTTTATGGGAATTATTTTGTTGAATGATGTTTAGGACAGTTAAGATTTCAGTTTATTTTCTGTTGGACATTTCCGTTTTATGATTATGAGGTAAAGGTGAACTTGTTTCTGTTGCTAAATAGAAGAGTTGTTTTCAAACTTGAAAGTCAGATTTTTGTTTGTTTTGGAGCAAAGGTATTGAAATATAATTCAGTTGGACTTGTGAACTCGGAAAATATTTTTGCTGCTCATTTCTACTCCTGAGCTAAATACAATTATTTTGTTGTATCTGCTCAAGAATTCACATTGGCTTTTTCCCAGTTTTGTTAAATCTTGTATGGCTTTGTCGAAGTATTCTGGACTGTTATGTTATAGTGAAGTTTACACCTTTTTTGAAATATTAAAATGCAGCACTTCTGGTTGCCCTTTTGGCGAGGGGTGTCATTTTGCGCATTATGTTCCGGGTGGATTCAAAGCAATTTCTCAAATGATCAGTCCTGCTCTTCCCCCTGGGATTAGGAATCCAGCTCCTCCTCAATCCTTTCCAGATGGTGTTTCTCCTCCAGCTGTCAAGACACGTTTGTGCAATAAATTCAACTCAGCTGAAGGCTGCCGGTTCGGTGACAAGTGCTATTATGCTCATGGTGAGTGGGAACTCGGAAGGCCAAACCCACCGCAAGATCACGGTGGAATGGGACCAATGCAACAACCCAGAATGGGTGGTGGGTGGAATGCACCTCCACCACCACCTAACCATGGACCCGCAGCTAGCTTCGGGGCCTCTGCAACTGCAAAGATTAGTGTCGATGCATCGCTTGCAGGTCCTATTATTGGCAAAAATGGTGTCAACTCAAAGAATATATGTCGTATGACAGGGGCAAGACTTTCGATAAAAGAACATGAGTCAGACCCTAACTTGAAGAACATTGAGCTGGAGGGTACTTTTGATCAGATCAATCTAGCTAGTTCGATGGTGCGTGAGTTGATTGCTAACGTTGGCGCTGCCTCGGCCAATAATGCCATGAAGCAGCATCATCATCATCATTCTGGCATGCAACAATCTTCTGGTTCAGCAAACAACTTTAAGACCAAACTTTGTGCTAATTTTACAAAAGGTACTTGTACGTTTAGAGAAAGATGCCATTTTGCTCATGGTGAAAGTGAGTTGCGGAAACCAGCTATATGAATGAATGATCACTTTTGCAGCAGTCTTTGTAGCAGTCAAGCGGATCTGTTCTTGAACAAAATATTATTTTGTTTGAATCATTTGTTTATTCTGAAATATGATATCCGATTACTTTGTAAGACGAGCATTTTTCATCGAAGAAATCGGGACCGAGATTTTGTAAGCTCTTAACTTAAATGGAATCAGCTCGTGCTGTTTTCTGTTTTACAAAGGGTGTATGCTAAGAGTTTCTTTGTACTAGACTTTTAGTTTTTATTTTCAATGCATTCTTCCTTCCAATGTAACTATTTTCTTTTTATGCTTGTTTTCTTTCACTTTTATTATTATGGTTTTTGCTTTTCTTGAGAAACATTTAGGGCCGGTTAAGTAAGTGATTTAAAAATATAAATTTGAAAACAACAAATTAAAGTTGTATTTTATATTTTTTTTATGTGTTTGGTAACATGTTTAGAAATTAAATTCTAATTGAAATAATAGTTGAAAATATGATTCACAATATATTAATAAACTATAAAAAATGATTGTTATTCACTCCAATTATTAAATAATTTATGAACTTGATTTATGTTAATACTATACCGATTATATTATCTAAAGTTTGTGGGGTACATCTATTATGGATAAGTTGAAGCATCTGGTGACGTAAGTGTTAAACTAATTAAAGTTAATAGATTTACAAAAAGAGAAAAGAGAAGAGAAAAGAAAAAAAAAAACTAGAGTTAATAGGAATGGTTGGATATAAATAAAAGTTTAGGAGTCTATTAAATATGTTTGGACTTTAGTGGTTAAGCTATCTATTCTTTTTTTTGAGGTAGAATGTTAAAACTTCTATTCACATTTTCTTTCTTTTTTTTTTTTTTTGTAAGGAAATCCTCATTTTTATTTGTTCTATAAGGGAATTAATAGGATGTTGAATATTTAAGTACTTCATAGAATTTTAATTAGGAGTATTAAATAGACATGATGTAAAAGTTTGTACACTAAAATTACTATTTAACTTTTTTAAATTCAATAACTTTTTGTGTTGAAGATTTGAAACGTGACTTCTTGTTTAAAGGCACATATTTCTGGGGAAATTGTTAGACATAACCTTAAAAAGTTTCCATTTTTCACAACTAGTACACTTTTGAAAAACTCGTTCAAAAAGTTTTTTCTGGTACTTCCTGGTTGAGATTGGGTTGAGGTTTTAGTGAAATGTTGAGTTTTATCTTTTGGATCCGTAGGAAAAGATGATGATACCCCTAACTCTAATGCAAAATTTAGTGTTTGTTTCTTTTTCAACGAGCTCTATTGTTGTTTCTTTACTTATCATTTCACTTGATTTCAACTAGCATAAGTAAAGGTATTTCATGAATCCTTTTGTTTTTTGTTTATGAAATTTTGAGACTATCAACTGAAATTTGTGTTATTGGATAGAGATTACGTAAATGATTGCACGAAACACATTTTTTTTTGGAGCCAACAACATCATATTAGAAACCAAACATATTTAATCAAAAGAAGAGTGAGATATATACATTGTTTTTTGATTTTGTGTAAAGGAATGTGTTGAAAAGAGAAGGAAACCCCAAAATATGAGAGTGGGGATATTTTGAGAGCCTAAACTTGTTGAGCTTCAATGTGAGGTTTCTAAAACACTTATCTAATAATAATAATAAAATAATATAATAATTGAGGGCATAAAAATAAAATCAACATTTTATTAATGAATTTGGACACCTAGTAGAATTCAAATTTTCACTTTTTTAACTCAATCTCGGTTAACGTCAATCAGGGAGCACTAAGAAAAACTATTTGAATGAACTTTTTAAAAGTGTGCTAGTTGTAAAAGATGGAAGCCTTTTAAAACTATTTATGACAATTTCTTATATTTATGTTAGGTGCATTATGCTTGTATGAGCAATTTAACTTATAATTTGAATGTAGTTTTTGAAGACGCTTATTATCCCTTCTAAGTTTAAATAAAGGTTTTATTTTTATTTTTTTATGTTTTCAAAAATAGAAAAATTGCTGAAAATAATTATAAATATAGCAAAATTTTATTATAGACTGCGATAGACATCTATTATTTTACCAAATAGACCTAGATAGTCTATCTGGATCTATCACGGTCTATTATAGTAAAATTTTGCTATATTTATAAATAGTTTTATATTTTTTTTCTATTTATAATAATTTTTATTTTGAAGATATATATTGTTGTATTACATTCTTTTAAAATATAAATCTTTCCTAAAAACTAGAAAGGACTCTACTTAAAATCCACTTCTCCAATAAAATTTTAAATTCTCGATTACTTGTACCAAAAGTAAACTCCGACCACCTTCCGCCGCCGATCCCTCTCCCTGCTCCGTCGCTCCACCTCTCCCGTCGCCGGAATTTCTCATTCACCATCTGGTACTCTTTCTTCCTTTCTCTATCTCCTTAGTACAGGCTTGTACAATCAATTTGCCGCAATTTTCCCTCTTTTCCTTGCCCTCTCTAGTCTACTGCTCCACCCATTCGCTTCCGTCGGAGCGTCGTGAAGTTACAGCTCTCAAGGATCCGTCCGATTGATACTTAGAGTCATAATTGGTGGATTGTAGTGGTACGGCGGAGTCGTTGATTTCTAATAATTCATTAGACTATGTTTACCAATTTGTAATAAAAAATTTAATTGATGGTTAAATTGTAATAGGCTTGAATTGTGAACTCCTGATTGGCTTAAAGGTTACAATAAATGTGGTAGATTCACAATTTTGATACTATTAGGTTAGTAATGATAACGGAAAAGGTTGTGGGTCCTATATAATTTTCAACACAATCAAATGGAGGGAATTTAGAGTCAGACGTCACCATGAATTACGATGGTAAACATAATGAATGGAGCCCACTTTTTACTTTACCAATGAAGGATTATGTTTCAGTTGGAGGAAACTGGCCTAAAAGAAATTTTACTGATTTACTCACATTGTTCTGGCTGATCCTTGTGCGATTATTTTAGCTAATCCTTGTAATTTCCATTTACTTACTCCTGAATGGTATTGATACCATTAGTGAGAGCCGAGAGGAGTTTTGAAGCTTTGGAGTTCAGAATTAGTTTAATAGAAGTCTCTGACTATGTCCTGAATATGAATGTTGTTCTTTTAACATAATTACAGCTTCAATGTTTTGTGCGTGCTTGTGTCGGTATAATGTTCGGATTCTGATTTCTATGTGTTTCTTGTTAGGTGTAAGTATGAGGAAGAAGGTGGATGATCGAATTCACACCTTGATTCAAAATGGAGCGAATGCGAGACATCGTTCGCTGTTTGTAGTAATTGGTGACAAGGGTCGCGATCAGGTTGATTACTGTCATCTTTATGAATACATAACCAATATCATTATAATTTCTTTGGGAATTGATGATTTTTCTTTTCCAGGTGGTCAATCTTCATTACTTGCTAAGTAAGGCAGTCGTGAAAGCACGCCCAACTGTCTTGTGGTGTTACAGTGATAGATTAGAGATTAGCAGGTATTCCAGCTATATTTATATGCATAACCAGTTATAGATAAACATAGTTTTTTTTTTTGTGGGGGGGGGGGGGGGGGGGGGGGGGCGGTTAAGACAAAATGAAAAGTTATACAAATTTATATATATATAAAGGAATGAAGCTAGTTATAACATATCTCTTTAACCATGTTTTCTCCGCCTTTTTTGATCCAGCTGACCCTATACGGATTAGGGTGTGCTTCAGCCTTCAAATTGAGTGCAGTAACCAGCTTTTTTGACACAATATTCTCGCTATTGCCACTGTTTATAATTATTTGACATACTCGACCATTTATAGTACATCTTGTATGAAATAGGGAGTGTCTCTGAGGGTGGCTTTCAGATTTAGGTGTGAGGAGTACTCGTTGAAGCACACAAGACAATTGGCCACCATTGTCAGGTTGTAAGTAAGCCAATTCTTCATTGTCCTCTGAATTGCAGCCGTCTGCTCCATCCTCTTCTCCTTCTTGTATAGCCAACGTCCTGCGTTGGGGACATTCATTAGAAAGGTGCCTTGCTGTCCACAACGAAAGACTTCCCTAATGTTGGTCGGTTGTAGGGATTAGTGTTTTTTTGGGCCGTGTTTGTATCACTGCTTCGAATAGGTAGTTGTTTAAGAATTGAATCATCTTTCTTGGATTGTTGGTTCAACGTATTTCCAGGGATGGTGGTTCTTGAAGTTTCAATAGGTGTTTTTCTTGAAGTAGATTGTTGTCTCTCCCATGTATTTTTTCTTGAGTAGGTCTTCGTTAGCTTAACCCCTTCATTTTCTTCGGTTGTAGAAGCCAAGGTAATTGCATCTGCCAAATAGGCAACGGGATGTAGCTGGACAACTACTTTGATTTCATCTCGAAGACCAAGAATGAATTTTGATACTAATTGTTGCTCGGTTTCGGGCAGATTACCGCGGGCACCTGAGCGTTGGAATTCTTCAGTGTAATCACAAATTGATTGGTCTCCCTATTTGCAAAGTTGGTATTGATTATATAGAATCTGATGATAGTTCATAGGAAGGAATCTTTTCTTCATCATATTTAGTAGCTTGGGCCAATTTCTGATAGGTGGTTTCCCATAGTACCGACGGTTTCTTTCTAGTTGATCCCACCATGCTGAAGCTCCCCTTTGAAGTTTAAAAGCCACCAACTTCACCTTCTTTTCCTCTAGAATACTGGCATACTCAAAAAAAATTTCAACCTTCTTAACCCAGTCGAGGAAAGCTTCTACTTCCATTCGACCATCAAAACTTGGAAAATCTACCTTCATCTTGCATTCTTGTGCTTCTTGATGATATTGATATCTCCCCTGTCTATTCTCCCTTCTTTCTTGAATTCCAAAGTAGCCGTGAACATCTTCATCTGAAGAATCCGAATCTTGCACCATATATCTGGCTAATTGATTTTCTTGCTGATGAAATCTTGGTTTGAAAACGTTTCTTCTTGCTGGCAAATTTTGAGTTCCAGGCAGATTGTGTCCAATTACTTTTGTTTTCATCTGATTCTTGAAGGGTTCTTGAAATCTTTCTTGAATTCTTGCCCCTATTTGATCATCAATCGGCCCTCCTTCTCGAAGGTTTTTATTGATTTGAAGAATTCCTTTGTTTTTCTGATTGCCTTGCACTTGCTGTCCCTCATTCTCTTTTGGCTTTTGGATATCCAGATGTTGAAGAATTTGAGCTAACATTACTCGCAAGTCACCCACTTCATTTTTTATCTCGATCATGCCAGCGTCTACAGTCAATCAGTTCTCCCAAGCTTTAATTGAAGAGGAAGCTTTCGTGTCTATGAGTTGTTAATCCAAATTTAGGAATGCGCGTTTGGATCAAATGCTCTGATATCAATTGATGCAAAGTTCCAAGAAGATAAAGAGTAAATCTTGTATTGATATTCAAAATAAGGGGCTAGAAGTCTATTTATACATAAGTTTGGTAATTGGCTAAACCAGTAAAATGGTTTACTAACCTATGCAGCCAGTAACAGTAAGTAATAAAACTTATAAAAATAGTTTCCAGCTTAAATAATTGCTTCAACAACATAATACTTAAATATCTACATAAAAAAATCTCTGATCCTAAATCCTTGTTATTTTTGCTAGGTTCCCCCTTCCTAGTGAGTGCAACTTATATCATGTCGATCCAGACACTTTGTTCTCCTTTCACAAAGAAAGTGAAATTTTTTTGCAGGTGATTTTCATACTTATCGGATCATTTAAGCCACTTTAATTTGGTTGGTTTTAATGTCAATTTGTTGTTTTGTTTCTTTATTTAGAGAATGATGGCTATTTATGTTGCATCTCACTATAAAAATTCTCCGGATGATCTTCAATTAATGGCTGATGCTCCAGATCAAAATTTGTTTGTATTGTTAGGTAATTCTCTAACATTGTCGTGATTTCAGCTCTTAATTGACGTTTGAAATGGTTATTCTTGCCCATATTCAATTGCGCTGGATGATTATTGGTTTGTTTTGTTAGGTATATTCTTATTGTCATTTTAAATGATTATTCTAGACCCGACGTACAGGACCTGTCGATGATTCACAGAATGTACTTCCAGAAATTTTATGCGTTATACAAGTGAGTAAAAACTGTACTCTCAATTATGTTTTGTTGGCCACTAAGAGTCAACATTAACATTTTCTCTTCTTTATTTCCAATAATATTCTACTCCAATCTTAATGTTTTTTTCTTCATGATGTTAATAAGGGAACTACAACGTAACATAGCCTTTCGAGAGGGGGCTACTCTCTCCCTAATTCCCTGAAGGAAATCCCACAAAATTCTTTATACTTTGCTCCCAATGCACTCCTCTATTTATAACTAATATCCCTAACAAACTTGCTATCTAATTACTAATATGCCCCTTCTAATAATCATACTAATATTCTACTAATAATCCTACTATTTCCATAACTAGGGGTCTTCCTGAGTGGCCTTTGTTTGCCCTTTATTGCAACATTTAAAACTGCATGCTTGCTTTATATTTTCACGTATGTTTGGTTGGTTTTGCAAGACTTCATGTTTTGAAAGATTGAAGTTTGACGTTTCCTCAAACATGAAAATTATATTTATATATTATATGCTTGCAGTTATCTGTAAAACTTACAAGTTTTATGGTATAAAGAACCCCATTTTTGTTATGTCCACAGGTTTGCATGGAAGGAAATATTTCTCGTAATTATGAATTGAACTGCTTAGAAAGAGGTTACCTGCAACGTGGGAATCAAATACCTCAGAAATTTTATGAGTATTTAGGGATATAGACTTTCCAAGTTCCTCAAGTGCACGTGTTGTAAGGATAGCTGTTCACCCTGGTGCTTTAAGGGTATCTATCAGATGCTTTTAATTATTGTTGTTCACTCATTTATAAAGGAAAGGAAATGAATAGAATCTAGTCAATAACTTAATATTTATATTGAGAAAAAAAAAAGTTTGATTGAGAAAAAAAATTAGATGAAGAACCATACTTTCTTATAGAGGATGAAAGGACATAGTACAACTAAACATTGGAGCTCGTATGATTGAGCCACCGAAAAGGAAGGTGCACCTTATTGGTATAGATAGTTCTTTTGAGCCGTTCTTAACCATACTTTCGTATCATCAAGATTCCTTTCATTTTGGTGTGATCTCGGTTCATTCATGTACCTCTCCTAAACTCAGGCGTTACAATATGTGTTTTATGTAGAAACTAGACTGAGAGAATCCCCATCGCTTATTCTTCTCTTGTTTCATGTTAGGCAATTTTGTGGGTTTGGGTGATGAATGAATTGGTTGTTGCTTCCTTGGTCAAGATAGTTTCTGCACACTGATCTGTGAGCCTTTTTAAATTAGAAAGCTAGGGTGTTCGCTTCATTTGCTAGATTAATTTTTTGGGAAATCTTCGCTTGAAAGGAAAAGAAGACTGCTTTGTGAAAATATTTATGTTGTTGCTTTCCGTTGGAGCTCAGCCCCTCTATAACTCCAACCCTAATTCATGCATCTTCCTTGTCTCCTTATGTAAATTTTATTCGTCAAATGTGCTTTATAATATCCTGCTTTTCAAATTGACAAATTCTCATTTTGTAGGAGGGATATGGGTCGGCTGCTTTGGAACTTTTGACAACGTATATTCTATTTATGTTTAGTTTTTCAATTCGACACACCTTAAAGTTTAACATTCATTGGCTCTTCCCTTTTAGTGTCCTTTCCTGTCTTTGATAAAAATTACTCTTTAAGACCACTTTCTAGAAAACGGGTGGAGAAATGCGTGTATTTTATTTCGAACTTTCGAGTTTTTAAAATGATTTTCGTCTTCATTTTTTTGCAGCTATTATAAAGGATATTTAACAAGGCATCTTGAAGATAAATTTGACAATATTACAACCGGTGATGATGATGGACCCATTATATATGCAAGAAAGGTTAGAATTAACCACTATAGTTTATCCTTTTTAGTTGCCAATTGGAAATCTTTCTTGTAATCACTGCTCGGAGTTTTTCCCTTATTTCATTTATCAATGAAATGTTTCTTTATCCAAGAAAATATATGGACATGCAAGAAAGGTTAGAATTAATGATAGGCCCCGTAGTCTACAGTTTTTAAAATGATTGTTGTCTTTTTTTTTTTTTTTTGGTTCAATAGAGTTTCTTAAAGAAATAATAAATTGAGCAACCTTGTTTTCACGGTTAATGGTGAGTATGCTTTTGACATCAATATTATTTATTGTTCTTCTATGTGACCTTTGTTTCTATATACTTTCTTTAGTTTTTATTTTTCCTTCCACTGAATATGTGTTTAACTTGCAGGTGACAATGCAAGAAGAAACTGTAGTTCCTAAACAAAACCTTCCCCCGTTACTTGTTCCAGTTTGTGAACGCTTACCTGAAATGATCGCTTACATCAGTGCTTCATTCGGACTAACAATCGAGTTATTCTTCTTTTGGAAAAAACACAAGTTTCTTCCATTTTACGTTTCTCAGAGTCCAGTTATGACTCAAATCGCCTTCATTTATATAGTTTTAAGTTTGGGTCAGCCATTTATTATCATTATTATTACCTTTCCCTGTTTTTGTTGACATCAACTTTTAATGCATGCAGAATGGCGTGACTGGGGAGCGTAGCTGTATGGTGCTCAAGCAATTAGAAGAACAATACGATGCACCTCAACTATATTGGTTTACCAATGAATTTTATGAACGTGAGTGTCTTGGGCATAATTTGTTTGATTGGGTTTAAGGTTGTAGATATATGTTAGGAAACAACTAATGAGAATACTTAATAACAACAAAGAACACTAAAAGAATCATCATGGGTTGGCCTAGTGGCAAAAGAGGGAACATCTCCTTGATAAAGGGCTAAGAGATCATGTGTTCAATCCATGGTGGCCACCTACCTAGGATTTAATATCCTACGAGTTTCCTTGACACCAAAATGTTGGTGGGTCAGATAGGTTGTCCTGTGAGATTAGTTAAGGTGCGCGCGCAAGCTAGCCCAAATACTCACAGATGCTAGAAAAGAAAAAACAAGGAACAGTAAAAGATAGAAGCCCTTTGGAGAGGACTAGTCTCTCCCAAATTCTCCAAAGGAAATTCCACAAAATTCACCACACCTTTCTCCCAATTCCACTTCCTTTATTTATAATTAAAAGCCCTAACGAACTTACTAGCTATTTATTAATACGCCCTTACTAATACTAATACTAACCATCCAACTTTCTCCCTAACTCTAGGGCTCTTACAAATTACAATATAATTATGTAATATTGGCATATTGTAGGTTTTAACCGCAAGTTCATTCGAGATATTCCTCACTTCTTCCGAGATCTCGACTACAAGCTTGTTTTAAGGTATGTCCATAAGGTTTGCTTATTGGCACCCTTTATTTATTTATTTGCTATTATGTACTTATTATTATAATTGTTATTTTTCTCCTCTTTAGCATATTGAACCCAACGATTAGTCTGTCTTATTATCAATCCATTGTGACTGGGGAAACAGAAAGCCCAAAGTCACTTATAGAATCTGCTGATTTTAACCAACTGGAAGCATACATTAAGGATCTTATTGATTACAAAGAGGTGAGTATCAAACTTGTGTATATGGTTTTGTTATCTTCTAATTGTCAATTCATCATTCTGGGATAGCTTTGTAGAAAGAAATTTATTGAATTATTTTTCAAGGATCAAGAATCCTATTGTTAACGATCCCCTAAGATAAACAAAGTTATAATTTGTCCTGTAAGTCCACAGGAAACGGAGTGAAATTGATTTGTTATTTTCTTCAATTTTTCAGGTCTTCCATATTGCAACTAGTCTTGCTCAAAACTACTTTAATGGAAAACGTGTCGTAGCGTTATCTGATATCGAAGCTTCTATTTTATTATCCATCGGCTTGCAACTCAAAGATAATATCAAGTCTTGAGGTTTTTATTTCCAACTTTAATATCAATTATTAATGTGGTTTGCAAAATCAATATTTGAAAATGTTCATGTACTTTTACACTTTGCATTACATGAGTTTAATAGGTTTTGTGTTTTGTGCTTTTATTGTCCCAACAGGATAGTATGAAGTTGGAAAGTTCACAGATCAAGTCAAAATTCTACAAACTGATGAAGAAATTCTATGAGCATTATTCAAAGGAAAAATTAATGAAAGAGGTCAGTTCAAGGTTTGCTCAAGCTAGGGAGGTAAGACACTCTGTCTTGACTTTATTTGTTATCATTTCTACAACAAATATCATGTTGCAATGCCTGGAATCCTATTGTTCATTTCTACAACAAATATCGTGTTGCAATGTCTATAATCCTATTGGTGTTGCAATGTCTATAATCCTATTGGCACCTCTGCAACTGTATTATATGATAGTCCCTTCTAATAATAAATTATTCTCTCCATCTTCCCATGGACGTAGCTAATACACTGTTAGTGAACCACATAACACTTTTGCTTGTCGATTTTATTTCTGTCATAACATATCAAGTATGAAAATTTGAACCTAGAACTTCCCTTAGGGAAGTAGTTTATATCAATTACCATCGATCTATATTCATATTAGCCTCTATTGTCTTGTGTTAGTATTTTAAGAATTGGCACAATTTACGAACGGTCAAAATCTTAAACATTGTCATCATCTTAAAATCATCAGGTAACAATGAACCCACATAATATTTCAGTCAATGACAACCTCAATGATGGAGCCAATGAAGAATATAATGTAAGTTATAACAATTTACCATTTCAACTTAGTTTAAAATCCCTTGCAAAGGTTTGATATTCTAGTTTTCTAATATTTGTAAAGGGTTATCAGAAATCAATGGAAGATGAAAGTGTGGGATGGAAAGACAATTCCACTGGAAGCAAAGGAAGTGAATTTGAAGAGAACAATAGTCAGTACAGTAAGCAAACTTCAAGTCCCGTGAAGGTTCTTAGGACGAAAAGAAAATACACTTGCAGTTCCATAAATACTTATATGAGTTAAAGGAAAGACACGGCCAATTCCATAAATAGTTCTAAGAGAAAAGGAAAGCATTTGTAAAGTCTTTTCGTTTCAAGATTTTCATTTTTGGCCTTGATTTTCAATAAATACTCACTTTTGGTCTTTAAATGGTTAACATTTATTAACTAATTTAAAATATTTAAAACAATTATAATTATTTAAGTGTCATTACTTTTTCATCATTATGAAAATTAATTTTAAAATTTCAGTTCATAATCTATATCTATATTTATACTATATTAAAAGTAGGGTTGGCAATGGGGTCGGGGCAGTGCAGGTGGAGGGTCCCCGTCCCCGCGGGGGGTCCATTCTCCGCGAGTATTTGAGAGAGAGCGAGAGTGTGACACTGAGAGAGTGAGATTGAGAGAGTGAGTCTGAGAGAGTGAGTCTAAGAGAGAGAGAGAGCTAGACTGAGAGAGGGAGAGCGAGACTGTGAGAGAGTGAGAATCTGAGTTCAAATGCACAAAATTTGAGATAGTGAGATCAAGCGTGATGGCGAGATGGTTTGCTCTTACATATATATATATTAATCGCAGGGTCAGGGTCGAGGTCGGGGCGGGGATACCCTCCCCATCCCTGCCCTGTCTCCAGACGGGTATCTGGTAATGACCCCAGTTTGACCTCGTCTCCGGTCAAACCAAGGATTCCCCAACCCGATCGGATCGGGGCCTGCAGATTTTTTTTGCCATCCCTAATTAAAAGGTAAGGATTTTAAAAAACTTTTTTGGACTACTATGCTCTTCTAAATTTTTTTATTACACTTATGTCATGTTTTTAGAAATAAGTGATTTATTTAGTACATTCAACAAAAAAAATTTATAGATTCTCGTTTACTTAATTTAATAGTTTGATTTAATTTGTCATTATTATTCTGATTAGCGTTAAATTAATGCCAAGATCAATGCACTCCAACTACCTTCATATCCTACTACTATAAATAAGAGCTTTCTTTATCACATTTATTCATCAACCCCTAAAATTTCATTGTTTCTTTATTTTTGTTCCCACAAGGCATTGTTCTAAAAGTTACCTTAATTTTCAAGGCATCTCGAAGATGATGGTACATTCATTTACAAATGATGATGCATATGTCATACCTATATCTTAAATCTTATGTTTGTGTGTGTGTTTCTTTTAGTACGATTGATGTTGGAAGATTCAAACAGCATACTTTTTGGTTGCTAACGTATAGGGTTGACAAAAAAACCCGCGGGGTTGGTGTCCCGATCAGGGAATCCCCGATTTGACCGAGAACCTTTTTCGGGTACCCGTCCGGGGACGGAGAGGGTATCCCCACCCTGACCCCGACCCCGAATCCTCTACCAACTCGTTTAATATAAAAATCAAATTTATATATATAAATGATGTTATGATTGACTCTCGCGCTCTTGCATCCTTTCCTCCCTCACAATCTCTCACTCTCTCACGCTCTCGCTCTCTCGCTAGCTCTCGCTCTGTCTCGCTTTCACTCTCTCTCGCCCAAACCCAAGTCCCAACCAAACTCAAAGGCAAACAACCTCTCGCTCTCGCTCTATCTCGGGGAATCTTCGCCCCCATCCCCGTCTGCAAGTGAGTTAGAAAAATTATTATTTGTACTTAATATCTAATTCAACCTCCCATCCCTAAAAAACAAATCTTTAGATGCTCTAAATAATTAGATTATAATTCTATAAATGCAATATTTATAGTAAAATACAATAAATAAGCAAACCCAATAGTTTGAATGCACTATCTCAAAATTAAAATTGTTAACTCATTAATTTTCCTTAAAGAGAAACTCACAACAAATAATGTAATAGCTACCGTTAAGAAATCAAATAACAAAAAGAATTTCAACTGCTATCAAATTTATAAGAAATTATCTCTGTAAAAAGAAAGAGTTTTAGAGCTTACTCTTAATATTGGTATCTTCTTAATATTACTAATAGTTTATCTATTCTTTTTGTCTTCACTCTAATAGTCTTATGAATATTCATTCTCCCATTCAATAGAATGCTATTGCTAAATGTCATTTTGGATTTTAATCCTTTCCTTGTTGAATAACGATTTAATATATTAATGGTATAATTTTTCTAAAACCGTAAAAAGAATGCATATAATCCTCATGGTGGTCATATCTCTAAGATATTAAAATTTTACAAATTCTTTGATAAACAAAAAAAAAAAAAATGGTAGCCTTTGTAGTCCAAATAAATTAGTCAAGATAGAACAATTGTTAAAATATAAAGTAATAACTTCAAAATGTTGAAATCATATAGACTAAATTGAAAAAAAAAAAAAAAAAATTTAAACATTAGAGATTAAAACATATACATTAGTTTGCAAAAATACCTAGCAAACTAAAGAAGATTATATTACATTATAAGAATGTATAAAATTAATATTTTAAGTGATTTGTAAAAATAGTATGTTGAATAATATTTCAACAAAATATTCCAAATTTAAAAATTTTAAAAATACACGTACTGCAATGCACATGGTAGAACGCTAGTTATTTTAAATTAAGTAATAGGCCTTAACGCTAAAGACTAGGAATATTTAGTGAAAAAATATAGGTTAACATTGTAAATCTTGAGGTCTAAGGACCAAATTAAAATAAAACTCAAACTTCAAGAGTAAAATTTTAACATTTTGAAACCTAGATACTAGATTGAAATCAAACTCAAAACTTAATGCCTAAAGACCAAATGGAAATTATACCTAA
Organism: Citrullus mucosospermus; assembly: GCA_030954485.1. Lineage (NCBI taxonomy): Eukaryota > Viridiplantae > Streptophyta > Magnoliopsida > Cucurbitales > Cucurbitaceae > Citrullus > Citrullus mucosospermus. Next base: position 27,090,821 of record CM062057.1, read on the forward strand.
AACTTAGGAACCAAAAAAAAAAATTCTAATTTCAAACATAATAATAAATATTAATCAACATTTTCAAATATCAAAATCAGCTTAGCTAAATTGACATAAGTATGTATTCTTTCCAAAAAATGACATAGGAAGAATGAGGTTAATTGGGTAATATTCTGATGTAGGAAGAATGGGGTTAATTGTAATATTCTAGGTTAATTCTCTTTTTAACCCCATTGTAATAAACCCTATAAATAGGAGTTTTCCCTCCTGTATTAGAGACGTTATCATCTTAATAAGAGATTTACAAGCTTGGTTCTTGTAGGATTACTCAAGCCTTTGAGTCCGCTTGGACTAGATGATATGTCCACAAATTTACCCCATGCTTATAATCAAATCTACCATGGTTGGACGAAGCTTAAGAAAGGGAACACCATATTTTAAATGTACATTCTATCATTACATACACTCTAAATCATTCCCAGACGAGAACGATTTAAAATGGTTCCACACAAAAAGCAAGAAAAAGAATGTTCTTTTTGTACAAATTTGAAGAGAGGCTAACAATTTCCTAGTATAATTCTTTCACGATGGACTTTAGGCCATTCCTTTTTTCCCTTCTCATATCAAACCTCATAAGATGTGCAGTGTTTCATAGTGGTAATATCTATAGTGACGAACAAAAAAAGAAAGGTTAGTAATCAGCTACAAAATCGTAAACTATGAATTGGTGAATCAGAATTATTCTTTCTCATCTTCTTTTTTTCCGTTCAAATATCTTCCCTTGTAGTAATAATGGCATAAAGTTGATTAGCAGTCTGTGAGATTTCAGCAATGCTTTTAAGAGGATCTTCAATCTCTTTGCGCATTGCAATCACAATTAACCTGCATTCTGCATCACATAAGGGTGTTATAGGTCTGCAATTTGCCTATTTGAATTTGCAGCACCATAAATAAGTAAAAGGTAATTTCTCTAATTAAACATTCTGAAATATATATATACACATACATATATATAAAAGTAATACAAAAAATAACAAAACTAACAAGAAATCAAATCATTAGACACCGCAGCATCAATCTATGAGGGGTGTTCTTCAAGTAAGACACTAGAGATTTTGGTTCATCGTGCATTACATGCCAGAATGTGAGAAATGGGAGGTGTCTATATAAAGATAAAAATCTAGGGATTGGTCCTCTCTCTACTTTATTAAATAGTTTTTCTCTCCATCGAAAAGACCTAATCAAGTTCTAAAAGAATGCCAAGAGAGAGAAACACAACCCCTCACTAAATCAATGAATTCACATAGATAATAGTGAACTCGTGGTTCCCTCTCTCTCTCTCTCTTTCCCTACCCAACTACAATCTCCAATTCTCTAACTATTTTGGGTCCCTCCAAATTGGGTGATCAGATTCTAATTACCTATTACTCTTTGGGATAAATGACGGTTGTAACTTGTAAGATTGAAGATGTTTTATGTAAGTTTGCTCCCATTTCTGGATTGAGTATATTAGCAGAACCATTGGAGACTGAGGGAATGAGTTGATTTGATCGACAGTGCGACTCATTGGAATTTTAATAAATTGATCCAGATCATCCTTGTTTGAGCGTATTTAAAGCACCTAAGATACACGACTAAATGCAACTCAAATCCATATGTAGTTTGTTAATATGTCCATATGCTTTTTACTAATATCTACAAGGACTGAAAAGCTGTTAGATGCTATGAAACAATATCCAAAAACAATAAAACTATATGAGGCCGGTTTTCTTATAAGGAAATACTAAGAGGACCAAACTATACAAAATGTCCCAAAGAAATCCCGGGATTTGTATTATAGCTATCAAACTATAAGAATACGAATTTATAAACAGAAATCTGCCTGGTGAACACAATGTCGTATGGAACAAGCACATATTGAATAACTAGATTAGTAGCAGCAGCAACAACAACCAAAAAGGAAAAAAGACAAACCTGCAATTTTGCTGAGATTGAGCAGACAAGTTGAAGCAAGAATCTTGTGTTCAACTAGCATACTATTTTGCAAGATATCCTTAAGCAGACGGATAAAATTTGATAAGGCTACGGGATGAAACTTTGGTGCAGAAAGGAAAGGAAGGGAAAAACTCAACCATGTCAAAGTTGATAACCCCACCCCCACTAAATCAAGGCTTCCAATAGCTAAACATTTGGAAATGATCGCAAAAAATGATTGCTTCACACTTTTCATCAAAGATAAAGTCAACTTCCTTCGCCATTCTTCAATTGCCTGCTTTTCATCATCCTAAAGTTTGAAACCAAATACCACATAAATAGGTAGTATATAGGCCAAATTATTCATTCTTGCATATGGCATTTCATAAAACAGCTAGAATAAAGAGGGAAATCAATTTTTAACGATTCAGAAATTATAAAAATTTAATTTTTAGGAAGTTTTCAGTTTTCTTGTTCCATGTTCAGAGAGTCATTCCAGACAATTTAAGCAGCATGTAAGTTGAAACAGTACCGACGTTTAATTGGTCATTGAAAAATTTGAACAAAGCTGACTACAATAGCAAAGATTCATAAAGCTCACGCTACAATGCTGAAATTTCAAGGCATAACGCCAGCTCCCTCAAGTGCATGTTATCATCTCCTTTCTTTTTTGATGGAAAACATAGGATCTCAAAAAGTCAGAAATTTCGGCTAAGTATCATTAATTGAAAAGACACACAATTCAAATGACCAACGGAGTTGATTCCACTAGGTCTACATATCAAACATAGAATAATTGAAGAAGGTTTTAGATTTTTAAATGCTAAAAATGGGAAATAACATTCTAAATCTGATCTAGACTTCTTTCTTCTTCATCTTGGAAACTTAAAAGGTTAAGGTTTAAGAACTCAACAAGTATATCCTTTAGTTGAGAGAAACAAGTGTAGATCTAGATTGACAAGTAGAAAAATTAAGAGGTAGCGAGAGAATAAGCCATCAAGCTTAACAGCTTTCTTACTAGCAGAGCACTACCTATAAGTATATCACACCACTTCATGCTTCTGTTAGTATAATACCCAATATTATTTGTTCATAATATAGGTCATTTTTCTATACATTAATAATGAAAACTAAAACCATTAAAAGAATCATTGAGCAAAAGCTATATCATAGATGATGAAATCAACAAAACAATGACTATCAACATTCGTTCACATCCATACAGCTCTTTTTTAATAGTCAACAGTAGACTCAATAAAACCTTCTTTGGGGGGATACAAAAACATATATCGATCTTGAATGAGACGTGAGAAAACAAGCCAAAATACCCGTCCAAGAGGCAATAGAATAACATAAATAATTCCCCAGCTTATACCAAAGGGAAACAACAAAAATGCTTTGAGAAGAAACTCCATCCCAAAACAAGAAAAATAGTGAGATGCCTAATGTGATGGACCTTCCTATAGGTTCATCGCATGGATCTTTGAATATGTCCATGAATAATCATTTTGTCATTTCTTTTCTTTGCTTTTCTTTTCTTTCTTTTTTATTTTCTTCTTTATCTAGAAGAGAATAATTTAGGCCCCGTTTGATAACAATTTCAATTTTATTTCTTGTTTTTTAATTTATTATTATTTCCTTCCAATTTTTTAATTATGATTTTTACATTTCTTCAAAAAATACAAGTCAAATTCTAAAAACAAAAAAGTTTTGAAAACTGTTTATGCTTTCAAATCCTAAACATTAGTAGAAAGAAGATAACAAAACAAAAAAACTTATGGGTGGAAGTAGTATTTATAAGCTTAATTTTCAAAAACCAAAAACCAAAAGCTAGATGACTATCAAACAGGGCTTCAGTGGTTAAACTTACCAATAACATTTTGTTGTCCATTTCTGGATTCTGTTCTTTATTGTCAATAGAATCCACCTCATAACTGTTATTAAATCCTGCTTCTTTTAGCATTGAACTCCCAAACGTCTCAGGCCAGGAAAAGTGCCCCCACAAAATTAAAATTGCTTTGCAACAGCTTTCTCGGATCTTCTCATTAGTTAAGCTAGTATCAAGGGCTTTGATAATAGCATCAACAGCTTCTTCCATATACATGCTGTGATGCAGAGATTCTACCTACAATACCAATATATCCCATTACTCTAGTTGTATGGGTGAATCCATGCATAAATACATATTTTAATGTGCAGGGGGCTTAAGATAGAACACTGAAACGGACATTCCACTGAACCCATCTTCAATTTTTCTTTTGTCACCAACTTGATGGAGCTAAGGCCTAAGTCTTTTCCGAGTGTCATGAAGCATAGTTAAAAATAAATATGACAGAAGTTAATCATGATATACTCTTGACATATTACAAAGTAGGACAATACCAATTATAATTCAGAGCAATAAATAAAGTTTGCATCGGTAAGTGCCTTTTAATCTAAATTCAAGAAACTCACCACTAGATTAAAGTGTAACAGAAGTACAGCAACAAGTGGCCTTTGCACAGGTGGAGAATTTCGGAGGTATCCGAGAATAGACTGCAATGTATCCTCTGAATCTTCATTCAGCAAGCTGCTTAAAAATGAAGTAACATCTTTCCTCCTGCAGCAATGAAAAGGAGAACATCAATCGTTAGTCCTTCTGAAAACTTTCCCTTCAACAACTTAACTAAGATAAGACCATCCCAAGAGACATGTTCTGCCCCCCATAACCAGTTTCAAGTGATTTTATCTACCATTTCCATTCACATACTTTACATTACTTGAAAGGAATCAAGTTTCCTTTCCCATTGGTATCGGTAAACACACTCGGGGAAGCCTAGTGCTACTAACTCAATCTTACAACACTCTTTCCAACCTTAGGCAGTTACTCTCTCCTCTTATGGAATCTGCCATTCCCCTTCACATCATGATTTCAACACGTAATCAGACTGTCCCACACTCAAAGCAACTTTAAGTGTTTCGTCCTCAGATGCCTTTTCCTTTTTCTTTATTTTAAAAATAACTTTATATAATTGGAGGCTTATCATTGTACAAGTCGATAGCAAGGTTGTTAGAAGAGTCGGGGTAAAGATTTATGGATTTCTAGTTAACACCACCAGTGAATGTACTAAGAAGTAATAGGCATAACTCTAAAGTATTGCCAGCTTCAATTACGAAAGGTAAATTGGTAAGTATTAAAATACCTCTTGAGGCAAATTAATTTAGTCAGAAGCTGCACGACATTTTCCAATGACTTAACCTGCTTGCTATGAAGTAGATTGACAAGAGAACTTATACTAATTTCATTAGCTATCTGATTTATGCACTGTCCATCTGCTTCAATACAACGAGATAAGAGTGCCAAAATACGTGTCTTCTCTTCCAGATTTCCTGATTCAAACAGTTGAATAAGAAACCACAAGTATCCATTAGCAATAAGATAATTGGCATTCTCCATTGCTTCCACTTTGCCACAAGCAGTTAGAAACTGATCTAATATAAATATTGTCGTTTCACTCTTGTCTTTAGTCATAGATTTTCCTGAACTGTTCACTCTCTCAGAAAGGAAGGTCAGGAGATTCGTCCGGCGATTGGAATTCCAACTTTTAATGACACGTTGCAAAACAAAATTTGTAAGAGGTATGGCTAAGGTTTCCAATTTCTTTCCTGTTACAGGACACGTTCTGTGTCCTTGATCAAGCCATGCCTTGATAGCGGTCTTCTCAAAACTTTGACCAGTCTCCAGGGTCACAGGATCTTCATAAAGCCATCCAGTTAAAGGGCAGATGAAGTCCTTAGGAATGCTCAAGAGAGAGGGTCTTTCATCAGAGGACTCATAACTATCATTTGGCTCTGTAACAGAAAGAAAAAAGTAATAAGTACATTAATATAGCATAATAAACCAAGGGTAGGGTATAAACGTACCTAAGACTTCTTAACTTACCTCTTAAAGAGGGATTAACCTTGATAGGCTGCAGACATTGCATAAAAGATTAAAAAAATATAATTAAAAATCTAAAATAAACAAAATCTTTGAAGTAAAAAAAAATTACGGAGAATGGCAACATATTTACAAGAGAAGAGAATGATACATAGCTGAAATTTGAAGGATAAAATGATCTAAGATCTTCAAAAGCATGTGAGTGCTTACTTCAAAGGAGGGTTGTGCAAGCTTTTGTTGACTAGAGTTGTTTCCTTTTGTATGTGGCTGAGCATGCTGCACTTCAAAGTCAATTTCATTCCTTTTACACGTCATAGAATTGCAGAATTCATCACTACCATCCATTTCTAATAGAGTATAGATATTGTACATCTTCCATTCTTGTGCTTTACAATTTTCCTGCAGAAAATTGTTGACCATTTAAATATGGTCTTGTCGTAGAGAAACAGATGGACAGAAGAATGGCAATTGAGAATCAGTAGCATAGGTTATAAACCCCTTCTTTTTTTCAAAAAAGTGAACAAGCAGCCCCATTATAGCAGGAAGGAATTAAGAGAGATTTGTGCTTAGTTTAGAGGTTATATAAACCATGCTCCTCAATACATAGCCGTCAAAACAATTTGCTCCGACCAATTAAGATTCCTTATGTGAATTTCTATGTCAACACATAAAGCTATGTAATCTATTATATGGAAAAACAAGCCTAATGATTACACCTCCCATGGCCCACAGTTAGCTAAGACCTGCAAAATTATCCTCTTGTAGATTTGGCCTACCAAGGTTTACGTGCACTCAAAAAAAAAAAAAAAAAAAAAAAAAAAAAAACAGAAATTGTAAAATATGGTAGGGATCATTGCAGAAAGTTCTTGATAATACTAAAGTCCTAAAGAACCTATTATCTTTCTTTTTGAAACATGAACCGAGAAAATCTCATAACTACCTATAATCTTTCTGAAAGCTCTTCAAGTTATCAACACAACTATTAGAGGTAAGATCATTTAGAACAATAAAAGACATTGATATGAAAGAAAAAGAAATTTAGGAAATACTTAATTACTTACAAAAGAGGATGTGTTCTCCATCGTGCTTCCTGTAGAATCCTCATCAGTATCTTGATCTAAGTCTTGAACTGTGTCAGAGTAGTATATCTGTGTATGTTTTGAACCATTGGAACTATTAGAGCTTCTGACATAGTTGTCAAGGTTCCCTAATTCCCATTCACTTTCAGTATCTGGAGCTCCATGATCCTTTGAGGTGGCAAACATAGCATCGTATAGTTTTTTACTGACCATCAGATTAGGCAAGACAAAATCATTTGGAAGAGTCGTTGCAGTAGTATTAATAAGAGGACTTTCCTGATCAACTCCCTCAAAAGATACAGCAGGGACCACGATGGAGGGTTCAGGAGCTTCAATTCCAGTGAGCCAATCCTTGTAGTAAACTGCAAATTTACAAGTGCCAGAATCCAGGGTTTCATGATACACTTTATTAAGAAGTTTCTGGTTGCTTGACTGGCTTGGAGTATTGACTAATGAAGCAGATTCATGGTCATACCATGATCTTATATGTAATAGATGTGGAAGAAATAGATCGTCCCATAGTTCTGGAAACAATACGATTCGTGCCTGAAAAGGCAGATTGCAAAATACTTGTAAAATATGCTTGGCTGAACTATTTTCTTTATTTTGTATCTTGAATATTATACTGAGATAGAGATGCGCGCAAGCAGATAATTTTGAATTAGATATCCCAAATGTAAAGCCATCCTTTAAAGCATTTGTATTCAGACCTGCTATCATACTCAGCTGCAATAATGCTTTCTTTAAATCCTTTTCAGTTGACAATCCTTCGGCAGCTTTTTCTACTATGTCAATTGCTTGTTCAAGGTTGGAAACAACCTTGGAACTGTTGCATTCGTCAACTCCAATAAAGTTCAGTGGACTGAAACTATTTTGCCGAAGCATCAAGCGGAAATCCTTGTCTTTGAGAAAGTATTTAAGATGACCATTAATGATAGAAACCACAGCTTGGACAGCAACTACATCTAAAGCAGGAATAGAAACTGAATCTTCAAAAGTGACGTGTGTTTGACTGTGATTATCTTCAAAGTTTTTCCAATTGCTTGTATTGTCGTTGGATTTATCATAAGATCTCTGTGGCAAATTTACAGCTGTCTTATTGCAATGATGAAAATTCATATGCCCAAATAAATTTTTCTTCAAACTGTTTTCTTGCCTTTTTTCCACATCTATATTCTTCCCTGACCGCCTCTCTTTACATTGCTTCTTTTCTTTGGCTACACCTTTTACTCCATGCCGGACAAGCACTTCATTAGAATATACGTCCTTGAAGTTCTCATTTTCTCCCTCAGAAATATATGGATCACCTCTTTGTGGTTTATCCTTGGCTAAATTTATCAGGCATGGCTTTTGTTCTATTACATCACCATGTCTTTTCCCATCAAGTCTCTCCATGTATTCTTTACTTGACTTTTTATCTCTCTTTTCTCTGTATGTAAAATTACCTCCTTCTATCAAATTCTTCATTATACCTCTCGAATGAAGATCTCCACTAGAACTATGCCGGAGTAGAGAAGGCTTCATAGTGGTTCTAACACGACCACCCAGATCAGAATCTGAATTTCTTCTTTCTTGGGACTGATCATTAGATGTGCTTGTGGTGTGTGATTTCAACAGCCCTTTAGACTTCCTTAACGGTCTTCTTCCTCTAAAACCTTCTTCAGCAAGAAGCTCCTCCAGAGATGAAGCCATTGTCTAGAATAATTCCCTCTGCACTAAATCATTTGGTTAGTTAAAAGAGGTCCTTGGAAACTTTATTTTAAATGCTCAGTCCAATTGGGTCAGAAGAGTGGGGTATATTGTTGGTCAAAGACTCAAAGCTCATGCAAGCTAGCATATTGAATGTTCTGTAGTCATTGAACATACACAAACTGAAAGGAATTATGATTCGTGTTTTACCCATAGTAATTGATTTCTTTTTCCTACAATATAACACAAAGAGCCTCTCAGCACTTCTTTAATTAAAAGAAAAATGTAAAAGTTAAAATTCAAAGTTCTACTAATTTATCTCCTACATTTTAAGAATTGAAATCTTATATTAAAAATTTAGACTGGAACGTTTTTCTCCTTTGAAATTTTGAAAAGTCTCTGCTCCACCCTGCAAAGGAATCGAGTTGCAGATATTTCCTCTCTTTTGAAAGAGAGGACAGACAGAAAATTGAAACTAAACAAAAGATAAAAGAAAATAGAATCTTCAGTCTTTTTTTATTTCTGAAAAATTTTTAAATATCGATTTGTAGAAATTGAATGTGGAAATATCGCAACCTCCTGGTAGCTCGACCAAGGACTATCAGAAATCATACTCCTAATCTCCAAGCATCCTGAAAATTTACTGAAAATTTTCTCACAAAATTTTACGTCTATGAAATTTAAAGAAGTATTTAAGAACAAGAAATACATTTAAACTCAAAAGTATTAAATTTGTTTTTTGCAAGAATTTCCATGTACTTACCAAATTTAGAAAATCCTATAAAACAACGCTACTCCCCCTCAAAATTAATTAATCCTCTGTTAATGGAAAACAATAAATTATTTTTTAAAAAAACTAAACATCATGTAGTATGAATATGCATAGCTCAATGGAAACAAAGGGAATGAGCAGAGGCAGAGCAAGCACACATACATCCAGATACGAATTTCCATATCCCCACGTAAACCGCTTCTCCTTGAATTTTTACAAGAACATGATTGACCCAGCAAGTATCCACTCCAATATGCCCCAGTAAATGCTAAGACTCAATAATAAATGTCACAAGGAGACAACGCATGATAACTTACCTAAAATGATTCGTCCGAGGGATGGAGTGTCTTCTGTTAATGATAACTGATCAAGCGAGAGAAAAAGATCAGAGCTGTTATAGATTCACAAATTCAGAACAAGTTGCAAAAATCAAACTTCTAAGGACATGTTGTCAAGTGACTTTGAAACAATTAAAACCACTACTATCATATTCAAAACCACTCCAAGACATGCTTTTAATTATTCATAATCAAATTCGATGGTATGCAAATCATGTTTAAACGTGTAGAACCAAAAATGAGTACACATACTCCAAAATAATTTTGACCATTTCCCAAACATGGTCTAAATGTGCGAGAATCAAAAAAAATGTAGAAGAATCACTCACCACCTGGGTGTGCCTTAGAGTGGGAATTTCATCGAACGCCTAGAGGGCATAAAAACCCCAATACGAGAAAATGAGCCGATCCTCCTGTAAGGGCTTGAAACTCCAAATGGGGTTCCAATCTGGGACACAGGGAAAGTGGGGGAAGCTTCGGAAATGACGATGATGGAATAATGGCGATTGTAGAGGATAAAAGGCTGCCATATAAAAGACTGCAGAATAGAGAAAGGTCCAAAGAGAGGAGAGAGAAGAAGAAGAAGAGGTTACCACTGGGCAACAAGGGAAACAATGGAATGGGAAGAGTGACAAAAGAAAGCCGACGAATTAGAGAGATTTTTGAAAGAGGACCTCGTCAATGGAATGAAAGGTTTTTATTTTGCTTCTCTCTTTGCTCTGTTGTGTCAGCACTTGAGCTGGCTCTTGCTAGTTCAAGATTCACTCTTCAACCGTTTCAACTGCCGCCCGCCCCGTCCTTACTCATTTTATAATTCTTTTTGCTTGTTTTTTTTTCTTATTTATTATTTATTTATTTAGGCACCGTAACTATTTAGTTTTTTTTTAGTTTTAAAATTGAAAAAGTATTATAAATAGAAAAATTTTATGTCTATGGTTAAAGTGATATAACTGATAGAAAATACCGTAAATTTTTTCTATATTTGTAAATAATTTTGCTCATTTGGCTATATTTGAAAACAACTCTTTAAAAATTAGGGATATTTTAAATAATAGAAAAACGGTTGAAAATAATTACAAATATATCAAAATTTAACTTTTTATATGTGATAGACCGCGATAGATCCAAATGATATCTATCACTTTACTAGATAGACACAGGTTTATCACGATCGACAGAAAGTTAAATTTTGCTATATTTGTAAATACTTTGATATTTTTTCTATTTATAATAATTTTCCTAAAAATTAAGCATATATAAACACATTTTTTATCTTCTTTTTTTTCGCTTTGTTATCAACTTACCAATGTTTTTTAAAACCAAGTCAAATTTTGAAAATTAAAAAGTTCTTAAAAAAATTATTTTTTTTAGAATTTAACTAAGAATTCAATTTTTGTAGCTAAGAAAACTGTGAACATGATAAGAAAATGAGAGAAAATAAGCTTAATTTTCAACCACAAATAGAAAATGAAATGGTTACCAAACAGGGATTAATATTTTGTTTTAGTTTAAATATTTGACCTCGGTTCATTTTGACTTATGTAGTTTAAAACTTTTATTTTTGTTATGTACTTTTAAAAAGTTATCATTTTGGTATCTTCATTCTTTGTAAGCATGATACTTCATTCACCATAACTCAATTGAATAAACCATATACATTCATTAATAAATCCAATATTAGATCTCACACTCAAATTGTTGTTCAACTAGTACACATACAGAAGAAAAGTTTTGTAATTCACATAGTTTCATTATTTCTTTCTTAATTTCTTATATATATATTGTGCTACTTGAAAACTGTAAATGTGGACGTGTTAAATTTTCAATTCAATTCTAACTAAGGTTTAAAATATTAGATGTCGATATAATTATCAAGATTAGGGTGGCAAAAAAATCCACAAGGCTCCAACTCGATCGGGTTGGGGAATCTCCCGGTTTGACTTGAGTACCCGTCCGAGAATGGGGCAGGGACGGGGAAGGTATCCCCACCTCGGCCCCGACCCTGACCCCAACCCCGCCCCGATTTATCCCCGACCACTTGTTTATATATATATACAGTCTCGCTCTATCTCAGGGAATCCTCGCCCCCGCTTACAAATGGCAAGGACAATGGCGAGGATGGGGGTAAATTCCCCCCACGGGGGCGGGGACGGGGAACCCCCACCAAACCCGCCCCGCCCTCGTTGCCAACCCTAATCGAGATCTTAATTTATGGAAATGTCAATAGAAATTAATATCGATAAAATGTCTACGGATATTTCTGAAAAAAAATTATAAAAACAAATATTCAAAATATATTTAAATTAGTAAATAAATATTTTGGATTTTTTTAAAACAAATTAACATATTTATTATTTATATGACATTTATGTAAGCGACACTTCGTTGCTTTTTTTTATGTTTCGTAGATTTTTCTATGATATAATAGACAATTACTTCTCTTGTCGATGTTGAACTTGTGAAAATATAGATAGAAATATCGAGATGTTGACGGAAATTAGCATATATTCATAGAAATTTTGAATGGTTCAATATGACTTAAATTTCATTTAATGTGATGCCTTTTAATGAATTTTTTTTTAAAAGCATAACTATGGAGATAGGAGATTAAGGAACCTCTAATTCCACTAAATAAGAAAATTATACCAATTATCATTGAACTAAGCTCATTTTAACTTATGTCTATTAACAATTGATTTGATTGATAATGACTATATCATATTTGTAAATATATATAGGGGAAATACTTTAATTTTAGTTTTTAGTCCTTTCATTATATCACAAGGGGATGCATATCTTTGAAGACTCGCTATTATGAAACAAAAATGGAAGACCTTGCATAAGTTTTATTTCAAAACCTCATTTTAGATGTTGCTATCTGAATTGACCTAACTAGTTACACAAGTAAAGAGAGAGATTTTTCTTCATTAGCTAATAACAAACCTTTTAATCGCTAACACATACTATAAACTAATTGAATTATGCTCGCTTCTAGTGATAACATATTATTTAATCTTCATTTGACCTGAAAAAGTGATGTATATTATTATGCTTTTTACATATAAAATAATTGGTTGAAACATATTTTATTTCCTTAAAAAATATAGATTTCTTTTTTGGTCATTTTCAAATATAACAAAATGAGTCAAACTATTTACATATATAGAAAAAACTTAGCACTAGACTGCGATAAACTTCCATTACTAGTCGATAGACTACGATAAACTTCTATCGCTCAATGATAGAAAGAGCAATAGTAGTCTATCATGATTTATCGCGATCTATCACTTACTTTCTTTTATATTTGTAAGTAGTTTATATTTTTTCTATTTATAATGAATTTTTTTTTTCTTTTTTGGATACGAGATTTGGAAAATACAAATCAATTATGTTGTCTAAAGATATAGATCCATAACGTTATTATTGTTTCATAAAGCACACAAAAAAATATTGGTAAACGAATATCCTCATCTTTATTGTAGTTTTCAATGTTTTATTACAAAAAAAGATTGTTTATTAGGAATATATTTAGAGCGTTATGTGCATTTCTTTCTTTCTCCATATTTGCTTGACATATGTTCTTTAGAGTTATTTAAATATCATTGTATTCCTCTATAAAATGCAATATATAAAAAATATTTTTCCACCATGTTTACTATCGTCTCGTTCAGATTGCAACTAAAATCTCACATCAACAAAATATATGTGGAGATTCGTTATCTCCAATAATGTTTGGTGGGTTCCTAATAATTCTTTAGGTAAAAATTACTTTTACCTTATAAATTTTTATAAAAGTAACAATTTAGTCCTTGAATTTTGATTTGTAACGATTTGGTCTCTATATTTTTAATTTGATAACAACTTAGTCCTTGTACTATAAAATTTGTAACGATTTAGTCTCTATTGTAGAAATTAGTGTTAAGATTTGATGAAATTTTTTGCATAAATAAACCGATAAATAAATTAGAGATTCAATATTTTTATATTATACAAAGTCTACATCTTCAAATAATAAAAATTGGCATTTAATTTTGATGAATTTGTTTACATTAGGGACTAAATTATTACAAATTTGAAAATACAAGGACTAAATTGTTACATACTAAAGTTCAGGGACTAAATTGTTACAAAATTGAAAGTATAGTGACTAAATCGTTATTTTCATAAAAGTTTAGGGACCAAAAGTGTTTTTTAACCTAATTCTTTTTGGACAAAACAAAGAAAATATCAATTTTGTCACCATTTAGACAAGCCATTTTTTTAATTGTAAGGATAGAAATCCCTGACAACATTTAAAGGGAGGAAAACCATGTCAAAGCTCATTTTGGCATCTAGATAAGTCATTAATTTCTTTGCAATATATTATTGTATCCTAATTGAAAGCTATAGATAGATATCAATTTATAAATTTCTAACCTTTGTTTTTATGCCATGTGTATATCTCAAGCTAAATGTATGGATTAGAGTTACAAAACTCACAAAAGACCTTTGCACACCCTTTGATACTTCAGATACACCCTTTTTTTTAAGTCACTTAGTATTAAAATCGAGTCACACGTGATCATCCTATGAAATATTAATCTCATTAATTAACGGATTTACAAAGAGAGATTAAATATTTCGTGGTTCGGTCTTATACAAACTTTTGTATAGGATACCCCCACCCACATGTGTCCACATGAACGATTTGGATCAAACCATTTGTAACAATTACAAAGTGGGTCATATCATAGTATACCAGAATAAGGCACCAACCTTATCCATATACTAACCTTTAGGTTATTTCTTGAACATGATCCACCCTATGTCAACTACATACATGTTCAAGGCTTCATGCAATAACTTTGGATTTTTTCGTTGATGGATAAATTAATATTACATAATTAATAATTAAATTAATTAACTAATCAATTACGAGGCTTTAGGATACAAATTTCAACACTTCGATGCTTTCTCTAGGCACACACACGCAACCTCCAATAACTGTTTCCAATAACGTGTGGCATGAGCAGATGTCTACCACGCGCGATCTCAAAGGGTGTCTTTTCTGTAGAGGAACTCTTCTAACTATTAAATCTCTAAACTAAGCCACGTTTAACATTTGGACCCAATTCTTTTGTCTTACATCGATGAAGTGTCAAAGGTGCTCTTCAAGCATATTGTTGAAGCATTTTGTCTGTCCATCAATCTGTGGATGATAAGTAGATGAAATATTCCATGTCGAACCCAACATCTTGAATAGTTCCGTCCATAATGTAACAGTGAATCTTTCATCACAATTATTAAGGGTACTAACAGGGACACCCCATAGCTTCACAATGTGCTTGAAGAACAACTGTGTCGTCATCTCAATCAAACACAACTTAAGAGTTGGAATGAATGTAGCGTATTTCGAAAACCTGTCAATGATTACAAGTATCAACCTAAACTCTCTAACTTTAAGTAGGTGGGTGATAAAGTTGAGAGACACTCTCCCATGGTCTCGAGGGCACAGGTAAGGGTTCCAACAGACCCGGTAATTTTTCCCTTTTTACTTTGTCTTATTGGTAGACAAGACAGGTTTTGGTGAATTGCATCACATCATCTCTGAGGCTCGACCAGTAGTACCCTTATTTCAACAACGCATAGGTTCTTTGTCAACCATTGTGTCCAGCTCATGGCGTGCCATGACACTCTTTCATTAATAGTCTCCACAACTCCCTAGATCAGGGGATATATAGACGATTGACTTTGGTAAGGAGGAGGTCGTCTTCTACCTAAAACTGACGAGTCTTCCCTTCTTTGGCTAATTGTACCAAAGCTTATGCTGCTGAGTCATTGATTAAGTGTGCCTTTATGGTTTCTCGAATTATTCCAATCAGACTACAAGCTTTTAAATGAGCGAACAAGCACAGGGTTGTATGTTCGCTCTTTTGACTAAGGGCATTTGCCGCTTGATTGACTTTACCCGATCTATGTTTAAACTAGAAATCAAATTCCGCCAAGCACTCTTGTTATCGGGCTTGTTTGGATGACAACTTTGACTGTGTGAAAAAGTGACAAATCGAGTTGTTGTTCATCTTAACTATGAACTTGGAGCCTAACAGATATTATCTCCAAGCCCGCAAACAGTGAACTACTGTCAACATTTCTTTCTCGAATGTTGCATATTTTCTTTCAGAATCATTTAGTTTCCTACTCTCGTAGGCGATGGGGTGGCCATCTTGAAGGAGGACGTCGCCCATAGCAAAATCAGATGCATTAGTCTCAACTTCGAAAGGTTTTGTCACCTCAGCAATTCCAAGAACTGGCCCCTCCATCGTGGCTTTCTTCAAGCCTTCGAAGGCGGCTTGACACTCTAGGATCCAACCCCATTGGTGGTTGACACTCCTTTGTGGCTCTCTTCAAGCCTTCGAAGGCGGTTTGACACTCTGAGATCCAACCCCATTGGTGGTCCTTGTTCAACAACTCGGTTAATGGTTCTGCTCTTCTTGAGAATCCCTCCACAAACCGCCTATAGTAATTGGCTAATCCAATGAAGGAACGTAATTCTGTCACGGAACGGCACCTTCCAGTCTCGTATCGCATGAACTTTACTCTCTTCCATGCCAATTCGACCACACTTAATCATGTGAGCAAGGAAGTTTATGGGCTCCTGAGCAAATGAGCATTTTTCTCTCTTCACATACAATTGGTTTTGTTTTAGTTCTCAAAGGCCAATTGAAGGTGATGTTGGTGTTCCTCCGTTGTCGCACTATAAACCACAATGTCGTCTAGATACACCATGACAAATTTGTCAAGATACTCGTGGAAAACTTGATTCATCAATGTGCAAAAGGTGGCCGGAGCATTAGTGAAGCCAAAGGACATTACAAGGAACTCGAAGGCCCTATACCTCGTGACACACGTGTCTTTGATTCATCTCCTTCAACAATTCACACCTGATAATACCTTGATTGAAGATCGAGTTTCGAAAAATACTTGGCGTCATGGAGGTGGTCAAATAAGTCTGTGATAATAGGTAACGGGTATTTGTTGCGAACAATGAACTTATTTAGGGCTCGATAGTCGATGCATAATTGAAGTCTTCCGTCTTTCTTCTTTTGAAACAACACTGGGGCTCCGTAAGGAGCTTTTGCTGGAGGAATGAACCATTTGCTCAACAACTTATCTAGTTGCTTCCGGAGTTATGCTAATTCAAACGACGCCATCTGATAGGCATTCTTCGGTAGACTGTCCAGCATGACATCTCAATATTTTTCCAAGACAAACTGAATGATTTCAGGAACGGTCTTTTCTTCCATTTTGATTGACTCGACAGGGATGGCCATGAACGTGAGTTCGTCATGGGTGAGACCCTTCTTAAGTTGGAGGGTCAAGATCATCCTTATCCCATTTAGTTGTTTGATGCTGGTCTGAACAATAGTGGAGGTGGACCCCGTAATTACTAGACATTTGGCCAGCTACATCTGTATCACCTTGTGTTCAAGTAAAAACTCCATCCCCAAGATTACATCAAAATCGTCCATCTTAACGATCATGAAATCGGCATGTCCACTTCAATCTCCTATCTTAACCACTGCTCTCTTTACTACCCCGTGATGGGTAAGGCTGCAGAGTTGACGACTTTCATCCTCTCTACATCTCTCTCCCACTGAAGTTTTAATTGACACGCTTCTATTTCAATCATGAAGTTACGGGTGGCCCCAGAGTCAACCATAGTGCTCTTAACCGATCTTTGGTTAACCCAAGCGTCTACATACATGAGCCCTCGCTCGATGGGTTCCTTCGCTTCCCCTATCTTCCTCTAGATAGCTGACAAGAATTTCAGCGCTCCCATTCAGGGAGTATCATCCCCTCTATCGGTGGGGCTTCATTGTCTAGTTGCTCAGTCTTGCCATTTGAGTCAGTTATCAGAGCGGCTTGGAAAGTGTTAAACGCAGTTCGTTTCGGACATTCACTCACTCTGTGTTGTCCCTTAAATATGAAACATTGTAAGGGACGGTAGTAATTGTTCTGTTGGTTAGGTCCCCGCCATGTATTCTCGTTCCTCTGCTAAGGGGGTTGGTAGGGCTTGCAATCTTCATTCGTGTTCTTATCTCCCCCAACATTTCGAGGAGGGCTTGAGCGGCTGTTTTTATTTCCTCTGCTTGAGGAAGTTGACTGTTGTCTCACGTCTTGGGAGTCATTATTGAGGTCAAGCAATTGTTCAGTTGCTGCATAAGCAGATGTAAGGTCTTGTACCCGCTATTCATACAGCTTGGCCTTCGCAAAGACCTTCGATAAAACAAAATACTTTGTCTTTCTCGGGCATATCACGTATGTTGGGAGTCATTATTGAGGTCAAGCAATTGTTCAGTTGCTGCATAAGCAGATGTAAGGTCTTGTACCCGCTATTCATACAGCTTGGCCTTCGCACACAGTTTAAGACCTTCGATAAAACAAAATACTTTGTCTTTCTCGGGCATATCACGTATGTCCAACATTAACCCTGCAAACTATTTCACGCAGTCTTGAATAAGGCCTATGTGTTTCAACTCCCGAAGCTTTTGACACGCGAAGATCTCGACATTTTCGAGGAAGAATTGAGAACGCAGATCTTGTTTCAGCCTATCCCATGTGTCAATAGTGCAACGACCCTCTTAAACATTTATATGACGAGACCTCCACCACAACTTGGCGTCGTCTGCCTTTGTCGCCAACGTGATTTTTGACTCTTTAGGAGTCGTGTTTGTAGCCTTAAAATACTGCTCCACGTCGAATATGAAATTATCTAAAGCTTTCGCGTCTCGAGCCCCACAAAAGGGCTCGAGCTCGGGTATTTTCACCCTGTTAAATTGGACGGCACCCCCAACTAGGGTTTGGTTTCCCACCGCCTCTCATGGTGAGATTCAGTCTTGCACTGATATCCACAATCTCTATCCCGACGACATCGAGCGCGGCTCTGAAGTCTTCTGACAAATCAATCACCATCTGGATTATCGCTTTCTGGGAGCTATCTAGCTCCTCAACACGCTCCTCCACGTGGGCCACTAAGCCCGACGAGCTGTCCCTACATTCAAAGCTACTAAGTCTCATAGTTTTTGTCTCTAGGGTCTCAACCCTCAACATCAACAATTTTTTTACGGGCATCTAGGCGAGCCAGCTACCGCATTGATTCCATCAGCATTCTTAGAAATTTCCTGTATCTACGTTTCCAAGAAATGAATAGCATCAAGGGCTTTCCTCAGGGAGAGCATCTGCTCCTCTATCTTACCAATCGATCCACATTAAGACTTGCTTAATTGTTTCGTAGCCAACATGATTATCGATTTCTCTCGTTATGAGTAACTTTGGTTTTTATACCAACTGTCACAATCGCACTTTCACACTTCACTAAGTGATTGTGCAACACTTGTTCTAGCTCACAAACAAGTCAACCTAATCAAATTCTAATTGTCTGCAACACACCTAGTATCTCTCGCAACCTTTACCCCCATTTCTGGAGAAAACAGGTGTAGAAAAAAAGATTTTCGCAGATATTTGAAAGCATGTTTGAGAAAATAAAGTTTATTGTAAGGCTAGAATGTAATAAACGACAACCTAGACTTATCATCTGATGATAATTCAAACCAAGGATTAATAAATATAAACTGAAGATATAAAAAGAACTAAAAGGGCAAAATGGCATTAGCTTAGCATTGGGCAGGAATTCACCGCTGAAATAAAATTTTACAAAATTGCTTTTATCTCATGGGAGAGATGAGTTAGGGAAAAAGAAATTTTTTAGATAACTGATATTCCTTCACTTCACTACTAAATAATGAAAATGATGTTACAACATTCAAAACTTCAACCAAAATGTAATCATTTTGCCTTTCCATGCTTTGAAGATCCCTTCTTCGATGGCTTTTTCTGGAGTTTCTTATTTGGCTTCAACTTGCTCGACATCGATGAAGACTTTCCTTGTTGGTTTCTTTGTTTCTTTTCTTTTTTCACGTTGTACATGTTCACAGCCTGAAAATAAAGATGAAGAATCCATAATAGGCTTAGAAATACATCATTCTAAAACGTCAAAAACAAGCATAGCTAAGCAATGATTGGCATGTACTCTTTCACTCAAGGCCGGAGATTTAAATTCTCACTTACTAGAAAAAGTTGATAAAATAAAACAATCCCAAAACGCTTAGAATTTAATGTGATTAGAAAAGCCCTTCTTTTCTAGTCTAAGACTAATTGCCGGTACTCGGAGGATAAATCATACCTAAATATTTATCACAAGGTCCATTTGCAACCATGTAAATCATCTAATATAAAAAATGTAATACAGCATCTACTAAGTCCAATTTAGAAGAAGAGATAACAATGATTGATGTCATGTCATTTGTACTAATGATCGATCGTTTAAAAACCATAGAAGTGCATAAAACAAAATATATGCATCTATTTGTCATTTTTAACAAGTAGAGATATGCAGTTCAGCAGTCAAACCTTATTAATGTTGAGAATATCGTGTGAGTTCTTGGCAATTAATCTGTTAAGAACTTTCTCAGTTTGCTCTCTTTCTTGAGAACCTATCCCTGTTCCTTCCACAACAGGCAGAAACTGCATGCAAACACAAAAAAATGCATCAGAACTTTTTACGAGAAATAAAAAGTAAACCATAGCATAACTGCAGATCAACAGGCTTATTTGATTAACCTTGCGATATTTTCCTTGATGTTTAGGAGGTTTTTCTCCTGCCAACTTCTTGTCAAATTTTCCACCACTGGCTGTTGAAGTTGCTGCCATTCCAGCTACATTTCCAAGTTCATCCTTGGTAATTTTCTTAGGTGCAGCTTGAGTTCCCGTTATAGGCAAAGCAGTGGCAGCTAGTTGGATGTGGCTGAAACAGTGAATTGTATGACATCAAGAATAGATTGTGTGAGGAAAGGAAGATATGAATGAAGATGACCACTATAATGCAAAACATGAGAACAACAACGTGGATAATGTCTCAATCTAATAGTTGACCAAAACATTTTGGAAAAGATATTGATCAAGTTACAAAATTCAATGAAAATCATGTATAAACTGAGGTTGAACGAAGTGTGGCAGAAATTATGTCAGCAACCAAAACAGTCATAGGAGGAAAACCTGGGTAGAGCGCCAACTTTTGCAGCTTCCTTCAAATTCTGTAATCGATTCTTTTCTTGCTTTTCAACTCGACTTTTCTTATTGGCTCGCCTTGCAGCAAATGGATCCACCCCAGGCTCTGCAAGACGAATCAACCATGATACTTAACAGCCATTTCAGCACTTTTAATGTGTCATAAGCATAAAGTGCAGCGAGTAAGGAATTGCAATAAACAGTCGATTATTTGGATATTCCAACTTAGTGCAAATTGAATGAAGTTCACAAAAACAAAAACAAACCAAAAAAAAAGTAGAATAACCAGTAGAAGGATTAATTATAAAATAAAAATACTACCATCAGTCATCTTGGCCTCAATTATGGGTATGTTCTCCTCATCATTTGCACGATCATAACCATGGCGATGTTTCCATGTACCCGTCTGTTCATCATACACTCTCTTATCTTTTTTACGATTCTTTATGCCTGGAAAATTTTTAAAAAATAATAATTATGAACAAAAAATAGATAGTTATCAAATTAACTAAATTAGTGATGCTATTTCTTCTTTCAGTTGTTTTATCCCTTGTATTGGATGGGAGGGAATATGCTATTGCTCTATCAAATATACCCTAGCATTGGGTGCATGTCAAACAACTAACCTTTTTTTTGCGCAAAAAGTTCCCATTTTGTAGGAGGTTTCGGCTTTGGAAGCTAGAAAAGGAAAAGAAAAGATCATCTCAGCCGAAAACTATAGAATTAACGTTTGCAGGCACTTCTATTGGACACAGTACAGACAATGACGATTGTTACCAAGGGAAGAAATCATATAGATTGAAAGAGAAGCAAACGAGATGATAGAGGGGCACGAGGCCTTACAGGTTTCTCTCTCGGCAATCTTGTAGTAGGTGGAGGCAGCTTCACAAGGGGACCATCTCTGTCTTCGGTTGAAGGTAGGTTGAATAGATCATTGGCAATAAATTGAACTAACTCTGTTCCCTTTTGCAGACATTCATTCACTAGATCCTCCCTAGTAATCAAATTAAAATAAATAGATAACTAAAACTAAGCAAAGATAATAGGAATTTGTTAGAAATAACCCTCAAATGTTTTCATTTTTCACAACTAGCACCCTTTTGGAGAACTCATTGAACTAATTTTCCTCAGTCCTTCCCGACCAAGATCGACCCTGAATTCAAATTATCTATTTCTTTGGGCTTTCTCAATAGAATCTCGGCCAACATGAACACCAAGATTGTATGTCAGTATGTGTTTCCCAAATCTTATAACAAATCTTCAAATTTTACTCTTATGAATTTCTAAATCTTCTGTTTAATTTTGGGAAAGATTAAGATTTAGAAAAGATTACATACGATCTTAGACTTTCTTCTGGCCAAGAATCATCCGAAAGCCCAAAAAAATCCATGATTTGGATGTGGGATGAAAAGAAGTTAAAATTTTATTCGAATTTCGGTTCGATGTTGGCTGGGAAAGACAGAAGAATATTTCAACGATTCTCCAAAAAGGTACTACTAGGTGTGAAAGACGAAATTTTTTTGAGGTTACTCAGGTCCTGTTCAAATAAAAGAAGCAATTATGTGTTTCAAACATTGAAGAGAGCCTCAAACAGAAGGAAGCTAAGGATTCATAAGTTAGATATTTCTAATTGGATTGACAAGAACGCAACACTTCGAAGTCACATATGCAGAAACGGAAAAACACAGGCAAGCATGTAATCTTCACCACCAAAGTTCAGAAAATAGTACAACGAGATGTGCATATTATAATATCCCAAAGCCAAACTACACCACGCCAGTTGTTCTTCAACCAGTGAGACAGAACAAGAGAAACTCAGAAATGAGAAATCGCTACAAACCACTTATTTATCTTCCTACTAAGAAATGAAGTTCAAAAAAAACGAGAGAGAAATGCAAAATGCCAGGAAGAATCAGTGGTGTCCAAACATGTTTTGGGAGCGAAGAACAACTCACCTGGAGGAGGAAAGGGAAGGAAATTGATGGTGAGGATTGAACGCCGTTAGATTACCAAGGTCGATCTGAAACGGAGGTTGATTTTCGATCTCCATGCTCCGACCAACTTTCTAGCTTTTCCGATTATGAGTTTTTGAAGATTCTAAAATGCAATTTGAGGCGGGCGCTTGTAAACTGCAGACTACTGAGGGCTGCTCGGATACTGAGAATTTGAAACCCTAACCATGAGAAATACAAACCATTTATTCTCACTTTTCATCCATTTATTTAAATCGAATTTTTTATTATTACTATGATTTTCAAATATAGCAAAATATAAAAAATAATAATAAAAATTATTAAAAAATTATTGATTAACCGCGGCTCTGAAATTTTTCCATATATTGTTTGATATTTTTTTCCATTTATAATAATTTTTTTTTATTATTATTATTATTATTCTCTCTTTACTCGTTTCATTTTTTTTTAGCCAAATTGAGTTAGTAATAAATAATAATTATATGTTGATAATAATTGTTTTTGTTGGTAATAATTATCTTTATTTATGTGCAAATTTAAGTTGAGTTGGTAATAATTGTTTGTGTAAGGTGTAGAGTTGAGTTGGTTTGAAAATTTTGTGTTTGGAGTATAAAGTTGAGTTTAGATGAGTTGCGGATATTTGATGCATTTTTTTGTAACTTAAAAATACGAATATTTTTATGGCTTTTTTTTTCTAATGTTATGTTCCACCCTTCAACTACACAAATAATTTCCTAAACTTTTAACATTCATATAAGAGGTGAATGCAAGAACTTCAAATATATTATACAATTTTTTACATGTAACTATTGCACTTGGCGTAGACAAAATACTATTCTATATATATAATTAACAACCTTACAACATAGTTTTATTAAAATTCATTAAATAATAATCATTTTCGTGTGGGAAAGAATATCACATGGAAATATTTCTAAAATTTATAAAGGGAATGTTTATAAAAATAAAATAAACTAATAGTAGCAGTATTTTAAAATTTAATTGAAAGCACATTAGCTACAATAGAGTTGAACTCAAAGTATAAGGATCAATTGACTACATGTAGTGTTTGTAGTTTTAATGTGCCTCAAGTTTTGTAGTCCAACAATTTTGAATACTATTTTGGTCTCTGTAAATTGGGTAATTTTAGTCCTGATACATTTTCAATTGTCTAATTTTAGCCTTTGCATTTTCAATACTCTTAAATTAGTGTTATACTTTCAATAGATCTTATATTTACTCTTTCAAAATTAATTTTTATAAAAAATAATTTAAATAAAATAATATACTATGTGAATATATTTTCACAATTTATAAACAAAAAGTCTAAAAAAGATTTAAAAAATAAAATTAAAACAATCAACCAATTGTACTAACTAATTGAAAATAGCATGCTAAAGTTGGATATTTAAAAGTATCAAACTAAAATATCATAATTCTAACTTAATTAATCAAGGTAGTATTTTAACCTAGGCAAGAATTAAAAACTTTTGCGAGAAAAAAGGTAATAGATAATACTCAAACATAAAATTTGTAAGAGGTGGGGATAGAATATTCAATGAGAGCTTGGACTAAATATAGGTGAAGGGCTAAATGGATATAATTTAAGAACGGTACGGGTCTATTCGACCCGAAACAAAAAAAAAACATATAAAGTACTTTTTAAGATTTAATAACTTATTTGACACAACATTGAAAGTTTAAGGGGTGTTGAAGTACTTCTTCAACAATTCTTAACTACCATATGACTATTTGAGCTATTTGAGTCTCATTAATTGGAAATATGCATTTGGCATCCAAGTTATTTGGATGAAATAATTTGATGATCGATACTAAATCACGTGATCGAAGACCTATATCCATGTGATAAGTTTTATATATTGTGTCGGTCTCAACTCTATTAGACATATTTGAGAGTTCATAGATCGAATAGACAATAAACGTCAGAGCTTAACGATTAGACTTACAATTTCAAATCTTAAAATGTCCGATCAGTTTTATTTTTGTTTAGATAATGTCCCATCAATTTAATTTTAATATAGCCAAAGTGAACATAACCAATTGATATATAGACGTGTTAGTGACCACGAGGTATGTGGTTTGAATCTTATTATACTAAAAAATGTTGATAAAACTAACGAAAGGGCAAATTGTAAAAACCACCCCCGAACTATGGTGATTGTAATAATTTCACCCCTAAATTTTGAATTGTTAAAATTAAACCCTCAAATTTTTGAAAGTGTAAAAATAGTGGAGTATAATTGAATCAACTTTACCCAATTTCTCTATCATATTTCTTCTCTCTCAAATCTCTCTCTTTCTCTGTCTCTCTTTAATTTTTACATTTTCAAAAGTTTAAGGGTTTAATTTTTACAATTGAAAGTTGTATAACCACTATAATTCAGGGGTGGTTTTGTAATTTATCTTTAATAAAAAAAGAAAAACAATGACATATATAGCATATGTATAAATAAAATGGAATTATTTTGAACAAATTGATGGTTAAGTTTAAGTTGTACCTTCTTTTTCTAGTTATGTTAAAAGTGCACCATTGAGTTTGGTTGCTTTTCAAACTATATTTCACCAACCTGGCTCTTTTACATTCGTTGGTATTATTGGAGAAGAAAAGTACTCAAAATTAGGCTTGTTATTTAAAACTTTAACTATCAACTCGAGTATAAACCCATTTAGATGATAATATTATGTGGTTTTGTAATCCAACCATGCAAAAGCTATGGAAAGAAACAACTTAGTTTTTAAATGTAGCATTTTATTTTTTTACTATTTTTTTTTAGTATAACAATTGTATTTGTGGAGATAAGAGATCGAACTTCTGACTCCAAAGAAAATAATACACATCAATTATCGTTAAGTTAAATTCACTTTAGCAATGTATCGCTTTATTAATCTACATAAAATAAAATGTTTCAACAATTTGATATTTGATTTTTAAAATTTAAGTTTACAAACACTAATATCACTCATGGTTTTCTATTCCGTTTCTCTTCTTCTTCTTTTTTTCTTTTTTGGTATATGAATATTTTCAAAATCTAAAAAAATAAAAATAAAATAAACATCTAATGTCCTGATTGATAACCATTTGGTCTTTGAATTTGGGTTTTGGGCTTTCTGCGTTAATCACCTAATTGAATAGGCCAAATTACCATTAGTTTTAAATCCATCATTTTTTTTTCATGAATGGCCTAATTTGTTACAATATTACATAAAAATTAAGTCTAAAAGTTCATAACACTCCATTAATTTAAGTTTATAAACAAAACTTTCACACATAGATTTATGTGTTTTGTTGTCTCGTATGTATAGACATTTTGAAAATCCATGTATAGTTTTGGAAACCAAACAAGTAATTGTCAAATATTGGTCTTGCTTGATAGACTTGGGTTAACAATTTAGATGGTTCCCCGATAAAGATGAAAACCATGACAAATAAATGGTAACAAATAAACAAATTTGTCAAAAAAAAAAAAAAAGGACTACCAAGTACGACTCGATCAGTCGGTTCCGTCCATTTTTTTTTTGTTAGGCCTCACCTCTTTAGAACTTCCTTCTTCATGGACTTTTGGATAAAAATCTTCCTTTTTCATGAACTTGTCACTTATGGATATGGAAAACAAACTTTGAAAAAAATGACGGGAAAACCCTATTAAACACTTCGATTGGCCGGTCATTTAGGATGTGTTGAGAAAAACTGACCACCAACGGAACATGGCACATCCCTGACCAATGAAAAATTGTGCAAAATGACCCAAAAAGCAAAAACTTTTCTATGAGTGACCTCTTTCTAAAAACTCATTTGTTATTGACCCTCTTGACATGTGAAATACCACTTTTACCCTCGATATTAAATGCTCGCTTCCCATGTATTTCTTATGTCTCTTTTGCTCTTCCCCTCCAACAGTAACAAAACGAAAATTCAAAGTCATTTAAAACTAAAAATACTTTAACATTTTGCTTACTTTATAAGCATGGTTGGAAAGAACGTGAAAATTTGTATGAAAATGAGTGGTCATTTAGTTAAAATAGAGTTGTAACGATAAAAATATGACAAAAACAAATCATTGGCATAGAAAAAGTGTGAGATTGATGACATCAACATACATGATTGCTTATATTAGCCTATGTAATCGTTGACATCAATGTATACGACCTTTTACATCAGCATATGCGATCACTCAGTTTCTATTTTGCAATTTTGTTTTGGTCATATCTTCGTAGATACAACTTTGTTTTTACTAAATGACCACTCGTTTTTTTTTTTTTTTCTGTTCTTTCCAACCATGCATATAAACTGAATAAAAGCTTAAATAATCTACTCCAAAAGTAAAGTTTTTGCCATTTATATTCATTATTATTTTAGCATTTTGCTCAATTTATAAGCATAATCAGAAACAACACAAAAAATGTAAGAAAATGAGTGGTTATTTAGCTAAACTGGAGTTGTATTGACAAAGATATAACAAAAACAAAATTACAAAATAATTGCGCTCCATGATGTAAGCAATCCTCCACCTTTTCTACATGCACAATCAAATTTTGTTTTTGTCATATCTTCGTTGATACAACTTAGTTTTAGCTAAATGACCACCCGTATTCATACATTTCTTTGTGTTCTTTTCGATTATGCTTGTGAATCGAGTAAAATGCTAAAAATAATGAATATAAGTGGCATTATAACATTTAAACTTAAATACAATTTACTTTTGGAATAATAAAGTCAAATATCATTTAAGTTTTTATTTAATCTCCATCCATGGTTGGAAATAACACAAAAAAACATATGAAAACGAGTGGTCATTTAGTAAAAACAGGATTGTATTGACGAAGATATGACCAAAACAAAAATAGAGTGATCGAGTATGCTAAGGTAAGAGATCGCGTATGTTAATGTCAGAACTTGCATACTCTTTCTGCGCAAACAATAATTTTGTTTTTGTCATATCTTTGTCAATACAACTCCATTTTAACTTAATGATCACTCGTTTTCATATGATTTTTTGTGTTATTTCCATCCATGCTTATAAAATAAGCAAAATATTAAAACATCATTAATTTTAAATGACTTTTATTTCGTTTTGTTGTTGTTCGAAGGGAAGAGCAAAAAAGATGTAGGTATTACAAAGTTTTTACTTTTTAGATTATTTTGTACAATTTTTTTCGACCAATTATGGTCGATTCAGTCGATTTCGACGGATCAGATAAATTTTCGTTACCTTCATGCACACCTCAATTGAAAGAAAGAAGAAGGAAAGAAACTCTATAAAGATTGGAGGAGGCGACGAATGTGGGCAGATCGTCCCCACCGTCTCTCCATCCAAAAAGTAACCAAAGAAAAGGAAGCAAAAAAAAAGAACGCATAAAGTGAATAAAAGGCAAAGACAAATCAAACCGACACCATCAAGATTCCCTTATCCCAATAACATAATTTACTTCTCTACATTTATTGATTCCTAAATTTTTCCTCTTTTTTTCCTATTTTTCTTTCCAAGATTACAGCCTCTACTGATATTAAGAAGAAAGAAAAATAAAATAAAATAAAAGAAAGGCCCCAAATGATGATTTTACCATTTCACCCTTTGCTTCTTTGCTTATTCGTCTTGGCCTTTGAGGGTATGATTGTCCGCTCGGTGTTCAAGAACGGCTGCTTTTGCTTTTTCCATCTCCGATTTCCAATTTCCATGTCCTTCGGTTTCTTTTTCTTATACCGCGGCCTTTTTGAAACTTGAATTTTTCTGACCGAAATACCCTTTACCTTTTCCGCTTATTACTCTCCTTGCCCCCTGCAGTCTTGTATTTCATTGTCCTCATGGATATCCGAGTATATAAATCAATTAAAACTCAAATAATTATGAATTACAACTGCTAGATCCATCTTTAAACTAACTTCTAAACACACTTTTAAGAGTTAAAATATATTAAATATTTTAAATTATTTTTGAATGATTAAAATAATATTTCAATTGATTTTCACATTTTAGTACATGTTTAGAAGTAATTTTAAAATTATCAAAATTACTTTTGTCATTTTTAAAATTACTCTAAAATGCTCAAAATTAATTTAATATTAAAATTTATACTTTTAAATGTAATTTTTAGATCATCAAAATTGGTTTTGAAGAATTACAAGCATGACAAATAATAATTCTAAAAGTGATGAAAGTGATTTTAATCTTTTTTTAAAATCACTGTCACAAGCCCTTAGAATCATTCTCAAACATGCAATAAATTTTGTTGATACAGCGAGCATAATTCAATTGACACCATGTGTTGAGCCACCTAAAATTCTAAGCTTCATTTTACTTAAAAAAACCCTTAAAATTTGTTTGAAATCTAATATAATATTATAATTTATAAATTTGGTAAATTATAAGGTAAAGCAACTTGCTTTTCTTTGAAAGGTCAAACATGATCTTCACATTATTACCCGAGACAATAGCGTTGCTTAAAAGCTATCTTAACACCACTGTTGCATGCAATTTAATTGTGAGAATCAACAAATAACTATCATGAGTCTGCTTAATAGCAGTGAGAGCATGAAATAAAAAAAAACTAAAGGGATAAGGTGATATAAACGGAGGAACCTCAATCATGCAATATAAACATAAAGAACGAGTCATACATGTTGTCCAAGTTTACACTAACTAAAGAAGAAGAATGATGTGAAGTCAAATGAAATTTATAAAGAATCAAACTACATTTATGGAATAAAGAGTACAAGTGGGGCTTCATAACTCATGGATGGTTACAAAATGATGGGTTGCTTATTAAAAAGAAAAATTTTCAAATTTATTGTATTAATGAAACGTAATTTCAGTTTTTAAGTAATTTTCATACAACCAAAATTGATTTTAAAGGACTAAGATATGTAATAAGAAAAATGGCATATATGTAAATTACTATTTTTAACAACACAAATGGATTGTTTAAATCACTTCTTAACAAAAACAAATGTACAATTTTTTTTCTAAAGATTAAAATACTATTTTAATTTTTTAATGTGAAGTTTCCTCACGATTTGTACTTTTAAATATCTAATTTTAGTTATTAAAATTTTAATAAATCTTAATTAAGCCTCTCACAATTAAATTTTTACTAAAATTTGCTAATAAATAACAAATAATTTTTGAAAATATCAATAACCAGCCAATAGTAGAGACTAAACATAAATTTTTTTGCAAGTACCTAGGCTAAAACTGAAAATTCGTAAGCATGAATGAAATTGATATTCCAACCAAAAAAAGAAAAAAAAACTCAAATTAGAAGTAATTATCGGACAGGCGTCAAACGTATGAGTGGCACTGTCGCGATTACGCGAAACAAATCATACCCTTTTGGTAAAATGGAGCTTAAAGGGAATAAAACCGGGCCCCACAAAAGCAGTAATTCTTTCCTTCTCTAGTATTGTAGTATTAGTGTAGAAGCACGAGCAGAGCTACTGACACCGAGAAAAAAGTTGCTATTTTTCTTGGCTCCATCTTCCTCTTTGCTTTTGTTTTCTTTCCTTTTCTCTGAAGTAGCTTATACTTGCAGCTCTCTCTCTCTCTCTCTCTCTCTCTCTCTCTTTCTCTCTTTCTTTCTCACTCTGTTTAGGGTTTGCCCTTCTTCTGTAATCTCCATTACCACAGGTGATTCATCCCTATGCTTCTTAATCTTATCCACATTTTGTATATCTTTGAAATGCATCAATGTTTCTGATACCCCTTATCTGTTTTTGTGTTCTAGATGCTTGAATCTTGTGTTTAAGTTGTCACATTCAGCAGGTAGTTGAACTTTTGTGTGGATTGGTTTTGGTTTAAGTTTTAGTGGTGTGTGTTTATACTGCTTGCTTGTTTTTTTCCCCCTTTTACTGTTTGTTGATTTGAAATCTGCTAGCTTTGTTAGGGTTTCTTCTTTATTGTGTTGTTGTTGTTCTTTTTTTCTTTTTTCTTTTTTTTTTTTACCTGTGTTACTTAGTTTGTTCTTTGGATTTTTGTGAGGGGAACAGGGGGATTTGGAGTTTGAGAGTCTGAAGGGACAAAATGTCGTCGAGAGGGGGGTCCGATCAGCCTCCTCCATTGCAGAGGAGGATCACAAGGACACAGACAACGGGGAATCTCGGTGAGTCAGTGTTCGACAGCGAAGTTGTACCGTCGTCGCTCAAGGAAATTGCACCAATCCTGCGTGTGGCTAATGAGGTTGAGTCCAGCAATCCCAGAGTGGCATATCTGTGTAAGTTTGGAACAATGTTGTACTATTAATAGGTTATTATTTTGGTATATGCAGAATTCTAATATGAACCATTATCATAGATAAGTACTTCAATGCTTTCGTCGAAAAATATCTGTTTTCTTCTTGATAACAAACTCCAACACTATCCAATTGTTGTATTAATTCTGTACGCCATTTCCAGTTAAGTGCTTGGCTTGGTTATGTCCGTACCAAAAAAAAAATGCTGGTCTGTTCTATCCAGTGTTTACTGGCACAATGCCACCTTACAGTGTGGGGGCTGCACAAGCAAGTTTACTTTGTACTTTTACCTTCTAGTGTCACCTTCGTGCAAGCAAATTTTGATTCTGGGTTTCTATCAAGCTGCCCGATTTGGATTTGCAAATGTCCACACTTGAAAGTGAAAATTTTGAAATTTTCCATAATGTTTGCTTGCTAGCTTTATTACTTGAAACTATGAGGTATTGACTTAACGTCAAGTCAATGAATTGATTCATATTTGTGCAGCTAAACCTACTTTTTGGTTCTTGTCAATGTACTTCAACTAATCTAACTGGTTTTAGACAACGATCCTATTCTGGTTTAGGGTGGTTGATTTAGACTTCTGTTTCGTTTGGGACGAGAACAGATTGTATTTTTAAGAAGGCATGCCTGATGTAGATGTCAACATTCATGATTGCACCCTTGATCCTCAGTATATGCGTTGAAACTTTGCAAGTGTTAGGGTCTCAAATCAAATGTATGGGCGATTGAGTATGGGGATCTTTTTTTTTTTTTTATTGTTGCTCAATTGATCCTTCTCCTGTTGGTGAGTCAGTCTTTTCTGTTCTTTGAAGTATTAAGTTTCTGTTGGCAAGTGTTACATGGTTGTGTGAAAGAACACGTCATATTGGCTTGTGAGGAAGTTGCTCTTGCTAGTTGGGCCGTTTTGTTGTATTTTCTGTCAGAAGGTGGAGCAATACTTTGACCATATTCTTTGTAGTTGTGAGTTTACGAGATCCGTTTGAGATTATTTCTGTCAGATGTTTAGATTCTTGCTTGCTCTGCATAGGGAGTTATAATCGGGGATTTCCTCCTCCATTTGTCCTTTTATGAGAAGAGTTGTTTTCTATGGCTTGTCAGGGCGTGCCATGTGTGCTATTCTTTTTGGGATCTTTAGGGGGAGTGTAGTAATAATCGAGGAGTTCCTCCTCCATCTGCCATTTCATGAGAATAGTAGATTTCTATGGCTCGTGGGGGTGTGCCATGTGTGCTATCTTTTGGGTTCTTTAGGGGGGAGCGTAGTAATAGTGTGTTTTGAGGGCTAGAGAGGGATCTTAGTGATGTTTGATCCCTTGTCAGATACTGTGTTTCTCTTTGGGCTTCGATTTCAAAGATTTTTTTTGTAACTACTCTATAGGTTCTATAGTTGGAGCCTCTTTCTTTGGTAGGGTTCATTTCTCTTGTGGGCTTGGTTTTTTCTGCTCCCGTGTATTCTTTCATATTTTCTATATGAAATGAAAATTGATGTTTCTATTTAAAAAATTGAGTATGGGAGTACTTTTGTTTTCAGTCTAGAAGGGCATAAAAATAATTCTATAGCTTTTTCAATTGGAGAATAATGATTACTTTTGTTCAATTGGAAATGTTTGTTGTAATTCCTTTGGTTTCCAGCTGTTCTTTTCTCCTTTTTTGTAAATTCATACATCAACGAAATTGTTCCTTAGAAAGAAAAAGAAAAAAAAGTGAGAAAAGAAAAAGGAGAAGAAAATCTCTCTCTCTTGACAAAAGAAAATATCTCAATATTTACGATGTTGATTATTTTATATTTTGTTTGTGGACATGGTGCATTATTTACAATGTCCAGATCTAATATCTTCCTGCAATTCTATTAACCAGGAAGGGTTCTCAAACTCATATGTAGTGACTAGAAATATGTGTACTTATAGTGGTATCAGTCACTACTTTGCATATTATTTGGTTGTTTCCGTCATTAGGCTTTCTGTTTTCCTGCATTTGTGAGATGAGATACTTTTTATTGATTCTCTATCTATTTATTTTAACTTTTCTGGATTCTCAAAGTTTTTGGGTTATATTTTTAATCTATGTATTTTGTTAATTGTAGGTCGGTTCTATGCATTCGAAAAAGCCCATAGGTTAGATCCAACTTCTAGTGGGCGTGGTGTTCGGCAATTTAAAACTGCTCTACTTCAACGGCTTGAAAGGGTTAGCTCTCTCTCTTCTTATGATTTTTTGTTCTTTTAAATAAAAAAAACTTCTTATGAGTAGCTTGTATCTATATGCTTGTTTTTATTTATTTTAAAGCGAGTTAGATGATTATCTTCCTGATTTGAATTCTACTGTTTTTGAGAGGACTAGTTTGCCTCTCAACTACTCATGGAAACATCATCTCGAGTTTCAATGGTAATTGTGTTCATTTTGGTTAGATCATTAGTACCATTTTGAAACCCAAAATTGGAAGACATTTTCTTGCAGCTTTTTGGACTACTTTGTCTGAGCCTAAGCCTGGGTTTATGAACTATGATGAAAGAGAGGTCCTCTTTTTTTTTATGATAAAAACTTTGAACTTCATTCGAAAGGGGAGTGATGGCCTAAGGGCCAAGGGTAGAGGGAACCCTGCCCAAGAACTAAATGAAGAGCTCGTCATAATCATCAAAAGGTTGTAGTTATAAAATAATTTTGAATGCAAATAACACCACTAAGAGGTCTAATTCTGTACATAATTTGAGGTGCAAAAGGTTGATTTGACTCCAAGACTTGTAAGTAAGAAGTAGCGTTCACGTCATTGGGCCATGAACTCAACTCTGAGGTCCTTGTCCTATTTTAGCCAAGCTATTATTTTCTGTTGGAAGAAGACTAAGAAAACAATCTCTAGAACTAGGAGGCCAGTCAGGAGTAGATTTGGAGTTCTGTTAGACATAGGTCTTATTTCTCTCGATTGGAGGCTCTTTGCTCTCTATTTTTTATGCTCATTTCTTCTAAATTAAAGCTTGACTATTCATTAAGAAAGTGAGTAGATTTGGAGTTTGGCTCTGGCTCATTGTTATAGCTCCTCTTAGCTTCGAATACATTTTTTTTGTGTATATATATATTTCAATGTAATTCTTAATGATTGGAGCTTCTTTTTGTATTTTTTGGCTCCTTAATTTGGGGTTGCCACTTTCTGTATAGCACTTACTTTTGTGCTTTCTTTATTTTCCCTGAAAGTTGAAAAAAAAAAAGTTAACCTTGATAGGGTGGTCTGGGTGTTCTTTTCAAACAAAAAACAACTCCTCATTGTATGATGTAAAGGAGAAAATGTTAAAGGATACCAACTCCCACAAGGAGTGAAAAAGAAAAAGGAAAGTACAAAGCAACCAGCACGGCCCTTGAAGAAAATAAGCCAATAATATAAGCATTAATAGAACAAAGAGATTTTTCAATATCTTCGCGGTAAAGACTTGGAGAGCTTGCAAACAAAACCTGTATCTAAGAAAACACGGAACTAAAAGTTGCTTTCCCTAGGAATTAATGAGAATTGGCCATGAGTATGTTTGAAGATACTTATTAAGGTTCTAAGTCTAAACTTCGAGATAGGAAACTTGATAATTCAAATCTTAGCTGTCTCCTGGAGCTGGCTTTTGGGATGGGAAAGCCTCCCTAGGGATTCATGAGAATTGGCCATGAGGAAGAAAAAGGGAAGTTAGTTTTTCTTTTACAAACAAATAAAACAAACTATTTAAAAAATTTCAGGTATCCCCATGATGTCGTTTCAAACAAATTCTTAAAACCATCCTGTAGTTTAAGGCACTTGGATTTTAGACGTTCTGTTTTTCTCAAACATTGGATATAAGCAAACAACCTCCTAACGTAGGGATATTTTATTTACCATTTGAAGAATGTAATAATGACTCTTACTTTCAGTTGCTAGTTGCCATCTTAGAATAGTTGATCATTCACTATTTATTTTCCAATCAGAAATGATAACATTAATATATATATATATATATTTTTTTTCTAATGCTTTTCTAAACATGCATGGACTATATGTATGTGCATTCACTAAGGTTTTTCTGGAAACATTCTGTTTCTTTGTAAGAATTCTTATTTGTCAGTTTTTGAAAAATGTTTGTTTTTGGTAACATTTATATATATATATATATATATATATATATATGAACGGAAATAGAACTTTTCATTGATGTAACGAAAAGAGGCTTTTGGTAACATTTATAAATTTTCAAATATTCCTTTTTAGAAAATTACAATTGTTGTGCTTCTTATTTCTTCATATAAACATTTTCATTGTTTCTTTTCGTGTGAGTTAATTGTACCTTTTTGGTTTCTAATTCAATTTGTTCATCTACTTTATTATTCTCTGACTGCAGGAGAATGATCCAACCTTAATGGGAAGAGTAAAGAAAAGTGATGCTCGTGAAATGCAGAGTTTCTATCAACATTATTATAAAAAGTACATCCAAGCTTTGCAAAGTGCTGCTGATAAAGCTGATCGGTATGTTTTTTTTTTGTTAGCTTGTGATATTTTAGTTAACTATTGCATTTTAATTCATCTTGATTATCTACTGCATGAGAAGTTTGGGTGCAAAGGAACAGATGTTTTTAAAGAGGAAAAAGAGAATTTGCAGGCATTGTTTGGGATTGCATATAATTGTGGTCCTGTTTAGGGTGAAGTTATTATTGTTACTTAGGGGTGTTCATCGGTTGGTTGACGTCGGTTTTGAGCGAAAAACGACACCGATTGCCAACACATCGGTTTTAGGTGATTGGTTTATAATAGTTATATAATAATAATAATAATAATAATAATAATAGGCTCCCTTGGGAAGGTAAAGCACCGCTGCAGCATGCTGTGTGTGTGTGTATATATATTGTTTAGGACTATTTTTAAATATAGGAAGATGAACCAAATTATTTATAAATATAGCAAATTTTACTGTCTATCTACGATAGACTGCGATAGACTACTATCTGTGTCTATCTCTGTCGCGATCTATCGTAGTCTATCGCAGATAGATTGTGATATTTTGCTATTATTTATAAATATTTTCAGCAGTTTTGTCATTTAGAATAATTTTCCTATTATTATTATTATTATTATTATTATAATTTTTTAAATTTAAAGAAAATGGTTGGTCAGTTGGTTTGGGCTCTTATTGATCCCTCTGACTGACTGATGGTCAGTGTTGTCTGTGTAGAGAACCAACTCTGACTGAGGCTGCTGGAAAACTGGCTGCCGTTGGTCGGTCGATTCGGTTTTCGGTTTAATTTTTTCACCCCTTCTTATGCTTTGGTGAAGAGATTCTTAGATAACTGTCAAAATTTTGGTTTCTTTTAGATTGTTCTTATGGAATATTTCTGCAAATTGGAGTTGTTATTCATTCATATTGGAGAATTGCAATTTCTTATATGTTCACTATCATCACATTTTAAAAATATTTCCTTGAAACAGCTTTTACGAATTGGCTTATTATAGTGGAAATACTCCTAACAACCCTTTTAACTCCTTATGTATAATCTCCTAGGCCTCTTGGTCGTAAACACTGGTGTATCTTTCTTGTTTTTGACTCTACTCTCTCCCACCTTTACAAGGGCTGCCTCCCCTTTTCCTATATTTGCATGTTTGAATGGAGAACTAACCTTTCATTTTTCTGTATATTCAGTGCTCAGCTTACCAAGGCTTATCAAACTGCTAATGTGCTCTTTGAAGTTTTGAAGGCTGTTAACATGACCCAGTCCATTGAAGTTGATCGGGAGGTGAAACTGAGAAATATTGTTTACCATCATTTTGCGGGTTCTTATAAGAATCTTATTGGATGTTTTTTTCCCTCCTGAGATAAACCAAAAGCGAACTTGAAACTTGTAGAACAGCGCTTTTTGTGAACTTTAAAGTCAATACCTGCATCCAGTCATCATCTTCTGGTATCCGCAGTGGCTGATATAATTGAAATCCTTTTTATTTTTTTAATAGATTCTGGAAGCACAAGATAAGGTTGCACAGAAAACACAGATTTTTCTCCCCTATAATATTCTTCCTCTTGATCCTGATAGTGCAAATCAGACGATTATGAGATATCATGAGGTTTGGTATTAGCTTGTTATTATCTGCACTAGTGTTTTTATTGATATACAGAAATCGTTTTCTCATTAAATGTTTCTGAAAAATCATTGCAGATCCAAGCTGCAGTTATTGCCCTTCGTAACACTAGGGGCCTTCTTTGGCCAACTGATCACAAGAGGAAAGATGGCGAAGATATCTTGGATTGGCTCCAAGCAATGTTTGGGTTTCAGGTAACAGAATGAGCTGAATTTTGTCAAGTGTATTTGATGTTGCATTAGGGGTTTGCGTGACTATTGTGGTGTTTCTTTTTAATTATTTTTTATGCAGTAATTAGACTGAAATCTGATTGAGTTGCATATTTCGTTTGAAACAAATTGAGCCATAACTTGAATGCAGGAAGGCAATGTGGCAAATCAAAGGGAGCACCTTATTCTATTACTTGCAAATGTACACATTCGGCAGTTTCCGAAGTCTGATCAGCAACCCAAGGTCAGTAATTTGCTGCAAATATATAGAGTAGGTGTTGTGGCTATAAAGCTATGTATACATGTGCGTGCATATATTTGAAGATTTGCGATGGTAAAGCCATTGCTTTTCATATATTTTTTTTTCTGTTTCCCCTTCAAGAAAATTGCTTTTATTGAGAAGAAAGGAAGTAAAGCTGAAATTGGATGCCATGCCAAAAAGGCAGGTCGATCCCACAAACTGAAGCCACCAAAATTGAATTTCCAAGAAAAAGGATCCAAGAATTAATGCGGGTTATGTGGGTTGTGTACTCACGTACCCTTTCTCGAGAACCTTAAGTGCTCTATATAATTTTTCTTTCCTCCCTCTAACTAAATGTTATAAAGAATAATAAAAGAAACACATCATGCATGGAAGTGTGTAGACGGATTGTGCCCTATACTACTTCCTCCATCACACCACGACATCTTTTAGTGGGAGTTGATATCATCAAGAATGTGGCTCTACGGAATGGCAAAAGCGTACCTTTAGAGGAGTTGTAAACTACATCCTTAGGGATTGTTTGGGAGGTTGGAATGTAATCGAGATTACTGAGAATCTGAGGGGCATTGGAATGAGTGGAGAATTGAGGGTAAAACGGGAATGGGATCGTGAAGCATGAAAACTGTGGGAAAGAGGGTTGGGTTGAAAACGGTAAGAAATGAATGAGTTTGGTATTACAAACCCTGCCCAAAGCTCTCAATCCAAACATGGGATTGGAATTACAACTCATAAGAAGAAACCCATTCCATTCCATCCTCCCAACGAGCCCTTAGTCTCTTACTTGAAAGGCGACTAGCACTGTTAGGTGATAGCAGTGTTCAACGATAGTCTCCTAAGTGTGCAACCAAATGAGAAAAGAACTTGAGCTTTTTTCGGATGCTAACCTTCTAAGTTCTAAAGCTTGTAAAGCAAGATGTACTAGAGAAAGTCCAAAAGACCAAACTTGGCTATTCCTCACCCCGATGACCAACAAAAGGAAGAACATTCAAACTTCTTTGTGTGTTTAATAGGGCCTTCTTTAATGGAAATTATGAGAAAGTGAGCCCTCCCAAAAGTAGACAGAAGAGAAGATTGAAACATTTTGAGAGAGACGAAATAAAAGCTCCGTGGAAGTGATGCCTAAGAGTTGGCTTTCCATCATAGAGAGGGTGGTCAAGTAAGATTAGGGATAGCAATGGGTGAGTATATTTGGGAGGACCCAAGGGCAACCAAATATTGAGATGG
Organism: Citrullus mucosospermus; assembly: GCA_030954485.1. Lineage (NCBI taxonomy): Eukaryota > Viridiplantae > Streptophyta > Magnoliopsida > Cucurbitales > Cucurbitaceae > Citrullus > Citrullus mucosospermus. The sequence continues at coordinate 27,129,665 of CM062057.1, forward strand.
CTGCCTCCCAATTTTGGACCTGCTAAATCATGGGATCTTTCTAAAATAAGTCTAGAAAAAGAAGGCTTTGGCAAGGAATGGATCAGCTAAATCATGGGTTGCATTTGAACAACCAAAATTTCAGTCTTCATTAATGGAAGGCCAAGAAGAGGAATTCTATAATAAAGAATGGTAAACAAACAAGCTAGGAACCTCTTCGATAGAGAGATAGGGAGCTCCATTGCTCTTTTGCTGAACTCTTGGGTGGTGAACAAAAACAGGTATAGTTTCCATTGGAAGATTGAAGTAGAGAAATAATTTTTTTTAATGTAGAGAATTTTTAAATCTATAATAAGATATGGGTAGTCATAACGATAAAGAAAATCAAGAGCTGGGGAAGATCAAATAAAGAGAGAGGAGAGAGAGTCTTGAGTGGGGTTTAAATAGTATTTTTTTCTAAAAATTTAAAACATACACGTGAGATAGAGAGATGAGAGAGAGAAATGAGGTTGTTTATGATTGTGAGTGTGTAATTAGTGGATGGGTAGGGTTCAAGGTTAATTAGACATTATCAAAATATACAAGGATAGAATTGTCCAAAAAAGTTTCTTCCCACGTTCGTACTTTTATATATATTATAGATAGCTGGTCATTTGACAATGACAAGGTTCCCAGCCAACAAATCATTTGTCAACCAAACAACATTTCTCAGCTTACAACAGAGAAGATGGATCAAACCTACGCATGTCATAGATTTCCTTTGTACTTATCTACAATCATTTTACTCTCTGATGGAAGCACCTTCAACTCCAATGTCAGTAACGTTCACCATGTTACCATACTAATCTGTACCAGCTATCGCAAACCAAAAGAGGCAAAGTTTTGAAATTTGGAAACTACACCAGCTGTGTTAATTTACTTGAGGCATAAAGTTTATTGTGTGGGTATTTTAGTCAGTGTCAAGGAAAGTGAAGAAAAAGAAAGTAATAGTTAATGTCAAATTAGATTGTTTCCATCTCTTATCTGTTGTTCCTTATTCTTGTATAGCTGGATGAACGTGCTGTGACTGAAGTAATGAAGAAGCTTTTCAAGAACTACAAAAAATGGTGCAAGTATTTGGATCGTAAAAGTAGTCTTTGGTATGTTCTTAATTTTTGTGTTAAAAAATTATTTGGATCTTTGAATCATATTTCTAAATTCTGATCTGTAGGTACTTAATCTTGTTACTTCTAGTTACCTTTCTTAAGTTAGTAATAATACTAAGAAATTGGCCATACATCATTTCATATGTTTGGGCTTCTGACACTTCAGGTTACCTACCATACAGCAGGAAGTGCAGCAGCGGAAACTTCTATACATGGCTTTGTATCTTCTAATTTGGGGAGAGGCAGCGAATTTGAGATTCATGCCCGAGTGTCTTTGTTATATATACCATCATGTATGCCTCGGTACTCCATTCTTTTACTTTTTCAGTAGAAGATCTCTTATACATGGTGTTGTGGGATCGATATTGTGATGCATTTGCCTCCTAACACATATGGGAAACTGGATAGATTGCCAAATTATTGTCATTTTTATTTAAAGTTTCTATATTTGAGCTTAATTATTAGGGATCAGTCCGAAGTTATTCTTGGTAAACTCCTTGAAGAGCTTTCACCAAATTCTTGAACTGGATTTGACGATTGTTTTGGTGAATTTTTTTTTATATATTTTTGGCACAAATGTTATTTTTATATTTATTCTATTCAAAATCCTTTGTACTACTTTTATGGGGATATGGAAGCTAAGAATTTTTTTTTTTTCGGTTTTGAAATGATTTAGTACAAAGTTGCTGTTGAGTTGAATAATCTAGAGGAGGTACCTCACATTTGGTTCTTACTGATCCTTACAAGTTTTGCTTAGGGTTTAATTTTATGAAAGCTAGTTTTTCTTCTCACACATCAATGAAATTTGTTTCTTCTCCAAAAAAAAAAAAAAAAAGGAAGCTAGTCTTTCTTTGCTGTTTCGTTCTGGTGGAAGCTACTGAATAGTGAATACAAGTCATTGGTTTTTCTGATCAGTACTGGAACTATTTTTTTTGGCTAAGCTTTGTCATTGAGTTTCTAACAGAACTCTTAGATGCCACCATTTAGAGAAATGGTCAACACATTGGATGTATGGGTTCTTCTAGAAGCCTGTTTGGAAGAGGTGAAATTTGAAATACAAGAGAATTGAGTTATTAGAAAGATATTCTATATCAGATGCTTGGTTGTGAACTGCAGTAGTACGCACTAAAAGTTGTATATGATGTTTCTTTACTTAAGTTCAGGGAGTTGGAATCTTGAATCTTGAACTCCCTGGCATAGATGTTTGGTGCAAGAGCTTATATACCATCATAAACTATGAACAATGCTTGTTTATGAATAGAATGCCGCTTTGTTGTGAAATTAATTGGTTGTTTCTTGAAGATGGCGTTTGAATTATATGGCATGCTAGCTGGGAATATCAGCCCTATGACAGGAGAAAATGTCAAGCCAGCCTATGGTGGTGAAAATGAAGCTTTCTTGCGTAAAGTTGTGACTCCCATTTATGAAGTGATTGCAAAGGTTTTTGTGCCACTAATTTATGTTTATTTTTCTCCTTGTTCTTATCGACATATTAGCGAGGGATTTTCCAATTTGATAATATTGTTATTTTTCAACATGCTAGGAAGCTGCAAGGAGCAAACAAGGGAAATCAAAACATTCTCAATGGAGGAATTATGATGATTTGAATGAATATTTCTGGTAACTTTTCGTTGTGGATCTTTCTCTCAGGGTTCAAGTAATTAGGCCACATATTTTTTATGATTAGGCTATATGATATCTGTTCTATAACTGTAGGTCAGTTGATTGTTTCCGTTTAGGGTGGCCAATGCGTGCAGATGCAGACTTCTTTTGCCCTCCTTATGATCAAATTCGTGCAGACAGAAGTGGGGTGAGTTATTTCGTTTTGAACTGAGATTTTCTTTGATTTATCACACATTTTTCTTGTTATCTGCTACAGTCTGGTAAATATTTGCTGCAAATTTTTGTGAAAATTATAGCTACTGGATCCTTTTTCTCACTCAATTAAATAAGTTTTATTGTTCTAGGGATAATTTCCATATAGTTGGAATCACATGTATGTTTTTACCTTTTGGTTTACAGAACTGTTTCTGTCTATATGCCATTCTAATCTTTATGTTGATATGGTAGGAATGTGTTTTGTAATTCTGGTTGGGACTTTCTATTATAATTGTTTGTATCAAAATGTAAAGTAATGGTGATTCTACTTGTCAATATTTAAGATACTGGAATGTCCTTTGCATGGGTTAGTGTGAGAACCAGTGGAAAAATCAATTATAGACAAGAAGTTTGTACTTGATAATGTTTTAAAAATCCAGATAGCATGGATGAAAAATGAAAAAATGAAACCTGTTCTTCACCTACGGTTTTATTTTCCTACTCTTTCAACCGAGCTCTGCTGGGGCTGCATGTTTGTGCTTTAGATGTTTTATGATATAATGCAACTATTTTACAATTAGTGAACTCAATTTCTTTTCGCTTGTGATATCCAGGAGAACAAGCCTCTTTCAAAGGATCGATGGGTGGGGAAAGTTAATTTTGTTGAAATAAGATCATATTGGCATCTCTTCAGAAGCTTTGACCGTATGTGGAGCTTTTTTATACTTTGCTTGCAGGTTGGATAGTGTTTTTCTTTTATGTTTACATGCTTGGATGTCGTCAAAAAACTACTATTTACTTTGTACTTTTAACTTCTTATTTTCAGGCGATGATAATTGTTGCCTGGAATGGCTCTGGGCAACCAAGTGCAATCTTTAATGTTGATGTGTTCATGAAAGTTTTAAGTGTCTTCATTACTGCAGCCATATTGAAGCTTTGTCAAGGTTGGTAAACTTTCTGTCTTTCTTTGTTTGGGTCAATAATTTTTTTAAAAATTAGTCTGCTGCCTATGCCAATATTTGCATTTTACACAAATGACAGCGACATGGAAGAGTGATGGAGGGTAGTGAATAATCTAGGAGAGTATGTAAGGAGGATTAATGCTGAAAACTGAAATGAGAATTGGATGTTTTGTTTCTTAACAATGATATTAGATGCTGACATAAGCTGCCTTTTTTTTTTTTTCTCTCTCAAAGAGATTAAGTTTTCTTTGAAAACTCAGGGAATCTTTATGGAGAGTAAAAGTGCCTGTCTATTTGGGTTTGGTGGAGTTAGATATTATATTTCGATAATTCATTAGTAAGATACATAGCTTTCCTATAGAGGAGAAAGACTCAATACATAGAAGAAAAGAATCAGAACAAGTATAAAATAAAATCATTAATGATTTCTCCTAATTACCTTATTGACATCCAACACTCCTCCTCAAGTTGGTTTAAATATAACTTCTATTGCCAGCTTGCTTGCCACTCTCAATCTATCTTTTTCTTTGAACAAGATGTGAAATTTCTTAACTCTCAATCTATCAAATTTTACTTTTGGAAGTCCTTTGGTCAACACATTAGTCGTTTGCTCCAGTACTTGGGAGATAGGGGATACTTATCACACTAGTTCCAATTTTTTCCTTTTTGATGTATTTTCTTGTCTTCTATATGCTTTGTGTTATCATTTTGAAGTAGATTATAGACGTGACGATCTTGTTGTCGCAGTCCACACGCATGGGTGTCTTTTGAAAAAATTTCAATTCTTCAAGTCTTGTCCAAACCTATTGATTCAGATGAGGAATCAATTATAAGCTTGAGTTGTGTGGAAGATCAGTTTATTAAAGAGACAAATCAGTTTGAAGCCGAGATTGATGAATAACTTATGGAAGATTATTTCTCTGAAGCTTTGGTAACCTGTTCATGGATAACGACAATGAGATTCCTTGGAAGAATCTAAAAAGGAAGGGGAATTCAGTCCTTTGGTTCCTGCAAACTTTGAGTTAACTTCCAGCAATCCCTCCATCATCCCCTCCATTAAAAGCTGAAGTTGCTCTGCCAAAGACTTATGTAGATAATTTCTTGGAACATTAGAGACTTGGGACAGAAGTAAATGGGAATCAAAGAAGTTCTTTTAACCTTGTTTAAAATCTAAATATTTCAGAAAGAGTCGTACTTATTTGAATATTTTAAAGCCACTTTTAGATTTTGCTACCACATTCAATTTTGGATTTTTAAGGTCTTACACGTTAAATTTTCTGGTTCTTGGATTTTTTCTTTCTTTCTTTTTTCATCTTCTTCTTCATCTTCTTCTATTTTCTTGTGGGTTTTTTTTTTTTTTTTTGGTTTTTTTCCATGCAGAAAATAAATGATTGTCCTCAATGTACCTGAAGCAACTGGTCTAGCTGTATTTTACTAACTACTGTGGGATTGAGTAACTTGATCTCCTAGGATTGATGTTCTATCTTTGATTTGTGGGAGTGGTTTGTTTGTGTCTTTCTAGTTATTTCCATGTGTTATTTATCTTTTATATACTGAGGACTTGTTTCCTCTCCTTGTTGGTGTAATAATGGGCTATTTACATTGATTCCTGATATGCAGCGTTTCAGTCCAACATAATACTTATTTTTTGGTGTCTTTTTCGTGTTTCTACAGCTCTCCTTGATGTGATTCTTAGTTGGAAAGCCCACCGGAGTATGTCGTTTTATGTTAAGTTGAGATATATCTTGAAGGTGGTTTCGGCTGCTGCATGGGTGGTAATTCTTCCTGTGACTTATGCTTATAGCTGGGAAAATCCATCTGGGTTTGCCCAAACTATCAAAGGCTGGTTTGGTGGCAACCGTTCAAATTCACCCTCCTTGTTTATCTTGGCTATTGTGATCTATTTATCTCCAAATATGCTAGCTGGTGTATTCTTTTTATTCCCTTTTATTCGTCGGTTTCTTGAGAGATCCAATTACAGAATTGTGATGCTCATGATGTGGTGGTCACAGGTAGAATGATATCTACTGCGTTATGTTCCATTTTCCTGTTCTGCAATATCAGTTCCTCATGGTATTTGCATTGAAATTTGCAGCCTCGACTTTATGTTGGCAGAGGAATGCATGAAAGTACATTTTCTCTTGTCAAGTAAGAATTATTTTTAAAAATAATTATTCTTGCTTTTACTATTTTATTTCTCCATCTCTAATCAATCTCGTTTCAAACATTTAGGTACACGTTGTTCTGGGTGCTTCTTATTGCAACGAAGTTGGCATTCAGTTATTATATAGAGGTGTTTCTCCTGTACTGCCTTGTGTTGCTTATGAACTGTCCGCTCATTAGTAAATTAAACACGCTGAATTTTGTTGACCGCTCCCTCTTTAATGCTACAACTTTTACTGGATGTGTTATTTTTGGCTTATTTCATTGTAGCACAAACAGAAATGCCTTCGCTTGTTTTCACTTACTCTGATACGTCTCTTGATAGATAAAGCCTCTAGTAGGTCCAACCAAAGCAATCATGAGTGTTCGAATAACTGTCTTCCAATGGCATGAGTTCTTTCCTCGAGGTGAGTGACAGAATTTATATGTAAAGGAGTTGTTCCCTTTAACATTGATGCTCTAATGTCTTTTTGTTTCTCTGCAGCAAAAAACAATATTGGCGTTGTCATTGCACTCTGGGCTCCTATTATTCTTGTATGCATTTTGTCCATTCTCAATAACACATTTTCTTTCACTTTTGCTTCGTCTAAATTTGTGTTCTGTCCTAATGAGTTCAAATTTTTCAGGTTTACTTTATGGATGCCCAGATTTGGTATGCCATATTTTCCACATTATTTGGTGGTATTTATGGTGCATTTCGTCGCCTGGGAGAGGTTTGTATAACTTTTAAAGGCTTGTTTTTTCTCCTTTTTTTTCTTAGAAAAATAAGAAACCTGATATATTGAAACAAAAAGGAAGCAACAGCCTAAGGGCGGGAAGGAAAAAAATGCATCCTACAAAGCTAACAATGGAGAGTTCTCCAATTTCAAGAGATCATTGAGATATTGTAATTACGTAAGAATCTTCTGTCTGTAGTACCACCACCTCTAGCACGATGGGGTTATTTGTACACTATTACAAAAAACATCAAAGGATGCTTCTTTGTCTTGAGATGTCTTTTGATTCCTTTTCAACCAAACGCCGCAGAAAGGTGCCCTAGCTGCACAGTTCTACAAAATGTTAGGTTTTCCTTTCAATTACCAACCCTTGAGCGCCTGTAGAAGCTGCTTTGTGCAGAATACTGACAAAACATATTCCTTGATAAAACCCCAGCCTTCTGAGGCGAAGGAGCAATGGAGAAAGGGGCTCATGGCTATGTTTTTTTGGTGCTGCTGCACCTTCACTTTCTTGTTTTATTTTTCACTTCGGAGTTTACAAACTTTGTACATTTTTTTTATAAAAAGAGATGGAGAAAGGGCCTCAAGGCTACGTTCTTTTTGGAGTTTCTGCACCTTCCCTCTTGTTTTATTTTTCACTTCAGATTCTATCAAAATTTTACAGTTTTTTTTAAACAGATAGAGAAAGGGCAGTTTTATCAAATTCTCACAATTTTTCAGTAAAGTTGAATCTCTTCTTTTTGTGATTAAATATAATTGGGGACAGCCTCGTTTCTTTGGTTAAAATGACCTATCTCCCTTCTCTTATGCTTTGATTTTCTTAGTGCTCTGTGTTTGATCTAAAACAAAAAATCCTATCCTTCGGTATTGTGTTTATATTATTCCTTGGCCTTTTTATTTATTTAAACTTTAAGTTATAACATCAACCTTTGGCTTTGCCGTGCTTTTCCAACACATCTGTACGTTGTATTTGTTAAATCTCCACTAAATCCAAAAGCTTAAGTTGATGAGTTACGCCGAATTTAATTATATCAATACTTTAACATTCCCTTCACTTGTGGGCTTGAAAATCAATATTAATTGAAAAGATTATGGTACTGTAGCAGTTCGAACAGAAAAACTCGTGCTCTCATACTATGTTAAATCACCACTTAACTCAAAAACTTAAATTGATGGGTCTAAATTACTTTAAATTCCTAAGTGGAAAATGTGATCTATACTGCCTTTTGCTTTGTTCTTTCCATCCCACTCTTTAAGGAAAATGTTCTTATTCTTTCAGATTCGTACATTGGGAATGCTTAGGTCTCGTTTTGAGTCATTGCCGGGAGCTTTTAATGCCTGTTTGATTCCAGAGGAACAGGGTGAACCCAAGAAGAAAGGACTGAAGGCCACGCTTTCCCGAAACTTTTCAGTTGTTAGTTTTTTCTACCTTAAATTTTCTAGTTTTTTTTATTCTTTTCTTTGTCCCAAACTTTGGCATGCCAATTCTTTTCCCTTTTTTTCCCTGAAACTTTTGGCTATTTTGCAGATTTCATCTAACAAAGAGAAAGAGGGTGCAAGATTTGCTCAACTGTGGAATAAAATTATCAGCAGTTTTAGGGAGGAAGATCTTATAAGTAATAGGTAAACTTGTAAGATTAAACCCATAATGGGTTTGGGTTGCCCTTATTTTCCTTCGGTCCTTTGCTATTGCTAGTGACTTTATGCAATTCTTTGAATTTTCTCGGTGAGCATGTCATTGGCTTAAGTTGTTAAATATCACAGGGAAATGGACCTTTTGCTTGTTCCTTATTGGGCAGACACTGAATTAGGCCTCATGCAGTGGCCTCCGTTTCTTCTTGCTAGTAAGGTCTGTGCTGCTTCTCAATCCATTTTGTAGACCTTGATTGTTGGGAAAATGTATTTGGGTTAATGACCATGCAGTGTTGGTTATTCTTTGTATAGATTCCAATAGCATTAGACATGGCTAAAGACAGCAATGGAAAGGACCGGGAGCTGAAAAAACGAATTGATGCCGACAGCTACATGTCCAGTGCTATTCGTGAATGTTATGCCTCATTTAAGAAGATAATCAAGCATTTAGTTCAAGGTGCTCGTGAGAAAGAGTAAGTCTTTAGTCTGAAATATGATTTTGTTAAGGAACGGATTGAATATACAAGTAGATATGAGCTGGTTTCTAATTAGTAAGTACTCCCTTCCTATTTTTAACCCAGTATGTGAATTTTACCAGGGTTATAAATTATATATTTACTGAGGTGGACAAACACATAGAAGAGAATAGCTTAATAAGCGAGTTCAAGATGAGTGCTCTTCCAAAGCTCTATGATCGCTTTGTCAAGCTTACGAAGTATTTGGTAATGTTTAATACTTAGTCCTGTTTATCCATTTTGATTAATTGAGGTCTGTGCAATCTGACCGTGTAATATTTAAAATCTCAGTTGGATAACAAGCAAGAGGACAAGGATGCTGTTGTGATTTTATTTCAGGACATGCTTGAAGATGTAACAAGAGATATCATGAATGAGGAACATATATCCAGGTGTTGCATCTAAAGTTTGTGATGTCCCAGAAAAATAAAGCCTCTAAATATATATATATATATAGTTATATATTTATTTATTTATTTAATTTTTTCCATATATCAAGTATCTTACGTGGAAAATATAAATAGTTTGCTTGAAACACTCCATGGAGGATCTTGGCATGAAGGAATGACTTCTTTGGATCAACAATATCAACTATTTGCATCCACTGGAGCCATAAAGTTTCCTGTTGATCAGACAGAAGCATGGAAGGAAAAGGTCGGTGCTTGATTAAGAAATATTCATGCCTCTTTTGTTTCCTAGTAGAAGGAGCGTTTGAGGTGTGCCTCCCTGGCTTTGAATTTATGCAATTGCATGAGAAATGATTGTGCACTTTTACGATAAGGGATTTCCTAAAATACAAAAATATACAATGACGAGAAAATGGAAAAATGATCATCGAAAAGCCTAGTGGGTATCTCCTAAAGTTTTGGTGTTAATTACTGGAAAAAGAATAAGAAGTCAGGTCAAAGGTTTTGATGTTGATGGCAATATGTCCATAGTTCTACTAGTTAAAGTATACCATCAACCAAGAGGTAGAAGTGTAAAGCACCCCTTCCCATTATGTTGAACTTTTAAAAAATAAAAAAGAATAAAGCAGCTGGACAGGGTTCCCAGGTACATAGTTAACACTTACCAGAGAATTTTAGCAGTTTATTTTCTGTGGACTATCTTCTGTTATTCTCTTTTGCTTGTATCCTTATCGGTTGTGCTTTCCTCTTGTTTGGACATCTTTTGTTTATTATTGTTCTCTTCGTATTGTACACTCTGGATATTTCATTTATCAATGAAATGTTTCGTATTAAAAAAAAAAAAAGAATTGTAGACTATCTCATGCCATGAAATGTAATGGGTATACTTCTATGTTCAGATTAAACGTCTCTATCTATTGCTCACAACCAAGGAATCTGCCATGGATGTACCATCCAACTTAGAAGCAAGAAGGCGTATCTCTTTCTTTTCAAATTCATTGTTTATGGACATGCCTGCAGCACCCAAAGTCCGGAACATGCTTTCTTTCTCGTAAGCCTTATTCATTTTTTTATCTGTATCCATGGTTATTTTATTCTTTATTTGGTTGCATTTCCTTTGATTTTGCTCTTTTGAAATGTTATAGAGACCAATGCTTAAAAGATATAAACTCATGAAGGGGATGAAAGAAAGAGAAAACAACGAAACACAATTACAAAGTAAATATAAACGCTTTCCAATTCAAACATATGTCTTGCAAAGAGAAGCCAAGAGATTAGAAAGAGGATACCATAGAGAAGCCTTGAGCCAAGCTGCTTCAAATCAATATTGCCAATGAATTTGCTTTCTTCCAAAGATGCTCTGATTGCAAATATCCGCTCCAGGAAATTTAGAACATTTGTGATGGGGATATGTTGTAGCTTGGATAGTAAAGTATTGTGCAATGAATGCATAAGCAAGCTAAGAGTGCATGTGTTGAGCTACCAAGGAAGTAATAACCCTTTAAGAGGCTAAAGCAAAGCCTCAATGTGTAAACTAAAAGTTCTTTTAAAATATTGAATTGTAGTTAAATTCAAATTGGTTTCTTTATTTGGGAAATAAGGTTTTTGTTTTTCTAGCTTTCTCCGATTTGTGGACAACATTGGGTTGGTTCTAGCTGTAGTATGCTCAGCCTGGACTGTATTCCATTTTGGTCCTAGCTTGAGGGGTTTTCCTAGTTACTTCTTTTCTTTTCTTCTTGGGGTCTTGGCTATGCTTGTGTATTCTTTGATTTGACATGAATTTATGGTTTTTGATTAGAAAAGAAGTTTTTGTTTTACAGCTCTCCAATTAATGGTCGACATTGTATTGGTCCTAGTTCTAGTTTACTGAGTACTGCAAACTTTCACCTCTACTCTGCTTTGTGAGGTGAACTGTAGATGTTGCATTTGAAAGAGGAGACATATCTGGCCCAACAAGTTATAGTTAGGTGAATGAGTTAAGTTAGCGTGTACTCTGTTAGGTAAACTATCTTAGTTTGCTAGTGAGGATTTGAGTGTCAAATATAGTGAGGGAGATATTAAAGCCCCCTGATATTGTGTGCGACCTTTCCCACAGAATAGGATTGGCGTCCTTTCAGGGAAGGATGAGTTGTGGGTTGGCCTTATTTTTTGGTCAAGGAGAATGGTCTTGGTCTTGATGTATAATTTGTGCATAAGCGGGTCAATAGTACTTGGTGGTGGAATTTCAACCCTCTATGTAAAATTAGTGATGATTCCTCGTATGCTTTAGAGAGGGATATTATACCTAAGCCACATAAATGCGGCCCTTTCCATTTCTCGATGAGGTTTTGATGGCATTGCCCGAATATTGGTTGCTGGTGATAACTGAATTTGTACCGTGATGGTCAACTTTTCTTAGAGTATTTAGCTACTGTGGAGCGGAATGTTCATTTCAATTGGGAATAAAATTAGAAAAACTCCATTCCTTATTCTGGACATTTTCTTTTAATATTACTTTCACTTGCTCCTTGCTCTTAAGGTATACTATATTTGGTTTTTTTTTTTTTCAATTACTGATGTATAGGTGGGGAGTTTTTCTTTATTAAGTTAGACATATTTCTTCCTTTTTATTCATGGGCCTTTAGTTTCATTTTTTCCTTATTTGTTTGCTGACACTGTCATGTTAAATTTAGTGTTCTAACTCCATACTACACGGAGGAGGTTCTATTTTCATTGCATGATCTAGAAGAGCCAAATGAGGATGGGGTTTCAATTCTCTTCTACCTACAAAAGATATATCCAGGTCTTATTTTTATTTTGTTCTGTTTTTGTGTTGTTATATTGATACGTCTGTTGTTGTACCCATGTTCAATTTTCTTGGATGAACAAATTGTTTGTATATCTTTAGATGAATGGAAAAACTTTCTTGAAAGAGTGAAATGCACCAGCGAAGAGGAATTAAAAGGAGTGAGTGAGCTTGAGGAAGAACTTCGACTCTGGGCATCCTATAGAGGCCAAACGTTAACAAAAACAGGTACTCCCTCTCTCCTTTTGTCAGATGCACTGCATTTTAACTTTCTTTATGAAATGTTGTTCTGCATCTAACACCGTATTAATTGATACCCAGTAAGAGGAATGATGTATTACCGAAAGGCTTTAGAGCTTCAAGCTTTTCTTGATACTGCTGAGGATCAAGGTACTCTTTTCAAACGCATGTTTCTATTTTTTATTTTTTTATTTTTTTATTTTTTTATTGAAGTTCTAAATTTGCATTTTATTTGTTTTAAGCTTCTCTTCTGTTTTCTTCTTTGATTTTATTCTTTTTTTGAAGACCTTATGGAGGGTTACAAGGCGGTGGAGTTGAACTCGGAAGAAAATTCCAAGGGTGATAGGTCATTATGGGCACATTGTCAGGCAATATCTGACATGAAATTTACCTATGTGGTGTCATGTCAGCAGTACGGGATTCAAAAGCAATCTGGTGATGCTCGTGCCCAAGACATTTTGAAACTAATGACAAAGTATGTGAGGGACTGTTTCCATAAAACTTCTTTTAAAGGCTGTATTGAGATACTTATTCAAAGAGCATTTTTTATTGCATCTTATTTTCTCTACTTCATGTCTTTGTTTACTTTTTGTTCATTTATCGTCATAAGAAACCTGAGACGCCGTAAAAGAAGAAACCCAAAGGAGAGCTTTCCAAATGCTTTGAATCATGGAAATACGATAATTACAAAAGAATTTCTTGTGTCTAACACACCTTTAATTTATTTTGAAGTTTAAATGTGATTGAGTTAATCATTCCATTATGAAAAAGGGAAGTTAATCATTTACTGGTACATATTTATAAATCCTTAAAAAAAACTCACGAAAATTCGAGATGTTGTCTACATTTTCTCATGTTCAATCATGCCACTATCATTTTCTGTTTTGTAGACTAGAATGAAGCATGAGTGTATTTATGTTTGACAAGTTTGAAGTATAGCCTCTCGGCAATATCACCTTGTGTACATCTGGATATGGATTGTAGTTAATGGCCAAGTATATTTGTTGCAGGTACCCCTCCCTTCGAGTGGCATACATCGATGAGGTAGAAGAACCTAGTAAAGATAAATCCAAGAAAAACCAGAAGACATATTATTCATCTCTTGTGAAGGCTGCTTCACCCAAATCTATTAATGCTTCTGAGCATGTGCAATTGGATGAGGTATTGGTTAAAATAAGTGTCATTGCATGCTTGGGTTCAGTTTGGCATGGTTATAGTTACTAATGTTGGTCTTGTATGGTCTAGTTCATGCTTAAATAATTTTTCCTGTTATTTTTGTTCAATTTCAATTACAAACCATTAGTGTTCTACAAAATTGGCATACAGATTATTTATCAAATAAAGCTCCCGGGTCCTGCTATCTTGGGTGAGGGGAAGCCAGAAAATCAGAACCATGCAATAATATTTACACGTGGTGAGGGCTTGCAAACAATAGACATGAATCAGGTATATTCATTTAAATGTAATGGATTTTCTCCGTACCGTGTTATTTCTGGATTATTTATATTGTTGTTTGTAGGATAACTACATGGAAGAAGCAATGAAGATGAGGAACTTGTTGCAAGAGTTTCTTAAAAAGCATGATGGTATAAGACACCCCTCTATTCTTGGACTTAGAGAGCATATATTTACTGGAAGGCAAATTCTCTCTTTCTCTCTCCTGATTCATTATTTTTTTAATTTTGCCTCTCATGGCCAGTTTTGTGCTTTCTTCATTGATCTTCTTGCTTCTGAATGCAGTGTGTCATCGCTTGCTTGGTTCATGTCTAATCAAGAAACAAGTTTTGTTACCATTGGTCAGAGACTTCTGGCCAATCCTCTGAAGTAAGTTGTCATCTCTTCATGATTAAGTACTCGTAGAAAATCAAGCTAAATCATTCAGCTGTGGATTTTTCCTTGTATGTTAGGGGTAATATTTTTTTCCAAAAAGGTTTAGATCAATAGATTATTTTCAGCTCGTTTAAATTGAGTCTTTCTCATCACTCAATAAATAAGAACATTTTCTCTACACCCAGCTCCAGTGCTTGTAAAGGAGGAAAATGACAGAAACTAAAGCTGAGATAACTCCATGTCCATTTGTTGAGTTTGAAATTGTTTGATGTATTTTCAATTTAGGAATATGATTAGTTGCAGTCTGCAATTACTTTTAACTTGCCCATTCTTTCATGTTGAAATCCAAATCTCCGATCCAAGAAAAAGCAGTAGGCAAAACCAAATCCATGAAATGATTTAAAGAAGAAAGAGTCGCAAAAAAGTTGTTTATTCCTTTCACCCCACAAGCTTCAAAAGAAAGCAGGCATGAATGCCAACCAAACCTTCTTCTTTGTACCACCAAAAGGATGACCACCAACAAAGAAGCGAATGCATCGGAGATGGAATTAGGGCATGGAAAAGACCATCCAAAAGCAAGCAAAACAGTATCCCAAAAACTAGTAGCTAAAGAACAGTGGAAAAACAAGTGGATCGGAGATTCAGCCTGATTACAACACATATGACACTAGGAGGGAGAAATAGCCATATGAGGCATGGAGATCTGTCAATGTAACAAATATATGGCCATATGGGTTATTATAAATAAGGCCAGGTAGTGTCTGGGGGAAGTTATGATACTCAATAGTCAAGACTTTCGAGGGATTGTGTCTTACTATTGTTATAAGTTGGGTAAAAGTTTAGTTAAGAATTTAGCCTTGTGACATCAGGTCGTATGAAGGGTAGTTGTCTCGATTCAGTTTTGTGTTTTGACAATTCTAAAGGTGTTTATGAATCAGGTGCTCTGAACTGTCCATTGATCAACCACTCCAGATTTTGATAGGATTTTTCAATCAAGTTTTGTGACATTTTTTGAACTGTCTTTATATTTTTGTTTTGTCTAGAGTCCGTTTCCACTACGGACATCCTGATGTGTTCGATAGGCTCTTCCACCTAACTAGAGGGGGCGTCAGTAAAGCTTCCAAGGTTATCAATTTGAGCGAAGACATATTTGCTGGTATGCAATGATTTTTCTTAAAACTCTTTGGAATGATTTTGGCTTTACCAAGCTAATTATCTTTCGGTAAATTTCAGGTTTCAATTCAACTCTTCGTGAAGGCAATGTCACCCATCACGAGTACATACAAGTTGGAAAAGGGAGAGATGTGGGCCTTAATCAGATTTCAATGTTTGAAGCAAAAATAGCAAATGGGAATGGGGAGCAGACTTTAAGTCGTGATATATACCGTCTTGGACACCGATTTGACTTCTTCCGCATGTTATCTTGTTATTTCACGACTATTGGATTCTATTTTAGTACTCTGGTATGAATGAACCATGTTCTTTATCCTATCACTCTACTTAAATGTATATTAACTTTCTGGTACATACTGATGTGGTAGCATTTCTTCTTTTCCTTCACTTTCTGCTTCATCTTTATGATTTCTCTTCTTGCAGATAACTGTACTCACAGTATATGTGTTCCTTTACGGTCGCCTTTATCTTGTTCTTAGTGGACTTGAAAAAGGTTTGAGCACTCAACCAGCAATTCGAGACAATAAACCTCTGCAAGTGGCCCTTGCTTCTCAATCTTTTGTCCAAATTGGATTCTTGATGGCCTTGCCTATGCTGATGGAGATCGGTTTGGAAAGGGGATTCCGCACTGCATTGAGTGAATTCGTATTGATGCAGTTACAACTAGCCCCCGTCTTTTTTACTTTTTCTCTTGGGACAAAGACCCACTATTATGGGAGGACTTTACTTCACGGAGGTGCCAAATACAGGCCTACAGGTCGTGGATTTGTGGTGTTTCATGCCAAGTTTGCTGATAACTACAGGCTCTACTCCCGTAGCCACTTTGTCAAAGGTCTTGAGCTCATGATTCTACTTCTTGTGTACCAGATATTTGGTCACACTTACAGAAGCGCAGTTGCTTATGTGTTGATTACTGTATCTATGTGGTTTATGGTCGGCACGTGGTTGTTTGCTCCGTTTCTATTCAACCCTTCTGGTTTTGAGTGGCAAAAGATTGTCGACGATTGGACAGATTGGAATAAGTGGATAAGTAATCGCGGTGGAATTGGTGTTCCACCAGAAAAAAGTTGGGAGTCATGGTGGGAGGAAGAACAAGAGCATTTACGTCACTCTGGAAAGCGAGGCTTAGTAGCTGAAATATTATTAGCTTCTCGGTTCTTTATCTATCAGTATGGTCTCGTCTATCATCTTAGCATTACTCAGCGCACAAATACTAAAAGTTTCCTGGTAAATCAACTGCTTCATGTTCTATCCACCTTATTTATATCTAAAACTTTTGGAATATCATCACTAATTCTTTCATCCATTTTTTTTTTCCCCTATTTGATCACAGGTATATGGCATTTCATGGCTGGTGATCTTTCTAATACTGTTTGTAATGAAGGTGAGTTGCTGAAGGTTTGGCCCAGGAGAAAATGATTTATCTCATCTGGCATGCTTTAAGATTTACCGTTTTACAAGTCAGCTTTAAGATTCTTAGACACAATTCTTTTTGCCCTTTGAAAGAAGGAAAAAAAATTAATAAACTAAAGCTCTCTATACTAATAGTGTGAAATCATGAACTTACCATTAAAGGAAAATTGAACTTTATACTGGTATAGCATTTCACGTGGTGGATAACAAATAAGCAGGCATCTAGTACTACCTCATGATTTTTTTAGATTATATACATGTATTCTACATGGTAACTAACTTGATATATTGTTTTTCCCATCTTTTCCAGACTGTATCGGTTGGAAGGCGAAAGTTTAGCGCAGATTTCCAACTTGTGTTCCGTTTGATCAAGGGTTTAATTTTCCTAACGTTCGTCTCGATTCTCGTCACCTTGATTGCTCTTCCTCATATGACAGTGCAAGATATCATTGTTTGCATCCTTGCTTTCATGCCAACTGGTTGGGGCATGCTTTTGGTAAGTCCATTAGAACATTGATTTTGTCTTTATCTCCTGATTTCATTCTTGAATCCATGCTTTTTACATTTTATCAATTTGGCTCTTTATTTCAATTTCACTTTCTCCATCCCTGTTAGAGGGTGAAATAAGTAGTTAGTAAGTGTGAACTCCATTCCTTGTTTGGTCCTAGAAATTATAGGGCTCCACAACTAAACAACATCAATTTTATGTTTTATTAACTTTTTTTCCTATGGGTTCCAGGGGTTCGCACCTCCTTAGGCTTCACAACTCCACGACTAAAAATATTGATTTTATGTTTTAGTGTTAACCAAGAATGTCTACATCTCACCCGTCTTTTATTTCCAGATTGCACAAGCATTGAAACCACTTGTCCAGCGAGCTGGATTCTGGGGATCTGTAAGGACACTCGCTCGTGGCTACGAGATCATCATGGGTTTGCTTCTCTTCACTCCCGTTGCATTCCTTGCCTGGTTTCCATTTGTTTCAGAATTCCAGACTCGTATGCTCTTCAACCAAGCGTTCAGCAGAGGTTTGCAGATTTCTCGTATTCTTGGCGGTCATCGGAAGGATCGGTCGTCCCGAAACAAAGATTAGTAACATTGTAAGACAACAATTACCTTTTGTCAATTCCTTGATTGCACATGATGTTGCATTGAGAGGCTTGTTTATATTATTAGGAGTTGTAAGCAATGGTGGGTAGGTAGTAGAATACACTAGTAGTATTTAATGGCTGCAAATTTTGGTTTTGTTCATATTTTATGTTTACACGCCCCCATTCCCCTGCTGAAAATGTAATCTTGCTAGATTGAACGGTTTATATTTTCTAATCATTGGGGTTTCTTCTTGTATTTAAAGATGATGATGATTACTATTAACATTATCGAATTGTTTAATTTCCCAGCCAAGGTTACAACACTTGTTATTTTGATTCTTTGTCATTAGTTCTAACCCCTTTTTTTCTTTTCTGAATTTTTATGTAATCAAAATGCTTATCTGTTTCTTACTATGTTCATCACTTTGGTTGGGTTGATAATGTGATTATTAATATTGAGACAATAGATCAAGTTACTAGTCTAGGTTTTTGTTTTTGTTTTGTCTTGTTTTTTCTTTTTCTTTTTTTTCCTTTCTTCTGTTCTGTTATTTTGGCTTGTCGATAGTTGAATTTGTGAAGATATTAGTAACCTTATTCAAAACTCTTTCATTCTGTTTTAGGGATAGCAACACAATTGGGAGTACCTATTTATGGTTTTGGCCAAATCCACCAAAATTTACATAAATGTCTGAAAAATCTAGTTGAACTACCATTTTACCCTCCCTTGTAATCTAAAGGATTTTTTTTTTTTTAATTAAAAAAAAGGTTTAAATACTATTAAAATGTTAAAGAATAAGATGTTAATATGTTTTGAAATTTTATAGTGAATGTTGATTATAAAAAGTTTTTGAAAAAAACCACTCTGTAAGCACTAAATTTATTTATTTATTTATTTTTAAGTCTGAAGACTAAAATTGTGGTTTAAAAGTATATGTACTCAAATCTCATTGTTTTAACCAAAAAAATAAAATTATACAAGAAAAAATATCCAAAAATCTCACCAATATAATAAAAGGAACTAAAATATTTACAAATATAACAAAATTTTGAAGGATGTACAGGAAAAAGACAATACAAAATTTTAAAAGATTGTCATTCATCTTCTTATAGAGGTCATTTTGTAAGTGTTAATACAACGATGTTTTGCAAAGTGGATACCTTGTGTCCACATTTATCAAGGAAGCAAAAATAATCCAAATCTTCATAAATTTCCATTTTGATGTTTGTTTCACTGACCCAAAGTTAATTAACAGATGCACAACTAAAAACTTGTTGATCAATTGAACACCCTTTGAAAGAAAAGACTTTAGTCTAGTGCAACTACACACCAGTAAAAGGATTGGAAGAATTTCAAATTATTTCCAAAGGAAAGATTTTTCAACTAAATTTCAAAATTAAGATAAAAATTTTCCTCAAAATTGCAACTATGATAACCAAGTAACAAATGACTTCTAGGAAAAATTGATAAATTTAAAATTGCAGAAGTTATTAAAGAAAGGAAATAAACAAAAGTTCACGTGTGAAAAGAAAAGAGGGATATCCCTTATTTTAACGAGATGTAATGTGGCCTAACATTCAAATGTAAATCTTAACTCAAATTCAATACACATGGTGAATCGTATCTAACACCTATTTGATACTCTTTGAAGGATCTTTATGAGTTAAACTATTAAACCTATATTTCTATGGCTACTTCTAGGGTTAAAATCAAAGTTTTATGTCTAAACTCATTTTCTAGATTGATTTTATGAATACCAAATCTTATTTAACCCTTTGAGGATTAGATTCAATTTTAGTATATTAATTTAAGTGGTCAATTTAAACTAATAATAGTAAATTTAATCAATAAAAACAAACCATGTATTGAGATTGAGCTACAATCTACTTATTAGGCTTTTTCTTCTTCTTAAAGCATTTAACTAGCTCCTGCGTTAACTCTATTATTATCGCATGGTTCCACCGTCATTCTCAACGCATGCTATCTGACTCTAAATGACATTTGACTAACATTCTCCGCTTCCACCTCACATTATTAATTGTAGGAAATTTTATTTATTATTTATGTATAGGTAGATACATAAAACTCTTGAACATAATACATGTATAGTCATTGCATAGTCTTTATATCTAGTCTCAACGCCTAATTTATTACAAATTCCTGCGTTCGACCCTGAACTCACCAGGAAACCTATAGAAGGTTACACTTGGGCTTTTATAGGAAAACTTGTTAATTAATTATCATACTTGAGTAATTCTCAACGCAAACTTTGTACTGAAATTATAACATCTAATCCACTTTATGCGCAACAAGTTATGAGCCAACACGTTTCTGGCATCGTTGCCGGGGATCGAACCCGGGTCACGCACTACAACTGGGTCAAAATTACCATTTTACCCTTGTAATTACATCTTGTTTCTTAAGTCCCACTGATCCTTTAATGAACAATCGGTTTGTGGTCCAACCAACAAGCCTAGTCCCTCTCGGGCCAATGAGAGGGTGGGGCCCCTTGTTCAAGTCTCGAAGTTGGTACTTAAGGGAACAACTTATCTACTAACCTAAAAATAGGCAAGAGCGAATTCTATCTTGCAAGACTTATGTCCCCAACTATTTGTCTGATCTTATCCCAAAATGGGAGGCATATTGAGTCGGCGTACTCGAGCCACTCTCACCTATGCAGATTAAAGGATAATCTCAGATACACAAGAGTTCATAGTCAGCTCATGATTAAAATCGAGTTACCAAAGTCATGAGGTTGGAAATAATCAGTTTTAATAGCAAACAGTGTTAAAAAGTAAATGTGATTATTTCATGGTTCAGTTTTATGCAAACTCATTACATAGGATGCCCCCATTCACATGTCTTCACATGTACGATATAGGATCACATCGTTTGTATCAAATACAAAGTGAGCTGCATCCATAGTGTCCTCGAGTTTTAGGACATAAAACCCAACATTCCCTTCTTTTCTCTTTTCTTTTCCTCTCTTTCTCCTCCTCCCTCTTCTCGTACGCATCTTCCTCCCTTCTCCCTGCGTTTTGATCCCAATCGGCCAGCACACTCGACGACCTTGGCAGCGATGGACGACAAGTCCGACAGTGCAACGACGACAGCAGCGGGACCTACCAGCGATGACTCCCGATGTAGATCTAAAGCAGACTCACAATCTTCAACAACCTACAGTAGTCGTTGACGGTCCAACAACCACCAACGAGCAACGACGACGATGGAAGGTCGAGCAGGTGCAGCCTTGAAGCGAAACCACGTGTTTGGTCAAGTTTCCGTGGCGTTTCCCTTCATATAGTAATTCTCGACACTTACCCAATCCATTTTGACATTAGATTTGTTGTACCCATTACTTAATGGCTCAAAATATGTAGTATTCGGCGCATTTGGACACCAACTTGCGAGGATTCATATAGTTTTGGGTGAGTTTCAGCAGGTTTAACGCTCTAACTTCATTTTTGAACTAGATTAAGGTTGCTTAGGCAATTCTCTAATGTTGGAAGCATTTATTTGTAGATTTGGCATAAATTCAAAACTGTTCGAACAATTTGCAGCAAAAGAACCAGTCTGTTTTAAGTGAGTTTTAGACGTTATAGCCTTTTTAGATCCATTTGACATCGTTTTAGATTCTGGAATTTAGCCAATAATTTATTTGTAATTGTAGTGTAGTTTGGATTCGAAGCGTTTGGATTGAGGTTTAAGGTCGCTTTGGGAACTTTTAGATTAGTTAGAAGCACTCTAGATAGAATTCTACCGGTTAGGTCTGTTTGCTTGTGTGCGAGTATGTTGCACGATTTATTTATATATTGTATAAGTATGATTCATATTGATATGACCTTGTGAATTGTTTTGAGATGATTGGATATGCATGAATGCTCCTTCTGTTGATTTTTATATGTGAGACACGCTGAGATAATATTATGTGGCTTGAGTGATAGTAGTATGTTGTGGAGTTGCTTGAACACCTGTATGTTTAATATGTGGTTTTTGTGAAGTACGTTTAAATATGTGGTCTTACGCAAAGTATGCGGTTGTTCGTAAAGTATGTTTAGTAGGTGGGTTTTCGTAAAATATGTTTAAGGAAGCATCGAGGCCTGGGGTACAAACGATCAAGGGTCAGTGTGATGGGTTTTAGGACAAGCATTGAGGCTTTGGTGCAAATGATCAAGGGTCAATGTGATGAGTAAAAATACCTCCATACAGGTGAGATATTTATACTTGGGAGATGGATAGTAAAAATATACCTAATTAATTAATTAATCAATCCACATCAATTCATCATTACTATTAATTTTAATTAATTATTAATATAAATATATTAGGATTGTTTTCAAATATAGCAAAATGAGCCAAATTATTTACAAATATAGAAAGCTTCACTATCTATCCTGATAGACTTGCTCGAAATTTTTCTATATTTGTAAATAGTTTGATATTTTTTCTATTTATAATAATTTTTCAATATATTATTCAAACTTAATATATTTCAACTAATATATTGTCTTTAACTATTTAATATAAAATTTTATTATTAATTGTTAACGTTCTAATTAAGGGCTCTTTTCAAATATAGCAAAAAAAAAACCAAAATATTTACAAATATAGCAAAATTTCACCGTCTATCTCCGATAGACTGTGTATTTTGCTATTAGTTGTAAATATTTTCAGCAGTTTTGCCATTTAAGATAATTTCCCTCTAATTAATTTATATTTATTTAACTATTGTTAGCAATTAAATTAAACAATTAAATTATGTTTAATATAAAAATATTCATTTATTTTTATTTTAAGTGATTAAATAACATAATATAATAATATATTAAATCATGCTAAATTTAATTTATAACTGTGCCAATGTCATGTTTACTCCAACTGAAATGCAATCCATCAATCTACTAGTCCTCCTCATAGATAAAAAGTGGGTCACAGTTGATTACATTTATTGTTGTTTACCTCTATTCCTTAATCGTAATGAATTGTGGGGTCTGCCTCTAAAACTAAAATAAAAAAGCACAATTTCATTGAGGAATTGAGAGTGCTCAATCTGATCATAGCTGAAAATTACGTGGGACCCACTATCTTTAACGTTACCATTGTCGTTACTGTTATAGATATTGTTACGGTAACAATATGTATATGATGAATTTAGCACATTTATTATTTACCATTAGGGCTAAGCAGTAATAGTAACGATAACAGTAAATTGTGACAAATTTGTAATTATAAGTAAACGCGATTAAAAACAACTCAATTACATTTGCGATTCAGACTTACTACAATTGATCCATCAATGAATTTTCATTATGATTACACCAATTTTCATTACGATTTGGTAAACTTGACTTAAAATGTTCTCTTACATCTAATCAAGTAATTATTTAATTAATGTTTCTCTATAAAAAAAAAAAAATAAATCAAATACATTTCGATTTTCAAGCATTAATAATCATATACATACATATATTAGTTATTCAAAAGTTTTAAATTTTAGATATTTGATCTATACCCATAAAACAATACCCGATCCAAACGTAGAGTAGGATCATTCCAAAAAAGAAAAAGAAGTAAAATTTGAGCTGCACCCTAAAAAACTGGACACAGGGTTGCTTAATAAGGAGGAGAAATCATTAAAAAAAAAGAAAAAAAAAGAAAAAGAGAGAAAGAGACAGAGGAAATTTACCTGCAAATTCCGGTGGACGTGGCCCTAAGATTTTTCTTTTTCGTCTCCGCGTCCGCGTCAATTAAAGACCAAAACCCATCACCGGTCATAACCGGTGATTCATTTTTCCACTTCCCACCACATTCCGTCGTTTCATTTCTTTTCCCTTTTCCCTTCCCTTTTCCCACTCCCATTTCTGAATCTACGCAGCTTTCAGCTCAGTTCCATTTCGACTTTTACTCCTTCTCGTCTCTCTCTGTAGGGTTTTGCACCATCTAATCATAATCACGTATGTTGAATCCCTTTTGTTCTCGCGTTTTCTTGTTATGCATGTTTTTTTTTTTTTTTTCTTTTTTCTTTTTGCTGGCTCGTGTATGGTTTTCGGAGAATGATATGCAGAGGTTGAAAAATGGAGGAAATGCAGTGATGTTTACCTTCCCTTTTGTGGGTTTTTGTTATTTCTGGTTTTTAAATGCTTTAGTTGGCTTTAGCCGATTGGCGTCAGCATGGCATGGCTTTTAGTTATTGGATGGATGGTGGTTTCTGTAATTATTGGATTTTTTTGGTTGAGGTTTGATGGTAATCTTCTGATGTTTTGTTTGTTGCTTGCCCTCTGGTGTACGAGACACCATACTGAGTTGAGGAAGTGTGAATAAAGTAGCATTTGTACTGGAACCAATGCCATATTCCCCCAGGTCAAAGTTCGTACTTGTGCTTGGTATTTAGAGTGAACTTATCTGGTGGATAACAATGTGTTATATTTGTTATGATTTAGCAAGATTGAATTTACCAGGACAAAATTAAATATTTAAGCATTGGGGCTTGCTTTGATGACGATTTGACCATAATTGGTTTTTGGTTTCTTGCTTCGGTTTGTTCTTTGTTGTACCCTGCATAGGTGAAGTGTGATTAAATTCTTAACTGCAATCTTTGCCTTTTTTCATGATTTGCTTTGATCAAGTGTTTGTCTACTTTATGCTTTTATTTAATGCAATAAAGGTGTTCCATATGGTAGACCATTATTACTTTTTTGTTTTAAATGATTTCTCTCTTATGTCAATAGAGAATGACACGAGTTGAGGAGTTGTGGGAGCGCTTAGTTCGAGCAGCCTTAAGAAGAGACAGAATTGGCATTGATGCATATGGACGCCCTGAAAGTGGCATTGCTGGGAATGTACCATCTTCACTTGCAAACAATAGGGATATTGACGAAATCTTGAGAGCTGCTGATGAAATCCAAGATGAAGATCCCAATATCTCGAGGATATGTATGCTATCCTTTAGTTTCAAAATTTTATTTATATTACTTTTTAAACATTTATTTTTTTAATTTCTCTTTCATTAATTTTGGGAAAAATAGAATCTACAAGTCTACCAACTTGTCACACCCTCTCCCAAGCACCCTTTTAATCTAGGAAATAACGCGAAGACATCAAGTATTGATCCTTTTACAACACTTACTGTCAAACCTGTACCCTGTCTTAATTTCATAAACATATATCACCCGATAAACTGATAATAAGTAATAGATACCAACTTCCTCTTACACATACATAATCCAGAAGTAATTCACATAACTTTCAACCTAAGAACCATTCTCACAACATCCATATACGATCATATTCACACTCTCACAAACTCCACCCCGTATGTACAATGTAAACATGTCTTAAGTACAAGTCCATATAGGAAACTCTACAAAATAAGATGATGTAGCAGAATTGGACGAGGTTGGGTTGCCCAGTGAGTGACTGATACTAAAACATAATCTTTAATATCAAATCATGGGTCAAGCTTTAAGTAAATCAAGTAAATAAGTCATCTGAACATGAGCTTAATAAATCTCATAAAAACATGATCTTTGAGCTTTAAATAACCTTAGTTGAGGTGGAGCAGAACTCAACACTCTCAACGTCGAAAACATCCTTAGCTGATGTGGAGTAGTCTCAACACAACAACGTCAACTCTCTATATGTGCACTTAGGAATAACTAATTTCGGGCTGCCCAAGTACCTTCTCCATGTCCTTCAGTACTGAGTCCCAGTGATACTCAAATGCCCTCTCAATGTTCTTCAACATAGAGTTCCACAATCTAGGGTTGCCCATATGCCTTCTCAATGTTGTTCAATGTTGGGTCCTTTTAAAATATTTTAAGAAATACAAGCATGCTTTTTAAGTAAACACTTCAACATATAAAAATTCATGGAAAGCTTAGAAATCTTAGAATCATCAACAAATAAATATGCTTCTGTAAAGCTTTAGATATAGATAAACATGCTTTCCAAGCTTAGCAAACTTAAGTGTAAATCATGCTTGCAAACTCATACTTTATTAGGAAAAACTTGCAAGAAATCAAGCATTTGTCATACTTTCCAAACTCATATTGCATCGAGAAAACATTGAATAAACAAAGCTTTATTTAAGTAAAATTGTCACCCACAGATCCCCATGCTGCCCATTTGAAGGCCGGCAACCATTTTAGGTGAAATTGAGTTATTTTTGGGTTCAAATCATATTTTCTTGAATTTTTGGCTATAAAATGAGTATGACCTTGATGCTTAATACGACGTATTTACTTCTTTGTTGATGCTTAATATAACCTATTTACTTCTTTATTTTATACCTTTTCTTCAATATTGTATTTGTTTGCTGTTACTAATACTTAACTCCCTTGTGGACTTTGTTTCCCTTGAGCATTAGTCTTTTTTCATTTCATCAATGAAAAATTGTCTCTGGTTCCCAAAAAAAAAAAAAAAAGAAAAAGAAAAAAAAGACTAACATAGGATTCCATCTCAAAACCAATTGGCAATGAGAGGAGTAGCCAATCTATCTTATAAAGACTATAAGGCCCCTTAATTTGTCCAATGTGGGATCCTCAACATGCCCCATCAAGATGGTGCTTTTTGGGTTCACCATTCTTGGATTGGATTTTTTTTTTTGGGATCAAATTCCTATTTGGGTTTTATGGACTTTGATACTATATTAGATAACATCTAGTTCCATCTCAAAGCCAATTGGCAATGAGAGGAATAACCCATTTATCTTATAAAGCTTGTGAGGTCCTTCGATTTTTTCGATATGGGATCTTCACTAAAACATCACAAACGAAGAGAAGGATTTGGTGGAAAGTTTTTTTAATGTCGCATAACCATTACATTGTTCAAATTATTAGGGTATAGCTTTTAAATATCATTAAATTTTTTGAATTTTGTAGATACTTTATGACCACTTGGTGCTTGCTGGCCAATGATTTTTGTAATCCATTGGTTGTGTGGGAATAGCCCATCCCCCTCATTTGTACTAGACTCTTTTTTCGATGAATTTCATTTGTTTCTTATTATGAAAAAGATGACAATGACTTTTCTGCGTGAGGGTTTTAATTTTGAACCTAATTTCCCAAGTTGGAGAATGGGGTAGGGAGGAGAATTAAAAAACCAGTGGGGATGGTGATGGAAATGCATCCCACCACTCTTTATCCTAGTTGCAGTTCTTCTTTGTGAGTTCTTAGTCTAAGCTTGAAAATTGAGGAACTTCAACACCAAAGAACATTAAAGATGGGAGCCAACATCCTTTCTGGGTTGGATGTGTGGATTGAAGGTGATTCCTTGAAAGTGATATTTCCAAGGCTTTTCAAATTGGTGTTAAAGAATTATGGTTAAAAAGGCTAGGAGAGCTTCCTTAAATTATTGGTCCATCAATTTTAGCATGGTTCCTGGTTTTCAAACTGCTTAACAAGTAAAAATAGTGTTGAATG
Source organism: Citrullus mucosospermus (assembly GCA_030954485.1). Lineage (NCBI taxonomy): Eukaryota > Viridiplantae > Streptophyta > Magnoliopsida > Cucurbitales > Cucurbitaceae > Citrullus > Citrullus mucosospermus. The sequence goes on from CM062057.1 coordinate 27,156,951, forward strand.
AAAAATTAACGACTAATTCTCTCACTCTCCATCTATCCTTTCACTTTTCAACATCCATTCTTTTTCTTGCATCTTGCCACCATGTCCTCTCCCTGAACCGCCCTAATCTCTCTAGACCCCTTCACCTCATGGGCCACCGACCATTTGACACCCCTCTTCAAAATGGGAGATACACTTGGTCTAGCTATCGAGAAACACCTCCTTAATGCTCGTTAACATGTTTTTTAGTCTTTGAAAGTGTTATTTCTAAGTTCTCCGATGTGGTTGCTTGTTGACTTGAAAGAATTACAATAGACCGTTATCCTATCCACTTAATCTTGGGCAAAGATGTCTAGGGGGCAACACCTTTCAAATTCCTGTGAGTACTTTTAATCCCTTTAGACAACCATTCAAAAGGATGGGGGCCATGTTTACTTGCAATGATCCTACACCATAGAGAATTGGGCTTAGAGTAAAAGTGCCCCAACCATTTGGCTAAACTGGTTTTGTTACGCATCCTAAGATTCCCAATTTCCAAACCCCCCCGAGAATCTGGTCTCTTGATAATCTCTCATCTAATCAAGTGTGAATCTTTGCCTTTCCCCTCATCAATCCCTTCCCAGAGGAAGCCATGCATCAATCTCTTCAAACACTCACACACCTCACACGGTGCCTTGAAAAGCGAAAAAGTAATAAACAGGAATGCCACTCAAGACATACTTGATTAGGGTAAGCCTGCTTGCTTTAGAAAAGAAACCTTTCTTCTAAGAGGCTAACTTGTTTTGAACTTTATCCCCCATGGGGTCCCACAAAGAGACAAACTTAGGATCACTTCCAAGAGGTAGACCAAGATAAAAGGAGGTAAGGCTGCTAACGTCACACCCAACCCACTCAGTCCATCTTGTAAGTTTTTCCTCATAATTGTTGATTGCCATAACACTGCATTTCTCCCATTAATCTTTAACCCTATCATTTCTTCGAAAAAGGCAAGAACATGATTCAACATTAAGAATGAGTCTTCCTTACTAAAGCAGAAGAAAAGCGTATCATCAGCAAATTGAAGATGGGAAAGGGGGACCCTATGCACCTCCACCTCAAAAGACACAATGACATTGCCTTTGATGCGTTTACTCACAATCCTACTTAGGACGTCCACAACAAGGAGGATGGGAAAGAGGATCTCCCTGGCTGAGGCCTCTCGTCGCCACTACTTTACCCCTAGGACTCCCATTAATAAGGAAAGAGTAGCTCACATTCCTTAGGAAACCCCACATCCACATCCCCCAGTTATAGCCAAAACCTTTCCTCCTCATGAACTTGTCCAAAAAGTCCCATCCACATGGTATAAGCCTTTTTGAAATCAATCTTAAAGAGCTTATCTTCCTTCTTCTTGGATCTATAATCCTCAATCGCGTCATTAACTATAAGGGCTTGATTTAAGATTTGTCTCCCAGCCACAAAAGCCCCCTATGAGTCAAAGATAGTCGACGGGAGCACCCTTTTTAGTCGATTAGCTAACACTTTTGCAAGAATTTTGTACACGCTCGTAATAAGACTAGTTGGTCTAAAATCCTTAACCCTATCCACATCCTCCTTCTTCGGGATTAGACAAACAAAGGTTTTTGAAATCGAATTATTTAGGATGTCTCTTTCATAGAATTCCTAAAAGACTTTGACTAAGTCCTCTTTGATCAGAGTCCAGTTTTCTTGATAAAAAGCTAAAGAGAACCTGTTTGGACTTGGGGATTTAGAGCTGTCACTCCCAAAAAAGCAAGCCTAATCTCCTCCATGTAAAAGGTTCAGATAAGATGTCCCTTTCTCCCTCAGAAATAGGGTTTCCATTCAACCCCTTGGTTTAGAGAGAACCTTTGACCCATACGAGTTAGAGAAGAAAGAAATGACTTCTTCCTTGACCTTCTTCTCTTCCCTAATTGTGTCCCCTGACTCATTAACCAGAGGCCCAATCCTATTCCTACTCTTCCCACCATTGCCCACTCTGTGGAAGAGAGAGAGGTACTGTAGTCACCGTCCTTAGCCCAAGCCACCTTAACTTTTTGCCTCCAGCTACAGGTTCCTTCCCTAACCACCTCTGCAAAAAGAATCTTTAGGGAATCCCTTTTAGCCTTCAAGGCATCGTCCAAAAGATCATGCAACTCCATCTCATCAAACCCCTTTATCTTAGCCAAAATTTCCTGCTTCTGAACTCATGTAAAGTGCCTACTTGTTTCCTTTAAAGAAATAAACCCCTTTGAAAGCCAGTCAAAGGATTGAGGGTCATATTTATTGTAACGACCCAAATTTTTACAACCAAACCTTGGGTGCTTCTTGCATGAAAAATTTGGAGAACATAAAAGAATTTCGCTGTACTTGAAATTAACCAAAAAAAGCTTGCCAATGGTTTATTAAACGAAATAAGATTTAGTTGCTTTCAAAGCAAAGTGTTGACCCACACCAAGGCTAGCCCTTGTACAAGAAAAGTAATTCATTTGAAATAAAAGGCGATGAAACCAAATCCACAATGTGGAAGCTCAACTCAATATAGACCCCTAGGCTCATACAACAACATCTTGTCAATCGCCTTGCATGTCCTTGCCTTTACTTGAGGAAAAGAGAAGTGCAAAGGGTGAGTATTATTAAAATATTAAAATACTTAGTAAGTGACACCTAATGAAGCCCACCATGCACATTTGTGTCACACAGATGTTCAAATATATATGTGCTCACACAAAAAGCAAAATATAAGCAAGTATTGAGACACTCGCGTTACAGGTCTCGTCACGCAGACCGTCAGTGTACTCAACACTTTAGCAACAAAACCCCATTAGTTATAACACTTGGTCACATGCACATATCACACAAATAAGGTGTACATAACTCACAGTAGCTCATGAGATATAGGACATGGTCACACTGACATATCCCATGAATAAGGTGTAGATATCTCATAGTTCACATAGGGGTCGTGTCATGCACATTCGCGTCGTTCGTTTGAGCTGTTGGCTAAAGGGATTAAAGACACTTACCGGAATCTTTGGAAAGATATTTCAAATGAGCTCCTTGCTTTTGTTCTTTGGTTCCGGTGTGTGGTGGGGGAGGGGAGAGCGTATTTTTGGGAAGATCATTGGGTGGGGGAGAGACCTCTTTGTGGGTTACTTCCCCGGCTGTATCATTTGTCTTCTTTCAAATATCATTTTGTGGCTGATTTTTTTAGTGTGGTAGGGGAGATCTTGTTCTTTTTCATTTGGGATTCATCATGCTCTTTCCGATAGGGAAATGATGGATGTGGTTGCTTTTCTTTCTCTTCTTGGAGTCACCCCTATCGTATTGGGAGGCGGGATGTTAGAGTTTGGAGCCCCAATCCTTTGGAAGGGTTCTCGTGCAAGTCTTTCTTCCAATGCTTGGTTGATCCTTCTCCCCTTGTTGTATTGGTCTTTTCGATGCTTTGAAGGATTAAGGTTCCTAGAAAGGTTAGATTCTTTACTTGGCAGGTTCTTCACGACCGTATCAACTTGTTGGATAGGCTTGTTAAGAAGCTACCTTTGCTGGTTGGGCCTTCTTGCTGTATTCTTTGTTGGAAGGCGGAGGAAGACTTGGACCATGTTCTTTGGCGTTGTGAGTTTGCGTGTTGTGTTTGGATTCTTTTTCCTAGACGTTTTGGTATGATGTGTGTTCATCATAGAGATGTTAGGGATATGATTGAGGAGTTCCTCCTCAATTCGTTGTTTGGAAAGTGAGGCCATTTTCTTTGGCTTGCTAGCGTTTTTGCAGTTTTATGGGTTCTGTGGGGCAAACGGAATAGTAGGGTATTTAGGGGGGTTAAGAGAGATTCTAGTGAGTTATGGTCCCTTGTTTGTTTTCATGTTTCCCATGGGCTTCAATTTCGAAGGTTTTTTTTGTAATTATTTTATTGGCATGATCATGTATAGCTGGAGTCCCCTTTTTTGTGGGCTTGGTTTTTTGTATGTCCATGTATTCTTTCATTTTTTCTCAATGAAAGTTGATCTTCTTAAAAAAAATGCACATTTCCGTCGTACAAGCTTGTCACACTGACCATCAATGCACATAACATGCTCACATCAATCATCCTATCGACACTAAGTTGAAAATCAGTTATGTATCATGCGTAACAAATAGATGCAAAACAATTGCCATGAAGCCACTTACCTTGAATTGAAACCAAAGCCAATGGAGTAACCACCTTTATCTGATGGAACCCATGCTTTGATTCCCTAACTAAACATAGAAATCAAAATCCAAACCCAGACATCAACAAACCAGAGAATCATCCTTGGAATGCCTAACACACTTACCCAAAAGTTCCTTGTTCCAACACTCCTAAGTTCCACTGAATAAACTTAAATCAAACGTTGCCAAAACCTTCAAACTTGCTGGACAGCAGCAAAATCCCTGCCGAACTCCGAATATGACCTTAAATCAACACGGGTAAATTATTTAAAATCGAACCATATCACAGAATATCAAAACTTCAACAAAAACCCACAAAACAGCCCCGATCCTCACTCATAACGCTGCTGGCCTATTCTTCTGGTGACCACATGGTGATAGAAGTGACGATGGAGGGTGTAGTCAGCGACTCTTTTCATGGTGAGGCAGCGTAGAAGAAAGACCCGAGGAAAGGGAGAAAATGAGGAGAGAGAATGAGAGGGAGAACGATGGCTTACCCAAGACGATTGACGATAGTGTGCAGCGATCGAAGACTGGTTGAAGGTTGGAGAGATGGAGAGAGTGATGAAGTTGGTGCATTGCTCAAATGAGGAAGGCAAGATTTTTTTTTTGGGGGGGGGGGGGGTTGTTCTGTGGCTGTATATAAAAAATCTAATGTTTAATTTTTTTTCCAGGTAAAAACCCTAGAATCAAAGGGAATATCCAATAACTCGAAAGAACTTTATGAATTAAAAAATTCTGGGCGTTACATTTACTCACAATCATATCATGTCAAGGATTAACTTTCCTAGGGAACCACCACAACCATTTGCCCAACAAAACCTCACTATATGCTCTAAAATTTCCTATAGCTAGCCCCCCCATTCTCCACCAATTTGGTCACCAACGCCGAATCGGCTAAAGTGTATTCCCTTTCCCTCCTTCGCCCCTTCCCATTTAAAATCACACGAGTCTCTCTAGAAAATTACGCACCCGCACATGGATTTGAGGAGGAGACACAAAATACACGAGGATGCCAAAGGACCGACTAGTTGAGAGTCAGTCTTCCCCTCTAGAGAAAAAACCTATTTTTCCATGGGACTAAGGGTGTATTTAGAATACCTTTTTTTTTTTGAAAAAGGGCAGCTCGCCCTACCGAAGTACCAAAGGCTTTCGGGGCTTACACCCCCCGACCGGGCAACTTTTTATTGATTCAATAAAAAAAATTTTTACTAAATCCATTTCCAATAATGAAGCAAATCAAGAAAGAATTGATAAAACAAATCAAAGTCTAATTCACTTTATTTCAACTTTTCGTTCGTTTCCGGCTTTTTGTCTTCAGCACGCCGGTAATAATCCAAGATTCCCGTGACATTTTGTACCCAAAACAAACGCGCTACCAAGCTGTGCTACATCCCTTTCAATTGGTCTACAGTCTCATTGTAGAGAATCCCTGTCTTGTTTTCCACATTTTTGATTTATTTCCTCCATTGGTATACACAAATTATCTTGCCATTTTTTCTTTTTTACATTTTCAAGTGTTTAATTTAGAAAATAAGTCAAATTGGAGTGTTTGACAACCACTCAAAATAGCTTTTCATGTGTATTTTATCAGTTTTTATCAAAAAAAAGTTTAAATAAAAATGAGTTTTTTGAAAAACATTTTTTCTTAAGTCAATCCAAATGGGCCCTAAGCATTTTTTAATACTTTCCACCACCAGTCCCAAAAAGTTATGCTTCTAGGGTTTTTACTGAGAGAGAAGCTGTCGTATGATGATGGGAGAGACCTTACCACACAGCCTGCCAGGAAGCCCATATTTCCTACTTCAAAGGGTTATGGTTAAAACTGATGACTGAATATTTACTTCTATTAATCCTCAGCCCCGGAAGTTCAGTCAAAGAATTGCAAAATATGGTTAATATTAATAAAAGACTTCTCCTTGAACAGAAGAAAATTGTGTCATCAGTGTATTGGAGGTGTGATAATGACATTCTCCTTCCTGACCTAAAAATCCACGACAAAAGACTCTTCTCTACTCCTCTTGAAATGAGCCTACTCAATTGTAGGGACAATGTTGTCTTTGTTTTATCGTAATTATTTTGTGGTTCTATATGTAACAATTGGTCATCTCATTTGGGTAATTCTGTATTTTTTGTCTGTCAAAAAGTTATTTACCTCACAAGAAGCAAATATTTGAAGTAATATTATCATGATAAGTGATCAATGTCAACATTTTTCCATTGAGTGACATGTACAACTGAACTTAAATTCTCCCCATAGGAAAGGGGTTCTAAACGCCGATTTATATGCCAATTTTATCATTTTGTAACAATTGCAAAATACTATTCGATGTATAATTTGTAAATACTTGGAACTCCTTATATTCCCTTTGATATAATATTCTCATTGTTGTAATACATTTATAGATTATTCCTAAACACTTCAAGCTTCTTTTGTTTCCTTTCATACAAAATTCTATATTTTGTTTGCCTGTAGTATGTGAGCATGCGTATTCACTTGCGCAAAACCTGGATCCTAATAGTGAAGGAAGAGGTGTTTTGCAATTCAAAACTGGTTTGATGTCTGTCATTAAGGTACATTCTTTTTCGTAAAATTCTTTGAGTATTGGTTGATCTATGGTGGTTAGATTTTTTGTCAACCTCTTATCATTTCTTTTCACATAAAATTTATGCTCTCGCTTTCTTATTGTTTGAGAATTTGAGCCATCTACCTGGTTGCATTGTTGACTTTTAAATGGTAGCTAATTTGGCTTATTTTCATTGTATGATTTAATCATGTCTAATTTTTGATTGTTTGAGAGACATTTTTCAGCAAAAGCTAGCCAAGAGGGATGGTGGAACCATAGATAGAAGCCAGGACATTACTCGGTTGCAGGAGTTCTACAAACTATACCGAGAGAAAAATAATGTAGATAAGCTTCGGGAAGATGAAATGAAATTGAGGGAATCTGGTGCTTTTAGTGGTAATCTTGGAGAGTAAGTTCATTGACAACCGTAGTTACCTCTTATCATGCTTCATGCTGCTCTTGTTTTCTTGAAGATGTTTCACAACTTTTACATACATGATATAAAAAACCTAGGGTCTTATAAAAAAAAATATTAAAATCCCAGGAGACATTTATTCTTTTCGCTGCGTCTTCTCAAACATCAACAAGAAGTTCTGGTGTCCTATTCAATTTCATTTTTATTATAATCCTGACATGATCATTGTTTCTATTGCAGTGCTCAGTTAAAAATTCTACAAAATTTAATAGTTTTCCAACAGTTTGTTCGTATGGGTCATGCAATTTAAGAAATTTATTAGATTTGATGACATTAAATGTCGTTTCTCTCTGTGATGGGATGATTGGAGGCAAGTCACTATAAAACTTTTGCAATGAAACTAGTGTTTTCGGTTGTCTGGACCCTAACTTCCATGAATCATATACTCTTATTGGTATTCCTGGGTTTTTAATGGTTTGGATTGAACATTTAATATTTTGGATGTTCAATGAGAGTATATTCCTTTTGTTATAACCTTTTTGTTTCCTCTTGTTATTGCAATGCACCTTTTTAGCTTCTCCTTCTTGTACCTTATAATTATTTTATTTTTATTTTTAAATGGATATTTCCAGTGTAAAGTTGCAATGGAAAACCTTCACACTAATTTTTTAATTTAGAGCAAGGAAACAACCTATCTCTTCTAGGCTTGCTAATATTCAAAGAATTTCTGCTTTCTTATCCTCCTGAGGTTGTTTGATATTTAATATAAAGTTGCCTGTTACTTATCCAACATTTTTTTTAATAAAAAAAATACAGATATGCCAATGAAAAACTAATCTTAGAAAGTACATCCATACAACCCCCAACATTTTCTTAGTTTATTTTGTATACGTTGGTTCTTGGCTAACACGTGCCACTTGTGACCTATATATATTCCCATGAGTACTTAATTCTCTTGTAGCATGGATGGGTAATGATATTATTTTCACTTAATTTTAAGGTTGGAACGAAAAACGTTGAAGCGAAAAAAAGTCTTTGCAACCCTGAAAGTATTAGGAATGGTACTGGAGCAACTCAGTGATGCAATTCCTGAAGAGGTTGGCCTTACAATTATCTTGTGGTATTATTTGTATATACAAATGATTGGTGCAAGAATTTAAGTATTTTAAGGACCATTGTTTGGTTTTTTATTTTAATATTTGTTTTTTTTTTTTTTTTTTTTGGAAAAAGAAACAAACTTCTTCCTTGATGTAATGAAATGAGACTGATACTCGAAGTACAATAAGGAAATACTATGAATAAATGAGCAACCAAGGATCGGGAGATGCACCCAGGAATCTCAACTAAGTTGACACCCTCTTAGGATCCTCATCATATCCAAACAAGAGGTAATACAAATGAGCAAATTATTAAAACTATCCAAAACAGTCCACCAGTGATAAAAATCACAGTACAATACAAATACAAAAACAAATGACAACTTAATTTGGAAAAATAAAAGCATGTCAATTTAAACAAAGGTCTTGAATGGAGAAGTCTCTAAAAGGCTTGGTTAGGGTGCACCAAGATGAAGCATTCAATCGAGCCACCTCATACCGGTCTAACCATCCAAGTTTTCTGTCATGGAATATCCCGTGGTTTTGCTCAAACCAAATTTCAGCAAGTAATGCTTTAACTGCATTAGCCCAAATCAATCTAGGTCCCTTCTTTAGAGCTGGCCCAATCAATATTTGACAAACATTATCACTAAAAACTGCATCAAACACCCAATTAACATTGAAAGATGAAAATAAGTGCCACCAACATCGAATAGCATATGAGCAACGAAAAAAATATGTGCATCAAATCTTCTCCTTCGGCTTCACATGAAGAGCAAATAGAAGGAGATAAGCAATGAGATGGGAGCTTTCTTTGCATGACCGAGGAGCAATTTAATTGCCCAAAAACCATCCATACTAGAATGTTGACTCTTCAAGGCTTTTAGTCTTCCATAAGGCTTAAAAAAGCACTTAATCTAATGGGGATGGATGAGATAAGTCAGCTGCAAGGGATTTCACATAGAACTTCCCAAATGCTTTAGACTACATCCTCCTATCGAAATTATCAAATGGCCTCCTTGCTGAAATTTGCCCAATGAAATTTTGGAATTCAATAATTTCATCTTCCTTTAGCAGCCTTCGGAATATAATAGACCATGATGAGGAATTTTCATCTGGATGCTTTGCCACCGTCCCCTTAGAGAACAAAGCAACCCCATACAATCTTGGATAGCAACAACTCAAAGGAACCATATCGTTTTGGTGCCATTCCCATGTTTGAATGTAGCTAGAGCATCCACTTTCGGTCATGTTCTAGTGATGCTAATCCAAGGACTCCTCAAGCTATTATTCTTCATTCCTGTCGTGTGCCAATTGTAAGAGTCTTTACCATGAATACTTTTAACAACCTGACACCATAAAGAATTTTCTTTATCCAGGTATTTCCATCCCCATTTAGCTAAGATCGCGAAGTTCTTTGCTCTTAGGCCCCCAATACTGAGACCCTCATCAGCTAGATATTGGGTGACCGGATTCCATTTCACCAAATGATTAATCTTGCTTCTGTTGTGCCCTTCCTAGAAAAAGTTCCTCATGATTCTTTCCAGCATTGAGACGACCTTTTCAGGCATTAAAATCAGAGACATATAATAAGTAGGAAGGTTGGAAAGAACGGACTAACAATGAGTGGCTCTCCCGCCTTTGGAAAGGTTGAACCTTCTCCATTTATCAAGTTTAGAGTAAATTTTATTGATCATTGGCTGCCAAAAAGAGACTTGTTTGGTGTATCCCCTGGGGTAAACCGAGATAAGTGAGAGGAAGATGTTCAACCTTACAATTCAATCTTGAGAGAAGGTGCCTTGGACGAAAGAAACTTGTGAACCAGGGATGTTAAAATTGAGATGAAGAACTACAATTGTAGAATGTCTTTTATTTGATGGGCTTTTACTTTGTGGAGCCAGAGCTCGAACAAATATCCTCCAAGGAATCGGGATTTATCAAATGATTTAGTAATGAATCAACTGAGGATTTGAATTTCTACTCTCTAGAAAATATGGGTGTATCAATGTGCTTCGAGGACTTGCTATCTCTTTAAAGTCTTTTTCAAAATCCAAGTCTGACTCCTTCACTTCCAGTTGGACGCTTCGGGAAAATGAATTTGGAGAGAGATTATGCGTTGGCTGTCCTCCTTTAGATACTCACTTGCTTCAGTTGTGGATAAATGCGGTCAAAGCTGTTTTGTCAGAAATATGGTTCGAGAGAAACCAACGTATTTTTGAAGACAAATCGCTTAATTGGCTTGATCGTCTTGAGATCCTCTTGGTGCTCCCTTTCAAAGAAGTCTTCTTATTATTCAAATTTAAGATATTTGTCTTAATTGGAATGTTTTCATTCAAGATATGTAATTACGTCTTTAAGGCATATTGTTGTCTGTTGTAATTGTTACATTTTGTTTTGGGATGTGATGAAGGTGCTATTGTTGTGTCAACCTAGTTGAGATAGCCGGGTCCGCCTACTGATCTCAAGTGTTAGCTTTTATTATTTAAATTTCTTTGTAATTTGAACATTAGTCTTTTTCATTCAATCAATGAAAAGTGTTGTTTCTGTTTAAAAAAGGATTATTCTATTCAGGACATTTTTTTGAATTGGAAGGCCTTTATTTTCTCTATGTAACCAAGCTTATCATTATGATTGTACTCTTTGATTTCTTGTATTTCTTGTATTTCGGATATGATGGGGGTGTTAACCTAGTTGAGATGTCCGGGTGCACCTACAGATCCACATTTATTTTTGGGATATTTTGTTTCTGTGTAATTGAGCCTTTTGGTCTTTTCATTGTATTGATGAAAAATTTTGTTTCTGTTTCATAAAAATATAAATAGAAGAATTGTGTTCTTGTTTTGATAACTTTTGATTCATAATAAAGACTTTGATTTTATTCTTGGAGAATTATCTTATTTTAATCCTTTAGGCTACATTAGGGAGATATCCATAGCAAAAAGGATTATAAATAGATTCATTGGCCCGAAGATTTTTTTAGACTATGGTTGGGAAAATGAGGATTACATTTGCACTCATACAAAGCTAAAGTCTGAACTAACTTAAAAAGATTCAAAAGACTTGAAGGTCTCATTAAGATGCGGTTGTTTCTCACTGACCACTTCCAAAAGAAAACTTTGCTTACGTTGAGCTAAAGTGGATGTGGGCAATACTTGCGTTCTAAAGTGGACGTGGGGTAATAATTGGCTCAGTAAAATGCACATTTGTTGTGGACTGTTCATTTTTAGATGCATCGTTGAAAAATAGGGAGGAAGATATATGGATCACCTCTGTTTGAAGAAATGAATTCCGTGTTTTGCTCTTCTTATGAGTTATATGACTTCCTTTTCTTGCAGATGAAAAGACTCATGGAATCAGATGCAGCAATGACAGAGGACCTGATTGCATATAATATTATTCCATTAGATGCTCCTTCTATGACAAATGCTATTGGGTCCCTCGTTGAGGTCTTTTAGACTACAATTTTCTTGTTTGGAATCTGAAAGTTTTCCCCCTTTCTTCTGTTGTTTACCTTGAAACTGAACTTTATTGTTAGGTGCAAGCAGCAGTGTCAGCTTTAAAGTATTTCAGTGGCCTTCCAAAGTTGCCCGCAGAATTTTCTGTTCCGGAGACTAGGAGTCCTGATATACTTGACTTTCTACACTTCATTTTTGGATTTCAGGTTTGGATTTCTATGTTGGGTGGTTGTGTAGAACTCAGTCCAGTCCACTAATTGTATTGTATTGTATCGTATATGTATATGTGTATGTGTATGTATATTTGCAAGGTATAACGTATTACTCAAAAGAGTAGAACACGACCTAAAGATCTTAGGGATGAGAGGTCCCTAAGCCTGAGTTGAGGGATGGGCAAAGAAAGCCCTCCAATCTAAGTGATTTAGATAGCGCCTTATTACGAAAAGATGTGTGCAAAACACTCCACTTAGAGGCTATTAAAAAAGGGGGAAAGGCTGGAAGAGATTTGTATGAGAACACCGACCTATTTCTTTTGATGTATTTGTATTGTCTATTATTGGGTTTTGATACTTATGAGCATATATGTACTTCTGTTTATTTAGGAGTTGTATTAACGGATTTAACCATCAACAAGTGATTCTAGTTTTTATTCCACACCTTTTGTTTCCTCTCATGTACTTTGAGCATTAGACTCATTCATTATTTCATGAAAAGTCTGGTCTCCATTTGGGAAAAAAAATCTTCACATTATGTGTTGATGAGGGTTCTAGAATAACATAAACTTTTTTCCTGGGGTTCCCTTTTTTTTTTGGGGTGCTTCAGGTTCTTATTGGGAATTGGGTGGGTTTAGAAGGTTTTTTTTTTCCCTTGTAACATGTTTAGTAGATACATTTTTTTTAGATGACAGTATTTTGTTATGTATAGATATGTTATATTATTGAATGAGTATAGAAGAAATAAATAAATAAATACAATGACTAGAAAGTATTTCTTCTGGTTTTTATATAATAAAGGAAGTAGAAAATGGTCTTAAAAGATCAATATGCATGTACTAATCTAAGTTTGAAATCTCCCTAATTCATCTGTTATGTAATAAGTTGTAATCTGAGTTTTGGTGCCCCCCCACCACACACACACACACACACACAAAACCTCTGTGCCTCCCATCATTGGCCTCTCTGAAATATTAGTTAAATTATAGCATCTGGAAACCAAGAGACCAAATGAAAAATCCCCTCTAAATTCTCCTCCCTAATTAAAGCCTGTGGTTTGAAACTCGAAAGGGTTAATCATCACGATTCAATATAGTTTTGTTGAAGGATAGGAAATTATGAATGTCAGCTCATGGAATATCAAAGGGCTTGCGGTGATTTCTCTTTTAGAATGTGGTCAATCTCTTCTTGTTTATTGTGGGTGGAGCTTTTGTCATAATCCTGATTCTTTTGGAGTAAAGTCCTTCAAAGCATTTGTGGATAAGATCTTTTCTTGTGGCTGTTTGGTTGAAAAGAATGGTTTGAGTCTTCGCAGTCTGTGGTTTCGTATCGTTGTTTTTGGTTGCAAGTGAAGGGTTTTTGCTTCTTCCAAGCTGAGGTTCAGCTTTCTATTCTCATTTTGGAATGATAATTGGCTGGTTTTTCCCCTTATCCTGAGTCTTCCTTGGTTACTTGGAGTTGCTCATTTGTCCTTTGTTTCGGTTGCATTTCTTTTTTTGGAGATCCTGTCCCATGGGCTTTATTTTTTTCTAGAAGGCCTTAAAGATGCAGATTTGTGCATTTTCAGCAGTTGCTTCACGATAAGTTTAGTAATGACTGTTTGGAAGAAGCTGTTACTCGTGCTTTATTACTGGAATTGCAAAAAATCTCTGTAAAGCCAATTCACCCTTCACAAGAGGTCATATATTCATCTTTTTCAATTCACAATTCTGAGATTTGTTTCACTCAAGGTGTTCCACGACAATCGAGCACTATTAGTTCTCCTGAACAAGATGACTCGATGGTAATGTCAGTAGTGAAGGGCTGGATTTTAATATGATGGAAAAGAATATTGAGGAAATTCCTATAATTGAGAATTATGGGGAAGAGCTTAATGGTTTGTTTCAAGTTTCAGCCGTAAGGGAGTCAAGCAAAGTAGTTCAAGCAAGGTTCTCTCCCCTTTCTCCATCTCAATTCCCTTTGAAGTTTTTCTTCTTTGATTGCTGCCTGCGGTTTTCAACTTTATAAAGTCTTCAATCACCATTCTCCTTTGGTTAGGTGATTGTTTGGATATTCAGATTAAAGTTTATTTCATGGCCCTTTGTGGAGAATGAGTAGCTCATCTTGAGGAAGAACTAGACCGAATTCAGAAGGAGAAGCTTAATGCAAATAAAGTATCTAAAGCAGAAGTTTGAATTTTTGAGCAACATTTGTTGGAGCTTTTAGATCTCTACTCCAAACTCTATTATGGGCAACTTGATGATATTTCTCTTACTTAATGAGAGCGACCTTTTTTTCAGTTGTCAAAGTTGGTGGATGGATTCTTACTTCTCCAAGCTCCTTTGGGCTATTGTCTCCTAGTTTGGCCTCATCATATGATTGCTGGTTTTCATAGATTGTTCGTGTCAAAGGTTCTTCACGACACTCTCTTTCCATTCTTTTTGCAGACTACTCTATTCAAGACATTTGTTTAAATTGGGAAGCATTTATTTTCTAATTCTTCTTCTATTAATTAATAGCAGAATATGGACTCGTTTTGGGTTAATCCTTTTCTATCCAAATCATTTTGTTCGCGGCTCTTCCCTCTCATTGGATCAAAATTCAGCATCGTGGTTTGTTTTGCTTTTGATCTCATTATTCAGTGGCAGAGTATTGAATCGGGCTTCTTCCCCATCGATGGTTTTCCACCCGTTGATTCCTTAGCAGGATCATCTTGTTCTGGTAGTTTTAGAGTTGGTGATTCTAAGAACTTTAGTAATTTCTTGGGCTGTTTTGTTCTGAAATTGTTCCATTTCGGTTGTATTTGCTACTTTCGATTCTGTATTTTTGTTAAGTTGGCTGTGTTAAAGTTGCTATTTAATCACCTTTATTGTACTATGAGATTTTATCTCATTTCATTATATTACTGAAAGAGATCGTTTCCTTTAAAAAAAAACGTAAAAGAAATTCATCTTTGAAGCCAATTGAACACAAATACTAGTATGCCTTGAGGGGAGAATTGGTGATGAACAATTTTGATTCGATAGTTGGTGATAGTAACAATGGCAATGAAACTAACTTGCAAGAAACTATTTTGGAGCATATTCTTCCCGACAGTCCCTTTGCCTTTGCTTGATACACGCCAAGTTTTGTTGAGGCCGATGAATCGGATGCCTCAACTGAAAATTATTCTGCAGCTTCGTCCTCCATTCCAACGTCGAACCTTATCGCAACACCCTTCAAATCTTTTGACTGCCATTACTCTTTTGGCCATGGAGCCATTGGATTATATGCAAGCATAGACGGACCGACGTGCCGAGTCAAGATTTAGCTTCCCCTTTAGCTCATCATAGCTTACATCACCAAGGACTTGAGAATTACCATAACAGTAGTTTTTATTGAAAATAACCAAAATCATAGGTATGTCAAAGTCTTGAGATCAAACCTTTGAATGAAGTTCTCAACAAAAAGAAACCTGTTGTCTCTTAGAGATGGCATTTGTTTGTCCTGCAAAGTCTCTGGACAAGTGTGAAAATGTGAGGTCATTCTTCTATGAAGATTGTTGTTGTAGTAGCAGGAGCAGCTAGTTTTAGATTTCAATTTATTTAGTGTTAGTTGAAGTGAAGAGATAAGTAAAAGAAGAGAAACATTTAAAGGAGTGGAAAATGGCAAAGTGAGACATTGATTGACATGTAGTTTTGGCCATTTGGGCACTGTAATTCTCTTGGCAATGTAAATCTTACAAGAGGAATTCAAGAAGCTAACATGTTCAAAATTCGAAAAAAAGAAAATTGTTGACTTGCACAAAAGAAGCTCTCATATGTCCAAAGTTGAAAATGGGTTGAGTTAATTGTGTAAAAAGAATGGGCTTTGTTGGTTTGTAATTGGGCTTGGATTAAGGCAAAAAATGAAAAGAGCCAAAGTTGGGTTGGATGGCATGGGTCATGGTGCCAAAATGAAGGAAGTTGGGTTGTAATGTGTAGATT
The DNA here is from genome assembly GCA_030954485.1 of Citrullus mucosospermus. Classification (NCBI taxonomy): domain Eukaryota; kingdom Viridiplantae; phylum Streptophyta; class Magnoliopsida; order Cucurbitales; family Cucurbitaceae; genus Citrullus; species Citrullus mucosospermus. Next base: position 27,172,805 of record CM062057.1, read on the forward strand.
GCGGGTTGAAGAACTACCAAAATATGTTGGGACAGGTTGGAAGGGTGTTAGGTCGAAAATGGTTGCATATTCTTCGTTGTCTCTTTCTTCTTTGCAAGCAACCACACTACCTTGGATCACATCTTCTTCTTCTTCCACTTTGCCAAGGACTGTAAATAGGGTTTAGGTGCCATCATCCATCTTGTTTCATGCTTGCGATTTCATCAATACATAGGTTGTGCAATTTTGAGCTCGCCTTTTTTTTTTTTCAATTGAATTTTCTTCTTTGTTGTCCACAGTGTCCTTCACACTCGAGTCCTAAATCTCGACGTGTTTGCTTAGCAATCCTTCACACTCAACTTGTGGATCTTCTAAATTTCCTATTTCATTTGATGCTTCTTCTCCTACTTCAACTCACGACTTTCCTTCTTCTTCGTGCTATCCATCTTCTCCTCTTATTATGCTTGCTTGAATTTCACGTATGAGCTTCAACTGTGATTCGTTGAATTTTTGTTGTGCAAATTCACATCTTTGAGTGATTTCCAACCTTTCTTGAATATTCTCCAAGACTCCAAATTTCATCCATTCCTTTTCGAAAGTCCTTTTGATAGATGTTCTTAGTAAGATACATAGCCTTCTTATAGAGGAGAAAGACTCAATACATAGAAGAAAAGAATTAGAACAAGTATAAAATAAAATCATTAATGATTTCTCCTAATTACTTTATTTACATCCAACACTCCTCCTCGAGTTGGTTTAAATATAACTTCTATTGCCAGCTTACTTGCCACTCTCAATCTATCTTTTTCTTTGAACAAGATGTGAAACTTCTCATTAACTCTGAATCTATCAAATTTTACTTTTGGAAGTCCTTTGGTCAAGACATTAGTCGTTTGCTCCAGTACTTGGGAGATAGGGGATACTTATTACACTAGTTCCAATTTTTTACTTTTTGATGTATTTTCTTGTCTTCTATATGCTTTCTGTTATCATGTTGAAGTAGATTATAGAGATGACGATCTTGTTGTCGTAGTCCACACGCATGGGTGTCTATTGAAAAACTTTCAATTCTTCAAGTCTTGTCCAAACCTATTGATTCAGATGAGGAGTGTGGAAGATCAGTTTATTAAAGAGACAAATCAGTTTAAAGCCGAGATTGATGTATAACTTATGGAAGATTATTTCTTTGAAGCTTTGGTAACCTGTTCATGGATAACGACAATGAGATTCCTTGGAAGAATCTAAAAAGGAAGGGGAATTCAGTCCTTTGGTTCCAACAAAATTTGAGTTAACTTCGAACAATCCCTCCATCATCCCCTCCATGAAAAGCTGAAGTTGCTCAGCCGAAGATTTATGTAGATAGTTTCTTGGAACATTAGAGACCTTGGGACAGAAGTAAATGGGAATCAAAGAAGTTCTTTTAACCTTGTTTAAAATCTAAATATTTCAGAAAGAGTCGTACTTATTTGAATATTTTAAAACCACTTTTAGATTTTGAGATTGAAGCGGCCACTCGTATTGAAGATGCTATCTACAATGGGACTCATGGATCACAAGTCAAAGAGGCAGATCCAAAAGGAAAAGATAGCCCTGGGGGGAACAAGCAAGAACAGTGAAGTCAATGTCTTGTCTGACGTAAAGCCAAAGACACCAAAATACGAAATTGTATTTATACTAGGTATCAAAAGAAACATAGAGTAAATAAATCAAAATAGAAATGGATCAAGAAATAGTGGGTTCCTTCGTTTCTATGGTTACTTCTTAAACGGTGAGGTCCTCTCTATACACCGGAGCTCCTTCTTTTATTTCATCAATGTTATTGTTAACTTGTACAGTTCACCCTCTTTGGCTCTACCCATGAATTAGCTACCACATTCAATTTTGGATTTTAAGGTCTTACACCTTAAATTCTCTGGTTCTTGGGTTGCAAAATATACCCTTTTTCTTTCTTTCTTGAGGGGTCTTGAAATTGGGAATCTTAAGGTGCAAAACAAAGCTTTGTTAACCAAATGGCTATGGCATTTTTCCTCTGAGCCCAAAACTCTTTGGCATAGGATCATTGTTAGTAAACATGGTCCCATCCTTTCAAGTGGTTGGCTAAGGGGGTTAAAGGTACTCATCTTAAGAGCTCCCTCTTTGGTTAACTTTGTCCATTGTGTGGTGGGGGAGGGGAGGGATACATACTTTTGGGAAGACCATTGGGTGGGAGAGAGACCTTTGTGCACTCTGTTTCCTTAGCTAATCATTTGTCTTCCCTCAAAAACCACTTTGTAGTCAACTTTCTGGTGTGGTCGGGGAGCTTTTGTTCCTTTACCTTCGTGTTCCGACGCTCTCTTTCCTATCAGGAGGTGACAAAGGCGGCCGCTTTTCCTTCTTTACTCGAGGGTCATTTTAATCTTGAACCCTAATCCTTTGGAGGGGTTCACGTACAAGTCTTTCTTTTAATGTTTGGTTGTCCCTTCTCCCTTAGGTATGTCGGTTTTTTCTGTGCTTTGGAGGATTAAGATTTCTAGAATATTTGGTCCCTTTTTTGTTATCATTTTTTTGTAGGCTTCGATATTGAAGACCTTTTGTAGCTATTCGATTGGCACTATTTCGTTTAGTTGGAGTCTTTTCTTATAGCGGGGACTTTCCTTTTTGTGGGCTTGATTTTTTTGTATGTATGTGTATTCTTTCATGCTTTTTCGATGTAAGTTGTGATTTTCGTTAAGAAGAAAAAAAACTGTAATTATGATAATTTCAGAGAACATTTAATTCTGCCTCTTTGAATTTTAATTCCATGGTTCTGAGTCTAGTTGCTTTTACACCTTTGCTGTTGGAATGCAGTTATGTTTACGTACCCTCTTATAGTCTATTGGTTATTATCGGTAACCATTGTTGTTTCTATTAGTTGTTTAATTTAACATGTTTAACTTAGAAATCAAATGGCTTGGTTATTTGATTTAATTGTTAATTTAATTTATCTAATGTTGAAATTTGATGGCTTTTAGAAAGACAATGTGGCTAATCAGCGCGAACATGTAGTGCACCTACTTGCCAATGAACAATCTCGCCTTCGTATTCCTGAAGAAACTGAACCAGTAAGTGCTATATTCTCGTTACTGAAATCGTTGATGGATGATTTAGTGTAGTTTTAATCATTAACAATTGGAGCTGCTTCTTGTAATTTGGCTCTGGTTGGTGGTTTGGGCCAATGTCTTTCTATCAGACCGTTTTATGGAAGATTGTTTCCTATTGTAAATAATATATATATTCTTTTGGATAAAAAATTTTCATTGATAAATGAAATATCCAATATGAAATCCAAAATCCCATAAAGAGGTACAAGATGTCCCAAAGGGACACCCCTAGCAAAAGAAAAAGTTGCAACATAGACCGAGGGGGAAGGGTACGACTAAAAGGAGGGAAAAATAGAAAGATATAAGTTGGATTGACAATGCAAGAAGCCGTCAAATCTTTTGTGAAACGAAAAGGCAAATACCAAACGAAACAACAATCTAAGGAACATCAAACGGAGGCACCCCAAAAACTGAAGAAAAAACCAATCCATAAGCACCCTTTGGCGATCCAATAATCAATAAAAAATGTTTAAAAGTACCCCTATCACTATCACAATTAACGGAATTCTAACGTGGAATGTTCGGGCAATAGAAAAACATAAATAAAACTGGAATTTATTATGCCATATAAGAAACCCACCATGCCCATATGCCACCATCACCTTCAAGTGCAAACAAGGACAAAAGAAGGAACAAAGGCGGGTGGAAAATACCTTCGATAACTTGAAAAAAAATTGAAAAATAATCATATGTTCGAATACACAGCCTATTGAAACTTCCCAATGCCACCGTGGGGATGGACATCTTCAGACTTCAATAATGTATCAAAGAGGAGCTTGTTGCCTTTTACTAATGTTGCTGGTACTACAGCCTGTCACAGCCTGACATCTTCTCCCTACCTTTTGTCTCCATTACAACATTCACACACTGTCTCTGCAACCAATAGATTAAGAGTTTTTTTTTTTTTTTTTTTGGTAGTTTTATAGTAGCTTTTGTTTTTCCTACAGCTGAAGGAGGTTTGCAGGTCGAACTTGTTTGAGAGTTTATCTTTTTTGGTTGTATTTGTTTGTATCTTTTCCTTTTCTATCATTGTGAGAGTTTGTATCTCCTAACTTTTATTCATTTTCATTACATTAATGAGGTTTTTTTTTTCTTTTTTTTTTTTAAAAAAAAAAACCAAAAAAAAAAAAGAAAAAGAAAAAGAAAAAAAAGATGTTTTGAAGAGATACTAATGTGACACTTAAAAGTATTCGTGAATTGCCTTAAAAGTGCTAGGTTCCCAATAAGTGAAAAGGTTAGTTCCTAATATAGATCCAACCTTCATACCTGATGAGGAGAATTAGAAGATGATTAGTATGTTTTAGTTAATATCTAGTTTAGTTGATGATTTAGATTAATTAGTGTTTAATTATTTATTTTCATATTTCCTTGTAAGGCTATAAATAGTCACTATAGGGTTTGTAATAGGGAGCTTTTGAACATTTGTGTTCTTTGGGAGCATTCTCTCAACCTTTAGGGATGGATTTCCCTTGTTTGGCCATGGATTTGGACTAGATACCTTTTTCCGTTGCATCAATACCCTTCAATGAAATCTGGACGAGAATGCTTCTCCACATCATTTCTCAATTTTCAAAAGAGAATTATCGAACAGCTTCAATTTTTCAAAATATAGAACATTGGAGAAGTTAATTTCATACATTTTGGGTGAAGCTTTGTCTGCCATGCAGGGATTGGTCAATAATGGTGCCTCAGAATGATCTTCTAATTTGTGGTGTTTAAAGAAACTCCAAAAGTTGATCCGACAGACTGAAATCAACGTCGGCCAGTTGGTTTAAAGGGTGAGTAGGTCAGAGTTGGTTTTGCCAAATGCAAAACCAACCAAAGAAATTCTGAAAACAGATTCGACCAACTGAAACTGATCAAATTGACGTTTGTGGGTTGGTGTAAAGAGTGAGTCAGTTGCATTTGGTTTTGCCAAATGCAAAACCGAACATTCGCTTGGTCGCTCTAACAAAATATCAAAAAAACCAACCGATTGACCGACGCCTTTATTTATAAAAAATAAAAATCGTGCCTTCACTTCAACATTGGTAAGAATGGAGATGGTTTTGCATAAAACCATGGGCCTCCATTTTCCTCTATGGTTTTCTTATAGCGACTAATGGTTTTTCCAAACTAATAATTACGTTATATCTCGTCCTTTCTCCTCTCCCACACGTCAACTAACTACCCAAATTCCAACTTTTCTCTCTTTCCGTTCCCCTCTCTCATCTCCTCTTTGCTCCCTTCCCTGTCTCTATCTTTTCCTCTCCCTTCCTTCCACCAGCCACTGCCATACCACTGCCATGCCCCCATCGCCATGTTATGTGACTCTTTTCTTTCTTATTTTCCTTCTCCCTTTCTCTTTCTTCGTCTTCTTTTTTCTCAATCCTTCTCCATTTTCTTATTTTTTATTTTTTTCTCTATTGTTCTTCTCTCATCCTCCATTTTTGTTTTTTTCCCCTTTTTTTCCTCCTTTTTTTGTTTAGTTTGCTGGTGACACTAAACTGGCTGTGTGGATGGTCGGTTGGTATCACGGACCTCTAAGAAGTTGTTGGAAACTGACCGATCGAAATTGACATGTAAGTTCTATAAAAAAACCGACTCCGATCGACTGATGGACACCCTTCTAATACCGCTTTAATATCCGTCCAACTGTCATGAGCAAACGAAAAATGCTTGAGTTTACACAATATAAACTTTACCTTCTCTCTAACCCAAAAAAAGGTTTGGTTTTTGTAACATAAACTCTCCCTTCTTTCTAAACCAAAAAAATGCTCTTTCTAACCCACGCTTTGTGCTGAAACTAATATTGTCGATAAATTTATTTCCTGTGAATTATTAATGTACATCTGCTCAAATATGAAATATACATCGATATTCTAGGGCTCTCATTTTAGGCTTTCATTTTTTCTTTTTTTTTGGTTGCTATAGAAGTTGGATGAAGCTGCTGTGGAGGGTGTTTTTAAGAAGTCTCTGGAAAACTACGTTAAATGGTGTGAATATTTATGCATTCAACCTGTTTGGAGCAGGTTTGGTTTTTGTAACTTATTCTTGTTATTTTCTAGATGGAGTTTTTTCATTTGTATTTTTCTTTTTCAAAAATTTTATTTGGTTATTATAAGTGTTCTATGTTTTTACAGCTTGTCTGCTGTTAGCAAGGAAAAGAAGCTATTATTTATTTCCTTATACTTTCTTATATGGGGGGAAGCAGCCAACGTCAGATTTCTTCCAGAATGCTTATGCTACATATTTCACCATGTATGTAACTGCGGACTTCATTTGTAATTTTATTGGATTATGTTCACATTTTTTATTTTTGATTTTGATGTTGATCCAATGTGCAGCTTGAAAGAAAATTATGTTCAATATTTATTTTTTTGCAAAGGCTTCTTTCGTAATTACAGCTTATGTTTATGGGTTGGATTCGGTTGTGGCACTTTTTTAATCTAGAAAATGCCCAACCAACCTACCTTCAGAGAACAGGCCTAACTCAATTCAACCATGGAAAATTTGGATTAGAATGTTACGCTTCCAGAATTTTATAGAAAATTCATGAATGCTAACAAATATGAAAGTCTTGTCATTCAAATGCCATGTGCAAGAACACCCATATATATATTTTAATTTTTTATTTTTAATTTTATACTTCACCTGATGCTTAGTATTCAAAATTAACAATAAAAACCAACATTCTTTCACTTCACCTGATTCTTAGTATTCAAAATTAGCAATAAAAACCGAAATTAATCTTCCCAAAAGATGTACAAGATTCTGAATGCCATTGTTAACAGAACTTATGTTTGCTTCATTTTGGTGAGAATGCTAATTAGTATTAGTATTAGTACACTTTTATCTCATTTCATTATATTAATGAAAGAGATGGTTTCCTTTTTTTTAAAAAAAATTAGTATTAGTATTAGTATATTATTGCAAATGTCTTCGTCTTATTGCCCTTTTTTGTCTCTTTACCTTCTACTATCCTTGTACTCTTGTATATAGATTATTTTGTGTTTAATGTTTAATGTTTAGTAGGTTGACTTTAGAAGTGTTTCTATACTTTCAATTTTGTGTTTAATATGTCGAACATGTAAATTTAGCAGAAATAGAAAATGAAAATAAATAAAATGTGAAGCAAAGCTTTTCTCTAAATTTACTTAGTGAAAAAAAATTGGATTCACACAGGAAAATATAATAAAGTTCTGCAATCGATCCATATGCTAAAATTCTTGACTCAATCTAAACTTACAAGGACAAGAGAGAATCCAACCAAAAATATATACAAGAAGACAACGATATTCATATACAAGGAAACAAACGCTGAATGAGAACTCTAAATCACAGATCCATTTTCTACAAAATGTTCTTCTATGAGAGGGGAGAGTAGTGAGGTAAGTAATGGACTAGCTTGATTATCTAAAAAATGTGCTTGTTTTTCTTTCAACTTTGTTTCAGGTTGATGTGTCCACATGTCTCTCTGTTCTGACATGTTCCCAACTTATTAAAAGTTTTAAAAATATAAAAATAAGGAATACAATTTTTCGTGTGCTAGACACGTATCCGGAAGATTTTATGTAGTTTTGTAATTTTTATCTTGTCCCATGAGCTTCATTGTCTTACCCAGCACCTTAAATTTGCATGCAGATGGTTCGGGAAATGGATGAGGTATTGAGGCATCAGATTGCGCAGCCGGCCAAGAGCTGTGAGTCTAAAGATGGTGTTTCTTTCCTTGATCAAGTTATCTGTCCTCTTTACGAGGTTATGGCTGCGGTATGTCCTTTTCTGTTTCTTGTGTCTCCTAAAGGTTCTAAAGTAGGAGTAGGTTTTTATTTTATTTTTCTTTTCTCGTTAAGAGAAAGAGTGAATATGTCCAGATGAGTAGTTGAGCGCAAGTTGCATCAGGAAGTCTTCTGCTAAAATTTGAGAAATGGAGTTCAAAAGGTGAAAATTTTCGTATAGGCGTGGTTTTAGGATTTCTTGAAGTCTTTGGGGTTTCTCTTGGGTTTTTTTTTTTTTTTTTTTTTGGGTGATTTTTATTGTATGGACATGCTTTTTGGGTTCTTTTTAATCCATTTTGGTCTTTGGTTTCATGCTCTGGCTCTCCTTTTTCTACGAGTTGTTGCACCTATCTTTGTACTTCTTCATTTAAAGAAGTTTCTGTTTTCTTCAAAACATGGAAAATGGAATGGAAAGGTAGTTTCAAGGTGCTAAGTTTACAGAAGATAAAGAACTGGTTTTCAATTTCATGAAGCTGTTCTCTGTTCATTGTTGAATTATTGCATTTGAGCTAGATTTCACAATATCACAGAAAAGACTATTGAATTTTCCATTTAAAGTATGTTCCTGGAATATTTAGTCTTCTGTCTTGAGCTGCCAATTATAATTCCAGATTATTAAATGCGCAGGAAGCTGCAAACAATAATAATGGGCAGGCACCACATTCTGCATGGAGAAACTATGATGATTTTAACGAGTATTTCTGGTTAGTTGTACGTTTGATTTGTAATGACCAGTTCATACTGAAGAAGTTCTTAACGCTGTTCATTTTCTTATCAGGTCACTTAGATGCTTTGACCTCAGTTGGCCATGGCACAAAGGCAAATCTTTTTTCCAAAAGCCAACACCAAAATCAAAGGTTGTCTGCATGCTTTTTTTAATTTTGTCAAAACTTATCTTTGTTCTTGTTCCTGTTCTTATATAATTTTATTTTTCCTTCAACTCATTTATACTGTGATGTTTTTTTATTAAAGGAAACAAAACTTTTCATTTATATAATGAAAAGATACTAACGCTCAAACTTACAAGGAAACAAAAATAAAAGAGAAAAAGTAGCCTACTCAATATTGCCTTATGTTTCTTATTGCCAATTTAAAAGATTTATTTTAAATTCCTTTGGCTCGGGGCTTGCCCTCTTTTTGTAAGTTCCTCAAATCCATTAAATATATTGTTTCTTATAATAAAAGAAAATGCATCCAGTTGCATGCAGCTTCTGATGGGGCAAGAGACTGGCGTCATTGTCTATTAGCCGAATTATATATATGTACATATGTCTTACTCTTTATGAATAGTATTATCGTGATTCTGATGAACAAAAGGTACTTGGTGGCTAAAGAACATTTTCCTGTTCATGCTTTCATTTTTGTTCTTATATAACTGACAATTAGGTTCTCAATTTTTATTTAGTTTTCTGTGAGGGTTATTTAGCACTTAATGTTTAGTTTCCTGATGAAAATATATATTGGAAAGAACCACGTGCGATTGGGTTTCATGCCTTCAATATGGTGCATCAGCCATGGCATGTAAAGTACTTCAGTTTTTTCTTTGTGATGTGCTCATATGGGTATGTTGAGTAATTTCCCTTTTTTAATTCTCTTCTCCAGAATATGCTTGGTAGAAGTCGTCATCAAGGGAAAACGTCATTTGTTGAGCATCGGACGTTTCTTCATCTTTATCACAGTTTCCATCGTTTATGGATATTTTTGGTTATGATGTTCCAGGTATATGGTTTTTTTAAATGCTCTTTATTATTGTTAGTCCTATTAATTGAAATTTGCTAACCTGGTCTTGATGCTTGGGAAAATTTTGTTTTTGTTCATGTGGTGTAGCCTAAATGACAAAAGAGATAATGTTCCCAGAAATCTAACCCAAAGGATTTTATTACGATTCATAAGTGTTCAATACAGGAGACTAGGATTTCTACATTTTCATATATTTAATTATTATTTATCAGATTGTTATTCTTACAGGCTTTGACCATTGTTGCATTTAACAATGGAAGCTTTAATATGAAGACACTGCTCGAAGTTCTGAGTCTTGGTCCGACGTTTGTTGTAATGAAGTTTATTGAGAGTATGTGCTGTTCTAGTCATTTTTACTGAAAGCGTTTGAAGCTGATTTGTTCTATTATCCTGTGTGCAATAGACTGAAATAATTATCTTTGTTGTTCTAACAATTTTCTATTTAACTGCATGGACTTCATCCAGGTGTTCTAGACATCCTAATGATGTATGGTGCATACTCTACTTCAAGACATCTTGCTGTCTCTCGAATTTTTCTTCGTTTTCTTTGGTTTAGTATTGCATCAGCTTCGATAACATTTCTTTATGTGTATGTATTCTTGCTTTAGTGTTCTCACTTTCATGTTTTTTCCAAAAGCGTTTAGTGTCATTTAATCTTTTCCCTTACAGGAAGGCTCTTCAGGAGGGGAGTAAACCAAATGCAGAAAGAGTGATGTTTAGACTATATGTAATTGTGATTGGAATATATGGTGGTGTGCAGCTTTGTCTCAGTATCCTCATGCGTATACCTGCTTGCCATCTTTTAACGAATCAATGTGATCGGTGGCCTCTTGTGCGTTTTATCAAGTGGATGCGTCAGGTTTTACCCTCTTATGCTTGCTTTATTTGTTCTTTTCTGCTTGGGCAATGTGATTTTCTCAATTTCAGTTGACACGTTATTTTGTTAAATCTATACTTTTTATTTTTTTATTTTTTTATTTTTTTTATTTTATTAGGAACGGTACTATGTTGGACGTGGGATGTATGAGAGGACTACTGACTTTATCAAGTAAGTATCTGAATTTATTTGATCCGGATCTACTAATGTTTTATTAGGATCCCAAACACAAAACACGAAAAACAAATTCCCATAAATACTGGTAACAACTTGCCGCCATAATGCATTTTCCTCATTCAAGAATCTCCACCTCATTTGGCTAAGAGGATAGGGTTTTTGACTTTTAAATTGCCTAATCCGAGTTCTTCATCATTTTGTGAGCGGGTCACAAATTCCCATTTGACTAAGTGATTTAACTTTGCTCCTTTAATTTCTTCCTGATGAACGTTCTCATAAAGCGCTCCAATTTGGCAATTACTTTTTCAGGCATGAGAAATACAAACATATAATAAGTGGGAAGATTGGATAGAACTGACTTAAAAAGTGTGGCTCGACCCCCTCTTGATAAATTATATCTTCTCAATTTGTCTAGCTTCCTTTGAACTTTATCAATAGCTGGCTGCCAAAATGTGACTTGTTTTGGATAACTTCCCAACAGTAGACCAAGGTCGAAAAAAGGTTATCGTTCTATTTTACAATTTAACCGAAAGGCCATTGAAACAAGCTTATCTTCTTCTATATTAATGCCACAAAGAGTTGATTTCTCCTCGTACACCTTTTGCCCTGAAATCCATTCAAATAATTCAATTGTTTTCCGCAAGGTAATTAGCATAGTCATTATCCTTGCAAAATAGTAATGTTCATATGCAAACTGTAGTATAGAAATATGAATGTTATTCTTTCCCACCATAAGACCTTCAAAAGATCATTGTTCATAAATCTTCATGATGAGCGCATTCTCAAGACCTCACTAACAAGAAGAAACAGAAAGGGGGATACATGATCCCCTTGTCTAAGTCCTTTAGAAGCAAGGATTCTTCCATGTGGTTTACCATTTAGGATTGTTCAATTAATTGACAGCAAACTTTCTCTGAGAGCCAACTATTGCAAAAATGAAAAGGAGGACCCTAAGAAAACGAACCAGCTTCATGTAGTAATGGAAAATGGTCTGGAAAAGTGCGGACTTGCCTTGAAACTCTAGAGTTTTCAAACATATGATCTCAAGCCTTTGTAATGAGAAATCTGTCAATAAGAAATCTTGAAGTTGAGCTTCCTTCCCTTTACCGAGTGAATCTACCATTTGATAAAGGAATTTTCATCAATTGATTGGCAATGATAAATTTGTTGAATTTTCTCATGCCTTGTGTGACTGCCAATTGGAAATCGTTCTTGAGGCCATCTTGTAATGTTGAAATCTCCCACAAGGCACTAGTTCAATGCAATACTCTGGCAAAGAAGATAGCTCTTGCCAAATATATCTTCGTTCCCTGTAATCATTATGGCCAATCTTTTTTGAAAATAGTCATACATTTAACCGATAAGGAGTAACCTCCTTTTAATACTTCAGTTACCGTTAGCTTGCTTTCATCCCACATAGTTAAAATCCTGCTTGATTTGCCAATTGTTTCCACAATTGCCCAACTATTATCCTTTGAGCTCCATAATGATTTGATAAATGCAACATCAAACTCATACTTCTTAGATTCTTGGATTAATACCAAATTCGGGTTCTGTTTCTTCAAAAAATGCTTAGTGGTCGGCTGCTTAGAACTATCACCGAGGCCTCTGGTATTCCATGTGATGATTTTCATAGTAGAATATTAATGAGGACTAGCTAATAATCAACCCAAGATAAGACGACAATCTTCAACAACTGTGGCTAAATGAGGAGGAAGGATAGAACTATTTAATGGTGGGAGTTTGTCCTTGAGAAAATCCAGCTTGTCTTTCGCCTCATCTTCTTTGTGAAATAACTTGTTGATATCTGCTTCAACATTGTCAATCTGGACAGGAGCTTCATTAGATACTTCTATGTTCGACTCTTGGAATTCTTCACTACTCACACTTGCTGTTGAATCCAAATTAGAATCTTGGTTATCTGACCGAGGTATAATTTTAGGGGAGATTGGTGTCCGTCACAGAATAAAGGTTTGAATTGGATAAGGTAACAATTGAGTTTTGAAAATGAGGAGAGGGATGAGAAGGTACTGACGGTAATTTTTTTTTGAAAGGAAACAAGTCTCTTTCATTAATAAAATGAATTGTGACAATATCTCAATCTCAAGGATACAATATATGATGATGATAATAATAATAATAGTAATAAAAGGATCAGCGAATGCACCATGACACCTCTCAACACTCTCATCATCTCCTAAAATCCAAACGAAATAAAACAAAAATTACACTTTTGGCGCTTTGATGGAAATCCCCAATACAAGAGATAAAAACTAGAAAAAAGCCAAGGGGATGGAAAGAACTAACAATAATAGAAAACATGATTACAAGACAAAACTTAAAAATCTGAAAGTAATGGGGAGATTGCTGAGTATTCTAAACAAATGGCTTGAGAAAGGCTTCCCAGTTAGTAGGGGACTTCACCGTGTAAAATCCATTTGGCTCCAACGACCAATTCTTTTTTCATGGATAATACCCATAAGATCTTGGAATCCTTCAATCTCATTCTCCTTGAGAAGTCTTCGAAAGGATATAGCTCAAGATTTGGTGGAGGAATCCCAATAGTTTGCTACTGAGCCGTTGCGGAAGGTGGCTATTTGGAATAGCCTCGGGAATCGGATAGAAAGTGGAGCAAATTCTGTCCATGTATCAAGCCAAAAGGCGATTCTATTTCCAGCTCCCAGTTTGAAGGTTGCCAAACTCTCAACTTTCAGCCAAATGCGTGAAATACTCAGCCAAGGGCTTCTTAGAGTCACACCCTCCTTGCCTGCCGTATGTCATTTGAAAGAGTTGCTACCATGAATACTCAAAATTACTTGCTTCCAAAGTGAAGAATCCTCTTTCATAAAACGCCATCCCCATTTTGCTAAGAGAGCTAAATTTCTGGTTTGTATGCTACCAATACCGAGGCCCCCATCGTTAATATCTTTAATGGTTTGCTCCCAATTGACTAGATGATTTATTTTACCTGATGATCTTCTCTATCATGACAGCCACCTTCTTAGGCATTAAGAAAGTGGACATGTAGTAATTTGGTTGATTGGATAAGATTGATTTACAAAGCGTGGCCCTTCCTCCCCTTGATAAGTTGTACCTCTTCTATTTATCCAACTTGCCAAGAACTTTGTCTATCACCGGTTGCCAAAATTCTGTTTTTTTGGGGTGTCCACCCAAGGGTAAGCCAAGATACATGAGAGGCAGAGCCACTGCTTTGCAGCCTAACAAACTGGCAGCATAATGTATCTTTCCTTCATCGATATTAATGCCATATAAGGCTAATTTTTCCCAATTAACCTCTGACCCGAGCACCATTCATAGAAATTGATAATTTTTTTAAGGAATTCAAGAGATTCATCTTCGAATTTGCGAAAAATTAAGGTATCATTAGCAAACTGCAACAATGGGACGTGGATTTTATCTTTCCCCACTTTAAGTCCTTCGAACTTCTTGTTTTCATATAGGCTATCAAGTAAGCTGGACAGGACTTCACTTATGATCACCTTGTCTAATCCCCTTGTTGCCAAGAGATATGAGTTGACAAATGATAAAAGTGATCTGAGAAGGATGAATTCTTTCTGAAATTCTTCTTGGAATAATGCTTGGGATTTGGCTTCAGCAATCTTGATCTAGGCCTTGAACCCTTAGCTATCTGATTAGAAGCAGGGGAGGACTTAGACTTAATTTTTGCTTTGGGGTTAGGTGACCATTGGTGCAATTTCTCCAAGTTAACCGTTAAGGGAACCTTTGACTTTTCATTATCTGGGGGAGAGGAAAGCCCCTCTTGCAGTGGCAGAGAAGACGAGGGGCCAAAAGAACATGAACTGTTGTCTAAATATCTTTCTTTTAACAAAGAGGCCTTTTGAATTATCTTAATTGGTATCTCAAAGGTTTCTTCTTCTTTATCGAGTAAAGTGAAATCATTAAGATTAACAATCTTATTAACTTTTACGCTTTCATAATGTGAAAGGCTTGGAAACTTCTGTTTCCTCATTAAATTCAGAATTTCAACAGGCAGATTAGTATCTAACGTCTCTTTCCTCATTGAATTGGAAGCTAGATCGTGTTGTTCTATGTTCACATTGACAGTCTCGGTTTTTTCTGGTCTAGCTGAGTTTTCTTGAATGTGAAGAGCCCCTATTTCAATCTTGGCCTTCATATGAATGGGAGGAAGATCCTTTGACAATTGATCAAACGGATTTTTTGAAAAAACTGGAATGGACTGAATTGATTCTAAAAAATCCACCTTTGGTTTGCCAAAGCTAGACGCCAATTTTTCATCTTGCCACACTTGTTGACTCCTTAATAAATCAAATGGATTAGAAAAATCCTAAGAAATAAGTCACCTTTAGATTCTTTTTGTCAATAATCTCAATGGTTGAAGGCATGAACCCACATAGATTCTTTTTGACTTTGATTTTAGCCTCTGAACAATTGAGTAAGTTTAATGTCTCCAGTGCTATATCTTCAAGTCTTCAAAAGTATTTCTACACCATAATCCAGGGGAAGACTTTTGAAAGAAGTCCAACCTCCATCACCTGGTATTACAAGTGGCCTACTGTGACAATTTTTATCCCATTTCTCAAATTCAAATGAAAGTATGAAAGTTTCCAATTTCCTGCCATTTCCTCTGTGAATCTATCAGATCATCTAGTTTCAGAGGGTTGGACTTAATCAATGCATTTTCTGCGAACAGAGGACTAATGATCACCTTTGATTGGAAGATTTCTGTTAGTGTTTTTGCAATATCTTTCCATTCATTAAACAAATACAACCGGAAAACAACCCATAAGTTGTTAAAATGTTCTTTGAAAACCTGAGTTTTTTATATCTCAGTAATTAGTCCTGCTGTTTTCGGGTTACTAACACAAAGGTTGCAGCCTTCTGTTGAATGATGCTCTGTTTTATCTCTGCCTGAACAGGGGAAGACGAGGCTCCATTCTTCATTATCTTTGCATAACTTGAACAATTGAGCTTTGTGAATTGATGTTCTGACTCCTTCGTTTCTAATGAAAGAATTTCTTCTGCTTTGATCTTCTCTGAGAACTTGAATCAGGCCTCCATTTCTTCATAAAGCTGATGAGTATATTAAAAAATGCGAACCGTCCTTTCTAAGAATCTCCTGAATGAATATGTATGGAATAACGATCTCCTGTGACTGGCCAGTCGACAAAATGAAGGAACCAACCTGAGGATGATTTGAACTTTATAAACTCATTGACCTTGATTCATCCCGTCCGTTCTTAAGAAAAAAACAGTTTGGTTCGAAAAGTAGCTCGTCTAGTGCTTTGATAAACCATTCTAAGTGAGGGTGTGACAATCTGAAAATTATTTTCTCAGAGGAATTCTCCACAAAGAACCAACCAGCTTCGAACCAAATACAAAAGAAGGATTCATTCACTTTGCAACTCTCCACCTCCATCTCTGAATCAGTCTTCTTAATTTGCTAAGGAGAGAAGTACTTTGTCGGAGAAGAAACTTGACATTGGAGAATGGCTGGATAAGAAGAAGAGGAGAGAGGAGAAAGAAGAGAGAACTTACCTTTGGTAACCTTTGAAGATCCTTGGTTGCTTGAAGGAAGAAGAGTGGATATGCATGCATGAAAACGATTTTGTAAATGTGTTCTAGGTGATCTTCACTAATATCTCATCCTTGGTGCATTGGACAATTCGAAAGCATGGCTAATTAAGTTTTATGTCTCCCTTTGGGCTTTGATTTCAAAGACTTTTTGTAACTACTCTTTGGACAACATTTTAGTTAGTTGGACCCCATTTATTTTTTTGTGGGCTTGGTCTTTTATATGTCACTCTATTCTTTCATTTTTTCTCAAATCAAAGTCTTTATTATCAATGAAAAGTTCTGTTTCCTTACAAAAATATTATCTATTAAAAGTTGTCCATACAAGAAGGCAATTTTTATACTTATAGATAAAGATTTTGAAAGCAAACTAATCCTAATCTTTATTAATCTAAGAAACTAATCCGAATCCTAAGAAACCAAGGAAACTAATCCTAATAAATTAAAGATTTCATTTGGCCAAGATAGCCTAATTTACGCTAATCCTATTAGATCATTCTCTGCCTCCCAAAAAAAAAAAACTTGTCCACGAGTTGTAAAAAGAAAATGAATATGAAAAAATGAATAAACATCATTGGCATCAAAATATGCTGTAAACCAAAAAAGAAATCCATCTTCCAAGCCAATTGAACACAGTTAGTAGTGTACTTTGAGGAGAAATTTGTTGACTTGAACAAAAGAAGCTCTCATATGTCCAAAGTTAAAATTGGGATGAGTTAATTATGTAAAAGGAATGGGCATTTGCTGGAGCTTGGAAAAATAAGTTGAAAGAAAGAGCAAACAACTAACCGACAAGTTTGTAACTGTATATGGTTTAAACAAGTAATACAAACACAAAAGCAAATATGTCCCTGCATTAAATGCTTCCTTTCAAGTGAATATTATGGAGCAATGGAATTTTGTTTGTGTACTTGAGGACGTTCCCAATCTCATTTTGCAGATACATGCTTTTGTGGATTATCATTCTGGGTGGAAAATTTGCATTTGCCTATTTTCTTCAGGTTAGTTATGGTGTTTATGCAATGATATCTATCTCTAGGCATGGAATCTAACTACTTGATTCGTTTCTTGCAGATCAAGCCTCTTGTTGAACCTACCAGGCTTATTGTAAATATGAGAGATATAAGATATTCGTGGCATGACTTTGTGTCTAAAAGTGAGTTTTTTTTTTTTTTTTTTTTTTTTTTTTTTTTTTTTTTTTGGTAAATAATAAACTCGTGTTGCTGTTATTGTTTGTGTTATTAGCTGTTAGATCTGAAGTCTACATTTTTTAATTTAGTTTCTTTACGTTCTGCAAGGATGTTGCTGTGCAAAGTGAAAAGTACCAAAATGAACCAAAGTTTGATATATTAGGACCAAAATGGTATTTAAACTATATATATGTAATCTTTTTCTTAAAAAAAAAAAATTTCTTTCCCTAGCACCACTTTGTATTATTTAGGCACTTTTTTTTTAGGAAGACTACTCGTAGATCTATTGCTTATGGTTAATGAGGCTACAAAGGACTATAGCACTTGTAAAGCCGAAGGGATCTTTTTAAAATTGATTTTGAACAACTTATGACTATGTGGATTGGGATTATTAAATAAGATTCTAGGGGGATGAAGGGTTTTGGCTTGAAAAAGAGATCTTTAATTTTTATTTGTACGAGGAAGGTGAGATACTCCTTTCTTATGAATGAAAAACTGAGACAATTTGTATGAGGAAGGTGAGATATTCCTTTCATATCAACGGAAACTGAGGTAAAATTGTTGCTTCTAGAGAGCTTAGGCTAGGGGGTTCTCTCACTCCTTTCTCTTTCTTTCTTAATATTGATGGATATTTTAAGTAGAGCCGTTCCCGCTAGTGTAGAGGTTGGGGCCTTTGAGGGATTTAGAGTGGGGAGCGATTCACCTGTTGCATCTTTTTAATTCACAAATGACACGATCTTCTTTTGTTTAAAGAGGGAACTCCTTTGTTAATGTCAACCCTATTTTATGACTTTGAGCTCAGTTTTTGTTTTAAGATTAACAAGTCTAAGAGTTTCATCCTTGGCATCAAGTGTGATCGTTCCTTCTTCGTTAGTTTTGGATCCTTTTTTATTTTTCTTTTTGTAGGCCTATTTTTTATGCAGATGGTTTGCCAATCTCCTTTGTAATCTTCATTTTTATCCTAATGAAAGTTCGGTTTCTCAATAAGAGAATAAAAAGAACATCTTTTTGTTTCTGACACAGATCTCATTAATTAATGTCAACTTTGAACCTTTATTCTTTCATCCTCTGTCATTTGTATTTTTAAGGGGATATCCTAAGAAAAGTTGCTTGATATATCTTACGTCCTCATTCTCTCGTATTTTTAGGCTGTTTCAAATCCCTTTCTGTAGTTTGACTTCTCATATCTTATGTCCTTTTTGCAGATAATCATAATGCTTTGACTATTCTTAGCTTATGGGCCCCCGTGGTCGCTGTAAGTTTAAATTTTCATACATCAGTGTTCCTTATGAACTGATATGTTTGATTGAACTTTGATTTTCCTTTTCAATTTGACTAGCCTCTTTTTTTCGTTTTTTTTCCTTTCTGTTTTTGAAATGGAAACAAAACTTTTTGTGGATCACTTGGAAGGAGAGAAAAAAGCATCTTTTCAATGATAGGGGAAGTTCTTTTGATTGCTATTTTGAACTCATTCTCCTTTATGCTATGAGTTGGTGCAAGTGTATATCTTTCTTTAATTCATGCCCCCTTTCTTTCTCTTTTGACCAATTGGAGATTTCTTTTGTAACTCCTTTGGCTTGGGCTTAGGCCCCTTTTTCCCTTTTTGTAAATTTCATTCATCAATGAAATTTGTGTGTTATATATAAAAAAGACTTTTCATTGAAGTAAAAATTGGCTAATGCTCAAAGTAGAACGTAACTGAATATATTCCAATGTTGGACTTGCCCAGAAAATTAAAGCAAATAAAACTCATAATGGAACAAATTGGCTCTTTGAAGCTGAAACTCTGAGAACAAGCAACCATATGACAAGGACAATTGTTAGGAAAGAAAGGCAACTCCCCCCCCCCACCCCCCCCACCCACACACACACACACACCATTATTTGTAAAAGGTTGAATATTGAGAACTACATCATGGGTTGTCTAATTTGCGCAATTGGTATGGTTTTAAAATAAAGCTGATAAACATGCTTTGATTAAGATGAGGGAGAGCAAGCCACATAAGAAGTTAGGTTAAGTCAAAAGATGGCTGATTGAGTCAACAGATCTAATGACTCAACTTACTAAGATATCAATGACCCCATGCATGACATTTAAAATTTAAACCGCAAAGAATAATTTAATTTTTTCTATGATTCTATTAAGAAATAAAGGACATGTCCTCCAGAAATAACTTAATGAAAAATTTTTTTGTTTTGGGATCCCTACTAAAACATTTTTTTAAATAAGAAATAATTTCATTGTTAAATGAAAATATCCAAAGAGATACGAAGGACTCCCTATAATAAATACAACAATGACCAAGCGAAAGGGGACCTCTCAGAATGGAGCAGACCCAAACAAAACAACAATCCAAAGATCATCAATCAATAGCACCCCACAACAAAGATGAAAGAAATCAATCCATTAGCTCCACAAACGAATCAAAATACAAGAAAAAAAGAAATCACAATGACGAGATCATCGATCAATAGCAGCCCACAACAAAGATGAAAGAAATCGGTCCATAAGCTCCACAAACGGATAAAAAACACACACACACACACACACACACACACAATGACAAAGACCAAGGAGGATAAAACAACCTTCCTAATGAAGCGAAAGAGTGAAGTTGGTGGAGAGCAGACGATCCACAAATACACAGGGAAAGGCCCAAAACTACAGTAATCCACATCATGTCGCTATTGACCCCTCAATCCATAGACTTAGCTTTTTTCTCATAGGAGATGGAGCATTCTGGGTTTCGCATTTCTTGAACGCATTTCCTTTGTTTCACCGTACACTTGTTGTTTCTCTTCTTAGCGAGCATGACCATAAAACAAAGCTTGTTGTCTCTAAACCAAGGAGCCAAGACAATGAAGTGAGGCCTCGGATTGAAAGGCCCTTCTGTCGGTGGAGGAATGAAATCATACCACTGTGTTTCAAGAGGATCATAAAAGGATGAAGGGTGCGGAAAAATTGGTGGAGTAGGGATAGAGCTGGATAAATATTGTTCTGTCTTGGCATATTGTGGCAAAGCCTTAATGGCTATAAAATTTTTAACACTTGGTCAGAAAATTGTCTTTAGACGTCTTTGTCTGATTTTCTTCCCAAGGAGCCTTCCTCCTCTTTTGTCATTACCCAGCCATCCTCATGAGATTTCCCATTCAACTCTTCTCCCATTCACAGCATGCTGTCCCATCTTCCCATTCTCCCACGCAACCTCATCTTTCTTCATCTTTGGCAAATGGTGATTGGATGGGAGGAAAACCAGGCTATGATGCAGATGAAATAGGTACTTGATGGTTTGATAAAGGGACTGATGGGACATGGTTGTTGATTGTTTTGTACAAAAATCAGAATCAGGGACTGTGTCAATGTCCTTGTTTACCAATATGAACCTTTTTTTTTCTCTAGTTGGTCTATCGGTTGAGAGACAAATGAAGCAACCTCCAGCGGTTGTTTAACAGACTCCGGTGCCTGCTCTAGCGAAGTAAATGTTGAAGAATCTAGAGGTATATTTCCATGAATGACGATAATGTAGCCTATGTGAGGGTTTGCATAAAAAAAGGAATCAATTTGTACAATCAAAGAAAATGAAGAAGAGGATGTCATATTGATCATCATGTAAGTTTTCGTTGTAAATAATAAAGACTTTTTTGGGGTAGAAGTGTGCTAGCTCGAAAGAAGAGGGAGGAGGAACCTTTTTAGTGGCTTCTGTTGGAATGGTATGGGGAAGTTCTTCTGAAGCCAAAAAAGAGTATTTTAAGAGCATCCTTGAAATTGGGGGAGGTTTGTTGGTTTCCTTAATAAGAGAGATGAGGTTAATCCATCCCCTCTTATCTTTTCCCACAATGGCGATTTTATTAAATCTCCATTAATGCCAAGCTTCATTGTTTTTGCACAATGCCCTTTCCGGCTAATGATTTTAGTACCCATAAATCGTATTCATTAATATGGCTTTTCTACAAGAATTTTTGGTTGAGGGGGCATTGACTAATGGATCAAAAGAGTGAAGTATTGATCTTTCCAAAATTCGGTGATGTGCAAACCACACTCTAGATTAACGAAGAAAGACTTGTTGTCGATGGAGAAGGAAGGAAGGGAAAGGAAGAACGATGAGTCATGCCATTGATTGAGACTATGTTAACGAGGATGGAGGGTAGGTTTGCTTGGGTGTGCGCTTTGTTGTGGGACATTTTGGGGGAGGGGAACAATATGGTGTTTAGGGGTTTGGATAAGGACCCAAGTGAGGTTTGGTCCTTAGTGAGTTTCATGTTTCATTCTTGGCTTTGGTTTCTAAGCTTTTTTGTAATTATTCCCTACGTAACATTTTACTTACTTGGAAACTCTTTTCTTGTAGGGGTTACTTTTGTGAGCTTGTTTTTTTGTATGCACGTGTATTCTTTCCTTTTCTCTCAATGAGAGTTGTTGATTCTATCCCAAAAAAAAAAAAAAAAAGACGAGGATGGAGAGTAGGTGGAGTGTAGGGAGAGAATGCCATGGATGGAAAACTCTCATCCAACTTATCCACCTGCTAAAACAATAAATCAAAGCATTCGAAAGAGAAAAAAAACTATACTTTTAGTAAGAAAACTCTAAAATAGCACAGAAAAGAAAAATCAGAAGTCTTAAAGAATGACATATGCAGAACATGACATCTCTCGTCTTATGGCACTATCCATGAATCACCTCGTCATGCTTTACGTTCTAATTATTACCTGAAAATTTTTAAAAGAAAAGGTTGAGTATTTGGATATCATTAATTAGTGAGCTGATAAACCATCATGGGTTTGCCTAGTGGTAAAAAGGAGACATAGTCAATAAATGGCTAAGAGGCCATGAGTTCAATTATGGTGGTCACCTACCTAGGAATTAATATCTTACGTGTTTCTTTGACACCCAAGTGTTATAGGGTCAAGCAGGTTCTCCTGTGAGCTTAGTTGAGGTGCACGTAAGTTGTAAGGTGGCCCAGACACTCAAGAATGTATAAAAAAAAAAAAAGAGATAAAATATCAGTGAGCTGATAAAAGTCATTTTGTGACATTGTTGTCAATGAGCTAATGTGATATAAAAGTCATTTTGTTATATTGTTGTTATTGAAAAAGAGGGAAGGAGAAAAGACACAAGGTTTACGTGGAAAACCTAGTTCAGGGAGAAATAACCACGATACAACTTTTCTCTCTTTTATTAATTTGATACTCACAAATGTTACAAAGGGGAAAAATAAATAGAGACCAAAAAACTATGAAAGGAAAAGATATTGGGAAATATAAAAGGAAAATACAAAATCTACAAAATATTCTCTTTTATTTTCAACACTCTCCCTCGAGATGGGACGTAAATATCAATAAGACTCATCTTGCTAACACATGCGTCAAAGCTCTGCTTAAGTAACCCCTTGGTAAGAACATTAGCAACTTGTTGGCTAGAAGGAATATAAGGAATGCAAATGCTTCCATTTTCCAGTTTTTCCTTCATGAAGTGTCTATCAATCTCCACATGTTTTGTTCTATCATGCTGAACTGGATTGTTCGCAATGCTAATAGCAACCTTGTTATCACAGTAGAGTTTCATTGGTAGTTCACTGCTTTGGTGAAGATCAGATAGAATTTTCTTCAACCAGATTTATTCACAGATGCCATGACCCATGGCTTTGTATTCCGCTTCAGCATTGCTCCTAGCAACCACACTTTGCATTTTACTTCTCCAAGTTACAAGGTTACCCCAAACAAAGGTACAATACCCAAATGTAGATTTTCTGTCAATCACTGATCTTGCCCAGTCAGAGTCTGTATATGCTTCAATAACTCTTCCGTCGGATTTTTCTAAACATCAACCCTTTTCCTGGTGTGCTTTTCAAATATCTCAGAATCCTGTTTACAGCTTCCATGTGTTCTTCGTAGGGAGCCTGCATAAACTGACTCACAACGCTGACCGGATAGGAAATGTCTGGTCTAGTGTGCGCTAGGTAAATAAATCTCCCAACTAGACGTTGATACCTTTCCTTGTTAACAAGAATTTTATCAACAGACTCTCCTAATTTGGCATTAGACTCAATAGGAGTGTCAGCTGGCCTACATCCAGTCGTACCTATTTCTTTCAATAGATCAATAGTGTATTTCCGTTGAGAAACGTAGATTCCTTTTCTTGACCTCGCCACCTCCATCCCAAGGAAATACTTCAGGTTTCCTAGATCTTTGATTTCAAATTCGTCCGCCATTTTCTGTTTCAGCTTGTTGATTTCAGCAGTATCATCTTCTGATAAGACAATGTCATCAACGTACACAATAAAAAAGGCAACCTTACTTGAGATAGACCTTTTTGTAAACAAGGTATGGTCAGAGTGTCCCTGAGTGAAGCCTTGGGACTTGAAAATGGTGGTAAATGTTTCAAACCATGCTCTCGGTGACTGTTTTAACCCATATAGGGCCTTTCTAAGCTTGCACACACTCTGGTCAAATTGGGCTTCAAAACCAAGAGGAGGGCTCATATACATTTCTTCTTCTAAATCACGATTTAAAAAGGCATTTTTCACATCAAGATGATAAAGAGACCAATCTTTATTGATAGCAACCGACAGAAAAACCCTAATCGTGTTTAACTTCTCAACGGGGGAGAAAGTCTCAAAGTAGTCTACTCCAAAAGTCTGAGTGAACCATTTTGCTACAAGCCTGGCTTTATACCCGTCAAGAGTTTCGTCAGACTTGTACTTCATTGTGAACACCCACTTACACCTAACTGGTTTATGCCCTTTTGGAAGAGCAACTTGTTCCCATGTATTATTTTTCTCAAGAGCTCTCATTTCTTCCATAACAGTAGTCTTCCACTCAGGAATTTTCATAACCACATATATGTTCTTTGGTATAGTTACAGTGTCAAGGCTGGCAGTAAATGCTCTGAACTTAGAAGATAGATTGTTATAAGAAAGGAAGCTATACATGGGATACCTGGTGCAAGACCTTATGCCTTTGATGGTGGCTGGTGAGGTGCCAGCAGCAGATTTTGTCTAGGCCATTTTCGTCGACGACGGCTAGGGTTTCTAGAGTTTCGTCACCACGCTCTGATACCATATTGAAAAGAGGGAAGGAGAAAAGACACAAGGTGTACGTGGAAAACCCTAGTTCAGGGAGGAAAAACCACGATACAACTTTTATCTCTTTTCTTAATTTGATACCCAGAAATATTACATAGGGGAAAAATAAATAGCGACCAAAAAACTATAAAAGGAAAATATATTGGGAAATATAAAAGGAAAATACAATATTTACAAAATATCCCAAATATTCTCTTTTATTTTCAACTGTTGTCAATGAGCTGATGTAATGATAAATGTCATTTTGTTATGTTATTGTCAATGAGCTGATGTAATAATAAAAGTCATTTTGTTACATTATTGTCAATGAGCTGATGTTAATCAA
This sequence comes from Citrullus mucosospermus, assembly GCA_030954485.1. Classification (NCBI taxonomy): domain Eukaryota; kingdom Viridiplantae; phylum Streptophyta; class Magnoliopsida; order Cucurbitales; family Cucurbitaceae; genus Citrullus; species Citrullus mucosospermus. Next base: position 27,197,622 of record CM062057.1, read on the forward strand.
TTATTATAAACAGATAGGAGTCACGTTGTTGTGATCCTTATGCTGAATATCATATTGTTGAAATTAGCAGTATATAGCTATCGTTGGGTTGGGAGGATTCAGATTTGTATATATTTCTTGTGTCTATAATGGGTGTGCAGTTTACTTATCTCTATTTAATTTGTGGTTGTAGATTTATATCTTGGACGTTCATGTGTTCTATACTATTATATCGGCTATTTGGAGTTTCTTAATTGGGGCAAGAGACCGTCTTGGTGAGGTATTGGTCAATTCTTACGGATTTGTATTTCCTCCTCTATATGAAATAAATTAGGAAAATAGTCATTTTTTCACATTGCACTTAACTAGATGGATCAATTTTAATTACAAAGTTTTCTTTCATCAAATTGAACCATAAATTTTATTGTAAATATTAAACTAATACTTTCTAAATCCAATAAATAATTAAACAAAGACATGAAATAAATCATGTAAATGCTTACGAACAAAACTTTTCTAATCTACCTAGAATACAAAGGAATCAGAATCAAATCATAATTGACTATAATGAAAAGGAAAAAAATTGCGGTCACGTGAATTTCTTCGCTCTCTCCTCCTAACCCTTCCCCATCTGAAACCCTAGCCTCAGGTCTTAGACCACCACTACCAGCCACCCTTGTCAGTCGTTCTCCATGCGTCATGTGCTGTTCTCTCTCTCATTTTCACTTCTTTAAAGCCTAGCCCATAGAACAACCTTCCTCTCTTGTCAGAACCTAATCCACTTGCTGAAACCCTAGCTGTCTCCGCTTCTCCTCTGGTTGACTCAGCCGCTTTTGTCACCCTCTGTCTTTGCCCTTTTTGCTGCTTCTCCTCCAGTTTTAACTTGCAGCACAGTCGTCTTGATAATGGCCAAATGATGCATTCTTTGAACCACCCAGATGAAGATTAACGTTTCTGTAGATGGGTAGTACCACTTTTTTTTATTTATTGCTCGAAGAAATTTGAATATACTGGATGATGTTAAAAGTCAGCTGAAGAACACATTATGTACAACATGTCAAATAGATTCTTACAAGTAAGGTTGTTGCACTTCTTAGTTTGTCAATTGTTAAAGTTTGCTTAATTAATTTAATATCAAATAACTTACTAAGACAACATTTATTAGTTATTACTGCTGAAGTACATTAATTAATATTCATCATAAGTAATGTTCTTCTATGTAGAATCCTATTTGCACCTTTCGCAGTTAATCCATTTTCTAATTTGTTTGGAGTATGGAATACCTTCTGGTAATTGTAACATTTCATTTTTATTAAGCAACATGAATGGGCTAGGATGAAAAAATTGGCTCACTCAGCCAAATTCAAAGATTTTAAGATGATTGTTTTCTTCTAAATAAATTTTGTTGATGTGATGAAGTTATGCGGAGGTTTGGTTTGGAATCTAACATGTCAACTGCTGTGCTTGCTTGAATGCATAAAACTCTTGCTATTAGTATGGTAGTTGAAGTCAAAATTTCCCCCTTTGTCATTGTTACCTTGTTATCTGTTTTTTTTTTTTTTTTTTTATTTGCCTTCAGATTAGATCATTGGAAGCCCTACATAAGCTGTTCGAGCAGTTTCCTGGAGCTTTTATGGACACTCTACATGTTCCTCTCCAAGACAGGCTTGGGTATTTTTCATAAGATGGCAATCTAAACTGCATTTGATCTTTTTAAAAATGTATCTCCCTTTATCTTGTATCTAAAGGTATCTTTTGCAGGTTTTCAAATCGGTCTTCAAGTCAGGTGAGCTCCCCTATTGCCTCCTTACTTCAAAAATATTCTTGACTTCTCCTCTGAGATGGATTTTTATTATTTTTTTTTATTTTTATTCTTTGTAAGATTGAAGCATTCTTTTTCTAGGGTTCGAATTGATCTTAGAAAAGATCGGCTGACCTCTTCAAGAAGAGAGGCAAAGCTATAGGGACTAAAATTAGGAGTCCATTTACACCTAGATAAAGCAACAATGATAACTTGATTGAAGAAATTCTCTCAATTACATTCCTTATTTGCAGTTTGTTTAACAACAAACAAAACTTTTCATTATAATAATGATTATAATGAAAAGAGACTGATGCTCAAAATTTTGAGCATCCCAAGAGAATGAAAGAAAAGGCTGTACATAATATGAATAATCATTGCACACAAGGCATCCAAATGTAGACTAAAGGCAATTAATCTGAAGTGGACTTGTGATTAACAGACGAAATATGGAAAATGAACCTTAAACCGACTCTTCAAGAAGTTTCTAGGCATTTTGAGAAGTTCCAATAGTACTGACCACGGATATCAAGAAGCTTATGGACATAATGCTCCCTACAACTACAACAAACCATTTCCTCTTGAATTGAAGACAATTCCTCATCAAGAAGATCAATCCAAGCCGAAAGACTAACTAAGACAATATCCTCATGTTTGGACTCCATAATAGAAAGAGAAGAATCTTGACCATAGACAGATTGAAACTAGCAAGCCATGCTAGCAAATGGAAATAAACAGATGAAAGCTCCAAACCCAACAGTTAATCGTTTTAGCAATCAAATCAAGAAAACTCTTCGAATTCTAAATGGGAAGCTCCAAATTCAGCCATAACCATTAATAAGCAACCTTTTATCTGCCAATTAAATCTAATAAATGGCCAACCTAAGAACCACAAATATGAGATATGCATACGTCATGGACACGACGTCATGTCATATTTTTTAAATTGAGGACACGAACATGGCAAAAGCACGATTTATTTTTTTAGAAGATATTTATCATTTTTATACAAGATGGAAATTTAAGGCCCATGAGTTTTTGTATTTTTCTAAGAAGGGAAATTTCATTGATGAATGGAATGAAGGAGAATAAACTCCAGAACTCCATATCACCTAAAGGTGAGATTCATAAAATTTTTCCAATGGGAAATTAAATATGAAAGACTATAAAAGGTCGATAATGTTTACACCATTACAACACATGAGACAAAATGAAATCCAAGAAACTATTAAAGGAGGAAGAAGGATTTCGAAAATGTTGACAATTCCTCTCTAGCTAGAGGAACCAAAAAACACTCTATTAAAGCAAGCGAAATAGTCTTTTTCACCGTGGAAAGGTTGGCCATCAAAGATGTAAGCAAGAAAGTCACATGCCCAATAACCAAAAGCCAAATAGCCTAAGAAGAATGGCCTAGTAACGAGAAGCAAAGGAAAAATTAAGAAAAAGGTGACTCGAATATTTAGAATGAGTTAAGCACGTAATACACCAAGAAGGGGAGATTGATACATAAGGCATACGTTTTTGTAGTCTATCAACTGTGCTATGGGGTAGTTGCAAATATAGTAATTAGGACCAAAATATTTGCATTTATAGCACAATGCGAAAGAATTTTCAAATATACCAAAATTTAGATTTTGCTTAATTTTTTGAAAAGGAAACATGACTTTTTCATTGATCAAATGAAAAGAGTCAAATAGCTCAAATTACGAAGGAAACAATAAAGAAAGCAAAATTACAACCAAGAAACTAGAGGATACAATTACAACGATGCAAGATCTAAAACTTAGGGAATGAAAGGTGATAAAATACAAACTGCCAGAGGAGAAAAAGCTAAAGCAAAGCCAAAAACGAACGGCAAAACAAGAACAAATGAAATTTGAAACAAGAGGATTGTGAAGCTCTAAAGATTGAGGAAACGGCTGAGGCTTTTGCAGATGAAGGCTGGCGAAAAGGCTTCAAAATGACATTTCCACGGACGAAAACTTAAGGAGAGGAACAACAAAAATAACTAGGGTTGGGATAACCAAATCTTGTCTTGAAAAGCCCTACAAGACCACTCGGAACTCCACCCTTCCAAACTTCAGAGACAACCCAACCAACTAAGGAAGCTTGCAAAGATGATTCCATTTCACTAGTAAACTAGGATAGAGCCTTTAAAGAGGGCTTACGACTAGCACAACTTAAAGATTCATACTTCGTTGGAAATTTAACCAAGAACAATACTACAAGCATCAATGATGGAATCAAGATGTCGAGGGATTTCATTCTTTTCTAAGGGAGTAAATAGAGATGCTTCAACCTTAAGAAGCAAAGGGCCTTTCTCTGAATGAAATAATCGGTGAAAGTCTCTGCCAAAATCAACGTCTAAAACTTCTTCCCGAAAATACTCTGACTCAAGATTTTCTAACTCTTCACTGCTAGCACTTGCTATGGAAACTCCATCCGAATCCATGTCTAATTCTTGATTTTTATGTCAATTTTTCCTTGAATCCCTGACCGGTAAACCTCTAACAAATTTTATTGTAGAGCCGAGAGTGTAAAATTTGAATGGGAGAAGGAGACACCATCCGAAGTAGGGGCTTCTCCTTTTTCTGAGTGTAGATTCTACTTAATTATTATCCGTAAAAGTGCTACCCAATGCAATTACTCCTGTGTTAGCTCCAAAATCAAGCTCCCAAAGAACAATTGTGATCTTCTTGGAATAAGACTCTGACCAAATCACCTTATAAAGAAAGTTGGAAGAATGATTAGCGCTACTCACCAAAGTAACTCACCAAAGCAACCATAAGTGGCTTGATTGTAAATGTATTTGATGGATCAAGGGGCCTGACCAAGAATCATTTTAGGAATGTAAATGAAGCTGAAGATAGTAGATAAAAAAGAGAAGCCGATTAGGTAACTCATTAAGATTCCGACAAATAAATCAATTCCAAGCGGTTTGAGATTGAGACAATATCCATGCATTGTCAATTGTAATAGAAGGTCGTGTAGATAATTAAACAGACGGGGAAAAACTGTTGAGAGAATTCCACAATTTAGCCATGAATCTTGCCAAAAGAAAGTGAATGAACCATTTCCTAATTTTATGATAGCACAAGCAACATTATGTGTACAAGAGATGATAATCTCCATGGAGCCCCATATGAGCCATGTTGATTAGGCTGAGGCAACAAATAATACTTAGCGACAATGAGCTTACGCCAAAGAGTTGTTTCCTTATGGATAAAACTCCAGATGCATTTTGCCAGAAGAGCACAGTTTCGTCTTTTGAAACTACCAATTCCAAGACCTCCCAACAATTGAGGTATCTGTGTTTGATCCCAATTAACATTGTGTAAACCACCATCACCTCTAGATCTTTCCTAAGAAAATCGCGAATGAGTTTATCTAAGGAATTGGCCACTGTAGAGGGTAACAGGAATAACGACAGAAGATATGTTGGCATGCTGGAAAGAGTGGCTTGAATGAGAGTATGCCTACCAATTGTGAAGTTTATGAGTAATCCATTCATTAACTGGCTGCCAAAACTGTTAAGATGTGGATAAGATCAAATAGATTGGTTAGGCTCATTCATTATTTCAATGAAAAACTATGTTTCCTTCTCAAAAAAGATCAAATAGATTGGTCAATGTCGCAAAATCCTAAATCGAGAAAAGAAGAGCATGATTGGCAAACTATAAATGATTCAAACAGAGCTATGAGGTACCAATAGGATGTGAGATAATGGAACCCAAGGTTGCACTGTGATCCAATAATTTGCTAAGACAATTAGAATCCAAAATGAGTTGTTAAGCATGTGCAACAGGATTGAATAGATGATAAGTTTTGATGCTCATGTTACTTAGCTTCCTTAAATACCTTTATTTAGGCCTTATTTTTGCTTGTCTACATCTTTTTCTTGAGTGTCTACAAGCATTATGTTTGCTTGTCATTTATGGAAGTGTTCATGCAAACATGTTAAGCTGTTTGTCCAGGTTGTTGAGAAAGACAAGTTTGATGCTGCTCGATTTTCTCCTTTCTGGAATGAAATCATAGCAAGTTTACGGGAAGAAGATTATATTACAAATTTGTGAGTAGTATATTGTGTAGAGATTCTTGCTGTTATATGTTCTCTTATCTGGTGCTGTCTGATGTTTTTAGATTGTTTCATTGCCAAACTTTCGTATTTTTGTCCAACTTCTTCTGGTTTTCCAGGGAAATGGAGTTACTTCAAATGCCTAAAAACAAGGGTAATCTTCCCATGGTTCAGTGGCCCCTTTTTCTTCTTGCCAGCAAGGTCAGTATCAGTTGAAAAAAGGGGACTTAAATAATCATGCTTTTTAATATGGATGCTTTGACTGATTGAGTTTCAGTTGTTTACAACATTTTGATTGTGGTTATGAAACTGTAGATATTTCTAGCTAAGGATATTGCTGTTGAGAGACGAGATTCACAAGCCGAGTTGTGGGAGCGTATTTCAAGAGATGACTATATGAAATATGCAGTACAGGAATGTTACCACGCCATTAAGCTTATCTTAACGGAATTACTAGTTGGGGAAGGAAGGATGTGGTATTTACCTTTCACTCTCCATATGGTTCTTTTCTTTGTTATAAGCTCAATAATGCTATATACCATATATGCAAACCTCAATTTTACTGTCCAGAAAGAGGTACATGAGGAAAACTATATATTTGCCTAGAGCATGAGTTGAGGAGCGCATTAAAATTAATAAGGAAAAAAGGGGGTAAACTCTGAAATTGACGAGAATAAATGTACGGTACTGGCATGCTAAGAACAAACATGTTAGATCCTGCAGCTCCCTACTTTTCCTTTCCCTTTCATATAAAATCTTATAAATATAAAAGAAAAAGAAAAACGATATGATGTATAAAAATTTAATTGATGCAAAAGAACCCACCCCCCCCCCCCCCCCCCGCCCCCCTCTCCCCTTTTTTTTTTCTTCTAATTTTTTGTACTTTTTCAGGGTTGAAAGGGTATTTGAAGACATTCAAGCTAGTATAGCAAACAATTCCATTATAAATGACTTCCAGCTAAATAAGCTGCCACTTGTGATTACAAGAATAACTGCTCTGACGGGTATTCTGGTTCGTATATTTAGTTTAGAATTTATAAAAATATAGAATTTTTAGCTGTATTATGAGTTTAATCTATATTTTCATTGTGGACAACTTTTTCGACCTTGTTTTAAAAAATTCATCTCCTACACAATTAAAATTAAAAATTAAATAATTAAATAATTCATTTCATAACAAATATTTTATTTGTTACGGTACTTTCAAAATAAACTTCTGTAGTTTGCAAAAACTGTAATTCATGCCCTTCTTTAAATTAGAAAGCTATTTAATTTTGACGGAATTATTATATGTGGCTCATGTAGCATGTAATTTTAGAAAATAACGTCAATTTTATTGGAAGGGTTTTAATTTTAGAAAATAACCCTCAATTTTATTAGAAGGGTTTTATTTTCAATTATTTCTATATTTCTTAATTTGTGGAGTGATGCTAAGTAGCTTCTGAGACTATCATAGATTTTATCAGTTCAAGTTTAAAGGAATTTTTAGAGATTCTTTATCTTATGTATCTCAGTGAGTCGTGATTTGAAGGATACGTCTATCATCTGTAGTCTTTATGAAAGGGGTTGTGTTAAGTAATCATTGCATAATTATTGGTTTCTCCTTTTGAGTAAAAGTCGTTGATTAGTTTTTGTAATAAATTACTGGTATGAGAAACCAAAGTTAATGATTGGTATAAGTCATTGCATTTTTTACTTTTATATTTTGCGTATTCACTTTGATTATGACATTGGACAGAAAGAGCCAGAAACTTCGGAGCTGGAAAAAGGGGCTGTTAAGGCTGTTCAAGATTTGTATGATGTTGTGCACTATGATATCCTTTTCGGTGACAAGAGGTCTGGAACTTGTAGTTTGTTATTTGAGGTACTTATGTATTGATTTATCTTTTGACATATGATGATGCATTTTTGTAGGGGGCACTATGAAACATGGAACATATTAGTAAAAGCCAGAAATGAAGGTCGCTTGTTTACAAAGTTAAATTGGCCGAAAGATCCAGAATTGGTATTATTGTTATTATTTTTTAATTCCTCGTGCTTCATTTTCATTCATGATGCTTTTACTATTATATGGGACTAACTTGTTGTTATCATTCAACAGAAGTCACAAGTCAAAAGATTGCATTCCCTCTTAACCATTAAAGATTCAGCTTCAAATATTCCAGTTAATCTTGAGGCCCGACGAAGACTGCAATTCTTTACAAATTCACTTTTCATGGTGATGCCAACTCCAAAACCTGTTCGTCAGATGCTTTCCTTCAGGTAGTGCTTCTTTCTACCCTATCTTTTGTTTGTGTTTGTTATTCATTTGTATACCTTTTATTTGGAGTTTCATCTTTTGTCTCTCCCTTCTTTTTTATTCATTCTCTATCTTTTGATGTAGTGTATTCACTCCATATTATTCCGAGACGGTGCTCTATAGTATGGGGGAACTCCTGAAGAAAAATGAGGATGGGATAACAACCTTGTTTTACTTGCAAAAAATTTATCCAGGTATTTCATATAAATTTTATGTTTGATGGTTTCTTTTTTTTTTTTTAAGAAAGAAAAAATCAAGCTTTGTCTAAATACACCCTAAAGGAGCCTAGCTACTGATTACACAAGAAGGGGTTCTGATTCTTAGTAATTCAACCAATTAATTACAGAACATCTAGTAACAATGTCTAAATAGAGGCATTAAACCTTGCTAGTAACCAGACTTCTTCTCAAGACCTCTCCATTGTTCCTAAACACGCTAACATTCTTTTCATGCCAAAACCTTTAAAGGATAGCAAAGAAGATCTGGACTCCTTTCAGCCCAATACCTATAGCAAACAATTGGAAAAGTCAATCCCTCATAGAACGAGCCCACCCACAATCCCAAAGGACATGGTTTATATCTTTGGATGCACTCCTGCAGAAAAGGCAGGACCAAGGGGCCACCATGCAGGAAGAATGCCTCAAATCCAATTTACATTGTTTGCTCTACCAAACAAGACCTTCGAACCAAAGAATTTCACCTTCTTTTGAATTTCAACTTTTAACGAGGAAAAGGAGGGACAACCCAAGGGAGAGGGATCACTTTAGATTATGGAGAAGAGCGACGAGGGAATTCGTAAATGAATCAAGAGACTAGATATGACGATTCCCACCTCCAAGGACCCATTAAGCAAAGAAAAAGGGGGGAGAGGATTGATTGAATCTCAACGAAGGGGGAGAGGAATACGAAAGAGGTCAATGGCAACGTTTTAGAAGACAAGCGATACCAAAAGTGAGTGTTAAAGTGTATGTAGTTAAATTTACCATAACCCATCAGTTTAAGCTTTGGATCAATCAACGGTTTAATAGTAAGTGAGTCTTAAAAGTGATGTAGATCGACTAATCATAATCAAAGCCACGTCTAGAGTTAAGACCATTCAAAAGCAATGACCAATGTGTAACCTCTTGAGGTTTCTTGTTTCTGAGTAAGGAAAGAGAAGGAAGTGGTGAATTTAAATTTCAATTCCCTTTTGGTAGTTTCTAGGATGCTTGTTCATTACTCGTGGAAAAAGGTACAATTAACTTTAGAAAATTATTTCCAGTTCTGAATATCAATAAATCCATTTATGGATGACAAAGCATTGATAAAGATTTATGATAGATTTTCAGGAATTAAGTTTTGATGGTAAGTGGAGGCTTATTGGTAATGTTCATTTGAAAATTGAAAATTGGTCCAATAAGAAACACTCCCATCCGGAGTTTATAAAGAGCTATGGAGGATGGATATGTGTAAAGAATTTGCCTTTGCCATATTGGAAACAATTCTGTCATCGAAGCAATAGGGTAGCACTTTGGCAGCCTGGTTAGCAACTCATCTGAAGTGACTAATTTTATCGATTGTTCAACGGCAATAACTAAAGTTGAGGAAAATATTTGAGGATTCATCCCAGCACAAATTTTCCTTCATTTTGGTGACATTGTTGCATTAGACTGTCTGAGCATGAGAAACCTTAACCTTCATGGTGTTTTATCCTTTAGGGGGTGTTTGACCTAAGGATTTGGGAGAGTAGGAGTTGAGGGGAGGGGAGTTGTGAGCTCCACTGCTTGTTTGGCCAAAAGAGTTTGTGGGTCTCACTACTAAAAACATCAATTTTATACTTTATTAACTTCTTGCACTGTGGGCTTTAGGAGTTCACAACTCCCTAGATTTCATAACTCCATGGAGTTCACAATTTCACTCCTTGCCCGAACACCTCAAATTTTGTGGATAGAAGGAGAATCAACAAGGCAATGGAAAAAGAAAGGATTCAGTTTGTCAAATAAAGATGAATTGATAGCAATGGTTTATGGTTTACATTCCCCTATAGTCCATGGTGAGATCAAGTATCCAGATAACCGTGATTCTAAGGTCCCGTTTGAATCGCAACTAATGTTTTATGGGTATGGATATTAAATATATGAGTTTTAAATTTTTAGGATAATTAATGTCTATGTTTGGATATGCAGAATAATTAGTATTTAGAAGTTAAATATCTGTGTTTGATTTACCAATTTTGTATATAGGAACCAAAATTACATGTAAGAGAACAATTAATGTAGTCATAAATTAAATTTAGCATTATTTAATATTGTTATATTAAATCGCTTAAAATAAAAATAAATGAATATTTTTATATTTGACATTAATTAAGCATAATCAAATTATATAAATTAATTACTAAAAAATTTAATTATTATAAATTAATTAGAATATTAATAATTAATTATTATCCATTGTGAGGTTGATCATATTGAAGAATCCTTGGCCCTCCTTTTTTTGGAAGATGTTGTACATTCATTAAAGTTTACAGATCAGGTTAGAGAAGATATTCCATGGATTCCTAAAAAACGTTCATCTCTAATAGAGATTTGTGGTCTTCAAATGTGTGAAATTCCACCTTATTCACCTCAGATAAAAGTTTAGTTGCTTTTTCTGACTTGTCTCTCAATGAAGATCCTTTCATGGCATTTTAGAGGACTCGGGAAGCTTTGAAAAATTCAACATTAAAGATATTTTGGTCCAATTTTCTTTTCAAAATAAGCAATTTTGTTGAACAACAAATGAATGTGGTTGAGTACAAAAAAGTCTTTGGAATGAATTGCTCTGCTGTCTTATTAAGTTGATCCAGGGTGTACTGGAGAAACTTTTATTCTCGTTGGTTTCTTAAGGTTCCCCTAGTTGGAAGGCTTTGAAATGCAATAGCTTCATAAATCTTTTAAAGATTTTGGTTTTCTGGGTCTATCTCTTTCAAATGCTTGCTGTGTTTCATCAGAAATATCTTTCTTTGATTCAATGTTTTGGGTCAAATGTTGTAAATTCGAGATTCAAGCCCTTGTCATACTTTATTTCTTAGGCAATTTCTGAAGTGTTAGCTGGAGAGGATGCTCTTTATTGCAGATTTTTGGCTGTGTTTTTTTATTGCTTCACTTGTTCTTATTTATTGTTTTATACTATTGTATTTGTATCCTTAAACATTTATATCCTTTTCACATATCAAAGAAGAATTGTTTCTTGTTCCAAATTAATTTTTGAGTGTTGTGCCAGTTAGCTATTCTTTCGTGTTCCCAGTGGCCAGCCTTTGTTCTATCAACACTAAAATAGTCGTTAATGTTTTTATGTAATAAGAAAAAACTTTTTCATTATCTAAAGAGATTTACAGAAGAGGGGGAGATGAGATATCCCCATATGAAATGATCACAAAGAGTCACCAGTTGGGCTTCTTTATTAACTGTTGTTAATGTTAGAGACTTGATTATATTGGTTTGACTCGTTGAAATTTTGTGTAGTCTAAGGTTTAATAGATATAAATTCAATTTGCAATTTAATGTTTATCCTTCAAGTGTAATCTCAACACAACTCATTATCATGCGTTGTGGACATTCACCAACAACGATTTCTCTTTACATCTGTGTTCTTGCTGGCCCTTCTTTCTTTGACCTCATTTCTACTTTTTTGTCCTGCTTTTCATGCTAACTAAAAAAAATCATGATAGATGAATGGAAGAACTTTCTTGCTCGAATTGGCCGAGATGAGAATGAAGTTGACCCAGAATCGTTTGACAACCCTAATGACATCCTTGCACTGCGGTTTTGGGCCTCTTATCGGGGACAGACGTTAGCAAGAACTGGTAAAAATTTTTGTCTTGAGGTTAATACTTGTCCATCAAATTGTTCATTCACCTGCCTAGATTCTGAAGATTACGGATGAAATATAGATATCATTTCAAAGGTCATTCGTCTCCTACATGTGGATTGCATTTGATCTTTTCATTTGATCTGATTATATTGGTAAAATCTGTTTTCTTTTTAAATAGTAAGTTTGTCTACTAAATACTATGATAATTTACAAGAATATTTCTTATTTAAAAGACAATAAATAATTTTTAGGTACTCCTAAATAATGTCAACCATCAAATTAGCAACTCTCATTCTCAATTTTTAGTGTCCTATTTTAAAAAAAAAAAAAAAAAACAATTGTAGTAAACTTTTTTTTTTTTTTTTTTGAGACAGTAAACTTTTCTTTTATTGTCCTGTCTGTGTATTATATCTCTATTTTTAAATAAATCATAATTGCAGAAAGAAATATATATTTGACAAATATCAATTACCGTTAAAATCAATCTTATAGCAGTTAGCATAAAATATTAAGATTAGTTTAAGAATTAGAAATTTTTACTTTTTAGGTATAATTATTTGTTCAAGATTGTTTATGCTTAAAAGATGGCAATATGTAACTCAGTCCCTAATGGTTAGGTTAATTTGGTCCCTGATATTTTAGGTAGTTTTTAATTTTAGTTTCTTTCTCTGTGTAATTAAATTTTGTTTTCAATTAAGTCTTTACAATCATTAAATGAAAGATTGACGGTATAAGAATCTAAAAAATCAGTAGTTTTAATAAGTTGTTACATTTTAAGTTGCATGATCAAATTAAAACATGGTATATTTATTTCAATAATACATCATCATTTTGTTGTTTAGTGTTTATGTTTTGCTGCTATAAGGACTTGATTGGAAAAAATAAATAAAAAATAAATAAAAATCAATACGTAAAGAATGAAGTTGAGGCTTTTAAAATATCAATTGCCAAATTGTAAAAAGACTCGAACATTAAGTGCTAAATTATTTTTTCATCACATATCATTAAGTGGAATTTAAGTTACTTTTAAAAAAAAATAATAATTTTATTTATTTCGCCATACTGTGAACTTTTTTTATTGTTATTGTAAATTTGTACATTCTATAAATTGAGTTTTATCGTTGCATGTTTATATTATTTTGACATTTCATGGATGATACACTTGATGATTTATAAAGTATCATTTTATATAACACATTCTAAAAAGTAATATCTATGACTTTAGCCATAGTTATTAAAAATAAATAGCTTATTATATTATTATCGAAATAATTGATTATGTGATATTTATAATTTCCTGTATAGAATCGAAGTGAATAAAATACTTCTACTCAATCTTAAAAATAAAACATGAAGTATAGATCTGGTCATATATTTATTTATTACAATAATATTTAATTTATTACAATAATATTCAATTCTTACTCTGAAATTTAGGTATTGATAGCAATCTAGAAATCTGCAAGAATTAGGGGAGGGCATTGTTGTCAAAAGATAGTTCATCTATTGTCCATTCTCATGTTTTATGTAGATATAAATGTATAGATTAAGCTGCTGGAGATTTTTTGCAGTTCGTGGAATGATGTACTATAGGAAAGCTCTTATGCTGCAGACTTATTTAGAGAGAGGAACCTATGGAGGTCAGAAGAATCATTTAATCTTGTCTAGTTCCTCCTACTGAAATTACATTATCTAACCATACGAGGAATTTCAGATTTGGAAGCTGCCATTCCTTGTACTGATGCTACTGATACTCGAGGTTTCGATTTATCTCCTGAAGCACGTGCACAGGCAGATCTTAAATTTACATATGTTGTGACGTGTCAGATATATGGAAGACAAAGAGAACAACAAAAACCTGAGGCCTCTGACATTGCACTGCTCATGCAAAGGTGGGTTGCTTGGTATTTTTGCCCCACTGAATCCCCCACATAAAAGAAGTATGACTATTTAACTATTCGTGTGGAAATCTTTGTGCTAAGTAGCATTTTTGTTGTGTTTGAAATCCTATTTTTTGTTTGTAATATCTTATACTTTTAAATACTTTTAAATAGGAATGAAGCCCTTCGTGTTGCATACATTGATGATATTGAAACCCTAAAGGATGGTAAGGTGCACAAAGAATTTTACTCAAAGCTTGTAAAGGCTGATATCAATGGAAAAGATAAGGTCTTTATTTCTTTCCTTTTACCTTTCTACATTGCATGGAAAATATTTTTTCTTTTTACCTTTATTCTTGTTTTTTATACTTGTATTTGCCTAGCATTCTTCACATCATGCTCATTTGTAAACTAAGAAGCACTAATGTGGATACGAGACACGGAAAGGACATGGCAACCCATCATTTTTTTAAAAAAAAATTTGGGACATACACGACAAGATCACATTTATTAAACTCATTTTTGTACTACAAGAAAATTCAAAGTAAATGGGTCATTTGTATGCTTAAAAAATTACGTTGATGTATTTCATATTCAGAATTTATTATTAGTCATATCTTGTCTTTTTAGTTTAGTGTAAGCAACGAGTGTTCTATACATGCTAACAATTATCTGATACGTGTCCAACAAGTGACGTAATGTCCACAGGCACGCTAGTCACATTGTCCGTGCTTCTTAGTTTGTAAAAAATGAATTAATAAATTTTCTTCTCTAGTTTTTCATCTCTTTGATGTTTTTTATTTTTTCTTCCTTTTTTTTTTAATTTTTGGATAAGAGATGTTATTTTTTTCTTTTCAATTTTATATCTATATTTGTGTGCACGTCTTACTCGAATCAATTTGCAACTTTAGGATCCATGGTTTTTTCCTTACTTAATCTCGATATGTCTTACCGTAGTTGGTTAAGTTCCAACATTTCTAGAATGTTTCTTTTATTCTGCCTCCCACCTCTTGATTGATTTATCTTTTGTATTTTGCCCATCGTATAGGAGATATATTCAATCAAATTGCCTGGAGATCCAAAGTTGGGTGAAGGAAAGCCTGAGAATCAAAATCATGCTATTGTTTTTACTCGTGGAAATGCTGTTCAGACAATTGATATGAATCAGGTGAAGGTTATTTCTTAGTTTATTGCTGTTTCTCTTAGTTTTCCTTGAGCTAAAGCAACTCTACTGAAATTCAGCAGTTTATGTAGGTGCAAAGCTTATCTATATTTTGGTTTTACAAGGTGTCGTTATTATATTTCAATATTTTACTAGTTGTCTATGCTTGTTTAAAATGAGAAAAGATTATGGAAGAAACGGGGTTAAAAGAGCCCTTAAACGTGATTTGTATACAGGCATAAAGATAGTGGGAAGTAGTTCATCAAAATAATTTATTGAAAAGAAAAGTGAAAACGCTTGTCTACTGTAACTCGTGGTAGTTCCATAGCATACTTTTTATTGACGCCAATGTTAGGACCTATAGGTAAAGATACCATAATGATAAATGTTCCACACTCTTCTATGTATAATAAACGAGGTTTGTGGCTCATAAACATAGTATCGTTATGTTAGATCTTATTTTTTCTTCATTGCTTGTAACATATGAGATTCTGCAAATCTAGGATAATTACTTTGAAGAAGCATTGAAGATGAGAAATCTTCTTGAGGAATTTGGTTGTGATCATGGTATTCGTCCTCCTACCATACTGGGTGTCAGGGAACATGTATTTACGGGGAGGTATTTCCCATTTGTAGCTGATAATTCCACTCCTTTTTCATCAACTATTTTTAACTGACATGTAATAATTGCTTCATCTGTGCAGTGTTTCATCTCTTGCATCATTCATGTCAAATCAAGAAGCTAGTTTTGTGACTCTTGGTCAGCGTGTTCTGGCAAATCCCTTGAAGTATGTACTTGCCAATTACCATCATGCAATAGATATATAAGTATTTTCAGATTTTTCTTTCTAGTTTCTTCTTGAGAGTAACTCTTTTGTAAATTTGGTCAGAGTGCGTATGCATTATGGCCATCCAGATGTTTTTGATAGGGTTTTTCATCTAACACGAGGTGGCATCAGCAAGGCCTCCCGTGTTATCAACATTAGTGAAGATATCTTTGCAGGTATCCTCTTTTACTTGGTAGGATGTATTTTAGTTGTTATATTTCATTTGAATTTATATCTTTATTTAGCTGTACTCTGATGGCTTGTTTTATGATGTCATATTTGAAGTCCCGAAACTACAGAATGGTTGATACCAGTATGATGTGATTGATATATCATTTGCAAAGAGATTTTAATGTGTTTGTTGTGAAAAATAAATGTTTTTAAAATAAAACAATGTTTCTACAAGTACCCCAGGAAAAACTAATAGTTAAATTGTGTTCCGTAGATCTTCTTAAGAGTTTGACTGTAGGTGATTAAATTTTTTTTAAAAAAAAAACATCTTAATAAGTTAGAAAAAATACCTTTTTGGTCCTTAAGTTTCAAAATGTTGGACTTTGAATTATTAAGTTTTGAATTTGATTTCTATTTAGTCTCTAGGTTTTAGAATGTTACAATTTTATCCTTGAGATTTGAGTTTCATTAAATTTAATTTGGTCGCTAGGTTTCAAGATTTACATTTTTGGTTCTTAAGATTTGGAATTTGTGTCGAAATAGTCCCTCGATTTCAAATTCAAATCCCTAACATTCGGAAAAGGCTCGATTATGGTCTTGATTAACAGTTTTTTTAATTCCATGCTACATGGCAAAATGTTTAAATTTTTTTTTAACGAGAAACGAAACTTTCAATCAATGAAGTGAACCATGAGATGAAGAGCCATGCAAAGAAACACCGATAAAAGACTTTAACAACCATAGTTTATTCGTTGACTTCTTTGTTCCACTTGTATCAACTTTGTTAAACACAGTTTCTCTATCCTGTGCCATATTTCATTTTCTTGTCCATTACTGGTGTGAATTTTTTCATTACCCTTTATGACGCATAAGATTTCATTTACCTGAGTACTTTTCTGTATTGAAGGATTTAATACAACATTGAGGCAAGGGAACGTTACTCATCATGAGTATATTCAGGTGGAATTTGTCATCATTTAATTTTCTAGTAATGTGGTATCAGTTGATGGGGAACTTATCAAAACTTTTTTGAGTTATTTCAGGTCGGTAAAGGACGAGATGTTGGTCTTAACCAGATTGCTCTTTTCGAAGGAAAGGTTGCTGGTGGTAATGGAGAACAAGTTCTTAGCCGTGATGTATATAGGCTTGGCCAACTGTTTGATTTTTTCCGGATGATGTCATTCTATTTCACCACTGTTGGCTACTACTTTTGTACTATGGTATGTCAGTAAAACGTGTAGATTATTAAGCAATGATTACTCAGTTTCTAAAACTCATAGTTAGAACCCGTTTAACAAGAGAGAAATAGTTTAAATCCATTGCCGAATTAGTTAGGGATATTTATGATTTGTGTATCTGGAAAAAGAAAAGTGCTAATGTTTGCTAAATAGTTTTACTGTTTGCCTTTGGCTGAAAAACCAATGCTTATTGCGTGTTTTAATCTTGTTTTTCTTTTTCCTTTTACTTTTAAACTTGAGTACCTTTAGCCAATGATGTTCCTGATGATGTACAAAATATCTTGATTATTCCTTCTAAAAGTTTAGATACCAACCAATTCTAATTCCTATTAATTTTATGTTTGCTCATCTTAGGAAAAATATTGAGGCTCCATTTATTTCTTACTCAAAAACATAATTTCCATCGAAGTAAAAATATGTTGCAATATTTTAAGAACAATTCAACAAAATAATTTATTACCGAGGACCTCTTACTGTTTATTGAACAAGATTGTATGTTAATGAGTAATTGAAGTACAGCCTCATAATTTTGTTGTCATAATTTATGAGAATTTGATCTTTGTTTATAATCTTCTGCAGTTAACGGTGCTGACTGTGTACATTTTTCTCTATGGAAAAGCATATTTGGTAAGTTTTATCTTTTGTGAATTGTTTATATAAGATATGAAGATGTTTATTTAGTTAGAAGTTACCTGCTTCGTCGTATGATATAAATTTAAAATCTTCTTGATGGCCCATCACCCATGAGCTTGACAAGCTGTTTGGAAGTAACCTGTGCCACTAGAATCAAAAGTTTTTGAGTTTTTTTGAACTCTTGTAGGCACTAAAACTATTTGATGGATACAGTTAAGGTGAGTGAAGTTGATAAGTAGTGGGTTGCAATGTGGTTGCAATGTGTACCAGGTTAACTTTCTTTAATTAATTATTTGTTGTTTATTTCCGATCTGATGTACTCTTTTTCTCTGCTTGTTTACCAATCTGATTCTGGACATACTTCTGAGTAGGGCTGTGGGTCAGATCAGATTGAGTTTTGGTCAAACTGATGCTGGGACCAATTTTTTTGGAAATTGGATTAGGTCTTGTCGGTTTTTGGGGTTTCAACTTGCACTCCTATCTACGAGTAGTGTACACATGTGTATGAACATGTTTCCTCTTTAGAACTGATGCGTGGCTGTGTTCCAGGCACTATCTGGAGTTGGTGAGACCATTGAAGATAGAGCTAATATTACAGATAATACGGCATTGTCAGCTGCTTTGAATACACAGTTCCTCATCCAAATTGGTATCTTCACTGCCGTGCCTATGATCTTGGGGTTCATATTGGAGCAAGGTTTCTTCAGGGTAAATGCTATTCAAATATGTACATCATTTGTTGTATGAAAAGAAGTTGACTGCTCTTGTACAACTTGAACATGACAGTTATCATTGTTGGTCTCTCTCTCTCTATCTTGCACACACATCTTTAAAGATTCGCTTTAAAATTAGCAGCAAATGCTTTTTGGCCAAATGAAGCACCCATGCTTGTCATATGCAAGAGCAAGTGCAAACAGTCCTCTTGTCTATGAGACCATTATTTAGTTACCTTCTTCGTGGGAATCTTGTTGTTCTTGTCTCAGTTATTACTCTGAATCCCGGTTGCAGGCTATTGTCAGCTTCATAACCATGCAGCTTCAGCTTTGTTCTGTCTTCTTCACATTCTCTCTTGGCACAAAAACTCACTATTTTGGCCGAACAATTCTTCATGGTGGCGCGAAGGTTTGTTCTGCTATGTTTGTTGCTACTTTGTCAATCTCCAAGAGTACCCTATAGCATCTTAAGGAACACTACTTTCATACAGTATCATGCAACTGGAAGGGGATTTGTGGTTCGCCATATCAAATTCTCTGAAAATTACAGATTGTACTCCCGCAGCCATTTTGTTAAAGGGTTTGTGCCATTCTTTCCTATTTCACATGAGAATTTTCTTATGTATTATTTGAACTCTACTGTTTACGTAAATTACCTCCTTTTAAGCTTATGGGCATTGCTATTGGCACCATCTTTATGTACTTTCCATTCATGTACAGTATCAAAATTAAGATCTAAAAGAACTCTTAATTTATTTATGTGTCGATGCAGCTAGTTATGAACCCAAATATGTTTAAGATCATGGGGTTTACGTCATGATAGTTTACTTGGGATATTGGGTATTTTACTAGTTTTCAGATGTTGTTAGGTAAGAAAATTATCCTATAGAGTTGACGCATGTGTAAACTAGATTGAACCTTCATTGTTTTAGAAAGCATGTAAAATACAAGTTTATTTTGTTTACAAAAGCACCATAACCACACCCTTTAATAAACTGTTATTAAACCAATTTGATCTTGGTTCTTGTGTTCCTAAAAGGTCTTATGGTTTGGGTTTACTATCAATTTGGATCATACGATTTCTAATTGTTTCCATATGGCTTCTATGATTTAAATAATTAAAATTTTCCGATTTGGCTCCTATGATTTAATTGAACTTCACAAATCATCTCTTAATTGTTTTTACTCACCTAGAAACTCAATTATTTTCTCTTAGATTTTACTCAGTATGAAACCCTACTATAATATAGGAACAAATTTAGGCAAATAGAAGGTAATGCCTCAGGGCCACCCAAATAGAAAACGTGGCATGTATTCATATGGTAATGGGAAGACAATCTATGAGATCTAACCAACTATAGGGACTAAATTGAACTTTTATAACCCTAAATACCAAAGTGAAACTATGTTCAAATCATAAGGGTCTAACTGTAACTGTTAAAACCATAAGTACTAAATAGAAAATCTGAATTATACAGTTTTAAATATCATTATAGTATCTTAATTACAAATAATTAATTTATCCACATTATTGTGTTTGCAGATTGGAAGTTGTGCTTCTGTTGGTTGTATACATGGCCTATGGATATAGTTCAGGTGGTTCGTTAGCATACATCCTTGTAACTCTTAGCAGTTGGTTCATGGCAATATCTTGGCTTTTTGCTCCCTATCTGTTCAACCCGTCAGGGTTTGAGTGGCAGAAGTAAGTCATCTTTGCCATGACATCTTTTTCTTTGTTGATTTTGAACATAATTTACAACAAAACCAGAAAGGGGCTCCTTGAAAATATTTTCCTATTAGAGCGGAAAGTAGATGTCACAAAAGCTCTATCTTAAATCTACTAGATAATCAAATTCGTAACTTTTAATTCGTTATATTTCCTTTCAGGACCGTGGAGGATTTCAGGGAATGGACCAATTGGCTTTTTTACCGAGGTGGAATTGGTGTTAAGGGTGAAGAAAGTTGGGAAGCATGGTGGGACTCAGAACTGGTAATTCAAAATTGTGTACTTTTTATTACTTTGTTTTTCCTTCTTTTATAAATTGTAAATGCAGTGCTCATTAAATCTGTATTTAATAGTAATATCAGTTCTCCTATAATGCAACATTGTTGTGGTTACAAGTAGATATTTAGTTGTATGGAAGCCGTAATTTCAGTCCTAGTTATTTCTTTTTAATTTTTATACTTTCAGTCACTGAAAAGTTATAATTTGTATGTTTTTATTTAAATAAACGAGTATATGTAATCTTCACACCAGAAGAGAAATGAAATGTTTTAGTTATAGAAATAACTGCCCTAAATAGAACTAACAAGTTGTCTTCCATAATATCAATATTAGCCCTAACCATATACACATACTAGTGTATGACTATGAGTAATATTTTGTTATACATCGCGTATTTCTGTGATTTATACCTTATTAATGTTTAGATCAGACAAAGTAGGTCAACTGGGAAATATTGTAAAATATTACATCAATCACAGAAAAGGAGAAAAAAAATTAATAAAGCCCCGCATGATCACTTTATGCTGAAATTGTTTTCAGTCAAGCTATTACTAGCATGCAATTTTTTGTTTGAAGTGATTCCCGCATGATCATCATTCAGTAGCATACTGTAAGGACACTAGGTCCCACTTCGTGCTATTTAATATCACGAAAATAGCGATGTTACAAACCAACAGGCTGTTCCGAGAGCGCCAGACCTCTCCAAAATCACTGTTCACCAGATGATACACAAACATAAATAACCCTGCTAACCAAACACACCAATATATATAAAGGACTCACAACAACGACAGAGCTCCCCAACCCAGAAACAGGCCAAAAGATAACTAAAAAGCCTATTACTGACTAGGCCCACTTCCATCAGGCCTCCTATTCCTTCTAACGTACCTCTTTATAATAGAGGGCCTAACACATACATGATCACCCAATAAGTTCCCCCATCTGTTTTTATTTTCGATCCACAACTATAAAGTAGAAGGGCTAAACAGAATTACCAATATGGATTTATTTTACCTCATTCTACCGACAGATTTTCTCCATGGCTGCCATTAGTTCCCTGTGTAAAGTCTAACTATTGAATTTAATTAGATAACTAAACTTAGATAAACCTCTATATATTGGACTTGCTCGTTCTTTTCTAGTCTAAATGTGAACTTTTTAATCTGCAGGCACATATAAAAACCATTGAAGGGCGGATAGCAGAGACAATTTTAAATCTAAGATTTTTTATTTTTCAATATGGAATTGTTTATAAGCTCCATGTGCAAGGATCAAACACATCATTGTCGGTATGGTCTCTCTATGAAATACTTGTTTCTGTTTTTCACTTAGATTTACCAATATTGGATGAGGAAGTTCAAAATATGGAAGTCTTGTTTAAATATTTTTTACGAGCAGCAGTTTGATGTTATTATATTGTTTAGCCATCAAGTAGTTTTAAGAATGGTAGCTTCGAAATAAGTTTCATGTTTTAAGAACCTTGATAGTCATTTCAGTTTCTTTTATAGCCTTTCTATATTTTCATAACTCCAAAATGTGCAACTCGTTAGGTATATGGGTTCTCTTGGATTGTGTTAGCTGGGCTTATAGTTCTTTTCAAGGTATGTCCAATTCAACATCAAACTCACCACTAGTTTCCTGTATGTTTATCGATATGTTTGATAGTCATTTGATCTTCCACATCTCTCTGTTCGGCAGGTGTTTACCTTCAGCCAAAAGATGACTGTCAATTTTCAGCTTTTGTTGCGATTTATCCAAGGTCTTTCTTTCCTTTTGACGCTAGCTGGCCTGGCAGTTGCTGTTGCTATTACAGATTTGTCACTGCCTGATGTGTTTGCTTGCATCTTGGCATTTGTACCTACAGGATGGGGCATTCTTTCTGTGAGTTCCCGAGTCTAGTTGTCCTATTCTTTTACTACACCATTTATCTGGGTTGACCTGAGAGTATATCTGGGTGTTGAAAAATGTAGTGAACATCATTCATTGGTCATGTCTCTGTTCAAGACTATTTCAGTTTTTGTCCACTAAATGTTCAATGAGTTGTGTTTGGGAATGCTTTTAACAAAAGTACCTAAGCATTTTAGTAAAAAGAACTTCTGGGTCAGATCCTAGGGCCCAAGTCAAAAAAACACCCTAAGTTCTTTCTCAACGAAGCTCTTGAAGGTACTTTTTGGCTCTTTTCAAACGCACTTTTGTGTAATTTTTCAAACACAATGGTTTTGAGGGAGGTACTTTTTGATCCTGTTAAAATATTTCAAACACAACCTTCATCTCAAGCGTTTCTTGAATCTTA
This sequence comes from Citrullus mucosospermus, assembly GCA_030954485.1. NCBI lineage: Eukaryota > Viridiplantae > Streptophyta > Magnoliopsida > Cucurbitales > Cucurbitaceae > Citrullus > Citrullus mucosospermus. Next base: position 27,220,532 of record CM062057.1, read on the forward strand.
ATTCCCATAATGTTGTTTGTGCTTAACACACTTTTTAAAATATATATACACTTCTATACTCATTTTGGTGGTTAGGATAGAATCAAAAGATACTGACTTTTGCCCAACTTTGTAAGATTTAACTCTCCTGACATTAGAATATTCACTCTTTCAGATTGCAGCAGCTTGGAAACCTTTAATAAAGAAACTGGGACTCTGGAAATCCATTCGCTCAATTGCTCGGCTGTATGATGCTGGGATGGGGATGCTCATCTTTATCCCCATTGCATTCCTTTCATGGTTTCCATTTGTATCGACATTTCAAACTCGTCTTATGTTCAACCAGGCTTTCAGTCGAGGGCTCGAGATCTCTCTAATTCTTGCTGGAAACAATCCCAACACTGCCTTATGATTTGGCGAGTGGCAAGGTCGTGCCAGTTTATATCCTTGTAAATTAGATGCAATCTTCTTCGGTTTTATCTCCGACCACAAGGAGCGCCTTTGAAAATCCTTCGTGATAGGTAGCATAGATGATTAACAGGAATTTAGTTTCCCATTTCAGATGTTTGGATTGCTTAACCAGCCACCTTTTTAAATTGCAGTTCTTGCCCTCCTTGATTTAATTTGTTTTTCACTTAGCATTTTTGGTCTAGTTTGGATTGTTAATTTCCTGTATGTTATTATTAAATAAATTGACATTCTAGTACAAACCTTTGTGTAGCTTGTAGCATGTATGGTATTACATACAATTGAGCAATTGAATTGAGGATTTACCAGATTTATTCCAAAGTGTTGTCTTCGTTCCCGTCTTCGAATGGGGAATTTATTGAGAATAACAAGCAAAAAACGGTCGAATGGGGAATTCATGTTGGGCTTGTATTTAACAGTTCTAATTTTGATGCCAATAGTCAATATGTGCAGCAATGGTCAATCAGATAATGATCGTTGAAGTTCGTAACTTTCTTGTTGCAATAATATCCTACATATCACTCGGTTGCACGTTTCACTTAAGATGCGTGTATGTAGGCATTTTAGGAAGTAGATTTCTTTTTGGTCTTTAAATTTTTATTAAAGTAACAATTTAGTTAATATATTTTACAATTTCTAACCGTTTAGTTTCTATTGTAAAAAAATATTTTATTAAGATTTAATCAAATTTCTTATTCATATAGATTGGTAAATTTATCTATAAACTAAAAAAACTAAGCTTTGTAATGGAAATTGACATTTAATTTTATTTCATTGTGATAAAAATACCTCTGGTAGAGTTTCATGCTTTTAAATGCCTAAAAGAAATGTATTGGAAGATATGGGTTCTTAACCAAGTTTTGTTTATGAACTTCCAAAATTGCAGTTAATTGATCTCCTATTTTAATAGGTTGTATAAAGTGTTTCTAAATTTTAATTTTCATGTCGTAAAAGTATGTAATAATCCTTAAAACTTATATATTTTTATCTGATGGTTCCTTGTCCCTTGTCATATATATTCGATATTTTAAAAAAAATTACCAACGTATTAAATACAAAATCAAAAGCAAAAGGTGATGGTCGATAACACATAAAATTCAATTTTATATCTAATAATTCTTGAATCTTTCAAAATATCAAACAATACGACAAAGACTTATTAAACACAAAATTTAAAATTTTAAGACGTATTAGATATCATTTTAAAAGTTTCAAAGATGTAAGATATTTTAATTTTTTCAACAAAACTATTTGTAATTAGTCTTTTTATATCAAATTCATGGTTCTCATTTCTACTTACAAATATGTATTTTTTATTTTTGTGTATTGTAATATCTTTAAACTTTATTATGTAACTGTCTAATTCTAACGCATTCAAATTTGTAACAATTTAAGTCGTTCAAGCGAATTTAATATTAGGAATTTCTACCCAGAAGGCCTAAATATAGGCCCTATATTTTCTTACATAAATGACCGAATGGACTTCAATTTTTCACAAATGTTAGTGCCTTTTTACTATTTTAGCCTTGTCCACATTAAAAAAAACAAATAAATACATTCATATCCCCAAAAAAATCATTCCTCTCATCATCATTAAATAACCATTTCTCTCTCATCATGAACAAAAAAAATCACATTTCCCATCATTAAATAACCATTTCTCTTCCATCAATTAAAAAAAAATAAAACAATAAAAAAATAAAAAAATAAAAATTCTCTCTTATCATTAAATAACCCTAAAAAAGCCATCTTCTTATCTCTACTACTCTTCACTCTCTTCTTCCTCCTCACTCTCTTCTTACCTCGCTCTGTCTTTTCTTCCTTCAGTCATGGCTCCCTCAAATAACAAAATCATCGGCCCCTCCTATTAACCAGTGAGCAAATGAGGTTGTAAAGTTAGTTGAAGCCGGCAACAACCGGACGAAGCTAGGTTTGAGGTTGTGACCTAGTCTTTTACCGTCACCTATAAAAGACTAAACAAATAAATTTGTCAAGCTCCAATCTAGACCACCTACACTACAATGTAGTATAAGTTTCAAGATTTTAGTCATCTCTACAGGGAATCTATGAACGTTTAAGCTTATTGATGAGTTCATATGGTCACAGGGGTTCGTATATTGTTGATTGCAATTGAAATTAAAGTGCACAAATTTAAAAGCGTAATTAAAAGGGGAAATTGATTCGATTAAAAATAGCCTAGCATAGGAGCCTCAGAATCCATTCATTTGATTTGGTTCTCATCAAACACAAAGGGTAATTTGCATGTTCATTTCTACTCTTGGCTTGCTAATCTGACTATGAGATCAAAACTAACGCCCTATTGAATTAATTAATATCTTAATTAATCTAAATGTCTAATTAACCGGTTCTATATAGAGACCTAATCAATTATACACTACATTAAGAGAAGGTAATCTATCCAAGTTCATTAGCAATCAGGTTAGCTCTAATTACTAATTAATCATGATTCTTGAACAATTAGACATGCATTATAGCAGAAAGGGATTATTTGACACCATCCATAAAATACATATAAACATGCTCTAATTTGTGCTCTAGTGAGATTCAAACACACAAGCATGCATTCCTCTCCAGCAAAGCAAAGAAAAGATGATGGGTGATCAAGCCATAATTATCTCTATGCATAGAAGTTTAAATACATCAAGAATACATAGAAAATCAGCATCAAAATATGAGTTACAAGTTCTCACAACCAAGTCAAATGAAATTCAACCTACTCTAAGCAAGAAGAACTTACCTTACCCACTCATAATGTGGCAAGATGAGTCTTGGAGAAGAAATAAATGAAAACTACAAAGAAGTTAATGTTGAGAAATGGAAAATGAGGGGATTAAATCCCAATGCGAAAGCGTTTGATCGCTTTTGTCTATTCTTCACGAATTCAAAGAATATTTTCTCTGACTTTCTTGATTGTGCAAACCCAACGTACAAACACCAACGATAGGTTTCCCAACTATTCTCTGGGAATGATCAAAAGATTGTGGGATCATCCTAAGGTAAGGAATTGGAAAATTTTGAAGATTTCGAGGGAGAAAAATTTGCCAGAGACTATATATTTTGGAACTATATACATTCTACAAAAGAACGTGAGGGGATAAGTTTCCCTCACTGCATGTTCCACTCCTCTGCTAGTGCAAGGGAGTTATATAATATTAAAATAAATAGTATATATTTGTTTATTTAAAGTAAATATAAATATATATAAATCAAATTTAATATACTTATAAATAATTAAATCAATAATAAAAATTAATTAACAATAAATAAATATCACATATTTATGTATCTCTCTCTTAATCTATAGTTTTAATATGAATCTAATCCATATTAATTTTTGCTCTATAGTTTTAAATTAATATTGGAATCTCATTCAAATATTATTCTCTCATATTATATAGTTTTTAATTAGAAGTCATATTTGTAATTAACTATATACTATAATGTATCATTATCTTTATATTAATCTTTATTAATATAATATTCTCTTTAATTTGAACAATTCAAATTATTCCAAAATGAACTAATTTTTGTTTTTCCCTTAGTAAGCTAGTAGAGGGGCCTTATGAACCTAAATATTAGAAGCTCCAATGATTCGAGATTAAATTAATTAAACTCTTTAATTAATTAAATCAACATTCATTAACTGTGGGTCACTCCACTAAAGAACCACAGCTATACTCTTTGCACTGTAGATATATTTCTGTGTCCTTCACAAATTTCTCGTAATTATAGATGGGTCAAGATTACCGTTTTACCCCTATAATTACTTATTTCTTTTAAGTCTCATTGATTCTCTAATGAACAACATTTTTATGGTCCTACCATAAACAAATCCCTCTCATGCCAATGAAAGGAAGGGGCCACTTGTTCAAAACTCAGAGTCAGCACCTAAGGGAGCAATGTTTCTACTTTTCCTCAAAATGGGAAGGAGTGAACTCCATCTCATGTAGCTATGTTCCCAGCTCTCTACTTAGACAAATCCCCAAAATGGAAGGTATATTGAGTCAGCGACTGTTGCGTTGAAAATCAATTGAAAATGATGCATTGAATTGGTCTTATGTCTCGTTAATGTTATGTAAGATTAGTTCAGTGAAACGCAAGTTTTCCTATTAAAAACCCAAGTATAAGTTTATAACAAGTTTCCTAGGGAGTCCAGGGTCGAACTCAAGGATTTGCAACAATTTGATGTTAAAAACTTTCTTTGATTTAATGCAATTTTGTTATACAGATGAATATATGTAAAAAGAATGTGTGAAAGTAAAAATGAATTTACAAGTATGAAAATGGTGAATGAACATGGGGGATAATGATGCGTGGAAGATGATGGTTGAAAGTGTCAAGTACAAATACAATTAAAACAACAAGCGTTGAGAGTGAAAAATCAAAGTAGGGTTGAAAAGACTTCACTAACATATTTCTAAGTAATACTTAAGCAGGCATTCATATTGCAAACTCAAAATTGAGATTGCATCTCTCGATGTTTCAACGCCACATTTATCTTATTTCTAAGACGCACGATGAGTTTCTTCTATACCCTGCTGTGCATACTTCTTCATGTCACAGATTCATTGGCTTTATTGTGGCCTGATCAAATCAGTTATCCACTTACATATAGACACCACAGCCACCACTCATGCGTCTATCGACTCTTTTTCTTCTCAACGTTGGGTTTTTCAACGCGTTGATCAATGGAACATATAGTCTTGGTGTTTCTGGTAGCATCTTTTTCTTGTCCTTAACCACTTTTTGTTTCATTTTGTCAAATCATGCATTCAAAAGATATAAAACTCATATTGTGCATGATAGAAGCTTTTGTAAACATTATGAACATAAAGTTACTCATATTATACTATTTCTTTCTCAAACCATGCGTTCAACTTCTAAATTACTCTAATTATTCCAAACAAAGAGTACAGTAACTTGTATTTCTACATGTTATCAGCAACATAGGTCATTCTCACCCATACGAATCAAAGGATTGCCCTCATAGACTAGAGTCCATAACTCACTCAAGATTGAGATCGAGTTTTTTATGGTCATCCTTATGAAATGTTAATCTCTTCAATTAACGGTGTTATAAAGAGAGAATAATCATCACATTCGGTCTTGTATAAAACCCTTTGAACATGATACCCCCACTCACATGTCTACACATGAACTATTTGGTATAAATCATTTGTAACATTTACAACTATTGTAACGATTAAAAAGAACACGATCCACTTGTTTAAGTTACATTAAATAACCTAGGATCTTAGTTTATTGGATTGAGTTAAAGCAATATTGAATAAAATACATCTTATTTTATTAAATAAGTAATTTGTTGTTTACAAAAGTACAAACTACGAGACCAATGAGATTTGGGACACTAATTCCAACAGAAAATACAGAGAGTTTTAGTGTGGAGGCTAAAAAATCGAGCATGGAATGACCTAATCCGGCAAAAAGAAGCTTTTAAATCTAGCTGGAGTATCTAGGCGCTTGCTCAAGAAATCAAAGCGCCTGGGTGCTCGCACGTGCGAGGCTACCGTGTCTATCAATCTCTGAAGCGCATAGGCACTCTAGGGCGGTTCCTAGGCGCTTGCCTGAGGAGTGCTCTCAGGTGCTCAATGCCTAGCGCAGCACCTGGGCGTTAGGCAGCTACCCCATTTTGCTTCTTTTCCTTCTCTTTCTTCACGGTTGATGCTCTAGAGCTCCGTCTTAGTTCGTTTTCGTTCCTTTTGGGCTCCAGGGGTCAATTCTACCTCTTAGTGCTCAAACCTACACAATCATAGAAATAAACACGTAAAATCGTAGAACGAGTATGAATTAAGCTGAAGAAAGTAGCACATTTTGGGTACTATCAAGTTGCAAGAGATTCTTACTTAAATCTAATCATATGAGAGCTCGACAAGATCTGAAACTTTGGTTCCTTCCAGAATTCTTGATACTTTATAATGCATATAAGATGAATCCATGGATCATACCAATTAAAAAAAAAAAAAAAAACGGATGTCCATGATAGTTGTGGGTTGATTGATGCCAAGTCTTAACTAGGCGACACTACATTTGGTGGCCAGCACCAAATCTGAGGTTAGAGAGCTTTGCGGATGGAAGGGGGATCCAGACAAAGCACGACGAAGCTCGATTTGAGGTTGCAAACAGATGAAGCTTTGATGGGGATCACAATTGGGTCGCTATCCATATATGAGTTTATTTCAAATAATCCATATAGAGTCAGGTTTATTTCAAATAATCCATATATATCTGGTTGATCTAGTCAACGATTTGAGGATGCAGATGGATGGAAGATGGATCTGGGTGTATTTGTTCATTTTGTTTTCAATATCAAATATATATAAGTTTATTGATACTCTACCACTGTTGGTGGGTCGTAGTATTTTTCCAGGTTTAAAGTTTTTCACATAAATTCTTGTGTTTTATGTTTTGTAGTTTTTTTTTTTTTTAATTTCTCAATTATTTTTCTACTCATCCTATTGTAGAAGTGTGAGATGTTTCTCAACATTTTATACACTTCCAAATATGGAGTTTTCTTACTTTTTTTTTTTTAGCTATGCACATGACAAAATGGACAAATAATAAAGTAACTTAAGAATCTGGCACATCTTTTAAAATTGGTGGAGCAATTCTTTTTATTTTCATTTACAAAGTATGATATTTATGGTACCTGTATAATTCCAAAAAATAAATAAATAAATACATTGAAGACAACCTTAAACCCTAAATGCATATTAAGAACTACATGTTAAACAAATCATCAACCGAAACACATAATCCTTAAACTCATACTAAATAATTTCCACTTCAAACACATGCTTTTTGAACTCCGTATTTATGCACCTCGAACACAGACTATCTAAATTCATACTAAAATAGTCTACACCCCAAATATAGAAAGACTCTTTTCAAATATAATAATAAAAAGACCAAAATTATTTACAAGAATGGCAAAAATTGAATCCAGCTCAAAACGGATTAAATAATACAATAAAAACAATGTGAAATGATAAAAAGCCCAACCTATCATGCAAAAAACCTCCCAGACCCGCACACATGTGAATGAATCACCAAAATTAACTTTATAATATAATGTATCTACATACATTATATTAGTTGTATCTTATACAACTAATTTACATTCCTTAATTTCATTTAAACAATTCAAATTCTTTCAAAACAATATGATCCTTGTTATACTCTTAGTGAGCTAGTAGGTGACCTAATGGAATTGATTAGAAGCTTCAAGGATCCAAGATTAATTAATTAAACTCCTTAATTGCATTAATCAACTTTCATTAATTGTGGGTCGCTCCATTAAAGACCCACAGCTGCACTCTTCACATTATAGAATATTTCTGTATCCATTGATTTAACCATTTCACACAAGTCAATCCTTTACCAGTTGTTTGTAACTACAGCTAGGTCAAATTACCGTTTTACCACTGTAGTTACCTCTTGCTCTTTAAGTACTACCGATCCTCTAATGAACAATCTGTTTATGGTCCTACCATAAACAAAGTTCCTCTCAGGCCAGCGAGAGGGTGAGACCTTATTGTTCAAATCCCAGAGTCAACACTTAAGGGAACAACTTATCTACGTACCCCAAATGCGGAAATGAGTGAGAGTTCGATCTTGTGAAACTATGTTTCCAACTCCCCACTCAGTATCGTCCGCATAAAATGGTAGACATATTAAGTTAACAACTAGAGTCACTCTTACCCATACAGATCAAAGAACGACCCTCGTGAGTAAGAGTCCATAACTCAGTTAGGGTTCAGATTGAGTTACATGGTCATCATTTGAAACATTAATTTCTTCAGTTAACGGAGTTACAAAGAGAGATTATATATTTCGTGGTCCGATCTTAAACAATCTCATCGTATATGATACCCCAACTCAAATGTATGCACATGAACGATTTAGATCAAATCGTTTGTAACACTTACAAAGTGGGTTGTATCTATAATGTTACTAGAATAAGGCACCCAACCTTATCCATATACTATAGACTTTTTAGGTTACTACTTGAACATAATCCACGTGTATGTCAACCACATATTGTTCAAATTACATTAAATAACCTTGGATTTTAGTTTATTCGATTTGAGTTATGCAAATAATAAATAACACTTTATTTTTTTAATAATTTGTTTACAAATTTACAAACTACAAGATTTAGGACATAAATTCCAACAATATTAATGTGAGCATTTGCTTAGCTAAAAAACAAAAAAGCCATGTTTAGAAGAAACAAAATGAAGATGAAAAACAAGTGCATACTTGATATTGTCACTATTTTTCTAGTTAACACGATTGAATTTCGAGGACAAAATTCTCAAAGGGGTAATATTTGTAAGACCTATTTTTATGTCTCTTAGTATTTTGGTATATTTGAAAATTACTGAATTGTTTATTTTGAAATATTTTGGTTGGAGGAAGTTTAAAGGCAATTGAAAATAATAAATTAAATAGATAACTAAGTACAAAAAGGGAGAAATTCATACTTTTAAAAATAAAATTGTCTTTTCACTCTTTAATCAAAAGAGTTTTGATAAAATGGAATAAAATTGGTGGAATATTAGTGTATAATAATAATAATAATAATAAATTTAAAAACTATTAAAAGAAAAGGGAGAATTTTAGGAAGTTAAAGAAAGAGAATGGGAAAAATTGAATACAGCTAAATTAAATTAAATTAAAAAAATAAAAAAGAAGAAGAACAAGAAAGTGTGGCTTTCAAATTACTTAAAGTCGGTGGAAATTACTAAAAGCTACCGAAATTTTTTGGCGTAAGGTCGGAATGGATCGAAAAAAGCCGATTAGCAAAATTTTCAACCGGGTAAGCTTGTCTTTTTCAATGATGTTTCTTTTGGAGTGAGTTTTATTTATTTATTTTTTTTATTTTGTTAATAATGGTTAAATCACTGATTGACTAAAAAAACTTAAATTGATAAGTAAAGACAAATTTAATTTTGGAAATAATATTGCAGGAGCTTTGACATAGGACCTTTAGACCATCTGTCCTGATATTATGTTAAGTCACCGATTAACACAAAAGTTTAAACTAACGGATAAAGGCAAATTTAAATCACATCATTTAACCACAACTAAATGAGAATGGTTTATGGCTTGTTTGGTACACCATTAATCAAATTTGAAGCTTTGACATTAGGAATTGGTTAGAGGGAAGCATAATTAAAGAGAAAAAATATGGGTTAGAAAGGAAAAGATTTATTTGGAATGGTGAAAGAAAGAAGAAAGAAATTATATATATAGAGAGAGAATTATCTTAAATGACAAAACCACTGAAAATATTTACAACTAATAACAAAATACACAGTCTATCTGAGATAAATCATGGTATTTAGACACAGATAGTAGTCTATCACAGTCTATCGTAGACAGAAAGTGAAATTTTGCTACATTTGAAAATATTTTGGTTCTTTTTCTATATTCGAAAAGAGTCTCTACGTATATATATAAAGTATGAATGTGGAAAAAACTTTTTTAGACAATTCTATCCTTATATATTTTGATAATGACTAAATTAAATTAAAACCCCACACATCCACTAATCACACACTCATAAAATAACTTATTTGATCTTCATCAAGCGTTTGGTCTTCTTAATTAAAGTTTATAACTACCAATATCTTATTTTAAATTTAATTTTTTTTTACATTAGAACAAAAAAGTAGATTATATATTTTCAAAATTTCCAATTAAATATAATATTTTTATGCATAGTTAACATATGAATTAGAAAAATAATTAGTAGAATCTTGGAAAGTTGAATATGAAAAGCTATAGAATATTAAAAGTTTGTTCTTAATTTATGTAATTAATTCTAAGATTAATGACTTTAGATTTAACTATATTTACTAATGGATTTTCAATAGTGTAACATTTTTTTTTTTAAATCAATAGTGTAACATTCTTGATTGTACTTAAAAAAATAATAATAATAAATAAAATAAAATAAAATAAAATAAAAACATTCTTGATTTACTCTTAGCTACAACTATATAAAGAGCTAATTCTTACACATTTTCTATCAAAGCTCGAGTCTCTTCTTCTTAATTTCTCTCGTTTTCATATCACAAAATTTTCTATTTGTTTGTTTGAATGCAAAGTAGTGTTAAGCACCAAAACGGAAAAAATATGCTTCAACCAAACATTCTCCGTCATAGGTATCAACTTTTTCTATAGATTTTTTCATGTTATTTTATAATAATTATTGTTTGTTTTGGTTGTTTTCAAAAATAGAAAAACGGTTGAAATTAATTACAAATATAGCAAAATTTTACTTTCGATCTGTGATAAACCGCGATAAGATAGACCGCGATAGACCTAGATAGACATCTATCATTTTATCGGATAGACACAGATAGATATATATTTGAGTCTATCATAAATAGAAAGTAAAATTTTGCTATATTTGTAAATAGTTTGATATGTTTTCTATTTATAATAATTTTCCTTAAGTTTATGTATGTTACAATTTTTTCAATTTATCATTTAGAAAATTTTTAGTTTTATTGTTGTTGTGATATGATTGTTAATTAATTTTCTCATATAAAAAGTTACAATCTCTACTGTTTTGATCATTATATTGTTTAGAAAGCTACCATCTTTAATATTGCTCGCATTCCAAAATTAATAAAATATCCAAAGTTTAAAAGTTATTAAATTTTTGGAAAATTATCTTAAATGACAAAACTGTTAAAAATATTTACAATTAATAACAAAATATATAGTCTATTTGCAATCACGATAAATTATTATCTGTGTCTATCGTGATGCAAATAGTAGTCTATCGCGATATATTGCTGTCTATCACAAATAGACAATAAAATTTTGCTATATTTGAAAAAACGCTTAATTTTTCACATATACATTAATTAGGAGCCTTTTTCTATTACTATTATACAATGACTTTCTCCTTTTAGGCGTGCTTTTCTGTATCTTCCGGGTTCTCTTCATAAATTGACACAACACAATTGTCTTAGCATGTGCTTAGTGTCTAAACATATTGGAAATGAAAAAAAAATTGTGTCGTGTGCAATTGAATGTCATTTAACGCTCACCCATTTGGATTGACTTATGAAAAAATTATTTTAAAAAAATCATTTTTATTTAGGGTACGTTTGAATTGATTTAAGAAAAAAGTATTTTTCAAAAAAACTCATTTTTATTTAAACTATTTTGATAAAAATTGTTTAAAATACAATTCGAGTGGTTGTCAAACACTCTAATTTTTTCCAAAATTACTTACTTTTTAAATTAAATACTTGAAAATGCATTCTAAACTCACCCTTAAATTCTTTTGATAAAAATTATTTAAAATACACTTCAAAATCTATTTTGAGTGGTTGTCAAACACTCCAATTTTTTCCAAAACGATCTTTTTAAAAAAATACTCAAAAATGCATTTCAAACACACCAATTAAGTGCTCTGATCCATAAACATCAATAAAAGACACAACGTCATTTGAACAAAAATTGTAAATGCATGTATACTATATTTTTCTGCATATATTTGAAATTTTTGTTTTATGTTAATATTGTTATTTAGTTGTATTTATACTTTTTGTAATAGGATTGTTTGTTTCTTTTTTACTTTCACGTTAATCTTGATATTTAAAATTAAACTTTTTAAAAGGTTAACTAAATATTTTTTTAGTTTACCAAGGTAAATAGTATTTTCAATGTTTTTCTAACGAAATGTTTTTAAAGTAATAGATCGTGTATATATATATATATATATATTTTTAAAAAACAAGAAAAAAATATTTAAAAATATCTATATGTATAAAACAAAGGGAAATTATTTCAAATGACAAAAATGCTGAAGATATTTACAAATAGTAGTAGAATATCACAATTTATTTATAATAGATCTCAATAAATTACTATCAATATTAATATATCTTTAATTTTATATTTTAAGAATTATACTAATTTTAACAATATATATTACTAGATAAATTAAATTTTAAAGAGAAAAATCACGTGCATCGCATGCGTAGAAGATCTAGTTAAAAAATGTGTGAAGTAGTACAAAAGTATCAAGGCTTGTCCAAGAGGAGGAAGTTCGAGAAATTTCAAGCATGGAAGAATGAAAATAACATTTTATGGAAGAAACAAAAAATGACAATGTTAGTATAACACCTTTAGGACCTTTTGTTTTTTTGGGAATGTAGATAACTGAAATCTTAGATGTCTGAAATTGTAAATGTTCGACATCTTTAGATTATCATGTTTGTTTTATAATAATATTTTTGCAGATATCTGAGAATATTTTGATAACGGTCTTTGTTTCATAAAAATTCTACTTAAGAATGTCTTAAATTTACATAATGTCCTAAGAATGCCTTTAGACTGTTCATTAATTTATAATTAATTTGATATAATTTTAACTTATATAACCTTTTTTTTTTATTAATTTGAATTTATTTTTAAATTAATACAATTTATATTAATTTTTATATATTATTTTTCTCAACAAAATAATGTATCATAATTTAAGATTTTTTATAAAAAATATTAATTTAAATTTGAATTTGAATATCTTCTTAAAAAATAACAATAATTATGATATAACAAAAAAAAATTATATATATGGGTGACAATATTTATTTTAATTATATAATGCAAATCTATATATATATATATATATATATATATATATAATAGGCAAAAATGTAAAATGGAGATGCACTCAGCTTGGGAATTCGGAAAACCCATGTTTTAAGAGGACTTCTAAAACTCTTGAGATGCTTTTCGTAAGGGTATCCTAAGATGCTCGAGAATCTCTAGATCTCAGGACATCTTACAACAAACACAGTAATCCAAATGTCCACTCTGTAGAAATCTAGGATGCCTATGAAACAAACGACCCCTTAGATTTGGATGATTCATGACTATTTCAATTCTTTCGGCAATAGTATTGTGAGTGGTTTATTTAATGAAATATTTTATTATTTAGCTATATACTATGAAATTTAACGTAAATCAAGTTAAAATGTGATTTAGAAGAATTTCCATGTACTTTTCAGAACGTGATTACAAATTTCATAATTTTAGATTTAAGAAGGATTTATAAGATATATCTTATGATTTTTCGAAAATGAATATCAATATTTTGAAGTAAAGTCATGTTTTTAGCATGATTTACCATGTTTAAATATTTTAGAGAAAATGTGTTTCTTGTGAAAGTCCGAATTTATAATGAAAGCAAGATCAAGATTTTAGAATGATTTACCGATGATGTGAAAGCGTTTTCGAAAGAGTCCAGTTTTATGTGTTAAGTTTGAATTGATTTTCAAACCATTAGATCAAATTTCACTCCACATGCGTTATTTTACTACAAAAAGAAGCATAAAAATATTTTTAAAGAAATAAACGACTGAAACCAACAAGTGTTTCAATAAAAAAGGGTTATTTTCAAATATAGAAAAATGAACCAAAATATTTACAAATATAACAAAATTTCACTATCTATCTGCGATAGACTACTATGTGTTAGACACTTATAATAATCTATCGTTATCTATTTTCCAAAAACTTGTTTGCTATTGACCCTTTTGATATATGAAATACCACTTTTACCCTCAATGATAAATACCTCGCTTTCTTCTGTATTTCCTATGTCTCAAAAAACAACAAATCAATGTCATTTAAAAGTAAAGATGTTTAAACATTTTGCCTTTTTTTATATAAGCATTTTTTAAAAGAACACCAAAAAAAACATATGAAAAAAAGTAATCATTTAGCTAAAACGGAGTTGTATCGACGAATATATGATTAAAACACTGATGTCATGTGCACTATCGCTGACCTCATGTGCGCAATTGTGTACCTTTTGCTACACGAATGTTAATTTTGTTTTAATCATATCTTCATCGATTCAACTTTGTTTTAGTTGAATTATATGGTTTGTCACGTTCTTCTCAACCATGTCTGTAAATTGAATAAAAACTTAAAAAATCTTTGACTTTACTTTTATAAAAGTAAAATTTATATAAGTTTAAACGTCGTAGGACCATCTATATTGAATATTCTTTTAAAATTTGCTATTTTTATAAGCATTTTTGGAAAGAGCAGGAAAAAACATATGAAAACAAGTGATCATTTAGCTAAAATAGACTTGTATCGATGAATATATGACCAAAACAAAATTATAGTTCCTACAAAAAAAAGTGTGCCATTGCGGACCTCATGTACACGGCCGCGTACTTTTTGCTACACGAATGTTTATTTTGTTTTGATCATGTCTTCGTTGATATAGCTTCGTTTTAGCTAAATAACAACTTATTTTCATACGTTTTTTCGTACTCTTTCCAAAAATGCTTATAAGAATAGTAATGGTAAAAGAATATTTAAATGGTCTATAATGTTTAAACTTACGTAAATTTTAACTTTAGAGAATTAAAGTTAGATATTTTTTAAAGTTTTTATTCAGTTTACATACATTGTTGAAAAAAATACGAAAAATGTATGAAAAACAAGTAGTCATCTTGCTTAACCAGAATTGTATCGACGAAGATATAATTAAAACAAATCAATGTTCGTGCAGCAAAAGGTATGTGATTGTGCACACGAGGTCAGCAATTGCGCTCATTACGTCAGCAACAGTGTACCATGATGTCAGCAACCACACAACTTTTCTATGTACGATAATTTTGTTTTAATCATATCTTCGTCAATACAACTTCGTTTTGGTTAAATGACTACTCATTTTCATACGTTTTTCTGTATTCTTTCAAAAAAATGTATATAAAAAGAGCAAAATGTTTAAGCATCTATACTTTTAAATGACTCCATAAAGTTTAAATTTAGATCATGTGTTGGCATATGATGTTTAAAAACAAAAAAAAACCGAAAAATGAGGGAGAAGCTTAAAGAAAGTGAAAACGACAGTAGTGAGAGAATAATGAGAAAATTGAGGGCAAAAGTAACTTTTCACACGTGAAAAAGGTTAAAAACAAACATGTTTTCAAGAAAAAGATCAATTATAGAGAAGTTTTTTAGTCCATTTGGACAATTTTCCCTTAATAAGGTGGAGGGACAAATAATTAGGAAAAAAAAAGGAAAAAACAAAAAGAAAACGAGATAGGAAATTTGCCTGCGAATTGGACGTGGCCCTAAAGATTTTTGTTTTTCGTCTTCACGTCCGCGCCAATTAAAGACCAAAACGCATCACTAGTCATTTATTTTTCATTTTTCTTAATATTTATGAGTGTCTGGATGAGTTTACGCAATTAATTTTCAAAGAAATTTAGATAATAATTTATAATTAGATAATAACTTTTAACTAAATGACTCCGTAAATTAAACATATGACCTCTTAGACATTTATGGAGACTATTATTGTCTCCACGTTTGCTCATTTTTCCACTTCCCACCGCATTGGTTGACCTAGTAGTAAAAAAGGAGACGTAGTCTTAGTATATGACTAAGAGGTCATGAGTTCAATCCATGGTGGCCACCTACCTAGGATTTAATATCTTATGAGTTTCCTTGACGCCCAAATGTTGTAGTTGTCCCTTGAGATTAGTGAAAGTACGTATGCGTAAGTTAGCACAAACATTCACAAATATGAAAAAAAAAATGCGTACTAATTTTTTCATATGAGAAAATACTATAGTGATAGCTTGGAGTATTTCCACTGGGGCACTTGAACCAATGCCATATTCCCCGGGACAAAGATTGTGCTTGGTAGTTAAAGTGAACTTATCTTTTGGATAACGTTGTGTTATATCTATTATGATTTAACAATTGGGGCTTGTTTTTTATGAGGATTTGGCAATAATTGGATTTTGGTTTATTGCTTCAACTTTGTTATGCCTTGCATGGGTGAAGTGAGATTAAATTGTTAGCTGTGATTTGTTTTGATCTTGTGTTTGTCTACTTTATGCTTTTACTTGATTCAATAAGGTGTTCCATATGGTAGATCATTATTATTTTTGTTTAAATGATTTCTAGGGATAGAATTGGCATTGATGCTTATGGACGCCCTGAAAGTGGCACTGCGGGGAATGTACCATCTTCACTTGCAAACAATAGGGATATTGATGAGATATTGAGAGCTGCAGATGAACTCCAAGATGAAGATCCCAATATCTCGAGAATATGTATGCTATCCTTTAATTTCACATTTTCATTTATATTACTTTTTAAACATTAATTTTTTTTCTCATTAATATTGGAGAAAAATAAATTCTACAAGTCATATGACCTTGAAAAGTTCTTCCAGATTAATCATTGAAGGTGTGGAAATGATATAACTTTCAAAATATCATTAGAAGATTTGAATTCTTTAAATATATTAGATAACATGAGTTCCATCTCAAAACCAATTGACAATTAGAGGAGTAGCTCATCTATCTTAGTTTTCCAATATGAGATTCTTAACATGCCCATCAAGATGGTGCCCTATTGGGTTCACCATTCTTGCTTTTTTTTTTTTCCTCTTTTTTTTCTTTTTTTTGGGGGGGGAGGGGGACTGAATGGTCGTTGGGCTTTATGGGCTATGATACCATATTAGATAACATGCAGTTTCATCTTTAAACCAATTGGTAATGACAGGAGTAACCCATTTGCCTTATAAAAGATTGTGAGATCGCTTGATTTTTCCAATGGGAGATCTTCATCAAAACATTGTAAACGAAGAAAAGGATTTGGTAAAAAGTTTTTGAATGTCACATCACCATTACATTGTTCAAATTATCAGACCAAACCTTTTAAATATCATTCAATTTTTGGGATTTTGTAAATATTTTTGTGGCCACTTGGTGCTTGTTGTCCGATGATTTTTGTAATCCATTGGTTGTGTGGGAATAACTCATCCCATATAGTGTTTTAAAAAGCCCTCTTGGGCGTGTGCTTAAGCTCAAGGCGTAGGTCTGGCACCTCACCTTTTCAAGGCAAGACTCACAAAATAAGGCACACGCTTTTAAAGCCCCATGGCTCAAAGCCTAGCGTCTTGAGGTTTTTTCATTATTTTTAAATAGTAATGATTTGGCTTGAAAGGAACCAAAGAATTTTTCAGAACAAGGCCCTTCCATGGTTGGAGTGCTATGAGATTGCATGAGTTGAAGCTTCCTCTTGGTGTTCTTTATCCACATTATTTGCAGACTACTCGATTCAAGACATTAGCTTAAATTGGAATGCGTTTATTTCTTCTTAATTGTTTTTGCCACAACTCATCTCAATGCTTCTCTTCGATGCTCTCTTACCACAAGCTTTTTTGGTCTAAGAAGCACAAACACTTTACATTGGCTAGCGTGTAGTGTCTGACACGTGTTGAACATTTGGACACTCTGACACTTGTTGGATATGTATCAGACACTTGTTAGTGCAACAAATGTGTTAGACATGTATTGAACACTTATTGAGTAGACTAAAAAGATAGATATATGACAATAATAATAAACTTTTGAATGTGAAATACATCAAGCTAAGTTCTTTTAAAAAAAGGAATACATCAAGTTAAATCTTTTAAGCATATATTAACATCAACTCATTTACTTTGAAATTTTATTTTGGTATGAATCTGCTATATATTTCCTAAAATGTATTAATAAATGTGTCCTTGCTGTGTCGTGTCTTAGATATTTAAAATATGGCATGTCGCCATGTCCGTGTCGTATCGCATCCGTGCTTCTTAGTTTCTGGTTACTCTTCTCAGGATATCGGTCTTAATTAGACAACTTTCCTCTTCTTTTATTAGCTCAACTTTTGTAATTGTTATAACTATACATTTTCTATTAATTCATCTTTTATTTGTTTTAGAAACTGCATTGCATTTACTTTTTCTCCTATGTGGACCATTGCATCTATTAAGCATTAGTCTCTCTTTCCATTCAATTAGTAAAAAGTTGTCTCGTGTAAAAAAAAATGAGAGGGAGATGCACATGATATAGCTATCGAGAAACACCCTCCTTAATTAATGTTCATTGCTATGCTTTTTAGTCTTTGAAAGCTATTTCTAAGTTCTCCAATCCAATGCAGTTGCTTGTTGACTTGAAAGAAATTAGCATTAGATTAGATCATTACCCTATCCACTTAATCTTGGTTAAAAAGATCCAGGGGCCAACACGTTTTAAATTCTAAAACATGCCTTGACTTCAACACCATACCTAATGTTTTCCCCCTCACAACCCCATTGAAAGCCAATCAAAGGATTGTGGGCCATATTTACTCACGATTATCTTATGCCATGGAGTATTAACTTTCCTAGGGAAGGGCCACAACCATTTGCCTAGCAGAACCTCACTATGCGCCTAAGTTTCCCTATAGCTAGCCCCCTTAACTCCACCAATTTAGTCACCAACTCTCAGTTAGGTAGGTGTATCCCCTTTCCCTTCTCCATCCCTCTCGGTTAAAAATCATGCGTAAGTTTCTTTAGAGAATTACAAGTTGTCATAAGGATTTAACCATCATAGGTTGATCTAGTGGTAAAAAAATAGACATAATCTCAATAAATAGCTAAGAGGTTATGAGTTCAATCTATGGTGACCTTTTTAACATTAGGGTCAGACGAATTATTCCATGAAATTAGTCAAAATGCGTGTAAGTTGGTCTGGACACTCTTTTACAAAATACATAGAGATGCGACTAATACTCAAATTTCAAATTACAAAATATAAGGAAATTTTTTTTCCTTCGTAAGTCAAGCAAAGGAAAACGGATTTCCATCAAAGAACTGAGAGGGGCAAGGGTGAGTAAATTAGAATTGGAGTTGGGAACGACAGCGTGGGTCCGTGATTGTTTGAACTCAATGGTGGTCTTGAAGACTGCAGATGGGTTTTGGCGGAGGAGGTTAGATTCAGCGGTCATTTTCTTCCAAGTGCTATTGAGCTCAGGGGGTCGTTTTGCATTGGTGTCTTTGGAATCCTTCGAAGGAAGAAAAGCCCGAATCTTCATCCCGAAAGGATCCAAGAAAAAGGGGTGGAGCGGGATTGCAGGAGAACTTACCGGGTTCTTACCCACCGTGATTGGAAATGGGTGGTTCCCAAGGACCTTTGGACTTTGTCGGGGCTGTGAAGAAGGAAATAGGAAGGGGTGAAGTGGGTAGTCAACAGTTAAGAACGAAGTTGAGAAGGAGATTTTTTCCGGCTCTGCATGTGATTTTGCGTTTGATCTTTCAGTAGCAGTGTTGGTTGAAAGGCTGAGGGCCGAGGTTAAGTGGAATCAGATTGAGAAGTTGCTGGTGGAGAAAGTGGGCCAAACGGTGAGGATTAACAGCACCTGTTTTTTACTTGTTCCTTCCCTAGCAAGTGTTGGTGGAAGCTCTTCTCCTACTTTAAAGTTCTATGGGTTTTCGGGTCTTCATTCCACGACAACATTTCCCAAGTATTGGTTGGTCCTCACTATCCTCTAAAGCTCAATTATTATGGTCAAATACGCTCGAAGCAATATTATCAAAAATTTGGTTAGAATGCAATCAAGGAGTCTTCCATGACAAGCCTATTGATTCGACGGATTGCTTTAGTTTAGCTCGACTTCTTGCATCCACTGGGTGTTCATGCTTTTATTCCTAGGGAACAGTCATGTATTTTTTATGTATTTTTGATGTTATGTTCCTAGAGTTCACTTATTTCAATGTATTTTTGTCAAAGGAGATGATGAGGGCGCTATGTTTGTGTCAACCTAGTTGAGATAACCGGGTGTGCCTACTGACCCTTAGGTAATAGGTTTTTGGTTATTGGCCATCGTTTTTTGCCTCATCGTTTCATTGTAACTTGAGCATTAGTCTCTTTTCATTACATCAATGAAAAGCTTGTTTCCTTTTTAAAAAAAAAAGTTTATATTTTATATTATGGTTCTAGCCTTGTTTTTGCTAATTTGTAGTTTTTATTTTTGTTTCCTCTCATGTACTTTGAGCATTACACTCATTCATTATTTCAATCAAAAGTTTGGTTTCCATTTCAAAAGTTAGGCTCCTCCTTCCTACAGAACATTGGTTCATCAGTGAACTGGATGTGTGATAATATCTTCTCCTTCTTGACCTAAAAAACCATGACAAAAGTCTTCTCTACTCCTCTTGAAACGAGCCTACTCAATTGTAGGGAAAATGTTGTCTTTGTTTTATTGTAATTATTTATTGGTTATATATGTATCAAATGGACATCTCATTTGTGTAGTTCTGTATTTTTTGTTTGTCAAAAAGTTAGTACTTCACAAGAAATAGATATTTTTCTTTGAAAAAGAAACGAGTCTCTTCATTAAGATTATGAGATGAGACATACAATATGGTAATAGAAACTAAAACAAAGGCCAAAGGATTAGTGAGTGCACCTGGACATCTCAACTAGGTTAACACCCCCCTTAGCACTCTCATCATATCCTATACAAGTGAATAGCACAATCTAATACAAGAACGATTGAATCCAACAATACTAGCAGAAGTACAATTTGCCCCTAAATACAAGGCTCTAAGCATTGGGGAAAAGAAAAGCTTTTCAATTGATGCTAATATCTTGAATGGAGAAGTCTTCAAATTTCTTGGATAGAGAGCACCAAGATGAAGCATTTAGCTTAGCTGTCTCGAATCTCACCAACAATGGGGAAGCTTTGTCATGGAACACCCTCTGATTTCTTTCAAACCAAATTTCGGAAAGTAAAGCGTTAATCGCATTGGACCAAATCAGATTTGGTCTAGATTTCAGCTTAGGACCAATCAGCAATTGTAGCACATTTTCTTTAAACTCTTTATCAAAAACCCAACTTAGATTAGCATTCAAACAAGCTAAACCAGCAACTTTTTGCATACTACAATTGAAGAATAAATGCTATAAATCTTCAAGATCAGCCGAACAGAGGGGGCAAACATGTGGTGAAAGACAATGGGATGGGGGAGCTTTAATTGTAACACTGAGGCACAATTCAAAAGTCCTTCAAGCATTATCCAAATAATGATATTGATCCTCCTAGGGCTTTTAGATTTCCAAAGAGAGTCCTCCAAAAGTTTTCCAATGGGGCGGGATTTGGAGAGATGCTTCACAAGAGATTTTACCGAAAAGTTTCCATTAGCTTCTAACTTCCAAATTCGATTATCCTTGCTTGTGGTGATGGACACTTCTGAAATCAAACCAAGGAGGGTTTGAAAGTCAACTAACTCCTCTTCTTTAAGAGCCCGTTTGAAGGTAATGGACCAAGAGGAGAGTAGGAAATCCCAATAATCTGCTATTGCACCCTTTAGATTCAAGGAAATTCTGTAAAGTCTTGGAAAAGAGATCTTTAGCGAGGAGTTGCCCACCCAAGGGTCAAGCCAAAAAGCCACTTTCCTTCCATTACCCACCTTGTAACCAGCCAAATCTTCAACTTTTTGCCAGCATCTTGATATGTTAATCCACGGGCTTCTGAGGCTACACACGACAGCTCCACTAGTGTGCCACCTGAACAAATTACTCCCATGGATGCTACAGATTACTTGTCTCCAAAGGGAGTTCTCTTCCTTCAAGAATCGCCAGCCCCACTTAGCTAGAAGTGCATTATTCTTCCAGCGTAAACCCCCAATACCAAGGCCCCCATCTTCCTATCTTCTAGAAGTCAAATCCCATTTGACTAAGTGATTTAACTCCCCCCCTTTATGGCCTTCCCAAAAGAAGTTCCTCATCTCTTTCTCAATATTTGAAATCACCTTTTCCGACATTAAGAATAAGGACATGTAGTAGGTAGGTAGATGAGGGAGGACTAATTTGCAAAGGGTTGCCCGATCTCCTCGTGACAAGTTGAATCTCTTCCATTTCTCCAATTTATCTTTAATTTTCCCAACTACCGGCTGCCAGAAAATTTCTTTTTGGGATATCCTCCAAGAGGTAATCCGAGGTAAGAAATAGGAAGGTATTCTACCTTGCAATTTAGGCTGGTTGCCGTTTGAATCAGCTTATTATCGTCAATGTTGATTCCACAAAGTGCAGATTTCTCCCAATTGATTTTCTGTCCCGAGCACCACTCAAAGATTTCAATCGTTTTCCTCAAGTTTTCTAGCATATCTTCATCGTATTTACAAAATGTTAGTGTATCATCTGCGAATTGGAGTAATGATACATGGACAACATCTTTTCCGACCACAAAACCTTCAAATTTTCCTTTTTCATACAGTCTTGACAGCAAGCCATTAAGCACTTCGCTGATTAGATGAAAGAGAAATGGAGAGAGAGTGTCACCTTGTCTAATTCCTCTAGAAGCTTGAATTCTTCCCCTTGGTCTTCCGTTGATGAATATTGAGAACTTTGGGTTAGAGACACAACCCATAATCCATGATATCCACTTCTTTCTAATTAGGACTTTCTCAAGAAATGTCCAATCTACCCGATCAAAGGGTTTTTGAAGATCAAGTTTCAGCAAAGGATTTGTAATCTTCAACCACTTCATTAGCAATAAGAACGGGGTCGAGGATTTGACGTTCCCCAATGAATGCACTTTGAGTAGGAGCAATTATGCTAGGCATGACCTTTCTTAGTCTTTCCGCTAGCACCTTAGCTACCAGCTTATACAATAACGTTGTTAGGCTGATTGGTCTGAAATCTTTTACTAAAACATCGTCCTCCTTTTTCTGGATCAAGCAAATGAAGTTCTCTTTTATACGGGAATTTAATTTTCCATTTTCATAGAATTCTTCGAATAATCTCATGATATTATCCTTCAACTTCTCCCAAAATTTTAGGAAAAATTCTACTGTGAAGCCATCCGGGCTCGAAGCTTTATTTTTTCCCAACAAATTCAGCGCGTTTCTCACTTCTTCCATAGTAAAACGAGCAACCAGCATCCTATTTTGAGTATCATTAATTTCTAGCCATTGGAAATTGATAGGGAAAGCTCTTTCTCCTGGAATTTTTGTGTAAAGTGAGCTATAAAATCTCAAGATTAATTCTTCAATATCCTTGTACGAGGTGGTTACTTCCCCTTGTTCATTTTCCAACTTTGAAATCAGGTTTCTTCTTTTTTTAGTTGATAAGAAACGGTGGAAAAGTTTTGAATTTTCATCTCCCAAGCTTAGCCAATTCAACTTACTTTTCTGTATTAGATTTCTCTCCCCAATTTGATAGAGTGCCAAAAGATCAGCCTTTAGTGTTAGACAAATGTCGCTGCCTACTCCTTCTTCCTCCGAATTTTCCAGTAACAAATCTCTATTTTCAATTTGATTTATTAGGGCCTTTTCGTTTTTCTTCCTTTCATTTTCAAAGATCAAATTCCATGCCTTTACTGCTGATTTAACCTTTCTGAGCTTAGTAGACAGAACAAAGCTTGCCAGTGATTGGGAATATCCGGTTCTAGTGCATTCTCAATGACTTGACAACAATCTTTTATCTCTAGCTAGCTGTTGCAAAATCTGAACGGAGGGGGACCCCATTCAAAGGATCCAACTTCTAACAAAATAGGGAAGTGATCTGAGAGGATGCGCAATTGCCTTGTGACTCTTGTGTTAGCAAAGAGTTCATCCCAACCGCTTGAAATTATAAATCTGTCTAGGAGGGATCTTGAAATGACATTGCCTTCTCGGGACCAAGTGAATTTACCATTGCTGTGTGGAATTTCTATAAGTTGTGCTGAAGATATAAAATTGTTGAACTTTCTCATTCCCCTCGTGACTCTTTCTTGTATCCTCCTTGTAACATTGAAATCTCCTCCAATGCACCAAGCTTCAATGCAATATGCCGCCAAAGAACGCAATTCTGCCCAAAAATGTTTCCCTTCTCTATAATCATTAGGCTGATAGACATTTGTTACCCAACCACACTTTTAAAGTTAAGCATTTGACCGATAGAGAGTAACCACCCTTTAAAACTTCAATGATCGAGATCTTGCTTTCATCCTTCATTGTTATAATTCCGCTGGATCTACCTAAGGCGTCGACAAAGGTCCAACCAATATCTTTAGAACTCCAAAGTTCTTTTACAAGGGCCAAGTCGATACTGTCCATTTTTGATTCTTGTAATAAGACTAAGTCTGGATTTAATCTCTTTAAAAAGTTCGCTTTACTGCCAATCTTTTAGTTTTATCTCCCAAGCGTCTGGTATTCCACGAAAGTATCTTCATTAAGACAAGGAAGGAGTGGCTTATTACTGATTAGGTCACAATCTTGTATTAATGGCAGTAGGTGCTGGGGAATGGTCTGTTGGTCAATTTGTTTAAAGGCTATCTCTTCTCCTTTGTTAATAATTGGCCCCTCCTCTGATTGAAAGAGCTTCAGATCCTCTTCACTAACTGGAAGTAAAGCATCCCCTTCTAAAGCCTCTTCTAAGTCTGACACTTCCAAATCCTCGCTGCTTGCACTGATTAACGAGTCACCATCTTCATCTTGAATGATGTGCTGATCGGTTTGAGGTTCATGGCAAGGAGTACCTCGGATAAAGGACACATTAGACACAAGAAATAGATATTTGAAATAATATTATCATGATAAATGATGAATGTCAACACTTTTCCATTGAGTGACATGTACAACTGAACTACATTCTTCTAAATGCCAATTTATATGTCAATTTTATCATTTTGTAACAATTGCAAAATAATATTCGATGTATACTCTGTAAATACTTGGGACTCCTTATTCCCTTTGATATTATATTCTTATTGTTTTAATACATTTTATAGATAATTACTAAGCACTTCAAGCTTCTTTTATTTCCTTACATACAAGATTCTATATTTTCTTTGCCTGTAGTCTGTGAGCATGCATATTCACTTGCGCAAAACCTGGATCCTAATAGTGAAGGAAGAGGTGTTTTGCAATCCAAAACTGGTTTGATGTCTGTCATTAAGGTTACATTCTTTTTCTAAAATTTTTTTGAGTATTGGTTGATCTATGGTGGTTAGATTTCTTGTCATCCTCGTATTATTTTCTTTTCATATAAAATTTATGCTCTTGCTTTTTTATTGTTTGAGAATTTGATCCATCTGCTTGCAACTGTAACTTCTATATGGTTGCCAATTTGGCTTATTTCATCGTTTGATTTGATCATGTCTAATTCTTGATTGTTTGAGAGATATTTTTCAGCAAAAGCTAGCCAAGAAGGAGGGTGGAACCGTAGATAGAAGCCAGGACATTACTCGGTTACAGGAGTTCTACAAACTATACCGAGAGAAAAATAATGTAGATAAGCTTTGGGAAGGTGAAATGAAATTTAGGGAATCTGGTGCTTCCAGTGGTAATCTTGGAAAGTAAGTTCATTGACAAAAGTAGTTACCTCTTGTCATCCTTCATGATGTGTTTTATTAGCTGCTTTTGTTTTCTTGAATATGTCTCTTTTTCTGAAGAAGAGAGAGAACTTTTCATTTTCTTTTGGTGTAAAGATATACCGGCTTTACAGAACTATAGTTTTTCTTTTCTCACTACAAATTGGAAGCATCTATTCTACTACCTTTAACATGGGTCCTCTTGTATCTATGGATATCTTAGGATATTTCATTTAATTAATGAAATTGTTTTTTATCCGAAAAAAGAAATGATGAAAAGAGAATAATGCTCAAGATATAAAAAAGTTAAAAAAGGACAACAAATTCTTATACAACAAAGCAAAAGCTCTACGCAGAAGACTGAAACAATCCAAATAAAGCAAGCTAAGACAAAACTCTAAGTGATCTCAAACTTTTTTAAATGGAAACAAGCCTCTCCATTGAATAATGAATGAGACTAATGCTCAAAGTACAAGGTAGAGAAACAAGAAAACAAAAGGGCCTTAAACAAAAGGACCTTAAATCCAAAATAGAGACAATACAACTGAATAAAGAAAAATAAGTCTACAAAGAACTTTAATGAGAGAACACGAAATGTAGGCAATAATCTGAGCGACTTTGGAGAAAACAACCTGTAAATGAAAACTCTCTCAATCTCTTGAACAAAATTCAGCAAGGAAGACTTTTACGTTGGCTGTGGCACTTCCAACCTCAGCAGAAGAGGAAAAGATATCAAATTAAGCTTCTGGCTAAATCTCTTGAACAACAAACATCCATTTTTGCTTTCTGATTTCTGAAATAGACTTGCAAGATCCTTCCCCAAAACAAAATTCAGATAGAACTTCCGTTTAAGTGAGCTCAAACTAGAAAGCAAGAAAGCAGCTAATCTTGAAAGGTTCAGAAAATTTTTCCAAAGTGAAACTCCTCAAGGTAATCTATCTCTGCCAGTGAACAAAACAACTGAGGAAAATCTTCTAAGATGTCGGACCAATTTTTTTGATTGAATCAACAACTTTCATTGAGAAAAAAAATAAAGAATATAAGGGCATAAAAAAAAAAGCCCACAAAAAACACCCCCTAGGGATTCCAACTAAGTAAGATGTTACCTAGAGAATAATTACAAAAAAACTTCGATACTGAAGCCCAAAGTGAAATATGGAACCTCACTGGGACCAAGCATCACAAGGATCTCTATCCAAACCTTTGAAAACTCTATTGTCCCTCACCCCTAGATATCCCACAACATAGCACACATCTCAAAAAACCACAAAGAACGATATTTCTCTCTGAAAGGCGGATGGAGGAAGAACTCCCTAACCATCGCAAGAATATCCCTCTAGCCAGCTATTTGAACATCAAACTCCGGTAGGAAGCAACGATCAAAAATTGAAAACCATACCTTAAAGGAGCTATCAAACACCCACTGAAAGTGCAAAAAGGTAAACCAATGACCAAATATAATGCACTGTCACTAAAAGGCTTCAAAAGATGCTTCAACCGAATAACTTCGGATGACACATTGCAGAAACATTGTCCTTGGCTCTCTTTATCTCCTTGGTGCTGCCTTTGCGAATCCAACAATGAATCTGTCCAACACTTGTCTTTGATTGTCCATATACAAGAGGCATTTGGTCGATATTTTTACAACTTTCAATTAGTCTGATAGAGAATTTTGGATCTTTTATTAGAATGATAAAATGTGTTTCATACAAGAGGGGAAGATTCCTATTTATAGAGTTTTATTACAAGTGTGGGTAAAAAGAAAATTAACCTAGAATATTGCCTAATTACCCAATCAACCCCTATTCTTCTTACATCATTTTCTTTGCTCACTACCAATTGGAAACATCTATTGTACTACTACTCCCTTTAATATGAGCCTTTTTGTAACTATGGATATCTTTGGATATTTGATTAAATTTAAATTGTTTCTTATCCAACCATAAAATGAAAAAAAGGATGACAAAAAGTGAAGAAGAGTATGAAAGAATATAAAAATCCTGGGAAACTTTTATTATTTTTATTGTAACTTCTCAAATATCATAAAGAAGTTCTGGCGTCCCATTCAACTTCTTTTTTATCATAATCCTGACATGATAATTGTTTCTATTGCAGTGTGTACAAAATTTAATAGTTTCCAACAGTTTATTTTTATGGGTCATGCAATTTAAGAAATTTATTAGATTTGATGACATTAAATGTTGTTTCTCCCTGTGATGGAATGATTAGAGGCAAGTCACTATAAAAGTTTTGCAACTAAACTAGTGTTTTCGGTTGTCTGGACCCTAACTTCCATGCATTATATACTCTTATTGGTATTCCTGGGTTTTTAATGGTTTGGATTGAACATTTAATATTTCTGATGTTCAATAAGAGCATATTCCTTTTTGATCCATCCTCTCTACTTATTATTTATTTGTATCCACTATCTTGTTTGTATCTTTTCATTCACTTAATGAAGAGTTCGTTTCCTTTTCAAAAAAAAAAAAAAAAAAAGAGCATATTCCTTTTGTTAGAACTTTTTTGTTTCCTCTTGTTAGTGTTATTGCTATGCACCTTTTCAGCTTCTCCTTCTTGTACATTAAGAATTATTTTATTTTTATTTTTCAATGAATCTTTTCAGTGTAAAGTTGCAATAGAAAACCTTCACATTAATTTTGTAACTTAGAGCAGAGAAACAACCTATCTCTTCTAGGTTGGTTAATATTTAAAAACATTTTCTGCTTTCCTTATCCTCCTGAGGTTGTTTTCTGTTTGATATTTAATATAAAGTTACCTATTGTTTATCCAACATTTTTTTTAAATACATATATGTTGATGAAAAACTAATCGTAGAAAATCCATTATACAACCCCCAAAGTTTTCTTAGTTTATTTTTGTATACATTGGTCATTGGCTAACACATGTCACTTGTGACCTATATATATTCCTACGAGTACTTAATTATCTTCTATCATGTACGGGTAGTAATTTTGTTTTCACATAATTTTAAGGTTGGAACGGAAAACGCTGAAGCGAAACAAAGTCTTTGCAACCCTGAAAGTATTAGCAATGGTACTGGAGCAACTCAGTGATGCAATTCCTGAAGAGGTTGGCCTTAAATTATCTTGTGGAATTATACGTTTATATGAAATGATTGGTGCAAGTACTTTAAGGACCATTGTTTTGTAAACATAAAATTGAACCTTTGTGTTTTTTCTTTTTTCTTTTTTGTTTTTAATTTTAATATTTATCTAAAAGAAGAAAACATAAAGAAAGAAATAAGCATTTCATTGGTAAATGAAGTTACAGAAAAGAGGGTGAGATACCTGAAGCCAAAAGGATTACGAATAGATTCATTGGCCAAAAGACTTTTTTAGACTGCAGTTGGAAAAATGAGGATAAAATTTACTCTCAGTAAGAACTAACTTTAAGAGATTCAAAAGACTTGAATGTCTCATTAAAGATGCAGTTGTTTCTCATTAACTGCTTCTGAAAAGAAAACTATGCTTACGTTGAGCTAAAGTGGACATGGGGCAATAGTTGCATTCTAAATTTTCTCAACTTTCCTTTCCGTATTTCAGCCCCCTGTTGTGGTTAGGAAGAACTTGGTGAGGATCATGGGAGACTCTTTGTGGGATGGGTTTGACTGAAGTGGGGGTCTGTCTAAGTTGGGAAGTCATGTGGAGATTGTTTGATCTAGGAGACCTAGGCATTGGTAACTTGAGGTGATGAATGAGGCCTATTTGGCTAAATGGCTATGGTGTTTCTCCTTGGAGTTTGACCATCATTTTGAGTTGGCATTGGGTTGGGAACTTGCGGTCAACAAGTTTAGCTCCCTTTCTGTTGTGGTTCAACTCCCTTTTCGTTTCCTTTCTGTATTTCAACTCCCTGTTGTGGTTAGGAAGAACTTGGTGAGGATCATGGGAGACTTTTTGTGGGAAGGGTTTGACTAAAGTGGGGGTCTGTCTAAGTTGGGATGTCATGTGGAGATTGTTTGATCTGGGAGACCTAGGCATTGGTAACTTGAGGTGATGAATGAGGCCCATTTGGCTAAATGGTTATGGTGTTTCTCCTTGGAGTTCAACCATCATTTTGAGTGGGCAATGGGTTGGGAACTTGGGGTCAACAAGGGAAAGAAAGGCAAATTTTGTTTAAAAACTCCTGCTCGTATGCTTGGATTTTATTCTAATTGATAGTGAAATAGTGGATGACTAGAGCTCGTATCTTGTGAGCATTAGTCTCTTTTCATTTCATAAAAAAAGATTTGTTTCTTGTTAAACAAAAAAGAAGTAGTTGATGACTGGAAAGATAAGGAAAAACTAAAGTATTGATGCTTTAGATCGGCTCAATAAAATGCACATTTGATGTGGGCTGTTCATTTTTAGATGCATAGTTGAAAAATAGGGAGGAAGATATATGTCTTCTTTGTTTGAAGAAATGAATTCCGTGTTCTGCATCTCTTCTTATAAGTTCTATGATTTCCTTTTCTTGCAGATGAAAAGACTCATGGAATTGGATGCAGCAATGACAGAGGACCTAATTGCGTATAATATTATTCCATTAGATGCTCCTTCTGTGACAAATGCTATTGGGTCCTTGACTGAGGTCTTTTAGATGACACTTTTCTTGTTTGGATGTGAAAGTTTTACCCATTTATTCTGTTGTTTACCTTGAAACTGAACTTTATGGTTAGGTGCAAGCAGCAGTGTCAGCTTTAAAGTATTTCAGTGGCCTTCCAAAGTTGCCCGCAGAATTTTCCATTCCGGAGACCAGGAGTCCTGACATGCTTGACTTTCTACACTTCGTTTTTGGATTTCAGGTTTGGATTTCTGTGTTGGGTGGTTGTATAGAACTCAATCCCGTCCGTTAATTGTATTATATTGTTTATGTATATATACACACACATATACATATATATTCAAAATAAAATGTATTTCTTTTGATGTATTTGTATTGTCTGTTATTGGGTTTCAATATTTTAATACTTATGAACATATATGTACTTCCGTTTATTTAGGAGCTATACTAATGGATTTAATTGTCAACAAGTGATTCTAGTTTTCTTTCTTCACCTTATGTGTTGATCAGGGTTCTAGAATAACATAAACTTTTTTCCTGGGGGTTCCCTTTTTTGTGCTTTTAAGGTTCTGATTGGGAATTGGGTGGGTGTAGAAGTTCTTTTTCCTTTTTTTTTTTCTTTACCCTCTCTCTCTCTTCTTCTTCTTCTTCTTCTTCTTCTTCTTGTTAGAAACTCATTTCATAGATACATTTTTTTAGATAAAGAAGAGCAAAAAATAGCGACAGTATTTTGTTACCTAATAGATATGTTATATTATTGAATAAGTATAGAAGAAAGAAATAAATAAACACGATGACCAGAAAGTATTTTTTTCTGAATTTTATATAATAAAGGAAGTTGAAAATGGTTTTAAAAGATTAATATGCATTAATATTCATCAGTCTCAGTTGGTTAGCCTTCCTTTTCCCTTATGAGTTCAACTTTTGTTCTCTTTAGATCTATGTATTTTCTGTTTTGGAATTTTTTTTACTTATGTATTGATTGTTGAAATGTCTCTTATTTATTTTTTTCTCCTTTGTGTGGAGTCATGTATCTATTGTGCATTAGTCTCTTTTTTCATTCATCATTCAGTCAATGAAAAGTTGTCTCATGTTAAAAAAATATGCATGTAGTCTTGCCAGTGTTCTCTAACCTCTTTAGTCCTGCCGTCATGTCAAAACCGTTTATTCAAGGCATTGATTGGTGCCCTATTTCGCCTGGGGATGGGGAGGAATTGGTAGCCCCATTCTCTTTGGAAGAAATTAGGAAAGTTGTTTTTGGGGGTGACAGGAGTAAATCTTCGGGCTTGGATGGTTTCTCCATGGCTCTTTTCCAAGAGAACTACAATCTTTTAAAGGGGGAGCTGGAAATTATTTTCCAAGAATTCTTTGGAAGGGGTATATTGAACCATTCCCTCTCAGAAACCTTCGTGTGCCTTATTCCCAAGGAGCGTGTAGATTAGGTTAAGGATTTCAAACCTATCAGTCTTATCACCAATGTTTATAAGAACCTTGCTAATCGTTTAAGGAAAGTGCTTCCTTCCACCATTTTCGAGGCTCAAGGAGCTTTTATAGCTGGGAGACAGATTTTTTATTAGACCTTCACGGCGAATGAGGCGATTGAGGACTATAAAGCCAAGTAAAGGAGCGTGTGATCTTTAAAATTGACTTTGTGAAAGCTTATGACCATGTTGATTGGGACTTCTTGGATAGGGTGATGGAAAAGACGGGTTTCGGGAAGATCAAAACTATAACTTAAATAGAGAAAATACAAAAAAGTTGTGTTTGTTTAATGATCCTTACTGTTGATAATTCCCCAAAGAGGCTACATTCTTCATCATCTATCACTCAATCTTTTTTTACAATACCAGGCTCAAACATCACCTTTGTTCAAGGTAAATTCAATCAAGTAATTGAGAAATCTTGCTTATCGGATTCAGATGATGATTCAACAGCCAAAGCTTCCTTAGAGACTCAATTTGATCATCATCAGTACACTCTTCCTCTCCTACCTATTCTTTTATTGTATCTCTATGATGTACTTTACATTAGTTTCATTTCATTAATTCAATAAATAAGACTTGTTTCTTGTTTCGGAAAAAAAAAAAAAAAAAAAAGTCAAATGAGCAACTCTAAATAACCGAGGAAGACTATATGGATTGGAAAATCCAGCCATGAATAAATCCAAAATGAGAATCAAAATCCGAAACCAAATTTGGAAGAAGCAAACTCTTCACTTGCAAACAAATATGTAGAAACTAAACCACGGGCTACGAAGTCTTAAACCATTCTTCTCAAATGACAGCCAAAAGAGGTCTTTGCCACGAATATGCTTTGAAATACTATACTCCATAAAGAATCTGGGTCAGAAAATATCTCCAACCATAATAAACAAGAAGAGCTGGAATCCTATACTTTAAGCCACCTTGACCTAGACCACCTTCTTTAAGAGATTTAACCGCAAGTCTTCCTGTGTTCCATGAGCTAAATTTCATAATTTCCTATCCTTCAACAAGATTATATTGATTGATTATGAATGGCCAATCAATATAATCTCGTTGAACAAGTATGTGTACTAGTTTTCTATGTACTTTATGGGGTTTATGGTCTTAGAGAAACAAGAATTTTTGGGATATGTCTTCTTCCTTTTCTATCTTTTGGAATGTTGTACAACACTTTGCTTCTTGGTGGTTTCAAAGCTATATCAATTTACTTTGTGATTACCCTATTTCTTTGATTCTTCTAAATTGAAGGCTTTTTATTATTTATTATTTATTATTTTTTAAAAAATTAAATAAAAAAAGACTAATGCTCAAGGATACAATAACCTTCAAGATGATAGAGAAATTGCAAAAAGAAAAAAAAAAAAAAAAAGAAAGAAACAAAAGGAGAACAAATACTATTGAGATATAAAGAGGAGAAGACATCAGAAAGCAAACAATTTTTTTGTTGAACAAGAAACAAGCCTCTTAAAAAGTGGAAAAATGTGATGGAACTTCAGTTTTCACCCGTGTTTGTGGGACCGGCAGCTGTTTTGGCATGTCTTTACTTTATGTTCATTTCATAGGATCCTTGGAGAGAAATTGCATCTTTAAGGTATGTTCAGCTTAAAAAACAGCGGTTTTCAAACCTGATGCTGGAGGCTTTTGATGAAAAGATCCAAGATTAGAAGGTGGAAGCCATAGAAGTAGTTAGTTGCAAAAGTAATGGGGTGTTTTTCTGCTATTGGTTCGAAAATGGAAACTTCATAGTTGAAGATGTTGAAGTCCGAAAGTCAATCCACCTTTCAAAATTGCAGTTGCTTTGGATGGGGGAACAATTAGAAGACCTTCTCAACAGTTCAAGCATTCGTTTTTTCTTAAGGGAAAGGAGAGACGACTTAGGAACAATAAGAATATCAAAATTAAAGATCAAGGCATGGTGGAACTTAAGATGTATAGTTTGGCCGATTACCGGTGGTCAGTTCTTCGTTCATGTACCAGAAGGAGTAGCTCAACATGGTTGGTCAGAATTTTTGAAGATGATGAAAGGATATCTCCACCGAAACGAAAACCACAGAGAACAGAATAAGCAAATTTCATGGTTGCAACAGAATCAAGACGTCTTCAAGGAAGATTTCTCCAATCTCTGGGTTATTACTAGGCTCTTTTCGTTTTAAAGAATGGAGAGAAATCGCCGATGCTTTGGAAGCTCACTTCAGTGTTAAATTCATTATTAACCCATTGTGTGCTGAAAAAGCTTTGATTAAGACGGATCATGAGAAACTTGAAGATTTAATCAAAGTTCCGGGTAAATGGAAAGCCTTTAGACAGTTTCATTTACTCTTTGAGAAATGGAACACATATCGACATAGTGACCATCGGTAATCAAAGGATTTGGTGGCTGGATCAACATTAAAAATCTTCCTTTAGAATATTGGAGTAGAGGAACGTTTGAAGCTATTGGTGCACACTTTGGTGGGTTGGAAAGCATAGCTATTGAAACTCTGAACCTTCTCAATGTATCAGAAGCCAAAATTCAAGTAAGAAAAAACCTTTGTGGATTTATTGCCAGCTTCAATTGAGATTAAAGACAAGAAAAGAGGCAACATTTTCTTGAACTTTGGTGATATTGAACTCGTTGAAGCCTCTCAGGAATTTCAAGTTGCTTTAAGTCTTAAAGATTTCTCTAATCCGATTGATTTAATTCGATTAAAGGAGGTAGCACAAAACGAAGGTCGAGTTTAACTTCCCAATTCAAGATTGGGAGTTCCTTTTACAGAATAAGCCAAGCTTCTCAAGAAACCCTACCATAATTGATTCTTCACAAGAGTTGAAGAAACCACCGGAGATCATTCATCCCTTACCGGAAAATGAATTACTCCCCTCGGTCATTGATATTCCCAAGATCCCATTGAAAAGCCAGCAGCCTAGTGTGAACGCTCCATATATGAAATCATTAATTGAAGCCGAAAAGCCCAACTTTTTAAGGATAGAGAAAGCATTAAATTGTTATTATCCTTCTAAGGAAGTCCAACTGGTCCCAGCCGCCAAGGATGCTCCACCTCCCAAAAATTCCAGCCCCACGCCTTTAATTGTATCCATTCCCCTCGGTTCTCCAGCCAACGAAAGTTCCTCTCTCTCCAATTCAAATTTACGTCCCTCTGCCTTAATGAAGAAAAAGAAATCGTTGGAGTCTTTTTCCTCTGAGCATTTATTGGGGGGACAAAGAATAGCCGGCCAAAAGAATTCCAAAAGTCTTTTCGACTTCCCACCAAGTATCTCAACCGCCAATCTAGAATTAAAAGCAAATTCGTCAGAAGGAATTAGTAAGGCAGCCAGCGCAATTGGCTCTATTATGACCGTTCAAATTCAAAACTTTAATGATTTTAATTGTCCCTGCCCAATTCTTTTAGATCCCAACATTCCTCTAAGGTTCATAAAAAAACCTTGCCCCTTCAGCTGTCATTTAGCATCCACCGAAGAGGCCTCCATCCTTTCAAATGCTTCTCTACAAGACACTCTCCATCACATTACACCATTCGAAGACTCTGAAGAAAAAGATGAAGGAAACTCTCTTAAACTACCTGAAACCTCTATTCCTCCCCACTAGCTTCAAAATAAATCCGCAACTTTGTTAAACCCTTATCCCAAGCATTTTTCTAGAAAGAAGAAACATTCTATTAATTTTAGAAGTATGGTTAGTCCCCCAGATTTGTTGGAAGAAAGTTGCACTCGAGCCTTAGTTCCATCCCTCTCATTGAAGTCCGTTCAGAAATCCTCCCCTCCTCACCAATTCAAGCAATCAATCCTTCATTATCCCAATCAAAATTTAAAATTTCAGCGAGACATTGGGCTTTCCTCTCCAAGCCATAAGAAGGAAAAAGAGTTCGACTCCGATATTGATTCAATTGCTAGTGCTAGTAGCGAAGAATTAGAAAAAGTGGAAGAAGGTATCCCAGACTCCTTAGATCAAGAGATCAATTATTTGGAGGAGTTGAATTCTCTCTTCCAATTAAAAGAAAAGAGTCAAGAAGGTGAAAGGGGGAGGAGCGTTCGTCAAAAATCATTGCCTTCTTCGGTTATTCCTGAGCACTTAAGGTCCTTTGTTGCTGAGTGTGGACTGGTTTTGATTTAATCATTCTCTCCTCAATCAAGTTTGGCATTCCCATTGGCATTTATAGATTGAAGAACAGCAGAGGTTTAGTTTATTACTCCTTAGGGGCATTTTTCAACTCAGTTTTTTCTCCAGCAGTGGTTTTAAGAGTTTGGCATTGGTCTGACAGTCTTCGTTTTGATTTCTCTATAGCTTTCTGACTAATAGCTTTTGGTCTTTATTTAGTGATTGTTCCTTTTGACTGGTTTGCTTCTTTTGCTCAAGCTCATTGTGGTTTATTTGGACAAATATGGGCCTTTTTTATCTTGTCATAGTGGTCTATTCGATTAAAAGTATAGGTCTCTCAGTCTTGTATTTTTGTTGGATGCTTTACTTGTGTCTGTAATTTGTCTCTCAAGTTGTACTTTAAGATTAAATCTCATTTCATTAAATTAATGAAGGAGATCGTTTCCTTTTCAAAAAAAAAAAAAAAAAGAGAAGAAAAGAAAACAAGCCTCTTCATCAAAAAGCAAACAATTAAAACCTAACAAACTAGCTCCAAAAAGGAAACCAAAACTACAAAGCCAAAGCCAGCAAAAGTCCAATGAGCAGATGAGATAAGAAGTCCAAAAAGGTTGAAAGTGTGAGGATCAAACCACAAAACAAAACAGCTGTTGAACTGGCGCTTCTATGTTTACAACTGCTAGGAGAAAAATGCAGCTTCAAAAGGACAAAATAGTAAGGCTTGGGTGCAAAAACACGAAAACTCCAGAAAATTAGTTCAATTATTGGACAAAACCACCAAGCTATGCTTTAACTGAAGGAGAATGAGGAGAAATCGATTTCATCTAAGAACCACATTTCTCAATCAAAGCAATGAACTTGGCAGGAATTATGGGTTACAATTCTGCTTCAACATTTTCATCCTTATCAAACAAAGTATCAAAACCATCTACAAAGCAAACCTCTGGAGTCTCCTCAACAAAAGCATCTTGTGTTCAAGAATCCATAATATCCTAACTATTTACGCTAACATTTGAATCCGCATTAGAATTGTAACCATAATAACCTAACTTTACACTAATAGCTGGTGTTTATCAGTTGTTTTGAAGGAATTGAATTTGGTTTTGGTTGCCACTTCACGTTTTTTAGAAAATTCAGATTGGAGGGTCTGGTTGGTTGTGCTGAAGGGCTTCTACTAGTAATGTTCATCAAAGTCTTTTGCTGCTTTTCTTCCTAGGTCTTTTGTCCATGGTTGTTTAAGATGTATAGCTGGCTTAGTCTAAGGGGAGGCTTTTGCGTTGACATCTTCCTAGTCATTTTGATCACGTTCTCAGTTTCAAGCTTCATCCGCTTTCATTTGCTTTCAAAGTTCTTCGCTTCTCTTGGCTCAAGCTTCGTTCTTTGCCAGCTGTTCTGTTCATTTTGGAATTTTTGTTCTTTGGATGCTTGTATTTTAGTTTCTTTTGATT
Organism: Citrullus mucosospermus; assembly: GCA_030954485.1. Taxonomy (NCBI): domain Eukaryota; kingdom Viridiplantae; phylum Streptophyta; class Magnoliopsida; order Cucurbitales; family Cucurbitaceae; genus Citrullus; species Citrullus mucosospermus. The sequence continues at coordinate 27,257,776 of CM062057.1, forward strand.
CCAAGGATTAGTCTTTTCATTTGTGTTCTTGTTATTCCAATTTTTATGTTATATTCTTTCTTTATTTGTTTCATTGTAATTTGGGCTTTTGGCTCTTTTCATTATATCAATAAAAAAGTCTAGTTTCTGTTTTAAACTGAGATCCCAAGATTCATATTCGCTAGCTGGAACAATTTTCCCTAGCTAGAAAGATGAGCTTGTAACAACCTCCGCTATTCTCAAGCTTTGCGATCTCTGCACAGTGTCCACATTGATTCGAGAGTTTTTCCACCATGTGATGCATGCTTTTTTAAAGAATTTCTGGTTGAATAGTGATTCAAGGAGCTGTTGAACGGTCGATGAGAGCCAGCGTAAGGTGTTGGGTAAAAGGCTGAATTAGAAATTGATGCTTCGTTATGCAGAAAGATTGGCCTTGTGAGCATTTCTTGGGGGGATATGGAGAAGGATTTACGGTCAAAAGAAAAGGAGCGAGTTTTCTTCCCAGCCCTCGGTGGTAGGAAGAGGTTCAAGCAAGCAGTGGCAGTTAATCATGGTGGGGCTAGGCTGTGAAGGTTGGGGGAGAGAATATCGATAGAGAGCCATTCTAGAGAGAGGCTCCTGAAACGTATTCGACAGGGAAACATATTCACACAAAATCCAAAAGAACAACTTGAGGGCAAGGAATAGTGCTAATCCTCCCAAAGCTCAACTAGAGGAAGGCCTCCAAGTGGTCTGTAATGACAAAAGAATTCTATGTGATTTGTGCACCACCTGGAAGCAAGCTCTTTGCTGCACACAAATACAAAAAGAATCAAAAGACAAAAACTTCTCTTCGAAGTTCCTTAGGTTTCTTCCTCTTCAGAACTTCCACAAAAGAGCTTTAGTGTCACCAGCAAACTATCTTCCGTTTTCTTTGAAAGCATTAGCATCATCAACTCCTCTAGGCAAACAGTAAGCAACCTGAAGCTTCTTGAAGATGACCAACCACCCTTTAGTAAGCAAGCCTAATCTCCTTGAAGATGACTGACCGTCCTTTATTAGCAAACAAACAATGAGAAAAGACATGGTAGAGTGATTCTTAATCATTTTCTTATATACTTGATGTTAAGCTCTTTCTTTGGGCTGTTCTTTTATTTGTATGGACCTCACTTTTACTTTCATTTAATTAAGAGGTCGTCTCTTATAAAAAATTATGGATAAATTCCAAAGCACGTCTTGGATTTTGCTTTCAATTTCTTTCTATAGTTATACCTCATCACTTGTAGTTCTTTTTGAACTTTTAATGGGATTTTTTTCTTATTTCTTTCTCTCTTTTTAATTTTTTTTAATTATTTATATATATATATATATATATATATATATATATATATATATATTAAAGAAACATAACTTTTCATTGAAAAATGAAGAAAGGCTATTGCTCAAAGATACAATAACCCTCCGGGGAGTTTCCTGTTCATATAACTTTTTCTCTAATTAATGTGACAGTGATCCTTTATAAGTTGGTTTAATTGTAAGCTTGACTTTACTTCTGTCAACTATTTTTTGTTTATCTTCCAGCAATGTAATATTGTTTACAACCGTAATTATGATGATGGCAACAAACATTTACTTCTACCTTTTTGTTTACGCTATGTTTTGTTGTATCCTTTTGTATCTTAGAGCACTATTTTCCTTTCGTTTAATGAAAAATTTCGTATTTTTTTCTAAACATTTACTTCTGCTTCTTTGAATTATAATTCCATGGTTCTGAGTCTAGTTGCTTTTACACCTTTGCTATTGGAATGGAGTTATGTTTATTTACGCTCTTATAGTCCATTGTTGTTATTGGTAACAATGGTTGCTTCTGTTAGATGTTTAATTTAATATGTTTAACTTAGAAATTGCATGGCTTGGTTATATCTTTTAATTGTTAATTTAATTTATCTAACGTTAAAATTTGATGGCTTTTAGAAAGACAATGTGTCTAATCAGCGTGAACATGTAGTGCACCTACTTGCCAATGAACAATCTCGACTTCGTATACTTGAAGAAACTGAACCAGTAAGTGCTATATTCTCATCACTGAACATTGATGGATGGTTTAGTGTACTTGTAATTTGGCTCTGGTTGGTGGTTTGGGCCAATGTCATTCTATCAGACTGTTTTATGGAAGATTGTTTCCTATCATAAATAATTGATGTTGCAGTTGTTGAATTGTATATTATGTTTATTGGGTACTTGATATCTAATTTGTAGTTCATTAGTGCCAAAGCTTGGTGACGAATTTGTCATGCAAAGTCTATTAATTTCTTTGCCTTCACCAATGAATTCATGTTCATTGGTTCAACTTCCACCAAATGTTCTTCATGCAAAATACAAAATAAAACTACTTTCTCCCATGACACAAAATGAAATTCACGGATTAAAACCTCACCCCACCAATGGCAACTCATGCAAATTCACCTAGAAATTCTCAACCTCGACCAATGATCATTAAAGCTGCAATCTGTTGCCAAAGCTTCCAAAGACTTTGAAGGCTACTGTTTTAGAAATTTCTTCATTTAAAGCCTTTTGTTAGCATTTCCTAATCCACGGCTGTATTCCTTGTTTTTGGAATAAATCTATTCTGTTGTTTCTTATTAGAAAAAAAAAAAGTAATCACCATGAAGAATAACAGAGCATGTATGCCTCACTGCATGGATCTATTAGCACCCATGCTTTGTGCTCAAACTAATATCCTCCATAAATTTATTTACTGCGAATTATTAATGTGTTGATGCTCAAATATGAATTATTGATGCTTAAATGTGAATTATTAATGTATTGATGCTCAAATATGAAATATACATCTATATTCTAGAGGACTCATTTTAGGCTTTTTTTTTTTGTTTTTTTGTTTCTTTGTTTTTTTTTTTGTTTTTTTTTTGTTTTTTTTTTTTGTCTCTATAGAAATTGGATGCAGCTGCTGTGGAGGGTGTTTTTAAGAAGTCTCTGGAAAACTACGTTAAATGGTGTGAATATTTATGCATTCAACCTGTTTGGAGCAGGTTTGGTTTTTGTAACTTATTCTTGTTATTTTCTGAATGGAGTTTTAGTTTCATCTATATTTTTATTGACCAACGATGAATTTTTTAATTTGATTCCTGATAGAAGAAAATTTTATTTGATTATTACAAGTGTTCTATGTTTTTACAGTTTGTCTGCTGTTGGCAAGGAAAAGAAGCTATTATTTATTTCCTTATACTTTCTTATATGGGGGGAAGCATCCAACGTCAGATTTCTTCCAGAATGCTTATGCTACATATTTCACCATGTATGTGACTATGAACTTCATTTTTAATTTTATTGGATTATGTTGACCTTTTTTATGTTTGATCTTGAAGTTGATCCAACATACGGCTTCAAAGAAAATTATGTTCAGCATTTATTTTCTTGCAAAGGCTTCTTTTGTAATTACAACTTATGTTTATGGGTAGGATTGGGTTTACACAGGAAAATAAAATAAAATTCTGCAATCAATCAATATGCTAAAATTCTTGACTCAATCTAAACCTATAAGGAAAAGAGAAAATTCAACAATAACTATATACAAGAAGACAACTGTATTCATATACAAGGAAACAATCGCTGAATAGGATTTTTAGATTACAGCTCGATTTTCTACAAAATGTTCTTTAGGAGTAGGAGAGTGGAGGGTAGTGAGGTAACTAATGGGCTAGCTTGATTTTCTAAAATATGTGCTTGTTTTTCTCTCATCAACTTTGTTTCAGGTTGATGTGTCCACGTGCCTCCCTGTTCCAAACTTATCCGAAACGTTAAAAAATAAAAAAATGAATACCATTTTTCGTGTGCTAGACACGTAGCTGGATGTATCCATTTCCACACCTGCTTCCTAGAAGATTTTTATCTATTTGCAGTTCTGTAATGTTTATCTTTTCCCAAGAACTTCATTATCTTCCCCTTGCACCTTAAATTTGCATGCAGATGGTTTGGGAAATGGATGAGGTACTGATGCATCAGATTGTGCAGCCGGCCAAGAGCTGTGAGTCTAAAGATGGTGTTTCTTTCCTTGATCAAGTTATCTGTCCTCTTTACGAGGTTCTGGCTGCTGTATGTCTTTTCTGTTTCTGGTGTCTCCTAAAGTTTTTTTATTTTTTTTAATTTATTTCTTCATTGAAATAATGAAATAAGACTATTGCTCAAAGTAAAAAAAACATAAATAATGAGTGAAAGTAACCTAAGGATTAGAAAAATCTCAATTAGGTTGACACCCCTTTAGCATTCTCATCATCTCCATAAAAGATCTAACAAAAAGATTCCAAAAATCATAGGGAACAAAAACAGAAACAGTCCAACTGTATCAATACATCACAATTACAAACTTAAGCTGGAAAATAAAAGCATGTCAACTAATACATAATTGCCTTCTCATTGCATATCGCACCACGTTTGTCACCTTTGTTTGGAAGAAGAAGAGAACCTCCAGCATCTGTTTTTCGGCTGTAAATTTGCTAATCATTGCTGGTTAAGATTGTTTGATAGCTTTAACTTAAGCTGGGTGTTTAGTTTGGAGTTCAAGGATAATGTCTTACAGTTGCTGCCCGGGCCAAAGCTAAATTTACAGCCTAAACTACTTTGGATTAATGCGGTCAAAGCTATTCTTTCAGAAATTTGGTTGGAAAGAAATCTTAGGGTGTTTCATAATTCCGCTTCATCTTGGTTGAGTAGATTTGAGGCGGCTCATCTAAATGCTTCTTCTTGGTGTTCTCTCTCCAAGGTATTTAAGGATTTCTCCATTCAAGACATCAGCATCAACTGGAAGGCTTTTATATTTCCCCAATATTAATATCTCTACAGATTTGTACTTAGTCTAGGTTTTTGGTGTCTTGTCGGACTTTGGAATTACTTGTTGTTGGTCCTTGTTATTTTCTTTTGTCCTTGTATTTGTTTCTTGCTATAGAAGATTTTGGTCTTTTGTATTGGATATGATGAGAGTGCTATGGGGTGTCAACCTAGTTGAGATGCCCGGGTGCACTTACTGATCCATCATCTCTATTTAATATTTATTTGTATCCATTATCTTGTTTGTATCTTTTCATTCACTTAATGAAGAGTTCGTTTCCTTCTTCAAAAAAAAAAAAAAAAAAAATACATAAGTCTTGAATGGAGAAGTCTTCAAAAAGCTTGGATAAGGTGCACAAAGATGAAACATTCAAACGAGTCACTTCAAAACGATCCAACCACCCAAGTTGTTTGTCATGGAATACCCTTTGGTTTCTTTCAAACCAAATTAGCAAGCATCGCCTTAACTGCATTAGCCCAAGTCATCCGAGGCCCACTTTCAAAGCTGGACTGATTAGAAGTTGTCAAACATTGTCAAGAAAAGCATCTCCAAACACCCAAGCAACTTTGAAGAAGGAAAATAATCTCCACCAGCATCGGGCAGCGTAAGAGCAATCAAAAAATAGTTGCTGTAGGTCTTCTCCTTCCACTTCACAGAGGGCAAATAGATGGAGACGAGCAGTGAAAGGGGAACTTCCTTTGCAGACTGAGGGGTAGTTTAGTTGACTGAAAACCATAATCCACACAAGGATGTTAACTCACTGCAAACTTTTTGGCTTCCATTTGGCCTTAAAGAACAACATATCCAATGGGGAAAAGGGACAAGTGTGCTGAAAGGGATTTGACTAAGAAAATCCCATATGCTTCTAAGGACCACACTCTCCTATCAAAGTTCTCAGACACCCTCCTGTCAGAAATTTGCCCAAGCAAATTTTGGAATTTGATGATCTCATCATCCTTTAGCAACCACGGAAAATAATAGACCATGAGGATGAATTCTCATCCCAATGATTTGTCACCGACCTCTTTCTTCTAAGGAGCCTTTCTTTCATTCATTTTTGCAGCTCTTCAAACTTGGCATGCCAAACCTTTAGAGCAAACTTCACCCTTCTCAATTGTTGATTATTTACTTTTATGTTTATTTTTTCCTGTGTATTTATATATATTTGCTATATTTATTCTTTCCTTATTTGTAATAGGTTTTCTTTTATTTAAGAAAACCCTTGTCTAACAAAGAATAATAAGAGAAATAAATATTTTCAGCATGGTATCAAAGCATATTGCTTGAAACCCTAATTTTTTTTTGAAAAAGAAACATAAACCCTAATCTAACCTAATCTGCCGCCGCCGCGCTCCAGATCTTTGCCGATCGTCTCGCCTTAGCCATCGGACAACACCCAGCCTCGCAGTCGACGCCAGATCGCCGGTCGTCTCACGGATCCCGTGATTGCAGAAGGAAATCGCCAATCGCGTGCTTCAACGCCTAGGTTCACTCCTTCTCTGCCGGTCAACCAAGTTTGTGCCATTGTCCGAGCCTTTTCCGGTCAGTTTCGACGTTCTCCAGTGGTTTCTCGTTTCTGCTGCTAAGTGGGACGTTTTTTGGGTTTGTTAAAACCTTTTTGGTTCATTTTTTTGTTCAGATCTGTTGTTGTTTGGGTTTTCTGCTTTTATCTCTTCAACATGTCAGAGACTAAGGTGTCTGCTGCCAAAGTCTTCGAGAATCGGATCCATTCCAACACTCCCATTGTCCAAATCACCACCATTCGACTTAATGGGGATAACTTTCTTCGTTGGTCCTAGAGTGTTCGGATGTATTCGTGGCCAAGGGAAGATAGGTTATCTCACCGGAGAAAAAATCGCTCCAAGTCCAGATGACCCTTTATTTGCTGTGTGGGACGCGGAAAACTCCATAGTTATGACATGGCTCGTCAATTCTATGGTGGAAGATATCAATAGTAACTACATGTGCTACACTATTGCCAAGGAATTATGGGATAGTGTGACTCAGATGTATTTTGATGTGGGTAACAAGTCACAAGTTTTCGAGCTGAATCTTAAGTTGGGTGATATACGACAAGGAGGCAACTCAATTATACAATTTTTTCCACTCTCTGAAGAGGATGTGGCAAGAACTTGATCTATTTGTTACGTATGAGTGGAAGTCCACAGACGATCAAAAACATTATCGGAAAACTGTTGAAGATGGTCGCATTTACAAATTTCTTGCTGGCCTCAATGTTGAGTTTGATGAGGTTAGAGGCAGGATACTTGGGAAAAGTACTCTTCCAAATATTAACGATGTTTTTTCTGAAGTTCACAGGAAGGAAAGTCGCAGGAATGTTATGATTGGAAAGAAGGCAGTTGACTCAGTTGAAAGTTTTGCGTTAGTGATTGAAAATACTGCAATGAAAGCTTCTGATCAATCCAACAAAACTCATGACAAGCCTTGTGTCTGGTGTGATCACAGCAACAAACCCCGTCATACGAGGGAAACTTGTTGGAAACTACATGGCAAACCTACAAATTGGAAGAGCTCTAAGCAATTTGAGAGAAATTCCCATCAGCATGCCTCCAATGTGAATATTGTCGATTCTAGTCCACTCAAAGAGCAAATTGATCAAATCCTGAAGATGCTAAAATCCAATTCATCGGGTAATCCTAGTGTTTCCTTGGCACAAACAGGTAATTCCACTCAAGCTCTCTCGTGTCTAAATTCCTCTCCGTGGATCATCGATTCTGGAGTTACTGATCATATGACTAGTTTCTCTTGTTTATTTGAATCATACTCCCTTGTCTATTGTAAAGAAAAAGTCTGTATCGATGGTAGTTTTACATCTATTGCAGGCAAAGGAACTATTCCCCTAAGTACAAAACTCATACTACGTTCTGTCCTTCATGTTCCGCAACTAGCTTGTAATTTATTATCTGTGAGCAAAATATCTAAGGATGCTAACTGCCGTGTTATCTTTTGTGAAACCCATTGTTTCTTTTAGGATCAGGACTCGGGGGAGACGATTGGACGTCCTAGGATGATTGATGGTCTCTATTACTTTAATGAGGTTTCAACTAGTCATAAAAAGATTCAGGGCTTGAGTAGTGTCAGTTCTCTTTCTGTTTGAGAAACTATTATGCTTTCGCATCGTAGATTAGGACATCCTAGTTTCGTTTATTTGAAATATTTGTTTCCTAATTTATTTAAAGGAATTGATTATTTTGTTTTCCAATGCGAAGATTGCATTTTTGCCAAACATCATCGATCTACTTTTTTCACCCAAATCTTACAAGTCTTCATCACCCTTTTACTTAATTCATACTGATGTTTGGGGTCCGTCTAAGGTTTTGACTAAAAATGGCAAGCGTTGGTTTGTTACCTTTATCGATGATCACACTCGTTTAACTTGGCTTTACTTGCTCACAAAAAAGTCGGATGTAAAAGAGGTCTTTGTTCGTTTTTATAAAATGATTGATACTCAATTTTAAGCTAAAATTCGCATTCTTCACTCTGATAATGTGACTGAATTTTTTAACGAACCAGTAACCACCTTTTTACATGATAAGGGTATCATTCATCAAGCTACATGTCGCGATACTCCTCAGCAAAATGGTGTTGCTGAACGGAAAAATCGACATTTGCTTGAAGTTGCTCGTGTCCTTATGTTTTCTATGTATGTTCCAAAATATTTGTGGGGGGATGCTGTTCTAACCGCTACTTACCTAATCAATAGAATGCCTACTAAGGTGTTGAATTTTAAAACTCCTCTGCAGCACCTTAAAGAGTTTTTTCCTACTACCCGACTGTTCTCGGAGTTGCCTTTAAAAGTTTTTGGGTGTACTGCTTATGTTCATCGAACTCTCCTTTCCCAAACTAAATTGGACCCTCGGGCCATTAAATGTGTTTTTGTAGGCTATATTCCCCTTAAGAAGGCATACAATTGTTTTAATCCCTTGACTAACAAGTATTTTGAGAGTATGGATGTGTCCTTCGTGGAAAATCAATTTTTTTTTAGCCCAACTTCTCTTCAGGGGGAGTCATCTCTCCTTGAAGAGAACTTTTAGGACACTTCACCTCTCCCAAACATCATTAGTCTTGAAATTATGAGCTCTAGTCCTTCGATCCCAAGTGTGGAAAATTCTTCGACAGGGGGAGAAACACCACAAACAGATTTGACAGGTCGAAATCGTAAACTTCGGTTTTATACTAGAAGAAACATAACTCAAAGTGATAGAAATCAGACAGTCGAGCTAACACAGGACCAATCTGATACTCCAGTGAATGATCCAGAAAATCCGGGTATGTCTCTTAGCCCTTCCTCTCATAATATGTTGCTTGATGTCTCTGATCTTGATATTCCAATTGCCCAAAGAAAAGGTACTTGCCAATATACAAAGTATCCCATTGCAAACTATCTCTCCTATCATAGATTGTCTGATAGTTATAGAGCTTTCACATCCAAATAACCAACCTATTTGTTCCAAAGAATATATAGGAAGCCCTAAATGATTCTAATTGGAAATTAGCAGTGATGGAAGAGATGAACGCGCTGAAACAAAGTGGTACTTGGGACATAGTTGATCTACCAGAAGACAAGAAAACAGTGAGATGTAAGTGGGTTTTCACGGTAAAATGTAATGTTGATGGTAGTATCGAAAGGTACAAGGCCAAATTAGTGGCTAAGGGGTTCACCCAGACCTATGGAATTGATTATAAAGAGACATTTGCCCCTGTAGCTAAAATTAACTCAATTAGAATTTTGCTCTCTGTTGCAGTTAATTTTGATTGGCTGCTTTGTCAACTTGATGTTAAAAATGCGTTTCTTAATGGAGAATTTGAAGAAGAAGTATTTATGGACTTACCACTTGGTTTTGAAGTAGACCTTGGGATTAACAAGGTATGTAAATTAAAAAAAATCACTATACGACCTTAAACAGTCTCCTAGAGCTTGGTTTGAACATTTTGGAAAGGCAGTCACAAGCTATGGATTCAGCCAAAGTCAAGCCGATCACACTATGTTCTACAAGCATACGGGAAATGACAAGGTTGTTATTCTGATTGTGTATGTCGATGATATCATACTTACAGGCAATGATGAGACAGGAATGTCTATTGTAAAGGAAAAATTGGCGAATGATTTCAAGATCAAAGACCTGGGATCCTTAAAGTACTTCCTTGGCATGGAGTTTGCTAGGTCTAAAAGTGGTATTCTTGTCAATCAAAGAAAGTATATCCTTGATCTACTCAAAGAGACAGGTTTACTTGGTTGCAGAACTGCAGAAACTCCCATTGAGCAAAACTTAAAATTGGAAGCTGCAATAGAAAATGATGTAATAGAAAGGGGAAGTACCGGAGACTCGTGGGAAGACTAATATACCTCTCTCACACACGTCCCGACATTGCCTTTGCAGTTAGTATGGTAAGCTAGTTCATGCATGCCCCTGGGCCAGCTCATTTTGAAGCTGTCTTTAGAATCCTGAGATATTTGAAAGGTACTCCAAGGAAAGGGATACTCTTCAAAAAACATGGCCACCTACAGGTTGAAGTTTATATTGATGCTGATTGGGCAGGTAGCACGATAGATAGGAGATCGACTTCTGGGTATTGCTCCTTTGTTGGAGGAAACCTAGTTATTTGGCGTAGCAAAAAACAGAGTGTAGTTGTAAGAAGTAGTGCTGAAGCAGAATTTAGGGTATTGGCCCATGGTATTTGTGTAGGCATATGGATAAAAAGGCTGATGGAAGAATTGAATTCGCTCAGACAATGCCCATACGCATTTACTGTGATAACAAGGCCGTAATCTCCATTGCCCATAATCCAGTCCTTCATGATAGGACGAAACACATTGAAATCGATAAAAATTTCATAAAGGAAAAGATTGATGCAAGAGTGATATGCATTCCCTACCTCCCAACAACATAACAAATTGCAGATGTATTAATTAAGGGTTACCCTAAGTTGCAATTCAACAAGTTAACAGACAAGCTGGCCATGAGTGAAATCTTCAAACCAGCTTGAGGGGGAGTGTTGATTATTTCCTTTTATGTTTATTTTTTCCTTTGTATTTATTATAAAGATATTTGCTATATTTATTCTTCCTTATTTGTAATAGGTTTTCTTTTATTTAAGAAAACCCTTGTCTAACAAAGAATAATAAGAGAAATAAATATTTTCAGCATCAATTTTTCACTAAGAACAAAGCGAACCCATACATTTACTCTGCTTCCATGCAATGTTCTTCCAATAAGTCGAACACAGTCTTTATTTAAAAACCAACTGCGACAAAATCGAAAGGGTGATGGACCCCAACACATCAAACCTGCCTTAAGCAACAATGGGAAGTGATCAGAAAGTGTGCGAACTTGCCAACTGACTCTTGTATTTTCAGACACTTCATCCCATTCCTTAGTAACAAAAAACGGTTGATAGGTGATCGGGAGACCGAAATACTTTCACATGACCAATTATACCTTCTATTTGAGAGAGCCACTTCCATAAGATTAGCTGAATCTATAAATCTATTAGGCTTCCTCATTCCTTTTGTGACTCTTTCTATAGAAAGCATTCATGGGCCGAACGGGTGATGTTGAAATCTCCTCCAATACACCACGGTCCCAAAAAATAATCGAAAAGGGATGATAATGCTAGCCAAATGGATCTTCTTTCTTTATAGCCATTTGGACCATACACATTAGTGTCCCAACATATCTTCTTGCAAACCGTTGTGTATTTGACTGATAAGGAGTAGCCACCTTTGAGAGTTTGAGTAACCTAAAGCTTGCTCTCATCCCACATTGTCAAGACGCCACCTGACTTGCCAAATGATTCAACAAACTCTCATCCAATGTCTTTAGAACTCCAGAAAGACTTAATGAAGACTATATCAAACTCATCTCTCTTCGATTCTTGAATTTGAACTAAATCTGGATTATGTTTTTTAAGAAATCTTTTGAAGGCCAATCATTTGGATGCATCCCCAAACTCCCTTGTGTTCCAAGATACAATTTTCATATCGAGACTGAAAGAAAATAACTCAATTAATTCTTGGCAAGTAAGGAAGAATCAGCCCAATGTTAGCCCACAATCTTCAACAATGGACTTTAAATGTGCAGGACCTTCTGAATGGAGCAGTGGACTAAAGCATGAAGCGCCCACCTTCCTTTCATTTCAAATTAACTTCATTATGAAACAAAGCATTGTCTCCCCTAAAGGTTCTAAAGGAAAAGTTGGTTTTATTAATTTTTTTCTCTCGTTAAGAGTAGGAGTGAATGTGTCCATATGAGTAGCTGAGTTCAAGTTGCATCAGGAAGTCTTCTGCTAAAATTGAGAAATGGAGTTCAAATGGTGAATTTTTTCTGATAGGTGCGGACCGTGCAGTTCAGCTACAATTTCTTTAGGCCTTCGGGTTTTTTCTCTTGTATGGATGGGCTTTTCGGGTTCTTTTTAATCCATTTTGGTCGCGAGTTGTTGCATCTATCATTGTACTTTTTTTTTTTTTGAAAAGGCAACAATCTCTTTCATTGATAGAATGAATTGAGATGAATCTCAATCTCAATGATACAATGTAGAATACTAGTACATATTAGATATTAAGTAGTAAAAGTAAATAGTGATAAGGATCAACGAATGCACCAAGACATCTCAACTAGGTTGACACCTCCCTAGCACTTTCATCATATCCTACAAACTGAGGAAACATTTAAAGAGTACACTAAAACCGCGGATAAGATTCCCCAATACAAAAGATGGAAACTGTTGTACTTTTTAATTTAAAGAAGTTTCTGTTTTCTTCAAAACATGGAAAATGGAATGGAAAGGTTAGTTTCAAGGTGCTAAGTTTACAGAACATAAAGCACTGGTTTCCAATTTCATGGAGCTGTCCTCTGTTCACGTTGAATGATTGCATTTGAGCTAGATTTCACAAAATCACAGAAAAGACTATTGAATTTTCCATTTATTAAAGTATGTTCCTGGAATATTTAGTCTTCTGTCATGAGCTGCCAATTGATAAGTCCAGATTATCAAGGATATGATGAGGGTGCTAAGGGGGTGTCAACTTAGTTGAGATGCCCCGGTGCACCTCCTGATCCTTACCTTGTTTTGATGTGTAGAGTTCTTTTGTGTACTATGAGCTTTGTCTCAATTCATTATATCAATGAAAAAGACTGTTTCCTTCTCAAAAAAGAAAAAAAAGAAGAAATTGATAAGTCCAGATTATTAAATGCCCAGGAAGCTGCAAACAATAATAATGGGCAGGCGCCACATTCTGCATGGAGAAACTATGATGATTTTAACGAGTATTTCTGGTTAGTTGCAAAATGCTGTATGTTTAATTTGTAATGAACAGTTCATACTGAAGAAGTTTTTAACACTGTTCATTTTCTTATCAGGTCGCTTAGATGCTTTGACCTCAGTTGGCCATGGCATAAAGGCAAATCTTTTTTTCAAAAGCCAACACCAATATCAAAGGTTGTCTGCATGCTTTTTTTAAATTTTGTTGAAACTTATCTTTCTTCTTATTCTTGTTCTTATTTTATTTTATTTTTCCTTTAATTCATTTATACTGTGTTTTTTTTTTTTTTTTTAAAGGAAACATAACTTTTCATTGACATAATGAAAAGAGACTAATGCTCAAAATTACAAAGAAACAAAAATAAAAGAGAAAAAGAAAAACAACAATAGCACTATAAGCATCCACAACCTAGTACTAGTCAAAGATCAACCATGAAGGATAAAGCTCTCAATTCAGACAAAAGTCTTCATAGTGATTTTCTTGAATTAACTCTCTTTTAAGTTTTTGCCAATGTTCTGAGAGTTGCTCCATGTTTTGAGTCATCTCTCGCTACAAACGTTGGATTTTCTTGACTCCCTTCTTTATTTCTTTCAATACTTCAGGTTTGATGTACAAATTGGGTGTGCTTGAATAAGCTTCAACATCATAATTGTTGTAGAAATGATTCTTGAATTTTCTCGAACATGTTCTGATCTTTGTTCATAGCACAAATAATAATTTCTGTCCCAAAATGCACTAGATCTTCTATAAAATTCCATTTTAGGATGTTTTCAAACATTTTCTTGATTTTCTTGAATTTAAAGGGTTTCCCCTAGTAAAGTGTGTGTTGTTCGGCAACGAGCACAACTCACGAAGCTCCCTCTTGCGATCAATGTTGACAAGAGTTTCCTGAACTTCCACCGGCGGCAATCAGCTTGGGCTAGACAGATGCTCTGATACCAAATTGAAGTAGCCTAAGTACTTAAAAGAGGGAAATCTCTAAGAAACCAAACCAAAGTCTTTTATTATGAATGAAAAGATGTCAAATACAATAGAGGAACTCTCTATTTATAGAGAATTACAAGTGTCCTAAAGGATAATTAAAAAAGGTTAAAAACCTAATTTGGTAATAAAATGTAACTAATCAAGGATTTACCTAGATTAGGTCGAATTGACTGAATTATTCGAAACCTATTACATCATGATGGCTGTCAGAACCATTATTAGGGAGCTTCTTAAATGTGGAATCAACCAAACTCTCCATCATATCAACAGAGTCACTAATCACATTACCACTCTTTGACATGTTTTCATTGTCCGCATGGCAAATCTGGTGCTCCTCAATTTCCAGCCTAAGAAGACCTTTTACAGGTTTATGAACCTTGTGTTTGGGATCCTGAAGTGCATCTTCCATGTAAGCGTTCCTTGATTTCATCGTTTTTTTCTTCTTCCAAAGCAAGCTCTTCCTCGCACGTTCTACTTTATTTTTCAATGTTTCACCATGGCTGAATCTTTGTGGCGAGAGAGCATAAAGCCTAGGAAGACCCATTTGTGAGGAGATGTACCAACCAGCTGTCTTTCCAGAAAAAGGTGGATTCACCATTACCAATAATGCTCACAGTGTTGTCAAAGATCAATTCTTTCGGTTCAGTTATGCACTTCCATGGGCTTTTGGATTTTTGAGTCATCCTTTTTACTGGTCTTAGTGGCTTTTCTTTTTTTTTTTTTTTTTTAAACGGAAACAAGCTTTTCATCAAAGGAACGAAAAGAGGCTAACGCTCTTAGTGTCTTAAGAGGAACCATTGGATTTTCAGCGACAAAGAACACTGTTTTGAATCACTTACCTTTTCAGCTCTTTCTGGTGTAAATTATCACCACCCTTTTGTAACTTTCTTATTGCCAATTTAAAAGATTTAGTTTAACTTCCTTTCGCTTGGGGCCTGGCCTTTTTTCTAAGTTCCTCAGATTCATTAAATGAATTGTTTCTTATAATAAAAGAAAAATGCATCCGGTTGAACGTAGCTTCTGGTTGAGCAAGAGACTGGTGTCATTGTCTATTAGTCAAATTATATATATGTACATATATCTTATTCTTTATTGTATTATCGTGATTCTGATGAACAAAAGGTACTTGTTAACTAAAGACGATTTTCCGGTTCATGCTTTCATTTTTTTTCTAATGTTCTTCTATAACTTTTTTTTTTTTTTTGAAAAAGAAACGGTCTCTATCATTGAATTAATCAATTGAGACAAAGCTCATAGTACAAAGATGACACTACAAGCTAGAACTGAAGACGGGATCAAGAGGTGCACCCGGGCATCTCAACTAGGTTGACACCCCCATAGCACCCTCATCATTTCCAAATATTGTACAACTAAATGTCAAAACTGCCAAAACAAGGACAAAACCCACTTGGGTTGTACAAGAGTTTGAACTAAAAACATAACAACTCTACAAAGACTACTACAAAGGTTTGATTCAAAGATGAGGGAAAATGAATACTCTCCAATTTAGAGTAAGCTCCTGAATAGAGTAATTTTCGTATGCCTTTGACATAGTGCACCATGAAGAGGCATTTAGCCTTGCATGCTCGAACCGATCCACCCATGAGGAGACTTTGTCATTGAAAATGCGCTTATTCCTTTCAAACCAAATCTCCGATAGCAAAGCTTTGACTGCATTAACCCACAACAGCTTAGGCTTCTTTTTCAGCATTGGACCTATCAGAATTTGCAGCACGTTGCTTTTGAAGTCACTTCCTACTACCCAACTTATACTGAAGATGCCAAAAAACCTAGCCCAGCACTATGAAGCGTAGCTGCAGTCGAAGAATAAGTGCTGGAGGTCTTCTTGTTCTCGGTGGCAAATGGAGCACATGTGGGGCGACAAGCAATGATATGAAAGTTTTCTTTGAAGAGTGGCAACACAGTTTAGTGAACCAAACAACATTACCCAAATCTGGATATTTACTCTTCGAGGGCTTTTGGACTTCCAAAGGCACTTTTCTAACTCATGATCAATCAGGAAAGCCAAGGAGAGATGTTTGGTAAGAGATTTAATAGAAAAACCTCCATTTGCTTCTAAGGCCCACACTCTTATATCCAGCTGATTCGTCACTTTTTTATTTGCCACAATACTCGATAGGGACAGAAATTCGCCCAGATCATCCTCTTTTAGCTTCCTTTTGAACACTAAATCCCATGAGGAGGAGTTGTGATCCCAATAATATGCCATTGATCCATTTGGCTTGGATGCTAACTTAAAAAGTCTTGGAAATCTGTCCTTTAGGGCTGATTATCGAGCCAAGGATCGAACCAAAAGGCTGTTCTTCTTCCATCTCCTACTTTAAAGACTGCTAAGGCTTCTATTTTCTGCCATTGCCTTGAAATGCTTATCCATGGACTTCTAAGACTTGCAACCTCCTTTCTTTTTGTGTGCCACTGGAAAAGGTCACTTCTATGGATGCTCTTAATGACTTGGCACCAAGGGAGTCTGATTCTTGCATAAAACGCCACCCCCATTTGGACAATAAAGCTAAATTTCTGATTTTCATATTTTCCAGCCCAAGACCTCCATCCTTTTGATCTTTGGTGACTATATCCCATCGGACAAGGTGATTCAATTTGCTCCCTCTATGTCCTTCCCAAAAGAAGTTTCTCGTGTATCTTTCCAATGACAAAACTACCTTTTCCGGCATTAAAAAGGTAGACATGTAATATGTGGGAAGGTTAGATAGCACGGCCTTACATGTAAGTCTACCCCTCTTGACAGATTATATCTTTTCCACTTACTCAATTTTCCTTGAATTTTGTCAAGGATAGGTTGCCAAAAAGAAACCTTCTTTGGGTGCCCGCCTAGGGGCAAACCAAGATACATTAAGGGGAGTTTTACAGCCTTGCAGTTTAGTCTTGCAGCAGCCAAACTAACCTCTAAATCATCAATGTTTAATCCACACAAGGCTGATTTTTCCCGATTCACCTTTTGACCGGAGCACCATTCAAATAGCTCGATAGTTCTTCTCAAGGTGTCCAACATTTCATTATCATATTTACAAAATAATAATGTCTCGTCCGCGAATTGGAGAATCGGGGCATGGACTTTCTCTTTTCCAACTATAAATCCTTCAAAATTTTCTTTTCTATGGAGTCTTAAAATGGGACTACTCAACACCTCACTTATTAGGAGGTGTTGAGTAGTCCATTAAGGAAAGAGGATCTCCTTGTCTAACTCCTCTTGAAGCTTGAATTCTTCCTCTTGGCCTTCCATTAATGAAGATTGAGAATTTAGGGTTTTTGATGCAACCCAAAATCCAGGAGATCAATTTCGTTTCGAAATTCTTTCCTTGTAGAACCTTTTTCAAGAATCCCCAATCTACTCTGTCAAAGGCTTTTTCTAAATCTAACTTTAGAATCCAACCTTTTTTCTTCTTGATTCTATACTCCTCCGCCATTTCATTTGCAATGAGGATGGGTCTAAGATTTGCCGGCCTTCGATAAATGCACTTTGGGTGGGGGCTATGATACTTGGCATGACCTTTTTTAACCTTTCAGCAAGTACTTTGGCAATTACTTTATATACTAATGTTGTGAGGGTAATGGGCTGGAAATCTTTAACCATGAGAGCATCTTTTCTTTTCTTGATCAGGCATATATAGTTTTTGTTTACACAGGAGTTTAGCTTCCCATTCTCGTGAAATTCGTCGAATAGGGCTATGAAATTATCTTTGACCTTCTCCCAAAATTTACATAATAATTCCACCGTAAAACCATCCGGACCGGGCACTTTATTCTTCCCCATTCCTCTTGATGCAAATCTGATTTCTTCCCCATTGAATCTTGAAGTCAGCCTTCTGTTTTGTTCGTCTGGGACACCCTTTGCCAATCCAAATTTGTGGGGAAACTTCCAGCACTTGGAATTTTTGTATAAAGGCTCTTGTAGAATTCTAAGATTAGGTCTTCTATCTCACGGTAAGAATTGGTAGGAAGGCCTTGGTTGTTCATTAGTTCTGATATAAGGTTCCTCCTCTTTTTTGCAGCAAGAAAGAGATGGAAAAATCTCGAGTTTTCGTCTCCCAATTGTAGCCAATTCAGTTTACTCTTCTGGATTAAGTCCCTTTCCTCTTTCCTGTAAATATCCAACAAATCAGCTTTTAAAGTGTAGGGAGGAAGGATCCTCTAGTTCTGCCCACTGCTCTTCCTTTTCCAGATTTTCTAAGATTTCCACTTCCTGTCTTCTTTGATTTTTAAGGAAATCAGTGTGCCATATTTTTTGGGAGCTTTTTACTGATCTCAACTTAGAAGAAATAATGAATCCAGCCCAACCTTGGTGATTTCTGGCAGCAAGATCTCTATTGATAATATTGCAACATTGAGGATTAAGCAACCAGTTGTTGCAAAAACGAAAAGGAGAAGGTCCCCATTCAAACGGCCTGGCTTCTAGTAAGAGAGGAAAGTAGTCTGATAGGATGCGAACCTGTCTTGAAACTCGAGAGCCTTCAAAGGCCTCATCCCATTCGTTTGGCACAAGGAATCTATCTAGTAATGATTTAGATAATAACCTGCCTTCCCTGGACCAAGTGAAACACCCATTGGACATAGGAATTTCCATTAAATGCGCCTCTGATATGAACTTATTAAACTTTTTCATGCCTCTAGTCATTCTTCCAGTCGGAAATCTTTCATGAATTGTTCTTGTGATATTAAAATCTCCTCCCAAGCACCAAGCTTCTGTGCAATATGCAGCTAATGATTCTAACTTCGGCCAGATACGTCTTCTTTCTTTGTAATCAGTAGGACCATAAACGTTCTTTACCCAACAAACTCTTCTGCATAGAGTCTTGCATTTGACTGAACGAGTAAATCCTCCTTTAAGTGTTTCAATGACAGAGATTTTGCTTTCATCCCACATGGTTAACATCCCACATGGTTGCATGGAAATAGATGGAACCTGTTTTGAAATATGTAAGGAAATTACAATAACCATTACTTCGAAAGGCCTGGACTCTCCTAAGTAACTTCCAATTACGCTAATGTTCTATAACTGACAATTAGTTTCTTAATTTTTATTTGTTTTTCTGTGAGGGTTATTTATCATTTAATGTTTAGTTTCTTGATGAAAATATATATTGGAAAAAACCACGTGGTGTTGGGTTCCATGCCTTCTGTATGGTGCTTTGGCCGTGGCATGTAAAGTACTTTAGTATATTTTTTTGTTTTTGTTTTTCTTTTTTGGGTGATGTGCTCATATGTGAATGTTGAGTAATTTTCCTTTTTTTTCCTTCTATAGGATATGCTTGGTAGAAGTCGCCATCAAGGGAAAACGTCATTTGTTGAGCATCGGACTTTTCTTCATCTTTATCATAGTTTCCATCGCTTATGGATATTTTTGGTCATGACGTTTCAGGTATATGGCCTTTTTAAATGCTTTTTATTATCCTAGACCTATTAACTAAAATTTGCTAACCTGGTCTTTATGCTTGGGAAAATTGTTTTGTTTTGTATATGTGGTGTAGCCTAAATGACAAAAGAGATAATGCTCCCAGAAATCTAACCCAAAGGATTTTGTTACAATTCATAAGTGATCAATACAAGAGACTAGGATTTCTGCATTTCCATATATTTAATAATTATTTATCACATTGTTAATCTTACAGGCTCTGACCATTGTTGCATTTAACAATGGAAGCTTTAATATGAAGACCCTGCTGGAAGTTCTGAGTCTTGGTCCGACATTTGTTGTAATGAAGTTGATTGAGAGTATGTGCCGTTTTAGTCATTTCTACTGAAAGTGTTTGAAGCTGATTTGTTCTATTACCTCGTGTGAAATAGATTGAAATATTTATCCTTGTTGTTCTAACAATTTTATACTAACTGCATGGACTTCATCCAGGTGTTCTAGACATCCTAATGATGTATGGTGCATACTCTACTTCATGGCGTCTTTTTGTTTCTCGAATTCTTCGTTTTCTTTGGTTTAGTACTGCATCAGCTTCGACAACATTTCTTTATGTGTATGTATTCTTGCTTTAATGTTCTCGCTGTCTTGGTTTTTCCACATGACGTTTAGTGTTGTTTTTATTGATTCCCTTACAGGAAAGCTCTTCAGGAGGGGAGTAAACCAAATGCAGAAAGAGTGATGTTCAGACTATATGTAATTGTGATTGGAATATATGGTGGTGTACAGCTTTGTCTCAATATCCTCATGCATATACCTGCTTGCCGTCTTTTAACAAATCAATGTGATTGGTGGCCTCTTGTTCGCTTTTTCAAGTGGATGCGTCAGGTTTCACCCTCTTTTACTTGCATTATTTCTTCTTTTCTGCTTGGGTAATGTGTCCTTCTCCATTTCAGTTGACACACGTTATTTTGTTAAATCTTTACTTTCTTTTGTTGCTGAATTCTTTTTAATAGGAACGTTACTATGTTGGACGTGGGATGTATGAGAGGACTATTGACTTTATCAAGTAAGTATCAAATTTATTTGATACAGATCCACTAATGTTTTTTTAAGATCCCAAACAATAAGAACATAAAACAAAAATATAAAATTATTCTTAAATCACCCATTGACCCAAAAGCTTAAATCATGGGTGAAGGCGAATTTAATCTTATATTATCTAACACTCCCCCCATATGTGGGCTTGAAATATGAAGAAGACCCAACAAGTGAAAATCGATATAAGTTTGAACACAGGACCTCCTGAACCAACTTGCTCTGATGCCATCTTAAATCATCAATTGACCCAAAACCTTAACCTAATGGGTGAAGGTGAATTTAATCTTATATTATCTAATGATTATATTACAATGTCAAGATAAATTATAAAAGAGGGGCGAGACGATATTGACAAAATCTATTATCTCAGCATGAAGAAGGGTTAGAAAAGTATGGTTCTTAATCAATGCATTGACAACCTTATTAGCCTTACATCTGGCGTGTCTTGTGACAAAATCCAATCTATGAAGGAATGGAGCCAACAAGCATTCATACGGCTGATGTTCTTTTGTGAGTGAAGAAACTCCAAGGATAAATGATATGTTAGTAAAAGAAAAGAAAAAACCTTGTTGAGTAAATAATGTTTCCATTGCTCAAGGACCATAACTAAAGTATAATTGTTGTTCATATTTGCTCTAGTGAGCAGTGGTGGTCTTTTTTCTTTTATTTTCATTTTTTTTAATGGAACATAACTTTTCATTGATGTAATGAAAAGTGGCTAATGCTCAAGATACAAATAATCAAAAAGAGCAATCCAAAAGCGAACAAAGGGTCAGGGGTGCACTCAGATATCTCAACTAGGTCGGTATATCCTTAGGACCTACATCATATCCAATACAAGTTCCAACCAAACAAATGTAAGGAAACAAAGTACAAAAACAACATCACTACTATTTTAAAAAATAAAATGCCGATGATACAAGTCGAAAAAACATTAAGCTGGAAAAAGAAAGGCTCTCCAATTTAAGCAAAAGTCTTGAATGCGGAAATCTTCAAATGACTTAGAAAGCGTGCACCATGATGAGGCATGGAGCCAAGCAATTTCGAAACGATCCAATCATGCAGTTGATTTATTATGAAAGAAGCGGTGGTTAGTTTTTCAGAGCTGTGGTTGGTTTTTTTGAAATAATTCAATAGGGTGGCCTTATTGAGATAAAACTACCCCAATACCTATTCTCGAGATATCAACCAAAACTTCAAAAATGTTTTGTAAAGTTAGGAAGTGCTAGGCCTGAGGTAGATAGGGGTGGACAATCAAACTGTAAAAACTGAATTCGACTGATATTGATTATGCTTTGGACAAGGCTCTGGATATTGATGAGAATATTAGCACATCTGACAACCAAAAGGCTTGGTTAGATCTCAATTATGGCCCATCCTTTTTCAATTCATATGAATATTCAAGAATAAAATCAGGATTTTTGGATCTTAGTTCTTCAATGGAGTTTGTTTTTCGTCTACGGATTAGTTAGGTGGATGAGGGGAAGGATGATGCCAACTTGGACACACTATTTCTTTAGACGCTCAAACCAAGCTCTTAGGTACTATTTAGGTACAATTTTTTTATTGGGAGTATTCATGGTAAAGATGCTTTTAGTTGGCACACATCTGGCAAGGCTAATCTTAGTTTATGCAACCTTTGGATTAGCATCTCCAGAATTTGGCTAAAAGTTGATGTGTTGGCTACTTTTATATTAGGAAATGGGAGTAAAATTGCATTTTGGACCGACCCTTGGGTCAATCTCATTCCTTTATGCTCTATTTTTCCAAGACTATACAGAATTGTTATCCTCCCTTAGGGGACCATTGCTGAACATTGGGATCGGGTCTCCTCTTCATGGTCCATTGCATTCCGCCGCTGTCTAAAGGAGGAGGAAATAGAAGATTTCTCGTCTTTGCTTGAGCAAATCTTTGATATAAGTGTTAGTGAAAGATTGGACGGCTGGATGTGGTCCTTGGAAGCCTTAGGAAGATTCACAGTAAAATCCCTTACTAATTTTCTGTCTCCCTCTTGTTCTATTGATGTGTTACTACTTAAGGCTTTATGGAAATCCAAGAGCTCGAGGAGGGTTAATATCCTGGTATGGATAATGGTTTTTGGATACTAAACTGCTCAACTATTATGCAAAGGAAGCTTCCATCACGTTGTTTATCTCCCTCGGTATGCCATTTATGTTTAGCTGAAAATGAAAATTTGCAGCACCTGTTTTTTGATTATACCTATACTAAAAAAACTGATGGTGGAAACTGTTTTCCTTATTTAATCTGGCCTGGGTGTTTGAAGGAGAGTTTAAAACAATATTACAAGCATTTTGATTGGTCTTGCTCTAAAGAAGGGTCCTCAATTGATTTGGGTTAATGCGGTCAAAGCATTGCTTGCTGAAATATGGTAAGATAGAAACCAAAGAGTTTTTCATAACAAATCATTCTTGTGGATGGAGCGTTTTGAAGTTGCTCGCATGAGCGCTTCTTCATGGTGTTCTTTGTCCAAAACCTTTGAAGATTATTCTATTCAAGACTTGTGCTTAAATTGACATGCGTTTATTATTCAAGCCTAAGAGAGCACCTTCAGCTTAATTTGTTTTTATGTTTGTTTTGTTCATTAGGTTTCTCTACTTGTATTACTAGATTTTAGCATTATTTTGTATGACCTTGGTATTGTAAGTTTGTTTATCCTGTATCTGGATATGATGAGGGTGCTAAAGAGGTGTCAACCTAGTTGAGATGCCTGGGTGCACCCCCTGATTTTATAGTTCTCTTTATCTGTGTATCTCTCTTTGTACTTTTGAGCAGTAGTCTCATCTCATTTTCTTAATGAAAAGGCTTGTTACTATTTTAGAAAAAAGGTACTATTTAAGGCCACAAAGAGATTTTTTTAATTTGCAAATTTTACTTCAATCGAGTTCCTTTTCAAAACCTAGTGGTAAGCTCATAAATTCCTCCTCCTCGAGAGCACCATTTAGAAAGACATTTTTCAAGTTAAGTTGGTAAAGTGGCTGATCTATATTAATTGCAAGAGACATAAGAACTCTAATAGAGTTTATTTTAGCAACGAGAACAAATGTTTCCTTATAATCAATTCCGTGTGTTTGAATGAATCCTTTAGCTACTAGTCTGGCCTTGTAACTCTCAATATTACCATTTGCGTTACATTTTATGGTAAACACCCATTTACAACTGTCTGGTTTCTTATTCTTAGGCAAGTCATCTATCCTAGATATGGAAACTGACTATTTGACAATTTTTTATGACATGAAGTTCGAAATAGGATATTTGGTATAACTTCAAATACCTTTTCTAATGGCTATGGGAACATTGAGATTAGACACGACTAACAAAGTCATTTGAATAGTTGAAGGAGTAGTATTGAAGAAGGAAGAGAAAAGAAAACATAAGATTTACGTGGAAAACCCTAGTACAGGGAGAAAAAATCATGATCGAACTTTTCTCTTTTATTAATTTGATACACTCAAATGTTACAAGGGGAAGAAAATAAATGACCCAAAACTATAAAAGTAAAAAATATTAGAGAATAAAAAAGGAAAATACAAAATCTACAAAATCCCCAAATATCCTCTTTTATTTTCAACACTCCCCCTCAAGATGGGACGTAAATATCAACGAGACTCATCTTTCTAACACATGAGTCAAAACTCTGCTTAAGTAACCCTTTAGTGAGAACATTAGCAACTTGTTGGCTAGAAGGAATATAAGGAATACAAATACTTCCATTTTCCAGTTTTTCCTTTATAAAGTGTCTATCAATCTCCACATGTTTTGTTCTATCATGCTACACTGGATTGTTAACAATGCTAATAGCAGTTTTATTATCATAGTAGAGTTTCATTGGTAGGTCACTGTTTTGGTGAAGATCAAATAAAACTTTCTTTAACCATATTTCTTCATAGATGCCATGGCTCATAACTCTGTATTTAACTTTAGCACTGCTTCTAGCAGCCACACTTTGCTTTTTACTCCTCCATGTTACCAGATTATCCCAAACAAAGATACAGTACCCAGATGTAGATTTCCTGTCAATCACTGATCCTGCTCAGTCAGAATCGATATAGGCTTGAATGCATTTTCTATCTGTTTTTCTAAACATCAACCCTTTTTCTGATGTGCTTTTCAAATATCTCAGAATCCTATTTACAGCTTCCATGTGTTCTTCGTAAGGAGCCTGCATAAACTTACTCACAACGCTGACAGCATAGGAAATATCGGGTCTAGTGTGCAGTTTCTTTGTTAACAGGAACTTTTTCAACAGACTCTCCTAATTTGGCATTAGACTCGATAGGAGTGTCAGCAGGCCTGCATCCAGTCATACTTGTTTCTTTCAGGAGCTCAATAGTGTATTTCCGTTGCGAAACTGAGATTCCTTCTCTTGACCTTGCCACCTCCATCCCAAGAAAATACTTTAGGTTTCCTAGGTCTTTCATTTCGAATTTGTCCGCCATTTTCTGTTTTAGCTTGTTGATTTCAACAATATCATCTCCTGATAAGACAATGTCATCAACATACACAATTAGAACACCAACCTTACCTGAAACGGACCTTTTTGTAAACAAGGTAGTGTTCCTAAGTGAAACCTTGGGACTTAACAAACGTGGTAAATCTCTCGAACCACGCCCTCGGTGACTGTTTCAACCCATACAAGGTCTTTCTAAGTCTGCACACACGATGGTCAAATTGGGCTTCAAAGCCAGGAGGAGGGCTCATATACACCTCTTATTGTAAGTCACCATTTAAAAATGTATTTTTCACATCTAGCTGATAGAAAGGCCAATCTTTGTTGACAGCAACCGACAGAAGAACCCTGATCGTGTTTAACTTCGCAGTAGGAGAGAAAGTCTCAGAATAGTCTACCCCAAAAGTTTGAGTAAACCCTTTTGCTACAAGGCTGGCTTTATACCGTCAAGAGTTACGTCAGATTTATACTTCATTGTGAACACCCACTTGCACCCAATTGTTTTATGCCATTTAGGAAGAGCTATGTGTTCCCATGTATTATTTTTCTCAAGAGCCCTCATTTCTTCCATAACGACAGCCTTCCACTCAAGAATTTCCATAGCCACATATATGTTCTTTGGTATTGTTACAGTGTCAAGGCTGGCAGTAAACACTCTGAACTTAGAAGACAGATTGTTATAAGAAAGGAAGTTATATATAGGATACCTGGGGCAAGACCTTGTGCCCTTTCTCAGAGCAATGGGCATGTCAAGTGTGGCATCATACTCTCCTGGTTTGTCGGGTTCCTCTTCAGTAGTGGAATTCTGAGGCATGATCTCATTTTCATTCTCCTGAATTGTTATTGACACTTCATCGCTCCCAGCAACTTGGTTATTTTCTGTCATATCATCTCTATCATTCTCTGCCAACTGTTTTGTCAAATCAACAATATCATCTTCAACACAAACAATATTATTATCAGGGTAGTAGTACCTTGAGCCTGTGTTGGTGCAGAAGATTGGACTGGAGGCGGCGAGTCAGTAAGGACCACTATTTCCTTTCTAAGATTCTTCTTGTAGTAAGTTATCCATGGACCTATCTGGTGGGTAGGATAGTGTCGTGGGTATTCAGGATGGGTTCAGGAAGGAGATTAGAATAGTTAGTCTCTTCATTACTACTCTCCCCCTGAAGAGGACAACGGGAAAGAAAGGTTTATCTTCTAGGAAGGTGATATCCAAAAGATGAAATATTTCTGGGAAGTGGGATGGAAGCATTTATAACCACGCTGATGGAAAGGATACCCAACAAAGACACATTTTTAGGCACGAGGGGTAAACTTAGTCTGGTTGGGACCAAAGCTATGGACAAATGCAGTGCACCCAAACACCCGGAGAGCAACATCAGGTATAAGGCAAGTGGTAGGGTAAGACAGTTTGAGATAATCAAGAGGAGTTTGGAAGTTGAGAACATAGGAAAGCATCCGATTTATAAGATGAGCTGCAGTCAGGACTGCATCCCCCCATAAGTACGGCAGAAGAGAGGTAGACAACATGAGAGACACGAGGAGATGATGGTTTTTTCTTTCAGGCACTCCATTTTGCTGGGTGTATAGGCACACGAACTCTGGTAAACAATACCTTTAGTGGATAAAAACTCACGAAGGGTATTGGTAAGGAATTCAAGACCATTGTCACCCCGAAGGATGACTATTTTGACATTGAACTGAGTTTCGATGGTAGTGTAAAATTGTTGGAAAATGGATGAGACCTCAGACTTATCCCTTAGAAGAAAGACCTAAGTAAGGTGAGTGTGGTCATTGATGAAGGTCACGAACCAACATTTACCCGAAAAAGTGGTAATCGTCGAGGGACCCCAAACATCACTGTGAATAAGAGTGAAAGGTTGAGAGGGTTTGTAGGGTTGGGACGGAAAAGAGACCCTATGTTGTTTCGCTTGAATACACACATTGCAAGATAAAGAAGAGATGTCAACTTTATTAAATAAATGGGGAAATAAATATTTCATATATTGGAAATTAGGATGGCCAAAACGGAAGTGCCACAACATACAGTCAGTTTCGGAAGTTGAAAAATAGGAAGACAACAGACTAGCCTTATAACTATGCCTAGAGGAAGTATCACCATCAAGGAAATAGAGTCCTCTATTGTGCCGGGTAGTGCCAATCATCCTCCCTGAGCTCAAGTCCTGAAAACAACATCATCCGGTGAGAATGCCACATGACAGTTTAGATCTCTGTTTATCTTACTCACAGACAATAAATTGTAAGAAATTTTAGGAACATGCAGCACATTCTGTAATATCAGACCATCAAAAGGAGAAATGTGACCCTTGCTAGCAACAAGAGCAAGGGTTCCGTCAGCAATCCTGATTTTTTCATTACCAGCACATGGATGGTACGAGAGGAAATTGTCAGAAGTTCTAGTTAGATGATCTGTAGCTCCTGAATCAAGAATCCAAGGTTTCTTGCCAATAATACTGAGGAGACTCAAGGATTGAGATCAACTTGATTGCGCAATCGCCCCAAAAGAGGAGGTATTGGTGTCAGCTGGGCAGTTCTCCTGATGTTGTGGCTGAGAGCCACTAATAGTCTCACTCACCAGAGCTTGGTTAGGTTTGTTGTTTGGAGGTCGTTGTCTACCATTTGGGGGCCAACCATGTAACTTCCAGCACTGATCCTTAATATGCCACGGTTCTTGCAATGTTCACATATTGGAGGCGGTTTCTCGTTCTGCTTATCTCCAATGGTACCAAATGATTTAGCACTGAAGGCGGCTGAGTCAGTTACGGAAGTAGTTGTGATATTCATAACACTTGATCTATCTTCCTCAAGAGGAACTTCTGAACAAACTTCCATTAGGGTTAGTATTGGTCTGTGTCCTGGTATTCGGCTTCGCATAGCATCAAACTTGGAATTTAAACCTGCTAAAAAATCATAAACACAGTCAACCTCTTTAAGTTTATAATATTGAGCTCCCCCACAAGGACAGTCCTAGATAAGTTCACGACATAAGTCCATCTCCTGCCAAATAAGAGATAATTTGTTAAAATATGACGGGACATCCATAGACCCTTGTTTGCATTCGTGAATTTTTTTTCGCAGAGTGTAAAGCCGTGGTGCGTTTTGTCTCTTGGAGTATAGTTTCTGAACAGCATCCCAAATATCTCGAGCAGTAGCCGCATACAATAGAGGTTTTCCAATTTGAGGTTCCATGCTGTGAATTAACAGGGACTGGAGTAATGAGTCCTCTCCTCTCCATATGCACTCCTAAGGATCTCCTGGTCTGGGTTTCGGTATCTCGCCAGTTAGATACCCAAATTTGTGGCGCCCTTCAAGTACCATTTTAACCGACTGAGACGAGGAGAAATACCATTTAACTTTTCACCAATGATTAACCTGTGGAGTTCCCCATATGTCCAGACAAATAAGGTGTAGTTGTTAATGATGGGATCGCAGTTACCGGATTCTCTGGATACATCGGTACATCTGGCTAGACACCTGAACTTACTGTACTTTGATTGAAGTTGGTGGAAGCGTCCAGTGTTGCCTCAAGGGAAGCGATTTGTTGTTGGAAACTCGACTGGAGATTCACAAGCTGCTGTTGAATCATAGCCAAGGAGAGACCAACCGATCCATGCTGGTCATGTTGGTTGCCGACAGCTTGATGAGGAGCTCCAACGATGGCAGTGACGGTAGGAGGAAAAAACTGAGCACCCCCGACATTAGGGCTGGGGATGGTGCCGGAAACCTCATGGAACACTGGATCTTAAACTGGGCTGAAATTTCTGGCAGTTGGTTGGACGACAGCAGCCCTTGATAACCCACGAAATCCCAGCAATGGAGCTTGAAAAGATGATCCCACGATGTCATAAGGGTGGACGGCGGTCATTGATTTCATCGTTGGCACTTGGGTTGAAGTGTTAGCAGTAGTCGGCGAGTTGGTCGACGTGGCAGTGACAATGAACAACTCCATCTGCATCGGTAGGTTCTGTACCATCGAGGCTCCCATCAAAGCAGATTTATTCGACAACGGCACGTTCTGAACCCTAGGGTTACGCGATGGAGGCGGCTGGTTTTGAAGCAGTGCAGTGGCTACGCTAGGGTTAAGTGACCGGAGGTACCTGTCGGCGGCAACGATAGACTCCATCGGTAGGTAAGGTGGCGGCGGCAGATCTTGCCTAGATTCGTTTTCGTCGACGACGGCTAAGGTTTCTAGGGTTTCGTCACCATGCTCTAATACCATATTGAGAAAGGAAGAGAAAAGAAAACACAAGATTTACGTGGAAAACCCTAGTACAGGGAGAAAAAACCACGATCGAACTTTTCTCTTTTATTAATTTGATACATCCAAATGTTACAAGGGGAAGAAAATAAATAGAGACCCAAAACTATAAAAGGAAAAAATATTAGAGAATAAAAAAGGAAAATACAAAATCCCCAAATATCCTCTTTTATTCAACAAGTAGCAATGGAAGAAGGATTACCAGTTTCTTTCGTTGGAGTCTCCAATTGGTTCTGTGGAGGATCAACTATTTGGTCCTTGTTCCTTTTGTTGAAATTTCTTATGGTATAGTCAATATAACCGTTTTGTGGTATAAAACTTAAGTTTAGCGATTTAGTCAATATAACTGTTTTGTAGTATTTCTCCCGAGTGAGAAGTTTCTATTCATGGCATCATAGAACTAGTGACATCTGGACAAAATATGACTGAAAAAGAGGAATACAAACATCCCAAAAATTATCTTCCAAAATTGGTTTCTCCCTCCTAGAGAATTTTGGGTAAAATAGGGTTGATTATCTTAAAAAAGACACATCCATACTCACAAAAAGTTTCTTCTTTTTTGTTTGAGGATCAAAACAATGATAACCATCTTTACTTGAAGAGTAACCCAAAAATTGCTGTTAAGTGTCCTATAATCAAGTTTGGACCGAAAGTGACTAGGTATGTGAACATAGGTAATATACTAAAAACCTTTGAGGGATAATTCAGAATATATGTGGGATGTTGGAAAACAATTTTAGGGCCGTCAATGAGAGTTTTAAAATTCAACGTTTTACTTGGCATTCTGTTTATGAGGTAGGAAGTTGTGAGAGTTGCTTCTTTTTTTTTTTGAAATGGAAACAAGCCTCTTCATTAAGATAATGAAATGAGACCAACGCTCAAAAATACAATGGGAGAAGAGAAAAAGTACAAGAAATCAAGAGATACAAAGGAGCAAGAGGTCAAAAAGCACAAGCATAAAAACAAACAGCAAAAGACAAAAAGGAACTGCAGAAAAACCAAGGAAACTTAACTAGGTTAACACCCCTATAGCTTCCTTAGTAAGTCCTTAGGATTGGAAGATGAACACACACCAGTTTAAGCATAAGTCTTGAGTAGAAAAGTCTTCTTCTTGGCGCTCAAGCGGGCAACCTCAAAACGCTCCTGCCAAGAGAAAGATTTGTTGTGGAAGACCCTTTGATTTCGCTCGAACCAAATTTCAGCAAGCACTGCTCCGCGTTGGTCCAAATCAAAAGTGGTCTCTTTCGAGCTCTGGACCGACCAAGTGACTAATAACATTACTTTTAAGGTCTTCATGGAAAGTCCAAGCAAGATTAAATAAGGATAGAAGTTTCCACCAGCAGCATTTAGCCAAAGTGCAGTCAAAGAATAGATGCTGCAAATCTTCAATTCCAGCTAAACATAATAGGCAGACCGAGGGGGAGAGACAATGAGAGGGGAGCTTCCTTTGCAAGATGGTTGAGCAGTTTAGGGACCCGTAAATCATAACCCATAACTGAATGTTAACTCTCCTGGGGCATTTAGACTTCCACAAAGCTTTGAGAAATGGCTTATCCAATAAAACATGAGAGGATAGAAAGTTGGATAGTGATATGACAGAAAATTTTCCTGAAACTTCCAAAGACCATAACTTTCTGTCTGGACCAAATCCTACTTTAAAACTTGATAATTGCTGAAGTAAGTCCTGAAACTCAACGATTTCCTCCTCCTTGAGGCTACGGCGGAAGTTCAAAGACCAAGAGGAAGAGACTCTATCCCAGAATTCAGCAACAGTCCCTTTTGGAGCAGCAGCAATTCTGAACAGTCTAGGATAGGTAGAGCACAACGGTTGATGAAAGACCCAAGGATCTGTCCAGAAAGCAATTCTGCTACCATTTCCCACTTTTAAGGAGGCCAAAGCCTCAACTTTCCGCCACAATCTGGAAATACTTATCCATGGACTACGAAGGCTAAGATTTGCCCTATTGGAGGTGTGCCAATTGAAATCGTCTTTGCAATGTATACTTCCAATGACCTTACACCACAAGGAATCAGCTTCGTTAAAGTATCTCCAGCCCCATTTGGTAAGGAGTGCCAATTTTAGATTTTAAACCGCCAAAACCAAGACCCCCCTTGCTTAGAGCACGGATGACCATATTCCATTTCACCAAATGATTAAGTTTGCTGCCCTTGTTCCCTTCCCAGAAAAAGTTCCTCAAGATTCGCTCAAGAATGGATATGACTTTTTCTGGCATAAGGAATAGTGACATATAGTACGTAGGAAGATTGGAGAGAACTGACTTACAAAGGGTCGCTCTTCCGCCCCTAGAAAGGTTGAAATGCTTCCATTTATCAAGCTTTTTATGAACTTTGTCAATTATTGGCTGCCAAACAGCTACTTTCTTAGGGTAACCTCCTAGAGGCAGCCCCAAATACAAGAAAGGTAAATGTTCCACCTTGCAGTTTAAGCGACCAGCCATGGACAGCAGCTGAAACTCATCAATATTGACCCCACTAATTGCAGACTTCTCCCAGTTGATCTTTTGGCCTGAACACCACTCAAATAATTCTAGTGTTTTTCTTAAATTGACCATCATGGCATCCTCGTACTTGCAGAAAATCAGAGTATCATCAGCAAATTGGAGAATTGATACATGAACTCTTTCCTTTCCAACGATGAAGCCTTCGAACAGCCCTTCCTCATGAATTCTATTGACAAGAGCACTTAGAACTTCACTAACCAATAGGAAAAGGAAGGGAGAGAGGGGGTCACCTTGCCTAATACCTCTTGAAGCAAAAATTCTCCTTCTTGGTCTTCCATTGATGAATATAGAGAACCTTGGGTTTTTGATACAGCCCATGATCCACTTGTTCCAGCGCCTGTCAAACCCTTTGAAAGTGAGAATTTTTTTCTAAAAAATCCCAATCCACGCGATCAAAGGCCTTCTCCAAATCAAGCTTTAAGATCCAACCTTTTTTCTTCTTTAACTGGTAATCCTCCACCAATTCATTAGCTATTAAGATGGGGTCCAGAATATTCCTTCCTTCTATGAACGCGCTTTGAGTAGGATAAATAATTGAGGGCATAACCCTCTTTAGACGATCTGCTAACACCTTGGCTATTAATTTATAAAGGAGGGTTGTGAGACTGATTGGCCGATAGTCTTCAACGTGAATGGCATCTTCCTTCTTTGGAATCAAGCAAATAAAGTTCTCTTTGATACTAGCATTTAATTTTCCGTTCTCATAGAATTTCTCCATAAGAGTTACTAGAATATCCCTCCATTTGTCCCAAAATTTGATTAAAAATTCCACTGTAAAACCGTGAGGACCTGGTGCTTTGTTTCTGCCAAGAGCCTTCAAAGCCTTCCAAATTTCTGATGTTGAGAATCGGGCTGTAAGAAGAGCATTGTGTTCCAAGGATACACATGGCCAATTAAAGTTCATAGGCATGAAACGTAATCCAGGGGATTTCTTGTAAAGGGATTCGTAAATCCCAGAATTAAGCTCTCGATCTCTTGAAATGAAGTGGTTGGAACACCTTGGTCATTAATCAGATCAGAGATCAGATTCTTCCTCCTTTTTGCTGCCAAAAAACGGTGAAAGAAATTAGTATTTTCATCCCCTAATTTAATCCAATTCAACTTACATTTTTGGATTAAATTTCTTTCTTCCAATCTATACAAAGCCAGCAGGTCAGCCCTTAATGAGATCCTGATATCATCCTCTAAGGGGCTGGTATTATTGATTTCAGCCTCTGCATCAAACTTGGCTAATTCCGCAAGGAGCTTTTCCTCATGTTTTCGCTGTTTCCTCACAAAGTCCACATGCCATGTTTTGATTAAGCTTTTAATAAGCCTTAGTCTGGAAACGATGACCAGACCTGTCCAACCTTGCCTTTCACATCCTACCAAAGCTCTCTCAATTGTTCTGCCTATCTCCTTGTTCAGAAGCCAGCTGTTGCAAAATCGGAAGGGGGAAGGACCCCACTCTATCGAACCAGCCACCAACATTAAAGGAAAATGATCAGAAAAGATGCATGGTTGCCTTGTTACCATTGTGTTTTCAAACAAATCATTCCACTCTTTGGAAATGAAGAATCTATCGATTAGTGAACGTAAAACTGTAGAGCCTTCTCGAGACCAAGTGAAGCGGCCATTTGATAAAGGAACTTCCTGAAGGGCGGCAACTTCAATGAAACGATTGAATTTCCTCATTCCGCTAGTCGACCTTCCTGTTGGAAATCTTTCGTGTAACCACCTAGTGATGTTGAAGTCTCCCCCGATACACCAAGGTTCATGACAGTAGAACGAGAGGGACAATAATTCTGACCAAAGATATCTCCTTTCTCTATAATCATTCGGTCCATACACATTAGTAATCCAGCAAACTTTCTTGCAAATGGTCGTGCATTTGACGGATAAAGAATAACCCCCCTTCAATGAATCTGTGATCATAATTTACTTTCATCCCACATGGTCAACAAACCTCCTGACTTTCCATAAGACTCCACAAATTCCCAGCTAATTTCTTTGGAACTCCATATTGATTTAATAAAATTCAAGTCAAAATCATCTTTCTTAGTTTCTTGAATCAGGATCATCTCTGGATTATACGTTTTAAGGCAATTCTCTTTGTTGCATCCCCCAGGCCTCTAGTATTCCAAGAGATGATTTTCATGCTGAACTGATATACCGAAAATAACACTCCAACTTTGCCTTGCTATGATCAACCAAGCACCAGCCCGCAACCACTCACTATTGAGATGAGATTAGAAGGAATCTTATCAGACTCTAGTAATGGAAGGACGAACCCTGCGTTGGATTCTCTAGGCAAGACTTCTTCAGTGCTGAATAAAGCATTTAGCTCTTCACCAAGACTATCAACATCTGCACATTCCTTAGGGACTTCTTCATGCTCCAGGCTTTCAGATCCTTCACTACTTGCACTGACTATCGAGTCCTCGTCTGAATCTATCTGCCTCCTTGAGTTATTGAATAGGCTCTTGTTCGGAATACCTCGTGGGAAAAGTGATCTTTGAACTTCCACCCCTGAGGAATGGATACGCGCACAGTCGGCTTCAAGGAGGTCTGGGTTGAATGCAGCAGCCACTGATTTGAAGATTGAATTCTTTTTTCGAGAAAAATGTTTAGCAAATGGTTTCAATAAATTCACATTCTTTGAAGACCCTTGGCCTTCGCTTGGAGAGAGAAAAGACTGTCGTGGAGCTGCCTGATTAATAACAAGGGGAGAGACGGTTGGGATAGGTTCTATCAATAATTCTTAGTTGTAGGAGGGAAATTGAGGGGCCAGCTCTATCGAAGGCTGTTGAACTTCATAGATATTTTAAAACCTGCATCGAAAGCATAAGAGCTCATGCTACTTCAAGTAAATCTCCATTTTTTCTTTCAGCTATCCCATTTGGTTTAGGAGTATCCTACATGTGGATTGATGAACAATACCTTTGTCTTTAAAAAATGCACAAAACAATTCGTTAAAGTACTCCATTCCATTGACATAGTGTAAAATGCAAACATTGGGATGACACCTCTTCCTCATGGTCTATTATTTTTCTTCGGTTGCTAAAGGATGAGGAAGTCATTGAATTCCAAGATCTGCTTGGGCAAACTTCTGGCAGGAGGGTCTCAGAGAACTTTGATAGAAGAATTTGGTCTTTAGAGGCTTCAGGGACTTTTACAGTGAAATCACTTTCAGCACACTTGTCCCCCTCTTCTCCTTTGGACAGATTGCTCTATAA
This sequence comes from Citrullus mucosospermus, assembly GCA_030954485.1. Classification (NCBI taxonomy): domain Eukaryota; kingdom Viridiplantae; phylum Streptophyta; class Magnoliopsida; order Cucurbitales; family Cucurbitaceae; genus Citrullus; species Citrullus mucosospermus. The sequence goes on from CM062057.1 coordinate 27,292,825, forward strand.
GGCACTTTGGAAGACTAATACCCAAGGCGTGCCAACATCCTTGTGTGGATTATGGTGTTTGGACAAGTAAACTGCTCCCTCAGTGATGCCAAGGAAATTCCCCTCTCATTGTCTGTCTCCATCTATTTGCCCTTTATATAAACAAAAAGGTGAAGACTTGCAGCACCTATTCTTTGCTTGTTCATACACGATTCGTTGCTGGTGGAGACTATTCTCATTCTTCAATTTTTCTTGGGTGTTTGGAGCTGTCTTTAGAGACAAGCAGCTTATTACTGGTCCAACTTTGAAAGTGGGCCCTCGGTTGATTTGGGCTAACGCGATTAAGGCAATGCTTGCTGAAGTTTGGTTTGAAAGGAATCAGTGAGTGTTCCATGACAAACAACTTGGATAGTCGGATCATTTTAAAATTGTCGGAATGCTTCCTCTTGGTGCACCTTATCCAAGCCTTTTGAATACTTTTCCATCCAAGACCTATGTCTAGATTGGCATGCGTTTATTTTCCCGGCCTAATTTTTGTTGTTGCATTTGTGTGTTACTATTTGGACAGCTTGATCCTTTTGTTTCTTGGTCGATGGAATAATTTTGTCTTTGTTTTGTATTGTATATGGACATGATGAGATGCTAAGGGGTGTCAACCTAGTTGAGATTCTCAGGTGCATCTCCTGATCCTTAGGTTTCTCTTTCACTCATTGTATCTCTATTTTGTACTCTGAGCATTAGTCTCATTTCATTAAATCAATGAAGGCTGATTTTTGTCTCTCTTATTGTACATTGAGATTATATCTCACTTCATTATACCAATGAAAGAGATTGTTTCCTTTAAAAAAAAAAATCAATGAAGAGGCTGATTTCTATTTAAAAAAGAAATGCAAATTTTTGTTTGAAATTTGGTTTCGATCATATTGTAATAATGTTTAAAAATATCTTTCATCTTAGATTTCTTTTCGATTAAATAAACCCAAGGTAAATGAGTATGATCATCAATAAAAGTAACAAACCCTCTTTTTCCACTATTAGTCGCAAGGAAACTAATAGTGTTTTAATGGCAATCTTATATTGATTGCCTTGCTATCAACAAAAAGTCACCAAGAATCATCTTTTTTGGATGTTAATCAGGCTTGGCACAAGGACCAAGGGCTAGGTTGGATATGTCCTTTAATGAATAGTTCTTGGAATTTTTCTTGTCTGATTTTGTATTGTTTGGGGTTCGTTCATTATTTGGTGCTGTATGTTTCTTAAAGGTGCGAGAGAAGTTGGGGAGTTAGAAGCCACAGGAAAGTCAATCAATACTCATGTGATTTTTGGAAGGAAAGTTTGTGGTTTGTTAGTTGTAAATTCTCCCTGTTTCGTTGGTGGTGAAGTTGTTCTTTGTTTTGATTTAAGCCGTTAAGGTGAAGAATGGAGTGATCCAAGAAATGTGCTATATTGTACTCTCTGATAACACTTGATGTGAGGGCTTTGTTTAGAATGCAAAGAAGTGCTGCAAAGTACAAGGTGGTTGGCTTAAATACACGAGAGAAGTGCAGCCAACAAACTATCTAACAGCCAAGAATCAACTGAAAGAAAGAATAAACAACTAACTGGCAAGTTTGTAACTGAATATGGTTTAAAAAAGTAATACAAGTAAATGTGCCCCTACATTAAATGTGTCCTTTAACTGCTCAAGTAAATATTATAGAGCAATGAAATTTTGTTTGTGTATATGAGGACATTCCCAATCTCATTTTGCAGATACATGCTTTTGTGGATTATCATTCTGGGTGGAAAATTTGCATTTGCCTATTTTCTTCAGGTTAGTTGTGGTATTTATGCAATGATATCTATCTATAGACATGGAATCTAAAGACTTGATTCGTCTCTTGCAGATCAAGCCTCTTGTTGGACCTACAAGGCTTATTATAAATATGAGAGATATAAGATATTCGTGGCATGACTTTGTGTCTAAAAGTGAGTTTTCATTTCATTCCACTTTGTGTCATAGGTTTGTGTTTGTGTTTCTTTTGATAAAATAATGTTTCTTTCTTATTTAGTGCATGTATCATGTCTGTTATTGTTTGTGATATTTGCTGTTTCCTCTTAAGTCTACATTTTTTAATTTAGTTTCTTTATGTTCTGCAAGAATGCTGCCGTGCTGGCCATCTTTTTGTGTAATATTATCTAATATTTTAAAATATTTTTTGGCCTCCTATAAATGAAAATTTACTATGTATTAACCTTTATATATACATATTTTGGGAGGTCTTTTTCCATGTTAATTGGTCAAGGATAAAGGGTGGTCTTTGAGAGTTCTTTAGAGGGGTATTGTTGACGCTTTGATGAACAAAAAGTTCATGTTCCTTATCCTCAAGAAGTGGAGTGCAAGACGAGAGATTTTAGACCGATTAGTTTTGTAGCTAGTCATAAGATCATTGGTAAAGTTCTTGGTCAGAAGTGAAAATTTCTTTCCCTAGCACCATTTTTTTTTAATTATTTAACACTTTTTTAGGAAGACAACTTGTAGAAAAGATAGATTGTATTCTCTTTTTAATTCAATTTTAATTTTCATGTTAGTTAATTAGGTGTGTACAAACCCTTTCCCTTTGGGTCTATTTAAAGAGAATTTATCATTCACTTTAGATCATTAATAAAACTTCTACTCCAAGATTTAAGACTCTTAGTCTTCACCATATTGGTATTAGAGCGACCTCATGAAGGGACCTCATGATGAGTGAAGGGACCTCATTCCAAGTTCAACGTGAAGTATAGAAATGTCTCATTCAAGGGGAAAAATATTACAAACGGACCCTACAGGTCAAATTCCTGAGTTAATGTTTTATACTAGAAGAGCAATCAATCAAAGGAACGAAGACTAGAGAGTCGATTCTACACAAAACCAATTTGAAATTCCGATAAATGATGCTGGAAATCCGTCTCCAATTCCCAATGGTGAAAGGTCTTGTAATTCTTCTTCCATTCCTAATCCCTCGAATGTTCAAAATACCTTACCTACTATCTCTGATCTTGATATTTCTGTTACTATTAGAAAAGGTACTAGAACTTGTACTAAACATCCCATTGCAAATTACATCTTATATGAAAAATTGTCAAATAGCCATAAAGCTTTCACATCTAGGATAGACAACATATTTGTTCCAAGGAATATACAAGAAACCCTAGATGATCCAAATTGGAAACTAGCAGTTTTGGAGGAAATGAATGCTCTAAGACAAAGTGGTACTTGGGAAATAACAAACTTACTAGAGGATAAAAAGACTGTGGGATGCAAATGGGTGTTTACAGTAAAGTGTAATGCTGATGATAGTGTTGAAAGGTACAAGGCCAAATTAGTAGCTAAAGACTTTACTCAAACCTATGGAATTGATTATCAGGAAACTTTTGCTCATGTTGCAAAAATTAACTCCATCAAAATCCTTTTGTCTCTTGCAGCTAACTTGGATTAACCTCCTCGTCAATTAGACAGTAAGAATGATTTTCTCAATGGTGATTTAGAAGAAGAGGTGTTCATGAATTTACCACCCGAATTTGAAATGGAACATGGAAATAACAAAGTTTGCAAATTAAAGAAATCATTATATGGTCTTAAACAATCTCTAAGAGCTTGGTTCAAACGCTTTAGACAAGTAGTCACTAGTTATGGATATCAGCAAAGTCAAGCAGACTATTTAATTGTCTATGTTGATATTATTCTCACAGAAAATGATGAAGGTTTAGTTGATCTTAAGAACAAGCTACAAGTGAGTTTCAAATCAAAGACTTGGGAGCCTTAAAATATTTTTTCGAGACGGAGTTTGCAAGATCTAAGAAAGGAATTTTTGTTAATCAGAGAAAATATGTTATCGACTTGCTTTGAGAGATAGGTTTACTTGGCTATCGAATAGCAACAACTCCTATTGAACTGAATCGGAAATTATAAGCTGCTAATTCTGACCAAAGACTTGTAGGTAGACTGATCTATTTATCTCACCCGCATCTAGACATAGCATTTGCAGTAAGTATGGTGAGTCAATTTATGCACTCACCTGGACTCACTCACTTCGAAGCAGTGATAGAATCTTGAGATACTTGAAAGGAACTCCAGGTAAAGGTATACTATTTCAGAAACATGATCATTCCAAGTTGAAGTTTAAGGGAATTGAATCTCGGTGGAAGCGTGTGATCGCGTTCTTTGATTTCTTGAAAGAATTAAAAGTACAAAAAGTTATGAAAAGGTTAGGTAACATACCTTTTCCGAGCTATAATTTCAACAAAATCTTCTCCTCGAACCGATAGTTTTCTCCTTGTAGTCTTCCTTTTCCAAGAGATCTTCCTTGCTATAATTCTGGCAAAAATCCGGTTTGTGGGAACCGCTTCTTGAAAGAATGAGAAGAATTTTCTTAGAACTTTTCTAAGAAAATTGGGAGAATTTCTAGAGGGAGAGTTTTAGAGTAATCATAGAGATTATTTTTGTAGAGTGTGTGTTCTATGAGGGTTCCCAAGGGCCCTATTTATAGAACTCTATGGGTTACTCCTAATCTTATTAGGATAACCTCTCTGCAGAGATTTTAAATTAAATATTTAATAATATCTAATATTAATAAATATCTATCCAAATAATATGAAATATTAAATGATTTAAATATTTATTTTCTACAGAATCTTTAATTTGGATCCCATCCAAATTAAATAATTAATTATTTGAATCCAATTCTAATTAATTAATTCTCCATCTATTTATTTATATGGATTTCATCCAAATAAATAATTAATTATTTGAATCATATTCAAATAAATTAATTCTCCATATTATAAAGTTATAATTTGAATCTTATTCAAATAAACTTTATAATAAATCATGTAACTAACTGTATCCAATACAATCAATATTTTTTTCCTCATAAATTTGAACATTTCAAATTTTTCTTTCAACATAGTTGATCCTTGTTGGTTCGTGGTAAGAGACCTTATGGACCTACAGATTATAAGCTCCAATGATTCAAGATTAATTAATTAAACTCTTTAATTAAATTAATCTTCATTCATTAACTACAGGGCAAACCGCTATAGATCCATAGTTGAACTCTTATGCACTGTAGGACAAGTTGTATCATGGATATAATCAGTAAAGCAAGTCGATCCTCCACGAGTTGTTCATAATTACAGCTAGGTCAAATGTTCGTTCTACCCCTATAATTACCTCTTATCCTTAAGTGCCACTGATTTCTCTAATGAATAATTTGTTTATGATCCAACCATAAACTAAGCCTCTCTCGGGCCAGTGAGAGGGTGGGGCTCCATGTTCAAGACCCAAAATCAGCACTTAAGGGAACTACTCATCTTCTTACCCTATCTGGAAAGGAGTCAATTCCATCTTGTGAAGTTATGTTCCCAGCTCTCTATTTAGTCAAATCCCCAAAATGGTAGGCTTATTGAGTCGACAACTCGGGTCACTCTCACCCATGCAAATCAAAGGACCGATTTCACAGACAGGAGTTCATAAGTCACTCAGGATTAAGATCGAGCTACACATGATCATCCTATGAAATATTAATCTCATAAATTAACGGATTTATAAAGAGATTTAATGGATCGAGTCGCGGTCCAGTCTTATAAAACTCTTTATATAGGATACCCCCGCTCACTTTTCTCCACATGAAACGTTTTGATCAAACCATTTGTAACTATTACAAAGTGAGTCGTATCCATAGTGTCACTAGGATAAGGCACCCAACCTTATCCATATACTATAGACCTTTAGGTTATTTCTTGAACATGATCCACTCGTATGTCAACTACAAACACAAGGCTTCATGCAATCACCTTGGATATTTTCCATTAATGGATAAATTAATATGACATAACTAATAATTAAATCAATTAACTAATCAATTACGATGCTCTAGGGCATAAATCCCAACAGAAGTGTACACTGATGCAGATTGGGTTGGGAGTACTACTGATAGAAGATCTACTTCTGGCTATTGTGCATTTGTTGGAGGAAATTTAGTTACATGGCAGTGTAAAACAAAATGTAGTAGCCAGAGTGGTGCTGAAGCGAAATTTAGAGTCTTAGTGCATGGAATTTGTGAAGGTATATGGATTAACAAGATCCTTAAAGAACTGAGACTGTCTCAAAAGACACTATACGGGTTTATTGTGATAACAAGGCTACTATCACTTTAACTCATAATTCAGTTCTACATGATAGGACAAAACACATTGAAATGGACAAGCATTTCATAAAGAAGAAAGTTGATGTAGGTATAATATGCATAACTTATCTTTCGGCACAGAACAAATAGTTGATATGCTAACTAAAGGCCTTTCGAAAAGACAATTTGATAAAGTTGGCTGTGAATGACATTTACAAACTAGCTTGAGGGGGAGTGTTGGATTTCCTTTATCTCTTGTAATATTAAATATTTATTATGTGTATATCATCATTTATGTTTGTAAGATTTTTTTCTTATTTATTGTTGGTCTTTTTTCTATATAAAGAAGACCTTGTGTTTGACTCAATAATATAGAAGAATAATAAAAACACTTTTTTCTTCTCAATTAACTGTTTCTCAATAAAAGAATTCAATTTCTCTGACATGGATCTCATCAACGAATATCGACTTTGAACCATTATCCTTTCATCCTCGGTCATTTGTATTTTTAACAGGATATTCTAAGGAAAGTTGATATATCTTAAATCTACAATCTCTCATATCTTTTATCTTTATAAAGAGAAACCTTAACAGAAATCTACGAAAAATTCATTCATTACAATCAGCTTTTACTCTGTTTAGAAGGTTATTCCCTTTATGTAGTCTGACTTCTCATATCATATGTCCTATTTGCAGATAATCATAATGCTTTGACTATTCTTAGCTTATGGGCCCCCGTGGTTGCTGTAAGTTTAAATTTGTATACATCAATGTTGCCCATGTACTGATATATTTGATTGAACTGTCATTTCCTATCAATTTGATTAGCCTACAAATTCTTCAATTATCATTTTTTGTAAAATGTTGAATGCTTAGAACCACATAATGGGTTGTCTGATTTGCACCATTGGTATCATTTTAAAATAATAAAGATAAACTTGCTTTAATTAAGATGATTAAGAGCAAGCCACATAAGAAGTTAAGTGAAAAGTGTACTCAATAATTTAGAATATATTCTTCCTTGTATTATTCAGAATAAAGCTACATATATATAGAAAACAAAAAACCCTAGACTAGGTATGTACAATTATGATAATGAACAATTATACATAAACATGTAAAACATGTATTATAACACTCCCCCTCAAGCTAGAGCAAATATGTCAATCATGCTAGCTTGTTGCATAGATAACTTATTCTTGCTCCATTTTGAGCTTTGGTAAAACTATCTTCCAATTGTTCTCCATTCTTTACATATCCTATGGACACCAATCCTTCTTGTATTTCTCGCAAATGAAATGACAATCCACTTCAATATGTTTAATCCATTCATGAAACATAGGGTTGGATGCAATGTGAAGTGCAACTTGATTATCACACCATAATTTAGCTAGCACGGTAACACTGAATCCCATCGCAGATAACAGTTGGCATATCCGCACTATTTCGCATATAGATTGTGCCATGGCCCTATATTCTGACTCAGCACTCGAATGGGAAACTACATTCTGTTTCTTACTCTTCCACAATACTAAGTTTCCTCCTACAGAAGTCAATCTCCTATCTTTTCGAGATCCAACCAAATCAGCATATGAAAAACATTCAACTCTTGTATGGCAATGATCTTTATATAAGATTCCACGTCTAGGTGCAATTTTTTTTTTCTGAAAAAGAAACGAGTCTCTTCATTCAGATTATGAAATGAGACATACAATACGGTAATAGAAACAAAAAGAGAGGCCAAAGGATCAGTGAGTGCTCCCGTACATCTCAACTAGGTTGACACCCCCTTAGCATTCTCATCATATCCTATACCAGTGAATAGCACAATCTAATACAAGAACAATTGAATCCAACAATACTAGCAAAAGTACAATTTGCCCCTAAATACAAGGCTCTAATCATTGGGGAAAAGAAAAAGCTTTCCGATTGATGCTAATATCTTGAATGGAGAAGTCTTCAAATTTCTTGGATAGAGAGCACCAAGATGAAGCATTGAACTTAGCTGTCTCAAATCTCACCAGCCACAGGGAAGCTCTGTCATGGAACACCCTTTGATTTCTTTCAAACCAAATTTCCAAAAGTAAAACCTTAACCGCATTGGACCAAATCAGATTTGGTCTAGATTTCAGCTTAGGACCAATCAGCAATTGTAGTACATTTTCTTTAAACACCTTATCAAAAGCCCAACTTAGATTGAAGCGTTCAAACAAGCTAAACCAACAGCTTTTTGCATACTTACAATTGAAGAATAGATGCTGTAAATCTTCAAGATCAGCCAAACAGAGGGGGCAAACATGTGGAGGAAAGACAATGGGATGGGAGCTTTAATTGTAACACTGAGACACAATTCAAAAGTCCTTCAAGCATTATCCAAATATTGACCCTCCTAGGGCTTTTGGATTTCCAAAGAGAGTCTTCCAAAAGTTTTCCAATGGGGCGGGATTTGGAGAGATGCTTCACAAGAGATTTTACCAAAAAGTTTCCATTAGCTTTTAACTTCCAAAATCGATTATCCTTGCTTGTGGTGATGGACACTTCTGAAATCAAACCAAGGAGGGTTTGGAAGTCAACTAACTCCTCTTCTTTAAGAGCCCGTCTGAAGGTAATGGACCAAGAGGAGAGTAGGGAATCCCAAAAATCTGCTATTGCACCCTTTGGATTCAAAGGAAATTCTGTAAAGTCTTGGAAAAGAGATACTAAGCGAGGAGTTGCCCACCCAAGAGTCAAGCCAAAAGACCACTTTCCTTCCATCACCCACTTTGTAACCAGCCAAATCTTCAACTTTTTGCCAGCATCTTGATATGTTAATCCACGGGCTTCTGAGGCTACAACCGGCAGCTCCACTAGTGTGCCAACCAAACAAATTACTCCCATGGATGCTACGGACCACTTGTCTCCAAAGGGAGTTCTTTTCCTTCATGAATCGCCAGCCCCACTTAGCTAAAAGTGCACTATTCTTCCAGCGTAAACCCCCTATACCGAGGCCCCCATCTTCTTGTCTTCTAGAAGTCAAATCCTATTTGACTTAGTGATTTAACTTCCCCCCTTGATGGCCTTCCCAAAAGAAGTTCCTCATCACTTTCTCAACATTTGAAATCATCTTTTCCGGCATTATGAATAAGGACATGTAGTAGGTAGGTAGATGAGAGAGGACTGATTAGCAAAGGGTTGCTCGACCTCCTCGTGACAAGTTGAATCTCTTCCATTTCTCCAATTTATCTTTTATTTTCTCAATTATTGGCTGCCAAAAAATTTCTTTTTTGGGATATCCTCCAAGAGGTAATCCGAGGTAAGAAATGGGAAGGTATTCTACCTTGCAATTTAGGCTGGTTGCCATTTGAATCAGCTTATTATCGTCAATGTTGATTCCGCAAAGTGCAGATTTCTCCCATTTGCTTTTCTATCCCAAGCACCACTCAAAGATTTCAATCGTTTTCCTCAAGTTTTCTAACATATCTTCATCGTACTTGCAAAATATTAGTGTATCATCCGCGAATTGGAGTAATGATACATGGACAGCATCTTTTCCAACCACAACACCTTCAAATTTTCCTTTTTCATACAGTCTTGACAGTAAGCCATTAAGCACTTCACTGATTAGAAGAAAGAGAAATGGAGAGAGAGGATCACCTTGTCTAATTCCTCTAGAAACTTGAATTCATCCCTTTGGTCTTCCGTTGATGAATATTGAGAACTTTGGGTTAGAAACACAACCCATAATCCACGATATCCATTTAGTATCAAACTTCTTTCCAATTAGAACTTTCTCAAGAAATGTCCAATCTACCCGATCAAAGGCTTTTCAAGATCAAGTTTCAGCAGCCATCCCTTTTTCTTTTTGGATTTGTAATCTTCAACCACTTCATTAGCAGTAAGAACAGGGTCGAGGATTTGACGTTCCCCAATGAATGCACTTTGAGTAGGAGCAATTATGTTTGGCATGACCTTTCTTAGTCTTTCTGCTAGCACCTTAGCTACCAGCTTATACAATAACGTTGTTAGGCTGATTTGTCTGAAATCTTTCACTAAAACAGCATCCTCCTTTTTCTGGATGAAGCAAATGAAGTTCTCCTTCGTACGGGAATTTAATTTTCCATTTTCATAGAATTCCTCGAATAATTTCATGATATTATCCTTCAACTTCTCCCAAAATTTTAGGAAAAATTCTACTGTGAAGCCATCTGGGCCCTGAGCTTTACTTTTTCCCAACAGATTCAGTGCGTTTCTCACTTCTTCCATAGTAAAATGAGTAACCAGCATCCTATTTTGAGTATCATTAATTTCCCGCCATTGGAAATTGATAGGGAAAGCTCTTTCTCCTAGAATTTTCGTGTAAAGTGAGCTATAAAATCTCAAGATTAACTCTTCAATATCCTTGTAAGGGGTGGTAACTTCCCTTTGATCATTTTCCAGCTTTGAAATCAAGTTTCTTCTTTTTTTAGCTGATAAGAAACAGTGGAAAAATTTTGAATTTTCATCTCTGAAGCTTAGCCAATTCAACTTACTTTTCTGCATTAGATTTCTTTCCTCAATTCGGTACAGTGCCAAAAGATCAGCCTTTAGTGTTAGGATAATGTCGCTGCCTACTCCTTCCTCCGAATTTTCAAGTAACAAATCTCTATTTTCAATTTCATTTATTAGGGCCTCCTCAGTTTTCTTTATTTCATTTTCAAAGATCAAATTCCATGCCTTTACTGCTGATTAAACCTTTTTGAGGTTAGTAGACAGAACAAAACCTGCTCAGCCATGGTGATTAACCAGTTCTAGAGCATTCTCAATGACTTGACAACAATCTTTTATCTCTAGCAAGCTATTGCAAAATCTGAACGGAGAGGGACCCGATTCAAAGGATCCAGCCTCTAACAAAATAGGGAAGTGATCTGAGAGGTTGCGCAATTGCCTTGTGACTCTTGTGTTAGCAAAGAGTTCATCCCAACCGCTTGAAATTAGAAATCTGTCTAGGAGGGATCTTGAAATGACATTGCCTTCTCGAGTCCAAATGAATTTACCATTGCTAAGTGGAATTTCCATTACTTGTGCTGAAGATATAAAATTGTTGAACTTTCTCATTCCCCTTGTGACTCTTCCTTGAGGGAATCTTTCTTGAATCCTCCTTGTAACATTGAAATCTCCTCCAATGCACCAAGCTTCAATGCAATAGGCTGCCAAAGAATGCAATTCTGCCCAAAAATATTTCCTTTCTCTGTAATCATTAGGCCGATAGACATTTGTTACCTAGCCACTCTTTTTATTAATAGTCAAGTATTTGACCAATAGAGAGTAACCACCTTTTAAAACTTCAATGATCGAGATCTTGCTTTCATCCCACATTGTTAAAATTCTGCCGGATCTACCAAAGGCTTCAACAAAAGTCCAACCAATATCTTTAGAACTCCAAAGTTCTTTTACAAGGGCCAAGTCAATACTGACCTTTTTCGATTCTTGTAATAAGACTAAGTCTTGATTTAGTCTCTTTAAACTTCGTTTTACTGTGAATCTTTTAGATTTATCTCCCAAGCCTCTGGTATTTCACGACAGTATCTTCATGAAGGCAAGGAAGGAGTGGCTTATTACCCGAAGATCAGGTCACAATCTTGTATTAATGGCAATAGGTGCTTGGGAATAGTCTGTTGATCAATTTGTTTAAAGGCTGTCTCTTCCCCTTTGTTAATAATTGGCCCCTCCTCTGACTGAAAGAGCTTCTTCAAATTCTCTTCACTAACTGGAAGTAAAGCATCCCCTTCTGAAGCCTCTTCTAAGTCTAAAACTTCCAAATCCCCGTTGCTTGCACTGATTAACGAGTCACCATCTTCGTCTTGAATGAAGTGCTGATCAGTTTGAGGTTCATGGCAAGGAGTACCTCGGATAAAAGACCCATTAAAGCCAGGGATTTTAAAATTTGATTGAGAGAAGGAGCGACTTTTGAGATGAGAGTTTTCTAACCTGTTATGGATGGTGCTCGAGAGTTGTATTCTAACATAGCATTCTTCGAATAGGTCTGAGTTTGCAATGGTTGTCCATGAGTTGATGAAGGTAGTTTTCTTCCGAACCTAGTGTTTTGGATAAGGCCTGAACAACTTCCTTTTTTCCCTTGGAATTTGACGCTTTAACATTAATAGGTAGGTTGTCTTTTCGGCCAATAAATGCTCCATCTTCCTCGACTCTAGGGACTTTGGAGGGCCAGAGGCCAGCTGCTTATCATTGGAAGGGGGAAGCTCCAATTCCCATGGAATATGAAGTGAATCTATAATAAATTCATGTTGGCTGGTATTGGTGGCTGTTTGTCTTCCTCCTTTGGGCATAAAAGCTTTTACTTCATAATTAGGATTTGAATTTTTCGGCAGGAATTCGAATCGGTCCTTGGGAGCCGACCGGTCTTCTATACATAGTTCCTTCAATAAATGCTCATCTGCTAACTCCTCCCTTGGTTTCACATTGATCTGGTTTGGGGTGATGGATCCACATGGACGACAACAATTCAGCATTGACTTCATCTTCTCCTTTTCTTCATAATTAGTATTTGAGTTTTTTGGCGAGAATTCGAATCGTTCCTTAGGATCCGAACAGTCTTCTGCACTTAGTTCCTTCATTAAATGCTCATCTGCTAACTCCCTCGGTTTCACATTGATCTGGTTTGGGGTGATGGATCCCTGTGGTTAAAGATTCGCCGGCGTTGACTTCTTCTTCTCCGGCGAGCTTTTTGAACTTTTGTTGGAGTGTTTCTTCATGGCTGCAAAAGGGTTTCTCGAAGTACTCGGCATCTTCTGTTGAAGAAACGCCCAATTTTGAACCGACATCAACTTCAAAGTCTATATCTTGAGCGACTTGATTTAACCTGAGTAAATCAATCAGGTTTGAGAAGTGTGATAAAAATAGAGCACCCTTATGTAGAACGGATTCTTCTAAACTTTTATCACCAAAGTTTAAAAAGATATTTCCTCTCTTTTCATCTTCAATTTCAATTGTTGCCGACATTAATCCACATAATTTCCTTTTAACTTTTATTCTTGCTTCAGAGCAATTTAACATATTAAGCGTTTCAAGTGCAATGCTTTCTAGCCCCTCGAAGCGAGCTCCAATGGCTTCAAACGTACTCCTCCTCCAATATTCATGTGGAAGATTATTGATGGTAAGCCAACCTTCGAAGCCCCTAATGAATTATGGCCGACTATGCTTAAAAGAGTTCCATTTTTCAATTAATAAATGAAATTGCCCGAAATCTTGCCATTTTCCGGGAGTGCCGAACCAATCTTCCATTCTTTCTTCCTTCCGGGAGTGAGAACAGGGAATTAATGATAAATTTAACTTTGAATTATTCTTCTAAATGTTTCCTAATTGCATTCCAATCGTCAAACACAAATAATCTCAATATCACCCATAAATTGCTGAAATTTTCTTGGAAGACCTCCTGATTTTTTTGAATTCAAAACGCATCCGAGCTCTGTTTTCCATGTCGCCAAACAGAGTCCATTGGAATGCTCAGTTTTCCTTCGTCCGAGCTCTGTTTTCCATGTCGCCAAACAGGGTCCTTTTGAAAACTCTGTTTTCCTTCAAACCGGCCAAGATACTTGCTCTGTTTATTAGGTGCAAAAACAGAGGAGTTTGGTTTTAATTGGGGGGGCGCCTTGTGTGGTTGTGTTGTCTTGTTCCTTTTGATAAGTAACTTGGCTGATGTAAGTTTGGAGGAAGGATATTTTCCTGATTGAGCCCTATTTGTTCTTCCTTGTCTCTATAGCTCCCCATTCGATGGAAGAAGGTATTAATCATTCCAAAGAAATCATTCCATCCTTGCTGTCCCTTCTGGTATGTGAATAAAGAAGCGTCCTCTTGTAGCTGGCCAGACCACACATCTTAAATTCCAACCCATATTACTCTTGAATTTTGAAATTCTCATTGCACCCGAGTCATCACGCACTTCCCTTAAGAAGAAACAAACACTTGAACCATTAAGGAGATCTGAGACTTGTTTCATCAACCATTGCATAAGTGATTCCGATAAATAAATTGCTTTTCGTACTTCCATATCTTCTATTATGAATTTACCATTTTCGAACCAAGTGCAGAAGAAAGAATCAATGATTTTGCAGCTGACTACTTCCATGTTCAAAACATGAAAGAGGAATGAAAAGGGACTGTCAATATCGAAAGTGAAACTTGTCTGGTGGGGGTAGAGATTGCTAGAGAGGATGAGAAATTCGCCGAAGGGGAGGAAGACAGGAGGAGGAGAAAGGAGAAAGGAGAGAGGAGAGAGCACTTACCTAGTGCTTCAATCAATTTGTTCACCATGTGTTAGTTACATTTTAATTCTAGGTGCAACTTTCAAATAACATAGAATTTGTTCTACTGCAGCCCAATGGTCCACTGTAGGAGAAGACATAAACTGACTTATAATACTTATAGAATAAGCAATGTCTATTCGCGTCACTGTTAAATAGTTTAACTTCCCAACTAATCTTCTATATCTCTCAGGATCTTTAAATAATTCTCCTTCTTTAGCAAGTTTCAAATTTGGTATCATTAGGGTACTGCATAGTTTGACTCCTAATTTTCCTGTCTCAGACAACAAATCAAGTACATATTTTTTGTTGTGACAAATAAATACCTTTCTTGCTTCTCATTACTTCAATACCCAAAAAATGCTTTAATTGTCCCAAATCTTTCGTATGAAATTGACACTAAAGGAAAGATTTGAAAGAAGTTATATCCGATACATCATTTCTAGTAATAACAATATCATCAACATACACAACAAATAAAGTAATACCATTATCAGATTGGCGATAGAAGACAGAATGATCAGACGCTTTTCTTCATACCAAAACGTTCAAGTGCTTGACTAAACTTACCAAACCATGCACGTGAACTCTGTTTCAAACCATACAAAGATTTTCTAAGGTGACATACTTTATCACTCTCCCCCTGAGCAACAAACCCAGGTGGTTGCTCCATATAAACTTCCTCCTGAAGATCACCATGCAAAAAAGCATTCTTTATGTCAAGCTGATGCAAAGGCCAATTGTGGGTAGCAGCCATGGAAAGAAAAAGTCTGATGGAGTTCAATTTGACAAGTGGAGAAAACGTATTTGAATAATCATTCCCACAGGTTTGGGCATAACCTTTGGCAACAAGACGAGTTTTTAGTCGAGCCACTATTCCATCAAGGTTAACCTTGATAATAAACACCCATTTACATCCAATTGCCTTCTTTTTAGTAGGACGAGGGACTAAATCCCAAGTACCATTATCATCTAAAGCAGTCATCTCATCAATCATTGCACTACGCCAGCCAAGATGAGATAAAGCTTCATGAATAGAGTTAGAAATAGAGGTGGAATCAAGGGATGTAATAAAAGAATTTGTGCGTGAGGAAAAACTTGATTGAGAACCTCGGTAAATTTTAATAACTTATCTTCTTCTTCTGAAAATGAATTGTAAGGATTCCTTGAGAATCTCGGTAAATTTTGTAAAGGATCAAATAGATGAGAATCCGAAATCTAAAGGATGGACTCTACACCTTCATCTTGCATCACTTGCTTTAGACGAAACAAATCAAGGGGGTTGGTAAAATCATTAATCAATAAACTTCCTTGAGTGTTTTTTGGCGGGTCAATAGACTCAAAATCTCCAAAATTTAGAAAGATATTACCACAAACTGCATCTTTAATCTCAATAGTCGGAGGCATGAATCCACAAAGATTCTCCTTTACTTTGATTTTTTCTTCTGAACAATTGAGAAGATTGAGAGTTTCAAATGCGATAATTTCCAGCCCGCTAAAATAAGCTCCAATGACTTCAAATCTCCCTTTAGATTACACCCACATTGTCTAGACATCAGAAATTCAAATCCTCAGTTGACTCATTACTTGATTCTTCTCCCCCAATGAGTAACTCTCACCCTTTGAAACCAGAAGTGTCCCAACTTGCTCAAGCCTTTCCACAAGCATTTTGCCAGAAAAAAGACTTCATTTCTAAACTCTTGGTCTATGATCATGAACTTGGATTTGCTTGAGAATGTTGCATTAAAGTTCAACTCCCATGGCTTTTTCCAGAAAACACAGACATCCCTTCCTCGACTCATGTTTCTTTTTCTCATTCAGATTTTAGAATTCTTGGCTCCAACGTAAATTTTGTGAGAGGTCTCCCAGCTAGTTTTTCAAGCAATTTCTGCCACAAAAAACAAGGTTCAGAAGGGTATTCAGATGGAGATTCATTAGCAAGTGCTAGCAGTGATGAGTTAGAAAAATTCGAAACAGATGAATTCTACGAGGAAGAAGAGTTATTTGATGGGTTTGGCAGTGACTTTCTTTAGCTTTCAAATGTCACACTCCTGTTGGCTCAAGTTTCGTTCATTGTTAGTTGTTCGGTTCGTTTTGGTTTTTTGTTCTTTGGGAGCTCGTAATTCCTTTTTTATTGTCCCCAAGGTTTAGTCTTTTCATTTGTGTTATTGTCACTTTTCAACTCCTATGTTGTACCTTTTTTATCTTTTGTACCTTTTTTATCTTTTTTGTTTCATTGTACTTTGCGCCTTTGGCTCTTTTCATTTTACAAAAGAAAAAAAGTATTTTGATATCATTAACCAATGAGCTGACAAAAGTCATTTTGTTATATTGTTGTCAATGAGCTAATGTGATGATAAAAGTCATTTTGTTACATTGTTGTCAATGAGCTGATGTAATAATAGAAGTCATCTTGTTACATTGTTGTCAATCAGCTGATGTAAATCAATTATTATAAACAAAAGTCATCTTGTTACATTGTTGTCAATCAGCTGATGTAAATCATTTATTATAAACAGATAGAAGTCACCTTGTTGTGATCCTTTTCCTGAATGTCATATGCTTGTAATTAGCATTATATAGCTACCGTTGGGTTGGAGGGTTTCAAATTTGTATATAATATTTTTTTGTCTGTAATGGATGTGTAGTTTACTTATCTCTATTTAATTTATGGTTGTAGATTTACATCTTGGATGTTCATGTTTTCTATACTGTTATATCGACTATTTGGAGTTCCTTAATTGGGGCAAGAGACCAACTTGGAAAGGTACGGGTAAATTCTTGTATTTCCTCCCTTATATGAAATGAATTAGGAAAATAGTCATTTTTCACCTTGCACTTGACTATGTGGATCAATTTTAGTTCCAAAGTTTTATTTGGTCAAATTGAACAACAGATTTGATTATAAGTTATTAAATTAATACTTTGTAAACCCATTAACTAATTAAACAAAGACATCAAATAAATCACGTAAATTCTTACAAACAAAACTTATCAAATCTAGTTGGAATACCGAACTTAGTGTTAAAAGAATCGAAATGCAACCATAATGGATCACAAATGAATCCAAATCAAATCATAATTGACTATAAGAAAAAGGAAAAAGAACTTGTGGTGATGTGAATTTCTCGTTCTCTCTCCTCTTAACCCTTCCCCTTTTGAAACGCTAGCCACCCTTGTGGCCTGACTTCATTTGTTACAAAAGTCTCAGATCATCAATCCCAGCCACCCTCGGCAGTCGCTCTCCATGCATCGCTTGCCATTCTTTCTCTCATTCACTTCTTTAAACCTAGCCCATTGAACACCCTTCCTCTCTTGCCAAAACCTTAGCTACTCGCTGAAACCCTAGCCATCTCTACTTTTCCTCTGGTCGACTCAATTGCCTTTGTCACCCTCTGTCTTTGCTATTTTCCATTGTTTTTCCACTTTTCCTCCAGTTGAACGCTCCTTTACTTCTATTTGTCGTTTCTGATGTCACCCTCTACTTTTGTTCACTTTTCGTTAGCCCAAAACCCCCTCCTAACTTGTCTTTCATTATAACCCTAGCCATCAGTGGCGCCCTTCATTCTGACTATTTCGTGGTTGCCCCATTCTCCATCATTGTAGTCGCCATCAGCCACCTTCCCCATCGCTAGTGTCATCAACATTAGTCACTATTGTTGTCCACATTTTTTCTTATTGTGAGCTTTCCTCAGCCTTAGTCATTTATAGGTTATTGCTGAAAATATTTTATTTCTCTCTTATTTTCTTTGTTAGACAAGGGTTTTCTTAAATAAAGGTGAACCTATTACAAATAAGGAAAAAACTAAATATGGCAAATATCTTTACAATAAATACAAAGGGAGAATATAAACAAAAAAAGAAATAATCAACACTCCCCCTCAAGCTGGTTTGAAGATATCACTCATGGCCAGCTTGTCTGTTAACTTGTTGAACTGCAACTTAGGAAGACCTTTAGTTAATACATCTACAATTTGTTCTATTGTTGGGAGGTAGGGAATGCATATCACTCCTGCATCAATCTTTTCTTTTATGAAATGTTTATCAACTTCAATGTGTTTTGTCCTATCATGAAGAACTGGATTATGGGCAATGGAGATTGCTGCCTTGTTATCACAGTATATGCGTATGGGCATTGTCTGAGCGAGTTTCAATTCTTCCAGCAGTCTTTTTATCCATATGCTTTCATAAATACCATGGGCCAATGCCCTAAATTCTGCTTCAGCACTACTTCTTGCAACTACACTCTGTTTTTTGCTACGCCAAGTAACTAAGTTTCCACCATCAAAGGAGCAATACCCAGAAGTCGATCTCCTATCTGTCGTGCTACCTGCCCAATCAGCATTAGTATAAACTTCCACCTGTAGGTTGCCATGTTTTTTAAGAGTATCCCTTTCCCTGGAATACCTTTCAGATATCTCAGGATTCTAAAGACAGCTTCAAAATGAGCTGGCCCAAGGGCATGCATGAACTGGCTTACCATACTAACTACAAAGGCAATGTCAGGACGCGTGTGAGAGAGGTATATTAGTCTTCCCACGAGTCTCTGGTACTTCCCCTTTTCTTTTACATCATTTTTTGTTGCAGCTTCCAATTTTAAGTTCTGCTCAATGGGAGTTTCTACAATTCGGCAACCAAGTAAACCTGTCTCTTTGAGTAGATCAAGGATATACTTTCTTTGATTGATAAAAATACCACTTTTAGACCTAGCAAACTCCATGCCAAGGAAGTACTTTAAGGATCCTAGGTCTTTGATCTTGAAATCATTCGCCAATTTTTCCTTTACACTAGACATTCCTGTCTCATCATTGCCTGTAAGAATGATATCATCAACATACATTATCAGAACACAATCTTGTCATTTCCCATATGCTTGTAGAACATAGTGTGATCGGCTTGACTTTGGCTGAATCCATAGCTAGTGACTGCCTTTCCAAAAAGTTCAAACCAAGCTCTAGGAGACTATTTAAGGCCGTATAGTGATTTTTTTAATTTACATACCTTGTTAATCCCAAGGTCAGCTTCAAAACCAGGTGGTAAGTCCATAAATACTTCTTCTTCAAGTTCTCCATTAAGAAACACATTTTTTAACATCAATTTGATTTAGTGGCCAATCAAAATTAATTGCAACAGAGAGCAAAATTCTAATTGAGTTAATTTTAGCTACAGGGGCAAATGTCTCTTGATAATCAATTCCATAGGTTTGGGTGAATCCCTTAGCCACTAATCTGGCCTTGTACCTTTTGATACTACCATCAGCATTACATTTTATCGTGAAAACCCACTTACATCCCACTGCTTTCTTGTCTTCTGGTAGATCAACTATGTCCCAAGTACCACTTTGTTTCAGCGCGTTCATCTCTTCCATCACTGCTAATTTCCAATTTGAATCATTTAGAGCTTCTTGTATATTCCTTGGAACAAATAGGTTGGTTATTTTGGATGTGAAAGCTCTATGATTATCAGACAATCTATGATAAGAGAGATAGTTCGCAATGGGATATTTTGTACATTGGCGGATACCTTTTCTGTGGACAATTGGAAGATCAAGATCAGAGACATCAGGCAACATATTATGAGAGAAAGGACTAAGAGACATACTCGGATTTTCAGGACCATTCACTGGAGTATCAGATTGGTCCTGTGTTAGCTCGACTGTCTGATTTCTATCCCTTTGAGTTATGTTTCTTCTAGTATAAAACTTAAGTTCAGGATCTCGACCTATCAGATCCGTTTGTAGTGTTTCTCCCCCTGTCGGAGAATTCTCCATGCTTGGGATCGAAGGACTAGAGCTCATAATTTCAGGACTAATGATGTTTGGAAGAGGTGAAGTGTCCCAAAAATTCTCTTCAAGGAGAGATGACTCCCCCTGAAGAGAAGTTGGGCTAAAAAAAGATTGATTTTCCACAAAGGACACATCCATACTCTCAAAATACTTGTTAGTTAGGGGTTCAAAACATTTGTACGCCTTCCTAAGGGGAACATAGCCTACAAAAACACATTTAGTGGCCCGAGGGTCTAATTTAGATTGTGAAAGGAGGGTTCGATGAACATAAGCAGCACATCCAAAAACTTTTAAAGGTAACTTTGAGAACAGTCGGGCAGAAGGAAAAAACTCTGAGAACAGTCGAGGGTCTAATCAAGTTCTTGCCACATCCTCTTCAGAGAGTGAAAATATTGTGTAACTTGAGTTGCCTCCTTATCGTATATCACCCAACTTAAGATTCAACTCGAACACTTGTGACTGGTTGCCCAAATCAAAATACATTTGAGTCACACTGTCCCATAATTCCTTGGCTGTAGTGTAGCACATGTAGTTACTGCTGATGTCTTCTACCATAGAGTTGACAAGCCATGTCATAACCATGGAGTTTTCCGCGTCCCACACTGCAAATAAAGGGTCATCTGGACATGGAGCAATTTTTTCTTCGGTGAGATACCCTATCTTCCCTTGGCCACGAATATACATTCAAACACTCTGGGATCAATGAAGAAAGTTATCCTCATTAAGTCGAATGGTTGTGATTTGGACAGGGGGAGTGTTAGAATGGATCCGATTGCCGAAGACTTTGGCAGCAGATACCTTAGACTTTGACATATTGAAGAGATAAAAGCGCACAACCCAAACAACAACAGATCTGAAAAAACAAAAACCAAAAAACTGGTTTAACAAACCCAAAAAAATTCCCACTCAGCGGCAGAATGAGTAACCACCAGAGAATCGCCGAAACTGGCCGGAAAATGCTCGGATAGTGGCGCAGACGTGGTCGGCCAGCGGAGACGGAGCGAACCCAGGTCACGGCAGCATTGGTCATCGGCATCAGCTAGGGCACGCGGTTCGCGACGTTCTTCTGTGCTCACGGGATCCACAGTCAACCGACGCTCTTCTATGGGCATTGTCCGGCGACTGAAGCGAGATGTCCGGCAAAGATTTGGAGCGTGGCGGCGGCAGCGAGTCAGCAGTGATAGTAGATTAGGTTAGATTAGGGTTTATGTTTTTTTCAGAAAAAATTAGTGTTTCAAGCAATAGGCTCTGATACCATGCTGAAAATATTTTATTTCTCTCTTATTTTCTTTGTTAGACAAGGGTTTTCTTAATAAAAGAAAACCTATTACAAATAAGGAAAAAACTAAATATGGCAAATATCTTTACAATAAATACAAAGGGAGACTAAACAAAAAAAGAAATAATCAACAGTTATGATGGAAGTTCAAAGTAGTTGCATCTGTAATACATATTTTCGTATTTGGTAGGAGGAGAGTGAACTTTTTGTGGAAGACATGAGCTACAAATAGAAGATATTCCTCTCTCCCTTTTGCAACGGTTTGAAGTCAGTTTGGTTGAGCTTTTGCATATTTTTGATCAGTCCTTTTGTCATATTAAAGATCGGAGGAGATTCAAGAGTTATTTGGTTATCTAAGTTTAGATCTTTTTCGGACAGTTCTTTGAATGTGTTGTTTGGCTTACCACTGGAGGAAGAATAAACATTCATGACCCAGCTGGTTTTGACAAGAAAGAATGGTTAGTCTTTTGGGAAATGGTTAGAGACTATCTCATTAGCTTTGATGAAATGAAAAACTTGAGTTCTAATGCAATAGTTGTTGTTGAAATAATTTATTGGTCAGAGAATTTTTGAGAATTCTCTCCAAGAATCCAAACAAGTCTTTATTATGAATCCAATATTATTGAATACAAGGGAATAATCCTCTATTTATAGAGAAGTAAAGGTACACACAAGAAAGAAGGTTGTAGACAGCCCTGGCTTTTTGCTCTTTGTATAAATCTCTTGTTCTTTGAACATTAGTCTCATTTCATTGCATTAATGAAGATACCCTTAATATGATCAATTACTCGGTGGCTCGTATTTAAGTTCAACATAATCTCTGTGGTTTCATGCTAGCAACAACTGAAATTCAAAATGACTTCAGAGGAAATATTTTTCTTCATTTTGGTGAAATTGAAGTGCTGGATCCTGCAAATATAGTTCACGACACCTTATTTGTGAGTGATGTTTCCAATCCCATTGATCTTTTTTGTTTAAAGCAAGTTATGCAAAGTGAAGGCATTGATCCTACTTCTCAAAGTCTAGAAGTTGACTTTTATGAATCAATTTAGAATACCCCATCAGTTTCAAGGGATCTCTTTGAGTTGTCAAAGAAATTAGACAAACCTCACAATCTTAGGTTGTTACAAGTGGAAAAGCAAGGGATGATTTCTGAACATCTTTCCCCTAAGGCATGTTTGGTCGATGATGAAAATGTGATACTAGACTTGTCTTTGCCAACAACTTATGGTATGAGGGGAAGTTGATGTCTATGAGGAAGCTTTTAATAAAGAAGCAAATGGGTTATTAAAGTTAGCTAGTCCACTTAAGAAGATTTTTGTAATTCGACTGGATGGTTAATAAAACCCCTTCCATTCAGAAGTAGAAACTTGTAGTAGTATCTTAACCTTTTGAGTGTAATTCTGATAAGTTAGAAAAAGACTACATTTGCCTTTTGGTGTCTTCTACCTGTACTCAGTAATCTAGAATATATTCCTCTCATCTTATTAAGAATAAAGTTATATATATAGGGAACTAGGAAATCTTAGACTAGGTATGTACAATTACGATTAAGGACAATTATATAAAAATGTAAAATATGTATTATAACACTACCCATAAGCATGTGTCTCATATCAGCCAATCAGCTCTTACACTCCCTAAGTAAAAAATAACCTAAGCAACAGTACTCAGTTTATCATTATGGTTAAGCCCCTATGGGGCGGCCTTGTTGACTAAGGCCTGTGGTTTTAAGTAACACCTACCCAATGTTGTTGTATTTGAATCCAAATGAACTTGACAAGGAAAATCTTTGATGTTCCCAGAGTTTAAGCCTTAGGGGTGGGTGGAGATATTTTTTTAATAAAATATATATATCATCACTAAATAATATTACAATAAAACTAAATGACATTCTTTTTACTCAATTGGAGGAACTATTTGGGAGTTTTCGCATAAGATAGTTTTGGAGTTCTGGTTACCTTTTTCTCTTCGAGTCTACATTATTGACATAATACAATAATGGATGACTCTTTGTGCGAAGATGTTCTTCCTCAACTTTGTGAAGAGAGTCCTTTAACATATCCCAAAGGGTAAGCCAACCCCCTTTGAAATGTTCTATTGGACCTTGCAACATAATCCTCCAGATAATGGCCAAACGATGCATTCGTTAAGCCACCCAGATGAACATCTACGTATCCACAGACGCGCGGTATTGCTTTTGTTTATTTTTGCTTGATGAAATTTGAATATATGGGATGCTTTAGCAAATCAACTAAAGAACTTCGAAACCAACTTAAATTTTATACGTAAGAGGAATTAGAATAATCATCTTGCCATCCTTATCTTCTCAATAGAAAATGCCATTTTCAAACCAAATAAAGAAATATGAGTTGTTAATACAACAACTCCTTAACTCCATTTTCCAAATAGAAACAAAACAAAAGGGGACTAGGAAGAAGGAATAGAAACCTGAAGAGTCTAAGGAAGAAGAATTGCTTTGTTAATAATTGTTATTCTAATAAAAGATATACTAATCTTTTTCTAGTCGAAAATGTTTTTATTTATTTATTATGAAACTAATTTGTTAATTATTTACTTTTGTTGGAACAACCATTTGTCAAACTATTTTATTTCTATAAGTTATTATTTCTGAATATCAAATAAATTGTTACAACATTACTTGAACAGGATAGAAAATGCGATTTTCAAACCAAATAAAGAAATATGAGTTGTTAATACAACAACTCCTTAACTAATTTGTTAATTATTTATTTTTGTTGGAACAACCATTTGTCAAACTGTTTTATTTCTGAGTTATTATTTCTGCACATATGTTCTATAGGTTGTACAACTGTGTCCTTGAGTTCTAAGAATATCAAATAAATTGTTAAGATAGAATTCATATTATTAAATAACATAATAATCAATTGAATAATATTCAAAGATTGTAAAACGATGGTCTTCTTATTAATGAATTTTGTTGATGTGATGAAGTTATGCTGAGGTTTGGTTTGAAATCTAACATGTTAACATCTGTGTTTGCTTGAATGCGTAAAACTCTTGCTTTTAGTATGAGTGTTTCCCCCTTTTACATTTTTACCTTGTTTTCTGTTTTCTCTTTTCATTGCCTTCAGATTAGATCATTGGAAGCCGTACATAAACTGTTCAAGCAGTTTCCTAGAGCTTTCATGGACACTCTACATGTTCCTCTCCAAGATAGGCTTGGGTATGTCTCGTAAGATGGCAATCTAAACTACATTTCATCTTTTTAAAAACCTTTCTACCTTTATCTTGTATCTAAACATATCTTTTGCAGGTTTTCAAATCAGTCATCAAGTGAGGTAAGTTCCCCTATTGCCTCCTTCTAGGGTTTTGAAAAGATCTGTTGACCTCTTCAAACTACATTAATTGAATGTTTGAGATATACTAATGTTTTTTTATATGAGATTATTTCATTTGATGTATGAAATTTACAAAAGGAAAAAAGTCAAAGATGACTAGAAAAAGCTCTCCCAATTTTCTACAAGAGAGGCAAAGATATGGAACTTCAGAAGGAGTTTTTTGTTCCTTGTTTTGCTCTATTTTGTTTTGTGACCTTTCCTACTATTTCTTATGTTTTGTTTTGCTTTGTACTTTAGAGCAATAGTCTCTGTTGATTTATATCATAATATTCTTTATTCGATATTATTTGATATTATTTGTTGTAATTAGTCCATAGGATTTTATCCTTGTTTGTCAACATTTCCTTATGTGGGTAAATTTGTATTCTATTTAAGTTGGGGCTTTGTACCCTTGTAAAATTAAGAAAGAGAGGTATCTTTTGATAAAAATTTTCTTCAAGAACAGATGTCTCCCCCTGAAGAGAATTTGGTTAAAAAAGGCTTGATTTTCCACGAAAGACACGTCCATACTCTCAAAATACTTGTGGGTCAAGGGGTCGAAACATTTGTACGCCTTCTTATGGGAAACATAGCCAGCAAAATAGCATTTAACAGCCCAATGGTCCAGTTTAGTTTGGGAAACGACAGGACTATGAGCATAAATAGTACACCCAAATAGTTTTATTGGTAAATCCGAGAACAGTCGAACAGTAGGAAAAAGTTCCTTGAGTTGATTCAGAGGAGTTTTAAAATTCAACACCTTAGTTGGCATTTGATTGATTAGGTATGCAGCAGTTAGAACCCCACAAATATTTTGGAACATGCATAGAAAACATAAGGGCATCAAACAAATGTTGATTTTCCCGTTCAGCAACACCATTCTGCTGAGGAGTATCACAACACGTAGCTTGATGAACAATACCCTTATCATGCAAAAAAGTGGTTAGTTGTTCGTTGAAAAATTCAGTCCCATTATCAGAGTGAAGAATGCGAATTTTAGTTTGAAATTGAGTCTCAATCATTTTATAAAAACGAACAAAGACCTCTTTTGCTTCTGACTTTTTTTGTTAGCAAATAAAGCCAAGTTAAACGAGTGTGATCATCGATAAAGGTAACAAACCAACGTATGCCATTTTTAATCAAAACGATTAAAACCTTAGATAGACCTCAAACATCAGTATGAATTAAGTAAAAAGGTGATGAAGACTTGTAAGATTTGGGTGAAAAAGTAGATCGATGATGTTTGGCAAAAATGCAATCTTCGCATTGAAAAATAGAACAATTAATCCCTTTAAATAAATCTGGAAACAAGTACTTCAAATAAACGAAATTAGGATGCCCTAATCTACGATGTTAAAGCATAATAGTTTCTTAAACAGAAAGAGAACTGACACTACTCAAGCCCTGAATATGACTTGTTGAAACTTCATCAAAGTAATAGAGACCGTCAATCATCCTAGCACGTCCAGTCGTCTCCCCCGAGTCCTGATCCTGAAAGAGGCAATGAGTTGCACAAAAGATGACACGATAGTTAGCATCCTTAGATATTTTACTCACAGATAACAAATTACAGGCCAATTGTGGAACATGAAGGACAGAACGTAATATGAGTTTTGTACTTAGAGGGATAGTTCCTTTGCTTGCAATAGACGTGAAACTACCATCGATAATATAGATTTTCTCATTGCAATACACAGGGGAGTATGATTCAAATAAACAAGAGAAACTAGTCATATGATCAGTGGCTCTGGAATCGATGATCCACTGAAAGGAATTTAGACACAAGAGAGCTTGAGGGGAATTACCTGTTTGTGCCAAGGAAACACTAGGGTTAATCGCTGAATTGGACTTTAACAGCTTCAGGATTTGATCAATTTGCTTTTTAAATGGAATAGAATCAACAATATTCTCATTAAAGCCATGTTGATGGAATTTCTCTCAAATTGTTTAAAGCTCTTCCAATCTGCAGGTTTTCCATGAAGTTTCCAACACGTGTCCCACGTATGTCAGGGTTTATTGCAGTGATTGCACCTAACACGAGGCTTGTCATAAGTTTTGTTGGATTGATCAGAAGCTTTCATTGCAGTATTTTCAATCACCAACGCTAACTTTCAACTGAATCGATCACCTTTTTTCCAATCATAACATTCCTACGACTTCTTCCCTACGAACTTCAAATAAAACATCATTAATAGTTTGAAGATTATTTTTCCCAAGTATCATGCCTCTAACCTCATCAAATTCAACATTGAGGCCAGCAAGGAATTTGTAAATGTGACCATCTTCTACAGTTTTCCGGTAATGTTTTTGGTCATCTGTGGACTTCCACTCATACGTATCAAATAGATCAAGATCGTGTCAAATCCTCTTCAGAGAGTGAAAATATTGTGTAATTGTGTTACCTCCTTGTCGTATATCACCAAGTTTAAGGTTCAACTCGAACACTTGTGACTAGTTACCCAAATCAGAATACATCTGAGACACACTCTCCCATAATTCCTTAGCAGTAGAGTAGCACATGTAGTTACTGTTGATATCTTCCACTATAGAATTGACGAGCCAAGTCATAACCATGGAGTTTTCCACATCCCATACAGTAAATGAAGGGTCATATGGATTGGGAGCGGTTTTTTCTCCAGTGATATAACCTATCTTCCCTTGTCCACGAATATACATCCAAACACTTTGGGACCAACGAAGAAAGTTATCCTCGTTAAGCCGAATGGTGGTTATTTGGACAGTGGGAGAGTTGGAATGGATCCGATTGTCGAAGACTTTAGTGGCAAGTGCCTTAGTGTCTAACATATTGTTCGGCCAAAAAAAAAAAAACAAAATACATCTAAAAAAGAACCCAAACAGAGCCTTGAACAAACCCAAAAAAGAAAACACCCGGTGGCAGCAGAGGTGAATGGCGACGGTGACTAACCGAAAGAGACTTGGACGGTAACGCAGATGTGGTCGGCCGGCGGAGGAGGCTTGAACCTAGGCGTTGATACTCCAGAAACTCGCACCGGCGTCGGCTGGGAAGACTTCGACCAACTGTTTCAGGCGTCGATGGCGGCAAGCTTCACGAACTAGTGGAGATCTAACGTCTAGGTGGTGTCCAGTGGCTTCGACGTGACGTTTGGTGAGGATCTGGTGCCTAGCGGCGGCATTAGCAGCAGAGCTAGGGTTTTTTAGTTTTTTAGAAAATTAGGGTTTTTTTAGGGCTTTAAAAATATCGCTTTGATACCATGCTAAAAAATGTTTTTTTTTTTTTTTCCTCTTATTACTATTTGATAGAAATGAGGTTTCTTAAATAGAAGAAACACCCATTACAAATAAGGGAATAAAAATACAATAAGGAAAAATAAATATAGCAAATATTTCACAATAAATACAATGGAGAATATTAACATAAAAGGAAATAATCAACATGATCATTAGGTTACAATAGAAAAATTTCTAAGTTAACTAAAAGCTGCACCTGGACGTGGGATCTTGTATAAAGATCATGGTCATACAAGGGTTGAGTATTTTTCAGATGGTGATTGGGTTGGATCTCGAGGTGATAGGAGATTGACCTCTGGATATTGTGTTTTTGTAGGAGGAAACTTATTGTCTTGGAAAAGTGAGAAAAAGAATTTAGTTTCACTTTCAAATGATGAGTCAAAATATAGAGCTATGGCACAATCTATGTCTAAAATAGTGTGAATACACCAACTTTTATCTAAGATGGGCTTCAGCATTACCGTGCCAGCGAAATTATGCTGTGATAATCAAGTTGCACTTCACATTGCATCGAAACCCAATGTTTCATGAACAAACTAAACATATTGAAGTAGATTGTCCTTTTATTCGCGAGAAAATACAAGAGGGGCTGATATCTACAGGGTATGTGAAAACAGGAGAACAATTGGGAGATATCCTTACCAAAGCTCTAAACGGAGCAAGAATAAGATATCTATGCAACAAGCTGGGTGTCACGATCATACTTCTTCAACCGTGCGGCACCATGATTCATACTTGATCATGGTCAGCCTTAAGGGAAACGCAAGTCCTAATCTACTTTTTGGCCATTCTTTTTTAAGCTTCGTCGGACCTTAAGCGAGGTTCTTTCGTCCTCAACCGAACTAAACTCATGCGAAACTGACTTCATTCAGCCTACACGTCACCTATACATGTGACTTCCGTCCTTCGCGACTCTTTTGTCATCGTGATTCTCAACAACATGACACCTGTAATTCTACATCACTTCGAAACCTTGCCGGATGAGTTCGAACCCTTCTTTGGGCCAAACAGGCCTATAACAATCTACCGAGGCTTTCCGGGACATTATACTACTTATCGGGACAACTCAAGCAAATACCGTGTCAACGGGAACTATGGAGCCCCACAAATGCTTCTGGATGTCATCCCGAGTGTCTGGACGACATCAGCTTTCTCTCTCCTGCTCGGGTCGGCTTATCAAGAACCATCATAATCACCCCATGGGTATTTTTCCATCTCGAGACTTCCCGGACATCCGTCCATCCGGACATATTTAGGCATGAACCCTCCCGTGTCCATGCTAAGTCAATGCCGAGACAAAACGGCATACCGGGTACTATTTCGAACCTCCAGCCCGTGGGAAAGGGCGCAACGCCGGCACACTTGTGTCGTCCGACACTGTCCTCGAGATCCCATTCCCGATGGAAGACGCCTAAGATACTCGTTTTGTAACGCTCGCCAACACCATGACACACTCGTGTGCCACAGTGTAGCTCACTTAGGCCACAGGGTCTAGAGGTGGTGGAGAGCTAACACCATGCCTCCCCCTATAATACATTCTAAACAATTTCCTCTTTGGCACCCATGCATATGCAAAATGGCGAGTGGTCACTCGCTGGCATAGAGCGCCCGTCTGAATTCCGATTGACATGAAACTCGACATGTTTCCATCTTCCATCAATATGGATCTAACTCTAGAGCCGCTCACCCGAACTCATGACGAGACCCCTACTTCTGAGGTCATGGCCCGGGGCGACACTGCCGATGGCATCAATGCTTGTCTTCTTGCTTGTTGTTCAACTTGACATGCTTGCCCACTTATCTTGATGTGTTGGATGATGCACCGTCCTCCTCGGTCGCATCACAGCACTTCTCTTGGCCCTCTGTCATTGCTAGATGTGTCGACACTCTTGAGTCGCCACTGCACTGTCTGTACAAGTGGGGTCATAATCTACTATCTCAAAGTTAGATTGTGACATTGGGCATGATTGACATATTTTCTTTAGCTTGGGAGAGAGTGTTATAATATGTATTTATGTTATTATGTACAGTTGTACATATTATAAATACATATTAATATACAAAATACATACATATATTTTGTATTCCATAGATTAGGGTTTCTTAGTCACCTATATATATATAGGTGTGTATTTTTAGTCGGATTAAATAAAATGAAAACATTCTCCAAAGTACAGAGTACATCATGCTCATGTTAGTTTGCTTCCTAAATGCCTCTATTTAGGCCTCTAGTTAGGCCTTATTTTTGCTTGTCATTTATGGAAAGTGTTCATGCAAATATGTTAAGTTGTTTGTCAAGGCTGTTGAGAAAGACAAGTTCGATGCTGCTCGATTTTCTCCCTTCTGGAATGAAATCATAGCAAGTTTACGGGAAGAAGATTATATTACAAACTTGTGAGTATATTGTCTAGAGATTCTTGCTGTTATATGATTTTTATGTTCTTCTATCTGGTGCTGTCTGATGTTTATGGATTGCTTCTATTGCCTCAATTTCATATTTTTTTCAACCTTTTGTGGTTTTCTAGGGAAATGGAGTTACTTCAAATGCCTGAAAACAAGGGTAATCTTCCCATGGTTCAGTGGCCACTTTTTCTTCTTGTCAGCAAGGTCAGTTATCACTTGAAAAAAGGGGACTTAAATAATTATGCTTTTTAAATATGCGTTGCTTTGACTGATTTGAGTTCCAATTGTTTACAAGATTTCAATTGTGGTTATGAAACTGTAGATATTTCTAGCTAAGGATATTGCTGTTAAAAGACGAAATTCACAAGACAAGTTGTGGAAGCATATTTCAAGAGATGACTATATGAAATATGCAGTACAGGAATGTTACCACGCCATTAAGCTTATCTTAACAGAATTACTAGTTGGGGAAGGAAGGATGTGGTATTTACCTTGCAGTTTCCATATGGTTCTTTTCTTTGTTATAAGCTCAATAATGCAATATATCATATATGCAAACCTCAACTTTACTGACCAGAAAGAGGCACATTAGGAAAACTATAGATCTGCCTAGAGCATGAGTTGAGAAGCGCATTATAATTAAAAAAAGAAAAAATGGGGGTAAACTCTGCAATTGACTAGAGTAAATGAATGGTGCTGGCTTACTTTACCTTGCCTTTTCCTTTCATATAAAATTTTATCAAAAAACAATATGACAGCCTAGAAAATTAACTGTTGCAAAGGAAAAAAAAACATTTTTTTTAATAAATTTCTTGTACTTTTTTCAGGGTTGAAAGGTTATTTGAAGACATTCAAGCTAGTATAGCAAACAATTCGATTCTAAATGACTTCCAGCTAAATAAGCTGCCTCTTGTGATTACAAGAGTAACTGCTCTAACGAGTATTCTGGTTCGTATATTTAGTTTAGAATTTATTAAACTGCAAGATTTTGAGTTGTATTACGTAGTTTGTTGATAACTTTTCATATTAAAAATAAGAGGAAGAAAAAGAAAAGAAAGAGAAAAAAAAGTTAAATGTTCTACCTTAGTACCTTGTTGGGAAATATCAGATGTGGGCTTGAACGCCAATTTCTCTTCTAAGGAGCAAGGTGTAAGGAATTCATCTTTTTTGTTGCTTTGTTGGTATCATTTCATCACAAATATTTTGTTTGATTTATTTGTTAGGATAGTTTCAAAATAAACCTTTGTAGTCTGCAAAATTCTTAAATTGTATAATTTGTATCTTAAAAGTAGTTTAGAAGCTAGTGTAGTTTGCAAAAACTGCTAGTCATACCCTTCATTAAATTAGAAAATATTGAATGTTGAATTGTTATAAGTGACTCACGTAGCATGTATTTTAAAAGATAACTGTAAATTTTAACAGAAGGGCTTTATTTTCAATTATTTCTATATATCTTAATTCGTGGACTGATGCTAAGTAGCTTCTAAGACTATCATAGCTTTTATCAGTTCAAGTTTAAAAGAATGAACAATGATTAGATTAGAATATGTTTTGGAGATTCTTTATCTTATGTATCTCAATAAGTCGTGATTTGAAGGATATGTCTGTCATCTATAATCTTTATAGAAAGGGGTAGCATTAAGCAATTTTTTGCAATAGTATTGGTATCTCCTTGAGTAAAAGTTGTTATTAGTTTTCTGAATAATTTACTTTGGTATGAGAAACCGAAGTTGATGATTGGTATAAGTCATTGCAACTTTTACTTATATATTTTGCGTATTTCACTTTGATTATGACATTGTACAGAAAGAACCAGAAACTTCGGAGCTGGAAACAGGGGTTGTTAAGGCTGTTCAAGATTTGTATGATGTTGTGCACCATGATATCCTTTTCGGTGACAAGAGGTATGGAACTTGTAGTTAGTTATTTTAGGTACTTATATATTGATTTATCTTTTGCCATATGATGTTGCATTTTTGTAGGGGGCACTATGAAACATGGAACATATTAGTAAAAGCCAGAAATGAAGGTCGCTTGTTTACAAAATTAAATTGGCCTAAAGATCCAGAATTGGTATTACTTTTTTCTTTTTAATTCCTCGTGCTTCATTTTCATTCATGATGCTTTTATTATTCTATGGGACTGAATTGTTGTTATCATTTGGCAGAAGTCACAAGTCAAAAGATTGCATTCCTTGTTAACCATTAAAGATTCGGCTTCAAATATTCCAGTTAATCTTGAGGCTAGACGGAGACTGCAATTCTTTACAAATTCACTTTTCATGGAGATGCCAACTCCAAAACCTGTTCGTCAGATGCTTTCCTTCAGGTAGTGCTTCTTTCTACCTCATCTTTTGCTTGTGTCTTTTATTCATTTGTATACCCTTTATTTGGAGTTTCATCTTTTGTCTCTTCCTTCTTTTTTAATCATTTTGCATCTTTTATTGTAGTGTATTCACCCCATATTATTCTGAGACGGTGCTCTATAGTATGGAGGAACTATTGAAGAAAAATGAGGATGGGATAATAACCTTGTTTTACTTGCAAAAAATTTATCCAGGTATTTCATATAAATTTTATGTTCTACAGTTTTTTTAATAGAAATCAAGCTTCCATTGAGAAGAAATGAAAGGATATAAAAC
This sequence comes from Citrullus mucosospermus, assembly GCA_030954485.1. NCBI lineage: Eukaryota > Viridiplantae > Streptophyta > Magnoliopsida > Cucurbitales > Cucurbitaceae > Citrullus > Citrullus mucosospermus. The sequence goes on from CM062057.1 coordinate 27,325,972, forward strand.
AAAAGGACCACGAGCATAATTGCACACCCCAAAGGAGCCTAACTATTGACTATAGAAGAAAGAGCTCTGATTCCTAGTAATTCAACCTAGCAAGTAATTACAATAACATCTAGTAACAATGCCTAAATAGAGGCATTAAACCTCGCTAGAAACTAAACTTCTCAAAACCTCCCCATTATTCCTAAACGCACGGTCATCCCTTTCAAGCTGAAACCTTAAAGGATAGCAAAGAAGATCTTCTGCCACAAAGCCCAACCCTTATTGTAAAGGGCCAATCCTTTTCTCTCATCCTAGATTTGCACTCCCTTCGAGTATTCTTGTCAATCAATTTGTTGAATTGTCACTTTGGAAGGCCTTTAGTTAACATATCTGCAGTTTGCTCTATTGTCGGAAGGTAGGGAATGCATATTATTCCTATATCAATCTTCTCCTTTTCGACCTATCATGAAGGACTAGATTATGGGCAATGGAAATTGCTAACTTTTTATCACAATAAATGTGCATGGGCATCGTCTAAGAGAATTTTAACTCTTCCAATAGTTTTCTTATCCATATGGCCTGACAAATACCATGGGCTAGTGCCCTAAATTCTGCTTCAGCACTCTTCTTGTAACCACACTTTGTTTTTACTTCGCGAAGTAACAAGATTTCCTCCAACAAAGGAGCAATAACCCAAAGTGGATCTTCTACCAGTTGTGCTGCCTACCCAATCATCATCCGTGTAAACCTCAACATGTAGGTGGTCATGCTTCTTAAATAACATACTTTTTCCTGGAGTACCTTTCAAATATCTCAAGATTCTATAAATTGCTTCAAAGTGAACTGGCCCGGGAGCATGCATGAATTGGCTTAACATACTAACTGCAAAAGCGATGTCAAGGCGTGTGTGAGAGAGGTATATAAGTCTCCCCACAAGTCTTTGGTACTTTTCTTTTTCTTTTACCTCTTTTTCAGTTGCAGCCACCAATTTTAAATTATGCTCAATGGGAGTTTCTGCTAACTTACAACCAAGTAAACCTGTCTCGTTCAATAGGTTAAGGACATACTTACTTTGGTTGACACAAATGCCACCTTTGGACCTAGCAAATTCCATGCCTAGGAAGTGCTTTAAGGTTTCCAAGTCCTTGATTTGGAAATCATTGGTTAGCTTTTTCTTCAAGATATTGATACCTATCTCATCATTACCTATAAGTATGATGTCATCAACGTACACTCCTTGTAAGGTAGATGAGGAAGATCTTCAGCACCTCTTTTGCCTGCTTCATCATTCAGTGGGTATTTGGGAAAGATTTTAGAGAAAATGTTTTGCAGACTCTTGTGGGGCCAAAGCTCAAGAAAACTTCAAATATTCTTTGGACTAATTCAGTGAAAGCGGTACTTACTGATTTATGGTTTGGAAGAAATCAAAGAGTCTTCCATGAAAATGAAATTCCGTGGTTTTATTGTTTTGAATCTGCACGATTAAATGCTTCCTCGTGGTGCTCACTCTCCAAGGTTTTTGTGGATTACTCCATCCAAGATTAGCCTAAATTGGCAAGCATTCATATCACGTGATAGTCTTCTACCAACCATTGTTCATCTTCGTAGTTTATTACTCCAGGTTGTATTATCCTAAGTTTCTGTTTTATGTTGTTGTTTAGAAGTTTTGTGTTGTACTTTGGTATTGGGTTCTGCCACCTTGGTGTTTGGGCTATATTCTGATTCAGGTTGTGTTGTACTTTGGTATTGATGTTAACGATTTTATTTAATAAGAAACAACCTTTTCATTATCTAAAGAAATTTAAGGGGGAGACAAGATATCCCCACACACCAAATGCTCACAATAGTCACCGATTGGGCTTCTTTTTTAATTGTTGTGAATGTTAGAGACTTGATTATATCAGTTTGGTTCATGGTTGTAATTGAAATTTTGTGTAGTTTAAGGATTTATAGATATGAATTAAATTTGAAATTTAATGTTTATTATTTTAGTGTAATCTCAACACGACTCATTATAATGAGTTGTGGACATTCACCAACGGTGATTTCTCATTACGTTTATATGTTCTTGCTGGCCCTTCTTTCTTTTGACCTCATTTCTACTTTTTTGTCCTACTTCCTATGCTAACTAAAAAAAAAAAAAAAAAAAAAAAAAAAAAAAAACATCATGATAGATGAGTGGAAGAACTTTCTTGCTCGAATTGGTCGAGATGAGAATGAAGTTGACCCAGAATCATTTGATAACCCTAATGACATCCTTGCACTACGATTTTGGGCCTCTTATCGGGGACAGACTTTAGCAAGAACAGGTAACATTTTATGCGGTTAATATTCGTCCATCAAATTGTTTATTGACCTGCCTAAATTTTTCTAAAGATTACATAGCTATGGACGAAATATAGATATCATTTCAAAGATCATTAGTCTTTTACACGTTGGTTGCACATGATCTTTTCATTTTATTTGATTATATCAGTAAAATTTATTATTTTTTTTAAATAGTTGAGTTTGTTGATGTAGGAACATTTTGGGTATTTGTCAATTTTTTTCTTGTGGGGATGAGGGATCAAACCTTCCACCTCTAGGATGGAAAGTCATGTCAATTACCGCTAAGCGAAGCTTGCTTTGGCGTATTTTTCAATTATTTAGGCCTATTGTACTTTGTCTTTTATTCTTTTTTTTTTATTTTATTAATTCTTATTTTTAGGTGTTAACAAACCCTTCCTCTTTGGATCTATTAAAAGAGGTTAGGAATAGTTAGTTAGGTGTGAACAAGTCCTTCTCCTTTGGGTCTATTTAAAAGAGGCATTGTTATCATTTCTCTAATTTTGGAATAAGATTACACATTGATTCCAAGAATTCTCCAAGAACCTTTATACTTTCCAAATACTATGATAATTTACAAGAATACTTCATATTTAAAAGACAATAAATAATTTTTAGGCAGCCGGTGAAAGGTAAAAATAAAAGCTGTTAATCAGATTCCAGCCTAATAACTAAGGCAAATGCCTCTACGAAATATTAAATATAACATCTACATCATTTTATATAGATATAAACGTATAGATTAAGCTGCAGGAGATTTTTTGCAGTTCGTGGAATGATGTACTATAGGAAAGCTCTTATGCTGCAGACTTATTTAGAGAGAGGAACTTATGGAGGTCAGAAGAATCATTTAATCTTTTCTAGTTCCTCCTACTGAAATTGCATTATCTAACCATATTAGAATTTCAGATTTGGAAGCTGCCATTCCTTGTACCGATGCTACTGATACTTGGGGTTTTGATTTATCTCCGGAAGCACATGCATTGGCAGATCTTAAATTTACATATGTTGTGACGTGTCAGATATATGGCAAACAAAGAGAACAACAAAAACCTGAGGCCGCTGACATTGCATTGCTTATGCAAAGGTGGGTTGCTTGGTATTTTTGCCCCTTTGAATTCCCCACATAAAAGAAGTATGACTATTTAACTATTCCTGGGGTAATCTTTGTACTAAGTAGCATTTTCTTGTGTTTGAAATCCTATTTTTTGTTTCTAATGTCTTATACTTTGAAATACTGTTAAATAGAAATGAAGCCCTTCGTGTTGCCTACATCGATGATATTGAAACCCTAAAGGATGGTAAGGTGCACAAAGAATTTTACTCAAAGCTTGTAAAGGCTGATATCGATGGAAAAGATAAGGTCTTATTCCTTTCCCTTTACTTTTCTATATTCCATGGAAAAGATTTTTTTTTTTTTTCCTTCATTCTTGTTTTTTATACTAGTATTTGCCTAGTATTTTTCACGTCATGCTCATTTGTGTTCTAGAGAAAGGATTTCTTGTTAATTTTTCTTCTCTAGATTTCATCTTTTTGATGTTTTTTGTTTATTTTATTTTATTTTCTTTCTTTTTTTTTGGGGGATAAAAGATGTTCTTTTTCTTTTTTCAATTGCATTTATACAGTTATGTGCACATTTTACTTGAAACAATTTGCAAGTTTAGGATCTGTGGTTTGTTCCTTGCTTAATCTGGATCTGCATATTGTAGTTGGTTAAGTTCCAACATTTCTAGATTGTTCTTTATTCTGCCTCCCACCCCTTGATTGATTTATGTTTTGTATTTTGATCATTTTATAGGAGATATATTCAATCAAATTGCCTGGAGATCCAAAGTTGGGTGAAGGAAAGCCTGAGAATCAAAATCATGCTATTGTTTTTACTCGTGGAAATACTATTCAGACAATTGATATGAATCAGGTGAAAGTTATTTCTTCATTTGTTTCTGTTTCTCTTAGTTTTCCTTGGGCTAAAGCAATTCTACTGAAATTCGGTAGTTTATATAGGCACAAAGCTTACTTATGTTTTGGATATTTCGATTTTTCTAGTTGTCTATGCTTGTTTAAAAAGGGAAAAGAGTGTGGAAGAAACGGTGGTAAAAATAAGGATAAAGAGTCCTTGCTGTATAAATTCTTAGAAGATATACCTATCTTGTTATAATCTAAGGATGAACAAGATGTGCCTTTTATATGTGATTTGTATACAGGCACAAAGATAGTTGTACCTCGTGGTAGTTTCATAGCATAATTTTTAATGAAGCCATTTTAGGATATATAGGTAAAGATACCAGAATGATAGATGTTCCACTCTTCCATGCTGTATAAACAAGGTTTGTAGCTCATAAACATAATATCATTATGTCAGATTTCTTCATTGCTTGTAACATGTGAGATTCCGCAAATCTAGGATAATTACTTTGAAGAAGCATTGAAAATGAGAAATCTGCTTGAGGAATTTGGTTGTGATCATGGTATTCGTCCTCCTACCATACTAGGTGTCAGGGAACATGTATTCACGGGGAGGTACTTCCCATTTGTAGCTAATAATTCCACTCCTTTTTCGTCAACTATTTTCTAATTGACGTGTAATAATTGCTTCATCTGTGCAGTGTTTCATGTCTTGCTTCATTCATGTCAAATCAAGAAGCTAGTTTTGTGACTTTTTGCCAGCGTGTTCTGGCAAATCCCTTGAAGTATGTACTTGTCAATTGCCATCATGCAATAGATATATTAGTATTTTCAGATTTTTCGTTCTAGTTTCTTCTCGAGAGTAACTCTTTTATAAATTTGGTCAGAGTGCGTATGCATTATGGCCATCCAGATGTTTTTGATAGGGTTTTTCATCTAACACGAGGTGGCATCAGCAAGGCCTCCCGTGTTATCAACATTAGTGAAGATGTCTTTGCAGGTATCATCTTTTACTTGGTAGGATGTATTTAAGTTGTTTTATTTCATTTAAATTATATATTTATTTGGCTGCACTCTAATGGCTTGTTTTATGATGCCATATATTGAAGTCTCAATGCTACTGAATGGTTGGAACCAGTATGATGTGTTTGATATGTCATTCACAAAGAGATTTTAGTGAGTTGTGAAAAAAAATGTTTTTTAAAAAAAAATCAATGTTTCTACAAGTACCTAGGAAAAATTAATAGTTAAAAATATCTTCTTGAGAGAATGACCTTAGGTGATTAAAAAAGTTTTTTAAAAATATCTTAATAAATAGGAAAAAATACCTTTTTGGTCCCTTGGTTTTGGGTAGAGTTTTCATTTGGGCGCTAGGTTTCAAAATGTTAGACTTTTAGTTCTTAAGTTTTGAGTTTGATTTTCATTTAGTCCATAGGTTTCAAAATGTTACAATTTTACCTTTGAGATTCGGGTTTTGTTTCTATTTAGTCCATAGGTTTAAAAGTATTAGAACGAGTAAATGAAAGCATGCCAAATGAGAGATAAATCTTGAGTAAAATGTCAAGCAAAGAGGTGGAGAGAGCATTCCAAGAAGAGGCCTTCAAAGGAGCCAAAATGAACACCAAAGAGAATTCTTGTTGTTGTAAATCCATTGAATTCTTTCCAAACAAAAGGCCAACCTTAATTGATCCAATGAGATGAAGAGGCATGCAAAGAAACACCCAAAAAAATAATAATAATAATAACCACGGTTTATTCATTTACTTCTATGTTCCACTTGTATCAACTTCCTTAATAAAAAGAAATACTAAGCACAGTTTCTCTATCCTGTGCATATTTCATTTTCTTGATCATTAATGGTGTGAATTTTGTCGTTGCCCTTTATGGGACATAAGATTTCATTTACCTGTGTACTTTTCTGTATTGAAGGATTTAATTCAACATTGAGGCAAGGGAACGTTACTCATCATGAGTATATTCAGGTGGAAATTATCATCATTTAATTTTCTAGTAATGGTATCAGTTGATGGTGAACTTATCAAAACTGTTTTGAGTTATTTCAGGTTGGTAAAGGACGAGATGTTGGTCTTAACCAGATTACTCTTTTTGAAAGAAAGCTTGCTGGTGGTAATGGAGAACAAGTTCTTAGCCGTGATGTATATTGGCTAGGCCAACTGTTCGATTTTTTCCGGATGATGTCATTCTATTTCACCACTGTTGGCTACTACTTTTGTACTATGGTATGCCAGTAAAACGTGTAGATTATTAAGCAATGATTACTCAGTTTCTAAAACTCATAGTTGAAACCCGTTTAACAAGAGAAATAGTTTGAATTCATTGCCCAATTAGTTAGGGATATTTATGATTTGTGTATCTGGAAAAAGGAAAGGCCTAATGTTTGCTAAATAGCTTCACTGTTTGCCTTTCCCTGAAAAGCCAATGCTTATTACGTGTTCTAATCTTGTTTTTGTTTTTCCTTTTTATTTTTATACTTGAGCACCTTTAGCCAATGATGTTCCTGATGATGTACTAAATATCTTGATTATTCCTGCTTAAAGTTTAGATACCAACCGATTCTAATTCGTATTAATTTTGAGACACTTCCAGCAATATATGTTTACTCATCTTATGAAAAAAATTGAGGCTCTTACTGTTTAGCGAACAAGATTGTATGTTAATGAGTAATTGAGGTACAACCTCATAATTCTGTTATCATAATTTATGATGAATCTTATCTATTTTCTTTGTATATAATCTTCTGCAGTTAACGATGCTAACTGTATACATTTTTCTCTATGGAAAAGCATATTTGGTAAGTTTTATCTTTATCTTTTTTTTTTTTTTTTTTTTTTTGAAAAGTTGGTAAGTTTTATGTTAAAATGCTTATATAATATATGAAAATGTTATTTTAGTTGGAGGTTACCTGCTTTGTAGTATGATGTAAATTTAAAATCGTCTTGATGGCCCATCACCCATGAGCTTGACAAGCTGTTTGGAAGTAACCTGTGCCTCTAGAATCAAAAGTTTTTAAGTTTTTTGAACTCTCGTAGATACTAAAACTATTTGATTGATACAGTTAATTAATTTGTGCTAAAATGTGGAGTTAGTCAAGTAGTGGGCTAAAATGTATGCCGGGTTAATTAATTTCCGATCTGATGTACTCTTTTCTCTGCTTGTTTACCAATCTGATTTTGGACATAGTTCTGAGAGGGCTGTGGGTCAGATTTGATGAGTTTTGGTCAAACTGATGCTGGGACCTACTTTTTGGAAATTGTATTAGGTCTTGTCGGTCTTTTGGGTTTCAACTTGCACTCCTATCTATGACTAATTTACACATATTTGTATGAACATGTTTCCTATTTAGAACTGATGCGTGGCTGTGTTCCAGGCACTATTTGGAGTTGGTGAGACCATTGAAGATAGAGCTAACATTACAGATATTATGGCATTGTCAACTGCTTTGAATGGACAGTTCCTCATCCAAATTGGTATCTGCTCTGCTGTACCGATCTTGGGATTCATATTGGAGCAAGGTTTCTTCAAGGTAAATGATGGTAAATGCTAATCAAATATGTACACCATTTGTTGTATAAAGAAAAGTTGACTGCTCTTGTACAACTTGAACATGATAGTTATCATTGTCGGTCTCTCTCGCTCTCTGTCACACACACACACACACACACCTGAAGATTAGCTTCAAAATTAATGGCAAATGCTTTCTGGCCAAATGAAGCACCCATGCTTGACGTATGCTAGAGCAAGTGCAAACAGTCGTCTTGTGAATGAGACCATTATTTAGTTATCTTCTTTTTGGGAATCTTTTTGTTTTTGTCTCAGTTATTACTCTGAATCCTGGTTGCAGACTATTGTCGACTTCATAACCATGCAGCTTCAGCTTTGTTCTATCTTCTTCACATTCTCTCTTTGCACAAAAACTCACTATTTTGGCCGAACAATTCTTCATGGCGGTGCAAAGGTTTGTGCTGCTATATTTGTTGCTCTTTTGTCAGTCTCCAAGATTACCCTATAGTATCTTAAGAACTCTACTTCTATACAGTATCATGCAACCGGAAGGGGATTTGTGGTTCACCATATCAAATTCTCTGAAAATTACAGATTGTACTCCCGCAGCCATTTTGTTAAAGGGTTCGTGCCATTCTTTCCCATTTCACATGAGAATTTTCTTACATATTATTTGAACTCTGTTGTTCACGTAAATTACTTCTTTTTAAGCTTATGGGCGGTGCTATTGGCACCATCTCTACTTACTGTTCATTCATGTACAGAATCAAAAATAAGATTTAAAAGAACTCTTAATTTATTTAATGTGTCGATGCAACTAGCTAAGAACCCAAATATGTTTGAGATCATGGGGTTTACATCATGATGGTTTACTGGGATAGTTTATATTTTACTAGTTGTCAGATGTTGTAAGGTGAGAAAATAATCCGATATTGGAACACAGTTGAGCAAATTGAAAGTATTAGCTCATAACCATACAAATAGAAAACGTGGCACATATTCATATGTAACGGAAGGACAATCTATGAGATCTGACCAACTAGAGGGACTAAATTGGACTTTTATAACCCTAAGTACCAAATTGAAACTATGTTTCAATCACAACGGTGAAACTTTTTTTTTTAAAGGAAACAACTTTTCATTGATGTAATGAAAAGAGACTAATGCTCTAGAGTTGAAATTGAGAAGAAAATAGTGTTTTTATTATTCTTCTATATTATTGAGTCAAATACAAGGTCTTCTTTATATAGAAGAAAAACCAACAATAAATAAGGAAAAAATCTTGGGATGTTTTCAAAATTAGAAAAACTGTTGAAAATAATTACAAATATAGCAAATTTTACTTTTTTTTTTTTTTAAGGAAACATGACTTTTTCATTAAAAAAATAAAAAGAGCCAATCGCTCAAAGTACAAAGGGGAGCACAAACAAAAAAAATAGAATCTGAAAAAAGACAATTACACAATTGAAAGAAACTAAAACATTGGAGAAAAGAAAATACAATCGATCAACGAACTAAAGAACAAAAGCCAAAAACGAGCAGAATGAGGGAAGGAATTGTCCTAATAAACTTGTTGAGATCAGACGAAACAGCTTCGAACTTGTAGACACCCTAAACAACAACTACCCCTGAACCACGCCAAACTTAATTTAAACCTCCAATGATTGAGTCTGAGGAAGAAAAAACAGCAAAGGTCTTGGATAATCAACGTTTGTAAAGATTTTGTCGAACCAGCCATCGCTTTAACCTTCCAAGCAGCTGAACTAGCCCATCCAACTAGACATGCTTCCAAAGATGCTTCCGAGCCTCTTGTAATTTGTAAAATTCCACCAAGCCAAACAATCCTCCTACCTTCCAATAACTGAACCAACCCATCCAAACTAGACATGCTTCCAAAGATGCGACCAAGCCACTTGTAAACCATGAAAGGATCTTTCAAGAGGATTTAAACCAAAACAACTTCAAAAATGCGCGAACTCCTTATATGGAAACTAACCAAGAACAATACCACAAGCATCAATGATTGAATGGAGGTGCTATGGGATTTCACTCTTATATAGAGGAGTAAAAAATGAAGCTTCGACCTTACCAAGCAAGGGACCTTCCTTGGCTTGAAATAATTGTTGAAAGTCACTACCAAACTCTTCATCCAAACCCTCTTCCACGTGGCGCTCCTCCGAGGCAAAATGTTCTAACTCTTCGCTGCTAGCACTTGCTATAGAATCTTCATCTGAATCCTTTCCTGAAGCTTGATTTTTCTAGCTAATTTTGCATGAGAAGCTTTTCGGGAGGCCTCTAACAAATTTTACATTAGAGCCCACAATTGTAAAGTCTGAAAGGGAAAAAGAGATTTGATCCGAGGGGGAGGAATTGGAAATTTCTGGAAACAGCCTTGGAATTTGTACTTTAACACAGCAATTTTCAAGCAAATTCGGATTCACTATCAAGGACCAAGAGTTGATAAAAGAATTCTTTTTCTTGACAAAATGTTTGGGGAAAGGCTTGAGCAAATTGGAGCGATTTTTTGCCTTCAAAGGGAGAGAAGACTGAGCTGGATAGGAAGAAATATGGCTGTTTTTTGAATGGGCCAACGAAGGAGGGGCTGTTGTGGAAAGATGGTTGCCGACCCTTGACTTTCTAGGAGAGATAAAGAAAGAGCTATCGTTTAATTCTTTTTCATTTAATGGGGGGCCGACACCATTAAAAGTTAAGGGGTGGAGATCAATGGTTGGGGGGCCGAAAGGCTTTGAAAAAGCTACTACAGGCGAAGGGCTATTTAATCGAGCATTAAATTCCTTTCCATTGGATAGGGAACCGGCAGCATTAACTTTTAAGGGTGAGAATTCAATGGGACTGGACCTCATGGGAAGTGTAACGACTGAAGAATCTCTATCCTTGGCAGCAAAGACCGATTAGGCTTCTTTCAAGGGGATACCGAGGGTCTTTTCTTGGCCAGAGGCCGACTCCTTACCTTCTTTCTCATTCTTCAATAAATGTCGATCAACACCTACCTCGAGAAAAGAAGGATGCCTAAAAGTCTTTTCTGATGGCAGTGCTTTGGAATTGGGTTCAGATGAGGCCAGACAACCAACTTCTGATGGCTTTTCTGGCGAGAGACTTCCCCCCTTAGTGCAATGAACCGAAGGATTTCTTGAAAAATTTGGGGAAAGCTGAGAAGGTAACAAAAATGCTAGTCCAGGATCTGGATCTTCAACCTCTACTCCTTCATCCTTTAAAACTTGATTCAAACGAACTAAATCAATTGGGTGTGTAAAATCCTTAACAAATAAATCATCTTTTATTCTTGAAGGAGGATCGATTAATTCAATGTCCCCAAAATTCATAAAAATTGTCTGAAATCTCTATAGTAGATGGAATGAGACCACATAAATTTTTTTTTAACTTGAATCTTGGCTTCAGAGACGTTAAGAAGGTTCAATGTTTCTATTGCAATATCTTCTCAACCTCCAAGATAGGCTCTAGTGGCTTCAAAAGTTGGTCTACACCAATAATCTAGTGGGAGATTTTTTATGGAAATCCATCCTCCATAACCTTTCAAATACAAAGGCCGACTGTGCACCTTCTTGTTCTATTTTTCAAATTTTAGGTGGAATGAACCACAATTCTGCCAACTGCCTGGTTTTTCAATTAAATCCTCTAAAGATCCCTGGTCCAACTTTATTAAGGCATTTTCTGCAAACAGGGATTGATAATGACCTCTGATTGAAAATAGATTTTTAACGTTTTAGCTATTTCGGTCCACTCATTAAACTCGAACAATTTGGAAACTATCCATAACTTGCTAAAATCTTCTTGTTTGACTTCAGAATTCTTTAACACCCAGTGATTGGACTTACTCTGTGTATCGGGTACTAAAACAGAGCCATGTTTTAGATATGGAGGAGCTACCAAATTCATACTCTGTTTCTTTTGAGCTTCCGATGTCTTCACAAGGTCCACCAAGTCTTCACATTGGTTTGGCAAAACTAAGGTTGATGATTCCCTTCTCGGATTAAATGACTTTGTAGATGCTTCAAAAAATTTCTGAAAATCTAGGAGCATTACAGCAAAGGAATACCAACCTTGCTTCGAACCTCTAGAGGGAATATGAATAAAGTATCTTTCCCCAAAGGATGGCCAAACAACACATCTCATAATCCAACCTGAGGAGCTGAGGAACTTAGACAATTTTGTGGTACCTGAACTGTCTCAATGGCTTTTCTCAAAGAATCGTGATGTAGAGCCCTTTATCAAATCTAAAATATTTTCAATGAACCACTTGAGTTGCGACTTTGAGAGAAGAAGGATCTTGTTGGCTTCCAAGTCTTCCACGTGAAAGGAACCAAATTCGTGCCAAATACAAAAGTAAAAACTATCCATGTTGCAATTTTTCACTTCCATACTTAAAGGAAGTGTTAGACAAGGGGAAAGATTGGGTAGAACAGAGGCTAGCCGGAGCTATTGAACAGAGAAAAGAGGGGAAGGGGGTGTAGGTGTGGGAATAGAGAGAGAAGAGAGCATACTTTCCTTTTAGCAAAATTTTACTTTCTATCCGTGATAGACTGCGATAGACCCAAATAGACATCTATCACTTTACCAGGTAGACACGGAGACATGTCTAATCTGGGTCTATCGCGGTCTATCACATATAGAAAGTGAAATTTTATGATATTTGTAAATAGTTTGATATTTTTCTATTTATAATAATTTTCCAAAAATCTTACAAACATAAATGATGAATATACACATAATAAATATTCAATATTACAAGAGATAAAGGAAATCCAACATCCAGATTACAATGAGATTGAAAGGGAAAAGCAACTTAAAACATGCACAACCAAAAATACCAAAATTGGACAAGACCGGAAAAAGAAATACAAACAAATATGAACAAATGCAAACAAATACGACCCAAGACTTTTATATCAAGCCCCTAATATCACCAACTCAAAGCTAATAGAAACGGTAACTTTTAAAACCATAATACTAAATAGAAAATCTAAATTATACAGTTTTGGTTATCATCATAGTATCTTTAATTACAAATATTTAATTTATATACATTATTGTGTTTTCAGATTTGAAGTTGTGCTTCTGTTGGTTGTATACATGGCCTATGGATATAGTTCAGGTGGTTCATTAGCATACATCCTTGTAACTCTTAACACTTGGTTAATGGCAATATCTTGGCTTTTTGCTCCCTATCTGTTCAATCCATCTGGGTTTGAGTGGCAGAAGTAAGTCACCTTGGCCATGACATCTATTTCTTTGTTGATTTTAAATATAATTTACAACAAAACAAAAAAAAAAAGGGCTCCTTCAAGATATTTTCTATTACGTGGAAAGTAGATGTCACAAAAGCTCTTTCCTAAATCTACTAGATAATCAAATTCGTAACTTTAATTCGTTATATTTCCTTTCAGGACTGTGGAGGATTTCAAGGAATGGACCAATTGGCTCTTTCATCGAGGTGGAGTTGGTGTTAAGGGTGAAGAAAGTTGGGAATCGTGGTGGGACTCAGAACTGGTAATTCGAATTTGTGTACTTTTTTATTACTTTTCTTGTTTTTTCCATCTTCTGTACAAATTTGAGTCATGTTTTCAAATATAGGAAAATTAACCAAAATATTTACAAATATAGTAAAATTTTATTGTCTATCTGCAATAGACTGTGATAGACTATTATATGTGTCTATATGTGCCTTTATGTGTCATGATAGATATAGATAGTAGTCTCTCGCAGATATTTTGCTATTATTTGTAAATATTTTCAACAGTTTTGTCATTTAAAATAATTTCCCTTTTAAATGCAATACTCATTAAATCTGTATTTAATAGTAATCTCAGTTCTCCTACAATGCAACATTGTCGTGGTTACAAGTAGATATATTTAGTTGTATGGAAGCAGTAATTTTGGTCCTAGTTCTTTCTTTTTATACTCAAGTCACTGAAAAGTATAAATTGTACGTTTTTATTTAAATAAACGAGTATATGTAGTCCTCACACCATAAGCAAAGTAAAATTTCTTAGCTATTATTAACTGCCCTAGATAGAACTAACAAGTTGTCTTCCATATCAATCTAGCTCTAACCATACACACATACTAGTGTATGTCTATGATTAATACTTTGTTATACATCGGGCATTTCTGTGATTTAAACCTTAAGTAATGTTTAGATCTGAAAGGGCCTCTCAACTGAGAAATATTGTGAACATGATCATCATTCAGTAGTATACATGATCACCCGATAAGCTAAACAAAATTACTAGCATGCAATTTTTTATTTTCAAACCACAACTATACAGTAAAAGGGCTAAACAAAATTACTAATATGGATTTATTTTACCTCATTCTACCGACAGATTTCTCCATAGCTGCCATTAGAAATTCTCTGTCTAAAGACTAACTATTAAATTTAGGTCATTAGATAATTAGACTTAGATAAATGCCTATATATTAGACTTCTTGTTCTTTTCTAGTCTAAACATAAACTGCTTTTTACAATCTGCAGGCACATATAAAAACCATTGAAGGGCGGATAGCAGAGACAATTTTAAATCTAAGATTTTTTATTTTTCAATATGGAATAGTTTATAAGCTCCATACCCAAGGATCAAACACATCATTGTCGGTATGGCCTCTCTATGAAATACTAGCTTTTCTGTTTTTCACCATGTACCAATATTGGATGAGAAAGTTCAAAATATGGATGTCTTATTTAATATTTTTTATGAGCAGCAGTTTGATGTTATTATATTTTTTAGCCATCAAGTAGTTTTAAGAATGGCAGCTTCGAAATAAGTTTCATGTTTAAACTTGATAGTCATTTCAGTCTTTTATAGCCTTTCCATATTTTCTTTCTTATCAACTTGTTGTTAACTCCAAAATGTGCAACTGTTTAGGTACATGGGTTCTCCTGGATTGTGTTAGCTTGCCTTATAGTTCTGTACAAGGTATGTCCAATTCAACATGATTCCTATATGTTTACCGATATGTTTGATAGTCATTTGATCTTCCATATCTCTCTGTTCGGCAGGTGTTTACCTTCAGCCAGAAGATGACTGTCAATTTTCAGCTTTTGTTGCGATTTATCCAAGGTCTTTCTTTCCTTTTGACGCTGGCTGGCCTGGCAGTTGTGGTTGCTATTATGGATTTGTCAATGCCTGATGTATTTGCTTGCATCTTGGCATTTGTACCTACAGGATGGGGCATTCTTTCTGTGAGTTCCCGAGGCTAGTTGTCCTATTGCTTTACTTCACCATTTATCTTGGTTGATTTGAGAGTATATCTGAGTAATGAAAAATGAAATAGTGAGTTTAGGGTCACATCTCTGGTCAAGACTATTTTAGTTTTGTCTGCTGTCAATAAACAAAATGTGATCTATGAGGTGTGTTTGGGAATGCTTTTTATAAGAGTACCTAAGCATTTTAGTAATAAGTGTTCGGTAACAAATCACTTTGACCTTGTCTGGTAATCATTTGGTTTTTGGTTTTTAGTTTTTGAAAATTAAGCCTCCAAACACCCCTCCACCTCTAAATTTCCTGCTTTCTTATCTACTTTTTACCCATATTTTTAGAATCCAAGCCAAATTTTGAAAACTAAAAAAAGTAGTTTTTAAAAACTTATTTTTGTTTTGGAATTTAGCTAAAAATTCAACTCTTTTACTTTAGAAAGATGCAAACTATTGTAAGAAAATGTAAGGAAATAGACTTAATTTTCAAAAACCAAAAACGAAATGTTTACCAAAATGTTTGGCTCTATAATCTCACATTTGTTTTAGTGCTGTTGTGTCAAATTCTAGGGCCAAACACCCTAAATATTTCTCAATGATCATTTTTTTTCTTCAAAAGATTTTTATGTTATTTTCCATAAACGATGATTTTGAGGGAAGTCTTAATTCCCATAATGGTGTTTCTGCTTCACGCACACTTTTCAAAATAAATAAATATATATTTATATATATACGTCTATGTTCATTCTTGTGGTTAGGATGGAATCAAAAGCTACCGACTTTTCCTTCAGCTTTGTAAAATTTTAAAACCTGTAAGCTTTGTAAAATGTAAAAGCTTCTGACATTAGAATATTCACGCTTTCAGATTGCAGTAGCTTGGAAACCTTTAATAAAGAAACTGGGACTCTGGAAATCCATATGCTCAATTGCTCAGTTGTACGATGCCGGGATGGGGATGCTCATCTTTATCCCCATTGCATTCCTTTCATGGTTTCCATTTGTATCGACATTCCAAAATTGTCTTATGTTCAACCATGCTTTCAATTGAGGGCTCGAGATCTCTCTAATTGTTGCTGGAAACAATTCCAACACATCCCAAAATTGTCTTATGTTCTATCTTCAACCGCAAAGCACCTTTGAAAATCCTTCATGACTTGTTTTGTAGCATATATGGATTAACAATAATTTCCTTATAGCCTCTCACCCAATCTGTTGTCTTTTCTCATTTCAAATGTTTGGATTGCTTAACAAGCCGCCTTTAAATTGCAGCTCTTGCCCCCCTTAATTTAATTTTTTTCCACTCAGCATTTTTGGACTGATTTGGCTTGTTAATTTCCTGTGTATTATTATCAATTAAATTGACATTCTAGTACGAACGTTTGTATAGCTTGTAGCAGGTATTTACTTTATCATGTAATGTTCATTTTGAATATGAAATTTTCATAGGAGCAATCGAGTTGAGGATTTTAGCAGAACTATTCTAAAGTGTGCCATCGTTCCTTTGTCTTCAAATGGGGAATTTATTGAGTATATCAAACAAAATAGGTTGTCAATAGAAGTATAGAAAGATTAGTGAGTAAAATTGTTAGAAGTGTAGAAAATAAATTGTTACTTTTCTTTTATTGAACAAGACTTTTTCATTGAATTAATGAAATGAGTCTAATGCTCAAAGTGCAAGAAAGGAAAAGTTTGAAAAGATCAAAAGGCGCAAAAGGAACCCAGCATAATATCAGCAACACTCAAAAAAGATACAAAATAAAAACAAAATCAGATGATACTAAGGATCACAAAACAAAGTAACCCAAGCAACAAAAAGGCAGAAAAGGCGACAATACAAGCCGAAAAAACAAACAGTTGGAAATATAAATGCTCCCCAAAATTAACAAAGGTCTTAAATGAAGAAAGCATCCAATGCCTTAGAAAGAATGCACCATGAAGAAACATCTTGAGAGCTTTGATTGTGGATCATCAAAACAAAGAAATGCCACCCAGTCAGAAAACCTCAATCAAGTAAGCAAACTTGGAAGGGGTTTGAGAGGAAACTAGTGGGCAAAATTCAACAGTCTCTAGAATGAATTAACCTCAACTGGACTTTCGACAAATATTGCTAACTCTTCCAAAAGTCTTCACAAATGACCTCGTCGGACAATGATGTTAAGGCTAAGACTTCAATTACATCATTATTACTAAAGCATAAACTGAGAATCGACCCAGCACTAAACCACAAGCCTCAACAATTGACAGAAGGTTGGAAGGGATATTGGTAACTTGTCTTTATACAGGTTATTGACTCTTAAGTTCAGAACATTTAGAGGTACGAGATAAGAAAGCAATTAGAATCACATGAAAATAGAGTAAAAGTTTACTTCTATGCATTCATTAACTTCAATCCCGTTGCTTGTGAAAATTTTGCACTAATATGATGATTGCGCAGGAAAGCAAGATCAAAACAAAAGATGATAAATCCTTGTGTGGAGGGGAGGATGCATTAGAAGAAGCATGCGGTGAAAAGTTGTTAAACACATAAGAGGGGACAGCCACCACTGCAAAAAAATGCAGGATGAAGAGCAAACTGACACACTTATTGCAAACCTAAGTGGCAAATGTTTTCCTGCATTGTGTTATTTGAAAAAATTTGCGGAGAATAGACGAAAAGAGAGGAGAGCACACAAAGAGTGATCGACGGGAAGAAGAAGTCTGGAAGAACTCGAGTGTCTTCTAGCAACATCACCACCACCTCGTCACCTTGCAAGCAGCGTTCAACAACACTTACATCAATTCTAAACAAGAGATTGTTCAAGCGATTGATCTTCATTCCATCCACTTTCATCCTTTTAAACTCTGTTTACCACTTTATATTTTGTTATCATTTTGTAAACAAACTCGTAGTTGTTATAATACATTATGATGTTCACCACCTTTCTTCTATCTGATTCTCAATCTCTTCCATCCATGTGTAATTAAAGTTTTATAGGGATGACATGAGTTACATAGCATTCCAGTAAATGGGTTAATAAGTGAAGGTTCATTTGGTTTAATGTATGCATAAATCCAACTCTTGATTTCATTTGAGTAATTGAATCTAGCAGTTAACTACTTGAGATGGCAAGTAACTATGGATCTTATTAAACCACGTAAAATATGTATTTAGAAATAAATACAACCTAAAGCATACATCATAGAAATACGATAAATGTGGCTTAAGCACTTAGAGGTGGAGATAATGTAAGATTATGAACATGAGTAGAAGCTTGTTATTGCAAACACAAGAATGGTGGAATTATCTCAACCCCCCCCCCCCCCCCCCCTCTTCCATTGTTTTCATCTCACTCATTTTGTTGATTGCAAGAAAATTCATTTTAATATTTCATTGTTCACCTTAAAGTTACTTTCTAGGCTTGACAGCTTTAGTAGGATAATCAATCTAAATATTTATCGTATGCATTAGGTAATCACCAAGCATTTCCATACATTTGTGTAGTCGTAGTTTTAGTTGTAAAATCCGTGAGTTTGACATCGGTTCTCACCAAGACTACCTCGTATTTAAGTTCATACTTGAGTTGTATAGGATAAAACTTGTCAAAGTTTTGCATGATAATTTCAAATAAAATATAGATAGTTATGCAACAAGCAATCTAAAAGATATCAAACTTATTCAATGGAGAAAAAATTCAACTCTTTGTGGGTGAGGACTTTCTTGCTACTTACTCTCCGTTCTTCAGCTCTTTTGAAATTTGAAATAGATCATTGAATTTCCTTTCCAAAGTTATCTTCTTGGTCAGCCTTTGCCTTAAAGCACTCTAAATCTTCACTACTAATACTTAATGTTGAATCATCATATGATTTTAGAGAAGAAATTGTTACTTATAAAGTTCAGATTTTGAAGTATATAGAAGAAATTTAATTCTCATAATGGTGTTTCTTAAAGACACTTATAGTAGTATCTCAACCTTTTGAGTGTAATTATGAAAAGTTAGAGGAAGGTTGTGTTCGTCTTTTGGTGTCTTCTACCCATAAGCATGTCTCTCATATAAGCAACAGTAGGAAGTCAGAGAAATCAAAGGTTATCTGCCAATTAGCTCTTACACTCCCTTGTTCAAAAATAACCTAAGCAACAGTACTCAGTTTATCATTATGGTTAAGCCCCTAGGATATATTAAAATAATTGAAAAGATTAAATTTGTTCAAAATTATGTCTAAAAGCATTTAATGAAATAAGTCAAATTTTAGGACATTTATGAAATATATGTAGAAGGACTTTTATAGAGATTTCCCATGTTCTCGCAGGGTGGGGATTCTCCGTTTAGACGAGGAATGAGGGAAGGAGTGGAGAAAGAACTCTCGAAAGCTAAATGTAGACGAAAACGGGAAATGCCCGCCCTCGCCCTGTTAGGCTCATTTCTTATGTTTGTTATAATAATGTAATGTTGTGTTATTTATTTTTACTATATAAATGTTATATTTAATTTTCAAGATTTATTGTTTAATGATCAAATAATTAATATGTTTGAATTAGTGTAAAATAAATAAATATATATATACACACACGTACGTATGCAAATACCTATGTATACATATATAACATGCGTGTATACATAGAGCTCTTTTCAAATGTAATCAAAAGACCCAAATTATTTACAAGAATGGCAAAATTTGAACTCAATCCAAAATAGATTAAATTCACATTGACAAAAAGCCCAGTCTGTCATGCAAAAAACCTCCCAGCCTGCATGCGTGTGAATGAATCGCCAAAATAATTGGGAAAAAAATTGTGTGACAAATAGAAAGTGATAGAATTCTATCACTATCTATCGGAGCAATAGGCAGTGATTGAATTCTATCTAGGGAGTGATAGAATTCTATTGATATCTATTGTGCGATAAACTAGAATTCTATTTAGGGATGTATGTTCCTTTTGAGTTTTAAGTCATATATTTTACTTGATTTGAGATTTTTTTTTTTTTTATAATTTTTTATCCCCGATAAACAGTAATAGAAGTCTATAGAAGTTTATCATTGTCTATCGCAAATAGACAATGATAGAATTCTATCACTATATGTCTATCTCAACGTTGTTTATCTTAATAGAAAACAATAGCAATAAATAACACAATTTACTGCAGGTGCGTTAGAGTTTTTAGGTGATACAATTTAAAAATAAAATAAATAAATAAAACTATCACTGTAGAGTTTTTAGGTGTTAATTTTATTAAAGGAGTATTTTGGGCACATTATAGAATTTTTTGTCCACATGAAATCTATTAAAGATAGACAGAGATAGACTTTTATCAGTGTCTATCAACAATAGATACAAACTTCTATCTGTGTCTATCCGCAATAGATGCAACTAAAATTTCTATCAAATAGACTCTTGTAACTTTGTCGCTGATACATAATCAGTAATATGCTAGTATATAACACAACTCTATTGTTGTTTGTAGCTTTAAGATGGAATTGGGAGTTTGTAAGGCTGTTTGAAGGTTATTTGGTTAAAGAAGTTGTTTGATTTGTGTTTTATATGTCATGATAGACACTAATAGACTTCTTTTAGTGTCTATCAATGATAGAAACAAAGAAGATGTGGGTAGACTCTATAGTGATACACAAAGATAGACTACGATAGACACAGATAGACTTCTATCAGCGATGGACGCTGATAGACAAAGATAGACTTCTATCAGCGATGGACGCTGATAGACAAAGATAGACTTCTATATGTGTCTATCCGAGATAGCACAAATAGAATTTCTATTAGATAAAGTCTTCAAACTTTGTTTTTAATATACATAGTCTTCAAATTAGAATTTCTATTTGATAGAGTCTATAAACTTTGTTATTGTTTTAAGGATATTGTTCCATTTGTTTACAACTCAAGAAAATTTTAAAAAAAAATGATAACCAACAAACAAGATTACATCACAAGTAAATAAAAGCAAGAAACAAGATTACAATATCATTGTTTAATTGGCTCAAGTTTGCAATTCCTACAATTGTGACCTTCCTATTACATCTTCTACATCTTGATGAACTTTTAGATTCACATATAGACGTTTAACGATAGGAGGTAGTGTTTTACACTGGTCATCTAGAGCTCTCCAATCTGAATCAATTACAACAAGTCGAACATATCCTTTATAGATGGATGACAATGTTGCTGAATAATAATACACAAACACATAAGAATAAGTATTGACATTAAGCCTCTGAAGAACATCAAGTCCATGATCACCAAAACTTCACCAACCTTATGATTCTCATAACAATTGTAATGGTTCTACTATCCACTCTAAGAAACAACGATAGGAAGATTAACCATGGTTTCAAATTACTACAAAAGGGAAAAGGATTGTATAAGAAACAAATAGTAAAAATATCTATCACAAATAGAAAGAGAAAGAGACAGTGATAGATAGAGATAGAAGTCTATCTCTATCTTCTATCTCTATCTATCGTTAATAGACAGTGATAGTGATAGACAGAGATAAAATTCTATATTTGTCTATCACTCATGCATGGACAGAGATAGCCTTCTATCTCTGTCTACACTCATGGACAGAGATAAATTATTAAGAAGATTGTAAACCAGTTTAATGAATAGGAAGAAGAAAAGACAAACCAGGATTCTATCACTGCGAACAACTCCTATTTACTTTGTTTCATAATCAACAAATTAATAGCAACTTCTATATTTACTTTGTTTTATAATCAATAAAGACAGAAAATACAACTTTTCTTTAGAGTATGTTACATTATGAAATGCTTAGTGAAAGACAGAGATAGTTTTCTATCACTGTCTATCAACGATAGATAGTGATAAAACTCTATAAGAATCTTTCCAATTTTAATTCCAATCAAATTATTTCAATGAGTCTAATATCAAACCAACTAAACTATTGAAGTTTATCATATGATCCACCAGAACCCTAGCAACTTGATAATTCTCATAACAATTGTAATGGTTCCACTGTCCATCATAAAAAAACAACTAGAGGAAGATTAACCATAATATCAAATTACTACAAAAGGCAAAGAAGATTGTATAAGAAACAATAGTGAAAATATTTATTACAATAGATAGAGATAGAATTCTATCTTTGTCTATCACTGATAGGTAGAGATAAAGTTTTCATGAAGAAAATTGTAAACAAATTTAATCAATCAAAGAAGAAGAAGAACAAGCATATTATACAAACACAAACCAATACAAACAAATCTAAAACAAGAAAAATAAACTGATAGAAGTAAGAAAAGAACTAGCACATTATACAAATATAAACATAACCAATACAAACAAAGTAATAGATTGTGATAGACATTTATCACTGTCTACAGCAATAGATAGTGATAGAACTCTATCACAGTATATCCAATTTGAATTCCAGTAGCCATATCTCGATAGAGCTTAATTCAGATCACTTGAATTTCGAAGAAGAAGAATTCTAAAGAAGAAGAATTCCGAAGAAGAAGAAAAAGAAGTCTGAAGAAGAAGAAGAATTCTGAAGAAGAGGAATTTTGAAGAAGAAGCAGAATTTCGAAGAAGAAGAAGAGGAATTTTGAAGAAGAGGAAGAAGAGGAAGAATAGGAGGAGGAGGAGGAATAAATTGGCGAGCTTTTGATGTTGATCGAAGAAGAAGAAATCCACGATGATCGAAGAAGAAATCGACCGATGTTAGTGCACGTAACTTTAAATAAAACGAGGGTGGTTTGGGAATTTTGAAAAATAAAACCCCCTCCAATAATCCAGTTGTTTTTTTGTTATAGATGTAAATAGTTCTATATTTTCCTATGTATAACAATTCCCTTATATACATATTGTTGGGACTGGTGTCCTAAATCTCTTGGGGTCTCGTAATTTTGTAAAAGTTATAAATGCTTTTTATTTATTCATAAAATAAGCAGTTATTTTATTTGTCTTTTGCATTAACTCAATACAATAAACTAATATCCATGGTTATTTTATGCAAACTTAAACATGCATGTGGTTGACATACGAGGATGGATCATGTTTAAGTAATAACTAAAAAGGTCTGTAGTATAAGGATAAGATTGGGTGTCTTACTCTAGTAACACTATAGATATGGCCCACTTTGTAATTATTACAAAAGTTGTAAAGTGTTATAAACGATTTGATCCTAATCGTTCATGTGAAAACATGTAAATGAGGGTATCCTATGCAAAGAGTTTATATAGGACATGACCGCGAAATGTTTAATTTCTCTTTGTAACGTCGTTAATTGAAGAAGTTAACATTTCATAGGATGACTATAGGTGACTCGGCCTTAATCCTACGTGAGGTATGAACTCCTGTCTATGAGGACAATCCTTTAATCTATATGGGTGAGAGTAGCCAGATCGTCGACTCAATATGTCTACCATTTTGGGGATTTATCTGAATAGGGAGCTGGGAACATATCTTCACAAGATGGAATTCACTCCTTGTCTTTAGGGTAAGTAGATAAATTGCTCCCTTAAGAACTGATATCGAGTCTTAAACAAAGAGGCCTCACTCTTTCACTAGCCTGAGAAGAGTTAGTTTATACTTGGACTATAAACTGTTTATTCATTAGAGGGATCAGTGGAAATTAAGGAGTTAGATGTAACTACAGGGATAAAACGGTAATTTAACCCAGCTGTAGTTACGAGTAATTTGTGGACGGTCGACTTATTGTTGATTAGTTATTTTCGTGAACACAAAAATATATCTATAATGTGAAGAGTGCAGTTGTAGGTCTTTAATGGAGTGACCTACCGTTAATAAATATTGATTAATTTAATTAAAGAGTTTAATTAATCAATCTCAATATCATTGGAGCTTCTAATATATAGGTTCATAAGGTCTCTTTGCTAGCTAATTAAGGATTTATATAAGAATCAATTATTTTGGATTAATTTGAAATGTTCAAATTAATAAGGGAGTTTATTGTATATGATACAATTAGTATAATGCATATAGATACATTATAATACAAAGCTACTTTTTGAATGAGATTCAAAATTTATACTTTATGTTATAAGAGAAATAAATATTTAAATAAGATTTAAATATTAATTGTATGAATGAGATTCATATAAAAACTATATGTTAAAATTAATATGAATGAGATTCATATTAAAACTTTAAGTTATGTGATAGAAGATTATTTGAATATGATTCAGATTAAATTAACTATGTGATATTTAATTTATTCATTAATTAATTGTTAACTAATTAATTTTATTTAATTATTTATGTATATATATATAATATGATTTAGTATAGGGATGTTTTGAAAAATAGAAAAACTTTCGAAAATAATTATAAATATAGCAAAATTTTACTTTCTATCTGTGATAGATCGTGATAGACCTAGATAGACATTTATCACTTTACCAAATAGACACAGATAGATGTTTATTTGGATCTATCACGGTCTATCATATATAAAAGTAAAATTTTGCCATATTTGTAAATAGTTTGATATTTTTTTCTATTTATAATAATTTTATTTTAATATATTATAATTAAATTAATATTATTATTATTATTATTATATTATTATTAGATTAATAATAACTCCCGACGTTTATGGAGTTATTCCCACTCTCTCACAAGTCTTGCATAAAAAGATAGAAAGGTAGAGAAAGTTTGTAAGGGTGCAATTAGCATAAGAAAATTCGTGATAATTCTCTCTTGAAAAATTCTCTCAAGATTTCTATTTTCTCTCATTTTCTTTCTCACTCACCACAATCAAGATAGCCCACAACTTATTTTGATTCTTTCTAAGAATAGCAAAGAAGCCTTGCTCAGTGGTGTTCCAAAGGTGATTCATACATTCCTTATTAAAAGAAGTTTTGTCCAGTTCGTGATTTGGTGAGAAGAAAAAAAGTCTACCCGAAGATAGTCTTCGAAGGTAAAGAACTTCAAGCACGTAATTTCTTCTTGTTGCATGCTAAGTTTTTTGTTTATCCAAGTTTCTTTTCTCTGTAATTTTATATTTTCAAAAAGAAAATTATTGGCATATGACGATCACTTGCTTCTATTGAGGATTCAATTCCTTCAATTGGTATTAGAACCAAATTGTGCCTCTAAATTTCAGTTTTGGAAACAAAATTTGGAGATAAGGTGGGTGTTTATTTTGCATTACGAATGTGGATTTTCAAAATAGATGTTTTCAATTTTGGCACTTTAGATTTATTGTTTTGATGTGATCAAAATGTGTAAGGGCCCGTTGTTTTGGGCATTTAAATTTTGTTATCGAGTCTGTAAGTCTGTGTCGTTCGAGGAGCAAGTGTTACTGAGGAAGAAGTTTGAAAACGGACCAAAAACGGAGCAAGTTCGAAGCAGAGGAAACTATCTGTGCTTCAGCGTAGAGCACAGTGTTGTGAAGCTATGTGCTACGCTGCAACACAGAGGCGTTAGAGCGCGGTGCTCGCCTTGAGCGTCGTTGCGCATCGACTTCTAAAAGCTAGAGCATAGTAATGCCTCTTGTTAGCGTCACAATGTTATATTATACAGTTGTATGTATGAATAAGTCTATCCACGCATCATACCTTAATATAATTGTTATACTGTATGATTAGATATGCTTAATTTTCATTATTTAATATACAGTGTTATATTGCTTAATCAAAATGAATATGTATTGAGCATAATATTACCTTAGCAAATATAATTGTTATGTTGAGCTAATGTCATCAGAATGCATGTTATAGATTTTATTTTTCATTAAAATATAATCGCATGTGTCTAATGAGATAGATTAAAATCTATAACTAAGAGTTGCATGCAAACATAAGTTATGAATTACTTTTAAATGATTCAAAATTTGATTCACCTAGACTTATATTTAATATCTCTAATATGATTAGAAATAGGTTAATATTTTATATTTATTTTAATAGGATGCAATAAAAGATTAAATTTATAAAATATTTGTCTATAAGAGACCTTTGTTTAAGGAATATTTTGTCTAAGGTTGGGGTATTTAAGCTGACAGAAACGAAACATCTCTACCTGGAAACCGACCTGGAAGGTGAATTAGTTAAATATTTTACAAGCATGCAACAGTTGATTTGACTTTATTAAAGTGTTATAATAAATAATAATCAAAGTTGTTAAACTATGCAATATAAAAGTTATATTGGGCAAATTAACAAAGGACTTAGATAAATTTTTAGCTGAATTTATCTAAGTAATAAACCATAAGTTTAAAACACTCAGTGGGAGGAAAAATATGTATATGATATGTCATTTTTTTTCACGTTTCTCCCTAAACATTCACAACGTGAGATCTATGCCCGAACTCATGGCGCCTCAATTTGTGTCCCCCTTCGGAAGGTGTTTGTATAGGTCAATATCAAGGTGAATGGGAATAGTGTTTATAGTAAGTGAGAGAGGGACGTGTGCCAACACATCCTATAGTCTCCTTCATTGATTTGCTAGATAAATTTCATGTTTGGCCTCGTGGCACCTCGATTTGTATCCCCCCTTAGATGGTGTTTGCATTAAATTTATCTCAAACTATTGTAATGGATAGAGTTTCTTTAGCTTTTGCCCCAATCGATTTTTCCCTTTGGTTGGCTCATTGGGGTGGAACTCTAGGATCTAAAATGAAGGGTTACACTTACAAGAAATTGTTAATCAAGTTAATGATTTCTTGACCGAACGAATGGTGACTAATTATTATAGGAATAAGAGTTATTTTAGTGTAAAAATTAGTTGAGAATGTCTCCGTTTAGTGAAAGGATGACTGCCTACTCTTCGATGGCTTTACTCTTCGGTGGCTTTGATCCTAAACCACTAAAGCATCATTGCAAAATTAGATGTTATAATTGGGAACATCAATTGCTAAATATTGATTGGGTTATATGAGTTATGCATGTTTCTAATAGAAATCATTTGTATGTTTCAGCATCTCTAAACATGTCAAGCACGTTTCTTACATTGCTAAGTGCTAAGAAAATGAATGTTGAAAATTACACTTTTTAGAAAAACATGATAAATACTATACTCATCGTTAAAGACTTAAAATTTGTCATCAATGAGGAGTGTCCTCAAGTTTCAACTCAAAATGCTTCACAAAATATTCATGATGCATATGAGAAATGAGTGAAGGCAAATAAGAAGGCCAGAGCATACATTTTGAAAGGAATTGAATTTCGGGGGAAGCGTGTGATCGCACTCTTTGATTTTTGAAAGAATTAAAAATACAAAAAGTAAAGAAAAGGTTAAGCATCATACCTTTGCCAATCTATAATTCTCGAACTGATAATCTTCTCCTTGTAGTCTTCCTTTTCCAATAGATCTTCCTCGCCTATGACTCTGACAAGGATCCGGTTTGTGGGAACCGCTTCTTTGAAAGAATGGGAAGAAAAATTTTCTTAGAGTTTTTATAAGAAAATTGGGAGAATTTGTAGAGAAAGATTTTTAGACTAATTGTAGAGATTATTCTCTTAGAGAGTGTGTTTTATAAAGGCTCTCAATGACTCAATTTATAGAATTCTATGGGTTACTCCTAAGGATTAGGATAAACCCTCTGCAGAAACTAAGTGTGGTGATGAGATTGCAAGTTCCTATACACTAAGTTCTATGAGTTAATGCAAAAGACAAATAAAATAACTGTTTATTTTATAGAACTTAGTGTATAGGAACTTGTTCTCAAGTTTCCTCCAAGAACCTCGTATTCTGAAGAGTGTCTCCAGTGGTTTTGCTTGTAATAGCTTTGTTTGTTTTTGAATTTTGTGGGTTTCTCCTAGTCATTCTGGGAGGAGAGTGGAAGGAAGTTAGGTTTTTGAGGTTTATAGTCAAGAAATCAGAAGGTGATTACTAGGTAAGGGAAAGTCTTGAAGATGGAAGCGGAAGACTTAACGGAAGAATGGAGGAAGCTGCGTTTATCTGAAGAGGAAGATGAAGTCCGAATTGAATTTGACCCCCAACTGGGTAACATAATGAATGACCAAATGGAATACTGCCTAATTGGGAAATTGCTATCCACTCGCACAATAGTCCTAGGCATTATCAAGAATACAATCGCAAATCCGTGGAGAACAAACTTAGGCTTTAATGTTGAAAGTTTGGTAGAAATCTCTTTCTGATTAAGTTTGATGCCAAACGTGACAAAGAAATGGTTCTCCTTCTTGGACCTTGGCTTTTCGATAACTCCCTCTTGGCTTTAGAAGATTCGCAGGTTAACATCAAACTTTCGCAGATATCATTTGAAAAAGTTGCCTTTTGGATTAAACTTCTTGACATCCCTCTCGGTTTTCAAAACAAATTCATGGCTAAACGGGTGGGAGATGCGATAGGCAAATTCTTGGAAGTAGATTGTGACCAAGATAATTTTTGCTAGGGAAAGAGCCTCAGGATGAAGACTCTGATTGATATCACCAAGCCGTTACGAAAAGGAATCTGGATCAAACTAGGGGAAAACCAAGAAAAGCTCTAGATTAATATCAGATATAAACGTCTTTCGGATTTTTGTTATGGTTGTGGCCGAATAGGCCACATCATCAAAGAATGTAAAGAAAGGAGTGAGGTGATGGGGAATGAGGTTAAACCAGAAAAGTGGCAATACGAAAGCTGGTTGAGATTCCAAGGCAGTGTTCCAAGAAGAAGAAGAAAGAACTCCCCACAAAGGAATGAAAAAGATGGTTCCAGTACGGAATCATCGACTGTTAGGGCTGAGAGAACTTCCCCAACCGATATCTTTGATCAAACTACTAAAGCTAATATTTCCGAGGGATTGTCAACCCATGAGGGGTTTCAAGCCATGTCAAGTCACCCCTCGCCCTCTACTCATCTAGACCTTAATATAGGCCCTGCGGGTATGGAGTTCAACAAAGCTAGGGGGATTTCTAATCCAAATTTAACTCTCAACCAATCCACTCTGGGAAGGAGATAGTTCCTGAAGGGGTTCTGAAATCTGTTCATGAGGAAGGCCAGCTGGTAGAAGAAAGGTTACCTGAAAGGAAACAAAGGTCTTGGAAAAGAAGAGCTCGTTTAGAAAACAAAGGAGGGGTCTGTCAAATGGAAATGCAATTAGACCTGAAAAGGAAAGGGGAGGATTTTCCTAGTCAGTCGATCTCCAAAAGGAAGAGGGACTCTTCTCTTCCTTCCCCCACTGGCATTAACATTGTATCTTCGGCGGAGCTGGTTACTCAGCTCTCCAGGAATTATGATGGTCCTTTGTTGGAATGCTCGAGGATTGGGAAATCCGAGAGCATTCTGTGCTCTGTTTGACCTTGTTTGGGTCAGATGCCCTCAAATTTTGTTCCTGTCTGAAACTAAGTGTGGTGATGAGATTGCAAGCAAGTTGAAGAAAATGGGAAGGTTTTCTAGCTATTTGACAGTGAAAAGTTCCAGGATCAAGGGTGGTTTATGCCTTCTTTAGCAGAAAGAAGTTGATTTGAGAGTAAACTCTTGCTCTCAAAATCACATAGATTCAGTTACTGTCTGGAATGGCTTCAAGTGGAGATTACTGGTGTGTACGGACATCCGGAGGGCTCCAAGAAAGATTTAACTTGGCAGTTGATCAGGTACTTAAACCAGGGCAACAATTTACCATGGTTGCTTAGAGTGGATTTTAATGAAATTCTCAGGACTGAAGAAAAGGGCGGGGGATTACCAAAGGATAGAATGACCATGGAAAGATTTAAGGAGACAATTAATGATTGTAATATCAAAGACATCAACTACAAAGGGCCCTTTTTCACTTGGTGCAATAGATGAAAGGATAATACCATATGGGAAAGATTAGATAGATTTCTATGCAATGAATCCTTTGAAGACCTCTTTCATGAAGTCAGAGTTCTTCATCTGGATTGGTCTAGCTTTGATCACAGACCTACTGAGCTCAACATATAGAGATGTTAGGGCTGGAGTGTAAGAAGCAAAGATAGGCCTTTCAAATTCAAAGAATGTTGGACTTCACAACCAGAATGCAGGGACATTATCCTCTCCAATGGCCAATGGGATAAGAGTGGTTCAACAACCATTCTGCTTCGCCAAAATTTAGAGAGTTGTTCTCATGCACTGGGGAAATAGGGCTATGAAGCAAATAAGAAAAGGAAGTCTAGGATCAATCAATGCAAACAAGCTATCCAATAGGCTTACAACAATTCTCCAAAGGTTGATTTTGACAGCATTCATGCGATTGAATTCGAATTAGACTGTCTCCTTGAGGAGGATGAAATCTACTGGAAATAGAGATCCCGAGAAGAGTGGTTAAAATGGGGTGATCAAAATACTAAGTGGTTCCATAAGAAGGCTACGTTGAGAAGGAAAAAAAATGAAATAGTCGAATTATGGACTCAAACAATCGTTGGTGTAGAGAAGGTTGTTTCTCAAATGTTCCCTACAAAAGCTCTAGGTCTTGATGGCTTTCCGGCCCTCTTCTACCAAAGATACTGGAACATTGTTGGGCCAAATACTATCAATAATTGCCTTGATATTATGAACAAAGGGGGGGATATAAGTAGTTGGAATAACACCAACATAGTTCTCATTCTGAAAACAGTGAATCCATCTACAGTGGGAGATTTTAGACCGATAAGCTTGTGCAATGTCAAATATAAAATCATTATTAAGGCCCTTGCTAATAGATTGAAATTTTTTTTGGACAGAATTATTTCCTCGACTTAGTTAGCTTTAGTCCCTGGCAAGCTCATCACTGACAATATTATTATTGGTCACGAGTGCCTTCACTATATTAAGAATAAGAAATCTGGAAGAGCCGACCTTCTTGCTGTAAAGCTGGACATAAGCAAAGCTTATGACAGAGTGGAATGGTCGTTTTTATGTTAAATAATGCTAATGCTTGGTTTCAATCCTAATTGATTAAATTAATATTAAATTGTATCTCTTCTATGAACTTCTCTATTTTGATTAATGGAGAGGCAAAGGAAACTAGAGGGTTGTCTGACAAGGTGACCCTGTATCTCCATATCTCTTTTTACTAATTACTGAAGGTCTGGCTTCTCTAGTGCAGGAAGCTTCCAAGCAGGGCACGCTAAAAGGAATTGAATTCCATAATGGAGGGCCCTTGATCTCACATCTCCTTTTTGCGGATGATAGTCTGATCTTCTGCCAGGATGATGAAAAGAACTTCACAAATCTAAAGAGGTTGCTCAGCCTTTATGAAGGAGCATCTAGGGAAAGTATCAACTATTCCAAATCAGCAATTATCTTCTCCCCTAATATGAACGGTGATCGCAGCGATTTCCTTAGCAGCATTATGGGTGTTAAGAGGTAGAATGATTTGGGCTCCTATTTGGGGATCCCTTCATCTTTTTCAAAGAATAAAGCATCTGATTTGCAATACATCGTGGATAAAGTCTGGAAAATGGTTCAAGGTTGGAAGTGCTCTTTCTTTTCAATAGTTGGAAAGGAAGTTCTCATTAAAAGCATTGGTCAAGCACTACCTTCATATGCAATGAGCCTATTCCAACTTCCCCAAAAGCTTTGTGATGAAATTACGAGATGTTTTGCCAGATTTTGGTGGGGGTCGTCGAAGGAGAAGAGGAAAATTCATCGAAGAAGTGGGATTTCTTATGTTGGCCGAAATCTGCTGGTGGTCTGAATTTTAGAGATCTAAAAGGATTTAACCAAGCCCTAATTGCTAAACAAATATGGAGAATTTTATCAAAATCGAAATCTCGGGTAGCTGAAGTTCTTAATAGCATCTATTTTCTTGACACATCGATTCTGGAGGCTCAGTTGGGCTCTAGACCTTCGTTTCTGTGGAAAAGTTTGTTATGTTGGAGGGACCTTCTTCGATTGGGCTTGAGGATTAGGATTGGCAATGGAGAATCCATCAGAGTTTCTCATGACCCTTGGATACCAAGGTGTGATACTTTCAAACCCATTGGGGTGAACCCTTCCTTTATTCAGGCTCGAGCTTCAAATTTTCTAGATTCAGAAGGGAATTGGTCTCTGAGTAAATTGAAAGAAGCTTTTCAAGATGAAGACATTGAAATAATTCGTAGACTACCTACTAATCGGAAAATGCATGACAAATGGATTTGGCATTTTGATAAGAAAGGAGACTCGGTTAAAAGTGGTTACAAGAATTTTGTAAATTCTCATCTCAAAAACTCCTCCAGTAACAGAAATGGGGAGGAAATGTGGAAAAAGGTGTGGAACTTGAAGGTCCCTAGGAAAATTAAGTTCTTCATATGGAGAGCTATCCACAATATCATTCCCACGAATCTTAATCTAAAGAATAGAGGAAGCGATTTGTCCCCTTTGTGCCCTATTTGCAATGGTGTTGTGGAGTCTTTGGACCATGCTTTAATGACGTGCCTAAAAGCAAAATTGGTTTGGAATAAAATCTCAGCTTCTCCTGTGTCCAATCAGGATTTCAATAACAATTTTGGGGAAAGATGGTCAGTCATCAGTTCCTCCTGCTAGACTGAGGATCTAAGTATCTTTGCTATAACTTGTTGGGTCATATGGAGAGATCGAAATAACTTTTGTCATGGTAAGCCTACCTCTGATCACAAGATGAGAGGGTGTTGGATCCTTAAATACCTACATTCGTTCCTTTCAGCACTGAACAAGGATAATGTGAATCAGAGAACTATGGCTCAGCCTGCTCCTGCTCTCCCTGAATCTTGGTTGGCTCCTCCTCCTAGTGTCTTTAAAGTGAATGTTGATGCAACTTGGAAAGATAATCCTCCTTCAACTGATCTGGGTGCAACACTCAGAGATTCGAATGGCCTCCTGAATGGTGTTTGGACGCGTGCTATTGATTTGGACTTTGCTCCCCCGCTGGCTGAACTTCTGGCTATTCAGGGAGCTCTCTAGTGGCTTAAATCTCAGAACATTAGCAAGCTGATTGTAGAATCAGATTGCCTTCAGGCCATTAAGTTGATTAATGAGCCAGACAATGAGTCTGGATCTGCAGACTACTGGGTGGAGGAAATTAGACATTTAGCTAGTTCTTTTGATACCATTTCGTTTGTTTTTTGTCCTTGTGTTTGTAATTCTCTTGCAGATAAAGTAGCTAAAAATGCTAGGTTATTGGGGCTTAATGTTGTCTGGTACTCAGACTATCCAACCTGGATCCTTAACCAACTTCTTAATGATGTTTGTATTTCTCATGCCCATGTGGCAAGTTGAATAATATTGACTTTACATTTTCAAAAAAAAAAAAAAAGAAAAAAAAAGTTTTCTTACTTTTTCAATAATAGGAATTTTTAACCTAATCTTACATATTTTGTGCACATTCAATAGTATTGGTACATCCCAAATGACCACATGGACAGATAATAAACTAACATAACAATGAGCACATTTTAAAAAGTTGGTGGAATTTTTTTTTTTTTTAATTTCCATTTACAAAATCTAGCATATTATTTAAAATTAAGGAAGAACAAAGAGAAGGAAAAAAAAAACGTAGATAAAAGGAAATTTTTGA
Source organism: Citrullus mucosospermus (assembly GCA_030954485.1). Taxonomy (NCBI): domain Eukaryota; kingdom Viridiplantae; phylum Streptophyta; class Magnoliopsida; order Cucurbitales; family Cucurbitaceae; genus Citrullus; species Citrullus mucosospermus. The sequence continues at coordinate 27,359,332 of CM062057.1, forward strand.
AAAATCAAAAGGTTAAATTAAAATAATATAATAATAAAATAACATAAACCAAAATAAAAATAGTATATATATATATATATAAGAAAATAAACGTAGATAAAAAGAAAGTTTTGAAAAATGAAAAAGTTAAGTTTTAAAATAAACCAAAATAAAAACAATATATATATACATATATAGAAGAAGAAGAAAAAACGTAGATAAAAAGGAAAGTTTTGAAAAGTCAAAAAGTTAAGTTTTAAAATAATAAAATAATAAAATAACTTAAATAAATAATAATAATAATAAAAAATATACATATGTATATAGAATAAAAAAACGTAGATAAAATGACAGTTTTGAAAAATAAAAAAGTTTTAAGTTTTAAAATAATAAAATAACATAAAGCAAGTAATATATATATATATATTAAATGAGACTCACCCCCGATTGCTCATACCCGAAAACCAACATCGGTTCGGCTAGTTTCGATCGTTTGGCTTGATTTTTCAGATTCTTTTGCTCACCCTTACCCCCAACACAGACTATATGAATTGATATTAAAATTGTCTGCACTCCAAACATAGAATATGCTATTATAACCGCACAAAATATAATAACTAATTCAATGCTCCACACGACTCTTAAGTGAATGCTTTACCGTGCACTTTGGTAGTTATACATGAACCAATTAAAATTTAGACTTTCAATTAAGATTTCATTTGATCCATGCAACAATTCAGATTGTCTATTTTAATAATCCGACATTTGAAAAAGCCTATACACATATAGCACTGAATACATGAACAATTTCCATAATGTAATATTAATAATGATTTAAATTGATTCACTTCTAACCATTTAGAAGTTTGATGAAACAATTATATGTTTTCCAAGATATTTTTAGAACTATACACTAAAGGAGGATGTTAATTGATACATTAAAGAAAGTTTATGATTTTAATTGATACAATTATTAGTTTAGGGTTTAAATCGATTTTTTTTTTTTATAAAAAAAACAGAATATAATTTTCATACAAAATAATGATAGAAGTATACATTATCAATTAAAATGAAACGGTGTTTGTATAAGACCCACTTTTACGTCTCTTAATATTTGGGCACATTTAAAAAATACTGAATTGTTTATTTTGAAATATTTTGGTTAGAGGAAGTTAAAAGATAATAAAAAAATAATAAATTGAATAGATAAACAAGGATAAAGAGGGGGAATTCCATAATTTTAATAATAAAATTGTCATTTCACCCTTTAATTAAAAGAGCTTTGATGTTTCAAAAAAAAAAAAAAATTAAAAGAGTGTTAATAAAATGGAATAATATTGGTGGAAGATTAATGTATAAGAATATGTATATATTATATATAAAAATTTAAAATTATTAAAAAAAAGAGAGAAAAGTTTAGAAAATTAAGGAAAGAGAGTGGAAAAAATTGAATAAAACTCAGGGGATGTTTGGAATCCTGTAATGTAATGAATTTGAATTGTAATGTAAACGAAAATTCATGTTTGGATTAAGCGTTTTAGACTCAATTTGTAATATTAAACTCATTCTGTTATGACAGTGTTTAACCAAGCCCTCCTTCTCATTGTTTTCACCTTTCATGATCCCATTTTCGTTCCGCTTTCGATACCTCACGCATTCTAACACTCTTCTAATTCCTAGTAATCCTAATTACATTCCAACCTCTCCAACAACTCCTAAGTTTTCAAATAAAATAAAATGAGTAAAACTATTTATAAATATAGAAAAATTTCCGTCTTTATATGACTATTGCTCAAGTAACCATGAAATTTTTCTATTTATAGTTTGATATATTTTTTATTTATAATAATTATTCCAAAGCTAAATTAAAAAAAAGAAAAAAGAAAAAAAAGGAAGAAGAAGCAAGTGTGGCTTCCGAGGGAAGCCAACGTTGAAAGGTGGCTTTCAAGAAAGAAAGGAAACATAAATAAAAAAAGTAAATAAATAAAAAGAGGAAGAGGAGAATAAGAGAAAGGGGGAGGGGGAACAAAAAAAAGAAATAAATTAATTAAAGTCGCCGGAAATTACTAAAAGCTATCGGAAATTTTTGGAGAAAGGTCGAGAACGTAAAAAAGCCGATGAGCAAAATTTTCAACCGGGTAAGTTTATCTTTTTCAAGAAAGAGCATGTAAATTTCACATTTATTATTTTGGAAATTCCTTCGTAAACTTTTGACTAAGAACATTCATGGATTTTCTATTATATTGCTTTTGGAGTGGGTTTGGATGAAAGGACAAGGCTTTCCATATGGAATATCTTCCTTTTGTTAAGAACCAAAAGAGAAGGTTTATTGCTTGTTTGGGACCATTAATCAAATTAGAAGCTTTGGCCTTGGCATTGGTTAGAGGGAAGAGTAATTACAGAGAGAATTTCAAGCATGAAAGAATGAAAATAATATATTTTATGGAAGAAGAAAAAATGACAATGTTAGTACAACACCCCTTAGTGTGATGGAAGAGAAATAAGGTAATATTGGATTTTGGTTTTATGGGTAATGTTGAAGAATGACAAGTTGATTTAGTTATATTCACGTTTATAACCTTTTGGAAATAACTAATAAGGTGTGTATTATAATAATATCGCAGGTCAAAAGTGTAGATTTGGATGATTCATGACGATTTGAATTCTTTTGGCAAGAGTACTGTGAGTAGTTTATTTTATGAAATATTTTATTCTTTAGCTAAATACTATGAAATTCAATGTAAATTATGTTTAAATGTGATTTAGAGAATATCCATGTGCTTTTCAGTAAGTATTTATGAATTTCATGATTTTATATTTAAGAAGGATTTATAAGAGGGATGTTTTCAAAAATAGAAAAACTGTTAAAAATAATTACGAATATAACAAAATTTTACTTTTTATTTGTGATAGACCGCGATAGACCCAGATAGACATCTATCACTTTACCAGATAGACATCTTGGGTCTATCGCGATCTATCATAGATAGAAAGTGAAATTTTGCTAAATTTATAGATAGTTTGATATTCTATTTATAATAATTTTCCTTTGTAAGATCTATCTTTATGATTTTCGAAAATAAATATCAATATTTTGAAATAAAGTCATGTTTTTAGCTGGATTTGCTGTCTTGAAATCTTCTAGAGAAAATGTGTTTCATGTGAAAGTTCGAATGTATGGAATGATGTTTGAAAGCAAGATCAAGATTTTAGAACGATTTATGAATTATGTGAAAGCGAGGTTTTCAAAAGAATTAAGTTTTATGTACTAAGTTTGAAGTGATTTTCAAACCACTAGATAATTGTACCCATGGTGATTTCCCACTACACTGACGTGAATGCGTTTCCGTAGTGTAGTCATGATATACATGAGGTCTTTGAGACCCACTTTGGTGCACACATAGGCTTTGGGCCGTGTGTTGGGGTGTTTGCCTTTTGTGGGTTGCTCTGTGCACGTATGACCATGTTTGCTTTGCTATTTAGTATTTACCTTAAGATTACTCGGTGAATAGTATGATCAAATTTGCTCTACTATACATCTTGAGATTACTCGGTGTATAGTATGACCATGTTTCTCTGCTATATATGTTGAGGCCCTCCGTATATAGTATGACCATGTTCGGGTACAAGTTTAATGAAGATTTTTCAAGTTGATCATGTTTACGTTTGCAAGAGAATGCTTATGATATCCTTTTTAAATGATGACTCTCTCAAGTTCCTAAATTTCTTATGTTTTACTTCGGTGTCCAGAACTCAAATTTCTAACTAGCATATACAGTATTCTTAAATTATTTTCTTATAAACTTTCATCACTCACTAAAATGCTCAACCTTTTATTATTATTTTTCACTAGGTTGCTCTTGAGTTTCAACAGGTTTTAGCTGATGAGAAGATGCCACCTGACTCATCAGTTTCTTGCTACATGTAGTCAATCATGGAGTTTTAGTAGGAGTGTAGTCGTTGAAGTGTGTAAGTCACGTATTTTATTCAAGCTAAGTTTCAAGTTCAAGAAGGATTTGACAGTAGGTTCCATTGCACGCCCAGGGTCCACTGTCGTTACATCTCGTCTTAGGTGGTTTGGTAGGGTAATCTAGGATATGTTGTGACAGTTTGGTATCAAAGCAAGGTTGATTTTGTAGGACATGAATTAATGGATGTCAACTATATGTAGCTAATAATGTGTAGAGCATTGTAGGAGCATCATGAATCATGGTGATAGTTTTGGATACAAGAAATTGAAACTCAACTGGCTACTAATAGGTAAAATAGTTCAGATAAAGATATGATTGGTAAGATAGCATGTACAAGAGAAGAGTACTAGTGAGATGTTAATGATAGAGAAAGAAAGTTGATGGTTACAATTGCATTTAGTGTAGTTGAGGGAATGGGAGTGGTTGAGTAGTGTTGAATAAGTTGAAAGTTGAGAAAATGTTATAGGGGCAACTCAAGCAATGGAAAAGCAAATAATGAACTTAGTATTGAATTTTTCTCATGCTGAAAACGGCAACAAGGGAAGTTTGTAGATGATTGGTATGTTGAGCAAGACAACTAACAGATGTGAAATAAGGTTATGAGTTCGTTAGAAAAAAAATAAAAAAAATAAAAAAACAACTGCTTGAAAATATGAGCATTTGCTTAGCTAAAAAACAAAAAGGCCATGCTTAGAAGAAACAAAATGGAGATGAAAAACAAGTGCATACTTGATATTATCACTAATTTTTCTAGTTAACATGATTGAATTTTGAGGACAAAATTCTCAAAAGCGGGTAATATTTGGAAGATCCACTTTTACGTCTCTTTGTATTTTGGTACATTTGAAAAATACTAAGTTGTTTATTTTGAAATATTTTGGTTAGAGGAAGTTTGAAGATAATTGGAAATAATAAATTGAATAGATAACTGAGGAAAAAAGGGGGAATTCCATAATTTTAAGAAAAAAATTGTCTTTTCACTCTTTAATTAAAAGAGTTTTGATAAAATGGAATAAAATTGGTGGAATATTAGTGTATAAGGACATATATTTAGTATATAAATAAAAAAAAAAAGAAGGGAGAAGGGAGAAGAAGGAAGAAGAGACTACAAGAACGGGTCGTAAGAAGGGAGAAGGGAGAAGAAGGAAGAAGAGACTACAAGAACGGGTCGAGAACGACCATAAAGAGCCAATGAGCAAAATTTTCAACCAGGTAAGCTTGTCTTTTTCAAGAAAGTGCATGTAAAATTTGACATTTATTATTTTGGAACTTCCTTTGTAAACTTTTGCATAAGAACATGGATTTTCTATTATGTTTCTTTTGGAATGGGTTTGAATCAAAGGACAAGGCCTTCCATATGGAATTTCTTCCTTTTGTCAAGAACCAAAAGAGAAGCTTTATTGCTTGTTTGGTACCATTAATCAAATTAGAAGCTTTGGCCAAGTGGTTAGAGGGAAGAGTAGCTACAGATAAAAAAATATGGGCCAGAAACGAAAAGGTTTATTTGGAATGGTGAGTGAAAGAAGAAAGGAAAAAAAAAAAAGTAGTGGTAGACAGAGAGAGAACATAAAAAATATAGTACTTAATGCACACTGGGCTTTTTATCTGAGCAAAAACTGTAGTGATAGCTTGGAGTATTTCTACTGGGGCACTTGAACCAATACCATATTCCCCCAGGACAAAGTTCGTACTTGAGCTTGGTAGCTGGAGTGAACTTATCTGGTGGTAACAATGTGTTATATTTGTTATGATTTACCAATTGGGGCTTGTTTTGATGACAATTTGGCAATAATTGGTTTTTGGTTTCTTGCTTCAAGTTTGTTATGCCTTGCATAGGTGAAGTGTGATTAAATTCTTAGCTGCGATCTCTGCCTTTTTTCACAATTTGTTTTGATCTAGTGTTCGTCTACTTTATGCTTTTATTTGATTCAATAAGGTGTTCCATATGGTAGATCATTATTATTTTTTGTTTTGAATGATTTCCCTCTTATTTCAATAGAGAATGACACGAGGCGAGGAGTTGTGGGAGCGCTTAGTTCAAGCAGCCTTAAGAAGGGATAGAATTGGCATTGATGCTTATGGACCAAACATTATGGAAATTGATGAAATCTTGATAGCTGCAGATGAAATCCAAGATGAAGATCCCAATATCTCGAGAATCTGTATGATATCTTTTAATTTCAAATTTTTATTTATATTACTTTTTAAACATTAAATTTGTTTTTCTCATTAATACCGGGAAAAATAGATTCTACAAGTCATAAGACCTTGAAAAGGTTCTTCCAGTTTAATCATTGATGGAGAAAAAATGATATAATTTTCAGAATATCATTAGAAGATCTTTAAATTCTTTATACATATTAGATAACATGGGTTCCATCTTAAAACTAATTGACAATTAGAATAGCTCATCTATCTTAGTTTTCCAATGTGGGATCCTTAACATTCCTCATCGAGATGGTGCCCTTTTGGGTTCACAATTTTTTGAATGAATCTTCTTTTTCTTTTTTTTTTTCTCTTCTTTTTTTCTTTTTTTGGGACTGAATGCCCATTGGACTTCATGAGCTATGATACCATATTAGACAACACGTGGTTTCATCTCGAAACCAATTGGCAATGATAGGAGTAACCCATTATCTTATAAAAGATTGTGAGCTCCCTTGATTTTTCTAATGGGGGATCATCATCAGAACATTGCACACAAAGAGATGGATTTGGTAGAAAATTTTTGAAGGTCACATCACCATTACATTATTCAAATTTCCAGGCTATAACTTTTAAATATCATTCAATTTTTGGGATTTTGTTTTATGGCCACTTAGTTCGTCTAGCCTATGATTTTTTGTAATCCATTTTGGTCGTGTGGGAATAGCTCATCCCATCTAGTGTTTTAAAAAGCCCTCCATGACACGTGCCTAGGCTCAAGGCGTAGGTCTAGCACCTCACCTTTTCAAGGCAAGACTCACAAAATAAGCTGTGCGCTTGTGAAGCCCCATGGCCCAAAGCCCTGTGCCTTGGGGTTTTTTCATTATTTTTAAAGGTTGAGAATAATGAAATCTTACAACTTTCCTAGAGTCATATGGCCTTTTTAAAGATACAATTTAGGGTTAGCTATAAACTAGGAATAAAATTTATTTAATAACAAACTACCTAAAAGATTTAGATACAAAAGATATTCCTAAATATTTAAACAACTAAATCTACAATATTAAATACGTAGCAATTTTATATTTTTAAATGCAAAATTTCTTGTGTTTAGGGGTCTTTTTTTCATATTTCCCCTTCAACTGTGCTTCATCTTCTTAATGTAGTACTTTTATATATAACGCATCTCACAAAAAAAGTCTGCACTTTATTTTGCTCCTTGTGCTTAAGCCCTAGAAGACTATGCGTTTTATTACGCCTTGAGAACAGCCTTTTGTTTGTAATAGAGTTTTTTCGATGAACTTTATTTGTATCTTATTATGTAAAAGGTGACAATGACTTTTCTGCGTGAGGGTCTCTAAAACTGAATGTAATTCCCCAATTTGGAGAATGGGGTGGGGAGGAGGATTAAAAAACCAGTGGGGATGGTGATGGAAATGCATCTCCACCCCTTTTTAGCCTTGTTGCAGTCCTTCTTTGTTAGTTCTTAGTGTAAGCTTGAAACTTGAAGAACTCTAACACCAAAGAACATTGAAGATGGGAGCTAACATCCTTTTTACGTTGGATGTGTGGATTGAAGGCGATTCCCTGAAAGTGATATTTCCAAGGCTTTTCAAATTGGTTGTAGTTAAAATTGAGAAGAAAATAATGTTTTTATTATTCTTCTATATTATTGAGTCAAATACAAGGTCTTCTTTAGAAGAAAGACCAACAATAAATGAGGAAAAAATCTTACAAACATAAATAATGAATATACACATAATAAATATTCTATATTACAAGAGATAAAGGAAATCCAACACTCCCCCTCAAGCTGGTTTGTAGATGCCATCCGTAGCCAGTGCTAAGAAGTTTATCAAATTGTCTTTTCGGAAGGCCTTTAGTTAGCATATCCTCTGTTTGTTGTGTCGTCGGAAGATAGGTTATGTATATTACACTTGCATCAACTTTCTCCTTTATGAAATGCTTATCCACTTCAATGTGCTTTGTCTTATCATGTAGAATTGGATTAGGAGTTATAGTGATAATAGCCTTGCTATCACAATAAACTTGTATAGGTGTCTTTTGGGACACTCTTAGTTCTTCAAGGATCCTGTTAATCCAAATAACTTCACATATTCCATGCGCTAAGGCTCTAAATTTTGCTTTAGCACTCCTAGCGACTACATTTGTATTTTACTCCGCCATGTAACTAAATTTCCTCCAACAAATGTAGAATAGCCAAAAGTAGATCTTCTATCAGTAGTACTCCTAGATCAATCTGCATCAGTGTACACTTCAACTTGAAAATGATCATGTTTCTGAAATAATATACCTTTACCTGTAGTTCCTTTCAAGTATCTCAAGATTCTATACACTGTTTCGAAGTGAGTGTGTGAGTGCATAAATTGACTCACCATACTTACTGCAAATGCTATGTCTGGACGCGTGTGAGATAAATAGATCAGTCTACCTACAAGTCTTTGGTATCTGTTTTTGCCCTTTACTTCATCAGAATTTGCAGCTTGTAATTTGAGATTCCGTTCAGTAGGAGTTTTTGCTGTCCGACAGCCAAGTAAACCTATCTCTCGAAGTCAGTAACATATTTTCTTTGATTAACAAAAATTCCTTTCTTAGATCTTGCAAACTCCATACCTAAAAAATATTTTAAGGCTCCCAAATCTTTGATTTGAAACTCACTTGCAAGTTTGTTCTTGAGATCAACCAAACCTTCTTCATCATTTCTTGTGAGAATAATGTCATCAACATTGACAATTAAAATAGCAGTTTTATTATTCTCAGAGTGTTTATAAAAGATTGTATGGTCTGCTTGACTTTGTTGATATCCATAACTAGTGACTGCTTTTCCAAAGTGTTCGAACCAAGCTCTTGGAGACTGTTTGAGACCATATAATGATTTCTTTAATTTGCAAACTTTGTTATTTTCAAGTTCCATTTCAAATCTGGGTGGTAAATCATAAACACCTCTTCTTCTAAATCACCATTGAGAAAAGCATTCTTAATGCCTAATTGATGAAGAGGCCAATCCAAGTTAGCTGCGAGAGACAAGGATTCTAATGGAGTTAATTTTTGCAACAAGAGCAAAAGTTTTTTGATGATATTCCATAGTTTGAGTAAAGCCTTTAGCTACTAATCTGGCCTTGTACCTTTCAACACTACCATCAACATTACACTTTACCGTAAACACCCATTTGCATCCGACAGTCTTTTTATCCTCTGGTAAGTTTGTTACTTCCCAAGTACTACTGTCTTCGAGCATTCATTTCCTCCCTAACTGCTAGTTTCCAATTTGGATCATCTAGGGTTTTTTGTATATTCTCCTTGGAACAATTATGTTGTCTATCCTAGATGTGAAAGCTTTATGACTATTTGACAATTTTTCAATAATCCGAGATAGAGGATAATTCATACCATATAAATCTCCATTCTTTATAATCATTTGGCCCGTACACATTGGTAACCACAAACCTTCCTACAAATTGTCAAACATTTGACTGATAGAGAATAGCCTCCCTTCAAAGATTCAGTAACCACAATTTTGCTTTCATCCCACATTGTCAAAATACCATCAAACTTGCCATATGATTCCACAAATTCCCATCCAATTTCTTTTGAGCTCCATGAGGATTTGATGAAATAAATCAGAATCAAACTTATCTCTCTTAGTTTCCTGAATTAAAATCAACTTTGTATTATGTTTTTTCAGAAACCTCTTTAGAGCTATTCTTTTTGATACATCCCTCAGGCCTTTAGTGTTCCAAAAGATAATTTTCATATTAGTCGACCCTTCAAACCACTTCACACAGTCTCTGACCTACTTGGATCAACCGAGCAAAAGTCCACAGGCCTCCACGATCAAAATAAGATTGGAGGGGATGTCTGAAGATTGCACTGGTGGAATACAAGAGCCTTCTTTTCCTTTTCTGATTAGGACTCCTTTATTTTGAAACAGGGCATTAATCTCTTCACCATAACTTTCAACGGCTGCAACTTCTTCTCGGGTTTCTTCGACCTCCAAGCTTTCTGAACCCTCACTACTAGCACTGACCATGGATTCTTCAACAGACTCTAACTGCCTCCTTTGGAGATTGACCGAGTCCTTGCACGGAACACCTCGCAAAAATTGGGCTTTGAATTTGAGAGCTTGAACACCTTATGTTGAAAATGATTAGAGGGAGAGGATTGAGTTATTGACCGTTTTGAAACAACACCAACTGTTTGGGCACGCACACAACAAGCTTCAAGTAAGTCTAGGTTGACAATTGCAGCAATGGATTTAAATATAGAATTCTTCTTGCGTGAAAAATGCTTGGGAAAAGGCTTTGATAATCTTGTATACTTATGAGAACCTTGGCTAGCATGAGGATGCTTATCAAAAGAGCAAGGGGCATTCAAACTTGAGTTAGTGCCAATCAAGTTAATTGAAAAAAGGAGCTTTTGTAATAGGAATGTCTTTTGAGTGTCCGTTTTCCACGTTAGACCGACAATTAAGGGGATTTGGAGGAGCTGAAACAGCTATTTTGGGGCTTGGGATGGGAGACTGTTGGGCTTCTTGATTAACTTTTAGAGAGAAAACATGGGTCGCCTTGGGACTCTCCTCAACCATTTTTATAAACAATGTGGCGCTTTGAGTTATTTCTTTGGATACAGAAGACAGACAACCACTTTCATTCATTTTCCTCGATCTCAATCGTTTCTTTCTCTGGAACTCTATCGGAAACATCAGCCTGCTATGTGTTATAATGGCCTGCTATGTCGAAACTTGTTCCATTTTTCAAATAGCAGATGGAAAGCTTCACATTCTTGCCACCTTCCAGGAGCCTCAATCAGTTCTTCCAGATTTCCTTGATCAATTTTAATCAAAGTATTTTTGGCAAACAGATGATTGATAATGACTTTGGTTTGAAAGTAATCTTCCAATACATTTGCAATCTCCCTCCAATCATTGAACACAAATAACCTTGATATAATCCATAAGTTATTAAAATCTTCTTGAAACACATCATGGTTCTTTGGAATCCAGTAGGAGTCCTTTCTCTGTTTTCTAGCTTGCAAAACAGAGGGCTTTAAGGATGTGCTCTGTTTTTCCATAGGTAACATTGAAGACATTTAGGTTGCGAGAAACTGAAGCATTCTTGGTAATCTTAGCTGAAATCGACCCTGAACTTGTATAGCTCTGGTGAGCAAAGGATTCACTTTTCTTTGCAAAGCTTTTGAGCATTTCCAAAAAGGAATGCCAGCCTTGTTGAGATAGTCCCATTGGAACGTGTATAAAATAGCGACCTCCAAATGCTGGCCAAACTTCACAACACATGATCCAACCAAAACAAGCTTTGAATTTAGAGAGCTTTGTCCCCCCTAAGTAATCACGTCCATTTCTCACTTGACCCCCTAAGTAACTCATATATCCTTCCCATAAACCAACAAAGATGAGACCTGGGTAAAATAAGGAGTTTGTTGGCGTCCGTATCCTCAATGTGATACTAACCGGATTCATACCAAATGCAAAAAGACAGCCCATTCACTTTGCAACTTTCTACTTCCATGGCTCAATCTAGAAATCAAGATAGAATATGAATGTCGGAGATAAGCTTGAGTCGAAACGATGAACAGAAGTAACGCTGGTGACAAGGAGTTTCAAACGGGAAGGAAGAAACGGCTAGGAGAGAGGAGAGAGGAGAAAGGATAGAGAAGAGAGAAAACTTGCAGATTCAAATTTGGATCCACAGGTGTTTCAACTGCTCTTTAGGAAACTCTAACAAATAAAAATGAAGTAGCATAAAAAACAAGAAGTTGCCAGTAAAACCCCTCGAAATCAAAACAATCTTTTAGGCTTAATCTCATAAAAAGAAGTCCCGAATTCTGCACCAAATTAAAATAGATCTTCCTTAGTGAAAGGAGAATGAAAGCAGAATGACGAACTTTCCCAAAAGTTATCTTCTAAAATCGACTTCTCCCCTTGAAGAGAATTTTGGGTACAATATGGTTGGTTTTCTAAAAACGACACGTCCATACTAACATAAAATTTTTTCTTTTGTGGGTCAAAACATTTGTAACCCTTTTGATTTGAAGCATAACCCAAAAAAATGCACTTGTAGCTCTATGATCAAGTTTGGATTGAAAGAGACTAGGTATGTGAACATATGCAATGCAACCAAAAATTTTTATGTGTAAATCAGAATATGTGCAACAATTGCTGGTTAAGGCTGTTTGACAGCTTCAATATAAGCTGGGTGTTCAGTTCGGAGTTCAAGGATAATGTCCTTCAGCTGCTGCTCGGTCCCAAGCTAAAAATAAAGTCAAAACTGCTTTGGATTAATGCTATCAAAGCTATTCTATCAGAAATATGGTTTGAAAGGAATCAAAGGGTGTTTTGCAATATTTCTTCCTCTTGGTCGATTAGATTTGAGACGGCTCATTTAAATGCTTCATCATGGTGTTCTCTCTCCAAGGCGTTTAAAGAATACTCCATCGAAGACATCAACATCAATTAGAAGGCTTTTATATTTCCCCATTCCTAGTTTCTCCATAGATTTGTTCCTAGCTTCAGTTTTGGTGTTTTTGAAGTAGTTGGACTGTGTGTTGTATGATCTTTCATTACTATTGTACTCGTAATTGTTTCTTGCTCCGGATGATTTTGTTCTTATGTTTTGGATACAATGAGAGTGCTAAGGGGGTGTCAACCTAGTTGAGATGCCCGGGTGCACACGCTGATCCTTTGTCCTCTATATTGTATCTCTTATATTGTTTGTATCTTTTCATTAACTTAATGAAGAGGTCGTTTCCTTTTTCAAAAAAAATCAGAATATGTGCAACAAGTTGGAAAAATAGTTTTAAGACATTCAAGAGCCACGACAAAAGCCACAAGAAAAGTCTTCTCTACTCTTGAAACGAGCCTACTCAATTTTAGGGAAAATGTTGTCTTTGTTTTATTGTAATTATTTATTGGTTATATATGTATCAATTGGACATCTATTTGAATAGTTGTGTATTTTCTGTCTGTCAAAAAGTCATTTACCTCACAAGAAATAGATATTTGAAATAATATTATCATGATAAATGATGAATGTCAACACTTTTCTATTGAGTGACATGTACAACTGAGCTAAATTCTTCTAAATGCCAATTTATACGTCAATTTTATTATTTTGTAACAATTGCAAAATAATGTTTGATGTATACTTTGTAAATACTTGGGAGTTGGGACTCCTTATATTCCCTTGGATATGATATTCTTATTGTTTTAATACATTTAAAGATAATTCCTAAGCACTTCAAGTTTCTTTTGTTTCCTTTCCCACAAGATTCTATATTTTCTTTGCCTGTAGTATGTGAGCATGCATATTCACTTGCGCAAAACCTGGATCCTAATAGTGAAGGAAGAGGTGTTTTGCAATCCAAAACTGGTTTGATGACTGTCATTAAGGTACGTTCTTTTTCTTAAAATTTTTTGAGTATTGTTTGATCTATGGTGGTTAGATTTCTTGTCATCCTCTTATTATTTTCTTTTCACATAAAATTTATGCTCTTGCTCTTTTATTGTTTGAGAATTTGAGCCATCTACCTGCATGCAACTTTGACTTTTATATGATTGCTAATTTGGCTTATTTCATTGTTTGATTTAATCATGTCTATTTCTTGATTGTTTGAGAGATATTTTTCAGCAAACGCTAGCCAAGAGGGAGGGTGGAACCATAGATAGAAGCCATGACATTACTCGGTTACAGGAGTTCTACAAACTATACCAAGAGAAAAATAGTGTAGATAAGCTTTGGGAAGGTGAAATGAAATTGAGGGAATCTGGTGCTTTCAGTGGTAATCTTGGAGAGTAAGTTCATTGACAAAAGTAGTTACCCCTTGTCATCCTTCATGATGTCTTTTATTAGCTGCTTTTGTTTTCTTGAATATGCCTCCTTTTCTGAAGAAGAGACAGAACTTTTCATTTTCTTTTTTGGTGTAAAGATATAACAGCTTTTGAGAGCTATAGTTTTTTGGTGTAAACATCTATTGTACTACCTTTAATATGGGTTCTTTTGTATCTATGGATATCTTGGGATATTTCATTTAATTAATGAAATTGTTTTTTATCAAAAAAAAAAAAAAAAAAAAAAAAAAAACAGAAGAAGAGTATGAAAAAAATATAAAAATCCTGGGGGACTTTTATTCTTTTTATTATAACTTCTCAAATATCAACAAGAAGTTCTGGTGTCCTATTCAACTTCTTTTTTATTATAATCTTGACGGGATAATTGTTTCTATTGCAGTGTCCAGTTAAAAATTCTACAAAATTTAATAGTTTCCAACAGTTCGTTTTTATGGATCATGCAATTTAAGAAATTTATTAGATTTGATGACATTAAATGTTGTTTCTCTCAGTGATGAAATGATCGGGGGCAAGTCACTATAAAACTTTTGCAACGAAACTAGTGTTTTTGGTTAACTTCCATGCATTATTTAATCTTATTGGTATTCCTGGGTTTTTAATGGTTTGGATTGAAAATTTAATATTTCTGATGTTCAATGAGAGCATATTCCTTTCGTCAGAACTTTTTTGTTTCCCATTTTTAGTGTTATTACTATGCACCTTTTCAGCTTCTCCTTCTTGTACCTTAAGAATTATTTTATTTTATTTTTATTTTTCAATGAACCTTTTCAGTGTAAAGTTGCAATAGGAAACATTCACATTAATTTTCTAACCTTTTTTTTTTTTTCCTGAAAATAAAACGAGTCTCGTCATTGAAGTAATGAATTGAGACTAATGCTCAAGATACAACGAACATTTACAAAGATTAATAAAGCCAAAGGATCAGTGAGTGCACTCGGACATCTCAACTAGGTTGACACCCCCTTAGCACTCTCATCACATCCAATACAAACAAAACAAAACACTCCTTTGCCTGAATAACCAATCCAACCCCAACAATGGAGCATCCTCATACAACTTAAGCAAAACATAAACAACCAAAACAAACCAATTCTTTCTTGAACAGTTAATTCTTTCTTGATGTTGAATCACGTTCTTGCTTTCTTTGAGGAGATGTCTAGTTTGAAGATTAATAGGAGGTTAGCCAAACTGCAGATAGAATTTCTCCTCCCTAGGGTTTCATTGTCTTGCAGCAATGGGAAAGGGTACGGGTAGTTTTAGAAAGAGGAGGAACAAGACCCATACTCTCTGTGTGCGGTGTGGCCATCGCAACTTCCATCTCCGGAAGAGTTGCTGTGCAGCCTGTGCTTTCACTGTTGCTCGCAAGTGAAAATATAACTGAGTGTGAAGGCAATTTTTTTTTTGAAAGGAAACAAGTTCTTTCATTGATAAAATGAATTGAGACAATTCTCAATCTTTTGGGTACAATATAGATATGATTATAGAAGGATCAGCAAGTGCACTAGGACATCTCAACTATGTTGACACCTCCCTAGCACTCTCATCATCTCCCAAACGAAAATAAAGTAGAGAATACAATAATGGTGCTTGGAGGAAAGTCTCCCTTACAAATAGTAGAAAATTGTTACAAATCAAAGCATGAGATCCTATGAAGAGTAAGCTACTCAGATGGCTCAAGGAAGGCTTTCCAGTTAAGGTTAAGGGCTTGAATTGAGTAATAGTTGAAAGCACGATCAAGAGTGCACTAGGAGGAAACGTTTAGTTTTGCAATCTCAAATTTGTCTAGCCAAGACGACGCTTTGTTGTGGAAGACCCGTTGGTTTTTTTCAAACCATATTTCGGACAGCAAGGCTTTTGTGGCATTTGTCCATAACAATCTTGGTTTTTTTTTAGGGCTGGTCCAATTAAGATTTGCAAGGTATTATTCTTGAAATCGTTGCGGAAGACCCAAGACAAGCTGAAAAGTTGTAGAAGACGCTGCCAGCATTTTATAGCAAAGCTGCAAGTGTAAAATAGATGCTGCAAAGTCCTTAGAATCTGACAAACATAGGTGGCAAATAGAGCTAAGCAATGTGACAGTAACTTTTTTTGAAGGACAGAAGCGCAATTCAAGCTTCCAAATATCATGATCCAGATTGTTATGTTGACTTTACAAGGACTTTTTGAATTCCATAAAGCCCTTACTAAGAGTTTGTCTATTGGTGAGGACGAAGACAAATGCTTAGAAAGGGATTTCACCGTAAAAGAACCATAAGGCTCCAGTGACTAGATTCTCCTATCTTGAGAAGAGGAAATTCTTTGCTTATAAAATGATGCCCATGAGGTTTTGGAATTCGTCAATCTCATTCTCCTTAAGTAGTCTTCGGAAGGAAACAGCCCAAGAATTGGTGGAAGAATTCCAATGGTTTACTACTAATCCATTGGGGAGTGTAGCTATTTGGTAGAGCCTTGGGAACCGTATGGAAAAAGAAACAGAATCTGCCCAAGTATCAAGCCAAAAAGCAATTCTATCTCCAGCTCCCAATTTAAAGGTTGCTACGCACTCTACCTTCAACCAAGTGCGTGAGATACTCAGCCAAGGACTCCTTAGACAAGCACCATCTTTTCCAGTTGTATGCCGTTTGAATGAGTAGCTGCTATGAATACTTACGATAATTGGAACTGGAAGACAATTGGAACCGGAAGAATTAGGTACTTGCACCACGTTCCGCATAGATTTAAGAGCGGCTTCAGAGAGGGTACTGAAGCTGCACCCATGAATACAGGAGCTGTAGCATTAGCGTAAGGTTTTTGGAAGTAGTTAGACTTAATTTCAGGATCCAACTATAGTTTTTAGTAGGGTTTTTACTCATTTGAGAATCATTTCATATAATTTTATTTTCTAGTTTTGCCTTTTCATGATTTAGTTGAACACGGTTTCTTTAAAATGTATTGTTTGAATTTTGAACAAATGACGAATCAGATTGTTCGTATTATGCTTAAAAAAAAAAGATTAAGAGGGGAAAATGTTGTGTCATGGGTATCAATAGTGAGGGGGATAAGATTAAAAGGTGGGTGGAGTGGATTGGTTGTGAGGTGGGAAGCCTTCCTTCTTCTTACTTGGGCTTTCCTTTAGGGAATAGTCCGAAAAGTGTTTCTTGTGGGAATGTGATTGATAAAGTTCGTAGTAGGTTGGCTTCTTGGAAAAAGAGTTTCTTCTCTAAAGCGGGCCGTCTTACTCTGATTAAGTTTGTCTTGAGTATTATTCCGGTGTATTTCTTATCTCCCTTTAAAGCTCCGGGTGAGGTTTGCAAGCTTGTGGAGAGGTTGATGCGTGGCTTCTTATGGGATGGGATGGATGAAGGAAAGGAAAAGGGCCTCACCTTATTAGATGGGAGGTTATAGAAAAGCCGGTGTCTTTAGGGGGTCTTGAAATTGGGAACCTTAGGTCTTGTAACAAAGCCCTTTTAGCCAAGTGGCTATGGCGCTTTTCCTTTGAGCCCAATTCTCTTTGGTGTAGGATTATTGCTAGTAAACACGGCCCCCATCCTTTCGAGTGGTTGGCTAAAGGGATTAAAGGGACTTACTGGAATCTTTGGCAAGATATCTCGAAAGAGCTCCCTGTTTTTGTTCTTTGGGTCCGATGTGTGGTGGAGGAAGGGAGAGAGACGTATTTTTGGGAAGATCATTGGGTGGGGGAGAGACCTCTTTGTGGATCTTTTCGCAGGTTGTACCATTTATCCTCTCTTAAGAATCATTTTGTGTCTGGTTTTCTCATGTGGATAGGGAGCTCTTGCTCGTTTTCCTTCGAGTTCCGTCGTGCTCTTTCAATAGGGAAACGATGGATGTGGTTACCCTCCTTTCTCTTCTTGAGAGTCATCCCTTTCACCTTGGGAGGAGAGATGTGAGAGTTTGGAGCCCTAATCCTTTGGAAGGGTTCTCATGTAAGTTCTTTTTTCAGTGTTTGGTTAATCCTTTTTCGAAGGGTGGGTTTGTCTTTTCATCGTTTTGGAGGATTAAGATCCCTAGAAAGGTGAGATTCTTTACTCGGCAGGTTCTCCATGGCCGCATTAGTACGTTGGATAGGCTTGTCAAGGAGTTGTTCTCGTTGGTTGGGCCTTTTTGTTATATCCTGTGCAGGAAGGCGAAGGAAAAGTTGGACTATCTTCTTTGGCAGTGTGATTTTGCAAGCTTTGCCTGGGACTCTTTTTTCAGACGTTCAGTATGATGTGTGCTCGTCAAAGAGGTATTAGAGATATGATTGAGGAGTTCCTCCTCAATCCGCCGTATGGGGAGAGGGGCCGTTATCTCTGGCTTGCTAGCGTTTGTGCTATTGTTTGGGTGTTGTGGGATGAGAGGAATAGCAGGGTGTTTAGGGGTATTGAGAGGTTTGTTATAGATTTGGTCTCTTGTTCATTTTCATGTTTCTCATTGGACTTTGGTTCCGATGGTCTTTTGTAATTGTTCTATTGATATGATTTTGTATAGTTGGAGTCCCTTCTTCTAGTGGGATTCCCCCCTCCTTTTTGTGGGTGTGAATTTTTGTATGCCCGTGTATTCTTTCATTTTTTTCTCAATGAAAGTTGTTCTTATAAAAAAAAAAAAAAGAAAGAAAAAAACTAACTAATACAAATTGTTACTAAATGAACTCAATTCACCCAAAAAGCTACTGCAGCAAAAACAGAATAAAATGGCTAAAAACAAAAGTCCCATTGGAGGGCACAAAACTAAAGCGCTAGTTGAATGAAAGTCCTCCAATTAAGACTGATATCCTGAACTGAGAAGTCTTGAAAGGATTTGGATAGAGCACACCATGAAGAAGTATTAAGTCTTGTTGTCTCGAATCGAACCAACCAAGGAGTTGCTTTATCATTGAATACCTTTGATTCCTTTCAACCCATAATTCTGTTAACAAGGCTTTGACAGCATTGCTCCATAGCAAATGAGGACCAGATTTCAGCAATGGACCAACCAAAATCTGCAAAATGTTGTCCCGGAAATTGCTGCCAAAAACAATAAAAAAAACAGGTGTTGCAAATCCTTGATAGAAGACATGCGGAGGGGACAAACTGAAGGAGACAAGCAATGGGCTGGGAGGTTCCTTTGCATAACCGATGCACAATTTAGAAGGCCAAAAATCATTATCCAAACTGTTATATTAACACGACGTGGGCTCTTAGTCTTCCAAAGGGCTTTCTCTACTTGCTTCTCTAAGGGGGAAGAAAAAGAAAAATGGGTCACCAGAGATTTGACTGAAAAAACCCCACTAGCTTCTAATGACCAATATCATCTATCGGGCTGTCCACCACCCTGAAATCTGATAATAATCCAACTAGGTTTTGGAATTCAATAATCTCCTCCTCTTTTAAAAGTCTACGTAAGAAAACTGCCCATGAGGACGAAGAATGGTCCAAATGTTCTGCGACCGAACCTTTAGGATTAAGAGTGATGCAAAGAAGGCAAAGAAACCTCACATTCAAAAGCAGCTTGTCAATCCATGGATCATTCCACAAGCGAACTTTATTGCCATTACCGATCTTGAAAGCTGCCAATGCTTCAACTTTCCACCAGGATCTAGAAATATTAATCCGTGGACTACGTAAATTGAGGCTTGATTTTCCAGCCGTGTGCCAACTGACCAAATCTTTTCCACGTATACTTCTAACTTCTTGACACATCTTTTCCATGTATACTTCTAACTTCTTGACACCATAGTGAGTTTTCTTCTTTACTGTACCACCAGCCCCATTTAGCTAACAAGGCCAAATTTCTAGCCTTTAAACCTCCAAAACCGAGGCCTTCATCCTTTTGAGATCGAGTAACTAGATCCCATTTAACCAAATGATTTAATTTTCTTCCTTTGTGCCCTTCCCAAAAGAGTTTCCTCAAGATGCACTCCATGATCGATACTACCTTTTCAGGCATTAGAAAATAGGACATATAGTAAGTTGGAAGGTTAGAGAGGACCGATTTACAAAGAGTGGCCCTTCCCCCACAAGATAAGTTATACATTTTCCATTTTTCTAATTTCAGCTGAAATAACAGGCTGGCAAAAAGAGACCTTTTTAAGGTAACCTCCCAAAGGTAAACCGAGATACAAGAAAGGCAATTGAGCCACTTTGCAATTCAATTGAGAAGCTACAAAAATTACCTTGTGATCATCCACATACCCCACATAAAGCTGACTTTTCCCAATTTACCCTTTACCGGAGCACCATTCAAACAAATCAATGGTCTTCCTCAAGTTTCCAATCATTAATTTTCTAACTTAGAGTAGAGAAACAACCTATCTCTTCTAGGCTGGTTAGTATTTAAAAGCATTTTTTGCTTTTCTTATTCTCCTGAGGTTGTTTTCTGTTCGATATTTAATATAAAGTTACCGGTTGCTTATCAAACATTTTTTACAAAAAAAAATACAGATATGCCGATGAAAAACTGATCTTAGAAAATACATCTATACAACCCCCAAAGTTTTCTTAGTTTATTTTATATACATTGGTTATTGGCTAAAATGTGTCACTTGTGACCTTTATATATTCCTATGAGTAGTACTTAATTATCTTGTATCATGTACGGGTGATAATATTGTTTTCACATAATTTAAGGTTGGAATGGAAAACATTGAAGCGAAAAAAAGGCTTTGCAACCCTGAAAGTATTGGCCATGGTACTGAAGCAACTCAGTGATGCAATTCCTGAAGAGGTTGGCCTTACAATTATCTTATGGCATTACACGTATATAGAAATGATTGGTGCAAGTATTTTAAGGACCATTGTTTTGTAAATATAAAGTTGAACCTTTGTTTTTGTTTTTTATTTTAATATTTGTTTAAAAGAAGGAAAGAAAGAAAGAAAGAAAGAAAGAAATAAACATTTCATTGGTAAATGAAGTTAGAGAGGAGAGGGTGAGATACCCAAAGCCAAAAGGGTTTCGAATAGATTCATTGGCCAAAAGATATTTTTAGATTGCAATTGGAAAATGAGGATAAAATTTACGCTCAATCAAAACTAACTTTAAAAGATTCAAAAGACTTGAAGGTAAAGATGCAGTTGTTTCTCATTGACCACTTCTGAAAAGAAAACTATGCTTATGTTGAGCTAAGGTGGATATGGGGCAATAGTTGCTTTCTAAATTTTCTCAACTTTCCTTTCCATATTTCATGTCACACCCTCCCAAAAAGTTCCCTTTTAACCTAGGAAATGATGCAAGGACACCAACTATCAACCCTCTTACGACACTTATTGACCAACCTGCCACTTCTTCCAGTTCACCTAGAACACCTAATTAACAAGCAAAACATAACACTATACTTCTCAATTAAACACTTGATGTATTGGCATAGCAAATAAACCATCCACTACTCATTACAAACATTTGCAACAAGAGTTACTAAACTGAAGACCAAACTATGTATAGCAGAATCTTACAACCCATATAACACCCATAGCTAGAATGTATGTACAGATCAGACTTTTTCTAGACATACAAAGGTTACTAAAATATTTTAGAAGCTTGTAGCAAAAGCAGACGAGACTGGATAGGCTAAGCACCGAGAACTCTTTCGCTACCTGGAAGAAAAGAAACATATGGAAAGAGAGTGAGTTGGGATGCCCAATGAGTGACACTAACAGTAATGGAAATCTATTAAACCAAAGAAGTTATCATGCGAAAGCAAAGTTTGAACTTTATTGAAAATGTATCATATGGAAACATTAAATCATAGAAAGCTTGTACCTTAAAACCTTAGTTGAGGTAGAACAAGCTCAATACTCTCAACATCGAAAAACAACCTTAGCTGTTATTGAGTAATCTGAATACAAACAACGTCAATATCTCTCCTATGTGCACATAGAAATGCCCCCAAAGGGCTAACACCCCGATACATGGTCCAAAGCCTTCATGTGTGCCAAAGTGGGTCCCAAAGACCTCATTTATCGGGCTGCCCAAATACGTTCCCCTTGTCCTTTAGTATTGGGTCCCTTCCTTTATCATTATTAGGGTACATTAAATTCTTTGGAGTAAAACCTTTAATCATATTCATTCTTGATTTAAGACATGGATAGATCATTGAACATTCTTCCTAAACATCATTTGAAGCAACATATAAAACATGCTCAAACATTACTTTAAGAAGTTTAGGAAACATGCTTTAACAGTTTAACATCAAATATATTACAATGGTAAATAATAACAATATTTAAATAAATTAATCTTTTGAAAACATTTTGTCACTCACAACTAATAGTTGGGTCCCAACGGGTTATATGCCTTCCAAATCCTTGTTTGACATGAAAATAAATTAGACCTCCTTTGGTTAGACTCCCTTTTTAATCCTTCTTTAACTCTTAGCAAAGATAATTTATTTCCTTAGTCAAGCTTACACTTGAACCAACTCACCAATGCCAACTAGAAGAGTCAATGCCTTAGGTTGCTTGATATACGGTTGGGGGTGCAACAAGGCTGGACACGGGCACAAGCACACGCACACAACACTAGCCAGTCACGCACACAGACATAGTCACAGGTACAGGCACAGGCACAGGTCCTGTGCGGCAACTCCCACGCTTACGTATGCCACGCCCATCAAGCTTCTCCTATTAAACGTTCCTAACATCATAAAATTCAACTAAGTCCATAAGTTAGGTTTTTAACTACTTTAACTTGAACTACTAGAAATGAGCTAGGGATTACATTTCAGCTCCTCGTTGTGGATAGGAAGAACTTGGTGAGGATCGTGGGAGACTTTTTATGGAAAGGGTTTGTTTGACTGAAGTGAGGGTCTGTCTAAGTTGGGAAGTAATGTGAAGATTGTTTGATTTGGGAGACCTAGGCATTGGTAACTTGAGGTGATGAATGAGGTTGATTTGGTTAAATGGCTATGGTGTTTCTCCTTGGAGTTTGACCATCATTTTGAGTGGGCATTGGGTTGGGAACTTGGGGTCAACAAGGGAAAGAAAGGCAGACTTTGTTTAAAACTCCCGCTCGTATGATGGATTTTATTCTAATTTACAGTGAAATAGTGAGATTGTGGATGATTGGAGTTTGTATCTTTTGAGCATCAATCTCCTTTTATTTTGTCAAAAAAGATTCGTTTCTTGTTAATAAAAAAAAGAAATAGTTGATGACTCGAAAAATAAGTAAAAATTAAAGCGTTTGATTTCCTTTTCTTGCAGATGAAAAGACTCATGGAATTGGATGCGGCAATGACAGAGGACCTAATTGCATATAATATTATTCCATTAGATGCTCCTTCTATGACAAATGTTATTGGGTCCTTGGCTGAGGTCTTTTAGATGACAATTTTCTTGTTTGGAATGTGAAAGTTTTACCCATTTCTTCTGTTGTTTACCTTGAAACTGAACTTTATGGTTAGGTGCAAGCAGCAGTGTCAGCTTTAAAGTATTTCAGTGGCCTTCCAAAGTTGCCTGCAGAATTTTCTATTCCGGAGACTAAGAGTCCTGATATACTTGACTTTCTACACTTCGTTTTTGGATTTCAGGTTTGGATTTCTATGTTGGGTGGTTATATAGAACTCAATCTAGTCCACTAATTCTATTGTATGTGTATATATACACACAGATATATATCACACATATATATACACACACATACATACACACACACACACACACACACATATATACACGTACATATATATGCATATACACACACACACACATTCAAAATAAAACGTATTACTCAAAAGAGGAGAACACAGCCTAAAGGCCTTAGGGATGAGAGGTCCCTAAGCCTAAGTCGAGGGATGGACAAAGAAAGCCCTCCAATCTAAGTGATTTAGATAATGCTGTGTATTACAAAAAGAAGTGTGCAAAATACACCACTTATTTGAGAACACCCGCCAATTTCTTTTGATGTATTTGTATTGTCTGTTTTTTGGGTTTCCATGTTATAATACTTATGAACATATATGTACTTCTGTTTATTTAGGAGTTATATGAATGGTTTTAATGTTTTACTTCTGCATCTTTGAATTACAATTCCATGGTTCCGAGTCTAGTTGCTTTAACACCTTTGCTATTGGAATGGAGTTAAACATTTACGCTCTTATAGTCTATTCGTTGTTATTGGTAACCACAGTTGTTTCTGTTAGATGTTTAATTTAATATGTTTAACTTAGAAATTGCATGGCTTGGTTATTTCTTTTAATTGTTAATTTAATTTATCTAACGTTGAAATTTGATGGCTTTTAGAAAGACAATGTGTCTAATCAGCGCGAACATGTAGTGCACCTACTTGCCAATGAACAATCTCGACTTCGTATACTTGAAGAAACTGAATCAGTAAGTGCTGTATTCTCATCTACATTGATGGATGATTTAGTGTACTTTTAATCATTAACAATTAGAGCTGCTTCTTGTAATTGGGCTCTGGTTGGTGGTTTGGGCCAATGTCTTTCTATCAGACTGTTTTATGGAAGATTGTTTCCTATCATAAATAATTGATGTTGCAGTTGTTGGCGAATTGTATATCACGTTTATTGGGCACTTGGTATCTAATTTGTAGTTCATTATTCCTTCGTCAGTGCCAAAGCTTGGTGAGAATTTGTCATGCAAAGTCTATTAATTTCTTTGCCTTCACCAATGAATTCATGTTCATTGGTTCAACTTCCACTAAATGTTCTTCATGCAAAACACCAAATAGAACTACTCTCTTCCATGACACAGAATGAAATTCACGGATTAAAACCTCACCCCCACCAACGGCAACTCATGCAAATTCACCAAGAAATTCTCAACCTTGACCAATGGTCATTAAAGCTGCAATTGGTTGCCAAATCTTCTAAAGACTTTGAAGGCTACTGTTTTAGAAATTTCTTCATTTAAAGCCTTTTGTTAGCATTTCCTAAACCACGGCTGTATTCCTTAAGAAAAAAAGTAATCACCGTGAAGAATAACAGAGCACTTGTGCCTCACCGCATGGATCCATAAGCACCCCTGCTTTGTGCACAAACTAATATCCTCCATAAATTTATTTCCTATGGATTATTGATGTATTGATGCTCAAATATGAAATATACATCTATACTCTACAGCTCTCATTTTAGGCAAATTTTTTTGTGTGTTTCTATAGAAATTGGATGCAGCTGCTGTGGAGGGTGTTTTTAAGAAGTCTCTGGAAAACTATGTTAAATGGTGTGAATATTTATGCATTCAACCTGTTTGGAGCAGGTTTGGTTTTTGTAACTTATTCTGGTTATTTTCTGAATGGAGTTTTAGTTTCATCTATATTTTTATTTTCCAACAATTAATTTTTAAATTTGATTCCTCATAGAAGAAAATTTTATTTGATTATTATAAATGTTCTATGTTTTTACAGTTTGTCTGCTGTTAGCAAGGAAAAGAAGCTATTATTTATTTCCTTGTACTTTCTTATATGGGGGGAAGCATCCAACGTCAGATTTCTCCCAGAATGCTTATGCTACATATTTCACCATGTATGTGACTATGAACTTCATTTGCAATTTTATTGGATTATGTTAACCTTTTTTTTATGTTTGATCTTGAAGTTCATCCAATATACTGCTTGGAACAAAATTATGTTCAGTATTTATTTTGTTGCAAAGGCTTCTTTTGTAATTACAACCTACGTTTATAGGTTGATTGGGTTGTGACACTTTTTTGATCCAAAAAATGCCCCATACAACCAAACAACCTCAGAGAATAGACCGAACGCAATCCAACCATAAAAAATTTGGCTTTACAGTGTTACACGAACGCTAAGAAATACCAACGTCACCAAAATTTGGCTTTACAGGGGAGAGGAGAGAGGGAACTTACCTCACCAAAATCCTTGCTGCCTAGCCATTCTTCTCGCGTAGCTTGACATTCATTCTAAGGTTTTAATCAAAGTATCCAGAGTTTTTCTTCTCTTAGAAGATGGAAGTCCCTGCTGCATTAGAAATTCTTATTACTGTATTGGGTCAGAGGAAAATGGTTTCTTCTTGGAAGATTTGAAGTATAAGTGGAAGATTTTCATATCTTTTTCTTCTTTACAATGACTTGAAGCTGAATTAGTGGAGTTGTTGCACTCTCCCATGAAGGATTTCTTCCAAAAGAAGAGGAAAAATGATTGTGAAGTGATTCGACTTGCAAAACTTCAGAATCAAGCGGGCTGTTTCTTGGAATGTGCAGTTTGGCCTTCTACTGGTGGAAGGAAAAACCTTCATGTCCCTGTTGGAGTTGAGAAAAAGGTTGGCTAGTTTTTTGGGATATGATCAGAAACTTTCTTTTGGAGATAGAGGGAAGTTAAAGAGTCTCTGGAAGAACTTTTTCAGTCACAAGTCTCCATCAATCCATTTATGGATGATAAGCCCTTGGTTACAATGAAGAAAGACTTGGTTCCTTGCTTGAAAATTGGTAAATGGAAGCTATTTGGGAGATTGCATCTAAAATTGAATCATTGGTCACATCATGCTCATTCTAAACCAGAACTTTTAAAGTGTTATGGAGGTTGGGTTCGTATAGGAAATCTTCCGTTAATTATTGGAAGAATTTCGTTTCTAGCAATTGGACAGCAATTAGGTGGTTTGTTGAGTATTTCTTCACAAACACTTAATTGTTTGAACTGTTCTTCATCAATTATCAAATTGGAAAGGAATTTTTGTGGCTTCATCCCAGCTTCTTTGGACATTAAGGATTTTAATCTAGGAAAATTTTCAATTACTTTTGAAGCATAGGATTCTTGAGATTCGAAGAACATGAATTTTCTGAGTTTGGATAGTCTATTGGATTTTGCCTTCAGAAATTCAATTGATCAAGAAAGAGTTCTTCAAGGGATCGAGAGTCTTTTTTGTTGAAGTGGCAATTGAAGAGGCAATAGATTTTCAAGAAAATCTCTCTCCTTACAAGATTCAAGAAGAAAGTCCAAAAGCCATTTCGTCATTTGAGGAAAATAATTAGTTGACTGGAAATAATGAAGGGGTTTTAATTGTTCCAGCTGCTATTGAAGATGAAATGGTTTTGGAAAAAGAGGATTTTGTTGAGGGTGCCTTGAATAATGCAAAGATTTTTGAAGATTCTGCAGTTGAGGAAGCCGAAAAGCTTGATGATGAAGTTGTTTCTGATCTTCTCTCTCGAGATTTGAATTCGAATGTGGTCCCCATTGATTCATTCAATAAGAATGAGAAAGCTGTTGAGGCCGCGATAGATTCTGTTGAGGAACCCGAAGAGACAGTTGCTGTGGAAGCCGAAAAGTCTGAGGTTATCTTTTCCCCACACCAAATTATACCTTGATTGATGCATCCAATGTACCTTTAATTGATAAAGAAAAAAATGTTGCCATTCCCTCGTCTTTTGTTGGGGAATTCGAGGAGTCAGCAGCCGATTTTCTCTCGCCAACTTTTAATTCGTTTAAAGTTGCCAAGGATTCCTTCAATATGAAAGAAAATTCATATAGGAACAATTTAAGTGATGGAAAAGCTCACCTATCTTCATTTAATGCCCATATTTCCTCCTTGGTTAATGAAAATAAAAAGATGGAACAGATTTTACCAGTAGCTTCAGAGTCTCTTCAATTTCTCTCTAGCTGAAAATTGTGCTCTGAAAAAGGAAGAGGATTTGTCAGCTTTAGAAGGGAAAAAGGCAGATTGGAAAGATCATTTTAAGGATAAGATTTCAGGTTGTTCAACTCCAACATGACCTTATCATTATTAAAAAAATTTCCTGAAATTTCTCCAAGATTCGTAAGATAAATTATGATGCATTAGAAATTGGATGTGTGAAGGCTCAAGTTCCAGGTATTTCTTCTAAAAACACAATTTGGGAACTTCGAATTCGATGAAGCCTTCTTTGTTGTTTTCTCAACCAACATTGAAGTTTGCAAATTCTTCTGTCCAATTCAGAAGGTGCACCCCTTGTAATTTTCCTCCAAAAAGCCCTTGTCCAAACTGATTCCGACAATGATTCCACAACAAGTGTTAGAAGTGACGAAGAGGAATTTGAAACAATTGCCTGTGCCAGATTCTCAACTCTCAGAAGATCATTTTGAGGAAGCTTTGGTTGGTCTTTTTCAAGGATCGGCTGAGAAGTCAGGGTTTCAAAGCAAGCAAGTTTCACCCCTTCATTGCCTATTGTAGTGCTTCGTCTCTCGGGAAATCGCGCCAGGGCAGTGCCATGATGCTGCTCTGTTTTTGATATTCCTTGGTTTTTCTTCTTGTTACTTCCCTTCTTTTGGTCATTTGTTCGGCTTTGACCCCTTTGGGCATATTTAGGTCTTTTTAGCTCATTTTGACATTAAATCTTTATCTTGAACAAAACCCTGAAATCACTAGCAAATCATATTAAATCTTAAAAAATCTTATTAAAAAATATTCTAAATCAAAGGCAAATAATGCACAATTTGAGTGCATTTCAGTATTCTCAAGAATCAAATGTCTCCCTACTTAATGCTGATTTCGTTGTAGAAGGTTGTGCAACTTTGCTACATCCACTTCCCAAACTTCTTTTGGGTACTTCACTATAAGTCTTTGACTCTTTCCACAACTTAGAGTTGAACTGCCACAACGTTTTCTTTTTTTGGGTGCAAGAACAAACCTGATCCTTTTCATGTTTGAGGATCAAACTGTTATAACAATTATTTTTTTTCTGGATCAAGAGTCAACTCATACAAAAGTTTGAAAAAACAAAACACACACTTGAAAAACTCTTTAAATTGAGTAGATTACAAGTTTAAGTACTTAACAAATAAATCCTCACAATACAACATATCTCTGTCAAGAATAAGATAAAAAGAAGAAAATTGAAGCTTGGAGCGAGAGCAACAATGGTGACTTGGTGAATTATAGAGGATTGAAAATAATAAAACTTGTAAAATTTTGGAAAAGATGAAGTGTCTAAAAAGAGATCAAAGTTGGTGAAAAACACAATTAATTTGCACCATTGAATGTTGGTAAAAGAAAATTGAATAGTGGAGATTTACACTTAATTAGCTGATAGACACAAACATAAAATAATATTAAATTCATATTCTTTTTAAATTCATTCTCTTTTTAAAACCAATCCAAAAATCAAAATTCAACCATGTGTCACTCACTCCATAGTTCCAAGTGGCTCTCTCCAAAATGGTCCAATTTGATGATTTGGCTGCCATGTCATCAATTTGGGTAATTTTCCGTTAACCTTATTTCCACTATGACTTTTTCATTCGAACTCCGATTTGGGTTATTCAAGAGGCATCGGAATCGTTGTTCCCAGCTCTATGCTATGAACTATTCAAAATAATAAAATTGTTAGTAAACAATATCAGGTTTGTTATCATCAAAACATTAATTAATTAACTAATTAAAATTAATTAATTTGAGATTAAAGGCTAAAAAGCCAACAATATTTTGGTAACAAAAAGGTTTTCCTTCCTAATCAAGGGGTGTAGTTTGCAATTTGAAGAGATTCCCTCCTCCTTTCTCGAGCAGTAGGCTGAAAGTTTAATTAATTTTTTATGCTTTTTATATTCCAATGTAGAAAATGTCCTGGCATTCAAGAAGATTAGGGTGATTCATAGACCAAGTTCTGTGGATCGAGTTTCAAGTTCTATTTTGTTATGGTCATTTTTGGAGATTTGGTTTGGCTTCTTCTGTCATTACGATGTTTGGTGTGTGTGGTGTTTTTGATTGATGTTTGAGGACATTTAGATGTTTCTAGCTTGGTTTTGTCTTGCCTTTTACTTTGAGCTTGATTAAACTCATGCTTTTGGTTTACTGATCTGAAGTTTGTGAATCTTAGCATTCGTAGCATGGTGGATGATTTGATTTTTTAGATTCTACGGAGGCTTGAGTTGGTGCAATTTGTTTGCAATTACTCACTTGTTGATAGTTTATGTTGGACACACAACTCTTTCAATCTCAAGGCCTTTGATTCCAAACAGAATTGGTTGTTTTAGATTTATGATCGATTGGTATGTTTCAGCTTATGTTATGAAGAGTTTGGTTTGATTCAGTGGGTGCTTCAGTTGGTCTAAAGGCTTCACATTGGAGCTCTCTTTCCAAATTTTTGTGGGTTTTCTATACAGGATATGTGTCTCTAACTTTTCATTTTAATCGTGTTCTGTTATTTTTTTATTTCTTTTGTTGCTTTTCTTACTCACTCCTGAGCGAATTATGTATTTTTTAACCGTTAGTCTCTTTTCAGTTTATCAGGAAAAGGTTTTGTATCTTGTTTATAGCATTTACTTTGTTATTTTCCTGTTCTTGAAGATTTTTGTTTCTAATAAAATTTTGGTTAAGTTACAAATTGAGTCCCTAACCTCCCAGTATTGTGTCTAATAGGTTTTTAAATTTGAAGTGTCGAAATTTCGTGTTTAATGTTTAATAGGTTAACTTTAGAAGTGTTCCCAAACGGTCAAATTTGTGTATAATATTTGAACATGTAAATTTAGCAAAAATTGAAAATGAAAAAAGAAAAAAGAAATCTGAGGCTATGTATGAAAATTATATTTTTCTCTAAATTTATTTAGTGAAGAAGAATTGGATTTACACAGGAAAATAAAATAAAATTCTGCAATCAATCAATAAGCTAAAATTCTTGACTCAATCTAAACCTATAAGGAAAAGAGAAAATACAACAATGAATATATACAAGAAGACAACTATATTCATATACAAGGAAACAATTGCTGAATAAGGTCTCTAGATTACAGCTTGATTTTCTACAAAATGTTCTTGTAGGAGTAATGGGCTAGCTTGATTTTCTTAAATATGTGCTTGTTTTTCTCTCATCGACTTTGTTTCAATTTGATGTGTCCACGTGCCTCCCTATTCCAAACTTATTCAAAACGATAAAAAATATAGAAATGAATACCATTTTTCATGTCCACACCTGCTTCCTAGAAGATTTTTATCTATTTGTAGTTTTGTAATGTTTATCTTTTCCCATGAGCTTCATTGTCTTATCCTTGCACCTTAAATTTGCATGCAGATGGTTCAGGAAATGGATGAAGTATTGAGGCATCGGATTGCGCAGCCAGCCAAGAGCTGTGAGTCTAAATATGGTGTTTCTTTCCTTGATCAAGTTATCTGTCCTCTTTATGAGGTTCTGGCTGCGGTATGTCCTTTCTGTTTCTTGTGTCTCCTAAAGGTTTTTTTTTTTTAAAAGTAAACCAGCCTCTTCATTGAAATAATGAAATAAGACTATTGCTTAAAGTACAAAAAAGATAAACAATGTGTGAAAGTAACCTAAGGATCAGGAGATGCACTCGGAAATCTCAACTAGGTTGACACCCCTTTAACATCCACATCATATCGATAAAAGATCTAACAAAAAGATTACAAAGATCATAGGGAACAAAAACACAAACAGTCCAACAGTATCAATACATCACAATTACAAACTTAAGCTGGAAAATTAAAAGTGCGCCAATTAAAACATAAGTCTTGAACTGTTTGTAATCCATTTTGGTCTTTGGTTTGGTGCTCTGGCTCTCCTTTTTTTGCGAGTTGTTGCACCTATCATTGTACTTTTTAATTTAGAGAAGTTTCTGTTAGTTTCAATGTGCTACGTTTACAGAACATAAAGAACTGGTTTCCAATTTCATGGAGCTGTCCTCTGTTTATTGTTGAATTATTGCATTTGAGCTAGATTTCACAAAATCACCGAAAAGACTATTGAATTTTCCATTTAAAGTATGTTCTTGGAATATTTAGTCTTTTGTCTTGAGCTGCCAATTGATAAGTCCAGATTATTAAATGCTCAGGAAGCTGCAAACAATAATAATGGGCAGGCACCATATTCTGCATGGAGAAACTATGATGATTTTAACGAGTATTTCTGGTTAGTTGCAAAATGCTGTACGTTTGATTTGTAATGGTTCATACTGAAGAATTTTTTAACGCTGTTCATTTTCTTATCAGGTCGCTTAGATGCTTTGACCTCAGTTGGCCATGGCATAAAGGCAAATCTTTTTTTCAAAAGCCAACACCAAAATCAAAGGTTGTCTGCAGCTTTTTCTTAATTTTGTCAAAACTTATCTTTCTCCTTGTTCTTGTTCTTCTTATTTTATTTTTCCTTCAACTCATTTATACTTCTTTTTTCTTTTTTTTTTTTTTTTTGGTGGAAACAAAACTTTTCATTGATATAATGAAAAGAGACTAATCCTCAAAATTACATGGAAACAAAAATAAAAAAGAAAACAATAGTAGCACTATAAGCATTCACAACCCAATACAAATCAAAGATCAACCATGAAGATAAAAGCTCCCACTACAGACAAAAGTCTTGAAATGAAAATATGAAAAAGAATATTTATAGTAGAACAGACCACTCCAAAGACCAGACATCTAGAATTAGAAAGAATCCCAAAAGAATTGCTTGATAAACCAAGAAGAAGCTGCGGGAAATCATTTTGAAGCAATCTCCTACAAAGGAGAACCAATGCCAAAGAGACTCCATCCCAATAAATTTTTTATTTTTTATTTTTTTTAAATGGAAACAAGCCTCTTCATTGAAATAATAAAATGAGAATAATGCTCAAATTACAAAAGAGGGATACAAATAAAGTAATTACCTAAGGATTAGGAGATGCACCCGGAACTAGGTTGACACCCCCCAGTGTCTTGGGCATGCTTGTTCAGGGAGAGTTTGCCTATGGCTGTATGCCCAAACTATCCTCAACCACCTTATATTTATGTCTTGTAAGTAGCTTAGTAAGTTGTTTTCATTTTTTTGTTGTTTTCCTTTCGAGTGACGTTTTGCCAGTTTTGATATGCAAGACTGGCAGAATAGCGTAGAAAGAAGGTACACTGTCGCTGAGAAGGAAATGCTAGCCGTAGTTCACTGCCTAAGAGTTTGGAGGCAATATTTACTGGGGTTGTGTTTCGTAGTCAAGACCGACAATAGTGCAATCTGCCATTTTTTCAGTCAGCCAAAGTTGACGTCAAAGCAGGTGCGGTGGCAAAAGTTCCTGGCTGAATTTAACTTCAAGTTTGAGCACAAGACGGGGAGGACTAACCAAGCTACCAATGCCCTTAGCCGAAAGGGTAAGCATACGACCCTATGCATGCTGGCCCACATTCACTCAAGCAAGGTTGACGGGTTGATGTGCGAGATCATCAAAGAATTTCTGCAAAAAGACCCTTTCGCTCAGGTTGTCATCGCATTAGCCAAAGTCGGCAAGACCAGACAGTTTTGGGTTGAGGGGGACCTGTTGTTGACAAAAGGGAACCGATTGTATGTCCCAGAGCAGGAGACCTGAGGAAGAAGTTGTTACACGAGTGTCACGATAAGGAAACAAATTTTTGTAAAAGCCTCCAGCTTGAGGCCACCTGCTTCTTGAAAGATGGAAGTCAATCCACCCAATTTGGGACCACCAAATGAATGATTTGATTTCAACAAAGAAAGCCTACTCTCATCGGAAAGATTGCAGATGACTGGCCCTTCCAAATAACAACCCACTATCTTCGATAAAGGAGGAATTTGATGGGAATCAAGTGCAACAAATTTACATGTAGGCAGATGAGGGGACTTTTTGAATGAAGGTGTTTGAAAAAGAACTGCAACCTCTCTGCCAAAATTGTTGTCTTCCACTTCAAGGACTGAATCTTTTACCATAAATCTGGTTCTTCACTACTAACACTTACTGAGGAATCATCGTCAGACTCTTCCCCTTCCGATTAATTATATGGAACTGGCTGGCTATCGACTTCCCTGATTATTTTGAACTTTGCATTTGGGAGAGAAATGACCAATCATATGGCTGCTTGGTCTGAACAAAGGCTAGATTTCCTTTGAGGCTTTGAAATTAATGCTGGCACTTGAGTAAGGACACAACTTTCTTCAATCACGTCAGCATTCAAAGTAGAAACCTTAGAAATTAAAGAAGCTCCTTGTTTTCGAGAATAAACTTTTAGGAGAGAAGACGAAGGAGCAGCATGATCCACTTTATTTTGAGGAGTTGCGAAAAGGGGGAAGCAGCTCTTCATCTCCTACCAGCACTTTCCTCCAAATTAATTGCAATCGGAGAGTCCTTTTCTTTTGGAACAAAACTTCTTTCTGACTCTTCCTCTTCCAAAAAAGTTGTAGAAGGTGTGGCTCACAGCTTCTATGACAAAGGACACACCAAAGGGGAAGAACTTCTTTCAAACAATTACAAAGAACACTGTTTTGATAAGCTTTTTTGAATCACTTACCTTTTCAGCTCTTTCATGGTGTAAATTATGGCCTCCCTTATGTAACTTTCTTATTACCAATTTAAAAGATTTATTTTAACTTCCTTTGGCTTGGGGCCTAGCCTTTTCTTTAAGTTCCTCAGATTCATTAACTGAATTGTTTCTTATAATAAAAGAAAAATGCATCCGGTTGAATGCAGCCAAATTATATATATATGTGTACATATATCTTATTCTTTATTGTATTATCCTGATTCTGATGAATGAAAGGTACTTGTTGGCTATAGAACATATTCTTGTTCATGCTTTCAATTTTGTTCTAATGTTCTTCTATAACTGACAATTAGTTTCTTAATTTTAATTTATTTTTCTGTGAGGGTTATTTATCATTTAATGTTTAGTTTCCTGATTAAAATATATATTGGAAAAAACCACGTGGTGTTGGGTTCCATGCCTTCAGTATGGTGGATTGACCATGGAATGTAAAGTAATATAGTTGTTGTTGTTGTTTTTTTTTTTTTTTTTTTTTTTTTTTTTTTTTTTTTTTTTTTTTTTGTTGTGTGTGTGTGTGTGAGACGTACTCATATGAGTATGTTGAGTAATTTTCCTTTCCTTTTTTCTTCTTCAGAGTATGCTTGGTAGAAGTCGTCATCAAGGGAAAACGTCATTTGTTGAGCATCGTACTTTTCTTCGTCTTTATCATAGTTTCCATCGTTTATGGATATTTTTGGTTATGACATTCCAGGTATATGGCCTTTTTAAATGTTCTTTATTATCCTAGTCCTATTAACTAAAATTTGGTAGCCTGGTCATGATGCTTGGGAAAATTGTTTCGTTTTTGTATGTGGTGTAGCCTAAATGACAAGAGAGATAATGCTCCCAGAAATCTAACCCAAAGGATTTTATTACAATAAGTGTTCAATACAAGAGACTAGGATTTGTGCATTTTCATATATTTAATTATTTATTTATCAGATTGTTAATCTTACAGGCTCTGACCATTGTTGCATTTAACAATGGAAACTTTAATATGAAGACATGGCTGGAAGTTCTGAGTCTTGGTCCGACATTTGTTGTAATGAAGTTTATTGAGAGTATGTGGTGTTCTAGTCATTTTTACTGAAAGTGTTTGAAGCTGATTTGTTCTATTATCCTGTGTGCAATAGATTGAAATAATTATCTTTGTTCTAACAATTTTCTATTTAACTGCATGGACGTCATCCAGGTGTTCTAGACATCCTAATGATGTATGGTGCATATTCTACTTCAAGGCGTATTTTTGTTTCTCGAATTCTTCTTCGTTTTCTTTGGTTCAGTATTGCATCAGCTTTGATAACATTTCTTTATGTGTATGTATTCTTGCTTTAGTGTTCTTGCTGTCTTGTTTTCTCCACAAGACGTTTAGTGTTGTTTTTATCGATTCCCTTGCAGGGAAGCTCTTCAGGAAAGGAGTAAACCAAATGCAGAAAGAGTGATGTTCAGACTATATGTAATTGTGATTGGAATATATGGTGGTGTACAGCTTTGTCCCAGTATCCTCATGCATATACCTGCTTGCCGTCTTTTAATGAATCAATGTGATTTGTGGCCTCTTGTTCGCTTTTTCAAGTGGATGCGTCAGGTTTCACCCTCTTATACTTGCTTTATTTCTTCTTTTCTGCTTGGGTAATGTGGCCTTCACAATTTCAGTTGACACACATTATTTTGTTAAATCTATATTTTCTTTCGCTGCTGATTCTTTTTTCCTAATAGGAACGGTACTATGTTGGAAGTGGGATGTATGAGAGGACTACTGACTTTATTAAGTAAGTATCTGAATTTATTTGATATGGATCCACTAATGTTTTATTAGGATCCCAAACAATAAGAACAATAAACAAAAATATAAAATTGTCCTTAAATCACCAATTGACCCAAAAGTTTAAGTTGATGGGTGAAGTTTTTTTTTTTTTTTTAGTGGAAACAAGACTTTTTCATTGAATTAGTGAAATGAGTTTGATGCTCAATGTACAATGAAAACAAATAAAGAAAGATAAAATACAACGTAGAAATCAGAGTGGCTAGAACAAAATAAAATTAAAGTGAAAGATACAAGAGACTAGTCCTTAAAGACAACAGAACAAAAATGCCAAACATGAACAAAATCTTATATTATCTATCACTCCGTCTCACATGTGGGCTTGAAATATGAAGAATACCCAACAAGTGAAAATCGATATTAATTGGGGAGAAAATAACTTGAACACAAGACCTCTTAAATATTTGAACACAGGACCTCCTGAACCAGCCTACTTTGATACCATCTTAAATCACCAATTGACCCAAAAGCTTAAGCTGATGGGTGAAGGTGAATTTAATCTTATATTATCTAACAAGTATATTACAATATCAAGAGAAATTAGGGGGAGACGATATTGATCAAAATCTATTATCTCAACATGAAGAAAGGTTAGAAAAGTACCTTTCTTAATCAATGCATTGACAACCTTATTAGGCTTACTTCTGGCGTGTCATGTGAGAAAAATCAAATCTATGGAGGAATGGAGCCAACAAGCATGCATATGGCTGATGTTCTTTTGTGATTGAAGAAACTTCAAGGATAAATGATATGTTAGTGAAAATAAAAAGCCTTGTTGAGTAAATAATGTTCCCATCGCTCAGGGACCATAACTAAAGAGTATAATTGTTGTTCATATTTGCTCACAAGAGGCCAATGCCCGAGATTCAAATAATTGAAAAGGGCAATCTAAAAGCGAACAAAGTGTCAATGGTGCAGTTAGATATCTCAATACCACCTACATCATGCCCAATACAAGTTACAACCAAACAAATGTAAGGAAACAAAGTACAAAAACATCACCACTACTTGACAAAATAAAATGCCGACAATACAAGTCAAAAAAAACATTAAGCTGGAAAAAGAAAGCTCTCCAATTTAAGTAAAAGTCTTGAATGGAGAAATCTTCAAATGACTTAGAAAGCGTGCACCATGAAGAGGCATTGAGCCAAACAATTTCAAAAAGATCCAACCATGTAGTTGATTTTTCATGAAAGGAGCAGTGGTTAGTTTTTCTGAAATAACAATAGGGTGGCCTTCTTGAGATAAAACTACCCCAATACCTACTCTTGAGGCATTGACTTTGTAAAGTTAGGAAGTGCTAGGCCTGAGCTAGATTAGGGGTGGACAACCAAATTGCAAGAACTGAACTTAGTTGAAAAGTCGATTTGTCTTGCATTGGGAAGGAATGCTTGTCTACATCAATCAATCCATCAATGACAAGGTCCATCGTCAAGTCACATTAGTCAACTTTATTTTCAAATTTAGGTTTTGGTTTTGGTTTGGCCCTCAAATAGAACCAAACCGATTTGGGAGCACCCTTAGAGGTCCAACAGTAATTTTGAAACATTTAATAAAATGTGATAAAAGGAAACTAATACTAGAAAACATTGGATTTTGTGAGTGCTTTTCAGGATAGACCAATCTTTTATTGCTACAGTCTTTCTTCGTTCAATTGCTACCCCTTTTACGCTTCTAGAAAACCCTAAAATATATATATATTTTTAGACAAGAGAGTAGTGTTGTTGAAATTTATAAAAATTTCGTTTTAAGGATGAATAATGGAGATGGTGTTATCTTGTGGATGTTGGAAAATAATGGCTCTTTTACAGTTAAGTCTCTCTCCCAAGCTTGTTGTGAAGGAAGCTGCCTTGGACAGACAAAGTTTTGATGTTATATGGAAAGACATTTGTCCTAAGAAGGCCAAAGTTTTCTTATGGATTTTCTCTTTTGAAAGGCTGAATACTTACTGTAGAATCCAAAGAAACCTGCAGAATTATGCTCTCTCCCCCCATGATATGTTCTTTGTATGAGTGAGTGTCTTTCATGCATCTCTTTCTTTGTCCTGTTACTACGAGTTCTTGGGGAAGGCTATTTAGTTTGTTCAACTTGCAACAGTGTTGGGTGTTGGGGCTGTACTTTGTACTTTGTAGAATATTTTCGTACTATTTAATCAGACTAAAGACACATATACATAGGTAAGTAAGAAACGCTACTGTAGGGAATACAAAATTACAATAAAGGAAATCTATACATAATAATCTAAATACATATTACAACAGGGGAAATTCCTTCTAGTTCTCCAGGACCTACAGCTTATGGATGTTCACCATGTTCGTTTTGAGCTATTTGCATTTTTATGGATTGTTCAAGAGCATGCATAAACTAACCAGGATATGTATGGGACAAATAAATTAATCTTCCAACAAATGTCTAGTATCGTTCCTTCTTTATTTCTTTAGCTTTTGCTACTTGTAGCTTTTAAATTAGGTTCAATAGGGTTCTGCTAACCCCACAACCATGTAAACCTGTTTCTTTAAACAAGT
The DNA here is from genome assembly GCA_030954485.1 of Citrullus mucosospermus. Taxonomy (NCBI): domain Eukaryota; kingdom Viridiplantae; phylum Streptophyta; class Magnoliopsida; order Cucurbitales; family Cucurbitaceae; genus Citrullus; species Citrullus mucosospermus. Next base: position 27,397,787 of record CM062057.1, read on the forward strand.
CGAAGACATATACTTCCTTTGATTAACAAAGATAAACTTCTTCTACCTTGCAAATTTTATTTCTAGGAAATATTACTACGTTCCTAAGTCCTTGAATCTCGTCCATCATGATAGAACGAAACACATGGAGATGGATCAACATTTCATATCTGAGAAGGTCAACAAGAACAAAGTGGAACTAAACTATGTTCCATCTCGCCATCAAATCGCCGACATTCTCATCAAAGCTTTACCGAGGAGAAATTTTGATGAATTCAATTCCAAGCTTGGATTGTATTCTACATACAACCCAACTTGAGGGGAACGCAGATTTGTGTATAGTAATAGTATTGTGCCTTAGTTATTATTTTAATTAATAGATGCCCTTTCCTTTTATAATTAGTTACTTTAGTTAGAATTTCTCTTATACTATATTTATCCATTATGGGTTCCTTTGAGTAATAAGAGAAAATACAATATTTCTCCAAAATTTCCCCAAAAACAACATAAACGACTAATTGGCGAGTTTGCAACTGAATATGGTTTAAACAAGTAATACAAAGACAAAGGTAAATGCGCACTTTAACTGCTCAAGTAAATATTATAGAGAAATGAAATTTTTTTGTGTATATGAGGACATTCCCAATCTCATTTTGCAGATACATGCTTCTGTGGATTATCATTCTTGGTGGAAAACTTGCACTTGCTTATTTTCTTCAGGTTAGTTGTGGTATTTATGCAATGATATCTATCTCTAGGCATGGACTCTAAAGACTTGATTTGTCTCTTGCAGATCAAGCCTCTTGTTGGACCTACAAGGCTTATTGTAAATAGGAGAGATATAAGATATTCGTGGCATGACTTTGTGTCTAAAGGTGAGTTTTCATTTCATTTCATTTTGAGTTGGTCATAGGTTTGTGCTGTCTTTCATTTGATAAAATTATGTTGCTTTGTTTGTGATCTTTGCTGTTTGATCCCTTTTTTCTCTTCTTCTTCTTCTCTCACTTCTTTTTTTTTTTTCTTTTTCTTCTTCTTCTTCTTCTTCTTCTTCTTTTGCTGTTTGATCTCAATCTACATTTTGTTATTTAGTTTCTTTATGTTCTGCGAGGATGCTGCCGTACTGGCCATCTTTTTGTGTTATACTATCTAATCTTTTAAAATATTTTTTGGCCTCCTATAAATGAAAATCTATTATGTACTTGTATTCAGTAATCTGGAATATATTCCTTTCATCTTATTAAGAATAAAGTTACATATATATAGGGAACAAGGAAACCCTAGACTAGGTATGTACAATTACGATTAAGGACAATTATATAAAAAATGTAAAATATGTATTATAACACTCCCCCTCAAGCTGGAGCAAATATATCAACCACGCCCAGCTTGTTGCATAGATAACTTATTCTTGCTCCATTTATAGCTTTGGTCAGGATATCTCCCAATTGTTCTCTAGTCTTCACATATCCTGTAGACACCAACCCTTCTTGTATTTTCTTGCGAATGAAATGACAATCCACTTCAATATGTTTCGTCCGTTCATGAAACACTGGGTTTGATGCAATGTGAAGTGCAGCTTGATTATTACACCATAATTTAGCTGATACGGTAACATTGAATCCCATTTCGGATAATAGTTAATATATCCACACTATTTCGCACACGGATTGTGCCATGGTCCTATATTCTGACTCAGCACTTGAACGAGGAACTACATTCTGTTTCTTACTCTTCCACAATACTAAGTTTCCTCCTACAAAGACACAATATCCAGAGGTCGATTTCCTATCTTCTCGAGATCCAGCCCAATCAGCATCTGAGAAACACTCAACTCTTGTATGACCATGATCTTTATATAAGATCCCACGTCCAGGTGCGGCTTTCAAATAACATAGAATTTGTTCTACTGCAGCCCAATGGTCCATTGTAGGAAAGACATAAATTGACTTACAATACTTACAGAATAAGCAATGTCTGGTCGTGTCACTGTTAAATAGTTCAACTTCCCAACTAATCTTCTATATCTTTTAGAATCTTTAAATAATTCTCCTTCTTTAGTAAGTTGTAGATTTGGTATCATTGGGGAATTGCATGGTTTAGCTCCTAATTTTCCTATCTCAGACAACAAATCAAGTACATATTTTCGTTGATAAATAGATACCTTTCTTGCTTCTCATTACTTCTATACCCAAAAAATACTTCAATTGTCCCACATCTTTCGTATGGAATTGACCCTGAAGGAAAGTCTTGACGGAAGTTATACTCGATACATCATTTCCCGTAATAACAATATCATCAACGTAGACAACCAGTAGAGTAATACCGTTATCCAATCGTCGATAGAAAACAAAATGATCAGACGTACTTTTCTTCATACCAAAACATTCAAGTGCTTGGCTAAACTTACCAAACCATGCACGAGGACTTTGTTTCAAACCATACAAAGATTTTCGAAGGCGACATACTTTATCACTCTCCCCTTAAGCAACAAACCCAGGTGATTGCTCCATATAAACTTCCTCCTGGAGATCATCATGCAGGAAAGCATTCTTTATGTCAAGTTGATGCAAAGGCCAATTGTGAGTAGCAGCCATGGAAAGAAAAAGTCTGATGGAGTTTAATTTGGCGACAGGAGAAAATGTATCTGAATAATCAGTCTCATAGATTTGAGCATAACCTTTAGCAACAAGACGAGCTTTCAATCGAGCCACTGTTCCATCAAGGTTAACCTTGATAGCAAACACCCATTTACATCCAATTGCCTTCTTTCCAATAGGACGAGAGACTAAATCCCAAGTACCATTTTCATCTAAAGCAATCTTCTCCTCAATCATTGCACCACGCCAGCCAGGATGATAAAGCTTCATGAACAAAATTAGGAATAGAAATGGAATTAAGGGATGTGAGAAAAGAATGTGTAGTTGAGGACAACTGATGATATGAAACAAACGAAGAAATGGGATAAGTACAAGTGCGTTTACCTTTTCGAAGGGCGATGGGAAGATCATCACTCGGTCTCCGATCAATTGTCGAAGAAGTCATTGGTATAGGGCAGGTGCCAGAGGGTTGTTGTGGAGGTTGCCTGGAGTAGACTTGAGTAATGGGTGGACGAGAAGGAAGAGACACAGAGGAAGACGAAGTAGATGATGATATTGGAGAGGTAATCTTATAGATAAAAAGATTATCATCCTCCCCCTGACACGAACTCGACGAGGATGGACTAAATGGCATATCTTCAAAAAATGTGACATCAGGAGAGACAAGATACCGATTAAGAGTAGGACAAAAACAACGATACCCTTTTTGAACACGCGAATAGCCTAGGAATATGCATTTCAAGGATTTGGGATCTAACTTGGTACGATGAGGACGAACATCCCGAGCAAAACAAACACAACCAAATATTTTTGGAGCAATAGGATATAAAGATTTGGTAGGGAAAAGAACATGATAAGAAATCTCACCATTAAGAACAGAGGAAGGCATTCTATTAATTAGAAAACAAGCTGTGGAAATAGCATCAGCCCAAAATTGCTTTGGAACATACATTTGAAAGGATAATACACGTGTAGTTTCAAGTAAGTGCTTATTCTTTCGTTCAGCAACCCCATTTTGGGTTGGAGTGTCTGCACAAGATGATTGATGAATGATGCCATGTTCACTTAAGTACGATCCAAGCACATTAGAAAAATATTCACCAGCATTATCAGTGCGCAAAGTTTTGATAGAAACGTTGAACTGATTTTGAATTTCAGCATGAAAAGCACAAAAATGAGATAATAACTCAGAACGATTTTTCATTAAGTATAACCAAGTCAAACGAGGATAATCGTCAACAAAAGTAACAAAGTAACGAAAACCTGTTTGGGACACGACTGGGCACGGACCCCAAATATCAGAATGAACTAATTCAAATGGAGCACTTGCTCGTTTATTGACTCTAGGACTAGAACTAAGACGATGAAATTTAGCGAACAGACACGAATCACAATTCAAAGAGGACAAAGATTGAAATTCTGGATATAGTTTCTTCAACACGAACAAAGATGGATGACCCAAACGACAATGAACTTTAAATGGAGATGTAACTCCTGAGCAAGCCACAACTTTCGGTATCTGGTGATAAAAAAGATAAAGGCCCCCTGACTCATATCCTCTACCAATAATCTTCTTCGTCATACGATCCTGAAACAAGCAATAACCAGGAAAAAACGAGACAACACAGTTAAGGTCATGAGTAAGTTGGCTAACAGAAATTAAATTAAAGGATAGTTGAGGCAAATGTAACACAGAAGATAGAGAAAAGGATGGAGAAAGTTTAATGGTGCCAGAACCAAGGACAGAGGATGTTGAGCCATCTACCAAAGTGACAGATGGGGAAGAGGTAGGGGACAATGGTGTAGAAAATAAGCTAGAATTACCTGTCATATGAGCTGTGGCACTAGAGTCTATGACCCATTTGGTAGATGACGTAAGTAGACATTTCGTATTACCTGTGTCAGCAATGGTGGCAGTAGGATTGGATGAAGATTATGCTTGCAATGAGTCCTGGTACGCCTGAAATTTAGCAAACTCCTCTGTGGAAATGGTAACTGACTTCTTTGTCATATCACTGGTGGAAGCTATCTGAGCCTGCTGAGATCGTTGATTCTTATACAACAACTTCCGACAGTCACGTTTCAAATGACCAGGCGTACGGCAGTAGTTACAATCTCCTGAGAATCTGATTTTCGGTTAACATATTTAGTTCTCTGAAAATTGTTATCCATCCCTCGAGGAGCCCTAAAGTTATTATTCTTGGTAATAAGGGAGCTGCTGGATTGAGGAATAGATAAACTAGATTGAGAACTCTCAATACGAAGAACACGACTGAAAGCCTCTTCTAATGACGGGATTTTAGAGTCAGAAAGAATTTGTGTTTTGGCCATTCCAAATTCAGGTAAAAGTCCATTCAGAAATATCATAACAACCATCTTTTCTCGCTGAGCTTGTTGCATTTTAACATCTGGGCTGAAAGGTAGTAACAAAGTAAGTTCGGCAGCTATTCTCTTAAGTCTCATAAAGTAGCTGGTCACAGACTCTGCTTTCTGTTCGACGCGAAAGAACTGCATACAAACTTCAAACATTCTATGGACTTGCTCTTTACCTGAGTAGAGAAATTCTAAAAATTCTAAGAGCTCCTTCACTGAATTACAATGATCGACCAAACCAATTACCTCGCTCTCAATCGAATTTTTGATCTGAAGATAAAGTCGAGCGTCATCACGAACCCAATCCTTCTTCTGTTTTTCATCTTTAGGTGGGTCTGCAGTCATATGATCATCCATATCCATACTCTGTAAATAAAACAAAAATGTCCGACGCCAATCATAGTAATTAGATCTATTTAACTTGTGTTCTGTGATCTTTGAAGCTAGGGGAATCACATTAGATATCACTAAATTCTTCATTGCATCCATAATGAATTTATACACGGACCGTAGCTCTCACAAACGGAACGAGAAGAAAGAACCAAAATAAAATTCTAGGGTAAAATCACGCAAAATGATCAAAACAACCACAAAATTTACAAAAAATAGTCACAAACCCTAGAACTAAAGATGTATTCTTCGAATACCTTCACGGCTGAATAGTTTTCGATGGAACCAAATGCACAGACTAATCGGGAAAGAGGACCTGAAACGAACCCAACTGATCGATGGCGAAACAAACCCTCCACGCACTCCCATGCGCTGGCGCGTGGCGACGGAGCAGTTTTCTTCTGGCGGCGCGTGAGGCTCACGCGCGGCGATTTCTGGCAACGGACGAAGACAGACGACAGCGGACTACGGCGGCACTCCTCTTGAGGTGGGCGGTGTAGACAAATGGCCAAACGTTGTGACCTAAACTTCAAACCCTAATTTGTGTGGGAGGCTAGCCGTCAAAGGAATATTCTAAAGTTCTAAACCCTAGAGGCTCTGATACCATGTACTCAGTAATCTGGAATATATTCCTTTCATCTTATTAAGAATAAAGTTACATATATATAGGGGAACAAGGAAACCCTAGACTAGGTATGTACAATTACGATTAAGGACAATTATATAAAAAATGTAAAATATGTATTATAACAGTACTAACCTTTATATCTACATATTTTGGGAGGGTCTTTTCCATGTTAATTGGGCAAGGATAAAGGGTGGTCTTTAAAAGTTCTTTAGGCAAGGGGTTCTGTCACTCCCTTTTTTTTTTCCTTACTATTGATGGATATTCTAAGTATTAGTCTCTTTTCATTACTTTAATGAAAAGTCTAATTTCCGTTTCAAAAAAAGAAAAAAAAGAAGTAGAAAAAGAAAAGAGAATATTCTAAGTAGATTCGTTCCTGCTATTGTAAGAGGGTGGGGCCTTCGAGGGATTTACAATGGGAAGGGATTCACCTCTTTAATCTTTTTAATTCGCAAATGACACGATCTTCTTTTGTTTAGGTAGGGTACTCCTTTGTTAATCTTAACCTTATTTTAGTATTTTATGCCTTCGAGCTCATTTATTGTCTTAAGATTAACAAGTCTAAGAGTGTTGTCCTTCGTATCAAGTGTGATTGAGTATTTGTGCATCTTTAGTAGGTTGTTAGGTTAGTATTCTTACCTTGTGATCCCTTTAGGTTACAATCCTTAGTATGTCTTCTTTTAGCCTTTTAGGATCTTTCAGGAGAAAGATTTGAATACTTGGAGCTTGTAAAAAGGCTTCTTTCTCGAATGGAGGGAGATTAACTCTTATCTTGAGGACCTTTCTCAAATGGTGTATTCTTTGTGGGGATCCACTTGTGGACCTACCCCTTTGTTGTGGAGCTGCTTGTTTGCTTTCTTGACTTGAGACTCTATTTGAGGTTTTCAAGGTGTGTTTACCATGTGATAGGGAGTGTTGTCTTTTATGATAGATAAGGTTTTGCTTCACTTTTCTTTGAGTGAAGAGGAGCACTTTCTGAAGGGTCTTTTTGTCTGTTGTGGAGTCATTTTGTGGTATTTGGTAAGAATAATAGAGTTTTGAGGGGGAGGTTTGATCCTAGGTAGGTTTAATGCCTTGCTATGAGCTATTGTGTCTATGGACTTTTGTAGTTATTTAGGGGGTGTTTGGGGCCCCGAGTTGAATTAGATGGAGTGGACTATTATTGCCCACCCAGTGTTAGTCTCCTATTATTGTAGTTGAAGCTAACAAGTATTTTAACCCACAATTAGCTACAGTGAAGACTATTTGAAACTCTTTTTAGCTGCCATGAACACTAGCTGGTAATCCTCTTTTAACTTCAATGAACACATAATGTTTTTTTTTTTTCTAATGATGGAGACTTGTTTAATTCTTGTTTGGTTTTTTTATGTTCGAGTACACAAAAATACATTGACATAATTTTGAATGGTTTTTGTATACTCACTTAAACATAAAATAGTAGAGAACCAATAATTACAAAATAATATCTTCGTCAATTAAAGTACAAAAAATGTAATTATAAAATAAATAAATAAATAAAAGAAGCTTCAAACTTGATTTTTTTTTTTTTGGTGGTTTTCGTATAGTTATAAATAATGAAGCATAAAAAAATGTAATAAAATTTCTTTCTCAAATTAAAGTATAAAGAATATAATTACAAAAAAATTGAAAAAATAGTAGAAAAAGTCTAAACACTGACTATAATAACCTGCACCCCATCACAAATTATTATACTTTACATACTATTATAACCCATAGACTATAATAACTACTGACTATAATAACAAACTTAGCGCCCCAAGCAACCTCTTAATATTCTTTCAGATGATAGTTCATTCTTTGTTAATTTGAATCCTTTTTTATTTTTCTTTTTGTAGGCCTTTTTTTTAGATGGTTTGTCAATCTCCTTTGTATTCTTCATTTTTATCGTAATAAAAGTTTGGTTTCTCAATAAAAGAATTTAGAAAAGCCTTTTCTTTTTGTCTCTGACACGGATCTCTTCAATAAATATCGACTCTGAACCATTATCCTTTCATCCTCTGTCATTTGTATTTATAATGGGATATCCTAAGGAAAGTTGCTTGATATATCTTACATCTTCTATCTCTTGTATTTTTTCTCTTTATAAAGAGAAACCTTTACAAAAATCTACGAAAAATTTATTCATTACAATCATTCTCTGTTTTGAAGGTTATTCCCTTTCTATAGTCTGACTTCTCATATCTTATGTCATATTTGCAGATAATCATAATGCATTGACTATTCTTAGCTTGTGGGCCCCCGTGGTTGTTGTAAGTTTAAATTTGCATATATCGATGTTGCCCATGTACTGATATATTTGATTGAACTGTCATTTCCCTTTTCAATTTGATTAGCCTACGAATTCTTCCATTATCATTTTTTGTAAAACGTTGAATGCTTAGAACCACAACATGGGTTGTCTGATTTGCACCATTGGTATGATTTTAAAATAAAACAGATAAACTTGCTTTAATTAAGATGAGCGAGAGCAAGCCACATAAGAAGTTAGGTTAAGTGAGAAGATGGTTGATGAGTCACAACTCAACTTGCTAGGATCTCTATCCAGGGTCATTAAGAAATAAAGTCTTAAGATTTTACTATATTTGTAATTATTTTCAACCGTTTTTCTATTTTTGAAAACATCCCCTATTAAAACAATAAATCAAAGCATTCGAAAGAGAAAACAAGTTGTACTTCTAGGAAGAAATCTCTAAAAGAGAACTGGAAAAAGAAAAAAATCAAAGTCTTAAGAATGATATGTGGAACATACATCTCTCATTCTATGGCACTATAAACGGATCACCTCGTCATGCACCTTTTACATTCTGATTTTTACTTGAAAAATTTTAAAACAAAAGGTTAAGTATTTTGATCTCATTAATCAATGAGCTGATAAAAGTCATTTTGTTAAATTGTTGTCAATGAGCTGATGTGATGATAAAAGTCATTTTGTTACATTATTGTCAATGAGCTGATGTGATAATAAAAGTCATCTTGTTACATTGTTGTCAATCAGTTGATGTAAATCAATTACTGTAAACAGATAGAAGTCACCTTGTTGTGATCCTTTTCCTGAATATCATATGCTTGAAATTAGTAGTATATAGCTATCATTGGGTTGGGGGGATTCAAATTTGTATGTATTTGGTGTCTGTAACAGGCAGTTTACTTATCTCTATTTAATTTATGGTTGTAGATTTACATCTTGGACATCCATGTTTTCTATACTATTATATCGGCCATATGGAGTTTCTTAATTGGGGCAAGAGACCGTCTTGGAGAGGTACTGGTCAATTCTTATTGATTTCTTGTATTTCCTCCTTTATATGAATTGAATTAGGGAAAGTCCTTTTTCACCTTGCACTTGAATATTTGGATCAATTTTAGTTCCAAAGTTTTATTTGGTCAAATTGAACTGTAAATTTGATTTTTGTTTTGAAAAGGAAACAACGTTTTTCATTGATGTAATGAAAATAGACTAATTCTCCAAAATACAATGAGACCAAAGAGGAAAAACATCATAAAACATGAGACCAATACAAATAGTGCACCTTTAACCTTAGTCGGAGGATCAATTAGCTCAATGTCCCCGAAATTCAAGAAAATATAGCCCCAATTTTCATCTTTATTCTCAATGGTAGAAGGCATAAAAATTGAAAATATTCTTTTTAACTTGAATTTTAGCTTCCACACAATTGAGGAGATTCAAAGTTTCAGTAGTAATAGATTCTAAACCTCCAAAATAAGCCCCAATGGTTTCAAAAGTTTGTCTACTCCAATAGTCCAACGGAAGATTTCTAATCGAGATGCAACCCCCATAACCTTTCATCAGTGGCGGCCGACCATGCCTAAACTTATTCCATTTTCAAACAACAAATGAAATTCACCACTCTTGCCATTTGCCAGGAGTTTCAATCAAGTTCTCCAAATTTCCTTGGTCAAGTTTAATTAAAGCATTTTCTACAAAGAGTGGGTTGTTGATGACTTTGGCTTGAAAGTAAATTTCCAAACTTTTGGCAATCTCTTTCCAATCATTGAACTCAAACAACTTTGATACTATCCATAAGTTGCTAAAATCTACCTTAAAAACTTTGTACTTCTTTTGCACCCAGTGATGATCCTTGCTCTGATTTATACCAACTATTCTTGCATTAACCTCAATTGAATTCTGAATTTCCTTTTTAAAGGCTAAGGGTGGAGGTTGCCTTAAAACCTCTTAGGCTTCCACATAGGTTGAATTCTGTCCACTAACTTTTGGAGAATCTGCCCCTAAATTAGATATAAGTGATGAGTTGAACAAGGAACGTTGATGGATCTGATGAATTAGAAACTTTATTTCCTTCCAGAAGCCACAACGCATTTCCAAAAATGATCGCCACCCATGATTAGAATAACCCATTGGCACATGAATGAAACGATGACCCCCTTGTAATAGTTATGGAGTTTTGGTTACCTTTTTCTCTTCAAGTGTACAATGTTGATAGAAGACAATAATAGGCGATTCTTTGTGCAAAGATGTTCTTCCTCGACTTTCTGAAGAGAGTCCTTTAACATATCCCAAAGGGTAAGCCAACCCCTTTTGAAAAATCCTATTGGAATTTGCAACACAATCCTCCAGATAATGGCCAAACAATACGTTCCTTAAGCCACCCAGATGAAGATGTACGTATCCACAGACGAGTAGTATCACTTTCAAGCCGATGCAGGAACCTTTTTTTTTAGGCCGCAAATGGATTTCTTGTGAAACTCGACTTGTTCTGTTTGAGGAAATCCCATTCTTGAGTTGAAACATCAGTGTCCATTCCTTCATCTTGAGCAACTTGGTTGAGACGGATCAAATCAACCAGGTTTGTGGAATTTGATAAAAATAAAGCCCCCCTGTTTGACATAGACATTTCAGAGTTCTTCATGTCACCAAAGTTTATATTACCCCTCTTCTCATCAACAATTTCTATCGTTGCCGGCATAAAACCACATAAATTCCTTTTAACTTTAATTTTTGCTCCAAAACAATTGAGAAGATAGAGCGTATCCTTGGCAATACTTTCCAACCCACCAAAGTGAGCTCCAATGGCTTCAAAAGTGCTCCTACTCCAATATTCTAATGGAAGATTTTTAATTGTAAGCCAACTGCCAAATCCCTTTATGAACTCTGGCCTGCTTTGCTGAAGAGAGTCCCATTTTTCAAATAAAAGGTGGAACTGACCATAATCTTTCCATTTTCCTGTAACTTCAATCCAATCTTCTATTTGGCCTTTATCACATTGATTAGAGCTTTGTCTGCAAACAATGTATTTATGAACTTTGTATTAAATAATTCTTCCTAGAGTTTTTTGATATCATTCCACTCATTGTCTACAAACAATGGATTTTTAATGAACTTTGTATTCAATAATTCTTCCCAGAATTTTTTGATATCATTCCACTCATTGTCTACAAACAATCTTGAAATCACCCATAAAATATTGAAGTCTTCTTGATAAATCTCCTGGTTTTTTTTTGAATCCAAAATCCATAGGTGCTCTATTTTCCATTGTGCTTAACAGGGGCGTTCGCCAATGTGCTTAACAGGAGAAACAGAGCATGTTGAGGCCTCTGTTTTCTAACCATGTCTGCATAGCTTACCTTATTGGTGTTGAACTTGAACGAGGCTTAAGGATGCTTGAGGTTCTGAGTTAAAGGCTTCCCAGCAGTATGATTTTGTTGTTGATCCCTGAGTTCACGTTTCTTGTTGAAGCTTTCTAACATACTCAAAAAGGATTTCCATCCTTGCTTATAGTCTCCCGCCGGAACATGAATAAAATATCGACCTCCTGTTGTTGGCCACACTTCACAGCTCATGGTCCATCTCCAATTACTCTTGAATTTGGAGAGTCTTGATCCGCCAGTTTCATCATAGCCTTTCTCCATGAAATAATTATTACTTGGTCCTTTGATCAGATTTATTATATTGTCCAAAAACCAACTGAGAAGTGACTTGGACAATGGGAGTATTTTGGTTGCATCTATGTCTTCCACCCAATACTAATTTTCTTCGTACCATATGCAGAATGGCAGTCCATCGACTTTGCAGCTTCCTATTTCCACGACTTGTGACATAATTTTGGTAAGAATTGAGACGCCAATCGCGGATGAGCAACTAACCACTCCTCTAGAGTATCTTAATTTCAATGGTTTACTGCGGGGGGGTGTTTCCGGAAAGTTCGCCGGATGGATGAGGGAGAGGACAGAGAAGAGAGAATTGTTTTGTTAATAATTATTATTCTAATACAAGATGTACTAATCTTCTTATAATCGACGGGTGTTTTTATTTATTTATTATGATTTATGAAGCATTACGACTTCTAACTAATTTGTTAAGGCCCCGTTTGGTAACCATTTCATTTATTGTTTTTGGTTTTTGAAAATTCAGTTTATTTCCTCTGAATTTCTTACAATGATTTGCATCTTTCTTAAGTACAATAGTTGATCTTAGCCAAATTCCAAAAACAATAACATTTTTCTTTTAAAGAAAACACACATTTTTCATTGAATTAATGAAAAGAAAAAGTCTCAATGTAGAAGAGGTTACAAAGACCAAATCCAAAGGATCAGTAGGTGCACCCGGGATTCTCAACTAGGTTGATACCCCGTTAGCACCCGCATCATATTCATAGTCAGAAATACAAATGAAACAAAAACAGCCCAAACAACCTACTATCCGAAGTACCGTATCAAATACAAAAGAAGAGACAAAACCAAAAAATGAGAAGAAACAATACAAAGCATAATATTATAAACACTGTCGGGACAAGAAAACAATAACAACTTTTTGAAAGCTAGTTTTTTAGTTTTCAAATTTTTGCTTGGTATTTTAAACCATTGATAAAATGTAGATAACAAAAGAAGAAATTTGGAGTTGGAAGTAGTGTCTATAAGCTTAACCATCATGGGATGGCCTAGTGGTAGTTGGAACATTACAAAAAAAAGGCTAAATGGCTAAGGGGTCATGGGTTCAATCCATGGTGACCACCTATCTAGCATTTAATATCCTATGGATTTCCTTCACACCCAAATGTTGTAGGGTTAGGCGGGTTGTCCCATAAGATTAGTCGAGGTGTGCATAAGCTGGCCCGGACACTCATAGATATCAAGTAAAAACAAAACGTAGTGTCTATAAGCTTAATTTTGAAAAACAAAAAACTAAAAACCAAATGGTTACCAAACGGAGCCTAAGTGTTTTATTTTTCTTGGAACAACCATTTGTAAAAGGTTTAATTTCAATGAGTTATTACTTATGAATATCAAGTTAATTGTTAAGATAGAATTCATATTATTAAATAACATAAAAATCAATTGAATAATATTCAAAGATTGTAAAATGTTGGTCTTATAAATTATAAGAGTTTTGTTGATGTGATGAAGTTATGTCAAGGTTTGGTTTGAAATCTAACATGTTAACATCTGTGTTTGCTTGAATGCATAAAACTCTTGCTTTTAGTACGATAGTTGGAGTCGAAATTTCCCCCTTTTCATTTTTACCTTGTTTTCTGTTCTCTCTTTTTATTGCCTTCAGATTAGATCATTAGAAGCCATACATAAACTGTTTAATCGGTTTCCTGGAGCTTTTATGGACACTCTACATGTTCCTCTCCAAGACAGGCTTGGGTATTTTTCATAAGATGGCAATCTAAACTACATTTCATCTTTTTAGAAACCTTTCTCCCTTTATCTTGTATCTAAACATATCTTTTGCAGGCCTTCGAATCGGTCATTAAGTCAGGTGAGTTCCCCTACTGCGTCCTTCTAGGATTTTGAAAAGACATGCTGACCTCTTCAAACTACATTGATTTAATATGCTAATGTTTTTTATATGAGATAATTTTCATTGATGTATGAAATTTACACAAGGAAAAAACTCAAAGATGACTAGAAAAAGCTCTCCGAATTTTCAAGAAGAGAGGCAAAGTTATAGGGACTAAAATAAGGAGTTTTTTGTTCCTTTTTTTGTTCTATCTTGTTTTGTGACTTTTGTGACCTTTACTACTATTTCTTATGTTTTGTTTTGCTTTGTACTTTTAGAGCAATAGTCTCTTTTGATTTCTTTAACGAAAAGTTTTGTATCCTTTAAAAAAAATGTAAAACTAAGCTTTCGAAGAACAATTTTGATCTTCTTTGGATAAGAGTCTGACCAAATCACCTTATAAAGAAAGCTAGAAGAATGATCAGGGTTGCTCACCAAAGTAGCCATGAGAGACTTGACTGTAAATGTATTTGATGGATCAAGGGGTTGGGACCAAGAATCATTTTTAACATGTAATGACATTGAAGATAGTAGATAAAACAGAGAAGCCCATTCAATGGTTTCCAACTAGTTAAGATTCTGACGAAGAAATAAATTCCAAGCACTTTGAGACAATATCCATGCATCACCACCTGTAATAGGTCATGTAGTCAATTGGAACAGACGGGGAAAAACTCTTGACGATCGATGAGCTGCCAATGAGATGTGAGAGTCTAGCAAGATGTGAAAGACCGATGGCGAACAATCGAAGATGTGAACGACTAGCGGTGACGATGCAGAAGGCGGGGGCGACAGGCAAGGCAGCAGTAATGGCGGCTGCAAAGGATAGGATTTTATGGTTTCAAGAATTAGGGTTAAGGTGTTAAAAACATTAGGTTCTTTGACCTAATATTTTACACAGTTCAGCAAGGACCATCTTTCCTCAAAGGTTTTCAGTCAATCGTCTCTTTCCATCCTCGGTTTGACTAGAGATGTTGCTTGTCGCTCCTTCCGAGGATTTCTCTCGCCCTTATGGTTATTTGCTAGCGTGAGTAGTGAAGAATCTGATTTTCATCATCCACACTCAATACCTAAAGAACCGTTTTTAGATTAACAAATAGGGGAAGCTTTTAAGGAAAAACAGTTTTCAAGTTAGAAGGCTGACTGCTTCTCCTTTGTCTCCCCTCTTGGATACCATCCATTTTTTTTTTTCAAATTATAGAAGCTTGTGGTCTTCTATTGTAATGGGCTGAATTTGTCTCCAGTCTTTCAGAATGCTCCTTTGCACTTTGTTTCGGTGGTAGTCCTTTGGGTTGTAGCTACACTCTCCAAGATTTAACTCTTTTTAAAGATCTTCAAAGGTTGTTGGTTCATGTTAGGTTCTTCTTCCACCAGTATCATGCCCTCTTTGTTTGGTTGTTTGGATAGTTTTGCAATCTTCCCATTTTTGTGCCCTTTCTCAAGCTTAGTTGGAGTTCAAGTTTTCTGTTAAAGCTTTGGTTTTAAAGAGTTCAATGGTCTTTACAGGATAAGCCTCTTCATTGGATTGCTCGCTTTGGTTAAGTACGGTTTCAAGCCTCTTCATGTTAGATCTGAATTGTTTATTTCTCCTACTTTGTCATTTTCTCTTTTTCTTCTTTTTGTATTCGTTTTGGTAATTTTGGATATTTTTTCTTTTGGTTTCCTTGTACTAGGGATGAGCAGAACAAGCCGAAAACTGAGCTGAACGATCGAAACCAACCAAACCGAAGAAAATTGGCCTGTTTTCTTTTGAACCCGGTTTGGAGCGGTTTTTTTGGAAAAAAAAAAAAAAAAACTGAGTCCACTGATCAATTGTCAGTGACCATTGACTGATTCCCTTCTTCCTTTATAGGTATAGGTAGTGATTACCTAGGTAATCATTACTTATTTAAAAATACATACTTTTTTAAATTTTCTTTTCACCTTCTTCCTTGTTTCTCCATCATTATTTTTTTTTCTTTTTTCTTCTTCTCTTTGGTTCCTCATCTAGTCATCTCTTTCTATTTTCTTCTTATTTATTTGTTCTTTCTCCTCTTGTAGCTTTCTTCTTCATCCTTCTTCTTCTTGCTCTTCAAATCTCTCCTCCATTTTTTTCAGCATAGCTTGCTGGAGATGTTGAACCGAAAAATCGACTGACCTACCAGAGCAGTCGATGATTGGCAATACCATCTTCGCCAGAACCAACAAACACCAACCGCGAGCAATCGAAGTGTCGGTGGCCGGCGGCAGTATTGTCCAAAACCGACTTTGCGCGGCCAATACTCACTCCTATCTTATACTTTCAGCATTAGTCTCTTTTCATTTATCGATGAAAAGTTTCTTTTAAAAAAAAATGTTAAGTGCTCTGATACCGTGCTGAAAATATCTTTTTGTCTTATTCATTGGAGATTGGGAGTAGAGACTCAAAAAAAATGAAAAGGAAAGGCAACTTGGTGGACGCTTGATGGGTTGTGTATGTAGAAACTGTAAAAGAGAAAGAAAAATTGTCAAAATGTGAAACAAGATTGATTAGGTAGGTTTTCATGCTCATGTTAGTTTGCTTCCTTAAATGCCTCTATTCAGGCCTCTATTTAGGTCTTATTTTTGGTCTTTATTTGGGGAAGTGTTTATGCAAATATGTTAAGTTGTTTGTCAAGGTTGTTGAGAAAGACAAGTTTGATGCTGCTCGATTTTCTCCCTTCTGGAATGAAATCATAGCAAGTTTACGGGAAGAAGATTATATTACAAACTTGTGAGTATTATCTAGAGATTCTTGCTGTTATATGATTTTTATGTTCTTCTATTTGGTGTTGTCTGGTGTTTATGGATTGTTTCTATTGCCTCAATTTCATATTTTGTTTAACCTTTTGTGGTTTTCTAGGGAAATGGAGTTACTTCAAATGCCTAAAAACAATGGTAATCTTCCCATGGTTCAGTGGCCACTTTTTCTTCTTGTCAGCAAGGTCAGTTATCACTTGAAAAAAGGGGACTTATAATTATGCTTTTTAATATGCGTTTATTTGACTGATTGAGTTCCAATTGTTTACAAGATTTCGATTGTGGTTATGAAACTGTAGATATCTCTAGCTAAGGATATTGCTGTTAAAAGACGAGATTCGCAAGACAAGCTGTGGAAGCATATTTCCAGAGATGACTATATGAAATATGCAGTACACGAATGTTACCACGCCATTAAGCTTATCTTAATGGAATTACTAGTTGGGGAAGGAAGGATGTGGTATTTACCTTGCAGTCTCCATATGGTTCTTTTATTTGTTATAAGCTCAATAATGCAATATATCATATATGCAAACCTCAACTTTACTGACCAGAAAGAGGTAGAGGTTCATTAGGAAAACTATAAATCTGCTTAGAGCATGATTTGAGGAGCGCATTATAATTAAAAATGAAAAAAAGGGGGGTAAACACTGCAATTGACTAGAGTAATATATGGTGCTGGCTTACTTTACATTGCCTTTCCCTTTCATTTATAATTTTATCAAAAAATGATATGATGTGTAAAAAATTAACTGTTGCAAAAGAAAAAAAGACCTTTTTTTTTTTTTTTAATTTCTTGTACTTTTTCAGGGTTGAAAGGGTATTTGAAGACACTGAAGCTAGTTTAGCAAACAATTCCATTCTAAATGACTTCCAGCTAAATAAGTTGCCACTTGTGATTACAAGAGTAACTGCTCTGATGGGTATTTTGGTTCGTATATTTAATTTAGAATTTATTGAACTACAAAATTTTAAGTTGTATTACATGGTTTATGGATAAATTTTTTCATATTAAAAAGAAGAGGAAGAAAAAAAAAAGAGAAAAAAAAAGTTACAATGTTCTACCATGTTGGAAACATGAGATGTTGGCTTTAACGGCAATTTCTCTTCTAAGGAGCAAGTTGTAAGGAATTCATCTTTTTTGTTGCTTGGTTGGTGTCATTTCATCACAAATATTTTGTTTTATTTATTTGTTAGGATAGTTTCAAAATAAACCTTCGTATGCAAAATTTCCAAATTGTATAATTTGCATCTTAAAAGCAGTTTAAACGTTATTGTAGTTTGCAAAAACTGCTAGTCATACCCTTCACTAAATTGACTTATTATAAGTGGCTCACATAGCATGTAATTTTTAAAAATAACTGTAAAATTTTAACAGTAAGGGTTTTATTTTCAATTATTTCTATATATCTTAATTCGTGGATTGATGCTAAGTAGCTTCTAAGATTACATAGCTTTTACCAGTTCCAAGTTTAAAGGAATGAACAATGATTGGATTAGAAAACATTTTGGAGATTCTTTATCTTATGTATCTCAGTGAGTCATGATTTGAAGAATACATGTAATCTTTATGAAAAGGGTAGCGTTAAGCAATTTTTGCAATGTTATTGGTTTCTTCTTTTGAGTAAAAATCGTTGATTAGTTTTTTGAATAATTTACTTTGGTATGAGAAACCAAAGTTGATGATTGGTATAAGTCATTGCATTTTTTTACTTATGTATTTTGTGTATTTCACTTTGATTATGACATTGTACAGAAAGAGCCAGAAACTTCGGAGCTGGAAAAAGAGGCTATTAAGGCTGTTCAAGATTTGTATGATGTTGTGCACCATGATCTCCTTTCCAGTGACAAGAGGTCTGGTAGTTAGTTATTTGAGGTACGTATATATTGATTTATCTTTTGACATATGATGATGCATTTTTGTAGGGGGCACTATGAAACATGGAACATATTAGTAAAAGCCAGAAATGAAGGTCGTTTGTTTACAAAGTTAAATTGGCCCAAAGATTTAGAATTGGTATTATTTTTTTTTAATTCCTTGTGCTTCATTTTCATTCGGGATGCTTTTACTATTTTATGGGACTGAATTGTTGTTATCATTCGGCAGAAGTCACAAGTCAAAAGATTGTATTCCTTGTTAACCATTAAAAAGACAACTTTAGATATTCCATTTAACTTTGAGGCCCAACGGAGACTGCAATTCTTTACAAATTCACTTTTCATGGTGATGCCAACTCCAAAACTTGTTCGTCAGATGCTTTCCTTCAGGTAGTGCTTCTTTCTACTTCATCTTCTGTTCGTGTCTGTTATTCATTTGTATACCCTTTATTTGGAGTTTCATCTTTTGTCTCTTACTTCTTTTTTAATCACTGTTTCTTTTAATGTAGTGTATTCACTCCGTATTATTCTGAGACGGTGCTCTATAGTATGGGGGAACTCCTGAAGAAAAATGAGGATGGGATAACAACCTTGCTTTACCTGCAAAAAATTTATCCAGGTATTTCATATAAATTTTATGTTAGATTTTTATAATAGAAATCAAGCTTTCATTGAGAAGAAATGAAAGGATATAAAATGTAAGGACCATGGGCATACAAACGAACAACACACCCAAAGGAGGCTAGCTATTGACTATACAAGAAAGGGCTCTAATTCTTAGTAATTCAACCTAGCAAGTAATTACAGTACATCCTTTTTTGAAACGGAAACAAGCCTCTTCACTAATATATATAAATTAGATTATTGCTAAGTACAATAATGTGATACTCATAACAAAAAGAATGACTTCAGATTAGTAGATACACCCAAGAATTTCATCTAGATTTACAACCCTTTAGCATCCTCATCATATCCATACAAGAACTAATACGAAAGAACCAATAACAAAAATGACAAAACAATCCATTAATGAAAAAACAACACAGGTACAATAGAAATGAAACTTAATTAGGAAAAATAAAAGCATGCCAATTTAGACATAAGTCTTGAATGGAAAAATTTTCGAGTCTTTGATAGGGTGCGCCAAGATGAAGCATTCAATCGAGTCACCTCAAACTG
Organism: Citrullus mucosospermus; assembly: GCA_030954485.1. Taxonomy (NCBI): domain Eukaryota; kingdom Viridiplantae; phylum Streptophyta; class Magnoliopsida; order Cucurbitales; family Cucurbitaceae; genus Citrullus; species Citrullus mucosospermus. The sequence goes on from CM062057.1 coordinate 27,417,348, forward strand.
ATCCACCCTCTTAAATCTTTCGTCATGGAATACCCTTTTGGTTCCATTCGAACCAAATTTCAGCAAGTAATACCTTAACTTCCAAATCAATCTTGGTCCCTCTTTAAGAGTCGGCCCACCAAGGATTTTATGAACATTCTCACAAAAAACATCTCCAAATATCCAATTTACTTTGAAGTAGGAGAATAAATGCCACCAACATTTGACAACATAAGAGCATCATAAGAATAAATGCAGCAAGTACTCTTCAGATGGAGATAAACAATGGGATAGGAGCTTCCTTTGTATAATCGAAAAACAATTTAAGTGCCCAAAAATCATGATCCATAGTAGAATGTTGCTCTTCGAGGACTTTAAGTCTTCCACAAGGCTTTAGTTAGCAATTTATCTGAAGGGGATGAAGGTGACAGATGAGCTTTGAAAGATTTCACTGAAAACTTCCATGATGGTTCGAAAGACCACACGCTTCTATCAAAATTTTGAAATGGCTTCCTAATTGAAATTTGCCCTAGCAAATTTTGGATTCAATGATTTCATCGTCATTTAGCAATCTACGAAAAATAATGGACCGTGAGAGGGACTTCTCATCCCAATGATCTGCCATCGATCCTTTAGGAAACAAAGCAACGTTATACAATCTTGGATATCTACTACTCAAAGGGACCAAACTATTCCACAGATCCGAATTCCAACCAAAAAGCTATTCTAAAGCCATACCCAAGTTTAAATGTAGCCAAATCACCCACTTTCAACCAATTTCTGGAAACACTAATCCAAGGACTTCTTAAGTTGTTTCCATTCTTCCCTGCCGTGTGCCAATTATAAGAATCTCTACTATGAATACTTCTAACAACCTGACACCATAAGGGGTTTTCTTCATCCATGTATCTTCAGCCCCATTTCACTAAGAGTGCTAAGTTTTTTGCTCTTAGGCCTCCTAAACCGAGACCCCATCAGCATGTGGTTCAGACATATCAGAGACATCAGGTGACATATTATGAGAAGGAGAGCTGAGAGACATACCTGGATTTTCAGGATCATTCATCGGAGCATCAGATTGGTCCTGTGTTCGGTTGAATGTCTGATTCTATCCATTTGAGTCATGTTTCTTCTAGTATAAAATTGAAGTTTAGGATTTCGACCTGTCAAATCTGTTTCTAGTGTTTCTCCTCCTGTTGGAGAATTTTCCACACTTGGGATCGATGGACTAGAGCTCATCATTTCAGGATTAATGATGTTTGCGAGAGGTGAAGTGTCCCAAAAATTCTCTTCAAGGAGAGATGGCTCCCCCTGAAGAGAAGTTAGGCTAAAAAAGGATTGATTTTCCACGAAAGACACATCGATACTCTCAAAATACTTGTGAGTCAAGGGGTCAAAACATTTGTACGCCCTTTTATGGGGAACATATCCTACAAAAATGTATTTAATGACCCGAGAGTCCAATTTAATTTGGGAAATGAGGGGGATATGAACATAAGCAGTACACCCAAATACTTTTAATGGTAATTCCGAGGACAGTCGGACAGTAGGAAAAACTCTTTAAGGTGCTGCAAAGGAGTTCTAAAATTCAACACCTTAGTAGGCATTCGATTGATTAGGTAAGCAGCAGTTAGAACAGCATCCCCCCACAAATATTTTGGAACATGCAAAGAAAACATAAGGGCACGAGCAACTTCAAGCAAATTAGCGACACCATTATGCTGAGGAGTATTGCGACACGTAGCTTGATGAACGATACCCTTATCGTGCAAAAAAGTGGTTAGTTGTTCGTTGAAAGATTCAGTCCCATTATCAGAGTGAAGAATGCGAATTTTAGTTTGAAATTGAGTCTCAAATATTTTATAAAAACAAACAAAGACCTCTTTTACTTCCGATTTTTTTGTTAGCAAATAAAGCCAAGTCAAACAAGTGTGATCATCGATAAAGGTAACAAACCAACGCTTGCCATTTTTAGTCAAAACCTTAGACGTACCCCAAACATCAGTATGAATTAAGTAAAAAGGTGATGAAGACTTGTAAGATTTGGGTGAAAAAGTAGATCGATGATGTTTGGCAAATATGCAGTCTTCGCATTGAAAAACAGAACAATCAATTCCTTTAAATAAATATGGAAACAAGTACTTCAAATAAACGAAATTAGGATGCCTTAATCTACGATGCCAAAGCATAATAGTTTCTTGAACAGAAGAGGACGGACACTACTCAAGCCCTGAACTTTTTTATGACTAGTTGAAACTTCATCAAAGTAATAGACACCATCAATCACGTCCAATCGTCTCCCCGAGTCCTGATCCTAAAAGAGGCAATGAGTTTCACAAAAGAAAACACGACAGTTGGTATCCTTTGATATTTTGCTTACAGATAATAAATTACAAGCTAGTTGTGGAACATGAAGGACAAAACGCAATATGAGTTTTGTACTTAGGGGAATAGTTCCTTTGCCTGCAATACATGTGAAACTACCATCAGCAATATGGACTTTTTCTTTGCAATACAAAGGGGAGTATGATTCAAATAAACAAGAGAAACTAGTCATATGATCAGTGGCTCCGGAATCGATGATCCACGGAAAGGAATTTAGACACGAGAGAGCTTGAGGGGAATTACCTGTTTGTGCCAAGGAAACACTAGGATTACCCGATGAATTGGATTTTTTTAAGTGAACTGAAATCAACAAAATTCGCATTAGGGGCATTTCTCTCAAATTGCTTAAAGTTCTTCCAATTTGCAAGTTTGCCATGAAGTTTCCAACAATTTTCCCGTGTATGGTGGGGTTTGTTGCAGTGATCGCACCAGACACAAGTTTTGTCATGAGTTTTATTGGATTGATCAGAAGCTTTCATTGCAATATTTTCAATTACTAATGCTGAACTTTTAACTAAGTCAACTACCGTCTTTCCAATCATAACATTCCTGTGGCTTTCCTCCCTGTGAACTTCAGAAAAAACATCGTTAATAGTTGGAAGATTATTTTTCCCAAGTATCCTGCCTCTAACCTCATCAAACTCAACATTGAGACCATCAAGGAATTTGTAAATGCATCCATCTTCTACAGATTTCCGATAATGTTTTTGGTCGTCTATGGACTTCCACTCATATGTATCAAATAGAACAAGTTCTTGCCACATCCTCTTTAGTGAGTGAAAATATTGTGTAACTGAGTTACCTTCTTGTCGTATATCACCCAGCTTAAGATTTAACTCAAACACTTGTGCTGGTTGCCCAAATCGAAATACAACTAAGTCACACTATCCCATAATTCTTTAGCAATAGAGTAGCACATGTAATTACTACTGATGTCTTCCACCATAGACTTGACGAGCTAAGTCATAACCATGGAGTTTTCTGCGTCCCACACAGCAAATGAAGGGTCATCTTGACTTGGAGCGGTTTTTTCTCCAGTGATATAACCTATCTTCCCTTGTCCATGAATATACATCCGAACACTTTAGGACTATTGAAGAAAGTTATCCCCGTTAAGTTGAATGGTGGTTATTTGGACAGTGGGAGTGTTGGAATGGATCCGATTGTCAAAGACTTTAGCGGCGGGTACCTTAGTGTCTAACATGTTAAAGAGATAAACAAACCCAAATCAAAAAACAGTAGATTTGAAAAAGAAAACAATGACCTAAACAAACCCAAACAAAAGATGCCTACCGGCAGCAGGGACGAAATCGGACAGTCAGTGGCTGTTATTGGTCGGAAAACCCAGGCATCAGTAACATGCGTCGGCTCGACTAGGAGACTCAAACCCAGGCGTCAGTAACATGCGTTGGCTCGACTGGGAAGTTCGCGTCTTCGAGTGTTGCAAATCGCAAATGGGGGTAGGCGGCTTCGGGCTTCGCGAACTGGTGGAGATCTGACGACTGGGTGATGTCCGGCAGTCGAGATGCGAGGTCCGGTGGGATCTGGCGCCGGCGGCGGCAGTAGATCTATGGTTTAGGCTTTTTCAAAAGAAAAAATTAGGGTTTAGGTTTTTTTCAGAAAAATTAGGCCTTTTCACGAATATAGCTCTAATACCATGCTAAAAATGTGTTTGTTTCTCTTATTCCACTTTGATAGAAAAGGGTTTTCTTAAATAGAAGAAATACCCATTACAAATAAGGAAAGAATAAATACAGCAAATACAGCAAATATTTTCACAATTAATACAACGGAGAATATGGACATAAAAAGAAATAATCAACAGGAATTACTTTGGATTCTAGATGGAAAAAATCCTTTGCTGGAACTGCTTCCCACAAAAATGTCAAGCTCAATGTTCCAAAGACATTGGGTCTTTGTCCACAGCTAGAAAGACTTCCTACTGGGTTAGAAAGAATTCAGAGGTCTTAAACCTGAATCTAAACTCTTTGTTCGTGGTTTCTAGATTATTTGCTCACAATTCTTGGAAGAAAGTTAAAGAGCTTTAGGAATAGCTCTTTCTTTTTTTCTTTTTTGAAAAAGGAAACGAGTCTCTTCATTAAGATAATGAAATGAGACATACAAGGGAAAGGAATATAAAAATAATCTAACAAATCAGCGAGTGCACCCGGACATCTCAACTAGGTTAACATCCCCTTAGCACTCTCATCATCTCCAATACAAGAGATCAAAAGTTTTCTTTTGGCAAAATATAATAATTCAAACTAATACAAGAAGGTTATGGACTAGCAAAAGCACTAATACAAAAGAAAGAATCCCAGATTACAAAAGGTACTAATAGGGGGGTAATAAAGGTCTTCTAATTGATGCAAATGTCTTGGATTCTTTGGGATAGCTCTTTCAGTCACAAGTCTCTTTAAATCCATTTATGGATGACAAGGAATTGCTTAAAGTAGAGAATGATTTACCTCCTTGTTTGATTAACGGAAAATGGAAGGCGATTAAATTGTGCTTCGGTGCTGCAATCAAAGCTGCCTTCTCATTGCCTTTTGCCTCATTTTTGTCACCTTTGTTTGGAAGATCATGAGGACCTCCAACATCTTTTTTTCAGATGTAAATTTGCTAATAACTGTTGGTTTAGGCTGTTTGACAGCTTTAATTTAAGCTGGGTGTTACATGGGTGTTTAAAGTTCGATAAGTTTGTTTCTGTTTTAACTTAGTTAATTAGTTAATATTAAGAATCGGAATGGAAGTAGTTAGCTGTAAGATCAATGGAAGCTTCTTTTGTTCTTGGTTTGAAGATGGGAAATTCCTTGTTGAAGACGTGGAAGCACGGAAAGTAGTTCTTCTATTGGAGACGCATATGTTATGGACGGATCAAGTGTTCGATTCTTTCTAAGGGAGATGCGGGACACTTCAGGAGCAATAAAAGTATCAAAGTTGAAGAGTAACTCAGGGTGGAATTTTAGATGCGTTGTGTGGCCAGCTACCGGTGGGCGTTTTTACATTCACGTACCTGGAGGGGTAGCGGAACAGGGCTGGAAAGATCTCTTGGAAATGCTCATCAATTGCGTCCATCAAACTGGGAGTTCTAGAGTGAGCAAGGCGACATTTCATGATTCTCTTCATCCCTCATCTAAGTCTCAACTGAGCTTTGCAGAGGTTTTATCTCAAGGAATAAGACAATCAAAGGCCACTGATTGGGCTCCACCAAAACAAGGCTTGATGAAGGTAACTCATGAGCATTCGAATCCCTCTGTTTCTGTAAAACAGAGCAAACACCTCCAATGGATCCGCAAGGAGAATGAAGTTTTCAAGGAAGATTTTGAGAATTTGTGGGTGGTGTCCAGATTATTTGCTTTCGATGAATGGAAGAGTATTGGTCAGTTCTTAGAAGATCTTTATCAAGTCAAAGTCAACATTAATCCTCTATTTGCTGATAATGCCTTGATAAAAGTTTCTCAAGGAAACCTTGAAAGGATGGTTGAAACACCAGGAAAATGGTTCGACTACCGAAAGTTTCATCTTCTATTTGAAAAATGGAATCCTATTAAGCATAGTCGGCCCACTTGTATCAAAGGATATGGAGGATGGTTGGCCATTAGAAATCTTCCTTTAGAATACTGGAATAGAGCCACATTTGAAGCCATCGGTTCCCATTTTGGAGGATTGGAGGAGATAGCCCTAGAAACGCTTAATTTTCTGAATGTATCGGAAGCTAAAATAAAAGTCCAAAAGAATTTGTGCGGTTTTATGCCAGCATCGATTGAAATTAAAAATGAATTGAGAGGTTCAGTGGTATTGAATTTCGGGGACATTGAAGCAGTAGAAGCCACTTCTTACGTTCATAAGGAGTTATTTTATAAAGATTTCAACAATTCGATAGATCAACACAGAGTGAACAAAGTGGCAGAGGATGAAGTTGGCGGTTTTAACTCAATAAGCCGCGTAAGAAAGGGACGTAAGTTTATTCCATCGTCGGAAAAAGGATTGGAAAAGGCCGAGGATGAAGGAATTGTTGTGCCAGTGGCAAGGAATGCTGAAGGCCAGGCAAGAGACGCGTCTCTTCATATTCTTAGCCAAAAAGCTGAAAAGTCTAATCTGTGTGAGAACAAAGGTGAAGGAGTCGAAAAGTTGGAAGTTAATTGGAGAGAGAATTCCGGCGGCCGCATTTATCGAATTCCAAGGTCGGATGAGGAAGGCATTCAGTCATCTGAGCCAAAATCCCAGCGAGAGTCCCAGCGAGATCCAATCCAGGACTTGACTTGCATCCCTGACTCCCAGCGAGACTCACAGCGAGAACCAAACCGAGAGTCATCTTGCTACCTAGATTCTCAGCGAGAACCATCCCGAGAGTCGACTCGCTGCCCGGACCACCAGCGAGTTTCCCAGCGAAAATCAATGCGGGAATCGACTCTCATCACAGGACCACAGCGAGATTTCCAGCGATATCCACTCCAGGAGCCGCCTTGCCTTACAATGGAACTAGATCAACGCGCATTTATTATTGATTCAAGCATTAAAAGCAATAATAAAGAGAGAGAAATTGAAAAGACGCTTGAAGAGGAAAAGGCAGCCGGTTTAATCCAGCGTGTGGCCAATAAAAAGGGGTTGGAAGGTATATTAAATGATGGAGTAAATGAGGAATTATGCCTTAAACTCCACCGGCCTAATCGATTCGCATTTCCGCAGAACAATTCAAAGGATATACAAGATGTTTTCGAAAAGTCACATGCAGGAAGTTTGGGCGACGACATTAATACGCGTGCATTAAATAATGTGGTATTCCAAGAACCAATGACAGCAATGACAGAAGGAACTGTCACTCCTTCCGAAGCCTCTCCGAATCCTCAATCGGTTTCTCCATCTCCTTTATCCTTTGGCATCATTCCAAGACTAGAATGGACATCAATTCCCAAGAGCGATAGTTCAGCATTTGTGGTCCATGGCGGGAGCTCCAAAAGAAGTCAAAAACTTCTCAGACCCTTCAAAAAACACTTCATCCAAAAGAAATCTTCTTTCAATAATGCATGGACAGCCATTGTGAACTCAGATTTGTTTGAAAAATGTTGTGTCGGATTTCACTCTCAAAGTCCATCCCATACCAGGTCAGGTCACCTTTCCTCCAAGAATAACTCCTTTTCCCAAGAGGAATTTAAAATCCCTGGCTCTAACTTACCTTTTATTCGAGGTATTCTAAGGCCTGATAACCGTGGGGTGCAAACCAATAAAGAAGAAGATGAAGATTCAATTGTAAGTGTAAGTAGTGATGACTTGGAATACTTTGGCCCGGAGGAAGAACTGGAAGAGGAGGCCTCTTTATCTAACAGTGGAAGTGCTTTGAAGAACTTGTTCCAATCCATGGATAACCAAGACCTTGACACTGTGAAAGTAATAAACCGTAAACAGATCCCTCAAAACCTAATCTCAATTGTTGAGGATTGCGACTTGATCCTTGGATAAGTTTTCATTGTCATAATGAAGATACTGACATGGAACACTAGAGGATTGGGTGATAGATCAAAAAGAATGGTTATTAAACGTAGCTTAAAGAGATTGAATCCGGATTTAGTTTTAATACAAGAAACAAAGAAGGATAGTATTGACATTAATATTATCAAAGAACTATGGAGCTCCATGGATATTGGTTGGGCGTTTGTGGAGGCAATTGGAAGGTCGGGAGGTATGTTAACTATGTGGGATGAAAGTAAGGTTTCAGTAATTGAAGTATTAAAAGGTGGTTACTCACTTTCAGTCAAATGCCTTACAATCAACAAGAAGTGCTGCTGGATAACAAATGTTTATGGCCCTAATGACTACCGTGAGAGGAAGCACTTGTGGGAAGAACTATTTTCTTTGGTGGCATACTGTGCAGAGGCTTGGTGTATTGGAGGTGCCTTTAACATCACAAGAAGGATTCAAGAGCGATTCCCGCAAGGGAGAGTTACAAGGGGAATGAGAAAATTCAACAATTTTATTGATACGTCACAACTAATGGAGATCCCACTTAGTAATGGAAGATTCACTTGGTCTAGAGAAGGAAGAAGTCCCGCTCGGTCCCTCTTGGACAGATTCTTTATTTCTAACAACTGGGACGACTCGTTTGCTAATTCAAGAGCTACAAGACAGGTGCGCACTATTTCTGATCATTTTCCTATCTTGGTTGAAGCTGGATCTTTTGAATGGGGTCCCTCCCTATTCAGATTTTGCAACAGCTGGTTAGAATTGAAGGAGTGTTGCCATGTCATGGAATTTTCACTCAATATGGAAGAGCATCAAGGTTGGGCTGGTTTTGTACTTTATTCCAAACTTAGAAAAGTAAAGGAGGCTTTAAAGAGATGGAAGATGAACTTTGACCAAGAAAAGAAGAGGATTGAAGAAAAGCTCCTTATGGAAATTGAGAAACGAGATTTGGAGATTGAAAATTCAGTTGATGTTGGCACGGGAAGGGAGATATGTCTTTCACTTAAAGCAGAATTATTATCATTATATCGTATTGAAGAAAGAAACCTAATGCAGAAAAGTAAGTTGAATTGGTTGAGTTTAGGTGATGAAAATTCTAGTTTTTTCCACCGGTTTTTGTCAGCTAAGAAGAGAAGAAATTTGATTTCGAAATTGACCAATGAGGATGGAGTAGTCACATCATCCTTCAAGGAGATTGAAGAGTTGGTATTGAAATTTTACGACACATTATACTCAAAAATTCCAGGAGTAAGAGTACTTCCATTGAATCTTCAATGGCTGGTTGTCAATGAAAATCAGAATAGGCTGCTGGTTGCTCACTTTTCGGTGGAGGAAATCAGGAATGCTGTGAAATTGTTGGGTAAGAATAAGGCTCCTGGCCCAGATGGATTTACAGCAGAATTTTTCTTGCACTTTTGGGAGAAACTAAAGAACCCTCTCTTAAAATTGTTCGAAGAATTTTACGTAAATGGAAAATTAAATGCATGTGTACGGGAGAACTTCATTTGTTTGATTCAGAAAAAGGAAGACGCTGTTCATGTGAAGGACTTCAGACCAATCAGCCTTACCACTTCAGTTTATAAGATCGTAGCTAAGGTGTTAGCAGAAAGATTGAAGAGAGTCATGCCTAAAATTATTGCTCCTACTCAGAGTGCTTTTATCGGGGGAAGACAAATTCTTGATCCAGTCCTTATAGCCAACGAAGTGGTGGAGTATAGAAACAAAAAGAAAAAAGGCTGGTTGCTAAAGCTTGACCTTGAAAAAGCTTTTGACCGGGTAGATTGGACCTTCCTTGAAAAAGTCCTTATTGGAAAGAATTTTGATCCTAGATGGATATCATGGATTATGGGTTGTGTGTCAAACCCAAAGTTCTCAATTTTTATCAACGGAAGACCAAGAGGAAGAATTCATGCCTCTAGAGGCATTAGGCAAGGGGATCCCCTCTCACCTTTCCTTTTTCTACTCGTTAGTGAGGTCCTTAGTGGATTATTGTCAAGACTACACGAGAAAGGAAAGTATGAGGGGTTTAAAGTTGGAAAAGAAGCTGTCCATGTTTCGTTGCTTCAATTTGCGGATGACACCTTGCTGTTTTGTAAATATGATGATATTATGATAGAAAACTTAAGAAAAACCATAGCACTTTTTGAGTGGTGTTCGGGCCAAAAAGTTAATTGGGAAAAATCAGCTCTTTGTGGGATTAATATTGATGATTGCAAGCTGAGATCAGTGGCAGCAAAGCTTAATTGCAAAATTGAGTACCTTCCTATCATATACCTTGGTATGCCTCTAGGAGGATACCCCAAAAAAGAAAATTTCTGGCAGCCGAGAAAACACATGCAAAGCTAGAGAAGTGGAAGAAATATAACTTGTCTAGAGGTGGGCGAGTTACTCTTTGTAAGTCAGTCCTGTCACACCTTCCTACATATTATATGTCCATCTTCTTAATGCCGGAAAAGGTGATCTCATTTATGGAACGCGTAATGAGAAACTTCTTTTGGGAGGGACACAAAGGAGGTAAGCTTAATCACCTAGTGAAATGGGATTTGACCACTCAAACCCAATCCGAGGGTGGTCTCGTATCGGCAGCTTGAAATCCAAAAACATGGCTCTTCTAGCAAAATGGGGTTGGAGACTTATGAAGGAGGAAGACTCCCTCTGGTGCGAAGTAGTAAGAAGCATTCATGGTAGAAGTCCATTTGGGTGGCATACTAGTGGAGAATTTAAAAATAGCCTTCACAGCCCTTGGAATAGCATCTCAAGATCGTGGGTGAAAGTAGAAGGATTGGCCGTATATAAAGTTGGAAATGGTAGAAGAGTGGCTTTCTGGCTTGACCCTTGGGCGGATAATTTACCTCTCCATATTCTCTTTCCAAGGCTTTATGGAATTTTTTTGATCAAAGGTGGAGCCATTGCTGATTTTTGGGACTATGCCACTTCATCTTGGTCCATCAACTTTAGAAGAGCACTCAAAGATGAGGAGATTGCTGATTTTCAGTCTCTCCTAAACCTTGTATCAAGCTTTCCTATCACAACAATCAATGATAAACGTACATGGTCTCTAGAAGCCAATGGATTGTTCTCGGTTAACTCTCTTGTCAAGCATCTATCTAAGGCCTCCCCCATGGATAAAAAGCTTGAAGAATCATTGTGGAAGTCCAAAAGTCCCCGAAGGGTTAATATCATTATTTGGATAATGATTGCGGGGCGGTTAAATTGCGCTTCGGTGTTGCAATCAAAGCTGCCTTCTCATTGCATATCGCCCCACGTTTGTCACCTTTGTTTGGAAGAAGAAGAGAACCTCCAACATCTGTTTTTCGGCTGTAAATTTGCTAATCATTGCTGGTTAAGATTGTTTGATAGCTTTAACTTAAGCTGGGTGTTTAGTTTGGAGTTCAAAGATAATGTCTTACAGTTGCTGCCGGACCAAAGCTAAATTTACAGCCTAAACTACTTTGGATTAATGCGGTCAAAGCTATTCTTTCAGAAATATGGTTGGAAAGAAATCTTAGGGTGTTTCATAATTCCGCTTCATCTTGGTTGAGTAGATTTGAGGCGGCTCATCTAAATGCTTCTTCTTGGTGTTCTCTCTCCAAGGCATTTAAGGGTTTCTCCATACAAGACATCAGTATCAACTGGAAGGCCTTTATATTTCCCCAATATTAGTATCTCTATCGATTTGTACCTAGTCTAGGCTTTTGGTGTTCTGTCGGACTTTGGTTTTACTTGTTGTTGGTCCTTGTTATTTCCCTTTGTCCTTGTATTTGCTTCTTGCTATTGAAGATTTTGGTATTTTGTATTGGATATGATGAGAGTGCGATGGGGGTGTCAACCTAGTTGAGATGCCCGGGTGAACTTACTGATCCATCCTCTCTACTTTTAATTATTTGTATCCACTATCTTGTTTGTATCTTTTCATTCACTTAACGAAGAGTTAGTTTCCTTTTCAAAAAAAAATTAACAGAAAATGGAAGCTCATTGATTCAATGCATTTGAAATTGGAACACTGGTCCAATCGTGCTCATTCTAGACCTGAAGTTTTAAGTTGTGATGGAGGATGGCTCCGTATTAAAAACCTTCCATTAGCTATTGGAAAAGTTTCTGTTTTTTTTTTGGCAACTGGACATCAATTAGGTGGCTTGTTCTATCAACACTTCAATTGTTGTTAACGATTTTATTTAATAAGAACCAACCTTTGCATTATCCAAAGAAATTTAAGGGGGAGACGAGATATCTCCACACACCAAATGGTCACAATAGTCACTGGTTAGTCTTCTCTTTTTAATTGTTGTTGACATTAGAAACAACTTCTAATTGGTCCAAATTTGAAAGTGGGTCCTCGATTAATTTGGGCTATTGCGATGAAGGCAATGCTTGCTAAAATTTGGTTTGGAAGAAACCAAAGAGTGTTCCACAACAAACAACTTGGTTGGTTGGGTCGTTTTGAGATTGCCCATCGAAATGCTTCTTCTTGGTGCACATTATCCAAGCCCTTCGGAGACTTTTCTATTCAAGATTTATATTGAAATTGGCATGCTTTTATTTCTCCATCCTAGCTGTTATATTTACATTGCAACTTGTATTTGATATATTATTCTTGTTGTTTTGATTGTTGAATCGCTTTTGTTCTTAATGTTGTATGGATATGATGAAGATGCTAAAGGGGTGTCAACCTAGTTGAGATCCCCGGGTGCATCTCTTGATCCTTAGGATTCGCTATTGCTCTTGTATCTATATCTCACTTTTTGTAATTTGAGCATTAGTCTCATTCATTAATTCAATGAAGGCCTGTTTCCATTTCAAAAAAAAAAGAAAAAAAATTAGAGACTTAATTATATTGGTTTGGTTCATGGTTGTAATTGAAATTTTGTGTAGTTTAATGATTTAATAGATATTAATTAAATTTGCATTTTAATGTATATCGTTCTAGTGTAATCTCAGCACGACTCATTATCATGAGTTGTGGAGATTCACCGACAATGATTTCTCATTACGTTCATGTGTTCTTGCTGGCCCTTCTTTCTTTTGACCTCATTTCTACTTTTTTGTCCTACTTTTCATGGCAACTTTTTAAAAAAAACATTTGGATAGATGAGTGGAAGAACTTTCTTGCTCGAATTGGCCGAGATGAGAATGAAGTTGACCCAGAATCGTTTGATAATCCTAATGACATCCTTGCATTGCGATTTTGGGCCTCTTATCGAGGACAGACATTAGCAAGAACAGGTAAAATTTTGTGTTGTTTTGAGGTTAATATTTGTCCATCATATTGTTCATTGACCTGCCTAAATTATGGATTATGTAGCTATGGACAAAACATAGATATCATTTCAAAGATCATTACACGTGGATTGCACATGATTTTTTCATTTTATTTGATTATATTAGTAAAATTTATTTAAAGGGGGCTAGACTTATACATGATTCCAAGAACTCTCCAAGAACCTTTATAGTTTTCTTGGTACCAGAGCACCTTCGTGAAAGGGCTTGATGGTGACCAAGAACACCAAGAATCTTGACCTCCCTACCTTAAGATGTGAAAGTATAATCTTCCTCCCCTCAATCTATCAATTGACGTTTAACTTGTGTGGAAGCTCCTCTTGGAGAACATAATGTGAATATGTGAGAACTGCAATCTAACATGATTGGAATTATGGTCGCGGTTTCCGGCATGCAACAAGCTGTTGAGAATCTTACTCAAGTGAGAAAGATTTCTAATGTGGCAGCCCCAAATAATGCAATTCCAGTCCAAGAACAGCTCATCAAAACCCGGACGTACTAGAAGAAAGATGTTTAACTCGCATGGAAGTTCATCAACATCCTTTCCCTCTTGTGCTAAGTCAAGAGAAAAATACCCCTTTTGAACACGCGAATAACCTAGGAATATGCATTTCAAGTATTTGGGATCTAACTTGGTACGATGAGGACGAACATCTCGAGCAAAACAAACGCAACTGAATATCTTTGGAGCAATAGGAAATAAAGATTTGGTAGGGAAAAGAACACGATAAGGAATCTAACCATTAAGAACAGATGAAGGCGTTCTGTTAATCAGAAAACAAGCGGTGGAAACAATATCGGCCCAAAATTGCTTTGGAACATGCATTTGAAAGGACAATGCACGTGTAGTTTCACGTAAGTGCTTATTCTTTCGTTTAGCAACTCCATTTTGGGGTGGAGTGTCGGCACAAGAGGATTGATGAATGATGCCATGTTCACACAAATAAGATCCAAGCACATGAGAAAAATATTCATCAGCATTATCAGTGCGTCAAGTTTTGATAGAGACATTAAACTAATCTTGAATTTCAACATGAAAAGCACAAAAGTGAGATAATAACTCAGAACGATTTTTCATTAAATATAACCAAGTCAAACGAGAATAGTCAAAATAATGAAAACCTATTTGGGACACGACTGGGCAAGGACCCCAAATATCAGAATGAACTAATTCAAATGGAGCACTTGCTCGTTTATTGACTCTAGAACTAGAACTAAGACAATGAAATTTAACAAACTGACACAAATCACAATTCAAAGAGGACAAAGACCGAAATTCTGGATAAAGTTTCTTCAACACAAACAAAGACGGATGACCCAAACAACAATAAACTTCAAACAGAGATGTAACTCTCGAGCAGGTGATAAAAAACATAAAGGCCTTCTGACTCATATCCTCTACCAATAATCTTCTTGGCCATACGATCCTAAAACAAGCAATAACCAAGAAAAAACGAGACTACACAATTAAGGTTAATGGCTAATAGAAATTAAATTAAAGGATGGTTGAGGAAAATGTGAAATAGAAGACAAAGAAAAGGATGGGAAAAGGTTAATGGTGCCAAAACCAAGAATAAAGGATGTTGAGCCATCTGCCAAAGTGACAGATGGGGAAGAGGCAAGGGACAATAGTGTACTAGAATTACCTGTCGTATGAGTTGTGGCACCCAGAGTCTGGCCCATTTGGTAGATGATGTAAGGAGACATTTCGTATTACTTGTGTTAGCAATGGTGGCAGTAGGACTAGATGAAAATAATGCTTGCAATGAGTCCTGGTACAAATGGTAATCAATTTCTCTGTCATATCACTGGTGGAAGCTATGTGAGCATGCTAAGATCGTTGATTCTTATACAACAACTTCCGACAGTAACGTTTCAAATGGTCGGGCTTATGGCAATAGTTACAAACAATCTCTTGAGAATCTGATTTTCGATTATCATAATTAGTTCTTTGAAAATTGTTGTCCATCCCTCGCGGCCTGGAGTTATTATTCTTGCTAATAAGAGCGTTGCTAGGTTGAGGAACAGACAAACTGGATTGAGAACACTCAATGCGAAGAACATGACTGAAAGCATCTTCTAATGATGGGATTTTAGAGTCAGAAAGAATTTGTGTTTTGGTCATTCCAAATTCAGGTAAAAGTCCATTTAGAAAGATCATAACAGCCATCTTTTCTCGCTGAGCTTGTTGAACTTTAACATCTGGCCTGAAAGGTAATAACAAGGCAAGCTCAGCAGATATTCTTTTAAGTCTCATAAAATAGCTAGTCACAGATTCTGCTTTCTGTTCGACACGAAAAAACTGCATACAAACTTCAAACATTCCATGGACTTGCTCTTTACACTTGTATATGAATTCTAAAAACTTTAAGAGCTCCTTCATAGAATTACAATGATAGATCAAACCAATTACCTCACTCTCAATGGAATTTTCTATCTGAAGATAAAGTCGAGCGTTATTACAAAGTCAATCCTTCTTCTTCTTATCATCTTCTAGTGGATCTGCAGTCATATGATCATCCATATCCGTACCTCGTAAATAAAACAGAATTGTCTGACGCCAATCATAGTAATTAGATCCATTTAACTTGTGTTCTGTGATCTTTAAGGCTAGGGGAATCACATTAGATACCACCAAATTCTTCATCGCATCCATAATGAATTTACCCACGAACCTTAGATCTCACAAACGGAATGTGAACAAAGAACCAGAATAAAAAACTAGGGTAAAATCACATCAAATGATCAAAACAGCCACAAAATTGAACTAAACAGCCAAAAATCCTAGAAACAAAGATCTATTCTTCAAATATCTTCACGGCCGAATGGATTTCGATGGAACCAAATGTACAGACTAATCGAAAAAGAGAACCCGAGACAAACCCAACTAACAAAACACGAAACGGAGCTCCCACGCGCTGACGCATGGCGATGAAGCAGATTCCTTCCGAAGGCACGTGAGCCTCATGCGCGGCATTTTCTGACAAATGGCAACGACAGACGGGTGATGTAGACAAACGGCCATTCGAACTTCATGACCTAAACTTAAACCCTAATTTTGTGAGAGCGTAGCCGTCCAACGAATATTCTAAACCCTAGAGTCTCTGATACCATGTATTTAAGAGTTTAGAATATATTCTCATTACTATTATTCAGAATAAAGTTACATATATATATATATATAAGGAACAAAGAAATCCTAGATTAGGTATGTACAATTACGATAAAGAACAAGTATAAATAAACATGTAAAACATGTATTATAACATAGATAATATCAACCATCAAATTAGTAACTCTCATTCACAACCTTTTTTCTTTCTTTTTTTTTTTTTTTTTTTTTTTTTTGAAGGAAACAACAGTTTTCATAATATAATGAAAAGATCAAAAGCTGTCACTTGAAACAAAAAATACCAGAGAAATAAACACCTAGATTGAAAAGATGCACTCCAATTCAAACATATATCTTGAATGGAAAAATCAGCAAATAATTTAGAAAGAGAACACCAGAACGAGACATTGGTTCTTGCAACTTCAAATGATCGCACCACTGGAGAGATTTATCATGGAAAACCCTCTAATTTCTCTCGAACCAAATTTCAAAGGCTTTAAACTGCATTTGACCGTAGCAATCTAGAAATCTGCAAGTAGGGGGGCATTGTTGTCAAAGGATAGTTCATCCATTGTCCATTCTTACGTTTTATGATGCAAGCTCCAAGAACTCAAGAGACAAAATCTTTATTAATGATTGAAATTATGGGCTGGAAGCCTTTATATACATAGGTTTAGCAACCAGCTCTGTTCTAAATAACTAAAATGGAAACTAAGGCAGCCGGTGAAAGGTAAAAATAAAAGCTATTAATCAAATTCCACCCTAACAACTGAGGCAAATGCCTTTAAAAAATATTAAATAACATCTACATCATTTCTGTAGATATAAATGTATAGATTAAGTTGCAGGAGATTTTTTGCAGTTCGTGGAATGATGTACTATAGGAAAGCTCTTATGCTGCAGACTTATTTAGAGAGAGGAACTTATGGAGGTCAGAAGAATCATTTAATCTTTTCTAGTTCCTCTTACTGAAGTTGCATTATCTAACCATATGAGAATTTCAGACTTCAAAGCTGCCATTCCTTGTACTGATGCTACTGATACTCGGGGTTTCGATTTATCTCCTGAAGCACGTGCACTAGCAGATCTTAAATTTACATATGTTGTGACATGTCAGATATATGGCAGACAAAGAGAACAACAAAAACCAGAGGCCGCTGACATTGCATTGCTTATGCAAAGGTGGGTTGCTTGGTATTTTTGCTCCTCTGAATTCCCCACATAAAAGAAGTATGACTATTTAACTATTCCTGGGGAAATCTTTGTGCTAAGTAGCATTTTCTTGTGTTTGAAATCCTATATTTTGTTCCTAATGTCTTATACTTTTAAATACTGTTAAACAGAAATGAAGCCCTTCGTGTTGCCTACATCGATGATATTGAAACCCTGAAGGATGGTAAGGTGCACAAAGAATTTTACTCAAAGCTTGTAAAGGCTGATATCAATGGAAAAGATAAGGTCTTATCTCTTTCCCTTTACCTTTCTATATTGCATTGAAAAGATTTTTTTCTTGTTTTTCATACTAATATTTGCCTAGTATTCTTAACATCATGCTCATTTGTATTCTAGAGAATGGATTTCTTAATACTTTCTCTTCTCTAGTTTTCATCTCTTTGATTTTATTTTATTTTTTTGGGGGGGGATAAGAGATGTACTTTTTCTTTGAAACAATTTGCAAATTTAGGGTCCGAGGTTTCTTCCTTGCTTAATCTCTATCTGTCTTACTGTAGTTGGTTAAGTTCCAACATTTCTAGATTGTTTTCTTTATTCTGCCCCCCACCCCTTGATTGATTTATTTTTTGTATTTTGACCATTGTGTATAGGAGATATATTCAATCAAATTGCCTGGAGATCCAAAGTTGGGTGAAGGAAAGCCTGAGAATCAAAACCATGCTATTGTTTTTACTCGTGGAAATGCTATTCAGACAATTGATATGAATCAGGTGAAAGTGATTTCTTAATTCATTGCTGTTTCTCTAGCAATTCTACTGAAATTCGGTAGTTAACGTTTGCACAAAGCTTAATTCTTTTTTTTTTTTTTTTTCTTTTGAAATGGAAGCAAGCCTCTTCATTAAGATAATGAAATGAGACTAATGCTCAAAGTTACAAAGAGAGGAAAAGTTATTTCACCCTCCCATCCCATCCATTCTGAAGAACTCTTCTTTTTCCTATTTTCTATTCTACCACAACTCTTTGATGACATGAAATATCTTTTTTGTTTTCCTTTTTTAGTTATTATTTTGTTTTCCTGCTTAAAAAAAGAAAAAAATTACAAAGAGAGATTCACAGAAAAGGAGAACTAAAGGATCAGGGGAGTGCACCCAAGCATCTCAACTAGGTTGACACTCCTTTAGCACCCTCATCATATCTAGATACAAGAGAAACACACTTACATTGCCTAGGTTAACCAAAATAATGCTGAGCTCCAGCAGTACAAGTATAGAAATCTAATTAACAGAACAAACATAAGAAACAAATTACAATGGAGATGTTCTCTTAGGCTTGAAAGATAAATGCATGCGAATTTAAGCACAAATCTTGAATGGAATACTCTTCAAAGGTTTTGGATAAAGAACACCATGAAGAAGTGTTCATGTGAGCAACTTCAAAACGCTCCATCCACGAGAAGGATTTGTTGTAAAAGACTCTTTGGTTTCTTTCAAACCAAATTTCAGCTAGCAACGCCTTGACCGCATTAACCCAAATCAATTGAGGACCCTTTTGTAGAGCTGGACCAATCAGATTGCTATTAATATTGCTTTTGAACTCTTCTTCAAACACCCAGGCCAGATTAAAAAAGGAAAACAATTTCCACCAGCAGCTTTTAAAGTAGGCACAATCAAATAACAGGTACTGCAAGACTTCATTTTCAGCTAAACATAAGTGGTATACTGAGGGAGATAAACAATGAGATGAAAGCTTCCTTTGCAAGATAGTTGAGCAGTTTAGATAACCAAAAATTATTATTCAAGTCAAAATATTAATCCTCCTCGGACTCTTGGATTTCCATAAAGCCTTGAGTAGCAACATATCAATAGAACAAGAGGGAGACAGAAGATTTGCAAGGGATTTTACTGTGGATCTTCCTGAGGCTTCTAAGGACCAACTTTTAGCCAAGTTCAAGATATACTAATCCAAGGGTTCCATAAACTAAGATTAGCCTTTCCAGAAGTGTGCCAATTAATTAAAAGCATCTTTACCATGAATACTCTCAATAACCTGACTCCACAAAGAAGAAGCTTCATTGAAATACCTCCAGCCCCACTTTGCTAATAAAGCCACGTTCTTAGCTTTTAAGTCTCCAAAACCGACCCCACTGGCAGCATCTCTTCTTTTTCTACTTTGAATGTTTTTGGCCTCTTTTCAGCTCTATCCTACATTGAAAAGATATAAACTCATAATTTCCAGATATAGTTGTTTTTGTAAACATAGTGAATGCAAAGTTATTCATATTACATAATTCAAGTACCAAAACCATGGTTTATCTTCAATATTACTCCAACTACTCCAAATAAAGAATACAATAACTTGTATTTCTACAAGTTATCATATACCATGAGCTAGAGCTCTAAACTCTGCTTCAGCGCTACTTCACATTTTGCTTTTTATTGCACCAAGTGACTAAGTTACCGCCAACAAACGAACAATAGCCTAAAGTAGACCTTTTATCTGTAGTACTTCCTGCCCAATCAGCATTGGTATAAACTTCAACCTAGAGATGGTTGTGTCTTTTCCTGGAGTTCCCTTCAAATATCTTAAGATTCTGTATGTTGTATGGTAAGTCAATTCATGCATGCAACTAAGCCAGATCACTTTGAAGCAATTTATAGGATCTTGAGATATTTGAAAGGTACTCTAGGAAAAGGTAGATCCACTTCTGGTTATTGCTCCCTTATTGGAGGAAATCTAGTTACTTGGAGAAGTAAAAAACAAAGTGTGGTCGCAAGAAGTAGTGCCAAAACTGAATTTAGGGCAATAGCTCATGGTATTTGTGAGGGCATATGGATAAGAAGACTGTTGAAAGAATTGAAATTCTCTCAGACAATGCCCATGCGTATTTATTGTGATAACAAGGCAGCAATTTCCATTGCCCACAATCCAGTCCTTCATGATAGGATGAAACATGTTGAAGTTGATAAGCACTTCATAAAGGAGAAGATTGATGTAGGATTGATATGCATTCCTTACCTTACGAAAATCGGGCAAATTTTATATTTGTTAACTAAATGTCTTCCAAAGTGGCAATTCAACAAGTTGATCGACAAACTGGCCATGAATGATATCTTCAAACCAACTTGAGGGGAAATGTTAACTATTTCCTTTTTTTTTTTTTGTTAATATTTCATTGTATTTTATTTCCTGTACTTTTTATTTTCCTTATTTGTAATGAGTGTTTCTATTTAAGAAATTCTTTCTTTTTTAGAAGAAAAATACATTTTTCAGCAGTATTATTATGTCAGATTTCTTCATTTCTTGTAACATGTGAGATTCCGCAAATCTAGGATAATTACTTTGAAGAAGCATTGAAGATGAGAAATCTTCTCGAGGAATTTGATCATTATCATGGTATTCGTCCTCCTACCATACTAGGTGTCAGGGAACATGTATTTACGGGGAGGTACTTACCATTTGTAGCTAGCAATTCCACTCCTTTTTCGTCAACTATTTTCTAAATGACGTGTAACAATTGCTTCATCTGTGCAGTGTTTCATCTCTTGCTTCATTCATGTCAAATCAAGAAGCTACTTTTGTGACTCTTGGTCAACGTATTCTGGCAAATCCCTTGAAGTATGTACTTGCCAATTTCCATCATGCAATAGATATATTAGTATTTTCAGATTTTTCTTTCTAGTTTCTTCCTGAGAGTAACTCTTTTATAAATTTTGTCAGAGTGCGTATGCATTATGGCCATCCAGATGTTTTTGATAGAGTTTTTCATCTAACACGAGGTGGCATCAGCAAGGCCTCCCGTGTTATCAACATTAGTGAAGATGTCTTTGCAGGTATCCTCATTTACTTGGTAGGATGTATTTAAGTTGTTTTATTTCATTTAAATTATATATTTATTTGGCTGCACTCTAATGGCTTGTTTTATGATGCCAATTGAAGTCCCGAAGCCACTGAATGGTTGATACCAGTATGATGTGGTTGATATATCATTAGCAAACAGATTTTAGTGTGTTTGTTGTGAAAAAAAAAATGTTTTTTTAAACAAAATCAATAGGACTTTGAAAATTATTATAAATAGAAAAAATATCGAACTATTTTCAAATATAGCAAAACTTTACTTTCTATCAGTGATAGACTGCGATAAACTCAGATAGACATCTATCTGTATCTATCTGGTAAAGTGATAGATGTCTATTTGGGCATATCGCGGTTTATCACAAATAGAAATTAAAATTTTGCTATATTTGTAATTATTTTCAACCATTTTTCTATTTTTGAAAACACCTCTAGGACTTTAGGTGATTAAAAAAGCTTTTTTAAAATATCTTAATAAATAGGAAAAAAAATACCTTTTTGGTCCTTAGGATTTGGGTAGAGTTTTCATTTGGTCCCTAGGTTTCAAAATGTCATAATTTTACCTATGAGATTTGATTGTTGTTTTAATTTGGTCCCTAGGTTTCAAGATCTACACTTTTGGTCACTAATATTTGGAATTTGTATCAAAATAGTCCGTCATTTTCAAATTCAAGTCCCTAACATTTGGAAAAGGCTTGATTATGGTCTTTTGATTATGGTTTTGTTGATTCCATGCTGTGGCAAAATGTTTAAATTTTGTTTTCTTAACAAAAAACGGAACTTTTCACTGATAAAGTGAAAAGAAACTAATCCTCAAAAGTTACAAACTCCACAAGGGAGTGAATAATAAAAAAAAATTAATTATCACAACGGATAAATGAAAGCATGCCAAATGAGAGATAAATCTTGAATAAAATGTCCACCAAAGAGGTGGAGAGAGCATACAAAGAAGAGGCTTTCAAATGAGCCAAAATGAACTGATCCTCA
Organism: Citrullus mucosospermus; assembly: GCA_030954485.1. Taxonomy (NCBI): domain Eukaryota; kingdom Viridiplantae; phylum Streptophyta; class Magnoliopsida; order Cucurbitales; family Cucurbitaceae; genus Citrullus; species Citrullus mucosospermus. The sequence goes on from CM062057.1 coordinate 27,439,576, forward strand.
TCCCCGACCAAAGAGGAATCTGTTGATTTCTTTCCAAACAAAAGGCCAACCTTAATTGATCCAACGAGATGAAGAGGCATGCAAAGAAACACCCAAAAAAAAATAATAACGATAACCACAGTTTATTTGTTGACTTCTGTGTTCCACTTGTATCAACTTCCTTAATAAAAAGAATAATAAACACAGTTTCTCTATCTTGTGCATATTTCATTTTCTTGATCATTACGGGTGTGAATTTTTTCATTGCCCTTTATGAGAGATAAGATTTCATTTACCGGAGTACTTTTCTGTATTGAAGGATTTAATACAACATTGAGGCAAGGGAACGTTACTCATCATGAGTATATTCAGGTGAAATTTGTCATCATTTAGTTTTCTAGTAATGGTATCAGTTGATGGTGAACTTATCAAAACTGTTTTGAGTTATTTCAGGTCGGTAAAGGACGAGATGTTGGTCTTAACCAGATTACTCTTTTCGAAAGAAAGGTTGCTGGTGGTAATGGAGAACAAGTTCTTAGCCGAGATGTATACAGGCTTGGCCAACTGTTTGATTTTTTCCGGATGATGTCATTCTATTTCACCACTGTTGGCTACTACTTTTGTACTATGGTATGCTAGTAAAACATGAAATTATTAAGCAATGGTTACTCATTTTCTAAAACATGTGCTTAGAACCCATTTAACAAGAGAGAAATAGTTTGAATCCATTGCCCAATTAGTTAGGGATATTTATGATTTGTGTATCTAGAAAAAGAAAAGGTCTAAGGTTTGTTAAATAGTTTTACTGTTTGCCTTTCCCTTAAAAGCCAATGCTTATTACGTGTTTTAATCTTGTTTTTGTTTTCCCTTTCTATTTTTAAACTTGAGTACCTTTAGTCAATGATGTTCCTGATGATGTACTAAATATCTTTATTATTCCTGCTTAAAGTTCAGATACCAACCGATTCTAATTTATATTAATTTTGAGACACTTCCTGCAATATATGTTTACTCATCTTAGGAAAAAAAAAAATTGAGGCTCCATTTCTTTCTTAAGTAGAAAAAACATTTCCATCAAAGTAAAAATATGTCGCAATATTTTAAGAACAATTCAACAAAATAATTTATTACTAAGGACCTCTTACTGTTTAGTGTTTAGTGAACAAGATTGTATGTTAATGAGTAATTGAGGTACAACCTCATAATTCTGTTATGATAATTTATGAGGAATCTGATCTGTTTTTTTTGTATATAATCTTCTGCAGTTAACAGTGCTAACTGTATACATTTTTCTCTATGGAAAAGCATATTTGGTAAGTTTTAATTTAAGTGAGTATGTTTATATAATATATGAAGATCTTTTTTCAGTTAGAGGTTACCTACTTTGTAGTATGATGTAAATTTAAAATCGTCGGGTTTTTGGGTTTCAACTTGCACCCCTATCTACGACTAGTTTACACATATTTGTATGAACATGTTTCCTCTCTAGAATTGATGCATGGCTGTGTTCCAGGCACTATTTGGAGTTGGTGACACCATTGAAGATAGAGCTAATATTGCAAATATTATCACATTGTCAACTACTTTGAATACACAGTTCCTCATCCAAATTGGTATTTGCACTGTCGTGCCGATCTTAGGATTCATATCAGAGCAAGGTTTCTTCAAGGTAAATGCTAATCAAATATGTAGATCGTTTGTTGTATTAAGAAAAGTCGATCGCTCTTGTACAACTTGAACATGACAGTTATCGTTGTCAATCTCTCTCTCATACACACACATCTGAAGATTAGCTTCAAAATTAACGGTAAATGCTTTCTGGCCAAATGAAGCACCCATGCTTGAGATATGCAAGAGCAAATGCAAACGATCCTCTTGTGAATGAGACCATTATTTAGTTATCTTCTTTTTGGGTATCTTTTTGTTTTTGCCTCAGTTATTAATCTGAATCCCGGTTGCAGACTATTGTCAGCTTCATAACCATGCAGCTTCAGCTTTGTTCTATCTTCTTCACATTCTCTCTTTGCACAAAAACTCACTATTTTGGCCGAACAATTCTTCATGGCGGTGCAAAGGTTTGTTCTTCTATATTTGTTGCTCCTTTGTCAATCTCCAAGAGTACCCTATAGTATCTTAAGAACTCTACTTCTATGCAGTATCAAGCAACTGGAAGGGGATTGGTGGTTCGCCATATCAAATTCTCTGAAAATTACAGATTGTACTCCCGCAGCCATTTTGTTAGAGGGTTTGTGCCATTCTTTCCAATTTCACATGAGAATTTCTTATGTATTATTTGAACTCTTCTGTTCACATAAATTACTTCTTTTTAAACTTATGGGCGGTGCTGTTGGCACCATCTTTACTTTTTGTCCATTCATGTACGGAATCAAAAATAAGATTTAAAAGAACTCTTAATTTATTGTTGATGCAACTAGCTAAGAACCCAAATATGTTTGAGATCATGGGGTTTACATCATGGTGGTTTACTGTGATATTTTATATTTTACTAGTTTTCAGATGTTGTAAGGTGAGAAAATCATCCCAGAGTTGAGGCATGTGTAAACTAGCTTGGACCTTTATTGTCTTAGAAAGCATGTAAAATACAAGTTTGTTTTGTCTTTCTTTTTTTTTTTTTAAAGGAAACATGATTTTTTCTTACGCCGAGACATTGAGGAGATTAAGAGTTTCATTAGCTACACTTTCCAAACCGCCAAAGTAAGCACCAATTGCTTCAAACGTGTTTCTACTCCAATATTCTAATGGAAGGTTTTTATTTTGATCCAACCCCAAAAACCTTTAATCACCGAAGGTCTACTATGCTCAATGTATTCCATTTCTCAAAAAGTAGATGAAACTGTTCAAATAACTTCCATTTACCCAGCACTTCAATTAAGTCTTCCAACTTCCCTTGATTGATTCTAATTAAAGCTTTTTCAGCACACAGAGGGTTAAGGATGATTTTAACACTAAAAAGAGCTTCAAAAATGTTGGCTATCTCTCTCCAATCTTGAAATAACCCAAAGACTATTAAAATCTTCCTTAAAGACATCTTGATTCTGCTGCAGCCATGAAATTTGCTTGCAATTCGAAGGTGAAAACTTGCTCTGTGTTGGGGACAGGAGGCTTCAGAACAAAGTCCTTTTTCAACAAGTCCGCATAGCTCAACCTTTGGCCCTTTGAAGGATAACATTCTTGTGGAAAAATATCAACGTGGTTGTGATCAGATTCCAAAATCAGTGGTCTGTGTTGAACTTTAAATTCATATTTCTGAATCAAATCCTTTAACATTTCCAAAAAAGAAAGCCAACCTTGTGCCACCCCTTCCTGAACATGTGGGAAGAAGCGACCTCCAGCTATTGGCCAAGCCACACACCTCAAAATCCAATCGGAGTTGTTTCTAAATTTCATCAGCCTTGTGGCCCCCGAGGAATCTCAACTATTTCTTTGAAAGTAACGGCCACTTGTGCCTTGTAAAAGATCTGAAATCTGCTCTATGAACCAATGAAGATGAGATTCCGATAGTGAGAGAATTTTGTTTGCTTCCATATCTTTCACATGAAACACGTCAGGTTCGGACCAAATGCAGTAAAAATCTTTGATCACCTTACAACTAACTAGTTCCATAATTTAACGATGAAAGAAGAACGCCGGAGCAAAGATAATCATTTGCCAGAGAGAGAGAGGAAACGGGAAGAGAGAGGAGAGAGGAGAGAGAAGAGAGAACTCACTTTATCCCTACAAGTTTGTTTTGTTTAGAAAAACAACATAACCACATCTCATCAACGTCTCTCCTCTAAACCATTATTAAACCAATTTGATTTTGTTTCTTGTGGTCTTAAAAGGTCTTATGGTATGGGTTTACAATCAATTTGGATCCTGTGATTTTTAATTGTTTCCGTTTGGCCTCTATGATTTAATTTATCTACATTATTTTGTTTTCAGATTGGAAGCTGTGCTTCTGTTGGTTGTATACATGGCCTATGGATATAGTTCAGGTGGTTCATTAGCATACATCCTTGTAACTCTTAACACTTGGTTCATGGCAATATCTTGGCTTTTTGCTCCCTATCTGTTCAATCCATCTGGGTTTGAGTGGCAGAAGTAAGTCATCTTCGCCATGACATCTTTTTCTTTGTTGATTTTAAATATAATTTACAACAAAACAAAAAAAAGGGCTCCTTCAAGATATTTTCTACTACGTGGAAAGTAAATGTCACAAAAGCTCTATCCTGAATCTACTAGATAATCAAAATTGTAACTTTAATTCATTATATTTCCGTTCAGGACTGTGGAGGATTTCAGGGAATGGACCAATTGGCTCTTTTACCGAGGTGGAGTTGGTGTTAAGGGTGAAGAAAGTTGGGAATCATGGTGGGACTCAGAACTGGTAATTCAAATTTTTGTGTTCTTTTTTATTACTTTTCTTGTTTTTTCGTTCCTTTGTATAACTTTTAAATGTAGTGCCCGTTAAATCTATATTTAATAGTAATATTAGTTCTCCTACAATGCAACATTGTTGTGGGTACAAGATCTATATTTAGTTGTATGGAAGCAGTAATTTCGGTCCTAGTTCTTTCTTTTTAATTCTTATACTCAAGTCACTGAAAAGTTATAAATTGTAATCCTCACACCAGAAGAAAAATGAAATGCTTCAGTTATTATTAACTGCCCTAAATAGAAGTAACAAGATGTCTTCCATATCAATATACCTCTAACCATATACGCATACTAGTGTATGTCTATGAGTAATATCTTGTTATACATCGGGCATTTCTGTGATTTAAACCTTAGTAACGTTTAGATCTGAAAGGGTCTGTCAACTGAGAAATATTGTAAACATGATCATCATTCAGTAGTATACATGATCACCCAATAAGCTAAACAAAATTACTAGCATGCAATTTTTTTATTTTCAAACCACAACTATACAGTAGAAGGGCTAAACAAAAATCACCGATATGGATCTATTTTACCTCATTCTACCGACAGATTTTCTCCATAGCTGCCATTAGAAATTCCTTGTGTAAAGACTAACTATTAAATTTAATTAGATAATTAGACTTAGATAAACATCTATGTATTAGACTTACTTGTTCTTTTCTAGTCTGAGCGTAAATTCCTTTTACAATCTGCAGGCACATATAAAAACCATTGAAGGGCGGATAGCAGAGACAATTTTAAATCTAAGATTCTTTCTTTTTCAATATGGAATTGTTTATAAGCTCCATGCACAAGGATCAAACACATCAGTGTCGGTATGGCCTCTCTATGAAATACTAACCTTTTCTGTTTTTCACTTACATTTACCAATATTGGATGAGAAAGTTCAAAATATGGAAATCTTATTTAAATATTTGTTATGAGCAGCAGTTTGATGTTATTATATTTTTTAGCCATCAAGTAGTTTTAAGAATGGCAGCTTCGAAATAAGTTTCATGTTTTAAAAACCTTGATGGTTACTTCAGTTTCTTTTATAGCCTTTCCATATTTTCTTTCTTATCAACCTGTTGTTAACTCCAAAATGAGCAACTCTTTAGGTATATGGGTTCTCCTGGATTGTGTTAGCTTGGCTTATAGTTCTTTTCAAGGTATGTCCAATTCAACCTCAAAGTCACCACTAGTTTCCTATATGTTTACCGATATGTTTGATAGTCATTTGATCGTGCACACCTCTCTGTTTGGCAGGTGTTTGCCTTCAGCCAGAAGATTTCGGTCAATTTTCAGTTTTTGTTGCGATTTATCCAAGGTCTTTTCTTCCTTTTGACACTGGCTGGCCTGGCAGTTGCATTTGCTATTATGGATTTGTCAATGTTTGATGTACTTGCTTGCATCTTGGCATTTGTACCTACAGGATGGGGCATTCTTTCTGTAAGTTCCCAAGTCTAGATGTCCTATTGTTTTACTTCACCATTTATCTTGTTTGATTTGAGAGTATATCTGGGTACTGAAAACTGAAATAGTGATTTGCGAGTTTAGGGTCACGTCCCTAGTCAAAACTATTTTAGTTTTGTCTGCTATCAATAAACAAAATGATCGATGAGGTGCATTTGGGAATGCTTTCTACAAAAGTGCCTAAGCATTTTAGTATACTCCGTAGCAAATTACTTAGACCTTGTCTAGTAACCATTTGGTTTTGGTTTTTAGTTTTGAAAATTAAGCCTACAAACAAAATTTATTTTGGTTTTTGGAATTTGGCTAAGAATTCGACTCTTTTACTCTAGAAAGATGCAAACTATTGGAAGAAAATGTAAGCAAATAGGCTTAGTTTTCAAAAACCAAAAACGAAATAATTACCAAACGGAACTTTAATGTTTGGCTCTATAATCTCAAATTTGTTTTAGTGCTTCTATGTCAAATTCTAGGACCAAACACTCTAAATATTTTTCAATGAAGCTCTTTCCAGCTTTCTTCAAAAGCCTTTTAAGTTATTTTCCATAAACAATGATTTTGAGTGAAGTACTTTTTTTATCCCTGTTTAAAATATTTCAGACACAACCTTCATCTTAGAGTTTCTTGAATCTTAATTCCCATAATGGTGTTTCTGCTTCATGCACACCTTTTAAAATAAATATATATTTATATATATACTTTCTGTTCATTCTTGGGGTTAGGATGGAACCAAAAGATACCGACTTTTCCTCCAGCTTCGTGAAATTTTAAAACTTCTGACTTTAGAATATTCACTATTTCAGATTGCAGTAGCTTGGAAACCTTTAATAGAGAAACTTGGACTCTGGAAATCCATTTGCTCAATTGCTCGGCTGTACGATGCCGGGATGGGGATGCTCATCTTTATCCCCATTGCATGCCTTTCATGGCTTCCATTTGTATCAACATTCCAAAATTTTCTTATGTTCAACAAGGCTTTCAGTCGAGGGCTTGAGATCTGTCTAACTCTTGCTGGAAAAAAACCCAACACTGCACTATGATTTCGCGAGTGTGACCGTGCCAGTTTGTATCCTTGAAAATTAGATGCAATTTTCTTTGTCAGTTTTATCTCCAACCACAAAGTCTGCCTTTGAAAATCCTTCATGACTTGTGAGGTAGCAAAGATGATTAACAGGAATTTCCTTATAGCATCTCGCCCAATCTGTTGTACTTTCTCATTTCAGATGTTTGGATTGCTTAACCAGTCACCTTTAAATTGCAGTTCTTGCCCCCCATAATATAATTTTTTTCACTCAACATTTTTGGACTGATTTAGATCGTTAATTTCCTGTGTATTATTATCAATTAAATTGACATAGTACGAACGTTTGTGTAGCTTGTAGCAGGCATTTACTGTATCATGGGATGTTCATTTCAAATATGAAATTTTCATATGAGCAATTGAATTGAGGATTTAGCAGAACTATTCTAAAGTGTTTTCTTCGTTCCTTTGTCTTCAAATGGAGAATTTATTGAGTATGATAAACAAAATAGGTTATCAATAGAAGTTTAGAAAGATTAGTGAGTAAAATCGTTACAAATTTTGAAGTATAGCGAAGAAATTGTTACATCTTTTTAAACGGAAACAAGACTTTTTCATTGAATTAATGAAATGAGTTTAATGCTCAAAGTACAATATATAAAGGAAACATTTGAAAAGAACAAAAACCGCAAAAGGAACAAAGCACAACTTTAGCACCATTGCCAACACCCAAAAATGAAATGACAAACAAAACCAGATGATATAAGGATCATATAACAAAATAACTCAAGCAACAGAAAGGTAGAAAAGGCGACAATACAAGCCGAGAAAACGAACAGTTGGAAATATAAATGCTCTAAACGAAGAAAGCATCAAATGCCTCAGAAAGAATGCACCATGAAGAAGCGTTGAGCCGAGCGATCCCAAAAATAACAATCTTGAGAGCTTTGATTGTGGATCATCAAGGCAGAAATGCCACCCACTCAGAAAACCTCAATCAAGTAAGCAAACTTGGAAAGGGTTTGAGAGGAAACTAGTGGGGAAACTTCAAACACAGTCTTTGGAATGAATTAACCTCGGCTGAACTTTGGACAAATATTGCAAACTCTTCCCCAGAAAAGTCTTCACAAATAACTTCTTCAGACAATGATTTTTAGGCTAAGACTTCAATTACATCATTATTGCTAAAGCACAAACTGAGAATCAACCCAGCACTAAACCGCAGGCCTCAACAATTGACAGGAGGTTGGAAGGGATATCAGACTTATTTAATGGAGAAACAATAGAACACTTTATGGGTGAGGACTTTCTTGCTGACTTTCCGTTCTTCAGCTCTTCTGAAATTTGAAATAGATCACTGAGTTTCTTTCCAAAGTTATTGACAAATCCAATTTAAATCTTCACTACTAACACTTAATGTTGAATCATCATCTCATTCTAGAGAAGAATTGTTCTTTTTTTTTTTTTAAACGGAAACAAAACTTTTCATTGATATAATGAAAAGATAGTACAAAATAGAGGATCAAGAGGTGCACCCAGGCATCTAACTAGGTTGACACCCTCATAGCACCCTCGTCATATCTAAGTAGCGAAACCAAATAAAAAAATGTCCAATGTCCAAGTCTGCAAACAACAAGAAAATAACAAAACAATCAACCTTTTGAGTGTGATTATGATAAGTTAGAGGAAGACTGCGTTCACCTTTTGGTGTCTTCTACCCATAACCATGTCTCTCATATAAACAACAATAGACAGTCTTAGAAATCAAAGGTTATCAGCCAATCAGCTCTTACACTCCCTAGTTCAAAAATAACCTAAGCAACAGTAAACTGCATTATGGTTAAGCCCCTGTAAGGTGGTCTTGTTGACTAAGGCCTGCAGTTTTAAGTAACACCTACCCAATGTTGATGTATTTGAATATGCAGTTGAATTTGACAAGGAAAATCTTTGATGTTACCCGAGTTTAGGCCTTAGGGGGTGGGTGGAGATGTTTTTTATAAAATATATATATACCATCAGTAAATAATATTACAATAAAACTAAATGATATTCTTTTTACTCAATTGAAGGAACTGTTTGGGAGTTTCCGCATAAGATAGTTATTGAGTTCTGGTTACCTTTTCCTCTTCGAGTCTACATTGTTGATAGAAGATAATAATGGACGACTCTTTGTGCATTGATGTTCTTCCTCAATTTAACATATCCCAAAGGGTAAGCCAACCCCTTTTGAAAATCCTATTGGAACTTGCAACACAATCCTCCAAATAATGGCCAAATGATATATTGAAAAAGGTAATAAGAAAAAGACACGAGATTTACGTGGAAAACCCTATAACAAGGAGAAAAAACCATGATAGAACTTTTCCTCTTTTTTATTATAATTCTTGATACAATCAAACGCAAGGTTGAAAAATAAATAGAGACCAAAACACTATACAAGGAAAGGATATTGGGAAAAATAAAAGGAAGAAAATAAAATCTACAAGATCTCCATAATATTTTATTTTCAACACTCCCCCTCAAGATGGGACGTAAATATCAATAAGACCCATCTTGCTAACACATGCGTCAAAGTTTTGTTTAAGTAACCCCTAGGTAAGGACATCAATCTCCCCATGCTTTGTTCTATCATGTTGAACTGGATTGTTTGCAATGCTAATGGCAGCCTTGTTATCACAATAGAGTTTCATAGGTAGTTCACTGCTCTAGTGAAGATCAGATAGAACTTTCTTCAACCAGATTTCTTCATAGATGTCATGACTCATAGCTCTGTATTCAGCTTCAGCACTGCTTCTAGCAACCACACTTTGTTTTTTACTTCTCCAAATTACAAGGTTACCCCAAAAAGGTACAGTACCCAGAAGTAGATTTTCTGTCAATCACTGATCCTGCCCAGTCGGAGTCTGTATAGGCTTCAATGCATTTTCTGTCGGATTTTCTGAATATCAACCATTTCCCTGGTGTGCTTTTCAAACATCTCAGAATCCTGTTAACAGCTTCCATGTGTTCTTCATAGGGAGCCTGCATAAACTGGCTCACAACACTTACAGCATAGGAAATGTCTGGTCTAGTGTGCGCTAGGTAAATTAGTCTTCCAACTAAACGTTGATACCTTTCCTTGTTAACAGGGACTTTGTCAACAGATTTTCCCAATTTGGCATTAGACTCGATAGGAGTGTCAGCAGGCCTGCATCCAGTCATACCTATTTCTTTCAATAGATTAATAGTGTATTTCCGTTGAGAAACGGAGATTCCTTCTTTTGACCTCGCCACCTCCATGCCTAGGAAATACTTCAGATTTCCTAGGTCTTTGATTTCAAATTCGTTCACCATTTTCTGTTTCAGCTTGTTGATTTCAGCAGTGTCGTCTCCTGATAAGACAATGTCATCAACGTAAACAATCAAAACGGCAACCTTACCTGAGACAGACCTTTTTGTAAACAAGGTATGGTCAGAGTGTCTCTGAATGAAGCCTTTGGACTTAACAAAGGTGGTGAATCTTTCAAACCATGCTCTCGGTGACTGTTTGAGTCCATATAGAGCCTTTCTGAGCTTACACACACTGGTCAAATTAGGCTTCAAAGCCAGGAGGAGGGCTCATATACACCTCTTCTTCCAGATCACCATTTACAGAAGGACCTTGATCGCGTTCAACTTTGCAACTGGGGAGAAAGTCTCAGAATAGTCTACCCCAAAGGTCTGAGTGAACCCTTTTGCTACAAGCCTGGCTTTATATCTATCAAGAGTTCCATCAGATTTGTACTTCATTGTGAACACCCACTTACACCCAACAAGTTTATGCCCTTTCGGAAGAGCAACGCGTTCCCATGTATGATTTTTCTCAAAAGCTCTCATTTCTTCCATAATAGCAGCCTTCCACTCAAGGATTTTCATAGCCACATATATGTTCTTCGGTATAGTTATAGTGTCAAGGCTAGCAGTAAACACTGTGAACTTAGAAGACAGATTGTTATAAGAGAGGAAGCTATACATGGGATACCTGGTGCAGGACCTTGTCCCCTTTCTTAGAGTAATGGGCATGTCAAAGGTGGCATCATACTCTCCTGGTTTGTCGAGTTCTTCTTCAGTTGTGGAATTCTAAGGTCTGACCTCATTTTCATTCTCCTGAACTGTTGTGGACACTACATTATTCTTAGCAACCTAGTTATTTTCTGTTATATCATCTCTATCATTTTCTACCCGCAGTTTTGTCAGATCAACAATATCATTTTCAACACAAACATTTTTAGCACAAACAGTATTATTATCAGGGTCAATAGTACCTTGAGCTTGTGTTGGTTCAGAAGATTGGATCAGAGCCGGCATGTCAGTAGGGGCCACTATTTTCTTTCTAAGATTCTTCTCGTAGTACGCTATCCATGGGACCTGTCTGGTGGGTAGGACAGTGTCATGGGTTGTCATGGTAGGTTCAAGAAGAGGATTAGGATAGTTAGTCTCTTCACTATGACTCTCCCCCTGAAGAGGACTAACAGGAAAGAAAGATTTATCTTCCAGGACGGTGACATCCATGGAGATGAAGTATTTCCGGGAAGTGGGATGGAAGTATTTATAACCACGTTGGTGGAGAGGATACCCAACGAAGACACATTTCTAGGCACGAGGGGTAAATTTAGTTTGGTTGGGGCTGAAGCTCTAGACAAAAGCATCCAAAAACACAGAGAGGGACATCACGTATAAGGCGAGTGGTAGGATAAGATAGTTTGAGGTAGTCAAGAGGAGTTTGGAAGTTAAGAACCCGAGAAGGCATCCAATTTATAAGATGAGCGGCAGTCAAGACTGCATCCCCCAATACGTAAGACGGAAGAGAGGTTGATAGCATGAGAGACCGAGCAACTTCTAGGAGATGATGGTTTTTTCTTTCAGCCACTCCATTTTGTTGGGGTGTATAAGAACACGAACTCTGGTGGACGATACCTTTAATGGATAAGAACTCACGAAGAGTATTGGTGAGGAATTCACGACCATTGTCACTCCGAAGGATTGCCTTCGGAGTGACAATTTTGGCATTAAACTGAGTTTCAATAGTGGTGTAAAACTGTTGAAAAATAGATGAGACCTCCGACTTATCTGCTAGAAGGAAAACCCAAGTAAGGCGAGTGTGGTCATCAATGAAGGTAACGAACCAACGCTTACCTGAAGAAGTGGTAATTCGTGAGGGACCCCAGACATCACTATGAATAAGAGTGAAAGGTTGAGAAGGTTTGTGTTGGGAAGGAAAAGGGACCCTATGTTGTTTCGCTCAAATACACACATCGCAAGATAGAGAAGAGATGTCAACTTTAGTAAATAAATGAGGAAACAAATGTTTCATATATTGAAAATTAGGGTGGCCAAGGCGGAAGTGCCACAACATACAGTCATTCTCAGAAGTTGAAAAATAGGAAGATAAAAGACTAGTCCTATAACTGTACCTAGAGGAAGTATCACCGTTAAGGTAGAGTCCCCTATTGTGCTGGGCAGTGCCAATCGTCCTCCCCGAGCTCAAGTCTTGAAATATAACATCATCCACTGAGAAAGCCACACGACAGTTTAGATCTCTGGTAATCTTACTTACAGATAGTAAATTATAGGAGATTTTAGGAACATGCAGTACATTCTTTAATATCAAACCATCGAATGGAGAAATGTGACCCTTGCCGGCAACAAGGGCAAGTGTCCCTTCAGCAATTCGGATTTTTTCATTACCGGCACATGGATTATAAGAAAGGAAGGCATCAGAAGTTCCAATTAGATGGTCTATAGCTTCTGAATCAAGGATCCATGGTCTCTTGCCAATAATACTGAGGAGACTCAGGGAGGAAGAAATACTTGATTGCGCAATCGCCCCCAGAGAGGAAGTACCGGTATCAACTGGGCAGTTTTCCTAATGTTGAGATTGAGACCCACTAGTAGTCTCACTCACTAGAGCCTGGTTAGGTTTGTTGTTTGGAGGTCATCTTTTGCCATTCGAGGGTCGACCATGTAGCTTCCAGCACTGATCCTTTGTGTGCCACGGTTTCTTACAGTGTTCACATACTGGAGGTGGTTTCCCATTCTGCTTGTCTCCAGTCATTCCAGATGATTTTGCACTAAAGGCGGCAGAATCAGTTATGGGGTTAACAGTGATATTCATGGCACTCAATCTATCTTCTTCTAGAGGGACCTCTGAACATACTTCCATCAAGATCGGTATTGGTCTTTGTCCCAGTATCCGGCTCCACACAGCATCAAACTTGGAATTGAGACCTGCTAAAAAATCATATACACGGTCAACCTCCTCAAGTTTATAATATTGGACTCCTCCACAAGGGCAATCTCAGACAAGTTCACGACATAGATCCATCTCCTGCCAAATAAGAGATAATTTATTAAAATATGACGTGACGTCCATGGATCCCTGTTTACATTCATGGATTTGTTTTCGCAGAGTGTAGAGTTGTGATGCATTCTGCCTCTTGGAGTACAATTTCTGAACTACGTCCCAAATATCCCGAGCTGTAGCAGCATACAACAGAGACTTCCCAATTTGAGGTTCCATGCTATGAATTAGCAAAGACCGGAGTAATGAATCTTCTCCCTTCCAGAGGCGCTCTTGAGGATCTCCGGGTCTGGGTTTAGGTAATTCGCCAATCAAATATCCGAACTTATGGCGCCCTTCAAATACCATTTTAACGGATTGGGACCAAGAGAAATAATTATGGCCATTCAATTTTTCGCCAACAATTAAGCCAGAGGAGTTGCCCATTTGTCCAGACAAATATGGTGTAGTCGTTAAAGTAGGGAATACAGTTACCGGATTCTCTGGATACATCGTTAAATCTGAAGAAACACCTGAATTGGCTGTACTTTGATCAAGATGAGGAGAAGAACTCAGGGCAGCCCCAAGAGCGGCGATTTGTTGCTGAAAATTTGCTTGAAGGTCCGTGAGTTGAAGGAATTTTGTTGAGGCAAACCCACCAGATCTGGTAGTAGTGGTCGGATCTGAGTAAAAACCACCAAATCTGGTGGCAGCCACAGTGGTTGGAAGAAGAGTCGGAAAACCGGCGGCTTCGGGACAGAAGGTGGCGCCGGCAGAGGAGGGATGGAGATACCCGAACCTCTGCTGCTCACCAAAACCCGACGGAGAACTACCCTCGACGAATGAAGGAGATGCAGCGGCGATGAGCAGCGGAAATCATGGATCTGGGTTCGACGCGGGATGAGCAGCGGCTTGCTGGTCGATCCGAGTAGCAGCTCCAGCGTTCCCCGTCGGCGGCGATCAAGTCTGAAAGGTTGCGTCGCTAGGGTTTTGCGATGGCGACGGCAAACTTTGAAATAGAGCGGCGGCGGCGTCTGGGTTGAGTGACCGGAGGTACTGATGGACGGCAGCTTGGACGGCTGACTCGGTGGTGGCGGCAGTGGACTCCATCGGGGACGGCGGCAGCGGCAGGTAAGGTGGCGGATCTTGCCTAGGGTTATTTTCGTTGACGACAGCTAAGGTTTCTAGGGTTTCCTTCTCTGATACCATATTGAAAAAGGGAATATGAGAAAGACACGAGATTTACGTGGAAAACCCTAGAACAGGGAGAAAAAACCACGATAGAACTTTTCCTCTTTTTTATTATAATTCTTGATACAATCACTACAAGATCTCCCTAATATTTTATTTTCAACATGATACATTCTTTAAACCACCCAGATGAAGATCTACGTATCTACAGACAGGCAGTATCAATTTTGTTTATTTCTTGCTTAAAGAAATTTGAATATACTAGATGATTTAACAAATTAACTGAAGATCTCCGAAACCAATATAAATGGGATACGAAAGAGGAATGAGAACAATCATCTTGCCATGCTTATCTTCTAAATAGAAAATAACATTTTCAAACCAAATGCAGAAATATGAGTTGTTAATACAACAACTCTTTAACTCCATTTTCCAAACAAAAACAAAACAAAAGAGGACTAGGAAGAAGAGAATAGAAACCTGAAGAGTCGAAGGAAGAAGAATTGTTTTGTTAGTAATTGTTATTTTAATAAAAGATATACTAATCTTTTTTTAATCGACAGTGTTTTAATTTATTTATGATGATTTATGAAGCATTACTACTTCTAACTAATTTGTTAATAATTTTATTTTTGTTGTAACAACCATTTGCCATATTGTTTAATTTAATGAGTTATTATTTCTAGATATCAAATAAAGAATTGATATTATTAGATAACAAAAGAATCAATTGAATAATATTCAAAGATTGTAAAACAATGGTCTTCTTATAGATGAATTTTTTTGATGAAGTTATGTCGAGGTTTGGTTTGAAATCTAACTTGTTAACATCTGTATTTGCTTGAATGCATAAGATTCTTGCTTTTAGTACAAAAGTTGAAGTCAAATTTTCCCCTTTTTTTCACTTTTACCTTGTTTTTTGTTTTCTCTTTTTAGTTCGTTTTACATAAACTGTTCAAGCAGTTTCCTGGAGCTTTTATGGACACTCTACATGTTCCTCTCCAAGACAGGCTTGGGTATTTTTCATAAGATGGCAATCTAAACTATATTTCATCTTTTTAAAAACCTTTCTCCCTTTATCTTGTATCTAAAACATATCTTTTGCAGGTTGTCGAATCGGTCATCAAGTCAGGTGAGTTCCCCTATTGCCTCTTAGGCTTTTGAAAAGATCTACTAACCTCTTCAAATTACATTGATAAACGTTTGAGATATATTAATGTTTTTTTATATGAGATAATGAAATTTACAAAAGGAAAAGACTCAAAGATGACTAGAAAAAAGCTCTCCCAATTTTCAAGAAGAGAGGCAAAGCTAGAGGGACTAAAATAAGGAGTTTTTTGTTCCTTTTTTTTGTTCTATCTTGTTTTGTGACTTTTGTGACCTTTGCTACTATTTCTTATGTTTTGTTTTGCTTTGTACTTTTAGAGCATAGTCTCTTTTGATTTCTTTAATGAAAATTTTGTATGCTTAAAACTCCAAAACTAAGTTTTCAAAGAAGACAAGAGTCTGACAAGATCACCTTATAAAGAGAGTTAGAAGAACGATTAGGGTTGCTCACCAAAGCAGCCATGAGAGACTTGACTGTAAACGTATTTGATGGATCCAAGGGTTTGGGACCAAGAATCATTGTTGGCATGTAATGAAACTGAAGATAGTAGATAAAAAAGAGAAGCTCATTCAGTAGTTTCCAACTCATTAAGATTCTAATGAAGAAATAAATTCCAAGCACATTGAGACAATATTCATGCATCGCAAGCTGTAATAGGAGGTCACTGTTATAGTGTTATAGTGTATGTATTTTGTATGAAGATGAGATGTTAGAGAATTTGAAGAAAATTATTCATCTGTTTGAATGGTGTTATAGACAGAGGTGAATGGGGAAAAATCAGCATTGTGCGGGGTTAATGTGGAAGAGGATAAGTTGTTATCCGTTGCTTCTTGTTTGAACTGTAAAGTTGACCACTTGCCCTTCTTGTATCTCAGGTTTCCATTAGGGAGTTATCCAAGAAAGGCATCATTTTGGCAGCCAATTATTGACAAGATTCATAGGAAGTTAGATAAATGGAGGATATTTAACTTTATCACAAGGGGAAGAACTACTCTATGTAAGTCAGTACTTCTAACCTCCCTATTTATTACATGTCTTCTTTTTTAGTGCCTGACAAGGTGATCTCAATTTTGGAATGCATCATGAGAGATTCTTTTTTGGAGGGGCATGAAGAAAGTAAATTGTATCATTTGGTAAATGGGACTTGGTTTCTAGGTCTCAAGATGATGGGGTTTCTATTTTTTCTAGGTCTCAAGATGATGGGGGTCTCTGTTTTGGTGGCTTGAAAAATAGAAATATAGCTTTGTTAGCTAAATGGGGTGGGAGATATTTCAATGAAGAAAATTCTCTTTGGTGTCAGGTGGTCAGAAGCATTCATGGTAAAAGCTCTTTCAATTGGCATACAGCGAGTAAGGCTAGTCTCAGTCTACAAAGTCCTTAGATTAATATCAAGTTGAAACTTCGGTTGTTTTTAAGCTTAGCAATGAAAGTAGAATTGCTTTTTGGCTTGATCCAGGGATTGAATTAGTTCCTTTGAGTTTGCATCTTCTTTACTCTACTCTGATACCATTTAAACGGAAGCTTAGAGGCTTATTCGAGGATATCAAGCATAGAGAGAATGCTTGAGTAAAGAGTTAATATCCTTGTTTGGGTAATGTTTGGTTATTTGAATTGCTCTTTGGTTATGCAACGAAAGCTCCCCTCTCATTGCTTGTCTCCTTCAATTTGCGCTTTGTGTATGGCTGAAAGTGAAGATTTGTAGCACCTTTTCTTTGACTGTCAATATGCTAAACACTGTTGGTGATGTGCACCAGTCAATCATATAATGATTAGTGAAGCTCATAACTTTCTTGTTGCAATAATATTCTACATATCACCCAGTTACACGTTTGATTTAAGAAATGTAAGTTTTTTCCTTAGTTAACGAAAACTTGACTGATTTATTGAAGGGTACGAGTTTTGAGTATGATTTCCATTTTGTCTTAGGTTTCAAAATATAACACTTCTACTCATGATTCGTCTTAATTATATTAATATTTTTATTAATTAGTTTATTATAATTAAATTACCTTTTATTAATTTGCGGTAACTATTAAAATTAATTGACGATTTTACATCATGATTACTTGAAATTAATAAACTTCAAAGTTGAGATCACCAGAACTAAAAGTATTAGTATTACAAAAATCTTCAAGCTGAGATTCTTGCTGCTGTTGTATGAGAATCTATTGGATCAACGAGCCAAATGAGTTTAATCGAATTACAAACACAAAATGCAATGAGACAATTCAATTAGCTTAACGACTCACTTATGTTCACTCATGTTCTCATTCTGACTTTTTAAGACTACAGCTTGGATTGCTTTGCTTTGTTTTTCAAGAAATAAATAAAATAACAATTTAGTCCACATAATTTACCATTTGTAACTATTTAGTTTCTATCGTGAAAAATATTATTAAGACTTAATAAAAATCCTTACAGGTATAGATTGATAAATGGATCTAAAATCAATTTTATTTGTAATCTATAACGACTAGGTTATTATATAATAAAAAGGGGTCTTATCAAACATAAAAAATTGCTAAAACCATTTACAAAATATGGCAAAAATTAACAAATTAGCTACCGCTCAAGTGAAAACCCTAAAAAGCCCACGCAACCCAAGCACATGACTTAATTAATTTCAATCAGGGTCGGCTTAAGCTATAGGCTAGTGAGACAATGGCCTAAAGCCTCCATTTTCAAAAGGCCTCATATTTTGCATATATATAATATTGGTATATGTATATATAATAACGAGGCCTTATGCCTCATTATTATGTATGTCTGTATTATAATATTGGTATCCGTTTAATTTAGTTTTTAATGAAATTTAATTTAAAATATAAAATAATATACTTATTATTTTTCATAAAATTTTTCTTATAATATTGAAAATATAAACTGCATAATGAATGGGCTCCTAAAGTTTTTCAATATTGATTCGCTGACATTTCAAATTTATTAAATTTTTATCTTTTTATTCATAATTTCTTTCACATTTCCTTTAAAATCTCAACCATTAATATAACTGCCTTGAAACTCTCATAAATTTACGTTTGAAGAGTTGGAAGACTTTTCATATTTCTTATTTGTTTATTTATTTTTCTCAAAACTAAAACCGTTCCAATTCTCCTAGTAAATATATTAGGTATGGTAGGTTATATTCATTTTAAGTTGAATTCTCTCCCTCTCTCTAAATCTCTCTCAACTCTCAGATTTTCACAAGTCCAAGTTTGATTATCAATTGTCAAAGTTTGATTATTAATTGTCAAAGCAGAAATCAACACCTCAACACAGTCCCTCTTCATCGATATTCTATGTGACCTCACAAGTCCAAGTTTGATTATCAATTGTCAAAGCAGAAATCAACACCTCAACACAATCCAACTGCTTCAAAGTTTCAGGTTTTTTTAGTTCAAATTCTTTTACCTTTTTTTAAAAAAAATATTATAATATTATTGATTGTTCAATGCCTTAACATATAAGATTTTTTTATATTTGCATACTTAGAATATTAATATGTATATTAGAAAATATGAATATGGAAATATCAATATGTCTACTAGAAAATATGAATATGGACATAATATACAAAATGGACTCATACTATATGGTATGATATCTTATTTGTCGAAGCTAATTATTTAGTTACTTATGAGTTTGAAAATTTGAATTCTTGTTAGTCATGACTATATTGTATGAAATTTTGAATTCTTGTTAGGCATGACTATATTGTATGATATCTTATTTGCGGTAGATTATGTTGGTAAAGTCTTACGACATAAAGATATGCATATTGATATTGCTTTAGATCACTTGAAAGGTTTAGCTTCATTTTAGAAAGATTAGAGAAAATGGATTTACAGATGCTATGATTTCAGCTAAAAAAATTGCAAATGATATAGAAATACAACCAATATTTCGTGAAAAAAGAATGACTCAAAGAAAAAAAAAACAACAATCTGGTGAGAATGTTGATATTAAAACCATCATGGGTTGGCCTAGTGATAGTGGGAATATCTTAAAAAGTCCAAAGGGCCAAGAGGTCATAGGTTCAATCTATGGTGGCCACCTACCTAGTGTTTAATATCTAGAGGTGACACCCAAATGTTACAGGGTTAGGCCAATTGTCCTAAGATTAGTCAAAGTACGTGTAAACTGGCCCAGACACTCACTGAAGAGAAAAAAAAAAAAAAGTTGATACTGAAACAAAAAATAACTTTAACTTCTTATTTAATATGAAAATTTTAAAGTCATTAGATGATGATAATTTGAAAAGATATTGTTTAATCTTAAAAACATGGTACATTTTCTAACATTAATGGTCTACATTTATTTTTTGAACTAAAAATATTAAGAGAAGTTTTGCAAATGAAATTGATTGTCCTATTAAAATATTAAATTATATAAAAAGGGTAAATGTTTTTCCAAAAGCATATATTGCTTATAGAATATTATTAACAATACCAATAACGGTTGCTTCGGCTAAAAGAAGCTTTTCAAAATTAAACATTTTCTGATATTGACGGTTTAGATTTGTTTTTTGAATTAAAAATATAAAGAGAAGTTTTGCATAATGAAATTGATTGTCCTATTAAAATATTAAATTACATAAAAAGGGTAAATGTTTTTCCAAAGTCATATATTGCTTATAGAATATTATTAACAATACCAATAACGGTTGCTTCGGCTAAAAGAAGCTTTTCAAAATTAAAATTAATTAAATCTTATATAAGGTCAATTATATCACAAGAAAGATTAAATGGATTGACCATATTATCCATTAAAAATGATATATTAATGAACTTAGATTATCAAATTTTAGTACATAATTTTGCATCTCAAACAGCAAGAAAAATAAATTTTAGATAATATTTTCAAAGTTTTGTCTAAGGCCTCATGTGATCTCAATCGTCCCTGATTTCAATATCCAAGCCCAACAACCGATTAATCGCCCCAACCGAAAAAATTTAGTTGTCTATTTATGTTTATCTACTGATAGACTGTGATAAACAATTATCAATGTCTATCACTGATAGACACAGATAGACATCTACCAGTGTCTATCATTGATAGTTCGTTTGTTACGTTAAAAGTGAAGATATTATCCATTCATTTACAACTCGAGAACATAATAAATTAAAAAGTAAAAAATAACTTTCAATAAACTCTAATATCAATCCATTTGTTGATACATATAAAAAATGCAAATATAATGATTACGTCATTGATTAATTGGTTCAAATTTGCAAGCCCTTCTATTGTGACTTTTACGATTACAACGACTACATTTTGATGTACTTTTAAATTTACCTATAGATAGAATTCTTTGTTTTCTAGGTTTCCAGCTTTATGTTTAACAATAGGAGGTAATGCTTTCATGACGAGCCCTCCAATCTAAATGAACTCGAACAAGTCGAACACAACCTTTATATGTTGCTGACAATGTTCTTAAATAATAACACTCATACATGTAAGAATAAGTATCCAAATTAAGCATCTGAAGAACAGTAAGTGCATGTTCACATGGAGTTTCCTCAAAATCCCATACTTGACAACTGCAAGATCCCAAGTTTAGCTTCACTATGAATTGTTTATCTCAATCCATTACCTTGTATTCAATGTTGCTAATGGGATCAACTTAATAGATAAAAACAAGAAATGTAATCAGTATCACAAGTGTATAAGAAGAATGAGTATCTATCAGAGATAGATACTAATAGAAGTCTATCAATGCCTATCTTTGATAGACCATAATAGTAGTCGATTTGTGTCTATCAGAGATAGTCTGTCTATCTCTGATAAAGATAGATTACTATCATGGTCTATTAGAGATAGTCTATCAGTGTCTATCTTTGATAGACAATGATAGAAATCTATTAGTGATAGACAAAAATGGAATTTTATCACTATCTATCACTAATATACAGAGATATAGTTCTCATGAATAAAATTGTAAACAAATTTAATCAATCAAAGAAAGAAGAACAAGCACATTATACAAACACAAACACAAACCAATACAAACAAATCTAAAACAGAAAAAAAAAAATTACACATAATACACATTAATATATTAGGTATATCACTTATACTGAAGTCAATTCAAAACAAAATAGGGAAAAAAACAAAGTGATAGACAAAGATAAACATCTATCACTGTCAAATATCATTGACGAACAAAGATAAAATTGTCATGAAGAAGATTGTAAACCAAATCAATCCATCGAGGAGGAAGATGTTGACTTTTTGACCCTTAATCTTAATTTAATTAATGTTAATTAATTAATTAATCAGTAATTTGATGATTTTTATTTATTAACAATTTTTGAGAGGGGAGTATTTATTGAATTCATTTATTTTCTTGAATTCCTTAAAGTTTTTGCTCAAAATTAGTATAATCCTCTTATTTGTGTTGTTATTGTGCTTATATTTCATGACAATGCTCTCTTTGTGTAGCATATTATGTAATAATGTTACTTTGCTTTTATTTGGTATCATTTTCTGATATTCAACCATTGGTGTTTATTTTATAATATTTGATATTTGGTATCTCAAACTTGAATTTTATTTGAATGGTTTTATCTCTTTGGTTCTTATTGATATTTTTTATTAGAAGGAGAATGCTTGTTTTTAGGGGAGTCAATACACTTTTATATATGAATTTCATGTTTGAATGAAATTGATTCTTCGTATTGTTTCATTTTCATTGTAGTTTGATCTTCATATGCATTATCCTCTTTGGAATATAAGTTTTTTTTTTAAATTTGGTCAATATTTCTACCTTCAAGTTGATACGTGCTGAATGTTTTTTTGTCCCGAGAGTGTTTAATTGATTTCAAAACGGGGAGAAACTTGTGAATTTGGTCTCTAAATTAAATTAGCTTAAGCTAGGTTGATTCTTTACGATGCTACTTAAATTTAAAATGTTGTTGCATATTTTTAGAAGGCATGTTGATAGAAGGAGATTTGTGAAGTTTGTTGTGTTCATGTTTCTAAGGAGAAGCTTTTGTGTCTTTGTTTATTTTTCTTAATTGTCTTTTTTTTCATTGATTAAAAAAGAGTGAGAGCTAATAAGAAAAATGAAAGTATGTTATTATTAAATATATTTGTTGTTATTGAATTGAGAATTGTTATTAATGAAATATTCATTGTGTGATTCAAGTTCATATTGTACATTACACACCAATTTGGATTTCATTTTTCTTGTGTTGTTTGTCATCATAAAACATGGAGAGATTGTTGGTTTTTTGGCCATTAATCTTAAATTAATTAATTAACTAATTAATTTTTTTATGATAACAAACCTACTTTTATTTATTAACAATTTGAGTGTTTTGAAGTGTCCATTGTGTAGAGCTTGGAAAAACGTTCTGATGCAATTTGAATCACTCAAATTGGAATTCAAACGAAGAAGATATAATCAAATCAAGCTTAACGGAAAAATTCTGAGCTGATGACATGGTAGACTTTTTCAACAAAGTGGAGCATTGTCGTGTGCGTGTGACATCACCTTTTTAAATATATGATAGTATGTAAAATGTTAGATGTGTGTGCGCACGAATATAGAAGTAGATGAAGTGTTCGATATTGACATTAGAAGTAAATATTTGGATATTTTTCAATCAATTCGATTTTAAACGAAATTTCTGCAAAATAAAAATATCATTTATCTATGAAAAATTATTATAAATAGAAAAAATATCAAACTATTTTACAAATATTAAAAATTTCACTGGTCATTTATAAATAATTTGGTTAATTTTGCTATATTTGAATATCTCTCTGAAATAAGGAGAGAAAGAGGTGAAGGGAGGAGAAAAGATCGAGAAGAAAGAAATATCTAGACAACTTAGTTCTATACACTTCATTCAAATCAAACGGACCCCATATCCAATTCAAGCATACGAGTTTCAATTTCCGTAATCGATTTACACCTCCCAACCACAATTTAATTTCTCCAAGTTTTTGGCCTTTTCGACATAGGTTTTTTAACCTTCTTTAACGTTTACTTGAGATTTTTTTTTTTTTTATTATTTGTTGATTTTTTTTAACCAACATTCTCATAAAAATACGTTGTTGGATTTTCTAGGAGACTAATTTTGAAATTTATGAAAGTAAAAGTACTCAATTTGTGCTGTTAAAACTACAAATACTAAAATAGAATCAAAAATCAAAAGGTACAAAATGGTATTTTAACCATTATCCTTTCATTAATAATATTGCCATATCAAAGTTCAAAAAGGAATAAAATTCTAGAAGGGAATCAAAGGTGGAACCCACCACCAATTTGGGAATCACTCCTTTTTTTTTTCTTTTTTTTTTTTTTCTAATTTTTCCCTTCATTTTCCCCTTTATGGAAGCATAAAACAAATATCTCCAAAACAAAGGCAGGCAAAATATGAGCAAGAGCACAATCTATATTTCCCTTTTTTTCCATTTTATTAACGAATGTAACTTCAAACTGTTCAAAGTTCAGCAAATGCTGCTTTATAGGAAAGACTAGAACAACAACAGTTAAGAAGAAAAACTGAGACAGCTGCTGTTGGAAAGTGTTTGAGAATTGCTTGTTGTGCAATCCTGAGAGATTCCAGGGAAGGCAACTGCCTGGGAAGGCTCCTTCTCCAGCTTCAAGAAAGACCAATGACCTTCCCGGTTGTGGTGTCGAGATCGATGTCGTAAAAGCAAGGCCTTGTAGGAAGCCCAGGCATTGTACTCATGGTTCCCACCAAAGGGTAGATGAAGCCAGCACCAATGCTAGCCCTCACGTCCCTTATCGGCAACTTGAATCCACTTGGCGCTCCCTTTTCTGAAGCATTGTGTGAGAAGGAGTATTGTGTTTTCGCCATACAGATCGGTAGATTCAAAAATCCTTGCCTGCTGTACATCTCAATCTGTTTCTCAGCCTGTTGATTTAAACAGTACACATTTCAGATAAACCAATTGCATTCTCATTTCAGATACTTTCAGCCCCATCAGAGACTAATTCTCCAGAGAGGTAAACCCTCTCTTGACCCCATATTTCTTCTATCAATATAAGGATTATTTCCAATTGAAGAAAGAAGAAACTATGACATTATAACATTAATTATTTTATATAATGCTAATAAAAATCTAAAGAATTTTTCGCCGATATCTTACAAACAACAGAAATTTGTGACAAGAGCTCACCTGTTCAGAGTATTCCACCCCGCTAGCTCCATAGGACTTGGCTATTGCTTCTATTTTGTCTTTAATACTTATATCCAGTGGATATAAGAATTTCAATGGCTGAGTTACATTCTCACATGCTTGTTGAACTGCGATACCAAGGTCGACCTGAAGAATCGAAGATCGTGATAAAGTTTAATGCCCAATCAAAGAAAATCATCATTTATCATCAAACACGCCATCCTTATTTATTTGTTTGTTTTTTTAGTGTTGACTGATTTGTGGGAATGTGTTGAGAAAAGAAAATTTTTAGGGACTTGGATTACAAAAATGTGCATAGTTCATACTATTTGAAATTCATTCTCTATTTATTCTACCTTCTCCTAAAGGATTTGGTCACCTAAAAAGCACAAATGTGTACACGGGATACTGATACAACATGAACACCGAAAAACATCGTTTTCTACAAGCACACATTTGCTAAAATATATTTTTAATATTCAAATATTTCAATGATCTACACATTAATAGTGTTCTATAGTTTATGGTATAAATTATTAACAGTTGAGTCTTTTACTGGATTGGTTGTATGAAAGTTTATTAATTATCAGCATCGAGTGGCTTACCGCTCCCTTTCCGCCATGAGCATGATGAGTACAAATAACAGCGTCGTATGCCCCAGCAGCCAAAGCGGCGTTTCGAACGGCATTCATCTCTGCTTCAGTATCTGTGGAAAACTTGTTCACAGCAACAACAACATTCACACCATAAGCCTTTGTGTTTGCAATATGCCTGGCCAAATTAACACAGCCAGCTTCAACAAGACCAACATTTTCATTTAAATAGGCATGATCAAGAGGTCTCCCTGCAACAACTTCTGGCCCACCCCCATGCATTTTCAATGCCCTTATCGTTGCCACGATTACAGTGCACTGGGGAGTTAAACCGCTGTAGCGACATTTTATGTTCATAAATTTCTCGGCACCAATATCAGCCCCAAAACCTGCTTCTGTGACTACAAACCCACCAGGTCCTACCAGCTTCAGGGCAATCTTATCAGCCACTATAGAGGAGTTACCGTGTGCGATGTTTGCAAAAGGACCGGCATGAACAAGAACAGGAGTTCCCTCAAGAGTCTGCATTAATGTCGGGTTAATAGCATCCTTCATCAGCACTGTCAAAGCACCACCGACACCGAGATCATCAGCAGTTATCGGATCACCAGCCTTACTGTTTCCAATGACCATTTTTCCTAGCCTCTCTCTCATATCAGCTAGGGATGTTGTAAGGGCCAAAACTGCCATTATTTCACTGGCAACTGAAATATCAAATCCAGTTTCTCTAACCATCCCTTTCTCATCGGGACCCTGGCCAATAGAAATTTTCCTTAAGAACCGATCGTTTACATCCATTACTCTTCTCCAGGTAATAGAATCTGGATCAATATCAAGCCTGGCAAACTTTTTAACTTCTTCTGGCGTCAGATCTTCAGGTCGTGTCTTGGCAATCCCAAGTTTCTTCAAACGTCTGAACATGATATCGTTAAAGCTTCGTTTTCCTTCTTTGTTTGCCGGGCAAAGCCGATTAAAGAGAGCCTTATCTGACTGTGATGCCTCATGAAAAATCCGGGTGTCAATAGCCGCAGCTAAAAGATTGTTTGCAGCTGTTATAGCATGAATATCTCCTGTTAGGTGAAGATTAAATTCATCCATTGGAATCACTTGACTGTAACCGCCTCCAGCTGCACCACCCTTGATTCCAAATGTTGGTCCCTGTGACGGCTGGCGAAGGCAGGTGACTACCTGAAATCAACCTAGACAAGTGATCAGGCTGTAAAAATAGATCCAAGTATAATCGTGTTAACATTGCAGCTAGCAAACTTCTTCAGTTTGCACATCAATGAAACTTAGAAAAAATTAAAGGAGAGGCAACCATGATTTCGAAAGCCATAGTTCATATAACTAGAATCATCAGTCCTAACAAAACATGATATAAGATCCCTTTTTACTCATCAAAACTGGCCATAGAAAAGGATTGGAATGAACAAAAATAATACATGTCATCCCCCTAAAAGTCAAGAATTGTTCTTGAATTTGGGTTGAGGCTAATAATAAAAGAGTCATTCAATTATTAAGGTAAACATTACAGATGGGAATGGAGAGTACAAATATATTAGTAAATCACTTGCACGCACAGAATTTCATACTTATATTTAAATAGGCACAAACTGAATTATGAGTAAATATGTATTAAAGTTGAAAGCATGACATTCTTCTTGACTTCAAGAGTTCAATTTGAACCAAAGTTTTCCAAACAATCAACAATATAACTGGGGTGATGAGTTCAAATCTCTAAAGCAAGTAAAACATTGTTGCTTTCAAAGTGGCCTTTTTTATCTCATTTGTTGCAAAACAAAAACTAGTGTTTCATTTCGATCAGAGATACAGCTACAGAACTACTTAACAAAAATTTTAAAAAATCAAACATATAGGCTCATTTGTTAACTATTTGGTTTTTAGTTTTTTAATACTAAGCTTATAATCACTACTTCCACCTATTAGTTTTTTTGAATTGCTACCTAGTATTTAACCGTACTTTCAATATTTGGTTAAGTAGTTTTTAAAAACTAAATTTGATTGAAAACTAAAAAAAGATAATAATAATTTTTAAAAGCTCGGTTTTGTTTTTGAAATTTGACTGAGAATATAAACATAAAAAAACATCCCAAGAGAAATGGCGAGGAAATAAGCATAAAAATTTCAAAAAAGGAAACTAAAAGCGAAATGATTACCAACAAGGCCCAAATTATGCTAACTCAATCTAAATAGAAAAAGAAAACTACCTTTTTGTCAAGAAAAGCACCAAGAGCTTGACAGAGTCCAACAGTAGTAGTGGATTTGCCTTCCCCAAGAGGGGTAGGAGTAATCCCCCCAACCACCACATAATATCCATCCCCAGATCCTTTAACCTCATCAAGAACAGACAACAAGACCTGCAAACCAAACACCAACATAATTTAATCCAGCCTCAATTACCAAATAGCCATATCAATCCTCCAAACAGCTAATAATTCAATTCAACATCATGCATTCCTATAGAAAGCAAAAGACAACAACAAAGCTTGACCAACAGTACTTCCATATTCCCAATCATCCAACCAAAACAATCCCAGAAACAGATTCAATCAAAAACTCAAGAGATAAAAAAGGAAAAGGGCAATCTAAAAAGGGGGTAAAAAAGGTGATTTGAATCAGAATCACCTTGGCCTTGTATTTGCCATAAAGATCATAGTGGGTAGGGCTAAGATTGAGCTCTTTAGCAATCTCAGCGATGTGCAGAGGCTCCACTGAATTAGCAATGTCTATATCCGCAGGCACTGGAGAGTCCACCTGGAGTTTCCTCACTGTCTTGGATGAACTCATTTTGCAAAAATTTGGCGATATCCTCCAAACCCAGAACAGAAATTAGCTTCCTTCACCAAAAATGGCTTCTGGGGAATTGAAATTCTTCTTCGAAAAGACTCTGCTGATCTATCTCAGTAAAAGGAATGGATCAGATTGTCAAAAATTTCGCTTTCAAACGTTTCCCAGGAAGAGAAAAGAGAAAAGACGTTGTTTTACAGATTAGAAGAAATCATTGACGGCTGAAAATTGAGGATTCAAAAGTGAGGGCCTGTTGATTTTTGTCATCTAGTGATGGATGGTGTGGCATAAGTGGGAAATCACAACCGTTGGATGATGGGGTTTGAGAATGATGTGTGGATTGTGATGGTGATGGCCGGTGGATGATGTGTGCTTCGAGGAATTGGACACTTTGCCGTGTAACAGAGGATTGTTGCCCTGCCGAAGGACAAGGTCACTCAACCATGTGGATGTTTGTTTTCAGACAGTTTTGTTAGCATTAAGAGAAAATGTAATGAAAAATGAAGGAAGAAAAATTTTTTAACTTGGAGATGCGGGGTATCGATCCCTATACCTCTCAGGTGCTAAACGAGCGCTCTACTATCTAAGCTACATCCCCATAACTTGGCATGTATATACTCTTACTATGCTATCAATACATTATATTTATGAATTGTATGGAAAATCATAAAAACCTCTTTTAATTATCGGAAAAACCTTTGATTTCTTGTATCTCACGTTAGCATATTCATATTTTGTTATTAAATATAAATTAATATCATCGGTACATTCAAAAATAAAACATAAAAATCTTTTCTTTATTTAGACTAGATATAATAAGATGATTTTAAAATCTAATGTAGTATTAGTTTTTTTGAAACAAGTGTTCTATGGATATTACCTTCCCTACACTCAATCGACTCCCGAGATCCTTTTTATTTTAAAAAAGTAACCAATCACACCCCAAAGATGATTTGAGACAACTTCAAACCTGTCATTTCAAAAGAGACTTTAAGAAAAGATGTTGCCCGTTCCCATCAATGTAGTATAGTAATACACTCCCACAACTTACTTTGGTGTTACTACTATTACATAAGAAATTAATTCTTCAAAAAAATTAAAATATATATCCATGTTTCGAATCCTAATTGAAAGAAGTGTTTGATATTACATTTGTTTTTATACTTAATATAATATACAATAATCAGAGAGAATGCTCAATAGAGCTATTATACTTATTAAATTAGGTTTCTTTTTCCTGTCTTCAAGTACTTGATAAACATGTTTGTTTCATTATCAATCTTTCCAAGGATAAATTTAGGGATTTTTTTTTTCATTATTGATGATATTACATGATATCCTTTAAGATTAGGCGTTTGTTTGAATAGAGAGATATGTTTGTATTATTTGATACAAACATAGCTTTTTATGAATGACACCTTTAAAATGAATTTGTTTTCTATATTAAAAGATTTGACCCTCCTATTTTTTAACTTTGCTTCACTAACCTTTGTTCAACTCTTATTTAGGATGAGTTTATGTAGACATTGATTCTTATGTAATTATATATATATATATATTTTTTTTATATATATATTTGTTCATGCTCTTGTAATTTATTTTTATAGATTTTATATATTCAAACTTCAACGGTTAAAATGAAAACGTTTAAAATTAAGAAGTATGATTGAAACTAATCTCATAGTTAGGGAATATTTTTAATAATTCAACCTAATAAGAATAAGAATAAAAAGCTAAATTACAAATATATATATATATATATATATATATATATATATAATTGTCATGTGTTAAAACATACTCTTTTTATTATTTTAAAAGTTTCAACATTACCCTTGACCTTTCATAAATATCTAAAAATGACTCTTGAAGTAGAAATCCTTAAAAATTGGACAGGTGGCAGTACCTAGAACGATGTAGTGGCATTGGGATCTCAATATAGCCACCACGATAATGTTCAAGTTCCAATTTTCATCAACATATATTTAATGGATTTAGATTTCAAGGTTGAATGTGTATGAAAGTTCTAGGGCTGTAAATTGTAAGTTTTAAAAAATTACAGATACCTTTTAAACAAATGACAAAATTGTTAAAATTTGGCCAATCAAATTTTGTCACATCAACAAAGGCTAGATTCATGAACTTTAGGGTCTATTAAAAATTATTGTTTTTATAAATTAATTTTGGAGACAAATAAATGATTAAATGATTAAATTTAGCGATGATTAAGTCTGGACCATAATCGGTAAATTTGGCTAGTAGCCCAATTGGGCCTAATATCGTAAATTGATTGCATAGAATAATTTAAGTCACTCGGACTTAAAGTTCAATCCAATTCAATCTCATGGTAGAAATTTGGGTCAAATAAAAGATGAAAGTTTTAGAAATTTAACCTAGTTCACAAATATTATTTCAAAAATATCCTAAAATTGGAGAATATTTCATATCCAAATTTTGGCCGAACAAATTTAACCTTTAATACTCATCATCTCTCTAATTAAAATTTCAATTTTTTACAATTTAATATATCATAAATAATCATTTGAAATTCAATTAAACCTTATAAAAAACCGTTATATCACTCTTAATGCTATACATATTATAATAAATGTTGGGATATTATTTAATGAGTATTATTTTATTCTTTCACTTATATGGTAACTATCGCTTCAATTTAGGAATAAAGTAGGTTAAGTCTTTATGCGTTTTGAATTGTATTATACATTTATGTAGTATATTACAAAGTATATCTTCATTTATTTTTGTTTTATCAATATATACCATATTATATTAATTGTTCAATATTGTACCATGATATGCACTGTGTTTTTTCGTATATATAGTGTGTCTTTTTCAATATTTTCATATGTAACTAGTTTTTAATAGTATATTCAAATGTAACTACATTGTCATGTATACACATATGTATATTTGAAATTGAGACATATATTCTACATACTTTGTCATATATACACATGTATATTATACTAAGATAAATGAAATCCTTAGATTATTTGAAATAAACTCATATATATTTGAAATTGAAAACAAAATGTACAAATAAACTCCATATATATTATGTATTATAGTCCACATGACTTTCATGTGCAAGTTTTGGAAAAAAAAACCATTTAATGTGCATAAATATGGTATATTTTCTTTTCCATATGTGTCTTTTCTTATTTCTATTTTTTTCTTATTATTATTTTTCAAAATTTCTAAAATTCGTGGAGGGTGATATGGACATTTGAGCCATATTTTTGTTAATATTTCATCTCTTTAGGCTATGCATGAAAAAATATAGTAAGTTTAGGACAATTTTGTAATTAAGCCTATTTAATTAGGTTATATGTGTAGCAAGCCCATAAAAGATGAAACCCAAGCCCAAACCCAAATTTTCAAAAGTAATTGAGTCTAAGCCCATGTAACCTCCTTGAGAAGTTCTATACATAGGGAGTCTTACCCTTCATTTGAAGAGGATTGGATAAACTGAAACTTTGAAGCTCAGTAAACTCGAAGATTAAAGCTTTGAAGAATATAACTATTTTGAAGCTTTGAAGTAGAGGTGTTCAAATGATCCGACAATTAATAAAAGTTGACCAAAATATTAAAACTTTAGAAACTAAATAGACATTTAACTCAAATCTCAATTACCAAAAGTATATTTTGACAAAAAAAAAATAGAGCATGTAAAATATATATATATATATATATATATATATATATATATATATATATATATATATATATAAATAAATAAAAGTTTAACCAACTACATAGGGTTGATTGTATTTATTAACAAAATACATGGAGCTAATTGATGAAATTCAAAATTCAAAGGTAATTATAACAAATCACAAAATTCAAAAGATAATTGGTGAATTTAAAAGTTGAAAGGTGTAATTAAAACAAACTGAACCTCCATGAGTTGTGCTACCATTGGAGTAAGGATGGAAAAATTTGAACTTTCATTTTTTCTTTTTTTTTTAAATATCATTTTAATCCTCATATTTTAAAGCTAGTTAAATTTTAATATCTATACTTTTAATTGTCTAATTTTAATTCCTATACTTTTAATAAATCTTAAATTCAACCCCTCAAAGTTGACTTTTACCAAAATTGATCAAATAATAATAATACTTTTTCATGTCATGAAATAAAATATGTGATTATATTTCAGAATTTATAATAAAAATGCTAATGGATAATAAAAAGTTTTTAAAAGTTAACAACAAACTAGCAATTAGGACTAAATTTATAGAAACTAAAATTGGATGATTAAAAGTATGGAAATTAAAATTGAACAATCTTTAAAGTATAGGGACAAAAAATGGTATTTTTAACCTTTTTTTAAGTTAAAATATTGTCTTCTACATCAAATTTTATTACATTTCGGTTCTTATATTTTTTTTTTCTCAAGGAAAAATATGAGGATTTGAGCCTTCAACTAAAAAAAATGGTTAATTACTACTAAATTAGAATCATTTTAACACAGACAATTCATTATTATTTTTATTATTAGTTCTTACAGTTCTTAGTTGTTATTGTGTGATTCTTAAATATGCTCAATATTTAGCGCAAAACATGCATTTCTCATATGTAATCAGATAAAGCATTAGATTTGTTGGTTCTAATTTTTAAATTTCTAAGTTTACAAACACCCCTTTCATACAATAGCGAGATTTTGATATAATATATATTTTGTGTTAGTTAAATTAGGCTATTTTTCACTATATAACATCATATTTAATTAAAGTAAATAATATAATATAAGTATTTCTTTGGATATATTTTATGTATTTAATTTGTATATAAGGGAGAATAGTTATGCATTCTTGATCTCAACCTGCTACTACTATTTTACTTTTTAGATGCATTACTAGGATTGGCAATGAAGGGCGGAGCTAAAGTATTTCTCCCATCCCCACCCTTGTCAAGATAAACGGGTCCTCGCAGGGACCCATTCTCCACCCTTGTCAGGATAATTGGAGGTATTTTTTTTAGATACCACAATTTGATGGTTTAGGGTTTCAATTCAAGACATGTTGAACTTGTTTGGTAGTTGAGTCACGATTGTTTTGATAAATTAATTTCATATTTCCATTACATATTAAATAAAAAATTATTTATTGGTAAAATTAATTAATATATATAAATTATAGGGTTCAGGACTTTAAGGTATATATACGAGGGATGTTTTAAAAAATAGAAAAATTATTGAAAATAATTACAAATACAGTAAAATTTTACTTTCTATCTAGGTCTATTGCGGTCTATCAAAGATAGAAAGTAAAATTTTGTTATATTTGTAAATAGTTTGATTTTTTTTTATTTATAATATTTTTCCTATATAATATATAATTATTTGTAAAATTAATATATATATATATATATTAAAAAAAATTATTCGAGGTCGGGGTTAGGGTGGGGATACCCTCCTCGTCTCCAACCAGAGACCCTGTTGTACTATTATTACTGTTTATTGTTATTGGTATATCTATCCACGTGATTCTATGTAAAGTTAGAGAATTAGGACCACCATGAATATGAATGTCTTAATTTTATAAAATTAACTAGCTTTTTATTTCTGTGAAAATGACTTTATCTCAGGTAATACATTTTGAAAAACCAATCTCAATATTTTTATAAATATACAATTTTAAAACACAAATATTTGATTGGTGAACTAAAAAAAAGTAAGCAAATTGAATTTTTTTTTTTTTTTTTTTTAAAGTTTGAATAACAGTAATTCATTTCCCATCCCATTATGAAATTAAAAAAAAATATGATATTGAGATTTTGTCATCTTTTATATATACTATTTGTTTTCTTTTTTCCAATAAAAATGTAAACATTGAATATAGTTCAACTTACACCAACCATGAACTATAAACAATAAATCGGAGGTTTGAACTTTAATCCTACATATATCGACCAATGAGTTAGAGGATACATTTTTATATTTGGGTCAAAAGACAAGAAGAAAAATCATTAAAAAATTAAGTTGTGAATTTCTCTAAAATTTAGAAAATTAAGAAAAAATACATTTTTGATTCCTAGGTTTTAGGTCTAGTTTCTCATTTAGTCCTTAAATTTCAAAATATTTTCTTTAAGTTTTAGGTTTGATTTCAATTTAGTTTCTAGGTTTAAAAATGTTACATTTTTACCCCGAGACTTGAAGTTGAATTTTGTTTTAATTTGGTTATTTGAATTTCAAGATTTACACTTTTAATCTCAAATTATCCCTAAATGTTAACTTTTAATTTTTTGCCTTAATGTCTATCGATTAATTTAAAATACTTATGAAGTTAAATCTTAAATTTAATTTTAATAATGATAAAAGAAATAGTGAAACTTAATTAATTTTATTTTAAATGAATATTTAATAAAAACTTGAGGTTAAAAGTATAAATCTTGCAACTTAAGGACCAAATTGAAACAAAACTAAAATTTCAATAATATAATTATAACATATTGAAATCTAATGACTAAATTGAAATAAAACTCAAAACTTAAGAACTAAAAATGTAATATTCTGAAACCAAGGGATTAAATAGAAATTATATCCAAAATCTGGACCAAAAACGTATTTTTTCATTAAATTTAGTTCAACTGATCATATTCTCATTGATTGTTTAATCTTAATTAATTTAAATAAATTATTTATTTATTTATAAAATTTAAAAAAAAAAAAAAAAAAAAAAAAATTCTTTAAAAAAGAAGGGGGGCTTGTGACAGGATGGGCTTTGGCAATAATTTTTGTGCAAATTCAAACAAAACTTCCTCACAGATATCTCTTTCCCATATGGAGACTGCATTAGGTGCAACCCTCTTTCACATGGGGTGTTTTCTCAAAATAGTAATTTTAATTTTAAAAATGGATTAAAATTTATCTGGAAATTATTTTGAAAAACAACTTTAATGTTTCGAGAGTAATAAAATTACTCTTTTAGTCTCTAAATTTTCAATCTAGTTTTTACTTAGTCCGGTTTCAAAATATTTTGAGTTTAATTTTCATCTAGTCTCCACTTTTTCTAGATGTTGCATTTCTATTGTTGAGTCTTGAGTATTTATATGAATTTTATTTATAGGTTTTACGATTTACACTTTTACAATTTTCACCGATTAGTCACCTTCGTCGTTGGTATTAATTCATGTTATATTAATTGATTTTTTAAAAATAAAATAAAATACATTTCATTAATTTTTTGTCACTATTAAAATTAATTTAAAACACTTCACATTAATAAAAGTTTAGGGATAAAAGTTAATATTGAAAACTAATAACCCAATAAAAAAATTAAACTCAAAGTTATAGGGGAAAATGCAATATTTTGAAACTTATGAACCAAATAGAAATTGAACTCAAAACTCGTAGGGTAAAGTGTAACATTTTAAAACATAGGAACTAAATAGAAACTTGGGCTATGTTTACTGTACTACTCCGTACTAAAAATTGTTGTAATCGTAATAAACTTTTTTTATTTATTAATATTTTATAGAACATTGTTAACTAGTTTTTTGGTAACGTGTTTAAATGAGTCGCACTTTTCATATTACGATTGATTGATTATGTTTATTAGAGTAAACGTGACCTAAATTAAAATTTTAAATACGAAAAAGGATATTTTTCCTATTTTCTATATATAAAAAAGGGTAAGATATATATTTGGATTATTACTTTTAAGTTTTAACATGCCTTTATGGATGGCTTGTTTCCTAAAATAAGATAGTTTCATTCTAGCAATATATTACAAATTTGTGATGGATAGTTTTTCCTCTTTTGTATTGATGTTAATACAGTTTCGATGTGCAATGATAACATTCACTTGTCAATTATTCTCTTCAAAATAATTAAATACTTGTCAAGTTTTTAGAGTACAATATCATATGAAAATTCGAACGGTAGACTTCTTAGTCGTTAATATATATCAATTGACCTGTGTTCATTTTAACAATAAATACTTATTGTAGTACAATAGTGGTCCCAAATATATACGGTATGTCAGTTGAGTTATATTCGCTTTGACAATAAACATTCTTGTTAATTTTTTTAGTACAATGAAAAATGATAGATCTCTTGATCACTAATACATACAATATGTCAATTAAGTTATGCTCGCTTTAATAATAGATATATATTAGTGAGGGTGATTTAGAAGGGAACGATAACAACTCAGAAGCCCCTATTTTATGCACTAAAAACAATTATAAAAACATAATAATAATAATAAACTTGTGTCTGTTGTAAAATTGAGGAGCAAAATGACGGAAAAATGGAGCACAAAAACCGAGAATTATAATATTAAAATAATTAAATAATTAAATAATATAAAAGTAATTAAAACAACTAAATTAAATAAACTTAAAATAAACTAAAATAAAGAAAGTGGAATTTTATGAAATTTCTCAACACCAATCCTTTTTCTTATTTTCTCTCCAATGTGTGTATTACAATATCCATAAAAAGCCTCTATTTATAGGCAATTTGGCAAGTAGGTAGTGGCATTTCATGGCCACAAAGGATGTGTCTTTAGTAGACACATGGCCTTTTGCCACTAAGCATATTTATATAATGGACATCTAATTTTCTTTAATATTTATAATACTCCCCCTTAGATGCCCATTATATATATAAAATATGTCTCATTAAAACCTTACCAGGAAAAAAGGGAAAAAAAATCCTAGTGAAGGAAAAAGAGTACATATTTTATATAATCTAATACTTCTAAAAGAATATAATACATTTGCTCCCCTTCATAGGAACATCATTTGAGATCTCTGAATCGCCGCATTCCAATGTTTTGCACCAATTTTTCAAAAGTTGCGGTTGGTAATGATTTTGTAAATAAGTCTGCCAAGTTATCCTTCGAACAAATTTGTTGTACAGTGATGTCGCCATTTTCTTCAAGATCATGAGTGTAGAAAAGTTTTGGTGAAATATGCTTCGTTCTATCTCCTTTAATATATCCTCCTTTGATTTGGGCTATACATGCTGTGTTGTCTTCGTATAATGTTGTTGGAGGATTTTTACTAGAAGACAAGCCACATGTTTCTCGAATGTGTTGAATCATTGATCTTAGCCATACACATTCTCTACTAGCTTCATGGATTGCAAGAATTTCAGTATGATTTGAGGAAGTAGCTGTTATGGTCTGTTTCACTGATCGCCAAGATATAGCAGTTCCTCCACAAGTGAATAAATAACCTGTTTGAGATCTAGGTTTATGTGGATCAGATAAATATCCAGAATCTGCATAACCAACTAAGTCAAAATTTGAATTATTTGAATAAAACAAACCCACGTCAATCGTTCCTCGAAGATAACGGAGTATATGCTTAATTCTATTCCAATGTCTTTTTGTTGGAGAAGAACTATATCTAGCTAATAAATTTACTGAAAATGCAATATCTGGTCTTGTATTATTAGCAAGATACATAAGTGCACCAATCGCACTAAGATATGGTACTTCAGGACCAAGAAGTTCTTCATTATTATCTCGAGGTCGAAATATATCTTTCTTCACATCTAGTGAACGAACTTCCATTAGAATGTTTAATGGATGTGCTTTATCCATATAAAATCTTTTTAAAATTTTTCCTGTATAGGTTGACTGATGAACAAAAATCCCATCTGCTAAATGCTCAATTTGCAATCCAAGTCAAAATTTTGTTTTTCCGAGATCTTTCATCTCAAATTCTTTCTTAAATATTCTATTGCCTTTGAAAGCTCTTCAGGAGTTCCAATTATATTTAGGTCATCAACATATACAGATATAATAGCAAATCCTGATTGTGATTTCTTTATAAAAACACATGGACATATTGGATTATTTTGATATCCTTCTTTCAACAAATATCCACTCAGGCGATTATACCACATTCGTCCTTTTAATCCATATAATGATCTCTGTAATTTTATTGAATATAGTTCTCGAGAACTTGCTTTATGTATTTCAGGTATCTTAAATCCTTCTGGGACTCTCATATAAATGTTATTATCAAGAGATCCATATAAATATGTTGTGACAACATCCATAAGATGCATGTCCAAATTTTCATACATCGTCAGACCAATTAAATATCTTAATGTAATTGCATCCACCACTGGAGAATATGTCTCCTCATAATCAATACCAGGTCTTTGGGAAAAACCTTGTGCAACTAATCTTGCTTTATATCTCGTGATCTCATTATTTTCATTTCTTTTTCTCACAAATACCCATTTGTATCCCACGGGTTTGACACCTTCTGGTGTCCGGACTACTGGTCCAAAAACTTGGCGTTTTGAAAGTGAGTTTAATTCTGCCTCGATTGCTTCTTTCCAGCGAAGCCAATCATTTCTATGTCGACATTTCTTCAACAGATTTTGGTTCAGGATCTTCATTTTCAGATATAATATCAAGTGCAACATTATATGCAAAAATGTTATCAATAATTACATGAGTTCAGTTCCATCTTTTCCCTGTCATGACATAATTAATTGAAATTTCATTATTATCTTTAGGTATTTCACCTTCTTCACTAATTGTATTATTAGTCATGTCTAGGGTTTCTTCGTGGATATTTACATCCCCAACCAAGTCTTTTTTATTATCGTTTATTTTTCTTTTTCGAGGATTTTTATCTTTGGAACCCACTGGTCTACCACGCTTCTGGCGTGTTCCAGATTCATTAGTGACAACTTGCTGTGTTGGGATATCAATTTTCGACGGAACATTTGCAACAGGTATATGCGATTTAGTTACTTTCTTTGCATCTATAAATGCATCTGGTAATTGATTTGCTATATTTTGCAAATGAATTATTTTCTGAACTTCAAGTTCACATTGATTTGTACGAGGATCTAAATGAGAAAATAATGATGCATTCCATGCAATTTCCTTTTCCAACTTCTTAATTCCTCCCTCTAATGTTGGAAAATTTGTCTCATTAAAATGACAATCAGCAAATCGTGCAGTAAATACATCACCCGTCAAGGGTTCAAGATATTTAATAATTGATGGGGAATCATATCCAACGTAAATTCCTAACCTCCTTTGAGGACCCATCTTAGTACGTTGTGGTGGAGCAATTGGAACATATACTGCACATCCAAAAATTCTTAGATGGGAAATATTTGGCTCCTGGCCATAAGCTAATTGTAATGGTGAGTATTTATGATAAGCTACTGGTCTAATGCGTGCAAGTGACGCAGCATGCAAAATAGCATGTCCCCATACAGATGTAGGAAGCTTAGCTCTCATAAGTAATGGTCTAGCAATTAATTGCAAACGTTTTATAAATGATTCTGCTAAACCATTTTGTGTATGAACATGAGCTACAGGATGTTCAATATGTATCCCAATTGACATACAATAATTATCGAAAGTTTGGGATGTAAATTCACCAACATTATCAAGACGGATGGTCTTAATTGTATAATCAGAAAATTGTGCTCTTAACTTAATTATTTGAGCAAGTAATCTTGCAAATGCAAGGTTTCGACTTGATAATAAAGACACGTGTGACCATTTACTGGATGCGTCTATTAATACCATAAAGTATTTAAATGGTCCACTTGGTGGGTTAATGGGTCCACATATATCACCATGAATTCGTTCAAAAAATATAGGTGATTCGGTTCCTACTTTAGCTGGTGATGGTCTAATTATTAATTTGCCTTGAGAGCAAGCATCACATAATAATTCACTAGATTGAAGAATCTTCTGGTTCTTTAATAGATGTCTATTTGAATTTTCAATGATTCTTCTCATCATTATAGATCCTGGATGACCCAACCGGTCATGCCAAATTGTAAATATATCTGGATTCATGAACTTCAGGTTCATTGTTGCATATGCTTCAATGACTCGTATATGAGTATAATATAATCCAGAAAATAAAGCAGACAACTTTTCCAATATACGTTTTTCATGTGAGACAGAAGATATGATATAAAGATATTTTATCTCATTTATCCTATCAGTCTCAATATGATAACCATTGCAACGTATATCTTTAAAACTTAATAGATTTCTCTTTGATTGACTAGAGAACAATGCATTGTTAATTGTAAATTTTGTTCCTCTAGGCAAAATAATATTTGCTTTTCCAAATCCTTCAATCAGGTTTGCAGAGCCTGATATTGTATTGACTTTTGCTTCCAGCATTGTCAATTTGGAAAAATATTTTTTATTTGTAAGTATTGTATGTATAGTTGCACAGTCTGCTAGACATAGATCTTCATTCCTCATTTTTTAGTCACTCAATATATGAAAATTGTCCATGATTCTTCATTTAAACAAGATAATTACAATAAGAAAACAAAACTTGTAATACAAGGTTCAACTAAACAAAAAAATGAAAGATAGATAAAACAATTCTACATATTCTCAAAATCAAAAGAAACATTTGATGTGCCATCATTTGTGCTGACTTTCTCTTCAGGAGATTCAAAGAAGTCCGCCACATCCAAATTTGTCATATTGGATTGGTCAAATATATCATTATCATGGTGTGCAAAATTTGCTTTCACATTTTTCCCTTTTTCCTTCAGGGAAGCTTGATAGAGATCAACTAGGTGTTTTGATGTACGGCAAACACGAGACCAGTGCCCAGTCATCCCGCATCGGAAGCATTTATGCTCATCATCTTTTGAATTTTTACCTTGTGGAGCTTTTCCTTTATGATCATCATTTCGGGTGGTTCTTTTGAAATTTGGACGATTAGAATGACACCACGAAAATAATAATTATTTCTTCCTCTGCCACGGTCACGACCACGACCACGACCTCGACCACGATTATTAAAATTTACAGCATTCACTTCAGGGAATGGTGTTGTTCCAGTTGGTCGAGATTCATGGTTCTTCATTAATAGCTCATTATTTTGTTCAGCCACGAGAAGACATGAAATTAATTCAGAATATTGTTTAAAACCTTTATCTCGATATTGCTGCTGCAGGAGCATATTCGAGACATGGAATGTAGAAAATGTCTTCTCCAACATATCCGCATCAGTAATTTTCTCTCCGCACAATAATAATTTTGAACTGATTTTAAATAACGCGGAGTTGTAATCACTTACTGATTTGAAATCTTGGAGCCTCAAATGCATCCATTCATAACGAGCTTTAGGAAGAATGACTGTTTTCTGATGATCATATCTCTGTTTTAAATTCTTCCACAAGATACATGGATCTTTTATTGTTAAATATTCCATCTTCAATCCCTCGTGAAGATGATGGCGAAGGAAGATCATAGCTTTTGCTTTTTCCTGAATGGATGTTGCATTTC
The DNA here is from genome assembly GCA_030954485.1 of Citrullus mucosospermus. Lineage (NCBI taxonomy): Eukaryota > Viridiplantae > Streptophyta > Magnoliopsida > Cucurbitales > Cucurbitaceae > Citrullus > Citrullus mucosospermus. The sequence continues at coordinate 27,480,893 of CM062057.1, forward strand.
CTTCCTTAATTGTTTCTCCCAGGTTCATGGCATCGAGATGTATTTCAGCATCAAGCACCCATGACAAATAATTATTTCCATTGATGTCAATGGCTGCAAATTCTATTTTTGTAAGATTTGCCATGATAACACTATCACAAAGAATTATATTTATATTAGCAATTTAATATATATATATATATATATATATATATATATATATATTAAACATGCAAAACAAAGTTTAATTTACTAATTATAATAAAGAGAAAATTGCATACCTTCAGAACCTACCTTCAACAGGAAAACGACAAGAGCTTGTGCTGATAACATGTTGTAAAATTGAGGAGCAAAATGACGGAAAAACGGAGCACGAAAATCGAGAATTATAATATTAAAATAATAAAATAATTAAATAATATAAAAGTAATTAAACAACTAAATTAAATAAACTTAAAATAAACTAAAATAAAGAAAGTGGAATTTTATGAAATTTCTCAACACCAATCATTTTTCTTATTTTCTCTCCAATGTGTGTATTACAATATCCATAAAAAGCCTCTATTTATAGGCAATTTGGCTTTAGTAGAAACATGGCCTTTTGCCACTAAACATATTTATATAATGGACATCTAATTTTCTTTAATATTTATAATAGTGTCATGGTTAATGTATTTATGTTTGCATGTGCAATTTCTTTTGATTCTTGGATTTTTTAAGGAAAAGTTATTGGATTATTTATAATTCATTTTATAAATCTGAATTATTTATTATCATTATTACTTAATTTTTCCTTTCAAACTTTCAGTTTAGCCCCTAAAATATTGTCAGAACTAAGGAGAATCGCCCTTTCCATTTCCAATAAATAAATAAGTTTAAAGTTTGACCTCAGTATGTTTGGATTACATTTTCAAATGTTTAATTTAAAAAATAAGTTATTTTGGGAAAACTTGAAGTGTTTGGTACAATTTTTATCAAAAGAGTTTAAATAAAAATAAAATTTTTAAAAAAATACTTTTTTCTCTAGTCAATCCAAACGGGCCCTTCATCTTATCAAGACGTTAATAATTTTTGTTGTTATTTAAATTTACCAATATGTGGAGGAAATTCAAACTTTTAATTTTTTTTGGTTAAAATTATAACGTCTTAACTAATTCAACAATATTCATATTAATATTAACATTTTTTATAACTTATTTTCTAATGTTCCATAGTTTATGATGACTTTATCGGAACCGCCATGGGTTGGCTTAGTGGTATATAGAGGGTAATGACCTTGATAAAAGGCTAAGAGGTCATGGGTTTAATCTATGGTGACCACTATCTAGGTGGTTCTTAACTATTTTGGTTTTTAAAAATTATGTCTGTGTCTTGAAAATTCTTTATAGTAACTTCCATGTTTCTTAAACAAAAATACCTGATTGAATTCATAATCAAATTTCAAAATTAAAATCAAGTTTCTTAAGATTATTTTTTAATCTTCAAAACTTAGACTTTAATTTTTATAACACCCCTAACAAGTAAATTAATGACAAAACAAATAAACTCATAAACGGAGATAGGAAGCGTTTATAAACTTCGTTCTCAAAAGTGAAAAATGAAAGAAAATTAAATCAAATGGTTCTTAAAAGGATAAGACCTATCAAATTTTTACACATAACTTGATTCCCTTTTCTTTTTTGAAAAATATTTGTTTAGTTTTTGAAATACATATTAAAGAAAAATATTTGGGTACATTTTTCTTCATCCATGTTAATGCATTCCAATAAAAAAAAAAAAAGAAAAATAATGTGATTAGACTAAGATATGTACAAAGATAGATAACACACCGTGCACCAAAGTATTGCTCTATATTAAAACCGTGTCAAACGTTGTAAGATGTTTTCAAATTTGACTAAAAGCTAAGATTGAGAGCTTGAAATTTTAAATTTTTTCATCAATAATAATATAAAACCCAAAAAGCCAACAACCAAAGTCCTATTCCCCCTCGAGAGTGAGGGAAACAACAACAAAAGGAAAAACCTTTTTCCAAAACCTAGAAGATCATGAAGAGGAAGCCAAAACTTCTAAATTATGAACAACCCTATTCTCGATCATCTCTAATAATTTTAGAAAAGAAAGAAATCTTTACAAACTTAGCTCAAAACAAAGTCTCTTTTATAAAAATAAATAAATAAATGTTAGACAAATAATAGTTCTTACCATTCAAAATATTGATAGTTAGACAAATAATAGTTCTTACCATTCAAAATATTGATAATTTTCAAAGAGCCAGACTTGCATTGCATTGATTATTTTATTTTGTTTTTTTTTTTTTCATTTTGAGGAATTGAAACTTTTAATTGGATGCTACATTATCAAAAGTCAAATGTAGATATAATATAACCCAAAATATTAAGAGGTTGGGACGTTCTCCCAATCCCCCACCCATTAAATTTTTGTTTATTTTTATTATATGGTCACCAAACCCTATAAATCTCTCCACAAAATTTTATCAATTAAGAGGATTAGGACCACAATGAGAAGTTATAGTTTAAATTAATTTTTTAAAAGTGAAAATTACTTTTAAAAAATGTTGATTTAATTGAAATATATTTTTTTTAAGTGAGGTAGATGCACATTCAAAATATAATTTTTAAATTTTTTTCATACATTCAACAATATATATAATATCATCCAACTACATCATTAAAAAAAAAAAAAAAAATTGTTCAATCTGATTATCACAATATGATTGTCCCTATTAATCATTCAACAACATGTTTAAAGTGCACCTACTCTTTTACTAATCGTTCGATAAAGTTTAAAAATGTAGTTTTTAAATCCTCCATCATACATACATCCATATAAAATTACTTGTCGCATTATTAATTTATTTTCATACCCAACATTCAAAGACCAAATTTGAAATGGTTCAAACAATTAGAACTCTTCTACAAGTTATGACATTTCAAATTTAAAATGAGAAAAGACACAAAACTTAATGATTGATAAAAAAACAAAATAGATATATATAAATGTGAGGAGATGCAATTCATTTCAAATTCAAACAAATTTGAATCCCTATTCATGAAATAATCATACCATTGAAAACTTTGTACAAAGTATAACCTAATAATTCCAATGACAACGTGAGTGAACTTTAGGGAATGATTAACTAGCTTTGGTTTTTAAATTCTATATTCTTAGCTTTAGTTCATTTTAGTTTTTGTACTTTTAAAATATTTATTTTGGTTCTTATACTTTCAACTTTAGTCTATGTAATTTCAAAAATTTTATTTTGTAATTTTATTCTCAATTTTGATTTATTTTGCTATTTAAAAAAAAAAAATAACACTTCAATAAACAACTTGGGTAGAAACAACCCACCTCAAAGATAGTTGAGGTAAACTAACTCAAACACAAGAATTTTTGCCTTCCATTTTCTCCGTAGAGGGAAGAAGAGAAATTTCGAAAGCAACCTACAAAATTTTCAAACTCAACTGTTGTACAAGCAAGCTATGGGAAGCCTCGTTCATTGATCTCGAACACCAAACGACTAACACAACCCTTGTCGCATCAAACCACCCCAATTGTCAATGCTTCGGGGTTCGAGCCTGTAAATATATATATCAATAAGAAAATAATTCAGTTGTGCTCGATCTGATATCTTGTAATCTTGAGCACCAAAAATCATCTTAACCCTGACACCATTACACGTAACTAAAGGCGGTGTTTGAAGAATGCCTATAAATAGCCTCAATTGATGACTTTAAAAGGGGAAGAGTAAATAATTTTGCAAGGATAATACTTTTATATTTCAATTTGGTTCTCGTATTTATTTACTTTTTTCTTTTATTTTGATGATGGTTGTATTGTTTCGGATGAATAATTAATTGGAGCGATTAGTTAATGTTACGAGTTGTTATGAAAAAGAGTAGTGCAGCATTACTTGCGAAAACGATAAGTATTAGATATTGAAATGGCACTTTTAAGTTTGTTAGATTTTTGCTGATGGTGATGACATGTAGGATAAGTTAACTCGTACAACTCTAGATTTGGCATATTATAGAGTGAGTATTAGATCAAGGTTGTTGGGTCCATTAGATGGTATTTAGAAAAAAATTAGGTGAAAAAGGTACTTTAAAAAAAAAATTAGAGAAAATGTATAATTTTTTTGTCTTTATTTGAATGTCAGAGTCTGCCACATGGAAAAGTGAATAGAAAAGTGAAGTGGTGTTTGTTTTTATTGGTTTTGACCGCATTTTGACATTTTTTGAAAAAAATTATTTTTTTTAATGTCAGTTTGAATTATCAATTCATTTCCGATAAGTTCAAACTTACCAAGAAGTCAGACAGAGCGAGAGCGAGACAGAGAGATAAGAGTGACAGAGAGCTCAATTCCTTCCCGATAAGTTCAAACTTACCAAGAATTGAGCTCGCTGAAGGGAAAAGTGACAAAGAGCTAAATTTCTTTTCAAACATACCAGGAAGCCAGATAGAGCGAGAGCAAGTTTAGTCGCGTTGAACTTATTAGGAAGAGAGCTCTCTGTCACTTTTCTCGTAAAGTTCCGATCAGCTCTTTACCTCTCTCGCTCTCTCTCTTTCTCATTCTCGCTCTTACATTCAAACTTACATTAAAAAAATAATTCTTAAAAAGAAAAAAATCAAAGCCAATAAAAACCAACGACACTCCTCTTTTCCATTCAATTTGACCAATCTAACCGTGCGTCAGAGTCTAACTTTCAAATAAATACAAAAAAACCACCCATTTTACCTAATTTTTTTCCAAACTACCCCTTTTATCTATTTTTTATTTTAAAAATAAAATTTTTTCTAATTAACCTAGGTTGTTGGATAATGTCTAATGTATTCTTCTTAGACTACGTGCTATGTCTATGGTTTATTTCAAATTAAATGTTGGAATGTGAGCCGTTGATGTGAACTAATTGGTTTTTCATATTATTTGGTCACACTACCATCCAACTCGTTTGTCTCCCTTAGTTAGGTTACACCTACCTAATGGTTTTAATGTTTCACATTTGGGCTATAATCTACCCAATAACTCCTTCCACTTTGTTGGAATATTGTCAATGAGTTGCATCTTTTCATATGGTTGGACCCCAACTACGCCTAAGTATCTATCGTCTCATCTAATCATATTATGACTCATCTTGTTTCACTTGGTAGGATTATGATTCACGAAAAATTACTAGAAAATTGTGGTTGTCTCCCATCATAAATGTTCAAAGAAGTAACGAGCTCCAAACAACATAAAAAGAGTCTGACTTTAGTTTGAAGTTGTCCCTATAAAAAAAGACTGTAAAAGAAGCATATGGGTTTGTTTTTTACTAAATACTCACTTTCAATCTTTAGTATCAATGTATATTAATTAATTATATTTCTATTGAGATTAATGGGGTAAATCATGAAATATGAGGACCAAATTGAAATCAACCCCAAAACTTAATAACAAAGATGTAACATTTTGAAACATAGGGAGCAAATAAAAACTAGATCCAAAATATGAGAATAAAAAATATACTTTTCCTTATTATCATAAATTCATTGGATTATTTTAATTAACTATTTGAACATTACACCAACTTGACACGAATTTGCTAATTTATTGTACATGTTACATCATCAATCAAAATTAAATTCATTTACAATAAAAAAAAATTGATAAAAAATTCTACTATGCCGTATAAATAAAATAGATTCGTATGAGAATATGAACATTATAAATTTACAATGGATTAAATCTCTAACCTCTAAAAAAGAAAGTAATATCAATTACGGTTGAGTTAAACCTAGATTGACATTATTATATTTAGTTAAAGGTTGTAGGTTGAAATAATCGCCCTAAATCTATATAATTTTTTTCTTTTAGCTTGTCTATCTATATACTTAATGCAGCGATATTCTAAAATATAAAAAGAAAAGAATAATACCGATAAATATTTAAAATGGATATAAAATAATGAATATATATTAATATATTATTGTCAGTACAAATTGAAGTACAGTTAATGATTTGCAAATTATATAGATTTCTATTGGGATTAGTTCCATCCCCAATATATAAAATCCCATATAAAGTTAAAAACTATATATATATATATATATATATATATAAAAGCTCAGTTGTATCCATTTAAATTTTAAACTTTTGTTAATGTATCAATTTATATTCTAATTTAGATTTTGTTCTTCGACATCATATGAGACTTATAATTTTATCAATTAAATTATTAAATTATCATAAGTGGGTCAATTTAGACTTATTATTATTACTACTTTTGACAATCATCTATACATCAATTATCTCACAGATATAATTTTTTTCATATGTCTAAATATTAGTAAAAATAATAATTAGAATAGATGCATAGACAATTTTTAAAAGAAATTTTAATTGAGAATTTAAATTTATTCGCTTATGAAAGTTTAAAGCTTAATTAATAAAATTACAGGTTCCCTTCGATGCTTATCCCACAATCAATGGAATAAATTAGAATAAAATTGAGGTAATTATTATTTGAAAGTTTTAATTGATTGTTTAGGTGTATAAATTTATATTTTCTAAACAAATACGTATAAATAAGAAAAATTACTATAAATAGAAAAAATATCAAACTATTTATAAATATAAAAAATTTTATTATCTAATAGTGATAAACTTAAAATTTTTCTATATTTATAAATAGCTTAAAAAACATCTAAATAATTGATTAATTGATTAGTAGGGAAACTATTTTTTTAAGAATTGTCAAAGGTTTGATTGAGCACGACAAGAGCTATCAATTTATTTATTTACTATTTTTTTAGAAGATATTTATTTAACTAATTTAGTCAAGTGATCTTCGTTGTTTTGTTATTATTATTATTTCTTTATTTTTAAAATTGGTTTTGTATTTAAACGGCGAATGACACCAAAAGTTTTCAATTTGCAGTTAAAAAGGCGTATCTCTTTTCTGTGCCTTTCTGATCGCTTCTCTCTGAGATCAGCTGCATTGGTTTTGCAGCTTCGTTTCCCGATTGGCAGAGAGGAGGAAGGCGATTCTCCCCGGTGCTGGAGTTCGCCGGAAATAAAAAATGGACGGAAATTCGGATTTGAGCCCGAAGGCTGCGTTGTTGGGAGGCTCGGTGAACGGCGGCAGCGGTAGACGCGGCCGACTTAGTCGGCGATACTCGGTGAACTCCCTCCGGAGCGAGTTCATTTCCAGATTGCCTGAAAAACTCAGGTCTCGTCTTCAAGACGTTGAATCTCCCTACGAAATTGATTTTTCGCAGTCCACTGGCTTCAGCAGAGGTTTTTTTTCCTTTCTCTTCCTGTTTATCGGTCTCAATCTCTTTCGCTTTTTTGCTGTTCAGTTTCTGTTTGGTTGCTGAGAGATTGGAGACGATAGACGAGGGGAATTCTTGTTGTATTTTATGGTTATTTGCTCTTTGTTTTCGATTGTTCTTCAGTGTACATGTGAGATGACGGCGAAGCTAGACTCTGTTTTCTATCCTCTGTATATTAGAACGAAATATGATTTAACCTAAAATGGTTGTGATGCGAAGTGTTCATTTCGTATGCAAAATTTTTTGTTTTTTCATTAAGGTTGGCTTCTTCTGAGTAATTGCCATTTTCAATGTTCTATGGGAGGGAGAATGAATACTGCTGACGTATTGGTTTGTTATAGGGGAAAGGGACTACTATGAAAGGCAACTCGCTACCTTAAAATCATTTGAGGAAGTCGATTCATTGGTTACATCTGACTGCATTGATGAGGAAGACAGTGAAGAACGAGCTCAGCAAGAGAGGGCCATGAAGATCTCAAATTATGCGAATATAGTACTTCTTTTATTGAAGGTCGTCTATGTTACCATGAATCTATTACTCTAGATGAAGAATTTCATTGCCATAGGCTAATACTGAGCAGCATTAATTATGATAACACAATGTTCAGCAGAAGACTTTGTAGTCCGAAACCAACTATATTAATAAGGATAAGAAAATGAGATAGAAAAGGAATTGTTAAAATTAGTATGGTCCCAATGCTGAGACTGTTGATTGCCCCAAAATAACATTGAGCATATATATATTCCCTCTTGAAGAGCTGATTTTTAAACCAATGAATGTCAAGTTTGTTTCTTGGTTTTTAAAAGGCTCTGTTCTGGTCCCTTATTCCAAACCTTGAATTCACTTTCTAGTGACAGTTTGCAGATTTATGCTACAGTGCGGAGTGGATCCATAGCCATTGCTGCATCAACACTGGATTCCTTACTTGATCTCATGGCTGGTGGAATACTTTGGTTTACTCACTTGTACATGAAGCGAGTAAATATTTATAAATACCCGATTGGAAAGCTGAGGGTGCAGCCAGTAGGCATTATTGTATTTGCTGCTGTTATGGCTACACTAGGTATCTCTTGTTTTATAAACCAGTTTGAAAGTGCACTGATTTTGTCATTCACTTATTTGAACCACGATCGGGGCGTAGGAAAGCCTAGTAATTCTATTGCCTATGTAACTCATATACCCGCTAAAAATGAAGGCCCTTTTCTCAATTTTAACAAGTTAAAGGATGGACATCCACAATTGATGGTTATTATACCAATGTTCTTGTAACTAGCAAAGACAAAGTCTGTGCAATTTCTATTCATATTTGTACTTTAGGATCTTTAATTGTTGGATTGACTTGGTTACATCAAAATTTCATTTTATTTCAATTGGTAGTAAACTATGATAATATGATTCGAGTTCCTTTAACAATGTGGAGTAGCTAAACCATTTCAATTTCTTGTTTTAGGCTTTCAGGTATTGCTTCAAGCTGTAGAACAACTAATTCAAGATAAACCATCTGAAGGTCTGTCGTCAGAACAGTTTGTCTGGTTGTGTGCAATTATGATCTTTGCCACAGTAGTAAAACTTGCCCTCTGGTTATACTGCAAAAACTCAAGAAATGATATTGTTCGCGCTTATGCAAAGGTTGTTAAACCTACAATTTTATTACTATGCAATTGTTTTCAAAGAAATAATTCTTCTATATACATGGTATAAATCCTTGCAATGCTAATTCCCAGGATCATTACTTCGATGTGGTAACAAATGTGGTTGGATTAGTTGCAGCTATTCTTGGTGATAAGATCTTTTGGTGGATAGATCCGGTTGGTGCTATTGCCCTAGCCATATATACAATTTTAAATTGGTCTGGAACTGTGTGGGAAAATGCAGGTACATTTTTTACTCGTATCCTGTTCGTTTCTCTTAAAATGAAAATTTCTGAACAACATTCAAATTGAAAGGATCTTTGTTGGATATCCAAGTCAGTTTTCTTTTTGGGAAATCCCATGTTTAGTTTTCTTAACTCTTACTTGGTATAACAAAATATAAAACGTCTAGATCCGGAAAGGAGTTGTATAATAATATGTATAGCACCCAGGGTTCGAGAAGAAAATGTTGTTCATCGAGTTGCAGAGCAAAAATAAGATATTGGTGCCATCATTCTTCAAATGTGATATGATTTCAAAAAGATTTGAAATAACTATATTTTTGTCATATACCTGAAGTAATTGTATGTAACATTTGCAGTTTCGGTTTTTGCCTTTTGAATAGTTCGTCATTCTCTTATTTCATGTTACTTGCATTCCTCCCAGTTTACAACTAACACAAGGTTAATTAATTCTTGTTGTAGTTTCACTCGTGGGGAAATCAGCCCCTCCTGAAGTCCTGCAAATGTTGACTTATCTTGTCATTAGGCATCCTGGGGTCAAGCGTGTTGATACAGTTCGTGCTTACACCTTTGGCGTTCTTTATTTCGTCGAGGTCAGCCATACCCTATAAACCTTCCATGAGTCACTTTTCTCCCTTGCATTAAAATTTTTCCTATATCGTAATGGCACCATGGTCACCACAATGTGACTAGCATTTGACAGCTTTACACTGTTAGATATAGGAGAGGAAGACCGTAAAACGACTCCAAATTTGTATCTTGTAGTAATTAGTAATACACATATTTCTGAATCCGCATCCAACAGTTATCAAAAGACCAACCAATAGTGGCTCATTGAATAACTTTTCTCCTGCTATTAATGACACTAATTGAACCCCATTGTTTGTTCTCTCTTTTTAGTCTTACTACTTCAAATATGTATATGATGGTTTGGTTATTAGTGGCATGGATATTTTTCTAATTCACATCCAATAGTTATTAGGAGACAACTACATTGCAATTACAATAGTCTCATTGAATAACTTTTCTCCTGCTATTCTGACTAATTAATCCAACACCTGCATCATAAGTTCACAACTCCAGTAGCTCGTGATGTCATTTGCATGGTTCAGCGGTTAAGATATGAATAACCTTATAACCGGAACATTGAAATTCCCATCTCCACAATTACACTACATTCTTTATTATTATTATTTAAAGAAAAATGTAATTGAACAATGTAAAAAAAGGAATCTGAAACATATGTAATTAAGAATTATATATGTGTGTGTGTGCTTATGCTGAGAATCAATCAGGTGGACATTGAACTTCCGGAGGAGCTGCCATTGAAAGAAGCACACGCCATTGGAGAGACATTGCAGATAAAGATTGAAAAGCTTTCAGAAGTTGAAAGGGCATTTGTTCATCTTGACTTTGAATGTGAGCATAAACCAGAGCACTCCATCCTCAGCAGGTTACCAAACACTCAGCCTTGATTTCTTTTCTTAGTATTCTGTTCGTTAACCCTCTCTTCACTTGTTATGTTCTGTCTCATGTCTTTGCATGTATATTTTTCAATCACATCAAATTATCTATTTCTACTCTCAGGTTTATTTTGGACTCTTCCTTTTAGTTGTGCTTCTTCTTCTTCTTCTTTTGTGTGTTAAATTGTTGGTTTAAAACCGATCTGGTTCCTTTTAATTTTCATGGAAGCTAGCAATTTAATCTCTGAACTCTTATCTGAACTATTATTGGTAATGATTTAATCCCTATATCTTCAAATTTGTAACATTGTGGCCTTTGAAAAGTAATACATAATAATTTAGTCCCTATCATTCAAATTTTTATCAAAATTAAGTGTTTAGTTTTTATTAAGTAATAACTTTGATCTCTGATCATTTTATAGATTTACGTGTTTGGATTTCTTTTATTAATTTGTATAAATTTTTTTATGATAGGGACCAAATTATTTCTTATCGAAGTTGATAAATTAAATTGTTATAAATTTGAAAGTACATGGAATAAATTGTTACTCCCATGAATTCGAAAACCAAAAATATTTTTTAACCTAGATTGTATGAAGTAGCCTAGAACTTTGTGGTAAGTTTCAATTGGTTACTTGGTTTTGAAAAGTTTCATTTTTATGTTTAAACTTTTAAAAATACTCTTGAACTTTTATATTATATATATATATATATATATATATATATTTTGTTGAAATAAAAGTAGAGAATTGATGTAGTAAGTTAAGTGAGGTGTAAAAATTAAAAAGTGTATGTGGTATTATTTATAATTATTTAGAATATTAAGATTGTTGTTGTCATTTATTCCATCTAAAAAAGTTTTGCTAAATTCAATTTAACGCATAAGTGTTATATCACATCCATTTTCAAAAATGATATCAGGCATGTTTTCCAATTATTATATGTTAGTTGTTGCATCAATTTTAATAATAAAAATCTCTTTTAAGGTTTTTTAAATAATTTTTATTGGTCGGCAGTCGAAATAATTTTTGTTCAAAATTTATAAACATAACTCAAACTAATGTCAAAGTTTTGGAGTATTTGGAGTATGTTTGGTCAGCATCCCAATTCGATTGGGATGACAGTTTATCATTCTGATGTGAGCATAATTAAAAGATTAAAAAATAAAACTCAGAATTGATTTTTTTTTTTTATTAGGATTGAAATTTAATAATTCTGACCAATGTTATTTCAAAATAACACGAGTTATATATATTTTGGTATATTATAATACCACACGTTTATAGATATATACTATAGTTATAGTTACGTCCTTTTTTTCTCAATAAATAAAACCATGTTTTTCTTTTATCTCTACATTTACAAATTTATATGATTTGGATAAATATTGGAGTTTATACTGCTGACTCCAAAATTAGAGAGATTCTCCCACCCTATTAAGAAAAAATAAAAATAATATATATTGAAAATCTCAAATAATTAACCAATAGTCAATTATATTAGTTGTTGGTTTGTTTTGGTTTCCTAACTTGCCAATCTTTAAAATAAAAATAAAACCCCGATTCAAACAGGAGAAGTACAGATAAATAAAATAAATACTAATACTCAATAATAAATAGTAATAATAAAAAATGAAAATTACGTTCCAACAGTTAACTTTAATACATTTAAACAAAGAAATAGATTTCAATCTTTATTCAAAAGTGGATTTATAACTATTTTTATATTAAAAATTATTTTTTAAAAAAAAAAGTCATAAATTTAAGAATATATTCTTAAATCTATGACTTTTTTTAAAAAAAAAAATTATTAAAAAAAACCCCAACGTAATTGATTCGAAAAAAACCCAAACTTTCGAAACTTAAACTTAATGTTTTTTTTTTAATCTAATAGTATGTTTAGTTTATATGTGAAAATAATTCATTTGGAAAAAAATTAAAATATTCAACTATAGTTTAAAATAGCTTTTAAATACATTTAAAATATATTTTAAACACCTTTTATCAAAAGATATTAGATAAAAGTAATTATTATGAATTACATTTTTTCTCAAATCAATTCAAACATATGTTAAGCATTGTAATCTTCGTGTAAAACATAATGATTTAAAATCCAAATGGACTGTTTGGGACATGTTCCAAATCCAAACTTATGTATTATAATTTTCACTCCACGGGTTTAAATAACAAACTACTCCCAAATTTACTGCTTCTGTTGAAATTAAACACATTTTTCTTATAATTATGGTGCAACTGCATGCCACTATTTCTCTCTCATTTTTTCTCGCAATTACGGTGGGTCCTACTCTTTTCTCTCTACATCTTTATTCCTTCTCTTAATTTTTTTTTTAAAAATTTAAAAATTTAACTTCTTAGTCTCTAAATTTATAACAATAGGTCTATTTGATCTCTATATTTTCAAAATTTACCTTTTTAATCCCTCAATTTTTTTAAAAATAAGTTTAAGAGGTCTCTCAAATAAATTATTATTATTATTTTAAATAATTATATGACATTTTATATTAGAAGAATAATTTTTTAAAATCATCTCCTCTCTAAAACTTTTTTTTTCAACTTTAAATATTATATAATTATTTTTTAAAAAATCAAAGAAAAAAAAACTTGAAGGACCTTTTAAACTCATTTTAAAAAACCCAGGGACTAAAAATGTATATTTTAAAAACTCAAGGATCAAATGAACCTATTTTTATAAACTTGGGGACTAAAAAAATACATTTTTAAAATTCAAGAATCAAACGCACATATTATTTAAAATTTGGAGATTAAAAAGGTAATTTTTCCAAGTTTTTTTTAATAATTAGTTTTCTCTCAAAATATAGAGTTGTTGTTTTTAAATATAGCAAAATGAGTCAACTTATTTACAAATATAGCAAAATGGTATCATCTCTGTCAACATAAGTTTGTTCTTTTCCTCTCTATATATTTGATTCAATGAACAATAATTCAAAATGTATAATTTTATCATTTTAAAATTAGAAAGAAAAAAAAGTATATTTTAGACAACTTATCATATTGATATTGAAACAACATTTAATTTTAAGTTAATATATTTATTTTCAGATTAATACTATTTTGTAACAAAAATGAATTATATTTTAGGGTGAATTTATTAAAATAAAACGAATAATAGTACTTTTCAAAAAATATATGTCCAAGATAAAGTATATGTATAATCTGTATCGATTTTCATTTTCTTATAATATTGATTTTGAATTTAGTTATATTAAAATAACATAAATAAGTGTTATTTCATTTTTAATTTGACCATTTTAAATTAACACATGTATTGTATTTTGTTTTCAATGTAATTAAATTAAAATCTCAAAAACTATGAAAATGTTGTTCCATACATAATTCTATGTTCTAATTTGGCCTTTTCCATAAACCGTAACCACTTAATGTATGGCATACTCCATAATTTATGAATTTTTTACAAGTACTTGCATAAAAAAAAAAAACATAACTTACATTGTTATAATATACTTCCAAAATTCAAACATTTATCAAAATTTTGACAAAATACTTGAACAAAAACTACATAGTTCATTTCAGAATGTTTGACCTTTTTGTCAAACCACTTTGTAAAATATATTTTCAAAGTCTCTAAACTATATGAAAAGTTAAATAAAACCTTGAAAAATTACATGGTAAAATGAACTTTGTTTGAATTATTTTTGGACTAAATTATAATTAGAAAAAATTAAATTTGGAATACATATAGGAAGTGACTTTAAACTGACAATATATGATCTAAACCACACTCATACATGAGATATACTACTTAGATCTGACTAGTTGTAATATGGCAAAGGACGTGAAACTATTCGTTTAAACATATCTCCACGTTAGATCGTAATTTTTTTTATATATATTTAGTTAACATAAATTGAGATAATTACTTCCAACACATAATTTATTGAAAAAAAAAAAAGAATATATACCTCATGCTTCTATTAAAACTCTGTCTTATCCATGCAAAAAAAACACTTTAAATTAAAGTTTAGCATCAGAAATTATAAAATAACAATATGTTTTTAAAATCAAGTGATAAGGTGTAGTTCTAATTTAATTAAACTAACATTCTAGCGAGTCTAATGGCTCCTCTTCTTCAACTTCAAGATCATCCTCGACGAATTCATCATCATCTACATGACTATCTAAAAAAATTGTAAAACCACGAGGGGTAGTATAAAAATACTTTGTAAGTGGTTCCTATCATAAGGAACTTTCATGCTCAAATACAAACGTCATGCTTGCATGTTTACATATCGTAGCATAAAAATTACAAGACAACCTAATTGAACATATTTGTTTTTGCTTACATACTCTTAGATACATATTTACATTCTTGGTTTGATGTCATGTTAATGACTGAAATGTGTATGAGTGATAGAGTAATAAATTTGTAAGGTCTAATGCAAGTATATACTTTCACAAGTAGTAATCTAGAAGTATTCCAAGTATCATTTCACACGAAAGTAATAAGTAATTCAATATTTTTAAAACAATACTTTCAAGGCAAATCAAGGGTAACATGAGAAAATAAGTGAATTTTTGGTTTGGTTGCTAATGACAAAGATAAACAATAGATGACAACAAGGATTAGAGGTAAAGTTTCAACCCACATATATATAATTTGCATCCTGTTATGCAGTTGCATCGCATCGCAACTATGAACAGAAAACAACTTCTACTTATTTTTGTTTCACATTCTCTTAGGAGACTAAGTAGTTAGTCCTATATATCAATAGCTAACTAGATTTTAGGCGAATTCATGTGATCTTTAAATTCTACGATGTCTCAGCCTAATGTCACATGATAACCTATGTCTAGGCTATTGGTCTCACATTATTTTGTGAGTTTTGCTTATGTTTCTAACTATTGCAGTGGTAAGACTCCACTAACAAGTTAACTCAAATGGTTAGTTCAACTTAACAAGGTATCATCCATTCAACAAAAGAAATAGAAGGAGTAGATCTAATGCAATGCAATTGCATGGGCTTAAGCCTTATTCTCATTAGGTTATCCACATGACCAAATCCCTTAGAAAATTAGTCCATAGGTAAACGAGAATAAATGAACTTCATTAATTCAAATATCATGGGTTAGTAAGTGTCAATTTAAAGGATGCTTGAGAAATAAAGAACAGAAAACAGAAAATAATAAAGAAAAATGTTGGGAAAACACTACATAAAACTCTTTGAATCAAACCAACTATTAAGGGTACTCTCTAGAATGGATTCAACCTTTCTCGAGGTGAATGACTTTACGCATGTCCTCACGTGTAAGAATGACCTAGAGAACTAGTCCATTCAAAGGAACTTTTGTTTTTGAAGAGTTTCTAGATAATTTTCATGGGTTTTTTTTCCAATGTGTGGAGATTGTTGATCCTCAATGACTTATTTAGGCCAAGATGATTGAGTGGAAACTGAAACCCATGCCTCTACCAACCCTCGTCGAATTTAGGACTTCAAAACGATTGAAGACCACAAAACCAACAAGGATTAACAATTGGATCACTCTTTGACTCAGTCAAGGGCACGATGTGATCACATCATATTCTCTTTCTGCAAAAACACCAAAACAAGCTTTAATGTGCTCATAAAACTTGTCCAAATTATCATAAACTAGCTTAATTCTAACAAAGGACACATGTTTCACTCATTTTACTAGCTTTAGGATATTATGAGGTCAAAATATCATGATAAGTGTTTCTTTTAGTTAAGAAAAGTAATCAAATGGAAGGTAAAATCACACAACTATGAGATCTATCACATGCTAAGTAGAAATACCCCATATTATCACCGTCATTCCACATTTAATATTTACAAGGTAATTGTCCCTTATAAATATCATTAACATTCACTAGTTTTGTTTTTAGGGCTCAACCTTTAACAAAAATCATCCTTATCATATCATACATATAACTGCTTAATTCAAGTATTTCATGCACAACATATTATTTTCTAATCCATGACATATCCGACTACTAACTATTTTTCATTGCTAATGTAATACACAACTATGTCATGTTTACCCCGAATATGTTTCACTAATCGACATATTAGCATAAATTGCATAAATTACAAGAGGTATAGAATCATGAACAGTGCTCAAATTTAATATGCTTTGCAAAAACATCATTTTTTTTTTGTTTGTGCGAAACACATATATCACAATTACTCAATGGAACATGCTTTGCAAAACATATCACAATTACTCAAAGTAACATGCTTTGTAAAACAATTTTTTTTTTTTACAACAATTCAATCAAACATATGAAACATGATAGAAATCACTCATAATCAATAATCAAATTCAAATTTATTGATTCAACGTATCATAATTAAACAACGTTCCTTTGATAATTATTCATAAAAGCTACTTGCAACAATAAAACAAATTAAACAAATTAAAGCTATAAAATAAAACATTCAAATTGTCAACTTATGATGGAAACCACTTACAACTAGTATCGCCACAAAACAATTATATAACACAATAAAATAATCATTCAATTTGATATCATAATTGAATACTTATGATAGCATCCACTCCAAGCATCCTTTAAACATCATAAGTAACATATAATGTATTTCAAATTAGATCTTAACAACCTAAATTTAGTTTTCCTACAAGAAACTCATAAACTAGCTACATCCATTTCGCTAGCTAGCCTAAATTACATATTAATTAACGTAGTTATTACCAATAATAAGCTTATAAATTAATTCTCACAAGATATTTTTTTTTTAGTGATCATGTTAGCCTGTGTTTTATGACAATAAAATACATTAAATAATTTTACAAATTTTAAGATTAATGAAGTAAATTAAAAACCCACATAACAATTTTTTTTTTCACTTTTACCAAATGTAAGCGGTAGGAAAATTATTATAAATAAAAAAAAAAACTATCAAACTATTCATAAATATAGCAAAATTTTACTTTTTATCTATAATAGACAACAATAGACCTAGATAGACATCTATCCGTGTCTATCTGATAAAGTGATATATATCTATCTGAGTCTATCGCATATAAAAAATAAAATTTTGCTATATTTGTAATAATTTTCAACAGTTTTTCTATTTTTGAAAATATCCTAAAAAATAATCATAAACATTAATTTTAATATCCTAAAAATACTTTTTTCCTTAACTTTAAGTTACTAGTCATGATTTCAAAGTTTCATAGCCAACACATTTTAATTTCTATATCAACCAAGTTAAAACTAGAAAGATCGCGTAAATCGATAAAATACTGTTTTTAGGAAATGTTTTTAGGTTCTTTTCTCATTTTGATATTTAGATAGAGTCAACATTATTATTATTATTTATTATTTTTTTCTAATTAGTACTAAAACAACTCCTAGGTTTCTCTAAGAACAACCCCTAAAGGAAAATTGAAAGTTAGAGAAAATATCTTTATTGTGTGATGTGTTATTTTTTTCCTACCATAAGAATGAGTGGAGAAAAATTTAAGTAGCTAAAGGGCTTAAAATAATGTTGGAATATCTTAGAAAAGAGGTATGAATTGAAGGGATTTGAATTCCTCGAAGCGGAAACAATCAAATGCGTTGTGAACCATTTTTCGTTTTGCTGAACATTTAATAGACAGAGAGACAGAAACTAGGATAAACAAAACTATATTAAGCATGCTTTCTAACATAAATTGTGGAGATGAAAAGGGAGAAGAGATAACTTACCCTTGAAGAATTATTCTTCTCGTATTTTCTCCCCAACAAATGATCAAGAACACAACAACTCTAGTCACCACCACGAGATCTTCCCCAATATTCTCAAGGTGAGAATTAGAGCGGAGTTGTGTGGGCTCGCATGGATTAATTTTGGGAAAGGAAGAAGACAAACATTTTTTCTGAGAGAAAAATTGCCAAAAAGGAAGAAGAAGAGAAAAATTGTAGAGAATTTTCCTTTTCACATCCCTTTTATCTTCCTTGTTGTGAATCATATAAGAGAGATGTATGTGTGGAAGTTATCAAATAACTCCCACTACATCAAGTGAAATAACTCCCAAGTGAATTTCATTATATTAATTAATATAATAAAATTTAAATAATATATTATATCACATATAATATAACCTTAGTTTAAGGGGGTGTTTGGAGAACTGTAATAGGGATAGACTTGTATTGTAATGTAATCCAAAATGAATGTTTATATATGATTCACACATTCCAATACTCCTATAATTCAAAGTAATTCTATTACATTCCAGCTTCCCAAACAGTCCCTAAATTCTCTCATATAACCTATAGTATTAATACGAATCATATTCATATCAATTTTAACCTATAGTTTATATATGATTCACATCCATATAATTAATATTTGAATTACATTCAAATATTTATTTCTTTCAAATAAATTTTATATTAATAATGTATTACATGCATTATATTAATTGTATCTAATACAATTAAATTCCTTTAATTAATTTGAATAATTCAAATTAATTCAAAACTAATTTGATTCTCATTCTTCCTTATTGAACTAAAGAGGAGACTTGATGGACCTAGATTGAAGTTCTAATGATGTTAGATTATGATTATGATCAGACCTTATTCCATATAAAATATAACCTATATTTTACTAAACAAACAAACCTTAAATTATGATTCTCATCTAAATTCGTAGACCATAAATAATTTTGAACTCGTAATCAATTTTTTCCCCACTATTAAAGACCCAAAAGGTTCTACTTAAAAGGATCCGGAAAACATTTAAAAAGGGAGGGAGACAAGACATATCACATCTCTGCCATCCGGACCCAGTCTAACCCGAACCGAATGTCGGGATTCAGATCCAACCCGACCCGTATCTTCCCAAATGCTCAGATCTCACACAGACCATAAATAAATAATAATAAATTTTCATATTTCAAAAAATATTTTAATAAATAAAAAAAAAGGAAATAATTTAACTTCCCGCCCAACTTCGAAATCTTACCCCCACTTTTCCCATTTTGGTTTTCCCCGACACTATAAAAACGCCTTCCCCCTTTCCTCTTTCCCTCTCCTCCAATTTTTCCGCTCTTTCTCTTTTCCCGCCGTTCCTTCGCTCTCTTCTCCCACAATGCCTTCCAAGCGCCGCTCCAAATCCGCCACTCCCATTTCTCCTAAGCCCGACGCTGATGCTTCTTCCCCCAACAAGAAGCTCAAAACCGAGCTTAATGGTGATGAAACTCCCATTTCCCATCCCCCTCCTAAACTAACTGCGGCTAAGACCAGGAAGGTCAAGGCGGAGTTGGGCGGCGACGAGGAGGATGCTCCGGCTAGGTTTGTGGAGCCTCATTTTCCGGATAGTGAAGCGAGAGAACGATGGCCTCTGCGGTATGCAGGAAAGGTAATTGGAAATTCATTGCTTTCGGTTGTTGTTTTGTGAAAAAAAAAAGGGATGTTATTGCGTGGGGTTTTGGTAATTTTTGGTGTGTATGTGTGTGGAAGGGCTTAATTTGAGTATTGGAAGTGTTGTATTGTTGCATGTTGATGGGTTTTCAAGATTCTGTTGGTTGTTGGTTTGTTTGAGGGATTTAGCTGCAAGAATTTTGGGGGTTTTGTACTGGTGTCACGTGAGAGGGAAGTGAATCCATTTCGTCATTCTTGGTTCTTGGGTGGGGTTGAAGTGAGGCGACTATTTCTGTTTGGAGATATTGTACGAGCTTCAAGTGGGGCTTCAAGTGGGTATTTTTCAGTCATCATTGACTATAATGATTTGTTTTTTGCAAGCAGTTTTGGTTATCATGATTTATAAAACAGTTTTGGGTTTAATTTTCAAGTTTTGTAGTGTGAATTTATAGTTTGCTTCCATGATTTTGTAGACACTGTTGTCGGAATTCTTATTCCAAACAATTTTATTGATGGGATGAAATTAAGCTTCAAATGAAAGGAGGTTAAACAAACTTCTCCAATTGATCGAAAGAGTTCTCGTACTATAATTGTGATAGGAGGAATTATTTTAACACCTAGTGACAGTGAGACAAAAAAGGAGGGAGTCAAGAAAACTATCAAAGGATTTTTCTTTGTTGGTGAATGACCATTATTTCTTTCTAGTCAAAGGGATGAAAAGGCTGATCCAATGAAGTGGGTCCACAGAGTCATCTTTTTGTGCTTGACCTTGTTGACGTGATTTGTGAATAGCCAATTGGTTAGATCTTAGGGGGAGCATCCATGAAGTGCATAAAAATCAAGAGATCTGCATCATAAAAGTAATTGAGGAAGATATGGATCAAAGTTTCAGGCTCAGACACCAATTTGGAGTGATGGATAACAGAGGAAGCGTTTTACATAATTCGAATATTCAGCCTTGAATATTGAGTCATTGTAGAGAAAGTTAAATTTTATTTTTTCA
Source organism: Citrullus mucosospermus (assembly GCA_030954485.1). Classification (NCBI taxonomy): domain Eukaryota; kingdom Viridiplantae; phylum Streptophyta; class Magnoliopsida; order Cucurbitales; family Cucurbitaceae; genus Citrullus; species Citrullus mucosospermus. The sequence goes on from CM062057.1 coordinate 27,501,928, forward strand.
TAAAAAATTAGGAGCAGATTTTTCTCTTAAAGCTTTGGGGTTCTGTATTCTTGTAAAATTAGAATTTGTTCTCATAAAATTTTAAGCCTATATAAGTTTAGTCTTAAACTTTCTAATTTGTATCTAGTAGGTTCTTGGACTTTAGTACTGTCTAATAAATCAAGCTTTCAATTTTTGCATCTAATTGTGTTCTCCAACTTATTTGACATCTTACATTTTCTCTTAAAGTTCTTGTTACTGCTTCTTTTTTCTAATATAGTTTTAAACATTATTATTATAAAATTATTAACAATTTCCATGAATATCTAGGCTAACTTGTGAGTATTATAACTATTTTCACGATACAACAACTTGACTTGCTATGTTTGGTTGCTATGGTATCTTAATGTTATTTTTGGTTCAAGTTTAGTTATATTAGTGGAAAATTCATGTGCATGCTGATACAATGTTACTTGAATACTTCTTGTGCCATTGATCTCCAAGGTCACCATGCAATTGCTGTTTAGACTCTTTGGTACGTTGATATTTAGTTGGCTTTTGCACCATATATTACTATCAACTAAGCTTGTTTATGCACAACGGATTAAGATTTGGTTCTAGATTTACTCATATCTACTCATTCTCGCTTCTTTGTTTAATTGTTTAGAAGAAGAAGCCAGTAGTTGGGGAGAAAAATTCAAGGTAACGTCTCTAATTTATGAACTATCCAACTCTTGCTGATGAACTATATGCTTGTAGAATACGCATAGACATGCAGATTTATTTATATTGGTTCTTATCATTCTTTTTTAATTTTTAATTTTAATTTAAAGTTAACCTTGTTAAAAGAAATGAAAGAATACATAGACAGTATGAAGAATAAAATTCCAAGGTAGAAACTAGCAATAAATCAAGACGGGAAGACAATTCATAAGAATGACAAGGTCTGCAACTCATAAGAATGCGAGACAAATGATAATTACTACAACTTTTTGTGTGTGAGACCTGAAGAAGACAATAAACCTAGCCAAGGCCTAAACTTCCTTCCAAGAGCTCGGCACATCTCTAATAATCTTATTATTTCTTTTAAATCAAATATCTCAAATAGGGATGACCTTTTTTACTACTGACGTTACTTGTTTACAAGTCATTTGCGTTATGACCTTCAAATATAGTTAATGGAAGCAGAATAATCTGGCAAAGAAATGTTAGGTGGATGACAGTGCAGATTTTTTCTTGGAGAGTGGTTTTGTTTCTTAAATTCAATGTGTTCACTAGATTAACAGTTATCTTTTTTCCTTCTGATATCTTATAGGGATGACTCTGAGGAGGTAATCCAGGCTGTGCATCATTACTCACAGGCTGAAGTTGACAATATCACATACAATCTCTTTGATGATGCCCATGTGAAGGTGTGATTTACATAGTCAAGTTTAGAGAACTTTTTAAATTTCTGTAGAATAGTATATCCCCTTTTAAATTATTTGCATAGATTCTAATTATAATTGTACATGAAACATTTTGTTTAGGCTGAAGATGGGGAGGACGATTATATATGCAGAATTGTTGAAATGTTTAAGGCTGTTGATGGGCAACTCTACTTCACTGCACAGTGGTATTATAGAGCTAAAGATACTGTAAGATAAATTTTGTGCAGTTTCATTACGTTTTACTCAACTGTGTTTAGCTTGATAATTATCTGACATTAAATTTTGTTTGTTACATTTTAGGTTGTTAAAGACCATGCTCATCTCATCAATGACAAGCGTGTTTTCTTTTCAGAAGTTCGGGATGATAATCCATTGGATTGTCTTGTTAAGAAGCTAAATATAGCTAGAATACCTCTAACTGTATGATTTTGTTATTTGTACATCAAGTCAATGTTTCAGGGTTTTCTTAATAGAGATGCTAATTTTGTTTGTTTTTTGTCCAGATGGCTATGGATAAGAAGAAAAGCCGTCTTCCTGCTTGTGACTTTCACTGTGACATGTTATACTTGCTACCGTATTCCTCATTCGTTAAACTGCCAGCAAGTAATTTTGTAAAAGAATTAATTTCTGGGAACACGTTCTTCAATTGCAACTCAAGTCTCGAAAATTTATAGTTCTGACATGTATAGTAACTTGTAGGTGAGAAAAGGGTTGGCAGTGAGACATCATCAACAATTTCCTCTGAGGTTGATACCAACGGAGCATGTGAAGTGAACTCAGAAATTGGGGATGTCACTCAAGCGCAGCAGTGTTGTAAGCCTGACGTTGCACTTCTAGATCTGTATTCAGGATGTGGTGCCATGTCAACTGGATTATGTTTAGGGGGCAATTTGTCTGGGGTGAACCTAGTCACAGTATGTTGCTATAGATACTCAACAACTGAGCAAAAGAATTTTATTTCATAGGTTTTTTTTTCTTTCCATTTCCTTTTTTAGGAACATGTGGTTACATTTATTTTATATGGAGGGTTCTTTTTTGGTTTAACAGAAATGGGCTGTCGATTTAAATCAATATGCTTGTGAAAGTCTGAAGTTCAATCATCCAGAGACTCAGGTACACTTTATTATTGAGTTTGACTTAATTTTCTGCCATAATAGGGCCTCATGCTTTCTTAGCTTCATCTACACTGCAGGTTAGAAATGAAATGGCAGAAGATTTTTTATTATTGCTAAAAGAGTGGGAAGTGCTTTGCAAATATTTTTCTTTGGTAAAAAGTAAAGAGCCGCAACAAAAGTACATCGATCTTTTTGCTAATGAAGATGAAGATGAAGGGGAAGATGAAGAGGAAGATGAAAAAACTGAAGATGATGGAGAAGTGTTTGAAGTAGAAAAAATACTTGCAATATGTTATGGTGATCCCAACGAAACTAAAAAGCGTGGATTGTTTCTTAAGGTATTTGAGCTTGAATTATAATTATCAACTTGCTAAATCAGTTCGATGTAGATGTGATTTTGAACTAATATTTGATCATTTTCATCTTTACAATTCTTTTTATCATAATAGAGTTCTAGAACTGTAATGTTCTTAACTATATTCTTCAACTCGTAGGAACTTCTAAAAGATAAGAGGAGATATAGGTAACTTTTAAAGTAATATTTATATGGAGTGAAATAATGTGGTACGAATGGTATGGTATTTATTTATTTTAAGCATAATGGTTAGGTGCATCCTATCCATGCATCCCTTCTTTTTTAAAAAAATTCTTGTTTTTAAAAAAACATTGCTGCACCGCAGCACCCAAAATTTTCTTCTTAAATAAGAGAACGTGATAATGTAGAACAAATGAGGATCTTGATCATTTAGGTCAATACACATGCTTGGACAATTAGATCAACATGTAGCCACAAGAGCAGTATCATAAGAGACCAATGAATTTTGCTCTAGCCTAAAGAAGATGCTATTGGAAACATGGATGAAGAAGATTTTTGGTGTTGCTAATTGCTAGGAAAATCTTTGGAACCATCAAAAGGGGACAACAAGGTTTGCACATAATGCATCCTACTAGGAAAAGCTATGAACAATGTTTTCAAGGTGCAATTAGATGATTGCCTCTGGTGAGGGCGGCGTCAGGTGCATAACCATTGCACGAGTGATATCCTATGCCAGCATCTTCAATAGTGTGTTTCCCATTTGTGCATTTTAAATGTGTTTATGGCAACATAGGCACCTTTCTTCACTCACAAAAAATAGGAAGAGTTGAGAGAAGAAAAGGAAGAAGAATGGAAGATAAGAAGCATAAAAAGGAAAGATGGAAGGGAAGGTGGAAGGATAGCATGCTCTTGCATTTTCTAGAGGCATTAAGTGTATTCTAGCTGTGCCGCATGGTTTCAAACTGCCAAGTGGTTGCTGATATGGGTTGTTAGATACATAGTCGGGCCACCTTTATTTATTTATTTATTATTTACTATTTACTATTTATTTTTTAAAATTTCCCCTTAAATTATATTAGTTATTTTTATTTAAATGTAGGTTCGTTGGAAGGGTTATGACTCTGATGAAGACACATGGGAGCCAATTGACGGGTTGAGGTACATATTCTAGTGTAGTTGTCTCGTGTGATATAGTATGTGTGTGTGATCAAGTGTTTGACTGAGTTAAATTTTACATTCTAACAGCAACTGCAAGGAAAAGTTGAAAGATTTTGTGACAAGTGGTTACAAATCAAAGAGCTTACCTTTGCCGGTAAGTTTTTCTTCCTTGTCTTCTTCTCTCTCTCTCTCTATCTTTTCTTTTTTTTTTTCTTTTTTTCCCTGTATTATTCTAATTAGAACTTTTGGGTCGATAGGGTGATGTTGATGTTATATGTGGAGGGCCTCCCTGTCAGGGAATTAGTGGTTTCAACCGTTTCAGGAACAAGGACAATCCACTGGAAGATGAGAAAAACAAACAGCTTGTTGTCTTTATGGACTTAGTGGAGTATCTTAGGCCTAAATATGTTTTGATGGAGAATGTAGTAGATATAGTAAAGTTTGCCAATGGATTTTTGGGACGGTATGCACTTGGTCGTTTAATATCAATGAATTATCAAGTTCGCATGGGAATGATGGCAGCAGGTGCATATGGTCTTCCGCAATTTCGTATGCGAATGTTTATGTGGGGCGCCCAACCAACAGAGGTTGATTCATAATTACTCTGATTTTGGTATTGGGGATCTTGTGGAACTTGTAATAACATTAATTTCCCATTTTTCCAGAAGCTTCCACAGTATCCTCTTCCAACCCACGATGTTGTAGTGAGGGGTGTAATTCCTACTGAATTTGAGGTATAAAATTCTTATTGAGGCATTATAGTTAGTTTGTTATTTTATCTAACGAGAATATATGATAATAATGCAGATGAATGTTGTTGCTTATGATGAAGGACATAATGGCGTTCAGTTGGAAAAGAAGCTTCTTTTGGAAGACGCAATTTCTGATCTTCCTGCTGTATGTTACACATGTCTTAACAGATTGGTTTTCAGTTATTAATTTAGTTATTAATTGTCCTTGTATACCTTTTTGTTTGCTTATTATATGCAGGTTGGAAACAATGAGCGTCGAGATGAAATGCCTTATGATGAACCTCCCAAGACTGACTTTCAGCATTTAATTAGATCACCTAGGGAAGGTTAGCTACTTTGTTTCTTCCCCAAGTATCTATTGATATGTGTCTTAGATTTATTGAATGCAAAGTATAGTGTGCTTGTGCAACATTTGCTTTCTGATAAGGGTATGCACAATTTGGTTCGGTTTGACTTGACCCAACCATCTGGTTTTAAAAGTTCTTGATTTAAAAATTGAACTAGACTACCAGTCAATTTTAGTTCTCCATGGTTCGGTTGAATTTTATACATACATACATACATATATATGTATGTATGTATGTATGTATGTATATTTCACTGATGATCACAATCTATAATGAACATCTAAGGGACTGAGTTGCTTCATTGTGCTCTGCTAAAAAAAATATAGATATCATTGAAAATATGCTTTATTTTAGTTACCAAGCAGCAGTTGGGAAAGAGAGTGTGACAGAGAGGGGAAGATGGTGAGAAACTGAGGGTGAGGCTGTGAGGGTAGAGTGAAAGGTATAAGCAATTGCAGTAGTCGCAAGTTTAAACAAGAGGGTGGCGTCAACAATACTTCAATTCTGAGAGTAGTGTTTTTAATGGCATTGGTAGGTGGTCAATTGAGAGAGGTCTAACATGAGTTTAACTTGGCGGTAATTAACATATACTTCATCCTTTGTCATACCCAAATCTGTTGGACTAAAAAAACCTATGGATGGGCCTTTGTATTTTGTTATTATTTTTTTAAAACAATGGAAAATCAGCTTCGCTCATATAAATGGAAGTAAAAGAGCAACTAGAAAGAAAGCCAACCAAAAGCAAGGAACACTACAAAGCTAAGTACAAGAACAAACTACAACTTTTGGTGATAAAGAAATAAGTTTCGAGTCCAAGGTGAGGGTAAAATATGCACCCTTACAGCCCTTTCCAGGATTTATGTAATTATTTAATCATATGGACGCTCTATCTTACAAATAAACTAGAAAACAACCAAAGGTTGGCTTAGAAAGCATGTGACCTTTCTCTTGAAAGGGAAGGTTCCAAATGACATCCAAGCATATATAGAAGGAAACTTGGTTTTTTGTTCTTTTGGGGAGTGATTTTGAGGATTTGAATTCTCTTTTGTTGTTATGGTTTCCTTGGTTATAATCTTTAATATGAGTTATTCTATTTTTGTAGGGTTTTCTTCTAATTTATTCGATTGAATATGTTTGCCCATTATAATATCTTTGGTGGACTTATTTACAGAAAGGTTTGATTCTTCTACAACGTCTAAGCCAGCCATGCACGAACTATATGATCATCGGCCACTTGAACTAAATATAGATGACTACCAACGTGTTTGTCAGATTCCAAAGAGAAAGGTTTTCTAGAATGTTAATGTGTTTGATGTGCTTTTTTAATTTTTAAAATTCATTCACTAATCCTTATGTTTTTAATAGGGAGCAAACTTTAGAGATTTACCTGGTGTTCGTGTTCGCCCTGATAATAAAGTTGAATGGGATCCTGATGTTAAGAGAGTGTATTTGGAATCTGGAAAGCCTTTGGTAAGCTGCTTGTGCCTCTCACAAGTGTTTAACATTAATATCAAGCAAAATATACAAGTTATAATTTTGTGCAGTATTAAATATAAAAACTAGGTTCCATCCATCAATTTAAACAAAATTACAAGTTTCTATGGTGGTGTTATATTGTCATTATTTTTTCTGAAATATCCATTGACATCCAATTATTTGTAGGTACATTTATAAATTTGAGACATGACCATTGCAATTTTCTTCCTTGCATGGACCACTATTTACTTCATCTATATCCATTTCAGCACAACTTTGGCTAAAAAGTTTCTAGGAAACATATTTGGTTTCTTTCCGTTCCTAGTCCTATTGTATCTTACGCCATTGCAATTGCAGGTTCCTGATTATGCCATGAGTTTTGTAAATGGATCATCATCGAAGTAAGCAATGACATTTGATTCGTTTTCTATTCGTTAATGTCCTATACCTTTACTTATATTTCCCATTTCTATGAAATGATGAAGGCCATTTGCCCGTTTATGGTGGGACGAGACCGTGCCTACAGTTGTTACTCGGGCAGAGCCTCACAACCAGGTTCTAACTCTACTCATGTGCTCTTTTATTTCGTTTTTTAGGAGAAATTACTTAATTTTCTAGTATTAACCAGCCTAAAGCCTTCAACCAACTCATTTCCTTGATGTCCACTGATACTTACAGGCAATTATGCATCCAGAGCAAGATAGAGTATTGACAATTCGAGAAAATGCAAGACTTCAAGGCTTTCCAGATTACTACAAGCTCTTTGGGCCTGTGAAAGAAAGGTGTGCTTTAGAAACTTTGCATTGGAGTAATGACTTAATTCCACCATTTCAAACATCCAATTCAATTAAAGTAATTATTCCTTGAGAAATTCGGTTGAATTGTGTTGCAATAACTTGCTTTGGGTCTTTGGTTAGTCTGTTGTTTTGGAGTTTTTGGTTAGTATGCTCTTTCGATGAGCTTTTTGGTTTTCTTTTCCCCCTTTCATTGATTACTGTATTGGCTGATTTTATTGTTAGTTGTTTTATATCTATCTTGTTCGTATCTTTTGATTTATTAATGATAACTTGTTTCTTATTTAAAAAAACTTACTTTGTCCCTTAGAAAACAATTTTTGACCGATCTCAGCCCTTGAACGTATTCATTCTTCTTTGTTCTAGCCAGTGAATCCCTGAAAAAAATATACTCTGTTCTTTTGAAGATTAGTGATCAAAGTACCTCTTCCAAGACATCAACATTATAAAAAGTGGTCATGTAACAGGTACATACAAGTAGGAAATGCAGTTGCGGTACCGGTTGCTCGAGCTTTAGGATATTCCTTAGGCATGGCGTTTCAAGGTTTAGCTGGAGATGCGCCTGTATTTAGTCTACCCAAAAAATTTCCCAACATTCTCAAAGAACATTCGTCTGCATCCTCCGAAGAAGTTGCTTGAAGAGGTAATTCTTTCGAGAGGTCATATACAAAATTATGTTGTATGCTGATTTAACTTGTTGGATTATTCACTTCATCTCATTGTATCGTGGAAATGTACAATTAAGAGATAACCTTGATATTTATATCATAACCAATTCCATGGCTGTGTGACATTTACTACACTAATCTATCATATTCAGTCCCTATTCTGTATCTTGAATTATACGTCTGAAATGAATTGTTTGGGCTATTTGATCTTAGGAATATATGCTCATTCAATAATCATAATCTCTGCTTATTTTATTAAGTTTTTGAGATTGTTGTAATTTTTTTTTCTATTGCACTTGTAGATCTTAAGATGTTAACCATACATTCACAAAATGGACAATTACAGTGTAATTGTGAAGTCGTGTTGATGTTAGTTTGGTTAAAAACTAGATCTTTTTATTTTGGCTGTTGTTTAGTTTCATACTTCAGTTTTGGCTATACACTCTAATTTCCCAATATTGCTCTTGGAAAAAGATCTGAACAGGTTCTCTGTTAAGAATCTCTAGAAATTACATCCCAATTTTGACATAATTAATTGAACTTCAGAGCAACATATGGTTTTGATAAGCTATTCTTGAATTTTTTAACTAGTTAAAGCGCGCGTGCATATATATAATATATATAGCTAAAAGAAGGCTTTGATTAAGAATTGTTAATATTTTTAATTCTTCATGCCTTGTCCACTTAACAAATAACAATGTTGGGAAAGTACCTTTTCTCTCAAAAACATCAGCCACACAAAGAGGGTTGTAATCAGAGATGTTGGTAGAATGGGGAAGGGTTGGGATAGTTTCTTTGTTCTCGTCTCTATTTTTGCTCTCTATTTCGTTCTCCTAACTTTATAAAATTTTTGGGTTTAGGTTCTCGGTAAGAAATAAGTTGAATTTAAAGATAAATTATCTGAATTTTTAATAGAAGGAAATAATTGTCTATTAAATTATTCATATATGTAATCTAAATTTAAATGTTCATTATCTTGGTTAATAAGTTTAAATATTATTTTGGTTTTTGTACTTAGTAAATGGTTCGTTTTGGTATCTATACTTTAGAAACATCTATTTTAGTTCTTGTATTTTTAATGAGTGTGTAATTTGGTCCTTGGAATTAGTATGTTGTTAAAGACTAACAGACCACGAGGTGATTTTGAATCAAATTGGTCATTTGTGACAAGTCGGGTTGATCAAATCTCAATATTTCACGTTTGTGAGTTTTTTCTCTTTGTGGTTGGTATGTCTAGAAGCAACCAAGTAAAGTATAAGTAACTAGGGGTAGTTATCAAATAAGCATGTTGAGTTTTTACACTTAAATTCAAGATGGGGCTAAAAGAAATGGCAATTGATCTTCCTCATATGTTGCAAACCCTTAACAAAGTTGTGCAAATATAACCCATAGCAACTGACACAATGGCAAGTCAAGCCAGACCCACTTCCCATTTTCTTGTCTGAGGAACAAATGATCTTCTAATAGGAGGTTGAGGAATAAGAGCGTTTAGACTAATTAAACAAGAAGTTAGTTCTTTTTCTCTGCCCAATTCTCTATGCTACAGTTATCTTCGTTCGAATTAGATGATTGAATCAATGCACGATTTTGATGTGAAGAAATCCATTAAAGTAATTCCCATGTAAGAAGTCACTATTTAAGCCAGGACTTGTTAGGGGTATAAACAATGTCCTATCTTGGTTAGGGAAGGAAGTGATCATGAATTTATAAGGATAATTATCTTTATTGGTATGCGGTTTTTTTTGGTGGTTTAGTAAAACTATGAGGGTGAAGATATGAGGAGGGTTGTTGACCTTACCCACGTTGACGACATCTGAAAACAAGTCGTTAGTACAAATATCCCTAGAACTTTAGGCATGTTTGTTAGTCAATGTTTTCCTTTTTATTTTTTTAGAACCTCCAACTTCTATAGTGAAAGACCATGTCAATTACAAAGCTCACTTTTGGATACTAAATTTAGTATTTTAGTATATTTGTTTCTTAAAACATATATTGGATATTGGGGAGCAAATGTTGAAAATTTTGAAAACAATAACAATTCTTACTACTACTACGTTAATTTTGTTTTTATTCTAAATTGAAAATTGAAATGTAGAATTAAACTAAAGAGAGTGTTATAAAAACATACTTTTGAATAGGGAGACAACTAGTAATGGAGACTACATACATACACACATATATATTAAAGTGAGTGGTATGATGATAAAAATAATAATCTTCATCAATGTGAATATTGTTGATGCCAAAACTCATATAGGAGAAAGGGTATGATCTCCGCGTAACAACAACAATAAATTTATTTGATAGAGGGAAGAACATGACAAGTAAAATAGGAAGATATGCACATCAGTGTGGTGCTTGCCACACACGCTTCGATGCTTAAGTCAAAGAGTGGATCAATGCAACAAGTTAATAGTTTGTAAGTGGAAAATGAATTTACTTCTCTTGATGCTATCATGATGTATTTATAAGATTGATTGACATAGGTTACCTTGATATGGTTAGAGAGCTGCTTTGGGATAATTCTTCAACTCACTGAGTTGAGGAATGTGCCCTGTTGTTGTGTTTGGTTAGGGTTGAGATTGAGGTCAAGCACCTTCTTCTAAGCTCATTTTGCTCCTAGGGTGATTGCTTTGGGTTAGGGTATACGTAGGACATGCTCCATTAGTTATTTCGCTAGGTTCGACCTCAACCAAGGTCAAGACCGAACACGTTGATTTGGGCTTTGACCCAAGCTAGCCCTATCCCCTAGGCTCATTTTGGACTAAAGGTGTTACTTTTGACCTGAACCTTATTATTTTCTCAGTCTTGTTGCTTTTGTCCATATTTCATGTCGATTATAGCATTTAGTCCAAAATCACCTATAACAAATATATTTTCAACTAATATCATTTTAGATTTTTTATATTTATTTCCGTTGTAGCATGAATAATGTTTATTTTTTATTTTTTTAATCTAATTTCATTTATGGGGATTCAAACCTATAATCTATTGGTCGAAAGTTCATACTTCACATGCCAATTGAGATATGTTCATGGTTGTTGATTACTCCAACAAACATGTTTTCATATTGATTTCTTAATTTGCCATTTTCATTCCCTTTGAAGTAAGTAGATAAAAATGTGAGAAGAGTAAACCATTTAATATGAAGTCTCTTGTAGTTCTTAACTTCAAAGCTATTTCTCTTTGTAAGGTTGTAAGCAAAGCCTGAGTAAGTTTGGTCCATTTTGGCCTTGGGGACTCTTTACATAGAGTTGGTGCAATTATTTGCCCACATATTTCATTTTTGTGAGGGGTTAAATTATATCAAATACCCTTCAATTTTTAAATTAACTATCAATAACACCTTTAAATTTTAATTTTTTACCCGTAAGCTTTAAATTAGAAAATACCAATTAACTTTTAAATTAATCCAATTTTTTCTTTAAAATAAAGAACATAAATTGATATGACAACCGCAATTGATATTGTAAAAATTCATGAATTTTTACCCATCAACTATTTCATCATTCACGACATGTCTTTCAATTTTTACACATTAGCTGCCGCATTAATTTCAATCTTATTTTAAAAAAAGTTATAATTAAATATAGTTGAGGGTATTTCGTATAATTTATGGGGATGTCATTTATTTATCTGTATGAGTAAACTCCACAATATAAAGCCAAAACTAGCAAACCATTTTTGTATTTCTTCACATTTCACTTCTTTTTAAGTACAAATCATTTCCCACTCCTAAAAGAAACACCTAAACAAGAACACCCTTTCTAGTTTCTTTTTTATTTTTCTGCTCTCTCAATTCTTATGGCTACTTTTAGCAGATCAAGAAGCTCTTCAAGCTTGAGCTTCTCAGACCAATGGCTTCTTGCAACCATTGCTCTTATAATCTTTGGATTTTTGGCTTATGCTGTGTACGACGCCGCTGTCGCCTCGGCATCGGAGGTGTTTCAAAGGCTTGTCATCGTTTCCCCGCTGCTTTTGGTCGTCGCCGTTCACTGGCTATCGCTCGGCGGCGGCGGAGGATATAACAGCAACCACAGCCACAACCATTCAGCTGTGGGATTCCCATGGGGAGTTGGATTTCTTCTGCTTTTGCTTCTGTTTCCTTGGAGTGCTGCCATTTTGCTGCTTCTACTTTATTTCTTCTTTCTTACTAATTGAATTTTCTCTTCTTTTATTTGTAAGTTATCTCATATTAAGGAAATCACTCTTATTAACGAAATCACTCTTTTTCTTTTTTAGTGAAAATACTATTTTGGTTCCTATACTTTCAAGTTTGTTTAATATTAGTCTTTATATTTTTAAAAATATTAAATTTAGTCCCTCAAAATTTATTTTTATCGAAATAGGCTAAATAATAAGAATTTTCATGTAATACGTGAATGTGTTTTAAAAATTTATAGTAAAAATATTAATAAATAACACAAAAAGCTTTTGAAAGGACCAACAATTAATAAGCATGAGGGACTAAGTTTAAGATTTCTTAAAAATAAAAGACTAAAATTAGATATTTGAAAGTGTAGAAACTTAAATAGCAGTTTAGTTTAATTTTTTTAAATTTACAAAAAGGTCCATTATCAGTGCATTTCTGACATGTTTTGGGCTGCTTTTGTGTGCTAAAAAAATTAGGTGAAATGTTGTTGCGTGGGAGCATATATTGTAGATTTTGAAAAGATTCAACCATCATAATGTAATGGTTACCATTGTAAATTTCCTATGGAAGAACTTTATATTCATAAGTTAATTTTACGATATTGAACCATTTAAATAACGTTTGGGTGGAAGTAGTAGTTAGCTATCGTTATTTGTTAGTGGCAAAATCTATCTATCTATCTATATATATATATATAATTTCCTTGGGAAGGTTTTACTTGAAATTTAGTACAATTAACTTACAAGTAATTCTAAAATTTTATAAAAATTCATAAATAAGCCAAACTAGTGATGTCATATTAGGAAATTGTTGCACAAAAAATTTATTACCTATCTTATTATTCTTTTACTTGAAAAATTATTATAAATAAAAAAATTATCAAACTATTTATAAATATAAAAAAATTTTATTGTCTATCAACAATCTTTTGAGCAATAGAAGTCTATTGCGGTTTATCACTTATAAATAGTGAAATTTTTTTCTATTTGTAAATAGTTTGACTCATTTTGCTATATTTGAAAACAACTTTTTTAATATATATGTAATAAAACAAATTTTTTAATGGATGACTTTTATATTAAAAAAAAGAGAAAAAAAAGACTCAAACCCATCTTTTCATCTATGAAATTTTATGTACATTATTGAAACATTTAGAAAAACTTTTAGTGCAAGTAGTAGTTAGATATAATAATGTATGTTGGTTAGTGACCAATCTAGAATTTTTGGAAGAATTTACTTAAAATTTAGTGAAAATAATTTACAAGTAATTATAAAAAGGTTAAATTATGAATTTGGTTCTTATGATTTGAAAAAGATTAGAATTTAGTCCTATGATTTGGACAAAATTAAAAATTAGAATTTAGTCATCGTAAGAATTTTTACAAACCGACTAAATTCTAATTTTAAATTAGAGACTAAACTCTAATTTTTTTTTCAAACGGTAGAGATTAAATCTATTAACCTAAATTTTATAAATATAGGACAAAAGAAAGATTTTGTTATATATATATATATACACACTTTATTATTATTATATAAATTGTTGAAAGGTTAAAAAGAAATGCACCCTTTGAAAAAAGACATGGTTGTTACTTATAATTTCATTGAAGTAATTATTTAATCCATTCAGTTTATTTTTATGATATGAAATTTATAATGGTTTAGTCACTCGGTTAGGTAATAATCATTTAATTTTTGTAATTTAAAATTGCAATTAATTAATAATTTAGTGTTAATGTCATAATTTTTGTTAAGGTGTAATTTGGGTTCTCATTATGTAAAGCAATAAATTGCTTATGGATCAAACTCAAGAAGAAAGCAATATGAATTCCTTTTTAAGACAAACCAAAGATGATTGTTCAAAGATCAAAGTATTCTAAGTTTTAGAGATTAATTTATTAAACATTAAATATCATTACTTTTTTTTGGCACCTTTATTATAGAGATTGGATTATAATAATTTATTTATTTTTTTGACATAAGAATAATTTATAACAAATTTGAAATTATAAAAATTATTACTTATAAAGTATAGAGATTAAATAATTATGTCAATTAGTTAAGATATTGTTGTCAATCTCTAAATATATCTTAATTGATTGGGGTATATATTTTCGAACAAAAGGTAAAATATTTAAATTCTTACTATCATATTTGTTGAACTAAACAAATTTTAAATATTTATCTTAGGAATCAAAAGATGAGTAATTGTTTTAAATGACAAAACTTCTAAAAATATTTTTAAATATAGTCCTTGTCTATCGGTCTATCAGTGTAAACCCATAAATAATAATAGATGATAGTTGTGTATCAATTTCTACTACGATATTTTATTATATTTATAAATATTTTGATTTATTTTAATAGGTTTAGAAACTGTTTTCTTCGGGAATTTTTAGTTTTACTAAAAACAAATAAATAAAACCACCACATCAATTAAATAATAGGGACCAACTGATCAAGGTGTGGTACCTTTTTCCAAACAAATTAATAGTAAAGTCTAAAGAGAATGGTATGCATAAGTTTGTGTACACATGTCACTCTTTTCTTTTTCTTTTTCTTTTATTTTATTTTATTATTTTTTTTCCCAAATTGATTGCAACTCTTTGCACGTTCTATTCAACTTTTTTCTCATCCATAACAAATAATCTATAAAATATGGAAGTTTTAAAATTAAAATCTACTAATTCAACCAACACGCAGAGTTGGAATTCGAACTTTTGATCTTTTAGTCGAAAATATGTATATAAATAAGTTCGAACATAGCTTAAGTTGGCTAGTACTAAAAATGTCTTTCATTAATAAAAAATTTAAATGAAATCGATCCAAACATGGTGTCATTAAAAATAAATAAAATGTCATACTTTGAAATTCGTCTAACACTTTTATAATAACACACAATAATGAACGTATGTTAATCCTTTACTAGTACGATAATTTTCTTTCTCTGGTCGGTTTAATATTTCTATTAAAACACGCACGTTGTTCTAAATTTGAAACATTTTTTCAGATACATTTTCTCTAGAAATTAGTTCATTACTTTTGTCACTCATAAAGTAGCATATCTTATAAGAATTGTAGTTATTAACATCAAGTAACAACAAAAGACATTTAAAAAGATTCAATCAAACCACCATAGAATAAAATTATTAATGAGAGAAAATAAAAAGTAATAACGTAACCTTTATTTTACTATTTCCATGCACATGGTAACCATCTAAACCTTAATTGCCGAAAGAATTAGTTGGTGTTGTTCTTTTTCTAGAAAAAAATTAAGAAAAAAAAAAAAAGTCTCACGAATATATTAATTATTACAATAATTCAAACCTAATATTAACTCAATCATAACTCTCTGTGGGATCCCACGTTTCTTTCGGCCATTTGTCACCTCAAAATAAAAATTACTAACTTTATCTAAAAGCTTATTGTAAGCATAAGCATCATTATACATATTATAATTTTGATTAAAGTTCCTTCATTCATTATGTAATGAAATAATATACAAGTATATTAATGGGGTTAAAAAAGAAAAAAAAAAAGAAAAATTAAATATGCTAATGAATTTCAACCCTTCATTAATTTCCTCCTTAACCTCGTTACCTCTCGAAAAATGGAATCAATTCATCACTTTCTCTGCGTGTTATAATTTATAATTCAGCTGTTCACGAGTTGGCTTTCCAAACTCGTAGACATTAATTTTCGATAATTTAACTTGAAGATCATCCACCGCATGGGTGATTTTCTCTTTTATGTTTGATTATCATAATGTTTTTCTTTCTTGTTATTGTTTGCTAAAAATCATAATAATAATAATAATATATACAACTTACATTTATGTAATAATAAAGAAAATTACTTTTTTAATCCCATAGTTTTGAATACTATGTGTGTTTGGTCCTTGAGTTTCAAAAATGTATATTTTTAGCCTCCAAGTTTATAAGAATAGGTTCATTTGGTCTCTGAGTTTTAAAAATATACCTCTTGAGTCTCTAAGTTTTTAAACATAGATTTAACAGGTTTTTCAAGTATTTTTTTTTCTTTAATTTTTTAAAAAATATTTATATAATATTTAAAATTAGAAGAAAAATAGTTTTAGAGAGGAGATGGTTTTTAAAAATTATTCTTCTAATTTAAAATGTCATATAATTATTTAAGATAATAATAAATAATTATTTGAGGGATCTTTTAATCATATTATTAAAAATCTAGGAACTAAAAATGTACATTTTGAAAACATAGGGACCAAATGGAGCTATTCTTATAAATTTAGGGACTAAAAAAATATATTTTTAAAAAGGAAAATGATTTTAAATGGCAAAACTGCTTAAAATATTGACAAATAGTAGCAAAATATCATAGTTTATGTGCGATAGATTACTATACGTGTCTATCTAATAGACAGTAAGATTTTGCTATATTTGTAAATATTTTAGTTCATTTTACTATATTTGAAAAGAACCTTTTTTAAAACTCAGGGACCAAACACACGTATTGTTCAAAATTTGGGGACTAAAAAGTTAATTTTTCATAATAATAAATAATTTGTATTAATTAGTAAAAGAAATACACACATAGATATATATTTAAGGTATAAGCATACACACATAGATATATATTTAAGGTATAAGTGTACCAAATTTGATTTACATGGATATTTGCATGGTAGTAGGTAGTTGTATTTAATTTATTTAATCTTCAACTTAGTTAAGAAAGTTTCATTTATACCCCTACATTGATTTTGATAGATTTTTAATTTAAACTTACCGCTTAAAGTTTAGATGGATAAAAATTAATTTATCAATATTTTCACATTTTCATTCATTATAATCAATTTGTAAAATCAACTTGTAAATTGTAGAAGACCCAATATGTAGAAATCAATATGAATTGGAAAGAATATAAGTGGTAATATTACATGAGTTTGAACATGTGAATTTATGCTTTGATATGACCATGTTAAATAATCCAATAAACTAAAAAGCTTAACCTGATAAATTATAGTAATTAATTTTATTTTATTAATACTTTAATATTAACATGTGACATGCTAATTGAATTAAGGATTAATTATTTGGCATGACATGACATAAATAATAGGCAAGCTAAGTAAAGTAAGCGTGGAGGGGGCAAAATACAAATTGAATCAATATATATATTTTGGCAATAGTTTGCTCTAATTTTATCTAGCTATTGGTCTACTTCTTTTTCAAATCATCACTCCTAAATTCAATCAAAATGTATCACACTAACCATTTTTTATTACAATATGTTAATAACTAAAATGAAAATTTGAACCATAGACTTTTTCGTTATAAAAAATTAGTTTATAAATTGAGTTAATTGTGTCTAAACATAAATTCTCCTTTAACAAAACGTCATTTACTTCAAGCACTAATCTATCTCCTAGAGACGAAGATACAGTGACCATTTTATTTAGACCAAGTAGCAAAACATTTAAATTTCTTTTAAAATCTATCTTGCATCTTAAAAAAACCCTTTTAGAGAAAATTATAAGTTGAGCTATACATAAAATATTTTAGTTTTAATTAATTTGTTTAAATAGTGAATTTTTAGCATGTAGTAAATAAATACTATACAATATTGTTTTTAGTTACCATCAATTTTTTTTAAAGTTAGGTAATGTGGAATTGTTTATTTTCATATTTTCATATTCTCGTTTTTTCAAAAGTATTCTTCTATATAGTAAAGAGAATAAATTTATGCTCGTAATTAAATTACTAAATATATATATACATTAACATTTTAGTAATGTAATATAGATAATGCAACAATTTTCATTTTAATGTTTTGATAATTTTATTGAGAAGTCACTACCATATACAAAAAGATGCATTATTTCACTATATTACTACTTTCGTTGGATTAAACTCTCTATTTTTTAAAAACTTTTCTCTATATTTGGATCACATAAATTTATTTTTTTAAAGAATGTAACATAGTTATTATTTTGCTTTTCTTTTCACATGCGTCTTAGTTCGATGTGTAACCACCTACACCAAGAACAAATGCATCCAACAAGTGTATCTATTAGACTCAATAGAAAATAATATGGAAGAGTTTCATCCCATTTTGAAGAGTCACGTCTTGTCCATATCAATTACACTTATTCGACCTAAAACTTTAATTTTGTTAACAGAAAATTAGAAAGGTTGCCTCCTCTTTCTTTCAAACTGACACTTACACTCGAAAAGTCACATCTACCGGACAAATCCCATCATAGGAATTTTCTAAAATTATAAGGACAAAGGGAGTAAGTAAAGATTCTCCGTTGATAGCCTCTTATATATAATATAGATGAAAGATCATTTTAGAAAAAAAAAAAAAAAAGCCATATTTGAACATGAACAACCCTTATGATCATTCATTAAATCCACATCACAAAATTTGGTATCAAAATCCTACACCCACATTAGATCTCTCTTTTGTTTGGCAAAAATTAAAGGGCATACTTGGTCCCCTTTTGATTCTCATTTCCCTCTTTTGGCCATTTAACATTTTTTTTTTCTAATTATATCAAAAGTGCTACACACATGTGAGCATTAATTAATTTAACAAACATAACTAAATACTTTCATAACTCAAATTGTACCTTTCAAGTGCTTCTTATCATTGTTTTTCTTGTCATTAACTTTTTTTCTTTAATGTTTAAATGAGAAACATCATTTAAAATTTACTTTTCAATCATTCATGCCCATTCTATCATTCTTCTTCGAATTGTTATCTTTCTATTTTTGATTTCTTTTTGTTTTTGTTCTCTTAAAAAAAAATGCTTTCATATTCCAAGCTCTTACTATCACATTTGTTGGGGTGATTTTTTTTTAAAAAAATTATATATAATATTAATTATATTGTAGGTCATATCTTGGTCAAGATCTAGTTTAAAATAGAGAATGGATCCAAATAGACACTTAAAGCCTTTGTCACCTTAAGAAGAAAAACAATCCTCAAACGATGGGACAAGCATATAGGTGTCGGCAGACGGTAGAGAGGGTCATATGCCGACGCTATTATATTTACCCGTCAACAGAGAGGGACATTTGCCGATGCTATTATATTTATCGGTTGGCAGATGAGGGTTTTTGCCGACGGTTGATTATTGTCATCTGCAAAAAAAGACTTTGTTGATGAAAATCATGTCGACACCATAAAAATTAGTGCCTTTGCTGACGGCACTGTCGGCATAGGGTGAGATTTGTTAACGCCATAAGTGAGGCGTCAGCAGTTCTAAAAACAAAACCTAATTTTATTCCCCTTCCCTCTTCCCAAATTTTCATTTATCGCTGTTCTAATCAACTTAGAATTGAGTCGAAAAGTATTTGATTAGGCGCTTGAAAATTAAATATTCAACTTAACTTTGCCTTTAATCTTAATGGAATTGGAACAACTTGAATTCATATGCTTTACATCAATTCGAATTTGGACCACGATTATTTTGCCTTTCTAATTAATTCAGTTAGTGTAACGAATACTTAAATTTAGGTAATGAGAATTCAATGAGCGAGTACGTTGAATAGAAAAATCCATTACAACCCAAGCTAGGCTTCCTCCATATGGTTTTCTCAACCTCTATTTGCTTAGTTTAATTTTATGCAATTTAATTTTCTTGCAAACATTCAACTGCAAAATCTCCCTTCAATTACTTAAGACTGTTTTCAATTCATTAGAGAAAATCCTTCGGTTCTCTGTCTTCAACCTGATCTTACCACGACTACACTTTTGGTGAGTACGTTTATTCATTTGACACAAAATTGGGCGACGAAGTTCGTCAGCACTAATATTTTGCCAAAATTCAACAATGTGTTTGCGATGAAGATATACTTCAAGAATTTTAGATTTTCCGACGTTCTTTTTTCCGATGCATCAATCATCAATAATTTAAAGTAATTCAAAAAAAATTTGTGGCTAAAATCCTTTTGCTTCTTATTATATAAAAGATATATAATAATAGATTCATTTAACATTATTAAGTGAGGAAATTTATGGCAGATCCTTTAAGTT
The DNA here is from genome assembly GCA_030954485.1 of Citrullus mucosospermus. Lineage (NCBI taxonomy): Eukaryota > Viridiplantae > Streptophyta > Magnoliopsida > Cucurbitales > Cucurbitaceae > Citrullus > Citrullus mucosospermus. Next base: position 27,522,135 of record CM062057.1, read on the forward strand.
GATGGATGATCAATCATCATAAACAAGATATATGCCCATTTCATCCATATAATAATAAATTCCTTTTCCTTTTTCCATTACTTTGCTTGACCATCCATACATTTATTCTTTAATCTTCTATCAATCATCACTCTTTTCTGTTTCTTCCTATCCCCACCCTAAGGTTAGCCTTTGTTCATTTATTTATTATTATCATTGTTTTTCAATAAGAAAAATCCTCACTCTTTAAATTAGGACACATTTCCACCGTTTATGATCCGTTTAGATTAATTTAAAAAATAAATATTTTATAAAATTTATTTTTGTTTAAACACTTAATATAAGAACGGTTTGAAATAAATATACTAATGACTTTCAAAATAAATATGCTAAGAACGGTTTAAAAAAGTTTTAGAACTAGTAGAAATGATTTCAATACAATGTACAAATAAAGAACTAGTAGAGATAATAAGTGAACTATTAAATTGTAAAAAAAGTTTTAACTATTGATCACATTGATATTATCTAAGAGGCATCATACAGTTTTTAAATCACAATATAAAATAGGTTAGTTTAAAATTTTTCAATAGGAAAAAGGCTACTATGTTATCAAATTTTCTTTACATAGGGAGGACCATCTTCATCTCTATAATTTGGAACCAATAATTAAACTTAATTATTAAAGAGCCATTGATGACTTTTCATTTCTTTGAATTTGTGAGTTTAATTATTGTTTTTTTGATTAAAAAAAATTAAATTAAAGTAGAATCAAATTGCAATTTTTTTCCTCATTATTTACAACTCATGATGAGACCCCTCTTAGCTTCCAGCCCTTTTCAGATTTTGTGGAGCATATTTCTCATGCTACAAAGGACATCTTTGATTTTTTTCAGAACCCTAATAATTGAAGTTGAATAATCATATAAGATTTTAACTTTTTATATATATATATATATAGTGTGATAGAAGTCTATTATTTATCTGATAAATAGTATAATTTTTTCATATTTGTAAATAATTTGATATTTTTTTTATTTATAATATTTTTTCATATATATATATAGAAAATTATCTTAAATGATAAAACAGCTAAAAACATTTATAACTAATAGCAAAATACACAATCTGCAATAGATAGTGTAATTTTGTTATATTTGTAAATATTTTGATTCTTTTTGCTATATTCGAAAATAACTCTATATATATATTTATTGTTTGTTTAGTTAATGTTAAAAAATTCTAACGGTTCAGGTCAAAAGTTCAACTAACATTAATTAGTGTACATAATTTGACATACTATCTAATTTAAACATTTTTTCAAAAAAACATATTTCAATTAAAATCCTTCTCTTGGTTAAATTTTCGAAGTGATATTAATCCTAAGTTATTTAGTTGCAATATTTGTAGATGTGATTACTACATATATATATATATATATGCTCCATTTGATAATTATTTGATTTTTGAAAATTATCCCTATTTTTTCAATTTCTTACCATGATTTGTATTTTTTTCAAAGTAAAAGAGTTAAATTTCTAGCCAAATTTCAATAACAAAAACAAGTTTTTTTAAAATTTTCTCCAAAAACTTGGCTTGATTTTTAAAAGTATTGGTAAAAATAAATAATAAAACAAAAAATTTAGAGGGTGAAAGGAGTGCTTATAAATTTAATTTTAAAAAAACAAAAAACCAAATAGTTACCAAACGAAAATTAAATTATCTAATTTTAGTTCTTGGCCATCACTATTTGGACAATCAATTTCATAATAGTTTTTTTTTGTTTTTTTTTTAAAATTAAATATAAACCAATTTGATTATTTAAAAAATAATTCCATTTATTTGTTACTAGAGACTCTAGATAAAAAAAGAAGAAAAAACTTTTGATCCTCCAAACACCAAAATCACTTAGAAAATTAATCTCTAATTGTGTAAAGAAAAGACGAATTCTATAGTTCTATAAATAAGAAGTGCTTGAGTTATAATATTTAAGAAACCTGAATTGTTGAAATGTAGATATGTATTTTTTATTTTAGGAAGGAATATGGTGAAATTTGGGCCACTAAAATGATTAAAAATGTTAATAAATAATGGACTTTTATAGATAAAGTTGTTGAGGAATTGTGTTTAGTGTGAAGACAAATTTTTAGGGATTTGAATATATTTTGGTTAAAGTATATATTATTATCGATCAAATGTTCAACGTTCGAATTCTAATTATTATATATGTTGTTTAACTATAAAAAGTTAATATCTGTCCTAAGAATTGAAAGATTAGAGATTCGAATCTCCACCGTCAAATATTATTAAATTAAAATATAAAAATATCATCATATCAATAAAATATTAGGAATCAACTAATCAAGTGTGTTACCTTTTTCAAACAAATTAATAACAAAGTCTAAAGAAGAAGGGTGTGCATAAATTTGTACACATGTCACTCTCAATGTTCCTTTTTTCCTTTTCCTATTTCTTTTTCTTTTTCTAAAATTGATTGCAACTCCTTTGCACATTCTAATCAACTTTTTCTTCATCCATAAAAAAAATTAACCTATAAAATTTTTAATTTTTGAGATAAAAATTTATGAGTTCAACAACACGTAGAGTAGAGACTTAAAACTTAATTTTTGGTAGAAAATATACTTGAGTCAGTTGAATATAGCTCAAGTTAAGCTACTATGCAGAATATCTTTCATTCAAAAACGTTTTAATGAAATCAACCCCAACATTATTTTTTTCTACGTTTAAATGATGTTTCAAGATTTAAAGTTTAAAGTCACTATTTTTATTGAAGGAAGTGTCAATAAAATAAATAAAATGTTATATACATTGAAATCCATCTAACACTTTTACATTAACTAACACTATTAAATTTATGTTAATCTTTTACTAGATGGAAAAAGAGCGACGATGAGGTGTAACCTACACCTAATCTCATACTCCGTCCTCCTTTACACACAAAGATTTCTTTAAAAAACATAATAGAAAAGATAAATGCTACATAGCACATTCCTATTGGGTGCTAGCCGACTACACAAAAGATGGATGCAACTAGTTTTTGTCCTTGAAAAAATGTCTTTCTATAATTGATCATTTAAATCTTCCCATTAAAACATTCAAGTTGTTATAGAATTTTAATAGTTTTTGTTTTGATACATTTCCTATAGAAGCTAGCTAATTGCCTCTGTCTCACTTCTAAAGAAATTATATTTTATAAAAATTATAATGGTTTATATCTCGTAACAACAAAGATATTTAAAAAGATTCAATCAAACCTAATAATAAGAACCATAAAATAGTAATTTAATCTATAATTATCAAATACTCACTTAGTCTAGTGGCAGAGCACCTGACTTACCACTCCATGGTGTGGAGTTTGATCCTGCAATTATGAAGATTTAACGTTTAAGTTTTTGCCAAAATGAGCATAGGTAAATCGACATACTGTTTATTATCAACCTCTAAGTTAGAAGTTCAACTTCCCGCCCCACATATTTAATATAATTTGAATAAGGTGATTTTAATTCTCTAACGACTACTTTGTTAATAATTAACTTTATGATAGTTTTTTTTCTTCTTTTTTTTTTTCCTTAATAAAATTTTTTAATTGTAAACCAATTTGATTAGTTAAAAAACCAAACGCTCAAGATTAAAAAGAAAAAAAAGGTTTTTGACCCTTCAAAATAACTTAGAAAATTAATACAAGCAAACACCTAATTTGTAAAGAAAAGAAGTAATAAAAATTTTGATATAATAATATATGTTATTACTGAGGTACAATTTTTTTAGATATATTTAAGGAAACCTAAATTGGTGAAATGTAGATATGTATGTTTATTTTAGGAAGGAACATGATGTAAATGGGCTCCTAAAATGATTAAAAGTGTTGATAAATTATGGACCTTTTGTAGATAGAGTTGTAGAGGGATTGAGATTCTTATGAAGCTAAAGTTATAGGGACCTTTGTAGAGCCAACAACTACATGTTAAATTAATGAAAGTTTAAAGTTTATTTTTCTATATGTATATGGTTGACGTTCTATAACATAAAACTTTTTGGTATTCGTACTGTTTTTGCCAAGCAAAATATGAGTATTGTGATTTGAAAATAGTGTTAGTGACATTTTCGAAGAAATTTAATTCATTGAATTTTGACTTTGTTTTTTGTATTAATTTCAGTATTTGTGAGCATAATCTCTAGTATTTGATTCATTGAATCTTTCTCTCGAAAAATAACAAGGAATTTAAGTCTTCCAAATCATCTCATAACTTTAGCTTTAAAGCCTTTCAAAGTTTTAGCCCCCCAAGTCTTTAATTCTTTACAACTTCAGTTTCTAGAGTTTCAGCACTTCATTGCCAACCTTTCCAACCTCCCAAAAGGAAGGGAAAGAGCCTCCATTTATAGAGGATTTTCAGGGTTTTTATGTGGGCTTAGGCTGATGTGTTTTTGGGCTCAATCTTTTCTTTGGCCCAAAATTTCCACCATGGACTTAAATTGGGTCAGATTTTGGACCCGAGCGACTTTAATTACTCAGCTTGATCCAATTTATAATTTAAAGCCCCATCAAACCTCTGGCCAAATTTCTCGATCGCAGATCATGCTTAATCACTATGATAAGCTTGTTATTGTGATCCAATGGCTAAATTGAAGACACATGACATTCTTATTTGTCATTTATTACCCTCCAAACTTTTTGAATTAGGGACACAGTAATTCTCAATTGGCCCTAAATTTAATAAAAGTAACTTTTGCTATGATGAGGTGGCACTTTGTGATTGGTTGAGATTTCTTCTCCAACAATGATGAGTCTACCCATGGTTTAACATAAATCATGACAAATAGACTAAAAAAAATATAAGCAGATAATAATACAGGTTAAATTAATTGTATTCGTCTAGTTACTCTTATTTTATCCAGTTGATTTTTTTTTTCCCACATTATGTCAAATCATCACTTATTAATTCAATTAGCATATAATAAAATTGTATATAATTATACTAAAAAAAAAGTATGTAATTAACAAATATTACCAATAATATAAACTTATTAGGATCAAAATTAAAAGTTCAAGCTTGGAAAAGTTTTAAAAAATTAAGTGGAAAAGGATCAAAATTTGAAAGTAAATTATAATGCACCCTATAAAGAAAAAGAAAAGAAATTATGTATGTATAGTTAGATAAGCCCAATGATTAAGCCCATGAAGCCCAAATGCTTGCTTTTCAATTACCATTTTTTCACAAAAGGAAAAGAATCCATTTAACTAAGATTTAGAGAGATTGCAATAGATGTCTAAAACGGTAGACTCATTTTCAATATCTATTTTTAGATTCAAAATTTATGGCATAATCAATTTAAGGTCTGTTTGGATTTACTTGAGCAAAAAAATATTTTTATACTATACTTCTCGAGTAATATTTTTATACTATTCTTAAATGTATAATGTTTCTTTCGTGGAATACAAGATAAGAAATGAGAATATTAATTGGGATATTTAATTTGAAAAAAAAAAAGAGACATTTATGATATTATTAAAAACATGTCAAAAATAAATAAACTTGTTAATTATTTCATGTAAAGATAACAATATATTTGACAAATAAAAATGTCAAGAGAAACAACACATGATATATAATCAGTGTCAAGAATAAATAAACTTGACAAGTCGTAAGTGTCAAGTACATTATTTCTCTTGCCACAAAATTTATAGCAAGAAACATGCCACTTGATGTTTTTTTCGTATCAAAGTAATCTGACTTTACTTGACAGTTCATTACTTGACGCTTTTAAAAATGTCAAAGTACACTATTACTTGACATTGTAGTCACGTCAAGTAACCCAGTTTTTGTAGTAGTGTATTCCCTTGCTGACTAAAGCATTGGAGCCTGTGTGGCAAGCACCACACAGGTGTGCAGGATTTTTCTATTTTGCTGATAGTGTTATTCCTCAAATTACAAATACATAGTTGCTCTTATACTAGGTAAGTATTTACCTCATCCAAGTTTGGTATCAATAAGGTGAGTGTGGCACAAATTTGATTTTCATATTTTGAGCGAGTGTTCATACTTTTATTTATCATGTAGTTAAAATAATTTTATTCAAATATTTTAATAAATAATAGATAATCATTCACATCTACTCTATCAAATTTTTAAAAAGAAAACTCAACTACTTTAGTAATTTTCCAAAAACAATTAAACAGAGTGTTGTTTTTAAATGTAATAAAATGAACCAAAATATTTATAAATATAGTAAAATTTCACTATTTATCTGGGGTAGACCGCGATAGACTATTATCTGTCTATCAGATAGATGTTAAAGATGATAAGGGATGAAAATGTGGAATCAATCAAACTTATATTAAAGAAGTATGCTCGTCTTTCGATTGACATCATCTTAATACAAATAAGAAAGGTGGAAATAAAAGTAAAATGTGAAATAAAGAATGTCAAGCCACCAATTCCAATGTCATGCTTCTTGGAGGCTTGAGATGGAGGCTGTTGATAAAATTTGCATAGGGGAAATGGATGGATTCTCACTCTTTGAGAGTCGATACTTCAGAATCTTCTCACAAGAGAGCCCGAGGTAGAAGGTGACGATGGTGGTGAGGGAGATTGAGGAGAGTTTTCACTCATTATTTTCTCTCTATTTTCAACATGAGGTTTTTTGGCTATTTATATGCATCCAAAAAAATGGTCTCATGATTGTCTAACACCTTTGCATTTAGTTCCATGTTCTGTTGCGCAGATTTCATCGCATCATATGTTCATTGGTTCTGCTATGGATCAGTCAAATCAGTCATCCACTTGCACATAGACACGATAGCCGTCGCCCATGTGTCTACGATTCTTTTCTTTTCGACGTTGGGTTCTTCGACACGTTGATGTGGACTTAGTGATTCTGACAGCAGCTTTTTCTTGTCCTTTAGTGTTTTTGGCTTCTTTTTGTCAATCCTGCGTTCAAAAGATATAAAACTCATAATTACTAAGAGAGAAACTTTTGTAAACATTAAGAACATAAAGTTATTCATATTACACTATTTCATTCTCAAATCAATGCGTTTGTCTCATAAATTACTCTAATTATTCTAAATAAAGAGTATAGTAACATGTATTTCTACCAGTTATCCATGCATAAAGCTAGATACGAGTTTAAGTATTCTATTTTGAAATATATACAATTTTTTTTTCATGATTATAATAAGTTATAAGCCAATTAGGAAAAAAAAGTCAGCGACATAAAGGAAATACCAAAGAAATATTTCATTCTCGACGCACAAAATGAAATTGAGATTCTCGAAATGTGACAACCCAAATCATTGAGGTAAATCCTCCTATTAAGTTAATTTAAGTCATCATGCATCAAAAAAAAAAAAAAAGTTAATTTAGATTAAGGAAGTAAGTTTTAAAATTGGTATTTGTAGTGGTTGGTGAGACTTAGGTGGATTTAAGTAAATTTTTGGAATTGGCAAAAAATAATTTATTTTGTGATAAATAAAATAAAATAAGTAGATTTGATTGGATTGGAGTTTTAAATAAAGAAGAATTTTTTATTTTGTTGGGAAAAGGGAAAGGTAGAGTTAATGAATTAAGGAGGGGAAGGAATTAGGGTTTATTATAAAGAAATCTTCCTCGATTTGCATGCAAATTTAAAAAAAAGAGAGAAGAAGAAAAGAAAAATCTCTCCCTCTTCCCTCTCCCTCTCCGCTGCCACTCTCTCCCTTCCTTTTCCATATTTTCTCTACCGCCGCCGCTCTCCCTTCCTTTTCCCGTTCTCCCTCTCCGCCGCCACACTCTTTCTTTACCTTTGTTTCCACTGTCTCTCTCTCAGTCGCCACTCGCCTTGACGGATTCTACGTTCCCCGGAAGTCGCTCGCTCAGAATCACGCTCTCTCGCCCAGAATCTCACTCTCTCGCTCTCTTGCTTAGACTCTCGCTCTCTCGCTCAGACTCTCGCTCAGAATCTCGCTCTCGCTCAGAATCTCGCTCTCGGCTACGACTAACTGCTTGCTTGACCATCAGTCGCGGGATCAATATTCCCTAGGTGAGTTTCTTGAAACTGAGTAGGATAGTGGCGTAGTTTGGTAGATCTTTAGGAATATGAATTAATTGGTAAATCTTGATAGGTGGTCGGCGATTACTTTGGTTCGTAGGATCGGAGGAAATTGCAAGTTTAGCCACGTTTGGGTAAGGACTCTCTCGAATGAACTTTGAATTTACTTATGATGGGTTAGGCTTGATGAATAACTTAAGTTAGGGGAATTAAACTCCCAGTTTATTCAAGAATTGTGCAAGAGTTCGCGGTGTGGTTAGCCTTATGGATCAACACTCAAGTAAGTGATCTTACTACCTGAACCGCCTTCGGGCCATATGTTTAGTTGCCATGATGTAGTAGGTTTCTAGAGCCACTTATGAGATACTATGCTTGTATGCAATTTCCATGTCTTAAAGTTATATGTGCTTGTTAGTGTATAAACCTATGCTGTAAAACGTTTATGAACCTTACTGTTAGTGTATGAATCCATGGGATGGAATGATTGTGAACTTTATTGATCATGTACGATGAGTAGTGGTGACTCCCCTACGTTGGTTGGGTGTCCACAGGAGGTTGTGTTTCCTTCGGGTTCACTAGAGGTTGTGTTCCTTCGAGTTCACTAGAGGATGTGTTCCTTCGGGTACACCAGAGGTTTGTGTTCCTTCGGGATCACCAAAAGTAAGAGTCTCCTTCGGGACTCACTAGAGGTTTGTGGGCATCCATAACCAACGGTGGGGCGGGTCTAACCATTCCCCTATAGAAGTATGATAGATATGCATGCCTCATGTTTGACGCACTTAAAGGACTTAGGTGCCTAGCCCGACTCCGGTAGTGGGGTCACTTACTAAGTAATATAATTATTCATCCTTTCCTCTTATATGTTTTTCAGGTAAAGGAAGGAATGTGCCGGCGAATGACAAGAAGAATCCTTGATGGCATCATGGGACCCGTAGCAGCTTTCGCTTAGTCTTGCATGTTTTAATGAAATTTTGTCTAATTGTCTAGTTTTGTTTTGAGACTCGTCTCCCTATTTGTTTATGTTGATTTTCATTCTTGAAGCTTCTTTCATTGTTTTCCTTAGGGGTACCCTGAACCAAAATTTACTTTTATTTGTTATTCCGCTGATTTCTTGAATTAAAACAAGTAGAAATTTTCATGAAAAACATGGGTCCTTCTTTACTATTCAGCATAGTTTCGTTCCTTCGAATTGTTGCATGCACTGAGTAAAAGGTCCGATTAGATAGTGTTAGTTGGGTCGTTACACGAAATTTCCTAATTTGTTAGAAATAGCACTATTAAGTTTTCACTTTTCAAAAGTAGTACGCTTTTTGAAAACTCATAAAATCAATTTTTCTCGGTCCATCTCGGGCTAGATCAGCCACTGAGATTTAGTTAAACAATTAACATTTTTTAACTAATTGATTGTTTTTGGGTCTTCTGGGTACATCTCGGGCAGATTACACACAAATTCGGCTAATTTTTCCAAATATCATCTAATGTCCCCAAATCTTATAGCAAATCTTATATATTTTAAAATTTTTTACATATTCAGTTATCTTCACCAAATATTATATCAAATATTTGTGTAACTTTTCAAATCTTTAGCCCAAATTCTATTTACACAATTATATAAATTTCCAAATTATCTAAATGGTTTTCAAATGATTGACTTGTAATTTTTAAAATTTGAGAAAAATCAAATTTTGAAAAAAAGAAAAATCAAATTTTGAAAAAAATGAAGTAAGATATGAGAAATATATAGAATCTCGGTGTTAATTTACCTGAAAATTTACCGAGAAAGCCTAAAAATATAGAAACTCGTTGTTTATCTATCTGAGATTAATGGCAATATTTTATATATTTTCCATATCTTACCTAATTTTTTTTTTTTTTGCAAAATTTAATATTTCCCAACATTTAAAAATATAAATGTAATCACTTAATCCATTTGAATAATTGGTAAATTCATTTGGAAATTTGGAAATTCATATAATTGTGGAAACAAAAATTCGCCTAAAGTTTTGAAAAATTACATAAGAATTTGATATAATATTTGGTACAGAATAATCGAATTTGGAAAAAGTTTGAAAATATATAAGATTTGGTATAAGATTTGGGTATATTACATAATAAAATGAGTAGAAAAACCAATTTGAACTAGTTTTCAAAAAATGGTGCTAATTTTGTAAGATGAAAACTTCAAAGTGCTATTTCTGACAATTTCTCAAATATTATCTAGAACGGATGAACCTCCGGATAAGGACCGGATGACCAATTAAGCATATCAACCAACAACTTGCAATTAAAAAAAAAAAAAAAAAAGTCCTTGTTCACATCAAGAGATAAACCTTCCATCAATGCTTGCACCTCAAACAACCCTTGAATCATCAGACAATAGAATAGCCCCAACCCAAACCCAGACCTCTCTCCCCCTTCATGCCTATTCTTAAGATTATGGTACATTGGCAGAAAAATATCAAAAACATTAATTTAAAAATTATGTTCATATTTTTATCTTTATTGGTACATTTGGATAAGGTGATAAAATGACCAATTTGGGCCCATTAAGACCATCTTCCTATTTTCAATTTGTCTACATGATTAATAATAATAAAAAAAATTGGTATTGATGTGACCCAACATTTAAAAAAAAATCTTCTTGTCTTTTTATTCTTCTGCCCAAAAGTAAAATAAATTACTAATATTATAGTATTATTGGAGAAACTTCTTTGTTTCTATTTTAAAAGCATTCTTATGAGATTTTTTTTTCACAAAAGCTTTGCTTTTTCTTTTAAAATACAAACTAAAATAAAAATAAAAAGAATATCCATTTTCAATATGTACATCTTTTTGTATTTTTTTTCCTTGAAGAGAACCAAATTATAGTATGTTAATTGATAATGTCTTGACATCATTCCATCATATTCAAGTATCTTATAATTGTGATGTTTTCAAAAATTGAAAAATTGTTGAACATAATTATAAATATAACACAATTTTATTTTCTATTTGTGATAGACTGCGATAGACCCATATAAACATCTATCACTTTATCAGATAGACACGGATAAATGTCTATCTGAGTCCACCGCGGTCTATCATAAACAAAAAGTAAAATTTGCTATATTTGTGAATAGTTTGATATTTTTTCTACTGATAATAATTTTCCTTAAAAATATCTTTGCAATCATATTTTGTAATCAATATTAATGGTGTTTCTTTGGTATTAATTACTAAAAAAAAAAAAGAGTAAAGAAAGTACTACTAATAGTTATGTTTTCTTTTAATTGTTTGCTTCATTAAAAGAGAAATACATGCCAATATAAGACTACATCCATTAATTAGGACATATATTATTGACTAAAAAATTTGAGGCTTAAATCTTCACTTTACACGTTAAACTGAAATAAAGGAAAAAAAATCTAATAATAAAAGGAAGAATATGTTAAATAACAGATTTAGTCTCTAAAGCTTTCAAGTTTGAGTTTAATACATACTTAACTCTTAATTTTGTGCTTAATAGGCCCCTAGAGACGTATTTTAAGGTCATGTACCTATTAGGATCAAGCCTTTTAGTGAGAGAATAAACTTGTAATTTCCTAAAAATATGATGGCAAAAAATACTTTTGATCCTTAAATTTTAATGAAAGTAATAATTTAGTTCCTCAACTTTAATTTGCAATATTTTTTAGAATTCATTAGTTTGCAATAATTTAGTACCTATATTTTCAAATTTGTAACAACTTAATACTTACACTTTGAAATTTGTAAACAATTTAGTCTCTATTGTAAAAATATTGTTAAGATTTAACGGTTTCTTACTTATGCAGTTCAATAAACTAATTATAGACCAAATGTCTTTATAAACTACAAAAACTAAAAACTCAACACTTAATTATGACCATATCTAACCTAAGAATTAAATTGTTACAAAAATGAGCATAATTTAACTAACAAAAAATATGTACTATCAACCTTGAAATTAGAAGTTCAATTCTTTCTCTTCAAATTGTAAATTATTACAATTTACAATATAATGATTTAAGGGCTATTTTCAAATATAGCAAAATGAGTAAACTATTTACAAATATAGAAAAATTTCACTGTCTATCAATGATAGACCGTGATAGACTTCTATTGCTCAAGCGATAGAAGTTTATCGTAATTTATCACTAATAAACAGGGAAAATTTTTTATATTTGTAAAAAGTTTGATATTTTTCTATTAATAATAAATTTTAAAAAGATTAAATTACAAATTTGGTCCCTATAATTTGGAGAAAGTTAGAATTTTTTTTTTTAAAAAACTGGAACTTAGCATTTAATCCTTATAGTTTAAATAATCCCAACCACCAAAGCTATTTATAAGAATTTTATCAAACCATAAGACTAAACTCTAATTATAAATCATAGGGACTAAGTTCTAACTTTCTCTAAATTATAAAAATCAAATTTGCAATTTAAGCCATTCTACCAAAAGTGTTTTTTTAACTCAAGAAAGGGAAAAAAAGGGTAAATTGCAAAAATCACCCTTAAAGGATGGTGGTAGTTGTAGTTATACCCTCTGACTTTCAATTGTAAAAATTGAGCCCTCAAACTAATACAAGTATTAAAATTGGACTCTTGAACTAATATAGTTGTAGAAATTGTAACGATTGTATAAGTTTGAGGGTTCAATTTTTATCATTTTAGAATCCAATTTTTATAACTATTGTAAGTTTGAGGGTCCAATTTTAACATTTGTATGAGTTTAAGGCTGAATTTTTACAATTGAAAGTTTGAGGGTATAATTGCAACTGTCACTATACTTCAACAATGATTTTTGTAACTTGCCCAAAAAAGAAACAAAATCCCCTCAAGGACTTAAACGACGATGTTTAAGGATCAAAGGGCTTAACAGTCTCTTGCCACTACATGGATTAGAGCATTTCCTCTGTTTGCAATTCTTTGCCAAAGTTTTGAAAATTATTGTGTCTTTCGATTCTTCAAAAGACAAGAATCTTTCTATGGCGTGCTTGTGTCACACCCTACTTTTAAAAACCAATGCGTTGAAGAGCCTATAAAGAAAAGAAGTAAGAGACCATGTTGGACGCATGGTCAGGACTAAGGTAACACATGATAAAGGTGGATGCATAGGAAGTAACCCGAGAGCTTGAAGGGAAAGAAGTGAAATGCATAGGAGGTAATTATGAAGAAGATGTAAGCATTGGCTTAAGTAGGACGTATGAGTAAGGATTAAAGTTGAGTAGTGATGCGTTGAAAGGAAATCTAAAAGAAGGATAAAACGCATAAGGTAGAATCAAGGAAAAATGCTATAATAATTTAAGGTAAACGCATGACTTCCATTAAGGAAGATTTTGGAATTGGATAAGTTAGAAGGTTGAAAAGCAAGCCTAAAGGAAGGAAGCTGGAGATGGATATATGATAGGATTTATCATTGAAGAAATGGCTCAGGGACTTGGAGAAGGCCAAAGGGTAGCCGGGATATAGAAAAGGTACCCAATGATGAGGGACTCGTAGAAGGCAAATGGATAACCTGGATATGAAAATGAGACCCCAATGCTCAGGGACTTGGAGAAGGCATTGTGGGCGGCCCGGACTATAATTCCTATGTGCACATAGAGAAATATACGACGCTGATGTGTTGAGATTACTCCACTCAGCTAGGGAAAATCGATGTTGAGAAGCGTAGAGCATTACTCCGCCTCAACTAGGAAAAATGATTTTGAAATGAATGAGATTTTCGAGTATTTATTTTAAAACAGACATGCATGATTTAATAATGATATTTGAGCATATTTTAATATGATTTGAAACGTTATATTTTATGCCAGATTGAAAATGTTTAAATTATGACCAGTTTTATAGTTAAGGTAAGATGTTTTAAAAAACTGTTACTCACTGAGTTGTTAGCTCATACTTTTATATGTTTTCCATTTTTCAGGTAGCACGACAGTTCCCGTTGCCGGTCTAAGTCGAGGTTTGTCAAGAGTGAGTTAATGGTATCACCGTCCTAGGAAGGGTAGTTAAATGGGATATAAGGTGAGTTTGACAGTGGAAATCGACCGAGAAGTCGATGACTACTGTTCTCACGCTCCGTCTCAGGCTACGGGAGAGGGTAGTTCGGGATGGGGTGTGACAGCTTGCCTCAACTCTTTCCCATCTTATACTATTTTGGCTAGTCGCTTCATCATTGCTCTAGGGAACGTCCTTTATATCATCATGCTCCAGAGTCTAGTATCCAAACACTTTGGTATTGCAAGAAAAGTAAATATATTTGGTCTCTCTAGTCTCTAAGTCTTCATTTTTTTTGACATCCACTACCAAGATGTTATTTCTCTCTTTTGTAGGGTTTTTGAGATTTTATTCCCTTTGGATATCAGGATTGTCTCGATCATTGCTTCTACAATATGGCACATGCACAATCTTTAATTTTTAACACACCTCTTCTACTTTGATCATATTTAATGGAAAGTTGAATTTGGGTTAAATCTCTTAATCATCAGTTACTCTCTCAAAATGCCACACAAGTACCTACTCAGTTTTAAAGTCCTCCTTTGATCTGTGAGGAAGCCAACAATTGATCTGCCCCACCTCATGATTCTTTCAAGGTGAATTTTAATGCGACAATCCTTAATGGTGAGGTGAGAATTAAAGTTGCCACTCGTGCCTCAAAGGGTGCTGTTTTATTTGCTATGTGGAGCAACTTTCCTATGACGGAGTCCATTGAGCTTGTTGAGGTCATTGGCATGTTTTAAGATCTTTCTAAAGCTCTTGAAGTTGAAGTTTTCTCTGTTTGGACCGAAACTAATTCTCAAATCATTTGGAACCTCTTGGTTGGGAATACTAGGTATGTGAATGAGGTTCAAACTTTTTTTTTATTCTATTCGCAATCTTTATCATGATAGTTCTATCCAAAACTTCATTTTGATTAACCGTAAGAGTAACTCTATTGCTCACAACTTAGATATCCACTCTTGAAGATTAGGATATTCGACAATATGACTTGAAAACCACCCTCAAGGAGCGGTTTTGCTATTCTTTTTTACTTGTTTTGTCTTTCTAAGTTGTTTTGTCCCTGGGTTGTGCTTAAATTTTTTTTTCTAAAACGATTTTTTTTTTTTTTTTTTTTTTTTTTTTTTTTTTTAATTTATTTAAAATATCCCCTGAAGGACTTAAACGACGACGTTTTAACAATCTCCTTCTCGCTATGCACTGCCACTGCGTGGATTAGAAGAGCATTTCCTCAGTCTCCAACTCAAGAATGCTTCCCTCTCTCATTTCCCCTTACCAATCCACCCTTTTCCCCTTCCACTTTCACTCTCTCCATTCCATCAATCTTCTTCTTCCCAAAACCCTTTTCCCTGATTTTCCATCTCAAGCCAAAAATACCCTCAAAACCTTCCTCCATTTCCACAAAACAAGATCCAACAAATCCTTCTACAACACCTTCAATTCCCCTTCCTCCACTCACGCTTCTCTCATCGAGGCTCCTATTTTGTGGGCTGGTAGACTTTGCATCTTCTATGCCCTTCTAAGAGCTGGTCTTGCTGGATCTCAATCTAACCCACTTGTCTCTGGTTTGTCTTCTTTCTGATTTTCTTTCCTTTTCAATGTTTTTTTTTCCTTTTCTGATTCTGGGTTCTGGTTTTTATCGGGAAATTTTGTGTTTGTGCTTTTTTTGTTCTTCCTTTCCAGATTTGGACTTATCCTACGGTGGTAATGCTGATGGGGAAAGCAGCAGTGATTTGGGGTTTTCTAAGTGGTTGGAGAGTGTAAGAGGAAAGCCAGGTTTGTGGACGATCTTAAACTTGCTTGATTTGTGGGTTATGCAGTTGGATTTTGTGAACATACTAATCTGTTTTGCCAATATCATTAACTGCAAAGAATGCATTGATCAACATTGCCTTTTGTTTTGATTTTAAATTGAAAAAAGGGACTAAATTCTACAAATTATATGGCTGAAACTCCAATAATCAATAGCTATATAGTTGACATTGAATGACTTCTTTTGTTGGATAGGGTACAAAAGATTAATAGAAAACGTTTTAGCAGTTAAGTTATGATTGTATAACATTGCTGGAAGTAATTGTTTAGTCCGATGTTATCCAGATTTTAGTGGGTTTAGTCTTGTATTTCTTGTATTATATTAGCAAGTTCGAGTTTTATGTTGATGTAATCACCTTTTGGTGTTTGGGGTTCACCCTTGCTTTCAGTTATCAATGAAATTGTTTCTTTTACCAAAGAAAAAGTTTGAGTTTTATGCTTTGTTTCCTCTTTTGTACTTCGAGCATTAGTCTCATTTTATTAATTCAATGGAAATCTTGATTGCTAATACTTTTGGACTTTGTTAAGCCTTTCTTCTGTTGAATCTTGAATGCTTGGGCTGGAAGATAAATTTTGCAACTCTATTTAATGGGGATCTCTTGTGTAGAGTTTCCCTTTTGTAATATATTTGTATCCTATAAAAGAAAAAGTCTTGAATGCTAGGCCTGGCAGATCATCTATAATTCTTAATGATCTTTGTGAATGTTCTATAGTTGTTCCATGTTTACATTCTTGCAGCTGCGATTTGAACCCTGCTTACAATATTATGTTTAATTTGATTCTAGACTTTACTATGCTAATTTGCTGGTATTCTTTGATTCTGTTCTTTGCACCTTATAGTAGCCCTGTTGAATTGAATAATATAGCTAGATTATAGTTTTGTATGTGAAACTAAAGGAATTTATTCATGATCTTCAAACAGAACTAAAACCTTTTCAGTATTTTCTTTCCTCAACATCTGGAATTGGCAGTGTATGAATGTTCTACTTGTGTTTGTTGACAGTGGATGAAGCAGTTGACAAAAGGAAACTAGTGAGCAAATGGCATCCTACCACAAAGGGAACCCTCAGAAGGAACTATCGGGTGCCTTCAAAATCCGAAGGACGACGTCTTCTTAAAGCCATCGCATCCCTCCTCTCCGACGATGATCACTTCGTTGATGCCACATCCCACAAGGTTCTAAATCTAATAACAATCCTACAATTCATTCCTTCATTTCCATTTCATATCATGCCACATCCCACAAGGTTCTAAATCTAATAACAATCCTAGAATTCATTCCTTCATTTCCATTTCATATCATGCCTGGTATCCATCCTGTTCACTCTTCACACACGAAAACCCTTCCTTTCTTGTTCCACTTCATGATTATTCTCGAAGGACATCACGACGTAGAGGTTTGCCATTTGTAGGGCTGTCAAATCAGGAGGGAAAGTGCTCATGGGGAGAGTGTTTGTTGCAACAATGTGAGAGCTTTGTTTGATGAGCTTCCAACCCCACATCTTATTGTGGAAATAACTCCATTCCCTGCTGGGCCTCTCAATGAAAATGATTACACAAAGGCTGAGAAACTAGAGAGAGTGCTCAGATCTGGTCCTTCTGTTTGAGATTATTTCTAAATCTCTATGTATTATTATATCTCAACTTCTCTGTACAGTGTTGGAAAGTTGAAACTAATCAATCTTGAATCTTGATAGGGACGTCTCTTTTAGAAGAATGTTTCAGTGTGAAACGTTTCTTAGAGATATTTAACAAAATTTCTAGCAGTTGCTTAAACTGATGGGGACTCAACGGAGGTAGAAGTACAAACAATTTTCTCTGATACCTACTAATTCTTTTAGGTACGCTCAAAATATTTAAATTTTTTATTTAGTTTATCCCCTATACTTTAAAAAGTTAACTATTTTGACCAATATCTACAAAATTTTAATGTAAATTATATACACAATTGAAATCAATTGAGATCCTACAATACTATATTTTAAGAAGTTAGTGAATAACGTGTTAGAAGCTTTGGTACTAAATTGTAATAAGGTTAAAACTTAAATTGAATAGGCTACATGATAACAACAAATTCATTAATTTAAAAAATATTCTTATACTTTCAGAAGCGGATATTATCCCTCAACCTTAACCCAAAAACTACAATAATAACCTAAAATGATGTAGTGATCTAACTTTTTGTCATTGTCATAGAATTTCATATCTAAAATTTTGTCCAAAATTTTAAAGAATTTCCATTCCAAGAATATTTTAAAAACGTTTATGAAAGTTTAGAGAGGTAGTATTGCAACTTTTGAAATTTTAGGAGTTTTTTTTGATCAAATGACAAAATTCAATGACATTTTGTATAATTTAGTCAGGGTACATGATATGATTTTTTATAACCTAAGTAACTCTGCTTTTCTGTTGCATGATTTTGTTTTTGTTTTTGTTTTTAAACTAGTCAATCACACATACATTACACTTAATTGAGATGTCAACTTAAAAACTTTCACATATATTTTACAATTTTATATTTGTAACCATTGTATTTGAGGTAGATTAAATACTATTTTTCATAAGATCAACAAAATTACAACATACGTTCAAAGGTGTGTAATGAATGAGTAGACCAATAGGTTAACTAGGCAATGTTTGTTGGGAAGGATTTACAACTTACATGCTAATTCAACCTAATGCTACTGCGGCTTAACATGTAGTTAAATGTCACACATTGCAAATTAAACCTTAGCAATTGACTATACTTCGTATGCATAATCATAATCAATCATCATATATAAACCGTGAAGAAATTTTCGATAATACAGGAAATTATGGAAATAACATCAAAATCTCACAAGGGTGCAATTACCGAAAAATGACTCTATCCCAAGCTAGAAACAGTACCTTTAGCCTATAATCTTCATGATGGACATCAAGGTAGAGTTTTGATACAAGAACTGACCAAAGAAAATAAGAAAATAGAGAGAAAGTGATGTAGAAGTCGGCTGGATTGTGAGCTAATTTGACCTAATGATTGAACTTCTTTTTTATAAAATCGCGAGAGCGTCGTGGCACTTGATGGAATTCTTTGTGCAACCAACTTCAGAGCACTGTGGCGCTTACTGCATTTCACCAAAAAAAAATAATAATAATAATAAAAACTTTCGGGAAAAATGCCAACCCGCCGACTAGGCGGCGCCTCTGTGTCAATTAATCTACTTACCCTAAAGACGAGAAGGAGTGAATTCCATATAGCTATGTTTCTAGTTTTCTACTTGAACAAGTGCCCAAGATGGTAGGCTTATTGAGTCGGCGACATGGGCCACTTTCACCCATACAAATCAAAGGACTGTCCTCATAGACAGGAGTTCATAACTCATTCAAGATTTCAAGTTACACGATCATCTTAGAAAATGTTAATCTCTTCAGTCAACAGTGTTATAAAGAGAGATTAATCATTTCTCGGTCTGGTCATATACAAACTCTTTTTATAGGATACCCCATTTATATGCCTCCACGTGAACAATTTGGATCAAACCGTCCGTAACACTTACAACTCTTGTAACATTTTACAAAATGGGTCGTATCCGCAGTGTCACCAGGATAAGACACCCAACCTTTCCATATGCTGCAGACCTTTTAAGTTATTACTTGAACACGGTCCACTTGTATGTCTACCACATACTGTTCAAGTTACATAAAATAATCTTGGATCTTAATTTATTGTATTGAGTTATACAAAATGAATTTGAATAAAATAACTCTTTATTTATTGAGTAAATGAACATTGTTTATATATTACAAACTACAAGATTTATGACATAAATCCCAACAATAAAGCCTTGTTAAGTTTATACACATGGTTAAGATGAGAAGGATCTACAAATCCTTTGGGTTGTTTTACATACACTTCCTCAT
This sequence comes from Citrullus mucosospermus, assembly GCA_030954485.1. Classification (NCBI taxonomy): domain Eukaryota; kingdom Viridiplantae; phylum Streptophyta; class Magnoliopsida; order Cucurbitales; family Cucurbitaceae; genus Citrullus; species Citrullus mucosospermus. Next base: position 27,541,871 of record CM062057.1, read on the forward strand.
TCAAGTAGCCATTTAGGAAGACAATTTTAACAACCATTTGAAATAATTTGAATTTCAACATGTAGGATATTCCGAGGAGCAATTTGATTGCTTATAGGCGTGCAACTAGGGCAAAGGTTTCGTCAAAATCTACTCCTTCAATCTGTGTGTACACCTCAATAACTAGCTTTTTTTTTTTTTTTTTTTTTTTTTTTTTTTTTTTTTTTTTTTTTTTTTTTCCTGGTGACATTACCATTCTTATCAAATTTGTTCTTGAGTGCCCACTTTATGCCAATAACATTAACTACTAGTTGAGGGACAAAAGACCGTCGTTTCTCACAAAGTGATTGAGCTCTTCCTATATTGCATTCACCCAACATTCATCCTTCAGACCTTCTTTGACATTTTTCGGTTCAACAGGGGAGGTGAAGCAAATGTTGCTAATATTCTTCAGATAGTTTACACCCTTTCCTCAAGCTTTCCAATTATATTGCTAGATGGATGATTTTTATGAACTGCTCGAGGGTTGCCTTTCACTGATTTCAGCCTCTTCAGGAAGTGACTCACTCTTATCAGTTGGATTTTCAAGGCTCATGTCAGATAACATGTCGAAGGACATGTTAGAGACATCTTTATTGACAAGTGGAAGCATATTGGTTTCTTCTTCCTTGGGAATAGAAACTACTAGATCTGTAGCATCATCAATCACCACATTTATTAATTCCATAACACAGCAAGTGCGCTTGTTAAACACACGATTGGCACGAGTATCGTGGAATACTCGAGAAATATGCCTTCATCAAATTTTGAGTCCAGTTTTCTTAAGGCTTCCCTATCCACAAAGATATAACATGTGTTGTCAAATATATGAAAATATTTAACATTTGGTTTTCTCCCCCTCCATATTTCATAATTCGCGCTGGAGGTTCTTGTACGCAAAACAACTCTATTGTGAATGTGATAGATTGTGTTCATAGCTTCAACCCAAAAATGAAATGGCAGGCGTTTAACATGTAACATGGCTCTAGCCATCTTTTGAAGAGTGCGATTTTTCCTTTCCACAACGCCACTTTGCTGAGGTGTAGTGGGAGCCGAATATTCATGATGGATACTTGTTGAATTACAAAACTCTCCGATGGGAATTCTCAAAAACTTCAAATTCGAGCAAATTTCAAATTTTTTTCTCTTTGAAGTTGAAGACACAGTGCTTGGAAGACAACAAAAGGTATCTGATTTGTGACTCGAAAAACAAACCCAAGTGTATCTAGAGAAGTTATCAACATACACTAAAACATACCTTTTATCTCCTAAACTTTCAAACTGCATGAAGTCTAGATGGAGATGTTCTAAAATGCGATTTGAAACAGTATGAGAAACCTATTTATGTGAAGCATGAGTCTATTTGCCTGCCTGACAATCACCACAAATAATTCCAATGGTAACATGTAATGAGGGAAGCCCTGATATAGCATTCTTGGCCACAACCTTGTGAATAGTTTTCATGCTCACATGGCCTAGTCACTTATGCCACAAACTTTTTTCACCTTGCCGAGAGTGATGACACACCTGCAAAACATTGTCAATGGACCATAAATAACAATTATTAGATGAACGAGTACCTGTCATGACATGAGCTTTGACATGGTTTGTGACAATGCACTTGTCTTTTGTAAAACTGACATTCAAGCCTTGGTCGCACAACTAACTAATGCTGATAAGTTACTGTGAGACTGATAACTTGTAAAAATACAAGTTATTGTACTCTTTATTTGAAATAAAAAGAGTAATTTATAAGATGAACGCATGGGTTTGAGAAAGAAATAGTGTAATATGAATAACTTTAGGTACATAATGTTTACAAAAGCTTTTATCTTGAAAATTATGAGTTTTATATCTTTTGAATGTAGGATTTGACAAAAAGAAAGCAGAAAATGCTTAAGAATAAGAAAAAGATGCTGCCAGAAACACAAAGACTATATCGTTCCACTGATTAATGCGTTGAACAACCCGGCGTCGAGAAGAAAAAGAGTTGATAACTGCAAGGGCGACGACTGTCGTATCTATATACAAGTGGATGACTGATTTGACCAGGCTACGACAGAGCCAATGAATCTATGACGCGATGAAGTCTGCGCAACAGGGCATGAAATTAAATGCAAAGTTGTCAGACAATTTGAAATTGCTTCTTGGGCGCCTATAAATAACCTGTGGGAGTTTAAATTGGAGACAGAGAGAAAATAGTGGGTGAAAACTTTGCTCAATCTCCCTCATCACCATTGTCACCTAATACCTCGAGCTCTCTTGTGAGAAATTTTAAGTGAAAGTTCAGTGTTGCCTCTTAGAAAGTGAGAATCTATCCATTCCACCTGTGCAAATTATAACAATCGTCCACGACCTCAAGCCTCCAAGAAGCAAGAAGTTGCCATTGGTGGCTTGACGTTATTTATTTCACATTTCACTTTCATTTCCACTTTTCTTATTTGTATTAAATTCATGATATCAAAAGACTCACATATTCTCTATAATATAAATTTGATTGATTCCAAATTTCCATCCATTATCATCTTTGTGGCCACATGCCCGAGACGACGCGGAGTGGCCAACGTCCTCGAAAAGGGTTAATTTTAAAAGAAAATAAAAAGGAGTCGCCACCAATCTTTTTTATGGTGTGATTGGACACCGAAGTAAAATAAACAATTTTTAATTAAAAAAACAAAAATGGTCTGGGAAAACTAGAGTTGAGTTCGGGAGTTATTTGTGTATGAGGAAGTTGTTAGCACTGCACAACACCCATTTAAAAAAAGGTGGCCAAATTCTAAATCTGAAATTGAAAAATATTCTTTAATTGTTCATTTTTTTAAAAAATAATATCTTACTTTACCCCTCATTACTCCAATATTTGAAGCAATAATCCCATAAAATAAGTAGAATAACATCCGTCAATTTGACTATTATAATTGAGAAAAAATTCCCCACCTCAAGAAAGTGAGAAGTTATTACATTTTCTCAAAATTCGTCATAGAATAGTCTTTAAATAAATGAAGTTTTTTTTTTCTTCAAAGTGAACATTAATTAAATTCATTTTTTCTTGAGATCAAATCCCGGACTCTCAAAGATGTGATCCCTCACCTTACGAATTATAGGAAATCGGACTCCCAAATTTCCTAGATTCCATCATAGGATTTTTTTTTTTAAATAGTCTTAGAAATAAGTTATTAGAAAAACAATTAATTAGAACCATTTTGAAATCATAGATTAATTTTTGAATGTTTGAAAACACAAAAAGTATAATTTTAAAGAAAAGAAATTTAAATGATTTAGAAAGAGTCTTGTAAATTTCTATTAAAAAAATTTTAGGGAAATTTAAATTAGAAGTATTTTAAAACTTTGAGAAATTTTAATTAGAAAGATTTAAAAAACTTTGCGAAATTTTAATTAGAAATCAAATAAGACTTAATATGAACATTATATAAGAAAAACATAATTAAAGAAGCATCATAATAAATTAAGCAAACGTAAAAGGACATAATAAAATTTAATAAAAATATATTGGAGATCGATCTCGGACTCCCCAAGAATCGACTCCTCACCTCAAGAATTTTAGAAAATCGGATTCCCAAATTTTCTAAATTCTGTCATCGGAAATTTTAAGAAAAACTGTTTTGAAAACTTTTTTTTTTTTTTTTTTTTTTTTTAAAATGAGATTAAAACATCTTCTTTAGCAAAACTCAAAGGGTATAAATATTAACGATTTGGACATAAATTTAAAATTATTGAAAATGCTAGAGAGATTGTTCTAAAAAGTACATTAGTTTAAATATGTAAAGTTACATTGATAAAATATATACTTGAATAATACATTTAAAGTAATAAATAAATAAACAATGATATTAACAAATATATTAAATGTTTAATAAAATATATTGGAAATCAATCTCGGACTCCCAAAGAGTCGACATCCTCACCTCAAGATTCTAGAAAATTGGACTCCCAAATATTTCTAGAATCCGTCGTCGAAGTTCTTTAGAAAAGATAAACAAAGATTAAGAACATTAGACTAATATCACTTAATTATAACACAACACATGAATATATTAGAATAGTGACAAAACTAAATTCTTGAAAGATAAAATGATTAAATGTGATACTTAAGATAAAATAGACAAATAAAGACCAAGAAAAAGGCCAAATAAAGAATATAGAAAGTTAAACTCGAGAAAAGAAATAATAACAACAAGAATAATAATAATAATAATGGACTAATAATAATAATAAATAAATAAACAAATAAATAATAATAATTTTTTTTTAAAAAAAGAGAAGGTAAATGGTACAACAAATAGTAAAATAAAACAAATTAAAAAAAATAAAAAGTTAAAATAACATTAACACACTTACATAATAATAATAATAATAATAATAATAATAATAATAATAATAATAATAATAATAATAATGAAGAAGATGATGATGATAATACTAATAAATAAACAAATAACTAATAAAAAAAACGAAAATAGTAGCAAAATATCTAACACTCTTAGCACTTCTTTTTCTCAAGTTACTTGAAGAGGTAGAAGAAGAATTAAAAGCAAAGTTGGAATCAAGAACACCAAACTCCTTTGTTGTAAGTAAGGATGGAGGTTTTAGGATTTTTAAAGAAGAAGGAATTTTGGGTATAATTGCTATGTTTTTGTTTTGAAAGAGAAAATGAGGATTTTGGGGTTGTTGTGGATGAAGGCTCTCAAGAATTTTTGTTGAGAAAGAAGAGATTGGTGTTTGATAAGAAAAGAAGAGGAAAAAAAAAGGGTGTGGATGCTAGAGTTTTTTGAAGAGAAAATGAGGGTTAATGGAAGTGGTGGCTTGGTCGGGTTTTTGGGAGAGAAGAGAGGATTATAAAGCCTAAAGTCATTTCCACAATTGCCTATTTTATTTTTAATGGATTTTATTTTAATTTTGAAATTTTGCCAAACTTGGCTTAAGCTCGAGAAGGAGGAACTTTTAGGCAATTAAAACTAAATTCAAATTTTTTTCACATTCGCTTTGCTTTTCCCCCTTTTTTCTTACCCTAACTAAATTGGTTACTTTAACCAAACTAAAATAAAAGTTAGAAGAGGTAAAAATTAACATAAAAAAGAAGGATAATAATCAAAATTAGATTAGAAAAACTATGATAAAAATTAATCTAAAAATAAATTAATTTAAATGAAGCTGGATAAAAAGAGGTGGCTACAATCTTTATCATTTTACTAACTAAATTTCTTAATGGGTTAAGTGCATGAAACTAACATTTTCAAAGTTTTACTTAAGTTGCATTTATCTTGTTTAAATGTGTGCTTGCATGAATCTATCAAACAAATATGTTTAAGTAAGTATAATTAACTGCTCGAGAGAGTAAGTAATTAACCATTTTCGTTTAAACAAGAAAAGAATTAGCTTTAGAGATAAAATTGATCTTTTGTTAAGAAGAAACTCATCATGCATCTTAAAAATAAGATAAATGTGGCGTTGAAGCGTTGAGAGATGCATTCTCAATTTTGAGTTTGCAACATGAACGCCTACTCAAGTATTACTTATAAATATGTTAGTGAAGTCTTCCCAATCCTACTTTCTCCAGTGATTTTTCCATCTAAATGCCTGCTGTTTTGATTGTATTTGTACTTGACACTTTCAACCATCATCTTCCACGTATCATTATCCCCCATGTTCATTCACCATTCTCATACTTGTAAATTCATTTTTAGTTAACTATTGTAAAGACACCTCAACGTATTCTTTTTACATATATTCTTTTGTATAGCAAATTGCATTAAATCAAAGAAGTTTCTTAACATCAAGTTGTTGCAAATCCATGAGTTCGATCCTAAATTCCCCAGGAAACCTGTTATAAACTTATACTTGGATTTTTAATAAGAAAACTTGTGTTTCACTGAACCAATCTTACATAGCCTTAATGCGGCATAAGACCAAATCAACGCATCATTTTCAATTGATTTTCAACACAACAGGTTTTGGCGGCGTCGCTGGAGACATTAGCCTGATAAGAGTTGAGTTGATAATGGCTCTTGCTCGATGTTGGCTCCGTTGTCAACGCCAATAATTAAAAATAAATATGATAAAAGCTGAGTTGTGAAGGGGTACTTGCTGGATGTTGGCTGCCTCCATGCATCCCATAGTTGGTATGTCAAAATGAAGGTGGGTAGTCCGAATCAATGCATGTCCAAGTAATTAATATAGTTTAGCTGAAAATAAATTGTCATGAAGAGAATTTTTATGAAAATGAACTCTGAGCACATTACTAAAATGAGGGATATGACTGGAAATGAGTAAGAGTTTGAGTATTAAGCTTGCCACATCTAAATCTAGGAAATATTTTCTAGGCGATAACTGAATAAGGTTTCTTGTAGAAAATTACTTGTTGAAATAAGTCTAAAAACTAGGAAGCATGTTAAAAGATTTAGCTTTTGCACAGATTTGAGTAGAGCTTTGTAATAAGTCCTTAAATAAATGCTTGAGGACAAGCATTAGAGACCTTCAACTAGCATGACATAACGACGTGAAGGGAGACCAGGGTAGTTGAGTTTTGCCCTTTCCAATTATTTTTCTTGTAACTCCATCCCCAAATGTGACTTTTCCTAAGCTAATAGATTTCAATTCTGACAAGTAAGTCTTTTCACCTATCATATGCCTTGAACTTTCGCTGCCAAAATACCAATCTCCTTTGCGAGAAGATCTAAAGGAAGTCAAGACAACATTACACATATTTTTCACATTCTTTACTCTCCATTCTTGTTTTATCCTGGGCTTCCTTGGATGCCTATTTCTGACGAAATGAGGAGTCCCAGTTGAGTTTCTAGATGTGTGAATTGACCTAAGTAACTTAAAGCAAAAAGGTTGTTTGTGACCCCATTTTCACAATGATGACATATCCACCTTGATCTAAAAGATTAGGTGACCTTCCGTTGAAAATTACTAGAGGAAGCTCTTGGGACAATACAGGAAGCTAGATTCTGAGCTCTAAAAAATTCTATCTTCTACTTGCCTTTGTACTGGGTCTAGTTTTCTTATATATTCTTAGACTTAGAAAACCCAAGATCAGAGTTGTCACCAGTCGTCTTCCCTTTTGTTATAATCTCCTCCAAAGCCTCAATGCCAGAGTTCAACATTCTGATAGATTTGCACACTAAATCCTTCGCTCTCATCTGACTTAGCTCACATTTTAAGTCAACAATAGTGGACATGAGCCTATGATTGTCTGCCATAAGAGACTTAATCAGTCCTTTTTGCACATCCAGAACTTTCAAATCATCCTGCCATTTGTTGAAAAGGGTCTGACAGTATCACTGTAATCACTTGCCACACCTGACAATATCATTGTTATCACTTGCCACATAAATATCATATTTAGGATTCTCATATGACGAGGTGTCAGATGAGATGTTACTAATAAGAGCCTTGAAATCTTCCTCTAAATCACTATTATTTTTTTTTTTTTTTTTCAGAATCATCATTAGACAACATAACTTTTATTCTCATTTTTTAGGAAATTGGGACACTCAACTTGAAAATATCCATAGCCTTCAAATTCCCTACATTTGAAAGATTTTTCTTTTTGAAGGCTAATGGATCCAAACTTGTCAGCTTCCTTCTTTGCATTTTGAATCTTGAGTTGCTTAGAGGGCTGAGATAAGACAAACTTATTATTTTTAGAGCTGAAGTTACCTAATCTCTTCTCAAATCGTTTGAGAACATGATTGAACTGATTCGAAAGCAAAGAATTAAAGTCTGCGAGAGATTCCTCAGATTCTCTATCAATATCATCATGTTCTTCTTCATCAAAGGATTGCAAGACAATTCCCTTATTCATCTTCTCAGGTTTTCCATCGAAAGACATCTCAAATGTGAATAAGAAGCCAAGTAGTCCGTTAACTTTTATGGATGTGATGTCTTGTGCTTCCTCGATAACTATAACTTTCATATCAAATCTCTTAGGTAAGAACCTAAAGCAACTTCCTAACAAGTCTTTCTTCAAAGCTTTTCTCTCCTAGAGAAAATGACTCATTAGCAATATCTAGCAACCAAACATTGAAATCAACAATTGACTTATCATCATGCATTTTAAGGTTCTCAAACTTTGAAGTCAACAATTGTAATCTTGACATCTTGACTTTTAAAGTTCCCATACGAGCAACAGGTAAGATATCCCATGCTTCTTTAGCATAAATGCCGATATTAATTAAGTGGAATATATTTCGATTCAACACCATTAAATATAACATTGAGAGTTTGAGAGTTTCCCAATGATACTTCATCTACGGCTTCAGACCACTATATTTCAGGTTTCAAAATCTCTTTGCCATCATCACCTTTAGAGGTAGGATAAGTTCATCCAGTTACAATAGTCTACCATGTTTTGCTGTCAATTAACTTCAAGAAAGTCGTCATCCTATCTTTTCAATAGGATTAATTTGTTCCATCAAGAACTGAGGGACGTGTAGTGGAACCACATTCCTTAATTCCATTCATGATCAAAACGCTTGAGATAAAAGTGACTCGCTCTGATACCAATTGTAATTTTGGAAGTGGTTCAACAAGCTAAGTGTTGATGTCACACAAGTCGTCCTGGCATAATCAGAGACAACAACAAAGAAGTAGCCAGAGAATCAAGAATAAACACACAAGAATGGGTAAACAAGTTCGGTGAAAACCACCTACATTTGGGGGGTAGTGTGCCCAAGAAAGATAATTCACTAATATATATAAGTTAAAAAATTACAACGTTGTATTTACCTATAAATAACAATGATTACAACGACACACATAGAGTCTAACTTAGTTAATCACTTAAGCTCCCCCCTAGATGCGAGACTCCCTCTCACTTGGATTTAGACAACCCTAAGTATGTGAAGATTAGTGATGCAACACTTAGGCTCCCCTATATGTATGTGACTCCCTTTCACTTGATGTTATATTTCCTTCTCTTAGTGAACTTCTTTCATATGAGAACTTAGGCTCCCCGTACGTTTTGAGAAAACCTTCTTGAACAAATTAGTCTTATGCTCCCCTTAAGATCATACAACTTCGTAATATAGAAACGTTCACTGTAGGAACACTATGAAGCACAAGCCACCACTGACATGAAATCAAATGATCTTCTTCTTAAGACATTGTGAACAAAATACTGTGATAAACTCAATTCACGAACTTACAACATAATAGATGCGACAACCCTACCAAACCAACTTCGTGGGCTTAAATAGTATAGTGGAAAGATGGATATATCCTCTCACAAAATTGGCAAATCACCAAAAAGGAAAACATCTCAGAAAAAATAATCTGTAAAATAATTTAAATAAGCAACTTAAATAACAACTTCTGAGACAAATTCCCTTGAAGACATATTATGGGACAACCTCAAAACTACCCTGAGAGCAAAAGCTAGGAGTCTTAAATATATATATATAGTCAATATCACATATTTAACAAGAACTTACGAGAATATTCAGTTTCGGGAGGTGATCAACTGGTTCAATTACAAAGAGACTTCTTAACAAGTGGTTTCCGTGTTTATCAACTACTGAAGTTGTACTAAATTTTACTTAATGCTAACTAATCGTGTCTTTGATTTTGGTTGTTTATGTCACCTACGACATATTCATTTAGATTATAATTTGTAAACGATATACTTGATTGTTTTGTTTATGGGATGTAAGTGCTAGTAAAATGGCATTCATTAGCTTATTGGTTTAAAGTTATTCCAAACAATACTTATATATTTTCAAATCTTTGTTACGTAGATTTTGAGGAAAGTGTTCCACGCAAGTTAGGTGTATTAGCGCACTACATACCAATAATGTTTCAAGATAGGTATAATCTTTTTAATACATCAAAACTTTGTCTTGTTATAGGCAAACTTAATAATAATAATTATTATTATTCATCTTCAGGATCAAGAAGACAACACGTCAAGAAATGATGCATTCAGTTTGCGTGAAGTTAATTAAGTGTCTTGCGGACAGAATTCGTCGCCCAATTTTGTGCCAAATTATAATTTACCATACTCACCAAAATTGTAGTAGTAGTAAGACTGTGGTCGAACACAGGAAGCACTTGAGTTCCTCAATCAAATTGTTTAGAGTCTGTGTAACCAAAGGGAAATTTTGGTATTGTTTGATTGCAATAAAATTAAATAGCATAAAATAAATGCGATAAATAAAATGGTTGAGAATTTACATGAGAATTTGAATTTCATGAATAATAATTGAAACATAAAAGACATCTTACAAGATTACAGCTACGATCATGTCTTTCACTTTTCTAAATGTGATAACATTCATCTAATTTCTCCGATGAGTGACAACATGGATAGTTCATCTTATTTGTGGATATAAAAAAATTAACGGTATATTGGATATATTATATTATTGGAGGTTGAGTTGAGTTCTAAATTCTAGAGTTAATATGTTTTGTAGAGTTAGAAAATTTGTGTTTAGAGTGTACAATTGAGTTATTAAATTAGGGTATCTGATGTAGTTTCTTGTAATCGAAAAAGATTTATGATTTTTTTTGTTTATTTTTTTTGCTTAATTTTTTTTGTGTAACCCTTCAATTGCACACATATTTGTTCAAACTTTTAACACACTCAATTGAGAAGTCAACTTATAACCTTCATTTATTTAACTATTTTTTACATGTCATCATTGTATACTTTAGGATTTGAGGTAGAAAAAATATTCTTGTTTCCAACAAACAACAAAAGTACAATATACTTTCACATTTGGGTGTAATATGCACACCAAAAAAGTAGTCCTTTAGGGGTTTAGGACTTCTTATGACATCTTATGCATGTCAAATTATAGGTTAGAGTTTATTATTGCATTTATGGAAATGCGATCAAAATCCCACATTTGTTAGATAAAAGAATGATCTGAAGGTCCCTATCCTTAACAAATTATATCAAGGCGGTATTGGGTCCCAACTTAATTAACTATTGTTCATAACAAGTGCAGAACAAAGAAGTGGAGAGCCTCATAAGATGCATGGTAGTATCCATCTGCAATTGTGCTTTCGAGCAGACAATGAAATGTTTTTAAAAAAGTCATTTGCATTTCAACACTTTTTATAAAAATTGTTTAAAATAAAAACACATATGTTTGGTCACATTTTCTCACAAGTATTTTTATTCACAGATTTGTTTAATTTGGCTATATGCTCAACGTATGTCTATTAATTGTTTAAATTACTATATAAGACAACCATTAAACATTATAAACTAATAATTTCAATTTTTATTTAAAAACACTTTCATCGACTAAGGTTTTTTTTTTTTTTTTTTTTTTTTTTTTTTTTTTTTTTTTTTTTTTTAGTATATAATTGCTAAGTTGACCATTAAAGTTAGTCATTGGAGATGATCGAAGAGCTAGTGATTGGAGTTTGTCACCACAGGTGATCGTTGAAGTTGGTCATTAGAGGTGGTCGTCGGGCAGAGTTTGGCCATTGAAGGTGGTTGTCGAAGCTTGTCGATAGAGTGAGAGGCAGTATTAGTTGTCAATGGTGGTTGTTTTTGGAGTTAGGCATCAAAGTTAGTGGTCGTTAACACATGTTGTTAGAGTTGGTCATAGGCAGTGGCCAGCAAGTAGAGTCATTGATTGGAATTCTTCAATAAATATGTAAACTTCAATAGTAAATTCTGTTGAAGTCAATTTTTTTTTCTCTCTCTCAGAACATGATGTGTGGGGGAAAAAAATATAATATTTTAATTTTATTAGAGAGTTTTGATTAAATTTGATTTTATCCTTGAAAAAGAAATGCTTGATTTTGATCATACTATTATAAGAGAGAGAGGGGAAGGAGGGAAAGAGAGTTTGTTTTTATTATAATTAATTTGTATGGTGAGGGCATTAGGGATATGGTGGGCACTAGTGTTTCACGTGGGGACTTTTTATTTTTTATTATTATGTTTTTCTTCTTCTTCTTCTCTCTATTTTGTTCTTTCTATTTGTATTTTAAATAAATATACATATTTAACAAGAACTTATAGAATATTCAATTTTGGGAGGTGATCAACTGGTTTAATTACAAAGAGACTTCTTAATAGGTGGTTTCCTTGTTTATCTACTACTGAAGTTGTACTAAATTTTACTTAATGCTAACTAATCATGTCTTTGATTTTGGTTGTTTATGTCACCTACAACATATTCTTTTGGATTATAATTTGTAAACCATATACTTGATTGTTTTGTTTATGGAATATAAATACTAGTAAAATGGCACTCATTAGCTTATTGGTTTGAAGTTATTTAAAACAATACTTATATATTTTCATTTCGAAGAAAGTGTTCCACGCAAGTTAAGCGTATTAGCGCGCTACATACCAATAATGTTTCAAGATAGGTATAATCTTTTTAATACGTCAAAACTTTGCTTTGTCATAAGCAAAATTAATAATCATAATTATTATTATTCATCTTCAGGATCAAGAAGACAACACACCAAGAAATGATGCATCCAGTTTGCATGAAGTCAATTAAGTATCTTTCATAGTATTCTAGCATCATGGTGGCGGACATAATTCGTCACCAAATTCTGTGCCAAATAATTTAACGTACTCACCAAAACTGTAGTAGTGGTAGACTGTGGTTGAACACTTAAGTTCCTCAATCAAGTTGTTTATAGTCTGAGTAACCAAAGGAGGGTTTTGGGATTGTTTGATTGCAATAAAATTAAATAGCATACAATAAATGCGATAAATAGAAGGGTTGAGAATTTATATGGAAAAGTCTAGCTTGGGTTATAGCGAAATTTACTTATTCAAGTACTTGATCATTGAATTCTCATTACTCTAATTTAAGAGAAGAATGCATTAGAAAGTGAAGACAAAAGATGAAATATCAATGAATATAACTTGTTTAAGCCAATTAATGAATGAAGAATTGAATTTAAAATAAAAAGAAACTTGTAAACGGTAAGGAGAGATCGAATAGAAGAGTATCAAGAACTCAAGAGTATTACAAGAGAATAACAAAAACAGAATGCTGGAAAATAGAAAGACATTCGTGTTGATAATTGTATCTTAAAATGCTTGACTTCATTTATAGCCTCCAAGCTAGGGTTTCTTCGAGATCTTTTTTTTTTTTTTTTTTTTTTTTTTTTTTTTTTTTTTTTTTTTTTTTTTTTTTGAAGTTTCAAATCATTGAGAATTGGGCAAGAAATCGTTGGGGGAGATCCTTTCCAAGACTGCTTAAATATAATATTCTTTTATTTTATGAAAATCTACCTAGTTATCCTATAATGCAATTGAATCATAAACTACAATTCTGAAAAAAACTCCAAAAATCAAGAATCACAAATATTTGACATGCTCACACGAAGACTTTCCAAAAACATATTAAAACCAATCCTATAATTTAGATTTTAAGAGCTAATTAAATAAGCTCCATAATGAGACTTACTAGTTCCCCATGGTCTAGATTGAGTGTTGTACTTGAAACAAAAATGGATGGATGTGTTGAAATGGATCCCGAAACATATACGATATTGGTTAAAGGTCATTTTTCCAAAACTATCTTTTCGATGTCGTTTGTGAACAAACATTGTAATCATCATCATCATATAGGTCCATCCATTTGTGATTATGAACAGAAAAATTTCTAGTATTCCTCTAGTGTCATACCCACTATGTACACACTATAAATTTATTTTTATAAATATTTTTATATCTCACATCGAAGTCAGTAGGTTCCACTTTATTTTTAAAAGTATGTTAACGCGAGACACAATAAGTAGAAGCACTACAAGAAAGTTGATTATTTTCGAAGGTCACAACCTTCGAAAAAACTTTTAATAAACCTTCGATACACTTTTTTTCAAAGGTTATCTCAACCTTTGAAAAGTGTCGAAATAGATCCAGTCGAAAAAACTTTTCAAAGGTTTACTTAACCTTCGAAAATTATTACTTTTCAAAGGTCATATATCATCGATAATTGATCTTTTTCGAAGGTTTGTCATATGGTTTTTTTCGAAGGTTTTCATTATTTTTAAAGGCTTATAATGCTATTTTCAAAGATTTAAAAACCATCACAAAAACTTATTTATCAACAATTATATATCCTTCAAAAATTCTCTCTAAAACCTTTTACATTTATTGACAAATCTCGAAAGGTTGTTTTTACTAATTCGTCTACCGTAGTACCTTGAATTACAAAGTATTAAAATAGAATTTAAAAAATAGGCAATAACATGGATGAAAGTAAACTTATGTTTCATAAAAGTACACAAAAAGATTATCAAAATTCTATAACATCCTCAAACTAGAATCAATCAACTAGAAACAAATTCTTTACGCATCTCTGCCATCATTTTTTGAAATCTATCCTCAAAACGATTTTCTAATTCACTCATTTGATGTTTAAGTGCTTCTACTTCAACTTTTCTTTGTTGTTCAGATTCTTTTCTTTGTCGTTCAGATTCTTGAAGACGTTGTTCGGACTCATTAAGGCGAGTTCAAGATCGCGTATATTAGATGATGATCCAAACAACTCAGAAGGAGTAACAACTACTCCATAACCACAAACACGTCTGTATTTCTCCGGTCAAAATACTCGTACAAAAATCTCATCCTCGTTCATGTCAAGTGTACTATCGATCACTTGAGAAGCATATGATTTAAGTTCCAACTATAAATACAAATTCACATTTTATAATTCAAACCTAATAACATGTATAAATTCAAGTGTTTACAACAAACACATGAAACTTTATGAAAATTTACACATCATCTTACAACATCTAAGTCTCCCATATCGATCATTTATCATCTTATATACTTTATCATTAAAAAAAAAAAAAAAAAGCCCTAACAGTCAATCCATCATATATATCCATTATAATTCAAACCTAATAACACATAAAAATTCAAGTGTTTACAACAAACACATGAAACTTTATGAAAATCTACACATCATCTTACAACATCAAGGTCTCCCATATCGATCATTTATCGTCTTATATACTTTATCATTAAAAAAAAAAAAAAAAAAGCCCTAACAGCCAATCCATCATATATATCCATTATATTGTACTTACCATTTTCTCTTGTGTAGTTTCATTCACAACCAATCCATTATTGCTCAAGTGAGTTAGCTCCCAAATTCTAATTCGACTAGGTTCTTCATTAGGGTCTCGAACCTATTTAAGTAAAAAGTGTTATATATTAGATAATTTGACTAAATTAAAAAAAGTTTATGTAATTTTTTTCATTTCATTACCTCCTTTCAACTCTTTGTTGTATACTTTGTGAACCACATGTGTGATATACATTCAATTTTGCACGGTTCTTTTGGTTTCTTTCACACATCTCCTGTATTTCAAAAGTAGAGTATAAGCATCAATAAAAATTAAATCAATAAGTACAACTTTTTTTATGTACAAGAAAAAGATATTAAATACAACCTGATATTCAGTTGACTTCCATAACTTTGCAAGATATTCTGCATCTTCTCTTGTAATTTCTTGTGGAATATTTGTTAAAGCTTCTGCAACTGAATCATATTTGTACAACCATTTTTTTTTTTAAACTATCTCTCCAATTATTATAAGATTGATGAATTTGAAGCAAAACTGAAGCCTCATGACCTTCAACTTTAAATCGCTCCTACAAAGAAAATGATAATTGTAGTATAATTATGTAAAAAGTAAATTAAAGAAAAAACCTATTATTTTTTCACATACCAATGTAAGCTCAAATAGTTTCCTTTTTGTTGTTGTATCAATATCTCTCCAACTTTTCACTTGTAGAGGAGTAAAGTTGACTTGTCTAGCTAAGATAGTGCATTGACTTTTAAAGATATCAGCATTATCTCCAACGGGTCGTTTGTTCCTCCATGATACTTTAAATCTAATTCCATGAGGTAGTTTAACCAATTTGAGATTACGTGTGGGACCACGTGCTTTTTTTCCTCGAGAAGAAGATTCTAAAGTAAAAAGGAAGAAGAGAAAGTAAGTTAGTAACAAATCAAATATAAATAATATATATATTATAAAATATATGTTACCTGATCTATTAAGAAACTTTTTATGACTAGTAGTTGATCCTTCTCCGTAAACAACGATGAAGCTTCTAAACCAACTTTTGCTTTAGATTTTGTTGTAGATTGTTGATTATCAACTATTTGATTAGATGTAGATGCAATCGTAGTATTCTCATGACTATCTATACTAACATTGTTGTTGAATCTGCTTCTTACTTTTTTCATCCTTACACAAACAGTAAACTTGATGGACAAAGCAAGCTAGATAAATAACACATAATAAAAATTGTATATTAGTTTAAGAAATAGAAGATATCATGTATTATTATAAAGTTTAAAAAAGAGATTACCTAACATAAACGACATACGAAAAATTAAGAATTAAATTCCTCTACTGTCGTCTTCTTTGTCATCTTTTTCTTGATAATCTTCATCTATGATCAAAGGGATATTGTAATAATCTCTTAGATCAACTTTCAACACAAAATACCAATTTGAGTTTCTTCTGTCTTGAAGGTAAAAAACTTGCTCAGATTGGCATGCTAATACAAATGGCTCATTTGTAGCCAATGTGTACATCATATTTACACTAGTTAGTCCATGATCATCAATTCTAATTCCTTTACCGAGACTATTGATATTCCACCATTTACATTTAAACAAAAAAAATTCAATAATATCATGCAATACACCAAAGTACTCTTGATCATCAGTTCCTTTCACTACTATCCCACTATTTTGTGTTTTTCTTAAATCATCATCATCCTTGATACGAAATCTAACTCCATTAACAATATACCCTTTGTAGCATGTTACTTCTTGTGATGGACCTCGAGATAAATCTAATAATTGTTTGTCAACTTTGTTGCTTCCATCAATATATAATTTAGTAACCTACATAGAAAATACTATCATATTTAACAATGAGTAGAAATTGTATAGATAAATAAATATCATAACTATTGTCTTTTGTCACTTACATGATCTTCAAACCATTTTATAAACTCTTTATCATGCTTTCTTTGTGCGTTTTTAGGATCAAGATGTTGTAATCCTTGTATGTGCTCACTGAAAAAATTAAAAAGTTACTTTAGATTCTATTTTAAAATATTTAAAAAATTATCAACAAGAGAACTTTTACATACCTAATATATGGGAGGACACTTTCACAGTTCTTTAAAATATAGAGATGGGCTTGTCTCCACTCTTCTATCGTTAGCCTTCTTGTTTGTTTGAATGATCCCATAGGATGACCAATTGGTTTAAAGATAGATATTCCTTCATAAGGACTATGATCATTATCTTCATTTCTTCTCTTTTGGTTGAACTTAGTTTCTGTGGTGTGAAAATATCTAATGCAGAACATTACACATTCATTGCTGATATAACCTTCTGCAATAGAACCTTCAGGATGAGCTCGATTGCGTACATAAGCTTTTAACTTACTTAAATACCTTTCAAATGGGTACATCCACCTATACTGAACTGGTCCACCAACTCTAACCTCATTTGGTAAATGGATTAATAAATGCACCATTATATCAAAAAACGACGGAGGAAACATCATTTCCATTTTACAAAGAAGTTTTGCTATTTCAACTTCAAGAAGATTTATATCATCCACCTTAACTACTTTTGAGCATAAGATCTTAAAAAAGTTGCTCAATTTAATCAATACATCTCGAACTTCCTTTCTCATCAACCCTTGAAGTGCATATGGAAGCAAATATTCCATAATAATATGATAGTCATGACTTTTAAGACCAAATAATTTTCTCCCTTTTAGATCGACACACCTTCCAACAGTAAAAGAGAATCCATCTGGAACTTTTAATTTCTTCAAATACTCACAAAATGCATTTCTCTCCTCTAATGACAATGTACAAGATGAAGCTAGTAGGTATAATTTGTTTTCTTCTTGTATCGGATGCAATTCCTTTCTTATATTCATTTCTTGAAGATCAAGACGAGATTTCAAATGATCTTTTGTCCTCCCTTTGATATTCAATAGTATACTGATTATGTTTTCACAAACATTTTTTTAAATATGCATGACATCTAAGTTGTGTCGCAATAATAAAGTGCTCCAATAAGGTAGTTCAAATAATATGCTTTTCTTCAACCAATCTTTAGAACGTTTTCTCTTTTTCACACTCTTGCGAAATACATGTTCTCCAAATTGGTTCACTTGTTCAAGTATATCACTTCCAGACAAATTCTTAAGAGGCAGTTTTTCTTCAATGAACCCATCAAACAACTCTCGTTGTAGTCTCCATTCATGTTCTATGGGTAAGAAGCGACGATGACCCATGTAGCACATCTTACCACTGTTTTTCAAATAAAGTGATCGAGTATCAAAATTACACGAAGGACAAGCTAATGTTCCTCTTGTATTCCAACCAGATAAGTTCTCATATGCTGGAAAATCATTAACTGTCCATAATAATGCTGCACGCATGTTAAAATTTTCTTTTAGTGAAGCATCATAAGTTTCGACCCCTACATCCCATAAGAACTTCAGTTCATCAACTAATGGTTGTAAAAAGATGTCAATATCATTACTGGGACCTTTAGGTCCAAGAATGAGTAATGATAACATGAAATAAGGTTCTTTAAGACACATCCATGGTGGTAAATTATATGGGATGAGAATGACAGGCCATATGCTATAAGAGAGACTCATATTTCCAAATGGATTAAATCCATCGCTGGCCAATCCAAGTCTAACATTTCGAGGCTCTGAAGCAAATAAGCTATATGATTCATCAAGTGTTTTCCAAGCAATAGTGTCAGTAGGATGCCTAAGAACTCTATCATCTACTCGTCCATTCAAATGCCAAGTCATACTTGATGCAGTCTTTCTTGACATGTATAATCTTTTTAATCTTGGAGTTAGAGTAAAATATCGCAAAACTTTTTGTGGAATCTTCTTCTTTTTATTTGTTTCATTTGGCTTCCACCTAGATTCTCCACAAACTGAACATTCATTAGCATTCACATTTTCTTTCCAATATAGTTGGCAATTATTGGAGCATGCATGTATTTTTGGGTAATGAAGCCCTAAATCATGAAGGATTTTCCTTGTCTCATAGTAATTATTAGGTAGATCAGTACTTTCTGGAAATACATCTTTTAATAACTCAAGCAGTAAAGTAAATGATTCATTACTCCAACTTCCAAGAGACTTTAGATGAAACAACTTCATAATGAAAGACAACTTAGAATATTTTCTACACCCAGGATAAAGTTCTTTTTCTGCATCATGCAACAATCTATAAAACTTAGAAGCGTCCTCATTAGGTTCCTCATCATAACCATGTCTATTTGATTCTTCTTTACCAATCCAATTGTTGGTGTTAAAAGCACCAAAATGATCCTCTAGTATTTCAAAAATATCTTCATCATCAGAGTCATTATCATTTTCTCCTACTTCATAAGAAAAACTTTCTTCACCATGCATTGTCCATCTAGTGTAACTTTGAACTATCCCAAACATTAACAAATCTGCTTCGACATCATCTCGAGTATTGAGTAC
The DNA here is from genome assembly GCA_030954485.1 of Citrullus mucosospermus. Taxonomy (NCBI): domain Eukaryota; kingdom Viridiplantae; phylum Streptophyta; class Magnoliopsida; order Cucurbitales; family Cucurbitaceae; genus Citrullus; species Citrullus mucosospermus. Next base: position 27,561,413 of record CM062057.1, read on the forward strand.
TGCATTATTGCATCTCTTACATGGACAATATATTTGACTAGACGTTACATGCATGAATGCAAAATCTAAAAAACTTCTAACTCCTTTTCTATATTCTTGCAATACTCGATTTCCAATTTTCATCCAACTTCTATCCATGTTATAAAGAATGTGATACACTTCTTTATAAAAAGTAAGAGACTACCTGAAATCAAATTACTACTTTAAGCTAATTTATTTGAAACATAGAAAATAGAATTGAAAGACTCACTTATACATACATATACATTCAAATGAACAAAGATATGCAATTAAATTTATCCATCGTGACTATCACTTATACATAGAAAATAGAATTTGACTTGTGAATTTGTGAGAGTAACATGAACTGCAACAAATCAATTTGTTTGGGTAGTGATGTGCTTTACTATAAAATTAAGCTTATAAATATAATTTTACCCATATAGTAAGTCGATGAAGTATATGCTCATGTTAACGTAAAAAAAAAAATAAAAAAAAAAGAAAGATATTTACATATAGGTAAAAGGATATTTGTAAAGTATCCACGAGAGGCAAACTGAAATATAATTTTACCCAAGAGGGAAAGAGAGGTCAGAGCTACTAATGAGTGACTAGACTAATTACGCCATGCGTTGGTGAGTTTATGGGCAATATCATGCTTTCATGAGCAAAGGCTATGCGTTCATAGGCTATATTATGCATTGGTGGGCTAAGGTTATGCGTTGGTGAGGTTATGGGCAATACCATGCGTTCATGAGCAAAGGCTTTGCGTTCATAGGCTATATTATGCGTTGGTGTGCTAAGGCTATGCGTTGGTGAGGTTATGGGCAATACCATGCATTCATGAGCAAAGGATATGTGTTCATAGGCTATATTATACGTTGGTGGGCTAAGGCTATGCGTTGGTGAGGTTATGGGCAATACCATACGCTCATGAGCAAAGGCTATGCGTTCATAGGCTATATTATGCGTCGGGTGTCGGGTGTCGCTAGGAAGTAGGTGTCGCTGAGTAATTGATGTGTAACTAGCGAGACGAGTGTCGCTGGGGCGTAGGGGGGTTTTCCTTCTCACAAATCTCGCTGGGTCTCGTTCCTCAGGTAATCTCGCTAGTCTCGCTCATCCTGGTGTTGCTAGTGCCGTGTTCTGTTGTGTGTTTTCGCTAGTAACCTCGAAGTTATAATATTTTTTTCAAAGGTTTTCAATAACCTTCAATAAATAGTAGATAATTTTCATAATTACAAAGGTTATCAATAACCTTTGATAAATAATAGATAATTTTTTAATATAATATTTTTTTCAAAGGTTTTCAATAACCTTCGATAAATAGTAGATAATTTTCATAAATATAATATTATTTTCAAAGGTTATCAATAACCTTCGATAAATAATAGATAATTTTCGAAAGTTTTTAAATGTTCTTTGATAAATATAATATGTTTTTCAAAGGTTTTCAATAACCTTCGATAAATAGTAGATAATTTTCGAAGGTTTTTAAATGTCCTTTGATAAATAGAATATCTTTTTCAAAGGTTTTCAATAACCTTCATAAATAGTAGATAGTTTTCAAAATTTTTTAAATGTCTTTTATCATATTTTTTTCAAAGTTTTTCAATAAACTTCGATAAATAGTAGATAATTTTCGAAGGTGATATTTAAAAATAGAATATCTTTTTCAAAGTTTTTCAATAAACTTCTATAAATAGTAGATAATTTTCAAAGGTTTTTAAATGTCATTTGAAAAATACAATATCTTCTTCAAAGGGTTTTCAATAACTTTCGATAAAGAGTAAATTTTTTCAAAGTCTTTTAGATTCCTTCGATTAATGTAATATTTTTCAAAGGTCTTTTATAACCTTTGATAAAAGATGGTCGAAATAGGCCCACTTTGTTGTAGTGAAGTAGTATGAAGTAGGAAATTTTCTTATTGTGGAGTAACATCATAACAATAATTGTACCCTATCAAAATCCAAAAACACAATAGTTACAAAATCATCATCATATATGTTTAGGATAACCCAATTCAAAAGTAATGGGCAATAATTATTCAATTCATTATATTATATTATCAAATCAAACTAAGGAAATGAAATAAAACGATATCATTTCATAGAATTATTACAGATCCACCTCCATGGTCTCTTCTCCTTTAAAGCATCCATTGTTTGGGAGGTAATTATGAAAAGGTTTTTCAACAAAAGATTTTCATTCTATTTGATATCTTCACAATTCCAAAGTGCTTTTTCCACCGAGCATTAAATGGTTGCTTCATTATCAAACAATTTTACACGTTTTCAAAGGGCTTTAGTAGACACAATTTGGCATCCACTTTTCACAAAATATTGCATATTATTCTGAATAAAAATCAGCGTTTACATCATATCATCCATCAAACTAGACACCTTGGTATTTGGAATGACAAGCATTGACAAGCATAGTATATATGGATTGCTCCAAAGTTTAAAATGGTGATTCCTTACAAATATGGACGAACAAATGTCGATTTTGATGGATATTTTTGAAAAAATTAGAAAAAAATAAAAAAATAAATTTAAATTAGTAAATAAATATTGTATGATTTTTAAACAAGTTAACGTGTCTATTATTTATACTATATTTATATTATATATACATTAGTGACACTTTTTTCATTATTTTTTATGTTTGGTAGATTTTTCTACGAAATAATAGAAATTTCGATTCACCCCTCATGTTGATATCAAACCTATGAAAACATGAAAATATCAACATGTTGATGAAAATTTAATACTATGTATTGCTCTAATAATATATTTTTGAGAAAATATCAATTTACACTCCTAAAATTTATAGGTTGTATATCAATTTAAATCTTAAGCTTTCACTGTATTAATTTACATACTCCATTACGTTTTGTTGGGATAAAATCATGTGAGGTTTATAATTTTATTAGTTAATCCTCTAAACTTTCATAAGTAAAAATCAATTTATACTCTCAATTAAGATTTCATTTGAAAATTGTCCACACATCAATTCTAATTGTCCATTTTATTAATCCTACATTTGAATAAGTCTATACATGTGTAAGAATTGAATGCATAGATGATTTTCCAATGTAATCTTAATAAAGGATTAAATTGATTTATCTATGTTAATTCTGTGGTATTGGCTATATATATTTTTTTAAGATCCCTAGTCTTTGCTCCTTGGACAATTTTGTGGTTGCTCAAAATATGTCTCCAAGGAAACTTATCTCAGAAGTTGTTACTCTAGTCGTTGATTCTGCAAAATATCTCCTTCCTTATTTAAATTATTCTGCAGACTATTTTCTTTGAGATGTTTTCCGTTTTAGTAATTTGCCGATTATTTGTGAGGATATTTTCCTCCTTTACGTTGTGCTATTTAAGCCCAAGAAGTTGGTTTATTAGGGTTTCCGCTTCAATGATGTCTTCGTGAACTAAGTATAGAAGAAGTTTTGTTTACTGTACTTTTAAAAGAAGATCATTTGATATTCTGTAAGTGCCAGCTTGTTCTTCACAATATTCTTACGAGAAAATTTCAGTATTGCAAAGTTGTTCGGTCTTAAGGAGAGCCTAAGTTCTCATATGAAGGGAGTTCACGAGGAGAAAAGATATCTTCAAGTGAGAGGGAGTCACAAACTTAGGGGAAGCTTAGATGTTACACCACTAATATTCATATACTTAGGGGGAGCCTAAGTTCAAGTAGGAGAGAGTCTACAAATAAGTACAACATTGTAATCACTTAACATTTACATATTAGTGGATTATCTTTCTTGGGTACACTGCCCACCAGACGCACAGGTGATTTTCGCTGAACTGAGTTATCAATTCTCATGTGTTTATTCTTGTTTTACTATTGTCTCTAACTATGCTAGGACGTGTTGTGTGACATTTGCACTTAGTTCGTTGAATCACTTCCAAAATTTCAAACTATTACACTGTAGAAGTTTAATTGAAATAATTAGACGTTTTGCACGATATTTTTTTAACTAAGTTTGAAGGAGTACGTTAAGTAATACACCTACCAAAATTTAGGATTTATATTGATACAATTATTAATTCATGGTTTTAAGTTAAATACACCCCAAAGTTTAGGAGTGTAATTTAAAATTTCCTGTAATTTTTAGTTGCAATCTTTACCTTAAATTTAAGGGAATTTGCAATGGTAGCAATTTAAGAATATGACTTTGCAAACATATCTTCAATATTTCAAATTTTGCATATATAGCAAAATCTTTAGTTTTGATATTTTATTTATTTTTTTTCCAAAATGGCCCCTATAACAATTTCAACCTTCTTCTTTTCTTTCTTCTTCTTCTATATTTTTACAAGTAAAGATTTTTTTCTTTTAGAATTACAATTTAAGAAGTTTTACCTACTTTCTTCCTTAAAAACTTGAATTGCCCCCATTTTTTTCTTACTTTGTTTTCTTCTAGGTTTTTTTTTTTTTTTTTTTTTTTTTTTTTTTTTTTTTTTTTTTTTAAATTTCCTAAGAACAATACTTGAAATTGAGTTTATTTTATTTTATTTTATTTTATTTTCTTCTTATCTACAATTTTTTAAAACTTCTGGTTTTTCTTTATTTTTTTTTTATAAAGAATTTCTTTCTCCCTATTTCTTGCCTTTTTTTTCTCTTCCTATTTCTTTCAACAATATATCAATCAAGTGTATCAACAATATAAACATGTGTATCATTATAAAGTATATCTACAATATGTCAGTCAAGTATATTAGTAGTATAAATGAGTGTATCATTATAAAGTATCTCAACGGTATATCAATAAAGTTTATTAGTAGTATCATTATAAAGAATATCAACAGTATATTTGTCAGGTGTATCAATAGTATAAATGAGTGTATCATTATAAAGTATATCAACATAATTTCAGTAAAGTTTATTAGTAGTATATCAATATATCAATATTATATTTCAACATTAGTATATCATCAAATGTAGTACATTTTATAGATTAATTGGTTAAAAAATATTGTAATTACTTCAAATGAATTGGTTGGACTTTTTTTCAAATTAATTGGGGAGAGAAAAGTAAAAAAAAAATGGGAATGAAATTAAAAAAAAAAAAAAAGAAATTGAGCAGTGAAAAGATATGTGTGTATCAAACATTAATTAGTAAATTGTTGAAGTTGTTGGGTTTTATGCCCTAAAACTCGTAGATAGTAAATGTAAATAATTGACTGTTATTAATAAAGTGTTATTGATGTTCCTTCAATAAGCGTTATTGATTATGTTATATTTATTTTGTCTTAATAACAGTGAAATCCAATAAACTAACATCCTAGGCTGTCTTATGAGTCTTGAATAGTATGTGAAGATATACAAAGATCAATGATCAAGATACAACCTAAAAGGTCTATAGTATAGGGATAAGGCTGGGTATCTTATCCTGGTTACGACCCACTTTGTATTAGATACAAACACAATGATCCAACGCGTTCGTGTAGGTGACATGCGAGTAGGGGTATCTTGCGCAATAAGTTTGCATAAGATAGACTAGGAAATAGTAACTACTAGATGTAATTCCGTTGACTAGTTAGATTTTTATTTCAATAGGATGTCCTAGGTAACTTAGTCTTAATCCTAATTATATTATGAACTCTTGTTCATGAGGGATCATCCGTTGATTTGTATGGGTGAGTGGCCGATTTGTGGACTCAAAACGCCTATCATTTTGGGGACAAGAACAAGTGGAGAGCTGGGAACATAATTATACAAGTTGGATTTCACTCCTTCTTGACTTTAGGGTAAGTAGATGAGTGTTCCCTTAAGTGGTGTCTTCGGAACTTTAAGGGTCTCACCCTCTTATTGGCCCAAGAGGGGTTTCTGTTTAATGGTTGGACCATAAAACAAGTTGTTTACTAGAGGAGCACGGGTACTTAAGGATATAGAGGTAATTTAGGGGTAAAATGGTAATTTGACCCAGTTGGAGTTATGAACACTTGTGAAAGACTAATTTTCTGTTATTGGTCTCTATCCGTGGACACAAAAAAATATCTGCAGTGAGAATAGTGCAATTGTGGATTTTTAGTGGAGTATAGCCACAATTAACAAATATTGATTAATTTGGTTAATGAGTTTAGCAAATTAATCTCATATCGTTGGAGCTTCTGATTTGTAGATCCAGTTCCTAGCTTGTAAAGAGTATTGAGGTACATTAAGTCTTGAATTGAATTTGAAATTTTCGAATTCATTTGGGGAATATTATAGTGTATAATGACAAACTATAATATAAAGTTTTTTTTAAAAAAAAAAACTTTATAAATTTAATTTTTGGATGTGATTCGAAATTAATGAGAGAATTAAATATTTGAAGTAGTTCAAATATTAATTTAATATGAATTAGATTCATATATATATATATTTTGAAATATGAATTAGGTTCATATTTTTTTTTTATTGAAAAAATGAATTAGATTCATATTGAATCTATAGGTTAAAAATTTAATGCGTATTTGATGCACATTAAAACTATAGGTTATGAGAGAAATACAATTGAATATGATTTAACTGTAAGTTACATTAAATATTTGATATTTATTTTGGTAATTAAGTAATTGTAGAATTGATTGATTGTTTAATTTAATTTAATTTAATTCAATTTGATTTAATTAAAACCTATGTGGGAGATTTTCATTTAAATATGATTTAGATTAATTTATTAATTAAATTAGATTTAATTAATTATTAATTTAATTATTTATTATTTATTATTTATTAATTAAATTAGTTATTTGATTTTTTAAAAAAATCAAATAACCAATTTCCCACGTATGGGAATTTAGGTTAATCGTGGGTACATTCTGACGTCTTCCTCTCCCTCTCTCACTCTCCTTTAGTTCTTCTCTTCATATATCTAAAAACAGGCAGGGAAAATATGATGATGAGATCGATCTTCTGCTCCTGTGAGTTAAAATTCTCCCTAAAAGAAATTGTGTTTCCCTTTTGAGATTGGTTCCCACAAACCAAGTCCTCAATTCTCTAGAGAATAGGAAGTGGATCGCGTGATGGTGTTCCAAATCAATTTCAAAGGGTTGGTATTTCTTTCCTTAATTGCATGCTTAATCTAGTTTAATTTTGTTGAATTGTTAATGTATTGGTATTTCATAATTCCAAAATTAAATTTTGATGTTTGGTTCTTTGTACTTTTCCGTTGTGTTAGGACTTTCACCCTATAGAAGTAACACATAAGTGTATCAGACTTAAGACAAAAGTGTATCAACGATATATTAGACCTAAAGCAGTAGTGTATCAAGTGAACTTTATCACGTGTATCAGGTACGGTGTATCACCCATGTGTATCAGGTGTATCGCACACGTGTATCAGGTGTGTCACGCATGTGTATCAGATGTATCGCGCACGTCTATCAGGTGTATTAAGTTTGTATCACATGTATCAAATGTATCAAATGTATCACATGGGCTGGGTTTATTTTTTGCCATTTTTACAAAAATAATAAGTGAAAACTAAGAACTTAATTAATGCATTTTGTTTTGATCTTTTTGCTAATGCTCCTAAATTTAAATAAGTTTAACAATATAATTTTTACCTTTTAATAAAAGAAAATTAAATTCATAGTTAGAAAGATATAATATTCCGATGCATATTTAGTGAATTATAAAACATCTGTCTGCTATAAAATTGATGGACTTAGAGAAACGAAACTAGAGGGGTTTTTGTTTTCCTTTTTCTTTTTCTTTTTACTGATTTGGTAGAATTTGATCAGTTTGGTCGATCTTGTGCAAGCTTACTTTTGTGTAAATTTGATTTTTTTTTTTTTTTTTTGGTTGAATTCAATAAGTTTTTGGTGATTTTTATTTGCTTTGTGTTAAATTAGAGGGTAACTTTACTAGAAAATAATAAAATTGGGTAAAATTACAAAAGGTGGGATGAAATTAAATTTTTAGACTGAAAATATTGATGTATTATATTATTTTAAATTTTATCCTTTTAAAAGTTATTTTTCCAAACTTTTAAAATGTATAATTCAATCTCTGAATGTTTAAAAAAGAAAAAAAAAAACTTTAATCCTTAGGTTTGTTTGTTTTTTAAACGACCACATAAAGCTTACCTTTGTTTGTTTGTTTTTTAAACGACGATATGAAACTTACATTTGTTTGTTTGTTTTTTAAACGACGACATAAAACTTGACCTGAACAAATTCTATTAACTGTGTAAGTGACCAACCTTTTTACCATCCGATTCTATGATTGTAGAAGCGAACAAACCTCTTAACAAGTTTGTTGAAGTTGAGGGAACATTAAACGAAAACCTAGCACTAATGAGGCATTATAAAAAGGTTTATTTATTTATTTATTCATTTATTTATTATTTTTTTAAGATCATTAAGTGACCAAAACAAATGAATATAAGGGGGACACAATATGAAAATGTCGTAAGATATTTTACAGATGTTATTTTCAAAGTTAAATTATTTGAATTCCATGAAATAACCTAAAAGTCACAAAAAAACGTGATATTTTTTTATGAGTCAATTATTTGAATTTCATGAATAATGATTGAAACATAAAAGACATCTTACAAGATTACAGCATCGATCATGTCTTTCACTTTTCTAAATGTGATAACATTCATCTAATTTCTCCGATGAGTGACAACATGGATAGTTCATCTTATTTGTGGATATAAAAAATTAACGGTATATTGGATATATTATATTATTGGAGGTTGAGTTGAGTTCTAAATTCTAGAGTTAATATGTTTTGTAGAGTTAGAAAATTTGTGTTTAGAGTGTACAATTGAGTTATTAAATTAGGGTATTTCATGTAGTTCCTGTAATCGAAAAAGATTTATGATTTTTTTTTTGTTTATTTTTGTTTGCTTGATTTTTTTGTGTAACCCTTCAATTGCACACATATTTGTTCAAACACTCAATTGAGATGTCAATTTAAAATCTTCATTTATTTAATGATTTTTTACATGTCATCATTGTACACTTCAGGACCTGAGGTAGACAAAATATTCTTGTTTCAAACAAACAACAAAATTACAATATACTTTCGCATTTGGGTGTAATATGCACACCAAAAAAGTAGGCCTTTAGGGGTTTAGGACTTCTTATGACATCTTATGCATGTCAAATTATAGGTTAGAGTTTATTATTGCATTTATGCTAGTGTTGGAAATGCGATCAAAGTCCCATATTAGTTAGATAAGAGGATAATCTGAAGGTCCCCTATCCTTAACAAATGATATCAAAGTGGTATTGAGACCCAACTTAATTAACTATTGTTTTTAACAAGTGCAGAACAAAGAAGTGGAGAGCCTCATAAGATGCAATCATGGTAGTATCCATCTACAATTGTGCTTTTGAGCAGATGGTGAAATGTTTTTAAAAAAGTCATTTGCCTTTCAACACTTTTTATAAAAATTGTTTAAAATAAAAACACACATGCTTGGTCACATTTTCTCACAAGTGTTTTTATACACAGATTTGTTTAATTTGGCTATATGCTCAAAGTATGTCTATTAATTGTTAAATTACTATATAAGACAACCATTAAACATTATAAACTAATAATTTCAATTTTTATTTTAAAAACACTTTCACCGACTAAGGTTTTTTTAAATTTTTTATTTTATTTTAAAGTATATAATTGTTAAGTTGACCATTAAAGTTAGTCATTAGAGATGATCGAAGAGCTAGTGATTGGAGTTTGTCATCACAGGTGATCGTTGAAGTTGGTCATTAGAGGTGGTCATCAGGCAGAGTTTGGCCATTGAAGGTGGTTGTCGAAGCTTGTCGATAGAGTGAGAGGCAGTATTAGTTGTCAATGGTGGTTGTTTTTGGAGTTAGGCATCAAAGTTAGTGGTCGTTAACACATGTTGTTAGAGTTGGTCATAGGCAGTGGCCAGCAAGTAGAGTCATTGATTGGAATTCTTCGATAAATATGTAAACTTCAATAGTAAACTCTTTTGAAGTCAACTTTTTTTTTTTTTCTCCCTCAGAACATGATGTGTGGGGGGAAAAAAAGATAATATTTTAATTAGAGAATTTTGATTAAATTTGATTTTATCCTTGAAAAAGAAATGCTTGATTTTGATCATACTATTATAAGAGAGAGAGGGGAAGGAGGGAAAGAGAGTTTGTTTTTATTATAATTAATTTGTATGGTGAGGGCATTAGGGATATGGTGGGCCAATAGTGTTTCACGTGGTGACTTTTTTTTTCTCTCTATTTTGTTCTTTCTATTTGTATTTTAAAACTTAAATTCGTGTATTAATTCGTCCAAAAACAGTGATAAAAGGAAGTGATATGATAAGATCGCAAACAGTGTTTTTTGTTTGAATTTTTTGCCTTTTAGCGCTTTTCCTATCAGTGGTCACTTCTCGAATGAACCATAACCCTCTTTATGTCGTACCTTATCTCACTTCTGGCTTTTTTTTATGGAATTTTTATCGGTAAGTTTGTTCAATGTTAATTGTTCTATTTTAATTTTTTATTTTTAATAAATTTTAAATTTATTCTTTTAAAGTAAATTATTACCAAAATTAAATAAATAATACTAATAAATTTCATGAAAAAATAGAAATAAAAAAACAAAATATGTGAATATGTTTTCAAAATGTATACTAAGAATATTATAGATTTTTTTTTTTTTTAAAAGTCTAATTATAAACTAATATTGAGATTAAATTTAAGATTTATTGAAAATATATAGGCTAAAATTGGACAACAAAAAATAAAGGGATTAAAATTGAACAAACTTCAAATTATAGGGACCAAAATGGTAATTTAACATTTTTTTAATTTAGTCTCTAAATTTTTAACAAGCATAAGAAATATATAAACTTTTAATTTTGTCCCTCGTTACTAAACTTTAAGAAGTGTATAATTGATTCTTGAATTTTTAATATTGTGTATGATAGATTCGTAAATTCTTTTATATCTAATAAATCATTGACCTGTTCAACATTTTTGGAAAAAAAAAATGTACAAATGTATTAAATACAAAATTAAAAGTTTATAGTCTAAAATCACTTTTTATATCTATTCGATCAATAAATTTTTTAGAAAAATAATATACCAGGATCTATTGGACTTGAAATTAAAAGTTGAATGCCCAATGTAACGACCTTGACTTTATTAGATCTCTAATTAGGATCATTACTACGTGCATGAAATTTCAAAACCTAAATTAGTTGCTCATTTAACTTTAAAAATATATATATATCACAAAAAGAATTTTCTACGAATATTAAAACAAATTAAAGTTTAGTATGGGATCCCTTAAAATGTTAATGAAAGACACATTTAAACTTATAACTCCTAACTAGCTCAAAGGTTCTCCTTCAAAACATCTAAAACAATCTTGAAAACATGAAATTAAGCAGAAACATTGTCACTAGTCCCATCATCATGCACTCAATACGTTCTTGCCTATACCTTGAAAAAAATATTTAATGAAGGGATGGGTATTTAAAATATTTAGTAAGTGACCTACTACTAGGATCAGACCATGCAATCACATGTAGTTGAATGTCTGTAACTGGTGGGACCTAAACTGGTTACTAAAACAAAAAATGAATGGACATCTGAGTAGACAATTAGACTTATCTTATCGTAGGTAAGATGTTCTCAAATTCTGAAGGAACACAAATTGGTAAACCTTAAGGCGCACAAAACTAGTGTGTCCATACTACTAATAGGAGAATAATTGTCACTAAACCAATCTACCTAATTAAACATGCAATAAAAAGGGTCCACAACTTAAAATCATATCATAATATCTTATGTAACTCACAAGCGTGCTCATGAAAATCTCTTCAATCATGAAATAACATACAAGCTTTTTCTAAAACTGTTTGACAAAGCTGAAATAAATCATGTTTTATTTTGCTTGGCATGAAGACATTCTAGTAGTAATGTTATTTAAGCCCGAATATCATTATATATGGTTAAAATATCATTTTTGTTCCTATATTTGAGTTTGTTTAATTTTAGTACATGTACTTTCTATTGTCCAATTTTCGTTAATGTAATTCCAATAAATCTCAAATTAAGTTCTCAATTCTAGTTTATAGTTTATAATTTTTTCAAAATAAATTTTTTTATCTATATCATTTTTACTATAAATAATTTTGAAAACATATTCACATATTTTATTTTCCTGCATACATAAACTATAATCATTATTTAATCAATTTCGGTAAAAGTTAATTTTAAGGGACTGAATTTAAGATTTATTGGAAGTGCGGGGACTTAAATTAGATAATTAAATGTATAGGGACTAAAATTGAACAAACTTCAAAGTATGAGGACCAAAATGATATTTTAACCTATTATTGTCAAAACATATCAACCTCCTTTTGACTTTGAGGAGAACTTGAATCAAACCCTAAAAATAAGTCAAAATTCACATCAACATTTAAGTATAGACTCAAAAGGGACAAGTAAAATTGTTGGGTTTAAAAATTTATAACCTAAATACAACTTAAAACAATATATCAAAGTCACAATTCTAAATTTCTAAAAAAAAGAAACAAAAGGAAAAGATAAAGAAAAAAAAGTCTCTATTTATATTGCTTAAAGTAGTGATTATTCTGAATACATTCCATCTCAAATTGTTTTAACAATTATTTACATTTTAATCAATGATTTATTTGAATGTATCATTATCAAGTAAGTTCATGATCATGATCATGTACTATATAATTAAAGTCATCCCATGAATCAACAGCTAATTAATTAATAAATTAATTGTATATTTACATCTGCCGTTTGATTAATTAATTATCAATATTGTTGTTTAGTTCATAGTGGGCCATTTAGTGCCATACGAAAATGTACTGATAATTTATTTACATTGTTTGTTTTTTCTTCGGAAACAACTTCTTACCCCACGAAAAGAAGATATGTTTGTATGACATTTGTTCCATTTATTTAAGAAAAATTATTATAAATAGAAAAAAATCATATAAATATTGAAAAAATTCAATGTCTATCAGCTATATACTTATATCGCTTGAGTAATAGAAGTCTATCGCAGTCTATCGCGGTCTATCTCTAATAGATAGTAAAAATTTTCTACATTTGTAAATAGTTTCGCTCATTTTGCTATATTTGAAAACAACATTTTATTTAACTTATTTGATATTTCGAACTTTTATCTGAAATATATTAATTATCTTTATCTTTACTAAATTAAAAGTGTTATATTGTTAAATAATTATATATGAAAACTGAATATACTAGCAAACCAATTACACTTTAACTAGAAACAGTATACTCAATGTATTATTCAACTTCCAACATAAGCAAGATAGTGTACCAAAGCTTAGATATGGAAATAACCAAAAACTTGAAAAAACTTCAAAACCTTCAGAGATTCAAAACGTGGTCGAAGAACACGTTTCTAACAAGTGTCGTCCTCAAGATAATTATTCGCTCTGCACCGGATAAAAGCAGACTACAACAATCATTTTAGTAGGAAACAATGACTAACTCTAGTAGAACTACAACCTTGAACTACTCGGATCTAGCAGAACTCTTGGATACTTGCTTTCAACTCAACTTCAAGACCAAAAGAAAGAAAGGCATGAGAGAATTCTTCAATTAATTCGAAGTGATATGCTATAAATGAAGAAACAAGTTGCTATTTATATGCTACCAACTTAGTAACTCTCCAAAATTTTTAAAAAAAATCAAATCAAATAAATACAAAATTGAAACATTTTTCAAATTTAACTCAATTTTGGTTGTTTATGTTTCAAATATTACAAGAATTTCACTTTCTTTCATTATAAATATCTAACATTTTCTAGAAATTCTTTTAATTTTTACCCATTCCATTAAAATACATCTGAATTCACTTTCAAAACAAAATCAAAGTATTTAGAACTATATATTCTTTAAAATGTTGTTTGAAAAATAGATAAATAAAATAAAATAAACTATAAAAAATAGTGTTTATAAACATAGTTTTAAAAATCATTGACAAATGACAAAATAATTATCAAACGTCTTATTTTTCACAAATTAGCCTCACTTATTCAAATCATTACCATAATGATAGATATACAACCAATTTTCTATGTAGTTAATTGTAACTAAGATTTGAGGTAGAATTAAAAAAATAACAATAATAATTAAGATTTGAGTAAGTAAATAATTATTTAAAAACTATTCATGAGGTTGGATTAAACATTAGCATATGAATCTATTTTGTAATTTTTAATTTTTTTAATACAAAAGTAGGGTTTGAATCTCCCACTTTAAAGACTATAATATATATTGATGGGGAATAACAAATAACAGAGAATAGAGTAAATATTGAGAAACAAACACGTAAGCAATTAGGTTGAGTCGTGGATATCTCGCTCTCTTAAAGGAAATTCAAGCCCTCTGCGGTATGTATTGAATTTAATTTCTTTATATCAACCATCGGTGCAGTAGATATTAGGGGTGTGCATGGTTCGGTTCGGTCCGGTTTTTGACCGAACCATGAACCAAACCGAAGTTATCGGTTCCCAATGAAGAAGAATTGTTGAAAATCAATTCACATTGGTTTTGGTTCTTGAACCGAATCAACCTGATTCGGTTTAGGTCGGTTCGATTCGATTTTAACCGATGTTTTAGTAAAGCGAGAGCGAGAGTGAGCGGGAGAGCGAGAAGTGAGAGCCAGAGAGCAAAAGCGAGAGTGAGAGCACAAGAGCAAGACTGTGAGAGAGAGCAAGAGAGATAAGAGTGATTATCTCTCTCACTCTCTTATCTCTCTCACTCTAGCTCTCTCGCTCTCGCTCTCTCATTCACTCTCTTGCTCTTATCTCTCTTGGCTAGTTCAGTTCGCTTTTCTGCGGTTTTCTAGGATAATGAACAGATGACCGAACCGAATGGTCCAGTTCTGCTCTTTAGTGAATTGGTGGTTCTCTATTCTTCAAAAAAAAAATCAGACCGAACCAACCGGTTTGGTTCGGTCTGGTCCGGTTAGGTTTGGCCTTTTTTTCAATTTTTGACCACCCCAGTAGATATTCTCTGGTTTATCCCCTCTAGGATACAACAATCCAACTGAAACATTATGTAGCTTAAACCACTCTGCACTAAAAAGTTGAGCTCAAAGCTCCACAACTAAAATACCTTCTTTTGGCCAATTGAGAGAAAGTAAGAGAGAAAGATGTGTTGAGTATTGCTGGTGTGTTTTGAGAGCAATGTGAGAGACCTATTTATAGTAAAACTATAAATCTAGAATTTAATATATAATTCATTTAACATTCAACCAAATGTATTTTTCCTCTTTAACAATTAAAACTCTTTTATTAAGTCTTCAAAATGAAACTTCAATTTAGCAAATTTATTAAAAATTCACTACAACAATTTTCACCTTCTATGACTCTTGTACAGTAGCAGAAATAGAGGAGAAAGAGAAAAAACAGTCATTAAAGCCAAAATCACGCGTTTTTTGCAGGAAAAAACGGAGTTTTTCGGATTTGTTGGAATTGATGACTGTTTTTTTGTGTCATTAATTAATGACTAAAAAAAACAGTCATTAAATGTAAGAAAATGAAAAATACGGTTTTGGCGGGAAAAGACGTGAATTTTCGGATTTTTTTTTTTACTATTTTGACTTTTTTTTTGTGTCACCAAATTATGACTACAATTAACAGTCATTAAAAAGTGACAAATTTTAATAGTCATTAATATTTTTTAATATTTCAAATTTTGAGAAAATGAAGGAAGTTAAAATTTATGGGTAAAAATTAATTAAATCTCACATTTTTACCCACAAACACATTTCTCCCCTTTTTTTACTTTCCCTCCTCTCACTTTCCCTCTTTTTTTCTTTTTCATTTTACTTTTATTTTTACATAAAACAAATAACTTGAAGATTTTAATTTAAAATAACTTCTAATTTATTAGTTTTAATTATTAATTAGTCTTATTTAGGTTTACCTTGAAAAATTTGAAAAAAACTAGAGGGAAATTGAAATTTAAGTGAGGTGCCAACTTTCCCATTTCTTTTTATTTGACACTTTCCACTTGGAGAATAAAAGGAGAAAGGAAAAAGACTTGTAGTGGTAGCCCTAATTTATTTCCTCTCTTCTCTCCCCTTCACGAAACCCATGTTTGGCCTTTATGTTTCTTTTTCAGTGACCATCAGTTAGGAGCAACGACCATGAACAACGACGCCGAGAAGTAGCAACCATGAACAACGATGGCGCAAATGGACCAGATCCACGTTGACGATGAGCTGTAGCACGACGACATCCCTCCCCCATGAGTTTTTTCTTCACCAACAACACTATATTCACGACTTGTTGTATGAGCAAGACATTGGCCACCCACATGCAACCATACCCACCCGATTTGGGCGATTTTGTTCGTGAATCTTGTTGGTGGGTTCATTCGCAAGTATGTTATCTTTTAGTTTCAGCTATTGGATTTTTTTGGGATGTGACTTGATTTTGGTCTTTGTTGGTGAAATGTTGTTGAGATTGGTTGTTTGGCTTGGTGATTACTTTTAGATATGATTATTTTTGCATATTGATTGAAATTCTTTTGAACATCATGCCCTAAGTTTTTGTCTGTTACATTTGGTTTTCTTTTGTTGCCGCTACAAGTAATTTTAGATCTGTGCACTATTTTTCTTTTTGTTGTTTTGAAGAAGATTCCTAGGTTTTTGAAAGTGTGCTCGTTTGGCCAAATAAACAGGTTGCAAAGGCTAGTGGTAGTAAATGGAAGTCAATATCCGATGCGTTGTAAGTGAACTATTCTTTCTATTTGTCATTGTAAAATTTGGTTAACCAACTAATTTTCTATTACAATTCTTGAGCCTATTTATGTTTATGTTGTTGTATCGTGACTCTTAAGTATATTGTGTGTTTTAAAGTTTTATTTTAAGCTTATTTGTATAATTAAAGTATGGTTTTGAGTGTAATGATAATGAGTGTATGTTAAAAGAGATTGTGCATATTAAGAAGGTATATATAATCTATATATATTGTTTAAACTTTGTTATTATTGTTTAGAAGCGTTTGGATTTGTTTTAGTAGCACATCAAGTATAATTCTACCTTGGGCATTTATTTGTTTTATGTTAGTATGTTGCGTGTTTTACTTAATTAATTATAATATACCACAGGGATATCTTTATGAGTTTTTTTTTTTTTTTTTTTACTTCTAATTAAGTTTTTTTATTGTAGATTTAGATTTCTAATTAAGTCTTAAACTCTTTGTTTGTAGTTACAGATTATTTCATAGTGTTTAAACTAAGTTTTAAGGCATTGGTCAAGGTAAGAACATCTCTTATGAGTATGATGATTGTTTTGTACTATGTATTGTGAGTGTTATGTTTTTATAGTTTTCTTGTTTATAGTTTACTTGTATTAACGTTGCCAAAGTTTATTATTATATATGAAGGTTCATATTTATGTTTGTATGTAATGTGTCAAAATTGTTAGCTGTCTTATTCTTCAGGTAAGTGGCACTACTAAAGTTTTTTTTGTACTATGTGTTTTAGTGTTGGATATATTATTATGTTTTAATGTGGCATAAATGGTGGGTTTGACTAAATTTATGGAATGCCAATTAAGTTTGGTTTTAGTTTTGTCCAAACATTTGGATTACCAATGATATTTGAAGGTTAGATTAGAGTTTTTGAAGAATTTTGACCTATTGTCCAGCGAAAGTAAAGTTGTTTCAGCCAATTTTTTTTTTTTTGTAAGTATTGAAAGTTTTGAAGCCCTTTTAGATTCAATATTCAATCTGGTTGTTGGAAATTTAGATTTGAAATATTGGGAATGCTATTAGGATATTAGTACAGTAGAGTGGTTATTAATAAAGGGAATTTGGGGATTTGGATTCTAGTTAGATTATTGTGAATTAGTCCCGTGTGTGTGATAGAGAAAGCCCTCGAGGAAGGCTATACAAGTGAGTATTTTCCTTGAAATATTACAATTACAATCATGCTACTATTTGTTTCTTGTTAAAAAATTTATAACTATGCCTCGACTACGATTACGACCTAAATAACGTTCCTAAGTTTTCTTAGTACTAGGTTTAAGGAGAATGAGTTCAAGCTATGATAGTAACCTATCTAGGATATGAACTCACTGAAAAGTACGCAAAGATGGCGGAGCAAAATGAGAAGTTAATGAATCAACTTGTCAAATGGGAAGATAGATGGACCAACGTTCAAAAATTGTTGGGGCAAGGACATGGAGGCGATGGACCTTCAACCTCTTAGATATTTATTTTTTTTTAAATTAAAGTTCAAAATTATGGTTGTGGCTATCCTTCAGTTACGGTAGCCAGTTCATGCATTTAGTACCTTTTTTTATATGTTTAAGTTATAATGTGTTGTGGCTATCCTGCAGTTACGGTAGCCAATTCATGCATTTATAGAGTTGTTTTTGGAGTCAAAGTGTCATTTAGACACATTTTAGCCATTCTTTGGTTGGTTTTGAGTTTAGAGGTCATAGTTGTGCATTTTGGAGTTGTTTTTGTAAGCGAAGTGCCATTTAAACACTTTTTAGCCATTCTTTGGTTGGTTTTGAGTTTAGAGGTCATAGTTATGCCTTTTGGAGTTGTTTTTGTAAGCAAAGTGTCATTTAGACTCTTTTTAGCCATTCTTTGGTTGGTTTTGAGTTTAGAGGTCATAGTTGTGCATTTTGGAGTTATTTTTGTAACCAAAGTGTCATTTAGACACTTTTTAGCCATTCGTTTTGAGTTTAGAAGTCATAATTGTGCATTTTGGACTGGTTTTTGGAGTCAAAGTGTCATTTAGACACTTTTTAGCCATTCTTTGGTTGGTTTTGAGTTTAGAGGTTATAGTTGTGCATTTTTTGGACTTGTTTTTGGAGTCAAAGTGTCATTTAGACACTTTTTAGCCATTCATTTTGAGTTTAGAAGTCATAGTTGTGCATTTTGAACTTGTTTTTGAAGTCAAAGTGTCATTTACGTACTTTTTAATTGGTTTTGATAATCAAAGTGCACATATAAACTATTTTGGTTGTTTGAGGAGTTAAATTGTTTCTTGAAAAACTTTTAGGTACTTTTTATGTTGGTTTGAGAGTATTTAAGTTATATATTTTTTTTTGCTCGTATTGGATTAATGTGCTTGAGTTCTAAGGAGATATCTTTTTTTTTTGTGATAAATATTTCTTGTATTATGTTTCACTTGTCCTTCCCTAAATGAAGAAGTTTTTCATTTGACCCTTATTCTTTCTAATAAACTAATGTATGAGTATTTCTACTTTTTAGTAGTTATACTCCTAAAAGGTTGGACAAGTTACAATAATTATATATTTGTTTGCTCCTACTATACTATGTTTCACTTGTCCCCCCTGCCCCTAAACGAAGAAGTTTTTCAATTAACTCTTATTCTTTCTAGTAGACTAGTGTATAAGTTAAATTTGGAGGTTATCCATGTTATTAAGGTTGAAAAGTGAGATTATAATGTGATTTTGAGCGTATTTATGTGGTTATATTGTGATTCTATGTATAATGTGAATTCTTTCCAAATAGTTGTTGGCATCGATTGACACTGAATTTGTCTATGTTGTGCAAAATTCCCTAATAGTTACTACAATTGTTTCAAAATAGTTATTGGCATTGATAGACGTTGAAAGTGTCTATGTTGTGGATAGTAAGACTAATGTGAGTATTTAAATTATACGTTTGTTTTGCTCCCACTGTATTATGTTCACTTGCCCCTCCCCCCTCCTCCTCCTCATCCTCGTCCTCCTACTCAACGAAGCAGTTTTTCAATTAACCCTTATTCTTTCTAATAAAGTAGTGTATAAGTTTAAGTTGGAGGTTATTCATGTTATTAAGGTTAAAAAGTGAGATTATATTGTGATATAATATATATTTATGTGGCTATATTATGATCATATGCATAATTTTTTTGAAAGTGTTCATCGAAGCTTACTTGTATTGAGTCAAATTCTAAAATGAATGTTTTTTTTTATAAGGTTCCTGGACGATGCCATTAAAGCAAGGAAGCCCACCAACCAAGATATTTAAATAGGTGTTGTATATATATTTTTTGGTAGTATGCCAACACTTAGTTGTAAGTACTGAATTTGTAAATGTTGTACCTAGAATTTGATTACTAGCTACTTTCATTGTATTAACAATTTGAACTACATTATTATATATGAAAGTTACTTTTTATGTTTGCATACATATTTTGTGTTGAAACTGAAGGAAACACAGGTGTAATAACGTGTATCGTGGTAATGGTTTCTATGATATCTGACAAAAGTCATGGGATGTATGTAATTAAATGACCTTAAAAAAATGTCATAGTTAATGTATTATTGACACTTTAAATGTGTCATTATTTGTTTTGCGATGACAGAAGTGCAATGTCAACGTAACTCTTTATTTGATAGAAAAAAGTCAACATTTTCATTTTTTAATGACTGTATAAAATTTGTCATATAAATCGTTTCCGTGACTTAGAATAAATGTCAATATATATTTATTGTTGATTGTGACTAAAAGTCATGAAACTGTCAATGATGACTGATTTCTCATGTGTCATCTATACACTTTAGATGATGGGCGATTAAATGACTAAGAAAAAGAGTCAAAAAATGTGGTAATGACTGTTTTTTAGAGTCATAGAAAGCTATTTTTGTTGTAGTGATTTTAAAAAATGTAACAACATTCCCCCACTCATTTTTTAATATTTAAAATAAGCATAAAAATAGAATTAGCCAAAAGAAAGATAATTATGCATCATAAAGGTGTGACTCTGCATTGAACTTTTATTAGTGAAATAATAATCTCTATTCCAGCGTTAATAGTGGTCTCTGACTTGAATTATAACGCTAAAAGGTAAATAGAAAACTTATTATCCACACATAATTATCCAGGTGTTGACATGTGCTTTATTCGTTAGCACTTTATGGCCTTGTGCTGATCCTAGTATTTCGTGAGTATATTTGAGAATAAGCCCCATATTTTCATAGAGCGGCCTCACTTTGATACTTAGATAGGTAAATTTGTCAAGGGTGCTCCTATAACATAACACACCCTACTCATAAGTGCTACAAATTTTATTAAGAGTTTATTGAAAAACTCAACCATCCACTTCGTTACAGGATAATACACTCACATCATAGGGATGAATGAAAATATAAAGATAGTGCATTTCTCAGCCACCTTATAATTCGTTTTTCCCTTTCAAACCTAGCTCTCATGATCTCTGATCACTAGGTGGGTATCTTTATATATGGCTCATGACAATTATAAAGGGTTTCAACCCCATCCCCCTTGATGTGTTCCATACCCTTTATCTAGTTAAGGCCTTTGTTAATGGATCTGCAAGATTATCACAAGATTTAATGTAATTCACATTAATGATCTCATTATTTAAATAAGAGATCTCATAGTGCTGTTTTTTCATCTTATAAGTTGGATTTACCATTATAAAAATGACTTTTTACTTTACCAATTGTGGCAATGCTATCACAATTTATCAAGATAGTATTGGTTTCTCCCAAATTGGAATTTCATTTAATAAATCTCTTAGCCAACTTGCTTACTCACTAGCTGAAGCTAAAACAATAAACTCTGGTTCCATAATAGAGTTGGCAATAATTGTTTATTTTTTAGACTTCCAACAAATAGCACTACCTCCCAAGGTAAAGATATAACCTATAGTAGATAGAGAATCACGATTGATGGCATGATAATTTTTATAAAGTAAGCCATGATCTTTCATTCCCAATAAATATTTCATTACACGATTGATGACATGTCAATGCTCTTTACCTGGTTTACTTGTAAACCTGCTAAGAACTCCTACTGCATATGCAATGTCAGGTCTAGTACAATCTGTTGCATATTGTAGGCTACCAACCACACTAGCATACTTCTTTTGATTAATTACATCACTTTCATTTTCAATAGGAATTAAGTGAACACTTGAATCAAATGGTGTAGACAATCAAAATAATTGTATTTTTTTAGTATTTTCTCAATATAATGTGATTGGTCAAGAAGAAATCCATCTAGTGTTTTCGTTATTTTCATACCCATAATAAAATTAGCCTCACCAAGATCTTTCATATCAAAATAATTGCTCAACAAATTTTTTGTTTCATTTATAAGCAATATATTTGAGCCAAAGATTAGCAAATCATAAAACATATAGGCTAATAATAACATGAGAATCTTTCCATGATTTATGATAGATGCATTTATCCCATCCATTTAGTTTATAACCATTATTAGCATGCAAAAACCAATTTTTTCATGTCACTGCTTTGGAGCTTGTTTTAAGCTGTAACAATCCCAACTCTATTAAATAAATATGATTGTTTATCATGTATGAAAAGGGAAAAATATGATTGTTTATTTACGCATTTATTTAAGCCAAGATGGAAATTTCAAAATTTGAGTTTAAGGAAATTTTTGGGATTTAGAAAAGGATAATTTTATCTTGGGACAAGTAAAATAAGTGATTAAATTTTGATAAGATTGAATAATTGAATTAAATCTTAGTTGTAGAAGATTTTATTGGATTTTATTTGATTTGATTTTATTTGGTGGAAAAGGAAAAAGGGAAAAGTGGAAGGAATAAGGAATTAGGGTTTTGTTTATTTAAACCCTCGATTTGCGTGCCAATTCAAAAAAAAAAAAAAAGAAAAAGGAATTTCTTTCTCTCTCTCTCTCTCTCTCCCTCGCGCCGCCGCCCCCTCCCCCTCGTTTTTCTTCTTCTTCTTCTTCACGCACGCCAGCGCCGCCGTGGCCTCCACTCCGGACGACGACCTCTGCCGCACGCTGTCAACCGCCGGACGCTGTCAACCGCCGAACGCGGTCGCTCGTGCCTCTCGTCGACCGAACCAGCGCCGCCGCCGCCGCTCTCTCCCTCGCGTCACCGAACCAGCGCCGCCGTCGGTCTTCTCTCTCACACGTCCGCAGCAGCAGCGCCGCCGCCTCCCAGCGTCAGCCGCGGCCGCCGCCGGTTCTCTTCCGCCGCAGGTTCTCTTCCGCGCGCCGCCGGTTCTCTTCCGCCGCCGCTTCAGTTAAACGCTCGCCCGACTGCTCGACACCGAACCGGTAACGTTTGGGTGAGTAACTCGGACCCAAGGTTAATTTGCGGCATAAGTTGGTAAACCATTTGTGATATGGACTTATGTGGTTAAAATTCTCTTAGGTGACCGGAAGTTGCGTTGGGTAGAAAGGATTGGAGACAACTGCGAGTTAAGCCACGCTTGGGTAAGGACAAGTTTAAAAATTTATTTGGAATTAAATGATGGTGGGACTAAACTTATGGACTGACTTAAGTTGGGAAATTCTGTTCGCTATTGTCCAGGAATTTTACAAGAACTGCCGCGTGTTTTAATCTGTTGGATTAATCTTCAGGTAAGTGGTCTTACTACCTGAACCACCTACCCACCATGTGTTTAATTGTCATGAGTAGAATTTCCAAGCCCCAGGTGACATAGTATGCTTGTATGAGATTTCCCATGCTTAGTGGATGTATGTGAGTGATGATGCAAGTGCTTATAATATGAGATATTTATGAACAGTACTGTTAATGTATGAATTTATGGAATGAAAGGAGTGAGATTTTAATTGACCTATAAGATGGGTAGTGGTAACTCCCCTACGTCGGTTGGATTTAGGGTTTAGGGTTTGTTCTCTTCCGCCGCCGCTTCAGTTAAACGCTCGCCCGACTGCTCGACACCGAACCGGTAACGTTTGGGTGAGTAACTCGGACCCAAGGTTAATTTGCGGCATAAGTTGGTAAACCATTTGTGATATGGACTTATGTGGTTAAAATTCTCTTAGGTGACCGGAAGTTGCGTTGGGTAGAAAGGATTGGAGACAACTGCGAGTTAAGCCACGCTTGGGTAAGGACAAGTTTAAAAATTTATTTGGAATTAAATGATGGTGGGACTAAACTTATGGACTGACTTAAGTTGGGAAATTCTGTTCGCTATTGTCCAGGAATTTTACAAGAACTGCCGCGTGTTTTAATCTGTTGGATTAATCTTCAGGTAAGTGGTCTTACTACCTGAACCACCTACCCACCATGTGTTTAATTGTCATGAGTAGAATTTCCAAGCCCCAGGTGACATAGTATGCTTGTATGAGATTTCCCATGCTTAGTGGATGTATGTGAGTGATGATGCAAGTGCTTATAATATGAGATATTTATGAACAGTACTGTTAATGTATGAATTTATGGAATGAAAGGAGTGAGATTTTAATTGACCTATAAGATGGGTAGTGGTAACTCCCCTACGTCGGTTGGATGTTCACCAGAGGTTGTGTTCCTTCGGGTTCACCAGTTATTGTGGTCCTTCGGGGTCACCAGAGGATGTGTTCCTTCGGGTTCACCAGTTATTGTGGTCCTTCGGGGTCACCAGAGGATGTGTTCCTTCGGGTTCACCAGTTATTGTGGTCCTTCGGGGTCACCAGAGGTTGTGTTCCTTCGGGTTCACCAGAGGTTTTGTGTTCCTTCGGGATCACCAGAGGTAAGAGTTCCTTCGGGGCTCCAGAGGTTAGTGAACATCCAAATCCAACGGTAGGGCGAGTATAACCAGTTTCCCTATAAAAGTATGTTTGAAATGCATGTCTTATTGTTGTTGCACTTAAAGGACTTGAGTGCCTAGCTCGGCTCCGGTAGTGGGGTCACTTACTGAGTAATAAAATTACTCATCCTTTCATCTTACATTTTTTTCAGGTAAGGGGAAGAACATGCTGGCGAATGACAAGAGGAATCCTTGATGACATCACGGGACCCGGTGTAGCTTCCGCTTAGTACTGCATGTTTTTTTTTTTTTAAAGTTTTGTTCTGTCCAGTTGTCAAACTTTGTTTTGAGGCTTGCCCCTTCTATTTTGTATTTGGATTCTTGTCTTTGAAATATTATTGATTTTATTGGTTAAATAAACAAAGAAATTTCCATAAGTAGAAATGTTTCTTTCTTACCCCTCAGCATCGTGTCTTTTCTTGAAATTTGCATACTTTGAGTAATGGTCTGATTAGGAGGTATTAGTCGGGTCGTTACAGTTAGGGCGAGTATAACCAGTTTCCCTATAAAAGTATGTTTGAAATGCATGTCTTATTGTTGTTGCACTTAAAGGACTTGAGTGCCTAGCTCGGCTCCGGTAGTGGGGTCACTTACTGAGTAATATAATTACTCATCCTTTCATCTTTTTTTTTTTTTTTTCAGGTAAGGGAAAGGACGTGCTGGCGAATGACAAGAGGATTCCTTGATGACATCACGGGACCCGGTGTAACTTCCGCTTAGCACTGCATGTTTTTTTTCATGAGTTTTGTTCAGTTGTCAAATTTTGTTTTGAGGCTTGTCTTTCATTTTGTATTTGGAATACTGTCCGTGAAATATTAATGATTTTATCAGGGGTACCCCGAACCAAAATTCTTTTATATGGTTATTCAATATTTTCTTCGGTTAAATAAACAGAAATTTCCATGAGTAGCATTGTTTCTTTCTTACTACTCAGCATCGTGTCTTTTCTTGAAATTTGCATGCATTGAGTAATGGTCTAATTAGGATGTATTAGTCGGGTCGTTACAGTTGGTATCAGAGCCCAGAGTTTTGGGTTCTGTAGACTGACTTACTAAGTAAGTCGAGGGGTTCCCATGACCATCAAGGGGTTCTTCGTCATCGCCAGGTATGCCTTACATGTAGGTTTTTCTTCCCATAAAAAATTGTGCGTTAAAATATTTGTTTAGCTTAAATGCACCAGTTGTGTTCTAATGCTAGGCTAGTGACTCGATGGAAGTTATTATAAATTAATTACTCAGTTAAGGCACTACAAAAAGGAAAAAAAAAAAAAAAAAAAAAAAAAAAAAAAGAATTATTATGAGGTCACCTTGTGCTAGTTTATCTCATGGAAGATCTGTTTGAAAGGAATATATATAGTTCAGTTCAGAAATCTTAAAGATTGATGAAATTATGTAGAGTTATGGCAGTTTAGGAATAAAAGTATATATATGATTAAGCCAAGGAATAAACTATTATAGACAATAATTCATCAAGGGCTATTGTTGTGTATTGAGCTTAGTGGCAGTACAAAGAATTCTTTCCTAAGACACGTACTGAAGGACAAGATTAAGGATGTTTTGAAGATAGAAAGGAGAAGAGAGAGATTATAGTTTATTTAAAGGTTGCTTGACATTAAGTCAAATGTCTCAAGAAGAATTTTGAAAGGGTTATTAGGACATGATCACATTTGTGGCACTGAAGATTGGTGGTTTGAATAAGTGTGTGTTTTGGCTCTTCGAATAACGTGCCTAAAAAGGAAAAAAAAAAAAAAAAAAGGTTTGTCTAAGGGGATAAGGCGTCCCAAGGAATTTCTAGCTATTGGAGTTGGTGCCTCTTATATGAAAACTCTTGAGGTTTAATATGACAAGAGTACTATTGTGGAGTTTAAGGTTGATGGACTGCATGATGTACTTTGGTTATTCATGTGTAGTACTCGAAGAGTGAAAATGTTCAAGCTGGAAAGTAAGTGAACTTCATGTGAGCAAACTTTTCTAAAGAATACCTTATTTAGTTGGTGTGATTTGGAAGGAAAGCTAGTTTGAACAGGATTTAGAAAGAAAATGTGGCTTTTGAACTAAAGAGTTAAACTTAAGAAGTACCTCAAGGTACTTAGTTACCCATACCATGGTTAAGAAAAAAAAAAAATTAGTTAAGCTAAAGAGACCACTAGAGAAACTTTTGGAGCCGAAAGGCAATGAAAATTGGTGAAGAAGAATTTTACAATATGAACATTTAGTTGAGAAGGTAAGACTTATGGAGGAGGTAAGTAGAGCTACACCTTGTGTAGTGAGTTCGTGTCACACTTGGAACAGAAAGAAGAGCACCTTAAGTGTTGGTCTTAAAGGAACAAGTTTAAGGAAGGTGACTACTTTGGGAAAGAAAAGAAATTAATGTGTTCAAAACTTCAAAGTACTTGGATATGGTTTGGATTGAAGACATATTATAAGTGGTTACTAGGTGTTAGTTTTGGTGTAAAAGAAGAATCTCTCACTATCATTTGTAACTTTGGACATCACTATGTGATGGTGGAAGAATCGCATAAAATATTGGTTGTAAAGCTCAGTTTCAGCATCAAAATCTTTTTCCACAATAAAAGGGGTAAGAGAGATGGACTAAAGTGGAGTTGTTAGTAGCAATGGTTGATCGGAAGCTGTTGGCATGGGATGTTGAGGCTTTAATAGTCAAAAGGTACACCATTGAAAGTATTAACGGAAGTTAGGGGATTGTGACTTTGGGTTCAAGTTATAACTAGAAACTAGTGATCAATGGATTTGGTTTAAATGTGAAAGAAATCTAACTCTAAGTAGAGATCCATTGTATGAGAGTTCAAGTTAAGTAGTTAATCTAGATCTTCTGGCCGACTACTAGCACAAAAGATGGATTTCAGAATAGAACACTCCCGTTCTTAATACTGCCTACAAAGTAGTTACAGTAGAATTGAATAGCAAGTCGTAGATAAATGAGCTATTTATGGAAAATTTCCAAACACCTTGATATTTTGCCTCTAGGCACACTGGTTTAGTATGTTTAAAAGAGAGTTGAAAACCATGTGCTTATGTATCAACTATATCAAGAGTTGATTATGGTAGAGTAGCCAGGTCGCAAGGGAATGTCGGAGCCATTATGTGTCAAATCCGAATTTCGAATCCTGGACTTGGAACGCTACATATAGTATGTTTCTTCTAGCATGGACGATAAGTTGATCGACTCTATGGAGATGGATATTCTCAAGATAGATTTGCGAACCAGGAAGGTTTTATTGTTAAAAAAAAAAAAAAAACTAGTGGCAAGGTTTGGATATTGTTATTTTGAGGTTAAAGAGATGTGTTTTAGTTTGACTAATGCCCTATAGTGTCCAAGGACTTCAGAAAACTTATTATGAAAAAGATTTCCAGACTCGTTCGTAGCATGATCAAAATAGTAATATGCAATTGTTTAAGACTAAGGAGTAACATGAGGTTCGGCAAGTAAGTTTTACAGCTCTAGGTAGTATAAAGTTTCATGACTAGGCATCTAATGAATATAAGATTTAGTTGGACAATGTGGTTTCTCACACCTGTAGCTACCAAGATGGGCATCTCAGTTAATGCTTCTAAAGTAGAAGTGGATCCCAGTGGACCAAATTTTCCTTGCTACGCATCTTAAGACTATGTTGTATCAAGTATGACCAATTGTTTCGCTGCACATATGAAGATTTCTCTCTGCCAGCTGGATCAGTTCAAATGCATGTTTTAAAGGAGTACGATTTCCTAAGCTCACAAAAGTTTTTAGAGTGAATAAGTTAAAGAGTACGGCTGATTTTCAACATTTTAAGTTTCCTAGTTTTATTATGGAAGAAGTTATCACACTTTAGGGGATACCAGTTTTAGTTATGTTCGTTAGAGACCCTCATTTAGCATCCAAAATTTTTTTGGAAGTGTCTCAGAGAGTGATAGGTTTTAAATTGAAGTTCAGTTCAACTTTCCACCCATAGAATGATGGTCAAGCCGAGCGTTGAACCAAACTCTAGAGGACATGTTGCACGCTTGCACGTTAAATTTTCCAGGAAGTTGGGACTCCCAGTTGCATCTCATCAAGTTTGCTTATAATAAGAATTACCAAGCCATTAGTGGCATGGCGCCATTTGAAGCCTTGTATGGGAATAGTTGCAGATTTCCAGTTTACTAGGATGAAGTTGGAGAATGAAGGACCTGAGGGTGAATGAGGCTACCCAACAGTTTAGAGTCTGCATGTAAACATCACAGAGCAGATAGAAAAGTTAGATTAATGTGAGACGTCGAGATCTGAAGTTTGTGGTAAGGGATAAAATGTTCCTGAAAGTGAAAGGTGTCTTGAGATTCGGGAAAAAGGGGAAGTTAAGCCCTCGGTTCATTGGACCATTTGAGATATTGGAGCGAGTTGGTCCCGTGGCCTATCGTTTAGCCTTGCCACCGTCGCTCTCCGCAGTTCATAACGTGTTCCATGTCTCTATGCTTCGAAAGTATATGACGGACCCATCCCACGTGATCGACTTTGAGCCCTTACAGCTGAGCAAAGATTTAAGTTATGAGGAAAGGCCAGTGCAAATTCTTGCAAGAGAAGTGAAGGTTCTGCGCAACCGGGAGATAGCACTGGTGAAAGTCCTTTGGCAGAACCACCTGCGTGAGGAGGCAACGTGGGAACGAGAGGATGAGATGAGGGCAAAGCATCCAGAGTTGTTCCAAGAGTAAAAACTTTCGGGACGAAAGTTTCGTAAGGGGGGAAGAATGTAACAATCCCAACTCTATTAAATAAATATGATTGTTTATCATGTATGAAAAGGGAAAAATATGATTGTTTATTTACGCATTTATTTAAGCCAAGATGGAAATTTCAAAATTTGAGTTTAAGGAAATTTTTGGGATTTAGAAAAGGATAATTTTATCTTGGGACAAGTAAAATAAGTGATTAAATTTTGATAAGATTGAATAATTGAATTAAATCTTAGTTGTAGAAGATTTTATTGGATTTTATTTGATTTGATTTTATTTGGTGGAAAAGGAAAAAGGGAAAAGTGGAAGGAATAAGGAATTAGGGTTTTGTTTATTTAAACCCTCGATTTGCGTGCCAATTCAAAAAAAAAAAAAAGAAAAAGGAATTTCTTTTCTCTCTCTCTCTCTCTCCCTCGCGCCGCCGCCCCCTCCCCCTCGTTTTTCTTCTTCTTCTTCTTCACGCACGCCAGCGCCGCCGTGGCCTCCACTCCGGACGACGACCTCTGCCGCACGCTGTCAACCGCCGGACGCTGTCAACCGCCGAACGCGGTCGCTCGTGCCTCTCGTCGACCGAACCAGCGCCGCCGCCGCCGCTCTCTCCCTCGCGTCACCGAACCAGCGCCGCCGTCGGTCTTCTCTCTCACACGTCCGCAGCAGCAGCGCCGCCGCCTCCCAGCGTCAGCCGCGGCCGCCGCCGGTTCTCTTCCGCCGCAGGTTCTCTTCCGCGCGCCGCCGGTTCTCTTCCGCCGCCGCTTCAGTTAAACGCTCGCCCGACTGCTCGACACCGAACCGGTAACGTTTGGGTGAGTAACTCGGACCCAAGGTTAATTTGCGGCATAAGTTGGTAAACCATTTGTGATATGGACTTATGTGGTTAAAATTCTCTTAGGTGACCGGAAGTTGCGTTGGGTAGAAAGGATTGGAGACAACTGCGAGTTAAGCCACGCTTGGGTAAGGACAAGTTTAAAAATTTATTTGGAATTAAATGATGGTGGGACTAAACTTATGGACTGACTTAAGTTGGGAAATTCTGTTCGCTATTGTCCAGGAATTTTACAAGAACTGCCGCGTGTTTTAATCTGTTGGATTAATCTTCAGGTAAGTGGTCTTACTACCTGAACCACCTACCCACCATGTGTTTAATTGTCATGAGTAGAATTTCCAAGCCCCAGGTGACATAGTATGCTTGTATGAGATTTCCCATGCTTAGTGGATGTATGTGAGTGATGATGCAAGTGCTTATAATATGAGATATTTATGAACAGTACTGTTAATGTATGAATTTATGGAATGAAAGGAGTGAGATTTTAATTGACCTATAAGATGGGTAGTGGTAACTCCCCTACGTCGGTTGGATGTTCACCAGAGGTTGTGTTCCTTCGGGTTCACCAGTTATTGTGGTCCTTCGGGGTCACCAGAGGATGTGTTCCTTCGGGTTCACCAGTTATTGTGGTCCTTCGGGGTCACCAGAGGTTGTGTTCCTTCGGGTTCACCAGTTATTGTGGTCCTTCGAGGTCACCAGAGGTTGTGTTCCTTCGGGTTCACCAGAGGTTTTGTGTTCCTTCGGGATCACCAGAGGTAAGAGTTCCTTCGGGGCTCCAGAGGTTAGTGAACATCCAAATCCAACGGTAGGGCGAGTATAACCAGTTTCCCTATAAAAGTATGTTTGAAATGCATGTCTTATTGTTGTTGCACTTAAAGGACTTGAGTGCCTAGCTCGGCTCCGGTAGTGGGGTCACTTACTGAGTAATATAATTACTCATCCTTTCATCTTTTTTTTTTTTTTTTCAGGTAAGGGAAAGGACGTGCTGGCGAATGACAAGAGGATTCCTTGATGACATCACGGGACCCGGTGTAACTTCCGCTTAGCACTGCATGTTTTTTTTCATGAGTTTTGTTCAGTTGTCAAATTTTGTTTTGAGGCTTGTCTTTCATTTTGTATTTGGAATACTGTCCGTGAAATATTAATGATTTTATCAGGGGTACCCCGAACCAAAATTCTTTTATATGGTTATTCAATATTTTCTTCGGTTAAATAAACAGAAATTTCCATGAGTAGCATTGTTTCTTTCTTACTACTCAGCATCGTGTCTTTTCTTGAAATTTGCATGCATTGAGTAATGGTCTAATTAGGATGTATTAGTCGGGTCGTTACATAAGCCATTTAGGGATTTAGTAAGCTTACACGCTTTGTTCTCTTGTCCATGCTCTATAAAACCTTCAGGTTGGTTCATATAAACTTTTTCTTCTAAATCACCATTTAGAAAAGTTGTTTTCACATCCATTTGATGAATACTCATAAAAATTGCATCAATTGCAATTAACAATCTAATGGATGTGATTCTCGTAACCATAAAAAAGATATCAAAGAAGTCTAAATCTTCGTTTTGCTTGAAACCTTTTGCGTCAAGTCTAGCTTTATACTTGTCTATAATACTATCTGATTTGAGCTTTTTCTTCAGGACCCATTTACACCCAATAGTTTTACAACCTGGCGTAAATCAACTAATTTCCAAGTTTTATTAGAAATTATTGATGGGGGGAATTACAAATAACAGAA
This sequence comes from Citrullus mucosospermus, assembly GCA_030954485.1. Lineage (NCBI taxonomy): Eukaryota > Viridiplantae > Streptophyta > Magnoliopsida > Cucurbitales > Cucurbitaceae > Citrullus > Citrullus mucosospermus. The sequence goes on from CM062057.1 coordinate 27,593,207, forward strand.
GAAAATAGAGTAAATATTAAGAAATAAATGTGTAAGCAATTAGGTTGAGGTGCGGATATCCAGCTCTCTTTAAAGAGAGTCAAGCCCTCTGCGATGTGTGTTGAATTTAATTTCTTTATATCAACCACCGGTGCAACAAACATTCTCTGGCATGTCCCTGTCTAAGATACAACAACCCAAACAAAACGTTATGTAGCTCAAACTGCTATATTGAAAGGTTGAGCTCAAAGATCTACAACTAAAACACCTTTTTTTTTTTGCCAATTGCTCTTAAAAGAGCTAATGAAATAAAGTAAGAGAGAAAGATGTGTTGAGTATTATTGGTGCATTTTGAGAGCAACATGAGAGCCCTATATATAGTAAAACTTTAAATCTAGATTTTAATATATAATTCATTTAACATTTAACCGAATGCATTTTTTTCTCTTTTAACTATTAAAACTCTCTTATTTTCTCCCTATGAAATTTCAATTTAGTAAATTTATTAAATATTTAAAAATTGTAACGACATGTATTAATTACTGTTTGAGTTAAACTCATTTTAGTTAATATATAATGTTTAATTGACAAGGAATGTAATATTATCAATATTATTATTATTATTTTGAAAAGAAATATTTTGTGTGTTTTCAAAATATTTATATATATATATATATTGTGTAGAGGCAACCACAGGATTGCCGCCCACCTAAAGATTTTTTTTCCTTTCCCACGTGACAAACGAATAAAAAAGTTATAATATAAAACTATAAGGTAGCCGCCTGCTTTGATAGTCTTTTATAATTGAAGAAAGTAAAAAATTAAAAGAAAAAGAAAAAAAAAGTTTTATCATGCAGAAAAATTACCTTTTTTGTCCCTAGAAAGTTTATATATTGCTGAGCTTTTCGCAAAAATATTAGAAATACCGTTATCTTATTTTGAAAAAATTTAAAGAAGCTACGAACTTCAAGCACCGTAAAAAGAGTTTATACATTTGGTTTTAAATCATCCTAATTTAAAGTATTTTAAACTTGACATATTAATTCTGTTGAGTTAGTGGTATAATGCTTTGAGAGAGTGCTCTTATAATTGAGATTAGAGATAGATTTCTACGTGATTGTAATAATTTTTCACATAGTGGAATTTTTCTAGTCCATCGTTTTTTGTTTTTCGGTTTGGAGTTTTTTCACATTACTGTTTGTGTTTTTAGTTTTATTGTTTTCTTTTAATCTTTATGTTACCTTTCTGCTTTTCTCCTTTCTTTTTTCCTAACATATATTTACCCTTGAGTGTTTAGTTATGTTTCCATTTAATCACTAGGTTTCAAGTTTTATACTTTCAGACTTAATACTCAACTTTTAATCTTTATTGTAAATGTCTATTAATTATGTTAAAACAAAAATTATAGTATCCTAGTTTTCACTAATTTTCCATCCCTATTCAAATCATTTTAAAATTTTGATTCATAAATATTATAAATTAGTTAATTGAAAGTTAATACAAAGGACTATTAGTGAAAATTTGAGAGTAAAAGTATAAAATATTGAATTTAGAGACTAAATAAAAGCTAATCTTGAAATTTAATAATAAAATGTAACATTTTGAACGATTAAATAGAAATTAACCTAAAAATATGAGTGTAAAATTGTAATATTTTAAAATTTAAAATGAAATGAAACTAGATTCAAATTCTAACTACTAAAAAAGAGTATTTCTCCCGATTATCTAATATCAAAATTTATATCTCCACACCCAAATTATTTTCTTAAAAAATGTGATTTTCATTTCAAACAAAATAATTAATAAATAAAATATTGTTATTTTGATTTATGAAATTTTAAGATTTGTAGGCTAGTTCCATTTTGGACTACAAACTAAAAACAATAAAAATAAAAAAAATCATTTTGCTTTGACAATTTAATAACATAGCTTTGACTACATGGGACCTTGGTGCAATAAATATTTGACAATATATTATTAATTAAAATATCATTTTAGTTGGGATAATTTAGAGTTTATTCAAGTTTAATTTCCATATTTTTAATTCTTATATTTTTAATAAATTTTAAATTTAGTCCCAACTATTAATTTATTGTAGATTGTTTCATTATTTTTTTAAAAATATTTATTAGCATTTTCATGGGCATATATTTGGAATAAAAAAACGTATACGTTGTTCCATTTGGACCGACTAATTAAATTTTCAACGAGAGAAATACATCTATGCCAATAAAAATGTATGGATCTCAAATAGTGAAATGTTTTTTCTTATGACATTCCATAAGAAAAGGAGATAATATGAATTTATTATACTATTACCTATGACGACACAGTTTTTTCTTTTTTTTTCCTTTTTCTATTTTCAGGATAAAAATGTAATTTAATTTTCAAAAATTTACAATAAAAAATTTGAAATTTCAGAAAAGGTAATTATTATGTGCATAACGTTTTCGTTTTCAGTTTCTCATTTGGTAAGAAATATATTTGTTTGATAATCTATTTTGTTTTTTATTTCTAAAATTTGAAAAACGTTTTTAAAATTTGTGTTAAATTTTAGACACTATTAGAAGTAGTTTTTCCTGTTTTATTTCTATTTTATATAATACCGTTACGAAATAGCGTAAATTGGTTTTTTGTTGTTTTGGTTGGCAAGCGGGTATAAAAGTACGAGTTTGTTTAAATTGAGTATTGAAAAAAGTGTTTTCCTCAAAATTCATTTTTATTTAAATTCTTTTTTTAAAAAATTGTTTTAAATAAACTTTGAAAGTGTTTCAAAAGCAATTTTGAGTGGTCGTCAAATACTTTAATTTTTTCTAAAATAACTTGTTTTCAAGTGTTTTTTTTCTAAAATAACTTATTTTCAAAATTGAACACTTGAAACACTAATCAAACACACCCTATACATTTTTAACTTAGGGCTCGTTTGGTCTAACTTAAAAAATAAAATGTCTTTCAATTCATTTTCATCTAAACACTTTTGATAAGAAGTGTTGAAAATAAAGATACTAATGACTTTTAAAATCCATTTTGAGTGGTTGTCAAACAATTGTATTTCTTTCAAAACGACTTATTTTTTAAATTAAACACTTGAAAAAGATATTCAAAATACACCCTTAATGGCATTGGGTTGGAGTCCCAGCTAGGCAACTATTTTCATTACTATTTCACTTATTTTAATGACTTTTTTCATTTTTATTATTTCTTTTATTTAGATGAATTTTTCATTTTTATTATTATTTTAGAGTTGTTTTCAAATATAGCAAAATAAGCAAAACTATTTATAAATATAGAAAAATTTCTAATAGACCATGATAGACTTCTACTTAAACCACGATATACTTCTATCACTCAAGCAATAGATAAAAGTCTACCAGGGTCTATCACTAAGAGACAATGAAATTTTTCTATATTTGTAAATAATTAGATATTTTTTTTATTTATAATAATTTCTCTTTCTTTTATTATTTATTTCTTAAATTTGTTATATATCAATATATTAGTTTAAGTTTGAATTTTAAAATTTTCAATATTTAGATTTATATATTATTTCAAATTTCAAATTTTCATTTCAATACATATATCTACATATTTTTAAAATTTTGTAAGATGCATATTTATATATCATTTTAATTTTGAATCTCTTGAGTACATTTGAAACTAATTAGACTTTTATAATATATAAATCTTGTTTACACAATATTCATTTAGCTTTATTTTAATATTTTACAATAACGACATTTAGATAATAGTATAATTGAGTTGAATTTTTTAGTCTACATTGTTTTAAGGCGAATGACTTGAATGAAGAATAATATTTGCAGACCAAATATGAATAACATTTGAAAGATAGAAATAACTGGGTTATTGGTGTTAACTTTGCATCAGACCTAATTATTTGTATTTAATAATGTAACTTTTTTATAATTGATTTTTTAACATTTTATTGCATGTATATATATATATATATATAATTAAATTATATTTAGAATTGTTTTCAAATATAGCAAAATAAGTCAAACTATTTACAAATATAAAAAAAAAAATTATTTATCATTGATAGACCACGATGGACTTCTATCACTTTAATGATAGACTGCAGTAGACTTCTATCGCTCAAGTGAAAATTTTCTATATTTGTAAAGAGTTTAGTATTTTTTCCATTTATAATAATTTCCCTTATTTGTAAATTTTTCTTTATATATATATATATATATGAAGAAATGTAAGAAGAAAAAAATATAAGAAACGAGAAATAAAAAATAGTTATCAAACAAATTTTTATTTTTACTTTTATTTTCCAAGAAGCAACAAACAAAAACTAAAAACAGAAAATGTTATCAAATAGAAGTATATATATATATATATATTTGAAATTGGAATATACATTCAAAAAATGATTTAAAGAAAGATTATAACAAAATGAGATTAACAAAAGTGTAGATTGTGAGTTGTAAGGAAAATCAAATAAATTCTAGAAGTAGAAATGGGGCCCAAGTTTACCTAAATTTAAATCTGAACGCAAACATAATACGACTTAATTTATTGCTAGTTTGTACTAAAAAAATTATTGCAAATTATGAAAAAATAAACTTTTTGTTTTTGTTTTTTGTTGGGGTCTGTACATTACAAAATCGCTAGAAACTAAACCAATTTTTGAAAAGAGAATTGTTTTAAAAACGTGGTTTGAGAATTTGAATGTTTAATTAGAAAATATGAAAATTATAGTAAAGAAGTTGTACGAAAATAAATACAATTGATAATTCTCAAAATCCAAACATTAAAAACTAAGGCTTCGTTTGGCAATCATTTCGCCTTTTTTGTTTTTGTTTTTTAAAATTAAGCCTATAAACACTAATTTTACCTCCAAATTTCTTCTTTTGCTATCTAATTTTTACCAATGGTTTAAAAAACCAAGCTAAATTTTGAAAACTAAAAAATATAGCTTTTAAAAACTTGTTTCTGTTTTTGGAATTTGGCTAAGAATTCAACCCTTTTACTTAATAAAGATGCAAATTATTTGCAAGAAATGTGGAAGAAATAGGTTTAATTTTAAAAAACCTAAAACAAAAAACGAAATGGTTACCCATTAAGACCTAAATAATTATCCAATAAGGTTCAATCAACAGAGTAGACCCTAAACCTATTCATCATATAGGATATAACAAAATAAATAAATAGAAAACAAAAGCTCATGTTTGTTTGATAGATATTTATGTTTAAGAATTTAGGTAATTATTGTCCAAATATAAATATATCCTATGAAGTATGAAACTATGAACAATCAAATTTTATTATTCTTCTTGAACATGACACTTTTTCTTTGAAAAATGAATAAGAGACAGGAGAGAGAAATTACTCATTAAATGCCTTTTAGTTAAACGTGAATTAATTTTAATTGCTTTTAAGTTATTATTAGTTATTAATGACTTAATGAACTAAATATAACTATTTAATTTAAACTCAATTTAATTGTTAATTTTTTTTCAATAAACAAAACTAATAAAACAAGCACAAACATTTAATTTTTAGATATCAATAATTATCTTACATATTTAAACATGGACATCATTTATTATATTTTATTATAGATAAATTATTTAAAATGAAAAAAATGTTAAAAATATTTACAAATAATTACAAAATATCACCGTTTATTTGCAATAGATAGATACAAATAATAAAATTTTATTATATTTATAAATATTTTACTTAATTTTTCTCTCTTTCAAAACAACCTTTTATTATATACCATATATTTAAATTCTAAAATTTTTAACTCTCATAAATTTAATATCTATATTTATGAAATAATATCATCCATCAATTATGGTCGGTTAGGAAAAATAAAAGTATGTGTAGCATGATTGGACACATATTTTTGCTGATTAAAAAAAAAAAAAAAAAGAAAGACAGATTATTTTGGGTAAGAAAAGAAATTAAAAAGTTGATGCACTTTTTTTTATCCTTACTTTTGTGCCAACTTGTCTATATTTTATAAGATTACTATTCCCCCACTCTAATCCAATGTATTTTTTTAGTTCATAATTTTCTTTTTTAATTTTTGATTGAGTTAATATAACCCTAATCTTACCTTGAGGGCTCATTATTTTATTTAAAGGGAGAGAGAATCAATTTTTTTTTTTCTTGGAGTGATATATTTCAGATCTGCTAAATTGGGCTTGTTTTGCTAAATTAAGTGTTGTTAAATACAACAAAAGGTCAACTTAACTTACCAACATAAATGGAGGACATAAACCAAAGTCCTTTGTTTGGTGAGAATTCCAAGATTGCTATGAAATGAATATTTGAATTATTGAGTTTATTCTGTAGAAATGTAGGTTTCTTAAATAGTTAGAGAAGCATAAACATCTAATTAATTTAGGTTATTCTTTTGAATCAAGAATTTTTAAAATTTTCATTATTGAGAGACATTCTCTAATGAGTTTTGAAAGTTTCCATGTTGAGTGGCATTTTTAAATTTAAACACATTATAGTAATGTATTCATGGTTATAAATAATCCTATGTAATTAAGTATATTTATATTTTATGGTTAAAATAATTTTAAAACTTTATATATATTAAAATAAGAGCAATGATTTTTATGTTGAGATGGCTAGGCTGCAATTCCTGTGCTCCCCTTCTCTTTACCACATAAATATAAAATTAAAAAAAATGTCACATGACAATTTTTTATTAGGTGCAGCTTAGACTACATAAAAAATAGATGCAACCCGACTATATCCATTTTTTTTTTCTAAAATAATATATCTATTTGTTTTTCACTTAACTTTAAAGTACAATATTCATTTCAACCAAATGAAAATTAAAGTACAATGTTCATTTTATTTTATTTTCTCAATAGTTTGTCGGATACTTTTGTATTTAGTAGGAACTTATCACTTGTATATCTCTATTTGATTTCTTTTGGTTATTTATTTGTAATTTTCTCATAACTATTACTCATTACAAATAAATCAATTTGAGTGTAGTTAAGCTAACAATATCTATATCAAGATGTTGTTAGTGATAGTTCAAGTCTTCTAACCTCATTTGTACTAAAAAAAAATTAAAATCCATTACAAATAACTATATATTACTCCTCAGAATTCTAATTTGGCAATCAAATCAATATAAACTATGAAAAATTAAAATACTACAATTATATTAATGATCTTCTTAAAAAAAACATTAAAATTTAATTAATGATTAATAAATATCATTTATTATAAAAACATCAAAATAATATAAATGGATTAATTGTTATACAAGACAACAAATAAAGTTAGTGTAAACTTAATTGATATAAAAATATAACATTAAAATGTTAAATAAAAAAATTTACTTCTTTGAAAACCATGCGAAATAAAGGGTAATTCTTTTAAATGACAAAATTGATGTAAATATTTTCAAATATAACAAAATGTTATTGTCTATCAATGATAGACGATGATAAACTATTATCATCTATCATTGTTTATCAGTTATGGACATTAAAATTTTGCTATGATTGCAAATAAGTTGACTCATTTTACTATATTTAAATGAAAGTATGGGTAATTGTGTTAAATAACTCTTTTAGGGATAATAATTAATTGTATAGCAACATTTTAAAAAAATTGTAAATATAACTAAATCTATCAATGATTATAGAGTATATCACTGATAGACTCCACTACTAATATAGTTTATCACTGATACATTTTGAAAACAAAATCTAAATTTTAATATATTTACAAATTTGGCAATATTTGTTTCTGCTCTAAAAATATCAAACAAATGAAAAAAAGAAAAATAAATAAACAAATAAAACCAGCCACTTGACTAAACCAAAGAGGGAGTGGCATTTAAAAAACAAAAATCTCAAAATTTCATTATAAAAAGGACCCAATTGCAAACTCTAGTGGCATCCCTCCACATACTTCCCACTTCCTTTCCTCCTTTTTCCTTATTGCATTATTATTCTTCCCTTCCATCTCTTAACCCTAGAGATGGCAAAAGTTGCAGATAAGCCCTTCGTTTTTCCCAAGCCATTTCTGGTCTTCTTTGTTTTTTCTATCATTTCTGGGTTTGGAATAACCCTGTCTGAGGCAGGTTTTCCCAAAATCAGACACTACAAATGGGAGGTTGAGTATATGTTTTGGTCGCCGGATTGCGTCGAAAACATCGTCATGGGAATCAACGGCCAGTTTCCCGGGCCAATGATTAGAGCCAACGCTGGTGATATTGTCGTTGTGGAGCTGACTAACAAGCTCCACACCGAAGGTGTCGTTATTCATTGGCATGGAATCTTACAACGAGGTACACCCTGGGCTGATGGTACTGCTTCCATCTCGCAGTGTGCCATTAACCCAGGTGAAACCTTCACTTACCGGTTCGTGGTGGATAAGGTTAGAGGGTTTAAAATGTCAATGTTGATGGAAACTATTGAAGCTTTTTTTATAAAGTTTATTCACATGTTTTTTTTCTTTTTTTTTTTTTTGTAGGCTGGGACATATTTCTATCATGGTCATCTTGGGATGCAAAGATCAGCAGGGTTGTATGGATCTTTGATAGTGGATCCAGAAGAAGGAAAGAACGAACCATTCCATTATGACGAAGAAATCAACTTATTATTGAGTGATTGGTGGCATCAAAGTGTTCATAAGCAAGAAGTTGGCCTCAGCTCCAAACCAATGCGTTGGATAGGCGAGCCTCAGGTAATTAATACTTTAACGACTAAGTTATAGTCAAATTAACAATCATATGTTAGTATTTAGTTAAATTATACAAAATACTCTTCAACTTTAAAATACATTTTAATTATGTCCATAACTTTAAAAAGTTTAATTTTTTCCTTTATACTTTAAAATCCCTTAAAAAAATTATTCTTTCTAGTTTAAATAAGATGGATATTGACACAACAAAAAGAATTAAAAATTAAAGACACAATTTGAAGAAAAAAAAAGTATTTTCTAAGAAAAAAATCACATCTAAAACATATGTTTGGCAAAAAGTTTATATCACTTTAGCATATAAATGAAACTTTTCAAAATTTAAAGAATATAACTGAATTATGTCTCTCAAGTAACTTTTTAAACCGTGTTATGTAAAGTTGAGATTATGATATTTTTATTAATGTTTTAATTAATGATGAACTACAAACCACTTTTCAAATTATGTTTGATTTCTTTCTTTTTACACATGAGAGAAAAAGTTTTGACAGATTTTCTTTTTCTCAATATTCAAACTCCATTGCTGTTTTGCTTTACACAAGCAAAACAACTGTTCCACAAAAATATTCTCTTTCCTCTTTCTCTTTCCCATTCCATTCCTTGAAGAGTGTGTGAAACTTTTTTTTTTTTTTTTCTTCCTCTTTGTACCTTTTTACTTGAAAAGTTCAATGTGACAGTGTATGATTGGTCTATATTTGTTTCTTAACAAAATAATAAATAATTGACTTAAATTATCTAAATATAAAATAAGTTGATAACTTTTATAAATTGTCTAGTACATATTCTAAATTTTTTATTTTGTATTTGGTAGTTTATCAAACTTTAAAAATGATTAAAAGATTTTGTATTTAGTAGTTTATCAAACTTTTAAAATTACCAAAAGATTTTTTAAGTTTTAAATATTGTATTTATTAAGTCTTTTCATCTATTTGATATTTTAAAAATTAACAGACTTATTCAAAGTAAAATTGTAAAGTTGTATCTAATAGAACTACGAAGTTTCTATTTTGCATACAATAATTTCGTGGATTTTAAAAATTATTGAATAGTGGTCAAGTAACTTTGTTATGTTTTAGTATAATAATTGCAAGGGTGTAAACCGAAACTTCAATTTCTAGAGAGAAAAGTCATGTCAATTACCAGTGAGCTAAACTCATTTAAGCAGGTCAAGGACTAAATTGACACAAAGTTGAAATTTTGACAACTTATTAAACATTCAATTAAAAATTTTAAAAATTATTAGACACTTAAGAACCTACTAAGCATAGAATTAAAATTCAGGGACCTATTAAAAACGTTTTAAAGTTTAAAAATTTATTAGACAAACTTGAAAATTTATGAACTGAACTTGTATTGAACATAAAAAATAACAAGTCAACTGAGCATAACTGAATTGGGTATATCACCAAACAAATTTTCAAAATTTGAAATCTCCCACTCTTATTAAATTTTTGAAAAACAAATCATAAACTTTTTTTCTGAAAAAAGTAAAATTATATATTTAATCTTGTTATGCCTACTGATTTTTTAAAGGATGGCAGTGTCTTTAAATCTTGAATTATTTTTGGCATTACCACACATGTGACACATTTCTTGAAAATTAAATAAAATTACATGATTTAAAGTTGTTTGAAACACTTGAGAGATTGGTGGGGATGAAATTTGTCCTACTTACCCCACTCAATCAATCTTCTCAAATTAAATGATGAAATTTAATCCAACTCTATGTCCATTTTATTGGTAATAGTACATTTAATTAGCCATTTAAACAAACTTAAGAAATTAAGTATTAAGATAAAGTATATAATTCAAGATTAAAAATACACAAAGGCCCATACTACAAGAATCAAACACATATATATCTTTTCTCAAACATATATGTAATTTAAAATAATATTCTCCTTCTTCTAAAATCAATCCTTCCTAATTGCTTGAAGTATGATAATTTATTATACATATAATGATAATAATTATTTTATTTGTACATAATGCTTTTTGGAAAGTTCAAATTAGCATAAAGTGTAAGCCTTTGCTTGTGAAGTTCAAATTATATACATATACATATGTATAGATTCTTACAACAGCAAACATTCAGCTGTACACAACTTTCTACTTTTAAATTTTTGTTTCTTTTAGATAAATAAAGGTTAAATCACTAAAAAAAAAATCATGTACTTTATCATTTATTTATGATTAAAAAATATTTTTAGTGATTTAATTTAATTTAGTTCTTAAACTTTGATAAATAAATACTAAAATATCTTGTTATAGAAATAATGACTAAAATCGACCTATTATTATCTTTTTTTTTAATATAGTTTATAATTTTAAATAATTGTATAAAATGATATATTTAGTTTGCTCTAAATTAATTTTGAATATTAAAGTAAATAGCTTTATTTTTTAATAAAAAATAAATATAATATACTTTTTAAAAAGTTAATGCATTTAACTTATAAAAATTAGAAGATAAAATATTAATTAAAAACTAAATCTAATTTTAGGAGGATGTAAAAGTAAGTAAAAATATTCATTTTAAAACAAGTGTGAAATTATTATAAAAAAAAAAAAAAAAAAATTATTTTTAACCTATTTAACCTCAATCAATTTTACCAAACACAAAAAACGGGTTAAAATATATATATTTTTTTGTTATTTTATAATCACTTTCATCTCACCTAAAAGCAACCTCAAACACACTATAAATCATTACCAATTAAAATTTAGAGATTAAATTATTACTTTCACAAAAATTCAAGGGATGAACAATATTTTTCAACCTTAAAACATATACTTTCAATTGCAACATTTTCTTAATTCATTAAAACATCAAGGAGACATGAAAGATAATATTATAACTTGTAAAAGATTTTTGTTAGAGATTTAAATCTACTTTGTTTTGTTTGTTATATTTTTCAGAGCATACTGATCAATGGGAGAGGGCAATTCAATTGCTCAATTGCCACTAAGTACAACAAAAGTTTGACACAATGTGAGTTGAAAGGAGGAGAACAATGCGCACCGTTTGTCCTACATGTCCGTCCCAATAAAACCTATCGCATAAGAATTGCTAGTACCACTGCCTTGGCTTCCCTCAACTTTGCCATTGGAGTAAGTTGTTTTTCTCTTCAATTAGGTTTAAATTTCAAATTTCGTCACGACCACAAAGTTTGAATTTAGTCTCTCTTGTTTAATAAAATTCTCAAATCATATAGACTATTTAACGGGATTTTATCAAATTGTAAATACTAAATTCTAACTAATTAACTCCAGATCATAGAGACAATATTCGTAATTTAACCTAAAAGAAATGAAACTTTAGTATTTATTTTGGGCTAAATTATAAAAAAAATACCCTTAAATTTTATCTCTTGTTTCATAAATAATATCCCTATATTTTAAAAAGTTGTAATATTACTCTTGAATTGCTTTCAAAAGTGTTTCAAAACTACCTTCGGATAGATAGAAAATGTTGTGACAATGACCTAAAATTGTAAGATGATGATCCAATTTTTTGTTTTAGGTCACAATGACATCATTCAAGTGCCAATTTTCATAATAAAACTTTTTCTTAACTACATGTTTCAAAATGTTTACTAAAATTTAAGGATAATATTGAAATAAATGACAAAATTTATGGGTGTTTTATGTAATTTAGCGTTTATTTTATAAGTACTCAATTTTTTCAAAAGTTGCAATATCATCTTTAACCTTTCATAAATATTTCAAAAGTACTATGGAAGTACTCGATTTTTTCAAAAATAGGTGTGTATTGGCAATGACACAGAATTGTGTGGCAATATCTAAGTCATATTGCTACATAATTCTAAGTCATCTTTTTTTTTTAATCCAATATTCTATGATTTCTACTAAAAAAAAATAGCTTTGGAATGTTTATAAAAGGTTAAACGTAATGTTGCAATTTTTAAAAAAATAATTATATATATATATATATATTTAAAATAAAGGACATAGTTTAGCAAGGCATGTTTTATATATATATATATATTTTTTTAAATTTAACCTTTTTATTAAACGTACAAATTATTCAATTATGTGGCAAAGTCCAAAAATATTAAATTGAAAAATAAATGTCAAACTGAAAATATCTAAACTAGAATAGCATTTATAAACACTTTGCTAAATCTTTAAACCATTGTTAAACAGGTTTTGAAAGTAATAAATGATCCTTTTTCTTTTGACAATTATTTCCCATAATTTCTGGATTTTGACTCATAAAGTCCTAAAAGTGAGGGTAGGTAGTGAATGTGAATCTATAGAAAATAATCAAACCCTTTTCGAAAAAAAAGAAAAAAGAAAAAAAAAAAGAAAAAAAGAAAAAACAAACTTTTCTCTTTTACAAGTGAGAAAAAGCTACCAAACAATCAAAATCCACTTTATTGTATTGCACTATTTTTCCTACAAAGTTGACAACTCTTCCCTCCTAACAAAATTGACCATAATAATATTAGGGCTTGAATTATTTAGGAGTATAATAATATTAGGCTCTAAATGATTTAGTTGAATGCATATAAAAATATATTTTTTTAATTATAAAAGTTTCTTTCTTAAAAATTAGATCAAAATGTCTTTCTTTAGTCAAGTTTTAGTTCATGTATTTCAATTGTCTAACTTCAATCTATGTATTCTTTTGATTAATGTTGATCGAAAATGGTGATTTCTTTGTAATAAAAGACATTAAATTTATAAAGGAAATACTAATAGTGATTATTATTTTTCTTAAAAAAAAAAGACAAAAACAATAAACTGGTAACATAAACTATTTTTAAGATTTACTGAAATAACAAACACAAAATTTAAACATTTATAAGGTATAATACTAAATATAATGAAACTCAAAACATAGTGACTAAAATGAAATTTTAACTTCAAAATTTAAATTGTAATCATAATATTAAATTTTCATCGACATGTCGATATTTCTATCAACATTTTCATGTTTCCATGGGTTAAATATCGACATGAGGAATGAATCAATATTTCCATTATATCGTAGAAAAATCCACAAAACATAAAAATAAGTAACAAAATGACACTAATGTAAACATAATATAAATAATAGGCTTTTAAAAATCATAAAATGTTTATTTACTAATTTAAATTTAGTCTTTTGAATTTTTGAATTTTTGAATTTTTTCAGAAATATCCATCGAAATTGATATTTCCATTGAAATTTTTGTAAAATTAAAGTTTTGATATTTTCATCGACATCGACCTTTTAAATCTTGATTGTAACAATAAGATGCAAAAATTGAAGATGATAATTGAATAGTAAAGTTAAAGTTGAAATACCATATTTTTCCTTGTAATTTAATTCTGGTTCAATTTTAGTCTTATACTTTTAATAAATTTTAAGCTTAGTGATTTTAAGTTAAATTTGGTCAAAATTGGTTATATAATAATAATAATAATAAATGATTTTCATCTAAGAAAATAAATTATGTAAATATATTTCTAAAATTTATAGTTGAAAAGCTATTTTTTTTTTTTGAAAAATCAATAATAAACAACAAATTGGGTTTAATTTAAAGTTGATTAAAAGTGTAGAGATTTAAATTAAATATTTAAAAATAACTAATATTAATCTGTATAAAAATACAAAGATCTAAGATAATATTTTAATCTAAAAGTAAAGTAGAGTAGACCTTTAACTCAATGTTGAGAGGAGTACACACTATATAGATTCCCTTTCTGACACATGATGTGATTTTCAACCATTAGGGAGTCCCACATGTTTTGTTCTCATGTTTCTTGTCCTTTCTTCTTTTCATTACATTTATTTCTCCATTAAATTATATAAATTACTAAAATAATTAACTTTATACTTTATGCTATTTTTTAAACTATATTTCTAAATTTGGAAGGTTTTACTTTCATTTTTTAATTTTATTATTTGTGTTAAAATATTATTGGATAGTTAACCCAATATAAATTTGTAATTTAACCTAAATACTATCAAATCAATTTTTATCTTTTATTTTTTAATAATTGAAAAGATTTTTTTATGAAATAAATTTAAAGTTTAAGGGTAATACGTTTTTTAGAACGTATAACTGAAAGTTATTTTAAAGTTCACGAATATTTATATTATTGAACTTTATTTCTATAGGTTTCCTTTTATAGCTTTTTTTTTTTTATAGTAAAAAAATATTTAAGAACTAATTATATATGTAAATGAGAAGATATGTTTGAGATGTAGAATAATGTAGATCTACTTTTATTCTTCTTTAAGAAACAAAATTCTAAAATATGGGAGAGTTGAAAATTTTAAAATTATGCTAAATTAGTGTCTTTTTTAATATTAGCTAGATTTTTTACTTCCTTTTGTTTAATTCAACAACATGTGGGATGAGTAATATACATGTTATGAACTATTTTCGTGTCCACAAAAGCTATGTTTTTGTTCTTTTTAAATGATTTTGGCTGCTTATAATAGTTTTTTATGAATAAAAAAATCTTTCTTAACGAATATTTTGAAGTTAGTTTTGTACATTTTATCATTGATTTTTTTAAATTAAATTCAAGGATTGTCATAATTGAGATTAGTTATTTATTTAACTTAGATTTGTTGGTTAAATTTTCTCTAATTTTGTTTTGAAGTAGATAAATTAAAATAAAAATTCCTATAAATGTGAAAACTATATCTAACACATCTTATGGAAGAAAAAGAAAAAAAAAAAAACAAAAAAGTAAAAGAAATTGAAAAGAAAGGATACAAAGTAGAGAAAACTTTCAATACTTAAATCAAATCAATAGAATGTGAGTATGAAAATTTATTTCATTCTTTGTCAAAGGTACAATAAAATGACATAGGTCCCTCTCTCTCCAATTATACACAAAATCAATAATAAAAAACAGATGATGTCCTTCCTTGTGCTTTTTGAGGTCAATAATTGCATATGTGGGGATTTTAATAATTATTTTCTATCCATTGATCAAACTAACAAATAAAAAACTTTTAAAATGTCAAGAGTTAGGCCAATTAATCAATAATTAAGTTAAAATTTCAAATCTTCCCTACCCAATTTACTATACTAATTTTTCTATTTCACTTTTCTTTTAGTTAAGAAAATAATTTATCACTTTCAGTTATTATTTTGATCCTATAATTTAAAGTTTGTTCAATTTTAGGTTATGCACTTTCAAAGAGTCTTAAATTTGGTCTCTACTATGGGTGTACATAAAGGCACCGAAAACTAATATGGTTAGTCGAAACCGATTGAATTAAACATTGATCGGTTGGAGATATACCATGGTCTATCCATGGTTCCGACCGACCATGGTGTGTATTAGTGTTTTTTTCTCTTTCCTTCCTTTCTCTTGCTTCCATATCCACAAGTCCATTCCACGAAGGAAGTTCTTTAAAGGAATTTTAACAAGACGAAACCGACCAACTATCAATCGAATGCCAACCAAATTTTTTTGTTAATTGTCGAGGCTAGTTTTCTCAAAACCAACACCGACCGATATACATCATATTACATTTTATTATTATTATTATTTAGAAGCATTTTTACTCTAAATTTTGAAAATATATTAATCTAATCACATTCTAACCCAACAAATATCATTCACATCCACAAAATTTCCACATTCCTTTTCTTTTTTCTAACCCATAAAATTTTCACATGCCTAATCATTTTTTTTCCTTATTTTCTTCCTCAGAGTCACCGACTGATAGTGGTAGAAGCCGACGGCAACTATGTTCAACCATTTCTGGCTTCCGACATCGATATTTATTCCGGCGAGTCCTACTCCGTCCTCATTACCACCAACCAATCCCCATCAGAAAATTACTGGGTTTCCATCGGGGTTCGCGCCCGGCAGCCCAAAACTCCTCCGGCACTGACCGTCCTCAACTACCTCCCCAACTCCGTCTCCAAATTACCCATTTCTCCGCCGCCAGAAACCCCCGACTGGGAAGATTTCGACCGGAGCAAAAGATTCACATACGGAATCTTCGCCGCCATGGGCAGTCCAAAGCCACCGGTGAGATACAACCGCCGCATCTTCCTCCTCAACACCCAAAATCAAATGAACGGCTTCGTAAAATGGTCCATCAACAACGTCTCTTTAGCTCTGCCACCAACGCCGTACCTCGCCGCCATGAGATTCGGGCTACGCACCGCCTTCGACCAGAATCCCCCACCGGAAAGGTTCCCAGTGGACTACGACATCTTCAACCCACCGCAGAACCCAAACACCATCACCGGCAACGGCGTTTACCGGTTCAATTTGGGGGAAACAGTAGATGTGATTCTACAAAACGCCAATATGTTGAAAGACAATACGAGCGAGATTCACCCTTGGCATTTGCACGGCCATGATTTTTGGGTTTTGGGATACGGAGAGGGGAAATTTTCCGCCGCCGTGGACGAGAAGAAATTGAATCTGAAAAACCCGCCGCTGAGGAATACGGTGGTGATTTTCCCATATGGGTGGACGGCGATTCGATTTGTGGCTGATAATCCAGGAGTTTGGGCGTTCCATTGCCACATTGAACCTCATTTGCATATGGGAATGGGGGTTGTGTTCGCCGAAGCAGTTCACAAAGTGGGGATGATTCCGACGAAGGCTTTGGCTTGCGGCGGCACTGCGAAAACGTTGATTAACAACAATCCCCCCAAAAAAAAATCCCTAGAAAGAGAAACCCCTAAAAAACCCTAGAGAATAGGAGTAATGGTAATTGGTAACCCTTAAACTGCCCTACAAACCACTAAAAAACCCTAGGAGGTGGTTCTGGGCAGCGTGGTATTGGGTTTGTGTGTTTTGGGGAAATGTTTTGTTGTAAGGATTGAATAAATTAAATTAAATCTTGTATTGTGTCTGTGTGTGTTAATGTTATTTATTATTACATTTTTTTTTTTACCGTGGTGAAAGTGTCTAGGATGAAAATATTTGTTAAGATTTGGAGGTTATGTGTATCCTTGAGGTAATAAAAGGTAAAAAGTAAAATTAAGGTATTTGACAATAAATTTCCTAGTTTATATATGTATAATCTAAAGTTGTGGAGCTAAATGAACATGTTAGAGTATTGGTTTTGTGTTTTTTGCTTCTTGTATTTTAAAAGATAAGAAATTTATTTATAGACAACTTTAGTTTTTTTTTTTTTTTTAGAAACTTAATAAATAATAATTAAGAACAATTCTTCAAAGATGTTTTTACATAAAAAAATGAACTCTCACTTTAATTCAAATGAAACTCTAGTTAAGAAAAGTTATATTTGTGAATAATAATTTATAAAAATAGAATTGACCTAAAGAAAGATGAATCATAAATTTTTGAATAATAATTTATATTTCAACATTAGTAGTGGTGATTGACTTGAATATGAACGTTAAAGGAAAACAGATAACTTATTATTTACAAATAATTATCCGATGTTAACGTGAGCTTTATTGGTTACGACCTTTTGTGATAAGTCTGAGCTTTATACTTGTCATACTACCATCAAGTTTCTAGCTTTTTTTTTTTTCTCAAGATCCATTTACACCCAAGAGTTTAACAATTTGGTGGTAAATCAACTAATTTCCAAGTTTTATCATAAATTACCGTTTCTATTTCATCATTTAAAGCTTTTTTTCCAGAAAATTGCATTTGGAGATGATAAAACTTCTTGTAAAGAAATGGATGTGTAACAATCCCAACTCTATTAAATAAATATGATTGTTTATCATGTATGAAAAGGGAAAAATATGATTGTTTATTTACGCATTTATTTAAGCCAAGATGGAAATTTCAAAATTTGAGTTTAAGGAAATTTTTGGGATTTAGAAAAGGATAATTTTATCTTGGGACAAGTAAAATAAGTGATTAAATTTTGATAAGATTGAATAATTGAATTAAATCTTAGTTGTAGAAGATTTTATTGGATTTTATTTGATTTGATTTTATTTGGTGGAAAAGGAAAAAGGGAAAAGTGGAAGGAATAAGGAATTAGGGTTTTGTTTATTTAAACCCTCGATTTGCGTGCCAATTCAAAAAAAAAAAAAGAAAAAGGAATTTCTTTTCTCTCTCTCTCTCTCTCCCTCGCGCCGCCGCCCCCTCCCCCTCGTTTTTCTTCTTCTTCTTCTTCACGCACGCCAGCGCCGCCGTGGCCTCCACTCCGGACGACGACCTCTGCCGCACGCTGTCAACCGCCGGACGCTGTCAACCGCCGAACGCGGTCGCTCGTGCCTCTCGTCGACCGAACCAGCGCCGCCGCCGCCGCTCTCTCCCTCGCGTCACCGAACCAGCGCCGCCGTCGGTCTTCTCTCTCACACGTCCGCAGCAGCAGCGCCGCCGCCTCCCAGCGTCAGCCGCGGCCGCCGCCGGTTCTCTTCCGCCGCAGGTTCTCTTCCGCGCGCCGCCGGTTCTCTTCCGCCGCCGCTTCAGTTAAACGCTCGCCCGACTGCTCGACACCGAACCGGTAACGTTTGGGTGAGTAACTCGGACCCAAGGTTAATTTGCGGCATAATTTGGTAAACCATTTGTGATATGGACTTATGTGGTTAAAATTCTCTTAGGTGACCGGAAGTTGCGTTGGGTAGAAAGGATTGGAGACAACTGCGAGTTAAGCCACGTTTGGGTAAGGACAAGTTTAAAATTTATTTGGAATTAAATGGTGGTGGGACTAAACTTATGGACTGACTTAAGTTGGGAAATTCTGTTCGCTATTGTCCAGGAATTTTACAAGAACTGCCGCGTGTTTTAATCTGTTGGATTAATCTTCAGGTAAGTGGTCTTACTACCTGAACCACCTACCCACCATGTGTTTAATTGTCATGAGTAGAATTTCCAAGCCCCAGGTGACATAGTATGCTTGTATGAGATTTCCCATGCTTAGTGGATGTATGTGAGTGATGATGCAAGTGCTTATAATATGAGATATTTATGAACAGTACTGTTAATGTATGAATTTATGGAATGAAAGGAGTGAGATTTTAATTGACCTATAAGATGGGTAGTGGTAACTCCCCTACGTCGGTTGGATGTTCACCAGAGGTTGTGTTCCTTCGGGTTCACCAGTTATTGTGGTCCTTCGGGGTCACCAGAGGATGTGTTCCTTCGGGTTCACCAGTTATTGTGGTCCTTCGGGGTCACCAGAGGTTGTGTTCCTTCGGGTTCACCAGTTATTGTGGTCCTTCGGGGTCACCAGAGGTTGTGTTCCTTCGGGTTCACCAGAGGTTTTGTGTTCCTTCGGGATCACCAGAGGTAAGAGTTCCTTCGGGGCTCCAGAGGTTAGTGAACATCCAAATCCAACGGTAGGGCGAGTATAACCAGTTTCCCTATAAAAGTATGTTTGAAATGCATGTCTTATTGTTGTTGCACTTAAAGGACTTGAGTGCCTAGCTCGGCTCCGGTAGTGGGGTCACTTACTGAGTAATAAAATTACTCATCCTTTCATCTTATTTTTTTCAGGTAAGGGGAAGAACATGCTGGCGAATGACAAGAGGAATCCTTGATGACATCACGGGACCCGGTGTAGCTTCCGCTTAGTACTGCATGTTTTTTTTTTTTTAAAAGTTTTGTTCTGTCCAGTTGTCAAACTTTGTTTTGAGGCTTGCCCCTTCTATTTTGTATTTGGATTCTTGTCTTTGAAATATTATTGATTTTATTGGTTAAATAAACAAAGAAATTTCCATAAGTAGAAATGTTTCTTTCTTACCACTCAGCATCATGTCTTTTCTTGAAATTTGCATACTTTGAGTAATGGTCTGATTAGGAGGTATTAGTCGGGTCGTTACAGTTGGTATCAGAGCCCAGAGTTTTGGGTTCTGTAGACTGACTTACTAAGTAAGTCGAGGGGTTCCCATGACCATCAAGGGGTTCTTCGTCATCGCCAGGTATGCCTTACATGTAGGTTTTTCTTCCCATAAAAAATTGTGCGTTAAAATATTTGTTTAGCTTAAATGCACCAGTTGTGTTCTAATGCTAGGCTAGTGACTCGATGGAAGTTATTATAAATTAATTACTCAGTTAAGGCACTACAAAAAGGAAAAAAAAAAAAAAAAGAATTATTATGAGGTCACCTTGTGCTAGTTTATCTCATGGAAGATCTGTTTGAAAGGAATATATATAGTTCAGTTCAGAAATCTTAAAGATTGATGAAATTATGTAGAGTTATGGCAGTTTAGGAATAAAAGTATATATATGATTAAGCCAAGGAATAAACTATTATAGACAATAATTCATCAAGGGCTATTGTTGTGTATTGAGCTTAGTGGCAGTACAAAGAATTCTTTCCTAAGACACGTACTGAAGGACAAGATTAAGGATGTTTTGAAGATAGAAAGGAGAAGAGAGAGATTATAGTTTATTTAAAGGTTGCTTGACATTAAGTCAAATGTCTCAAGAAGAATTTTGAAAGGGTTATTAGGACATGATCACATTTGTGGCACTGAAGATTGGTGGTTTGAATAAGTGTGTGTTTTGGCTCTTCGAATAACGTGCCTAAAAAGGAAAAAAAAAAAAAAAAAAGGTTTGTCTAAGGGGATAAGGCGTCCCAAGGAATTTCTAGCTATTGGAGTTGGTGCCTCTTATATGAAAACTCTTGAGGTTTAATATGACAAGAGTACTATTGTGGAGTTTAAGGTTGATGGACTGCATGATGTACTTTGGTTATTCATGTGTAGTACTCGAAGAGTGAAAATGTTCAAGCTGGAAAGTAAGTGAACTTCATGTGAGCAAACTTTTCTAAAGAATACCTTATTTAGTTGGTGTGATTTGGAAGGAAAGCTAGTTTGAACAGGATTTAGAAAGAAAATGTGGCTTTTGAACTAAAGAGTTAAACTTAAGAAGTACCTCAAGGTACTTAGTTACCCATACCATGGTTAAGAAAAAAAAAAATTAGTTAAGCTAAAGAGACCACTAGAGAAACTTTTGGAGCCGAAAGGCAATGAAAATTGGTGAAGAAGAATTTTACAATATGAACATTTAGTTGAGAAGGTAAGACTTATGGAGGAGGTAAGTAGAGCTACACCTTGTGTAGTGAGTTCGTGTCACACTTGGAACAGAAAGAAGAGCACCTTAAGTGTTGGTCTTAAAGGAACAAGTTTAAGGAAGGTGACTACTTTGGGAAAGAAAAGAAATTAATGTGTTCAAAACTTCAAAGTACTTGGATATGGTTTGGATTGAAGACATATTATAAGTGGTTACTAGGTGTTAGTTTTGGTGTAAAAGAAGAATCTCTCACTATCATTTGTAACTTTGGACATCACTATGTGATGGTGGAAGAATCGCATAAAATATTGGTTGTAAAGCTCAGTTTCAACATCAAAATCTTTTTCCACAATAAAAGGGGTAAGAGAGATGGACTAAAGTGGAGTTGTTAGTAGCAATGGTTGATCGGAAGCTGTTGGCATGGGATGTTGAGGCTTTAATAGTCAAAAGGTACACCATTGAAAGTATTAACGGAAGTTAGGGGATTGTGACTTTGGGTTCAAGTTATAACTAGAAACTAGTGATCAATGGATTTGGTTTAAATGTGAAAGAAATCTAACTCTAAGTAGAGATCCATTGTATGAGAGTTCAAGTTAAGTAGTTAATCTAGATCTTCTGGCCGACTACTAGCACAAAAGATGGATTTCATAATAGAACACTCCCGTTCTTAATGCTGCCTACAACGTAGTTACAGCAGAGTTGAATAGCAAGTCACAGATAAATGAGCTATTTATGGAAGTTTTCCAGACACCTTGATATTTTGCCTCTAGGCACACTGGTTTAGTATGTTTAAAAGAGAGTTGAAAACCATGTGCTTATGTATCAACTATATCAAGAGTTGATTATGGTAGAGTAGCCAGGTCGCAAGGGAATGTCGGAGCCATTATGTGTCAAATCCGAATTTCGAATCCTGGACTTGGAACGCTACATATAGTATGTTTCTTCTAGCATGGACGATAAGTTGATCAACTCTATGGAGATGGATATTCTCAAGATAGATTTGCGAACCAGGAAGGTTTTATTGTAAAAAAAAGAAACTAGTGGCAAGGTTTGGATATTGTTATTTTGAGGTTAAAGAGATGTGTTTTAGTTTGACTAATGCCCTATAGTGTTCAAGGACTTCAGAAAACTTATTATGAAAAAGATTTCCAGACTCGTTCGTAGCATGATCAAAATAGTAATATGCAATTGTTTAAGACTAAGGAGTAACATGAGGTTCGGCAAGTAAGTTTTACAGCTCTAGGTAGTATAAAGTTTCATGACTAGGCATCTAATGAATATAAGATTTAGTTGGACAATGTGGTTTCTCACACCTGTAGCTACCAAGATGGGCATCTCAGTTAATGCTTCTAAAGTAGAAGTGGATCCCAGTGGACCAAATTTTCCTTGCTACGCATCTTAAGACTATGTTGTATCAAGTATGACCAATTGTTTCGCCGCACATATGAAGATTTCTCTCTGCCAGCTGGATCAGTTCAAATGCATGTTTTAAAGGAGTACGATTTCCTAAGCTCACAAAAGTTTTTAGAGTGAATAAGTTAAAGAGTACGGCTGATTTTCAACATTTTAAGTTTCCTAGTTTTATTATGGAAGAAGTTATCACACTTTAGGGGATACCAGTTTTAGTTATGTTCGTTAGAGACCCTCATTTAGCATCCAAAATTTTTTTGGAAGTGTCTCAGAGAGTGATAGGTTTTAAATTGAAGTTCAGTTCAACTTTCCACCCATAGAATGATGGTCAAGCCGAGCGTTGAACCAAACTCTAGAGGACATGTTGCACGCTTGCACGTTAAATTTTCCAGGTAGTTGGGACTCCCACTTACACCTGATGGAGTTTGCCTACAATAACAGTTATCAAGCTACCATTGGCATGGCGCCATTCGAAGCCTTATATGGTAAGAGTTGCAGATCTCCAGTTTGCTGGGATGAAGTTGGGGAGCGAAGACTGTTAGGGCCAGAGTTAGTACAACTCACTAACGATGCTATACGGAGGATCAGGGCAAGGATGCAGACAGCTCAGAGTAGACAGAAAAGTTACGCCGATGTAAGACGACGAGACCTGGAATTTGAGGTAGGAGAGAAGGTATTCTTGAAAGTGGCACCTATGAAAGGTGTCTTGAGATTCGGGAAAAAGGGGAAGTTAAGCCCTCGGTTCATTGGACCATTTGAGATATTGGAGCGAGTTGGTCCCGTGGCCTATCGTTTAGCCTTGCCACCGTCGCTCTCCGCAGTTCATAACGTGTTCCATGTCTCTATGCTTCGAAAGTATATGACGGACCCATCCCACGTGATCGACTTTGAGCCCTTACAGCTGAGCAAAGATTTAAGTTATGAGGAAAGGCCAGTGCAAATTCTTGCAAGAGAAGTGAAGGTTCTGCGCAACCGGGAGATAGCACTGGTGAAAGTCCTTTGGCAGAACCACCTGCGTGAGGAGGCAACGTGGGAACGAGAGGATGAGATGAGGGCAAAGCATCCAGAGTTGTTCCAAGAGTAAAAACTTTCGGGACGAAAGTTTCGTAAGGGGGGAAGAATGTAACAATCCCAACTCTATTAAATAAATATGATTGTTTATCATGTATGAAAAGGGAAAAATATGATTGTTTATTTACGCATTTATTTAAGCCAAGATGGAAATTTCAAAATTTGAGTTTAAGGAAATTTTTGGGATTTAGAAAAGGATAATTTTATCTTGGGACAAGTAAAATAAGTGATTAAATTTTGATAAGATTGAATAATTGAATTAAATCTTAGTTGTAGAAGATTTTATTGGATTTTATTTGATTTGATTTTATTTGGTGGAAAAGGAAAAAGGGAAAAGTGGAAGGAATAAGGAATTAGGGTTTTGTTTATTTAAACCCTCGATTTGCGTGCCAATTCAAAAAAAAAAAAGAAAAAGGAATTTCTTTTCTCTCTCTCTCTCTCTCCCTCGCGCCGCCGCCCCCTCCCCCTCGTTTTTCTTCTTCTTCTTCTTCACGCACGCCAGCGCCGCCGTGGCCTCCACTCCGGACGACGACCTCTGCCGCACGCTGTCAACCGCCGGACGCTGTCAACCGCCGAACGCGGTCGCTCGTGCCTCTCGTCGACCGAACCAGCGCCGCCGCCGCCGCTCTCTCCCTCGCGTCACCGAACCAGCGCCGCCGTCGGTCTTCTCTCTCACACGTCCGCAGCAGCAGCGCCGCCGCCTCCCAGCGTCAGCCGCGGCCGCCGCCGGTTCTCTTCCGCCGCAGGTTCTCTTCCGCGCGCCGCCGGTTCTCTTCCGCCGCCGCTTCAGTTAAACGCTCGCCCGACTGCTCGACACCGAACCGGTAACGTTTGGGTGAGTAACTCGGACCCAAGGTTAATTTGCGGCATAATTTGGTAAACCATTTGTGATATGGACTTATGTGGTTAAAATTCTCTTAGGTGACCGGAAGTTGCGTTGGGTAGAAAGGATTGGAGACAACTGCGAGTTAAGCCACGTTTGGGTAAGGACAAGTTTAAAATTTATTTGGAATTAAATGGTGGTGGGACTAAACTTATGGACTGACTTAAGTTGGGAAATTCTGTTCGCTATTGTCCAGGAATTTTACAAGAACTGCCGCGTGTTTTAATCTGTTGGATTAATCTTCAGGTAAGTGGTCTTACTACCTGAACCACCTACCCACCATGTGTTTAATTGTCATGAGTAGAATTTCCAAGCCCCAGGTGACATAGTATGCTTGTATGAGATTTCCCATGCTTAGTGGATGTATGTGAGTGATGATGCAAGTGCTTATAATATGAGATATTTATGAACAGTACTGTTAATGTATGAATTTATGGAATGAAAGGAGTGAGATTTTAATTGACCTATAAGATGGGTAGTGGTAACTCCCCTACGTCGGTTGGATGTTCACCAGAGGTTGTGTTCCTTCGGGTTCACCAGTTATTGTGGTCCTTCGGGGTCACCAGAGGATGTGTTCCTTCGGGTTCACCAGTTATTGTGGTCCTTCGGGGTCACCAGAGGTTGTGTTCCTTCGGGTTCACCAGTTATTGTGGTCCTTCGGGGTCACCAGAGGTTGTGTTCCTTCGGGTTCACCAGAGGTTTTGTGTTCCTTCGGGATCACCAGAGGTAAGAGTTCCTTCGGGGCTCCAGAGGTTAGTGAACATCCAAATCCAACGGTAGGGCGAGTATAACCAGTTTCCCTATAAAAGTATGTTTGAAATGCATGTCTTATTGTTGTTGCACTTAAAGGACTTGAGTGCCTAGCTCGGCTCCGGTAGTGGGGTCACTTACTGAGTAATAAAATTACTCATCCTTTCATCTTATTTTTTTCAGGTAAGGGGAAGAACATGCTGGCGAATGACAAGAGGAATCCTTGATGACATCACGGGACCCGGTGTAGCTTCCGCTTAGTACTGCATGTTTTTTTTTTTTTAAAAGTTTTGTTCTGTCCAGTTGTCAAACTTTGTTTTGAGGCTTGCCCCTTCTATTTTGTATTTGGATTCTTGTCTTTGAAATATTATTGATTTTATTGGTTAAATAAACAAAGAAATTTCCATAAGTAGAAATGTTTCTTTCTTACCACTCAGCATCATGTCTTTTCTTGAAATTTGCATACTTTGAGTAATGGTCTGATTAGGAGGTATTAGTCGGGTCGTTACAGGATGTTTCCTCAACATTATAGACATATAAATCAAGACTAAAATCTTTCACAATTCTAACTCTTTATTCCTCATCAATTCAACTTGAGGGTTTTTGTCTCTCTCTCTCTTTAAGGTTCATGCTAGCTTGCAGCATCGACCATTCATCACTGCACGTTTTCGATTGCTACATTCGTCGTTGTTCGCAAAAACTTTATCGACCAAATGTATGAGTTAGAAGAATATAGGTAGATGAGGTCTAAGTGCAAGCATACACTATCGACGAAGTAATAAACTTGGAGTATTCAAAGTACTGAATCCCATAACAACCCTAGGGCATCCGCATTGTTGAACCTCTAGAGGATTTAGCTCATGACTAATGATAAAATATTAAACTATATTGAATCATAAATTATAGCTACAAGATAGTGTTTGACAGGTAAAATAAAGAAAGAAAATACAAGAAATAAATGAAAGAATACTGCTGGAAAATACAACTCTAAGATGCCTTAGGACAAATCCTCAAATCCCTAGTCTTTCCCTAGATTTATTCCCTTTTTTCAAGGAAGAGTTCCTCATCACACGCTTTCATGGGATGAGAAGACCTAGAACCTCAGAGAAACTTTCATTCTTGAGGCTACTGACTAGGGGAGATCGAGAAAACATCCACGAGCCTGATTAAATGACAGAAATGATGAGAAGTAGTGATGATCTCGAAGGTGGAGAGTTGTTCTTTGAAATGGAAGGGTTCTCCTCTTTATATAGGGCAAGATGGTTGAGGAATGACCTAAAATCATGTTTTGAAGGTTTTCCCAGCAAAATCGGGGCTACCCAAATGATAAAAACGTGAAAAACACAACTGGAGTGAATCTGATGCGGCCGGAAAATTTGCAATTTGACCTTAAACACCTGCCAAAGTTCATCAAAACACCTCTATGTCAGTAATTAATAATTTGTAAGCATGAACAACTTCTCATGAGCTCATTTCATTGAATAAGACTATTTTTTAAGGGAAAACTCATGCAAGAATCCAATTTTCAAAGTAAAGTGTAGAAATGAAGGCAAAAAAACATGCATTTCATGGCATGCATCATCGCACGTTGTCGCTACTATGGTTAAGTCCGTCGTTCTCCCTCTCATTTTCTAACTCATTCTTGTTTTCTCTCTCTCTCCTTAGATCTCTCATTTGGTAGCCTCACCCACAAATGGAGTCGTCGACTATGTGCTCCTTCGTTGCTGCTCTTGGGTCGTTGTCGTTGTTGTTGTCGTGTCATCGCTGGATGAATCAACCAACAGTGTTTTAGGTGAGTGTTGAGGTTGTTTTTTGGTGTTTTATTTTATTTTATTTTTTTTAAGTTTTGATTTTATGTGAAATGGATGATTTAAAAAAGGTTGATGACTAATCTGTCACACTAATAGAGCATAAATTGACCATGAAATCAAACAACGAATAGAAACATGAACCATTAGAAAAACATAAAGACATTCATCAAAATCTCATGAATCCATAAATAAATGCCCAACAAAACCTCCAAAATCAACATTTGGGCTTTTAGTTGGTCATCGAAACGCGATACTCGATACCATAATTTTCAAATAAAACTCAAAATCTAAAAATATCTCATGGGTTGACCAAAACCGAGCTTAAGTCTCTAAAAATTGGCTACAATCTCCTCCCTTTAACCCTATAACAGAAGGCGTTATTTATAGACATCAAGACGATATGGACTTTATTTATGCGCCTATTGGGAATGGCCCTGCGACACCATATCTTGGGGATTTTTTTGGTCAGTTCTTGGTCCTTGAAGTCTTGAATGGGAAGTTTAGCTTCTAATAGCTCCAAATTAACCCTAAATAGCTTGTAACACTCTAAAATGCTTGCATAACTTGAGTTCCTATAAACATAGACATTTAAGCACATTAGTTATTGTAAAGGAGTAAGATTAGAGCCACAAAGATAGCTCTTTTAGAGGCCATTTGGTTTAAGGTTTTATAGATATTTGGGAATAAAAGATGCCTGAGAATATGACGTCTAGGAATCAAAGATGACTGTATTTGGTTGTGCGTGAGAAATGCTATCAGAATTTTATGAACAAAAGTTATGTTTGTATTTAATTTATGAAATTAAGTATGACAATCTTATATAAATTTAATAGACATATTAATTAAACAATAAATATCATTCAATATAAACTATGAATTCATTGAGAATCAATAATAATTTTAATTGTAAATATTTAAAAATTGAGTAATTTATCATTAAAATTAATATATTTAATGAATGCCATATTCCTATAATTTAATCATTTGTGCAACATTAGTAATCATAATTTTAATTAAATAATAAAAGAATACATTTTAATAAACAATATATTATATAAAAAAGTAAAAAAAATTAGATAACAAATATGATATTGTAATAAAGAATACTATTTTTTTGTCTTATAAATATGATATGTTAATCAGAATAAATAATTAACCAATTATAAATAATCAATGTAATATATCAACTTATGAGTATGAAACAAACTCTAAGGGTTCTAAACTTGCATTCCTCTTTTATCTAGGGACACTCAATTTCACACATTCATCATAGGGACTCATTCCCAAAATTTTCAGGGCATCCTAACTGATATTAACAAAGGTAGCTCTTTTTACCCTAGACATGCATGCACATTTACAAAATATTCTCTCTCTCTCTCATCAGTCCATAAGCTCAACCCCATAAGCCTTCAAAACCATAGGTAAGATGACTATGTGCTCAAATATATAAAGAAACTAAGATTTTTTATTTTTTATTTGGCCCAAATCATGCAATCCTCATGATTCAAAAACATCGTGAATATGAACTATCTAAAGACTAATCACAAATCATCATCATGACAACACATGCAACAAAATCATCATACAATAAAGTTCAACCACAAAATCTGAGCCATGTGCTTAAGAACTTGCTAGACATGCAAACCAACGACTCCCAACTTTAAAATGATACATTATCTCCAATGTGTCTCTAATTAAAACACATAAAAGAAAAGATAAGGGAACAAAAAACCTTCCCTAAAAGCAGTTATGTGCATGAGTTTTTGAGTGGTTGTGATGGTGGTCGCCTCTAAGGATCTTATGTTATTTATAGGATCGAGGAGAAACCTACAAAAGAAAAACAAGAAGCTAAGCTATGAAAAATAAATAAATAAATAAAGAAAGCAATAAAGTTTGTTCGTAGGCTACCTATAGGAAATGCAAATTTTTAGCGTGGGTTGCTTGATGCTCTTTTTTTGTAAGTAAAAATTTCCATATTTCTTGAGCCATTTCTTCCTTGAATCCACAAAGCCCACTAAGGTAAGTAAGGTTTTAAAGCATTCAAGAGCTCTAGAGACAAAAATATTTTTGAACTTTTTCGTATATGGATAAGAAAATAAAAAGAAACAAGTAGTATTAGTAGCAAAACCGGGTCAAACCACAGGGAGTCTAAGAAGGTAAATTAGTCTTTGGAAAGCAATAAAAACTAGGGGGTTTTGGTTTTGGTTTTGTTTGACAAGATAAACTAAATGCACGAGAGTAAGAGAAGAGAGAGAGAGAACGATAACACTAGATTACCTTCATCAATTAAGAGACCGTTGGACTATTTATAGATTAATTTGTAGATTTTTCATGTGAATTTAGTTATTGGGTTATCTAATTATCTAGCTTAATCGGCTATCAGTAATGCTGAACAAACTCTTGTAATAAAAGAACCAACTCAAATGTCAGATTCTAGTGTTACAAAATCGAAAATTAAAGAATACAAAAGAATTTAAAAACTAATGTAGATCAAGATACAATATCAGTGGAATTTGATGGTGAAGAAATTGTTGAATTTAATATCTTTGACATGATGAAATGTCTTGATGATACCTATTCTTTATGCCATATTGATGTTGTTGATTCTTTTATGAATAAGGTATTTCTAACTTAGATTGATTCTGTTATGATCTACATGTTGCTTTGATTGATATTGATAATAATTCTTTTGCTAAGAATGCTGATTATTCTATTTTTCTTAAGTACCAAGTGCTGAGTTGAAAGCACTCCCAACTCAACTCACCTTAAGTATGTCTACTTAGGTGAAGTGGATACATTGCCAGTGATTATATCTAGGGAGCTCACGCCTCATCAAGAGAAGAAGCTTATTGAGACTTTGAAGGTGCATAAGCAAGCCATAAGGTGGACCTTCGATGACATAAAGGGGATTAGTTTGACCTTATCTATGCACAGAATTGTCTTGGAGGATGGAGCCAAGCCCTCTAGAGAGCCATAGAGGTGACTTAAACCCACCATGAAGGACATGGTCTTTAAGGAGATTCTAAAGCTCCTCAATGTTGATATAATCTATCTCATTCCCTCATTTGCTTAATGTTGTTCCCAATAAAACAGGGATGGCAATTGTCTAAAACGATTAACGAGAATTTGTAGCCACGTGGGTACAAAATGGACGACTCATGTGCGTAGAGTTCAAAAAGATAATTTTCACATCCATTTTCTTGACCAAATGGTGGAACAACTTGCCATAAAGCCATTTTTCTGCTTCTTAGATGGCTTTGCATGGTTCTATCAAATTTCCACAGCCTAGGAAGACTAGGAGAAAACGACATTCATGCCCCTATGACACATATGCTTGCAAAAAGGATGCCGTTTGGGCTTTATAACGCCCCATGTACGTTTCATCAATGTATGATGAGTATATTCTCTTAGTACATAGAGAAATGGTGAAGAATCAACTTACATATAGTGATTATATATATGGACACAATTTGTCCTCCAGTGCATAAGAGTGCAACTATGTGACTATAGTGGTTTGCCCCACAGTTAATGAATGAAGATTAATTAATTAATTTCAGATCATTAAAACTTAAAATTTGTAGGTCCATCAGATCCATTGCTAGATCATAAAGGGCCAACAAGAATCAAGATATTGAAAGAATAACCTCAATGTTCAAGTTAATGTGATGAATTAAGAAAAAAAATATCAATTGTATTGGATACAATTAATTAATTACTAATGTATTTATTTATTATTTTTTAGAAAAATAGCAGTAATGTATTTAGATACATTAGTATATAGTTAATTATGAATTAAATTCATATTAAAATTGTTGAAGGAGAAATCTTGGACCAATCACAAATTGACATGTCATTTCTCAAATTAATGACAAAATTACAAATAATTGAATTTGGGACCAATTAAAAGTTGACATATGCCCCAAATTGAAATTGAAGACATAAATTGGCAAATCTCGATGAGGCCACGTGACTTGTCACACCCCCTCCCGGATTATCCTCTCTAACCCGAGAGGAGATATGAAGATAGCAACCTTGACTCCTCTGTAAGGTTCACTGTCCAACCATTTTTACCAAAGACGGCCCAGACGAGGTTCTTGGGTAGGCAAAGCATCCCGAACTCGCTTGCTACCTGGAAAAATTAGAAAAACATAGGAAAACGTGAGCTAAGGCCCCGTGAGTGACTGGTTTTGTAAAACTATCTTTTATTCGAAAACAGGCATGTTACAGTAATACACATTAAAACAAGGATTTAACTCGATAGTTCAATAGAAATAGATTTTCCTCAAAACTTTATCAATCTCGTAAATCTGTTACGAATCAATAGAATCGTTCTCCGGTATGATTTAACAGAAAACTGTTTGGTTTTTCAATCTTTTCCCTTAGTTGAGGTGGAGCAATGCTCAACGCTCTCAACGTCGAAAACATCCTTAGTTGGGGTGGAGCAAGGCTCAACACACCCAACGTCGAAATCATCCCTGGCTTCAAGCAGAGCAAGCTCGATGCACTAGCCAGATTAACCTCTATGTGCACATAGGAATATGACGGGTTGCCCATGTACCTTCTCATGTCCTTGAGTACTGGGTCCCGGGGAAACTCACGAGCCTTCTCAAGGAGATAAACACTGAGCCTCCTCTTAAACATTTCATCGATCAGTTTGAGTAGATCATTCATATGAAACCTTTTATAGAAAACGAGATGTTTCTTGATAACGATATCTTGCAACATGTCTTTCAATATAATAAAACAATAATATTAACATGCCTTTTAAACAATATGATACACATCATGCGTTTCATGAAATCAGTTATCATAAACCATATCACATAAGAACGTTTCAACAAAGTTCAGTTTTGATAGAAGAAGAGAGTCACTCACAATTACTTAAGAGATTTCCTCTTTTCCTTCCAATCCCTATCTTCTCGAGCTCCTTGAACACAAGATTTGAGCTCCCAACCCGCAGACTATCTCTGGTAACCGGTTGGACGCAACCCTGCCCTTACAAACTAACTCTACTTACTCTTTTGAATGCGTCGACCTTCCTTGGACGCAAGGTCTAACTTGAACGCATCGTGGCGTTCACCCTTTAGGTTGAATTTGGATTAAACGCCAGGCTCACCCTTCTCGACGCAAGCCAACTTCTTAACACTAGATGACTTAAGTGTCAAGATTGTCTTCCTCTTTGGCCGCAGACTTCCTCCTTCAAATGCAAGGTTTTCTT
Source organism: Citrullus mucosospermus (assembly GCA_030954485.1). Taxonomy (NCBI): domain Eukaryota; kingdom Viridiplantae; phylum Streptophyta; class Magnoliopsida; order Cucurbitales; family Cucurbitaceae; genus Citrullus; species Citrullus mucosospermus. The sequence continues at coordinate 27,625,983 of CM062057.1, forward strand.
CTTTCAGCTCTCTTTCTTTCCTTCTCTCAAGGGTTTTTACCATCGAATCATCAGTCATTACTTTTCCCTCAAGATCCTATTTATAAAGAGCTTGTCATCCTTCCTCTTCTGTTCTGCTGCCACTTGTTAGCCACATGTTATGTTGCATGCCTAATTATTCATGCATTAATCCAAGTGTCATCTTGCATGAAATACTTATCATGCTTTCTCACACCTCCTACTTGATAAGGTGTCATGATCATATGTAGCCACCTGGCCTATAGGCTTACCTTATGGGTTCATTATGTTCCAATACACAACCAACTCCGTGCTCCTATGTGTTTCATGGAACTATCTTCCAGATTTAACTCATTTGCTTCCTATTACTACCCTCAGCTTTACTACCTTTATTCTCCTTCTCCTTCATTTAGGTGTACAAATTCTAAACGCATACTACTATGCGCTTAGTCATGCGTTCAACTCTCTTTCTTACATTCGTTCACAGCTACAATTCCTTCTTTGTACAATTGTACCCTTCTGACCATGTGGTTTACCTTTAACCATCACATCCAACTCAAATTCTTTCTTCCTGCGTTTACCCTCTTGCATTCACCTTTGCTTCATCCTGCGTTCATGACCTTCTTCCTTTAAGTCCCTTGATTTTCCTTTATGCACTTACTTGATATTGTGGTAGCATTTTCCATTATCACGATATTGAGCTCTTTAGCGTATGACTTAATAACCAATGGTAACCATCATCGGCTCATAAACCCCTCGTCGCATAGCTAATAACTCTCCTTAACACAAAACTCCTCATCGCATAGCTAATAGTTCTTACCACATAACTTCCTCCACGCATAGTAAAACCTTACTAATCACTGAAGTCCTACTAGAATATAATAATCCTTCAACATTTAACTTCTCATAGCATTTATAACGCGTAGCGACCTCCTTTGCACTTGCTGTACTAAAGAACTTCCCGATCAGCACTATGGTCTTTTATAGTAAACCTGCAGCGCATAGTTATTGTCCACTTTGTGGCCTATCAATTTATTATTAACCCTTAGCCTATCGCATTCAACTACTCTCCACTTCAAGGCATTCTTCTCAACGTAGCGTAAGTTGAATACAACCCTTGGTCAGATTCCATCTTTACCTCCGAACACATAATAACACCTTTCAACGCCTGACATACCTATCAAAATAACGACCCATCTATCAAGGCTATGGCAACGGTCTACTTTCTTTTCTTTACACTAGCTTCCCATACAAGGCTTACCAACACATAGCCATAATCCATACTCAATTCTTGTTCCTTCACCTCCATTCACTATTGCTCTATACAACACTCAACACATTACTTTTCTTAGCTTCACCCCCCGACGCGTTGTCAACCATTCCAACGCAAGGTACTTTTCCTACGTGATGGTTCTATACTTTGCATCATCGACACATGGTACTTCACCCCATACAACTTGCCATCATTAGAACCTAATTTCACAACTTGGTAACTCCTCAGTATTAAATACCATGCGTTTGAGCTTAACCATCTATGCGTCAACCTTATCTCCAGAAATATTTCTACTCTTTTCTTAATACCATTCATCCCAACGTACAGAATTTATTGGCCATAATTCAGTAGTTTCACAATCTTAACTTTTCATTTAAAAGTTCCGCTAATCCACACACTTTTATCCTTTTATCCTTACTAGTTATGTGAATACTTAAGTTTTCGGAGATAGGGTATTACAGTTTTCGTCTTGACCATTGGATTAAATAAAATAATTTGGTCCAATTTGATATTAATATTTAGGCTAAAATCCAATTGAGTCCTAAAATAGGCTTAATTTAACCCAAGGGTAGAAGGCCCAAGTCCAATTTATTGGGTCCAAGGGCCAAACTCATGGACTGACCAAGCCCAAGCCCACAAAATCCATCTGAAAACTCTATAAATAGAAGAGTTCTCTTCATTTGTGGGGTTTAGAAAATTTTACACTTTAGAGCCTAGAGAGAATTCTCCCTACAATCAAAAGACTCCTAACTCCAGAAGCTGAACCAGACTTGAAGACTGAAGTTCTTTGGAACACATACATTCTTCCAAGACTCCCATGCGCTCCACTTCTATACATCAAGTGTACGCATTCAACTGACAGAGAATCAGATAATCAAGTACTAAAGATCGAATCACATTCGCATCAAAACTACATCAACTTAAATTCAAATCCACGAAATAAGTTTCTTAGGAAACCTCGTGTGAACAAAAACTATATAATATGGGAGAATTAATGCGCTTGAATATGATTCAAATAATCAATAATTTAATACGAATGGAATTCATACTAAAACCATATAATATGAGATTATTAATGTATTTAAATATGATTTAAATATTTAATCATTTAATATGAATGAGATCATATTAAAACTATAGGTTATGGAAGAATAAAAGAATTTGAATATGATTCAAATAGTTATAGATAATTATTTTAAATAGCAAAATTGTTGGAAATATTTTCAAATATAACAAAATGTCATTGTCTATCAATGATAGACAGTGATAGACTACTATCATTTATCAATGCCTATTAGTATCTATCAATGTTAGACAATGACATTTTGCTATATTTATAAATAAATTGCCTCATTTTGCTATATTGAAAAATGACCCTTATTTTAATATGAGATACTTAAATAAATAATTAAATTAAATTAACTTTAACCTAATTTGATCCTATAACAGGGACTTTATAAAGAACAAAAAAGTCTCTCATGTAATCAATGTATTTTCTCACCTTTGCATTCTCCTAAAAACACCGAGAAGAATTCTCTATGTTTATCCTTTTCTCCCCGATTCCATCACTCTTTCAAGGAGGCTTCCACAAGCCAATTCTTACCAAGAATCAATAGTGAGGAAGACCTCGTGGAGGAGGACGACACCATTTGAAGGAGATTATGAAGAAAATGGTTATTCAAAGGTAAAATTCTAGTGCTTAACTTTCGTTTTTGTATGATTTATTGGATTTTTCTTCTAATCAAAATCAAAGTAAGGTGATAATTCGCTTCACTGTAGGATTAGATCTCAACAGTGGTGATAGGCCTTGCTGCTTCAAATGATCCTTTTAACTTCTATGGTCACTTACAAAAGAAAAATAAGAATCTATGCTAGAAAGCAATACAAAGAAAAGTATAGAAAGCAAGTAAATATTTTTCCTAACCTCCTCATGGAAGGGCAAAATTTTAACGTTAATTGCTCGACGTGACCTATTCCTTGTCAAAGTACCTAAAAGTTCTCATATTTCTTTGGTCTCTTCTTAGATGAATTGATTTAGCCAGGTAAGGTTATAAGGCTACTAATCTTTTCTAGGGAACCGTATAGGCCAAATTTGGTATTTTTTGTATATCTAAAAATGAGTAAAAAGAAAGAATCAAAAGACTTAAGTGGCTCAAACGAGCCTAAAGAAGAAAAGACTCAATAGACTCTTAAGAACTCTTAAGAACAGGAGGAAGAAAATTAAAAAGATATATAAAATACCAAAAGTTAGAAAGGGCGAGGTTTTTCGACGTCCAGCTTTATCACCAAGAAATCCTCGGGTTTAAGGCTGAGTTCTTCCTTTACCTTAACAACCAGCTCTATTGATGGTGCGAGATCCATGTCATCATCCTCATCGTCAAAGCAAATTACCTCATCATGGCACGCCTCGATAACCTCAAAGATATGGTGCTGCAACGGATTATCCTCGAGCCTTCTAACTAAGTCAGCTATTTGAGCAAGTTGGTCACTCAAATGCCACATCTCAACTCTAGTCTTTACCTAGAAGAGAAAACATTCTTGCTGGATTCGAGAATATTCCTACTACAAGGAGAGATTATGGTTAATTAATTCTTGCACGATATCTTTTAATTACATACCTTGGTTGGCCTATTGAGCAAACGCTAATTGGTTGCACATGATAGGATGGTTGTAATACTAAGGCTTCACCGTGGGTTTCCCATAGCCATAAGATTAGCCCCTCCATCTAGGATGGACATAAGGCTCAGGTTCCTAATGACTAGGATAAACTTGTAAGGCATGAACTGTTAGCCTCGGGCTTCACTGCAGACTAGGGCATGCTTAAGAAGATGGACTTATGAGCAAATTCTACACACACCTTCGTGTCCTGCAACCTCCTATTGGTCAAGACTCGAATAGTAGAAGTCATCTCAATAAATCGACTCTTAAGCTAAAAAATTTCCCTAACCTCTTCTTTTTCTCGTTGAACAACTTGGCTTGCACACATCATATAGTATATACGAAATGCATCTTCTGCCATAGTAGACCAGACATAAGAAAAGAAAATAAATCAAAACCAAAAGAAAGCTCTACACTATTACTACAAAAGCGTAACATTAGTAGCACAACCAAGTCGATTTGCAGGGAAACATGAGATATGTTTCGTAAAGAGGTAATTTCCTAATTATATCGGTAATGGGAGGGCTTTGGTGAAATTGAGATAAAATGTGGAAACTTAAAAGTTAATAAGGTGAATGTAACCTAAAATTAGAAAACCTAGTTTTAGAAGCCAGGAGGGATCTAATGTGATTTCGATCATTGAAATCTCTTGATGGAATATACATTGACTTACACGTGCAAAATGTCTTACTTGGCTCAACCAATTGATTAGCGCAACAAACTGCTAACTCATTGGGTAAACCAAGTAAGCGCCCTAATTATCAATTAAAGCTAAAGCCCAAACTGAACTAAATGCTTTAGTCCTATTGGGTTCGAAGCGTCCATATAGAATTAAAACATTCACATTAAGGACTGGGATTCAATTGTATGATTAAGTAATTAGGTAGCCCAATTGATTAACCAATTTATATTTGAACCTAGATTAAGCATGCATTTAAGGTCCATGGGCAATCTATATTCCTTTCCATATATGGAATCAACCTTTACCACTTGTGATTTAAGCTAGATGAACATGGGAGAAATGCGCAAGCAAACAATTCTTACCTAAGACATACATTCATGGAAAGGAAAGTCAATTCATACATAAACATACTTTACGTCCAAGAACTTAATTAAGCATTAGATATATGAGAACTTACATGATTTAGGCCAAGAAAGATAGCTTTTTTATGGAGCTATCACTTTATGTGAGTTGCTAGAGATGGAGTCTATAAGCTAAGTTCATTTTTATAATCTCTTTACTCCTTATCCTAAAATTTCATTCCACCAAGCATACTACCCCCAGAGTGTTGGATTTTATGCCCTAAAGCTTGTTGTTTGTAATGTACGTAATAAACTATTAATTGATATTTAATTAAAAAAATAGTTATTTTATTTTGTTTTAAATTTGCATAACTTAATTCAATAAAGCAAAAATCCCAAGTTATTTTATGAATTCTTAAACAGTATGTAGTTGACATACATGTGAATTATGTTCAAGAAATAACCTAAATTAAGGGTGTATAGTACATAGATGAGGTTGTGTTCCTTATCCTAATGACATTCTAGATACAACCCACTTTGTAATTATTACCAACAATTTGATCCAAATCATTCATATTGAGACATGTGAGGGGGGTATCTTAAACAAAGAATTTGTATAAAACTGGACTGCAAGATAATTAATTTATCTTTGTAAATCTGTTAATTGAAGAGACTAATATTTCATAGGATGATCATATGTGACTTGATCTTAATTCTAAATGAGTTATGAACTTTTTCTTGTGAGGAGACTAATATTTGAAGAGACTAATATTTCATAGGTTGTGTTCCTTTAAATTGCATGGGTGAGAGTGGCTTGAGTCGCCGACTCAATATCCTACCATTTTGGGACTTGACCAAATGAGAACCTAGAAATATAATTTTATAAGATGAAATCCACTCCTTCCTCTATATGGTAAGTATCAGTAGTTATCTTTAGCACTGACTCTGTGAATTGAATAATGGGGCCCGACCCTCTCACTGCCTCAAGAGGGACTTGGGCCCAACCAAAAATAAATTGTTCATCAAAGAATCAATGGTATATAAGGACATAGAGATAATTAAAGAGGTAAAACAAACATTTGACTCAACTGTAATTATGAACACATCTCGTGAAGGATCAACTATATATGTAATGATTATATTCATGGACGCAATTTGTCCTACAATGCATAAGAGTTCAACTATGGGTCTATAGTGGTTTGCCCAAGAGTTAATGAATGAAAATTAAATACTTAAAGAGTTTATTTAATTGATAACAGATCATTGGAGTTTATAATCTGTAGGTCCATGAAGTCCCCTAGCTAGCTAATACTAGATCAATAAGGATCAAGGTATTGAAAGAATAATTTGAACTGTTCAAATTAATCAAGGAAAAATATATTTGTTGTATTAGATACAATTAAAGTTAATAATGTATGTAGATACATTAGTATAGAGTTAATTATGAATGTGTTTCAAATTAAAACTATATATTTTGAGGGAATAAATATATTTGGATATGATTCAAATATTTTGTAATTTAATATGAATGAGATACATATTTCGGCTATGTAATAAGGGAAGTTTAATGTTTTGAAATATGATTCAAATACTTAGTTACAATATGAATGAGATTCATATCGAAACTATAGGTTATGAGAGAAATATATATTTGAATATGATTCAAATAATTATTTATTTTAATATATGATATTAAAGTAAATTAGTTTATAATTAGGTTAAATTAGTTTATAATTAGGTTTTTAACTTAATTATTTTCTATAAAAGGATAATTATGAGAAGTGAGAGGGTGCTCTCTTATTTTCTCATAATTGTACAACTCTCACAATTCTCTAAACAATCAATTTTTCTCCCAATTCCATCACAAATTTCCTTTCTTTCTAAGGCTTCCACAAGTGGGAGTCATAGCAAGGAAGATCACATGGAAGAGGACAACACCAATACGAAGAAGTTCTTGGAGAAAAGTATTTGTTCAAAGGTAAATTCATGCTTAAATTTCTAAATTATAGCAGTTTTAGTTTCTTGGTTTTTCTTCTAATAGAACCTTGAAGAAAATTGATAAATCGCTTCCGCTGGAGATTCAATTAATCCCTTTACAGAGTAGGTGACTACTCATCGAACTGGGTTACTAACCTTTGTGTTTTTCCATCTTTGCTCTCATTATTTGATAATAAGATATTTGTTGTATATGTTATCTTACTATACCATCATGCTTGACTTCTATACTACGTGTCAGATTATCGCTTTATAATTTTGTCTTCTATAATGAATAGTTGATATCAATCCTCCATTATTTCGTCTTTGTGAATTGAGGAGAAAAGGGGTCCAATATAAAGAGGATTGTAACATGATAGGAACAACAGTCTTAACCTCTCTTTCAAATATACGACAATGAATCATCCTCTAGCATAAAATGCCAAAGAGCAATAGATTCTAAAATGATATGATCACAAATGTTTTAGGGAAAAAAAAGAAAAACAATTTCTCACGTGCCATTTTATTTGAAACCTTGGATTACTAGCTCTCTTTCTTCACGTGAAAGATTATTAGAAAAGAAAATCCACCAAAAAGGATAAATGATAGAAAAATTAGAAATTTTATTTGAGGTCCCAAATATAATCCTCTGGCTACAAAACCTTACCATGTGTATTGTCCTTTCCAAATGTAAGGTTCCCCTTGGATTTTAGGAAGATCATGTTTCATGCTAAGGCTTTTGTTCATTTGTGTTGGTTTGTTAGATGAGCTTTTAAATGTGTTTAAAAAGTCCATCAACTTTCATTTGTGTATGTCTAATGAAACACTATATTTTTGAAATTTTCGTTTGATATATATCTGAATTTAATGAAACTTGAAATTTCAAGAACTAAATTTGTAATTTTGAAAGTTTAAAGACCAAATAAACACGGGTAAAATTTGTATTTTAACGTTCTATTGGACAAAAATATAAATTTTGACTTAAAAAAAAACCATCTAAATTTAAGGAATAAAAGAAGTAATGGAGAGAAAGACAAATGAGGGGCTAGAGTAACATACCCCCCAACATTCAAAAGTTGCATTAATATTCTTACATTTAAAAAAAGTAAAAAAATAAAATAAAAATGATCATACTGTTAGTGTATGGATGAAAATCGTTTATATTTACACCCCATCACCTTCATTTCTTTCCTCTCCTCTACGTCAATAGATGACCTAACACTTCTGTATTTTTTCTTTTTTTTGTTCTCTTTTCTTCACTACTCTCTTGTACTTCCATCCTTTCATTTCTCAATATCTAAAACTACCCGCTTCATTCAAGGAATATAAGTTATAGCAACAAGAAACAATAATAATGGAACTGTCAAGAGGGACCTTAAGTCTTTAATGTTTTAAAAAGATTGTATGTTATTAGTTGAGCATGAGAGCTACTTGACAACTATTGTTATTGCGAAAATATGGCTTGTGCTTAATCATTAATTTAATATTATGTGTTTGTATTTGCACAAGTAATATCACCTATTGAATCAATCCAAGTAAAAATTAACACAGTAGCAAGTAGTATTTAGAGTATTTTCCAAGTTCGATACCACAGGGATACTTGATGTTTTAAGAATGTAGAACGCAACGACGTTGTCCGTCATAAAAGGGGCAGTGTAGCGATGCTCTTGGCTCTGCTACCTTTGTTTCTAGCCCAGTTTCAATCAAAGTGACACTCCCACTTTTGATGCTCTCGGGTCTAGAGCGTCGAGCGCAGTGATGCTCTTGATTGCCGCTACCCTATTTTCTAGGGCTTTTTGCCACATCCCAAATTTTCGGGTAATTTTTTTTAAAAAAAAATTAATTATCTTGAATTATTTGGTTAGTTGTTTGAATTTTGAGGCTTTAATTGGATTATATAGAGAAAATAATTCAATTTAAAGTAATGGTGATAAAAGATTTGGATTTAATTCAATTAGTGGAAAATTGAATTTATTTGGAAGAGATTTAAAAGTTGAATTAACATGAAGATTTGAAATTTGGTAAGATTTAAGAACTTGATTAATTTAAGAAAATATGAGGATAAGTTGAAATTGCATTTAAGTCGAGGAATTGATTTGTTAGGACATATTTTGGTTAAATAAATTATTAAGTGGTGGTTGGAAAAGATTTTGATTTAATGGGTTGAGTAATATTATATTAAATAAGTTGTTTATGTTTTGGGAAAAGGAAAAGGAAAAAGAAAAGGGAAATTTAAATATATACATATATTTAGGGTTTTGGAAAAGGAAGAGAAAGAATTTAAAGAAGTATATATATATATATATATATATATATAAAAGCCAATCTTGGATTTCGGTGGTTTTTGATCTGCTATTTGCAAGCCGCCACCCAACTGCTCTCTCTTCGTTCAGCTTTGCTGGCATCACCCCTTTTCGTGGGTTACGCTGGAATTATTTCAAGATTTGGTTACGCCTGGACGATTTTGGTAAGTATTGTTGATTTTTTTTTGTAATTTCGTGAATACCCATTGGCGTTGGTTTTAATTGTTGGACCCATTGTTTAAAGTATGGAAGATGACTGTGACAGTTGCACTTTGGATCCGTTTTCGAAGGGGCTTTGGAGAAGGTTGAGATTGGAGGAGCTAGTGGTTGATAATCCGGAATTTGGTGTTTTGGTTGGCTTTGGCTTTGGTCGCTTTTAGGCGTATCCTCCAGTAAGTGACTTACTACTGAGTTATGGTTATTGTATGGACTGGATTATTGCATTGGCTGGTTATGATTATTGTGCCCACTGGTTTGATGGTTAATTAACTTATTACTATGAACTGGAAACTCTGCTTGATTATGTTAGTGATGACTACTATATTGTGGTGATTGTTATCCTATTTATCATGCTCGTACCCCTATTGACCTGAACCTTTGGGTACACTAATTATGATTATGATTATTATGATTATGACAGGTGTCCCACGGGATCACCAGCTATGTTTATGTTTATGACTGTGACCTTCGGGATCACTGCCTGCCTCCGGGCTCGCTACTTATACCTATGCTTATGCCTATGTTGGGTACACGAGTGCACATGATATGCCTATGCCTATGCCTATGTTGACCTAATTGCATTAAGATCATCTAGGGAATGTTAGGCGAAACGTCCAATTTTCAAGCGCCTGATTAGAAGTTCGTTCGACTCAATTCTAGGTTGATTAGAAAAATACTTATTGTATTAGATTCGCAAGCTAACCTAACCTATCGCTTTCTACAGATCAACATACAACCAAGTGTCACAAATAGCATATTAATCTAAAGCAATGGTCATAATATTCACAAGCATCCAATAAAATGATCGTAATACAATAAAACTCAGAATTGAATCAACAAATACACTAAACTTCAGTTCGAAATCCCTCAAATACATGAAATTGGAAAAAAAAATCCTAGAAACCCAAGCTATAAATGATTACCTTAGCCCATTATCGACATACCGATTAATAGGATGAAGTTTCGATACAAGAACAGATCAAAAAGAGAAGAAAAGAGGAGAGAAATCGGCTTCCGTTTGGCTAGTGGTAGATAAACTAACCTAAAAATCGAAAAATCTCTTTTTATATTTAGCCGGAGTAGCGCAACACTGTCGGGAAAACGACTGGGTCAATTCTTTAGAGCGCCGCGGCGCTGTGTGTTTTTCAAGAAAAGTTTGCATTCTGTAAATAGCGCCATGGCATTGTCTCTACAAGGGCATTTTGGTAATTTTAGTCTTCTCTTTCTCAATTGATACAATTAAGCTCCATTTTGGCCTATTTTAGCTCTATTTCACACTAGTGCCCCGTTCTACCCATTAGGTGCTCTAAACCTATAAAATCATCAAATAATCATGTAAAAATCAAAAAACAATCTCAAATTAAGGGGAGTAGTAAGATAGCACATTTTCGGTGCTATCAATTTAAATACTTAATTGTCTCAAAGCATGTTGTAGCACTAAGAAAGATTTATAATTTGAAGGTATAAAAAGCTTACTTCCATTAGAAGTCACCAATACATTTGGGTTAATACACAAAATATCAAATACATTCTAAATTTGAGTCATAATATTAGGACAATCAATAGGAGGGAAAAAAAAGAAAATATGTGCATTATCAAATTTAAGAAAAGAAAATATGTACATTATCAAAATAATTTGTAGAGTTTGTTATTTTGTCTTGCAATTTAAATTATTGATCTATTTATTTGTTATGGTCAAATCTAAAGGTTACCCAATGACCAAAGATGATAATTCTGGTAGGAATAAACTATTCATCAGCACCAGAAACATTAAGATCAACTTTTATTATTTAGAAGTAAACATAAATAAAGGGTTAAGCAAAACTTTAATTAGAATACAATAAAGATTATTTCTTGTGAGTCTTTAATCTTCGTGCTCCAATCCCAATAATGTCAAATCTCAATCACCACAAAGCTTTCTTCGCTATGGCTCAAACAAAAGACAAGGCTTATGAGAGTTCTCTTGAAAGAAAAGAGAAAAAGCCTAAAGAGAATTCTGTAGTTTGAGAGTAATTTTACTTTTGCTATGTTCAAAGTCACTTTGAATCACACTTTTAATCATTCAAAAATAATTTAAAAATTTTATCTTTTTAAATAAAATATTTAGAACGACAAAACTATTAAAAATATTTTTAAATATAACAAAATGTTATTGTCCATTGCATGATAGACGAATATGTCTATAGTAATACCGATGAAATGTTGATATTTTTGGTAACTTATGCGAGATACGTATATTAAATAAGTTAAAATGCTTATTTCATTTGTATTATATTTATATTAGCAACATTTGATTGTTTGTTTTTTTTTTTACATCTTGTGGATTTTTTATAGTATAGTGAATATTTCGATTCACTCTGTATTAAATTCCTTGATATATGATAATTTCAGTGAAAATATTGATGGGTTTGATTGGACTAGATATTATTTCTTTTACTGATACATTCATTTTCTAAAATATCCGTATAAAAATGTCCCATCGTTTGGCTTCTTTCAAATATTACCTTCTCATTTTAAAGAATCAAGTAGAAATGTATGATTTTCAAAAGAGAAAAGGAGTATGAAAAGTAAGTTTTGGACAAGATCTTTTTCACATATATACATCCATAACCAAAGGAAACCATTGAGCTAAGCTGACATGGTTGTATATAACGTGTTTTGGATCTCATTATAAGATAAATAAAAATTTGTCTGTGTGCAAAACTCAAATGACATGACAAAAGTGAATTTGATTCAGTGGTATTGATATGCACTCCGTCTCTAAAGGTCAAAGGTTCAATTCTTCACCCTCACAGTTGTTGAACTTAAAAAAAAATAATAATAATAATAATAACTCAATTGATATGAAGTATATCTTAGTGACTACAAGATTTTTGATTCAAATCCTTCCCTCCTTCAATTTTGATAAAACTTAACTACGAGAGTGTCAAAAGTACAAGAGTTAAAATACACAGTTGAAAGTACATTGATTAAAAGTGAAAAAATTTCAAAGTATATGGACAAAAATGATATTTCAAACTTTTTTTTTCCTTTGCTGTAGTTCATTTTAATTTTTTTATGTTGACCAACTGTAGTTAGTATAGTGGTCCATCAAAAAAAAATAATAATAATAAAAATTATATTGATCTAAATAATGTTGGATCTATTAATTTTGATTCATTTTGGTTTTCATTCTTTCATATAGTCCCTACTCTCATCTCATGGTTCATATTAGTCTATGTACATTTTGATTTTATTAGCAAAATTGTAACAAAAATTTTATACACAATATAATTAGAGTGCTTTGCTTCAAATTATTTGTGATTGCATTTTAAGAAATTTAGTGATGTATTCAAATTTTGGAAAAAATAAATGAGATATAAATAAAAATGGAGAGTCATAGCGAGCATAACTCAACTAACATATGATGTGTTAGTGATCAAGAGGTTTGTAGTTCAAATCTCCCTACCCATATTGTACTAATAATAACAATAATAATGAAAAGACTAAAATGGTCGCACTAAAGTGGATGTCACTCTCTAGTTACCAATACCGAAATTATGAGAATAAAACAAAATTTTAAACTAATTATAATTAGGTCGAACTAAAATGGGTTTCAATTTATATCTCATAAATTATATTAGTATTTTCCTTATATAGTAATTACATTATAATGTAGGCCAACTTGAAGCTAATTTAATTGATTAATGTACTTAATAAGTAATTTTCGGTTAAAGAAAATATTGTCAAATTTCCTTAAAAAAGAACATAATATCTAATAAGGCGGGGACACGACAAGAATGTTTTACCTGTCCCCGTTTATGTTTAACTAACAACAAAAATTTTCCCAACTTCTTCAACCATTTCCCACCTTAAACGAGATTTCCTATCTCTTTAGGAGTGGGTCCCGTATAAAAAATAGATAGCTCTAGTTTAAGGTTCGGTTCAGATTAACTTAAAAAATTAATGTTTTCTTAAATTCATTTTTATTTAAACACTTTTGATAAAAAGGGTTTAAAATAAAGATAATAATCTTTCAAAATCTGTTTTGAGTGGTTGTCAAACGTTTGTATTTATTTTAAAATAATTTTTTAAAAAAATTAAACAGTTGAAAAGGTATTCTAAACACGCCATAAACCTCTCCCACTTTTACATTGATATATATATGAGCATAATTTACATGATTTGTTTAGTATAACTATAGTTTTTAGGGCCCATCAAAATACAGAACTAAAGAAACAACAAACAACCACCTAATTGTAAAAAATGGACACATATGATTTGGGTTATGTTTTATGTTTTTAAAAGTTTTAATTTGGATTTTAAGGTTGGGGTTACCAAAATTTTTGTTTCATGTTTTATTAACATGTATATATAACTAGAATATGTGGAGGCTTTTGGAAGGAAAAAAAAAAAAAAAAACAATTTAAAGTAAAATTTCAAAGTTTAAAAGAATCAACAACCATATACAAAAATTAAAAGTTCATGTTGAAATTAAATCTCCACCTCACCTTTATTGAACTAATTATAAAATACAATTCTTAATTTGGGGATCTGTATATAAATTTTTGTGTGCTAATATGTGATATTGTTTAGTCGAATAAGTATTCTGTCATTTTGACCATTCTTGACTTAAAAAGTGTGATTTTTTTTTTTTTGTTAGAAGAAAAAAATTGTGATATTTAATGCATATTCGAAAATTCATTTTGTTTTTAAAAAGTGTGATTTTCTTTTTGTTAGAAGATAAAAATTGTGATATTTAATGCATATTCCACCATTCATTTTGTTTTTAGGCTCAATTTTGATAACAATTAAGGTTTCGTATAGTGTTGATTTTGTTTTTTTGTTTTCTTCTAAATTTCATACTATAGTTTTCACATTTATTTTTTTAAAAAAAAAAAAATTTGAATTCTAATCCAAATTCTAACAACAAAACTAATTTTTTTGAAAACTAGTTCTTTTATTAGTGAAAAATGAATTAAAAAAAACAAACTTATTTGTACAAACTTAATTTTTAAAAACTAAAAATAAAAAACCACTAGCTTTAACTATAATTTTTTTTTTTTTTTGCTTTATTACTTACTTTTTAAACTTGTTTTAAGAAACAAGCCAACATTTATAAACTAAAAGAAAAAGAAAAGTATTTTTTGAAAACTTAATTTCATTTTTAAAATTTTGTTTAGATCTAAATGTGTTATTTTAAAAGCATCTATAATATATTAAAAGGTGAGGATCTCGGAAAAAAAAAATTGGACACTTTTGTCCCTTCCTTAATTTACTTATTTAGTAAAGATGTCATTAAAGACTAATTATAAATAATATATAAATAATTAATTATTAATTATCAATAGAGTACACAATTAATTAATTATTAACTATTAGTAGTAAGTATTATAGAAACTCAAAAGGTTGGAATGTACAAAGTTTCTCCTAAAGGTTTTTTTTTTCTTTCATTTAATTCAAAAAGAAAGGTTTAATAGTTTTAGAATTAAATTTTTTTTTTTTTTTTTTTTTGTAACTTTTAACTTCTACTACTATAAAAATGAGTTTTCTTGATCACCATTCTCCACCATCACCGAAAGCTTAAATCTTTCTTTTTTGTTCTATCTATGTATTATTCTCCAAGACTCTTCAATCTTCAAAGCATCTCAAAATGTTGGTACATTCAAGTTGCAAATAATGCATATCAACTTTGATGGATTTGAATAACAGTGTTTATCAACCTATTGTTATATTCAAAATAATTTTGTTTAAATATTTAGTGAAAAAAAATAAAAATTCATTGGTCTACCTAATTTGAAGAATGTGTATAACTAATGTCTTAGATTTTCTTGGTTACTTCTTTTAAGGATATTTTTTTAAAAAATTGTTCTTGTATAATTAATATATCATTATTTTATTGAAAATGATGGTTTAAAAAAACAATAGATCAATCTTTTACATGTTCATGTTCCTTTTGTTTTAAATAAAAAATATTGTAACCTTATACCCAAAGAAAATTTTAATCAATTATAATTAGTAAATCTCCATACATTTTTGTCATTCTCCCCATATTTTTTTATAACTTTGTGACTTTATTATTTCTCTCTATTCGAATATTCGCTATCCTTATAAAAGTCCTCTCTCTTAATTTCTCCACTTCTAACATTTTTTTCTTTGTGAAATTTTCTCAGCTCTCTATTTATTTCTCTTAAATTTTTAGTTCTCTTGATATAATTAATTTCCTCTACCTCTAATTATTTTAAATCTCAAATGCAATATTTTTTTTAGTAATTTGATGAATCTAAACCACCTTTGAAAACAAATATTAATCACTTATAAAAATATTTTATTAAATTTAAATTATTTGGACAAGTATGAAACCAAATATTAACATGATTTACCATTCTTTTACGAAATGAACTATAATCAAATAATTTAGTTCAAAATAAATATGCTCAAAACTCATTGAAAATCACTTTTAATTGTGATTGTACTGAATCAGTTTTAAGAGTATATAGAACCAAAATAGCATAATAATTTTATAAAAATACTCTTGACAAATCACTTTATAACAAATTAATTTGGTTAAAATTATTAATTCTAAAGGTACTTCCACACATGCCCCCAAAATTTTTATTTAAAAAAAAATTGAAAAATAAATGTACCAAACTTCTGAGTAGATAAATAACAATTTAAAAACCACACACTGTCGTTGAACCAAATTACACTAAAACCTATGACCATCCAATTACCAAAAATATAAATAATAATTGCACCTCAGATTTTTTTCCTCAACCTGGGTAACTAGAAAAATAACAAGCCTCATAATCTTCTAAACCAAAACCAAAAGACGATCGCTAGACAAAATTATTAATGATTGCTCCTGCCAAAGAATGAGCAACATAATTACTAGAGCGATTATCCTTAAGAAAAGAAATAACACCAATTAAATTAGTGAGATTCAATACAATCTCAACCATGTTCTTCGTTACTGAAATGTTGATTGACGGCTTATTGAGAGAATGAGTGATGTTAGCTAAATTATATTCAACAAACAGAGGTTGAGATGACTCCCCCATAGGATCATATGACAACACTAGAAGGAGGTGAATAAGGTTGTCCACCAATTTTAATTTTATAAAATCCTAATTATTCTAATTGTGATAGTTAAACTTGAATCTCAAATTAGTAAAGTAACGTTAATAAATAAATTTAAGTTGATAGTAAAAACAAAGCACAATTATTTATATATATATATATATATATATATATCCTAACATGCAATAGACAAATTTTGAAAAGAAACTAAGTGCAAAAATTAAAAGAGTTTAAGGAAAAGAGAAGACAATGAAGATTAATAGAGATTCAACCATTTGCCTAGGTCCACTTCTCAATACTCCTTCTTAGTATTCCACTAAGAAAAGTTTTTCTTGTAGGTGAAAACAAAACCTATAAGATTATTTATTTATTTATTTATTTATTTTTACCTAGGCCTAAAGGAGAAATCCTTTACATTTTCATTGATTCAAGATCTAACTAATTTCTTTTTCTTACCACTCAAGTTGTATCTAGACCTTGATACAAAACCCAAATGCGCAACTGAAATAAAAAGATCACCTCTAAATAGATGAAAATACACAAGTTTAGTTTTGTAACACTCCAACAATTTATACTTGCAAAAATTCAAGAGAAGGAGAGAATAATATGAACTTTTTGACACTTAGGGGATGAACAAAGGAGGCGGAAGGGTTATCGAATTTTTTTCTTAATTTTCTCAAGAAGGTGGCTAGGAGAATTTAGGGTTGATTAATTTAAAATTGTAGAGCTTAGTATCGACCATTGGATTTAGGGTAAAAGTAATAGATTGTTGAGATTAAATGGGAAGAGATAATGGAGATAATATAATTTAGGAAGAAAAAAGGTTGAGAATAAAGTTTTTTCCATCTTTTTTCACATATTATTTTATTTTATTTTATTTTATTTCTCTCTTCAACAATCTGAAATGTGTCATCTTATGATTGGTCTATGCTTGCCACGTCACTACCACATCATCAACCTTGCCATGTCATTATCACGTCATCAACCCCATCATCAACCTTGCCATGTCATTATCACATCATCAACCCCATCAAATTTTATTTCAATCTTCTTTTTGCCCATATCTTTTACATTCAAACTCTGATTTGAACAATTCAAGATGCGCTAGAATCGTCTTTCCAACCTCTACATGAAAACACTTGAAACACTAAAAAAATCATTAGTACAACAACGTGAGTTTATTATCATCAAAATACTTGATTTGATTGAAGTCCTAAAACTAACCTCTAAGATGGGAAAGAGAAGATAATCTAATGTTGCTAGCTTGACCTTCTAAAACTTCCATGGACCACCCACGACCAAGACATGTGTACTCAATGCAATTTGAACCCTAATTCTAGCATGATAGAAATGTGAAAAAAAAAAAAAAAAAAGTATTTTGGGTGTAGCCAACCACATAATATTGCTCCCCAATTTGAAAGTAAACTATTAGATATTTTATTTCTCCCACGTGACAAACTAATAATAAAACAATGAACTAGTTGACTGATTTAATAGCTTTCAAAATATTAGGCAAAGGACACTTTTTGTCCGTCATTAAAATTTAAAACTAAACAATTAAGTCTACATTAAATTGCTAACATCAAATTTTCTAAAAAAAAAATTAAAAAAATAATTTTCTCAACGTTGCTATCTAATACATAAATTTCATAGAGTGAAGGTTCTCATTCACTAGGAGATGGCTCTGAAAATTCTCAGAATCCTTTCAGAATCCTTTTCACAGAAGAGCTCGAAATGGAGGCTGGTTATGGTGAGGGAGAATTTGTGCAGAGTTTTCGCCTTTTGAACTCATTTCTCTCCTCCTTTGAATGGAGAAACTTTGGGCTATTTATAGGCGTTGAAAAGTTGAACTCATGAGGACCTGACACCTTTGCATTAAATTCCATGCCCTTCTGCACAGACTTTTCACATCATCGGCCCATTGGTTCTGCCATGATCTGATAATGTGTTATCCTTTTGCATATTGACATGACAGCTATTGCCAAGTCGTCTGTATCTATTTTTTCTTCTCAATGCATGGTCTCGACGCATGGGTGTCCACTTCTTTTGTTCTCGCAGTAGCTTCCTCTCTGGTACTTGGGTTATTTGTGCTTCTTTTCCACTTAATCCTGTGTTGAGAACAGAAAAGCTCATACATTTTTCAGGTATAGTCTTTTGTAAATGGTGCCAACGCATGGTAATACATATTACATAATTCAACTGCCAAAATCATGTGTTTAGCCCTAAAGTTACTCTAATTAATTCAAATAGTGACTATAATAACTTGTATTTCTACAAGTTATCAAGTGTGTATATATATTTCTTTAAATTCTCTTTCCCTTTCTTTTTTACTTTTCCAAAACTTAAATATATATGTATATATATATCCCTTTTTCTTTTCCTTTTCCTTTTTCCAAAACATACCCAACTTATTTAATGTAATATTACTCAACCCATCAAATCAAATCTTTTCCAACTACCACTTAATAATTTATTTAACCAAAATATCTCCCAACAAATCAATTTTCCAACTTAAATTCAATTCCAACTTATCCTCATCTTTTCTTAAATTAATCAAGTTCCTAAATCTCACCCAATTTCAAATTTTCAAGCTAAATTCAACTTTTAAATCTTCCCAAATAAATTCAATTTTTAACTAATTGAATCAAATCCAAATCTTTTATCACGATTACTTTAAATTGAATTATTTTCTCAACATAATCCAATTAAAGCTTCAAAATTCAAACAACTAACCAAATAATTTAGGATAATTAATTTTTTTTAAAAAACAAATTACTTGAAAATTTGGGATGTCACAAGTTTATTGTTAATTTTCCCCAAAAAATAATGGCCCCGTAGACGCTTCTCCAGCTCTCGCAAGAATAAAATACCCTTGAACTTTGAACTTTGTGTCAAAAACACTCATGAACTTTCAAAAATTTTAAAAATATATACCCTTATAATTTTAAAAAAAAAAAGTTAAAAAATAACCTTGTCGTTAGTTTTGGATAGGAATTGTAAAAGTTTTGTTTCAAAAATACCCATGAACATTCAAAAGTTTCAAAAATACCCTTAACTTAAAAAAAAAAAAAAGTTTAAAAATATCTTCCCTGTTAGTATATGAACAGAAACCGTTAATACTTTGTTGCAAAAATAACTTTAAAATTAAAAAAAAAAATTTAAAAATACTCCTACTAATAACATAATGATCAATTCGTTTGAAGTTTTTTTAAGTTTGAAGAACCAATTTTAAAACAAATTATATAGATATCTTTTTTTTCCATCTATATACACTCATTTTTCTCTTAATTTTTCAATTTTTAGATGACACCAATTTTCTCAACAACTAAAATTTTAAGTTGAAACATAAAATCCTACAATCTCATAAAATTCCAAAATTAAAATCTCTCCTTAAAACATACTAGAACAATACATGGTCAAATAAAAAAAAAATGTTGTTGGTTATTAACACACACTCAACTACTAACAAATTTTATTATAACATTAAATCCTAAAATCACTTGGTGCTTCCTTTATTCTCTTATTTTTTTTATTTATTTTAGATAAACAAATGCCAAATAGTTAACAAAAAAGGGAGGGGAGAAAAAAGATGGAAAATAGACAAGTAAGATGGTATTAGCGGTTTATAATCATATAAGAGTAAGAGTATTTTTTTAACTTTTTTAACGTTTAAGGATATTTTAAAAGCTTTTTGCAAGTTCAAGAGTATTTTTTATGCAAAACACTAATGGTATCCATCCAAAACTAACGGTAAGAGTATTTTTTTAAACTCATTTTTTAAGTTTAAGGGTATTTTTAACACAACATACAAAGTTTAGGAGTATTTTGTATAATTTAGCCAAAAATAATTAGTATGAATCTTTTCACTATAAATTTTGAAAACATATATATCCACATAAAATATTTTATTGTAGTGAAAAAAACTTTAAAGGACTAAAATTAGTCATTTAAAAATATATAGATTAAAACTTTGGGAAATAATATTATGCCCTTCAATTTAATTAGACATATTAAACATTCTAGGTAAGTTTTACATTTTAATATTGTCTATCATAGCTTCTATCAAGTTTTCTTTTTTTTTTTTTTTTCGTCCTTAATGCGTAATATATGATAAAAGAAAAAACTTTTAAAACTATATACATAATTAAAAAATTCAAACAAATGAAAGAAAAAAAACCAACTTGAACATAACTCAATTGACATGAATTTATATTATCAATTTCTAGATTTTATGTTCGACCCCCTTTCACATTGTAATTAAAAAAAAAAAAAAAAAAAAAAAAAAAAAAAAAAAACTCAAAATTTCATTATAAAAAGGAGCCAATGGTAAATTGCAGTGGCATCTTCAAACTCCCACTTCGTTTCTCCTTTTTACTCACTGCTTTGCTTACTATTCTTCCCTTCCATCTCTTAGGCAAGAGATGGCAAAAGTTGCAAATCAGCCATTATTTCCTATGCCTTTTCCAGTCATCTTCTTGGTTTTGTCAATCATTTCTGGGTTTGGAATAACACTCTCTGAGGCAGTTCCCATAGTCAGACACTACAAATGGGAAGTTGAGTACATGTTTTGGTCCCCGGACTGTGTCGAAAACGTCTTCATGGGAATCAACGGCCAGTTTCCTGGACCAACGATTAGAGCCAACGTTGGTGACACCACCGTTGTAGAGATGATTAACAAGCTCTCTACCGAAGGTCTCGTTATTCATTGGCATGGAATCCTGCAGAAGGGAACTCCTTGAGCTGATGGCACTGCTTCCATCTCGCAGTGTGCCACTAACCCAGGTGAAACCTTCATTTACCGGTTCGTAGTGGATAAGGTGAGAAGGTTTTAAAATGTCAATGCTGATGAAGTGTCAAAAAAGTGATAAAATTTGTTTGTTCGTTGAACTCTTTTTTTTTTTTTTTTTCCCCTGGCTGGGACGTATTTCTATCATGGCCACTTGGGGATGCAAAGAGCGGTAGGGTTGTATGGATCCTTGATAGTGGATCTAGAAGAAGGAAAGAAGGAGCCCTTCCATTACGATGAAGATATCAACTTATTGCTTAGTGATTGGTGGCATAAAAGCATTCAGAAGCAAGAAGTTGGCCTCACCTCCAACCCAATGCGTTGGATTGGTGAACCCGAGGTAGTTAATTTATGCTTCATCTACTAAATTATGTTTCAATTAACAATCATATTTCATTAAATCATACAAAATATTCATGATTGTGAGACAAGTTTCAATATTGTGCTTAACTATAAAAAGTTTCATTTTTTCTTTTTTTTTTTTGGGTATATTATGAAATTTATTTTATATATATATAACCTGTAGATGTGTTTTTCTTTCTTCTTCTTTTTTTTTTTTTTTTTTAACTATTTAAAAATAGATGAAGATGGAATGATGCTTAAGGTTTAAAAATTGAAATACCTACTTTAGTCTATTAACTAGTAAAATTTTTCTATATTTATAAATAGTTAGATATTTTTTCTATTCATAATCATTTCAATATATAGAGTTGTTTTCATATATAGTAAAATAAGTCAACTTATTTACAAATATAGCAAAATGACAAAAAAATAGTATATCATTGTCTATTAATTCAATCATTAGATTTTTTTTTTTTCCTATATCAATTTGTCCATTTAAAACAACTCTTTGTTTGATAACCATTTATTTATTTATTTTTATAATTAATATGATTTCCTCTCAATTTAATATTCTAAAAAGAAAAACTAGTTTTCTATTAGAAAATATATAACAAAGCAAGATTTAGAAGTGAGAGAGGTGTTTTTAGGCTTACTTTTCAAAGATTAAAAAAAAAAAAAAAAACTAAGGCACTGTTTGATAACATAGTTGAATTCTTAACTACTACCAGAGTTGAATTCTTAACCACATTCTTAAAAATAAAAACAAGTTTTTAAAATTTATCTTATTAGTTTTCAAAACTTGCCTTAATTTTTGATAACATGGGTAAAAAATTAGATAAAAATAAATAATTTAAGGAGGGAAAAAGTGTTTAAATTTTTAGTTTAAAAAAAAATTAAAAACTCCAAGGAGAAATTACATTAATGATTACAACTTTAATAATCATCCAAACTCACACTTTTCAACTTATGTTGCTTTCTTTCATTAGACAGGAGAGAAAAATATTCAAAATCTTTGCTGCTTAAAAAAAAAAAAAAACTTTTAATTTTGCATACAATAAATTTCTAAATTTTAGAAAATATCAAATACGTAAAAAATCTATTAGATTTATAATTAAAAATTCAATGATTTGTTAGAAACTTTTAAAGTTTAAAGATTTGTTAGACTCAAACTTAAAAGCTAATAGATTATAAACTTACAAGTTTACTTAGAAAAAGATTTATGGATCAGCTTGAATCTTTCCTTTCACATATTTGTTGAACTTTAAAACAAATAAATAAATAATAAAAAAAAAAAGCAAGATATACTTTTTTTTTAGTTAAATTAACTATTAAATAATTTAAAATTAAGAATACACACAAGGCTCAAACTACAAAGAATCAACAAAAGAACACACACATATCTTTTGGAGACATGTGTATAATTTAAGGTGTAATTTCCAACAAAAGAAAACATATTGGGAAAAAATATTCTCCCTCCTCTAAACTCCTTCCTTGCTTGAAATATGGTTTTTATGGTTTTTGTTATACATATAATATTAGACATATTATTCTGTAAACTTTTTTGCAAAGTTAAATTAGAATTATATAAGTTTTTTTTTTTTCTTTTGGTAAATTTCGAATTTTATATGTGTGTATGAAAAGAATGATGTAGACAACAACCCACATTTATTAGTTGTACACGTTAAAAAAAAAAAAAAATATATATATATATATATATATATATCTATATGTTTTTTAAAATTATAATATTACCTAGATCTTTTATAAACATTTCAAAACTACTCTTTAAGACATAAATTCTAAACGGAGACTTGAACACCAATTACACTATTCTAAGATAAATGGTTTCTATTTTGAAACATTTATAAATATAAAGAATATAAGAATATTTTTTAAACACATTGCAAATCTTAAAATATTTTTTTTTCTTCCAATTTTGTCATATAATACATAAAAAAAAAAAAAAAAAAAAAAAAAAAAAACTTGGATTATATCTAACCATGTAAGAAAGTAAATATTTGGAAATTAAACCACCCTACATAAGTAAGTTTGGTTCTTTGTATTATTATTATTTTCTTTTTAACTTTGTCATTAGTGGTTGTATTAGGTAAAGTATTTATTAGAGATTTAATAATTGAACTATAGTGTTGTTGATTAATTAAATAGAATGTTTTTATAATATTTATGTTGTTGTTGTTGTTGTTGAAGGCCATACTGATAAATGGGAGAGGGCAGACCAATTGTTCAATAGCAGCAAAATACAACACAAGTTTGAAGCAATGTGAGTTGAAAGGAGATGAACAATGTGCACCATTTATTCTTCATGTCAAACCCAATAAGACTTATAGGATAAGAATTGCAAGTACCACTTCATTGTCTGCCCTCAACTTTGCCATTCGGGTAACTCTCTCTCTCTCTCTCTTATAGTGAAAATGTCTATTGATATATCGATATATCCATAAATCAAAAAATTTTGATATCGATATAAAATATCAATAGATATCTCAAACGTCTTTTATACTCGTAAAACATAAAAGATATAAATATGATTACTAATAACAATATCTAGTACTTATTTTGGGAGTAAAACAACTTAATTATTAATCCAAATAAATTTTATAAATTTCATGACATACAAAAATATTTGCAAAATTGAAATCTAGATATCGATATCAATATCAATATTTTACTAAAAAGAAAATCCATATTGAATTTAATAATTATTCAATTGTATGTCATAGCTAGCTTAGCTCAATTTACGTACAGATGGGTTAACATTCGGGAGGTCTATGGTTTGAATCTCCTACCACCATTTTACTAAAAAAAAAAGGAATGTAAAACAACCATACTCACTAGATGTTTGTTGCAAACATAACCTTTGATACTTGGAAGTTTATGTTTATTTGATTTTTGAATTCTCAAAAGTTTGTGTCTAATAGCCCGAGAAGTTTTACATTTTTAAAAATTAATTGATCTATTAAATATAAATTTAAATTTATGTCTAATGGGACCAACAAATAGTGGAGTTCACAACTCCACACTTTCTTACTCCTTCTACTCCAATTTCTTGACTCAAACACTCCCTGGGAGTCTCACATGTTAATTTTATCCATTTTAATTTTAAGCTAGCTAATTAGTAATTTTTAAAAAAAAATTAGCTATGTTTCTATTTTTTTTCTAGAAGTATTTTGGTTGTTTTTGCAAATAATAGCAAAATATCATAGTCTATCTATGATATACTGCGATAGATCGAGATAGACTATTATCTGTATCTATCATGACATATATAGTAGTCTATTGTGATAGACAGTAAAATTTTTCTATATTTGTAGATATTTTTGTTCATTTTTTCTATATTTGAAAACAACCCTAAAAAGATCCTATCTTTCTTAAAAAAAATTTATTGGTGTAAGGTTTGAAATATCAATGTCGATAAAATTATTAAAAGCCTCATTTTTATAGAAATGTGGATGAAAATATCTATATAGCATGTCAATGGTGATATACATTTCAGTAAAAAATTATGAAAAGTAGAGAAACAAAAACATTTAATAAATAGATATTTAAAGAACAACATTAAATGTTTATTATTTATATTGCTTATGAAAAGTGAAAATGTGAGTGGAAATTAGAAATTTAATACCATGATTCGGTGCGGCATCTTATCATTAATTTTTTTATAATTAAATTCAAGTATTTTTTTTTAAAAAAAATTATTTTAAATGACAAAACAATTGAAAATATTTATAAATAATAGTAAAATATGACAATCTATTTATAGTAGATCGCGACAGACTGCTATTTGTGTCTATCGTGACACAGATAGACACATATAATTTATAGTAGATAGATATTGAAATTTTGTTATATTTATAAATATTTTGATTCATTTTTTTATATATAAAATCAGCATATTTTTATTGGGTTTGAACATTTATATAACTTAAATTTGTTGGTAAAATTTTCTATAATTTAGTTGTATTAAAAAAAAAAAATTGTTTAATCATTTTTCTTCTCTTTCAGAATCACCAACTGTTAGTGGTAGAAGCTGACGGTAACTACGTTCAACCATTTCTAACCTCCGATATCGACATTTATTCCGGCGAGTCCTACTCCGTCCTCATCACCACCGACCAAACTCCATCGGAGAACTACTGGGTTTCCATCGGCGTCCGCGGGCGGTTGCCCAAGACACCGCCTGCACTGACGCTTCTCAACTATCTTCCCAACTCCGTTTCCAAATTACCCGTTTCTCCGCCGCGAGAAACCCCCGATTGGGAGGATTACGCTCAAAGCAAAAACTTTACATACAGAATCTTAGCCGCCATGGGCAGCCCAAAGCCACCGGTGAAGTCCAACCGCCGCATCTTCCTCCTCAACACCCAAAATAATATGAATGGCGGCTTCGTAAAGTGGGCCATCAACAACATATCTTTAGCCCTCCCCTCAACGCCGTACCTCGCCGCCATGAAAATCGGGATAAACACCACCTTCGACCAGAATCCCCCACCGGAAACGTTCAAGGAGGACTACGACATCAACAACCCACCACCAAACACGAACACGAAGACCGGAAACGGCGTTTACCAGTATGAATTGGGGGAAATAGTGGATGTGATTCTACAGAACGCCAATACATTGAACGACAAAAATAGCGAGATTCACCCTTGGCATTTGCACGGCCATGATTTTTGGGTTTTGGGGTACGGAGAGGGGAAATTTTCCGCCGCCGTAGATGAGAAGAAATTGAATCTGAAAAACCCACCGCTGAGGAACACGGTGGTGATTTTCCCATATGGGTGGACGGCGATTCGATTTGTGGCTGATAATCCAGGAGTTTGGCCTTTCCATTGCCACATTGAACCTCATTTGCATATGGGAATGGGGGTTGTCTTCGCCGAAGGAGTTCATAAGGTCGACAGGATTCCGACGAAGGCTCTGGCTTGTGGTGAAACTGCGAAAGTGCTGATTAATAACCCCTCAAAAAAGCCCTAGAATGGAAACCCCTAAAATACCCTTGAAAAAACGCTAGAAATGTGGTTCTTTAGGGTTAGTGGAAGTAAATTCATCTTTTCTTTTGTTATGTTGTTTGTGTCCACTCTTTGGGTTAAAATAACACTTGGGTCATTGTAATTTGATCTTGGTTGAATTTTAGTTTTGTATTCGAAGTCTTAGAATTTAGTCTCTAGTTCATCGTTGACTTTATTTTAAAAGATTTTTTTTTTTATTTATTGGTATTTTTATTTTGCATTATTTTGAAAATATATTCACATATTATATTTTCTTGCATGAAAATTATTGTTATAATTTAGCCAATTTCAATAAAAAAATGGACGTTGAGAGATTAAATTTAAGATTTATTAAAAGTACATAGATTAAAATTAGATATTTGAAAATATAAAGGTTTGATCGACTGAAAACACTTCGACTAAATTGAAAACCTTTTGAAAGAAAACTTTTCAGTCTAGTGCAAGTGCACACTATCCACATAGCAGTAAAAAGATTGGAATAATTCCAAGTTGTCTCCCAAGAATGATTTTTCAACCAAATTTATAAGAACAACAAAAGTTTTCCTCAAAATTGCAATTTTAGTAACTAGAGAAAAATGATATGGAGATTTGATAAGAACTTAATTTGACAATCAATAATGATGAGAAACTAGGGATTCAAACATCTGCGTTCTCCTTTTTTTTAAGTTAGTGTAGCGTAATATGAAAAGTTGTTGCTCAACTCAAATTCAATGTAATGGTGAACCAGATCCGACGCTTATTCGATCTTTTAAGATGTATTCTTAGGAGACTAAGCCATTAAACCTATTTTTCTATGGCTAATGTGAACTTAGGTAATTAAGAAAACAATCACATGGTTCTAAAGGTTCTGCAAATGTCTAAGGTAAAAAAAACAAACTCCTATTTATAGGCTCTTTTCCTAAATCATTTTTATTAGAACTAAATTTTACCTAACCCTTTCGGTATCAGATTCAATTTTAGTATACTAATCTAGGTGATCAATCTAGACCAATAATGTTGGAATAAAATCAATGAAAGCAAACCAAACTATGAATTGAGCCAAGTCACTTTATTTTACACATATTAGGCCTTTGCTACTTTCTTTAAGGTATTCACATGTTTGAATCTCAAAGAAATGTTGAGCTCATGAGTTAAGAACTAAATAATAAAAATTGAGATGAAATCAAATTCATAGTTGTAGGAATGCCTTCAATTTGTATGGCAATTCGTGTTTGGTATATTTAACTATTTATGGTTATTTACGATTATGACCCTAGGGTTTAGAGAAATGCACTGTATAAACTCTCTAACCCTAGAGACGTCATTATCCTAACCCTAGAGACGTCATTATCCTGTATTCTATAATATTCTTTCTAATAAAATTGTTCTCCCTTTTCCTGTGAATATAGCTAACACACTATTAATAAATCATATAAATTTGTGTGTCGATTCTCCTCTATTTTATATTTTCTGCATTCTTTGTTTATTGATTTTACAACAATAGTAAACTAAATAAAAGATAGTTTATTTAAGGAAATAATTACTCAAACGACTAAAAGAAGAAAACTAAAATGAAACTTGCAACAAAGAAACTAAGATGTCAACCACGAAAAGAATTTTAAAAATTTAAGGGAAAAAATTATAGAATTGATAATTAAACTAACGACAAAAATTAGAATTAAATGTGTACAAGAACAAGTAACTAAAAGAATTATTTAACCTAACTCCAAACGTTGCTTTCTTTTAATCTAATTTGTTCCTCCTTTTTTGTGGGGATTGATTAAGTAATTACAACCCTAGGATTGGATCGATTAACAAGGAACAAATTAAGTATATTGGGAAAATTTTAAATTAAACTAAAAAAAAAAAAAAAACATAAAAGAAAATAAAGGACTAGATAAACTCAATATGAGAATGCTTTATTAGATGATCCGCTGTAAAATGAAATGGACATATATAAACTCAATTGAGGGAAAACTAAAATTCAGATAGTGAAATAACACAACACATAAATTAAAAATTTGAAGAAAGGATACACACTAGCTTTGGATCTAGCTCGATTCAAACTTTGTCTATATGAATTGAGATATGACAGTTCCAACTTTTGAAGGAGACCGAATTTGTACTAGTGTTCAGCTTTTCTATGTTGGAGGAAGAATGGATTGATGCATATTTTAGAGAGCTTTTGATGCATCTTTATAGAATTCAATGCTAAAGATGGGAGCCTCATAGTTTGCCCTAATTTGCCAAGATTAATAGAGAAAGTCACTAAAATTATTCCCCAAAACCGAATCTAAAATTTTCTTTTTCTGCTTTTTACTATTACTGTTACCATATGTTTTTCTGGGATACTACAAAATCTGGGCATAGGTTAATTTTCTGCATAAATACGCAAAAATTAGAAAAATTATTATAAATAGAAAAAATATTAAACTATTTACAAATATAGTAAAATTTTACTTTCTATCTGTAATAGCCCGCAATAGACGCAGATACACATCTATCTATATCTATTTGGTAAAGTGGTAGATGTCTATCTAGATCTATTGCGGTCTATCACAAATAGAAATTAAAATTTTGTTATATTTGTAATTATTTACCACGTTTTTCTATTTTTGAAAACATCCCAAAAATTAAGAAATTTCTTACCCATTTTCAACTTTTTTCATAATTAAGATTATAAATGTCATCCATGAATTATTTTTCATATTGAACTTGATTTTACCATGCAAAAGCAATTGTATGTCAAAATATCTAGATTTAGTAGCTAAATAATTTTAAAAAATAAGAATTAATAGGACTAAAATTGAACTAACCTACAAAAAGGGACGAAATGGTGTTTTAACCATTTTATACCTGGGTTTTGTAACTTGGTGAAGTGTCCAAGATGAACACAACTTAAAATTTACAAGGTCTTTTTTTTTTTAATCCCTTGAGGTAATGAAGGAAAAAGTGGGGTGTTTGATAATAATTGTGTTGAGCTTTTTTGGTTTTTTTTTAGTAAATGATCTAAAATTGTGGAGCTAAATGGAATACATGTAGCATATCATCAACTCGTTCCAACATATACTTGAGTATAATTGATCTAATGTTTCCTATACTACAAAGTTAAAGGCTTGAATCCTTGGTTTCATGTGTAATTGATCTAGGTTATCGCCAATCTTCTTCCGACAGTCAAGTAATTACAAAGATTGCATTTTTTTTCTTGGTTTTCATCTCCTAACTGGTTGTACATTCGAAGAGTGGAACGTTCAAAACTACATTTTGAAACTGTTAAGTCTATAGCTAGATTTTCCAAAGCATCTACCTTTGCATTTTTGGCTCTTGGAACTAAAAGAATCGAATTTCGTGCAGAAGCACGTGAACGCATGTACTTTTAATATACATTTTGAATTTATAGAAAATACAGACAAATTTAAACATATTTTTATTAAGCATGATTCTCTATGAAGAACTTAAAGGAGAAAGAAAATACGTTTGAAGAAAACTCTTCAACCTTCTCGACTTCTTCACTGCATCCACGATCTCTTCAATCTTCTTAGGTCTCGAACAAGACACTACCACCAAGTCTTCCCCGCTATTCTCCAACAAGGAAAAGGTTTGTGGGAACCTCTTTTGGAAGATCAGGAAGAGATTTTGCAAAGAAACATTTTCTTTGTAACTTTGGAGTGTTGAGAGATTGAGAGAGAATTTTTGAGAGAGAGTTCATACATCATCCAAAAAAAGTTTTTATCAATGAGTAATCAAATAATGAAGAGAAGATAAGTTAATTATGATTAACTTCCCTTTAACCATCCTTTAACTCCCCTTTGGAGTTAAAATTTAACTAAAGTTAAATTAAATCAAATTAAATCAAATTTAATTTAATTTAATATTAATTAATCTAATTAATTAATAAAAATTAATTAAATCTCATACATTTAATTAATATTACATTTGAATCATATGCAAATATATTTCCTCTCATAACCTATAGTTTAAATATGAATCTTACTCAAACATTAATAATCTCATAATATATAGTTTAATTTTGAATATAATTCAAAAATAACTTTATATTGTAATGTACCTCTATACATTATATTAATTGTATATCATACAATTAGTGCACATTCCCTTATAATTTGAACAATTCAAATTCTTCAAAAACTAAATATTCTTTGTTTTACCCTTAGTGAGCTAGCAGGGGATCTTTAATTAAATTATAGATTAGAAGCTCCGATGATACGAGATTAATTCATTAAACTCTTTAATTAAATTAATCAACATTCATTAGTTGTGGGTCACTCCACTAAAGACCCACAGCTGAACTCTTCGCACTGTAGACATATTTCTGTGTCCATGGATATAACCAATCAACAATGAGTGGACCCTTCACGAATTGCTCATAATTTACAGTTGGGTCAAATTACCATTTTACCCCTATAATTACATCTCACTTCTTAAGTCCCACTGATTCTCTAATGAACAACATGTTTATGGTCCTACCACAAACAAAACTCTGCGAGTGAGAGGGAGGGGCCCCATTGTGTAAGACCAGGAGTCAGCACTTAAGGGAGCAATTCATCTACTTCCCCTAAAGACGGAAAAGAGTGAACTCCATCTTATGTAACTATGTTTCCAGCTCCCTACTTGGACAAATCTCCAAAATGGTAGTCATATTGAGTCGGCGAATCTGACCACTCCCACCCATACAGATCAAAAGACTACCCTCATAGACAGGAGTTCATAACTCATTCAAGATTAAGGTCAAGTCACCTATGGTCATCCTATGAAATGTTAATCTTTTCAGTTAATGGTGTTATAAAGAAAGATTAATCATTTTGTGGTCCGGTCTTATACAAACTCTTTGTATAGGATACCCCCACTCACATGTCTCCACATGAACAATTTTGATCAAATCGTTTGTAACATTTATAAAATGGGCCGTATCCGAAGTGTGACAAGGATAAGGCACCCAACCTTATCATTATACTACAGACCGTTTAGGTTATTACTTAAACATGATCCACTTATATGTCAACCACATACATGTTTAAGTTACATAAAATAACTTTTAGATTTTTATTCAATGGATAATTGCATATATAAAATAATCAACCATTATTTCAAATTCTTTATTAATTAGAGACTTTAGGCATACATCCCAACAAAAACATGCTCTATTGTCACGCTTGGAAAGCTTTCCAATAGACGTCTGGCATAGTTGACATATGGTATCAGGTCTGGATGCTTAACCTCATATTGGAGTAATAATTGATTAATTATCAATTTAAGTGTCCAAAGACTATAGTATATGTCACCTCAATTTAAAATGTTATTTGAAGACCAATAATGAATGCTTGATACTCTGCAACATTCTTTGAGCATACTTTTGCAAATGTGAAGCTATATGGTAACATGTATTTCCTGCTCCCATACTATTCCTTCAAGTTGCACCATTAAAGTACATTGTCCAAGGCTAAAAGATTTCAACACAAAAGATCTCTTTATCAAGTCACATGTATTTCCTGCCCCATACTATTCCTTCAAGTTGCACCATTAAAGTACATTGTCCAAAGCTAAAAGATTTCAACACAAAAGATCTCTTTATCAAGCCAATCTTCAAATAATTTCTAATTTGATGGCGCTGGGTTATCTGTCAGGAAGTCTACTAAGGCTTGCAATTTCATTGTCTTTTGTGGCACATAGACGATATCATACAATTGAAGTAAAATTGCCTATTAGCCAACTGCTTTAAGATAATTGGTGTCGATAAGATATATCAAATTGGATCAACCTTTGCTACAAAGTGTATCGTGAAAGCATGCATATAATGCCTTAGTTTTTCAATGACAAAAAAAAGTGAAAGACACGTCTTTTCGATCGGTGAATAATTCAATTTTGCCCCATTCAAAGTTCTACTTAGATAGTAGAGTGCACACTCTTTACCCCTCACACTTTCTTATGCAAGAAGTACTCCAAACATATATAATATTAATGGTTTTCCTATTATAGGTGTGCCCAAGACTGGAGGCTTAAGCAAATATTTTTTTATGCTATGAAACACGTTTTGGCATGCTTGATCACATTATTAGTGCTCGAGAAGACGCGGAGCAGCCGATGTCCTCGAAAGAGTTAAAATAATTATAAAAAAAATAAAAGGAGTCGCCACCAATCTTTTTATGCGACGTGATTGGACACTGAAGTAAAATAAATAATTTTTAATTTTTTTTAAAAAAAAACAAAAATGATCCGCGAAAACTAAAGTTGAGTTCGAGAGTCATTTGTGTAAGTGTTAATACCCCATAACACTCGTTTAGAAAAACGGTGGCCAAATTTTAAATCTTGGATTGAAAATATTCTTTAATTTTTTTAAAAAAAATAATGTCTTATTTTACCCCTCATTACTCCAATATTTGAAGCAATGATCTCATAAAATAAGTGGAAAAAATTCCATCAATTTGACTATTTTATAAATGAGGAAAAATTCCTCACACTACAAGAATTTTTACCTGTTTCGATATTTTTTTCCCAACGCATGCATTTTTGTCAGCACAAATGGCCTTTTTGCGACGCAATTCCAATTCGTCGGCCAAAATAGACAAGTGAAGACCTTTTTTTACATATATATGCCGACGACAGATGGGACTCATGCCAATGCAAATTTGTGTCGGCAAAGGTCAAAATAAAACAAACAAATACATTCTTTTCCTTGGATTTGTGCCGAAGAAATATTGGGCCTATGTTGATGCTTATGTGTCGGCAAAAGTTGCCCTACAAAAAATTGAGTGCCATTTTTTATGGATCTATGTCGACGAAAATAGGGGGCATAGGGCGACGCAAATGTACGTCAAGAAAAGTAAATCTAAAACAACTCTTCCCCCCCCCCCCCCCCCCCCTTTTTCCCTTTCCCCCTTGATTGCGCAGTCTAAGCTTTTCCCCTTCCCCCTTGATTTTTCTTTCGGCATTTTTCTTCCCCAAATCGACGGCCGGGTGGATCCACCCACGCACATGCAAACGTCTCCTTCGACAACCATCGCCGACCGGCCTTCCCATCCACACACATAGAGCTCTCTGACAGCCATCGCGGGCCTTCCCATCCATGCAAGCATACCTCTCTGACAGCCGCCCGCTCGCTCTCCACACACGCAACCACCGCCTCGTTCTTCACGCATTCCCATCCCCGCCCCTCTTTTTTAACATCATTCTTCCCATCCCCGCCCCTCTTTGTCAGCGCCGCCTCCCTTTTCATCTTCCTTAATTCTTAGTTAGTGCTTTTTGTAAAGTGTTTAGATTAGGTTGATTAACATTAAGTTCTATGTGTTGATTTTTGGAGTAATTGAATATATTGTTGAATATATATGTGTGGCATTGTTGAAAATACTGTTGAATATATATGTAGCATCACTTTAATGGTTGAATATATGTGTAGCATTGAAAGGGTTGAAATCCCTAACATAGCAGAAGCAGTACAGAACCAAATTCGAATTGGGATTTTGAAATACCTATACATTGGAAAAACATTACAGAAAACGTACTGTATTAATTCTAGGCTAAGCATGGATTAGAGATAGAATCTTACTTTCGTTGTCGACTCTAAACATGACCATCATGAACCTCTTCTATTCTCTGAGGGATGAGGTAAGGATTGTGGATCCTTGATCTTGATCTTTTGGGAAAACAAGAGATCACCAGAGAGAAAAATTTTATCGATTGAGAGAATAACCATTTTCTTTCTATTTCTTTTTCAGACCTATTTAGAGAGAGAGCAAGAGACGTGAGAAAACCACATAAAGCGTAACTCCCACGTACGAGAGTTACCTTTTTAATTTATTTATTAAATTATTTAATTTAACAAATTAATAATTAATAATTAATTAAATCTAATTTAATTAATTATTTAATTTAAATCATTTTTAAATGAACATCTCCTATATAACCTATAGTTTTAATTCATTTAATATAATTAAAATAAATTAAGAAAATTAATTCTTTAATTAATTAATTTTCAAATTAAATATCTAATATTTAATTTAACCTACGTTTGAATCATATTCAATTGTTATTCTATCATAACTTATAGTTTTAATGTACATTTAATACACATTAATTTTAACCTATAGTTTTAATATGAATCTAATTCATATTGTTATTTGAACTCCTTCAAATATTTAATTCTCTCAAAAATTAATTTTGTATCATATCCAAAATTAAATTTATATTATAAAGTTCAAATTAAACTTTATATTATAATATATCATCATAGATTATATTATTTCTCTAAGTAAATTTGAAAATTTCAAATTTCATTCAAGACATAAATACCTCATCACCCTTTACAAGTTAGGGAGGGGACCTAATGGACCTACAGATCAAAAACCCCAACGATATGAGATT
This sequence comes from Citrullus mucosospermus, assembly GCA_030954485.1. NCBI lineage: Eukaryota > Viridiplantae > Streptophyta > Magnoliopsida > Cucurbitales > Cucurbitaceae > Citrullus > Citrullus mucosospermus. Next base: position 27,661,005 of record CM062057.1, read on the forward strand.
AATTGGCTAAACTCATTAACCACATTAATCAATATTCATTAACTGTGGGTACACTCCATTAAAGACCTATAGTTGCACTCTTCTCACTACAGATATATTTCTGTATCCATGGATACAGATCAATAACAACAATATTAGTCCTTCACAAGTTTTCGTAACACCAGCTGGGTCAAATTACTGTTTTATCCTTGGGTTACTTCTAAATACTTAAGTACTAGTGCTTCTTTAATGAACAACCTGTTTATGGTCTAACCATTAAACAGAAACCCCTCTCCGGCCATTGAGAGGGTAGGGTCCTTTGTTCAAGTCCCGGAGATACCACTTAAGAGAACACTTATCTACTTACCTTGAAGATGGGAATGAATGAATTCCATCTTGTATAATTATGTCCCGGGTTCTCCACTCGGTCTTGTCCCCAAGATGGTAGGCATATTGAGTCGACAAACGGCCACTTTCACCCATACAAATAAAAGGACAATCCTACGTGGATAGGAGTTCATAATATACTCAGGATTAAGACTAAGTTGCCTAGGTCATCCTATTGAAGTAGAAACCTAAGTAGTTAACGGAGTTACATCTAGTTACTATTTCGTTGTCTAGTCTTATGCAAACTCATTGCATAGGATGCTCCTACTCGCATGTCACCTACACGAACGCGTTAAATCATTACGTTTGTATCAAATACAAAGTGAGTTGTATCCATAGTGTCACCAAGATAAGGTACCCAGTCTTATCCCTATTCTAGACCCTTTAGACTGTATCTTGAACATTGATCTACATATGTTCCCACATACAGTTCAAGACTCATAAAACAGCCTAGGATGTTAGTTTTTTGGATTTAGGGTTATTAAGACAAAACAAATACAACAATCAATAACACTTATTAAAATAACACATCAACAACTCTTTATTAATGATTTAATGACGGTCAAATAATTACATTTATAATATATGAGTTTTAGGGCATAAAACCCAACAAGCATCACTTTCATTGTTGAATATATGTGTAGCATCACTATTATTGTTAAATTGATAGACTTTAGTTTGGGTTTGAGAGTCAAATTGATATATAAACACTTTTTAGTAACTTTTTACTCGGATTCAAATAGTCAAATTGGCACTTAAACACTTGGTAGGAACTTTTTAGGTGTTTTGAGAGTCAAAGTTGTCACTTAGACACTTTTTAGGAGAATTTTAGTTTGAATTGGAGAGTGAAAGTGACCCTTGTTAAAGTATCCTTAGGTTGTGGAAAAAAGTTTGTCTAACTTTTTGTCCCAACTCCTACAGAATTAAAATTTGTCCATTTTATTCAAATATGAATAAGGATTGGATTAAACTTAGAGATAGATTCTCAAGAGAGTATATTGATGGTGTTGCACAATTTATGGAAGTGGCAAAATGTCATGTAAATGGAGAAGGAAAAACAAGATGTCCATGTAAAAATTGACAGAATTCAATGTTTCAGACATTAGACGGAGTAGAACGACAAATTTATTTGCTAATGGAATATTTCCTTCATATAATCAATGGATTTATCATGGAGAACTGACAAATTTATCTCGATTTCAAAGAGTCATAACTCCTTTAGCTCCTTTAGCAGATGATGGATTAAGGGAAGAACCTACTGCTCAAAATGATGACAATGAGTTGTTAGATCTTTTAAATGATTTGCAAGGATCGATGAGAGAAATGGAATATGATGAAGATGAAGAAGAATTTGAGGATGAAATGGCTGAGAACATTGAACAAAGTGATACTTCAAACATTTTTTAGGAGTTGATGGATGAAGCACATAATCTGTTGTACCCTGGTTGTACAAAATTTTCCTCATTAAACTTCTTGGTGAGATTGATGCATATTAAGGTTCTCAATAATTGGAGTAACAAATCCTTTGTTATGCTACTAGATCTGTTGAAAGATGCCTTTCCAGTTGGTTCGTATATACCTAGTTCTTTTTATGAAGCCAAGGGAAAATTACGTGACGTAGGACTAGGATACAAGTCTATTCATGCTTGCAAGTATGACTGCGTTTTATCTTGGAAAAGATATTCTAATTGTCAAAGTTGTCTAGTGTACAGTGAGTCTCGATACAAAATGAAGGCGGAACAAGTAAGAAGATTCAAAACAAAATTTTACGTCATTTTCCATTAATATCAAGGTTGAAGCGATTGTTTTAATCAAAACACATTGCTTCTAAGATGCGATGGCATAAGGATAAACGAGTTGAAACTAATGGTGTGTTGCGATATCCAACTGATGCTGAAGGGTGGAAATGTTTTGATAGAGAGTTTCCTCAATTTGCTTCAGACCCAAGGAATGTTCAATTAGCCTTAGCTTCAGATGAATTTAATCCATTTGGGAATATGAGTACTGTGTACAGCATGTGGCCTGTGGTGCTTGTTCCTTACAATTTGCCACCATGGAAATTTAATTCGTGGAAATAATTTTTATGTTATTGATTTGTAGTAGTGTTATAGTCTCTAATGTATAATCCTCTAATGTTTTCTCTCTAAAGTGGACTTTAATTTGGAGATAGCTAGCTTGTTTTGAAATTAGGGACATAAGTGTTCAATTTATAGATGGTGAAGAGACAATTAATTGTTGAAGTCTTCTAGTCTTGAATTTTATGAATTCAGAATGTTAAAATTATTTGAATTTTTTGATTTCTAAATGGTTCAAATGAAGGGTACCTCCCTATTTATAGAGTTTTCGAAGACCCTAATGGGCTTGGGTTGGGCTAATTTTGGGCCCAACTTTTGGGTTTAGACTTAATTTAATCCTTTTTTAATAGATTAGCTTTTATTTAAATGTTCCCCAATCTATTTTAATAAGCTAGGACTAACCTAACTTCAGGCCCAATCCCCACGTGGCATAATTTGATTAGACGAGTTAATATTGTGGATCAATGTTTAGACAAGTGATGTAATTTGATTTGCCAACTGATCTTATGTCTTTAAATTTGTAATTGGTCTCAAATTTGTCAATAGTTACTTTAAATTAATTATATGAGAATTTGTGATTGACCAAAATTTCTCAATCAACAGGATCAAATCGTTTTTTTTTTTTTTTTTTTAAAGAAAATAAAACAATTGGACAAAGTTTGCAAACAAAAAAGAATTTTTTTTTTTAAAAAAAAAGGCAATCGAATAAGTCGATAACCAAAAGCGGTTAACAGCAATAAAACACAAATACCTAGTATGCAAATAAACTAAAACTTTCAATTATGCATTTACCCAAGCTTTTCCCAACACCTATGCACACTACCCAAAATGGGTGCCCTCCATTTTCCTCTCCAAATCCATTTATTTTCCTCGCCACACAATAAGAGAGGAAGATCTTCAAAATTCATATATGGAAGATAAAAACTGGCAAATTGTTTAGGGTAATTATTTTATTTTACAAAATTGTTGTAAATATTTATAAGTATAGGAAAATGCCACTATTTATCTAGATAGCGTAGCTAATAAACAATGATAGATATTAGTAGTCTATCAGTGATAAGACATGATATTTTGTTATATTTTTAAATATTTGGCCTCATTTTGCTATATTTGAAAATAACCCAATTGTTTATGAAATACCATGTATCCAAACTCTTATTTGATTTATGATCAAACAACTAAATCCATTATCATTTAAGAGAACATGCAATTGCAAATTGTTTTCTGCAAATACCATCTATTGAAAACCATATCATTTAGAACCTACGAGAAAACATGCTGAAAAAGCTATAAGATGACTGGTCACTCAAATACAGATGTTAAACAAAAAGCACAGACAATCACTGTAACAACTAACAAAATTAATAGTAAGCAAAAGAGAAGTGCACACATGAGTTGGTAACCCAGTTCGACAATAAACCACCTACATCTGGGTGCAATGTGCTCAAGGAAAGATAATCCACTAATATTAAAGTATTAAGCGTTTACAACAAAGTACTTTCCTGTAAAGTATCGACTTCTATACTACTCTTGTAGAGCTCAACTTGCTAAACATCTAGGCTCCTCTTAGATGTGAGACTCCCTCTCAATTGTACTTAGGCTTCCCCTAAATTTTATAATATTAGTGATGAACAATTCGGCTTCCAACAGTGTGTGAGACTCCTCTCAATTTGATTATAACTCCCTTTACATGAGAACTTAGGTTCTGCTAAGTCTTGAGAACTCCCTTCTTAATTTGTAACACCTTAGACTCCCCCTAAGGCATGAGAAATCCTTCTTAATGAATGAAGTCTTAGGTTCCCCCTAAGACCGAGAATCCATTCTCGATGAATGTCATTTTAGGTTCCCCCTAAGGCTTGAGAAATCCTTATCGATGAATGAAGTCTTAGGCTCCCCATGAGATCGAAAATCTCTTATCTTCAATGATGCTTTATGCTCCCCCTAAAACAAAAATAATCTTCACGTTCTTGAACGATTCAAACATTGGATCTGCATGGTGGAATAAAATGAGGAAAGATCAAATTACTATGTTGCACAAATCGGCCACCCAAAACAAAAACTCTTTCTAACCAAGAACAAAATGTAGTCGGGCCCCAAAACAACAATTCTTCACAATATTCAATTATGACAGCCAACTCTAGTAAGGGCACAAAACCTTCAATAAATAATTCCTTTGGAAAAGGGCAACATCCCAAAAAAAAAATTCGGTAGACCATAAGAAGGAAGAATCCAGAAAATAAAATCTGCCAAATTTTCCAAATTGGGAAAGTTAGACAATAGAAATAGCATTAGTTACAACAATAGCTAAGACAACTTATGTGACATCATGCAAATGGCCGGAACCATGACACCTTGCCTTAAACAAATAAATAATCAATCTCAAAACTTTAACAAACCATGGCCAAATAAGGAAAGAATTGCCTAAAAAAATATTTCCCACCTTTTTTTTTTCAAAACAAGATCCACCATAAAAAGAACAATGTCGATCAATATATTTATGCTAAGATTTCCCAGATTAGGAAAAATAATATTCTGCATATAAATTCTAGATTAGAAATGAAAATGTTCTGCAAGAAATAGACATGTTTGAGGTAGACGATAAGACTTCATGTTTGACAACTGAAAAAACCACCAGAAATTACCTTAGAAAAATATAAAAACAATCTGCAAATCTCCAACACATGCAACAATTGTTTTCCCAAATAAACATTAAATCAAATTTAAGAGAGTTAATTAAAAAAAATAAAAGTTAAAATATCATTTTGATATTTATACTATGAAGTTTGTTCAATTTTAGTCTCTATACTTTTAATTGTCCAATTTTACTCTTCATATTTTCAATAAATCTTAAACTTAGTTCTCCAAAGTTGATTTCTACTAAAATATGTTAAAGAATAATAATAATTTTCATGCAAAAGAAATATAATATGTGAAAACAAATTGTAGTTAAAAAAACTAACAGACTAACATCGGAGATTAATGTACAATAACTAAAATTAAACCATTTAAACCTCCGCAAATCTGAAAATGCAAGGTTTGAAGATTTGGTCAATGGTCGTAAAAAAAAAAAAAAAAATATATATATATATATATATATATATATATATATATATATATATATATATATATATATATATATATATATTCGTTTTAGCTTTTAACCACACACACGTTTAAACGATTGAAAATCTGATTTTTTTAAATTAAATTTAAAAATTTTAAAGTATGAGAGGATTTTGAACAAGTATATATCGTGTAAACGGGGATTAGCCTAGGATAATATAGTGTTTTTTCTCTTTGCATGGCCATTCTTAGCCTCATAAATAATTAATCATTCGTCCAAAAAAAATTCTCATAAATAATTAATAATTCGTCAAAAAGAAAATATAATCTTTTATTTATGTTGAGGTGCACTACCATTTTTTTTTATAATAACGTGTTACATATTTATTGCAATCTTCATTTTTTTCCACTCTACTGTAATATTTATGATGAAAGCACAAATAAAATAGGAGAAAAATGAAGATTGCGATAGATATGGTCTTATCATGTTAGGTTTACGATAGATACGATCATCCCTAACGTGATATTATACAAAACGCATTAGTGCACTTTGACGTAATGAGTAGAATGTTAGATTTTTTATTTTTTATTTTCTTTTAGACGAATCATTAACCATTTAGAAAGTTGAGAATATGGATCATTCGTACAAAAATCCCCAATATCATAAAACGGTAAAATAAGAAAAAAAAAGGGGCTGCACGTTTTTTTAAATTGAAATCTAATTTAGGTATATTTTATTAACTTTTGGTGTTGGATATTTATCCAGACCGAAATCTGTGAGTAAATTCCTCACAATTTCTTTGGGATGATTAATTGACAAGTGATAATGTAAAATTATTATTATTATTATTATTATTTATTATTATTATATGACGTAAAAAAAACGTGAGAAATTAATAAACCAATGAGCTAGCACACTAATTTTTTTGTTTTTTTATTTTTAAATCGATATCTTTTGTGTAAAATACACCATTCCTTCTTAAGTTTCTCTCTAAATTTCAAAATTAAAGAATCAAGTCGGACAAAATTTAGACTTTTGTTGTTAAATGAATGATGTCATTAACTTTAATTTTTTTGAAAAATTTAAACCATTTCTAAAGTATGGTGATAGTTACAATTACACTCCCTAAATTTTTACGGGTATTAAAATTGGACCCTCAAATTTACAATAATTATAGAAATTAGACCAACAAATGGTAAGAATTGAATACTCAAACTTATACAAATATTACAATTTATATTTAAATTTGAAGGCTCGATTTTTAAAATAGAAAGTTGAAGGGTATAATTACAACTACCACCATACTTTAGGAATAATTTTTACCATTTGTGCTATTTTTTTTTTCTATAAAAGAATATTTTCTTTCTCTTCTCCCCTTTGTTTGCCCTACCATGTTGTAAACCAAGAAATGGGGAAGAAGATGATAAGGTGGTAGGACATTTTGTCGGAAATGGTAAGATATGGCGGCCACTATTTTGCGAGAGTCGGTGAAGCTTGAAAAGTTTATTTTAAAATGACTAATATTTGAAAAATAATAACTAAATCATTTATTTATTTATTTTGTATACTCCACGTAATTTTTTTAAATGTAAAAGGTTAGTTTTATAACAAATAATAAATTGAATCAATATGAAAAATTTTCTATTTGAACGTAGTCATTCATCTAAAATTTTATAGTCCTATCGTAATAATTAAAAATTAATTAAAAGGGTGAGAAAGGTAAACAAATCAAAATTAGGTGATGCATATAAATATATATATAATTTAAAGATAGGAGAGAAAATTGTTGGTCAAAAATGGGGGAAATTTTGGTTTAAATCTATCGTTAATTTTAAATAGAAACCATTAAAGATTTATTTCAAAAATACTCCTGAAATTTCGAAAGTTTCAAAAACACCCTTAAACTTTAAAAAAAAATTAAAAAATATCTTCACCATTAGTATTGAACCATTAATACCTTATTGCAAAAATAAATCTAAAACTTAACAAAAAAAAAAAAAATTAAAATGAGCTTAGAGTTAGTGTTTAAAGTTTTTTTAAGTTTGAAAAAGCTCATCTTTAAACAAATTATATAGATTTTTTTTTTCACATAGATACTCTCATTTTTCTCTTATTTTCTATTTTCTAATTCTTGCACCAATTTTCCTAGAAACTAGAATAAAAACCAAAACCTTAAGTTAAAACATAAAATACCACAAAATCTCACAAAATTTTCGAATCAAAATCTCCCCTTAAAACATACAAAAAATGATAAATAATCAAATAAAAAAATGCATTGGGCTACTAATAAACACTCAACTACATATTTACAACTTTGTTAAAACATTTAAGTTTTAAAATCCGTTGTGCTTCTATTATATTTTTTTTTTCCTTATTATAGTCCATATACCATAACTCAAGTGTGTAGTTTGATTTTATTTTTGAAACTTTTGAAAGTTGAAGAGTATTTTTGACACAAGTATAAAGTTTATTGGGTTTTTTTTTTTTATAATTTAGCCAATAAAAAATAATTAGACATTCATATATGAAGTTTTTGCCATATTTACAAAATATCAAATATAAATGATACAACCTACAAAATATCATATTTAAATCGTCACCTATTACAATTTTCCAATATAAAATGAAATGGATGGAAACCAAAGAGTGTAATCATTACCTTGTTTTAGTTTCTTTTTAAGAAAAACGTGTTCTATTATCTTCTATTCAAAAATTATTATTTTATTTTTTAAAAAAAAAATCTTCCTTTCATTTCAAATTAATAATAATAACAACGACATTGTTATCTTGATATATTAAATTAAAAATAACAATAATAATAATGATAATGATAATAATAAATGGTTAATTTTATTTTAACATTTTAATAACACGTTTAGCATGTGGACGTGCTTCGCGTGAGAGTCGGTATTAAAGTGGGTGAAGGTACTATTAAATTCACAGTTACTTTTTCAAATAAACTTCTAATGGTTATTAAGCAAATCAATTTAGAACCTTAGTTCATTTCTTATATGCGTAGACTTTTTTAAATGTTGGATTAATAAAATAGACGATTAAAAAATAAAAAATTATTTTAAATGATAAAACTGTTGAAAATATTTATAAATAATAGCAAAATATCATATTCTATCTGCAATAGATCACGATAGACTACTATCTATGTCTATCATGACACAATAGTAGTCTATCGTGGTCTATCACATATAGACAATAAATTTATTATATTTGTAAATATTTTAGTTCATTTTTCTCTATTTGAAAACAACTCTTAGAAAATTTTAGTTGAAAGTCTAAATTGATTCACTTATGAAAGTCTAAAGGTTCAATTAATAAAGTTATAAGTCTTACACCATAATGTTTATCTATTTTCCTTTTGTTTTTAGTTTCATGATTAAAATGTAATTTTGGGTTAAAATTGAAACAAACTCATTGTTTAGAAGTATAATTGTTTTTTTTTTTTTTTCCTTCTGATAACATGTTAAGTGGGCCTGTAATCTCAAAATTGATAATGCAAATTTATATCAGTTAAACTATGTTCATGTTGGTCGTAATTGGTTGTAATCTAAAAATCCATTTTTCTAAATACCAAAAGAAGAAAAAAAGTTGAAAAAAATGGAATTTATAATATACAACACACATGCATATATACATAAATACTCGGAAATTAGAATAGGTATTCAAATATGATTTTAACAAGGACGAGAAGGAAAATAGAATAACAAAAGTGCTAATCATGAAAAATAGACTTTTTTTTTTTTTTTTTTTTTATGGATCCTAAACATTTTTTCTTTCTTTTTGGAAATCTAGGGTCTATTTCCATTCATTGATATATACTAGATTTATTAAATAAGCGAATTTTATCCCACAAAAATAAATTTCCTTAAATTAAACTTATTTATTTTAAAAATTTATTTTAAATGTCAAAATTGCTAAAAATATTTACGCATAATAGCAAACTATCACATTCTATTTGTGATAGATCGTGATAGACTATTATATATGTCTATCATGACACAGATAATAGTCTATGAGAGATAGACAATAAAATTTTGCTATACTTATAAATATATTCATTTTGCTATATTTAAAAATATCTCATTGGTTTTATACCATGATTTATTTAAATCACCAATGCTTGTTTTTTACACCTTACGTATGACCTTCATACGCACACGTATATATGAGATTTTATTTTTGTTCACGGAGATGAGACCTTTTCCTTAAAAAAAATTAAGAAAAAAAGAGAGAGAAAATCACCCATTAATTACTTTTTATTAGTTAATTATGTGTAAATTTGGTTTAATTGCTTTTAAGTTTTTATGAAGTTAAGTAATATAGGGAATGAATATTAAAAAATTTGAACTTTTAACCTAGTTGGATTGGATACATTTTCAGTGCTCAAGTTGACATATATTAAAGAGGCCATTTGGCCAAAATGAGTATAGCTAAACTGTTATAGTATTTATATTATTAACTTCAAAGTCAGAGGTTCCATTTTCTGACCTCACATATTGTAAAAAAATATATATATATAAATAAAAAAAAAAAGTATTTGTTTGATGGAAATCCTAGGGAATAAATAATATGAATTATTCCTTGTTTTTTTTTAAATGTAAGTTACCTATGTAATTGTAACGATTAGGCATCTAACCTATTTTGGAGGCCTTTTTAGTCATAATTATTTAAGATTATCATGTTGAGAGGGTTCTTCAAATAACCTTTTTCCCCTCATTTCTCATATATACATATTTTATTTCATCTATTTTCTTTGTTTCACATTTTTTATAAATATAAATTATTTAATGTATGCATGAGATGGTAAAGATTGAATTTGTACTATCAAGTTTTAAAGAAAAAATCAACATGAACATATCTCAATTGACATAATTTTATAAATTGATAGGAAAAAAATAGCAAAAACATAGCTCAATTGACTTGAATTTATACTATCAATTTTGAGGTTTGAGATTTGATCTCCTAATATTATTTTTTTAAAATCCCTCAACTTTTCATTATAAAAAGGAGCCAAATTGTAAATTACAGTGGCATCTTCCACAAACTCCTTTTCCTCCTTTTTACTCATTGCTTCGCTCATTATTCTTCCCTTCCATCTCTTAGCTTAGAGATGGCAAAAGTCGCAAATCAGCCATTGTTTCCTATGCCTTTCCTAGTCATCTTCTTGGTTTTGTCAATCATGTCTGGTTTTGGAATAACACTCTCTGAGGCAGTTCCCAAAGTCAGACACTACAAATGGGAAGTTGAGTACATGTTTTGGTACCCCGACTGTGTCGAAAACATCGTCATGGGAATCAACGGTCAGTTTCCCGGGCCAACGATTAGAGCCAACGTTGGTGACACCATCGTTGTAGAGATGATTAACAAACTCTCCACTGAAGGCCTCGTTATTCACTGGCATGGAATCCTACAACGAGGAACTCCCTGGGCCGATGGCACTGCTTCCATCTCACAGTGTGCCACTAACCCAGGTGAAACCTTCATTTACCGGTTCGTAGTGGATAAGGTCAGAAGGATTTAAAATATCAATGTCAATGAAAGTGCCATATTGTGTCTAATAAAATTTATTCGTTTATTGAACTTTTTTTTTTCGTAGGCTGGGACATATTTTTATCATGGCCATTTAGGGATGCAAAGAGCAGCAGGGTTGTATGGATCCTTGATAGTGGATCTAGAAGAAGGAAAGAAAGAGCCCTTCCATTATGACGAAGATATCAACTTATTGCTTAGTGATTGGTGGCATAAAACTGTTCAAAAGCAAGAAGTTGGCCTCAACTCCAACCCTATGCATTGGATTAATGAGCCCCAGGTAGTTAATTTATGTCTTATCTACTAAATTATGTTTGAGTTAACTCTCAAATATTATATATTTAATTAAATTATGCGATTCAACTCTGAAAAGTTTCATTTTTTATTCTAATATATATTCTTGAAATTTCTTACATATAAACACACATCTTTGAGAGTTTTTTTTTTTTTTTTTTTTTTTGTCCTATTAAAAAAGATGAAGGTGGCATAAAGGTTAAGGTTTAAAATTTGAAAGACCTACTTTAACAAGCAAAAAAAAAAAAAAAGTTATTGAACAATTTCAATATTTTAGGATATTTTTTTTTAAACAAAGTTTAAAATTTATGCATAAAAACAAAACATCTCAAATCAAAAGAGATAATTGAAACATATATGTCTTTACTTAAATTCTAAAGCAAAAACTTTATTTTAAAAATATTTATGAGTGTTCGAACTAGCTTACATGTACCAACTAATTTTACGGAACAATTTATCTGGCCCTAAAATATTTGTGTGTCAAGGAAAACAAATATTTTCAAAATTAATTTTTAAAGAATTTGTATTAGAAAAAAAAAAACTACTTTTTGAATTTTTTTTTTAGTTTTCAAAATTTAAACTCTTTTTTAAAAAATTGCTAGATCGTGAGAAGCTTATAAGTGAAAATAATATTACAAATTTATTTTTTTAAAAAAAATAAATAAAGGTCACATTTGATAATTATTTAATTTAACTTTTTTTTACAATATCAAGTTCATTTCCTCTCAATTTAATATTATAAAAACAAAAACTAGTTTTTTTTACTTTTCAAAACTTTACTTGTTTTTAGAAAATACATGTAAAAGGTATATAAAGAAAAAACAAGAAATTTAGAAGGGAAAGAGAGATCTGTAAAGCTTAATATTCAAAAATTAAAAACAAAAAACTAAGAGCCCGTTTGGCAATCATTTCCTTTCTTGCTTTTTATCTTTTAAAATTAAGCTTATTTCCTCCTAATTTTTTATCATGATTTGCATATTTCTTAAGTACAAGAATTGAATTCTTAGACAAATTCTAAAAATAAAAACAAGCTTTTTAAAAAAAAATACTTTTTTAAAAAATTGGCTTGATTTTTGTAAACATGGGTAAAAAAATTGATTAAAAAAAATAAAAAAGTAAAATAAGTATTTATAAACTTAATTTTTAAAAATTAAGAAAAAAAACTAAATAACTATAAAATACGGCCTAAACAGTTATGTAAATGATTATCACCTTAGATTTAAATTGCTTTCTTTCTTTGGACATGAGAACATATTGACAGATTCCTTTTTTTTTTCAATATTGAAAACGTTTGCTGCTTTTTCCCGAGCAAAAACAAATAAACAAAACAAAAAAAAATATAAAATAAAATAAAAAAATAAACAAAATAAAAAATAAACAAAACAAAAAAACAAAAAAAACAAAAAAAGAAAAAGAAAAACTGTCCACATAATATTGTCTCTCCCCTCTCTAATCTTTCCCCGTTTCTGTCCTTGAATTGTATGTGAGAGAGTTTTATTTTTATTTTATTTTATTTTTTCTCTCTTTTTTTATCCTTTAAACTTCATTAAACCAAACAAAACTAATTACAATCAAAGTTCTTTATTGAAAATAGAGGACACTCAACTAGAATAATGCGGTAGAAGAAAACTTTTTAAAGTAAATTTGTATATAATATAAGAAAATTTAAACTTTCAATTTTATGTAAAATATATTTTTAAATTTTAAAAAATGTCGAATAAGTAAAAAACATATTAAAACATAGAATTAAAAGTTCAACTACTTATTAGAAATTTCTAAAGTTTAAAAATCTATTAGACTCAAACTTTAACAATTCGTGAATAATATTAAGCATAACTGAATTAGAAATATCATCAAACAAGAGTTCAAATGTTCCAATATTTTTTTTCTTACATGTCGGGTGAACTCTAAAAATAAATAAATATGATAGAGAAAAGGAATTTTTTTTTTTTTTTTTAAGCCGGCAGTGTATCCAAAATTTGAATTTTATATTAACTTTTAGGGTTAACTTTTAGCATTAACACTAATGTAGGGAAAATCCATATGGGACACATTTATTGAAATTTAGATAAAATGACATAATTTAAAATTGATTGGAAAAAAAATAATAAAAAAGTTGATTGAAAAAAATTGAGAGATTGGTGGGGCATGAAAATTATCCCAACCCAATCAAAATCCTCAAAGATTATCAAATTTAATCCAATTTATATCCCACAATTAATTAAAATCAACATTAATGATTCATTGATATTTATTTATTAATTAATTAGCCTATATCTTATTGTTGATTTTCCAGGTATAAAAACTACACCTATATGGTCAGCATTAGAAAACCTATATTAGATGGGTTTTAAAGTTATCTAAATAATAATAATAATAACAATAATATAATTGGTTTTAAAAATAAAATCTTATGAAATAAACAAGTATATTTTAATGTTTGTTTGAAATCCTATATCAAAATATGTGAAACAAAATAGACCCTTAGGACAAAAATTCTAAAATATTGGATAAAGAAAATGACTTAAATTGAGACTTGAACATCGTCAAACTGTTCTAAGTTACCAATATACGCATGCAGTCAACTAGTTTCAATTTGCATCCAAAACCTATATGATTTTTTTTCAAAGCTAATTTTGAAACATGTATAAAAAGGTCGAAAATAATATTAGTGTTTGGTCAATTTAGGTAAAGTATTTATTAGAGATTTAATAATTGAACTATAGTGTTGTTGATTAATTAAATAGAATGTTTTTATAATATTTATGTTGTTGTTGTTGTTGTTGAAGGCCATACTGATAAATGGGAGAGGGCAGACCAATTGTTCAATAGCAGCAAAATACAACACAAGTTTGAAGCAATGTGAGTTGAAAGGAGATGAACAATGTGCACCATTTATTCTTCATGTCAAACCCAATAAGACTTATAGGATAAGAATTGCAAGTACCACTTCATTGTCTGCCCTCAACTTTGCCATTCGGGTAACTCTCTCTCTCTCTTAAATGTTAAAATTGCTAAATAGTGATATTTTGTTATATTTATACAAATTTGGTTCTTTTGCTATATTTGATAAGAACGTTGTTATTCTTGATTTTTAATATTTTTTTTAATCATTTTTCTTCTTCAGAATCATCAACTGTTAGTGGTAGAAGCCGACGGTAACTACGTTCAACCATTTCTAACTTCCGACATCGACATTTATTCCGGCGAGTCCTACTCCGTCCTAATCACCACCGATCAACCGGCATCAGAGAATTACTGGGTTTCCGTCGGCGTCCGCGCGCGGCCACCCAAAACGCCTCCGGCACTAACTATCCTCAACTACCTCCCCAACTCCGTCTCCAAATTACCCATTTCTCCGCCCCCGGAAATCCCCAATTGGGACGATTACGACCGCAGCAAAAACTTCACATACAGAATCTTAGCCGCCATGGGTAGCCCAAAGCCACCGGTGAAATCCAACCGCCGTATCTTTCTCCTCAACACCCAAAATCATATAAACGGCGGCTTCGTAAAGTGGGCCATCAATAACGTGTCTTTAGCCCTCCCCCCGACGCCGTACCTCGCCGCCATAAGAATCGGGCTAAACACCACCTTCGACCAAAATCCCCCACCAGAAACATTCCCAGAGGACTATGACATCTACAATCCACCACCGAACACGAACACGACGACCGGAAATGGCGTTTACCGATTCGAATTGTGGGAAATAGTGGATGTAATTCTACAAAATGCCAATACATTGGAGGATAAAAGAAGCGAGATTCACCCTTGGCATTTGCACGGCCATGATTTTTGGGTTTTGGGGTACGGAGAGGGGAAATTTTCCGCCGCCGTAGATGAGAAGAAATTGAATCTGAAAAACCCACCGCTGAGGAACACGGTGGTGATTTTCCCATATGGGTGGACGGCGATTCGATTTGTGGCTGATAATCCAGGAGTTTGGCCTTTCCATTGCCACATTGAACCTCATTTGCATATGGGAATGGGGGTTGTCTTCGCCGAAGGAGTTCATAAGGTCGACAGGATTCCGACGAAGGCTCTGGCTTGTGGTGAAACTGCGAAAGTGCTGATTAATAACCCCACAAAAAAGCCCTAGAATGGAAACCCTTGAAAAACCCTAGAAAAATGGTTGTTTAGAGTTTGTGGAAGTAAATTAATCTTTTCTTGTGTTATGTTTGCATGAATTTGTTTTTGGATTGTATTTTGAATTTTGTTGAATTTTGATTTATGTACTCTTCATAAATCTTTAAATTAGTCTCATACTCAATGTTCTATCTTTTAAAACTTTTTGATAAGGTGGGTTTAATTTGTAGAAGAAGAAGATGGGAAGAGGTAGGTCTATTTTTTAGATTAAAGAAGAAGAGATGGGATGAGTTTGTTTGGGAAGAATTAGAAGAGATGAGATAGGTTTGTTGGAGAAGAAGAAGATTGAAGATGAAACCCTTCTCAACACTGAAGAAGAAGGTTGCGATGGGATTGTGATAGGGCAGTGGCCAATCACGTTTGTCCTAAATGGGAAAAGGGCCCAATTTTTACCGATAAATAAAGTTAAAAATCACTTTTAGTCCCTAAATTTTCATAAATAAAGTAATAATTTAGTTCATGAACTTTGGTTTGTAATGTTGTCGTCCTTGTATTTTAAAATTTGAAACAATTTAATCCCTATCAAAAAATTAGTCTTAGATTTAATGAGATTTTTGCATAAATACACTGATACACACATTAGAGACTGACATTTTTATAAAATACAAAGTCTTCGTCATAAAATTATAAAAATTAACACATAATTTTGATTATTATTATTATTATTATTTTTTTATGTTAAGGACTAAATTGTTACAAATTTGAATGTACAAAGACCAACTTGCTACATACTAAAGTTTAGAGACTAAATTTTACAAAATTGAAAGTAAAGTTTAGGGACCAAAAGTGATTTTTAACCTATTTTTAAATTTCAAACTTTAAGGATGAGATTGCAACCATTACCATGTTTTAGGAGTGGTTTTTGCAATTTTCCGAAATAATAATTTAAGTCCTTGAACCATTTTTTTTAGAAAAGTCCCTGAACTAATTGATAATTATTATATATAGTCTTTGTAAATTTATATATATATATATATATATATATATACACATAGCAATTTAGTCCATATATTTTGAAATTTGTAACAATTTAATCTCTATAAATGAAATGAAAAATCTCATCAAAATTAAGTATCGTTTTTTTTACTACAAAAATCTCATCAAAACCTACAAGTCCTTAGGGCTTATAGACAAATTTTGATCCCCTATTAGTTTGTCACTATATGTATAAAAAGTTTCGTTAAAGCTTAATATTATTTTTCACAATAGAAACTTTAGAACATCATAAAATTAAGAGTATGTACATAAACTAAATTATTAGGAACTAAAATGGAATGATAAATTGTACTACTTCCATGATGAAAATTGAAATACAAGTGTCTTTTTAACTTTCTTTTTATCAATAGGATTAAGAAAGAAAAAAAAAATTGAAAAAAAAATGAAAAAAATGGGAATTGGGCTCCATTTCAAAATGAGTGTATTTATGGTCCAATTTTAAAAAATACATTGAGAAAGATTAATACTTAGGTATTTTCTAAATTGCATTTATCTTTTTTAAGACAACTTTAATCGCACAGAAAAGGACCCATTCAATTATTGTCACACGTGCCAAATCTTTTTTTTATATATATATTTCTTAAATAGTTTTGCCAACCCACATAAATTTCTAAAAAGTTGAAAATGGAGGTTGTTTAGTTGGTGACATGTATTAAATTTTTATCGACATTTTCATCAACATTTTTCATGTTTTCTTGAGTTCAATATGGATATGATTAAGATCGACATTTCCATTATAATATAATTGAAAACCTATGAAACATACAAAAATAATCAACATTTCAAAGTGGTCACAAATGTGGATTTTTTATATAATTTTTCTAAAAAAAATCTAGATAAATTCTAAAAAATACTCTTGAACTTTGTCATTTTGTTTTAAAAATACTTCTATATTTTCAAAAGTTGCAATATTACTCCTTAACTTTCATAAATGTTTTAAAAGATGCATTTGGAGTAGAAATCTATACTATATTAAAAGGGACAAAATAGGGAGAATCTTTAACTCTCCATTTTGTCCTCCATTTTTAGATATATTCCTATTTTGCCCTCAACTCTTATTTAAAGGAGATTCACAAATCAATCGAGTCAAAGCACACCTTTTCACTGTAGCATCTCTTTTGAATAACTATCTGTGCATTTAAAACATATCCTCAACTCCTATTTAAGAGCAATTCACAAATCAATTTCTACACATTTGAATTATCATCAAATAAGGTATCTCATCTATAATTATGAGATCTATATTTTATTTCATTTTCCAACTCCTAGGGCAATTCACAAGTTCGAGAAAAAAGTATCATCGAACACGGGAACGGGGATGGCTTCCTAGCTCCCCGTCCCCGTTCCCCATTTCATTCCCCGCCCCTACCAAATTCCCCACGAGGACCGGGGTGGGGATTCCCTGTAGGGAATTCGCGGGGGTCGGGTTACCTGCAGGAAATTTTTCCCTATTTGATTCTTTAAAAAAAAAATCAATTACCATAAATCACTATTATGAAAAAGTTTTAATTAAATGGTTAACTTTTATATGATTAGTTACACATGGACAATTAAAATTTAAAGAGAAATTACTGAAAAATTTAAAATTGAAGTAAATAATTATCTATCAAATTATTCATATATATAATCTAAATTTATTAAAATTCAAACATATATTTTTTTTTACACTAATTCAAACATATTCATTATTTTGACTATTAATCTTGCAAATTAATTTAATATTTATATAATAAAAATAAATAACATAACATTAAATTATTATAATAAATGTAACGACCCGACTTACTCAACCTAATCGGACCATTACCCAATGCATGTAAAATTCGAGAAACACTATGCAACATAGTAAAGAGAAGAAACAAAACTTTTATGGGAAGTTTCTATTAATATAATTTCAAGAAAAACATCCATAAACATGTAAAAAGAAATTTTTGGTTCGGGGTACCCCTAATAAAATCAATAAAATCCATGAAAAGAAATCCACATATCAAATAAAGGATCATTCTCAAAAACCAACATTGGACAAAACTCAATAAAACATGAAATGCTAAGCGGAAGCTACTACGGGTCCCATGATGCCATCAAGGATTCTTCTTGTCATTCGTCACCACGTTCTTTCCCTTACCTGAAAAACATATAAGATGAAAGGATGAGTAATTAATTTACTCAGTAAGTAACCCCACTACCTGGAGTCAAGCTAAGCACCTAAGTCCTTTTAAGTGCATCAACATAAGGCATACATATCTAACATACTTTCATAGGGAAATGGTTATGCTCACCCTACAGTTGGTTATGGGTATTCACAAACCTCTAGAGCCCCGAAGGAAACTCTTACCTCTGGTGATCCCGAAGGAACACAACCTCTATGTACTCGAAGGAGCACAACCTCTGGTGAACCCGAAGGAACACAACCTCTGGTGAACCCGAAGGAACACAACCTCCTGTGAACCCGAAGGAACACAACCTCTAGTGAACCCGAAGGAACACAACCTCTTGTGAACCCGAAGGAACACAACCTCTAGTGGACCCGAAGGAACACAACCTCTAGTGGACCGAAGGTACACATCCTCTAGTGATCCCGAAGGAACACAACCTCTAGTGAACCCGAAGGTACACAACCTCCTGTGAACACCCAACCAACATAGGGGAGGTAACTCTACTCATAGAACGTAAACAGTCATATTCATACTCATTCCATTCCATGGATCCATACATTAAAGTACAATACTGTTCATTACATAACATGGCATAGGGTCATACATTAATAAGCACATACAACTTAGAACATGGTAATCTCATGCAAGCATGCTATATCATAAAGGCCTTGGGAATTTCTACTTTTAAGCATAGAAATCTCATACAAGCATGCTATATCATAAGGACTTCGATAATTTCTACCTTTAGGCATAGGGATCTCATACGAGCATGCTAAATCATAAAAGCTTTGGTAATTTCCTACTCCATGGCAACTAAACGTGTGGCCCGAAGGCGGTTCAGGTAGTAAGATCACTTACCTGGTGATCGATCCATAAAATTACTATACGGCTCCTCTTGTAACAATTCCTGAATAAACCAGGAATAAAATTTCCCCAATTTAAGTTAGTCTACAAGTCTAGTCTATCATGAGTAACCTAAAAATATTTGTCCGAGAGTCCTTACCCGAACGCGATCCAACTCGTAGCTTCCTCTGATCCCATGGACAAACAATTACCGGGCACCTATTGAGATATACCAAATAAAGTTCGAAATTCTCAAATCTCCATCCAAAACATAAGCAACTAACCCATTCGAGTTTGAGATACTCACTTAAAAGTACTGTTCTGGCCGAACAAGAAAGGAACCGCTGCCGAGAGCCAAAAATCCGAGAGAGAATGATTCCCGAGCGAGAAGCGAGACTTGAGCGAGAGCACGAGAGCCGAGACAGCGAAACCGGCGAGAGAGCGATACCACGAGGCTGCAGCGACACTGGGCGCGGGGAAAGCGTGAGTGGAGCGGGAGAGCGAGAGCGCGAGAGAGCGGGAGCTAGCGAGAGAGCGATACCACGAGAGTGACTGTGCGATTGGGCGCGGGAGACCGTGAGGCGAGGGAAGAAAGTGAGAGCAGGAGAGCGAGACAGCTAGCGAGAGTTTAATGCCGACAGCGACACTCAAGGCGAAACCCGCGACACCCGACGTGTGAAACCTCCGGAGAGTCACGGAAACTGAAGGAGAGCGAGAGAGAGAGGTGTCGGGGCAGAGGGAGGCTGGCGGCGGCGTTGGCGGCGAAAGGGAAAGGGAAAGGAGAGAGATGCGGCGGAGAGAGAGAGAATTATTTTTTTTTTCTTTTCTATTTTTCTTTTTGACTGCACGGAAAACGAGGTAATCCCTCTCCCTCCTTAAACCCTAATTTTCCCAATTTTCCTTTTGTAAAAATAATATCCTTTATTCCACCAAAATATTTATTTTATTCTATTTGCCCTAAAATATAATAAGAATAAATTATTCTTTACCAAAAATCTAACATTTTCCTTAATTCCACTTTTAATTCTCTAACCACCATAAATACAATTTTTTTGGAACTTTCCTATTTAACTTAAGTAAATACAATAATGCATATGAATAATTAAAATTCCCTTTTTATGCAAAATAACTTAATTTAATTGATTAGGGGAATTTACCTCAAGGGTTTGGGGTCGTTACAATAAATATAAGAAAAAAGCCTAACGAAGCGGGGGCGGGGACGAAAAATACATTTCTCATCCCCATCCCCATTTAGCTTTCGCGGAATTTTTTCCCCACTCCTTCCCTCATTCCCCGCCTAAACGGGGAATCCCTGCCCTATTCGAGTCGGGTCCCCATGGAGCCCCGTCTCGGTGGGGGAAGTGGACATTACTACCGAAGAAGATATCTCATCTATAATTATAAGATCTATATTTTATTTTATTTTTTAAAATATAATTATGGGTTGACAGATCAAAATCTCTCTCCCCCCTCCCCCTTTTGTAGAAGTAAACGATGAACAAATAATTTCATGCAAATTGAGATCTGATTGATCATGTTCGAAAGATTAGTTTGGGATTTGCTTGATTCAAAATGTACATTTTTAATAAGATTTGTTTTTTTTTTTTTTTAATTTTGATATTTTTGTTTAAATTTGTTAAAGAATCTTAAAAAAGATTTCTTTTCAAATACTATTAAATAAGATATGTCGATTATTTTTTTTTCTCTCTTAATTTTTTTTCTTTTTAGTGTTGCTCCCCATCTCGATGATTGTGTATTGAATAAGATATTTCGATTATTTTTTAGTATTGCTCCTAAAAAAAGATTTTTTTTTTTTTTTCTTTGGTGTTGGAGGTTGGTCCTCGGAGAGATTATATTTTGTGGAATATGTTTATCATTTTTTTATATCTAAAGAATTCTATTTTAGTTTGAATTCCATTTTAGTTTGATATACATTTGTTTTTAATCATTAAGTTTTTTTAAAAAGATTGACGGTGACAATCTTTAAGTATCATGATATGTCTAGATTTGAAATACAATCAATAATTAATTTTACAAATCCATTTTTTTCACAACTTATCGATAGCCTCATTCTAAATCTTCATTAATATCTTCCTCTTCCTGAAATTTTCAAGTTAATCTCATCATTATGTTTTTCTCCATCAAAATAAAGCTTTTTCTTTAAATTTAATTCTAAAAATGAACCCCTAATCAGAATTAAAAAAAAATTAAAAGAGAAAAAAAAAGAATGACTTACATATTTTTTGCTTGATAATGTCTTTTTCGGGTATGTTAAGAAAAAATTGTAGGAAACAAAATACATGAATAATACAAAAAAAAAAAAAAAAGAAAAAAAAGAAACAAACAAACTACAAACAAAATAAAAGAAAGAAGAGGAACAAAATGTTCAAAAAAAATATATATATATATTAAAATGAAAGAAATTTAAAATCTCCTAAAAAAAATAAATGTAGAATATTTTTGTAGAAGTGATGAATTGGAGTAAATATATGACGATTTACATTTTTTTTTTTTTGTTTGATAATGTTTTTTCTAAGGATCCTGAAAATAGATGTGGAGAAGAAACACATACAATAATACAAAAAAAAAAAGTGAAATAAAAAGCAAAACAGAAGAAATAGGAAGAACAAAGTTTAGAAGTTTTTTTTTTTTTTTTTTTTTTTTTTTTTTTTTTGAGGGATAGGGATGAATTGCATGGAAGGAAAATGATTAACCATATCTTTATATGGTGAAAAGAAAAGATATTATAACTAACTATTAAAGGAGGGTATAATGGGAATATGATTAAAAATCAAGGGCAAAATAGGAAGGTGAAAATTCTCCTACTTACCCTCTTTTAATATAGTATAAATGTAGTCGATATTTTATTGATATTTTCATAAAATCGAGACCATAACATTTCTGTTGACATCGACATTTTTTAATGTTTAACTTAAGATTTTTGTTTAATACTATATGAGAATCGAACGATAAAATGATAAATAAGTGTTCTTGCAATGTATAAGGCAAAAGTCAGGATGGTCGAGTGGTCTAACTTACAGAACTCACTAAACAATTTAGTCTTTTGAACGGTACCATTGTTTTGATAATAATTTAATTATTGAACTTTAATAAATAATAATTTTATCTCTATACTTTACAATTTATAACAATTTAATCTTTATTATGATAAATATTAAAATTTAATGATATTTCTTGTTATGGGTTACATCTATAAACAAGGGTTTAAAGGGATAGAAGGCTTATATAGTGTTATGATGAGCCTAAGATGCATGAGGAGAGCCTAGGAGGGCCTACGCCTAGGCATGAGATTGAGGAGTTTAGGAGGGAGGCTTTAGGAGAGCTTTTGAAGACCCATGAGGAGAGCCTAGGAAAACGTTAGAGAAGCTTAGGCATTAGGAGTCTAGGAGGGAGGCCCTAGAGGAGCCTAAGAGAACTCAAGAGGACCTATGAGGAAAAATGAGGAGATCCTAAAAAAGCCTAGGATGTTGTATCAGGAGAGCTTTAAAGAAGCCTAGACATGAGGAGTCTAAGCTTAGGAGGAAGTTGGAGACGAGCCTAGGAAGGAGAGTTCATGAGAACCCATAGAAAGAGCCTAGTGGAGCTTAGATGACCTATGGAGAGGATAGAAGAGCTCAAGGGACCCGGAGAGCTTATTGAAGCTTAGAGGACCCATGGGCCGGTAGAGCTTAGTTAATCCATGGGAGCTTATAGTGAGCTCAGTGGACTTATGGGGAGTTTAAAGAGAGCTCAAAGGACTCACAAAGAACTTAGAGGACCCATGATACACCTCAGAGCGGTTGAGTTCTAAGTTGGTCTAGATCCATAATGAATAGGCCATAAAGGAAACGTTAAGAATTTGAGTGAATGATGCACTTAAGCATCCGTTGCAGTAATGGTGTAACCGTCTAATGAATATTAACTCAACAATTCCAAAATTTACAATTATGAGTCTGAATACCAATTACACCATCTTGTATAAGCAACCAAATCCATTGGTTGAAGGTACGCCTAAAAATACCTTATTATTTTCTACTTAAAATTACTCACATTGACTTGCACATTGGAGTGTGTGTGGCTTGACACCATACTGATGCTTAATTTCTTCTATCTTGCAGACACTTAGACTATCTTCTCTTGTAATACAAATCTATAGTTGATACATTTTTTGGCATCAACATTTCTTACACATATAGATGGATAAACTCATTAAAAATCAAATTTATTTATATATTATAAAGGCTAAGTCATTATGTAATAAAAGTCTACATTTAATTTTGATGAATTTTTTTTATATATAAACTAAATTGTTATAAATTTTTAAACATAGAAGCTAAACTGTGATTGTTTCGTGTTAAAATTCAAGTGGTAAATTGTTATAAATCTGAAACTATAGATCTAAATCGTTACCAACTAAAGTTTATGGATTAAATTGTTACTTTTTAGGACCAAAACTGTATTTTAACCTTTTACAATCTTTATAGAAAGAAAAAAAAAAAAAAAAAAACTTAGGTGTAGCTCTCTACTTCGCCCAATTAAAAACTGTCACGTGGTAGTTTGCTTTTTTTTTTTAATTAAAAAAATTATTAAAAAATTATTATTTTTATGTGTAGTAGAAAGGAGAGTACTAAGTTGCACCTAAGTATTGCTAAATATCTAAACGTTGACATTTTATTGACATTTTTTTGACATCGACATTTTAAACATTTAAAATCAAATTATCACGTGGACATATGGAGTTGCACGATTGAAGATTCTACTAAACAGGTAAGTAAATAAATGGTTTAAATCTTATTGTTATGCCTGAACTTTGAATAATGTTCTATTTTGGTCCCTACACTTTTAAAAATGTATGTTTTAGTCCCTAAACTTTCAATATTGTTTTATTTTGGACCCTAAACTTTTAAAAATGTTCGTTTTAGTTTTTGAACTTTTAAAAAATGTTTATTTTGGTCCTTGGTATACTAAATTTTGTTCACTCTTTAACAATATGGTGAGATGACTTGTATTTTTGGATGACGAGCTACCAAATAAGTCAGCTAGGATAAAAAATCTAGAGTTTCAATTTTGAATATGGTGACAAAGCGAGGGAATTTAACAGATACTTTTAGTTCAAAACTTTGGTATATTTTAGTGTGATGATTGTTGGCATTTTACTTCATTCACTCTCATTTTGCTTATTACATCTAGAGCCTAATCATCTAAAAATACAAGTTATCATACATTTCAGTGTTGAAGACTTTACATAATTTTAATATTAGGACTAAAATAAACATTTGGTAAATATTTTGAGTCTAAAACAACATTTTTTAACACCAAGATTGAACAAAATTCAAGGTTTCGAGACTAAAATAGATTTGATAGAATTTGTACACAATCAACATTCCACGGAAAATTGAAAGAAAAACTCTTAAATTCGCCTGAAATTCTGTTCTAAACAATGCAAGAAAACGGCATACGTATTGCAGGATGATCAAGAAACCTCATAAATTACAAACAGTTCGTTCTAATTTCTAGATGAGCATTAGATTAAGATGCGAGAGAATGAAGAACCCAAGCAGAATCTCCATAATCATCTCTGTTCCTCCAACCCATCTCTTTCCCATTCCACCATCGCTTTTCTCGTTGGCAATGGACGAACTCCCATGAACTGCAAATCAAAATTTACCCACTTAGCTAATTATTCTTTCTGTTAAGTTAGATAGAAGTTTGGTTTTTACCTTTAGTATCTGGGGAACTGCTTGGTCCACTGCTGGGATTAGATTCTTTGAATATCTTTGCTTCTGTAGAATTTGGTGCTAAGTGCAAAAGAGCTGAAAACCCACATACAAAACAAGGTTAAATACAATGCCCAGAAGCTGTTTGATAAAATGCCCAACTGAGAAATAGAGTGGAAAACAATGGAATTTGTTTACATAGAGATGCACTCAAGGTGTATGACAAAATGCCCAACTGAGAAATACGGAGCTTTTTGTACATCAACAGATGCACTCAAGGTGTTTGACACAATGCCCAATTGAGAAAATGTCAAAGTGAAAAATATGTCGGAATAAATGGTATGTGACTTTTCTTTTAGTAAGAATTACATCCTTTCAATTCTATGAATTGCATTCTTTCATGAGAAAGTGATTGTAAAAAGAGACATTGACTATTTGAATAACTACGAATTAGCCTATAAATATGTCTCTTCTTCAAATTGGAATTACACCATTTTCCATCAACACTTTTATCTCATACCACCTTTCTTCCATCTAACCGTTTGATTTACACTATAAAGTAGAGTTTGTAGCATCTTGTGGACAAAGTAGAGTTTGCACTTAGCACCATTTTCCATCAACACTTTTATTTATCTCATAAGAAAGATCAACATGAATTTGTTAAGCTCAAATTTTCTGCTGTATACAAATTTTTGTATTTTCTGAGTTTATGTGATATTGTTCGTATAACAAAACAGAGGAAAAAGAGAAAAGAAAAAAAAACCAAGGGATTAGTTTGCTTACAGATGCACTCAGTGATGTTGGCAGGGGCATGGCAGGCATCAGGGAGGGCCAAAGCAAGGGAGCCATTGATTTTGAGGCCAAGATTAGGGTCATCTTTGTCCTTGATAAGGACACAAAGGCATTTCTTGCTCTTCTGCACCACCTGTTTCAGTCCACTGCAGCAATCAATGGTTGGTATCTTGGCATCGCCGCTGACATACGGCAAGCAAGGAGCGAGGCCGATGAGTTGGTCTGAGCACTCAGTTCTGTCTTGGTCTATGTTTGAGGCTGCAAAAGAAGCTAGCAGAAGAAGCAAGTTGAAGAAGAGAGAAAAAGCTTCTAACTTTGAAGCCATGGAAATGGTGAAGAGAATTGAGAGAGGAAGATGGGATGATGGGGTTGCTCCTTTTACACTGAACTTGAAGGTGAAGAAAGGGGAGGGAAACAGAGTTGTTGAAAAGGGAGAGAAGGAATGGTTTGTTTGTAGAGAATAGAGAGAGAAATGATTCTTTGCATTAATCAAGTAGCCATTTTGTCATGTGAAAGGATAGTATGTCTTCTTGTGCTTTTTTTTTTTTTTTTTTTTTCTTTTTTTTGGTTAAATTGAAAATGTGGTAGTTTGGAGAGAAATAAAATTTAGTCTTTATAGTTTGATAAAATCTCATAAATAGTACTATGATTTAATGATATTTTCATAAATAGTCTCTACTTAGGGATTGTTTGTGAAAGTTTTATCAAACTATGAGACTAAATTTTCATTATAAACCACATAGACTAAATTCTAACTTTTTCCAATCCATAAGGTTCAAATTTGCAATTAAACCTAGAAT
This sequence comes from Citrullus mucosospermus, assembly GCA_030954485.1. Classification (NCBI taxonomy): domain Eukaryota; kingdom Viridiplantae; phylum Streptophyta; class Magnoliopsida; order Cucurbitales; family Cucurbitaceae; genus Citrullus; species Citrullus mucosospermus. The sequence continues at coordinate 27,687,798 of CM062057.1, forward strand.
TAATTGGGGGGACTAACTCTAATTTTTACAACCACATGGACTAAGTTTTGTCTTATGTCTTAGGCGAAGTTTAAATTAAATTGAAGTTTTTTTTTAAATTTGTAATATGCATGGTATTAAATTTCTATCGTTGATATTTTCACATTTACATGGATTCAACATTGACCTAGAATTGACATTTCTATACTGTCGTAAATTTTCTTTTAAAACATAAAAAAAAATAAAGAAACATAAGCTTATGGGAATATAATATAAATAATAAAAATTTCAACTTATTTAAATAAAAAATTAAAAAAGAAACATTTTAAATTTTTATTTTTACATTTTTTTTAAGAAAAATCTATCGACATTTATGTACTATTGAGACTCTGACATTTCTGTCGGCATCAACATTTTAAACTTTGCTAATTTGTAGCTTCTAATTTTATGTGAAATATTTGAATTTTTTATTATATGCAATTGGTTCTTTCATTCAATTTTTTTTAAAAAATTTACGATTCTGTTAACCCATAAAATTAAAAATTTAAAGTTTCATTGGATAGAATATTCAAATTTTTATATAATAGATTAATTAGTTAAAAATTTTTCAAACTAAATAAATATTAATAGTTTTGAAACTAAACTTATAATTTAAACCCAAAATAATATTATTGATTTATGGAAACATGTATATTAAACAAAAGAAAAGGCAAAGTAAAAAGAAAAAGGAAAATAAAGGCTTGTGAGAGTTTATTGGGGCTTTTGTTGCTTAGGGGTATTTTTTTTGGATTGTTTGTGTTGGGAAATCATAGGAATGTGTAGCTTTTTAGTGGGATGTGAGAATTTAGGAATCTGCCCATGTGTAGCTTATATATATATAATTATTTAATTATTTAATTATTTTTTATTTTTTATTTTTTTATTTTTTTATTTTTTAAATTTTTTTCAAATTCGATTGAGGATTATTTTCAAATATAGGAAAAAGAACCAAAATATTAACAAATATAGCAAAATATCTAGTCTATCTATAATAGACACAAATAGTAGTATATCGTGGTTTATCGCAGATAGATAATATTTTGCTATTATTTGTAAATATTTTCAATACTTTTGTCATTTAAAACAACTTCACTTCAATTAAACCATGGAAATTTTAAAATCATAGAAAATCTAAATTGAAATTATGTCCAAAACAATTGGCCAAAATTTATAATTCTACTATCTTTTTTCTTTTGCAAACATCAATCTATACCTTGACCTTAGGGATGATACCAATTTAAACTCCAAACTAATAGTTGTAACAATTTAAACCTAAAATTTTGAGGTTATATCAATTTAAACTCAAGACTAATAATTAGATCAATTTAAACCTTTGGAATTTGGGGTTTATATTAAATTAAATCTCAAATTAATATTATATCAATTTAAATCTTGAATTTTAGGGGTTGTATCAATTAAAACTCTAAAATTTCACAAGTATATCAACTTAAACTCTGAATTTTCATAAATATATCAATTTATACCTTCAATATCATGCAAAACATTTAATTTTTTCAATTAAACTAATTATGTAAGTTTAGATGTTTAATTGATAAAACTACAAGTCTCACACTATACTGATCCAAATAAAACATAATGAAGGGTTTATTTATACAGTTATGAAAATTTATGATTTAAATTGATACAATTATTAGTTCAGAATTTAAATTGATACAACCAAAAAATTTAGAGTGTTTGTGTGGGTGCGTACGTGTATTAAATATTTGCATATTAAACTCAAGAAAATGATATCCCACCCTATTGCCTCTAAAAGTAAAAGATAGAGAAACAAAATTAGTATATTCAAACACCTAATTTATAAAAGCTAGGGGCATTTTAAAACTCTAAGAAAATGATATCCAAACACTCATGATTTGTAAATTTGGTTACATGGACCATTAAAAAACACCTAACAAAACAAAAGAAAAAGAAATAATTAAGCTTTACAAACCAAACAACCCCCTTATGTGGTAATGTTTTTTCTTGATGGAAAACCTTAGTATTGAAAAAACATTGACTAGACATAATTTTGTATGCTTAACCTTACCCGTCATATATGAGAAGATACAAAGCTCTATATTGTTATCTAATATGAAAAATTAACAAATAGAATGATTTTAAAATGAGGTAAAAATAACAATAATAATGAAATGTTTTCAAATATAGCAAAATATATATGAGCCAACTTATTTATAAATATAGGAAAATGTTACTGACATTGTGCTATATTTAAAAATCCACAACCATTCACTCCGTTGTTCGTTCTATCTAGATATGTTCTCGGCTTAGATTTTATATTTTATATTTTAATCCACTGTCGTTCACTCAGACGAACAGATCTGAGCGGAGAACGACGGATGTCAAAAAGATTTGAACAAAACGAACGACCGCAACAGTGGATTTCCACGGCACAACAATGATCGACATTTGCTACTTACAATTTGACAGCAAAATTCGACGCGACCTTGGTGCTAAATCGAGTATGTCAGTTGCTCCCCAAAGTTAACACAACTTCCAAGCTCATACATGCACTCGCTGGAGAAAGGAATGGAATCATTGGACATTATGCCCATATCACATAGAAAAAATCGAGAAGAGGGGAAATCGATTTTCTTATATATTTTATATTTTAATAATTGAGAGCCTATCTAAAGAAAGATAAGATCTGTTCTTTTAAAATAGAAAAAAAAAAAATCGTTTTCAAATTAATTTTAAATTTGTTTTAAATTGCCGGTGATTAGTTGGAGTTAATCAAAAGGAATTAATTTTTGGAATTAATTTCAAAGGGTAATTAAACCTTTTTTTCGTTTTCTTTTCTTGAGCTATGTTAATCATTCCTAACAATTTTGCGATTTAAAATAATAACTCCAATAAGAATATTAAAAAGGTTGTTTTATATAGGAAAATGAACCAAAATATTTACAAATATAGCAAAATTTCACTGTCTATGATAGACAGCAATAGACTCTGATAGACTACTATCTGTGTCATGATAGAGACAAATAGTAGTCTATCACGGTCTATCACAGATAAACGGTGATATTTTGCTATTATTTATAAATATTTTCAGCAATTTTTTTATTTAAAATAATTTTCTATTAAAAAAGATAATTATTATAAATAAAAAAAAAATATCAAACTATTTACAAATATAGCAAAATTATAGTTTTTATCTGTGATAGACTGCAATAGACCAAAATAGACATCAATCTATGTTTATCTAGTAAAATAATAGATGTCTATCTCGGTTTATCACTGTCTACATAGATTAAAAAAAATAATAATAAAAAATAAAATAAAATTTTACTATATTTATAATTATTTTCGGATTGCTTTTTTATTTTTTAAAATATCCCATTAAAAACCTATATTTCTTTTTCTTTCGTTAAAAAAAATCACATTTGCAAGGTTGACACGATTATATATTCTAATGATTACTTGCAATAGGTAACTCCTAAAAAGACATAACCATGTAATATTTTATTAAAATAATAAAAAATAAAGTCTCTTTGATAACTATTTATTCTTTTAATTGTATTTATTTATTTATTTGTCCAATTTTTTAATCATCATTTTTCATCTCTCTTGTATAAACATTTGAATTCTCAACCAAATTCTAAAAATAAAAGCAAAATTTTCAAAACTATATTTTTTAAAATTTCAAAATTTGAGTTCAATTTAGAAAACACTTGCAAAACAAACTACAAAACATAGAAATCACTATGTGGAAGTAATGTTTAACGACTTACATTTTAAAAACCAAGAATAAGAAACTAAAACTACGGAACCATTTTTTTTCTTTTTTTTTTGAAACTTAAGCCTATAAATACCCATTTCATCTCTAGGTTTCTTTGCTTGGCATTTTTTCTAAATCAAGTCCAATTTTGAAAACTAATAAAAAAATAGTTTTTAAACTTAAAATTTGATTTTTTTTATAAATTTGACTAAGAATTCAACTATTTACTTAGTAAATATGAAAAGTATTGTAAAAAATTGAAAGAAAATGTGCATAATTTTTAAGAACCAAAATAAAAAATCAAATGTATTTACCGAACAAAACTTAAATAGTTGTCAAATAGTTTCGAAGTTACCAAATTTAAGTTTTGTTGTTGTTTTTTTTTTTTTTTTTTTGGTCTTATTTGATTTGTTTGATTATGAAATGAATTATGAATTTCTAACATATCCATAAAGTTAGTATATATTGCTTCTTAAGAACCCGTGATCTAATTAGGCAACACTCTTCTTGGATCTATAATCTTTTTGGCTAATCCGTGATCTCTTATAGATATATTAAATATTTTCATGTGGTCCCTTAACAATTTGTATTTGCTAATAGGCCACTCTACTTTTATCTATTTCACTCTCTTCCCCTGTAAATTTAGTAATTGAGTTGGTAGAATATCCGCATGTGATGTGTCATTTTTGTCACATGAAACTTTATTCTTATATTTTGTTTAGATATGTTTTTAGGGGTGTGTTGAAAATCGGGTTCTTTTTAAATATAGCAAAAGGAACCAAAATATTTACGAAAATAGCAAAATTTCAATGTCTATCTGCAATAGACTATGTATTTTGCTAGTAGTTGTAAGTATTTTCAGCGGTTTTATCATTTAAGATAATTTCCCTTGAAAATATTTAAAATATTGTCATAGAATTTTAAACAAGCATTAAACATCCTCGTTTGTTTCACAAGATTTCACTTTTTAAAACTTAATATTATTATGCAGAGAGGTTAAAACCTATATAACATAGGTTTTTTAATGCTCTCAATACTTGTGGGATTTTTATATCTTGGAGATGAATAGAGTCTGATTAGTTAAAAAATATTTATTTATTGATATTTTAAGTGATTAGATAATTAAATTTCATTATAACTACATGTTCTCTCACTTTTCTTTATATAATTATTTAGTTTTGATTTCTATATACAAAATTGGTAAACCAAACCTATTCATTTAACTTCCAAACATTAATTATCCTTGACATCTGAATTTAAGGCCTTTAATATCTATACATCTGCAATCTAAATGGGCCTTTCATGATTTGAAGAATTTAATCAACTCGTATAAAGCATTCAATATGTCTACCATTAGACACAATTTCTTGAGATCAAATTTTACTCTAAAAAACGAAAAAAAGTTCACTTAAAGTGGTTATCAAACACTAAAAAAAAAAATTAAATGACTTTTTTTTTATTTATTTTTTTTTTTTTGGGAAAAACAAACACTTGAAAAGAAGATTCAAACTTACCCATAATCTTTTGGAGGACAGATTGAGCTTCTATTGATTTGTGAATACTTTGTTTTTTGTTTTGTTTCCTTCTATTCATTTTTTAGTATTTTCCCTCTCATTCTCTTTCCATAAACTGGAAAACATGATTATAAGGTCCATTGGATTACCATTTAATTATAGTTTCCAATTTTTAAAATTATTTTTATTTTCTCACAGTTGAATTTCTTGATTTTTCATCTTTTCGAAATAAACATTTGAATTTATAGTCAAATTATTTATAAAAATAAATTTTTAATAACTTTTTTTTTTCTTTTACAAAAATTCAGCTTTTTGAGCTTTGAAAACACTAATGTAGAAGTAATTGATCAATCAAACCTTTTTATTGAATATTGCATACTAAATCAATTTAGTGACAATTACTCTCTTACCTATAGCTATGTATACCTCAGATTCAATTCAATTATGTGGCCTTTAGATCCACTAGTTTATGTGCATCTTCGAGTCCATTAGATACTATGAGTACATCTCACATACGGTAGGATGGGTTTAAGTTGTTCACTCATATGATAATCCTTGTTCAGCTTTAGTACTTCAAATTAGGTCCCACCACTTCAGATTATTCAATTCATGTTGCATGTGATTATATAGCATGATCCTAGATTACTTACTGAGTATTTTAAATATTCATTCTTTTAAAATGTTTTTCAGGTAACAACAAGAATGTACTAGGCGCTTGACGAAGAGATCTATTGACGATGTCATAGGACTAAAGACAAAGCTTCTGCTTAGGGTATTTTTTCTAGATGTTTTGAATGTTTAAAGAGAATTATTGAGTTTATAATTTAAATGTATTAATTTTCATCAACATTTGGGGATCTCAAACTAAACTTTGCTTTAGAAATCTTTAATTATTTTTGTGAACTTTTATAATTTAGAAAATTTTATTTCGAGTTTAAACGGTCAACAAATTTTTGTTTTAAAATTGCATGAATGGTAGCAATGACCCCAGTTAGAGATCTCGAAATGTCGGGTCTTTACAATTTTTGTTGGAAACTTTGTTAATATTGTTCATTTTGTCACATTAGTCGAGAGGAGAACAAATCTGTTCATACTTTGGTAGCTTTAACCTTCTCCCAACGTTATTCTTCCCTCTGGAAAGATGCGTCTCAAGATTTTATTCTCCCCATCATTCGTGATGAGGAGGTGGGGTCTTACGCAGTTTTGTTGGTTATTTTTTATATTTTGCCTAAAAAAAATTTAATATTTTACTCTTTCAAATAAAAAAACATAATAATATTTCTTTTTGAGAATATTAGCTCATAGTTGTATTATAGTATTACTTTAGTACATAAATAAGTTAAAAAGATTAGAATTAATGCAATAGTTTTTTACACACATTGTGTCCTAAATAATTGAAACTATTTAAAGAGAACCCTAAAATAGTAATGAAATTTTAAAAAACAAAGGTGTTAATTATTTATTCAAACATATCTCCATTTGCTAGAACATGATATTTTATATTTATAGTTTAGATCACACCAATATATGAAAGAATGTACTATTTTGTCATGTAATTACTTCAACTTGAATAGTTGTAATGGGGCAAACTCCATTCAAACATGTACCCAACTTCTAAATCGTGATGTTTTGTATCTATGGTCAAAACCATACCTATACATGAAACGACACATCATTTTGTCGTATAACTATTTTGATCTGAATAGTTGAAGCAAGGCAAAAGATGTGACAATCGGTTCAAGCATTATCTCCACTATTAGATAAAGAGTGTTATGTTTTGTATCTATGGTCCATATCATATACTTATACATAAAATATACAATGATTTTGATCTAAATAATTGTAACTAAGGATACAACAAACATTATAAAAATATGTAAAGGCAAATATGAATGTAGAAATTCTACCCTTACATCCTCTTTTTTATATAATATAGATATGTTTTATTCGAGAAGTCACAATTATCAAAGTACTTCTCAAGAAACATAAAAAATAAAAAGTAGGGAGGTTGAGAAAAATGGAGGAAAACAACTAATTAACTCAGAAGAACAAGTATAAAGAAAAACCTAAATTTTGAGTTCTACTCTTACAACCCTTGAAATTATAAATTTAGTCTCTAAATTTTGTTATTTTTCAATTTATATATCTAACTATCAAATTTTTTTTTGAAAAGCTAGAATTTCATTAGACATAGGATATAAAATATAAGTGTATAACTAAGGCCCCGTTTTGTAACTATTTCGTTTTTTTTTTTATTTTTGTTTTTGAAAATTAAGCCTATAAACACTACTTCTCCCTCCAAATTTATTCCTTTGTTATCTATTTTTTACCAATTATTTAAAAATCTAAGCCAAAATTTGAAAACTAAAAAAAAAAAAAAAAAAAAAAAAAAAAAAAAAAAAAAAAACTTTTAGAAACTTGCTTTCATTTTTGGAATTTGGCAAAGAATTCAATTATTGTACTTAAGAGAGATACAAATCGATGTACGACATGAAAAGGAAATAAGCTTAATTTTCAAAAACAAAAACAAAAAATGAAATGGTTACCAAACAAGACCTAATATATCAATTACTTTTTAAAAATTTTAAATTTGTTAAAAATTAATTAGACACAAAATTGAAAATTCAACTAAAAAATAAACATAATTTCCAAGGTTAAGAGATCAAATTGGTATAAACATCGAACTCAGATTAAACTTGTAATTTTTTTTAATTCAACACATGAAATTGATGATTCAAACATTTGACTTTTTTGGTATAGGAAACATCTTTTATCTACATCAACTATTTCTAATTATATGTCTGAACAAGTTGATATGCTATATAAATTTCATTTAGCTCCAAAATTTTAGATCATTTACTCAAAAACAAATAAATAAATAAACTCATGAAAATTATCAAACACCCCACTTTTACCTTTATTACCTAAGGGACACACAAAAAAGAAGAAAAAAACCCTAAAATTTAACATTGTTTTGTTCACATTGGACAAAATTAAAATACTATTTTAGTTCTTATATTTTTAAGTTTGTTCAATTTTAGTCTCTATACTTTGAAATGTTCAATTTTAGTCCATGTACTTTTGATTAATCTTAAATTTAGTATTTCAAAGTCAATTTTTATCGAAATTGGCTAAATAATAACAATAACAATTTTCATGCAAGAAAACATGATATGAGAATAAGCGAAAATTCTAGTAAACAACTGTGCACACGAGATTTTGACAAAAGAATTTTAATTCATGTAAATAAACTTGATTTTATTGATTTGTAAAAGTGTTGTAGTCTCCAATGTATAATCCTCTAATGCTTTCTCTCAAATCTTTGCTTTGATTTGAGGGTTGGCGAGTTTATTTTCAAATTAGGGGAGATTTGTCCTCAATTTGAAGATGGCAAAGGGACAATCAATTTGTTGAATAAGAGACGATCATTGCGTATGAGAAGAGATGATTAATTCATTCCAGAAAAGATGATCAATCATTGAAGAAGAGACACTCAATTTGTTTAAGAAAGACGATCAATTCGTTGAAGAAGAGACACTCAATTTGTTGAAGTCATCTAGTCTCTAAATTTTCTAACTTTTGAATGCTTTGAATAATGGGTGGTTTCCTCTATTTGTCGAGTTTTAGGAGACTTATACAGGCTTGGGCTTGGTTGATATTGGGTCCAACTTTTGGGCTTAGACTTAATTTAATTTATTTTTAATAAATTTTTATTTAAATTTGACCCAATCACATAATTTGATTGGAGGAGCTAACATTATGAATGACAAGTGCAGTCATTTGATTTGCCAACTTATATATCTTTTAATTTAATTTGAAGACTTGTAAATTTATAACTAGTATCAAATTTATTCATTATTAACTCAGATCAATGACGCTACCATTTGTGATGGGCCGAAATGTCTTAGTCAACAATAACAAAAGGTCAAAGACGAATAGTAGAGACAAAATTTAAGAATTTTTTAAAATATAACAACCCAAATTTTATTTTTAAAAAAAAAAAAAGAAAAAAAAAACTGCACAGAAACGTAAGCAGAAAGAAAAGATGAATTTACTTTTCCGCAAACCCTAAACAGGCAGCCTATAAGGGGTTTTGAAGGGTATTCTAGGGATTTTCACTCCTTTTTGTAGGGTTATTAATGAGCGCTCTCGCAGTGTCGCCGCAAACCAAAAGATTTGACGGAATTTTCCCAATCTCATGAACTGCTTCGGCGAAAATGACTCCCATTCCCATATGCAAATGAGGTTCAATGTGGCAATGGAACGCCCAAACGCCTGGATTATCCGCCACAAATCGAATCGCCGTCCACCCATGTGGGAATATCACCACCGTGTTCTTCAGCGGCGGGTTTTCCAGATTCAAGTTCCTCTCAATGGCGGGGGAAAATTTCCCCTCTCCGTACCCCAAAACCCAAAAATCATGCCCGTGCAAATGCCAAGGGTGAATATCGCTCGTATTTTCTCTTAACATATTCGCATTTTGTAGAATCACATCCACTATCTCCCCCAATTGGAACCGATAAACGCCGTTTCCGGTCGTCGTGTTCGGGTTTGGCGGTGGCTTGTTGATGTCGTAGTCGTCCGGGAATTTTTCCGGTGGGGGAGTCTGGTTGAAGGTGGTTTTTAGACCAATTTTAATGGCGCCGAGGTACGGCGTGGAGGGGAGGGCTAAAGATATGTTGTTGATGGCCCATTTTATAAAGCCACCATTCATAAGATTTTGGGTGTTGAGGAGGAAGATGCGGCGGGTGTGGTTTACCGGTGGCCTTTGGCTGCCCTCCGCGGCTAAGATTCTGTTTGTGAAGCGTTTGCTTCGGGCGTAATCGTCCCATCTGGGGGTTTTCGGCGGCGGAGAAATGGGTAATTCGGTGACGGGATTGGGGAGGTAGTTGAGGAGCGTCAGGGCAGGCGGCGTTTTGGGTAGCCGCCCACGGACGCCGACGGAAACCCAGTAGTTCTGCGATGTGTTTTGGTTGGTGGTGATGAGGACGGAGTAGGACTCGCCGGAATAAATGTCGATATCGGGGGTTTCAAATCGCTCAACGTAGTTACCGTCGGCTTCTACCACTAACAATTGATGATTCTGAGGATAGAAAACAAAAATTATTAAAACAAATTATTATTATTATTATTATTATTATTATTAAATACAAGAATGAGAAAAGTTGATGAGTTAGAAAAGTGAAAAGGATCATTAGTTTGTTCCAGACAGAATTATAATATTTTTAAGAATTATTTTATTTAATTTACTACTTTTTTTTCTTCCATGTTTTTTTTTAAGTTGAGAATTTGATTATGTAAATTGAGCTAGGTTTGATTTAGCGTTATAAAAGAAATTTAGTATACCACTTCAATTGAGCTAAGCTAGCTATGACATACAATTGAATAATTATTAAATTCAATATGGATTTTCTTTTTAGTAAAATATTGATATTGATATCGATATCTAGATTTCAATTTTGCAAATATTTTTGTATGTCATGAAATTTATAAAATTTATTTGGATTAATAATTAAGTTGTTTTTACTCCCAAAATAAGTACTAGATATTGTTATTAGTAATCATATTTATATCTTTTATGTTTTACGAGTATAAAAGACGTTTGAGATATCTATTGATATTTTATATCGATATCAAAATTTTTTGATTTATGGATATATCGATATATCAATAGAAATTTTCACTATAAGAGAGAGAGAGAGTTACCCGAATGGCAAAGTTGAGGGCAGACAATGAAGTGGTACTTGCAATTCTTATCCTATAAGTCTTATTGGGTTTGACATGAAGAATAAATGGTGCACATTGTTCATCTCCTTTCAACTCACATTGCTTCAAACTTGTGTTGTATTTTGCTGCTATTGAACAATTGGTCTGCCCTCTCCCATTTATCAGTATGGCCTTCAACAACAACAACAACAGCATAAATATTATAAAAACATTCTATTTAATTAATCAACAACACTATAGTTCAATTATTAAATCTCTAATAAATACTTTACCTAATACAACCACTAATGACAAAGTTTTGTTTAGGTATTATAGAACTATGACTTTTGCAATTTATTTAAAAAACACTCTTATATTCTTTTCATTATTTTTGACGTTTTACAAATATTTTAAAACCAATTTTGGAATAGAAATCATTTAATTGTTTAGATGCGAATTGGAACTAGTTGACTGCATGGGCATACATCGGTAACTTAGAGTGGTATGAATGTTCATGCCTCAATTTAAATCCTACTTTTATTCTATTTTTGAAATGTTTATAAAAGATCTTGAGTAATATTGCAATTTTTTTGAAAAAATATAGAATATTGTTGCGCATCATCCTTACACAATGTTTCTCTCACACACATATATAATTTGAAATTAAAAATAAAATAAAAAAAAATGGTTACCCATTACTAATTTAAACTTTCCCCAAAAAAATAGTTTACACAATAATATGTCTAATATAAAAAGTAATTCTTACATAACAAAAACCATATTTCAGCAAGGGAAGGAGTTTAGAAAAGGGAGAATATTTTTTTCAATATGTATTTTTTTTTTTTTTTTTTTTTTTTGAGATTTATGTGTTTTGATTCTTGTAGTTTGAGCCTCGTGTATTCTTAATCTTGAATAATATACTTAGCCTTGTGTAACATATGGATCTTACCTACACTAGTGTTAATGCTACAAATTAAATATAAAATTCAAAATTTTGAAACAAATGCCAACCTTTAAAAAATCAGTGGACATGACATGATTAAATAAGTAATAATTAATTTTTATAAAAGTAAATTTAGATTTTCCTATTATTTATTTGTAAAGTTCAACAAATATTGAGGAAAAAATTCAAACATTTGAACTGTCGCTATGATATTACTAATTGAATAATGCTCAAGTTAGTCTATAACTTATTTTTTAAGTTAACTTACCAGTTTATAATCAAATTTTCAAATTTGAGTCTAATATATATTTGAACCTTAAAAATTTCTAATAAGTTGTTGAATTTTTTAATTCTAGGTCTAATAAGCGTTTTTTAATTATACATTTTTTAAAATTCAAGAATTTATTGTATGCGAAAATTGAAAATTTAAGTTCCTGTACATACAAATTTTCTTTTAAAAGTTTTCTCTTCCACTTCGTATCTTGAGAAAAGGAAAGTCGTATTGGCTATTAAGAGTTTAATTAACTTAATTGAGTGCCCTCTACTCTCAATGAAAACTTTATTTTTAGTTCAATAATGTTAAAAAAAAAAGAAAAAAAAAATCAAATTCACACAAACTTTATTTTGATTTATTATTTAGATTTTGTTTGGTAACCATTTGAGTTTAAATTTTTTGTTTTAGAAAATTAAGTTTATAAACACTCATTTCACTTGTAAGTTTCTTGAATTTTTTTTCTAATTGATGTTTTAAAAGACCAAGCCAATTTTTTAAAACTAAAAAAAAAAAAAATAAACTTGTTTTTAATTTTGAAACTGGGCTAAAACTCAACTATAGTGCTTAAAAAAGATGCAAATCAATGTAAAAATTGAAAGGAAATAGACTTAGTGTTCAAAAGCAAAATATTAAATGGTTACGAATGGGATTTTAGTTTTTGGTATTTAATCTTAGAAAATTAAGCCTACAAATAACTCTTCCACTTTTAAATTCTTGCTTTGTTATATGTTTTCTATCATTTTTTTCAAAAACCAAGTCAAGTTTTGAATTCAAAAATCTATTTTTATTTATAGAATATTAAATTGAGGGGAAATCAACCTTTTTAAAAAAAAAAAAAAAACAAAAAAAAATCAAATGATTACTAGAAGGAGATCTTTATTTATTATTATTTTTTTTTTTTAAGAATAAGCTTTAAAATACTTTTTTCACCTTTGTTTTGTATCAACTTTGTACCATGTTTAAAAAATTGAAAAGCAGGTTTTATTTTTAGAATTTAACTAAGAAACTATCCCTAAATATGTTTTTCAATTGTATAATTGAACAAAATATGATATTTGATTGTAATCTAAACATAATTTGGTAGATAAGACATAAAGTACTACCTGGGGCTCTCCAATCCAACGGATTGGGTTGGAGTTCAGGCCAACTTCTTGCTTGTGAACGCTTGTATGCCACCAATCACTAAGCAATAAGTTGATCTCTTCGTCATAATGGAAGGGCTCTTCATTTTCTTCTTCTAAATCCACTATCAAAGATCCATACAACCCTGCTGATCTCTGCATCCCCAAATGACCATGATAGAAATATGTCCCAGCCTACAAAAAAAAAAAAAAAGTGCAACAAATGAATAAATTTGATCAGAGACATTATGACACACTTCCATCAACATTGACATTTTAAATCATTCTCACCTTATCCAGTACGAACTGGTAAGTGAAGTTTTCACCAGGGCTAATGGCGCACTGCGAGATGGAAGCAGTGCCATCAGCCCAGGGAGTTCCTCGCTGCAAGATTCCATGCCAGTGAATAGCAACGCCTTCAGTGGAAAGCTTGTTAATCACCTCTACAATAACGGTGTCGTTAACATTGGCTCTAATCGTTGGACCAGGAAACTGGCCGTTGATTCCAACGACGATATTTTCGACACAGTCCGGCGACCAAAACATGTACTCAACTTCCCATGTGTAGTTTCTGACTATGGGAACTGCCTCGGAGAGTGTTACTCCAAACCCAGAAATGATCGACAAAACCAAGAAGATGACTAGAAAAGGCATAGGAGACAATGGCTGATTTGCAGATTTTGCCATATTGTCTAGGCTAAGAGATGGAAAGGGAAGAATAATAAACAAAGCAATGAGTAAAAACGTGGAAAGGAGTGGAGTTTGTGGAAGATGCCACTGCAGTTTACAATTGGCTCCTTTTTATAGTGAAATTTTGAATCTTCTTTTATTATTATTATTTTTTTAACAATATGTGGATGGAAATTGTGCAATACTCATGTTTTTTTTTTTTTTTTTTTATATCACCTATTAAAAAGAAAGAAAAACAAAATTTTGATTGGAACATATGATAGAGATTTAAACGTATAGAAGGTTGAATTTGTTTCTAATTAAATTTTGTTTATTTTTTTTTCTTAATCTCAAATTAATTATTTTTAATTAATTAATTAATATTTTGATGATAACAAACTTGTTTTTATTCACTAATAGTTTTATTGTTTTAAAGAGTCGATTGGGTAGAGCTTGGAATAATGGTTTCAACGCAATCATTTTAATAGAAAATACCCAAAAAAAATTAAAAGCCAAATCATCAAAGTGGACCCTATTTAAAAGTTGACATGTGGAGCAATAGACAAGCGACACATTGCGAGCTTTTAGTTTTTTGTTTAGTTTTAATTTAACAACAAAATGAATTTAAGAAGAAAATAAATTAAGATTTATTAAAAAAAAATGAGTGTAATTAAGGCACATGTTGTCACATTAACATTTTGTAAATCCACCTTATTTGGAGAGTTGTAAAAGAGCGATTGTAATAGTTTGATATTTATCTGTAGAAACAATTTAAATGTAAAACTTATCTAGAATGTTTAATTTTATTAATTAAATTGGTTTTTTGGTACTTAATCACAAATTAATTATTATTTATTTATTTAATTATTTAATATTTTGATGATAACAAACCTACTTTTATTCACTAACAATTTCTGTGTTTTAAAAGATTTATTGGGTAGAGCTCGGAATGAGTCCAACGTCATTTGAATCACTCAAATCAAACTTCAAACGAATAAAATATAATCGAAACAAATTTAACAAAAAATTCTCGACACATTTACAAGCGGCCAAATCATCAAAGTGGATCTTATTTAAAAGTTGACATTTGATCATTTGATTGATCAACTGGCAATGTGGAGTAATAAAAGAGTGTGGATTTTTAGTTTTGTTTAGTCATAATTTAAAAACAAAATGAAAATAAAAAGAAAATGAATTATATATATATATATATATATATATATATATATATATAATTCATTTTCTTTTTAATTATATATATATATATTTGTGTAGTGTTGTGATATGGTTTTAAAAAAAATTAATAAATTAAATTTAAATTAAAAATAATAAATAATAAAAAATAAAAAATAAAAAAAGTGCAATCAATGCACATGGATCCAACCAAACTTGAGATTTAGACCCATCCAATGCCCAACAAGCCAATCCATCTGCAACCAATTTTTGAAATCATCAAATGTGACAAAACTAAATTTTATGAGGAACTCCTAAAGACCTGATCTCATCATCTACTGATTTAATCAGAGTTAGCCTCTCATCTTTCTTGGTGAACAAGCATGCAACTGTTATGCAATTAGACTCGACCACTAAAGGTAGTTGCACCCTTGAAGTAACCTTCCAAAGTCCTTCAACAATTGCACTAACATCTCCATACAACACATCATAAGTCCCTTTCATAGCTTTTGCACAGGAATAATTTCACATTATTTTCAATCTGCCATAAAACACAAAACCTCATTGTTTCTCTCTTGAGCTACAATTTTCTTCTTTTCATCTTATTCTTGAGAGAGAGATATTTTATGTAGTGAAGATTGGTTTAATTTGTTATAACATTTGTAAATCTACTCTATTAAGAGAGTTGTAAGAGTGTTCTTTAACATTTCCAAACCTATTGTAAGGGGTTGCTCTTGATCTTGAAAAAAGAGTGATTCTAACAGTTTGATCGTTATCTGTAAAAATGATTTAAATGTAGAATTTATCTACAATATTTAACTTTTCTAATTAAATTTGGTTGGATTTCTCGCTCTTAATCTCAAATTAATTATTTTTTATTAATTAACTAATATTTTAATGATAACAAACTTTTTTCTTTATTATTATTATTAGATTACTTTATTAATTAATATTGACTAATTAATGAAATAGTGATTCTAAAAGGTCGTGGACATTTGATATAACTCTCTTAATCAAATATGTGATTAATATTTCATTAAGAAAATTATATGTAATTAATATTTTCTTTTTTAAAAAAAAAATGCTGTTGATGTTATAAACCTCTCTAATTATTTTATAAAAAGATATTTGGGACTAACAATTGTGAAATTGATTAGAATTTGATGAATAGATATAAACTTTAATTTTCGTTTAATGACTTTCTATAAGTCTTATTCTAATATGGTTTCATTTGTGTGTAATGACTATTATTAATTGATCACGTCCATCACATGGGGATATATATATATATTCTTGTAGCGTGAGTGATGAAATTATTAAAAAAATCAATGCAATCAAGATACATGTGGCTGTTTTACACACAAACACCGTCAACGATCACGTACACAAATTTGGCATTGGACCTATTTAGATTGATTGAAAAAAAAACGTTTTTCAAAAATACTCGTTTTTATTTAAAATCTTTTGATAAAAATTGTTTATAATGACTTATTTTTTAAATTAAACATTTAAAAATGTATTCCAAACACACTCGAAATTAGACTCAATCAGACAACACAACCAACCAAGAAAAATGATTCTACCAAACTTGAGATTGAGTTCTATGGAACACCCAACCAACCAACCCATCCACATATAATTACAAAAATAAGAACTTTCGTACATATTTGTAAAAAAGTAAAAATATTTAAAGGAAAGAAATTGCAATATAATAAATATTTTTTAAAAAAAATTAGAAAACAATTAGAACGGTATGGTTATCAAATTTTTTTTTTTTAAAAAAAAAGTGACTGTCTAAATTATAAAATAAAACTAATTAATTAATTTAATTAATTAAAGGAGAAATCAATCAATTTAATTTGAAACAAAAGAGAAGCAGAGGTGGATCTATAAACGGGCCAAAGAAGAACGTACCCTGAAATGGTGACGTTGTACATAATATTAATTTATATTAAAGTTTAAAAATTTATAGTTATATTGAATATATAAATCAACAATAGAACCATAAACTAGCGAGTGCCTTTTTTTTTTTTTTTTTTTTTTTGAACGTATTTCATATTTCAATTTTTTCTATATATATCTGAATTATTTTTAAAAATATATATAACATTTTTAAATTTTTAATACATTGATACAGGTTCAAGAAACTTTAATTCCATTTTTTATTTTTTCTCATATACATAATGCATATACAAATATATACGATTTTTTTTTTAATTTTATAAAATTACTTTACAAAAATTGATTAGAATAATTTTTGTTTATATATTTAGTGAATAATGTTATAAAGATTAATAATAATTTTGTAATTAGTATTACTCAAATCTAGATATCATATATCAATGCATTTAAAAGTACATTTGAATGTTAAAATACAAATAACCAAAACAAGCATAACTCGGCATATGAGTGTGCTATTAACCAAGCGGTCTATACTTTTGATCCCCTGCCCATAAATTGTACTAAAAAAATAATAATACAATAAAACACAAAATTAGTTCTTAAGTTTTGATAATTTTTACTAATATATCCCCAAACTTTCTATTTTGACTCTAGTCTCTAAAAATGTCTAATAAATCTATAAATTTCAATTTTATATTTAATAGAACTCAAAAATATTAAAAATAAACTATTTTATAAGACAAAAAAATAGTTTGTGTCTAATTGAACTTAAGTTTTAAATTTTAATTTTAAAAAGATGTCTAACAATACCTATTAAGCACAAAGTTAAATTTAATGTCTAATATAACATTTAATTTTTAATGTTTTCAAATATGTAAGAAGACCTATTAGATGCATAATTGATATTTTAAGAATCTATTAAACACAAAAATCGAGAATTTAAAACTTATTAAACATCTTTTTTTTATAGTTTAGAAACTATATATAAATAAAAATCTAAAAGTTTATAGGTTAAAATTCTAACTTTATATACATTTATGTCCCTGATATGAACTTATGAATCCACCAATTGGTCTTTGTCTAGCAATTGCATCTTAAAAAATACATCTTTTTGTAGGAAATCCAAGAGGTGTCCTACAATGAATAATTAGTTTTTTTGTTTTGAAATTTGAAAAAGATTAATAAGTCTTTTATTATAAAATTTACATTATTTTTATTATATTATAATTAGAGTTATTTTCAAATATATTAAAATGAGCCAAAATAATTTCAAATATAAAAAAAAATTTACTGTCTATCAATTGATCACGGTAGACTTATATTGCCCAATGATAGAATTCTATTGCGATTTATCACTGATAGGCTATGAAATTTTTTTATATTTGTAAATAGTTTGATATTTTTTCATTCATAATAATTTTTTAAATTATTATAATTGAATGAATATTTAAAATGTAAAGAAAAGTAATTAAGTTAATTATAGTTATGTATCTATATAAATAATAAATAAAGAACCCTCAAAATTTCTCATCTGCCTAAATTATGTAACCACCACTTTTATTATTTGTAACCCTTTTCCAAATTTCATACTCATTTAATTTGTGGGATGTGGTATGAAATTTTATTTTATACTTAAGAGAATAATAAGTAAGGGATAAACAACAGCTACTTAATTAGCATGGGTATGTGCTAAGAAGCAAGAAGCGGTTCATGGATCAAATCTCCATCCCTAATTTGTACTAAATAATAATAATAATAATAGTAATTAAGTGAGAAACATAATGAAAAATTCGAAATTCTCATTTGGAAAAAAAAAATAGTAAAAAAAATGGTTATCCAACCAAAACATTTCAAGATAGTAAGATAGTAAAATAAGATTGTGATTTAATGGAGAAATTAGGAAATATAATCATGTACTACAAATTAATTTTTTTAAAAAAAGAGTTGTATAACTTATAAGATTTGATTAAAATAGATATATATATATATATATATATATATATATATATATTATATTTATTATTATTTAAAAGAAACTAAATACATCCTAAGAAAGAATGTTTCTACCATTTTGCCCTTTTATTAGTACACTCTTCTACCTTTGTGGAAATATTTTTCTTTTATACTATTCTCGAATATAATTTTGGCTTTAAAAATAAATAAACTAATAATAATTCATTACTATAAGGAATTGAATATGGAATTCAACTAATAACGAATTGAATATAAAATACGAATAGACAATATTGATTGCTCCTTTAATTTCTGGTTTTAAAACACATGGTAGGCTGATTATAATTGATTATGAAAATGAAATTCATACAAACTAATGGTATTTAACGATTAAAACAAATTATGAAAATAAAAATAGACATATTCAATTCCCTCTACACTTTAATATTTTTCTATTTAAGCAAATTTGAACGAGAATTTCCATTACATAGCAAGAAGAGAGAGACATCAAAAAAGGAGAAATATACTAATAAAAATATTTTTAATTTAATTTTTTTATTTAAAAACCAAGATGATTGTTCTTATTACCAAGTAAAAATGCACCATTATATTCATGGTAATGGTATTATAATGAAACAATTTAATGACTTCCATAATCTAATTCAATAACTCATTTAAGACCTATAATCTATAATTATAAATATGGAGAGATTGATCTATCAAACCATGCAACTCTTCCTCTAGAATTCTAACTTTTATAGTAGAAAATTCATTCCAAAGATATAAGAAATCTAGAAATAGAGATCGAAAATTGTCGTAAGAGATTGAACCCTCAAATTTATGCAAATGTTATAATTTATACAATTATGTAAATTTAAGAGTCCAATTTAACCTAAATTTAATATTTGTGAAAACTTGAGAACTAAATATTTTTAATTGAAAGTTTAAGAGCGTAATTGTAGCTGCCATTATAAAGGTGGTTTTTGCAATTCAACTTATAAATAATAAACATTCATTTAAAAGCTATAAAATATCAATTACTTTTTCTACATAGTTGACTAAATTCCATCTCCTAACCTTGCATTCATGGATCCAACTTAAAAGAAAACCAAAGTGTTTCTTCCTATGAATATAATTAAGCGGTTATTAATTTATCTAAAAAGTTGTAAGGTTTGAATCTTCTTCTCTTGATTGTGATATATATATATATATATATATAAATTATATTTTATTTATGTTCTCTGATCAAACATTTAACTTTAAAAAAGCAATTTAGTGTCTATCTTCCTTTCTTGTATTTTTCTTTCTTGTATTCTTGACGTCTATTTATTTATTTATTCACTTTTGTAAAGGTATGATGAATATTCACTAAAAGATACAAAACAGCATACTCATTGAATTTTATTTAGATTAATATTTCCCGATACTATTCAATTTTACCTTTAAAAATTGCATCAAACTTATAATACAATCGTAACACTAAAGAATGTTTGTTACAAATATGCAGGCTTCCCTAGATGTGAGACTCCTTCTCACACATCATAGTTTCTAAAATATCTTTAATAATAAAAAATAAAAATTTAAAAAAAAAAATCAAATACCATTTTTTAGTACAGCAATTGTGGGGATGGGGATCGAACCTTCTACTTCTTGGATGGAAGGTCATGTCAATTACCGGTAAATTAAGCTCGCTTTGGCAAAAATTTCAAGTACTAGCGATAACTAAGCCAGTATATAATATAAGTTCACACTTGAGGAAAACATCTATGAATTTTTTTAGTTGGATAGTGTAGGATCGGTATAGCAACCCTAGAGGGGGGTGAATAGGGTTTATTAAAATTAATTAAAAATTTTTTTACTAATGTAGACCCAATTAAACGAATTAATAAACTCTTTGCAAATAAGTAGTTTAAACAATATTTTTTATGCAAACAAATTCACTTTGAATTAAACAAGAAATTAACAATCACACTTTAAAGCACCTTGTTTAATTCTAAAAAAAAAAAAAATTGGTAATGAATATAGAAATTTAAGAACAACCAATATGAGCAATTAATTTCAAGAATTAAAAATTGCAATTAATCTCATGCAATAAAATATAATAACAAAAATTAATTGCAAAAATAAATTAGGAGAGGGATAGAGAAAATGACACTGTGAATTTTATAGTGGTTCGGCAAAACCGGCCTACGTCCACTTCCCAAGCTCCTCTTGGGTACTTCACTAGAAGTTTTTGACTCTTTCCACCGCTTAGAGTCGAACCGCTACAACGTTCTTTTTCCGGGAGCAAGAACAAACCCGATCCTTTCCACGGTTAAGGATCAAACTATTACAACAGCTCTTTTTCTCGGGATCAAGAGCCAACCCATACAAAAATTTGGAAAAACAAAGAGCACACTTGACAAACTCTCTAAATAGAGTGGATTTACAAGTTTAAGCACTTCACAAATAAATCCTCACAATACAATATATCTCTCTCAAGAATAAGATGAAAAGAAGAAAATTGAAGCTTGGAGAGAAAGCAACAATGGTGGCTTGGTGAATTATGGAGGATTGAAAATAATAAGAGTTATTGTATTTTGGAGAAGATGAAGTGTTTAAAAAGAAATGAAAGTGGGTGAAAACCAAATTAATTTGGACCATTAGATCTTTGTAAAATAAAATTGAATGGTGGAGATTTAAACTCAACTAGCCGTTAGACACAAACATATAATAATATTAAATTAATCTTTTTAAAAAGCAACTAGCCGTTAGCACAAACATATATAATAATATTAAATTCATCTTCTTTTTAAATTCATTTTCTTTTTTAAAATCATTTTCTTTTGAACATCAATCCAAAAATAAAAACCCACCAATCGTCACTTCTCCATTGCTCCAAGTGACACCTTTCAATTTGTCCACTTTGATTAAAAAAATATGTCACGTCATCAGCTCTGGATTATTCCATTAAGCTTGTTTCAGTCATACCTTCTTCGTTTGAACTCCGATTTGAGTGATTCAAATTGCATTGGAACCGTTGTTCCAAGCTCTACACAATAGACACTTCAAAACACTAACTAATCAATCAATTAAAATTAATTAATTTGAGATTAAGAGCCAAAAAGCCAACAGATAGAAGATAGTTTTTATGAACTACTACTAGTGTAGTAATTTTTTATTAACAAAATCATAAGGAGAGTTCCAAACTCAGGACTTTTCAAGAGAACTAGAGATAGCCAAACCAATAAATTGTGCTCAAATTAAATTGGCTTGAAGTTGTTTGGAATCCTCCTATATCCTCATAGACCTATAAAATAGAGTAATACTTAAAAGTGTATCATGGGCTGAATCTATCCTTCTACAACCTATTCCAACCATACAATAAAAAAAATTTTAAAAAAAAAATATTTTAAAATGTTTAAGAAAAAGAAAGAAAAATTATGCCAGTTAAGCTAAGCTCACTTTGACAAATGAGGAGTTATATTGACATCTTATATTTATCAACAAACTTTTATTTAATTTATCATAATCTTAATTAAATCAACTTATATCACATATTGATTTTTTTTTCTCGAGTACAACAAGTGGAGCATAGGTTTTTGAACTTTTTACCTTGGGAGAAGGAATATATACCAATCACTTTTAAACTATGCTCTCACTTCAGCACAAAATACTGATATTTGCATTGACGAAGTTTTTACCTTTTTATTTAGGTCTAGTTTGATAACTATTTGGTTTTTTTATTTTAGTTTTTGAAAATTATGCTTGTTTCTTTATATATAATTTTTTTTCATCATGGTTTTCATTTTTACTAAGTAAACATTTAAATTTTTAGCCAAGTTCTAAAAGTAAAAACGTTTTTTTAATAATCATGGCTTTTTTTGGTATTAGATTGTGACAACCCAAATCATGGAGGTAAATTCTCCTATTAAGTTAATTTAAGTCACCTTGCATCATTTGGAATTAAGAAATTAAGTTTTAAATTTTATATTTATAGTGGTTGGTGAGATTTTAATTGTATTTAAGGAAACGTTTGAAAATTTCAAGAAATGAATTAAGTATAAAACATATAGGGAAAGAATATTTATGTAGATATTATTTTGGTGGGAGAAATTAAGTAGGAAAGATTTTATTTTATTGGGAAAAAGGAAGAGGGGGAATTAATGAGGTTTAATAGGGGAAAGGATTAGGGTTATTATAAGTAGGCTACTTGGGCTTTGTGTGGGAAAAAAAAAAAAAAAAAAAAGGCAAAAGTAAAACCCTCCCTCTTCCTCTCCGCCGCCACTCTCTCTCTTCCTTTTCCCGATTTCCTCTCCGCCGCCGCCACTCTCTCTCTTCCTCTTCTCAATTCCCTCTCCGCCGTCGCTGCTCTCTCTCGCCCTTTTTCCCGTTCTCCCTCTCCGCCACCACACTCTCTCTTTACCTCTGTTTCCCGTTGTCTCTCTCTTAGTCGTCGCTCGCCTTGACGGATTCTACTTTTCCCGGAAGTCGCTCGCTCAGAATCTCGCTCTCCCGCTTAGAATCTCGCTCTCTCACTCAGACTCTCACTCTCTCGCTCAGACTCTCGCTCTCTTGCTCAGATTCTCGCTCTCTCGCTCAGAATCTCGCTCTCGGCTACAACTAACTGCTCGCCTGACCGTCAGTCGTCGGATCAATATTCCCTAGGTGAGTATCTCGAACCCGAGTAGGATAGTGGCGTAGTTCGGTAAATCTTTGGGAATATGAATTAATTGGTAAATCTTGATAGGTGGTCGGCGATTACTTTGGTTCGTAGGATCGGAGGAAACTGCGAGTTTAGCCACGTTTGGGTAAGGACTCTCTCGAATGAACTTTGAATTTACTTATGACGGGTTAGGCTTGATGAGTAACTTAAGTTAGGGGAATCGTATTCCCAGTTTATTTAGGAATTATGCGAGAGTTTGCGGTGCGGTTAGCCTTATGGATCAACACTCAGGTAAGTAATCTTACTACCTGAACCGCCTTCAGGCCATACGTTTAGTTGCCATGATGTAGTAGGTTCCTAGAGCCACTTTTGAGATATTTTTCCTATATGTGATTTCCATGTCTTAAGGTTATATGTGCCCGTCAGTGTATAAATCTATGTTGTAAAACGATTATGAACTTTACTGATAGCGTATGAATCCATAATCCATGTTATGGAATGATTATGAGCTTTATTGATCGTGTACGATAAGTAGTGGTTACTCCTCTACGTTGGTTAGGTGTCCACCGGAGGTTGTGTTCCTTCGGGATCACTAGAGGATGTGGTCCTTCAGGATCACCAGAGGATGTGTTCCTTCGGGATCACTAGAGGATGTGGTCCTTTGGGATCACCAGAGGGTGTGGTCCTCCGGGATCACCAGAGGGTGTGTTCCTCCGAGTTCACCAGAGGTTGTGTTCCTTCGGATTCACCAGAGGTGTGTTCCTTCGGGTACACTAGAGGTTTGTGTTCTTTCGGGATCACCAGAGGTAAGTGTCTCATTCGGGACTCACTAGAGGTTGGTGGGCATACATGACCAATGGTGGGGCAGGTCCAACCATTCCCTTGTAGAAGTATGGTATATGATATGTAACGACCCGACTAACAACTATCTAATCGGACCGTTTCCCAATGCATGCAAAAGTTCGAAAAAACGACACTATGCAAAATGTTAAAGAAGAACCCATGTTTTTCATGAAATTACCACTTGGTTTCATTTAAGAAATCAGCGCAATAACAAATAAATGAAATCTTGGTTCGGGGTACCCCTAAGGAAACAATAAAAGAAACTTCATGAATGGAAATTAGCATAAATAAATAAGAAAGACAAGTGTCAAAACATGACTAGATAGTTTAGACAAAAGAAAATCTGATACAAAACATGAAAAACTATGTGGAAGCTGCTACAGGCCCCGTGATGCCATCAAAGATTCTTTTTGTCATTCGTCGGCACATTCCTTCCTTTACCTGAAAAATATATAAGAGGAAAGGATGAGTAATTATATTCCTCAATAAGTAACCCCACTACCGGGGTCGGGCTAGGCACCTATGTCCATTAAGTGCGTCAAACATGAGACATACATATCTGTCATATACCATACTTCTATAAGGGAATGGTTGGACCCGCCCCACCGTTGGTCATGGATGCCCACCAACCTCTAGTGAGTCCCGAAGGAGACACTTACCTCTGGTGATCCCAAAGGAACACAAACCTCTGGTGTACCCGAAGGACACAACCTCTGGTGAACCCAAAGGAACACAAAGCTCTGGTGTACCCGAAAGACACAACCTCTGGTGAACCCGAAGGAACACATCATCTGGTGATCCCGAAGGACCACATCCTCTAGTGATCCCAAAAAAACACAACATCCGGTGGACACCCAACCAACGTAGGGGTGTAACCACTACTTATCGTACACGATCAATAAAGCTCATAATCATTCCATAACATGGATTCATACGCTATCAGTACAGTTCATAATCGTTTTACAACATAGATTTATACACTAACAGGCACATATAACTTTAAGACATGGAAATCGCATACAGGCATAGGCATAGTATCTCATAAGTGGCTCTAGAAACCTACTACATCATGGCAACTAAACATATGGCCCGAAGGCGGTTCAGGTAGTAAGATTACTTACCTAAATGTTGATCCATAATGCTAACCACACCGTAAACTCTCATACAATTCTTGAATAAACTAGGAGTACAATTCCCCTAACTTAAGTTACTCAACAAGCCTAACCTGTCATAAGTAAATTCAAAGTTCATTCGAGAGAGTCCTTACCCAAACGTGGCTAAACTCGCAGTTTCCTCCAATCCTACGAACCAAAGTAATCACCGACCACCTATCAAGATTTACCAATTAATTCATATTCCCAAAGATTTACCGAACTACGCCACTTTCCTACTTGGGTTCGAGATACTCACCTAGGGAATATTGATCCGGCGACTAACAGTCAAGCGAGCAGTTAGTTGTAGCCGAGAATGAGATTCTGAGCGAGAGAGCGAGAATCTGAGCGAGAGAGCCAGAGAGCGAGAGTCTGAGCAAGAGAGCGAGATTCTGAGCGAGAGAGCAAGATTCTGAGCGGGAGCGACTTCCGGGAAAAGTAGAATCCGTCAAGGCGAGTGGCGACTGAGAGAGAGACAGCGGGAAACAAAGGTAAGGAGAGAGTGTGTGCAGCGGCTGAGAGGGAAAATGGGAAACAGAGGTAAAGAGAGAGTGTGGCGGCGGAGAGGGAGAACGAGAAAAGGGCGAGAGAGAGAGCGGCAACAGAGAGGGAATTGGGAAGAGGAAAAGAGAGAGTGGCGGTGGAGAGGGAGAGGGAGGGTTTTACTTTTGCCTTTTTTTTTTTCCACACAAAGCCCAAGGAGCCTCCTTATAATAACTCTAATCCTTTCCCCTATTAAACCTCATTAATTCCCCATTTTCCTTTTTCCAAATAAAATAAAATCTTCTCTACTTAATTTCTCCCACCAAAATAATATCTACATAAATATTCTTTCCCTATATGTTTTATACTTAATTCATTTCTTGAAATTTTCAAACTTTTTCTTAAATACAATTAAAATCCCATCAAAGACTACAAATACAAAATTTAAAACTTAATTCCTTAATTCCAAATTAAATTATTTTTACTACTGAAAATTAAATTTCTCCACTTCCAACTAATTACAAATGATGCCAGATGACTTAAATTAACTTAATAGGAGAATTTACCTCAATGATTTGGGTTGTCACATGATAGATATGCATGTCTCATGTTTGACGCACTTATTGGATATAGGTGTCAAGCCCGACCCCAGTAGTGGGGTTACTTACTGAGTAATATAATTACTCATCCTTTGCTCTTGTATATTTTTCAGGTAAAGGAAGGAATGTGCCGACGAATGACAAAAAGAATCCTTGATGGCATCACGGGACCCGTAGCAACTTCCGTATAGTTTTTCATGTTTTGTATCGGATTTTCTTTTGTCCAAACTATCTGGTCATGTTTTGAGACTCGTCTTTCTTATTTATTTATGCTAATTTCCATTCATGAAGTTTCTTCTATTGTTTTCTTAGGGGTACCCCAAACCAAGATTTCATTTATTTGTTATTGCACTGATTTCTTGAATGAAAACAAGTAGTAATTTTCATGAAAAACCTGGGTCCTTCTTTACCATTCTGCATAGTTTCGTTTTTTCGAATTGTTGCATGCACTGAGTAATGGTTCGGTTAGATAGCTGTTAGACGAGTCGTTACATAGATAGTCATCTAATTTTTGGTTTTTGACTTTTGAAAATTGTGCATGTTTTCTCAATATTTATTTACCATAGTTTCATCTTTCTTAAGTTAACATTTGAATTCTTAGCCAAATTTCAAAAACAAAATAAGTTTTTTAAAATGTAATTTTTGGGTTGCTATTTGCACAAGGTTTCAAGATAAACATGTTTTGTGGACTTGAACTTTGAGTAAGATTTATGTGGATGTGTAGTTCGATCTCTAATATTTGATCATTTGATTCTCTCTATTGAATGCATATGCTTGATTTGACGAACCCGCGTGAATGTTCGATCTTTAGGAACTCAAGGAGTCTTCTGATATTTTAGAGAATTATTTCTAAGTTATCTAGAGTCTTAAATTTCTAAACCACCAAAACGAAAAGGAACTTCTCCATTTATAGAGTTCTCATGGGACCATGTGAGCTTGGGCTTGGTTAGTCCATGGAGTGGTCCTTGGGCTCAAATAATTAGGTTTTGGGGTTTGGTTGGCCTTTTGGCCAAATTAAGCTTATTATTTTTTTTTTTTTACTTAATTAAAAACTAAGTCCCAAATACTAATACCAAATTGGATCAATTTAGTTTATTCGATCCAACGGTCACAACCAAAACATTGTGGCATCATCAGGATCTGTTAGCTTGTGTCTTCAATTTCAATTTAAGACGTATGTTGAATTGTTAATTAGTCGTAAATTTGATCATTTTTAATTTCGTTATTAATTTGAAAAATTGCGTGATTTGGCTTGCAAAGTTGAGTTGAGTAAAGTTGGTAAATATTGTTTGTGGAGTTAAATTATTGCGGATTTGAATTGTCTATGTTTTAGGTGCGGTCTTTCTAAACGAAATTGATTTTGTCTTGAATGTTTTTTCATACTATTTTTTTTTTAATTTCCAGCTATACATATATTTTTCAAAAACAATTTAACAATAAAAAATGCTTAAATTTTTCCCCTTCTTAAAACATAGCAAATTCATACAAATTATTCATAGACTAAACACAAATCTTAAAGTCAACTTTTAGCACTCAATTACATAACATATGACAAATTGATTCAAAAGTTCTAGGCTTAAATCATGACTAATTCAATTTGTTAATAATGAAATAAATAAATAAATAAAAATAAAAAAAAAGGTACGACACCGCCTTTTCATTGTTATTGAATTCATAACATATGACAAATTATATTCATTATGAGAAATGTTGTATTTTTTTTTTTTTTCAAACCCTAAATTTTGAGAAGATTTGAAATACAAACACCATATTATTATTTTTTTTAACTTAACAATAAATGTTATTTAAAAAAAAAAAAAACAAAAACAAAACCAATTCCTATCTCGTGTTTTTGCTTTTTTTTATTTTTTTGAACATTTGATTTTTTACACCAATACAACAAAATGATATATATATATATATATATATTATTGAAACAGCAAGAAGAGGTATGGAAATAAAAAAGAAACGAAAGATATGGACACATGATAACAAAAGAAAAAAATAACAGAAAAGCAAAAACACACAAAAGGAAACTTCGAAAAATGCAGATCTAAACAAAAAAAAAATGAAAACGGATGAAGAAAAATATTCAGACCTACAAAAAAACAACCACATATTATTAGATATAAAACAATAACAAAAATGAACACATAACATGAAAAACAAACGAAGAACCTAAAAGACAGCCCATATGAGCAAGAGAAAAGAGAAAATTTTGAAGAAAAGAAACCAGAAGGAATGAAGGAGAAGACAAACCAGACAAGTGAAATAAGAGAGAGGGTGAAAGAGATAAGAGAAGGTGAGAGGAGTAATGTGAATAGACGCGCGCGTGACCAAGAGTAAATGAAGGGAGTTGAGAAATTTAGACAACTCATGGACAGTGACAGATCCAGAACTTTAGAGTGACACGAATGTATATATAAAATTAAAATTTCAGCCCATAAATTTTTTAATTTATGTTTATATATAGTTTCTAAACTTTAAAAAATGTTTATAGACCTCTAAATTCTTGACTTTTGTGTTCAATGGATATCTACAATATCAATTATGTATTTAATAGGTCTCTTACATAATTGAAAATGTTAAAATTTAAATGTTATATATTAGACATTAAATTTAAATTTGTGCTTACGAGATACAGTTAGACATCTTTTTAAAACCAATTTATTAATTAACTACACAATTTAAGATTTAAAGTACAATTAGGTACAAACTATTTATTTTTTTAACTAAAACACAAACTATTTCTTTTGTCTTATAAAATAGTGAAATTATTTTAAATGACGAAATTGCTAAAAATATTTACAAATAATAGCAAAATATCACAATCTATCTGCAATAGACCACGATAGACTACTATATGCATCAGATACTAGTTTATCACAATCTATCTGCGATAGACAGTGAAATTTTGCTATATTTATAAATATTTTGGTTCATTTTCCTATATCTAAAAACAACTTTATAGATTAGCTAATTTTTAATTTTATGAGATCTATTAGATATAAAATTTAAGTTTATAGATTTATAAGACATTTTAAGGGACTAGTGTCAAAATTAAAAGTCTTGGGATTTATTAGTAACAATTTTCAAAACTTAGGGACTAAACTTGTATTTTAACCTACATTTAAATGTAAGCAATCAATTTTTGTAAAGTAATTTTATAAAGATTAAAAGATATTTGTATATTTGTATATTCATGTGTGAGAAAATTAAAATGGAATTAAGTTTTTGGATATTTTCAAAGTTGTTCAAATTAAAATATTATCTATATTTTCAGAGAGAGAGAGAGATAGAGAGAAAGTTAAATTTGGTTAAAAATAAAACATCCACAAATGTCAGAAGTGGGATTTGAACCCACGCCCTCTCACGAGGACCAGAACTTGAGTCTGGCGCCTTAGACCACTCGGCCATCCTGACTTTTGACTCACAACACAAAAATATTATTTATAAATTTATCATTTTATCCTTGAATTTTCTTATTCGTACTATTGATTCAATGTCATGTGAAATTTTATTGTTTTAGTTGAAATTGTATGATTGATAATATTTACAATCTCACGATTTAGACTATATGTTTATAAAATCAAAATAGCTTAACCTATTGTTTTTTTTCTTTTATATTCGTGAGTGTCTAGATCAGTTTAATCTTACAATATTTGTATGTCAAGAAAACTCATCACCCTTTATCAAAGTCGTGTTCCTTGTATTTGACCTAATCCATGATAGTTTTTAACTTTGTAGAAATATAGTGGGGCACAAAAATACATGTTTATAAATAATTTAAGAAGTACACTTTTTTTTGCTTTTGGAACACCAATGTTATTCTAATAAGCCTCCATTTTTAATCTCAAATATTAATTATCTAATTAATTTGTAGGTTAGAATAAATGAGTAATTTCATGACAACATCTTCATCCATGTTATCCTTGAAGCGACCTAATTGATGAGTGGTAATTAGATTCTATTAAGATTGGAATGTAATAAATAATATTGTTATTATTTTGAATGTGTTTTATTTTAATGATTATTCATGTTTATAATTTTTTAATTATTATACTTCACAAGTTACTTTTTATTCCCATTTTACATAATTCTAAATAACTTTTCTCTTTCAAAAATAATATCAATAATAAAGAAAACACATTTTGTTTTATTTTTATACTTTTTAAACATTTATTTCAACAAATTAAATATATCATTGGTAGAAAAATGTATGCACATTTTTTTTGTACATTTTTTATGCAGAAACTTTGCTCAATCTTTTCTTTTTTAATGATTATTCATGCTTATATTTTCTTATTATTAAAATTAACAAGTTGCTTTTAATTTGAATTTGATATGATTTTTAAATGACTTTTCTCATTTAAAAAGAATAGCAATAATAAGAAAGAAAACACATTATTGTTCTATTTTATACTTTTTAAACATGTTTATTTCAACAAATTAAACATATCATTTGTAAAAAAATGTATGCACATTTTTCATTACATTTTTTACTCAAAAACTTTAGATTCTTTACCTCTATTTTTTAGATGTTAATTGATTTTAGAGTTTTAAATTTCACAAAATAGTATGCACTACATAATTTTAATATGATTACAATAATAATAAATTTTGTATTTATATATTTTCAAAATTTATTGTAAATTTGCTATCAAATAAAATCAAATATTTGTTAACTTTATTTATTTGTTAGCTTTAATATATGGTCATACAAAATGAGATATCACGTAAATAGCACGTGATAAAAGATCTAATATTAGAAGAGTATGATCTTGGTTTCAAATCATCTCAATTAGAAGACTTTAGATGTGTGATCAATGTAAAACTTTCCAAGAAAAAAATCCCATGTAGTTGTAAAAATCTTATGTAGTTTTACATTGGTTTGGAAGTTGGAAAATTGATATTTCTAACCCAAAAAAGTTTTTTATGGGACAAAACTAACCTTTTTAAAAAAAACTTCTTTTTCTAACCCTTTTTCAACTTTTCAAAATTTTAGAGGTGGGTCCCACATGGTGAAATGTCTATAATACCCCCAATTTGTATCTCATCTACCCTGTCTATAATAGGTTCCCTTCCCGATAAGCGGTTCACCATCCAACGGTTCAATTTCCATTTTACTTTTCTGAAAACCTGTTCACCATTCAACATTTCAAATTTGAAATTCGCCCCTTTTATAATAGGTTTCCCGAAAGTTTCCCTTCTTCTTAGATTTCTCGAAATCAACGTCTTCTTGCCTCAAACTATCTTCTTCAACACTCAAACCATCGTCTTCTTCCCTAAACCCTGAGACTATCCTCGCCTTCTTCCAAATCCCTAAAAACCCTCGTCTTCTTCTCAAAAATGGTTGAATCTTCTTGATTTTGGTTAGATCTCCATTCGTCGTTGGATTGTACACAAATACCTTCAATTAGGGGTGTCCAAATAACCCGACAACCCGAACAACCCAGACTACCCAACCCGAATAATAAGAGTTGGGTTGGGTTAGTTTAAAATTTGGGTTGGGTTGGGTTAATTTTTTTTGTATTTTTCGGGTTGGGTCGGGTCTCGAGTTGCAATTTTGAAAATTCGGGTTGACCCAACCCAACCCGAATTTCTAATATTAATATTAAAATATATATATATATATATTATTTTAAGTTAGTGTTAAGAACTATTTTATATTTTTTCTTGGATCAATGTATTTTATACTTTATCTTGGATATGTGGATATGTCAATTAGTGTTTCATTGATATGTCAATGTGTTTTACCAAAAATTAGGGGGAAAAGAAAAAAAAAAACACACACACACACAACCCGACAATCAACCCAACCCAACCTGAATTTTAAGGTTAGGTTGGGTTGGGTACCGTATTTGGGTTAATCGGGTAGCCAACCCGACCAACCCAAATTTTCGAGTTGGTTCAAAAATACCCCAACCCAACCCAACCCAACCCGTGTACACCCCTACCTTCAATATTCAAAGGTACTTTGTTTACAGTCCATTTTTTTACAGTACTCTCCAATTTCTATCATTTGTGATAAAACCACATCCTATGTGACCCAATTTCTGAAAACAAACTCATAAAGAACAAGTTTGAAATGGTGAAAAGAAATTTAGGGTTTCGAATAGTTGATGGTAGAAAACAGAAAAGAAAATAAAAATTTCTATTAGAGGAGGTTTAATATGTGTAGGAATGTCTGAAATCGGATAGAAAAAGAATTTGGTATGCATTTTTTGCTTCTTGTTATTTTTTCCATAAGTTCATTTTTCTTGTAAGTTGAATGAGTTTACGGGAAAAGTGATATTAAACTTACGATAAAAGTAACAGAATGCCAAAATATCATGAGTACACATCAACTTTCGAGACATTTGGGCATTATATGACTTTTCCCGCAAGGTTTCCAACAAAACCTTACGGGAAAAGTCACATAATGCCTAAATCCCCCAATAGGTTTGACCTACCAAGAAATTTGGCTTTCTGTGACTTTTCCCGTAAGCCTTCGAGCATGAACTTACAAGAAAAGTTACAGAATACCCAAATTTCTTGGTAGGTTCAAACCTTTCAAGAAATTTGAGCTTTATGTGACTTCTTCCATAAACTTTTGAGCATGACCTTACGAGAAAAAGGTCACAGAGTGTCCAAATGTCTTGGTAGGTTCAAACCTTTCAGAAATTTGTTTATTTTGTGACTTTTCTCGTAAGGTTTCAAGCAAGAACTTATGGGAAAAATCACAGGGACTCTAATTAGTTTTTGTATGTTAGCATGAATTCTCATGTTCATAGTATTTGCCCTATTGTGTGTTATATGTAGGGAGAAGCCAAGGATCTTGCCTGATGACTACTTTAAGGCACAGTTGACATCTTGCAGTCATTTAGTTCACACATGGGACGGGATGCATTCTTGAGGAAGTTATTTAGGTCCAGTTAGATATGTTTAGGCAAACCATTTTTGGACCCATCCTAGACTGTAACCTCGTTCTTAATGGCCAACTGATACACTACCTTTTTGTTAGGGAGGTAGTAGATGAGAGGTCAAACGTAACTTCCTTCAACCTTTTCGAGAATAGAGTGTACTTTGTTAAAAATGAGTTTGACCTTGTAACTGGGTTCAACATCCACCACGGCAAATGCAACTGGGTATATCTGTCCATTTCCATCGATTGAGTTCGCACTAAGCATGACACCCTTAAACTTCCTGCGTAAGTGTATCCCGTCGACTACCAAAACACGTTGCATATAGTTTAAAAAACTCTCAATACAATGATCTAGTGCCATAAACACATACCTAACATATTTTCCGTCATCAAGCTTTAAAGCATATAAGGTCCCGGGGTTCATTATCTTCAGGGCTTTACCATATGCATGTAAGTGGTCAAAGGACTCCTCGGGCCTACCTCGAACCATTATTAAGGTCTCTTCCTTCTACCACTAGGCTTTTTTGTAACTAATACTTTTCACGAATGTTTTGCATTATATCTTTTAGTCTATACACCCTACTGACATAGACTTAATCAAATGTCCTATTACTTTGTTCCTTGCCTGTTGGTGGTTGTGGTCCATTAGTTGGTGCGAACAGTATGGACATTCATATACCTACCTATCTTAAAGAATGTAGAGTTTTTAAGCTTATGAGCCCTAATCCTACATCCACATGTCTCATGTTGACACTTAACAACCAACAGGGACTTCGTGGATTTCAGAACGAAAGTTTTAAAATTTTGGTACATGACAAATCGAATGAATATCCTTTGAAAGATATATCTATCCAAGCTCGATGTCAACGTCATCCTTACCAAATAACTAGTTAGTCACAACAACGGGCATCCCAGGCAAAAACATTCTCGGCTGTGCAGAACTAATGCCAACCAACAATGCTTCCTTTTTCTGCCCCGAACC
This sequence comes from Citrullus mucosospermus, assembly GCA_030954485.1. Classification (NCBI taxonomy): domain Eukaryota; kingdom Viridiplantae; phylum Streptophyta; class Magnoliopsida; order Cucurbitales; family Cucurbitaceae; genus Citrullus; species Citrullus mucosospermus. The sequence goes on from CM062057.1 coordinate 27,722,414, forward strand.
ATATCTTAAAGACGACGGACCCTCTTGTTAAATATTGTATGGGTCAGTGCAGAAACTATCGTCGACTAGGTCAATCGAGATTAAGTTATTCATTATGGGGGTTAGTGAAGATACATGGTCATAGAAATCATTGTGTGATTGGAAAATATTCTTCAACGGATGCTTGTGCAATGGAAGGTGGTGCAGGGTAATAAGGAGGTGGGTATTCTAGCCCTAAGTTATATGGAAAGTTTGGATGGCATGAGCAGTTAGAGCTTTTCATGTCACTTCCCAATCCACCACTATACTTGATGCTCGTTGATAAATATATAGGAGGTCTACATGCATCCTCCTCATTTAAAAAGAAACTTAGTTCCTCGTCATTTCTTACCAAGTAGGTAGGGACTCTCGATACAAAATTGTATAGAAATCTTAGAATAAGGTCATGATGGTTCGGGTCAATCCCATTAAGTTTATACAACTCTAATAAAAATTCTTCGTACCCGATATCACCTCTTACTTCCAAACCCCCAAAATTACTCCTATGTAATCTTGTTCATCCTCCTTCTAAGTACCACTGTAACAAACAAATATATGAGGTATTCTGCAAGTAGATTTAATCATCGTCGACAGAAGATCTACAAGAAGGAAAGAAACAAGCAAACGTGTAGGGGGAAAAAAAGTCTTTGTAACTTCTCCCGTAAGGCGGTAAACCTTTTGGTGACAAGAATTTCCGTAAGGTTGACAAGAATTTTCGTAAGGTTGTAAGCCTTACGAGAAAAATTATAGATCCTGTTTTTCTTTTTAATAAGAGAAATAACATCTTCCTTCTTTCTTCCCGTAGATGGTTGTATACTATAATAATTTCAAGAACAAAAACTTCTCCCTCCCGCAGCAAAATTATGTCTTTTTTTTTTCAAAAATTGACTAAATGGAACAAAAAAAGATATAAAACAAACTACAACATATTCTACTACCCCACATGGATTGAAAAAAAAAAAATCAAACAACCTACACACCTACTCATACCCTCTAAAAAATTTGAAGTTAGGTAAATATATAACTTAAAGCAAATTAAATTGGGGATATTACAAACATTTTACCATGTGGGACCCACATCTAAAATTCTGAAAAGTTGAAAAATGAACTAGAAAAAGAAGTTTTAAAAAATACGTTAGTTTTGTCCCATAAAAAACTTTATAGGTTATAAATAGCAATTTTCCTTGAGAGTTCTTCACATAAATATTATTGTATTCTGTATTTTTCTTTTTAGTTTTTAGAGTTCACTTCTAAAATTCTAAAGAAGGATTCTAATAATTCTAAAGATGTATGCAATCTTGAAATTACATTTAGAATAGTTACTAGTCGCACTGTTCTAACATTCTCCCATCATTTCTCCACATTAAGAGAAATTCCCTATCTAATTGCAGATTACCAAATGAAATGTCATTCATCTAAGTCCACATCTTATAAATACCAACCCAACTCTCATCACAACCATCCAACTTAAGAAGACAGCTTTATTCATAGCATATAGCTATGAGTAAATTTGGAAGTTGACAAATCAAAAATAAGATAAATTCCTACTGTCTTTACTGAATAGACAACAAGATGAACAAACAGGTAAATCAGTTGATAGAATTACCATTAGCACAAAGTCATGTCGTGGCAGCTAAAAAATACTGTTACAAATACCAAAGCATTTGGTATTACAATTTACATACTCTAATCTGTCATTTTCGATTTTTAGTATTCCCCAATTCAATTCACTATTTGAGTGAAAAACACTATTACTTTCCCCCATTTCCTATCCTCATTCTGAAGCTGTAAATTTTGTAGCATCACCTTCTATGTGCAATTTGTGTCATAGCTAGCGAGTCCCAACAATTCTGGTCCTTCCATTCTAGGGTTATTCTCAAAGCTGCACCAAATGAAACTTGTTCATTAGTTTTTTTTTAAAGAAAAGGATACGAAACTTTTCATTAAGAAAATGAAAAGAGACTAATCCTCGAAACAAGTTAATTAGTTAGTACTTGAGGAAGAGCAAAAAAAAAAAATGAATAATATAGAGAGAGAGATCGAGAGAACCAAGACTACAAAGCATACCGTACACATAGACTGAAATCATGAGAATCAAAATTCTCCACATCGCGACCTCAAAGACAAGAGTAAACGATAATATAAACAAAGCTAAAGCAAGCAGACAATGTGCACATGGAGTATCTAAGATTTAATAATTAATTCTGCAGCCTCCTATCACAAGTCTCCAAATCCAACATTACTTCCCAATCATAAAAGTGGTAGGCCCAATACTCAATAGTGAGATTTATGCCAGCCAGCCAATTAGATGCTCAAAAGTAGGGAAGGGTAGATGAGTGATAAGAGCAATGGTTCCTAGTCATTTGTTGGGTTGTTAGGCAAAAGTGTAGGGGAAGGAGGAATAGTAATTAGTTAAAGAATAAGTCCCAGAAAGATGGTGCAAAAGCTTTTTCTACTTTTGGGTTCGGGCATCTCAGATTGCCTTGAGAGAAAAAGACCTCTTGAAACACCCTATGTAGAGAAAAATTTCCCTAATTCATAGAGCATGTAGATCCATTTCCATTTTCTTACCTTAAGTAAGTAAGGAAGGATCTAGCAATAAGTTACCAAACAGTGAACACCATGTATGAGAAGTTAAATAGTGAAATATCTCTACTAGCAACGTCAGTTTCAGACACTAATTTTGATTTAAGCACAGCAATAAAAGGGGAATGAAGTCCACATATTATGATGAAAAACAGAGTATCCTTCATTCTATTCTCTTTTTCCACTTTGGATTGATGTTGGCAAAAGGGTGTTACTCTGCATTATACACTTTTATGCACTTCAAAAAATATGAAATAGTAAGAGAATAAAAATGGAGAAGGAAAGAAGTTCAGAAGCCTACTTGTTTAAAGGTATGTGCTCAAATGGTCCACTAGTTGGTATTGTTCCACACAAGTCATTATTTGAGACATCCCTGTAACAAAGGAGACACAATCCATCATAAACCAATCATATGACACGGCACAAAACTTCAACCAGGGACATGTATATCACCTAGATGAACTACTACATGACGGTAAAATTATAAATGACTTACACAACTTTAAGGCTTGTAATTCCAGTAAGTTCTCTTGGGATTGGTCCATTTAATCGGTTATCATTAAGCCGTCTGAAAAACAAAATAAAAGTTCAGACAAAAGATTGTGATAAGAAAGGGTCAATGGAGAAAGCATTCATTCAGATTTCACTCCCCATCAGAAACACAAAAATGATAGCCATTGGTTTCAAAATCCTATCATCAACTACCAAGCAGAAGTGGAAAGAGATAGTTCTTTAAAACATGGAGCAATAACTTTTTGTAAGATGATGATCGTACCATAATTACAAAAAATGTTGGCCCATACAAGTTGGAGTTGCAAAGAAAATAAAACTTCTAAAACAACGTAACCAAGCTAAACAAAGATGAATAATGTAAATGGAACTCACAAGAACACAAGAGATTTCAATTTTCCCAAAGAAACTGGAATCCTTCCAGTGATGTTGTTGTTATACAGGTCCAAACTGATGAGGCTCTTCAAGTTTCCAAGCTCATCTGGAATAGTTCCATGGATATTGTTTTTGTAAAGTTCCCTACATATTTGGTCACACAAATATATTTAATACATCAGAAGAAATTTTATATCAACCCTTTCTTTTTTTACATTAGTACTAATTGAGAAAGTAAGGAACCACAAAATTCAAATTGAAGGGACAATATGTTATAGGCCTTCCCTTAGATAGACTCTCATGAAGAGATAACAATTAGCAAAGCGAAATGGGGAAGCACAAATTGGGAAAATGGATAGAAGAGATGTCAACATGAAGCCCGTGCAACTGGAGTTTGTATCGTGTGGGGTTAGAATGGACGATTCAAAATATTTGTGCAGGGAAGTATAAAAGTTAGTAGAATTTGGTAGTAGTTTGGGAGAGAGAAACAATCCAGTTCTCCTCAGCCACATAGTACTTCGTGAATTCTTCCTGCTAGTTGATGAAACTAAACTAAGATTTTCATGGATTTTGAAATTTTTATCCATCAAGTAGAAACATGATCCAAGAAAACAATTTCTTTCAAAGAAATTATTACTACAAAAAATTTAAATAACTCCTACATAATTATTGTCAAATCATATCATTCAAAGAACATATGTAAAGCAAATTAGAAACCACATACAAATACTGCAGGTGCTCGAGCCTTCCAAGTTCAGGAACAAGATGTCCAGACAAATTAGAATTGCCCAAATCCCTGAAAATCAAAACCAATTGTCTGATCAAACAATTACCCAGATGGGTGAGTTTAGAATTTGCTAAATTTCACAGAGAACCCCAGATAATTAAATACAACACCCAACCAAATTCACAGAATAATAAAGAAAACAGTTTAAAAAAAGAAAAGCAATGAAATAGTAAAAAGAAAAAGAAAGAAACAGAAAGCATACACTCGGGTAACGCGGTTATCCTGATTACAAGTGATGTGGAACCAAGTACAGGGGTTGACGAGAGTAGGATCCCAACTCTGAAGAACGTTATCGGGATCGGAGAAGCTGCGGCGGAGAGTGTAGAGAGCGTCGCCTTCGGAGTTAGCAAGAGCAAGGGGAAGAGCAAGAGAAGTTAGGGTTAGGGAAAGGAGAAAGAAGAAGTTTGGGGAAGTCCAGAAGCGAGTCGCCGCCATGGCTAACCCTGAGACTGGATCAAGCGGCGGAAAACGGTGCAATTATGGGGATTGATTGAAGAATTTGAACGGAAAATGGTGAAATTTCTTGAGAATTTGGATCGGAGAAATGAAAGAGACGGAACGGGAAGAGGGAAAGTTGGGGTTTTTTCAAGCGTTGGGAATGACAACGTAAAGAAAACGTGAGTGACTTTCTTGAGATTCTCTTTTTTCTTTTTCTTTTTCTTTTTCTTTTTCTTTTTCTCTTTTTTAAGACTATAATTATAATATACTCAATTTTAATAACATATTTTCAAACCTCTAAATTTCAATCCATTTTAAATTTAGTTTTTCTAAAATAAAGAAAAATTATCTTAAATACCAAAACTACCAAAATACACATTCTATCGCAATCTATCGTAATTATCGTAGTTATCATAGATAGATAGTGAAATTTTGTTATATTTGTAAATATTGGTTATTTTTACTATATTTGAAAATATCTCTAAAATAAATAATAGTTTAAAAAATTATTATAAATGAAAAAAATATCAAATTATTTACAAATATAGAAAAATTTCACTGTCTATCGCAGTCTATATAAACGGTGAAATTATTCTAGTTCATTTTGTTATATTTGAAAACAACCCTAATATTTTAGTCTATGTAATTTAAAATTTGTTCAATCTTAGTTAACGTATTTTCAAATATTCAATTTTAGTCTAGTTTATTAGTGATTCAATAAATCTACAATTTTGTCTTTACAAAATAATCTGTATTTTGGTCATGTATTTTGAAATTTGATTAATTTTAATCTTAATGTCCAATTTTAGTTTTTGTAACTTTAATAAATCTTAAATTTAGTTCCTCAAAATTAACTTTTATCAAATATTGACTAAATAATTATAATGATATGTGAATATGTTTTCAGATTTTACAGTGAGAGTACTACGAAATAATAAGAAGGTTTTTAAAAGAAAAGCCACAAACAAATAAAGCAATAGGGAGTAAAATTAGATATTTGAAATTACATGTACTGAAATTGAACAAACTTCAAAGTACATGTAGAGACTAAAATGATAATTTAACATTTTATAATTTACTGCTTATTGTGTTTTTCTTTTTTAAGAACCTTCCATTTATTATTGTAACTAATTTGTGAATTATTAAAATCATGTTTGAAAGTGATTTTGAAATTGTTAAAAAATCACTTGTATTGCGCTCAAAAGCACTTTGTAACACACCTTTAATCACTCGAAATTCAGTAAATATCCTTTTTATATGCAAATTTCATTTCATCAAATTTTGAACCCTAGAGTAAAATTGCAACATTTTATTTAAGTTTAGGATCAAATTTGAGAAAATTGGAAGTTTAGGATCCAAATTGATAGAACATGTTAGTTTATGGTCAGAACTGAAAATATACAAAGACCAAATTTAAGATTTATGTAAGCTCGAGTTGAGACTAGTATATGAGTTCTTAGATTTGTGTTATTTTTTTATCTAAATTGGTTAAATAAAAATAAAAAATTTCATTAGAAAATATAATATGTAAATATATTTTTGAAGTTGGTAAAATAAATGCATAAATACTTACCTTAGTCATTAAATTTAAAATATATTGAGTCTAGATTAAAAATGGACATTTAAAAATATAAAACTAAAATAGAATGAAATTCAAAATGACCCAAAATTATGTTTTAACCTAATATATCGTTATAAAAGTGACACATATATCAATGTCAACCTAAATAAATCTAAATCGACTAAGGCATATATTCTTGACTAAAAAATCATAAATATTAAGTTTTGATATAAAATGCTATCTTAATGTTTATGTTTATATAAGAAATTAAATAATATATTTTACAAATTCAAATTTTTGATTATTTTTCTATGAAAACATTTACAAATATGATCACCACTTTTTGTCACCCATTATCATTTCTCTCACAAATATTTTATTTTATTTAAAATAAAAAAAAGACTATCCAATAATTTTCAAATAAAAATGGAAATTACAAAATATAAAATCTAAATTGGAATTGAGTGGAAATGATGGGCAAAAGGCACTAGGTTTTTTGGAATTTGGAAGGTCAATAGATTTAAAAGGCCTTTTGTCATTTGGTAATTATTTAAATTGTCCTCTCCCTCTCTTCTCTCTCTTCTCTCTCTTCTCTCTCATTTGGGTCAAAAAGGTAATTAAGAAAATTGTCCATTCAAAGTCCAATAATTTAATACAAAAAATTGTAGTGGTTACTTCACTAATCCAAAAACATAATGGCAAATATACTTTTTTTTTTTTTTTTTGAGTTGTTTTCATTTTGTTCTTTAATGTTTTTCTTGGACAAGTATGTTTAAATAATTATAAAGTAATTCAATTTTATTTAATATATTTTTGGACAAACTTAGTATTTACAATTAATATAGTTATTAAATATCCACATTTTTTTTCTAAACCCACTTGTACTTTAGTTGAACAAAAAAAAAAATGTGACTACTTATATTTATTTATTTATTTTGCAATTTGATTCTCAAAGCATTTATTACCATATGATATGATGAATGAATTGAAAGGTTGATAACTTCCTCAATTGAATACCTAAAGTGGATAAAAAAAAAACTTTCAATACTCTATTGATGTATCAAAAGAATATATTACCTAATTAATAAGAATAGTGTTAAAATATTTATAAATATAGCCAAATATTAGACATCTCATTGTTACATTGCTATATTTGAAGATTATATTGATTCTTGTAGTATAACAACTGTGGAAGTGGGGGATTGAACCTCCAACCTCTAAGAATAGAGTACATACCAATATCACTAAATTAAGTTCACTTTGACACCACTAAATTGATATTTTACTTTTATAAAAAAAGACAAATCATATTTAACCTAATTAATAAAGTTGAAAATGAGTTTTTATTCGTCGTTTTAAATTATTTTTTTAAAAAGAAAATCATAAGAAGAAAAACAAAGAAAGAAAGATGGAAGTCATGGAAGTCAATAATTAAAAGTAGGTTAAATTAGAGCGAAATTAAGAAAATTAGACGGAAAACAGAGGAAGAAGAGTGTCGATAATTAAAATAGGTTAAATTAAAATTTCTGTTAAAATTTACTTTTAGAAAAAGAAATTAAGAGAAAGAAAAGCAAAGTCATTAATTAGAAATAGGCTAAATTATAAATTTGGCATAAACTTTGAGACTTGTGTCTATATTTAACAGAAAAATAATCTTTGAACATTGAATATTTTTTTAAATTCACAAATATATTAAACACAAAATTAAAAGTTTAGAAATCTATAAAACAAAACTAAATAGAACTCAAAACTCAAGATTAAACTTGTAATTAAATGTTTAATCTTATGTTGCAAAATTTAACCTAAAATGAAATCAACATATTATTTAGAAATCAAAATGAAATTTGGTATGAGGATGTAATTAAATGGTAATTGAAAATGATGTGGCAAGAGTAACGGAAGGATAAGTTCAATCAATTTGACCAACTCCACTACCCAACAATGTTGACTTTATTGTTTCAATTTTAACCTTTTTCTCTTTTTCTCTCTCCTTTTGTTGAAATATTCCAATTTAGATTTTGTTCTTTGCCTCTTTCTTATTTATGATATTCTAACTTCCCCACATCCACTTTCCTACCTTTTTCTTAGGATGAATTTACTCAAATATCCTCATTGTATTTTAATATTTCAAATATAAACTATGGTCATAATGGTATACACTCTTACCCCATTTTTTAAATATATAATCAATTTAGAAGTATAAAGATTTAGACCTCCTTCCCCTTTAAATGATAGAATACATGCTTGTTTGGTTGGAAATGACTCACGAATATCGACGTCTATTACCCATAATAAGTTCATATTTAAAAGAGATTTCCTTATTCCATTTTGAAAGTTTTAAGGTTAGCTCCCCAAGAGACTTGCAAAAATGAATAGAGTGATAGTTAAGACTCTTTCCCCCACGTGGATCATCATCTGTCCAATCGACAAGTTTGGTTTGATTTAAAGTTTAAAACTAATAAGGTAATTGAATCATTGATTATCATAATTAAAAAAATGATAAATCAAAGTTTGAAAATTGGAAGATAATCAAATAAATCAACTAGGGGATAATTATCTCTAAAAAATATTTTTGTTAGTAAAGGAGCATTATCACGATTTTTTTTTTGGCAAAGGATCACAAATTTTTAATTTTTTTTTTTTTTTTAGTTTAGATAAAAGTTTGAAATTAAGGTATATCAAATTACTCAAATAAATATAAAAATAATTATTTTTAAGAGTTGTTTTCAAATATAGCAAAATGAGCCAAATTATTTACAAATATAAAAATATTTCATAATCTATTAGCGATAGATCGCAATAGACTATAGAAGTCAATCTATCGTTAATAGACAGTGAAATTTTTCTACGTTTCTAAATAGTTTGATATTTTTTCTATTTTTAATTTAGAGACAAAGATTTGAATTAGAGTTTATTAGTTTTTTTTTAATACAAATAGACTATCAGTTATATTCGTATTTTTAAAATGAATCGTATTCAATTCTCTAATAATTGAATTTCTTTCTTAGTTGGAATAATTTTAAAATTTTTAAATGAAAATCTCTCCATGATTTTACCTAATTAGGTGATATCTATAGATATAAATACATAATTATTCTTTAAAATATTTAAATATTTATTTTATTGAACATATAATAATGTACAAATATTAGTAATTTTATTTTCATCATAAAAAATTAAATCAATTATAATCGACTTTAATTTATCTTTGATTTTATAATCTTTATTTTTATTGTTTCCTAATCATTTCTAGATTCATTTTTTTATTTTCACACTAGTTGTTTTTTAAAAAAAATTACCAACCATTGCACACGCTAAATTTATATCTGATTTTAAAATCTTGATTTTTATAGTTTCTATAATTAATTTTAGATTTATTTTTTAATCTTCACACATTGTCATGTTCCTTTATTCGAGCTTATAATTATTTTTTAAACTTGTTTATTTGTAAACGAAAGTTGTATTATTAAACTTTTATAATTAAGTGCTCTTTTTAAGCTTCACATAATACGTGCAATGCACACCATAATAAGCTAGTTTTTGAAATGATTGTAACTAAAGTATGAGGAGTTTGAATATTGACCTTCCTTACAAAACTAAAATATTAAAAATAGAATAGAATAGGCCAGTTATCTTATTAGTTAATATATGTTTAATTAAGTTAGAATTAGCCATATGAAATATTCATACTACCTATATTATTTAATACCACATGAAATATTTAGTTAATAATTAAATTCAAGACTCGTTTACTAATGAAAATACATTTGAATAATTATAAATCTTTCAAGTAGTTCATAATTAAAATTATTTTGCTTTTTTACTATTCGAAACTGATTATATATATATATATATATATATGTATGTTAATTATCACACAAGTTAGGTTAAATAATAATTGCTTTTCCTAAAGGTAATAAATTATATAATATTTTCATTTGTTTTTGAAGAGAGGTCATAAATGGTCTTATGTTGTTGGTAATAATTAATCAGCATTCAAAATCATAGGTTAAAAAACATAATTCTTTGAAAGTGACTAAAATTCTTTGGAATATTTTCTATTTTTTCAACCCACATTTGGTATTATCAAACAAGTAAATATATCATTCTCATACACACGTGATTGTTTTCATCGTATAATAATAAGTTAAAACTAAATAAATATTTTCATAATGTTACTTGTGAACAAACTTATATACAGTAAAAAGGTACTTTTATTTCACTATTTCGAACAATAATCGAAATTCAAATTTCTGACAAGTCAAAATTCAAACTTTCAACCGGCCACTAACCCTAACCCTAACCCTAACCCTAATGACTAACCCTAGTTAACTTTAAATTTATTTTATCATCCCTTTAAAAAACTTAAACTAGTATCATAGTAAAGTTAAAAAAGGATTCAAACCCAAGCTACATATAATAAAAGCTACCCTAATTCTAGCCCTAATCAAGATATAATTATCCAAATTTAGAAGAAGGAATTGGCCATGGAAATGTTGATGGATAGCAAGAGGGAGAAAGGCCATATTAATGAATGTAAAGATGGAGAAGTATTGGGTAAATTTGGTGGTGAAATGGGAGGAGAGTACTCTTCAACAAAAACAGCAACTTTCATTCCTTGAAAGCAAAATCCTCTTCCACTTAGAAAGTAATATGTTTTTGCTTCTGTTAGATTGAACACATCTCTCCCTCCCCTTGTTATGTTGAAAATGAAATCCTTGTCGTTGCAACCCTCGTAGCTCGTTTTGTTCACTTCCAACACGTTGTAGATATGTTTATCAAACCCAAAATCTAAAAAAAAAAAAAAAAAAAAAAAAAGAAACCCCAGAAGAAGAAAAAGTTAGAAAAATCGTAAAAGTCTATAACTACAAAAGATTATAAACCTTCTTAAAAGTAATCAAAGATTCAAATCTTCATCAAATTATACACCTTTTTTGGACTCAAAATAATAATAATAACAATTTTGTTGCCTACAACGCATTTATGATATAATATAATTGATCTTCATGTATATGTGTCTACATATGAGCCAAATTAAAATTTTGTTTTTCATATTAAGATGTGAGATTTTCTTTGACTTTAATGATCATATATATGTTATTTGAAAAAGAGTTGAAAAGGTGAAAACCCCAAAATGAAAAGAAATGGAGTAAGAACTAAAAATTAATGATTATTTTAAATACAATTGAAAAATAGGGACATGATTAGCTTAGGTGAAAACATATTTTACCTTACAAATGGGAAATTACCCCTAAAATTTGACTTCTTTTAACCCTAACTTTATATGAAAAACCTGACCAAAATTCTCTAGTACTGTTTAGATAACACAATCCCATTGCCAAAATTTCCATCTCATATAATCATCAAAAAGAAAAGAAAATGAACAACTTACAAAGCCAATCACCAACATAAAAGTGTTCATGAATTGACCAATCAGTGAAGTTAATATTAGGTGTCCAAGTATATTTTCCTCCTCCAACCCTATGCAACACTGGCTGTCTACCCTCAACTCCAAATAGCAACCACCCGGCCACCGCCACGACCGCCATGGTTGTCACTGCCTCCGCCGCCATCCCGAGCATTTTCAGCTGCTTGAATTGAAATTGAAGAAGGAAGGAGAACCCTAAAAAAGAAGGGGAAAAAAAGGCCAAAATTGTGTTTTGAAAGTGCAACAAAAATCTCATGCATTTTTTTTCATGCAATGGAGGTTGAGAGACCATACAATTTGCATGACTACTCTACTAATTCAGTTGAGTTTTTGTTAAACTCTTAGTTTTAATTTAGAAGAGAAGAAGAAGAAAACGAAAAAAAAAAAAAATACGTCCGTTTCGATCAAATTGACCAATTGGGGAGAGACACGTGCGTGTTTATGAAAGAAGATAATCGATATGTCCAAGAGAGTTTAGCATTCAGAACTAAATTTTGGTTGGAAGTCACTTTTAATCCCTAAAACTTCAAAAAATTAACAATTTAATCCATGAACTTTGGCTTGTAATGATGATTTTGGTTACATTTTGGACTAAATTGTTATAATTTGAAAGTATGATGTATCAAATTGTTATATACTAAAGTTCATGGACCAAATTATTACAAAAATTGAAAGTATAGGGACTAAATCGTTACAAACCAAAGTAATTCATAGACTAAATTGTTAATTTCAAATGCTTTTAATACTTAAAATTTTATTGGGTTGTAGTTGTAAATTTTTTAAGGTTAAAATACAAGTTTAGTTCGTGAACCTTGAGGTTTGTGTCTCTATTTATTTTTCTAAACTTTTAAAAGTGACTATAATAGGTTCCCAAAGTTTCAATTTGTGTGTTTATGTGTTCGGGAACTTTAAAAATGTTAATAGGTCCTTAATTTTTCAATTTTGTGTCTTAGTCGTCCTTAATCCATTTGAATTTTTTTTTTTTTAATTCACAGTTCTTCTAGACACAAAATTGAACGTTTAGGCCCTTGTTTGATAATGATTTCATTTTTGGTTCTTAGTTTTTGAAAATTAAGTTTGTGAACTCTTCTTTCACCTCTAGATGTCTATGTTATATTGTCCAACTTTTTATTAATGGTTTAAAAAATCTAATCAATTTTTTTTTTTAAAAAAAAATAGAAGTAGATTTTTAAAACTAGTTATTGTTATTAGATTATGAATTTAAATGTTTCTTCATGAAAAGTAAAAACTATCATTAAAAAAAATAATAAAAATAAAAATTCAAAATAAAAACTAAAAATGAAATGATTGGATTTGGCATAAAATTCAAATGTATATCTAGTAACTTTATTAAAAAAAATTTGAACTTATTAGATACTCTTAGAATCAAATGACACAAATTTCAAACTTCAAAGTAAACTCTTTTTTTTTTTTTTTAAGACAATCTTCAAAGTACTGAATTTGTAATTTAGCTTTTTCTAATTAGTAAAATGATTATATAATTACTTACCAAATCTAGCATTTACTTCAATTTCATAAATTGAAGCTTTGAATGAAATTTGGAATTAAAAGGTTAGTTTAGGCCCAAATGTAAAAGGGCCCATTAATTTACCTGGGCTGAAGCATCATTGGGAAAGCCCATAACATTTACAAAATTAATTGAATGTCCTTTTATATATAAACAAAAATAAGTTAATGTACAATAAATAGATTATATATGTTTGGTTTAAATATGAATTTGGTCCTTATACGTTCAATTTTAGTTCAATTTGGGTTTTATACTTTCAACTTTTGTTCATTTTGGTCTCTTACTTACAAAAGGTTCAATTTGGTCTATGTACTTTTAATGTTAGTTCAAATTGGTTTTTATAATTTTAAAAAGTGGTTGTTTTTGTCATTTTATTGAATTATTTCATTTTTAAGGAATCAAAATAATCAATTTTCAAAAGTTCAAGAACCAAAATAAACCAAAGTTAAAAGTACAATGACCAAAATGAACACTTTGAAAGTACATAGACTAAAATGAACTAAAGCAAAAAATGTTTGAACTCAATATCATAATAACAACTACCAATCCAATTAGTTTGCCAATTATCTTCTACTTATCTTATTTATTTTAGAAAAATTACTTATAAACAGTTGTAATTAAAAATGTCTAGTAATGAATGGAATGTTTCCACTCCATAATGCAATTAGGATTGTTTATTGGTCACTCAACATGGATTTTAAGCGAAAAATCGATCTATTGATTTTGGTCATCGATACACTACTAACCACTCAACATCAATTCGACCCGTTTTGATAAACCGACTCAATTTGTCACATTGTTTTGATCACCCCTCGTGCAATTTTTTGTTTTAAGTCTAAAGTTAGAATTTTTTTATAAAAAAAATAGGAAAATTATTTTAAATGACAAAATTGTTGAAAATATTTACAAATAATAGCAAAATATCATAGTTTATTTGTGATAGACTACTATATGTGTTTATCATGACACGAATAGTAGTTTATTACAGTCTATCTTAGATAAATAGTAAAATTTTGCTATATTTGTAAAGATTTTGTTCATTTTACTGTATTTGAAAATATTGTTAGAAAATATTTGTTTTTTTTTGTAATATTTTAAAATTTTATTTGGTATTTTTGTCATACAGGTTCTTTGTAAATCAAAATCTTTCACTTTCATTTCACACTATATAATTATTGTTTTCCAGATAATAATGATAATAATTAATTTATCAAATTCGATCATACTTTTGTTGTAAATGTATAATCCAAAAACATCAATAATTCAGGTGTGTGGGAACTTTTCAGCCTTTTTCATTTTCTTTGGTATTGATTAAAAATACTTTTAGTCTGTCCACGTTTTATGAAAATTGCAATTTAGTTCATAAACTTTAATTCTTAACAATTTAATCTTTGTACTTTTAATTTTGTAAAAATTTAGTCCTTGAACTTTAATAAACAATAATTTAATTCTTGTACTTATAATTCGTAATAATTTAGTTCATATCATAAAAAATATAATTAAGATTTAATGAAAACTTTTACACATGTAGATCGATAAAACTTATCATAAATTTGATTTTTTATAACCAAAAAAGATTAAGTCATAGTAATAAAAGTCAAAACACTTAATTTTGTTAAGATATCTCGTGATAAGAACTAAATTGTTACAAAATTTAAAGTATAGAAATTAAATTGTTATTTATTAAAATTCAAAAACTGAATTGTTACAAATTTTAAAACAGTACTAAATCACTACCAACTAAAATTCAGAAACTAAATTGTTACTTCTATTTTCAAAAATATTTTTTAACCATATATTTGGGACTTAATTTTAAAATATTTCATAATAATTGTTAACGTAATTAATGATAGATTGGACTAGAATTTATTGTTCATCAATTGTAACAAACTGATGGTTGACTTTGAATTCATGGACAAAAAGAAAAGACTAATATTTAAATGATGTTTAATGTATAAATATTTAATATTTTATTAAATATTGAAGATTGTTATGTTGTAACATTATTAATAAAATGTTGACTTGAAATGCCTTAAAGTTTTGGATAAATTGATTTAATATATCAAATAATTTGATATAGGCTAAGAAACATATTTTATCAACATTTTGCTCGTGTAGGTATTTTTTCTCAATTAATATGAAATTGGTATTTTTTCTCAATTAATATGAAATTACGATTTATAAGGAAAATTATTTTAAATGTCAAAATTGTTATAAGTATTTATAAATAATAGTAAAATATTATAGTCTATCTGTGATACTCTGCGATAGATCACGATAGATTACTGTATGTGTCTATCATGACATAGATAGACACTAATAGTAGTCTATTGCAGATTAATTGAGTACTTTATTATCAACCTCAAAGTTTTGATAATTTTTCTCTCTCATTATTTTTTTTTTTTTTTTTTTGAGTCACATAAGCATATCCTTTAATAATTATACAAAGTCCAATAACATTACATATTTTTTATGAAAGAGAAAGAAATAGATCGTGAGTACAAAGAGTAGGTACTATGACAGTACTAGAAATTGAAGTAGACCACAGCTCGAACAAGAGCCATAATTATATGGTCGTGGTCTATATCAATAGCTGTAGAGTGCACGAACATTGTGTATGATCATTGTCTATATCAATATTTGTAATATAGTGTATGATCATGAGTTTTTTCTATTATATAAAACGGAAAAATGGTTCAACCTCCATGTTTACGTTGAATCCATATAAATTTGTGGAAAGGTCAATGAAAAAACATAAATTTAATACCATGTTTCTCACTAACTTTTTTTTTCTTTATTTTTTAATTTCTTCTTGGAAAAAAATCATTATAACCAACTTGGAAGAAAAACAAACTGAAAAAACAGGCTAGTCTTAAGATAAAAGTACATTTCATTAGAATATTGAAAAATAAATAAAAGTATATATGTGAGTTGGTGGTTTTAAAATTTACTTTATAAATATATAAAATTAAGAAGAAGTAGGAGGGAAAAAAAAATACTTTGTTTCACTCTTAAAATCTAGATTTTGCTTTGAATTTTCAAACTCGACATTAACAAAATATTGGCAATCAAGATCAAAATGTTATCAAATCTCAAATTTTTAAGATTAAATTATCGAAGTTCAAAATTTAAGACAAACTAAAATGTTATTAAATTTAAATTTCGATGACAATAAGTATATATTTCTCTCAAATTAAAAGATAAAGACGTTTTTGTCCTTGTTACACAACTTCAAATGCACGTATCAACCTACCAAAAATTGAAAAAAAAAATGTGAAAAACAAAGGAATCATATTCCCATATCTCACAAACCATAAAATCCAAGTTTTTTTTGTTTAAAAAAAAAATTATTATATTTATAGCATCATATTTTCCAAGCTAATAATTACAAGAAATGACAAATAACAAAATTTAAGCCCACGTTAATGCAATAACTATCTAGATGTTTTAACATAATAATTCAACGGACAATTATGAGAACATTGTACATTTTTTATTTTAATATAATTGTCTTTTTTTTTTTTCATTTTCAAAAATCACAATCATGATCGATAAAATCATTCGACAACAAACAAATTTCTTCCTTCAGCATTTTGATAGCTATTTTGTTTTTTACTTTCTACTTCTAAACACTAGAAGACAAAGAAAAAAAAATGACAGTTGCAAATATAACAATCAGATTCAAAATATTAACAAATATAACAATATTTTAAAAAAATTGTAAATATAGCAAAGTCCATCACTACTACATTATAATTACTCAAAAAAATTTAATGGAGTTAAAAAGCTCTTTGAAAAAATGGTGAGAAAACAAACGTAATTCTCGAAAATAGGAAAAAAAAAAAACAAAATAATGCTTATCAAAAGGGGTTTTAGTTCTCCATTCTGAATACCTTTAAATTTATGGAAAAATCTCAATTTATACAAGTTAGCTCATCATGGTTTCTTGTAACTTTCTATGTTATATCTATCGAGTTTTTTTAATTGACTTATTCCTTGTTTTCCAAGTTGATTTTCGGGATCTATTAGGCATTTGCTTTTTTTGTTCTATCTTAATGATTCTAAAGTTTCTTTTTTAAAAAATGTTAGGTAAGACTTACAATTCTATCAATTGAACTTTTAAATTTTCATAAATATATCAATTGGAACTCATTATAATTAAAATTATTACTTTTTGAAATCATCGATTCTTACATGTAGGTAAACTTCCTTAAATATTGAATTAATCAAATGGACGATCAAAATTAATACAGATTTTCAAAAAGAATCCTAACGGAAAATTATACCCTAAAGCTAAGCTATATAATTGTTTATTTTTTTCCCCTAATTTTGATTATTTTGGAAAACTTCATGGATAAAATATTTAATATATATAGGTCAAGTTTTTTTTCCTTAAAAAAACCCAAGTTTGGTCCTTAATTTTTTTTAAAGAAATATCTAATAATTTCTCAAACTTTTGATTTTATGTTTAATTAGGATATTTTTAAAATTGACTAATTTATTGAAAATAAATAGAATTTTGTATCTAATAAATTGTAAATTTTAAAACATGTTAAATAGGTCAATAACTTATTAACCATAAAATTAAATGCGTAAAGATTTGTTAGACACAAAATTAAGACTTCCGAATCTTATTTAATACGGTTTAAAATTGAAGAACTTATTTGATACAAATTTAAAAGTTTAAGAATAAATTTGTAATTTAATTTTTATTTTTTACACTTTAAATTAAAAGTGCACGAAAAGACAATATATAGGACACATTTGCAAGTGGGAGAAATATTTCACAAAAAATAATACAAAAGTATATATGAAAAATATACAGTGATTTAGAATAAAATACTATAAAATTTTTGGAGTACTCTCACAAGCCAATTGACCAAACTTCCATGCATTTTAACTTTTCTTTTTGCAAAATAATAATAATAATAATATAGGCTAAAATATCAATTTTAGTATTTGTACTTTCAAATGTCCAAATTTAGATCCTGTACTTTTAGTAAATCTTAAATTTAGTCCCTCAAAATTAATTTTTATCAAAATTGGTTAAATAACCATAATAATTTTCATGCAAAGAAATACAATATGTGAATATATTTTCAAAATTTATAGTAAAAATACTAATAAAAAGTAAAAAGTAATGAAAAAGTCCACATTAAACTAGAAGTAGGGACTAAATTTAAGATTTATTAAAAGTACATGGACTAAAACAAGACATTTGAAAATACAGGGACTAAAATTGAACAAACTTCAAAATACAAGGACTAAAATGATATTTTAACCAATAATAAATTAAACTTTCAAACATTGTTTTGTAGTCACTATTAGCATTTTTATAGAAATTGTGAAAATACATTCACATAATGTATTTTCTTACATCAAAATTATTATTAATAATTACCAATTTCCATTAAAATTAACTTTGAGTGACTTCCTTTTAAAAAGAAACTTTAAATGACTTAAATTTAATATTTATTGAATGTATAGAAACTAAATTTAAGATTTATTAAAAGTGTAGATTAGACTAAAATTGAACCATTGGAAGTATGAACTAAAATAAAAGAAATTCGATAATGTTTTAACCTTAAAAAGAATAAAGGTTAACAAATAGTTCAAAAAATTAGAATTTATGAACATTGCATCTAATTATTTGGCTAGTATAAAACAAGTTATTAAAAATTATGGGAAAAATATTTATTTTGGTTCATGAATTTTTATTACAATTTTGATGTTGGTCTCTAGATTTCAAAGTGTATACTTGTAATTCTAAATTTTGAATCTTGTTTTTATTTCATTTCTATGTTTCAAATTTTTATTTTTACCTCTATTTTCTTTTACAAAATACTTACTTTCAATCTTGGGTCTTAATTTATATTAATTAATTATAATTGAATTCATTTTTACTAATTTTTTTGTCATTATTATAATTAATTAAATAATTTACATCATAATTATTTTAAATTAATTAACTAAAAGCTACGTGTGACCATAAGTGAAATTTTTAAAGATAAAATCGTAAAATATTGAAACTTAATGACCAAAATAAAAACTAAACTCAAGATTTAAAGGTAAAAATGTAACATTTTGAAACCTAAGAACCAACTCAAAATTAAACTTAAATTTCAAGGATAAAAGTTTAGTATAAGGACTAAATAGAAATCAAGTTCAAAACTTAAGGACTCAAAAGTACTCACACCCATATATATATTTTTTATTTTATTGCGATACTCAATATGTTTAGTCTTCCATCGTACAAGTTAATTTTTTTCTTAAAACGAAAAACTCGAAATTTATTAATTTTTATTCTATCAACGTATTATTTTTCAAATCTATTCAATCTTCAAAGCATCCATATAACAAAAAAAAATGTTATCATAAAAATCTATAGAATATTCAATAAACAATGTTATCATAAAAATCTATAGAATTTTCCATAAACAAACAAAATAATTAGAAAAATCAATCGCTCCAAATTAGAAAATAACTTTAAAAATCATTAAAAAAAAAAAAAAAAAGACCTCTATATTTCTTTTAATTTACATTTAAAAAAATAAAATGTAATATAAAATTCATTAAAAATGTGGCTTGAAATAAATTAATGTGATTTTAACAAACCTATGAAGATTAAATTAATAGAATGTGAAAAGTTGTAATAAATTAATTATTAACTTTTTTTTTTTATCTAACCATATAGTTATTATTATTATTTTTTTCTTAAATTTGTTTATTACATCCATTTTCCCAATAATTTGAAAGTTTTATTTTAAGAAAATCATAAAATTAAAGCATATAATAAGGATAATTAATATACTAGACGAGGCGTTGATGATTGGGTAAATTATATACAAAAAATTGATCAATTAAAAAAAAATACATATTTTAGATATTATGTTTCTACCGTTATAAAAAATTTCATAATTATTTTATATATAAACCAAAATAACTCTAGATATTTGTATATTTTAATTTTTTAACATATTTTTGTTAATATGATGATGAGTTTTAATATTAGGTTTCTAGAATTATCCTATATATTGATGATCAAAAAAGTTTATCAGTTTTATAATGTATAGCGACTTATAATAAATGAAATACAATTTTTTATTATAATAAAAAATATATCACATGTACTAATAGAGTAGTTAAACAAATACGTACATTATTAAAAAGTATATACATATTTTTTTTACTTTCAAATAATAAATATAATTCTATCGACTAAAATTAGTAATTTAAAAAAGAAAGATCTTTTTCAATAAATTTAATATTTACTTTTAAAAAATTACAACTTTTAGTTATTAAATTAGTTATGTTAAAATTATATTCAAATGAATCATAGCATATTAACAGATAAAAGAACGATATATTATAAGAACATATAAAATTAATCTTAATTAATTTCTATAATAAATCATTAAATAATAGTTTATTCGATAACAAAAACGTACCTATTTTGTTTTTTTAAATAAAAAATACGCGTGCAATTGCACGTGGTAGAATACTAGTTATTAATTAGGTTTTAAGCTAAAGTAAGCATAGCTCCTAATTTAGTAATTAATTTTTTTTTTTACTGTAGTGACAATTAGTTCTAACTCGACCTCATTAGCGAGTGCGAAGTCTAAAGGTCGGATCCATGGATCACGTCGTTTGAAACATACACATATATTAAAAAAAGTAAACTTTTAATATATTTAGACATATATAATTATTAGTTAACATAAAAAATAAAAAATAAAAAAAGTGAAGGAAGATTTTAAAAATTAAACGTTAAGTTTTTCATAATATCAATAATTTTATTAAAGGATATAAATAAATAAATTTTGATAATAGTTCATTAAGAATATATATATATATATATAATGGAATAATTCAAGAGTTGCCTCAAGTCCGATCCAAGCTTAACCCAAACTTTGATCCAATGGATTAATCCCAAAAATTAGATTATGGGCTTGATTATTGAAGATTAAGTCGATTCAATCCAAGTCCAAACAATATCTTAGTTCCATTAAGCTTATACTTGAGTTAAGCACTACGTCTTTGCTTTTTAGAGTCATTGAGTTTTAACCTAGCAATACTTTTAATGAGTAGACTTTCAACCATTTACAAACTAGGTGCTTTAGAATATGTAAAGTGTAGTTATTTGGACCCCAATTTGAAGTTGGTAGAGTACTTCATGTTTAGAGCTCCACATATTGTTAGATGATATAATTAAATTTGTCTTCACCCATCCGCTTAAGCTTTTGGGTTAATCAGATAGTGAGGGGGAGTGTTAGATAATATAATTAAAATTTTCTTCACCCATCAACTTAAGCTTTTGGGTTAATCAATGAGTAAGTTGAGTGTTAGATGATATAATTAAATTTGTCTTCGCTCATCAACTTAAGCATTTGGGTTAATCGACGATTTACCATAATAGTGATATTTACAACTATTTATAACCTACAATTAACTACAACCATACGATTTGAAATCTCTATTTGTTATAGTATTTAATATTTTCTACCCATCCTCTCTCTCCCTCTTTATTACAGACTTAAGGTGTTTATTATAGTGAAAACGCAAATTATTATAACTCACATGCTAACTCAAAGCGCCAAATGCTGCTAGTAATTTTAATATATATATATAGTTGGTAATAGTAATGGTTTTTAATAGATGAAGTTAAATGACTTTTATATGTTGATAATAAGGAGAGTTGAAGTAAAAATTGGCAGCTATTGTAAATGCCAAAATGAATATATGATATGTACTTTTAAAAGATATGAGATACTTCATTTGAAGACTTCATGTGACAATCCCATAAACACATTCAATTATTCTCATGCTCTCTATTTGAAATTTGAAAGTATCTTTTCAATTCACACTTTCTATTCACCTTGGTTGACATAATTTCTATTATTCTCTCAGTCATTTTTCTTTTTCTTTTATTAATTTCAAATTATTCCCCACATTTCTTTTATTTAACACAATGATATTTAATGCCCACATCTTCCTTTTGTTGTTTTCTATAGCTCAACAACCTAATAGGTGAACTCTTGAAACTTCGATCTTTTGATTGATGTTATATGTCTTAACCTTATTTAGGTTAGCTTATTCTTTATTTTTTATTTGTTCTAATTTTCTATTTGCAC
This sequence comes from Citrullus mucosospermus, assembly GCA_030954485.1. Classification (NCBI taxonomy): domain Eukaryota; kingdom Viridiplantae; phylum Streptophyta; class Magnoliopsida; order Cucurbitales; family Cucurbitaceae; genus Citrullus; species Citrullus mucosospermus. The sequence continues at coordinate 27,744,776 of CM062057.1, forward strand.
TTTTGAACAATGATATTGTTTATTAAATTTGAGTCATTACACATTTTTATGTTTACGTGGGTGGATGTAATTTTAAAATTAAAGCAGTTTATAATTTTCAATAAGTTGGTTATAAATTATAAAATTTCAAATGTGATAAGTTGTATTTGGAATGTAGCTAGTGAATTTGGGTTAAACCGATACTTGGTTTTATCGAGATGAATAAGTACACATGATCAAGTTTGTCAATTTTTTTTTTTTTTTTGACAATATGTGTGGGAAGAGAATTAAATTTTTCTCTAACTTCAAGATCGATAGTACAAATTTTATGTCACTTAAGATATGTTCATTTTGACAAAATTAGCTTTGTCAAAATTTGTTATAGGTTTCATTCCATTAAAATTTTGCATATATAATAGATTTATGCTAAAAAAAAATATATATTATTTTATCTATTATTCCAAAGCATAGTTCAAACATATAGAAAATAGCTCTAATTCAAAAACCTAATATATAAAAACCAATCCTAATTATTCTATCTAATTCAAATAACAAAATCTAATAGGATTCTTAGGGACATTGTTAGAAAGAAAAAGAGAGAAAAAAAAAAAAAAAAACTCGAGGACATTTATTTTAATTTGTTGTTAAAAAGTCAAAAAGAGAAGATATATTAAACTTTTTTTTTTTTTTTAGAAAAAATAAATAAACTTTTTTAAAGTAAGGATATTTGCCACATCCAATACGATTTACCCACGTTCAAATATGTAACTCTTTACTAATTTAGCATGGGTATTATAGTTAAAAGATAAAAATAATATTCAAACCTTCTAGAATATCTATTATTGGATTATTTTTTTGTAGCATAATACTTTTATAATTTTAGCATATATATATATATATACATGCAAATATTTCCATTTACCTTACTATTATTTTTCAATAGGTAAGATTTACACGCATGTTGTTGTAAAAGGATAATTTTTACTATTTATCCTCACGGCCAGAACAATGCACTATTACAATTTTGTTTTTTTGTTTTGTTTTGTTTTTTTTTTTTTTTTATGTACGAATTTTTTGTTTTTTTTTTATGGTCATTAAAAGATACCATAAAAAAAATCTTAATTTAAAATTTTAAAATTATACATTTTTTTATGGTCCTAGAACATTAAGAAATGTTTATATTTAACTTGATGTGCATGTACATCAAGAAAAATGTTTTTCTTGATTAAAAAGTACGTAAATTACATCCAAATAGTGAATCCCTGGTTTATGGATTTGTTGATGGTCAAAAACTATCAAGAAAAACCCTTTCTTGATGGTCATGGCTCATCAAGAAAAGCATGTAGATTGACATTCATTGGCCATCAAAAAATGCCTATATCGTTTTGGGTCGGCTTTCCTTGATGGGCAAATGCCTATCAAAGAAACCATTTGTATTAAAACTTTTTTTCCTTAGGTTTTGAAACCCTCATTGTTCACCTTGCTAGATCTAGATATGTTGCCGTTCTACCTCCATGTCGTCGCACGCCTGTTCATGCCTTCATCCGCCCATCCTGTCGTCGTCTGTTTGTTCCTCTGTCGTTCTTCGCCTGTCCTGTTGTAAACCGTTTATTTGTCTGCCGTTTGTGGTAGCAATAAGTCATCCCACCGTTCATCTGTCGCTGGTTCGTCCGTCAAATCACGTCGTTGTTTGTCCATCAGATCGCGTTGCAGTCGTCGTGCCTTTGTCGTTCGTCCGTCAAATTGCATCGCTACTGTCGTGCCTTTGTTGTTCATTCGTCAGATTGCGTCATTGTGCTGTTGCTATCGTCATGCCTCTTCCGTTCGTCCATCAGATCGCGTCATCGTTCGTTCATCGTGCCTTTGTCGCTAACGTTGAAATCGTGAGTATTGAATTTTATTTAATTTAATTGTTTTGGAAATTTTATATAATTTTGTATAAATATTGTTATTATTACTCTAAGATTTGAGTTTTTGTAGTTTATTTGATTTTAATTTTGGTATCTGGTTGCTTTAAGATTTGAGTTCAATTTTCTTGTAGGCTAATAAAACAAACAACTATTCCAACACAAATAGGACACTTTGTTGTAAGATTTGAGTTCTAGTAGTTGGGTAAGACCCTTTTGTTGTTTGGGTTTCTATGACATTAGAGGGCATCAAATTGGGATTAAAATTGAGAGGGGAGGAAAAAAAAGTGTCATAAATGACAAAAACACGCGTTTTTTGTGGGAAAAAAAGCTATTTTTGAATTTTACATGATTTACGATAGTTTTTAGATGTCATTAAATAAAATTGATTATTTAAATTGTATGGTCCACAAATTCTATTTAGTAATATAAAATAATATAAATTTTATTTATTTTATATTAATAAATATAATATATCATAAATGATATAAAATAATATAAAATAATCCTACATCAATTTAATTACACTAGGTTGGAAACCCTCGCACACTAAACACACCACTCTCCCTCCTCGCACAAGAAGACACCGTCATCCTCCTCGCACAAGAAGGCCCCAAAAAGAAACCCGGTCTTCGGTCATCGTCTTCCGCACCGCTCCGGTTGCCGACTGTCTCCGGTCGTGGTCCTCCGCGTCAACACCTACTGTCTCTGGTCTTCGGCCATCGTCTTCTACGCCAGATCTCGCAAAGTAACCATTCCGATCGTTGTCCTCCGCGCCAACGATATTTTTCAATAAATGTCATTGAAGCTTCTACGTTTACCGGCGATACAATGACTAAAAATAACTGTCATAAATATTAAATCTGGCAGTTTTTAAATGTCATTAAATCCCAATTTTCTTCTAGTGCCTATAATTTGTTTTTAATTGATTAAATCATAGAAAATATCCTTAAAACTTTAAGATAGCTTGGATTTGATTCAATTATGTGGGTAGACTTTTGAAGTTTTTATTTTTACTCTTGATCTTTGAAATTTATTTTTAAAAAATTAAATTGAAAATTTGGGTTTTTATAGTTTGAAGAAAGTTATAATTTAGTCAATATGGTTTAAAATTAGAATTTATTTCCTATGATTTGATAAAATCTTCATAAATAATATCTACGATAAGAACTATCTATAAGGACTTTATAAAACATAGGAACTATTGTGAGATTTTATCAAATCATAAGGACTAAATTCCAACTTTTAAAACCATATGGACTAAATTTTAATTTTCTTTAAACACCAAATTTGTAATTTAACCTTTAAAAAAATATAATGAGTATTATTAAATAATTAGTGTATTTGAATTAATATTGGTTTAGTTGTTAATTTAGATTAATTAGTTATTTATCATGTTGTCTAGTAAGGCGATAGATAATCAATTTAGAGTTGTAATAGAAAGCTTTTGAAATCTTATATTGTAATAATAGAACATTGTTCTTGGAGAACCGTGTCTCAATCTAGGGATGGTCTTCTCTTGTTTGGACTAATATATTCGACCCGCTGCATCAAAATACCTTTGAAATAGTTTTTCATTAAAATAAAATAGGAATTAGAGCGAGAACTAATTTGTAAAAATTAAAAGGCATATGTGACAAATACAATATCATTTACATAAATTAACGTATCGATTGATGTGTCAAAATTGATTGGGCATAAAAATTATTATTATTATTATTATTATTATTTAACTGATTTTGATTTAAAAAAAAAAAAGAGAGTGAAATCAATGAGCTAGGTAAATATTCACGACATGAAAGTGAATTAAAACGTTTATTTATTTTACAATAAATCAATACAAATCAATTGACATGACAAGTTTCAAATTTGATTAAATTAAATGGCAAACTTAATATTATAATCTTACATGGTAACATGGATGTACATAATTGGTCTACAAAAAGAAACATACCATATAATTAATTAAATTAATTTAATTGGGGAGAAAGGGAATATTCCAATTAAAGAATAACAATAAAAAATTAAAAAAAGAAAGAAAGAAAGAAAAAAAAGAAAAAGAAAAAAAGCAAACCTCAAAGGAAATGTAATTTTTTAAAAATAATTAAATTAATTATAAAATTCCATAAGGATAATTCCATGAGAAATAAATGCGCCCTCAAATGGTGGGGCATAGTGTCTTTACAAGCGGACGAGGAGACGCGGTCCCCACACCACTCTGTCTTTAATTTTTTTTTTTTCTTTTATATATTTCTTTATCTTTCTTTTTCTTTTTTTTTTTTTTTTTTTTTTTAATCTTAACCTTAACTCCTAAACTTTGAATGTTGTATTTATTTAGTGTTTTTGAGTTTTTTTAAGTTTTATTTTTACCTTTTTTATTTTATTTTAATTTTAATTATACCTCCTTCTATTTTAAGGAAACGATGATGAAAATAAATTACTACAATGTAACATCTTTAAGCTATAAAAAAATTAAATAATCTGAAATTAGATACATTGTGACAATGGCTCATATGAGAGAAAGAAATTTGATCCTCTCATGCACAATCGACATTGTCTCTTCAATGAAAAAAGAGACCTTTGTAAGACCGATGGATATGTCAGTAATCAAATTAACAGACAATTGTACTCGACCATAATATGATGAATATTTAGTGAAGTAAACTACAAAGGCCATAAAAAATTGCGTTGGGTGGAGTGAATTAATCAAAATATGTACTAAAGAATCTATTTGGCACAAATTTAAAATCTTAAAGGGGTGTTTGGCCCAACTTGCGTTAAGTGATGTGAGTTATTATCCCTACTTGTTTGGGTCTTCGTTATAATAGTTTGGAAGTTCTTAAGTATTAATTTATTATAGCCTACATTTTAACTACAATAAAATTATTTGAAAAACTCTTTGTTTATGATTTTGTGACAATTTTCTCTCAACATTTGTAACTCATACTAAAATACTATATATAAACTATTATAATTTAGACTAAAATAGTCTACACAGTTCAAACACAAACTCAACGCTCCAAACAACTCTTAATAATTTATTAGATACTGAAATATTTATTCCCACAAATGGAAGGTCGAATGAATGATTATAAAGTTTTTTTAAAATAAAAAATCAAACTTATCAGACATATATGAACTTGGAAATTTAGAAACTAAACATTTAAATTAATCAAATTCCAACCATTATCTTTCTTAAAAGTTGGAGATTCTACCCATACCCACATTTGTTATATATATTTATTTTTTTTGTGTTAAAGAAAATCTAATTTACTAATTGGAATATTATAGCTTAAATGCTTTGATTTGATTGAGACATCATAAACTTGACCAAAATGGGTCTAAATTTCTACTTTATACTTTCATATAAAATTCATAATTCTACCATAAGCAACACCAATAATTTTAAAACCATATGTTGTATTTCTCACTATCATATTTAAATTGTAAAATACGAACAAACAAAGTAAATATAAAAATACTATTTAATTTGACCTTGGATTTTATTATTTATTTTTAAAACAAAATCTATTAAACTAAAATAAACTATATACAAGCAAGTTCATTAGATAAAATAGAGGACACACGATCTAAAAGCCAATCACAAAAAAAAGAAATAATAATAATAAAATAAAATAAAAAATAAAAAATAAAATTATCAAACTCCTTATCGGGGAAAAAGACCACGAAACAACTCGCAGGGAAGTCAGGCATTTGCTGCTGCAAGACGTGAACAATCATATTGTTGTATTGCAAGCCCTATTTTAGTTTTAAATACCTAATTTTAGTTTTTTTTTTTTTTTTATTTTAAAGATGCCCATTTTAATTCTTTTACTTTAAACAAATATTAAATCAATCATGTAATTAATTTATCAGATTTTTTTATATTTATTTTATAATTAGATAATTATTTTAAATTACAATACTGTTCAAATATAATAAAAATAAAGTTATTTCATATTGGTAAACAACGATAGACTATTATCATCTATCACTCTTTATCAATAATAGAATTTTAACAGTGTCTATCACTAATAGATAAACTTCTATCATTGTCTATCTATCAATGATAGACAACATTATTTTCTTTCATTGTCTATCTATAAATAATAAACACTGATTGATGTCTATTAGTGTCTATCACTATCTATCAAACCGCGATAAACTACTTTTTGTCATTTTGCTATATATAAAACAACCCTTTATAAATTATGAAAATATCCTCACGTAAGTCTTTTCTTGTATAAATATTATTATTATTATTATTATTATTATTATTATTATTTAATGAATTTCGATAAAATTTAAGATCTATAGAAAATATATGAACTAAAATAAAATATAACTCAAAGTACAATAATCAAAGTGATATTTTAACCATAGTAACAACCATGCTATTAAATTTTCGTTGACATATCAATATTTCCACGTTTTCAAGTGTTTGACATCAACGTGAGAGGTGAATTGATATTTCTATTATATCGTAGAAAAACTACAAAATATACAAATTGAGCAACAAAATGTCACTAACGTAAATATAATATGAACAATAGAATATCAAATTGTTAAAAAAAAAAATGTAAATTTATTCTTTTAATATTTTGTTTTTATAATATTTCCAAAAATATACCATATCATCATTTTATTGATATTTTTGTAGAGGTAAGGACTTTGATTTTTCGTCAACGTCCAACGTAGATTCTAGGAGGTAAGAGCATAATTAAATTACAATTAAAAGAGAGAGAGAGAGAGAGAGAGAGAGAGAAATGGTTGAAAATTGAAAGACTAAAATGGGATTAAGAAAACATTTAAAGAATAATAAATAGAAAATTTGTGAATCTTCCTTCTCACTTCCATGTGCAACTCTCAAAGGACTCTCCCATGGAGCTTTTTGAGATATAAATGTAAATGAAATTATGAAACGCTCTCTTTCTCTCTCCTCTGGAATTTGGGGAGTTTCTTCTTTTACCCCTTCAAAGTTCAGTCCCCACCATCGCCATTTTTCACCAATGCTCTCTCACCTTTCACAGTCACCAAGGGACCGACTCTTCTTTTTTATCTCACATGAAAGTTGAAACCCTTCCACTTCCAACCCCCAACTTTTTCTTATTGGATTACATTATCATCCCCTTCTCTTTCCCCCTTTTTTTTCTCTCTCTCTCTCTCAACAAATTTGCTTTCTGGGTTTCTTCCCCTCTGGATTGACTTCCAGTTTCTAGCTCCAGGACCCAACTCTTATCTCTCTCTCTCTCTCTCTCTCTCTCTCTCTCTCTCTCCCTCGTTCTTCAGGTTGTTTTTGTTCTTTGTTCTTTGTTCAATTGTTTATCTGCTTGATTGATCGCCCCTTTTCTCCCTTTTGTTTTCTTTGAGTGATTTGAAGGGGGGTTTGGGTTTTTGATGATTCTGATGCTCTGTGACGGTTTATTCTTCTGATGGGTTGATTTTGTGAGTTGGGTTTTGTTTGTAGATCTGAATTTGTTTGATTTTCTATTGAATTTGGATTCTGGGGTTTTTGTTTTTTTGGTTTTTGGGAAGATCGGTTGTCATGGATTGTGATGTTCTGTTTTCCTTTTGTGAAGTTTTGTGTTCGTTTTCAAGTCGGGGATGAGATCCGATTGTTGATTGTATGATTTCTTTGTGCGGAAGTGTTTGATTTAGATGTGATGTTTAATGCTCTGTTTCTTTTGTGTTTTGATTCTGAATTTAATTTCATAGCTTAGTATTGTTCTTGAACTTGATCTGTGTTGGAACAGATGAAAAAGAGCTTGAAGAAATTGTCATTTTCCCCTGTTTGATCTACTTTGTTTGGTTGAACTTTGCATGTAATAAGATTATTTAGAAAGGAAAAGGAATTCTCATGGTGGTTGATGTGGGGAGAGGTTTGGTTATTGTTTTCTGATAGTTTTCAGGAACTTTTAGGGTGAAGGAATGAATCTTTTAGTGTTCTTTGTTATATGTATCGATTCGCGGATTCGCCCGTGTTATCTTTTCAATTTGGGATGAAACAAACATCTCTTTATGAATGAAATATGTTTTTCTAGTAATTGATTCTGAGTCTGACTGGGTTTTTGCCTTGAAATTTATGTTTACAGGTGAGGAAGCATAGAGAATTTTAGTAGCTTCCATATCATATATTATACTAAGGTAAAAGGCAGTAGCAGACTAGGATTTGTTTTTGGTGTAAATCTGATTGTTGGATCTTGCCCGAGTTTCGTCGTCTGAATTTGGCGAAATATCTGCTGATTCATTTTTGGGGGGAAATGATGATGATGTTCAATGAGATGGGATTTTGTGATGATATGGATTTCCTTTCTGCTCCAATTGTGGAAGGAGATTCTGGAGCTCCACCAACTGATCCTGAAGTCGTGGTGGAAGATGATTATTCTGATGAAGAGATCGATGTCGATGAGCTCGAGAGGAGGATGTGGAGGGACAAGATGCGTCTCAAACGCCTTAAAGAGCAAAGCAAGGTTAAGGAAGGGATTGATATTGTGAAGCAGCGACAGTCTCAAGACCAGGCTAGGAGGAAGAAGATGTCGAGGGCACATGATGGGATCTTGAAGTATATGTTGAAGATTATGGAAGTTTGTAATGCTCAAGGTTTTGTATATGGAATAATTCCTGAGAAGGGAAAACCTGTAACTGGTGCATCAGATAATCTGCGAGAATGGTGGAAAGACAAGGTCAGATTTGATAGAAACGGACCGGCTGCCATAGCCAAGTACCAGGCAGACAATGCAATTCCCGGACGAAACGATGGGTGTAATTCAATTGGTCCAACCCCGCACACCTTGCAGGAACTTCAGGATACCACCCTAGGATCTCTTTTATCAGCTCTGATGCAGCACTGTGACCCTCCTCAAAGAAGATTTCCATTGGAGAAAGGTGTTCCTCCGCCATGGTGGCCTACTGGAGTCGAGGAATGGTGGCCTCAGCTCGGGTTGCCTAAGGACCAAGGTCCTCCACCGTACAAGAAGCCTCATGACTTGAAGAAAGCGTGGAAAGTCGGTGTTTTGACTGCAGTCATCAAGCATATGTCCCCTGATATAGCCAAGATCCGCAAGCTTGTTAGACAGTCCAAGTGTTTGCAGGACAAGATGACCGCCAAGGAGAGTGCGACATGGCTTGCTATTATCAACCAGGAGGAGATCTTGGCCCGGGAGCTTTATCCCGACTCTTGCCCGCCTCTGTCTTCCGGTGGGGGTAGTGGATCATTGGTCATTAACGATTGCAGCGAATACGATGTAGAAGGCGCTGAGGAGGAACCGAGCTTTGATGTTCAAGATCGAAAACCTGATAACCATGGCTCATTCAACTTGGGAATGGACAGAATGAGAGAACGGGTGCCCCTTCGACAACCACCTTATGCAATCAAAGGAGAGGTTCCTGCAAACTTGGATTTTATGCGAAAGAGGAAACCGACCAGCGATCTGAATATGATGATGGATCAGAAGATCTATACTTGTGAGTTCCTCCAGTGTCCTTATAGCGAACTTCGTCTCGGGTTTAATGACAGGACATCCAGAGACAATCATCAGTTGACCTGTACATATAGAACTTCTTCAGAATTCAGTGGCTCAAGTTTTCATGTCAACGAGGTTAAACCGGTTATCTTCCCTCAGTCGTTTGCCCCACCCAAGTCAGCTCCACCGCCGGTCAGCTCAGTTCCATCATCCTTCGACCTGTCTGCTTTAGGCGTTCCAGAAGATGGCCAAAAGCTGATCAGTGAGCTCATGTCTATCTATGACACCAACATCCAAGGCAACAAGAACAACGTAAACACCGGTAATGGTGCCATCACGGAAAACCAAAATCTTTCTCAGTTAAAGATCCAACCTCAACAAGACGAATACTTCCGCAATCAAGGTCTAATGATCGAGGGAAACTTCTTCGAGGGTTCAAATGTTTCGAGCAGCCATCAAATGTTCACAAGAGATGAAGGCCAATTCGACCGGTTTAAGCCAATGAATTCACCTTTCGAAAACAACCACCATCAGCACAACAATAACAACAACAACAATTTCCACTTAATGTTTGGCTCTCCATTTGATTTGTCGACCTTCGACTACAAAGAAGAAGTACCCGGAGTAGCAGCCATCGATACACTGTCGAAACAGCAGGACATTACATTATGGTATCATTGAGCCTGCTCTCACTCGGATGCTCCTTATCGACGTGTTCTTTCCGTCGAAAGCAGCAGCAGTAACAGCAGCTGCAGCAGTGAAATTCATAGGAGTTCTTTTTACAGTTTGAGTATCTCTCCCTCTCTCTCTCTTATGGGGTCTGCCTTTTGCTTTTACTAGGAACCAGTCAAAGTTACCCTTTGGGGTTTGCCTAACTTGGTGGAACTGTATTGTCTAAAAAGAAATGTTTGGTGTTACATCCTGGTCATTCACACAAATGGATGGATAATGTCATTAGCTTGTAGAATATCTTTTAAGGTCATCATGTAATGTAAGTCTTAAGTTTCTCCAATAGACTGATAAATAAGTGGAGAGAATCCTTTTAGTACTACTGCTACTACTTACTCTGCTCTGTTGTTGATTACATGTCCAAATGATTGTCTATATGAATAACTATTACAACATATCCTTCCATCTTCCCTTCTCTCATCCTCTTCATTTTAGTGGTTGCAAAATGACAGTTATAGAGTCCTAGAGTTGTTGGAGGGTTCAATCTGGTTGGAATATCAAACCCGACAGCTAAGCGGGTGCCCATTCGATAACTATTGTTAGTCTTTTGTCTTGTTGTCTTTGAGAAATTAGACTTTGTTTACTCACAATTGCTTTGTCGCATAGTTTGCTAATAATACGCGTTTTCGATATTCCAACTAAAATCTAGAAGGATGCAACTTTCCTTTTGAGTATAGCCTTTTAGCCTTTTTAAGGTGGAACGTCTACGTTATTGCATAAACACACTTCAAACCTGATTGAAATGAAAACTAACTAATCAACATCATATCTAGAATCACTATACTCACAAACAAGCCATATTTGTGGTAAACAAACACGATATGAGAGAATCAAACGGAAACGTTATGAACGAAGATGAACCGAGTTAGGGAGAGGTGGAGGTGGAGTAGTAGCTGGTTTTGAAGCTTATCTATTGTTAGGGGTTGGGAAAGAGACAAGACAAGTTGGAGAAACATTAGAGATGGTAATAATGGTGAGATGTAGGGCTTAGTTTGTTGTTGTTGTTACTGTTGTTATTGTTTTGTTTGGTGGTGGTGGTGGCGGCGGCTAGTGGGACCTCCCTTCAACCTAAACAAAGCCTCATCCTCTTCCATCCTTTCATGTCGGCGGTCAATGTTTCAAACCACTTCTCTTCACTCCTTCCTCTATCTTCTTTTTTTTTTTTTTGTTGGCCCTTCTTTTTAGTAATAATTGCATATTTAGTCCCTATAATTTAAGTTAATGGTAAAGTTTAATGTCTTTTACGTCTTTTAGTCAAATTTCAAGTTTTGTCCCTATGATATATGTTAGTTATATTTAAAGATGTCCATGGAATGGGGATGACTTCGTGGAAATGACTTTCCCATCCCTATAGCCACTCCTCATATCATTCTCCATTCTTCAAACTTTTTTACAAGGATCGGGACCGAGATTCCCCATAGAAAATTCGCAAAGATCAAGTTTTTCGTGGGGAATTTTTTTCTGTTTAATTTTTCTTTTTAAAAAAATACTTAAAAAATCATTACTATGAAAAAGTATTAATTAAATAGTTTAATTCCCACTAGATCTTTTTTGGTATGAAATTCTACATTCATTTTGAATTTAAAGATAAATTATTATAATTTTCTAGTAAAAGAAAATAATTATTCATCAAATTATTCATATATATAATTTAAATTTAAATGTTCAATTCAAACATATTCATTCTCTTGACCATTAAACAATAAAATTTGAAATTTAAATCTAATATTTATAAAATAATAATAATAGCATGACATTAAACTATTATAATAAATTTTAAAAAGAGCCTAATGGGGCAAGGATAGGGAATGTTCGTCGTCCCTGTTTAGCCTACGTGAAATTTTTCCCCACTCCCACCCTCATTCCTCGTCTGATCGGTTTCCACCCATAATGGGACAGAGCCTGTCCCCACAGGAAAAATGGACATCTCTAGTTATATTTCTAAAGTTTTTTCATCGTTTATGTTTTTTAGTCAAAATTTCAAACTAAGTCTTTAGGATTTTGGTTAGCTATAGATCCTTATATTTCTAAAGTTTCGGCGTAGTTTATGGTTTTTTAGTCAAATGTCCAATTCAATCCATATGATTTATGTTAGTTCTAATATGGTCCTTGTATTTCTAAAATTTGGTTGTCGTATATGTTTTTTTAGTTAAGGTTCAAAATTTTTAATTTTAGTTTTGGCCTTTTTGCTTTTGAAGTTATGTTTTCATTTATATTTTTTTTATAAAATATTACTCGACATTATTGACTTTAAGGTCTAATTTGCCTTATATTTACACATCAAAGATTTTGCCTTATATTATGTGTTTTGTTAAATTCTAGAATTTTGCTTCTCGTTAAGAAAATTTATAGTTTTACCTCTACTTGCCATTAGTTAGACATAAATGTATTTAGTTACTTTAATGCTCGTCAACCTACATAAGACTTTAAACTCGACTTTCGTGTAAGATAGGAATTAAAACATTAGACGTACATTTTAAGTATGTTTTGACTATACGTTTTAGATTCACACTCTAAATTCATTTTTTTTTTTAGCAATACGATATACGTAAACCACACGTAAATTTAAATAAGATATCGTGTTATATCGTTGATTTGTTAAATTTCGTCATGGTTGCATTAAATTTCTATTTAATATTCAACCATGGAGATGTATCCATGAACTAAGTTCCAAGAATAGAGATAATAATGACACTTTTTGAAAGTAAAGACTTTGAAATTGACATAAAGGTTAAAAACACATGCCTAAAATTTTAACTCAAACTATTTCCATTTTTATTTATTTATTTACTTTGATAAAGTTTACTTCATAAATTGATATATCTTTTGGGAGACCCCATTTTTAATCATATCTTAAGAATATTGTGGGGTAGGAATTAGAACAATGAAAGAAATATATAGTGTTATTTATTCATCATTTTGTAGGACCAAAAGTCCATATACTTGAAGACATTTATTGACTAAAAGATAATAGTTTTTGGAAAAATATTGATTTATATTTCTAAATTTTATCCATTAAATCTTTAAATTTAATTAATTTTGGACTCTCAGTCAAATTTTTCTTTGATAATTGTCCATGCTAATCATCCCATTTTGTTAATATGACTTTTGAAGAAGTCTAACATGTGTAAGAACAACATGGACAATTTTCAAAATTAATCTTAATAAAAGGTCTAAATTGATTCATTTGTGAAAATTTAGAAATTTAATTGTTCCAATAATAAGTCTCACACAATGTTTTTCAAACAAAATTTCAAAGATAATAAAATTAGTACACTTATAAAAGTTTAAAGTATGGATTGATAAAATTATTAGTTCATGATTTAAATTGATACAGGGTATAAATCCATATTTGGGTAAAATATATTATTTTAAATGACAAAATTGTTAGAAACATTTTCAAATATAGCAAAATATTACTTATATCAGGAATATTTTTTTATATTTATAACTACGATCGCTCATTTTACTATATTTGAAAACAACTTTTGATATTTTTCCTAATTTTTGTTTGTAGTTTGGGGTTTATGACTTTGGCATTTGGCCCTCATATTATGATTTTGTCTTATTGCTTTAATAAATATTAAGTCAAAATTTTTTATGAAATATTTGATTGAAGAAAAAAAAGAAAAGAAAAGAAAACGGACTACATTCATGTGCATGCAATGCAATAGGAGCAAATAAATTAAACGAATTAAATTTCTATAATTACAAAAAAGATGTTTTCTTTTTTCTTCAATGGATTACAAAAAGGTTTTGTAATATTAGAGATTCAACATTTGTATTTTCTTTGGTATATAATATCTTAATAGTTGAAAAATAAAAGTGTTAAAATGCTAATGAAGTAAAATTAAAAGATTAAAAAATGTATTTAAATTAAAAGTGAAATAATTTGATTGAATGTCTCGAGTTGAATTAGAATCTCTATTTACGTATATGTTAATCTAAAGGTGCATTTACCAATCTATTTGTAATCCAAAGTGTAATCGTAATTAGATTGTGTTGTAAAGAAAATTGTGCTACAATAGTAACCAGATTACCTTATTTACTATCGGGAAGTTCAATTGTAATAAAAAAAATTCATGGGTAATGTTTGCTTTTTTTCTTTTTTTTTTTTTTTAATGGGAATGCAATTCAAATAATTAGTAGAATGTCCTTTTATATTTTAATTAATTCTATGTTGGCCTATTTATTTTTTTATACACTTATTCATTTTTCTATTATTTTAGTTATTAAAATTTTATATTTAACAAAATTTAATACTTAAACCAAAAAATCTAGGATTTAAAAAAATAGTAATTATTTTAAATTTTTACTAATTCACTCTAGATTTATTTTTAAAAAATAATATTGATATGAATATTTGTAGAAAATATTTTTTTAGATGATTCCATATATAAACAAACAAAATTTTTAAAACTTTTAGTTATATATATATATATAATGGATAATATAATCTTTTTCATCAAACAAATAATAAGAATCTTGTTTTGCAACCTTAAATCAGAGCAAGAAGGGTCTAGCATGTCTAGTTAAGAGTTAGAGCGAGAGCGAAAAAGGAATTGATTGATGAAATTGTGGATCAATTAAAACTCGAATTCGAGATCGGAAGCCAAACTTCACGAATTTTGATGGGTTTGTTGGTGGTGTTTAGAAGAGATGGACGAACGAGGAGTTTAATATAGGAATTGAAAGGGAAGGAAGTAAGGGATTATCGAAAGTGCTAGGATGAAGAGAGAAAATGCATATAATGTCTTATAAGTCTAGATTAAAAAAAAAAATCGCAGAGGAGAGAGTAGCGTTCTTCTTTTTTTTTTTTTTTTTTTAGAAGAGAGAGGATAGAAAGTGAGTTTGCTTGAAAAAATTAGAGAAAAAGAGTGGGAGGGGGAAGCAAGAGGTTGAACTAAAAAGATGATAAATAATTTAATATTAAATGAGAGAGAAAGGGTAAATGGCCTAAAGTGGTGAAAAATATGGTGTGGGCCCCTGTAATCTTCCATCGCAATAAGAATACCATCTATGGTGGGACTCATATTTGATTCTCATTGCAAAATTAAGATAAACAACTCCAAACGTAATTCAATGGAACCCACCTCCCTAAATTGTGTTTCATTGATTAGAGAAAAAAAATATTTTTAAAAATTCATTATTATTTAAACTCTTTTGATTAAAAAAAATGTTTAAAGCTCATTTTAAAAGTGTTTCACAAGCTATTTTGAGTGACTGCCAAAACTTCAATTTTTTATAAAATGACTTATTTTCAAAATTAAATACTTAAAAAATTAAACCAAATGCACCATACAAGTAAACGCCCTCTAAGTGTAACTCAATCCCTTAGAGCATAAAACAATGTTACAATAGAAAAAAGTTAAACCATTTTTACATTTTATTATTCATTTGAAAATAATTTTGATTTTTTAGAAAAAAAAAATTCTAATTTTAGGAAGAAAAAATCAAAATTTTAACTAAATTCATAGGAAGAAGGGTGGAGTGCTTTCATATAGGAGTCTTAATGAAATTCTAATTAAGGGTTGAATTCTTGTTAGGGCTCGTTGACCAATTGGCCCCCAACATCACTCGTCTCGATTTGTCATTCTTTTAGCTAGTTGTTTTTGTAATAATTATTTTTTTTAAAGAAAGATAATTATTTTAAATGACAAAATATGGCAAAATGTTACTGTCTATTACTAACAAACAGTAATAGACGATAGTAGTCTATAAGTGTCTATCACTGCCTATCAGTATATTTTTGTTATATTTGTAAATATTTTGGTTCATTTTGCTTTGAAAATAACCCAAAAAAAGTATTAAAGATTTATGTCTAACAAATGGTTAGTAAAAAAATCTATTTCCATCCTAAAATAAATTTTGGTTTCTAATAATATAATTCTTAAACTTTTAATTTAGTAACAATTTAGTTCTGAAACTTTAGTATGTAACAATTTAGTCAATATATTTTAAAATTTGTAATGATATAGTCTTTATTGTAAAAATTAATATTAAGATTTAATGAGGTATTATTGATGAAATTTTTTTATAATACAGATTAAATTATAAATTAATTTAAAATTCTATAAACTAAATCATTTAAATTGAAGAAATGGTATTGGAGATTGAAAGTAATTAATAATGTTGATTAGAAAAGATCCAAAATGAATGGGTTGTTGTGTTTGTTTGGTACAAATGTGATGGATCATGAAATGGCATTGGAGTTGGAGACAGCAACTTCAAAGGCTTCTTATGGTAATAATGGCCACTCACTCTATCCCAAAAACTATGGACATATTATAGTGTTGTGGGTCCCACCATCTACACCACCCATGTTTATCTATCTATTATTTTCAATTTAGTCCCTAACATTTCTTTTTTTGCATTTTCTAATTGTACCTTTCTATTAGTTGATGTAAAATGTGATAGATAATCTTATGTCGATATTTTCATTCATATTTTCACATTTTCATAGATTCTACATCCACATAAGAGGTGAATTAATATTTTTTTTATATTGTAGAAAAATCTACATAATATACAAAATATGCAACAAAATGAAGACTTCGATATTTTTGTCGACATTGACATTTTAAACCTTGCTGATAATTAAAGATTAAAATATCGATGTTGGTATTGGTATTGAAGTTTTGATTCTATTTATATATGTCATTAATAGATATTTATGTAAATTAAACTATTTATAAAAATTATTAAAATTAATAATTAAGCTATTTTTACTCTCTAAATGAGGTATAGATGTTATTATTAGTATTAATATTTATATTGTGAGTAATTGATTATATTATTTATGTTTTATGAGTATTTTATACGAGACATCTTTCAATATCTGTTAAATTCTAATGTTGAAGTTGAACTCTTTAATTTACAAATGTATCGAGAAATTTTTTAATCATTGTTGATAATGAACTCCCATGACATGGTTTAAAAAAAACTAAGGTTTTTATTAAATAGTTTATATATGTAGAAAATTGCTAAAATAGTTCTATATGTACCTATAAAGTTTTGTTTATTTAAAAATATGATATAAACTTTTATTTTATTTAACTATCCAAATCTCTAGATGTTGACTTTTTAAGAAGTCAATACTATTTCTTCTTTGGAGCCTTTTGAATTATAGAATTTTCATGAGTTAGGTTTTTGCTTCACAATTTTCATTTTTTGTAGCTTCAATATATTTTTTTAAAAGGATATATAGAGTTCAATGGAATCAAGATCATACAATTTATATATATAGAAAAAAACACTTTGTTGATTCACAATGGACAAATGGGATCTAATGAGACAATTAAATTGTTCCTCTTTTATTATTTGTTTTTTCTTTAAAGAAAATTGTCACAACCAAGCTTTTTTTAAAAAAATATTTGGTCAAAAACTACTTCAAACATAGATCTAACAATAAGTTTAATTTAGTAAAGATGTAAATATTATTTTGCTCTTTAAAATTTTATATTGATCTCATGTTAATCTCTAAATTTTAAATATTTTATTTTAATTCATTAATTTTTAAATGTATGGTACTTTTAAAATCTCTATTCTTATTAGGTGTAATTGAAGTAAAATAGAAAATGAATGATAGTGAAAAATCTCATCTTTAATTTATAATCTCTCTCTAATTTATCTTTAATAAATTTTTAGTTAAAGTGATAAAATTTTGTCTCTCCTTATAGAAATATCGGGTTTACCCCTAAATATAACTTCACTCGTGGAAAAATCTTATACCTTATAAGTTATTGGTTTTATTAAATTAAATTTATAGAAAATTAATGACAAATTACTAAAATAGTTTTTATACGGTAAAGTATGTGTAGCTCAACTAATAGTTGGTAGTATATATTAACGACCAAATTGTTTGTGGTTCGATTCTTTACCTATCTCTATAGTATTAAAAAAAATTTATACAAATGTTGGATCGTTAAAATGAAATATTTAAAAATTTCTTAATAAAAATAGAATAAACTAAAAGGTTCATAAAGCAAAATAAGATTAAAAACTTCTCTCATATCAAAGTTCTTAAAATGAAAAGAAACCATAATCATCTAGAAATATAGGAAAACAAAAGTATTTATGTGAACATTTTAAATCATAATTAATCCAACATTAAAAAAAAAAAAGAATTTTTTTTTTTTCTAAAGCAAATATGATGAAATTATTTGAAAATACACATAAAAGGAAGCTAAATCTTTTTAGAAAAGTAATTAAAAAGCAAATCCAAAAAAAAAAATCAATTTTTAAGATTTTGTGTAGAAAAAGTAGATTTTACTTTTTTGGAATTTCAAAAAAAAAAAAAAAAAAGAAAAAAAAAGCATGGTCAAACTGCACTAACAACAGTTAACTCAACTAGAATAAGTATATACACAAACCATAAACCAAAAAAGAAAAAGAAAAAAAAAACATTTTAATTTAACAAATTTGTTATTTTTATTTTAAAAAAATAATAATAATAATCATAACGTAGAACTGTTCAAATTCATTGAACTTCAAAATGAGGTATAATTCATTTAACAGAGTTATTAATTTTAATATTCAAAATGTTCCCCATCATCCTACAATCAATGCTTTTATTTATTTATCGGGTTCTTTTTAAAGCCATTTTAATTTATTTTTATTTAAATCTTGCATGGGTTTTATTGAAACTTCTTTTTGGTACAAAATAATAATTATTATTATTATAATAATAAAATAGTTAAATTGCAAAAACCACCCGACGGTAGTTGCAACTATACCTTTAAACTATCAATTTTATAAATCGATCCTTCAAACTTAAATGAGTGTCGATATTAGGTCAAATTGGATCTTCAAACGTACATGATGGTATAAATTATAACATTTGTATAAGTTTGAGGGTTCGATTTTTATCATTTGTGGGTTTAGTTTCTACAATTATTATAAGCTCGATGGTCCAATTTTAACATTTGTAGAATTTTAGGGATTCAATTTTTACAATAAAAAGTTTGATGGTATAATTGCAACTACTATTATACTTCATGGGTGGTTTTTTACAATTTGCTTAGTAAAATATTAATAGAATATGTTTTTTGCTTGTCAACTCTAGTTTGGGTTTTCAAGGTTTTGTTCATAAAGTTCTTTTTTCTCTTTTATTTTATATTTTAATATCTGTCTCTCTCTCTAACATGTTGATATGAGTCATATTCCTTTATTTTTTTGCTTAATTAATACATATATGTTTTCTTTATGAACTATATAGTATATATTTTTTATTCTCTTTCCTCACATCTTCTAATAGTGGTGTTCCATTATTTTTTTAGAGAGAGAAAGATGACTTAATAATTTTTGGAACAATAATGTTTGGATACTTCTAATAGATATTTAAATTAACATTCATATCTTCGTGTGTGAGAAGTAAATTTAAAAATAAAGATTTAAAGGGACTCACGAATAATTTATATATAATGCTAAAGTTTTAATGTATAATAATATATAAATAGTGTCTTTAAACTTTGTACTTTGTGTCCGAAATACTAATAAAATTTAGAAAATTATCAGAAATAATCCTAAAATGTTTTCATCTTTTAGAATTAGCATCCTTTTCTAAAATTCGTTGAAATAGTTTTTCTCGATGCATCTCGGCCGAGATCGACCACCGAAATTTATATTAAAAATTAACACTGAAATTCTCGGTAAAATCTTGTTCTAACACTGAAATTCTATTAATTTTCTCAAATATTATGTAATCTTTCCAAATCTTATATCTTATCAAATTTACTCTAAATTCGGTTATGTTTACCAAATTTTATATCAAATCTTTCGTCCAATTTCTTTTTTTATAATTATTTGAATTTTTTTATGCTAAAAAATACAATTATTTAAATTTCTAAATTTCCAAATGGATTTTCGAGATGGGTCTCACACTATGATTTTTAAATTTTGGAAAAGATCCAATTTTGCAAAAATTAAGTAAGATTTGGGGAATATATGGAATCTTAGTGTTAATCATGCACAAGATTCTACCGAGAAAGCCTAAATATATAGAATCTAGGTCTTAATATTGCCCTAGATTTAATTGGGAAAGCTCAAAATAATCGATAAGATGAAAAGGTTAATTTCTATCTAAATCTTAGTGATTGATCTTGGCTGAGATGCCTTGAGAAAACTCTTTTTACTAGCTTTAAAAAAGCATGTTATTTCTAAAATATGGAAACTTGAATCGACTATTTCTGACAATTTTCCCTTAGACTTTCAAAAGTTTCAAAAATACTTTTAAACTTTCTAAAGAAGATAAAGAAAAAAAAATACTCTTACGGTTAGTTTTGGATAGAAACTGTTAATGTTTTGTTTATAAAATACTCCCGAACCTTCAAGAGTTTCAAAAATATCCTTAATCCTTAAACTTAAAAAAAGTTCACAAATACCTTTATTGTTAGTATTTGAATAGAAACCATTAATACATCGTTGCAAAAATAACTCAATTTTTTTTTTAAACAAAGTATATAAATATCTTTTTTTTATATATACTTTTGAAAGTTTAAGGGTATTTTCTACATAAAACACTAATGGTTTTTATCCCAAAATAACGGTTGAACAAATATTTTTTAAACTCATTTTAAAAGCTTAAGGATATTTTTGACACTAAATACAAAGTTGAGAAATATTTTGTAGCCAAAATAAATTAATACTTCATAATTATTATGGTAGAAGATAGAGGTTGGATAAATTGAATACAATTATTATGCCCACATGAACTGGGTGAGAGTTTAACTCAATTTACAAACTTACATAGTAAATTTAAACTTCTCATCTTTCATCAATAATTTACAATTAATCACTTCAACTTCTCAATCAATTTTCATTTTTGCATCATTACATATTTGAAGTATTTATATACATACTTAAAACACAGTGTTCATATAAAACTAACACTAACTCGTAAGTCAAATACCTCTTTAAAGTTACGAGTCAAATACCTCTTTAAAGTTGATGAGAGTAGAGAAAACATGATCACCTTAGAAAAATTTTTAATAATAATCGCTTAAAAAAAAAAGTAGATATTAAAAAAAGTCAAAAAGTTGATGAATTTTTTAACTTTGGAGAGCTGCCTAATTAGCATATGAATAATATAATGGGCTAAGTTCCATTAAAACTTTGACAACAAAGTTAATAATAATTGATGATGCTTAACTCTATTATTTTAGGGTTTGACCATTAGCTTTAAAATTCATTATTATTATTATTCTCTTGCCATGTTGTCCTTTTCCAAAGGTAAATTTTAGAAGGTCAATTCGAACATGATTCGGTAGATAATATTCTAATTATTATATTTTAAATGTCGTTAATTCGTTTTATTGTAGATCATCACAATTATTGAACTAAACAAAAATTGTCGTTAGAGTGATAAAAGACAAAAACAAAAAACTTAAATATATTAGTTATTGATGAATTTATAATGTTTACTATGATGATGTTTTCACAATAATTACTATATTCATCTATTAGCTTAAATGTTGATTGAGATAATCAAAGTGATCAAAGGTTATTCGACTTTTTGTTATATTTACATAGTTCATAAATGAAAATTCATCTACGTTTTGTTTTGTTTTTAGTTTTGTTGAACTAACTACAGTTGTTTTTTACTAAAAAAAAAATTTTGCATTTAAAATTGTGTACTTTGATTCTATAAATTATAATAATTATTTACTCAATTAAGGGCAAAAATACGTTGGTTGATTTTTTATTTTTTTTTTTAAATCAATCAATTTCAGTTTCATAAGTGCTTGAATTTTGAGTAACAGGTAGAAGTACATTAGATTGCATTTAAAGTTTCAATTTTGTATCTAATAGGTTTCTAAAATTTCAATTCAACATCTAGTAGTTCTTTAACCTAAATAGACTTGATCTATAGATACACAATTAAAAATTTAAGAGGTGTGTAAATGAGGTTGAAAATTGAAATTTAGGGACTTAGAAGAAATCTTTTTAAACCATTATCAAAATCTTGGATATTTAAGTACAAATATCTAGAATCCATCCAATTTAATATCAAAATAAACAAACTAATAATAATCTATATTGTTCAAAATTAATTCTATATTGCCACTCAAATAAAGTTTTGGATCCACCACTTCTTGGGTTATTGCTTCTATGTTATATTAATCTTTTTAATGCTTAAATAAGAAGAATTTATATTCTTCTAAATAAAACTAGCATTGAAAAATATATCCTAAAAAAATTTTAAAATATGGTGGAAGAAATAGTAGTGGGCTTGGCCCAAAGGTTTTTTGTTAACATGAAATGAATCTAATGGCCCAATATAGTGGGAAAGTCAAAGTTGGGCTTAATTTTGTGCTTATTGGGCCTACTTCATTGAAGATCCATATAACTTTGTTATTTATAATTTTATCTATTATTATTGTATAATAGTTCATAGAAATTGGAGATATAAGGTTAAGTGTTCTCAACAATTAGACAAAAACAAAAATAATGTGAAAATTAAGTTTATGGAAGCAATTTTAGCATTTTAAGAGGTAGTCATCTATAAGCTATATTGTATCTTATTAGACTATTAATCTATAATATACACTAAAAAGTGAGGATTTAAAAAAATATATATATATTTTTATTACACTTTTGTCCCTTTCTTAATTTGCTTATTTGCAAAAAGATGCAATTAAAGATAATAGTAAATAAATAATTAATTGTTAGTTATTAATAAAGTACCCAGTTAATTAATTATCAATGACCAATAACAAACATAATAGAAACTCAAAAGTTGGAATGTAAAATGTTTTTCCCACTTTGGTTTTTTTTCTTTTAATTTAATTAAAAAATAAAAATTTAATAGTCTTAGAATTCAAAAAGTTTTGTAATTCTTAACTTCTGCGACTATAAAAATGAGTTTTC
Organism: Citrullus mucosospermus; assembly: GCA_030954485.1. Classification (NCBI taxonomy): domain Eukaryota; kingdom Viridiplantae; phylum Streptophyta; class Magnoliopsida; order Cucurbitales; family Cucurbitaceae; genus Citrullus; species Citrullus mucosospermus. The sequence goes on from CM062057.1 coordinate 27,767,721, forward strand.
TTGATTACAATTCTCCACCAACACATAAAAGTTTTAATATTTCTTTTTCGTTTTGTCTATGCATTATTCTCCAAATCTCTTTGATCTTCAAAACATCTCAAGATGTTAGTAGACTCAAGTTGCAAATGATTCACTTTAACTTTGATGGATTTGAATAAGAGTGTTTGTCTCCTTATTGTTACGAAGAAAGTATTATTATTGTACTATTTATTTAAATTAGCAAATTTGAAAACATTTTAGTATTTTTATTGAATCTATTAAACTAAGCATGATGCATGTATATACATACCCACATAATAGGTAATTGGTTAAAGGGGGAAACTGGTAGGACTTCTTCAAATGTCAAATTAATAAAATGGACTATTAAGATTGATGCATGCATAATTTTAAAGAAAATCTTAATTGAGAGGTTTATATTGATTTGTTTACGAAGTTTTAAAAATTTAAGAGCTATTTTCAAATATAGTAAAAAAAAACTAAAATATTTATAAATATAGTAAAATTTCATTGTCTATCTGCGATAGACCGATTATCGCAATAGACTACTATTTGTGTCACTATGACATAGATAGTGTCTATTGACAAATGACCGCGATAGATCATAATAGGCTACTATTTGTGTCATTACGACACAGATAGTGTCTATCTACAATAGACCGTAATAGATCGTAATAGGCTACTATTTGGTCACTACGACACAGATAGTGTCTATCTACAATAAACCTTGATATATCGCAATAGACTACTATTTGTGTCACTATTACACAGATAGTGTCCATCTACAATAGACCGCGATAAATCGTAATAGGCTACTATTTGTGTCACTATGACACAGATAGTGTTTATTTACAATAGACCACAATAGATCTCAATAGACTATTATTTGGGTCACTATGACACAGATAACATATAGTAATATATTGTAGGTAGACTTTGTATTTTGCTATTAGTTGTAAATATTTTAAGCAGTTTTGCCATTTAAATACAAAAATATAATAAAATTATGTTTAAATAAATTATAAGTAATAATGTGTAAATTAATATTTTATAAAGAAGAAAAAAAAGAAAACCCTAAAGCACTAGTAATCTCTCCCTCTTTCCTTAACGTGTTCACAGTTCAGCTGCAAAACCCATCGTGTTTTCAAACAGCGCCGCGTCACCACGCCTCCGACGATCTGCCCACCAACGGCGGCAGAAGTTAGCACAACCACGTCGGCGACCTGCGAATTATTCTTCCGGCGAAACGCATTCCAGCAGCTTGGGGCATCGTTTTTCTCCAATTCTGCAAGGTTTGACACTTACCCACTCTCATTCGACGTAAAATTTGAGTTTCCCACTACTTAGCGCCTTCAAATATGCAGGATTAAGCTTATTCGGACACGTCCCATTAAGGATTTGAGTCTGTTTGGGTAAGTTTTAGTGGGTAAAAGTGCTCTAAACTCCTTTTTGAATACTTTCAAGTGCTGTAGACTAGCTTCTAACCTTTAGGATTTATCACTTTGTTGCTTTAAACTGATATCAGCCCTATTTGGATACTTTTTCAGCAACATTTTCCCCCTCCCGGCGTGTTTCGGTAAAAACCCACTCCCTTTTGGCTTTAGTTTTGCATTACCCATTACCTACCGGCTTCAAATCTTCATGTTTAAGCTATTTTGGACATCAAGCAGCGAGGATTCGAGTAGTTTGGAGTAAGGTTTAGTGGGTAAGAGCGAGTTAAATTCCTTTCAAACTCAAATAAGGTCCTTTAGAATCGTTCCAATGCTTGGAAACTCTTAATTGTAGTCCGGCTCACTTACTGATCCTTAGGTTTTTTGTTGTATCCCTCTTTGAACTTGAGCATTAGTCTCAATTTATTATTTCAATGAAGAGACTCGTTTCCTTAAAAAAAAAAAAAAACTCTTAATGGTAGAGATTCATTGTAGTTTTGGACGTATTCGAACACTTTTCAGCAAAGTCCCTAGCTCATTTCGTGAGTTTCAATAGGTAACATCACACTTTAGATCTTTTCGAACTAAGTTTTATAAATTAGTTTATAATTCTTGGAGACACTTTGTTTGTAATTAAGGCTTAAGGTTGTTTTGGATTCATATATTCATTTTGAACACTCTTTAGGACTCTGATCAAGGTTTCAAACTAAGCCTTAACAACTTTGCGACCTTGTTTTCATTATTTCAAGAGTCCTTCGAATAACTTACAAGCACTGTAGGGCGTTGGTTAAGTAGATTTCTACCTTTGTTGTGTGCTAGCATGTGTGTGATTTACTTCTGTATATATGTATGACTCAAGTGAACTGATTTTGAAATGGTTGTGTTTGTAATGGTTTAGCATGTCTAGATGTTCCTTGAAATTTTGTGTGATGTTCTGTTTATATGGTTGGGCCCGCCTATGTGATGATAATGGTTTGTATAGCATACCGAGTTATGACTTGTTCTGTGTGATACGTATGTTTGGCTGTTGAGCATAGCACGGGGATAGGCATGAAGCATGGTTAAGGCATGATGTATAGGATTTATGCATTTTGGTGAACTTCTGGGTTGCAGAGCATGATGTGTAAATTATGGTTGCAGAGCATGATGTGTAAATCATGTAAGAGTTGTGGAGCATGACATGATGTGTAAATCATCTATGGGGTTTGCAGAGCATGATGCTCAAATCATGTGTTGGGTTTGCAGAACATGATACATAATTCATGTGTTGGACTACATTGCATATCATGACGTGTCAATTCATGTGTCTAGCATGCTGTAACTATCATTGGCTTTCCATGTGTAATGAGCATGTCTAATTGTATAAATGTTGCGAATAGCATGACATTTGCTTTGTATGTTATTTTGTGGCTCTTGTAGTGTGGGCTATTTACCAATATGTGATTTGTGTTGACCCCCACTAGATTTTGTTGGTGTTGATGAGTTACTGTAATCTTAGTCATACTAGTGATACTGAAGAGGAGGCATGAGAAAGATGGACCATTAACTAGTTAATTTTTTTAGTTGCTTCCGTTCTGTTTAGTTTAGTCAAGTTACTTTTTATAGTAGAGTCAGTAGTATGAACTTACTGCTAATTCATCTCATTGTTAGAAATTTAATATGTTATAAGATTACGTTAAATAGATTAGATGAAGAAAGTATGTTTTTAAGTACTCCAAGAGATTGAGTTAAAAAATATATATATGTACACATATATATTAAAAAAATTAGAAGCTTAAATAAAAAAAAGGAAAAGAAAGCAAAAAAAAAAAAAAAAAAAAAAGAAAAAGTGAGGGCCAGTGTTGTTAACAATTTTTTTTGAAAAATAAAGAAAGAGAGAGAATATAGCTAAAAGAGATGTTTAAGAAGATGAATAAAGAAAAAAAAAGTTGGCTGTAAAAAAAATGTTGAATGGCAATGGTTGATGAGTCTCATGGTTGGTTGATTATCTCATCCCTTATGCGACAGGTTTGGCTTGTGATTGATGAAATTTTGTGTTTGAGGTTGAGGCCAACAGTATGGATGAAATTGGTGCAGTGGAATCCATGGATAAACTTACTAGCCTCCGTATCACCTCTTTAGATGACGATGACATTCATGATGATGAAGAACTACAAGATGATTTTGACACTGATGACGATGATGAGGATGAAGAATCAAATGAATCCGTGGTTTTGGGTTTTGTTGCAAAGCCCAAAAATTCTTGGTCTCTTCTTCCTCAGCTATTTCCAAGCAAGGCTGGAGGAGTACCGGTGTGTAAGCATAATCCATATCCATATCCATGTCATTCAAAATTTTCTTTTATATTTTATATATCTTGATCAATTTTCTATGCGAGCTTCAATATTTGTGGTGATTGAAAATGTATGTTTTTTCGCTCTTTGTGTAAGATCCAATCGTACTGAAGTTGGATAACTATTGTTGTATAGAATTATTGTTACTAGTAAAGTGAATTACGTATTTGATTGCATAAATAAATGGAACCTCAGGCTTGGTTGGACCCTGTGAATTTGCCATCTGGAAGGTCCTGCGTTTGTGATATATGTGGAGAGCCTTTGCAGTTTTTGCTCCAGGTATTTGCTCGGTCTCAAATTTTTTGCGTGTTTTCTTTTGCTTTCTCCTTACATCTTGTGCATTTTCGTCTGAATTCTAAACAATTAGGGGGTGTTTTGCCTGAGGAGTTGGAGTCTGGGGGGGAGTGGAGTTGTAAATTCCACTCCTTGTTTGGCCTAAAGGTGTTTGTGGCCCTCTCGACTGAAAAAACCAATTTCATGCCTTATTAATTCCTTACATTGTGGGTCTTACGACTAAACAACCTTCCAGACTTCACATCTCCACTCTTTGCCTCAAACGCCCCCTTAGTAACTAATATAGGAAGGAAGATTTTGTAAAATGATAGTCCAATGACTCTATATGTGGGAAAGAACATAATAAAATTGCTTTATCGAATTTGCAACCTGTTGAGGAGTTAGGAAATAGCTTTTGTATATTTTTTAAGATCATATAGTTTCTTTTCGTTGCTAACTATTATTGACGTTCCATATGGAAGTATAGCTTATGATGGTTTGTTCCTGTTCATTGAATTGTTAGATTTATGCTCCTATTGTAGAGAAGGACTCAACATTTCATCGAACATTATTTGTGTTTATGTGTCCATCCATGACTTGTCTTCTACGAGATCAACACGAGCAGTGGAAAAGCAAGTCTGAGAAGTCATCTCGTAGGTATTACTAGCTGAATTTCTGATGAAATCATTTTACATCATCATCCTCCTACATTTTAAAATTTTCTTTAGTAACTTTGTAATTGTTTTGGAAGTGTGAAGGTTTTCCGCAGCCAATTACCCCGTAGTAATCCCTTTTACTTGAGTGAACCCCCAAAACATGATGGGAGTGACAAACCTTGTGAATCTGGAGGTAAATTTTTTTAATTCTTCCTTCTATCGAAGGCCTCAAATTACTTTAATACATGAATGTTCTTAAAAATTGCATTGATTTATAAAACATGTCTAACATATGTGATGTTCTAGTTGCACGTTGTAACTGGTGTGGTACTTGGAAAGGAGACAAAGTTTGTAGCAAATGTAGAACAGTACGCTATTGTTCTGAGAAACATCAGGTATCGTATTTGCAGCGCTACTGCCAGCCTGCAAGTACAATTTCTTGTATTTTGAACTCTGAACACGTCAAAACCAAATTAACTTCTTAATTTCGATCCTCAATACTCTATTCTATATATCTTCAGGCTATTCATTGGCGTACTGAGCATAAAACTGATTGCCAACGGATGTCCATGTCTTCTCAGTTGTCAAGTTCACGACTGACTAACAGTCATTCTGAAACAGATACTGAGAAAGGTTGGTGAAGAGAAAACTTCTCTGTGTGTTAATGAGATAATAGGAAGATTCATATGTTTGATTTTATTTTTTGGATTTGGTCCTTGCCCTGGATTTCCAGCTTCTTTTGCACTCCATACATGGCGTGGACTTCTTATTATTTGTTCTTTGTGCAGAATATTTGAAGGATTATCAATAGCTTAGATAAATGTTTTTTGTATAATTGGATGAAATGTAATATGTAGTTTATATTTATATAAAGTAGCACTTACCCAAAAACAATATTTAAATCTGGTAGAAGCTCTAGGATCAATTGCTTGACTAAGATGAGGAATTATTGTTACTTATCCAAAAAAGAGAGATTTGTATGGGAAGTAGCTTGTAAAACTTTACTGAGAATTATTTGCTTTCTCCGACAGTTTCAAGCAAGCATCTTTGGCCTGAATTTGAGATCATGCATGAATACGAGAGTGAGTTCGACATTGAAATATCTCATGAAAATTCGTATGCAAATAGTTTGGTTTGTAAGGATAGGATGGATGACTCGATGAAGTCCTTATTGGCCAATTTTGAGGTATTGATCTTTTTTATCATATCATTTGAAAACTTAGTCTTCTTTTTAGTGGCCTTAGTAGTGCCTCTTTTTGGATCTCTATTTCTTAGAAGTTGTTTAACCATTTTGAAGAATTGAAGTTCCTTTTGTAATATCAAGTTGGGTTTCTTCATATAGGAGGCTCCTTTTGTAGTCTGTTTTCTTCTTTTTTGTACTGTTTGTTTGTATTCTTTCATTTATATATGAAAGTGCGGTATTTCATAAAAAAGGTAAATTGTTTTGTTGCTAAATTTTATGAAATTTTTGGTATACAGGGAGATGATGATAGAAAGTCTTGGGCCTCTTTTCAAGGTCGCTTATCAAAGGCACCTGAACAAGTGTTGAGGTAATATTAATGTTTCAAGTTTTCTACTAAAGTTTTACCAAGTTGATTGAACTTGATCATGTCCAAAGATCCCTGGCCAAAGGGAACTACAAAATCACAAAAGTTGATCATTTGCTTGATATTTTGTAAATTATGAATGAAGTAAAAAGTTCTCCAGCCTTGGATGTTCTTCAAATCAGGAGACTAAATATATATTAAAATCGTATTATCATATAAACGTTTTAGCCTATTCGTATATTTGCAAGTGATGCTACCACACTAGATGATCAAAATGTGCAGTTACATTTTTACTCTACTAAGCTTTTCATCTCAATCTCAATATGTTATTAATTTCATTAATAAAAAATCGAAACAGATATTGTAGAGATGTGGGATCTAAACCTTTATGGCCAATGTCAAGTGGTCTGCCTTCCAAAGCAGATATCCCAAAATGCAGTTACTGCAGTGGTCCCATGTGTTATGAATTTCAGGTAAGCCCTGCACCCCTCTTTTTCTGGTTTCACATTTGGATTCTTTAGTTTCCAAAGTTATAAATACTTTGCATTGGGTTACAACAGATCTTGCCTCAGTTGCTTTACTATTTCGGGGTAAAGAATGACGTGGATTCACTCGACTGGGCGACGGTTGTTGTTTATACGTGTGAAGCTTCCTGTGAGTCAAGCATAGCGTATAAAGAGGAGTTTGCTTGGGTTCAACTCTCTACCCCATCGGCCGTTCACCAGTAATATTTTTGTCAGTTTTGTTCTTTACCAATTCTTATTGCCATATGATGAGTCTGCTTTTTGTTTACTTTTCCAATCTTTCTCAGAATGTTAAATTATATCAATTATTTTGTGCCTTTTCTTCTTTTCTGTAGTCTATAAATGTTGCTATTATCATAATTATTATGTATTTTCTGAACTTTCTTTTAAGAAAAATTGGATATGGTATATAACATTAAATTATTATTGAGGGAGATGGGAAGGAAAGAAGCCAAAAGGACATTGCAAGAAGTTCCATCAATTGGTTGAAAGTTTGCTTATATCAAGTTGAGTTATCTTTGTTTTTGATAAGCCTTTCTTTCCTTTCAGACAAGGATGCCAATATTGGATCTAAAGATCTCTCTTTTCATTCTTAAAAGAGTGGCCAATATGTAGAAAGTAGTAGTTTACATAGGATTTTTTATTTTTTATTTTTTTTATTAATATTGTTATTATTAAAATTAGGGGTGTGCCATGGTTGGTTGGAGTGGGCTTTTTGACCAAACTGTCATCGAACCGACTATGTTGGTTTAATAAATGTTCAAACTGATGGGTTTTTTTACCAAACCGTCATCGAACCAAATATGGTCGGTTTAATAAATGTTCAAACTGATCTTGCCTGTCAAGGTGTGAAACCCAACCTTCGATCAGTCGGTTGGTTTTGTTCTTTGATTTTTTTTTTAAATGTCGGTTTGAAATTTTCCCAAACCGACACCGACCGAGTCCCTCCTCTTCTCCAACCGACTGCCTTTGGTTTTAGTCGGTTGGCTTGGTTTTTTCGGTCTACAATGCTCACCCCTAATTAAAAATATTTATAAAATTATAGCCCTTCCCAAACTTATTATAAAAATACCATTGTTTTGCAGGTCAATGTCTTTTCAAAAGATGAGGATATATTTTTTGTGCAGATCCTCGTCTTGGGAGGAGGTTGAGCATTTAATCGACAAACAAAATTTTTAATATATTTTTTTAATACCTTGTCTTTTGAAAAGAGAAGGATCTGCACCAAAAATATATCTTCATCTTTTGAAAAGAGGAGATTTGAAAACAACGGTATTTTTATAATAAGTTTGGGAAGAAGTATATTTTCATAAATAGTAAATAACAATATTAATAAAAAAATCCATTTTACATAGGGGAAGAGATATGGCTCGGTGACTCTTTATGTCTTCATTACAAGGAGTATTTTCAAGAGGGAACCATGTTTTGTGTAGTCCCTAACAAGGAAGTGAGTTCAAGTACAAATTTGTTGGATCCACAAGCCAAGTCACTTGTAGATCATGACCAAAGAGCGTTATTGATGTGCGATCTAGTTAAGAAAACTATAAACATAATTGTTATAGTTGTATGGAGCTGGATAATTCCTTGAATCTTGGTTCTTTGTTCCTACTTGTAGATTCATGTTGGAGTGCAAGCAAAAACAAAAAAAGAAAAGACCTAGATTGCCTATCGATTTGGGTTAAAAAGCAGTTTAGGTTGATTGTTCGACATACAGAAGGTAAAAACAAAATGCAAATTGGTTGGTATTGGGGTTTGGCTTAACCAAATTGCATGTACCCGAATCAATCAATTAACCAGAAAGACAAATTCCCAATCTACAATCTCCCTCTCATTTGAACTTTAAAAATAAAAAATCCAGAAAGACAATAAGTTGTGGTGGACTACTTTTTTAAGTTTTCTCATTTTAAGCCCAAACTGCAAACCCAAAGTTCAATACTCCAATTCCACTATCTGGCCAGGCTTTCACCCGGCAACAATGTGACAAACAGTTTTACAGTATCGTCATGCCGTCTACTTTACAGTGACAGTCACCCGCTGCAGTCTACAATTTCCAGTCTTCCAAAATTAAGCTTCAAGTCAAGCCCCTTTATCAAGCTTCAAGAATTAAGTCTCCGGTCTTACTTTTTAGTGTTTGCTTATTTGTTTACAATCATTTGCGTTTTGCACTTTGTTTAATGAAGTAAAAAAGCTACTTGATTTTTAGTGTTTTATTTTATTTTTCCTAGTTGTCATAGGTGATAGGTTAATCGATATCACAGCTTTTTAAGTTCAACAATGTATGAAGAGGTGAATTCGATTTAGAGAATGAAGATTTAAATGAACTTGTGCTGATATTCCACCACCATCGGGTCTTCGGTCTATTGCTGAAGGACAGAACTAAATAAAAAATCTATGGTATGAATTTTTTTAGTAAGTTGTTTGATTATTGTAATGAAGGTAAACCATAGGCTGAAGATAATTATTGGGGTACCTTAGCATGTCATACAAAGAGGAATAAAACAGAATTAATGGCGGACAATTTGAGATATTAAAAAAAGTTATTATGCAAAGACTAAATATTCATCTCAAAGATTGATGTTTGAAAATAATGAGTCTGGAAATAATATAGCAAATACACCATTTAAGTGTGTAGCTTTTAGGGTAGAGAATATTAGGAGACTGATTGTTTAAATGATCATAATTTCTTGATTATTCTTTAGGTTTTTGGTTATTCTTTAGATTTGTGGAGAAGGATTTAGGAATTTTGTAGACGTACCATCAGTTTATTCTATTATAAGTTATAAAACTTAAGTTTGTTTTTTCTTCTTGAACTAAAAGTGCAAAATATCTTAGCAGTTTATAAGCTAGTAAATAATGAGCTTTAGTGGATTAAGAGTATAGAATTTCATTCACAAGCTGAAACTTAAACGTTTGGTCAAAATATTAACTATAGCATTGGTTGCACATTTTATTGATTGTAATTGGAAGTTGTATAAAAGGATCATGAATTTCTCTATTAGGAAGAGAAGTTTAACAATGTTTGAAACAATGGAGGTTTAAAAGGTGTTAGCCTTGACTCTTATAATATATCATTGTATTATATTGTTGTTGTTTATCTACTTAATCGTTTTGAACATTGGTTGGTGTTGAATGGTGAGTTTTTGCAGGTTAGGTGTTATGCACATATTTTGAATTTGATGGTGTGCTTGAAAGATGTGCATGAGCTAGTTACCTGAATTCAAAATGTAAGTTGATTTGTTAGATCTTCTCTTGCATGGTTTCCTAAGTTTAAGAAGTGTATTGAAGAGGAGAATTTATCTAGCAATAGGCTTTTATGTCTTGACTTTTCAGTTGGGTGGAACTCTAAGTTTCAAGTTCAAGCAAGCTATGTCATGATCTTCTAGTCTTTCAAATGTCTTTCCAAACCTTTGCTGTCTCTAGCATCAAATATGTAGAGTTTCACCTAGTTAGAATGTCAAAGACATAGAATATTATTGCTATGTATAATTTAATCAATACACTTCTTAAACTTGGCAAACCGGGCAAACCGGGCAAACCGAGCAAACCGAGCAAGAGAAGATATGTTAGCATTTGAATTCAAGTAATTTCACTCATGCACATCATACATGCAAAAACTCAAGTTCAACACCAACTCATAATTAAATTGCTTAACTAGATATACAGTAGCAACATAAATTGTTGAAACTTTATTCTAACATGTTTTCAGTCTTCCATTGTTTAAACTTGGCCAACGTCTCTAACTGTGGTCTTCTTAGTGGGATTATTTGTTTGAGAGAATTTGATGATCCTCTTATGTAACTTCTAGTTACTATTAATATAATGAGTTAATATTTTGACCGATTGTTGGAGTATTAGCTTCGAATGAAATTATATATTCTTGATCCACAAGTTCTTCCGGAGCCTTTTTTTTGGGTTTTGCTAGCATAAATTGCTAAAATATCCTTTGCAATTGTATTTCAAGAAGGTGGAAGAAACTTAGGTACTGACAAAGTGATTGCTCTCTCCACAAAGTTCTTAAATCCTTCACTCTCCATAAATTTAATGGATAACTCATCAAATATAATCATTTTTGTCTACTCTAAAAATTGCATACTATGATGTATTTATTGTATTCTTTCATTAGTTTTAAACATCATTCTTGGAGTAATTTTATAAATAATGTTTTTTGTTTTTTTTTTTTAAAAAATAGGGTAGTGTGGAAGTATATTTTGAAAATAATATAAAAGAGAAAAAATATTTCACGTTTAGGTTGGGGGGAAAGTATTGACAATAATAGGTGTTGTAATTGTGGACACAGTCCACGATTTTTAGAGGAAAACATGGACCTGGTCCACGATTTTTATAGTGTCAATGTACATCGTCAACATTGCTACATTAGATGCTGGCATGGGTGAAGTCGTGGACCCAGTCCATGATTAAGATCCAACTTGTGGATCGAGTCCATGAGTACCTTTTTTTTTTTTTTGTTTTCTTTTTTCACCTGAAAGTTTGCTAACAAACACATAATTATTGAGAAAAATTTAGTTTTTCAATTTAAACATTGAAATTATAAAGTTTGACACATAATAAGGACAATAAATATTCTTAATAAAATATCTAAAGTTAATATTATCAATTATACGTTAATGGAAACTCTTGTGCCACACGGTGGTGGTTTTCTCTCACGCTGGTCACAGCGAGGTACATGAATCTCAGAGTGTTGTTGATGGTGAATCACATCATCGATGTTTTGTTGGGTGACAACAGATGGAAATGCATTAGGTGCATAATACTCATTTTGATGACCAGAACTCGATGCGATGTCTCCTTGAGGTTCTAGGTTAATGTGTTGCTCTGGAATATTCTCGGCCTGTTGTCGTTGACGTTGACGACGAACATGTCTTCTATTAGTGTCGACAACATTAAGTCTACGTGTCTATTGAATGATATTTTTATCACTTACAACTCATTAATCACACATTAAACTTAGCTTTGGTGAATTATGTTGCACTGAATATTATTATACATTCTGAAAAAAATTATTCCATATGGACAAAAAAAAATGTAAAACAATATAGAAACAACAAAATTGAATAAAATAAATAACAAAATTCTTACCATGCAATAATAATAAGTGCCCTCAAGTGTGATATATCGTCTTGTGATTAATTCGTACCAAGGTAGATAGTCACCTGATATAGTTGGTCCATCTATTACTAATGTACACTCAGGTAAGAACATATATTTTTTATTAAAAAATACATACGACACAATTGGGTTATACTTATTGACTTTTTTTAATTTTAGATCAATTGGACGCCGTAGACACATGATATTCATTACAAATGATAATCTGTACACTAGTAACATATTTATAGAATGCTCACATGCAGTTAAAATACCGCCCTATCTACACATGCATGTAATCTAATTAAAATGGTTTATTAATTTATTACGAAATGAAGATGTAATGAATATAATACCTAGCACTGAGTTGACGTCTAATAAATTGATCGAGAGATAGTAGCTCAATTGGTGGTGTATGGTGTATGGTGTAAAACTAATAATCTAAAATTCAACTAAATCTTAAAATTTTTGAATTAACAATTAATACTGTATATATCATAATTAATTGTGTTCTTATATTTAATAATTTCTTATTTTATTTATTTATTAATATGATATATATTCCTAAAAATAAGGAATATAATATGCTAATTAGGTTAAGTCTTCTAATGTATATTTAATATATTACAATGTATATTTTAGTTGATATTGACTCAATTAATTAACTTATATTTAATATATTATAATGTATATTTTAATTGATGTTAAATGATTTATTATATATTGAGTTTCATTTAGCATGCTCTTTTTTTTGTTTTTTTTTTAAAAAAAAAATTCTACATTACTTCACTATATGTAATTTGAATGTCCAAAACAGTTTTCTTCTCAAAATATATAAAGAAATTTCTCCAAAAATTCGAAAATTGTTCCACTAATAAACATAGTAGATTCGATATATACAGGACAATATATTCGATATATATTTGAAATTTTTAAAAAATAAATTAGGGTATATTTGATAAGTGTATGAACATGATAATTTGTACAATATATCGTCTTATATACCGAACAATATATGCAATTTTTTTAAAAAAGTATTTTTTAGTATAGTTGTGAACACACCTAAAAAAAAAAAGATCATGGTATAATGCAATGTATATTTACATTTTCCAGTATATTTGACATGATTTGATAATAGGGAATGAAACATCGCAATTAGAGAACCTCCACAAATGGTAAAATGAAATGGAGAAAAAACAAACATAGATAGCCAAAATGTGAAAAGTGAAATGACAAAATGAATTGGCAAATGAAATATGAAGAACGTAAAAAATGATGTGCTTGTAATTCGTTTGAGTGTGGTGTAAAAATGGAGAAAAATATGAAGAATATTACTATAGCATGAAGAAGGATAAAAATGACTGCAAAATCTATAAAATTGGTGAATTTGATTCCTAAATTCAAGGAATCCTACCAATTATAAATGAATTATATTAATGGAAGTTTTTAAATGGAGAAAACTTCCATTTGTGTGTTATTTGAAAATAAACGATTTTGGGAAAAAAAATATCTTTAATGCACAACTATTTTTTCCATAAGTGTCTTTTAGTATTTTCTTTTTTAAAAAAATTGTCACAATAATAAGAGGGATGTTATGGACTTTCAAGCTTAATTTTTATGAAATTTTACCGTTCATTAAGTTATTCATGAAATAAATAGTTGGTTCAGAACATTTAAGTAATTGAGCCTATTAAAATAGGTTATTAACGTAGAAAGCCCAATAAAAAAATTTGACAAGGGAGGCCAACTCAATTTCTCAGTATCTGTGTTTATATATACTTTTTAATCACTTGAAAAGTCAATTAAATAGACTCTTGGTTGTTTGAATTAATCAGTTAGTTTTGGTATATGCAGTTTTTTGTTTGTCTAAGCCATACTCAAAATCGACCAATTTTGCATTTGGTTTTAGTTTTTTCGCTTCAAAATACTAATATCGACAAACGGTTGATTTTGGGTGTCATTGAAAGTACATTGACCAAAATTGGGCAATTGAAAGTAATTAATGACCAACCATCATGAGTTGGCCTCGTGGTAAAAAAAAGTCACTCTCAATAATTGGCTAAGAGATCATAGGTTCAATCTATTGTGGCCAATCTTAGTTTCCTTGACACCCAAATATTGTAGGGTCAGACGGGTTGTCTTATTTCTACCTATGAATTTCTATGTTTTGTTATCTAATTTTAGGGATATTTTCAAAGTTTTATGAACTTTAAAAATACAATAAAATCAAATGACTAACAAATATGATATAAATTTTTGTGAACAAAATTTTCATGGACATTAGTTGAATGAATAAACCACTCTGAACCGATTCGAGTCAAAGTAAGAAGGGAAATGAATTACATGTTGGAAAGCAGGGTGATTGGGCTGCTATGATGAATCACATATATATGATTCAAAGGAAAAAATATTGCTTATTTTATGTTTTCAAAGTCTTGCATATTTCAAGAGGCCTCAATGCTAATTGTGTTGTTGATGACTTTATGTGTTTCATAACCTAATATAAATACAATCCGTCGTTCCAGGTTTAGATCATTGAAATCTTAAATCAACAAAATCAATTTTTCATGTATACAAAATCGAAACGGTCAAACCAATTGATTTCAACTTGAACCTAATGGCGGTTTTGGTCAGTTTGAGTGGTTTTTTTCGATTCTTAAGTTGTAGTAGCGAAGATTTGCTAGAACAGTTTTATATTACATAATTATTTGAGTTGGGGGAGTCTTTTCTTAATCAAAATGGCATGATTAGATTTAGCATTATGAAGCAACCATATTTATTATATCATTAAAGTATCATAAATGTTGACTACTTGTTTCTAACTTACAACTATTTGTTGCCTTATTGTTTAGAAAGTCACCTTTTGGGGAAGCTTTAATTTTATTCTTTATGCAAAAACTTTTTCATTCAATTATTTACAATTATTGGATTATAAATTAAAAGAATGTTGATATAGGAAAATGTAAAAACAATATTTTATATTTCAAAATGGAGTGGTTAACATTTTTTTTTTTTTTCAATTTAATTTTATGGATTCACTTTTTACAATGGCAGCCATATTATATGTGAGATGGGTATACTTGTGATTTTATTGATGGGCATTGTCTAGTCTAATATCACCACTTTATCTATGAATCTTAAATTTTTATTTTATTTTTTTCTGACAGTGAAACTTTTGAAAAAATATTCATAAAATTGAAAAATGTCATCAGCATAAAGACAAACCTATATATTTGTGATTTTGATCTATATGTTTTTAAATGTCTAAATTTAGTTGGTGTAATTTCAATAAATTTCAATAGTGATCTACTGATTTATTGTTGATTTTTTTTTAAATAAAAAAGTCTATTAATATTCTCTGTACAAATAAATTCACATTGTGTATGTTATTGTATGAAATTTATGATTAATATTTAACCATTTCAGTAAAAAATAACTTTGAAAGATTAAATTTATGATTATTTAAGGAATTTTTTTTGGTTCCAAAGTTTAAATTTAGTTTCAATTTAATTCCTAATTTTAAAATGTCACACATTTTCTCCTAAGTTCTGAGTTTAAAATTCCTCAAGTCCATAGGTTTCAAAATATTATAATTTTACCCTTGAGTTTTGAGTCTAGTTTAATTTCGGTCCAATATTTTACATTTTTATGAATGTTCGTTAATGCTCACTTTGGGCTTTGGCGTTAACTTTCTGGTTAATTAAATCTAAAAATAATCATGAATTAAAAATTTGAAATTTAGAAGGAAAATAAGTAATATACATTAACATTAAGCACAAAAAATGAGTGTTAAGTAAAAAAAGAAAAAAAGAAAGAAAATTAAAGCTAAAAACGTATATCTTGAACCCTAAAGATCACTTCTAAACAAAACTCATAACGCAATGGTAAAAATGCATTTACCTAAGGACCAAATGGAAACTAAACTCAAAACTTATGGGTAAAAGTATAACATTTCGAATCTATATGAACTAAATAAAATCTAAATTCAAAATCTAAGGATCTAAAACACATATTTTTCTCACATGAGCTAAAATTGGACAATTAAAAGTACGGTAAGTTACATTTTAATAATAATAATTAAAAAAAAAAAAAAGGAAAAAGGAAAAAAGTAAGCTCTCTTTTTGGCACAACATAGAAAGTGTAAAGATAAAGAGAGAAGAGAAATGAAAATGGTTAAGAGAAAGAACATTGTAAGGGAATCTTAAAAGGTTAGAGAAAAGACAAATAAAATTTGAGTGAAAAAAACTTGAACCCACTTTCATCCAAAATTGTAAGGCATTTTTTTGTCTCTTTAAAAGGATTGGTGTGTGTGTCACTTTCTTTGGGCATCTTTGCATTAAAACTATTGCAATTGCATTCAATTCTCTATTACACATTTTTGCCCTTCCCTAAGCCCTAAGGGCATTTTCGTAATTCTTCCCGTCTCGTTTTTTCCTATCAAATGTGTCGATAATATATATTTATTACTATGTGTTTCGTGTTATTGAGGTTAATAAATTAAATGTGAAACGTGAAGTTGAAAGATAAAGTACGAACTCAAAGTGAAGTATGAGTTCGGTTTGAATCTCCTACTTAATTTATATATATTTTACAAAATTTAAAATTTTAAAATAATTTGAATGGAGTGTTAAATATAAAAATAAAATTATAATTATGGATTAAGGGTCATTATTTTGTTTTTATCTTAATCCTTTATCAAAAACAAGATCTCAAATTTTCGAATTTATTGTTATTATTTTTTTTAGTTGTTTCCTTCAACTATTCAAATTAATTTTTATCATGCAAACACAAATGTTAATTCTCATTAAATAGAACTCAAGTGATTTTATTATTATTTTTATTTTATTTTATTTTTGTTGTAGGCACACATTTCAAGTAATAAAAGCTTCTTTAATTGAATTCAGCTTCGTCATTCTTTTTTTCTTTTTATCGAGAATGTAATTTTCTACAGTTATATTAGCTCGAAATTTCTTTTAATAATATTTGAGTCACGGATCGAACTATCAACTTTTAAATATCGATAGTTAATGTTTAAAATGTCGATATCGACAAGAATATCGAAATCTTAATTTTGCCAAAATATCAATAGAATATCGATTTCGATGAATATTTCTAAAAAGATTTAAGAATTTAAAAATTAAACTATAAATAAACGTTTTATTATTTTTAAAAGTATATTATTTATATTATGTTTACATTAGTGACATTTTGTTCCTTGTTTGTTAGGTTTGGTGAATTCTTCTATGATACAATGAAAATATCGATTTATCTTTTATATCGATATCAAATCCATATGAAAATATCGATATCGATTTAACACATCCAAGTCAAGACATTGTAATATTGAAAAAAGAATTATAAATTTAAATTCTCATTATTAAATATCATTGAATTAAAGATGCAATGAAACATATAAATGAAAATGATATAAACATGAAAGCTTGAGAATCAAAATGAGGTTTAAAACTAAAATATATCAAGATAAGAAACCATGGATTTTTAATCTTACTATTATAATTCTATAAGTTGATAAGATTTAATTGCAATAACTAGATAATTTGCCAACCTAAAACATAACTAAATGAAAAAGGCAACAACTACTATTTTAATGATCATTTTATATATATAGAAAACACATTTTAGTTGCATATAATTTTAAGGTCAACACGTCTTTCTTATTTTTTATTTTTATTTTTTTTACTATACATTGTAGCGATATGGTGAATCAAACTTTTAGTCTCTAAAGAAAGGGTGCACGCCAATTATTGTTACAAAACTAAGCTCACTTCTTTGATAATATAACATCAAACTCGTACCTTATTCGAATTTTCTTTGCTTAGATCATACCAGGAAACTATGGACTTATCACAAGTAACCTTTAAGTTAAAATGAATCCAAAGGGAATGTTTGAATTTGCCTAATATTTGATTGATGCAAAATTAGATTAAAAAAGAGTTAAAATCACCACTAAATTTAAAAAAAAATAAAATCCAGCATTAAATTTAATTATATTAATGCTTTAACGCTATTTCTTACTTATAGACATGAGAATTTGTAAAAGTTTAATAATCAATATTGATCAAAGAAAAAATAACATTTTAATACCAAGTTTAATTAATAATAAATTTAGAAGTTTATTTTTTATTTCTTTTAAAAAAAGAGTGAATACTTGAGTGTATAATGGATTATTACGTTGGAATGAAAGATAGACTTCCGATTACATTGGAAAAAAAACATGAATATTTTCTTTTTTTTTAAAAAAAAGAAGAAAACTAAATTTACACGTGACAAATTATGGTTAAACAATTGAATGAGTTGCACAAAGATAATGATAACTAAAGTTTAAAACCTCGATGTTGATGGAAATATTGAGGTCTTAATTTTACATAAATGTTGATAAAGATATCAATAAAATGTCAATGTATTAATATTTCTAGAAAAATGATAAAAAAAAATTCAGAAAAGATATTTAGATTAGCAAATAACCATTTTGATATATATATACTTCATGAATTACGATATAATAAAAAGAATAATACTTGGATGCAACCAAGGCTGAACCCATACTAATAATAAAGAGTCTGTTTTCATATGATAACTTATGATTGGACACTTAAGATGAGTAACAAGGGACAAACAACATATAAAAATGTAAAAAAATGGAGGAAAATTGATTATGAAAGGTGTATTTTTATTTTTATTTTTTTTGTTTGGAAAAGAATTAATGGTGGTGGGAGTGAAGGGAGAAAGGTGAAAGGCATCTTCTTCATAGTTTGTATGGTGAATTGCATTGGGATCTGGTTGTTGTACTATTTGAAGAGACCTAACAGATTTGGAAAATTAATTCTCAAGTCAAAGTCAAGGAATCAAAACCCTCATCATCTCATCTCATTCATTCATCCTCTTTTTTCTCCCTTTCTGTTTCTCTCCACTTCTCTCCCTCTTTCTTCTTCCATTTTGTTTTTCTTTCTTAAAGCTGATTAGTTGGCAGCACTACCTACCAGCTTCATTCCCACTCCCACTCCCACTCCCACTGCTACCACTTTCAGACTCTCAATTTCCCCTTCAAATTTGCCTTCTTCAACCTCCTAAATCCTTCAATTTCACTTTTCCACTTCTTTTGGAATGTGGGTTCTTCTGTTTTTCTCCTTTGCTTCCATTTTCTTTCACTTCCCACTATGATTACTACTCACCAATTCTTGGGATCTGAGTTCCCCTGAATTTGGCAACTCTCTTTACTCTTCCCCTTTTCTGCAATATCTGAGTTGTGTAAATTCTTGGTCTGTTTTCTGCTTAATTCTTGTATTTTCTTTTGAAAATTCCTTGTCTCTGTATCTCTCTACTTCACACTGATTTACTAAATTGGGGTTGAAAGCTGTAATTTGTTCAAGTACTTTTGTAATTTCTGTCTGTTCATTTGAATTGTGTACTGGGTTTTTTTTCCCACGGAGATTTTGGGTTGCTTTGTCGGGTTTTGAAGCAATGCAGGTAACCTGTTTGATGATATTACTGTTCTTGTTTGTAAATGTATTGGGACAGTCTGATTTTGCTGCACTTTTGGATCTCAAAAAAGGCATTGTTAAAGACCCTTCTGGGAAACTTGATTCTTGGGATTCAATGTCCTTGGATTCTGATGGCTGCCCCAGTAATTGGTTTGGGGTTGTTTGTGTTAATGGCCGTGTTACATCTCTTACTTTTGATAATGCTGGTCTAGTTGGTGATTTTAACTTTTCAGCCATTACTGGTCTTTCTTTGCTTCGTAATTTATCACTTTCAAACAACCAGTTAACTGGGACTATTGTGAAAGTTGGTTTGTTTAAGTCCCTTGAATTCTTGGATCTATCCCGCAATACGTTTCGTGGTATGGTACCTAGTTTGTTGATCGGTTTAGTTAACTTGGTATCGCTCAATCTTTCTTCAAACCAATTTGAAGGGGCTTTGCCTTCTGGTTTTGGTAAACTTGAGGAGTTGAAGTATGTAGATGTGCATGGTAATGGCTTTGTGGGGGATATCACCGGCCTTTTGTCGCAAATGGGCAGTGTTGTACATGTTGACTTGAGTAGCAATCAGTTTACTGGTTCAATGGACGCAGGAGTTGGGAATCCGTCTTTCATTTCGTCAATTCGGTATCTCAATATTAGCCATAACCTGTTGACTGGAGTGCTTTTTCCTCATGATGGGATGCCATATTTTGATAGCTTAGAGGTTTTTGATGCCAGTAACAATCAGTTTGTTGGCACCATACCTGCCTTCAATTTTGTGGTCTCTCTACAAACGTTAATACTTGGAAGAAACAAGTTATCGGGGTCACTTCCAGAAGCTCTCTTACGAGATAGGTCGATGCTTTTGACCGAACTAGATCTTAGCCATAATGAGCTTCAAGGTATTCACATAATATGTTGTCTATATGCTCCTGCTGGATTATTTAAATTGTAATCGGTACTTGATGGTTAATATCTGAACTATTTCGAGTTTGAACTTCTTAAGAAATTGCACATTGTTTTTCATAAATATTTGTGTTCCCATAATGAAAGTAGAGATGCCTTCAAGGAAGAAAATGGTAATAGCATAGAAAAGGAAGTTTTGGTTCTTTATGGACATGGAAGCATTTATATGTCGACGTCTATATGTAGCATCCTATATTTCTTAAGTTCGAATTCACCTTGTCCATGTACCGGGCTATAATTACTTGGAAAATGTGTTAAAGATTATTCCATCATGTTACGTTTCTGAATTAAGAGAGGGAAAAAAACAATAAATTAAGAAACATCTGTTTTCTAATCCAACAATGGAGTTATGGGTTTCAACTTCTCAATGGCTCTGTTTCTTATGCTTTCTAATGTGATTCTTCATCAATGTTAGAATTATTCTATCAAATGAAACTCGTAGTCGTTCCCTGTTTGATTTTTCAAACAAGTCTTACTGTTTCATAATATCAGATGCCTATGATTTGCCTGAACATATACCATGGAAGCATCTCAACTCTTGCTTTCTCCCATTATCGACCATCTTAACTTCTGACTACTTAATTCCATGGCAGGTCCAGTTGGGAGTATTACATCAACAACTCTGAAGAAGCTTAATATATCTTCAAATAAATTGACAGGGTCCTTGCCCACCACGGTTGGGCAATGTGCTGTTGTAGATCTTAGTAATAATATGTTGTCGGGTGATCTATCTCGGATTCAAAGTTGGGGAAATCATGTGGAAGTTATCCAGTTAAGTTCAAATTCATTGACGGGAACGTTATCAAATAAATCTTCTCAATTATTAAGGCTTACTTTGTTGAATATCTCCAATAACTCATTGGAGGGTGTTCTTCCAAATTTGTTGGGTACATATCCTGAACTCGAGGTTATTGATTTAAGCCAAAACCAGCTTAATGGTCCCGTCCCTTCTACCCTTTTTCACTCATTGAAGTTGACTGATCTTAATCTCTCGGGCAACAATTTTACTGGTCCTATACCACTCTATGAGAGTATAGATTCTACTTCTTCAAGTTCTTCTTTACAGAATTCAAGCCTGAAATCTCTTGATCTGTCACGTAACTCATTGACTGGTCGCTTACCGTTGGAGTTGAGTAAGTTGCCCGGCTTGGTATATCTAAATCTGTCCAAAAATTATTTTGACGGCGTCATCCCGGATAATCTTCCAAATAGTTTGAAGGGCTTTGATGTGTCATTTAATAATCTATCTGGTGAAGTTCCTGAAAACTTGATGAGGTTTCCTGATTCAGCATTTCATCCGGGAAACTCATTGCTAATTTTTCCTTCTTCCCCTTCACCTCCAGGAGATCTCCCTGGTCTACCTTCAACAATGCACCGGGCTCGTATGAAGCCGGTAGTTAGAATCGTTCTCGTTGTTGGCTTGATCGTAGTTGCTGCATTGGTAGTTCTCTTTTGTATTATAGTATATTACAGGGCCCAAAGGCTTGACCGGAGGAGCACTTTGACCAACATTGAAAAGGAAGGTGCCTTGGAAGAAACTTCTTCTGTTACTCGTCAATCTGAAATTGACAAAAAGAAGAATGCATCAATACCTCCATCTGGTTTTCGTCCAGATCTTCTGCCACCATCTTACCGAGGGGAGGGTCATGTCGGTGGCGACTTGTGGTCGGTTTCAGACAAGGCTAAAGATGTTGGCTACCATGAATCATTAGGAAAAGGAGAAGGAATATCCTCTCCCATGTCTCTCATGTCATCATCAAATCCATCCCCTTTGAAGATCCAGCAACATCCTGATCATCCCCGGGCACTAAAAGTTCGCTCTCCCGATAAATTGGCTGGGGATCTACATCTTTTTGATGGCTCCTTGATGTTCACAGCGGAAGAACTTTCTCGTGCTCCAGCAGAAATTGTAGGGAAAAGTTGTCACGGGACATTGTACAAGGCGACACTCGACTCTGGACATGTATTGGCTGTCAAATGGTTGAGGGAGGGAATGGCAAAAGGGAAAAAGGAATTTGCAAGAGAAGTGAAGAAACTGGGGAGCATCAAACACCCGAATTTAGTTTCCATCAATGGATACTATTGGGGCCCAAGGGATCACGAGAAGCTTGTTATATCGACTTTTATAAATGCACAGTCTCTGGCTTTCTATCTTCAAGGTAAGAAAATCTATCGCCTTTTACATCGATGAAACGTCGAATAAATGTTATAAAGTTAGAATCCTTATTATCTATCAACTGTGGGCTTGGACATTGAGGCATAGTGTAGTATCTGATGTAGAATCATGTCCAATATGATTGATTGAATGATCTTTTCTGTTTTCTTGCAGAGATGGAGAGAGGAGGGATTTTGCCGTTATCTCTACCGGGCCGTCTTAAAGTTGCTTTGGACATTGCTCAATGTTTAAACTACTTTCACAATGAGAAGGCAATCCCACACGGCAACTTGAAATCCTCAAACGTTTTGTTAGAAACTTCAACTATGAATGCACGACTAACAGATTACAGTCTACACCGTATATTAACTCCAGCTGGCACAGCGGAGCAAGTTTTGAATGCAGGTGCATTAGGTTATCGGCCACCCGAATTTGCAAGCTCAAGCAAGCCATGTCCATCATTGAAGAGTGATGTCTATGCCTTTGGAGTCATCCTGTTGGAGCTCCTAACAGGAAGAAGTTCAGGGGAAATAGTTTGTGGGATCCCAGGAGTTGTTGATCTAACAGATTGGGTAAGGTACTTAGCCCAAGAAAACCGATTCGACGAGTGCATCGACAGGATGATTATGGACCTCGATGGTGATGAAAAGCCACCGAAACAACTTGAAGATCTGCTTCAGATGGCTCTAAGATGCACTCTATCAGCAGCTGAGAGGCCCGACATGAAAACTGTCTATGAAGAACTTTTAGTGATTGTGCAGTAGAAGGAAATTCATGGTACAGAAGCTCTAACTCGAGCTTTTTTTCTTTTTTCTTTTTTCTTTTTTAAAATTGCTAACACCATTGTTTTTTTAATTATCAATAAGCAGAAGTTTTCTCAATTTTGCGCCATTTTTCGAGTCAGTAGGCAATGTAATTTGTTCTATAAGCTGAAAGTACATAGTCCATAATTAATTAGCAGGAGTTTGTGTTTACAGTTCATGAAGCAGTTGGAATTTCATTTAGGCCGTTTGATTGATCTTGAACCTCTCAGCTCCTTATGATTAATTAGCATTTTTTCGAAGTTCTTTTTTTAAAAAAATAACAATAAAAAGAAAACTTGTGGATTTAGCTATTAGAAACTAGATTATTATACATATTGACTTCAATGAACTCCCAACCATAGAGGAAAGAGAAGTGGATAAATTTGTGGGGATTGGAGATTCCAAATAAGATCCAGATTTTAAATTTTCCACAGCATTCTGCCTTCTAATCATAATTTGAATCTGAGGCATATAGGGAATATATGGAGCATATCTTTTTTCGATGCAAGAGGGCGAAGAAGATATGGGGCGATACTAATCCCCCTTGTGTAGGATGTTGGTGGTTGTGGCAGACCGATTCAGGAGGTGTTTTTTCATTCTTGCCAAAGTACTTCCGTCCTCTGATTTGGACATTTTTTGTGTGGCTGTTGGGGGTTCAGGTTGGACAAAAACAATCTCAACGGGAACTCGCTGGGTGTTATGTGTCACAGTTGTATTTCTTCAACCGTGCAACACCATGGTTTACGCTCAATCATGGTCAACCTTAAAGGGAACTCAAGTCCCAATCTACTTTTGTGCAACTCTTTGAAGCTTTGTCTAACCTTGGATGAGGTTCTTTCATTTTCAACCGAACTTAACTCATGTGGAACTGAACTTCATTTGGTCATACATGTCGCCTGTACGTGTACTTTTCTTCATACTCTACTCTAGGCTCAACCTTGCCCATATACGAGACTAAGGTCATCACAATGTAACGTTGCATCTCTCTTCATCATCTTGGTTCCCACCAACACAGTCCCCATACTTCTACATCACTTCGAAACTTCACCAGGATGAGTTTGGACCATTTGTTGGGCCAAAACAGGCTTAAAACGCTCTATCGGGGCTTATCAAGTGATTCAGACATTTATCGAGGCTTTCTAGGGGGTAATAACGCTTATTGAGCTATATCGGCCTACTTTGACACCTACCAGGCTTCTATCGGCCTAATGGTTGCCTATCGAATTTTATTAGGTCATTACAACGCTTACCGAGACAATTAGGGTTTTAAAAATAATGAAGTATAACTCTCTGCTATTGTTAGAGCGCACCAAGAGCGTGTTAATTATCTATATTGTCTCTTGCACGTCATTAATGAGAATTCTAAGCTGGCACACATGAGCCAAGAAAGAGTGCGAGTGAGAGTGAGGAGGTGTGTGAACACGAGGGTATGAGAGCCAGAAGCATAAGCGCAAGGGAGTGAGGACAATTAATTTTACACTCACTAAAATCATGAGAGAAAATTTGGACAATTAACACGCTTCTAGTGCATTATGACGATAGCAAAAGGTCATATACTTCATTATTTTCAAAATTTGGCGCAAACGAGTAGCTATGAAATTTAGGTCATAAAAAGAACTTATATTTTAACCTGTTCAACTATGTTGAGTAACTTTAATTAAAAATTAAAAAAAAAAAAAAAGAAAACCTATTTACAGTGTCCTTTTCTTTTTTCTTTTTTTCTTTCTTTATATATATATTTTGCAAGGGTATTGAATTGCAATAGAGATAAAAACCCCACAACTTAGATCGAGGCACAACCAAAATACAATGAGAAGATAAAAAAAAAACAATGATAAAGAAAACAACCACAAAATATATATATATATATATATATATATATATATATATATATATATATATATATCAAACGATGCAAGAAAAACTGTCCTAAGAGAAAGCACCACATGAATCCACTAAATGGAAGCGTCAAGTCACTTGGAATAACAAAGAAAAACATCAGACCGCACAATGTAAATAATCACCTGAGGAAGACGTAAGATAGCCTCGTGAACACAAAGGTGGTCATGCCTAAGTCCAAAATACAAAATAGAGAGGAGATGAAGAAAGAGAATTTAGTAGTTTCTTTATTAAGCTTCAGTGATTAATACAACAAGAGCAAGAGGCCTTAAATAAGGCAGAGAGAGAAACTCTCGACAAGACTATACAATGGGTGGTTGAACCACTTTTACCAAAAATATAAAAAGGGAGATATAGATAGATTTGTTGATATATTGTACGGTAAGAATAAGTACAGGCGGTTGACTCTAGTTGTGTTGTAACATCCCCCCTCAAACGAGCGTCGGAGAAGGAGAGGTCGAGTTTGTCACGGAGATAAATGAACCTCGATAGAGGAAGTGGTTTAGTGAGGCAATCAGCTAGTTGATCAAGAGATGGAACATAACGAATAAGTTGGCGAGCCAGCACTTGATCACAAACAAAGTGAATGTCTATCTAAATGTGTTTAGTGAAAGCATGAGCAACTGGATTGCGGGCAATGGCGAAAGCACTAATGTTGTCGCACCAGATGATGGGAGTATCTGATAGAGAAAGGGAGAGTTCACCAAGTAGGGCTTTAATCCAAGCCAATTCACACGTAGCATGGGCAAGAGCACAATATTCAGACTCCGTGCTGGAACGGGCTACCACCTGTTGTTTCTTGGAGGACCAAGAAATAAGAGAAGAGCCAAAATAAACACAAAATCCATTCACAAACCTGCGATCAATAGGGCAAGCAGCCCAATCAGCATCAGAAAAGGCAGTGAGGGAAAAGGATGAAGTTGTTTGAAGATGAAGGCCTAAGCTGGAGGTGCCATGAAGGTAGCGGAGAACACGTTTGAGGGCCTTCTAGTGGACAATGGTGGGAGCTTGAGCAAACAGACTGAGTTTGTTTACAGCAAATGCAATGTCAAGCCGAGGGAGAAGACGATAGTGCAAAGACCCAAGGGTACTGCGATAGAGAGAGGGATCAAAGAAGGCTTCGTGGGAAGTATGAAGAGCCTGAGAGATCATAGGAGTAGGGATAACTTTGATGTCTTGTAGAGATAAATGCTTAAATAGATCTTGAACATAGGTAGTTTGAGAGAGATGGAACCCATTGGAATTCCGATCAACTTGAATGCCCAAAAAGTAATGAAAGGGACCAAGATCTTGGATAACAAATTTTTGATGCAGTTGAGTGACTAGTTGATTAAGAAGAGTTGAAGAGGAACCTGTCAACAATATATCATCAACATACACGAGTAAAATAATGAATTGAGATCTAGTCCGGAAAAAGAATATCAAAGGATCCGCTTTGGATTGATGGAACCATTGAAGAAGTGTAAGACAGAGTTGTTTGTACCATGCTCGAGGGGTCTATTTTAGACCATAAAGAGCTTTGCGCAATCGACAAACATGATGTGGACGTTGAGGATCTTCAAACCCTTGCGGTTGAGGCATATACACAACTTCATGGAGGGGGCCATTATGAAAACCGTTGCTAACATCAAGTTGTCGTACAGGCCAATTCCAGGTGACAGCAAGTGTGAGTATTAGCCGAATGGTCACAGGCTTAATAACTAGACTGTATGTCTCATGAAAATCAATTCTAGGCATCTAGGAAAAACCTTTAGCAACTAATCGAGCTTTATAACGAGTAATGGAACCATCGACAGCCCTTTTTAGTTTAAAAACTCATTTATTGCCAACAAGATGTTGTTGTGGATCAGGAGAAACCAGATCCCAAGTATGATTTCGAATGAGGGCAGCAAACTCTTCAGTCTTGGCCTGATGCCAAACACTCACAGATATAGCATCACTTAAACGTTGGGGCTCAGTTTGAGTCCAGTCAATTTTGGGAGTAGTGTAAGAAAGGCATCAAAAGAAACGTTTTGGTTTAGAGATACCGATTTTCCCTTGGGTGATCATAGAGTGGGTGTTAGGTTGGGGTGGATTAGGGGGAGTAAGTGGAGAGTCAGGAGAGGCTGACGGTGAGGAAGGTGCAGAGTTATTAGACAGGGGATTGATGGGGTCAGAGAGAGCATGAAAGAGGTCAAGTGAAGTGCTGGAAGGGTCAGTATATGTAATGGTGGAGGAGGCTGGATTGGTGTGGGGGGTATTAGATAAAAATTGAGGAATTGGTAACCATTACAAGATGGAAACAAGTTCTTTATTTGCAACAGGTGGGTTGTGGAGAAAATTGGTTGAGAAAGGGAAGTCTTGTTCATTAAAGCAAACATGTCTGGAAGTGTAAACTCTGCCTGAAGGACTCAAACACCGATATCCCTTATGATTACCACTATATCCCAAAAACACACACTTCTGAGTATGAAAATTAAACTTGTTGGACTAATATGGCCTGAGACAAGGATAACAAGTTGATCCGAAAGTTCTGAGAGCATGATAGTCAGGTTCCTTCTTATATAGAGTAGTGAAGGGAACTTTTCCATGTAAGACAGTAATGGGCATACAGTTAATCAAATAAACAGCAGTATGGAAAGCTTCCCACTAGTAGGCTAGCGGCATTTTGACCTGAGCAAGAAGAGATAGTTCTGTCTCCACAATGTGCCTGTGTTTCCTTTCAACACACCCATTTTAGGGGAAGTATAGGGACAAGCAAGTTGAACTATAATGCCATTTTCAAAAGGTTTAAACTCACCACCTTCATCACATCTAACTTCTTTAATTTTTATGTCAAGAAGATTTTCAACTTGTTGTTTAAACTGTTTGAAAATAATTATAGTGTCACTCTTGAACTTTACCGGAAAGATCCAAGTATACTGGCTAAAATCATCCACAAAGCTGATATAATAAAACATAACCACCAACTGATTTCAAAGGTGCTAGTCCCCAAAGATCTGTGTGAATAAGATCCAGAGGATGTGAAGCATGTGATGAAGAGAGCGAAAAGGGAAGTCTTTGAGATTTTTCATACTGACAAATCTTACAAAAGGATACCTTTTCATTCATCTTAGTTTTAATATTATAAGAAGTTAGAATTTGATCAAGGATTCAAGTAGATGGATGACCCAACCTACTATGTCAAACATCTTTAGAAGCATACAAAACATAGTGACTACTAGGAGAGGTAACAAGCAAAGGTTCTATCTTATCAGTCAAACATGAAACAAAAGCCACAAAATTTAATTTCTGCCTAGAGACTTCTTGAATCTTTTTGGCTGAGGCTGTATTTACCTGGTACAAGCTTGTTCCCTCTAGAAGAACCTTCCCTGTTTCCTTGTCCTTAACAGCATAAAAGGAGTCATAAAATTCAACAATTACTGAATTATCCACAGTAATGATATGCTAATCAGATTTTTCCTTATCAAAGGAACACGCATCAAACTTTTCAAGACAATATTTCTAGTCTTTCCTCTAATATTAGTGCTACCAGTATAACGAATAGGAAGTTGATGCCCATTATCAACAATGATCATTTCATTACCTGTATACTTGATTTCACTGTGAGATTTGCCAAGTCTGAAGTTAGGTGATTGGTTGCTCCATTGTCAAGATACCAAGCTGAATCATGGAGGTGCTCTGGAGTGGCTATCAAGGCTGTTGGAGTAGAGTTATTGTTCTTATTGAAAGAAGAAGAGTTACCAGAATTTTGGGGACTATTGAAGTTCTTTTCAAATCGATAGTAACATACAACTGCTGAATGTCGAGGTTTTCCACATACCTGACAGATTAAATGAGGAGTATTACCTCCACGACCCCTTCTTTTGCCTTTGTAGTTCTTGTTGGTGTTTCGATTATGTTGTTGGTTAGAGGAACTCCCCTGATTAGAGTTGGAAGCAGCAACGTCAGTTGACGGTTGATTGTTAGAAACCAAGCTCTTTGAGATCTGAATCTGCTCTTAACGATTTTCATAGGTGAGGAGTCTGTTTTGGACAGCAGTCCAACTCAAATCCTGATTCTATAAAACAACTACAATGGGAGTGTACTCATCAAGCCCTGCAATCATGTACGAAATTAGATCTCTTGTGCTAATCGGAGAGCCTGCTAAGTATAAATTGTTAGCATATCCTTTCATTAAAGCTAAATAGTCAAACATCTTGGTACTCCCTTTCCTTGTCTGCTGAAGCATTTTTTTAAAGTAATCTTGTTGAGATGCAGCTTGTAGGTCATAGTACTCTTGCAGTGCTTCCCAAAGATCTTTAGTTGTGTTATCCAGTGACTTTAGAAACCACTTCTGCTGTCATCGAGTTGTATAGCCAGCCAACCAAAAGTTGATCAGCTGCTAACCATATATCGTGCTCTGGATTTGGGAGAGTGAGGCCTTTGCGTTCGTCTTCTGAAGGGGGAATGATAATAGAATGTTTAGGGCATTCATCCTTACCTGTGAGGTGGCCTTCAAGTTTGTGGCTACGAAGTATAGGAAGCGCAATGTTTTGCCACAACAGGAAGTTGTTTCGATCCAGCTTGATCAAAGTTACTTGGTTCAGTAAGTTAGTGAACGGTAGGGAGCCGACTGGGCATGCTCCTGATCTAACTTCATACACATCAGGATT
Source organism: Citrullus mucosospermus (assembly GCA_030954485.1). Taxonomy (NCBI): domain Eukaryota; kingdom Viridiplantae; phylum Streptophyta; class Magnoliopsida; order Cucurbitales; family Cucurbitaceae; genus Citrullus; species Citrullus mucosospermus. The sequence continues at coordinate 27,797,525 of CM062057.1, forward strand.
TTTCTTCACATAGGCAGAATCAGTAGGGTTTTTGGCAACGTGGATGTTCGGATTGGTTGGTTCAAAAGCAGCAAAGGAAACATTCAACGGATTATTGGTGGGGTTAGCCATGGTTGGCTCTGATACCAACCATAGAGAGGAGATGAAGAAAGAGAATTTAGTAGTTTCTTTATTAAGCTTCAATGATTAATACAGTAAGAGCAAGAGGCCTTAAATAAGGCAGAGAGAGAAGCTCTCGACAAGACTGTACAATGGGTGGTTGAACCACTTTTACCAAAAAACAGAAGAATGGAGATATAGATAGATTTCCTGATATATTGTACAGTAACACTAAGTATAGGCTGTTGACTCTAGTTGTGTTGTAGCAGTCCTAACCAAAAATTAAAACACATACCTTAACACAAAGGGAACTATTCGAACGTATTTAAACAAAAAATAATAATAACAACAACAACAACTGCTTACACAAATTTAGTATTATTATTTGAGCAAATACAAAACTAGAAAAAGGAACTAAAAAATGTTCAATTTCAAAAAGAGAAATACAATATTTTCAAAAAAAGAGAAACTAAACATTGAGAATAAAGAACAATGGATGATTATAACGTAATTAGATTACCCTAAACTTTCTTTTTTATTGTTAAAACTAAACTATTTAGTATAGAAGTGAATGTAAATAAAAGAATTTTGAATTAAATACAAACCTTCAATTCTCTAATAACCCCACAATCAAATCAAATTAATTGTCAATCTCTAACTCTCTTTTCGTTTATTACACTCCAAAAACTGAAATAAATGAGTAATTGAATAAAATATTTTCAATTAAAATACTATTTTAGTTTATATACTTTAAATATGTTTGTCGCAGTAAATTTTAAAAATATAAAAAAATGAACCAAAATATTTAAAAATATAGCAAAATTTCACAATCTATCATAATATTTTACTATTATTAGTAAATATTTTCAACAGTTTTGTCATTTAAAATAACTTTTCTTATTATTATTATTTGATCAATTTTGATAAAAATTAACTTCCAACTAACAATAAAGACTAATTATAAATTTTATTGAAATTCAATAAATTAAATACGAACACTTAAAACATATGAACGAACGAGTTTGAAAGAACAACAATCAAAATTGATATTAATATTAAATTTACTAAAAGTAATTAATAAATAAAATATGACATTGATGTTATCGATTTATATGTTGAGTTGATAGATATAATAATGTAGGACCCATAACAAAAACAAATAATAGAAAAAGAAAAGTCAAAAAGAATTATTAAACCCTTTCAAAGAAATTAATTATAAACTTGAAAGCAAGAAATACAAAGAACTGGTGTTGACAAGAAGGAACATTAACAAAAGACAAATGAAAGGCAATTAACAACTTGGTGCCTCTAATTCTCCAAAACAAACCTTCCCATTTTCATACAAATGGAAGCACTTTGAAAATTTGGTAAACATTTCATTAAACTATGGCTATATGAAACAACCCATTTTTCCAAAGCATGTGGGGGAAGGAAACTAGTTTATTTATATCATTTTCTTTTAATTTCATGTTTGGTGATTTAAAACTTTCAATTTCATCCCTTATATTTCAAAATTTTTCAAAATCAAATACGATATATAATATTGTATATGAGTTGTTATTTTTAAAAATTATAATTCATCCAATCTTAATTATCCAAATTAAACATTTTTTTTAGTTCAACCATCAATTTCTAGAGTGATAATTGATGTCTTTATCTATTGAGCTATTCTTATGTTACCAATTAAAAGATGTTCAATAACATATAATTATAGGACGATTTCATATCTTACTCAATTAAAAGAAACTTACTCAAATTAGAGATATATTATCATTGACACTTTATGTGTTTGTATCAATATTCTATAGTATTCAATTTAATACTATCTTGAGCGGAGAATAGGAATTTTTGTACTGAATGACTTTTAAATTTTTTGAGAGAAATGAAATTTGATCGACTTTTTTAAAACAATGTTTTCTGACCTTTTTCTGCCATCATCAAGCCTTTTCTCAAGATTATTGAGAAAAGACTTTGTTTGATCTAGAAAAACTTTGTATATTACCACCAACCATTGAACATTGCTAAAAGAAGAAGAAACAACTCTAGTCATTGTCGTGATTTTGTCGTCGTCAAAGGCAAAGTACAAGAAAAAAAAGTATCCTCATTGCAGATGATATACATTACACATAGAATGAATCTAGAGAAAGAAGACAAAAGGAAAGAGAGAAAGACTTGATATTTAGACTGAGAAATAAAACGAGAGTTCATAGAAAAAGAAAGAACATTTTGACCCAAACTTTTAGGTCAATCTATCATGTAACCCTCGAAAATTCTCAAAACATCGAGGGAAGAAATGAAACATCTAAAACCTTGGAGGGGGGAATTAAAAAAATACATGGTGTATATAGTTTGAGGACTAAGTAATATATAGTAGAGGGTTGACCAAAAAAAAAAATGACATGAGAGGCAAGAATGAATGGAAAATAAAAAAGGGAATTTGTGTTTGATTGATTCAAATGAAAGCTAAAGTGAAGTAAGTCACATCCCAAAGCAATTGAAGAAGATTTTGTATATTTTTTTGAGCCATTTTTCTTCACTAATCCTTCAAATATTGGTTGGCACAGAGCTGGCTTTTTCAATCTTATTGCCAACTCTCTTTATTTTCTTTTAATATATTTAAATTCTCATCCTTTCATATATCCACATATTATTATTATTATTATTTTCTTTTTATTAAATTACAAATTTAGTCTTTAAACACTTTTTAAGTTGTGTCTAAAATCTTTCTATACACTTCGGGAATTTTTAATAGGTCTCTAAATTTTCAATTTTGTATCAAATAGATCTTTAATATATTTCAAATTTTTTTAAAATTCGCTTATATACCAAATTGCATTTTATGTCTAATAAAACTCTAATTTTTTTATTTTGTGACTAGTGGGTTAGAAATGGAAATAATTCAAAGACTTCCTAGTTCATAATTGAAAGTTTAATGATTTATTGAAGGTATAAAATTTAAAATTCTGGGACTTATTGAAAATAAAATTAAAATTTGAGGGTCTTAAAAGTTTTAAATTTAAAAGACTAAATATATAAAAAAAAAAAAATATGAAAGTCGTTAACTAAAATTATAATTTAACCTTTAATTTTCAAAGTTTGCGTCTGTCGCTTCATCCCTAATCTTTAAACAAGTTCTTACCATCACTAAACCTTATAATAGTTTTTTTTTTTTCTTTTCCTAGTACTTTTACCGTGACAAAAATAATTTAACTTGAATTAAAAATGGTTTTTTTGTTTTAAAAAAATAAAATATTTGTTAAGAAAATATTTAATAGGGAACTCTAAAAACACTTTTAACTAATTTGTTAGTAAACTTTTTTTTTTTTTTAATAAAAGGATGTTGTATGATCAAAGTACTTTTCTAATGAGAAAATGTTAGTGGGGTCAATATTCTAAGGCAAAACCTTATTTTAAATAATTATGTAAGTTACTACAAGTTGCTATTAATTTTTTTAGTCTATGAAATCACTTTATGAATATTGGGATTTGAAATATTCTTAAGATTACAAAAATGGGTTTATATATAAATAGATTATCTAATTCAAATATATTTAAATACAATTAAGGGTTTATCCATGAGAATTGCATGGAATTAGGTAGTAAGAAATTTCAACCTTTCATTTCACTAAATTATATTCTAATTCACACATTACAATCCTCATAGAAGACAATGAAGAGAGAGGAAAGGAAGAAAAAAAATGGTTGTTTTTGAAGAATTAATTGTCATTTTTGGGTTTGTTTACACTTTAATTAATCACTATTTGAAGAAGTCATTTTGATGAAAAACATGGGTAATTAACAACTCTTCCCTCCCTCATTATTCTCAATTTTTATATTAATCAAAAAGGAAACTCTAAAGACTAATTTCTTAGGTAGGTTTGATCTACATGAATGAATGAATATATATATATATATATATATATATATATTATAACCTTTAATTAATTTACTTTTACTTTTTGTGACAAAGAATTAGAAATATTGTTTTTGTTTCAAAAGTTTGTCCATATTTTTAATTCACTCCTCAAGTTTAAGGAGTTATACTTTAGTTACCTCGTTTTGTAGTAAGCTGCAAATTAGTCTGATTATAAAACTCGTTATTTGAAGAAAAAAAAAAGTAATTGTTTTATTTTATTTGATTATATTTGTTGATATGAATTATCCAAACTTTATAGCAAATCCTCACATACCCAAATTCTACAATGTACAATATAACCCAAAAAAAATAAAAAATAAAAAGTTACATTCAAAATCAAACACACCAACCCATAAATGAAAATTCTAGCATGCTAGTAGTTTAATTCTTATTGCAACATTTGAAAATTCTTTAAGGTGCATTTAGAGCAAAATGCACTTTAATAGTAATTAAAAAATAATACTTTTCAACTTTAAAAGGACCGACAAATTTTTTTTTCTTTAGAATAACAAAACAAAACCAAACTTAAAAACATTATATCACCTTGGTCTCGATCTATAAGAGAAACAAGCCATTGGAGAAAGTTCCTTGTGGAAGAATCGACATCGACTTGTTCATCACCCACCGAGCTAGGTCATATGTCACCCTGTTCTGGGAACAATTAATATGTTTGAAAGCTTGAACCTCAACCAGCGAAGCTAACCAGAGAACCTCGGTAATGATCTTAAACTGAAGTAAAATGCTCCTCAATCCTTTGTATTAGTCTAATACAAACGAGACTATATTCCCACGATCTTAACTGATACAAATTACTTTGATGTTTGATTTCTAGATATTTCATATCAAATACTCAAAAGATTAAATTACAAATTTAGTCCCAGAATTTTCAAGTTCTTATTTATTTTGATCTATAAATTTTTAGATTTGTGTTTATTTCGTCTCTAATTTTAAAAATGTCTAATAAGTTCTTAATCACTTTTAATTTTATGTCTAACAGATATTTGACATATTAAAAAAATTTTAAAAATTAAGTGATTTATTCAATATAAAAACTTAATATTATTTCCAATAGAACCCTAAAACTTTCAATATTATATATTCTAGGTCCATGATTTTTAATATATATATTTGTCAAATAAGAGACTGATTTATTAGACATATAATCAAAAAATCAGTAATTTATTTGACACAAAATTGAAGTTTAGGAAGTTATTAGTTAATTTTTAAAAATTATAAAAGTAAATAAGCACTTCTATTAATTACTTTTAACACAAATAGAAAAATTAGAAAATAACATATTTACCATCATTCAAATGGTTTTCATAAAATATGTGGTGCCTTGTTTATCTTTTATTATTATTATTATTAAAAAAAAAGAAAAAAGAAAAAGAAAAACATAATCATTTGGGGTAAAAGGTGAATTTTGACGGTCAATACTCCAAAACATAGCCATCGAAAATATGAATTTTGGTCCGATCAAAATTGACCAAACCAAAACAATGAACACTTTTACCTATTTATGCAATATTTGAAAATAAGAAAATAAATAAACAAGTAAATAATAATATATTAAACTTCCATTCTCGTCTCAATTTTAAAAGAAAATTATCTTTTTAGTCTCAAGTTTTGAATAATATGTGTGTTGGGTTCTGAATTTTAAAAATATACATTTTTATTCCCCAAATTTACAAGAATAAGTCTATTTAGTCTCTATGTTTTCAAAATATGTCTTTTTAGTCCCCAAGTTTTAAAAATAGGTTTAAGAGATACCTCAAATAATTTTTTATTATTATTTTAAATAATTATATGACATATTAAAAGAATATTTTTTAAAAACCATTTCCTCTCTAAAACTATTTTTTTCTTATTTTAAAAATCATATAGTTATTTTTAAAAAATCAAAGAAAAAAAGACTTGAAGTACCTTTTAAACCTATTTCTAAAAACTCATAGGCTGAAAAGGTATGTTTTGAAAACTCAGAGACCAAATGGACCTATTCTTATAAATTTGGGGACTAAAAAGATTCATTATTAAAACTCACAAACCAAACACACATATTATTCAAAACTTGGGGACTAAAAAAGTAATTTTCTCTATAAAATTTATTCAATTTTAATCTCTATACTTTCAATGAATCTTAAATTTAGTCCTTTAAAGATAATTTTTATTGAAATTAATTAATTAATTAATAATAATAATTTCTATGCAAAGAAATATAATATAAAAAAATATTTAGGTGCAACCGGATTACACACATCTATTGTGCAGCCCAAAACTACACCTAATAAAAAAGTACCACATGGTACTTTTATTTTTTAAAAAAAATGTTTTTTTAAAAAAAATTTATATGTATTTGGTGCAGCCTTAATATGTGAATATACTTTCAAAATTTATAGTAAGACTGGTAATAAATAACATAAAGTTTTTAGAACATCAACAATAAACTAGTATTAGGGATTAAATTTAAAATTTATTAGAGGTATAAGGACTAAAATTATGCAATTAAGAGTATGGTAACTAAATTGGAACAAACTTTAAAATATAAGGATATTTTAATTGTAATAATATTGTTTGAAAAAAAAAAAAGAAATAATAATAATAAAGAAATTTTATTAAGTTTAGGACACCACCCCCACGCGTATCCGTTCCCACGTGTGGAACCTTCGATCGTGCTTTCTCTCTCTTACATTACAAGAAAACAAAGATTTGAGAGAGAGAATAAGACCGTCGTCCGTGTCTGCCAACCGTCCGCCAATATAAAAAGGGAAAATTAACCCTTTTTTTTTTATTTAATTTCTATTTAGTTGGGAAGTTTTAAATTAAATTTTGAATTCGATTTTAATTGAGTCCCTAGGTTTTATAATATTATTTTTATCCTTGAGATTTGAGTTATATTTCAATTTGGTCCTTGAATTTTAAAATTCATATTTCTAATTTTGGTCATTTTTTGTCTTTAATATTAATGTCTAATAATTAATTAAAAGAATCTTAATAAGTTAAGTTTCACTATTTTTCATTACCATTAATATTAAATTTAAAATATAACTTTGTAATTATTTTAATTAATTAATAGATATTACTGTAAAAGACGGAAAGTGAGCATTTAGTGAAAATCCAAGTTAAAAATGTAAATCTTGAAACATATGGATCAAATTGAAACAAACCTCAAATCTAAAACTTAAAATTTTAACATTTTGAAATCTAAGGACTAAATTGAAATCAAACTCAAAGATTAAAAAATTAAAAGTAGAATGTTTTAAAACATAGGAACCAAATAGAATCTAGACTCAAAACATAGTAACAGAAAAAGTAATTTTTCCAATAGAAGATTAGCCTTTAAACTTTACTATGTTATTTTTTTTTTTTTTTTACCTTGAATCTATTTTTCTAATATTTGTATTTAATTTATTTGGCTTCAAATCATCCTCGTATTTACACGCTAAAATTTACAGAACTTTTAGACTCGTTTCAAAATCATGAGACGTATTAGACATAGTTTAGAGAGATGAGTCAAACTAGCAATGTAATACAAATGTTTATAAACACTTATATTCTTTGAATCTTCATGAAATTAACAATTTAGTCTCTAAACTTGAAAACAATTGTCTGTTTAAAACAACAATTTATCCTCAATGCTTTACAATTGATCACGATGTAATCCTTATCATAAAAACTTCCATCAAAATATGGTATCAACTTTCTAATGTTTACATAACAACCTAATATTTGTAGTTTATAAATACTAGTCTCTAATCATTTTATCAATTTATACAAGCAAGAAATTTCATTAAATATTCAATTGTGTTTTTCACGATAGAACCTAAAATATTTAGTCTGAACTTTGAAGTTTATATTCATTTGGCTCCTAAACTTTTAAAGTTATAAATTTAGTTATTGGGATTTTGAAAATTTTAAAATCCACATATGTAATAGACATAAAATTGAAACTTCAAAGTTCCCTTAGACAAATAATAATAATAATAATAATTTAGGCTCCATTTAATAACTATTTGGTTTTTTGTTTTTTGTTTTTTTATTTTTGAAAAATAAGTCCACAAAAACTACTTCTAACTCCAAATTTCTTCATTTGTTATCTACTTTTTACTTACCTAAAATTTGAAAACTAAAAAAAGTTAATGTAAAAACTAGTTTTTGTTTTTGGAATGTGGCTAAGAATTCAACCATTGTACTCAAGAAAGATGCAAATAATGATAAGAAATTGGGAGGAAATATGCTTAATTTTCAAAAACAAAAAACAAAAAACAAAATGGTTATCAAATGGGACCTTAGTCTTTTATTTTTAGTTTTTGGTTTTTGGTTTTTTATTTTTGAAAATTGAGCCTACAAACACCACTTCCACCCATTGATTTCTATACTTTGTTGTTTACACTTTAGGAATGTTTATAAAATCCAAGCAAGATTTTGAAAATTTGTTTTTAAATTTGACTAATAATTCAAATATTTACCTAAGATAAAAATCACGATTAAAAAATAATGAGAAAACAAACACAAATTAAAAAAAAAAAAAAAAACTCAAATGGATTATCAAAACATGCCTTAAATAGAGATATTGAGAGCAAGAAATTTCTATAGAAGAAATTCCTATCCACTTCCTTGCCCATTTTTTCATGTAATCATAGATTTCTCCACCCCATTTAGTTTGAGCTAAATGGATATTTCTAGCATTAAAAATTTATTAAACTAAATAAATATAAACATCGATAAATACTAAGAATTAAACTTGTAATTTAATAAAACTATGAGAGAAATTATACAAACTATCCTTGAAGTTGGATCATAATTACAATTATACTCTTAAACTTTCCATTATAAAAATTAATTAGGTAAATTTGAATATCGTAATATGTTAAAGAGTGGTTTTTAACATTTATCGTAAAACAAAAATTTAAAGAAGTGAAGCATAGAAGAAAGCGGTAAAGGGAAAAAGAAAAAGGCGCGTGAAATGTTTGACGAATTCGGCGTCCGGCTATGGCAGCGCGTCCTTAACTGTACCTCACTTTTTCTTTTTCTTTTTTATTTATTTTTCATTTTAATTATTTTATTTTTATATAAAACCCTTCCTTCATCTCCTTCCTCCATCTTCTTCTTCATCGTCATCTTCCAAATCTCTCTCTCTCTCTCTCCGCCTCCCATGGCCGACCGCGTCCATCCCGCCGATTCCCCCCGTCCGAGCACCTCCGACTCCAATAAGCCTCCCTCTCCGCCGCCCGGTACCTACGTCATCCAGCTCCCCAAGGACCAAATATACCGCGTTCCTCCCCCCGAAAATGCTCACCGCTTCCAACTCTACACTCGCCGCAAGCACCGCCGCACCCGCTGCTGTTCCTGCTTCTTTTGGCTACTCGGTATCCTCACCCTCCTTATCGTTCTTCTAGGTATTGCCGTCGCCGTTTTTTACTTAGTCGTTCGCCCTAAATCGCCTAATTACTCGATCGACGCCATTGCCATTTCTGGACTCAACTTAACCGCTTCGTCTTCGGCCGCGATCTCGCCTGTTTTCGATCTGACTGTTCGAGCGGATAATCCGAACAAGAAGATCGGAATCTATTACCTGACAGGTAGTTCAGTTCAAATCTATTTCTCTAATGAGAAGCTTTCCGACGGCGTTTTGCCTGATTTCTTCCAGCCTTCGAATAATGTCACTGTGTTTCGATCTTCCGTGAGAGGCTCTGGCGTTAATTTGTCGAGTACAGCGAAGAATGCTCTGATTGATTCGCGGAAACGGAGTGCGGTGGCGTTGAAGGTGGAGATTCGAGCGCCGATTAAACTGAAAATAGGATCGGTGAAGACATGGAAGATGAGAGTGAAGGTAATCTGTGATGTGACGGTGGATCAGTTGACGGCGGCGGCGAAGATTGTTTCAAAAAATTGCGATTATAGTGTGAAGCTTTGGTAGGGATATGAATGATGACCTTTTTTTTTCTCTCTCCCTCTCTCTTTCTTAATTTTAATTTTCATGTTATACTGTAAACTTTTGTAATCAGATAAACGATTATTTTTCCTTTTTTTACATGTGATTTTGCGATTTGACAAAATAAAATTTCCTAAATTACTTTAGGAAATTAATTAATATTTTTTTATACAAAACTTTAATGTGACGATTGATTAATTTTTCAACTCAATATGTTTCATTTTCATTCTTTTTTTAGTTCTTATTTTCATTTATTATTATAGATAATATATAATATACGTGCAAGTTGAACTATGCTCGTACTAGACTAATTGAGTAGTTTTTTAATTTATTTTATTTCCACCATATTTAATTTACTCACTATTTTTCAAATTTCAAAAATTCATAAAAATTATTGCTATATTGAATAATGAAGCATCTGATCTCAAGATCTTTTTATGTTAATTGAAGTTGAACAAGACTTATTTTGGTTCTATTCTAAAATCACATATCTCTTCAAGATTCACTGTAAAACAAAAATTACCATCGGGTAGATATCAATTGAGCAATGTTCATTTCAGTTTTATTCTTTTTTTTTTTCTTATGTCTCGTATCTTTTTATAGTTCGTTATATAAAAATTACAATATGATATATGTCAATTGAGCAATGTTGATTTCAGGTCTCTTTTTTTTTCTCCTATCTTTTTGTAATTCATTTTATACCATTTTTGTGACTGATTATAGGATAATAAACTTATGGGTTTTTTTTTTCAATACTTGAATTATTTAATTTTTCTAAAAAAATAATTGTATAATTAGTTTTTATTTTAAAACTATGAATTAATAATAAAAGGGGGAAATGAGGTTGAGGAATGAAAATGAAAACGTGGAAGCATGTTTCCAAATCAAATATTATTCCGCGTACGCGTGTTCTTGGGAAATGTGAATCTTTTTTAAAAAGTTAAAGTGTCATTTTTAATTATTATTTCCTTTCCATCTATTTTTAAAGGTCTATATTTTAAATAATAAAATTTTAAATTAGGCCATGCAATTACTTTATTAGATTTTATCTATAAATTGTAAAGTTTACATAGTGTATAAAAATTTAATTTTAAAGGATTATTTTTTAGATTTAAAAGGGTGTAAATTAGACAAGTACGAGGACTGAAATAAAATAAAACCCAAAATACAAGGATTAAATTCTATTTTAATTTTTCTAATTGAATTTGTTTTTATATATTCTAAACTAATTGATTGAAAAATATGGATTTTTTTAGTTCATCAATTGTGGGTTGGAGGATCAAATTTAAATGTGTTCAATTGACCTAATAACTTGAACAACTTGGACTATCTAACTCAAACTGTAAGAGTTGTCTTGAGTCTCGGGTTGAATACATTTTTTTCAGGTTGACCCAACTCAATCCTAGTTTTTTTTTTTTAATATTTTTATGATTGTTATGATGTTTGTCTTTGTTTAAAACTTGTAATAGATATTATGGATATCCCAACTCAACCCAACCCAAATTTTAAGGTTGGGTGGAAGACCCTGTTCGGGCCTTTCGAATTAGTCCAAAAAACTTTCTCCAACCTAATTCATGTACACCCTTAATCGAATCATTTACTTTTAGAATCTCTTGTTTGTTGAGTATACTCCGATTTTTTTTAGTCTATAATTAATCAAAAAAAACAAAAAAACATTCTATTACTTTTAATTTAAACTATTGATCTTTAAAACTTATGGACGTGCTCTAGTACTTGAGAGTAGGTCTAAAATTTTATGAGATGGGATTTAAGTTTTTTCTCAGATTTTCATGTTAAAATACCATTTTAGTCTCTGTATTTTGAAGCTGGTTTAATTTTAATCTCTATATTTTCAATTTTTTAATTTTAGTCTCTTTACTTTAAATATGACATTAATCACATTTTTTGAAAAATAAATGTGAAATGATACAAGAAACCTTAAAAAGAAACAATCTAGTCTCTAAGCTTTACTTTGTAACGATTTAGTCTTTGTACTTTTAATTTTATAACAATTTAGTCATTCTACATTAGTGTGTAATAATTTGGTCATTGTACTTTCAAACTTGAAACAATTTAGTCCCTAACCTAAAAAAAATTCATCCAAATTAGTTGTCAATTTTTATTATTTTATAATGTAAACTTTGTAATTGTTTTAAATATTGAGTCTCTAACTAGTTTATCAATTTATTTAGGTAAGAAATCTCATTAAATCTCAACACTAATTTTTACGATAAGGACTAAATTGTTACAAATTTTAAAGTAGTACAAGCACCAATTTATTACAAAGTAAAATTTAGAGACTAAAAGTAATTTTTAACAAAAAAAAAATTATAAAGGTAGTTATTATGTGAAGAATGTGTATATTTGTTAATAGATGTTTATGATTTTAAATTTCACTTTACTGATCCTTTATTAATAGGAAAAATAAGGAAAAAGTACTAAGTGACCCCATTAAGGAAAAAGAGAAAAAATAGAAGAGGTACACAAAAATTAAGAAAGTATATGAGGATAAAATATGAATTGTTGAAAGATTTTAATGACAAAAATAATGTAAAATTAAATTTAAAAAAAAAACAAAAAGAAAAAACAAAACATAAGGTTCTACAAAACACAAAAATGTGATTTTGAGGGCAAAAATTTTTAAGTAAAAACATAACTAAAAGAAAAAAGAAGATTATAAAATCACGTAGTCAACGGAAAAAGAGAAATCATTCAAAAGTAAATGAGAAATTCCAAAATTGAAACACCACCAAGTCTCAAATCATTTAATCTCCAAAAACTCATCCTAGCTAAAGAATGGGTTGTGGAATTGTGAAGACGAGACACATGTTGGAAAATCACCGATGAAAAGGTCGTACCAATTTTCTTAATATCAACAACAAAGTTTGCTCCTTCCGATTTAATTGGCGATAAATAAACCATTAATCATTCGTAGTACGACCAAAGAGTATGTCTAGCTAGGTAAGTGCTCGAGAATCCAACTTGTTAAGTAATTTATTGTTGCATTTCAAGACAAGATTAGTTAATGCTATTTTTTCTTTTCAATCAAAATAATGCTTTAAATTAATTCCCATACTTTTTTTTTTCAAATCAATATGTCATTGTGGATGTAATGTTATTAAAACAACTGCCCCATCAATTTTTTTTTTTCTTTTTGGATTTCATTTTTCTTTTATTATTTGGTTTAGGAACCAAAAGAACAAGTGGAATATTCCATTAGTGGAAGAAAAAAAACTTGAACTTAGTTGTCATTGGAGATTGTGGGGCTGGCCAATTACATGCAACTATAATCAAATAATTTTTTTTAGGTTAAAATATCATTTTGGTCTTTGTATTTTTTAATTTATTCAATTTTTAGCCCTTATACTTTCAAATGTACAATTTTAGTCCTTATACTTTCAATAAATCTTAAATCTAGTCCCTCAAAGTTAATCTTTTTCGAAATTGATTACATAACCATAATAATTTTCATGCAAAGAAACATAATGTGTGAATGTGTTTTCAAAATTTATAGTAAAAATGTTAATAAAAAAAATAAAAAGTAGAGAAGAAAATCCACAATAAACAAGTGGTATGGACTAAATTTAAGATTTATTGAAAGTAAAAAGACTAAAATTGGACATTTAAAAGTATGGGGACTAAAATTAAACAACCTCTAGAGACCAAAATGATATTTTAAATTTTTTTTTTTTTTTTTTTGTTCAAATAGAATCAAATGGTTTGTCAATTAGGAATTAATAGATGCCCAAGTTTTAGGTTGTTGAATTTCAAACCACAAAGTTTTTTTTTTTTTTTTTGGTAATTTGGACTTATTCAAATTTTGTCACAATAAATACTCTTACTTTTCTAGAGTTTATAATATATATAAATCCTAAGTCTAGTTGGAATGTCTCCATCCTAACCCTAAACTCATCTTACATTGGTTTGAAATCTTCATCAAAGTTTGTTTGTGGTTTGTAAAGATTTAGTTGCGTATATATAATAAAAAAGATGATATAAATAAATGTAATCCTTGTTATTTTTGGTTTTTTTTTTTTAATAACGGAGGACGATAATGAAATGAGTGTATGTTAGTTTAATTTTGATAATTATGGGTATATTTGGATTACATTTTCAAGTGTTTAATTTAAAAAATAAATTATTTTAAAGAAATTTGAAGTGTTTGGCAACCATTCAAAATAGATTTCGAAGTGTATTTTAAACCCTTTTTATCAAAAGAGTTTAAATAAAAATGAATTTTTTTAAAAATATTTTTTCTCAAGTCAATCCAAACGAGCCCTATATCAATTTAGTCACTAACCCTTAATGAGCCTTAATTTTTTAAAGAAATAAGGCTACTTTTCATTGAAGAGTTAAAAAAGGAGCATTTTTTATAGGTTAAAATTTATATTTATTTAGTCACTAAACTTTCGAAATTGTTTATCATGTCTTTTAATTTTCAACTTTAAATTAAGAGGTTGTTAAAGTTTCAATTTTTCATCTAATAAAAAAGTTCTTAAATTTTCAATTTTGTATCTAATACGTGCTTCTCCTATTCAATAATATTTAAAAAAAAAACTATACTTAGGCAGCACCTAAGTTCCATGCTCCCCTTTTTCTACACACACAAAATATTTTTTTTATTATTAAAAATGACATGTGTCAATTTTTAATTGGGTTCTACTTATTTTCCTATTTAAAATTCATGCATCTACTAAATACAAAAAATTTATATCTAATAAATAAATTAATTTTTTTAAAACTTTAAAATGTGCCATGAATTTATTAAACACAAAATTAAAATTTCAAAGACCCATTAGACATTACTAAAGTTGAAAAATCAAACTCTAAAATTGTGATTTAATCTTTTTTTTTTTTTCCTAATTCTAATTTTAAGACCATAATCAAATAATTTACATGCTATATTTACATTTAATTATTTTTTTTAATTAAATATTTTTATTTATGTCATTGAACATATATCCATAGGATTGCCAATATAGCCAGCCAGATGCGAATCAAATTGTAAATATTCTTTTTTCTATCATTAATGTTTAGCAATATAATAATGCAAAGTTTAATTTATATTTTGGTCATTTAATTTCATAGCCACTTGGGATATTCTTTAAACAAATCAAGGCATCATATAAAATAAATAAATAAATAAAAGAAGATTGAATTTTTCCATTACTATTACATAGCTAATTAGAAGAAGTCCAACCTCTTGTATTCACTTGGCTGCTTCAAATGAAATCACCAACAAGAAATTATTGAGTTTTTAGGTTAAAGTTTTCCACTTTAGATATTTTCATGTTTTGTTTAAGTAGTGGTTAGAGAAGTGTCAAACTCTTAACATGTGTTTGGTATTCAACTTCAACTTGAGTGATTTCTTTTTTTTTTTTTTTCTTTTGTTTTTCGATTTCAAAATGTTTAATTTTAGTCTTTGATTTTAATTTAGTCAATATGTTTCAAAATGTTGCAATTTTACCCCTTCAACTTTGAGTTTCGTTTTAATTTGGTTCTTAGGTTTCAAGATTTACACTTTCAACCTCAATTTTTTTACTAAATACTTATTTTTAGTTTGTGACCTTAATGTGTATTAATTAATTTAGAAGAATTATAATTAATTAAATTTTACTATCTTTCATCCGTATTAAAATTAATTTTAAAATTTCAATCCATACCTATTTTAAATTAATTAATAGACATTGTCGTCAAAGACTAAAAATAAGTATTTAGTAAAAAAAAATAGAGATTAAAAATGTAATCTTGAAATCTAGGGACCAAGTTAAAAATTAAAAAAATTAAAAATTAAAAATAATAAAAAAACAAAACCTCAAATCTCAAGAGTAAAATTTTAACATTTTGAAACTTAGGGACTAAATTGAAATCAAACTCAAAACTTACTGAAAATGTAACTTTTTGAAACATAAAAACCAAATGAAAACTAGACCTTAAAACTAGGGACAAAAAATGTATTCTTCCCTTTTATTTTTCTTTCTTTTCATTTTATACATGAGATACATGTATTAAACCTGTATTTGGTAAGTAACAATCAAATCATCAAATTTTGAATTAACAATATCTCATATTACAATTTAAAATGTTATCTATTTAGGAAAATTATTATAAATAGAAAAAATATCAAACTATTTACAAATGTTTGAGTGATAGACTGCTCATGAGAAAGAAGTCTATCGTGGTCTATCAATAAAATTTTTCTACATTTATAAATAGTTTGACTCATTTTGATAGATTTGAAAACATCCTATTTATTTAAGTACTTAACAAATCATTTCAAACTCCGTCAAGAAATCAAAATAAAGAACTAAGGACTCATTGGGCCTATGTTCCAGAGATACAAAGTAATGAAGCGGGATGTTAACCTTCTATTGATCCATACATGAAACAAAAGAAATATCTTAAATGTGACAAGATGGCAACAAAGGTATACAAGAAACTGACCTTTAAACCCACTTGGTGCTGATATAATACAGGGTTTCAAAGTCAGTCTTGAAATTTCCCACAAGATCAAAAATATAAGTATCAGCAGGATAAGATAGTATAAATCCTTAAAGTACAATAATTTTCCTATGCAAATCGTCTCCTATTGAACCTCCATGTCCATGGTGGTCGTGCTCGTGGTCATGAAAGATGAGTGTCAGAATACCTACCATGCACAACACCGAACCTACAAGAAGTTTATCGTATCGTTCGACCCAGTGAAACTTGAGCTGGCTTGCGCCGTAGAATGACAAGGCCACCAACGAAGTCATCACAGTAATTGTGCTGCAAATCCAACAATAGAGAGGAAAGTTATAATGCTTCCATGAAATGAGTCTTGGATTTAAAACTGCATTCTTAATATGGAGGAATGCATTTAGGTTAAAATCAATTAAACTTTGTGATCAATCCCTTGAATGTTATAAAATAAATTATGCCCCTTCACAAACTTCACATTGATATGTCCAACTTAAATGAACAATAAGATTCAACTAGTGTTCAGAAATCAAGCCAGCCTAAAACTTCATTCCAGAAAGAACAAAGACTTCCCTTCGAACTGAAAACAATCAAGTTCACTTTCACTAAATAGTTGACATCGATGCGAATCAGCATTAACAACAAATTAATAATAGCATATCTCGGCTGAAAGTAAATCTACTGCCAGGAGGGGGGAGGGCTATCTTCATTCTAGTTTTAGGGATGTGTTCTTATCAGCCTTCAGCATTTCGGCTTCAAAAGCTAACTTAATACATGCCAGCAAATGTGCAACTCCTAAAATTTTTCAGAGTGCTTGCCAACCTTCTTTGACGCTCTCAACGATGGCATAATGTACAAATGATTGAGCCACACACACACACTCCACACACTTGGACATCAAATCATTGTAAGTACTAAGTATGGGCTCCACGCTAATAGTTGGGATGCGGGTGTGGTTTCCACTAATACTTTTTGAAATTCTAAGCTATCTCACACTTGTCTTTAGACTTTTCTCAAATCCTTAAAATATTCAGTTGAGGAAGGCCATCACATTCGCTTCTAGGAGAATATTTGATTCACATGTATGTGTGATTTCTCCACCAAAAGATGTTACTGTAGCAGTGGACTTTTTCATTTCTCATTTGCTCCTAGCTAGACGAACCAAGATTAGATTGAGAAAGTTTTGTTGTGTCCACCCTCTTGCAAGAAAGAAAAGCTTCGTAGAAATTTGGTTTTTCCACAATTCTCTAGAATATTTGGGTGGAAGGTTTAAGGAAAAGATATTAATGTATTGTAGAAAGCTCGCAAGATCCAGTGTGAACTTCGACTTTTTTTAATATCTTTGTATAGTCCAATGCCAATATAACTAATCTCCATTGAAATTGTCTTCCCCCACCCCACCTAGCCCTCTGGTCGACTTAGGAATCGGTTTTTTAGACAGCTTCTACTCCCTTCCCTCCATTTTTCTTTCTAAAAGTTGGTTTCTTCCTCCCAAAAC
Source organism: Citrullus mucosospermus (assembly GCA_030954485.1). Lineage (NCBI taxonomy): Eukaryota > Viridiplantae > Streptophyta > Magnoliopsida > Cucurbitales > Cucurbitaceae > Citrullus > Citrullus mucosospermus. Next base: position 27,815,429 of record CM062057.1, read on the forward strand.
AAAGAAGTTGGATAATGTACAACGGACAAGAAGTTTTATGCCTATACAATTGATACCTGAATAGCAGCACTATGATAGCAAGCACCATCATGGAAGATGAATTTCCAACAGCAAGAAACACTGGAAGAGTGGTTGCACAGGGAGACAAAGCAGGTACAAGGACAAGACCAGCAACAGCCATTTTCTCCATTGGTTGGTTGTGGGAGTGGCTATGACTACCTCTTCCAGTCATAAACAATAAAACATAACAAGCTCCAAGAATTATAAGCAAAAGAGAAGCCAGCTTGTGCACAGTTTCTTCACCGGCAATTGTATTAGCCATCGTGATTGCGGTTATTCCAAGAAGTGATGTAGATATGACATGTAAAATTGCTCCAAAGGCAGCTGCAAAATCAAATATGTATCTAAACACAAGATTTCCAATTGCAAGCATTGTGAAACTAAAAATACACTAAACATCACTTCCTCGGATTTTGTAAGATAACAAAATACATGTGCAGCATAGGCTTCTTAAGCTTTAAAATAAAATAAAATAAAATAATTCACTTTTATTTTATCATTAATAGTCTACTATTCTAATTTTTTTCAAAAAGAGAAAAATAAATTTAATCACACAAAACGGCTCTGTAAACCTATAGAGAAAAGATTAACAGATTCCTATCGAGATGTGAAAAAGCTTGTTTTTGGTTCAATCATAGCATCGTCGGTCATGGCTCTTAGGCTATCGACAACGTGGCATCAAACCCAAGATAATCCCATTCTAATTAAAAATCAAATCTCCAAAAGAGACCAAATTCCATAATAGTTCAGTATTGGCCAAACCGTGCAACTGCCATTATATTCACGCCCTAAAAATGCCTATTAAGTTTTATCATTATTCTAGATTTAGAGGCCAACTGAATAAACATTGGTAAATCACCGATTGACCCAAAAGCTTAGATTGATGGGTGTAGGTAAATTTAATATATATCAACACTTTAACACTCCTCCTCACTTGTGGGCTTGAAACATATAAAAGACCCAACAAATGGAAATCAATATTAATTAGGGAGGAAATGAGACATTGTAGAGGTTTAAACACAAAACCTCTATGTTAAATCTCTGATTGACCCAAAAGCTTCGGTTGATGGGTGAAAATAAATTTAATATCCTACCAACACTAACAAACATCAAGACTAGAAAAAAGAATATATAACACCTTAAACGGTGTATCAACAGCAGCAGAAAGATAAGCATATTATATTGGACTCGTGAAATATGATAGAAAAGTGATGATAAAAGACCTAATACGCTAATTAAGAGACGTAGTTCACCAGATCTCGCAGTTAGTTTATGAGCTTTGAATGATAAAACTTTCCTCTGCAGCCACTAGTATTCCTCAAAAGAACGCTAAGAACTATCGTATCAGTGAAACTACCGATAAATTAAGACAGCATTGTCAAAGTAACACCGCACAAGATTCAACTAAACAAAACAATTTAACCGCATTTTGATGAATCAAATCCAGCATTGGCAATCTTTCTCTAATGAAATTTACGATCGCATGAGCTAATTGGAGCAACATCCGAACAAATTTTCCGAGAAATTCGCAAAACAATAAACCAAATGGATGGTGAAACAAAAGCGAAAATAAGAGATCTAAGAAATGCGATTGGTTGCGGAAAACATACTGACGAGGAGAGTCCTGGAGAGAGTCCATTTCTGGACGCGGCCGACGACGGAGAAAGGAAGCCAATGAGTGGGAATGAAGGAATGGAGAAGCGAAACGGTCGCAATTCCTCCGATTGTGGACAGATCTTCTGCGGTAAAACCTTCCATTTGGTACCGAAATGAAACAAATCCCCCGCCGGAGGGAGAGAAAATCACGAATCTAGTTGATCCGGTTGGATTTCAACTCGCCGGAACGGAATCTGAGAGAGATCTAACACTGAAAAATGAAAGATTTTCACATCGGAAACAATTCGAAGTAATAAGTTGGATGCCTAAGCCTTCGTCGATTTTGCTTTGGATTATAACTTTAAACTAAATTATACAAAAATACCGTATTTTGTTTTTTTTTTAAAACTGCCACGTGGATGAAAATTATTAGTATTTTATATCTTGGCCTTCAAGAGTTTCAAAAAATACACTTAAGCTTAAAAAAAAAAATTCAAAAATACTCTTCAACTTTTCTACTTCTCTATGTTTCCCCTTTTTTCTTCTTTCTCTTCTTTAATTTTTCTTTTTTTAAGATTTAACATTTGTTTATCTAAAATAAATAAATGAAACCACTCATTTCAGTTAAGATATATAAAGTATAATTAACCGAAAGAAAACGAATTATGGAAGCTTCAAGTTGTGATCCTATAATTTAGATATTTTAATACATTAGTAATTGAATGTGTTAATATTGGCTAAAAACTTTTTTTGGTATTTGGCTATATATCTTTTCTGTTTGTTTTAAAAGGAGATTTTGATTTTGAAATTTTGTGGAATTTGATGTGATTTTATGTTTGAACTTAAAGTTTTGTTTTTTTATTTTGGTCATTGAGAAAAATTGTGTCACAATTAAAGAAATAAGAGAAAAATGAAAGGATCTATATAAAAATCAAAATGAAGATATCTTATATGATTTGTTCTAAAGTGAGTTCTTTTAAACCCAATAAAATTTCAAAAATTGATTATTTTACTAACGATAAAAGTATTAAATATATGAGGTGTGTATCTCCTATTGTTCCTAATGATCAAGTTCGATTTTTGGGGGATGTGTTTGGAGTCCAGTGTGTGTCTGGTCCTGGTTTATATTTAGGCTTTATCACCTCTATTCACCCAAAATAGAGGCAAAAAACTATTCAAGGTTGGAAAAGATTTTTCTCTCTCTAGTGAAGGGAAGGAAGTTTTGGTTAAAAGTGTTGCCCGGTCCATTCCAACATATACAATGAGTTGTTTTCGACTCTCAAAAGGGTTTTAAGATTGTATAACACTTGCAATGAGAGTAGATTTTGACAGGAGCCAACGCCTAATTCATAAGATTCAAATTTTCAAGATTTGGAAGATTTCAAGAAGGCTCTTCTTGCCCAATAGGTTTGGCGAGTCTTAACCTGTGTTTTTAAGGACCCTTGGCTCCCTCGACCATCTATGTTTAAGCTCACGTGGTTATATTCTTTCGCTTTGCTAGAAGGTTTGTGTTTTACCCTTGATTTGCACATTGGATGGGTGATGGTAGCTTTTGTTTTATATATAAACAAGTATTTTACTCTTCATGTAATATTTGGATCTGCCGTTTTTATTTCTTTTTAATTGTATTTACAATTTATTCTATCAACTTTAGTTTATAATACTTTAATCTTTATATTTTTAAATTTGTAACAATTTAGTCAACATACTTCAATCAATTTAGTTTATTTTCATGAAAAATGTATTACTAAGAATTAATGAAAATTATTTGTCTATATAGATTAATTAAATTAATTATCGATTAAAATTAAATTTATCTATAAAGTATAGGTTATGATTCATGCAATAAAAATCAATGCTTAATTTTGATAAGAAACTTTTATAATATAAATTAAATTGTTATAAATTTAAAAATACAATCACTAAACACAAAGGTTGAGCTAGAAACTTTATCCACCTTAATTTTTTTTTTAATTTTTATATTAATTGTAGTTTCTATTCAAAATCATTATCTCTACCATACCACAGTTTGTAAATAGAATGACCAAACAAATATTAAATTATCCTTTTTTAAAAAAGAACCAACATTAAATTATTATACTAAAAAAAAAATTAAATTATTGATTCAATGTTAAGATTTAACCCTACGAATCTTCTTATTTTTAGAGCAACAATCGTAGGAATTTTGTAGTTGATAGCAAACTACAATGCCGACAGGTAAACTAACGACGATTGGTTGTAGCATAATTAGAGTTTAAGAGTCTCACACAAAGAAAGAAAAGTGAGATTTGAGTTCAAAGTGGTTTGCTTGAAGGAGAAGAGGGGAAAGTGCGTAGCATTTAAGCTAAAATAACTTAAGAAAATAACTTAAGCTTTTTTTTTTTTTCTTCTATTTAACCCACATAAACACACATATACACCACGACTAAATTCGACTTTGACCTTATCAAAGTCAAGGATTTCTTCATCTTCCTAAATTCAAATCTTCCAATAAAATTTTCAAACCAAATCCAACAAGGAGGAATTAAAAAATCAAATTTGGAAAAAGTAATATAATATAAAATTTAAAAATTAAAATTAACACTGGAAGATTACTGATTCTTAAAATACAAATTTGAAAATTTTTCAAATTAAAAACTGAGATTTATACTAACATATTCTTATTCGTATGGAGAGAGTCAAATCACGTTGAGCCCAAGTTGTGAATTTGATGAAATAATTACAGTGCAATTAAAATTGTTGAATTAATTACAGTGCAATTAAAAGAACAAATACATTTTTGTCCTCTATGATCCTAATAACATTATAATGGTGCGTGTTAAACACCAAAAAGAAAAAGAAAAAAAAAAAACAATAAACCCACTGCTTAAGTGGTAAATTACTTAGTTAATTGTGTCTTACTTAACAAAAATGACAGATTTTGTTCCAAAATAAGAACAGATAAGTTGACACGATAAAATAAATAGTTGGAGACAACATGCTTGTTTTGTTAACAGTTGAGGTAAGAACACCAAAATTATGATATGAAAGATTTCTGGAATAAGATGATCTCGAACATAAATAAGGAAAGGGTTTATAATGAAACCATTCGTTCAATAATATCATGCCTCACAAGCAAAACACATCATTACGTTCAACCCAAAATCAAGTGGATTAAAAAAGAAACTCTGAAACAAAAATCTATGATCTGAGATGAGAGGAAGCTGCAACCTAACTTTCTCCAGGCATGCTCTTGATAATATCCGAATCACCTAAGAATACATTAAAATACCTTAATCAGAATATTATGTTCAGGCAGTAATCCAAAAGTAGAAGAGTGGATTTTCGAGAAGAATACCAGGATCGATAATGCTGAGGCAGCATACTCTGTAGTATTTGCCACAAGCAGTTCCGAGGTCTACATTGCCTGATAACATACAAAAGAAAGGTTTGATCATGAGAAGTCCAATACGATAATCAACTTTGAATGCAGAACAACCAGAAGCACTATCCTAGAATGATAAGGGTAAAGTGTTAAAAGACTATCTTAAATTCTTTTGTTTCCTAAACAATTAATAGGCTCGTATTCTTTGGCTTTCTGGATTGGGGTTATCTCTACTCGGCCCCTAGGTTGTTCTTTAGTGACCTTCCGCCTGGTTTTTTCTATTGCACTCACCATTTCTTGTTCAAAAAAATGACAAAGAGTCAAAGGTATGAACATAATCATGAAACGAAGCAAGTGATTTAGTTACATAGGGAAAAGCCAATAAGAAATCACACAAATCCAGCAACCAAGAATCGAAACAATGTGAAATTTTCACTCAAGTCACAAAATGCAGGTAGATATAGATACATGGTCTAATTCTAAAGGGCAAATAAATGAAAACCTAGTACCAAAAAAAGGCCAATCCTGTTTTTAAAAGGTTAGAAACGTACTTCCGTTGTAATGGTGAACTCCAACCTTCGCCAACATCGCATAGTATTCGATCTCGGATTTTCGGAGTGGAGGGCAGTTGTTGGCAATGATGATCAGCTTACCTGCAAACCAAACAAAAATCAGATACACCCACAAAATGCAGATACTAAACGCTACAAGAAAGCATGGACAACAAAATAAATCAGAAACTACAGATCCCTTTACTGCTCAAAGAAAAAACGCTAATATAGTAGTTTCATATAATGGGGATAACACAAATTAGTAACCTAAATCGGCTAAACAAAGTTTCAGATCGGCAGCATACAACACTTTCATTCTCTCCAGCTTATCGAAACTTTCAGTAATTTCAGCTAAAACTGATCAATTCAAAAATAAGCCGAATATCAACAATGATAAGGGATCAGCCAAACATCCGTTGATGCTAAGTCTAGAGATCAAATCAATAACACAGAGATGAAAGTTCGTTCAATGGTTTACCTTTAGAGTTCCTCAAGGTCTTGAGGACGGTTTTGTATCCCAAGGTATATTTCCCACTCTTCATGACGAGAGCGAGTCTGTTGTTGATGCTCTCATGAGTCTTCTTCTGTTAAAGGTAACAAGAAAGAAAAATGTCAGAATCACAACACTCGAAACGAAAATGGAAGAAAAAAACACAAAATCGCCGGGAATGGAAGGAGAAACTGACCGTCTTCTTGGCGGTCACCATGATGGAAGCTAAGAGAAGCTGAATTCGCCGACTGAACAGCCAAAAAAACCCTAATTCTTGAAGTATATATAGAGCGCCTAAGGGTTACTCTAAAACTTGGGCCTCATGTTTTCCACGAAAACGGGTCAGGCCCAATTTTCAAATCCGAGTTTTTCTTGTGGTTTCAAAAGTCAAAATTATGGGAAAATTGAGTCATATAGCACAAATTGTAGTTTCCTTTCATAATTATAGCAAAATGCAGGGGGACGAATGTGAATCTTTAATCTCAACTCTTTTAATTCCACTGTAATTAATTCATCTAACTCACAATTCTAGCAAATCCGATAATCATAAAATGTCCTTAGTCCTCCTTTAATTATATAGTAATTAATCTATCAAACTCATAATTCAAGCTCTATCTATTTTAGTTTCGTATGAACTAACTTCTCAGTTTTAAATTTGAAAATTCTCCAATTTTGGATCTAAAAAATCTTCTAACCAAATCATGCGATTTTTAAATTGATTTTATCATTATTTTTAGGAAAAAATTATTATAAATAGAAAAAATATCAAACTATGTACAAATATAAACAAATCTCACTTCATAGACCGCGATAGAAGTCTACCGCTAATAGACAATTAATTTTTCTATATTTATAAATAGTCTGCCTCATTTTGCTATATTTGAAAACAACCCTTATTTCCATTATAATTTCGTTTGCTACATGACTAAAATTTTCTATGTTTAAATTTGGCTTTGTCTTTATTATAATTCCGTTTTAAACATGAAATATACAGTTTAAAGGGAAATTATCATTATGTTTATTATAATTTTGTTTTATTGGGATTTAGTTCATAATTCTCTACCTTTATTAACAAAATCAACCTCATATTTCATCAAATTAAACTAAAAATGACCATTGTTAACTCTTAATTTACTATCTATTAGCTTGTAGATTATTCCATTGTTCTCAATCTACCTGTCTTTAATATGGTTATTCAAACAATTAAAGATTTTGTTCAATAGTACGTGGGATGAAAATAATCACTATCGCGATAGAGGTGAATAATCCAACGAACATGAAGAAGGGATTGGGGGATAGAATCAATAAAAATACACTATAATTATATTTACATTGAAACCTTACGACATAGAAAATATGATGGACTATGAAGTAACCATAAAATAAAGAGAATTATTAGATGCTGAAAAAGAAAGCAATGCTAGAAGACTCACCATTGTAGAACACAAAATTAAAAAGGTGATGTTTCATAGATTAATTTACAAAATAGCTTGATGTAGTAAGGGTTAAATTGCTTTTAAATAATGTAAATACTCAAATTTGAATCTTTAAAATTTCTAATGTAAATATTTCTCGTCTTCTTTGATTTCTTTGTAATCTCTTCTTTAATTTTTTTTTCGAAAACATATGGCAAATAGATGTAGATTTAATGAAAAGGGAACGCGTGTGTTTTGAGAGTTGGAAGGTTATATTAGAGGGAAAAGGAAAATAGCAAAAAAATAAATAAAAAACAAAAAACAAAAAACAAAAATGCTTAAGTCGACCAAAACTACTCGTCGGTTTGGGTTAGGCAGAAAATAGGTTTCTAAATCGAACTGATCAATATATAGTTTATACAATAAATGTCAATAGTTTTACCAAATACTGTTTTAACTTGGTTGGCAAGCAGGTGCGCTGCATTGTCATGGTAGTAATTTGATACTAGGGTATCACAAAAATTTATTTTATTTCCTTCTCGTAGTTTTGGTGGATAGAGCTTTGAACTATTAAAAATTCATAACTATTATTTTTTAATTCATTTTGTCATTTTTACAAAAATGAAAGTTGGTTTGCTAATATCGTAAAATTTATTTACTTCTTTAGCTATTTAAAAAAAAAAAAAAAAAAAAAGACATGGTTGGGTAAAAAGTAGGTGAATTACCTATGTTTACTGTAAAATTGTCTTCTCGATTGCATCCACTATAGAAACAACAACAATAAACATGCGTTGTGTATCATGACATTTCGTTTATTTTACCCTAGCTAGAGTATGCTTTAACTAGATCGGATGACAACAAAGGCTTTGAAAGATAAATTAGAGAGCTTGAAGGAAAAAAAACATTTGAATGGTTTTCTCTTCATCGTTTTGTTTGTAGTAAAATAAATACATAAATAAATTTTAGTCAATACGAGCATAACTTGATGGTAAAAACATTGATATGTTCATCAAGTAAGACATTATTGATAACATGTTTTATAAATGAAATGTTTGAATTTTTATCCAACCTTTGTCAACTAGTGTAATATAAATAAAAACGAACGAAATTGTTTTAATTAATTTAAAAGTAATCATATTCTTCAAATGGTTTTGGTAACTCTTTAATATTTGATGTTTTATCAAATTTGCCATGAAATTAAGATCGGTTTAAATTTGATTTTAGTTTTATGTTTTGAAATGTAGGTTTGTTTTCTTTCCATTTTTTCCAATTATATGGTTTTAATTGATAATATTTTATTTTTTTAAAAAGAATGTATTTGAAATATTTCATTTAAATAATCAAATACTATGTAATTGCTAAAAAAACATATTTGATTGAAATGAGAAAAAAAAAACAGTAAATTTTTTGTTGCGAGGATTCCTCGTGGGAAAATTCACGAAAATGGGAAGTGGAATGGGGGCGATGGAGGGGGCATCTTTACTTATTTCCACGTGTATGATATTGTTTTTATAGTTGTTTAATCTACATCTGTGTCAATATCTATACTATATTAAAAGGGGTAATGAAATGAGAAATTTTATATTCTTTTTTTATCAATTTTTTACAATGTCCATATTAAAACGGTTATTCTCTCTTTGCTTGTTTTAGATTCCAAATGGAGAGTGCATAAAAGGTATTTGATGATTTATGTCTATATTGATGTCCAATGGAAAGACCGATCAGTGGGATAGGTTGCAACTGTGTTTATCACATCTGGTGTTTTACTGACTTCGATGATCGTTAGTTCAAATTAGAGGCGAGTTCATTACTTTTTCGATTGGAGTTGGGTATAAGTTATTCCATCCATTTTAATTTATTCATTCTTTTAATCTTTTTTAAAACTTTTAATAACTCTTTATTTGCAAATTTCAATTTGCATGAAGATGAAAAAGAAGAACAAACAGCGTATGGGAGAGCAAGACGTGGGAATGAAACAAATCAAAATGAAGATACAAAATAATCATGAGCCAAATAGAATTGTTATTCATTTTCCATATTTTAGAAGTATTAAAATACTTTAACTATTGATAATAATTAATAATAAACTAACAAATGTGAATGCCTAAAGTCTATATTTCAAACGTCACTCTTTTATTATAATATGTGTTAGTTTAAAATTTATCTTTCAATTTAGTTATTAAAGGTCAATCTAAAAACATAAAGGTTGGTTTGGTATATAATTTAAAATTATAAATTTGAAAAAACAATCCATTTAATAAAACAAAGTTGTATTTCATGTTTTAAGATATATATTTGATAGCAAATTTATAGATTGATTATAATTTAAAAAATTGTTTAAAATGTAATATCTCATACTATAAACTCAATTAATTTTTCAAAAAAAAAATTATATGCATTATGTAATGCATTATAAATTATATAATATTTCAAAATAATAATTATATAATTTTTCAAACAGGAATCATATTCATAAATAAATTAATAATAGTGATAATTACAACATGTTTTATGATTTTTAAATATATAGTATTAAACACATTTTGAATTAAAATCCACTTTTTTAATCTACTACCAAATACATATACAAAAATATGAAATACAACTATAGTTTTCTTGAATTCCTTGTTTTTAAATTCACGCTTTCAAAATTTTTACCAAACAGACCCTAGTTTCCAATTAATCAATTCATTTCAAGAGGTTACACTTTTTATTATTGATTTTGAGTTTAATTTTCATTTGATCACTAAATTTTAAGCTTTTACATTCTTTTACTCTTGAGTTTTTATTAATGATCGTTTATGGTCATTGGTGTCAACTTTTCATTAATTAATCTAAAAATAATTATGATGTGGACTTAATTAATTTTAATCATGACATTAAATTAATGAAAAGTATTTTAAATTAAATTTATAAAATTAACAAGTAAAAATATAGAAATTTTGAAATCTACAACCAATTGAAAACTAAATTTACCGTCCAAGATAAAAATACAACAAATTTTAAACATAGAAACCAAAATGAAAACTAAAGAATGAATTGTAACCGTTTGAAACTTATAAACTAAATAAAAATCATACTTAAACTTCAGCTATATAAATCGTAATTTTTTCACCTACAAGAGCATAGTTGAATCGGCATCCTATTCGACCTCGACATAATAGAGGGGTATTCCGGTAAAAGAACATATGTTCCCTTTGGTACATAGAGACAGGGTCAAGGATGGACATCAAAAAGTGGGGTAAAAGTACGGTAAGAGCCCGAAAATAACCCTGTCCGACGTGGCAACCTGATCCAATCAGAAAACGCCACGTCATAAAAATGTAAAAGCACCATAAATAAACGTACGAGCTGCCGCATGGGATTAATCTCACACGTTTGTGAGATCAGTGAATGAAACTCCGGACTTTCTCGACCTCACTTCTCCGACGCTTTGGCTTCGTTTTAGGGTTTCGCTTCTTCTTCTTCTTCTTCTTCTTCTTCTTCTTCTTCTTTAATTGCTTTGTAAAATCATGGCCGAGGTTATGAACATGGCCGCCGCCGCCGCTGCCGCCGACGAGTCGTTGGACCGCCGTCGTGATCGTCAAGAGAAATCGTCTGAGGAGCGACCTCATTCCTCGCCGCCGCCGCCGCCAGCTGCCGCTCCTCCTCCTCCCTCCAGAAGAAGGGATAGAGATGAGAGGGATAGGAGAGACGACCGGGATATTGATCGTCCTCCGAATCGACGCGGCGATAATTACGATCGTAATCGCTCTCCGCCTTCGCTGCCTCCGAGGGACAGAGATAGAGATAGAGATAGGGATTATAAACGTCGGAGCAGTCTTAGTCCTCCACCGCCTTACAGGGATCGGAGACACTCGCCTCCCAGACGGTCTCCTCCCCCACCTTACAAGCGTTCCAGGAGAGATGATGGTGGGTATGATGGAAGAAAGGGAAGCCCTAGAGGAGGTTTCGGGCCTGGCGATAGGAGGTGAGTGGGTGGGAAACTGTTTAGATTTGTCGAGCCTAATTGTTGCTCTGAAGATTTGGAGCTGAATTCCCTGCATTTCAAATTAAAACGGAATACGCGGTTTCTAGATTGATTTTGATTTAGATGATAAGAATTTTCTTGTTAATTCTGGGTTGTGGGATTCTAATTCTTCCATAAGAGCATACTAGGTTCGTCAAACTTGGCATTGCCACTAGAAACTTCTATTGTCCTATGTTTGAACCATTTAACTGACGCTGGAAGCCATTTTGAACAAAAAATTTGAACTCAACAAGCACCTTACGCATGAGACAAATAATGTTTCACACTTGGCCTTTAATATAAATGGTTCCTCCCATTTCGTTTGAGACAAAATCATTCATCCCATTTTGAGTTCTAATTAATGGTTCAATCCATTTAATGTACAAATAGATATATAGGGGAGGAACCATTTCATAGAGGAATAATGTTCACCCCGTATTTTTTTGCTCTGCTTGTTGGACAAAGTTGTAGTAGGTCTTCTTGTTTTTCTTAATGGTCTCAACAGGCAGAGATGCTAATTCACCTGTCTTGTATTTTTCTCAATCCTCATCCTCTCTTTACCCTCTACCCCCTCCCCTAATGTAAGAGCGGGACGTTTAACTTAATGGAGTTGTACTTTTATTACAATGGACACCCGGTACTTTTTATATGACTAATGTGTTTTGTGGATTTGGTTTTAAATTTTTATTTCTTTTCCCGAATATGTGGGTTTATTTCTTGCTTTGAGTTTTTAATCGAAGTTCTTTTTCCCTTACAAAAGCTGTTTCTCGTATTATGATTGTGGGAATAGGATTTTTCTTGGCTAATGCTTGGAGGCTGTCATTTAAGTATTGATTGATATGTTTTATTTATTCATCCATCTATTTTATCTTATCCCAAGGTTTGGTTATGATTATGGTGGGGGATATGAACGGGAAATGCGAGGCCGACCTGGATATGTTGATGAAAGACCTCTAGGTCGGTACATTGGTCGTTCATCTGGTGGCTATCAAGGTGGTGTTTCTATTAACTGATATAATAAACTCAGCCTTTTCATGACTATGGTGTATAGTTATACAAACTCAGTCTCTATCATTTTTTTTAGATATTGTTATAAAACATATGATATACTTAAATTTCAATTAGGCCAATGGGAAATTTGAGATTTCACCTTATTCTTTGTTGGGAATGCAAAAATATTCGTTGGTTTGGAAAATGAGATATTATATGGGCAATAGTGTTTGTACCCATGTCTTTGGCCAATGTCAGCCCTTTTAGCCAATTTATAGAGAAGAGTTTTTCTCATTTTCTTTTCTGGTGCAGGATTATGCCAGACTAATTTTATTATTAAAGAGAAATTTTTGAATTGCGTTGTCTTTCCCCTCTTGTCTAAATGTGATATCATCCTTATGTCCCCTTTGGTATATCTCATTAAGGGCAATTAGTTATTCTATACTGGCAATTTGTTATTTGTTAATACATTTCTGTGCAATGATTTTCAGAGTCCTATAGCTCCCTATGTTTGTGAGCCGAACTGTATACAGTATATATAACGGATATTTAGTTTATTCAGATCTGTAAAGTTCAGTATAAATCTGGAAATTCACATGTTGAGACTTTTGCATCGGGTACTATTTGTGGCTTTTGAATTAGAATTGCAGCATTTTCTTGCTGCCTAGCTCTCAATTTTGCACTTTTTCTATGGATAATATTATCAGTTCCTTTTTTCAGTGTTTAACAGTTGTAGAAATGTTTCCAGAAAAAATTGTATGTCTCTGGTAGTGGTGAACATTTTGTTTGAATTGATGCTGAGATCTAGATGACCAATTTTATAGATAAGGTACTCCCAAACGATTTTCTTATTTTCTTTAAGTTGTGTTCTACAGATTGGGATTCTAGTCGTGGTGGGCATGGTGATGCACTCAATGCAGGAGGTGGCCAAAGGTTAGCATTCAGTCACAACTCATTTGTCATCTCTATTACATAATTGACATAGTCCTGTGATATCTTTCTGAACATGCTTACATTGGGCCATTGGGTTAACTTCTGTATGAACATGTGATTTATTTTCTATGCTGCATGAGATATCATGGGCAAATCATGACCAAGCTAGCAGGTTAGGTCTGAAATAGAACTATAATAACAATGCAATAAACAAACAATGCTGGTTGCAAACTGCAAAGGGTGGATTGTCAATGGAGAAAATACATTGTTTGTTTGTATGGTAACATAATTAGAAGGGAAAATTTGGGTTTCTGTATCTGTATGGTAGGAAAAATACATTTTCCCTTCTAATTATGTTATTTCCAAGTTAAATAACTGACTTTTGGAAGAAACCCAAATTGCCAAAATCTAGATGCTGTACGGCCTTCTTTTCTGCCTTTTCTACAATTGCATCTATTTGAATTTTGGTAAGGCAGCAATTACTGAAAATGCAACCATGTTTTTGGGTTATTTCTTCTCTTCAGTGATGATGGTTATTCTTGACTATTTTAAGCCTTTGGGCGTTTTTTTTATCAGCATGTAAGCACTTTGTGGTTCCTTTCAAATTTGAAGTGCTGATTTTGTGTTTAATCTTATTAAGAGCACTGATTGGCTAAAATTTTTCTCTACTGGGTTATAGATTTTTCCTTGATATACAGCAAGTTGGAACTTAAATATTATATTATAGTACTCCAGGTAGGAGTTCCCAAAACAACAACTCAATTGGTATTACTTACATAAGTTGAGAACATATTTGCAATAAAGAAATATAGATAATGTCCTCCAAGAAGATGCTTGATTTTGTGCTACATCAAACTTTTGTCGTTCAATTTGCTTCCCCTCAAATATTCTTTTAGTGATTTAGGGACTTGTATGCTTGATTGGCTCTTTGAAGTGCTGAGTTGAGATTCACAGTTTTTTATTTTTGTTTCTAAACTTTTTATCAAAATATTGATTGGATGATTTGTAAAAGGCTAATAACTTTGTGCACATCAGTCTTAAAAGTTGTTTTGGGTTGATTTCTCATTTCCTTTATTTTGTTGTGGTCAACCATACTTATCTTTTAATCTGAAGGTTGAACTCCAAATTTGTTGAGTAGGAGTAGGAGTCATTGGAACCATACAAGTTATATTGAAATTGAACTATAATATCATTGAATAAAGTGTCAAGCTTTCATGTTGATAATTATCTAACAATTAGAAATTTTTTTGAAACTTGTGGCTTAAACTAGGCCTCTCCGAATTTCTAGCACTGTTTAGTATTACAAGATTGTATGTGTTTATTGTCTTGCTTTGTCTCATAATCTTATTGGATTGCTTGATTCATTATTTTGATATTATTTACAACGCAATGTTGATAATTTGTAATTTCAGAGAAGGCTTGATGACATATAAGCAATTTATTCAAGAACTTGAAGATGATATACTACCTGCTGAAGCTGAGCGCAGGTATGTTCTAAATGTGCTGTTGATTTTTCTGATTTAATCGTGAGTTTAGTTCTTTTTGTTTTTGTGGAACAACTTTGGTTATGATTTCAGATATCAAGAATACAAGTCAGAGTATATTACAACGCAGAAACAAGCTTTTTTTGATTCTCATAAGGATGAAGAATGGTACTTCTTGTCTTTTTCATCTGAATTTCCTTTCCATTTGCTGTTTTACTTAATTCATCTCTTTTGTCTATTTAGGTTGAGAGACAAATATCATCCGACCAACCTCGTTACTGTCATTGAAAGGTGTTTTTCTGATCATCTTCCCCAAAAGATGGAGTTCTTATAGTTGTGGTTAATTTCTTCACATTTTTATCATCTTTAATTAGTGGACATGAAATTGGCTTTTTTCCCCTGGTTTATTCTAATATTTGGATGGTGTGTTAAGGAGGAACGAACTTGCACAAAGAACTGCTAAGGATTTTTTGCTTGACCTGCAAAGTGGAACACTGGAATTGTAAGATTGGACTTTCCACAGTTATGTTTGAATTCAGAAAATTTCAATTGTGACGGTAAACCAATGCTGTTATATTCTATGATGCAGAGGTCCAGGGATCAATGCAGCAGCTACAAATAAATCAGGGCAGGTTAGTGAACCAAATTCAGATGATGAAGCAGACAATGATGGCAAACGTAGGCGTCATGGTAGAGGACCGGCAAAAGAAATGGATCTTCTTTCTGCTGCTCCTAAGGCCCACCCTGTTAGTTCTGAACCAAGACGAATCCAGATTGACATTGAACAAGCTCAAGCTCTTGTCCGTAAACTTGATTCTGAGAAAGGAATAGAAGAAAATATTTTAAGTGGTTCTGACAGTGACAAACTAGGTCGGGAAAAAGCACATGGTGGCTCTTCTGGCCCAGTCATAATCATACGGGGGCTGACAACTGTCAAAGGCTTGGAGGGTGTTGAGCTATTGGACACACTTCTCACATATCTGTGGCGTATCCATGGTCTAGATTACTATGGAATGGTCGAGACAAGAGAAGCTAAGGGTCTTCGTCATGTAAGAGAAGAGGGGAAGAATTCTAACATAGCTGGTGGTGCGGATGAGTGGGAGAAGAAACTTGACTTACGTTGGCAAGAGAGATTGAGAGGTCAGGATCTGTTGGAAGTGATGACTGCCAAAGATAAAATAGAGGCTGCTGCTCTTGAAGCTTTTGATCCATATGTTCGCAAGATAAGAGATGAAAAATATGGATGGAAATATGGCTGTGGAGCCAAGGGTTGCACTAAGCTGTTTCATGCTCCCGAGTTTGTACATAAGCATCTTAACTTGAAACATCCAGAGCTTGTGATGGAGCTGACTTCAAAAGTGCGTGAAGAGCTGTATTTCCAAAATTACATGAAGTAAGTGAAATTTCTGACAGCAATTCTCCCTCACTATTGATGGAAGATGTCATGTTATTGACTAATACCTTAATTCTTCACAGGGACACAGATGCTCCTGGAGGGACGCCTGTTATGCAGCAATCACTTCCGGTATGTTTATTATGTATTCATTAGCTGTGACATCGTATTAGATACCAACAAATAGTAGGTTTTCCTTTGTTGACCACAGAACTGCTGCATGCCTGTGACAACATATTAGATAACAACAGATAGTAAATTTTCCTTTGTTGGATCGGTAGTTTTCATTTCTCATCACCACATTACTGCCGCAGCAAGAAAAAAAAAAACTTATTACACACAAATAAAGGACAGAAGAATAGTAGGTTATTCCCCCAAGTTAGGTGTGTGTAAATTGTAATCCCCTCTTTTATTGAGTATTGTAATAAAACTATTACACACACAAACATACATAAAGGACAGTAGAATGGTTGGTTAGTGTTAATGTTATCCACAACTATTGACTTTAACGTGGTATAAGAACATATTTTTCACTTCATTTTTGTTGGGTGATTGTTGTTTTCGTTGTCATACTGTTCTAATGGGTCATTTTTTATTTTTAAGGATCTGAGGTGTATTGTTCCTGAAGGTTTTTGGTATGCCTAGTTTGTAGTGTGTGAAGTGTCATTTTTTCGACTGACCATTTAAATATCTGCAGGCTAGCAATATATTAGGTATAGAATCAATTTTTCTTTTTGGCTTTCCTTTCCTTTTCTTTTTAATCCATCAAGAGACAATTTTCTCATGCAGAAGGATAAGCCACAGAGACGTAGGATGAATTTAGATGGTCGGCTGAAGGATGATAGAGGCAATCGCAGGGACCGCGATAATTGGGCAAATGGGGGCGACAGATTTGATAGATCTGAGAACCCACAATCAACTGATTTCCAATCAGCAAATGATGGTACGGATGGTGGGAACATTGATGATCCTATGTTTGATACTTTTGGTGGACAAGGAAGACATGTTGCTCCTTTTGCCTCTGAAATACCACCGCCAGTGCTTATGCCGGTTCCTGGTGCTGGGTATGTTGGCTTAACTGCTCAGCATTTTTGTCCTTTGCGTTCCTGGTGATCTTACTTTTTATGTTTTATTGCAGTCCATTAGGACCTTTTGTCCCTGCTCCGCCTGAAGTTGCAATGAGAATGTTGCGGGAACAAGGAGGTCCACCTCCTTTTGAGGGTGGTGGAAGAAATGGAAGGCCAGGACCTCAATTAGGTGGATCTGCTCCAATCCTTGCCCTATCTTCAGGTTTTCGACAGGATCCTCGTCGAATACGGAGGTATAACTGCCATAGATTTTAGCTACTGATATGGTTCTTTTTACCCTTTTCGTAATGTCACTTTCATAGACCTGCCCTGCCGTAGTTTTTCTTTCTGTCTTATCACTAATAGCAAAATATCATGCAGTTATCAAGACCTAGATGCACCCGAGGACGAAGTCACTGTAATAGATTATAGAAGCTTGTAGATATAGTTGGCGTCAGCAAAGTTTAGAGGCCCGCTTGTGTTTCGAAGGGGGGATGCAACTCCAAAACTGGTACGGATTCAGAACGATCACTGTTTGAAATTCTTCTTGTTGCTGAAGAGGTTTGCTTTGTTTCACCCCATAGTGAGAACTGACTTTGAGTTGATCAATTTCAACCTGTGGGCAAAGTACACATACCTTCATGAGAATTGTGCATTCGTTTAACTTTGATTTTCCTTTTTTTTTTTTTTTTTTTTTTTTTTTTTTTTTTTTTTTTTTTTTTTTGGCCTACTCTGTATTCTTAGTGAAAAAGGAATTTGACGCGAAGGCGAGAGATTTAATGATCTAAAAATTTCCCATCTTTCGAATTGTAGAACTTAAATTCTTCTGCTGTTAGGAGTGTGCATCCCCCACTTTTTTTAGTTTTAGTAATTATTTTTCTTTTATTATAGTCGATTTTGGACACGCAAGAACTAGTAATAAAATTGTGGATATTAAAATATTGTTCTATGAACCTTCTAACAATGAAGATTGAAATGCTAGGATGCTCTATTGTTATATTTTAGAGAACATTCAGTTCTTAGGCAGCCTCACATTTGACTTGTATGTACGAGTAGACTGGAAAGTGTTGTTCTATAGTACTCTATGTTGTATTATGAAGTTGTTTCAGATTATTGCTTGAATTTGCTTTTCAGATATTGGTCACTGATTGGTGAAAACTTATGTGAATGTCTTTTTTTTCCCCCCACTTTCGAATTGTTAATTAATGCCAATGGTCTTGTAAAAGTTGACCATATTAGTGCAATGTCAAGCTATATTATTTGACTTTCCTTATGCCAATCTTTTAATACTTTTACTTTTTATTGAGGGTTATAATACCACTTTGGTCTTTATATTTTTAGGTTTGTTTAATTTTGTCTGATTTTAGTCCTGTTATTAATTTAGTTCCTAGTTTTTTTCTTTTTTTTTTTTGGGTTTTTTTTTTCATTTTGTTTTTTTTATTATTTTATTATTTTTTATTATTTATTAGTATTTTTAAAAACATATTTATGTATTGTATTTTCTTACCTAAAAATTATTATTACTATTCTTATTTAACCAATTTTGATAAAAATTAGATTCGAGGAATTAAATTTAAGATTTATTAAGAGTATAAAAATCGAAATTGGACATTTGAAAATATGATGACCAAAATTTAACAGTAGATCAAAATGGTATTACAAAACTTTGAATGGTTTGATTGAGAAAGTTAATCAATGATGGAGCTGTCTATGTATATAGCTTAAATAAATAGGACTAATTATACAATTGTCTAATCTTTCTTTATATATATAATTGATCAAATTGAAAGTTAAAGGGTGATTGTAACCAACCTCATAATTTAGGGGTGGGTTATGCAATTTTTCCTTAATATTATTCTACCAAAAGATGTTAACTTTCCAGAATGGTATGCTTTTCAAAAAGTAAGGTAACATTTCCAAAAATTAGAAAATTATTTCTCACATAAACAAAAGCAAGAATTGGCAATCAAAAGAAAAAATTAAGACATGATATATACAACACAATATATTTGATATATATTTGAATATTTTAGAAATAAATTATAGTATGTGCAATTTACATTTACATTTTTTAGTAGTTTACCGACATATTCAATATATACTTAAGATCTTAACAAAGAGGCGAACAATTTCCATCTAGGAATATAAAAGAAAGTAGATTAAGGATAAATTTCAAAAATTAATTTATTTTAGGAACATAATGTATTTGAAAGATTTGCACCCTAAGTTATACTTGGGAATGAAAAGGTATACACTAAGAAGATGGGTACCTTAATTTAGTTATTAATTCAAGTAATTTTTATAAATTTTTGTATTTACAACAATATCTTTTGAAAAAAAAAAAATATTCTTTTTAGTCTCTAAATTTTAAAAAAGTGTGTTCGGTCTCTAATGTTTTAAGTGAACTATTTTAGCTTTCGAGAATAGTTTTAAAAGGTTCTCAACTAATAAATTATTAAATTTAAACATAAAATTGATTAAAAGTATGAGGTGGAAAAATAAAAAATATATATTTCTAATCTTTTGCAGCTCTATCTCCATCTTCTCACTGTCTCTCATTTTTTAAAAAACAGAAGAAAAAAAACAAAATTCTTTCTTCAGATTTTGATTTTCTATTTTTTTTTTTCAGATTTTTGTGTTTTTTCTTTTTTTTTTTTTGTTTTTGTTTTTGTTTTTTTTTTTTTTTTGTGGTGTTTCAAGAATAGTTTTACGGTTCAACTATCTCAATTTATGGTAAATTAAAATAAAAAATAAAAATTACTTAAACAAAAGAAGAGACAAAGAGAGAAGATGGAGATGAGGAAGAGGAAACAAGAGAGAGAACATAAGAAGAGGAAGAAAGAGGAGAGAGAGAAGTGGGAAAGATTAAAAAAATATATTTTTTTTCAAGTCATCTTGATACATCTTATTTTTAATCAATTTTATAAATTTATTAGTTGAGGGATCTTTTAAACATATTTTTGAAAGTTTTAACGACTAAAATGACCAATTTAAAACATTTAGGACCAAATGTCCTTATTCTCAAGAACTCATGAACTAAAGTATTTTTGCCTTAATGTTTTAATATTTAATGGTGCAGATATTTGAATGGAGAGGAAGGATAGACTTATTAGTTTTTTCTTTTTTTCTTTTTTTGGAGGTGTCTAAAGACTTGATTATTGCTAGGTCTTATCTTATGAAATGTTTTGAATTACTAAATATGAATAAGATTTAAATACTACTTTGGTCTTTATACTTTTGAGTTTGGTTCATCTTGATCCTGCACTTTCAAAGTGTTCATTTTGGTCCCTATATTTTCAATTTTGATTCATTCTAGTCCCTATATCAAAAGGTTCAGCATGGTTCTTGTACTTTAATTCTGGTTCAATTTGCTCCTACTACTTTTAAAAAGTAACCATTTTGGTCATTTCATTTTTAAGGGATCAAAATAGCCATTTTCTGGAAATTCAAGGACTAAAATGAACCAAATTGAAAGTATAGGGACCAAAATGAACATTTTGAAAGTACGGAAACCTAAATAAACCAACACCAATAGTGGAGAGACCGGGAACCAAAGTAATATTTAAACTTATTAATAAAATCCAGTTAAAGTGCAGTTTGACTCCTTTTAGGTTGATTTTTTTTATTATAATAATAATAGTTATTATTATTATTATCATTATTGTTATTATTATTTCAATTAGGAGCATTTTGATAATTTGAACTTTTCCTCTTAAATATCATGTTACTTGAATTTATTAGATTTAAATCTTCACCTTTAGACAAACGACATATCACCTAAGATATTTAAGAAGCTAACTAAACAAAAAAACTAGTAAACTTTAATATTTGTTCACTTGATCAATACTATCAATACATTAGTAGCCTTTCTTATAACTCAAATGTTCGAACCACTCTTGATTTTAAGACAATGGAAAAGGATGGGGCAAGAAAGTTGAATGATTCTGCATCTACAATTTACTTGTATCAACATCAAACTATGCCTTAATTAAAGAAAAAAAAAATCAGTCTAAACAAAAAGACATTACCCCAACAAGGAAATCAAAAACCACATCAATAAACACAGTAATTAATATCTTATTATCACATTTGCGCAGACATATCAATGACCCTTATATACAATACAAGTTGGACCCTCTTTGCAGAAGTTAAAAACAGGGGAGGAACCTTTGTTAGCGACTGAAGTGAGTATCAGATTCTTTGGATTCAGATTGTGGCGATTTCCATTTTTATCCTTCCTCGGCAGAAAGCAAGCAAGCCGAAAGCTCAGCCACGGTTGCACCGAGAGCGAGGCAGTAAGAAGTTGAGCAGCTTCAATAACAATGGAAAACTAACAGTCCTTTCAGCAGCAACTGGTACCGGAAGTCGCCAGCAATCTCCAAGAATTATCAGGAATTGGGAAGAAAACAAGCATAACTAAAGGAGCTATTCTATTCTATTGCTGGAGGCATCATAAAATATGGTCCCTGACTGTGCCTAACAAGATGATTCTTAGGACCATTGGATGCTTGAATCTAGTGTTACATGTACATCTACAGAGGGAAATGTGGCTAGCCTAGACTAAAAAGAAGAGGGGGAGGGAGGTTGAAAACATTCTTCAATTTTCAAAGATTTAGCAACCATTTTAGTAATCACCATTGGCATGTTCCAGAAATAAAGGATGTAAAATGTGCAACTGTGGCTATGAGGTCCTTACTTTCTTTGCTTTTTTGGAAGGGGTTCTGATTCAGCCTGTCAAATAAGAGTTGATACAAGTAAGAACATAAAAAAGCACGATTCAGACATTCAAAAGTTGTAACAGCACTCTTATAACCCCCCTTTTCCAGACTTTTTGGAACTGGTTCTCCTCAGATTACAATTTCTTTCCTCTTTTTTTTTTTTTCAACAGGATTTGGATCTTTGAAGGGAAAAGAGAAATAAGCAAAATATGAAAATGCATGGATGTTCATGTGAGAAGAACAAAGCATACTATATCCTTCACTTGTGGATTTCATGGATGAAATATTGGTTGAAAAAAAAATAAAGAGACTTGGAGGAATTGGTTTAATCTTGATGGTAGCCACCTATTTAGGATATTAAAACTCCATGAGTTTTCTAACACCCAAATGTTGTAGGGTCATGTGATTGCATTATGAGATTAGTCGACATTGTGTAAGTTGCTCAAACACTCATGAAGCGTATATGGATTATTATATATTTTTTTCCTAAAACAGAAAATGAAGTATTTTCAGAGTAAATTAACTAAACCCCAGGTATGGCAATTAAAGATTGCTTTTTATTATTTGATATTTGCAGAACACTTCCCACAACTTGAGATAGGACTGAAGAAACTCCAATCAACTTTTAAGACACTTGGAAAGTGAAGTTGCCAAGAAGGCTAGCAAGCTTAGATACTAGTTTAGCTAATGTGTTCATAAAAATATCCTATCTGCAGATGCCTTGTTTATGTAATCCTAGCAAGTAGCGACCTAATTACTTTTTTGTTGTAAAATTTGTGTGGGTATGAGGATGAATGTACACATCCCTACTACGTCTTAACCCTTCTTCAACTGAATTTTGCAAATATGATAACGTTTCAAAATGGTTCTTGTAAAATGTCACAAAGATTCAAAATATTTTTGTGACACCAGAATCCCATAAAGCATGAAACAATATTAGGACCATATTCAACCCACAAAATTTTCCATAAGTTCACTATGTGGACCAAAAATTTCCACTTCCCTTTCTAAACTTTCATAGAATCAAGTGATCTCAAAAGGTTGCAGTGTACATCCCTTTGGGGATATCAACAAAACATTCCATTGTACATGAAAACAGTTCAGTGATGAAGTTCTCTACTTAGACATGTGGAAAAAGATCAACAAATAGAAAAACATTAAAAAGGAATGGAAAATGGAAAGACAAGGTTGTGGCAAAAAATACTCACAGCATTTGAAAGCTGCTCACGAATGTAGGCCATTGACCTTAACATTGCACCCAATGTATCTCTAGAGACCTGAAACTTAACCTCAGACTCTCCAGAAGTTGTCTCGGTATCTTGAAGCTGAGATGGAATAGATTCCAGAACATGCATTTATGAGTAAAATAATAAGGCTTATAGCTTACAGAAAGAGTTAACCACAAGGCATTTATAAGTAAAAAAGCAATGCATATAGCATGCATAAAGAGTCACCAGAACTCTTAAGAGTCATGTAAACACCCTCCAACCATGAATAGAGGAACACCACATATCCTTCGTGCTTCTAAAATAGGATCAATTGCGTTTATTAAGCAAGAGACCATTGAGTATTCCATTACTAGAACCTAGCAGTTAGATGAGACATAAAAATCAGGTAACTTCAAAAAAATTAGATCCATTTGGTGTTGTACCTTCAAGTTGATGACAGCAACTTTGTTAGCTGGCGTTGAGAGCTGCTCACTGATGTATGCCATAGACCTCAACATTGGTTCCAATGAAACCCTTGAGAGCTGAAACTTAACTTCCGATTCGGCAGACGGACTCCTGCTGTAGTCTTGCAGCTACAATAGGTAATCGTAATAAAGAAGCTTATTATTAATAGGCAGGACAGTGAATTTCAAATAAGTTCTGAAATATAATAGTAGTACCCTGCATCAGTGCTAAGTCAAACAAATGAGATCAGAACAGCCAACCTAAAGAAATCATAACTTCTTGAAAGTTCTTTGAAATCACAGTCCAGGAAAAGAAAATCATGCGTCTTTTAGTACCTTCAGGTTGATAACAGCAACTCTATTTCCTGTGGTTGAATTTTTATTCTCCATCACCCAAGTCATTGATTTCAGATAAGGAAGAACAGCCTAACCGAAGGATAATATTAGAAACTATACTCATGTTACAATTCTGAACCAAGAAATAAGCAACATTAAATAAACAAACCATGTGGTCAGGAGGATTTTCATCTCGGTGAAGGGACACAGGAGCTATATGTGGGTAATTCAAATCAGCAATGGATTGGACAGGAGCACCTGCATCATTAAGATTAAATCGTCTCATAACTTCATCTTGACGAGGCCACAACAGTGGAGTTGCATCTGACGCTGAAGCTGAGGTCTTCCTCTCATCGTAGCCAGCCCCACTAACCTGAGAGCTAGGAGGTGAAATTTTTGCTACGTTCTTCTTGACAATGGCTACTTTTTTCCCAGCTTCTTTAAGTGCTGTTATGGCAACATTATAAGTTTCTGGAGCAGTTGCCCCTTCCTCTGCATACCTGATTGCTTCTCGGCATAAATTATTGAACCTAGACGATAAAGACTCCTGGCCATGTAACTCAATAGCACGCTCATCTGATCCAAGTCCACTCCTCGCATTCCTTGTCCATCTTTTCAAGATGTAATGAGATGGTAATGTAAGTACATTAGTTACTGTGAAGACGGTCAATACATGTCTGCACAGAATGCCTGAATACTCGAACATTTGACAACTACAATTAGCTCTCATATCTGGATAATTTAATGTGACAACATATGCCTTCTGATCATCCTCAAATTTAGCAACCCTAAAAGTGCTAAGAGCTGCATCACCTTCAATTCGATTTGCAGTATAGACAAAAGTTTCAACAAGCTCCTCTTGAAATTTTGCAAATATTTTCCTCGTATAAAGATTTGCTGCCTGTTTCTCCATAGGAGATGGTGTCCTCAATACAGGTGTAGTGCACATTGTATCAAAGTCTGCTTCTATTTCCTTTTCAAACCAATTTTCTAAAGCTCTTTCATACTGTCTAAAGAACAATGGTAATGTGGTCTGCTGATTCACATATCCATCAAAAAAGGAATTTTCATATCCTTGATTGGGAGATATGACAGCAAAAAATGAATCACGGACATACACAGGAACCCACTGAGCGCGTGCATTATATAATGATAGGAGCCAATCATTTCTCCCTAAATTATATTTTTCAATGATACAATTCCAAGCTGACTCAAATTCCTCAATGGTTTCAGTCAAGTTGATACAATT
This sequence comes from Citrullus mucosospermus, assembly GCA_030954485.1. Classification (NCBI taxonomy): domain Eukaryota; kingdom Viridiplantae; phylum Streptophyta; class Magnoliopsida; order Cucurbitales; family Cucurbitaceae; genus Citrullus; species Citrullus mucosospermus. Next base: position 27,840,756 of record CM062057.1, read on the forward strand.
GTAAAGTTCAACTTGAAAATTTGGATGTGTGAGACATACATGAGCTAACTTTTGCTGACCTTCTCTTAAGACATGCCATCTGCTAATGCAGTGTCTGGCTTCTGGAAACACTTGAGCAACAGCTACATGTATGGCTCTGTCTTGGTCAGTGGTAATTGAAACAGGCTGACGATCATTCATTGCTGTTAGAAATGTTTTGAACAACCAAACAAAAGAAGCCTCAGATTCATCAAGAAGTAAAGCACATCCAAACAAAATTGTCTGACCATGATGGTTCACTCCAGTGAATGGAGCAAAGGGAACTCTGAATTGGTTGACTCTGTACATTGTGTCCAATGTAACTGCATCACCAAAATGACTGTAAGCTGCTCGAGACCTTGCATCCGCCCAAAATACATTAGCCATACGATTATCTTCATCAAGTTGTATTGCATAAAAAAATCCAGGATTCTCAGACTGCATTTTCTTAAAATATTCCAGCATATTCTGAGCATCCCTCCCCAGTGTCCTCTTTCGGCCAGTATTCCTGATGGCATAATTCATAGTTGAAGCATTATTAAGCGACCGATTTGCTTCTGCTTGAGATGTAGTTCTACCTCCACGATTTTTTTCTGCAGGTACACGGTTATCATCCATTAATACAGACATGACACCACTGGGAACACCTGCTGAACCAGTGTAAGCTTCAGTCATGGTCTTTGCAGCACCAGCAAAATGCCTGCGTGGCCGCAGATATTGCACCTTACTAGAATTGACTGTAGAATGACTATGCTCCTTCACAAACTTTGTGACAATCCATTTATCCTGATCTTTCAACTCTATCCTAAGCATTGCATCACAACTATCAGCAGATTTTCTTTTTGAACACTCTCTACCACATACAAATTCTCTAGCAATTATAGTTCCATCAGATTTAGAACGACTAAGTTGGCCAAGTTTTGAACTAAAACCAAAGCGTCGAGCATACTCATCATAGAAGGTCTTTGCGTCACCTTCAGATTCAAATGCCATGCCTACATATGGTTCGATGATTCCATCTTCATCGTGAAGAGCAGAATCTTCAACAGTGTTAATTTCGCCTTCATGAGGGTCAACATCACTATCATCTACAACTGCAGGATGAGCCAATCCATCAACCTCGACCATTTCATCCATCTAATCCACTGTGTAAATCCAAGTTATGTATCCAATATGAAACCCAATATAAAAGGGAAAAAGCCATTCATTTTTGCTCCCAATGTAATTTAAATGCAATCTGCAACAAATTTTCAAAACAAAAAACTATCATTAAGTTGTAACCCATAAGAGCTCACGAGAGAGAGAAAAAAGTCAACTATAGATTACTGATGCAGCCAACTTTTCAACACAAGATAACAACAGCCTTCACAAAACCTCAATTGACCCCAAAACCCAAACCTCACTCCCTAAATATTTTGAAGGCCACGGGAAGTTTATGCTAGAAAGAAGTTCTATTCTAAAACTCAATAACATCTGCCACATTTTCAAATTTGCCTATTCATCTCTAGATTTCCTGAAAGATGGAGAGGTAGCCAACATTCCAAAAAGTCATCATTGTCCATAATCTAATGTAACTGCAAAAAGCTCCAACTACATACCAACAGAAGTTAACTATGAACCCACCTAAAAGCATTTGGAAATAATAATGTTCCACAAGAAAGAGAGAAAGAACAGTTAAGAAGTGAGTGAAGAAGAATGTGATCAAAATCTTTGCTCGACTCCTTGCTAAATATCACATCATTGAGGTCACAAATCATAGACACGTACACTAGTGTCTCCTTTGAATGGAAGTCATTGGAATTGACCTTTCTAGGTCCAGCCACCAAAAAACTGAACCTCGAAAACTCTACTGTCTAGTGACTAATTGCCCTTGAAAGCTAAAGGCCAACGTCTAAGTCAGCAGAACCAGGAATGGGAAGTCCAACCCACAAACTGTTGAAATCTCCTTAAAGCAATCAACATCTTGGAAAATGCTTATATCCAACAGGTATAATCTATGATACAAATTATTCTTGCCAACAGTACGATACATATAAACCACTTATTTAAGTATCTAAATACGATAAGTACCTCACTTTATCATGATCACACTGTCAATTCCCACACATTTAACACCAAAATTTCTTGGTAGAAACAGAAAAGGAAACAAAATCTATAATTAAGAGACAAAATTAAGTAATTGAATAAAAAACGTTGCAAATGACAATAAGGAAAAAAAAAAGAGAAAAAAAGTCCCATTTTAAACAGAAAGCATAAAACTTTTCATAGTCAAGAAACTCAATACACCGAGAACTACCAAACCCAAATCCCATTTTAAACGCATGTCTCATTAAGCATCAAAGGACCCCGCAATTACAAACTACAATCGAATAAAACCAAAGCCCTATGGCATTATAGAGAAACAAAGACAGAATTAAACCCTAGAAACTGAAAGAGACAAGAATTAGCAAGAGGAAAATAGAGAGGGAATGATGGAAGTAGGCAGACCTAATTCGTCACAGTCTTGACCGGCCGGTGACTGGCGAAGGCTAAAGTGTCGGAGGCTGGTGGTGGCCGGGAAGAGGAGGAGAGGGAAAAACGATAAGAGAGAGAGGCGCGATCGAGGTCGTTTAGAGAGTAATCCGATGTGCCATCATGTATTCTAATCCGGTGACAGGCGAATCAGAAGTAGCCACGTGGAGATCTGTGAGGGAGATTTTGTTATTTCAAATTGTGTTCGTCATATTTGGTGAATGCTACAATGGTTTAATCGTCTATGACACTACACGCGATCAATAGATTATAAATTATTTTTTAAAAAATTCATATATATATATATATATATATATATATATATATATATATATATATATATATATATCTATGTATGTATATTTATTTATTGGGTTTCTTATTTGTTTTTTTATTTAAAAAAATATAATTTTTCAGATTAGGTTAAATTACAAAATTTAGGAAAATTTTTAAGATGTATGAAAATTTAGTCTATTCAACATTTGTAGAAGTAAATGACCTATTTGTACTTTTTTTTTTTTTTTTTTAGAAAAATTATCTATTTGTATTTGATATTCAATTTGAAACCAAACATTTTAAAATGATAGATTTAATGAAAACATAATCGTTCAAATTATGTTTGATAATATACTTATAAACTAATGCTACTCTTCATAAATATTTACTAAATATATAGTTTAATAAAAATTATTCTGGATTAATTTATGGATATATTTCACATTAAAATTCTCGTCTAATTATTATTTTGATACTAGTTTATAATATATATATTTTTTAATTAAATAAAAATGAATTGAAATTTATAATGATTGTTTTAAAATACAAACAAAATGAACTATAATATTTACAAATATAGTAAAATGTCATTATCTATTCGTGATAAACATCTATTAGTATCTATAGCTAAACAACGATAGACAATGACATTTTGTTATATTTATAAATATTTTTAGCAGATTTGTCATTTAAAACAATTACCCAAATTATAACGTGAAATATTATAGCTATTGACGTTTTTTTTTTCAAATATAGTTCTTTGTTTTAAAATTTTTAATTCAAAATTTAGATAAAAAAATGCTTGTATTCAAATATAACAAAATGAATCAAACTATTTACAAATATAGAAAATTTTTCCTGTCTATCAGCAATAGACCACGATAGACATAATTGCTTGAGCGATATACTGCTATAGAAGTCTATTGCTATCTCACTGATAGACAATGAAATTTTTCTGTATTTGTAAATAGTTTGATATTTTTTATATTTATAATAATTTTCCTAAAAAAAAAAAAGTAGAAATCTTATTTTTTTTCCTATTCAATTTTTTTCAAAATATGTAAAAAAATGTTTATGTTTAGTTAGGTACTTAGGTTTACTTTTCTAACATCTTTTAATTTTAAAAAAAATATATGTTTTCATGTTGTGAGACCCTTGTACATGATATTGTTAGTTAAGATAGTGATAATTGACATCTTACCTGTAGCCATGTACATTAAAGGTTTGTATTCCTTCGAGATCACTAGAGGCTTATGTGCTTTTGGGAAGTTGTGTTCTTTCGAGTTCACTAAAAGTTTGTGTTCCTTTGGGATTCCTAGAGGTTTGTGTTCCTTCAGGATCACTAGAGGCTTGTGTTCCTTCAAGATCTTGTGTTATTTTGAGTTCACCAAAGGTTTAGAGGCTTGTGTTCCTTTGGGTCCACTAGTTGGAATGAGTACATCTTACCTATGGTAGGATGGACAAAATTGTTCACTTAAATGACCACCTCAATTTAGTTTAGCACCCAATTTAGGTCCCACTAGTTTCAAAAATGGGATATTCATGCATATACTGCCATTTGGAAAAATAGCAAAAGGCAAAATTGTTTTAAATTATAGCAAAATGCATGAATGACACCTGAGTCCAATTTTCAGAAATCCTAAAATGCCCTTCATTATTTGTAAATACAACATAATTAAATCTAATTGTCTAAAGATTTGATAATAATCGGAATCTGACTTTACAAAAAAAATGGGATCATCTAGTTTGAATCTTGAATTTTGATAAAATCTTTCTTTTAATAAAATCTATTTTTAAATACCAATAAAAATCTAGGTGGTTATGATTTTAAAGAATATGTATTTTTTAAATAAATTAATTGTAGATACTATTTGGGGTATTTTTGTAATCTAATAATTAATAATTAATTAAATTCAAATTCACTCTAGATCTCACAAACTTTAAAAAGAAGAAACTTGTTCTCTCACAAAACTAAAAAACACACTAGAGAAGAATATTGTTATCTTGAAATTTAATTTTTTTTTGTGTAACTTCAATTTTCTTCTATTGATTTTTATTGGATTACAAATGAGGGAAATGAGCCCTTTATATAATACTTGAGAGATATTTTTTAAAAGACACAAAATAAATGAAGTAAATGTATACACATACCATTCATGTACTTGAACATTGCATGTATCTAGAAATTAGAAATTCATGTATTGAAAATATATTTAGGAATGTATTATGCATTATGTATCTAGCTTAATTTCTAACAAGAAGTTTCAAATCTGTACCCGACAAAATCCATGAGTCCGAACATGAAGTTTTGCAAATAGGGGTAGAATGTATAATTGCAATATCATCCTTACAAAAGACCTCAATGAGCCTGTTCGAGTTCAATCTCTTATCCTCATCAATTAGGGAGCACACTTTCATATCCACCAGCTTCAACAATAATTCTCTAGGCACCCAAGGGGAATCAAAAACCAATGTATCTTAATGGTTAAATAAGAGTGAAATGTTAAATATGTTAAAAATTTAATTTTGAACACCTTTTTCTATACCCTAACAACTTAAAGAAGAGTTCAAAATTGTTAAATTTGCTATAACTTTGTTTTTCTTTTGCGTTGACTACATTTTAATTTTAACAAATGTTGTTGTCGTCGTGTGTGCAAATTTTCCTTTTATTTGGAATGGATGCTCTGTTGGTGGGTATCACTTCCAAAAAAAAAAAAATTCTCCGCATGATTCTTTCTACAATTTCATCTTATGTTACCAAAGAAAAATCCATTAGAATTTTCACTTTGATTCCTATAAACTAAATAACTACTTTTTCGTCACAAATCAAAGAATTCATTTTTGAAGTTTTGAGTTAAGTAAGGCTTTACTTGATTGAATTTTGATTCGAGGGAACGAAAGCGTAGAACTGAAATAACTCACTCACAACACCTTTTAAAGGATTACGTGGTACGATTAGATCGAATAAGCCCTTATGGAATAAATATTCAGCCGCCTGTGAACCCTCAGAGACTGTCTTATTCAATGTTTCATAGTCCTTAATCGAGCTCTATGTCGTCGTTTTCAACTCCAATATCCACCAATTTCCATCTCCTAAATGAATCAAAAGAAAATGAGAAGAGAAGACTGAAATGGAGAAATAGAAGAAAATATTTTTCTTTTGACAGTTTTGCCCTTCTCTACATACGTGTGAGTCATCCAAATTTAACCCAAGGGGTTGATTGCAAAACTTTACAAAGTTCAGGGGAAGTAATTGATCAAATTAAAAGTTTAGGAATATAATTATAACAAAACTCATACTTTACGTGTGGTTTGGGCAATTTTTCCTTATAAATATATTAAGTCTTTAGCGAGATTATTTTAAATGACAAAAATTTTAATTTGGTTGAGACTCATAAGAGAAACTAAAGTGTATAAAATTTAAAATACGAGATTAAATCATAACAAACCAAAATTCAAAAACTAAATTTGTTTGGGACTCTGGAGCGAAACTAAACTAAATTTCATTGAAAAAGATGAAAATAATAATAATAGTATTTAAAAAAAAAAAAAAAAAAAAAAAAAAAAAAAAAACTCTAAAGTAAGTTCCGGGAATTGGCAATTTGTGTGAATTGTGCGTTTATAAATGGAAAAGGATGGAGAAAGGAGAAATCAATAGATGGAGATGATGGAGATAGGAAGAAGGTAAATAGTATTCGCATTCCAACTCCTGATATTATTGAGGTAATATTGTCAAAATTGTCCTTCTTCCATTTTCATTCTTCTAGACTTGTATGTAAACAATGTGATAAATTGTCCAAAATAACCCTCTTTAGTTTCCACATTACACAAATAGCACCCTTTTGGAAAATAGCTTTTCTCGAGCCTTCTCACAAGAGATCGAGGATCAAGATTTGAGTGTAACGTTAGAACTTCTCACCTAACTAGTCAATGGGATTTCATAGGCCGGTCTTATGCAAACTCATTGCAATGTGGGCCGTACCCACGGTGTCATTAGGATAAGTTACCCCTATCTGTATGTCCCACATATAGTCAACCTAGGATGTTAGTTTATTATATTTAGGGTTATTAAGACAAATAAATAAATAAATAAATAAAAACAATTAATAACGCTTATTGAAATAACACATAAATAACTCTTTATTAATGACTTAATGACGGTCAAATAATTACATTTACAATCTACGAGTTTTAAGACATAAAACCCAACACGATCTTGCCCGAGAATGCCTCAAGATTTAAGGCAGTTTGCATGTTTTTTTGTCCAAATTTGTGGTTTTTTCGTTTGCTTTCTTGTCCCCAAGTTTAACATTGGTACCCAAAATTCGCACTTTTGACTATTTTCTTGCGAATTTGACATGTTGTTCTCATCTAGGGAAAACGGTGTCTATCATTAAGGAGAAGTTAACGCCTAGGCAGATAGTTTTTGGTTACTTTTAGATTTAAAGCTTGTTTTTAATGGGTCTCTCTCGCACTACATTCTTCTTAGAGAGGTGGAGGAGGATAGGGAAGACACCATAAGTTTTAAGTGAAGAATCGAATTCTTCAGTAGAATACCTTTGAAGAAAACTCTTTAACCTTCTCCAATTTTTCACTACATCCACGATCTTTTTAATCTTCTTGGATCTCGAGCAAGACACCACTACCAAGTTTTCTCCGCTATTGAAAAAGTTTGTGGGAACCTTTTTGGAAGATTAGGAAGAGTTTTTACAAAGAAATCTTTTCTCTATAACTTAAGAGTGTCGAGAGATTGAGAGAGAATTGTTGAGAGAACTTGTTCATTCATCAAAAGAACTCATGAATCAAAATTGATGGAGAGGGGGAATCGGTTTGACAGGGGATATTCTCCGGGTAGTGGCTGGGGATGGGAGGGTATCCCTGTCCCCGATCCCATCCCAATTTATCCCTGACCACCCGTTTATATATATATATATATATATATATATATATATATATATATATATATATCGCTCTCTCTCTGTCTTGCTTGGTCCTACATTTGAACCCCCACCCGCCCCGCCCCGCCCCGAGCAGTTGCAAGTGCGAACAAAGAGAGAATGAGGGGACAGTTAACTTCCATTAACGTTATTGTTGGAGATAGAAAAATGTTTTTAGAGTTGGAATCCGACAAAAATCGAAGGGAAACCTATCGGCAACACCGAAGTCACTCACATCGATGAAAACACTAAGAAATTTATGGAACCGCAAGTGACCCCAATCCAATTACAAATGTTGTGAACTTGGTGGGAACCCAATCATGCAAATAGCCGTCGGAGTCATCGAGATGAATGTTTTTAACTTGAATAGAGGTCGGAGAATAGAGCCAAAATAGAGACCAGACCTAAAAGAAAAAAAGGAGATGAAAAGAAGGAACGGAGAAGGTGGCATAAGGTTGAGAAATGGCATATTATGCACTCAGAAAATATAGGATAAACAATTATTGGTGTTTATTAAATTTTTTTAAGAAAAATTATTTTAAATGACAAAATTATTGAAAGTATTTACAAATAATAGCCGCGGTCTATTGTAGATTGACAGTAAAATTTTGTTATATTTGTGAATATTTTGGTTCATTTTCTTATATTTGAAAACAACTTTTTTATTTTTACATTTTTTAGGTTTTTTAAAATTAATTTTTTATTCATTTTTCAACTAATAAAAGGAATTAACATGTCATTAATACAATTAGCATCCACGTTAGCATTTAACGGTCTATGAGCATTCCGTTAACTTAAAGTTAAGTCAGGAATTACTTAAAGTTAAGTCAGGAATTACTTAGTATTTTGCAAACGTGAGAGACCAAAGTGTTCGTTTTGAAACTTTAGGTACTAAATAAACATGGACCTCAAACCCCACGACCAAAAGTATATTTTTCCTTAAAAAAAAATATTTGGAACACTAAAAAAAAGTTTAAAAAATGCTTGTTTTGAAATTAAAAAAAAAAAAAAAGCCAAATTAAATTTTCCCAAAAAGAAAAAAAAAAGTAATATATACAAAAATCCCAAACTTATGCCTTCCTTTATTCTTCATTTAAATCACTTATTTCCAAATTCATATTTTTCGTATCACTCACCAAAAGCACTTAACTGACAACAGCTTAGAGAAGGGCAAGCCAAGTTTGAAGCTCATCAGAAAGGTCTCACAACAAACTTCTCCATTAACAAGAAGATGAAGATCATCCCTATGATTCTGATCGGCTGCGGCGGTGTTGGCCGTCAGGTCCTCCACCACATCGTTTCCTTCCGGCCACTTCACGCTAAACAGGCATTTCTCCGCCTCTCTTTTCAATAATGTTTAGAGCTATATCCACATCTTTTGTGCCTCAAGTATATTTGGAATTTCGAGCTTCGTTATCAACAGCATGATTCCTTCGCGATGTATTGCATTATTGTTCTCCTACGATTGTAAGCTGAACATTCTAATTGTTATGTGCATAAATGTTTCCCAATGCATGTTTGAAAAATAAAAAATTGTTGTTGCGGGAATTTGGTTGGAGAGTTGATTGGACTAATCATGTGCGTGAGAGTCGACAACTTGGTTGGAGATGGGAAGACTGGAGATGATGATGCTTGAGAAGTGTGCGTAGTTGGAGCATACTTAGAAAGATATGAGGTGGTGGACACCGTTTGGTAGTGAACACCATGGATTGAACCTATGACCTCTTAGTCATTTGTTGAGACTATGTTTCTTTTTTTACCACTAGGCCAACCCAGTTGTGAAGTTTCCACTTTTTATTCATCCCTTTTCACATGCCCTGTTAGATGGGTGATTGTAATTTCACTAAGATTGATATTAAGGCCTGTCCTCTTTCACTTTTAAAATGAAATCCTTATGTTATATGATTCGTTTTTTAGATGATTTTTCATTCACTACTTTAACATAATGTGAATCTTACATTCAACAAATGGCTTTCATGTGAGGTTTGGTCCCTTGTCCGCTTTCATTTTTCTTTGTGGGCTTCGGTTTGGAAGACTTTTTGCAACTATTCTATAGGTGTTATTTTACATAATTGGAGCCCCTTCCTGTATTCTTTCATTTTTTTTCAATGAAGCCAAGCAACATAGCCTTTCTTCAATCATGTTTTAAAGTCATTCTTGCTGGCTTTAGAAAGCTGACCTTGAAGCTAAAAAATAAATACCTCCGATGATGCTCTTTGAAGTTGATGGAGGCACCCTCTAAACATATGAATCACCCTTCACCTAAAAGCTAGGTTCACGAGTTATTGCATGCATGATCTGTTGCTTTGGATAAAAAATAATTGGTATTTAGTTTCAAACTTAGGACACCTAGAAGTAAAGGAGCATGTCTTTCATAGAGCCAAACATGTTGGTAGTTAGAGTTGGTACTTTTATTTAAGTTATGTTTCACCTTCAATTTTGAGGTAAATAATTCATGCTTGCTTCATCCTTTATACTCAACCTTTAGAAAATGTTAATGGATTTGCTTTACAGGGGGTCCACTTGCGAGTTATAGGAGTATGTGATAGTAGATCATTGGTTGCTGCATCTGATGTGCTCACAACCGAATTAAATGACAAGATTTTATTGGAAATTTGCCATGTCAAGTTGGGCGGTGGCTCTTTATCCAATCTTAGTAATTTTGGTAATTCCACACATCTTCTTAATCTAGTTGTGAAAGTGATAAACAAAACAACGTATAAATTGCCGATGTTACTTCAAGTTATAAATACATCTCCTACATATATATATAGACACATATATATAAACCTCTAGTATTAATGAACTATGATACGATAATGTGATCTTGGGGTATTCTTAATTTGGTTTGGGGGTTTTTTTAGCCTGCTTATTTCTTGGAGGCTGTCACTAGACCATGCTCTCCTCTAAGGCTTCCTTTTTTTTCCCCCCTTCTCTTCTATTAACTAATGAATATATATAGCTTTGTTAGGAAACAAAGATTATTTTAATAAAATGTGGAAAGTGGGAAAAAGATAATCAACCAATATCGCTAAAAGAATTCTCCATTCAGGATATTTAAAGAAACTAGAACGCTCTCATTTTTCCTATTTAGTGTTTGGACTACTTTTTTTGGTTATGTTCTTTTTGTCCTTCATATTTTTCTTTTATGTTCTCTAATATGTTCTCAGTTAGTGGTTGTATTTTGGTTTGTTTTGTATTGTTACCTTGTGCTCTTGTTGGAGTTTTGTATCCTTTAGCATTAATCTCTTTTCATTTTCTTAATGAAAAGCGTCCTATCATATCAAAAAAATAAAATAAAATAATATAACCAAATTAATTAAAATTCCGAACATTACCATTAATCACAAAAGATTTTTGTTTTACTCTAGGAAAATATTATTATGAAGATTTTCAGATAAAAATTTCCAAAGGGAAGCTGCATAGTAAGCAATCTCCCAAATCTATCCTTTCCTGGAAATGTGAAAAACTCTTCACTGCTTTTCAAGTCAAACTTCTCAAAGATGGCATTATAGAGCACATTCCCACAACATCTCTAGGAGTTTGAAAGGATGACCCATGAGCAGTTATTGATCTAGGCTTAGTAGAATTGAAAGTGGAGCATACTGGGCAAGATTTCTTATATTATTTTCATTCATCATCAATCTACGTTTTTCCAATATGATATCCTTTGGCAGGTGAGATCAAATTATTTTTCAACACAGAAGCAACTACAAAAGTTATTGATATTGCAACTCTTCTTGGTAAAGCGACAGGTTTGTGGTTTATGTGAACTTTGATCTGCTAAACATTTTAGTTGAGTACGATCTTGGACCTTGAGCTTTCCCTCATACTGTATCTCACACCGTTTGAATGCTAGTTCCACTCTCATACACATGTATTGATTTATTTTTCCCACTTTGTTCTTCATCTTTTGTTGTAGGTCTGGCCTGTGTTGATTGTTCTGCCAGTTCTGACACTGTTAATCTGTTAAAGCAAGTGGTTGACTTGGGTTGTTGCACTGTCTTGGCAAATAAGAAGCCTTTAACTTCTACAATTGTAATACACTCTTATGTCTTCAATTAATGGAATGCAACTACATTATTTGATTTTGGTCAATTGTAGTCCCTAGGCTACGTGCATGCTTTTTCTTCATTTAACTCTTTGGTATCGACTGACCTCATTGCCATTCTCTTAAAATTCGTTTCTTGAAATGCAAAATAGGTCTTCAAGTTCCTTGACTACCAAATATCACACAGTTTACTCTACTCTTTTGAATTTCGTAAACACTGAATTTGGAGATTTTAGGAGTCAGGAAACTGTGCAAGGAACCAATGTGTCAGGTCACAAAGCCTTTTGCAAGGGATAAGTGTTTACATTCACTATCATTATCATCGTGATCTTGATGAATTTATGGAGAGACGCCTGGCAATTATTCTCTTGTATATTGTTTCTAGGTATTGACTGAAAAGCCTAAATAATAGAAGTTTCAAAATATTTGGTTGCAGGAGGATTATAACAAACTGATTACACATCCACGCCGTATTCGACATGAATCAACTGTAAGTAATATCTTGGATTTATGTTTTTTAAGAGTTCTTTTTTTTTTGGGGGGGGGGGGGGGGGAGAAAGACATGTCAAAGAGTTGTGACAGACTTGCAAGGTCCCTGCAGGTGAAAGAAGAGGAACGTAATGTGTTCTACCAAAATTTGCATGATAACATATTCTAGTAAGTTGAGGTTCCTAACGAGATAAAATATTTGTATGATCGGTAGCTAATTGGAAGATCAACACAAACACCCGATATGATTCAAAGAAGTTACTCTTTTATACTTGAACCCTCAGAACAACAATACGGAAAGTTGTTCTCTTTGTATATTAAAAAAAATTACTTTTTTGTACTTAAACCATTTGAATGTTATTTCACTCTCATACACTTACCCAAATGAGAAAAAACTGGAGGAACAATTCTTTTTGGTTTTTTTTGTCCTCAGAACATCATAATCAAGTGAGTAGTTGCATAATAACCTAAAATGAGCATTGCTCAATTGGTTAAGACATACATCATCAATAAAAAAGTTAAATATTTGTATCCCCTCACTCCCACTTGGGGAACTACGAAAAAAGTTGCATACAAACCTTAATATTTACAAACCACCAAATAAAGTTCTAAATAGTAGTTATAGTTTTATTATATAAAAAATCTACAGGACAAGCCCCCAAACAGAAATTTGTTTCTTTTTTTCAAAATTATTTTTATGACCTATCATTGGGTGGTTTGCAAAGTTAAAGTTAGTATTATTTTGCACTAAATTAAGTGAAAACTACTTTATAAAATAATTAGTAAAAACATGTTCCCATTTATATTTATTGTTCTAAAAACAGAAAGCTCATATGCTACTTTTTGTTCTTCATTTTGTTTAGGGCTTTGAGTAAGAACCTAGGATTGAGATGAAATTTGTTTTCTTAAAGAAATATTTGCTTCTCACTTACGCTAGATTGATGTTTCCATGTTTCCTGATTGAGCAATGTTACCATATAAGTGGGAGATAATTTATGCAACTTCATAATACTTGGTTTTCTTGTGGCAGGTTGGTGCTGGCCTTCCTGTTATAGTTTCCTTAACCCGTATGCTATCTTCTGGAGATCCTGTTCATCACATCATTGGGAGTTTGAGTGGTATCAAATTCTTCAATGCATGATTTCTTTTATACACTAATACTTTATTTCTCCAAGGATTTGTGGTATTTAGCATAATTCTTCGTTCATATTTTTCTTAGTCAGGCAACGTTAATGTTTGCATCCTGTATGTGTGTTGTAGGTACACTTGGGTACATAATGAGCGAAGTTGAAGAAGGAAAGCCTTTGAGCCAAGTTGTTAAAGTTGCTAAAAGCTTAGGTTACACAGAACCAGGTTTATAGTGATGTTTCAATTAGTTATCTTTATTCAGAAAAGTAATATTTCAAGTAGTATCTTTACATTTAATTCATGATATGTAAGAAATAAACCATTCTTGATGTTAGGAAAGTACAGCATCATTCTTTTCAAAATTTAATGATCGCTTGTGTGGTCCATCTCTGAATGCCTTTCCCTTCTGTTTAGTTCCTGGACCATGGGTGAGTGAGCAAGGTCATGACATTGCCCAGAAATCACCCTCCGGATGAATTGTTCATTGTCACAAGATAACATTTAACCTCTCCACATTGTTAAAAATTTGATTTTATGAATACGTGAAATCGCCAATGACTAGGAATATGTACAAGCTTCATTACAAATAAAAGAAATAAAAAGCGAAAATGCTGTCCCACTCTCGGACTTTACTCCGGTTGACTGCCTCCATATTGGCTAGGTAGTGATTTCCACTTACTCAACCTATGGTCCTTTTTCTAGCTCATTAGGTTTGTACTTTTAGATGGAGCTATGTTCAAGTACATAAAGATGTGCACACATGCAAACACGTGTTACAGTGTTGTAGATTATATATCTATGATAAGAAAATTCAATGTGCTTAACTAGTTTTATATAATGTCGCTGTTGCAGATCCACGTGATGACCTCAGTGGTATGGATGTTGCAAGAAAGGTCTGGTTCTAATGCATGATTTGTGATATTTAGGATTTGTGCTGAGTGCATGAGTTCTGTTGCCAATTTTTTTGATCTTATAGTTCAAACAATCTCATACCATACTTCTCTGGAATTATGCATTGCTCCATGATAATCCATCACAAGAGATGTGAATGGAAATATGACAGAGAAGAAAAGCCGTCTCGCTTGCGAAGGAGAAGGGTGTACGAAGGAAAGTACATGAATGAGGGAGGATTAGTTATGTGCCAGAAGTTAATATTTTGTTATAGGGAAGAGGTGGTCTCTAGGAAAGGCAATCTGTTAGAAGCGTATAGAGAAGTAGTATAACAAGCGTAAGGAGGTAGTTATCTGGCTTTTTGTGGAGGGCTCCAGATATCTTGAAAGTCTGGAACCTTCGTATTTCCTTTTCTTTCATTCATTTTGTGCAAAACTGGAGGTTCTCTTCTCTATTGTCATATCAAAATGTTTGACAGTATACTTTCCTTGTTATGTACACAATATCATTTTTATGCATCAAGTGTTAGATATAGCAATGCTTCTTTTATAGAAGTAACGATTTCATTGATCACTGAAATAAAGGAGGAAAATCTCCAATCACCTTATTGGTGAATTACAAGAAAGAAATCCAATTAGAAATGAAAAAAGATAAAGCTATAAAGGGCAAAAGGGCGTTGATTTTTACACCAAAAGAAAGTAGTGTTGATTTTTATCGCAATGTTGATGGTATCTATACTTATACAACATCAAAATTAAGCTATCATCATGTTCTACTTGATCCTTATGCTCCCAATATTTTGAGATTGAACGTGGCTCTTCCTTATTATCACTATTTTTGTTCTTTGATTAACAATAGCAGAAATTAAACCTGGTGCTCTGTCAGGTGTCATTTAGTCAAATTTTAGACCTTTGAGCAAATTATCTTGGAAGTATGGTCCTATAAATTTTATCTGCTAACAGTTCATGATGTGAAATAAACGCTGCATAGTTTCTAGAACTAGACTAGAACATTTTATGTTGTGCTAACTTATTTATGTTTATATATAATAATATAAACAGGCTCTGATCCTTGCTCGACTTCTTGGTCAGCAGATCAACTTGGGTGATATTAAGGTCAGTTTTAGCAGTTCTATTCCTTCCTTTAGATAACTTCGATGCTTTTATGGTTAGAATTATCGTGAAGTAATATTCTGTATTGAATTATGAAATACATACACAATGTGTATCTATGAGAAATTTATTTGAGCGTTTGCAAGCATATGACATCGAAGTTTCATAAAAAAAAATGCATAAGATATTGAAGTTTCTTGTAGAAATAAATGTATGTACATGGTTGTCTTGTATACCCATCCATTGTCCTGCCCTAATAGTAGTTCTCCTTAGGTCCAAAGCTTGTTTCCAAAAGAAATGGGACCTGATGTTATGCCTGTTGACGACTTTTTAGACAGTGGAGTTTTATTGCTAGACAATGACATTCAGGAGAGAGTTTCCAAGGCTTCCTCAAGAGGAAATGTATTACGTTATGCCTGTGTGGTTGAATGCTCGAGCTCGAGGTATATTATTTGTACGTTTGATTTTTTTATTATTTTTTATTATTTTGTAATGTTGCAGGTATCTTGTATGTTCTATTTTGCCTTGAGTAGACAAAAAAATTGTTATTTAACTATGATTTCTTATTTTCACCTAAACTGCTAGATCGTCTACAAGGAAACAAAAAACAATCAATAATGAAGGACAGTAACTTTTATCTGGTTGAAAGAACAAATGATTTTTTCTTAGATCACATTTATCTTCGTGTCTCATTAAATAGTATACTTTAAGATATCTCACCAGAAGATGTATGTTGCTGACCTCCATGGTCTGGGACTGTAGCTGGATCTCGATATTAGTAGAACAAACTGTCTTTTTCGTAAACCTTGATAGAAATTCTAGAGGAAGCAGTCAGCAAGCTAGGATTGTTGAACATGACAAATCTCTTTTATTCTTCACCGGGACTGCATCAAGGTCTATTGGATGGTTCCTCTCACCCGTTAGTTCTTCTAGTAGAAAAAGCAGACTATATTCTTTGGGTGGAAAAAACTTCAAAGAAAAAGAGGTTATGTAGCTGAAAATGCTAAACTTGAATCAAATTGAAGCAAAAGCAGGCATTAAAGACAAAGGTCCCCCTCCCAAACCTCTCTTGCCCTTCCATTATTGACCTTAACTTAAAAGGGACTGTTTGGGGGACTAATGAGATGGATTTGGATTGTGATGTAATCCAAAACCCACGTTTATGAACGTTTTAGGCCCAATTTTTAATATTAAACTCACTCTGTTTCCACAATTTTCAATCCAACCCCCTTTCCTACCGTTTTCATGCTCCACGATCCCATTTTTGTTTCGTCCACCGTTCCTCATGCATCCCAACACTCCTCAGATTCCCAATAATCTTGATTACATTTCAGCCCCTAAATATTTTTAACTTCGTTCCTCCGTAGGTTTTAGAAGAACTTTCCTTGATGATTAGAACAAAATGAGGAAAAAATGCCTACTGCTATATTAAAATCCCTTCCAACCAAACAAGGCCATGCTTTCATGTGAAACTCCCGAGTCCAAACCAAAGATTTGCATATTCTTCATTTGGTGGTTGAATCAAGGTTAGAAACCTTCCCCTTAATAGATTTGGCCTCGAGACTGAAATTTTATCGCTGATGCTTGTGGTGGTTATATGAATTGTGCCAAAAGTCTTTCAAGAGGCTGGATTTAATGGAAGTTAGCTTAATAACGAGAGATAACTTGACGAACTTCATTCCATCTATAATTTCTTTGTAATGACCCGAGTTTAGGAGGAGAACATGAATGAAATAAGATCACATCCGAATGAGAGGGGTCTCAAGGATATGAAAGTATGGTTAAAAGACTTTTAAAAGAAATGAAAGTTACTGTCTATACCAACAAGGTGCACCTTCCTTTTCGGTGGCTCAATCATAGGCATTTTATAGTTAAGCGTGCTTAGCTTGGAGCAATTGTATGTTGGGTGACCTCTTGAGAATTTTTCTAAGAAGCATGTGAGTGAGGACAAAACATGTTGAAAGGACCCGTGTTGGTTTGTGGGGATAATCTTCACTCTTAGAAGCGATTCAAGACAAGTAAGGATGACGTTGCTAGGTTGCAGGGGATGTAGGAGAATGTTGGGGCCATCAGTTGCCAAATTCGGATTTTGAATCCTAATCTGAATCCTGAGCATAGGGCATTACACTCTTTGCTTACTCTTCCTCAACATTCACAAATGGAAAAATGATGTGGTAGGATTAGAGTAAATTAGGATATCTTGGTCAAATCATTTATTGGTTAAGATTAGAATTAATTTCTTCAATTATTATGATTAGGATTAGTTTCCTTGGTTTATTAAGATTAGGATTAGTTTGCTTTCCAATTCTTTATAAATATAGAAGGATTGTCATCTTCGTTTCATAACTTTTAATTCATAATAAAGACTTTGATTTTATTTTTGGAGAATTATCTCCTTTTAATCCTTAACGCTACATCAATTTGGTATCAAAACATCGGTTTGGGCCAACGTTGACTGCCACTGGTGGAAGACCAAGAAACTCTTGACGACACCAGTTGTAAGAGGGAGCTTTGTGAGTTGTGCTCGTTGTTGAACAACACACATCTAATTGAGGGAAACCCTTTAAATTCTAGAAACAAAAGAAGAAATCAAAGATTTTTTCATGATTTTGCAAGAATGGACTATTACCGATCAAGTAAGACGTCCAAGGAAAAATACAGCAATTGGTACAAGCAAGAAAGTCAAATTTACTCCCAAAACCAGTGCTGGAATTCTGACTCAAGTGACTTAGAAGAAGAATTCTGATAGGATTCCAACCCAACTTTCTTATTGAATTTCATCAAAGTTACAGCCCTAATCTAGAACATAAGGAAACTGCCCTCATTCCCCTTCCCCAACTGCTGTACAAGCAATTCCAAAGAACATAAAAACTAACTTCCCCCTCTCACCTATTCCTCTCTTAACTACTCCCTCTCCCACAATAAAACAACAAAGACATAAATAACTACTAATCATAAATAACTACTGATTAAACTTGGCTTCCACACACCATACCCTTCCTTTTATTTCCTTTTCTGCTGTAAGTTAATATTATAGGAGGTCTAACACTACTCTCCCCTTCAAGAGCCACCTTGTCCTCAAGGTGAAAATCTGGAAATTGTTGTTTGAAATCATCAAAAAGTTCCCAAGTGGCCTCATGGGTTGGCAACCCTTTCCACCCCACCAACACCTCCCAAACATTAGTTGTCGGATTCTTACGATATCCAAAAATCTCAGATGGTTCAGTTAACCACTCATGGTTTTCCGACAATTGTTGTACCAAAGGTTGAATAGTTTGGTGTTCTCCTAAAACTTTTTTTTAACTGTGATACATGAAAAACCGGATGTATAGATGCCGATGACTGTAGTTCCAAGCGATACGCAACCTCCCCAATTCTATCCAACACTTTAAAAGGCCCAAAATACTTGGGTGAAAGCTTCTCGTTCCGTCGTTGGCGCAACGTTGACTGACGATACGGTCTAATCTTTAAAAACACCCAATCTCCAACCTGATGCTCAACCTCACGCCGCTTCTTATCCATATTTTTCTTCATCTTCTCTTGAGCCACACGTAAATGCTCTTTCAGTGCTCGCAGTGTCACATCTCTCTCTCTCAATTGTTGATCTAATGTGGAATTAACAGCAGTAATATCTCCATAATATAAAAGAGGTGGTAAACGACCATAAACTGCTTGAAAGGTTGCTCAATTCGAACAGATTTATGAGGAACAATTAATTGATGAAATCAACGAGGAAGGTGTTGAAGAAGATGAAGCCATTGCAAAGAATATGTCCATTTGGTTAGATCAATTAACTGAGGCACACAACCAACCACGGAAACCTCCATCGCAAGAGAATAGAGCAGAAATTAGCCTTGGAAAAAAACAAAGAGAATCAACAACACCAATGGTATGCAAGAAATGTCCAAGATTTACCAAGAATCGTTCAAAAACAACCAAGATCAAGGTTATATCTGAGGAAATATTGGGAGTATGTGAATTCTTCAAGTGTGGAAGAAAAAGATACTCATGGGCAACTTAATTCGAAGATAATTGAAAATCCTTTTCCTCCAATCTTTGAGGAGTCTGCATATATTTTAGCAACAAAGGATTTTTTGAACAACTTAATTCTTGGGTTCATTGATGGTAGTACTAGTGGAAATAATTCTCTTTCAAGAATCAAATCTCCAATATATTGGTGTGGCTCGTGAAATGTGGTTGTTAATGCTACCCAATGTTTAGAGATGTGTCCGTTCGAGTGGCTTACTTTTTCATTTTTACCTTCATTTTCGTTTTAAAACTCGAGGAAGAGTTTTTTTTTTTTTTTTTTTTTTTTGAGGGATAGAATGATGTGGTAGGATTAGAATAAATTAGGATATTTTGGTCAAATTCCTTATTGATTAGATTAATTATTAGGATTAGTTTTCTTGGTTTATTAAGATTAGGATTAGTTTGTTTTTCAATTCTTTATAAATATAGAAGGATTGTCTTCTTACTTTCATAACTTTTGATTCATAATAAAGACTTTGATTTTATTCTTGGAGAATTATCTCCTTTTAATCCTTTAGGCTACATCAAAAGAGTTCCAAGACTTCGCAACTAGTTTGTGAGCGACCTCTCAAAAGCTTATTTTATCCCCCTTGCCAGGAAACAAGTCGTAGCAGTAATATTATACTTACATGCTTAAAAATTGTTTACTACTTCCTTTTTCATTTCTGAGCAAACTGCAAGGAAGTAGATCTTTGCTTTCTCTCAAATTTATTTGCGTAGCTATTGTCACATAGTTTGCTTTATGCCTTGGAAAATGTTTCCTTTGAATTGGTTCATAGTTATTTCTATCTATCAGCAAAGGAGGATCATTTGCTATTATTTCTTCAACAATTAATGTATTTTGTGAACTGAGCATTTCAAGGGGAATATTTTTATAATGGTAGAGGAATATTTGTTAGGTGTGAAGTTGGACTTCAAGAGTTCCCCAGAGATTCTCCATTGGGAAGATTGAAAGGAAGTGACAATGTGGTAAGAACCTAACCCAAATTAGTTGAAGTTACATTGCATGTGTTACATTATAATTTCATGATAAAGATCATCCCGGCCTCAGAATTTCCATGAGTTGATTAATCCTTTTGTATACTATTTTAAGTTAAATGAACATGATATAGACAAGGGAAATGAGCAAGACACAAAATACGGGCTTATACTTCCTAATATACTATAAATATCAAAAGTCAAGATGTGCATCGCATTAGACTATGTTTTACAAAGTTTTTGAATGTCGAAAAGAACCGCACTTACAAGCTTAGTACCAATGCTAGTTACAAAATAATCATGTAAGCATCAAAGAAAGGAGGAAAAGGAAACACCTTTCCCTTTTTTTGTCATGGTTTCCATCGTAAACTCAGTTATTGCATTTTCTTAGATAAAACGTGTGTGGAAATTGACCATCAGTTGTACTGTGCAATTGCAGCTGGTGGTTTACAGCCGATGCTATAACGAACTACCTCTTGTCATTCAAGGCGCTGGAGCTGGTAACGACACTACAGCAGCTGGCGTCTTAGCTGATATCCTTGACCTTCAGGATTTATTTTGAAGCAATTTTTGTGTCCGTTCGGATGAACCCTGAAGTTAAAAGATGCATGTGAGAATGCTAACTGAAATTTCAGTTCTTGCAGTGGTGTGAGTTGGTTTCCCCAACAAATGGCATGTGGTTCTCTTTCAAACCAAGAATCTTGGAGAAACTTGGAATTGCAAGTTTTAGCAAGTCAATATTGTTGGTGGGAACTCTCAGAACTTTTGGTTTGGAACCAGCTGTTTCCAGCTTTTTGGCCCTGAGATTTTGATGAGTTCAAAACTTTAAACTGATTCTGTTATGTAGGAAAGAGTATTGAAAATTCTTAGTTTAAACAAGGATTGAGGATGGATTTGAACTCTAATTTTTAGGAGGATTAATTATTGTCTTTAAAAAAGTGCTAAAAAGTGCTAAAAGCTCCTTCAATTAATCAAGATGGTAGGTTGATTACCAATTTTCAATCTCTTGGTCCTTTGATTTGGAAAAAGTTAAAGTTGAATCTCTATGCTTTAGAGGTAGAATTTAGTCCTTACGGTTTGATAAATTCTTTATAAATAGGGATTAAATTCTAACTTTTAAAACCATAAGAATGAAATTCTAACTTTGCGACAAGTTTGTAATTTAACCGCCTAACTTTTTTACTTTTGTAAATTATTCTTTTCAGTAGATTTTGGCCATCACACTTAGCTTTTCTACAAATGATGCACAAATATTTTAGTTAAAAGATTATTATCAAAATAGTTAATTGATTAAACTAGTTAAGATATATATCCTTAACATTCGGGCATTTAACCAAATATTATATATCTACTAATGACCTATTTAGACTTCAATTATTTTCAGGTGCCTATTTTTCATTTTATTATTATTTTTGGTGAAGGTGTCCTTCTAACAGGAATCGTACCGTTCTCTATATGTGCCATGGCCCGATGGAACAAAAACAGAGGGAATCGACGACGAAAGAGAACTCCAAAGAAGGGAAGGGTGTCCCTATAACAGATACAGATGATTTCTCCTCTATGTTCCAAGCTCCAATGGACCGAATAACATAGATGACATGGAAAGATCGGAAGAAGTGTTAAGTGTCACCCAAAACAAAAGGAGCTACCAAGTTGGGCTACATCCCTTTCAATTGGTCTACGGTGGCTTCAGTGCTACTACAGCGCTTTGCTAACTCAAAGCACCTCACTATGAGAATGACGCTTCGCTAAAGCTCTTCCCATCGAGATCTTTTTTCTTACCACCATTGTCTAAGTAGTTGCTAGGGTAAGACCTTGGTCCTAGGTCGTCTGCATCCCCTAGTCTTCCATTCGATTCGATCCTATCAGCGGTCAAAGTCGTAGAAGGTCCAGTTGCTTCTTGCTTTTGCTTGAGTTCTTGTCCTTATTTTTCTAAAGAAAGGAATTTGTTTGTTGCTCCAGTGAGCAATTTCTCTTTCCAAGCCGTCGAATTCTTCGATTGGTCTATTCCTCTAGTCAGCTTTAGATTAAGATTATTATTATTATTATTATTATTTATTAGTGCCTGAGAAATGAATAAACTTGATAGAACAAACACAAAGTAAAGAAGAAGAATAAACAGTTGCAATGAGCTAAAACTTTGACCATTCAGATTCTCTTTTCAAAAAACTCAAAACAGCATCTTATGGAGCCTCCACATCTAGAAATATTATAACCAATCATCAACTAATAGCAAACTTAGAACCCGATAAATTCTAAAGTTAAGCTCTGTTCTAAACTTCCAACTCAAATAAGAGAATCATAGCTGCAATGAGTTAAAAACATTGTCAATTCAACTCTATACTTCCATCTTGATAATGTTATATGAATGATATCACATAAAATTAGAAAATCCATAACCTTGTATATAGGAGAGAATCTGAGCTCAACGAATTTACGTTGTCTTCTTAAGACAATTTTACTCACTCTAACACTTGAGTTGCAAGAGTAATTATCTCTCAAGATAGAACATATTACCTTTCTTATAAAAACAACCCTTTGTCCACAAGATTCAACAAACTCAACTTTGTGGAATAAACCAAACTTCAACGAATTTATAAAAAGGAGAAAATTTTATGGGAGAAAAATGCTCACAAAAATGGTGAAAAATCAATTTGAAGAAGCATATTTATAGTCTAATTCAGGGTCATTCAAATAGTCATGTCCCTTTTTTAAATTGGTCAAATTCTAAAAAGACATTCATTCATGAAAGAATGCAACTCATTGAATTGAAAGGATGCAACCATAAACAAAGAAACAGATAAAACAAACACATTGAAGAAAAGGAAAGTGGAGTCTCATTCCAAACAGCAATGAATCAATTAAAACTCTCCCAATTCAGTTTGATCAAAATAGCAACCTGTGGGACCTCCATCTGGCAAAAGAGCTAACTTGAGAGGGCCTTTAGCCCCTTCTTCGACACTCAATACTCCTGTATGCCAATTGATATCAGTATCAACATAGCCTGGATGAACACAATTTATATACATTTTTGGATGCTTTCTTGCAAGAATTCTTGTATAAGCATTCACTGCAGCCTTGGAAATGCTGTAAGGTGGAAGCATTATTGTCCATCCATTCTCTTCTAATCTATCTTCCTTCAAATCATGAAGAAATTTTTTCAGTAGTGCATCTATCTTTTCTTCACTCAAATTTTCTATATCTTCAAGTTCTCTTCTTATGTGCTCACCTGGAATTCTCTGCCAACAGAAATTTTATTCTCAAACCATCAAATGATATCATTTGTAGTTCTCTTATGACAAATAAGGTCATTTTCTTACCCTTTACTTGCTATCTACCAAGAATAGATTTATGACTCTTTTCTCACCTCAGCATCTTTCAGGACAACCGTCTAAGTTTAAATTCTTTTTGTATGTGCTCACTTGGAATTCTCAACCAAAAGTAACTTTATAGTCAAACAATAATAGTTTGAAAATTACTTGTTTTTTAGTTTTCTTTGACACATCGGGAGTGTTTGGGCCACCAACTTGAAATTGGTAGAGTGACCCATTATAGCTCACTCCATGTTTGAGGCACCAATTATAATGGTTGGTGTTTCCAACTATAATAACTTACAATTAACTACAATATTACTATTTCAAGTCCTTTGCTATAGTGTATACTATTTCCTACTCATCCTCTCTTTCCCTCTTTGTTACAATATTTATTATTTCCTACCCCGACTAAAATAGTATGCACCCTAAATATAGACTATTATTACTTAGACTAAAATAGTCTGCACCCCAAACACAGACTACAATAACCACCGACTATGATAACTAACTCAGAGCCTCAAACGCCCCCAAAGGTTATTTTCTCACCACTTACTTGCTATTTACTAAGAATGATTCTCAACTTTTATTTTTTCTTTCTAGAAAAAAGCTTGTGTGCTCAACTAATCTTATAGGACAACCATCTAACTTTATTATAATTAATTATCAAGGAAACTCTTAAGATTTTAAATTATAAATTACAGTGGCCATCGTGGTTTGATCTTATTCTCACTAAGCCCATAAATAGTCTCAATGACTATTAGGCCAACCCATAA
Organism: Citrullus mucosospermus; assembly: GCA_030954485.1. NCBI lineage: Eukaryota > Viridiplantae > Streptophyta > Magnoliopsida > Cucurbitales > Cucurbitaceae > Citrullus > Citrullus mucosospermus. The sequence goes on from CM062057.1 coordinate 27,865,263, forward strand.
TGATTAAACACTTTTAGTCTGTTAAGTTTCAAAAATAAAATATGGAAAGTGACAATGGATTGAACCTATGAATGGGGAAATTTTCATCATTTGTCAGATGGGCCCAACACAAGTTAAAAGATTACCACAAACTTTCGGATTCATAAAATTGCAACTTGAACTTGGATACGTGTGCAAGTTTTACCTTAAACTCAAATGAGACTAACAATTTTTACCTTTGAATAGATTTTCGGTAGAAGAATCCCCACAACGGTTAATTGTAAGCAAGCAGTAAAAAGAATTGAGTTCATCAATTGTGAATTTTGCTAGGAAAGATGTTCAACTTTGATTAAAATAGTAGGATTTTAGAGAAAAATGACATTAACTTTTATTTTTATTTTTTAAAAAAATGGAAGTTGTGAGTTTTGGTTATAGTTATTCAATATTCGATTTTGTGAATTGGCAAAACTTAATTTTATGTTAACTTGATTTTCATGGAAATTAAAGACTTACATTACTTTTGTTAAAATTAGTGAATGAATTAACAGAAATGAAAATTGACTTTTCTTTGCCTAAAGAGAACAATAAAGACTAATAGCAGAAGAAATTTATAAAGAATAGTGTGAATGACAATAAAGACAATGAGGAACACTTATCTCACTTGCATGTTTTATTTCACACACTTGCTATAAACCACCTATATATTAACATTAAAAAGTGTACCTTCCTAGTTAAGGAAATTAGCTTTTTAGGATATATCATTAATGAATTCGGTATTAGTGTAGATTCAACTAAGGTGGAAGCTATAAAAAACTGGCCTCTTCCAAAAACAGTTCGGGACATCCAAAGTTTTTTAGGACTTGCTTCTTTTTATCGAAAATTTATTAAAAATTTTAGTTTGTTTTTAGCTCCTCTTACAGATTGTCTCAAAAAGGGGGAATTTATTTGGACCATTGACCAAACTAAGAGTTTCTCAACACTTAAGGAGAAATTGTGTTGTGCCCCTGTTTTAGCACTGCCTGATTTCACTCAGCCTTTTGAGGTGGCGGTGGATGCTTCGGGATATGCTATAGGAGCTATCCTATCTCAAAAACGCCATCCAGTTGAGTTTTTTAGTGAAAAGCTAAGCGAGTCAAGACAATAATGGAGTACATATAAACAAGAATTGTACTCGTTGGTAAGAGCTCTTAAGGTTTGGGAACATTACCTCTTAGCTCGAGAATTCATCCTTTTTTCTGATCATTTTTCTCTTAAATTTTTACAAACTCAAAAGACAATTAGTAGGATGCATGCTCGTTGGTTATCTTTTATACAGCGATTCGATTTCGTCATTAAACATAAAGCTGGACATACTAATACTGTGGCTGATGCTCTTAGTAGGAAGATTAGTCTATTAACAATTCTCCAAGGTAGTATTATTGCCTTTGACTCTTTACCTACTTTATATGAAAATGATCCTGACTTTCATGATATTTGGACTAGTTGTAAGGATCATGTTAATTGTAATGATTTCCATATACTGAATGGTTTCCTTTTTAAAAACAATTTATTGTGTATTCCCCGAACATCACTACGAGAATCTTTGATTAAGGAACTCCATAGTAATGGTTTAGCAGGACATTTTGGCATGGATAAGACTCTTCAGCTACTTTCAGACAGATATTATTGGCCACAGCTTCGAAAGGATGTCAACAAATACATCAAACATTGTTTTACTTGTCAAACTGCCAAAGGACACAAACAAAACACGGGATTATACACTCCGCTTCCAATTCCATAAAACATTTGGGAGGACCTATCCATGGATTTCATATTAGGCCTTCCAAAGACTCACCGAGGTTATGATTCGGTTCTTGTGGTTGTAGATAGATTTAGTAAAATGTCTCATTTTCTTCCTTGTCGTAAGACCTCTGATGCTATGTATGTTGCTAATCTTTTTTTTAAAGAGATTGTTCGTTTGCATGGTGTTCCTAAGTCTATAGTTTCAGATCGAGATGTGAAGTTTCTAAGCTATTTTTGGAAAACTTTATGGAGGAAGTTCAATACACATTTAAAATTTAGCTCTACTAGTCATCCACAGACAGATGGGCAAACAGAGGTAACAAATAGAGTCCTTGGGAATCTCATTCGTTGTTTGGGAGGAGATAAACCAAAACAATGGGACCTTGTTTTAGCCCAAGCAGAATTTGCTTACAACCATATGAAGAACCGGTCCACAGGGAAGTCACTATTTGAAATTGTTTACACTAGACTTCCTCGTTTAACTGTCGATCTTGCTAATTTACCTTCTTCTGTGGATCTTAGTTTGGAAGCAGAAACGATGGCTGACAGAATTGCTGAATTACATAAGGAAGTCACTGAACATCTTCAAAAAATGACAACTAAATACAGGGATGATGCATTCAAGGAAGGTGATCTTGTGATGATACACCTTAGCAAGGCCAGATTTCCAGCCGGCAAATACACCAAGTTGCAGCCGCGAAAACTTGGTCCTTTCCGTGTTTTGAAGAGATACGGCGACAATACCTACAAAATTGAGCTTCCTGACACTTTACACATCAGTCCTATTTTCAATATTGCTGACTTGACTGAATATTTCCCACCGGATCAATTTTCCCTTTCCACTTAAACTCGAGGACGAGTTTTTTTTTCACTTGCACGGAGGGAATTTGATGTATTTCGTTGTTGTTGTTGTTGTGTATTGCGTTGTTGTTGTTTTAGTTTTAGTAACCGGTGGCAATCTTGTAATTTTGTCTAATTTTTTTAGCTTAGTATATAAGCTGGGTTTTTCAATGCAAAGGAATAAGAAATTAGTCTTTTTTTGAAAAGTGACCAATAGACTTCCTTGCGTCTATCATACCTTCAATTCACTTCTGAGAGAGGAGACATTCACAATTCTTGCTCCTCCCAAGGATTTCTGTAGCAGTGGAAGAAGGGCTTCTGTTACATTTTTAAGGCCATAGTAATTTGTGTTGAGACATTCTTCTGCCTTCTCACAATTTGTCTTTATCACACCCTGAACCAAGTTTGTTGCCTTGCCTGAGAGCTGCATTTAAGTGTAATCATGGATGAGACAGATTCCTACAAACTCACAAATATGAAAGATGGGTGATGACCGGGATGCACATAAGTATTACTCATATTGCTGAAAACATATTTAGTTAACTGTTTTAAACATTTTCTTCCATGATATTAGCGTTTTGAGTACACATTTATCTTCTTTTAGTTCAACAACATATGGGGTTGGAGGATTCAAACCTCTTACTTCATCCCTTAGCCAATTGAGTTAAGGTTGACAATATACAATGATTTTGAGTTTTACAAAAATGTAGTTTTTAGAATTAGTATTAGATATAAGAATAAAAATAAAAGAAAAACACATGGATGTATCTAGAGCTACACCTATCTTTTTGCATTCTATCAAATTGTCCAATCATAATTTCTCACGTGGTAAATTCTTCTTACTTTTTTTTAAAAATATTTTAACACTTTTTTGTGTGGGTGATGAGAGTGGAATGCATAAAGATGGTGCATCCAATATTGCTCAAAATAAATAAATAGATAAATATGTGTGTGTGTTTGAAAATAGTTTTCTAAACAAGTTAGGAATATATCTGAATGAATAATTAACAGAAAGGTAATAGGTAATATTACCCAAGAGGAGGGATCTATGTTCAAGGCCCTTAATCCTTCCTCATCAACCACAACTCCAGAAGCCCCAGCATTATTTACCTGCAACACTGAACATATCAATTCATTATGAACAAAAAGAAAAACAGATATGCAGAACTCTGTTCTTTCTTCATTTTGATTCAAGTTTGAACCAACCCAATACATAAGATTTTCACATATTTGAACCCAACCCAACTCAAAATAGTTGATTACCCAAACCAAATCATACAGGTTGGGTTGATCGAATTTTTTGAACCCTCTTAATTTCCATGCAGATAGATATGGTGGTGGAGGTTGTCTTTCTTTTCCAATTTCATCTTTTTTTTTAATTTTAATTTTAATTTGTGGTGTAAATGGCCATAAAGAAGTTGATGAATTAAAAATTACTCTAGTACTTGAAATAGGAATTCAAATGACTAAAATGAAAATAAATAATTTGAAACCTTACCAAGATATCAAGCCTGCCAAACTTGTCAGCTATGAACTTAGCCAAAGAGTGGATACTGTCAGGGTCTAACACATCAAGTTGATGGAAGACTACATTTGATAAACCAATTTCATGGAGCTTTGAAACAGCCTCCAATCCTCTTTGCTCATTTCTGGCTGTCAAAATCACTCGTATGCCTCGAGAAGCAAGTTGCTTTGCTGTTTCAAAACCAATCCCCTTATTTGCTCCAGTGACTACACCATACCTGGAAAGAATAACTTTCGTGTGATAAAGCAACCACTTTCATTGAGAAAATAAAATAAAATAAAAGAATACAAGGGCGTACAAAAAAAACCAAACCCTCAAAAAGAGAACCCCATTAAATAAACAAGGTCCAATCAATCAAAATAGTGTATAGAAATTGCATAAAAACTTCGAAGTCGAAACCCAAACGAGAATATGAAATCTAATAAGGGCCAAACATCACTAAGCTCCTTATCCAACTGTCTAGACACTCGGTTGTTCCTTCCCCCCAAAGATTCCATATGATAGCACATGCCATCTAGACACTCAGTTGTTCTTTCCCTCCTCACAAAAGGGCAAATGAATGAGGAACGCTCCGATTATAATATTAATGTCCCTCTAACCTCTGATGAACAAGCACAAAACCAAACGTCTAGATGAACAAAATCCAAATAGGATACGTGAACTCATGTCTCCGAAGTATGTGATCCATGTCTTCCTCTGCTTGTCGACAGAGAATACAAAAAAGTGGCCCACTAATGAGGGCATCCTCCTTGATAGCCAATCAAAGTGTTCAGCCGCCGGTGTAGAACTTGCCAAGTAAAGAATTTCACTCTCTTTGAAATCTTAACCCTCCATAGAGCAGAAAAGAAAGACTCACTTGCAGAAGAAGGATTCAACAAACAACGGAAGAAAGGAGTTACAAAAGAAACCCTCCAATGGATTAGGGATCCATACACACAAATCCTTTCTGCCACACCTAAACTTAAACTTCCCCGACAAAGATAACAAAGAGATTACATCAGTCACTTCCCTATTGGTCACAAAACAACTAAACCCAAAAGAGAAGGAGATCGAGTCCCCCCGACCAAATTAAAAAGTCAAAAACTTGATGATTTTTAAAGGAAGATGACTAAAAAAGACGGGGGAACAAAGAGCAAAGGGGTCTATCCCCAAACTATTAATCTTCCCAAAAATACAACAGATTAAATGAGAGAAAGAGGGGAGCTTGTTAGAAATTACCTGCGAAGAATAACTTTCAAACTTATTATTTGGAGAGGAGAAAATTACATTTATAGGCAAAATTTTGAAAGAAGGGAGACGAGCAAAAATCATAAAGACTCTCCCTTATAATATGTTAGGACACGAATAGGGGATGGATAACTTGGAAATGTTAGTAAGGATATCAATGCTAATTAGCCAAGAGAGACTTGGTTATACATAGAGGGAGTTAGGGTGAAGAGAAGGTCATATTTTAGTAAGTTAGTTCATGGATTGGTTGTCAGAGGGACATAGCCCTCTAAAAGGCAAAGGCTATTGATGTTGTAATTTCTTAATTGATATTGCAAATTAGCAATATAGTTATCATTTTTTCCCTAATATTTTTTGTGTTTGGATACCTAACATAGTATTCCTAATCGTAACGTTCTTTAGGGAATGTTTGATTCAAGGATAAGGTTCGTTAACTTAGGATAAGGAAATTAAGTCTATATTGAATATTGGATTTGTTAACTCCAAAAGCTACATAATTTTCAAGTTTATAGTGAGATATCAATATAAAAGTTGAACTTTCTTGTAAATAAATAAAGTAATGAAAGAAATTGAGCTTTCTTCGATGACTAATTTAACACTCAATTTTAAATTTATTTAAAAGATGGAATAAATTGCAATATAATATAAAATACTATAATATTCAATTAGCTTTAAAAAATGGAGTTACGTCATTTGAAAATGTAAAAAAGAAATAAAAGAAGAAAAAAGAGAGAAAAAAAAAACTCTTTAATGGCAGCATGAACTCATGCCCTCAGGGATGTTAGGCCATTACCTCAGCCACTGCAATACATGCCATTTTTCGGTTTTACATTGCGTCCTCTTCTCTTTAAGAGAAGATGATGTTCAAGTTCATATTTCTTTTTCATTAAATTTAAATCATTCACAACTCTCGGATGAAAAATTTGTTCTTCGTCTCTTTAAAAATGAGGATGCCACGTGCATTAAAAACTACCATGTTAAAACAATAAGTTTAAAAAACTATAGTATAGTAATATTAAGTTTTTAAAAAGTACAATATTAATAATAATTTTAAGAAAATCCGAAACTAGCACAAAAATCAATCAAGAAACTTTAATCCAGAGTCATTTTTTTTCTTCCAAAATTAGTCACCAACAGTGTATTCAAATTAGCAAAGAATTGTCTTATCCGAAAAAGAACACAGACAAAATATCAAAGAATATTACGTTGAATTGAAGTAACAACATACCTCTCAGCTACATGATTTCCATTAGGTTCCATTCTTGCAACAATTGGAAGTCCTGGCTGAATCTTTTATATGCAGTAGTTTGTATGTTAAACCTGCCAAGTTCAAATAAGCTCATGTTTTGATCCCTCTTCTCAGAAAAAGAAAAAAAAAACTCGAATATGGATGAATTCTTTTGGTGGTGTTCAAATGGCAAATAGTTTGTACTATTTCCTGCCCATGATTATTAGCTTTTTTATACTATTTCCTCTAGAAGAGAAAATTTTCTACAACTATCCTAAGATCATCTTCTTTAGGCACTTCAATATCCATTGTAATATGTATTTTCACACCATCACATCACAACAAGATCCAAAATGTTCTAGTCAACATAAGCAAGCCAAGTAGTAATTATTGACTTGAGATCACCAATTCAAATCTCCACACCCCACAAGTCTTATACTAAGAAAAGATCGAAATATCCTAACAACTATATAGGCCCCAAAATAAGATTTCAAACCAGAAAGCAAGTATTTTTGGGAAAGAGTTCTCATAGTAATTTCATCAAACATCTGGTGGGCATGACATACAAAAAGCACAATCATCACCATAAAGCTGAAGAAAGAGTGCGGGTAGGAATAGAAAAAAAGATTACCTGGAAGACAAAAATGGGCGAATAGTGTGGATCGGTGAGTGAAAGAAAAAGAGTGGCGGTGATGAATATGATGGGGGTTGGGCAATGCTACTTGAGCTGTCAAATCCATTTCCAAGCTTATCCATTTGCTCACAACAGTGATGGCCCCAAATCCCACTAACTTTCCAACAGCTATATGCCCAAATCCGAATATTTGATTTAGGCTCAATATTTTAATCAATTAGTGGAAATTTTAGGGTTATTACCTCTTTTTTCAATTTTCAATCTCCATCCTAATATCGTGTTTTAATTTTACAAAAATTTCAATGGATGAAAGTAATATTTCTTAAAAAAAATTATAAAAACAAAAAATCTAAAAAATAATTTTAAATTAGATGATTTTGTAAATAAGTTAATATGTCTATTATTTATATTAGGTTAAAAAAATTATTCTGGTCCATATATCTTGAAATTTGTTCAATTTTAGTCTTGTACTTTCAGATGTCTAATTTTAATCTATGTACTTTTAGTAAATCTTAAATTAGGTTCCTCAAAGTTAATTTTTATCGAAATTGATTAAATAATCATAATAATTTTCATGCAAAGAAATATAATATGTAAATATATTTTCAAAATTTATAGTGAAAATACTAAAGAAAAAATAAAAAGTAATGAAAAATCCACATTAAACTAGTAGTGGAGACTAAATTTGAGATTTATTGATAGTACAGGGACTAGAATTGGATATTTGAAAATATGGGGACTAAAATTGAACAAACTCCAAAATACAAAAACCAAAATGGTATTTTAACTTTTATATTATATTTATATTGGGGATATATTGTTACTTAGTTACCATGTTTCGTGGATTTTTCTACGATATAATAGAAACATCAATTCACCCTTCATGTGGATATCGAACTCATAAAAATGTGAAAATATCGATATATCGACTTAAATTTAATACTATGTTGCCAACCACTTTGGTCCATTATTTTTTCTTGTAAATTTTGGCCTATTACTAACACATGCACTTTTCTGCAAATTGAAACACAAAAATATTTTGGTTAAAAGATTATTACACATCAAATAATAGTTAATTATTTTCAGGTCCCTATCAATTCAGTTTTTTTTTCAAAGTAGCATCTTATGAACTCCATCTGAAAATAACATTTGCTTATTTATTTATTTAAAAAAAATTAACCTAACTCAAAATTTAGGTCGGTGTGGGTAAAAAAGTGAATACTTATTTGATTAAGTATGGAGGTCATATGTTTATTTGGCTAAGTATAGGGGACAGGGTTGGTCATAACGCCAAAATGCATAAGTATGAGGCTGACCCTATGAAGTTAATTCGACAATTCACAACGGGTAGTAACCTAACAACTTGAGTAATGACCAGCAAGAAGTTAATTGCCGAAATAACCGTTACAAAATCTCTTTCTATATAATCAAGAGGGCTCGTGACATTTGAAGTACATTGAAATACATTTCAAATGCTCTACTCTCTAGCTCTCTAAACAATTAGAGACTTAATCGTCAGAGTGTTAGTGACCAAGTACCCTACCGATGTGAGTTATTTCTCTATTGTGTAGGGTGATCATTCATTTTTTCTCAAAAATTACAAATTCATAGATGGTACCAAATTTCGATATTAACTTAAGTTATATTCCATGAGAAATATTTCATATTTATCTAAAAAAACTCAATCAAATCAGATTTTTTAAAAATCAAAGTAGCATCCGATTGGATCTCTACCTAAACTCAATCAGTTACCGAGTTGTGATACTAGATTCAAATAGTTCGTGTTGGGCTATTTGGGAAGAGATTTGTAGCAGGAGTTTGGATTTCTTTACAATCTCCATCATAGTAGAACCTGTAGTTGCAGAAAACTAGTTCTGAGTTTGGGACAAACACTTACAACAAAGTGGGTCGTACTCTTAGTGTTAACAATTAACGAGAGTACATGGTAAGAAAATTATAGTACATTTTGGACCATTGGGATTGGAAATGATGGTATTGTCCTCTTAGTGTTATGCATACTATTGATAACTTAGACACCAAAAGAGCCATTTGAGACATGTCGTCACTAGTTACGAAAAAATGAAGGTCTACTTGTTTACTAATCACATAAACATAGACATTTGGCATAACATTATACAAACACCTTATAACTAACTCAAACTTAACAAAATTTATCTCACTTATTCTATATTTGGCGTAAAAATTCTTCATACGTTTTTTCGACGTCTACAATCAAACCTTTTAATTGGCCCCTATGTATTCTTTCTCATTATCCTTTCATTCACCCCATAAACAAACAACTATTTTAACTTGAAAAAAGGAAAACATACATCCAACAAGTAGCTAAATACCATCAAAATCTTAGGGAGAATATTGAATTTTGGTGGCAAAATGTCAATATTTCGTCTAAGATTTAACCATTTTACATGTAACTCATGGCAATTCACATTGATCTTGGGCAAGATTATTGTATTTGGACTGAGATTACGTAAATAACCACACAAACCACTTTTTTGGGGTCAACAACATGCATGTTAGAAACCAATTATATTTAATAAAGAAAAGATCGAGATATATATGCCTTAAAGACTCAAAATGTGTGAGAGAGAGAAACTTTTGAGACTCAATTTGTAGAGCAAGCCAATATGTAGTATCTGGGGGCATAATAGTAAAATAAATATTTTATTAAGGAATCTAGACATGCGGTATTTTACAACTTTTCACGTTTTTAACTCGATCTTAGGCTCGATTTCGGTCGAGATGGCCCGAGAAAAACCCTTTTTAAGGAGTTAAAAAAAACGTGCCATTTAGGAAATATGAAGTTTAAAAGATCTATTTTTTACCATTTCTTGAAAAATAAAGGTTGTCATCTGACATTTAAGGGAGCACATTAGGATTTTTTTTATTTTTTTTATTTATTTATTTTTTTTTGAAATTTGAAGTTGGGTTGGGTGATGAAGTAATAAAAACAAACTCAATGCCTTTTACTTTTATACCCCTTTTCATCTTCCATAATAATTATAAATGTGAAGAACTATTCATTTTTCTTTTATTTCCTTCTAACTCCCAACAATGAAATTAAATTCTCTCACAATGCCCTTAAAAGAGACAAACTTTCACATGGGGCTATCATTATTTCAAAAGGCTTTGCACCTTTTTGCCACAAGGAGAATTTGAATCCCAACACCAACTTGTTTCAAATTATTATTCTCCTTTTCTTTTTCTTCTCAATATTTGTTTGTTTAAAACAACTTTAATGGTAAGAAATATTGAATGTGGAGAAACTTTTTATAATAATGTAAGCTTAACTAGTTAAATTTTAATTCTAAGTTACATGCATATTTAGTCATTTATTTTGATCTTTTTTTATCCACTTGTGTGTACATTGTGTGTAGAATGTAGAATACAGAAGATCTTCGAGTATATTTCTAAATTTTTAATTTTAGCTCGAATAGACTTAAATAGGGTTGGCAAAAAAATTCACAAAGCCTCGACGCGATTGGGTCAGGAATCCCTGGTTTGGCCTAGGATGGGGTCAAACCAAAGATCTTTTTAGGATCTTCGTCTAGGGACGAGGCGGGAACTGGGAGGGTATCCCCACCCCGACCTCAACACCGACCCCAAATCTCCAACACCAACTCGAAATAAATATAAAAATTAATTTTTTTATATATATAAATATATAAGATGTTTTGTTGACCCTTGCTCTCGCCTCGCTCTTACATCCTTTCCTCACTCAGACACTCACAATCATTCTATCTCTCTCGTTCTCTCTCTCTAGCTCCCTCTTGCTCTCTCTCACACTCTCGTTTGCTCCCACGAAGATTAAAGGGAAATGGGTCCCCCAGGGATCCGTTTTCCCAACAGGGGCAGAGATGGGGTAATTTCCTCCCACAGGAGCGAGGACGAGGAACCCCGCCCCAACCCCGCTACAAACCCTAAACCGAAAGATAACACATTTACTTAAATGATGACATGATATATATATATATATATATATATATATATATATATATATTGATTTAATTAATAAGTGATAATTCAACTTAGTGTGATACAAGAGAGTAAAGCTAGCTACGTATAATAAAAGCAATAATTTGATATTAATTTCTCCCACCCGCCTAATTCATTTGATAGGCTTCAGTAATGTTACTCATGCTAAAACATCACTTGTTAATCTAATCAACACGTCACCTTTTCGTAGTTATAACTAGAAAAGTACAGTTGGTTGTATCCAACTTATTCTTGAAATAAACAATTCACACACACTCCCTTTCCAAAAGAAAAAATCAATACACCAAGCACTACGCTTAGATTTATTGGATTTGTTGCTAAAATATCGGTATTAAATTCGAAACTCTCGGCGGATGGCCAGTAACCCAAAGAAATGAAAGAATCAGTTACATTTTTCATATGATCTCCTTTTATATTGAGATTTCATGTTTAAATTTAAGATTTAATTTAATAAAACTGAAATTTCCAAAATTAAAATTCACTCTATAATAGCCAACTCAACTACATAATTATAAACTTAAATTATGAGTTTAGTTTTTAAATTTTATATACTTAAATTTTCAAGAGTGTCTAATAAGTTCAGTCCATAAACTTGACTTTCAATTATGTATCTAATAAGAACTCAATTTTAAAAATGTTTAATAAGTTTTTAAACATTCAATCTTGTGTCTAATAGATTTTTAACGTGTTTTAATTTTTTAAAATGTAACGGATTTACTATACAATGAGACCCTAAAATTTAAAGTTTGTGTCTAATAGATATGAATTTTCAAAAAATGTGAAATATGTTAATAACCTATTTAAACACGTTTTAAAATTTAGGGACCAATTATACATAAATTTAAAAATTCAAGGACTAAATTTGCAAATAATTAACTTTAACTATAATATAATTTGGTAAAATAAAGGAAAATTATTATAAATAGAAAAAATAACAAACTATTTACAAATATACAAAAAAAATTTATTGTTTATCATAAATATATTACAATAGACTTATATTGCTTGAGTGATAGAAGTCTATCGTGCTCTATCACTCCAGCAATAGAAATCTATCGCAGTCTATCTTGGATAGATAGTGAAATCTTTCTATATTTGTAAATAGTTTGGTTCATTTTACTATATTTAAAAACATCTCTAAAATAAATAAGGTTAATATACTATGGTCCCTATATACTTTGAAGTTTGCTCAATTTTGTCAATACACTTTCAAATGTTCAATTTTAGTCCATTTATTTTCAAGAGATCTTAAGTTCAGATCATGTTTCTTATTGTATTTGAGATTACGTTTGAAAAATTAAAAAGTGAGGAGAATCTCAACTTTGATAAATCTAATTATTTATTAATTTATGTAAAAATCACTTTTCAAACTGCTCTTATGTTCAAATTAGGCTCACAACAACATTTGAATTCAACTTTCCTAAATTACAAATATATTCTTCATTTCACATATGTTCATTTCACAGCTGATTTTTTCAAAGTCTCGCTGCCAACAGTTATTTGGAAAGTATAGCAATCATAAACTAAGGGCGGATTTGGATGAACTAAAAAAATAATAATAATAAATAAATTGCTTTTTGAAAAATTCATTATTATTTAAACTTTTTTGATAAAAATTATTTAAAATATATTTTGTCAGAAGTTATTTTGAATTGTTGTCAAACATTTTAATTTTTTAAAAAACTACTTATTTTCAAAAAATTAAACACTTGAAAATTAAACCAAACACACCTTAAACTTTAGTCACTATGGTTGGTTTATTATTGATTTTTTTAAAATTAAACATTTAAGAGTATAGAGAATAAACCTGAATCTATTATATTGATTAAAATAATATTTTAACTAATAAATAAATCCCCAAAAGGGTAAAACATAAAGATGAAATCAATTTTTTTATTAAGAAAAATAATAATTTTACCTTATTTTGGTGAGAGAAAAAAAAGGTGTGTTCATTATTACGAGGTGGATAAGTAACTATAAGAAATAAATAACCTTAAGAGTTGGGGAAGTAAATAAAATTTAAGTTAAAATATCATTTTAGGCTTTACATTTTAGAGTTTATTTAATTTTAGTCTCAATACTTTTAATAAATTTTAAATTTAGTTTCTATTACTAATTTATTGTAGATTTTTACCTTACATTTTTTATTAGTATTTTTCTTATAAATTTTGATAACATATTATTTTTTTAATAAAAATTATTGTGATTATTTAATAAATCTCCGTAAAATTTAACTTCTAAAAAGAGAGAGACAATCAAAGTCCTTCAATGGCGGTAGCTGGTGCCATAAATTCCCTCACCTTCCTTCTCCCAAACCACTTCCCTTCCTCTCTATTTCATCACCGTCCTTGATCTCTTGTCCTCTCTCTCCTCTTCAATTCCACCGCCGCTCCACCAAAAAAAAAAAGCCCTAGAAACAAGCGAACACTTCCGATCTCTTTCACTTCAGATCGCGACCAATGGCGGCGGCGGCGGCCTCGATCTTCGCTTTCGCAGTGGCGATACTCGCTATTCACGGCATTGCAGCACAGGCTCCGGCGCCGGGACCGGCCGGGGGAGTGGATTGCTTTACGACGCTGCTGAACATGTCGGATTGCCTGTCGTACGTGTCGACGGGGAGCAACGATACGAAGCCGAACAAACAATGCTGCTCGGAGCTGGCGGGGCTGGTGGAGAGTAGCCCTCGCTGCCTTTGCCAGCTGCTTAGTGATCCTAATAAAGTTGGATTAACCATTGATGTTGATAGAGCTATGAAGCTTCCTTCCGCCTGCAATGTCTCCACTCCTCCCGTCTCTCTCTGTTCTCGTAAGCTTTCTTTTCCTATTTCCTCTTTTTTCTATTTTTTATTTAAATACTTTCAAATAATCTTAAATTCCAACCAAGAAGTTTTAAATAACAAAATTACTTAAAATATCTTTAAATAGTAATTTATTAATATTTATCACTACTTTTTGCTATATTTAAAAATAAATTTAATAATAATCATAATTTTTATGATAAAGAAAATTATGTTTGATATGTTTTAAAATTTTAAAGTGGAAATATTAATAAATAATAAAATTTAAGATTTAAGCATTTCTCTTTAAATTTGAACTAAATCTAATTTTTAAACACAGCTGGTATAGGCAACCAAATTTCAAAAGGGGCATATTATTAAATTAATATTAAGTTCAGGTGGATTTAATTCAAGTAAATGTAATTACGATAATTAAAAGTTAAAGAACATTCTTATAAAGTAAAAAATTAAACCAAGCAAAGGTAAATTGGTTTCATCTAAATTTTTTCTTTTATATCCGTGATTGTTTGGGCTAGCTCATAAACTCATAGAAAATTAATTCCCGAGCTCTTAGTCATTTATCGAGACTATGTCTCCTTTTTACCACTAGATCAACCCGTGATGGTTTGATTTAAGTTTTTTAAACAAACATAAACTAATATATTACATTTACTATCAAGATGCTCTTTTCACCTATAAAAAAATTCAAATAAATATCACAACAATCATTCTAAAATAATTCTAAGGAGGCTTGCTTAACTCTAAGCGTGTAAGCAGTTTGATTCGACTCGGCTTAAATGTTAAATCGAAATCAAACCACCAATTTGACTACAGAACCGGTCGGATCCGCTAATTGACGGTTTGATCGATTCGGTTCGCCCATTTAGAGCCTAAAGGACAGAAATCACACCAACAACACCATTAGATATATATTTCCGCGTTAATATATATTAATAATTGGTTGGCTCAGTTTAATTTGATTTGTTCTTTGCCAAACCTGAACACGAGAAAAAAAGTTTTGGTTTTTTTTTCCTCAAACCAAAACTGCCAAACCAACAAGCAGTTTTAGTTCAAGTTTATGCGGTTTTTCAGTTTTTCCTTGCACCCCTTACTAGCTCGAATCCGTTTGTTTTGAATGCACCCCTAACTAGCTCGAATCCGTTTGTTTCGAATTCAGTTTTGGGATATCCAGTGGGATCAGCAAATAGTCCAGCACCAGCACCAGCACCAGGTAGTAAATCTTTCACTTTCATTTCCTTTATCATACATTTCTTTGTTTGTGGAAATAATGAAATGCTAAGTTCATAGTTTTGAGTCTATGCTAAACTAGACTTTCATTGTTAAATGCGAAAACGTACCTAGGCGTTCAACCACCGGATGCAGGAGACTCTGCCACCACCGGTACCCCGGGGAACAGCGGGAATAGGGCTTCGAGCTTCGACCACCTTCATCTTGCATTTCCACTTGGCTTAGCCTTAGCATTCCTTCCTACACTTCTCTAACCAAGATATCTTTGATTATGTATTATTTATTGTTTGCCTATTCTTCTGTATTTCCTTTTCAGTTTAGAAGTCATTGTATTGTAATGAGATGTTTTCATGATTGTTAGGCCAATAAAATGTTAGCTTCTATTGAAATATTTGGTTGAAATTACCTGTCTTATATAGCTTGTAAGAAGTGCATGTTTCTGTGGTGGTAAAGATGGAAAAACAAGTTTTAAAGGTTTGCATTAGGACATTACCAGATGAATTGTGCTGTGGACAGGAAACATCTGCAGATGTAACTTTGCAGCATTAGACTGAGATTTTTCCGAGCTTTCTCGATGAAATCTCGCCCAAAATGGACACTGAGATTCAACGTAATTTTTTCAAGTATTATGTAATTTTTCCAAATCTTAAACTAAATCTTACATATTTTCAAAGTCTCTCCAAATTTTGTAATCTTTCCCAAATCATTTACCAATTATCTAAATGGATTTGATCGCATAAGATTCTTGATCATCATCCTAACTGAGATCCTGACGAGAAAGCCCAAAACAATTGGTAGTTTGGATATAAAATGTAAAAAAGTCAATTTCAGCCGAGAAACCAAGAAAAACTATTTCAACTAGTTTTAAAAAAGCGTGTTAGTTGTAAGAGGAAACATTTGATGTTTATTTCCCACAATTTCCCCACTTTTTCCTCTTCTTTTTTATAAGAGACATTGAATTTTACAAGTTAAATTATAAGTTTATACCCTAAATTTTGAGATTTATGTCTATTGAATCCTTGAACTTTCAAAAGTGTCTAATATGTCATTTAACTTTTAATTTTGTGTTTAATAAGTCTCTCACAAATTCAAAATGTTTAAGAAGTAATTGATCTCTTAGATATAAAATTAAAGTTTGTCTAATGCAACCGACTTTTAGTGGAGGTCCATGGACTTCTAAAAATTCAATAACTCATGGACTAAATTTGTAACTTTGAAAGTTACATAGCTTAAAAAAAACACATACCTCAAAGTCTAGAGACTAAAGTTGTATTTAACCTCTTTCATAGAAATAAAGTATACAAATGGGAAGAGAGACAAACTTAATTTTGTGTCCAATCAAAATGTTTAAGAAGTAATTGATCTCTTAAATATAAATTTAATGTTTGTCTAATGCAACCGAACTTTTAATGGAGGTCCATGCATTTTAAAAAATTAAATGACTCAAGGACTAAATTTGTATTAAAAAAAAAAAGAGAAGATTGCAAGTACATCAAAAACCAAGATTCGTCGACGTGAACACACGCTTTGTCATGTTAGTACGAGAACCTTAAATAAACTCATGATCAAGCTTTTTGATTTGTTTACTCAACTCGTAAAGGCAAACAAAAAAGGGATCCGCCTCGAATCAAAACTCTTTCTCTCGAGCACAAGCACTAAGTAAGCAAGCTACCTTTCTTTTTCTACATTACGATATTTCTTCTCTTACGAAATTCAGAGTTTGTTTAATCAAGGGCGCTAAAAAAAAAAGAAAAAAACGCGTCCTAATCAGTAAACATCAATATTAATCAATTCCTTCCTTCAAATCTTCTTCAGTACAACTAAAAAAAAAAGTTTAAAGTCTGCCTTTTCGCTTGAAGACAAGTGGCAGAGGGAAACTCAACGGACTACATGTTGATACAGATAATGAAGATGCAATGGAAATATACAGGTTGTTCATCTTCTCCAATAAACCCTCTCTGCATTAAAAACTGGATTACAAAGTTGCCAGGAGGGTCCAATCCCCTCGCTCTTCAATCCTTCCCTGAAAGAATGATGTTCATATCTGCAAGAAGATGCAGTACAATACCCCATTCTCCAATTTCTCTATGTTTAAGAAGGTTCTTTCATGTTGGTAATTAGTTACCAACTCCCCCAACACATTCAAATTCCCTTAACAAAAGTGTTAATCTCTCCAGGTTCTCCTTTTCGCTGTCAGACTCATGACAATGTTTCACAAATTTGATTGCAGGGTCATTTCACAAGCTTTGAAACATTTGTTGAAAGAATATATGAAAATTTTCTTTTATTCATTTGTTACCTAGAGGGAGGTTTCACCATCTTCATTGTGAATTTGATCTGCCTTCTGTCTTAAGCCACTATGAGATAAACCACGACGCCCCATTGCAACTAAATCTAGGAGTTTTCTCCTTACAGTATAAACTGGATTTGGATCTATTAAACAACCCCTCTCATAAGCTTCTCTTAGGAAAACAGTATGTCTCTTTCCCTTGGTTGATAAATAAAATATCCCAGGATGATCCAAGAATAGATCTCTTATATTTAATTCAATGCCAAACCATTTCCTAAAATGGCTGATCTTCTCTACTTCCACCATTTTTTCCACAGTCAAAGTCATGAATTCATGAACAATTGAAACTGCTCGCTTTTCTAGTGCTATACTAGTGTTCTTATACTTGTTACTGTCAAGTGTTCCTTCATAGGGTCCAGTATATGGACACTTTTGCCATTCCTTAACCTTGGCCTTGAAATTTTTTCTCAACCGCATCCCCGGCGGGTAGCTATGTTTAAAACTATACTTGATTTCTGTCTCATCAACACTGCAATCCTCTTTACAACACTGAGTAACTCTCCATTCCTCAATCGCTGCTCTAAAATGATTTCGCGGAATGTGATCGGCCAACTTCAGAAAATGAGTATTTGGTTCATGAGCATCACAAAGATGAAAAATATGAGAGTATTTTGATATCACAGAGTCCTCAAAATTGTCAGGGAGGCCAAGCTCCCTCCACACCTTGTAAATAGCGCGCAGTGGTACCATCTTAGAATTAGACATTGATAAAAGCCGGACTAATCTGTCAACAACCTGAGGTAATGAAGCATTGATAGCATCTGCCTCTTCAGAAAATATTTGATTGGCAGTGTCTGTTAATTTGCAAAATGGAAGGGACTTGTTTGGATCATAATAGATGTGGAAAATATGAGGGTATTTGCGAAGGAAGGAGGGGGCGCCACGGTTGAGATGGAGCTTTTGGGAAAGCCTTGAGAGGAAGTCTAGAGATACTGATTGATTCCTTGGATTAGCAAGGATAAGATCTTGGATAGCAACCACTTTGAGAAGATTTTTGTACTTATCCATCAGTTTCTCAAACGTTGGATCTCTAGCTCTTGATGCAACATATTGGGAAGATGTTGTTTTACATCTAACAAACATATTGAGATGATGGTACCTTTTTGCAATGGACCTAAATATATGAGGTACCATTTTAATGCACAATTTGCTCCACAGCACCCTCCCTCACAATACACTACTCCTTTCTTCACATACAAATGCAGCAGCCGTGGCTTCTTTCATGAACAAACAAACATAGACGCCTAAAAATAAAGATTGTATGTGTTAAATCACCGATTGACCCAAAAACTTAAGCCGATTTATATCAATACTCTAACATCTCCTTTCATTTGTAGACCTTCTACTCTATACCATGTTAAATCACTTATTGACCCAAAAACTTAAGCTAACGGGGTGAGAGTAAATTTAATATTATATCAATATTCTAACAATATATGCTTCAAACTAAATCACAGCATAAGCAGAAGAGTGATTGATACTATTAGAATCAGAGTACTAATCTTGAGGAAGGATCTCCTAGATGGTTCTCTCTAAAAGCTCATTCCACCTCTCACAGTGAAAACCACGGCCATTTACTAAGTGAAGTGTCTGAGGCCCCATAAAGACTATTACCAACGCAAAATTCCAGCCCAACATAGATTTCAGATCAAGGAAATGGCCAATATACCTATTTAAAATCCCTCAACAAAGCCACAGATTTCAAGAGAAACCCACGGTTTCTTTTAGAGAAATGCCTGAAAATGGAATTACAAATTCAGTTTTTTTGTAGGGCTTCTACTTACCCCGCCATACCTGCGTCCCAATGGAGCTTGTGAAAGCCTTCGCCAGTAAGAAGAAAATCGAAGCCTCTTTGTATCAATTCAAAAATCTTCGCCCTGTGGCAGTCCATTTATGGAAAAAACCATCTCTCAATTTTCCTCTTCTATTTCTTTTTTTTTTTTTTCCTTCTTCTGAAAAGACGAATATGGGTTTAGGGAAAAGAAAAACGTTAATGTGAGGGAGGACGAGATTTGGGATTTTTTTATTAATATTGTTATTATTAAAACTATTTATAAAAATATAATCCTCCACAAAATTATTATAAAAATATTGTTGTTTTGCAACCTTTTCAAAATACAACGATATATTTTTGGTATAGATTTATTAAACATTTTTTTAAAAAAAATTTGTCAATTAAATACTAAAAAAAGAAAATCTTAATGTCAATTAAAATTTTATATTTTGAGCATTTAATCGACAAATAAACCTTTTAAAAAGTAATACCTCAACTGAAAAGACGAGAATTTGCAAAAACAACTATATTTTTATAAATCGTTTTAATAATAACAATATAATAAAAAAAATCCGAAGACTTGGTGGGTTAATTAGAAAAATAATGTATTTTTTTAAAAAAATATTAAGTAAAAGGTATGTTTCAAACTATTTAGAAAAATAAGGCATTTTTCTTCTTTTAGTAGAATGCATTGGTTCCAAAAACGACCTCATTTTGAAAATTGTGCCACGTTCAAAAAGAAATTCAAAAAAGTAGGTGTTAAGTAAAGTTTAAAGACTAAAATGTACCGAAATTCATAGCTTGAAATTAA
Source organism: Citrullus mucosospermus (assembly GCA_030954485.1). Taxonomy (NCBI): domain Eukaryota; kingdom Viridiplantae; phylum Streptophyta; class Magnoliopsida; order Cucurbitales; family Cucurbitaceae; genus Citrullus; species Citrullus mucosospermus. Next base: position 27,885,451 of record CM062057.1, read on the forward strand.
AAGTTTTATGATATTTTTTCTCTATTTAATATTATATATATATTCATTCAAATGTTAGTAACTTAATTGGTAATAGGAACTTTTAAATTTACTTATTTTATTTTTGTTTATTATTTTTATTACTATTATTATGATAGTTTTCAAATATAATAAAATAAGTCAAAATGTTTACAAATATAACAAAAGATCGCTGTCTATCAATAATAGACACTAATAGATAGCGATACACCTCTATAAATGCTTATCGCTGATAGACAATGATAGATGATAGTAGTCTATCAGTATCCATCACTAATAAACATGACATTTTGTTATATTCACAAATATTTCCAACAATTTTGTCACTTAAAATAATTATTCTTATTAATTATTATTATTATTTTGATTTCTTTACTTTTTAAATATTTGACTAACTTACTTAAGTTAGTTTTCCTCGGAGAAAAAATTCTCTATAACCTATAAAACATGGTTAACCATCTAATAAATACTTTGCTAATAAAATAGTATCGAAATAACAATACAACAATAAATAAGACAAAGATTAAAATTATCGTTTTGGTCCTTACACTTTAATATTGATTTTTTTGTCATTGTATTTTTGATAAATTTTAAATTTAATTTCCTGCTATTACTCTATAAAATTTAGAGCATATATTAGCATTGCATCTTTACAAAAATGGAAAATCTTATTATTATTTGACCAAGTTTGAGCTAACTTTAATCTAACAATAATGACTAATTGTAATATTTATTGAGAGTTTACAATGACTACGTTTGGACATTTGAAAAGTTAAAAGTACATGGACTAAAACGTAACGAGCCTAATAATACAAGGCCAAAATGATATTTTAACAAAAAAAAAAAAAAGATTTAGATAGTTACTATAAGTTAAATTATAATTTGGATCATATAGTTTAATAAAGGTTTCAAATCTAACCCTTATAGTTTGAAAATGGTTTCAATTTGATCATTGTGATATAATGTCTTAACTAATTAAATTGTGCTTGAATTGGTCAATTTGGTATTTTCGTGATTTAATCGAACATCAATCATTACAATTGTTATCATGTTAGACACATTTTTTTTCGAACTCAGGTAACGAGTTTAATGTTTTCAATTTGATTAATTGTGTATTAGTTTAAGGTTATTTAAAATAAATAAATAAATAAATAAAGGGATGCTTTCAAATATAGAAAAATGAACAGTAATACAAATATAGCATAATTTTACTGTCTATCTACAATAGACTATGATAATGATGGTATGATATTGTTTATTTTGGATATATAAACTCGTGATTTTGCTTTTTGTTAACCCTCAAAGGTCTCATAATCAATGAAAATAGTTGTGTTTGGTTATATATTTATTATCATCTCTTTATCTAACCAATGTGGGACTTTGGTCGCAGTCCCAACAATTCTCTCCTCAAACAAAGTACCACCGAGTCTCCCCTCAAATAGTCACCCATTTGTTTAACTCTTATGTTGGCTAACCCCTATTCACTGAAACACACCTGTTTATCCAATAGAGTTCAATCATGAATCATCCCATAGCTACCATTTGAGGCTCCACTACATAAGTGATGAGCACCTAGGATTCTACTAGCATGACTATGATACCACTTGATAGGCACAACAACTCTTATATATATATTATTTCAAAAGTTGCAATATTATCTTTGATCTTTTTGGAGTATTTTTAAATTACTATTGGAGCAAAATTTAGAATGTTGGAGGAAATTTGAGAGAATCATTTTCATTACAAAACATCATGACACTACTCTATTTTTTATTTAACATTCTATAGATTTTTACTTTTTAAGAGTAGTTTTGAAAAAGGTTTTTTCAAGTGAAACTTCTGAAGATTAATATTCTCAAAACAAATGCAAAGTGTAATAAATAAATAATTTAGTCTTATTTATTTATTGTAACGCAGCACAAGTAGGGTAGGCTAAGCAAATATTTTGAAAAAATAAAAATAAAGAAGAAAACGTTTAAATGGGTAAATAAACCTTCTATGTTTTTGCCAAAAGTAAACTCAAATGTTATAGGAATGTGTTAATGACGACAAAAAAAAAAAATATATATATATATATATATATATATATATATAGTTTGAATCCCCATATCCCTATTATATTAAAAAAATATTTTACGCTTTTTAAACAAGTCAAAATTCTTATAATCTATATCATAGTCATATTAGAGATATTTTCTTCTTTATTTCTTATGTTTCACAGTTCTTTTTAGAATTGTTTTCAAATATAGCAAAATGAGCTAACTTATTTAAAATGTCACTATTTATCAGTGATAGATGATTGTAGTCTATCAGTGTTTATCAATGATAGACAATGATAAATGATAGTAATCTGTCAATGTCTATCAGAGATAGACAGTAAAATTTTGCTATATTTAAAAATATTTTCAACAGTTTTGTCATTTAAAACAATTACTTTTTTTTTTTTACAAAATAATGGAAATGTCAATTCACACCATATCAATATTGAATCAAATAAGTAATAATATCGATGAAAATTTAATATCATAAGACTAATGAAATATAAAATAAATATGATTTAAATACTATTTGGTCCCTATACTTTTAGTTTTTATTCATTTTGGTTCCTATACTTTCAAATTTGATCTATTTTAGTTCATATATATATTTAAGCATGTTCATTTTGGTCTTGTTATTTTTAAAAAATGATTATTTTAGTTCTTCATTTTCATTTTTAAGTGATAAAAATAGTCACTATTTTAAAGTTCAATGACCAAAATGAACCGAACTTGAAAGTATAAAAACCAAAATGAATATTTTAGTCGTAAGAGAGACCAAAATAAATCAAAGTTAAAATTATAGAACCCAAAATTATATTTAAACCCACAAATATTTATACACAAAATTGTGGAGATGAAAGAACTCTCTACGTCTATTCCCATTGGAATACAAAAGTGATCCTTTTTCCTTTTACCGCAAAATTGGACCTTAAGAATAGGAACGATTTCCCACTCACACGCCCCACAAAATTTGTTAAGACAGACAAAGATCGGAGCAGCACCTACGAAGGCGACAAGAAAACGGAGGACCGCCGTCGTCAACCGGCGGTGGAAAACAGAGCCGTTTTGAGCCGTCGAATCTTGCAGAGACAAACGGCGGCTCTTTCCAGAACTTCATCTACTCTATCCTTCCGCCCTACGATCTTCTCTCCCGTTTCCGATTCCGATTCAGCAACCTCTCTCTGTAATCTGTTTCTTCCTTCCTCCATCTTCTTCCTCTTTCTACAACTACTCGACTCTGCTCTTACACATGAATCAGTAAACAAGAAGAATAAAGGAGAGGAGAATCGCTAATTGGCTATACTGACCTTGCGAATCAGGAGCGAGAGAGGACGGCGAGCGTTTAGAGGCTAAGACAGGGTTGGGCTGAGGAAAAGAGTCTTCTGATTGCGATTGAAGAAGATGGATGAAGGATTTGAGTTCGAGTTTTAGGTATTCGAAACGATTAGGGTAAAGAAGTTGAAGAGCTTCTAATTCGTCCTTTGCCTGTTCTTCGATCATCTTCTCCCTTGCTTTGCTCCATTCCAAGCTCGACATTCTTTCTCTGTATGTCTCGTTTTCTCTCTGGAGTGCTGCCATGGAGATGGAAAGAAGAAGGCGGAAAGTTTGTGGGGTCTTTTTGCAACAATTCACTGATTTTTGGGGTTCTCGATGTAATTATTTTTATTATTTTTATTCGTTATTTCCCCGTCCCGGATATACCATTAGCCCGCTTTTGGTTTGTAATTTCTTGCCCTTTTCTTTTTCTCTTCCTCCAATTTTTTATTTTAAAATTCCATTGGCGCCCATTTCTTCCCCCCAAAAAAAAAGAAAGAAAGAAAAAAAAAGTATATTGAGCAAACTAAACACAAGAAAGGTCCTTGCGTAAACCAAATGATACTCTGTTTGGAAATCGATCTATCCCAAAATAGGGTTTGCTGTGTAGACTAAACTATTTCAAATGTCCTTTTAAACTTGTTTAAATGCATGAGTTTTGTTCATATTCCTATTTTGTCGGTGAGCTATTTCTCTTTCCAAGCCATTTAATTTTTCGATTGGCTTTGGCTTTAGATTAAAGTTTGAGTTGGCTGAATCATATTATTTTGAAATCTTTTCTTTCAATGCTCTACATACCTAAAACTTATCCCCACATCTTTGTGGATGGACTCCGACGAACTACAAACGATGGGTATTGAACTTGTGTGCGGTTGATTTGCAATCCACTACCTTGATTCACTTGGCTACATCCACCTGTACCCATGAATGGATTTCAATCTCCAATTCAGGTATTTGATGATTGTGACCAATATGCTAAAGACTCTCCTGACCTAGGAAATGAGTTGACCTACCAAGTTTTGAAGTCTAACTTGTTTTAATTATATTTTTATCGTTTCGAAAGTTTCATTTTCAATATTATTGATATTTAAAATTGACTGATTATTGAGGTGTTAATAGAATGCATCATGACTTTTAAAACAACAAACAATAAAAGTGGCAAGTACTAATAACAACTAGATAATACAATCATTTTTCAAATCATGTTTGTTGTTCATCGCTTAAGTTCTAGCCCATGTTATTGATGGTTGATACATGCCACATTTATTGTTAATTTTTTAAAAGTTATGTTTGTCATTAATCTTCTTACAACTCAATAGCTATTTGTTTAAACAGTAATACTTTTTTAAGAGAATATACAAGTCAATCTCAAGGGTTAAGAATAAAAAGTAAAACTTTTCAAACGGTAAGTGTATACTTTTGGAACTGGCCTTGAAGTCCATAGATATTTTGAATAAGTCTGCCTATGCTTTTTATGTATGTTAATTTAAGTAAGACTATAACATGTTTATATATTTGAAAAGGTAACACATCTATTATTAAGAAAAAAATAAAAGATAGGGCAACTTATACCATAAATATTTTAGGATTAGTCAATCAAGTAGCTTTGTTTGATAGGCATTTTATTTTATTTTATTTTGCTTATTTTATTCTTTCTTAATTCTTAATCTTGATTTTTCATTTATTAGGTAAGCAATTTAATTCTTGACAAATAATTAAAAAAACAAAAAATAATTTAAGAAAACCATAGTCCCATTTGATCAGATATGTCCATTAGGCAGGGTAGGGATAGAGAATTATCATTTCAATCTCCATCTTATGAAATTTCTCATTTAATTTTGGAGGAATTCTCTGCAATAATTTTTAATTCATTTGACCCTGCACTATTTCAATGTCAAGGAAACTTGTAGAATATTAATTTTTAGGTAGTTGAATCCGCTCCTCCCTCATTCCCCGCCTATTTACAAATATAGTAAAATTTTATTTGTCTATAATTTTATTGTCTATCACGACCTATTACAGTTTATCACAGATAAACTATGATATTTTGTTATTATTTGTAAACATTTTTAATAGTTTTGTCATTTAAAATAATTTTCTTTATTTTTTTAGTTTTCAAAGTGTTGTTTGGAATTTAAAACTATACCCCTAAACCGTGGGCAACAAACAATATAAAAAATTTGGAAATGGTATTTTAGGCTTGATTTTCCAAAACAAAAATTAAAAATCAAATTGTTACTAAAAACAAGTTAGAAAACAATTTGATTTGTATCTTCTAATATTTATATATATATATATATATATATATATATATATATATATATATATATATATATTAGGGAAGGTCAAAATAAAAAAAAAAAAAAAAAAAAAAAAAAACATGGAAGTTGCATTGACCACACTCTCAACTACGAAGCGTGAATTAATCACTAACCTTCTGGTAATTGTTCAGGTGGGTTATTTAAAATTAAGTTTATAAATGTTACTTTTAACTACTTAGGCTGGTTTTTAAATTCAAGTCAAATTTTGTGGGAACATTCTTCTATTTTTAAAATTTGACCTAAAATAAAAATCCAAACTGAGCCAATTAATAATGTGTGTTGTTTTGTGTTGTATGATTTTTTAATTTTGTGCTTGTTTTTCTCTCCATCTAATATGCATCATAGTTTTTTTTTTTTTTTTTTAATATTATTTTTTATCTTATACAAACATTTAAGTACTCTCCTGTTACTTCTTAGAATTTATGATTCTTAATTTTTAAAACTTCGACTTAGTTTTTTAAAATATAGAATAATTGATGAGATCAATCGAAGCAAGCTTAATAAGATCTAACTTTTATTGGTTTATTAACATTAAAATTTGATTATAACATCTTGAAGTTATTAAATTGTTCTATCTTAAAATTGGAATAAATCTCTTTAACTAGAAAAACTATTATTGTTAGTGATTAGATCTCGTTTGCACTCAACTTCATTGCGTGAGTGCCTAGTGGCCTTGACCCCTGACGCGCTTTACTCTGGTCTGGTTTTGATCTTGTCCAACCAGACCTGCATAAGAGATCATTGCATCAATGTGGTGTCGAACCTAATTCTACTTTGATACCTAAGTTAGTACTAAGAGTGACTAATTCAACTAAGCACAAAAAGAAGTCAAACTGAGTCTCTCATTTATATTACTATCAACCATGGAAAATTTATTTTAAACACAATAACCACAATATTATTCCAAAAAACACATCAAACTTGCCAAAATGAGCACGACTCGGTCTAAAGATTGCATTATCAACCTCAATGTTAAAGGTTTGATCTTCCTCTTCATATTTTCAAAATAAAAAAATAAAAACCATCAAACTCAAGGCAACAAGGGTGTGTCATTCAACTAAGGAAATTTTATAATACTATTGAAGCATATATTTTTTCCACAATGTATTTATTTATTGTTTATCACGTCGGCTTGTTTTTTAAAGTAGTGTGAGTCTACTAATATTAAAAATATCTCTCTCTAGTTTGAATAAAAAGAGTACGATGCTTATGTAGTATTATAAATTTTATCAGCTTGACTATAAGTTCTTTTTAATTTTATGATTTTGTTTTAAGTACAACAAATATGAGAGGTAAGAATTTAAACCTTCAATTTTCAATAAAAAGTATATAGGTGTCTTACCAACTAAAGTATACTTAGTTAATAATTTAAAAATGGATTATTTAATGAGTTTAAGTTGTTTTATAATTAAAATCGTTATTTTATGCTACTTGTGACATAAATATTATTTGAAATATTCTACCATGACCAAAAAGTTGTATTATTTTTCCAATTATTACAAGCTTGTTACAAAAATCTATTAAAATCTTTAGAACATAATTATTTGAAATAGACATAGTCTCTAGAATATAATTACCTAGAGTGAAATATGAATATTAGACTTAAAGTTTAAAAGTAGTAAAAGAGATAAAATGGAATAAGATATTTTCATTTAATTTTAAATGGAGTAATTTGTATATTTGTTAAAGTCTAAAGGAGGTACATGATTTTAAAATTTACTTTACTAATCATTTATTGATGAAAAAATGAAAAAAAAAAAATTAAGAGACTCCATAAAGAAAAATAAAAATAAAAATAGAAAAGGTACATAGATAAAAGAGAAATTATTTTAAATGATAAAACTGTTGAAAACATTTATAAATAATAGTAAAATATCAAAGTCTATATGCGATAGATTACTGTGTCTATCAATGCAGATAGACATAAAAAGTAGTCTATCGTGGTCTATCCAAATAGATAGTGTTGAAATATTCTACTACAATATATATATAAATTATAGTTTATATTCAATTATGTAGCTGGTTTTCGCCGTCGTTTGTAGCCGTTTCATTCTGTTGTTGGTCGTCGATTGCAGAGAAAGGAGGAAGACGACGAACGAAGAGAGGGAAATCAAAAGAAGGACTGGGAGAAAAGAAGGAAACCGAAAGGTCTGGGAATTGATGTGGGTTGAAGAGACGTATGCTGGGAAAGTAAAAATTGTAAATATACGATGACATTAATGAAAAAGGAAACCAAATAGGCTTTTATTTATTATTATTATTTTAAAAAATAAAATGTTTAAGACATTAATGTAAAATATACCTTATTTTAAAGCTTTTGGGTGAAAGCTCCCTAAAAATATAAAATACAACTTTATTTTTATTGAATCATTATTTTCAGATTTTCTACAAAACAGGCCGGGATCAAATAGATTCGAAGTTAAGATGGAAAAACCATATAAAATAAAAAATAAAAAGAATAGTAAAGTTGTAAAATTATAATTTAACCTAGAATTTAGAAAAAAAGCAAAAAAAAGAAATCTTCGGAAGTTAGAAAGCTTGACGCACAAGTGCTCTTCTCCAACTCTCCACAAAACCCTAGAGACCTCACAAACACTTTAACACCTTCTTCACTTCCGTTCTACTCCCGCCTCCACATCTCCAACAATGGCAGCCATGCTGGTAAGCACTCAAAATCTCATCTTCTTCCTTTCCCTTCTCATGCAAGATTTGCGGTCTTTTCCATTTCCTTCACCATATCTGACTCTGTGTTTGTGGGGGAAAATGTACAGCAACCTCAGATCATACTGCTGAAAGAGGGAACGGATACTTCCCAAGGCAAGGCGCAGTTGGTGAGCAACATCAATGCCTGCACAGCAGTGGCCGATGTGGTGCGTACCACCTTGGGACCTAGAGGTATGGACAAGCTCATCCATGACGATAAGGGTAATGTCACCATTTCTAATGATGGCGCTACCATTATGAAGCTCCTCGATATCGTTCATCCTGCTGCTAAGATCCTCGTCGACATCGCTAAGTCGCAGGACTCCGAGGTATTTCCCTGCCCTGTTTGTTCTTCTTTCTCGTAGTTGTTGATTCTGCAGCTGGAGTTGTTGTGTTCGATTCACGACTTTGTGTTTGTTTTGGCATAGAGATAGCGGGATGGCTAGTTCCTCGGTGTTGGATTTTTGTTATGTAGTTAGCTTTACTTGGTACTTGCATTGCTCAATTTGAATTGATGTATTGCAAATCAATTTAAGCCCGAGATATGGTCTTTCCAGAATTTGTATATTTTCCAGCACAAATGAGAAAGTGTGAGGTTTTTAGCGATTGAGCTATCATTTTTGTTGCTTAAGATTAGAAAAAGGCTCCCTTTAAAGTTCAAGAGTAGTTGTATGTTCATTTTTTTTTCATTCTCCATTTCAGCAGGCAAGTAAAGCAGGTTTTGGGAGCTTACAAAGCATGGTTTACTTGTTCTAAACTAAATTTCTGGACCTGTCCGATCTTTAATGTGAAATCAAGATTTTCTGTAAAGATTTGGGAGTTGCGTCACATACTTCTGTTCAAGAAACGAAGGCATCGGCTTTTGTATGCTTAATTATTTTCATGTACCTTGAGTGGCATATTGGACTTAATAAGCTAAAGCAAATGTTTTGTTTCCTATCGTACAAGATCACGTAATTCTTGAATAACCAGTGATACAATTTGAACCTTAAAGAAGTATTTGGGTTATAGTTCCTCATATGCTCCCACTATTTTTTTTATTGGTTTTAGTTTTTCTAATTGCTCAGATGGCCCTCCCAAGAAACAAAAAGAAAAAGAAAAAGGAAAACTGAAAACAAGATACTTTATATATAATCTCACTGATGAGAATGTCCACGTAACTATTTAATATTGTGTTCCAGGTTGGTGATGGGACAACAACTGTTGTTCTTCTCGCTGCTGAGTTTTTGAGGGAGGCCAAGCCTTTTATAGAGGACGGAGTCCACTCTCAAAATTTAATACGGAGCTATAGGACTGCAAGCCATTTGGTATGCGATTTTAATTTTCATTACTGTTACATCTATGGGTTGAATGGTGATCCTAACTCTCCTCTGACTGGGTTTGTTTGGTAGGCAATTGAGAAAGTAAAAGAGTTGGCGATCAGTATAGAGGGGAAGAGCTTGGAGGAAAAGAAAAGCTTGTTGGCTAAATGTGCTGCAACAACACTTTCATCTAAGCTCATTGGTGGAGAGAAGGATTTCTTTGCATCAATGGTTGTTGATGCTGTTATTGCAATTGGCAATGAAGATAGGCTAAATATGATTGGTATAAAGAAGGTTTGTATACTGATGTAATTCTTTTACATTATTCATTATTTTGCGCCAAGGGTGCAGATAACACTGTCAGGTGGAACATAAAATCAGTCTGCTATAGTATTATAATTTGTGTTTGGACTTTACTGAACTGAAGATGCTTAGGTAAATTGTCAAATTTGAAATATCATGTGCGGAAGAGATTGATTAATGGATGATATTGTGTTAGATACCGTATTTCTTTAATCATTATTAAAAAAAAAAAAGAAAAAAAAGGAGAAATCTACTGTGTTGTTAAACCGCCTTTTGTGAATTTTGAGGCAGTGTGAAAAAGGTGCTTTAGATCTGGAGATGTCTAATAGCACCTTCCCTTCTGCATAATGCATATTTTCTTCAGCCGTATTGATTTTCAAGCACAAGGTTGTGTGGTAGAGATCAGGTTCAGCTTTTTCTCATTTCTTAATGCGATTCTGACCATTATCTGCACTTAAACAGTGTGTTGCTATGAAACCTTCCTATTCAAACTTCTTCTCCAAAGTTGTTTATTTATGTACAAATTTTGGTTTTTGATAACAATTCTTTTATTCAGTTTCGCATTGATATGATTTTAATGAAAGGCTGGTACGTTTACTAAATGGTTAAGCGCTGTTGGAACTTTGATGTGCCTTGTCAGGTTCCTGGAGGGACCATGCGTGACTCCTTCCTGGTAAATGGTGTTGCCTTCAAGAAGACATTTTCCTATGCAGGTTTCGAACAGCAGCCTAAGAAGTTTTCAAATCCGAAAATTCTCTTGCTAAATATTGAATTGGAACTGAAATCAGAAAAAGAAAATGCAGAGATACGGTAGGATTCAGTTTGCAGAACACTCCCCTTTCTACTATGACTTTACTAAACTTCCAGGAATTGTTTTTTGTAGGCTCTCTGATCCATCGCAGTATCAGTCCATTGTTGATGCAGAATGGAATATTATTTATGAAAAATTAGACAAATGTGTAGAGAGTGGAGCCAAGGTTGTTCTTTCACGTTTGGCTATTGGTGATCTTGGCACACAGGTTGTTATTTTGGTCTTTTCTCACAATGATTGCATCTCCAGTATTCTTGGTAGTCAATAAGATTCTGGACAATGTATATTGTGAAGGAAGTTATTTATATTGAAATATTAACAAATATTATCACCATTTGGTAAAGTTGCCTCTAAATCCATATCAACGGTTTGCATTTTAACAGTATTTTGCAGACCGAGATATTTTCTGTGCCGGCCGTGTGGCTGAGGAAGATCTTCAAAGGGTTGCTGCTGCAACTGGTGGAACTGTACAGACATCTGTTAACAATGTTATCGATGATGTAGGTTTTCTTTCTGTTATAGTAATATTATGTAATTGTATTTTAACTTATGTGCTTGGTGTTCCTTTATCTTTCATAATGACCGCGTGACATTATTTTACTTTGTTGGCTTAAAGGTTCTTGGGACATGTGAGGTTTTTGAGGAAAAGCAAGTTGGTAATGAAAGATATAATATATTCAGTGGCTGTCCATCAGGTAGAACAGCCACCATAGTCCTTCGAGGCGGAGCTGATCAGGCATGACTTTTGTTGAAAACAGGAAACTGAATATATTACTTTGTGTCTGTCAATTATTCTGATTTTGCTATGCTATGATCATTTAGTTTATTGAAGAAGCAGAGCGTAGCTTGCACGATGCAATCATGATTGTAAGAAGAGCACTGAAGAATTCTACTGTTGTTGCTGGTGGTGGAGCAATAGATGTATGTTTACCATTTCAGTTAGAACTTAGTTTGACCGTTCGTCTTTGATTTAAATATTCCCTTTTCATTTTTGTCAACTCAATCACTTCGTGGCAGATGGAGATCAGTCGATATTTGAGGCAACATGCACGCACAATAGCTGGCAAGTCTCAACTTTTTATCAACTCATATGCCAAAGCTCTTGAGGTAGATCAGTGGTCTTGCTTTTTTTTTTTTCCTACTTGAGTTCTTATGTTCTGTATTACCAAGACTCATTGATGATGTAGCCCCCAAGGGGTGGCCCCATTGGCTAAGACGCACATTCTTTGAGTAAAACCTACTTGTAGGTCATAAAGAAAGATACAAAAAGAGGGGGATTAGACTGTTGTTGATTACTTTAACACTGATCTCACGTCTAATATGTAGATTCCACTGAAAAGTAATGGAATTAGACCCGTTGTTGATTACTTTAACACTGATGGATACTTTACACAACTTTTTTTTACTCTTGGGTTTTGAAACCTTAATGTGTTTCCACTTATGGTGAAATGTGAGGTTAAGAGCTTTTGTTGCTGGGTGGAAGATGTTATCCTATAAAATCTTTTTAATGACTATTTTGGTGGACCTTCATCACCTCCTGTGGGATTGGCATTTTGTGCAGACAAGCTGGAAGAGATGGTTGTTGGCTTTTAGTGTTCATATGGCTTGGAGAAGAGATTTTCTCTATGATTGAGGGGGTTCTCTTGTGTTCGCCCTTTTGAGAATTGCCCTTTTGTTTCCTGCTGTTTGAGATATTTGGATTGAGAGGAATAATAGGATTTTTAGAGAGGTTGAGAGATCCGGTGAGGAGGTTTGGGAGGGGTCTCGGTTTAAGGCCTCCCTGTTGGTGTCTTAATAGACTCTTTTGTAATTATGATCAAGGATCTATTTTTGTAGTTGTGCCTCCTCTGCTTTTTTGTGGGTTACTGAATTAAAGGAAAATAATAAATAAATGAAATAATGACTTTTTGGAGTTAGATTGGGAAGATTTTAATTCTTTTGAAAATAAACGCAACTGAAGTACAGAACATCATTCCTTCGTTTGGAAATTTTCAGTTCAGAAATTTCGTTTAGTACGGAATATACTATATAATGTCATCACTGCTTGCCTCTGCACAACCTTGGTCAACGAATCCATTTATATTATTACTTAAATGGTGCTCTGATTTCATTGGACAACTTCACCTTGTGTCCTTGGCCATTGAGCTGTCATTCAGATATTTTTTCCCAGCCTTTCCGCCTGATAAATTTGAGTTGGCCCTTTCCTGCCTGTTAAAAGAATTAGGAAAGTAATGAAAAATGTATCCTATAAAAATAGGATAGGAAGGTAAGGGCTGGACCTTATTATTGTTTATTTGAAATGGTAGAAGGCCTGAATCAATTAGCTGATAAAATTAGTAAACATTAATTTTGACATTCTCTCACCTTCAGGCTTGTTAATGATATTATTGTCCACTACTCGTTCTTGAACATTAGCAGCTTATCCCTGCTGAATGATAATTCATAAAAACAAGGACAATGTTTCTCTTCTTAATGCTCATGTAGTTGGAGGATCTTGGTCCTGCAGGTTATCCCCAGACAACTGTGTGACAATGCTGGGTTTGATGCTACCGATGTGCTCAACAAATTGCGACAAAAGCATGCTCATCCTTCAGGTAGGATTTCCCGGCTCAGTATTGCTTTCTCTTGACATCCTTTCACTCACTCGGTAAATGGTCAAATTTAATTAAACTGCATGATGAAGCAATCCATTTCTTTCAATTCGAATTTTATTTGGCCCAAGTATACTTTGTCTGTCCTTGGATTTACTATGCTACATCAGTTTTCAAATGCTTGTATATTGACATATGGAGGTTCTCAAATAGGTGAGGGTGCACCGTATGGAGTGGATATCAACACCGGTGGAGTTGCTGATTCATTTGCAAACTTTGTATGGGAACCTGCTGTTGTGAAGGTATCTGATTGCTTTGACTTGCAACTGTAAAAACAATAAGAGTATGTTTGGGAGTGATTCTAAAATGGTTAAAATCACTTGTCATTTTGAAAATCAATATGAAATATGTTTTTAATCCTTCAAAACTAGTCTTTCGATGATAAGAAAATTGCATTTTAAAGTGTAAAACTTAATACTAAATTAATTTTGAGTGATTAAAAAGCGTGTTTTAGAGATTTTAAGAATGACAAGTGATTTTGACGATTTTAAAATCACTTTCAATGGCCATTGAAAGCACATCAATTTTAATTTTTATACTTTCTATCACACCAAATCCTTTGTTTTGCAGATAAATGCTATTAATGCTGCTACAGAGGCAGCTTGTCTCATACTAAGTGTTGACGAAACTGTGAAGAATCCCAAGGTTACTTGATTGAGTTAACTCTGTTTTGCAATTGCTTTTATGCTCAGTTATGTCCTGTTTTTATTAATGTTTCTTCCCCTCTGACCTTTATCATACCAGTCCGAGAGTGCACAGGGGGAAGCTGCTGCCAGTGCCATGGGCGGAAGACGTGGTGGGGCTGCATTCCGTGGCCGTGGACGTGGAATGCGAAGACGATAACAGCTTCATTCATCTTGCTTGCGAGAAGCACGGTTTGGTTAGTTCAATTTACATTTTTGCCTGCGTGTGCTTTTCAAAATGTACTACAATCAGATTTTAATCTTATTAGGGCCAATAGACAAGACCTTGAGTTATATATCCGTTGGGAATTTGGTCATATAGAACTTCCGGATGAAGAGTGATTTTGATGGTGCATCTGATTGCCCTTTTTTCTTTCCCTTTTTTCTTTCCCTATTTGTGGACCCTACATATTCATTTTGTAGTTTTGAATTATTTGTAGAGAATTTTTCTTCAATTTTTTTTTTTCCTTTTTTCCCCTGGAATTATAGTTTAATTTTGTTAAGATATGCAATTAGTTTAATGGTTTCTGGACTTTGGTCCTTCAGTTTTATTTTGAACAATTTATTCTGTCCAAAAACTGTAGACTAATTATTGCCTTAAAAGACTCAATTTAGTCTATAAATTAACTTAATCGTCATGGGTTGACTTAATGGTCGTAAAGGACTTGGAATGAGTTCAATCCATGGTAGCCATTTACCTAATCGAGGTATTTGTAAGTTGGCTTGAACACTATTGGATACCATAATAAAAAAATGTGTTAGATATAAAATTTTAGTAGGACGTGGGAGGGAGTGAGATTTGATACGTCACGTCCAATAATTGGACTTCTCATTTTAATTATCAGTTTAGCTTCATTCTTTTGGATTGGACTTTTTCTATTTGATGATCAGTTCTGTTTTGCTCATCTTTCATGTTTCTCAGCGAAAGTTTGGTTTCTTGGAAAGAAAAAAGTATGAGCCCTGACGGAGCTAAAGTATAGGAACTAAAAGTATTGGTAGATGTTATAATTAAATTTGACTTTTGTTAGATGATATGATATTAAATTTGATTTTACTCATAAGCTTAAGTTTTTGGGTCAATCAGCGACCACATATTGTACCACATATTGTAGATCTTTGAGGAGAGTATTTTTCTAGTATGTTTGGATCTTGTGAGGGCAATTTTGGAATCATTGAATTTGAGAGGATACTTTATTAAGATTTGAAATGAGAAATGGAAGTGAAGTGAAAAGTGCAGATTTATTTGTAGTTGGATCTTGAATTAGATTTGTGGATAAGAGAGAGAGAAAGGGAGATGTATTATGTAGTGTAGTCATCCAACAATAAAGTCATAGCCATAACTTTGCAATAATAGAATCAACTTTACTATATATATATATATATCTCTCTCTATGTATATATGATGACGTGGCTTGCATGCCAGCCATAATTAGTAATCCACAAAAGCCTTCCCTTACTATTCCTACTCATTTATTATCTTACCTATAAATCATATTACTAAGTATTATTATTAACTTTCCAAATGTTTCTTTAGGAATTAGGAATTTTCGGTTTGCATATGTTCATAATTAGGAATTTTTCAATTAATTATTGACTATGATTTAAGGAGATCTTTAAATTTTAATTATTTACTTCCTAGATGCATTCAAGAATTTTTAATTTTTCATGCTTATTTTGCTTTTATTACCATTCTGTCCTCAAATTTTAATGTAATGTCATAATTCTTTTAATCACTATGCATTATTTTAATTTTTAAAATATAATTTACCTTTTTTTTCCTACTATCCTAAAAAATGAGCTTCGAATTGTTTATTGGTAAATAAGCTGAAAATATTTTTAAACATAGTAAAATATCATGTCCATTGATCTATTGGTGTCTATCATCTATAGATAGTAGTATATTAATGTCTATTACTATCTATCATTCATATTTTGTTTTATTTATAAATATTTTTGGATAATTTTGCTATATTTGAAAACCACTTTAGTTAAAATCACTGAATTTACATTTTATTTGATAGAACGTCACATCAACATTGTATCAAGTTCGAATGGGAATTTCAACATTGTATCAAGTTCCAATGGGAATTATGAAATTTATCTTTAGAAGGAAAAAAAAGGAAAAATAAAATACAAGTTCAGTACCTTAACTTTTGAGTTTCAAGTATTTTTGATCCCTCCACCAATTACAACTCTGTAATTTTGAAATTTTAGTCAGATTAGAATTTAAGGTAAAGACTACATTTGTTTAACCAAAAAAAGGAAAGAAATTATGAAACTTAAGAAAATAGACCCAAATCTTAATAGAATTTTGTCATTTATTCTCTTCTGTGGGTTGGGGGCCAAAGAAGGAAGGGGGAGGCAATGGTCATCTCTTCTGATCTGTCAGATTAAAATATTATTAAAAAAAATTCATATTTCTTTAATTTACTATTTCCAATTTTTAACCATTTTAAAAAAAATTAAAAGTATCAAAAAGGTAAATTAAAAGCTAGTTCTATGATGTCTAATACAACTTTTTATAAAATTTGAAAGTTATAAGAAGGTAAATTAGACATGATTTGATAATTGTTTTGATTTAATATTATTAAATTTCTGCTTATTTTCTCATTGTTGTTTTCTTACTATGATTTCAAAAAAGACTCTTAGTCATATAATATAAATATTTATTTACTTATTTTTTAGTTTTCAAATTTTAGTCTGGTTTTATAAGATAGTAGAAAGCGATAACATAACCAGAAAACTTATAGAGTGAAAGTATAGCTAATTTAAAATTTTAAAATAAATAATTACTAAACAGAGCCTAAATGGTCACCATATAGAGATTACCAACTTTTTTTCTTGATAAAATGCCATTTATGCATGTATTAACAATCCAAAGTTAATTTTTTATTGAAATTGATTAAATAATAAAAAAAATAGTTTTCTTGTAAGAAAAGACACATTATATGAATATATTCCAAAATTTATAAAGGAATGCTCATTTGAAGATACATAACTAAAATGAAATAAAACTTAAAAGTATAACCTAAAGTATAGTGGTCGGAATATAATTCTAACCTTTTATTTATTTTTTTCTTTGGGAGATCTTGACCGTTCAAAGGAAGTTAACCACATAAAATTCTATTCCGCCATATAACTTTTTTTATTAACTTGATTTCTTAAAATTTATGTTTGTTTTTGCTCATAGTTTTCTTACTATGGTTTCATATTTCTTAAAAAAAAAAATAATTGAATTCTAATTCAAATTCTAAAAATAATTTTTTTTTTAGTTTTTATAACTTAGTTTGATTTTACAAAACAGAAGTAAAAAGTTATAACATAACAAGAAAATTTATAGGGTGAAAGTACGATTTGTAAATTTAATTTTTTTTTTTTTAAAAAAATCATTAATCATAACCTAAATAGTCATCAATCAGAGTTTCCAATTTTTTGTTTGTTAAAATGCCACTTTAGTTTATGTGCTAACGATCCAAACCACAAGTTTAGTCCATCCAAAATTTAAAATAAATCTTAAATCTAAATCTATAAAGTTTTATATTTTTTTTTATTGAAATTAGTTTAATAATAAGAACAATAATTTTAATGTAAGAAAAGATACATAAATTATGTGAATGTTTCTGAAAATTTAAATGAAAATACTAAGATTAAACCTTTGAAATTACATAACATAAGTTATTAAAAGAAAAATAAAATAAAATAAAATGAAACCTAAAATATACTGACGAAAGCAGAGTTTTAACCATTTTTTTTTTTTTGGTAAGATCTTGAAAGTTAAAAGAAAGTTAACCATAAAAAATTCTATTCCACTCTAGTGCGGAAATTAATGTTAATTCGAGAGTAAATAACATTGTAGAAACTTGAACACAATACTTTTTGGACCACCTACACTGATACCATTTTAAATGGCCAATTTACTCAAAAGCTTAAATTTGATTCGATACCATCTTGACTCAAAAGCTTAAATCGTTGATTGACCCAAAAACATAAACTAATAAGTGAAGATAAACTTAATATTATATCATTCATCAAACAGTATGTAGTTATATAATGTTGTTATTAGGATTTAATATTCACTCTCTTGATGAATCTCTAAGATGGATTAAAAAATGATGTAACATTAAGAAAAATCCAA
The DNA here is from genome assembly GCA_030954485.1 of Citrullus mucosospermus. Taxonomy (NCBI): domain Eukaryota; kingdom Viridiplantae; phylum Streptophyta; class Magnoliopsida; order Cucurbitales; family Cucurbitaceae; genus Citrullus; species Citrullus mucosospermus. Next base: position 27,903,730 of record CM062057.1, read on the forward strand.
AATTAAAAAATTACAAAAACAAGATGTCAGTGAATTCAGGACCTCGAGCCTTGGAAAAATCCAAACCCCAATTTTCTTTTTTTTTCTTTTTTTTCTTTTTTTTTTTTTCTAGAAAATAAGAATAAAGAAATGGAGAAAAAAAATAAAGAAAAAGGAAGAGTTGAGCCCCATGCAAATAAATCTTGAATTTACCAGATCTTGTTTGTTTAAATAATTGACGAATCAACCAATCGGATTTGGATTTCTCACTAGCTTTCGTGAACTCCACGCGCCCCTTTTCCCTCTCACGGCGACGCGTCATCAACATTCTACGCAAACGCAGGCGGCGCGTTGCATAACTTCCGGCATTTCCGCCCCTCTTCTCCATTCTCCACTCTTCGTCTCGTAAATCAGTACCAAACCTTCCTTCAATCCTCTCGCGCTTCTTCCGCTTCGGCGAAGTAAATCGTCGATGCAACCAGCGACCTGAATCAGCACCACCGTCTCTCCCATTCCGACGCAGCTGAATCTCACCGTGCTGTCAAGCCGGAACTGTGGCGGCAGCGGTGGACTTCTTATTCTGTACCATTCGCCGAATCCGGCGGTTTTGGTTGAGGTTTGGTTGCTGCTGTTTCTATTAGTGCTGTTAGGACATTTTCTTCTACCGTCGAATTTCCAGAAGGAAAGCTCGACAGCGTGGCTAGCGAGAACGTAAATGTGTCCCGCCGCCGCACACGCTGCCACCACGCAGCCTCCTCCCGGTACGGCCCGGCTTCTCAACCACGTACGCGCCTCCACATCGTACATATCCATGGAGCTCGCGTAGATGTGAGCCTCCGATCCACCTGAAGCTCCTCCTCCGATCTTCAGCCCTCCAATCACGTAGAACACGCCGTCGACGGCGGCTCCGATGCAACCGTACCGTCTTCTCGCCGATTGAGCAACGACTTGCCACGAATCCGTCTCAGGATCGTACATCTCAACCGCCGTCGTCGTCGGAGCACCGCCAGCGACGTAGATTCTACCGGAAATCACCGCATTGGCGAATTTCTTCCTGGAGAAATTCATCGCAGATCTCGCCGTAACCATTCCAGACCAAGTATCATACAGAAACATCGCATTTCGGCCAATTAGGTAAATTCTAGGTCCAATAGCAGAGAGTCGAGCGTGAGAGAGCAATCCATAGAAATTACTAAGAAACAAACTCTCCTTCGCTTTAAACAACGCAACCTTCCACAAACCGCCGTCCCGGAAGTTGAAACTGGCCGCAAATAGACCATAATTAGTAGCAGAAACAGCATAAACAGTATCCTCCAAATGGCCTCGAATACGGCGGAGATCGACAAACGTAGTAGAGAGCAGAAGCCGGGCCCACTGACGGCAAACGAGGGAGACGGAAGGGAGAGAAGCGGACGAAACTCTTGAAAGGCACTCCAAAAGAAGGTCGTCCGGCAGAGAGGAGATGGCGGCGGCGGGAGGAGGAGTGGTGGCGCTAGTGGTGGTTTGGAAGCAGGATTTGGAGGAGACAGGGACGGCGGCAGAGGAATCGTTGGGGTTAGGGAAGCAAGATTTGATGAACCAAGAGAAATGGCGAGAATTGGTGTTGTCAGACGCCATTGGAGAAGAAGAAGGAAAGCATTTAAGATCCAATTTTATTCCTCTTTCTATGTGTGGCTGAGAAGAAAAACAAATGGGAGAAAACAACAAAAACACACAAATAGAGGGGAGGATTTTGCAAATAACCAAAACAATATTTCTTTTTTCTTTCTTCCTCTCTCTCCTTTTACTTCTATTTATTTTTAGGTTACCGAGCGTATACATGAGTGTAGCTCAACTCGTAAGAAAAATTACAAGGAAAACTCAATGTGATCGACCACTGCTTTAGTTCATTGAATGTAAGAGGAGAGCAATACTTTAGTAGTGCTACAAAAATTCAAAAAATCAAAACACTAGGTTAGTTTCGGTTTTCAATGACTTTTTCACTAAAATAATCTATTCTAATAAATGTTGTTTTATTTCTCTAAATTCAAACTTGAATAGAAAAGCATAAACAATAGAGAATCAATACACAGATTTATAGTTCATTAACATTGAGTTAGCTGCATCCATAAGATAGAGGAAAAACATTTTTATTAGAGATTTTATATAGCGTACTTTTTTAAACCCTAGGCTTAGAAATATAAATAATGTAAGGATGACAAATACAATGAGACGTCCGTACTTGGTCAATAACAAACTCAAAATATTTCAACGGATGGACCATTATGGTTTAGAAAAAAATATCAATTATTATGTGCATGTATGTTATTTGTTATTTAGAAAATTAAGAGGCCAATAAAAGAAATAAAACTATCCCTTCAATGTATAAAAGAAAAAAACAAAAATGCCCCATTTAAAACAAAAGTGGAAATAAAAAAGAAAATATGAAAGAAAAGAAAAAAAAAGACCCAAAATTGAGAATCAAACCAACAATAAACCAAACTCAATAAATGTTGGACATCGATTTGGTTTCGTTCTTTATAAATCTGATTGGTTCGATTTACATCAGTTTGATTTCCTTCTTAGATTTGATTGTTTTGGTTTGTTCTTTGAAAAATTGAATCGACTTTCACCACTACTTTGATAAATTCTAGCCAAGACTCATCTTTTTTCAATCCATTCCAACCATAGAACATAAAAAAAAAAAAATTAAAAAAAAACGGTGATTAGACAATTATTTAGGTTGTAAAAAGATTGGTGTAACTCGAGACTGTAATTTTGTCAATAACATTTACAAATTATTAGTAATCCATTCCACCGACTCAAAATTATTAGTAATGTTTTTTATATGTGGATGATTGGATCCTTGCAACGTGTATGTCCTGTTATAATGAGTGGTTAAGACAATTTTATCATGATATTTTATTATATGATACTCTAAAATAAAAAAAAAGTTTAAATAATTTAATTTGTACTAAAGGTGATTCATGACATAAGTAGAATATAAAAAAGAAAAGTATTGAAAAAGGTAAACTTGGACAAGAATCTTATCCTTTAAATCAAGAATGTGATTCTTAATTTAGCTTGAACTCATAACTCCCTCCCATATTCTCATTTTATTAGTATGATTTTAGGTTAGGTTGGATTGAGTTATTCGTTTATCAAAATTTTTGTCTAAGAAAAAGTAAAATGTTAATGTGCAAAATATTATTTAATTATTTTTAAAATATTAAATTAAGATTTAGCAATTCAATTTAAATTTATGTTATAAAAAAATATATATTTTCCACTGTGTTAAAATTATATTAAAAGTTGTTGGAGAATAAATAATTCAAAAAATTATAAAAAAAAACATATGTATGATATAATTGTACTAAAAAGTTTTCATTCATTTGAACCCAACCCAAATGAGTTGATAACTCAACCCGAACCGTTTGAGTTGGGTTGGGTTGATCGGATTCTTTGGTCATTGAATTTTTTAAACACCCATAGTGTCTAATAGGTTTATGGCATATTCAAAATTTTTTTAGAACTAACGGATAAGTTGGATATAAAATTGAATTTTATGTCTAATAAAACCCTGAACTTTCAAGTTTGTGCATAATAAATTCATGATTTTTTAAAAGATGTCGAATAAGTCAAAATAATAATATACACAAAATTAAAAATTAAAAAACCTATTAGACAAAAAATCGAGTGTTTAAGAACCTATTCGATAGTTTTCATAGTTCAAAGATCAAACAATACAAACCTAAAAGTTGTTTCCATTTCGTAACCATTTTGTTTTTGGTTTTAAGTTTTTGAAAATTAAGTCTATTTTCTCTCAAATTCTTATTGTGTCTTTCATAAGTACAAAAATTGAATTCTTAACCAACTACCAAAAACAAAAACAAGTATTTAAAAATTACTTTTTCTTAATTTTTAAATTTTGGCTTGATTTTTAAAAATATGGATAAAAAGCAATAACAAAGCAAGAAGTTTAGAGATACAATAAAATATTTATAAACACAAATTTTAGATATAGAAAATAAAATAATCAAATGATTACTAAAAGAAGCTTCCGCTACTAACCTTATAATATATAGTAAATGTAGCACATGGATCCATTTTAATATGTGTGCAAGTGTTGCTCTTGGCATGATAGCAAATTAATGTGAATTAAGTGAAAATTCAAGTCTAAGACAATATATATATACACACCTTTTTTAAAGGATAATGATTTATAATTTCAAAAGATAAGAGATAATTAATAATAGATACTAAATTGAAGAGGAAATGCTTAATTCAATTTAAAAGTCAAAATTTCCATTCACATGAACTATTTTATAATTAAATGGAAAATAAAACTATTCATTTGATAATTATTAAACCCTGGACTTCAACCATTGACATGATAACATGTCTCAGCTTTGTTGAAATTACTTTCATTTTTTTTTTCCTTTTTTCTTTTTGGAAGGGAAAAATACTTTAATCAAAAGCTATGACTTTTACCTTATTGATGAGAAATTGCATTCCTAATTATTTAATTGTGAATGATTTTTTCATAATGGTATTATATATATTTTTTAGAAGTTTTTTTTTTTTTATAATTTTTTTAGTTCAACAATATAAGGAGACGAAGATTGACACTTCCAACCTTTTAGTCGGAAAGTATATTTCATTAACCTACTGAGTTATCTTCGAGTTGATAAGAATCCAAAGGTAATTGTTGTAAGAAATTTGTTATTCGTCACAATATATATATGTGTTATTTTGAGAGCGTTATAAAATTTTCAACTTTTCACTCTTATGAATGGACAAAATATGTTTTTGGCATTTTTCGTAGAATCTTCACATTTTTTTAAGTGAATACAACAACCATTCACATGGTTTACATTAGAATACGTTTTTAATTCTTAGTTGCTTAGAGAAGCTATTCACAAAAAGTAAGTTGCTATTTTATATTCTTTTGAGTGATGAATATAAAGTTCAAAATATAAAGTATTTAGTTTAATTACAAAACTTTCAAATTTCCGCTAAAAGATTTCAAAACTTGTCTAATAAACCTTTTGACCTTTAAATTTTGTCTGTTATGTTATTGAACTTTAAAAATGGTAACCGAACGTTAATCTTTCACTTTTATACATAATATATCACCAACAAATTCAGAAAGATCAATTAGATATAAAATAAAATTTACTCCAACATCACTATCATTACATTTTGTTTTAATGTAATGACATTAAGCAAAATTGTAGCCGTCATTTTTTGCCATTTCCTCATTAAAAAAATAGCGTATAAGTCCAAATTCTGATTTATGAATGTACCAAGTAAAAAACAACTATCAAACTTGAAGTCATAAGTTCACTTCTCCAACTCTCTCTCTCTCTCTCTATATATATCTTTATTTCTTTTAATCTCTCACTTTATGATATCACACTAACCAATGAAGATTGCAAAATCTGAAATTCAAGAAAAACAATTCCTTGAGAAACATAATTAGTGGAATTCTAGAGACAAGAAAACAAATCCTCCTCCCCTCCCCTATGTTAGGAAGAAGTTGAATACTCATCATAGCCATTAAATATCACTTAGGAAATTACATTGAATGGAGGAAAAAGGGTTTAATCATCATAATGAAACTTTAAAGATATTACCTTTAATAAAGATTAAATTTGGATTTCTAAAGTTTTAAACTTTACACAAATAATAACAAGATCTTAACCAAAAGGCTGAAAAGCGTATAAAATTTCAGAAGCGTCGTGACTATTTCCTCCTACGACGACAAAAAGTTTCTTCCACATTTTTCCATACCAACTTAACAATTTTTCAATGTCTGTAGCTTGTATCAAGCTTAAAATGAACAAAAGAAGTCAACTTCAACTGTAAAGGAATTTGAAATCAGAGTAGAATCCAGTGGATTTGAGTTGTTGAATCCACATTGAAAAACTTCACTCATGCAAATATCAATCATGTAAAGTAACAACTACTCAGAAAAATTCAGGTTACATCTATTGGTTGGATGAACCACAACCACAAATTCAGTCATAGAGAGTACTTTGTTAGGACTCTGAAACAGAAAGGCAAACAGAAAAACAAGATGCCTTAATGTTAGGAAGAAAAGAAAGGTGTGGAGAAGAAAACAGAAGCACCACAAACAAATAGTGGAAGCCAACAATAAAGTTCTCAATGCCATAATCTACTATCAAATGTTGAGTATTGGGAGCTAAGAATAATTTACATTTAGGGTAGATCTACAAAGGAGGTTCATCAGTTTGCTGATGGAGCTCGGTCGTCGGGTCCAGCAAGAATGATCTGCTCAATGTGAGTATGTATATAACTATTAGATCCTGATACCCTACCATGGAAAACATGAAGAAAAAGAAAGCAAAGATGGGCGAAACTGCTGGATTGAGAGGAATGATGGTGAATTTCTCTCTATATTAGTTTCATATTATACATGTACCCTGGTATCTACAGCGGGACAAGTTTTCCATGAAAGTTATGAATATCTAAAAATAGACCGTATATTTCAGGACTCATACTGAGTGAAATTGCTTTGTCGAACATTTGTGCATGCAGGCTGTCTTAAGTTTGGTTTGGTTGGTCACCCCTCCAAGAAAGAAAAGGATCATCTTTGGCTACAGGTTACTTGAGTATTTTCTTTTGGTTATGGACTCCCCCCTCCTCCTATTTTTGTAATATTCCATCCCAATAAATGAGCATTTTATTTCCTATCAAAATATAATACTTCTAAACAATTGTGTTTGACATCTTAGGGGATACTTAGGCCCCCAACTTGAAGTTGGTGAGGTGGACTACCAAATATAATAGTGGTGTTTACAACTATTTATAACCTACAATTAACTACATAATACTATTTGAAATCCATCTTTGTTATAGTATTTACTATTTCCTGGGTATCTTCTCTCTCCCTCTCTATTACATTGTTTGATATTTCCTATCCAGACTAAAATAACTTGCACCCAAACACATACTATTATAATCCAACTAAAATAGTATGCATCCCAAACATGCAAACACAAACTATTATAACCCATAAACTATAATAATCAACTCAGCGCTCCAAACACCCCTTTATTTATTATTTATTGATATGCGAAGATTTAGGGTAGGCAGGGTAAAAATGGGAGAACCAAACTAAAACTGAAACTGAACTATTCTTGTCAGTAGTAGAGTGTAAGCAGGACGTACATTGCAATCGAAAGCAAACCTCCTGGCTAGCATTATGGCTGCATTTCTGTCTCTCTCTGATTCAAATGCTAATATGAAAGAATGATCTTTCTTAGCTTGCCAAAACAATGCTTGAGCTGCAGCATTGCCACCACCACGAACTCCACATAACTAAGCCCAAGAATAAGGGTTAGTAGAGACTAAGCAAACTGCTACAAATTATTATTGGTTTACAAGCTAGTTCCAAATTTGAAATAATATTCAATTACCTGCATTGATGAAGAATAATATTCTTTAGCGATGGTGTTTTTTCCCTTGCAGAGCTTTATCCGCATCTTTCCAACATGGAGTGAATGTATCGACTCTGATGGATTATTTACTCCATTCACCTGAGTAAGAACTACCTGAAATAGAAAAATACAAGGGAATTAGCCCCCTCCATAAAATCATGGCGCAGAAGACAGTTGATAATTCACATGAAAAAAAGAAGGGAAAAAACAGTAGCAAGAGTCCTTCATGAAGCGCTGAATAGATATCTGAAAATATTTTAAGATGCGTTATAATGGCAATAATATAATTATAGGAAAAGGCTCCAAAAACATTAATGTTCTTGATAAACATAACCACAAAAACAACACATAATGATAATGAGTTGATGAATAAGGAAAGATCAAAATACGGGTAGCAAAGATGGTGGTTTTATGTTTTTACTTCTATTTTTGTTTTAAGAAATAAAACTGTTCATTTTATATGGAAAGAGGACAGGTGACAATGATATTGAGGAATTGCATTTGATCAGCTTTCTGACTTCTGAAGAAAAACAAGTTAGGAAGTTGGGACTTAGAAGGAGACTGTAAGGCTTTATATCGAAACAAGATAGATGACAAAAATATTGTACATACAACGGGCAACCTAGTCCTCGTCCAAAATCAAGTGTAAATTACTCTCCTTTTCTGATAACAATTAACACCAATTAGAGAGCTTTTTTCCTTGACTTTTCAGAATTGGGAGAATATCTTTTCTTTTCCACTTGGTACTTGTATATTGTTTATTGTCCAAAGCAATGTCCATGTCAAGTTAAATTTTGGTTGGCATGATGTACTGTAGTCTTTTTGTGGGTTTGATTTATTTTGGTTTGAACAGTTTTAACTTATAATAGTGGAGTATACCTTGACCTCAAACCTTCCTTTGAAACTTCCACAATCCACATCATTACATGTATTACAGTGGTGCTGATAATCAAATGAATCTTTTTTAAAAAAATCTCCATAAGTTTGAGCAATAGATGCATCATTTATGCCACATGTTAATGATAATTTCAACCTTTGGCACTTGCCTATGCCATACTAGTCTTGCATCTGACAAAATTTACATAAAGAGAAGGACAACGTACGTTAAACTCAACATCATGCTTCCGCACGAGGGCTTCAACATAGCTTCCTAGACCAGCAGCTGTTAGAAAAACCAAGATTTAGTTCTACCACATGAATCCATGTAAAACAAGCGCTAAACAGCTATAGCAACCAAAACAAGAATGATTGGTTACTTTATATGCATCAATCTATATTTATACACATATTCTTAAACTACCTGGATCAATGGGGCCAGTGGTTGTCAAAGTGATTCTATGGTCATCTAAGATAATGTCAGCTTGCAAGATTTTCCCAACGTCAAAAGGCTCCGGAGCATAAACGGATTTTGTAGCTCCTGTGATAATAACAGTTCATATCAAAATTAGAGAAAGAAACATCCGGAATTCTCCTTGAGAAGAAATATGCCGAGCATTTAGCATTATGAAATTACAGCTTATATATGTGTTTGTGTGAGAAACATTTCAACTGAATTACATCTTAAACCTTGCAATTATATGTCTAGAGTACCTGAAATAAGTTCCTTCTTGCCACCTTCAGATGCTACACGGTACCACTGGATAGAGCATTTTGAAAGGTCTGGAGACGTATCACAAGAAGGTTGGATACGAAGATAAGAACCCAAAGACTCGGTGCCATCTATCTCGTAAAAGTTGGAGTTGTCTCCCATTGCCTTCTTGCTTATTGCAAGCTGAAAAATGTGACAGTTTAAAGAAAAGAGATCAGGATAATTTAAAAAATAAATAAATAAAACAGAATCTATACTTTTGAGAATGAAATGAAATTGGGACATCAATAAGTTGAATTTGCATAAGATCTTTAGTAAGATTTTTGAGAGAGTTGCCATTGACATTTTTGTTGCATAAATTGGAATGTTAATCTCTTAACTAGGTGTTTGTGAAGTGATGTTTTCATTTGAAACCTAGCGTGCCAAAACATAGAATTGCTAACATAGTATTGCTGTGAATAAATACGTGAAAGATTACAACTAGGATTCAAATATAGTTGTTAATGAAACATTCACAAACCTTTTTGAAAACCTTTTTTTGGAAGAAAAAGAAAGTTGAGCTTTCATAACATTCACAAGCCTTTTTGAAAACCTTTTTTTGGAAGAAAAAAAAGGTTGAGCTTTCATTGAAAAAAGTGGAAGAATACACAAGCCCAAAAAGGAACCAGCCTAAAGAGAAGGGTTCCAATCAATTAAGATCAAACCTAACAGATAATTACAAAAGTCCTTACATACTGAAACCCAAAGGTGAGATATGAAATTTACTAAGGACCAAACTTCCTCCCTAGACTGATCCACACCTCTAAACGCTCAAAAGTGCCAATTATCCACACAAAAAAACCCTTTTTGCTAATGGGCAGGTGAAGCAACGACTCCTTGATCATAGAACTACAACCTCTAGGCTGAACTAAGCCTACTTATGACAACTCAAAACTATTTCTAAAAGAGAACTTCTATTGCCTACTTTTGAGAAATGATCGCCCCACAATCTTATTCTTGTAAAAAATACTTGGATTGCCTCTTCCACTTTATGAGGTGACCACAATCAACGAGCAGTCTTTAAGAAGAAATCTGAGTAAGAAGAAGCACTTTTTCTCCATTATCCTAACTTAATGCATTTTTTTGGACAATTTTAGGAAAACAGTTTTCTGCAATATAGACTTTTCTTTAACTTAAAGCTACAAACGTGCTTCACCCCAGAAAAAACTTGCATACAAAAAGGATCACTCTCAGGGCCACTGTTCTTCCAAAACTATTAAGCCAAGTGACAACAAGAAATATCAGAAATGGATATTGCTCATATCATAAGATAACAAACTTACTTCTTTCTGAAGTAGTATAGAATATTTAGACTTCTCGGCAAGTTGCAGTCTCAATGCCTGAAGCTCATGTTCCATGTCCATAACCTGCATATACTCAAGTCTTTCACATAGTTTACCATAAAAATATACAACAGATATATATATATTTGGTGTTGGTGGTGGTGCTCGGGGGGGGGGGGGGGGGATGAAAATATGTGAATAACACGGTATCAGATTTATCCATTAGAGAGTCCATCTTTGTCAGCATACCCAAGGATGATATATGTCACTTAGATTAATTTACAAGAGATACAAGGGTAAGTTGTACGATAATAACAGCATCAAGAAAGGGAAGAGAATGCGGACCTTGCTTGGTTGGTGGAGCATTTTGATCCTTCTAGCCTCTTGAACCTCCTTCATTAGTTCCTCCAGGTCCTGAACACGTTAATGAATTGTACTAGATAAGCTATTGAAAATGGAGAGGAAACAAAAAGCAGCAACAACAATGCATCATATGATCAGATAAGAAAGGCTGTAGTTTCTTCTCTCTTTTTTCCCCCCTCTGGTAGAGAATAAATAGACGAGGATAAGAAATCTTCCAACTGAGTACACAATATAGAAATTACAAAAATTTGCATATTGTACACTCTTTGACAAACAGAAAGTAGAATAATAACTCTATCCCATAAAACTCCTCAATCATTAAACTAAGCTCTTTACATTAACTAAAACTCTATCCCATAAAATTTCATAGAGAATAAACAAAAGAAAAGAAGAAAAACACAACCTTTTTTTCTTTTTTCTTTTTTTTTTAAAAAAAAATCATGGAAAGTACAGGATATGTCAGCGACTCTTGTTGGGTGCCCTAAATAAGAATTTTGTTTCTAGCCACAGTTTGCTTGTTTGTTTAATCAACCTTGATTGAAGGATGCTCATGTAGTAGAGTTCTATAGCAAGGGTTTTCTCTGCCCCGGCCCCTACCATTTTTTGTTTGGTTGAATATATTGTTTCTTATAAAAATATTATTATTATTATTATTAATTTTTATTCTAAAGGGGAAAGAAGACCAGGTTAGAAATAAGAGATGGGCTGTGGGCAAGGAACACACAAAAATTGAAAAGGAGAAACCTGCTTCCCAGCTGCACGAGACATCCGTTCATGTTCTTGTAGGGCTTCTTCCACTCTCTGAACTGCTTCTCTTGCATTTTCAATTTCTGCACGCGCAAAAGCTCTTTCCTCATCGACAAGTTTCTTAGCATCTTCTGATGCCTACATAACAATATAAACTCTCAACACCGGAACAGAAAAGAGTGAACAAATCATTTTGTTGAAGGCAATGCCTTACAGTGAAGCATTGAATAAAATTCAAGACCAAATTTTAAAAATAAAATAATTAATTCAACCTATACAAATTTAAAAACATTCATCTTCTTGCAGCCATATGCTTAAAAATTAAAAGACTTTATGATGAGTTTCCCACTCAAATTGAATATTTTCTTCTCATATTTCTTCTAAGGCCTTTTATTTTTAAATATCCGTGAGTGTCCAAGCTAGCTTATGCGCACCTCGATTAATCTCACGGGACAATCCGCTTGACCCTACAACATTTGAGTGTCAAAGAAACTCGTAGGATATTAAAGCCCATCAATTCGAAACATTAACTACTAACTAAATATACCATTAAGCACTTTAATCTAAACATTAAACAATTGTTTAACACATCCAATAACCATTGGAGAGTCAAATCCCTACATGATCAACCAGTACGTGTTAAACAAGCTAATGTGTCCATGTTCATAACAATTAAAAAATTGAAAAATAACCTATAACTAAACAGCATACATGATTGCAAAGTTGACTCTCAAGTGGTTTTTTTAAACAATTAGTCATGAAGCTATATCTGTCTATCATCGAATTAAGAAAATAATTGAGGGGAAAAAATCCACAAATATACAGTAGACAAATAAAGCTCATCTAATTCAGCATCTTTTAGAAAATCACCCAGCAGGCTGGAATTAACCATTTCTTAAATGACTATAAACATTTTGGATTGTGAATTTTCTCTCGCTCTTTGGGTAACCATTTTGATCTTTTTGGTCTTTGTTGTCCTCAGTTGAACACTACCAAGATCAAGAAGTACATTTATCGGTTGTGTCTCTGTTTGAAAAGAAAATAACATCATTGTAATTTTTTTTGTTTTGGAAAGTTCAGATGGAAATGAGAGAGATAGAGAGAGATGCTCCAAAGAGGAATATTATGGGACTACCTAACTCTTTAGGCATCTCACCCCCTTTTGTATATTTCATTTATCATAAAGCTATTTAATAAAATAAACAAGAAGAAACAGCTATTAGAATTTAATGCATATTCTTTCTAAGATGTGGAAAAATATCACCAAAAATTTAATTAGAATGCTACAGAAACCTGCTTAAGAAAATTAGCTAGCTTCTTCACTTCAGCCTTTTCTTGTATTAATTCTCCTTCTCGCTGAGTAAGTTGAACTGCTAATGCCTCCACCTGCACAAAGCAGAATCAAGCACCCCAATTATTATGCTTGAGTTCAAAGATGGCATCAGTAGCACCGACATTGCATATAAGGAACAGAAAGGTAAGCTAAGTACTAAAGGAATAGAAGAAAGTCCTTGTCAGTCTGGTACTTATTACAGACCCGTCAGCAGCCATATAAAACAGACATATCTACTCTATCATGTAGGGATGAAGATTATTTTTCATGTTTTTCAACCCAACAATCACATAAAACTCTCAGCGTGTCCATGACCCTTATGCAAAATCACAGATATTCAAGAGCAGATAAATTTCACTGTATGATACACAAAACTAAAACCTAAGCCAAATAACTCTTATTATTAGAACTTTTTCATGTTACATGGCCAACTACCATACAAGCTCACAACTCACTAAATGCATCTGACATGAATACCAAATCATAAAGCTAGAATAAGTGCTTAGGAGACAACACCCAAGAAGGGTTTTGTTAATATGTCCCTGAACTTTAAAATGTTCAAGGGACTCCAAATTTTTTTTCCCAGTATCTTTTAAGCTGTGCATCCTTCCTGAAAAGTTACTTGAAAAATTCAAGTTCTTCCTTACTTGCCCAAGAAATCTTAATGTATAATAAGTACTCGGAAATCTTAATGTATAATAAGTACTCAGAAACATCTTGTACAAATATGCAGTCTATGCATGACAATTGACGGCATAGCAGGGCAGGCCCAAATATTGTATTGCATCAACCCAGATGAAGTTCAACTTTCAACTTACTTGGCCAAGAGAGCTTAAAATAGGACAAGTGCCCATTAATTTTCAGTTGAACTAATTTTAACTGGTTGCTGAACTAAGTAGTGCAAGTCTATGACGCACACTCATAAAGCATTAATAGCCACAATTTTCACCCAAGATAAAAGTATAGTATAAGATTTCCAAAAGCATGTTCTGAAAGGTAACATCATCTAGGAAATCATAACATTTACCATTGCAATTGCTTCCTCTACATCATCCTTATTCCTTCCCGCAACACGTCCTCTTAATGCTTCCAATGCATCCCTAAGCTTCTTCAATAGAACATGTTTTTCCAGTGACGCTGCCTCTCTTAGTCTAGCCTGAATTGCACAAGTAATTAGATTATAATTGGAGCATTTTTGATATACATATATAATTTAGATTTACCCCAGTTAGTTACTGAAAGAGAACTATGAAAGAAGAATTCACCAAAGGGAACTAATCCATATTCTTTAACTTGCACCAAATCATGCAAATGAAATGGATCAAATAAATATAATTTTGTTAATAAAAGTTTGATATCGGAAGGAAGTATAATACCTATGCTAAGTGTGTGAGGAAGTCTTCTTTTATTACTCATTTATATGAGATGCAGAGTAATTAACCCCTAAAGAATTAAAAGAAGAAGATAGTTTTAAGAGTAGATTTCTCATTTTGATTAAATAACAATTTTAGCCTCGAACTTCAAAGGTTGTGTCTATAATAGGCCCCAAAGTTTAAAGTACATCTAAGTTATAGGTTTCCAAACTTTCAATCTTGTGTCTAATACAACCATGTTATTTAAAAGTGTCTAATAGATCTCTACATCAAATACGTTCCGAACCTTTCAATTTTGTGTCACATGGGTCACTAAACTTTCAACTTTGGGTCCAACATTTAAAGTCCATTGATCTGTCACACACAATTGAATTTTGTCTCCTATGAAACTTAGACTTTTCAATTTTGAACATCCATGAGTTTTTTAAAATTTTCTAATAGATCAGGTATTAAACTTGTAATTTAACTTATATTGAACAGGATAAGATAACCTGATAGCAAGCAAGCAATACAAAAACAGATACTTAGCTAATAAACGAATTATCTACAAATGGAGGAGTTTTCTTGTTTTGATAGGAAACAGAACTTTCATTGAAAAAACCTAACCTCTTCTGATAACTTAGCAGCAGCAGCTAAACCCTTCTCAAATTTACTGGCCAAGTCTCGAACTGAGAGGCGTTTCTGCTGTTCCAACAGTTGAGCAGTCTCACGAGCAACAACCTCCTTCATAGATAATACTTTGGGATCATCTTTAGCCTCCACAATCTGATTGTTAGCCCCAATTTTGTAGTTTGGAAACCGACTAGAAGCAAATATAACATCAGCTGATACAGCTGAGACACCCTCTCTTTGAATTGTGTCACTATAAGTACGGCTAATCCTTGTCATTTTCTAGCCGGGCTACTCTGTAAAACACCAGATTGGTCTGTTTAACAGTATTGACTAGTTTAGCGCACCAGAGCAAACATAGAACCAAACAAAACAAAAAACGAAGTCTGTCCTTAAACAACAAATTATTTCTAGGGCAATTTTCAAAAACAACTTTGCTAAAGATATGCCATGAAAATAGGGAAAGAAAACAAGATGACAAAATATTGAGCTCAGTAAAGACTATCTAGCTTAACTTTATAGGATCGATCATTCTTTCAGAGACTTCTACAGAATCTCAGATTTTTTTTTTTTTTCTTCTCCACTTGTTAGAAAACAATAAATTTCATTGATTACTAATTGTCTAATGCTTTTCTCTATTTTCATAGATTCTAATAACCACCCAACAGCCATCACAGAAAGCAGCCATTCCAAAGAACACGAATACAAATACCGAATTAGTAGCCAAAATTGACCTATAAACAACACGATGGGGAAAACAACGCAGTAATTTACCATTACAATTGAAGATCAAAATCATACCCAAAACACAAAAAGTGCCAACCAACAAACACATAAGCAACGAAAACCAAAACCCAATTCGCAACAATAAGAACCCAAAACACAAAGAAGAAAACCCACAATAAAGCTCAAAACTAGAGACCAAAAAAAAAAAAAAAGGGTGAAGTTTGGACTTACACACGACTGAAAATACTCTGTCAAGAAATCAAATTAAGTGGGGGTAGGGATTTTCGGGTTCTTTGATTCTCGGATCAGATAGGGAAGAAGCTCTTCAACTCGATTTCCAAACAGAGCCAGAAAAACGAAATATTAATTGAGCTATTGAGAGAGAGAAATTACAAAAAAAAAAAAAAAAAAAAAAAAAAAGTAGCTGGTTCACTTTTTGAAAAGCGATAGGAATGGAGAGAGAAAGAGAAGCCGCCTTGTTTAATTTGGGTAAATTGGGTGTTCAACGAAGAGGATGACAGACTGAGAGAGGGTGAAGAATGGACTGTGGAGTCATATGCTTATGCTTTAAACTTAAAACTCATTGGCCATGGCGGGTCCTCCTCGCCATTATTTCTTCCTCTCTCTCTTCTCTTCCCTTCTCTACTACCGAGTACAGACCAATTCCCCCTTCCTCCCGTTTTATTCTAACTCTTTGGTTTTGCCGTTTGGTAAAGGGTTGAATTGAAATATGGATTTTTTTTATTTCTTTGTCAAAACGGGAAAATTTCCACCCAAACTACGTAGGAAACATGTATGGAAATATTGATAAATATAAATATTTCTTGAAAATTTTTAAAATAAATTTAAATTAATATTTACCTTTTATGATTTTCTAACAAGCTAACATGTTCACTATTTAAATACTATTTATCCCTTTTGTCAATGTAGAACCATGAAATTTTAAAAATATCGGTATGTTGACGAAAATTTAATACTATGCTCCCGCTACCATACTCCTTAGTCCTTTGGTTCGCATTAAAGATTAGTAGATCTGACATTAGAAAGATTTCTAATCCTATTGCAGTACTATTCTCCCTTTGTTCATATTATAAATTTTTCCTCATAAATATAAGCCGATCTTACATTTATGTTAGTGGATCATATTTTATTTTGAAAATATGCTAGTATGGAGGAAGAAGACTCTACTTTATTTCTAAAAGTAAGTTGACGTGACAAATAATAAATAGGGTTATTTGCATGAAAAATTAGTAGATAATGCATCAATTATCATTTTAAATATGGATAAGAAGATTTTTTCAAAATGATTGTTTAAAAAAGTAATAAGTATAAAAAAAAAAATTTGAAAACTCATTAACCAAATAACATGTTGAAAGTTATCCAAATTAAATTGTTTTTTTTTATAATAATATTATTGTTGGAAGTAAAATTGAACATGACAAAATAGATTAAAAAGAAAGAAAAAACTAAGAACTAAGAAAATAGGTCAAACAAAAGTAGATTAAAAAGAAAGAAAAAACTAAGAACTAAGAAAATAGGTCAAACAAAAGTTGGATCTTGGCTCGAATAAGTCGGGGCTAATTAATCCTCTTCTCAATAAATATCTACTCCTAACTTTTTCAGGATTAGGAAAAATTGTTGTAAGTTCTTCAATAAATACATTATTATAACCTTGTATAAGGTAACTTAAATTGCAATCTCAGGTTCATTTTAAACCTTAAAACTTACTACTTTTTTTTTTTTTAACACTTACTTAACCATTGGAATTTGTATTTTAAATGTCACACCATGCATGTCTTTTCTTTATTACACGTCACTTCTTTTCTCTATATTACAAATTTACTGTTAAAGCCCATAAAAGTTGAGCAAAATTTCTCGAAACCATATTTTGCCACTAACAACTTCAAAGAAGTTAGAATCAAAGACTATTACTTTGAAGAGGGTCTCTTAGTTGGACTTAATGTGGAGGCTCAATCCACATCCAACAAAGCAAAAATGCAATGTATAGATCAATTTTTTTTTTAAAGGATAATGAAACTTTGTATACTTGATTTAACATAATATTGACATACATAATGTGTTAATATATCTAATATGAATATCGATATACTATTCTTAAAAAAAAAAAGAGAAAATTACCTTTTTAATCCCTAAGTTTTGAATAATGCATAGGTTTTTTAATTTTAAAAATGTACCTTTTTAGTCCTCAAATTTATAAAAATAGGTCCATTTGGTCCTTATGTTTTCAGAATTTAACTTTTTAGTCCCTAAGTTTTTAAAAATAGGTTTGAGGTCCTCTCTAAAACTATTTTTTTCTAATTTTAAATATCATATAATTATTTTTAAAAAATCAAAGAGAAAAAATACTTGAAATACCTTTTAAACCCATTTAAAAAACGCAGAAATTAAAAAGGTATATTTTGAAAACTCAAAGACAAATAAATTTATTCTTATAAACTTGGGACTAAAAAGGAACATTTTTAAAACTCAGGAACCAAACCACATATATTATTCAAAATTTAGGGACTAAAAATGTAATTTTTCAAAAAAAAAAAACAATCTTAAATGTCAATATACTTGATACATTACTTTTCAGTTTCTCTAATTGAATTATGTTTGTGTTAATTTATACATTGATTTCATAACACAAATGTTTGCCTCCTATACCCACTATAAATGTTGATGCACCGTTAATATACTAAATTTACTGTATTATTGAATAAATCAAGAAGTTTCAACTTTAAATTGTATTTCTTCTAAATAATTAAGTATCCATGTTTAATGATATTCAAATTTTATATTTATATATATCCCAAAAATTTAGGAGTAAATAGTTTAGTTTTTTTCTTAAGTACAACGGGGATGGTGGTCGAATCTCCCACTTGTAGTGTTGAAGATCACGTTAATCACTACTAAGCTAAGTTCACTTTGGCATAAAGTTTTTACTTAACCTTATCATATTCTAATTTTTAATTAACAAATAATAGTTTAAAAGTCTATACACTACAATAAAATGGACATTCCATGACACATGAACATTAGCAAATTTGGAGAGGAGAGAGAAAAAACAGTCATTAAAACTATAAACATGTGTTTTTGGATGAAAAAAAAGAAGTTTTTCAGATTTTTCAAAATTTATGATAGTTTTTTCGTGTTCTAAAAAACAGTCAAGAGATGCAAGAAAATGAAAAAGGCGCTATTTTGGTGAAAAAAATGGAAAATTTCAGATTTTTTTTTACTATCATGACATTTTTTTTGTGTCACCAATTTATGACTATAATTAACCGTCACTAAAGAATGACAGTTCTTTAGAGTTATTAAATTTTTTTTTTTTTTTTATTTTTTAAAAAAAGCAGTTTGGGGGGGGGGGGGAGTGAGAATTTCATATTTTTAGATTTTTAATTGGCTAATTCGATAAGATAATCTGCAATTGTTATTGAACTTGGGGCGTGCGTTATGTTAATTGGCTCTGAGGTTGAGGTGACAGTCAACCACGGAGATTGAAGATGAGTCGAGGGGTGGGTTAGCCCAAAGGCAAAACTCACACCCCATGGGTTAATTAGGCTCCTTGGAGGCCGAGGATGAGCCGAGGAAGAGATTGGACCAAAGGCCCAAATCCTCTCCTTAGGCCCAACATGTCTAGTCTTCGCCACAACCATTTGGTTTTCTTTTTTCTTTATTTATTGTATCTATTCAGTTGGTCCAAAATTATGCATAAACAAGTCCTTATGATTTTAAAAGTTAGAATTTAGTCCTCGTGGTTGGCTAAAATCCAGTAGAGACTATTTACGAAGATTTTATCAAATCACATGGACTGAGTTCTAATTATAAACCATAGAAACTAATTTATAATTTTCTCCAAATCATAGAGACCAATTTTACAATTTAACCTATATTTTACATTAAAAAAACTCTATACATACTCTTCATAATCATGACTTTGAAGTAAATTTAAGTTACCTATATTGACCTAAGTACATAAAAATTCATGATATCACAATCTCCAAAAGTATTTCTAGGTCATATATTCAAAGAAATTGAAATTATGTCATTCAAAGCATGACATTTTTGTTCATACATGAAAATTTGGAATGATTCAAACGCCCCATTGTTCATATATTAAAGAAAAGTCAAACTCTCTTATCTTATCTATTTTATCACCATTTCTTTTTTGAAAGAGACTGTAATTTGTCCTTACAAAGGCTTAGATTAGATGATTTGATAGAAAGAGACACTAAAGATTTGTATAATAAAGAGAAAATGGAAATGGTCATTTCAAGTATATTGAAAAATATTATTCTAGTCTAATACATGAGAGAGAAAGAGATGATAAATCCACAAGGTTAACAATGATACGTTTCAATGTTCGAGTAATTGTTAAGGTAGCTTAGTAGATAAGATGCTAATTAATCTTAAAATTGGATGATTTCATAACTAGTTTATATGGTGTTTTTTCTTTTTTTTTTGTTTACAGTAAGTGGGTTGGGAGAATCGAACTTTTGACCTTAAAAATTGATAGTAGAAGCATTATGTTAATTGAACCATGCCCACATTTGCTCTATTTGTACGTTATGTTGACTATATTTGAGAGGATACACAATTTAGAAAAAAAAAAATGAAAATGACATTTAAAAAAAAAAAAAGAAAAAAAAAAAGCTAAACGACTGGTCTTTAGTTCAATTAAACTATCAGGTCAACATTATTATATAGTAATATTAATAAGAGAAAAACTAGAATCGGTAGGGTTAATAGGGGTGAAGATGGTTTATTAAAGCTAACTACAGAACTTTTTATTAAAGTGAGCCAATTAAGCAGATTAATAATTTTTTTTTTCTTTCTAGTTAGTAATTTAAACAAGAATTTCATATAAGTAAATTCAACTTAAAGTAATCAAAAAAAATTAAAACTAACACCTTATTTAATTCTAATAATAAGATTGATAAATGATATGAAATTTTAAGAACTACCCATCAAAATAAACAAATATGAGCAATTGAATTTCAAGAATTAAAAATTGCAATTAACCTCATGCAATGAAATATAATAATAAAAATAAAATTTAAAAATAGATTAGGAGAGGGAAAGAGAAATTGACACAATCTGGCCTACATCCACTTTCCAAACTCATCTTGAGTATGTCACTTAAACTTGACTCTTTTCATGGCTTAGACTCGAACCGCTACAACATTCTTTTTTTGAGAGCAAGAACAAACCCGATCTTTTCTGTGGTTAAGGATCAAACCGTTACAACACTCTTATTATGGGTTCAAGAGTAACCTCGTACGATAGGTTTGGAAATTAAGAACAAGATGAGAAAAACTCTCAAATGTAGATTTATAAAGTGTAGCACCCAACAAAAATCAATCCTCGCCATATAATAAATCTCTTTCAATAATTATATAAAAAGAAGAAAATTGAAGTTTGGATAGAGAAACAATGGAGCCTTTGTGTTTTATGGAGGATTGAAAATAATGTGAAATTTTAAAAGTTTGGAGAAGAAGATGAGTCGAAATAAAGAGAGAAGTAGGTGAAACCAAAATTAAATTTTGGCCTTTAGATCTTGGAAAGGAAAAATCAATGGTGGGTTGCACCATACATATGAAAGAGTATACAATAATGTTGTGTATTTGGTGTATAATAATATATATTTTAAATCATTTTATTTTAAAACCCAACAAAACTAAAATGCCCACTATGTGTCACTCCTCCATTGCTCCAAGTGGCAATTAGTCCACCATGATGAAAAATATATATATCATGTCATCAGCTTCGATTTTTTTTTGCTAAACAAAAATTGTCACGTCATCAGCTCGAGATTTTTCTGTTAAACTAGTTTCGACTATATCTTCTTCGTTTGAGCTCCGATTTGGGTGATTTAAATTGCGTTGAAATCATCATTCTGAGCTTTATGCAATGGATAATTTAAAAGAAAAAAAATACTAAAATCAAAAGATTAAACCTATGATTACAACTTTTGAAAAATTTTCAATTAAATATGTTGATGTGAGTTTCTAGATAGGTCGCTTTGGGGCTGTGGACGTGTAGATGAGCTGGCCTACAAAAGAACTCGCGTCGATGTGATATCAAACCACACACTTTAATGCTTAAGCTAGCAAATGGAGTTTCAGTACAACTAAACACTTAATATTGCATACATTTTGAGGTGGTGTCACTGAATTGTTTATAAGGCTCAAGCTTGTGTGCTGCTATCAGTGCCAATGTAGGAGAATGTTGAAATGGCAGTGTGTTGGTGGCATTCAGCTCAACTCGCCCATTACCCATTTTGTGAAACAAGGAGAGCTTAGCCCATCCAAGTGATCGACGTCTGGCTTTCCACTTTTGACGATGCCTAGACTCTTAAGGTCTCTTGAACTTAACCTTTTTAATGGGCGTAGGACCAATTGTGGTGACCCTAACAAGATTTATAAAATAATATAGAACGACTAAATTTACAAAATAATATTTTCTTAAATTAAAGTATAAAATATATATATATATATATATATGAAGAGGTTTCAACTTTTTTTTTTCTTTCTTTCTTTCTTTTTGGTATGGTTATACAAAAGGAAGTATTTAAATTCATTTCTTAAATTAAAGTATAAATGAAATGTAATGATAACGACATTGAAAGAAAAAAAAATTTCAACTTTGACATTTTTTTTAGAGCTTTAATATAGTTTTAAAAAATGTAATCAAATTCATAAAAAATTGAAAAAAAAAAAAATCAACTTTGACCTTTTTTTAGTATAGTTATACAAAAGAAAAAAAAACCATAAAAAATTGTAATCAAATTCCTTTCTTGAGTTAAGTATAAAAATGTAATTAAAAAAATTGAAAAAGTTGAATAAAAATGTAATTTAAAAAAATTGAAAAAGTTTCAAACACTTATTTTATTTTATTTTTTTAGCTCTAGTGTAGTTATAAAAAGGAACTATAAGAAAAATGTAATTAAATCCCCTCCTTAAATTATAGAATATAACAAAATGAGTCAAATTATTTATAAATATAGAAAAATTTAACTATCCATCCGCGATAGACCACAATAGACTTTTATCACTCAAGTGAAAAAAGACTACCACGGCCTATCACCGATAGACAGTGAAATTTTTCTATGTCGAAATAGTTTGATTTTTTTTTCTATTTATAATAATTTTTCTATAAGAATGTAATTAATAAAAAAAGTTTCTAACTTTTTTTTCTTAGTATAGTTATAAAATGAAGCATAAATAAAACTGCAATCAAATTATTTATGAAATTAAAGTATAAACAAATGACAAAAAAGATCGAAAAAGTTCCAAGTTTATTTTTATTTATTTATTTATTTTTAGCTTTAGTATGGTAATGAAAAACAAGTATAAGAAACATGCAATCAAATTTCTTTCTTAAATTAAGGTATAAAAATTGTAATTAAATTTTTGAAAAAAATAGTAAAAAAAAAAAAAAAAAAAACTCAACTTCACCGACTTCAACTGTGTGTTCACTATTGAAGTTTGTACATTTAAAGTCCATCTTTCCCTCTTTTTCTTCCCCCTGTTATCAATGTTTTTAATGGCTAGAACATCGTCAAAGACCAACTCCGGCGACCATTTCCGACGCCCAACTCCAACAACAACCATCGCTAGCAACTATTGTCACCTCACACCTCACTCCAGCGATATGATTACACGATCACCTTTGGCACCCAAACTCCGACACCTACCTCGAGCAAAGACCACCTCTGACAATCATCTCTAACAACCACCTTTGACGTCCAACTCCACGTGACTACCACCTCTAGCAACTAACTTTGACTATTATGTCTAGTGACCAACTTTGACCACTAACTTCATTGATCATCTCCAAGGACTCTAATAACCTACTCAATCAATTATATATTTTAAAAAAAAAAAACTTGGTCAGTGAACATGTTTTTAAATACAAATTGAAAGTATTAGTTCATAGGGTTAAATAGTTGTCTTATATTGTAGTTTATATCCTAATAACTTTGCTTTTGATTTTACCGAAAAGGTATCGTACCATTGATGATAATTGTCATCCCTTATATATCCATAATCATCATCTTATTTATATCACATGGGACTTTGAATGCATATCCAAAACCAACATACGTGCATATTAAACCCTAATCTACTATTTGACATAAGATGTCATAAAAATCCCTAAATCACTTGATGACCTATTTCTTATGCATATTACACTCATGCATCTCATTAATGTGAAAGTATATTGTAATTTTGTTGTTCGTATGAGTATTTTGTCTATCTTAAGTACAATGATTACATATAAAAAAATTGTGAAATATATGTGAACATTCTAAGTTGACATCTCAATCGAGTGCTAAATTTTTTTAAAATATATATGTGTGATCGAAGGAGTAACCAAAAAGTTGAACAAATAAAAATAACCACAACAAAATCACATTTTTTCAAATTACAAAAAACTGGAGCACATACCCTAACTTAGAGCTTGTTTGGTAGAAAATATGAAAACATAAATTTGAAAACAGAACATTCAATGAAAACAAAGTTGTATTTCATGTTTTCAGATATATGTTTATTGATAGATTAAAAAATTGGAATCTAATTTAAACATTTGTTTAAAATGTATTTTGATACTTTATAAATCATAAAATTAGTTGTAGTTACCTACTAATATATAGTTAACAATAAACTATCACTAATTTATTTATGAATATAATTTATGTTAAAAAAAATTATATAATTATTATTTTCAAATATTATATTATCTATAATACGTTGCATAATACATAGTATATTTTTAAAAATAAATTGAATTTATACCATGATATAATATAATTATAAATGTTTTAATCTTTGATTAATATAATTCTATATTTTAAAATTTAAAATTCACCATTTATATATAATAAAAATATAAAAATGTTTTTTTTTTTTTTCAGAATTTACACGGATTTAGATCAAATAATTTGAAAAATAAATTTTAAAAACAGAATCAACCAAACACTTATTTGCTAACATGAAAACATAAAACAGAATCAACGGAAAATAACCCGAACAGCCTCACAAATTCATAATCCATTAATTCTTCGCCGCAAAGAAGCTGGACGCCGAAAAAACTTCCATTAAATTGGAGCAGCCGAAATCGGTAAAAAGCAAAAGAGGAAAATCGAAATTTGGAATTCCAAAAGTGATCAAAAGCGACAAGAATCAGTGGGTTCTCTACACTTGCGTGCGACTCATAAGTTTTTCCTTAAGATTTTCTTCTTTCCCTGATTCGGAAAATACGTGTGTGACAAATCAGGAAAGTTCGAAGCAAGAATTATTTCAATTTTCACAACCCCATTTTCTTCCTTCCACTTGTCCTCTCAGATCTGATCTATTCATCTCCTCACTGCCACAGGTGCGTACTTCTAATCGCTTTATTTCCAACTTCTTTTTGTTTCCCCCTTCCTTCATGGGTGTTTCTTCTTTTCATGTTATTGGGTTTCTTCTAAGAACCTCCCCTGCTTTACTGCTGCCAAACAATCGGGTTTTTATGTTTATGCTTTTATTGATCCTTGATGTTTCTCGATGAATTGGGAAATCGAGAGGCAACCATATTGATCGCGTGTATCTCTGGCTTGCTTTTGTAGCGTTTTATATTGACCTTTTGTGTGAATTTCTATTTGGTTTGAAGGAAATAGAAACCTTATTTTCATTATTGCAAATGGGCCTTCGTTTTCTACATCTTAGACTGGAGGGTGGGTGTTTAAATTAGTTTTACTTTGAATTCTGAAATATATGCTGTTTATCTTTAGGACCTTTGGGCTTGTGCTGCTGGTAGTAGAGGTTGCTGTTCAATGTTTGAGGAGGTGCTCTTGAATCCTCCTTTTCGTGACTAAAGAAGGTTCTTTGGTAGTCTTGTTCTTTTGCTCCGTTACAGGGCATTTGGGTTGAGAGGAATAGTATAGTTTTTTTGGGGGGTCAAGGCGTATGGAGAGGATGTTTGGGATGTGATTAAGTTTAACTCATCCCTGTGGACGTTTGTTAATTCTGCTTTTTGTAATTATATGGTTAATATGATTGGGGAGTGTTAGTGGCTCGATCAGGTTCCTCCTCCTTCCGCCTTTTAAGGAGAAGGGTTCCTTTCTTTGAGAAGTTGGGGTGTGCACTTTGTTATGGGTTTTATGGGGAGAGAGGAACAACAAAGTGTTTATAGGGTTGGAGGGAGACTCTAGTGATATGTGGTTTTTGGGCATCGATTTTGAAAATTTTTTGTAACTATTATTTAGATAACATTTTAGTTAGTTGGACCCCGTTTCTTTGAGGGGGGTTTTGTGGGCTTGGTTTTTTGTATGCCCCTTATATTCTTTCATTTTTTCTCTATGGAAGTTGTTATTTCTATCCAGAAAAATAACAATAATTATAAATTATATGGTTAATATGTTCTTTTGGCTTATCTGTAATTGGGCGTGGGGTTCTTTTGTTTTTTGTCGCTCTTGGATATGCTTTCATCTATCTCATTGAATATTTTGGTTTCTTACAAAAAAGGAAAAAGTATCAAGGAATAACTGGTTGATAAGTGATGTGTGTAATTATTATACGACTAAGAGTTAAAAATTTGATTCTCATGATGATAGATCAAACCTCAAGGTTGGTTTTTGAAAGTGTTGTGGATGGGGATCCAGACGATGGGTTCTCAATTGAACGGCCAACAATCTCATTTACAACCTGCCCCATTGACAAGGCAAAACTCATGGTACGGTCTTACTCTTGATGAGGTTAAAAACCAGTTAGGTGAAATGGGGAAGCCATTAGGCAGCATGAACCTTGATGAGCTTCTTCATAATATCTGGACAGCTGAAGCCAATCAATCCATGGGAATGGAGAGTGAGAGTTCCTCTTCAGTATATTCTCTCCAACGTCAGGCCAGTTTCAAACTGGCCAGAGCATTGAGTGGGAAGACTGTTGATGATGTGTGGAGGGAGATTCAACAAGGGCAGAAGAAAAAAAATCACGAAAATTTGAAAAGTGAGAATAGTGAGATTATACTTGGTGATATGACTTTAGAGGATTTCTTGATACAAGCAGGGATTTATGCTGAGGCTTCTCCAAGTCCCATTATGGGCTTGGATGCCATTGATACTATGGCATTGGCAGAGAAGAATTTTTCACAGAAAATGGGCTTGTTGTCATCATCCCCTTCACTAGGCACACTGTCAGATACAACGACACCAAAACGGAGAAGGGATCCCTCAGACACACTAGAGAAGACTATGGAGCGGAGGCTAAAGAGAAAAATCAAGAACAGGGAGTCTGCTGCTCGCTCTCGAGCAAGAAAACAGGTCATTATTTGGGAAACTTTTCCTCCAAAGGACTATTTATTTCTCATATTTCTCTTGTCTGTTAATCTCTATAGCTGATCCAGTGATTCTCAAATGTAGGCCTACCATAATGAATTGGTGAACAAGGTCTCACGCCTTGAAGAGGAGAATTTAAAGCTCAAGAAAGAGAAGGTGAATGATTTTTCCGCATGTGAATTGTTGTGTGATCATGCACCATATTCCTGTTTGATTTATTGACTTTTATGTTTCAGTGACACTGTGAAAAGTCTATGATTGGAGTTTTTAGTTGACAATACCATGATAACAAAAGAGTTTCATGAATGAAATAACCCACTCCACATTCTTAAGGATCAGGAATAAGTTTGTGCTGTCTTTGCCTATATGCATTCTCAATATTAACACGCTCTCAATCTATGGACTTTCAGTGAGTGAGCGGTGCAACAATTGCATGTCTACAGTAGTTCATTAAGAAACCGTCGTGAAAACTAATTTAAAGCAGGAAGTTTCTTATAATTGCCCAGGTCAAACATGACTCGTTATGAGAATAAGTTTGTGCTTGTCTTAGCCTATATGTATTCCTTAATATCAATTCATTATCAATCTATTGACTTTCAGAGATGCTATTGTTCCATTGTTGCATTTTCATTAGTTCCTCAAGTACAATCATGGGATTTAATTTGAAGCGGGAGGTTTCATATAATTATCACTAGGCCAAAAAGCAAAAAGGACGTGTGCTAAAACTTTCCCCTTTGAGCCAGCTTTGTGGTCTCCTGTGTAGGTTATGTTTACAGATTTAGAACTGAGAATGGGAGGATAAAAATAGTTTTCCTTCCTTCTCACAATTCTTGAGCTATCAAGGCCCCACTTTAAGAAGAGAACTGGGGATCTTTGGGATAGCACTGATGTTTGTTAGAACTTGGGTTGAGGAGGAATATTAATGAAATGGAAATTTGAAGAAGGGGCTCTCTTTAAGATCTCTGATTGATAGTTATAGTCTTATTGATAAGGCCGATGGCAGATTGTGGAATGTAGATTTCCTGGGAACTCTCTGTTATTCGCTCGGGCATTTGACTAGAGAATGCACGGTCTTTGTAAAGCCATCTCCTTGCGAATTCTCTTTGGACTCTTCTCCTTGTTGGAAGGACTAGGCTGCAGGGTTTTTTTTTAAATTTTTTTAAAAATTTTTTATTATTTTTATTATTTTTATTATTTTTATCTTTTTTATTTTAATTCATGAGTGTTTGGGTCAGCTTACGTACACCTTGATTAATCTCACGAGACAATCCGTTTGACCTTACAACATTTGGGTGTTAAGGAAACGCGTAGGATATGAAACCCTAGGTAGTTGGCTACCATGGATTGAACTTATGACCTCTTAGCCCTTTATTAAGGTCATGCCCCCTATTTTCCACTAGGTCAACCTCTAATGGTTGGACTAGTCGGTGGTAATAGGCTTAAAAAGAAAGAAAACACACTTTTCATTATGCTCCAAGATACAATGTTAACAAAAAAAAAAAAAAAAACACAGAACATAAAAAAACAAATCCAAGCAACTACAGTAACAGAAGAAACATA
The DNA here is from genome assembly GCA_030954485.1 of Citrullus mucosospermus. Classification (NCBI taxonomy): domain Eukaryota; kingdom Viridiplantae; phylum Streptophyta; class Magnoliopsida; order Cucurbitales; family Cucurbitaceae; genus Citrullus; species Citrullus mucosospermus. The sequence goes on from CM062057.1 coordinate 27,932,092, forward strand.
AGGAAAAATAAAGAGGACAATAAAAGATCGATAAGAAACAATAAAATTCTCCCAACTACGATTAATATCTTGAATAGAAAACCCCTTGAATTCTTTGGTAAAAGAACACCAAGAGGAAGACTTTAAAAGAGTTAATTCAAAAGTTGCAAAATGCGAACAGGCTCCCCCTGAAAATAGGTTGAGTTTCATCTCTAGGCAGTGATAATTGTAGGAAGAAAAATTAGGCACTTTTGTTGAAATGGCTGTGGAGATTTCCCCAGGAACACGGGAGTTGTTAAACAAAATAATAGTTAGCATGCCCTTGTGTACTCTTTCATTTCTGAATGAAAGCAGGTTTCTCATTGACGAAAAAAAAATGGAAATAGCATTTATGGGAGTCAAAAGGGCATAAATCAAACCTCAGCATACATGGAGAAAAAAGAACTTTACCGTTATCAGAATTGGAAGGAAAAGGAAATTTATTCTGCAATCACTGTTGGATTGATGATTCCCCTCCCAAATTTTCCAATGCTGTATGTGGAGAGTACCAAAGAACTATCACTGTGATTAGTAGGGTGAAAATACCAAATCCTAGAATATAATGGCAAGGAGGCTGAACTGATTCTAGAGTGGAGAGAATTCAGTGAACTTTTGTAGATCTCAGGAAGAATACAAGTTCAGGGAAAGGTGAAGATAAGAATATCTAGAAGTTAAAACAATTTAGAATTTTTGGCTAAAGTCCCTGTTCACCGTTTTGACAGCTGCTAAAAGTTGCTCTAGAGGGTGATCTATCAAAGGTAAAAGCAGTGGACGATAAAATTTCTTTCTAGATAAATATCTTTTTGGTCCTCGAGTTTTGAATATGGTTTCCATTTGGTCCCTAGATTTCAAGATGTTGCACTTTTACCCTTGAATTTTGAGTTTAGTTTCCATTTGGTTTCTAAGTTTGAAAATGTTACATTTTTACCTTGAGTTTTGTGTTTAATTTCAATTTGGTCCATAGGTTTCAAAATTTTACACATTTACTTTTGAGTTTCACTAATGCCAACTTTTGGTCATTTGTGTTAATTTGCTATTAATTAATTTAAAACAATTAGATTAATTGAAAAATTCATGTCATAATTACTTAAAATTAATCAATTGATAATTAACATCTAGGAACATGAGCATCAGTTACTCAAGAGTAAAAATGCACAATCTAGAGACAAATAGAAACTAACTCAAAACTTGAGTAAAAATGTAGTATTTTATAACCTAGGGACCAAATGGAAATTATACTCAAAACCTAGGAACTAAAAAAAGTATTTGTCCCAAATTTGTATTTACCCTGTTCTGAGTATGAGTAGGGATACTATGGACTATTACTGTAATGGCAATCCTATAGGGTTTATGAAGCAGAGAGAAACAATGGAATATTTAATGAGGCAATACTAGATTTGGCAAAATTCTATTTTTTTTGTTTCTACCATTTGTTTGGCACATGATACAAAATTACCATCATTATTCTAAGCTTAGTATAATCATAAAGTTGTTAATGCCAATGACTTAATAAAAGTTCATGGGCGTAATTATAACTTTTTAAAATTTGGAAACTAAACAGATAAAGCATACTCGTAGAAAACAGTAATCACATTTCAATTCATCTCAGTCTCGGTTTAGTTTTGACTCGCCATTCCCTTATGCATGATATTCGATGTCTGCTTAGATGAAATGTAATTATATGTTTTCATATTTGTAATTTTTCTTGATTGATGGACTAGATGCAGATTTGTTGTTTGACCACTATATCTAAATATTTGCTCTGTATAGGAATTGCTCATGTTATCTTTCGTCAATTTTTTTTTTAATCTTCAAATGATCCTTCTACCTTGTCTTCTCTCTCACCATCTCAATGAGCTAAAATGCTTCTGTTTTTACAACCACTGATCCTGTTTCATCTAACCAAGTAGGAATTCGAGAACACGATGCAAAGCAAACCCATCTCGGAACCGAAGTATCAGCTGCGTAGAACTAGTTCAGCTTCCTTCTAAGCTACATCCTTCGTTCAAAAGGTATTAGTTTGGGTTTGTTGGAAGAACATTGCATTAGGTATATAGAAAGAGTTTGTTGAGTGCATGTGTGGGAGTGTGATTTTGAAATGGTTAAAATCACTTTTATCGTGTTTAAAATCATTCCAAAACCTACCTTTAATTACTCAAAATCAATTCAATGTTTAAGTTTACACTTTTAAACGCTTTTTTCATACTATTAAAATTGATTTCGAAAGATTACAAGCAATTTTTGAGTGATTTTGAAAATAACAAAAGTGATTTAAACCATTTTGAAATCACTCCCAAACGTGTCATAAATTTGTATGAGTCCAATGCTGAATAGTATTTGGTTTACATGTACATTACTTATTGATCCATATCTAATTCAGTTATAGAGCAGCAAAAGGGCAATGTTAATAATCCTGGTTTTGTTTCTTTGGGATGAATGTCAAGCAATCCCCATATAAAACTAAACAGTTTCTTTTAGGTTATTTGTTCTCTTTTTAGTCACTAATAAAGGAAGAAAAATAGAAGTATTGCAAGGTTTTAGCTATTGAATTTAGTGATGTTTGGCTTTCATATGCTTTCAACTTGTGATTAGTTTTTTTTTCTCTTTTTTTAAATATATCTATAAGTGTCCGGATCAACTTACACATTTGCATGGTCCTCGTAGGATATTAAATTTTAAGGTCAACTAGGTCATATATTGAGATTATATCTCTTTTTTACCACTAGGCCATCTAGGCCGCCAACTCATGATGGTTTACAATACATATATTCGATCAAGAGATCAAAGATTTGATTCTCTCCATTTTCACTTTGAACTAAAGAAACCATTGAGTAAAATTGTGGAGGGATATTCTAAGAAAAAGAATATAATAATAAATCAATTAATTTTTTTTTTAAATTAATAGATAAATGTTTTCTCATTTTAATCTAGAAACAATAGTTTTATCATTATTAGTGTTTTTAGTCTGCTGTATTTTGTCGATATTTTTGTAGTATAATAGAAGTGCGCGCTAATTTTTCATCTTTCATGTAACTAGGTTCTATTTTACCCACTATCTACGTAATTGGTATCGATAATTTTATCAACTTATACATAGATAAATAATTAGAACATCTTTGCCTTCCTACTTGCATTTACCGATTGATCTCACTCACCCCACCAAAAAATGTAAGAAAAAAAAAAAAACCATAGATTTCTTTTAAGCTCTTAAGATTTACATAGACTCTTAATCTCTTATTAACTATTAGACTACCTATGGTTAGATATCAAACCTCTATTTATGATATAAAACTTTCTAAAAGAAAACTGAGCACATAGTTTACTCACCTAACCTAACATATAAATCTCATAACACTTTTCATCAGTTTAGATTTTCATTTATGGGATCTTAATATTTTATGCAAATTTTAATTTGTTTTCTTGTAATGTTTTCAAATTTTCAGAAACATAAAGAAAATAATTATTTCATCAAATTTTCTATAAAATGCTCAACACTTACCAAAAAATAAAAATAAATAAATAATAAATTCCAACGATTCATATTTAAAAATTTAATTTCCAAGTGTTTCTTTCATTTTTTAAAGTTTAAATTTTAGCGAAATCAACCAGTTTTAAGAATATAATTAATTACTAAACACATTTCTATTTTGTTATTCAATAATAATATTTTAAAAAACAATGTTTAAATGAAAACCGGCAAAGAAACGAGGGAGGAAAAAAAAAAAATTTAGACAATATTTTTCACTAACAATTTCGTTTTTAAGGGAAAAAAAAATTGTTCCTACGAGCTAACATTTCAAGATATCTGCCAAATAAAACTCATCCTACTTCAATGAACTAAGTAGGGGTGAGTGGCGGTCGGCCGGAGTCGGAGAGGGGCACTGGGCCAAGCTGCGTGAAACAGATGGAGTCGGTCGGCAGCGTTTGTGCAAGAGAACCTACGGAGAAGGTGAGACAAGTAACTGGGCTGCTGAATTGCTAAAAAAGACCTACTTTCCATAATTATATTTAGAAAATACAATAGAGGTTGATCGGGCTTCTCATGTCGAACAATAAACAACTACCGACGTTAGTCCCAAACCAACCAACCAACTTCTGTTCGGTCGGTTGTTTCAATTTTAAAGTCCTCAATGTGCATTGTGCACCCGTAGAACCAAGTGCAAGACTTTCATTTTGCTTCACGATAAGAATAACATAACAAGGCAAGGATTACTCAGATTAGATAATCATTACGTACAAACATCAACAAGACTAACATAACATTATCTTGGAGAACATGACATGGCTTTTCTAATGGTTGCTAAGCTTTTCAAGTCAGAGATGGTCCAAGAAGTAGCTTTTTCAAAGAGTTAAATCCTTCGCTTCAAGGGTGTGAGAGAAGGGGAGGCTGCAACTTTTTCCTCCTTGAAGGGTTGGGTTGAAGAATCAGAAAGACTAGGCAACCTTGAAACACTACCTTTTCCTTTCTTGGCATTTGGCCCAAATTCCTCTATCATGTATTTCCACCCATCGATTGGTCTCCGACGACTAAATATATGGGTCTTGATGAAACTAGCAATCTGCACATGAAACCAAGCTACTCAGCAACGGGTACGCTAAAGAGAGACTTCCGTAAAATGAAAAGATAATCAAGAGAAATGAGTTCAAATATCAGTGGAATCTCATGCCAGGTTGTTAGTTTGTAGAAGCAACGGTGCATACGGAAAACATAGAGGGGGCATGGTAAACTTCAAAAGAATGAAATGGTATCCTTGATTAAAGAAAGTTTAAGATTGTAACATCAAATTTTCAACTATTCATCAATCATTTCAATTGTAAACAATGCAATAACACTAGTCCTGTTATTGACGAGTAGGTTATATTATAGTTTTCTTCCTTGATTTTCTTGTCTAGAAGTTTCTCAACGCGTTCTCCTTTTCTGATAGGAAAAAAAAGTCAGAAAATTCTGAGTTCTGAATACCATGTTATCTGCATACTTGACCTCTGGATTTAGTTGGCATGATAACACAAGCATTATTTATCGTGTATCAGTAAATAAATGAGCAATTTTAGTTATTATACGAGTAACCATGGAGTCTTGTGATTATATGCATTTCAAGCTTGGTAATTTAGCTTTAAAGTATGGTCTTCAACAGAGTTATGGGATGTTTCATACATATACATATACGCATACATATACATATATATACATGTATATTGAGCTCGACAATGTATGAGGGTGAGGAATCTGACCTCTTGGTCAAGGGTATATATCTTAACCAATTGAGCTATGCCAAGTTGACTAAATTGTTATATTGTTTCTCTTCCACTTAGAATTCTTTGTTTCCTTTGTGTGGTTACTCAAATTTTCTTCTAAATTCCTTTGTTGTTTTAGATGTACTCTTCCTTGTATATTTCATCTTTCTAATGACATGTTTTGTTGCTTAACAAAATCAATGTGTTTCTTTAAAGAAAACGTTGTAACAATAGCAAAACGATGAAACATTAATGCACCTGAAATTTGTTGTATGCAATACGACGATCAAACTCCTGAAGAAGAATATCTTCTTCCCTTTGTGTCATCTCCCATACATTTCCATCATGACCTTTGGATACTGTTTCCCATCCATCAGGTTTATTTCTGAACTCTGAAGAACTTGGAACTTTTGAATGGTTTAAATCATCATTGACAGACTCAAAAATCCTGCAACCGTAGCATAGCAGTTTAGATTTGTTGTGCTTGATGAGAAGAACAAAAAAGAAAGAATAGCAAGGCAGAAACTTGGAGACATATTTCCCTGTTTTGTTTCTTTTCTATATGACCAGGCTTGGAGTGATTACTCCTCAAATTATGCTCTTGACCAAACCATTAATCTCTAGCTGGCTTGGGCACCCAAGCCAATTCTTGATGAGAAGGGTTCTAAATTGTTTAAGTATCTTTTAGGCATAAGTATTTGTTTGAATGCATTTAATTTATTATCTAGCACTCCAAACAACTAAGTTGTGTACTTATTTATGTCATTTACGATATTGGTCCTAGGGTTTAAAGGAGTGTACCATATAAACTCTTTAACTCTACAGATGCTTTTGAATCTGTAATATGATATTGTTTTTTCTCTAATAATAAATTGCTCCCTTTCCTTTGTCTGTGGACGTAGTTAACACATTGCTCGTGAACCACTTAAAGTTCTGCGTCAATTTATCTACTCTATACATTTTCATTTCCTTTGTTTGTCGTTTTCATGACAGTATTGTTAGATTTAATATTTCATTTACCTAGTAGTGGGATCGGTCACGTATTTGTAATTGTCAGTTGGGTCTTATTCTTTTAGATTGTAGTCCTTTTTTAGTTAGTGTTTGGGACTCCTTTTCATGAGGCTAGTTTTGGTTTGTATACCCTCGTACATTTTTTCATATTTCTCAATAAAAGTTTGGTTTTCCATTAATAAAAATGCTTGAATTCAGGTATCTTGCAAGTATTCCGAACCCCACTTCCTTAATCCAACTAACAAACATCTTTACTAGATAATATGATATGATCAACAGAGAAAAACCACAAACACAAGGCTTTAACCAATTGCACTAACAAGAGAGAAATAAGAACTCACTCAGAGCAGCTATCCATCAATCTTTCAATGTCATCCCCACTACCAGCAATGGAATCCCCCAACCTAGCCTCCTCTTGCTTCTCAATCTCCTTCATCCACAAATTAGCATGAATCCTCTGTTTCTTCAATCTATAGTCCTTCTTTATGTTTTCCAAGCTATAAAGCGACCCACCGCCACCGCCACCGCCACCGCCACCGCCATCACCTTCCTTCTCTTGCTGATTCACCCCTTGTTTGTGCGTCTGTGATGCCTTTCGCCTCTCGTCCCAATTCTCATTCATTTCCTCAACGAACGCTTTGGTTTCTGCATCCACGTCCGACGGAAATACCACAGTAGGGTTTCCAGACGGGAAGTTCACATCGCTCTCCCATGGGGCTTTGTTCCTGGGCGAAAGGTCTTCAGGAAGCCAAGCGGATTCCCAAGTATCGTTCCAGTCATCGTCGCCATTGCCAAACTTGCCGGCTCCGGAGGAAGTGGAAGAAGATCGGTTTGAGAAGGATCTAGCATGGAAGGAAGAATCGAAATGGGTTCGTTTGATTTGCAGAGGCAGTTGAAGAATTGGATTGTTAATGGTTAAAGAGAAAATTCGAATGCGATGAAGGGAATTCATGTGTGAGAAAGAAATGAAATAAGAACGGAGATTCGGATTGGCGCCAACAAACTGGAGTTGAATAGTGAGATGAAGGATTAAGGAGTAGGAGAAAGGAAAGAGCGGAAGTTTGAGAGACACATTGAAGCCATAGCTTGGTTTTTATTGGAATATTATTAAATAAATAAATAATAAAATAAAATAAAATAAAATAAACTCAATTTTTTTCATTTTGTTTTTTAGAAAAACACTCAATTTTAATGAAAATTGGGACCCTCATAGCGATGACCTAAAATGATATGATAGTGTTTCGAGTGTCAATTTCCAACCCACGTTATTGTCCTACTAATCCATGTCCTGATTTTCATTTTGCATTATAACAAATTTCTACCTTAAAGGTGCTTTTGGAACATTTATAAAAGACTAGATTTTAACACGAGCCTTGCATGTTTCCATTTTTTTCATTAAGTCAATTAACATTTTCATTTTACACTTACAATAATATAAAGGATAATTGCATTGGATATTACTTTTAGGAATAATAATTAAGTGTATAGCAACATTTTTAAAAAAAATGCAAATATAGCAAAATCTATCAATGATAGACTCTATCGCTAATAGATTTCTATAAGTGATATAATCTATCACTGATAGACCATGTTATTAATATGGTTTATCATGAATAGACTTTGAAAGTAAAATTTAAATTTTGCCATATTTGCAATTTGTTTTTCATTGTGTTATAATTTAGTAAGCTTTGATGTTTAAGTTGTTGGTGTGCATTTCAATCATAAACTTATTGTCAACATGATTGGAAAAGTACCAAACAAATAAAAAGATGAAGGAACAAGAATAAAAAAAAAAAAAACCCACCTATGTAAAAAATGAAAATAAAAATTAAAAAAAAAAAAAAAAAACTTAGTGGGCAATAACACACTAAGTTCCGTGCCCGTGAAGTTAGTCAAGCAAATTGCCATTAATTTATCCATTATATGTGAAACATTGATGTAATACAAATTAGAGGATGTTTATGATAAGATGGTATGTGTGCCCTCGCTCTTGCTTCATTTCCTCACTCACAATCACTCTATCTCTCTCACTCTCTCTCGCTCACCAAAGTTGGTCACATCGAAGTTTTGACTATTCGTGTCAGAGAAAAAGAAGAAGCTAGAGAAAAAGTTGGAGGAGAAGAAAAGAAAAAAAAAAAAAAGTCGGAGGAGGAAAAGGAAGAAGGCTCCATCTCATAGATGACAAAAGACACCATCTCATAATTTTGTTTGCAAACTAACAAAATTTTTAATAGAGGGACCAAATTGGTACAAATTAAAAAGTTAAGGGACTAAATCGTTAATTTTACTGAAGTTTAGGGACCAATAATTTTAACCCTTTTATTTATTTATTTTTTTACCTTTTAAATTTCCACGTCAACATTAAATATAATAAAAACTATTACGTTAATTAGTTAACGGCAAAATGACCACATGGACCTTTTAAATCTATTTCTCAAAACTTAGGGATCAAAAAGACACGTTTTGAAACTTTGAGACCAAAAAGTTAATTTTTTTTAATTTAATTATTATTAAAATTTATAAGGATGAGATCGTCCAATAGAAAGTTTCTTCCTTGTATTTTCATATTTATTATAGATTATAGAATTATAGATTAAGGGTGACGACATAGTATTTTTTTTTATTTTTTAATTTAGGAATATTTTTATAACTTAACCTATGTTATTTAAGTGGAGTGTGGGTGCAGTTTTGAACTTTTTACTTTTTAACTATCTTAATACTTTTGTTTGGCTTTGTTTTGTTTTTTATAAAAAATTACAAAATATAATTATCTAGAGCTTATTTTACAATGAAAATTTAAGAACCTAAAATTTTAAAACTCATTAAACACTTCTTTAAATTTTAGAAACTTTTAAAAACCTATTAGATTAAACACTTCTTTAAATTTTAGAAACTTTTAAAAACCTATTAGATACTGTCATAAGTTTGAGATCAAATGAATGAACAAAACCATAAAATTTAAAAATTAAACTTGTCATTTAACCTAGGTATAGAGAACGCTAATATATTGCAACCCAATTTTCATATATTCCCTTTACATGGTAAATAAAATAAAAACTAGAAATTAAAAATTAAAATTAAAATTAAAAATCTTAAGAAAAAAAAAACCAGAACAAAACAAAAGTTTATCCCATTAATGAATACTAAACAATTAAAAACTGAGATTTTAGAAGTTCAAGTGAAAAATTGAATGACAAATCAAACTAACAAAATTTTGAAAATTCAAAAAGAAAACCAACCTCTTAAAAGAACAGATTAAACAGATGTGCAAAGATGGAAGGAACAGTGTTCATAAGAACAGAAGAAAATGAAACTAAACTGAGCAATTGGAAACATGATTACTTAGATTAAGTAAATGCTGTCTAATGTGAATAAAAATATGAACTACAAATGGAATAAATCAAGAAGAATACAAGGAAATGATGCCAAAAAAAGCCAACAGAAAGAAACATTGTGATTAAATGATTTCAATCACTGCTCCCTTAAGGGGATAATAACTCTCACTACCTTCCAACAAAACTTTCATCTACCTCATTTATATTAATTCACACTTATTTTTCTTCAAAACAATGTCATTTTCTAGGCAACGCATCTTCCTAACTTCATTTTTCTTTTCTAGCCAAGGCCTCTCCTTTGTACTCACAAGCAGCAGTCACCACAAAACCTGCTCCTACCTGGAAGGAAAATTGAAGTAATGTAAGGAGTTTGACAAGAGAGGGAACGGGGAACGGGTCGATGACGCCCGAGGGAGGGAGTGTCAAGTGTGTGTGAATAATTGTGAATAGTTACTTGACAATCTCTTAAAACAGCGCGCTCCTGAAGTTGTACATTGCTGCAGATAACCGAACCTTGAATTGAACAACCGTCAGCAATGGTAACATGATCCATGACGACTGAATTAGCGATCTGTATTGACGAGGGTTGTAAAACTTAGAGTTAACAAGGTTCTTATATTACAACCTAAAACCAGATCATACAATTTAGTTCTATGGAAAATAGAGGATGAAATGGTATAGCAGAACAAATTCCTAATTTTATCCCCAATCAATAACCGATTCTGTGATTACCTTCACATTGGAACCTATCCGGCAATGGCGGCCAATTACTGACCGTTTCACGCTACATTTGTCACCCATATGTGAACCTTCTCCCAACATACAATGGGGTCCCACCTGAAACTCTCCTACTTAGTACAAGGGAATGACCAATGTAACAAATCAAGTAGAAAAAAGTAAACAACATTTTGAAGTACAGATATTTGATTAATTCCGGAATACCAAGGAAATTTTCCCTATAGATGTTTCTATTTTTTTTTTTTCATTTTTTTTCTTTAAGGAACAATTTAATTGATTGAACGAAATATTGAAGGGTATACAAAAGGTTCCTTTCAAAGGGAATACAAAAGATGTTTCCAATTTCCTATATGGAACGAAAAGTTGTGACTTTTTAATATCTTGTATATTTTTACACCAAGAAAAAGCATTGAAAATGGCTGATTCAAGGATATACTTAGCGGTTTTGGCCTTTTCCTGGAAGATTCTTGTGTTTATTTCATCCCATAACTTCCACAAAACAGCTGATGAAATGTTAATCCATCTTGGTGGCTGTGAAGGGGTGATCAATAAGCAGCATATGAAGCCAATTCTGTGTATCATCAGGGGAAACCGTGGACCATTTGAAGGCTGAAAATAATTCCAACAAAATATACGAGGTGGGGTATTTGAAGAGTAAGTGATGATCCATTCATTACTATTTTGGCAAAGGCAGCACCATTAAGGAGACAGAGATTCATGGATAGGGGTTCTATAAACGTGGTTGAGGCAAGTTTTAGAGACCTCTCATAGAAAGATTTTGAATCTTTTGGGACAGGGACACTTCCATATTGTCTTGTATAAGTCTTTGTCCAAAGTGGATCTGCTGGAGGTGAGTGAAAACTGTTCAACATGCTTCCATGCCCATGTATCACATCTGTTTGACAAAGCAATATTGGGAATGAGGTGAGTGAAAACAGCCCACTCGGTAATCTCCCATCCTTGAGATGTCTTCTAAAACTTAAAGGGGATGTTTGGCCACCAACTTCAAGTGGGTGGAGTGGGCTATTATAACTCATTCCATGTTTAGAGCTCCAATTATAATAGTAGGTGTTTTCAACTATTATAACCTACAATTAACTACAATATTATTATTTCATATCCCTTTTTGTTGCGTGTTTACTATTTCTTACTCATCCTCTCTTTCCCTCTTTGTTACAATGTTTATTATTTCCCACCCAAACTAAAATAGTTTGCACCCCAAAAACAAACTATAATAACCATTGATTATAGTAACTAACTCAGCGCCCCAAACACCCCCCTAAGTTCTTAAGGATTTTAGGAGGAACTCTATAATTTTTGAAGGGTTTAGAGGTATTGAAAAGAAGTATGGTCCCTTGCTAAGTTTATTGTCTCTCCTTGGACATCTCTATCTAAGAATTTTTGTAATTATCAATTAGACTTCATTCTTTTGGATCGAAGCCTTTCTTGTTTGGTTATTTTACGTTTTGTGTGGGATCATGTTACTAAATGATGGTCATTTTATGCCACTTGTATAACTTTCATTACTTTCATATTCTCAAAATGTTCTTTTAAGAAAAAATAAGGAAACTACATCGACAACCTTTAACTTTTTACTATATTATACATGCCGCAAGTATCAACATTTGGAATTATATACTAGAGATGAAAGTATTTATAACTCACAGTGGTTTTTGATCCGAGTTGTGCAGAAGGCTGAATGATGTTATTTTGAGCAGAGAAAGAGTAACCTGAAAGATGACTTGCCTCTCCAATAACCTTACAATATTAAATCAAACTTCAGTCAAAGAAATATAATGAAGTCAAGAGAACCAATACAACACAAGAAGAGGTCAAGAGAATTTTAACCAATACAATAAACTTACATCCCGATTTATGTCGCTGTATGATTGAATTGAAAATAAGTGAGCACAATAGTTGCTACTATTGGGAATATAAACACAACATTTATGTGTTTTTCGAACAGGAATAGATCCATTAGCACCACATGCATAAAGATCATGAAAACTTGTAGTAGACGAATTAGAAAGTATCTGTGACAGCAATACTTGAATCTTATGGGAACCAACTTTCTCAATCCCATTTTCTTCTGTTCGGGGTGTTCCATTCGATAAAACTTCTGACCTCTACATTTATTTAAAAAATTAATCCAGTTCAGTACATTTAAATGCACTTGCTGTTGACACAATAGAATATGTTATGGCATTACTAACCAACTGGCTTCGCACAAGATAGGGCAACACATCTTGCCTTAGGCTTCGGAAAGTATCCTTTTGATCTAGAACCTCTTGCAAAGCAGATCTGGTAGAGAATACAAGGGAAAATGTATGAGGATATAAGCTTCTTTCTTCTTATTCCTTTTTTTTTTTTTTTTTTTTGTAAAATGTTTGTAGTGATAAACTAGGAGGATAATTAAATTGGGACCTTTTAAACGCATACATATATGCATCCATGAGATCGGCTCGTAAATCCATCTACATTAATGAAGAGATAAAGTAAAATTAGACCCAGTAAATTCACATTTAACATGAATAAGTGATATTCTTCCATTTAGAACTTGGATTCATAAAATGTGAAAAACAAACTCAAACGGTAAAAAAGAAAAGCGATTCAACCAGATGAAATAATTAATAGGTTCATACAGAAGCAAAGTAAGAGTTACACAAGTGTAAAATCTCAAAGGGGCCTAATGTGGTTTTGGTAAGATAACTTCAATCAAGCACATTAGTAATCAACAGAAAAACAAATAAGTTTTAGAAGTACAGAAAATCTTTACCAAACAACACCTTATGACAGTAACCATTACCTGACCAACTGCGCGAAGGATGCTTTTCTGAATTTTATAGTCTTTCTCAATTTCAGCACCTGGAAGGAAATAAAAATGACATAAAGGGGACGTGTTGAGTAAAATTCTACCTAGATGTTCTATCAAATGCTAACCGGTTGCTATGTATAGTAAAAACTGCTTGGTAGGATCAAGTCCAACAATGTTGTGGACTACTGCTTTCTTGGTCTTGTCTTTTCCACCAGCGGATCCAGACTCTGAAGATCCACTGACTGGAACAGGGCAGAGCATAGCAGTAACTACAGCATCATTCCGTCTATGTGTAGCTGCAACTGCACCAGGAGGAACATCAGAAACAAGATCACCACTCACAACCTGCAGAAAAGCATAGGACTCATGACTGTAAATAAAAATAGAATTACAAATCATATGCTGTTTAAAGTGGTCAAGTCTAACCAATATATCATTTGCAGTTAAGTGGCGAGAGATGGCCCGAAGTGCACCAGCAGTTCCAACATCCTCAGGAACAGAAGTAACCTACAAATCACAAACTTAGAACTTCTAGCCTATTTTTCCTTGTAGATGAAGGTAGTAATGGGGGTTGTATATGTTAGGAAATCATCATTCTGACAAGAATTTTGTGAAACCAGTACAGACTAGAAGAATATGTATAGAGAACAACAATTTTTTTAGGTCACTAATGTATCAGCAACCCATCTCCATTCTTCTAATTCATAAAGCAATTTAATGAAATGGAAAAGGAAAAGGAAAAACGAAATGTTTTGCAGAGCAGGAGCATCAACATTGAAAACATGAAATTATGCAGGGTCCATCAAACATCAAATTGATGAAATGATTCAATAATTAAAAAAGCAACACAAACTTACTGCATACGTCTAACAAACTTCGGCAACATACAAAATGAATATGATTGACCTATGGGACAACCACCTAAGCCTATAACATTTGGTTGCCAAGGAAACTCTTAGGATTTTAACATCCTAGCTAGGTGTTCTCCATGAACTCATTCCCTCCGAGTCATTTTACATTTTCACCCACCCCAAGGATCACCAGGCAAATACATAGTGGTTACCATACAAAATGAACATTAGTCATATTATGATACATTTTCTGCATAAACAACTTTCACATTTACATAGAAGCTACTCCGTTCGCAACTTTTTTAGAAATTCTTGAAGGTCTCACATGTCCAACAGCAGTTAACAAGTTAACGGTTATCTTAAGTACATTAAAAGAAATGCCCTCACATTGCATAATTTAACCATGTTAAAATTTACAGTTTCCCTACTCCAGACAACAAGTTAGTCTCTCATATTATTGCGAAATGAATTGTTTCTTGATGGGGATAAAAATACATTTGTGTGTGTTTCATGTTTCATCAAAAGAGTGTACAAGAGACTGCAACACACAACACACACAAATTTTAAGTTGGTTTGAATATCAAAGGGCACAAATTTTAAAACAAGCTAGACAAAGAAGACCACCTAGAGGCTACAAGATAGGAGGAACTCAAATCAACCATATTCTCATTTTATTCTTTCCTTGGAAATTCTTACGACTTCAATAAAGCTTGATTACCCAACAGAAGGAATAATGGCGTGAAGAACTCAACATTTTTTTGGCTCCTTTGGGGTGAAAGAAATGGTTGCCTTTTTGGGGATGCTTACTCTTCTTTAATCTCTTAATGGATAGAGTTTTATCTACGGCTTTATTTTGGTGTAAATCAAATCACCCTTTTGCTCATTATAGACTGACTTATTTAATCTCCAATTGGGGAGCTCTATTGTAATTCACCTATAGGTGTTTTGGAGTTTTTCTCCTCTATTTCATCAATCAATGAAATTGTTTCTTATTTAAAAGAAAAATGACATGAATGAACTAAGCTTTAGCCTTGTCTCTAAAACAACAATATGAATCAATATAGATGATAGAAAATCTACTATGAGGAGAAGCCTAGTTGAAGTTGAGAGTTTGAAAGACCTACCGCCATAATCTCTCAAACCTGTTGGCCCTTTATTGAGCAAAAGATACAAATGTAAGGACTGATTATCAAAAAGGGTGACTGTTTGACTTTGATCTGATCAATGGAGTTTAGACAAAGCATCGAGAATAAGAATAACAGTACACTAAGGACCGATCTTTCTTCTGTGCTTTCAAATTCTAAACCCTGTAATGTTAGATCTATTGTGAGGATGGCATAAAGGATTTGCAATTAAAATTCCTCAAAAGGTCTCTAGTTCTAGAATTGAGTCACAAGAACCTACATGAGAATCAAAGCACACAACAAAGTTGACCAACCCTGAATTTTCCATCTTTCATTTTTCTTCTGAAAGTTAATTTTTCACAGGTTTTCGAATCCATGGAAGGAAGACACATAGCTGAATTCTTTTGTGTTTTCCACAACAATCCAGCATCACGTTAATGCAGATGGAGTTTCAAACCAGAGGCTAGGCATGCCTCAAAAGAAGTTCACCCATTAAATGCCCCTTCCCCTAGTGATGTAGGATATTGAATTCTTAGAAACTCTAATCTCAATAGATTATTGCCAGCAAGAAAGAAACTAATTTCAATTTCTTCAACATCAATTTAAATATCAAAATTTCCATTTCCGTAATATAAGACCATTTACTGAATAGTTGTCTGTTCAGCTACAATTTTATCTTTTACATCAGAGAAAATGATTTAAAGATGAGATGCGTATTATGATGTAATGCGTAAACTTCAATTTTAAATTTTAATAAGCTCTCAACATTCTTTGCCAAGTCTTGCCATTTAATCTATAAATATTGACATTATCAACTTTTATTCAGTCATTGAATCCTGGAAGCCTACGTCCCAAAATCCTAAAGGTTCTTGCACAGGGTCACTCCATGAAGGGTGAGTCAGGACCTAAGATCAGGTCGAAAGGTGTAGTTAAAGGATAACAAGTGAATATCATATACTACTCTAGTCCGGGGGATGCAAAGGCTAAGTTAAAAGGATGGTCATTTCTCCTAGTTTCTTCAAGATAAGAGTGCACGCCCTAATTCTCCTCTACGTTGGGAAAATGGTGGCAAAATGCAACCTCATATTTCAATTTTCATCCAGCAATTCGATCAAACGTAACACTCAACCATCTCCATAGCCAAGTATTTAAAAAACAGCTCAGTACCTCTACACGTAGACGATCATCATAAGCCCCTGATACCCAACTCCCTATCCGAAGAGCCACATCTTCACCTTCAGCAACCTGTATAAATATGAAAACACATAGAAAACAAAAACCCTATACCCCGGGAAGGGAAAATGCAAGAGTACATATTCGAGTAATAAAAGAAACCATACAACAATGATATCTTTAAGGTTACTGAGTTCTAAGAGCTCCAGGACGTACGAGAGGACCGGACGATTCGCCACCGGTAGTAGTGCTTTGGGAAGCTCCTATTAGTAAAAATATTAGTCATATCGATGAAAACATAAGAAGAATAGCAAATTTCAAAGTGCAGATTGATCGGTTCCTGAGAAAATTGAGATGAATGAAGGAGAATTGTTGAAGATGAATAAATGGTTCGGAAGTAAAACCTTGGAAACAAGAGGGACGAGGTTCTTTGAAGTGCCGCCGGCTAACACTACCACCTGAAAATCCATGGAAGAAGATGGAGAGACGTGAAGTGCTTTGTGGGAGTTCTTCAGCTTCCGGCAAAATCGATTGCGCTCGAAAATGGGAATTCTTCTTTCTTCTTCTTCTTCGAGTTTTTTCTTTTTTTTCCTTTTTTTTTTAATTTCTTTTTTTCTTCTTCTTCTTTCTGCTCTAATTTCACAAAAATTACTCTCTGATGGAAATTTCGTAGAGGTTTGTTTCTCGTCAAATGGGCGAAATAAGGAACGTAAATATTTTATTTTATTTATTATTTTTTCATGCCAATCCATATGATCGAGATCAAACTTCCAATTTCGAAGTTTGGTGGTACAAAATATTTAAATTATAATAATATAAATCCTATTTTAATTTGATCTAAAATACTATTTTAATTTCTATACTCTTCAATTTATATTTTTTATGTTTAATTTTAATTCATCTATTTTCAATAAATTTTACATTTTGTCTCTTGAAATTAATTTATATTCTTTGTAAAAAAGAAATTTTATTGAATTTTATTGAGATACAAATATATTTTCAAAATTCATAGTAAATCTTTACACTTATAAAATTATTACAATATTACAAAATGCATAAACTATAAAAGTTTGTTATGATGAAATATTCAAACGATAGAGTTGTTACCATTTAATTCAATTTTTTAATCCTATAAATTATTGATTGTCAATCTAAATATAGCTAACCTAAAGAGTTTGCTTTTGAAGGCAATGTTGAATTGTATGTCATGGTTTAGGAAATAATAAAAAATATATATATAAAAATTGAAATTAAGAATTTGATTTTCAAACCAAATTGAGTTGTATATTGTTTTAAGAAAATAATTGTTGAATGAGAAATTTTGGATTAATCATAAATTGACAAATTACAAATTATTGAATTTGGGGCTAATTAAAAGTTGACATGTGTTTCAAATTAAAATTGAATACATAAATTAACAAATCTAATGATGTCGTCAGTTTTCATCATGATTTTTGGATCGAATAAAATAATTTAGTCTAATATTTCGGCTAAAATACAGGCTTACTTTGGCCCAAATGTCAATTTAAGGCCCAAATCTAATCAATCTAGTCCAAGGGTTAGGTCCATGGATCAACCAAACTTAAGCCCACAGAGTCTAGCGAAGAACTCTATAAATAGTAGAGTTTTCTTTCATTTAAAAGGTTCAAACTCGTAGAGAAAATTTCCCCAACAATCAAAAAACTCTCTAGCTTCTAAAGACTAAATCACACTTGAAGCTTAAGTCCTTTAAAGCACGAACCATATCTGCATAAATCAACAAAGACTCAAGTTCAACTCCATGAAAAGACGTTATCTGAAAACCTCATGCAAACAATAATAAATTAATGTAAAAAAATTGAAATTAAGAATTTGGTTTTTCTATACAAGCATATGTGGTGTATTTTGAATCAATCTTTGATAACTCAAACTCTAAAGTCAAAGTACTTTCGTGATTGTTGTCCCTATTACACTTGATTTAGCATTTTATGGGCTCAGACCCTGCCCTAAAAGGTGGTAAATGGAAAGTTTGTGATGAACAATCTATTGATGATATCTACTATGATAAGTGGATTCCTCGAGAGATCACCTTCAAGCTTTTTTCTCCTCCTCAACCTTTAAGCCTTCTAAATGTTAATGGTTCAACTACCAATGGCGAGTGAAATTTGAGTTTAGTGGACGAGATGTTTATCTCGAATGACGCCCAAATTATCAAACAAATACCTATTTTATACTCACTTGGTTCTAATGTCTTCTTCTAGCATTATGCAAGAAAGACATCTATTCAGTCAAAAAGTGGCTACAAAGTGGCTCAAGCAACTATTCTTGACGTTTTGTCTTCCTCAATCATTTAGATGAGTAAGATGTGGAAAACTTTGTGATCCTTAGCAATCTATTCCACCCAAATCGAAATTTTTCTATGGAAGCAGAGTCTCAATTCTCTCCCCACATTCGAGACTCTTGCAAGTCGTCAGGCTTTATCCATTAGGATGTGTCATTTGTGACATCACGGTCCTAAATCTAATATTCACGCCCTGTGATTTTGTAAGGGAAGTAGAAACGTTTGGTCTTCTTGGACTCCTAGCCCAAACTTTTCTTTCTTTTTTTTCTTTTTTTTTACATTCATTACGTTGATTATGCTTCTCTTTCTCTTTCTTGTAGCGCAGCTCCTACGACCTAAGGATCTTCTAAGTATCACATCCTCAATTAATTCTCATGTTCTCGATAGGGGTTCTCCTCTCTCCTCAAATCCCATTGGTCAGGTGCTTTCTATGGTTGGTTCATTTTATATAGTTGATCTAACTCTTTACATGTGAGGCATGTTATTCACAATCCTTCTTGGCTACACCGGTGAAAGGTAATCAATCAATGATAGTCTAGAAAGTGGACCCCGCATGAATACGTATTTTGTTGTTTACATGGCCATCCATAATCGGAATGAATAGTGGGGTCCAACCCCTGATTTGTAATGAAATTGTGCAAATTGATTGAGGTGGGGAAGGTGTTGAATCTAATTGCGTTTGAAAACGGAGTGGGACCCACTACCTTTTTTAAGATAATTTTGCATGACTTTCCAATTTTTGCCGTCAATAAGTACAATCATTCGTTATCGATAACTTGAGATCAGTAAATTCGTTAATAACTACTCGGTAAAACAAACTGCACATACACAGTTCATAGAATGATATAATAATGAACGGTAAGGACCCAACGACATGAAAAATCACAATAAAAATTCAAGAAAATTGTAAAATAAATATATGGAGATGTCTTTTGCCCTAAACTAACCAGTATGGACAGAAAATTGGAGGAGGACTCAAAGTGTGCAATGAACAAATAATGGAGTATAATAGTCGAAAATAGTATACTTACTAATGGACAATTTAACGGTCCAACGATTCAAGCCCATTTCCTTTGATCTATGAATGGAATCACAATCAAATTACACGGTTTTTTATTCCAACAAGGTAAACATGGCCTAAGAGACAAGAGATAGTTATCAAACACAATTATATTTGTCAAAATGAATTTAATTCAACGATAATTATTATGTACTCGCTCTTCTAAAGTTGGAGGTTCGATATCTATTCTCGCCATTGTTGTTTTTAAAAGAACATACAATTATATTTTTCTTTATTAAAGACAAAAAAACGACAAATGAAAACATTAGTAAGCCAACCCTTTTAAAACTAGTTCTCATTAATAAGGCCAACCACCTAAATGGCACATTTGAATTGGTTTGATTAAGAAAATTTCACTTATTTTCAATAAAACGCCTTTACTCCATGAGGACCAAGAACTTTGTTAATAACTATAAAAATGTCATTATGGCCATCAAATAATTTTTGTATAGTTGGCGCTACTTTGTTGGTTAAGATTTTTTATAGCTTGAAAAACAATTAACCATCTAAATTATTTAAGGGTATAATTACATGTTTAATTTTTCCGTTTAAAGTTTGTTTGATAGTTTGAACTGTTTAAAAGTGTCTGATATCCTCTAACTTCTAATTTTATGTTTAATTGGTTCTTGACAAACTTATAACTTTTTGGTCCAAAAATACTGATCTCTCCCGAGATTCTTTCGTATTGCCCTGAGATTGCCAAAAAGGGTTAAATCTTGGGCACATTGACATTTTTGGATCAAGATCATCTTTCTCTCCAAGATTTTGACAGTTCTTTGTAACTTTTTGTATATCTGTTTTTTTTTTTTTTCCAAGATGCCGCACATATTTGTTTGTTTCAAGGACAAATGGAAGGAGAATGAGAAAGAATATAGGGGGTCAGTCCAAAGGTTTGATTGTAGACATCAAAATAACATATGAAGAGTTCTTACATAAAATGTATAGAATGAGTAGGATAAATTCCGCTGAGTTTGAGTTGGTTATATGGTGTTTGTATAATGTTAGGTCCAATGAATTAGAATTTAAAAATAAACCCTAAACTCTACAATGTAAACCTTAAATTGTAAAGAATGGCTTACCACTTGGAGTCTCAAACATCTGATTCTGAATGACCCTAAATCTAGATGAGTACGTGCAACTCCATCACATGATATGCGGTATGGCATCACTGGAGAGCCTACTCGCAAACTGTTCGTTGAGCGACGGGACAGTCTCATACGCCTAGATCCACCAATTTAAATAATAACAGAGCAATTGTTATTACATTATAATATTAAGTTAACAATAACAAATAGTATGAACTGTAATTAACGACCATGGAATGAGGATGGAGAGCCGTATAAACTGTAGGACTCGAGTGACTTACTTTAGCACGCTTGTTCTTATAAAGTGCAACTTTGCCTTAAGTGCACATTGTAAGCTACTCAAGGTCTTCTAGAAAATCATATTACCCGAATTATAGTATCAGAAGTCATCCTAATCATTAATGAAACCCAACATGGTCTAGTCCATGTGTTGCTTTCTTTCCCTCCTCATCATAGCAAGCTTGATGAAAAAAAAAATACAATCATCTTCACCATATCCCCATCACTCGCAAACTCACTAATTATAATAACCAACTGAGCACTCCAAACGTACTTTTGTTATCAACCTAAATATAGCTCAATTTAAATAGTTTTCGTTTGAAGTCAATGTTGAATAATCTATCTTAGTTTTGAAAATAATAAATTGATATAAAAAATCAAAATTAAGAATTTGGTTTTCAAATCAAGTTGAGTTGTATCTTGTTATAAGAAAATAATAAATTGATATAAAAAAAATTGGAATTAAGAATTTGCTTTGCTAGACAAGCATGCATATTTTGAATCGGGACCAATATCTGGTAACTCAAACTCTAAAGGCAAAGTATTTTTCCAATTCTCATTTTTTGCATGCAGTGGTTCGGATGTCGTCCCTTTTATACTTGGTGTAGCATTTTATGAGGTCAGAACCTTGCCCTAAAATGTGGTAGATGGAAAGTTGGTGTGAATAGTCGATTGATATCTACTATGATAAGTGGATTCCTCAAGAGACCACCTTCAAGCCTTTTTTTGCTCCTCGGCTTTTGAGTCTTCCAAATGTTAGTGGTTTGACTGCCAATGGTGAGAGGAATTTGAATTCGGTGGACAAGATGTTTATCTCGAATGATGCCCAAATCATTAAACAAATACCTCTTTTACAATTCACCTATTTAGTGGACGAGAGTTTCGAGTTCTATCGGTCAAAAGTGGCTACAAAATGGTTCAAGTAGCTACTCTTGACGCTTTGTCTTTCTCAATCATTCTTGGCAATTCCATCTAAATTAAAAAAATTTCTATGAAGGGCAAGTCTCAATAAATCATAGATAAAAATAATGTTTATAAGCTTAATTTTATAAAAATAAAATAACAAATCAAATGGCCACTTAACATACCAATTATCAGATTATTTGAATGTTAAAGTCATTTTTCATTAACAAAAGAATGTTAGCTATCTAAAAAATTTCTTTTTCCATTTCAACATTGAATCCCCTGCCCATGTGCTAAGGTATGTCAATTTTCTTTTCATCTTTAGTTCATACGAGCATTTGTTTTTTTGATGTTCCAAATTCTTAAAATTTTGTTTTGAAGTTTAAGATAGCTTTTTCTATTAGGATGGAACATATATGTTTTGAGTTGGGTAAGACTGGAGATTCAAATATTTGATCTTGTGGTCTTCAAAGAAGTTTTAATCGGGAAATATCATCAACGTCTCACATCTCATTGATAAGGCTAACAACTTAAATTGTATTTGAGAATTCGGATGTGACAAGGGAAGAGTTGTTGAAGAAGTTCCAATTAGGAAGTGTCATCAAATTATTGAATAATTCAAAGGTGTTCACGGTTCAATTAGATCCGAACCATGGACCGAATAGAAAATCTTTGTTATTGACATTGTTGAACCGAAAAATTTGAAAATGTATTAATTTTGGTTTTTGAACAGAATTGACGTTCTTCGGTTTGGTTTGGTTTGGTTTGGTTATAACCATTATTGTCGTCATCATCATTTGGAGAGCAAAAAGATGTCGACGTAGAGAGAAAAACAAGATTTGAGAAGAACAAAATTGACACAAATATTAACAAAAGGAGGTGGAGAGAATCAACACACAAATGTTAGAAGAGTGAAGAAGTTAGAGAGAAAATCAACACAAATATTAATAATACTTGAAGCTTCTTAAGTTAGGGGTTTAGTGTGTTGGAAAATAATAACAAAAAAATTGGAAAATTATTGTAAATAGAAAAAATATTAAATTATTTACAAATATAGACAAATTTCACTCTATCGCTCAAGTCTATTCACAATAAAATAAGTCTATCAAGGTCTATTTCAGTCTATCGCTTAAGTCTATTCACAATAATATAAGTCTATTGCGGTCTATTGCAGTCTATCGCTTAAATTTTTCTATATTTGTAAATAGTTTTACTCATTTTGCTATATTTGAAAAGAACTCTAAAAAAATTAAAATGAGTTGATTTTATGAATCGAAATAGAGTTAGCATCTTAGGAAGGGGGTTTGACGTTTGATAATCAAAATGAGCTTGGACTAATGGGCTCAATATTTGCATATGATATATATTATAATTGGTATATTGTACTGAATAATTGCTTCTTTAGAATACATTACAAAGACAAATAATTAGGCTCTAGCAAATCAATTAAGGAAAGAAACCAAGAAAGGAAAAATACACAAAAAAGAAAATCCTAATTTACTTTAATGTATTATAAAATGTAATTTGGCTCGCAACCGTTTATTTTGAGTTTTTAAGGTTTAAATCGAAACTGAACCAAACCAATCAATTTTCTCAATTACTTAATCGAAAACCAAATTTTTGGTTTAATTTGGTCTAGTTGGTCCGTTTGGATCGATTTTTTTTTTTTTTTTCATAACTGCATCCAAAATCGTGTATAATTGTTTCTTGTTCTTGTTTTCAATTTTTTCCAAAACATTAGTAAGAACATTACTGGCTTTGCACAATAAATATTTAATTATAAATATATAAAAAACATTTCTATTTATTTTTTTTCAATAAAAGAGAGCGGAATAAGAGATAGATAGTTATTATATGCAATTATGTTTGCTAAAATGAGTCTAGTTTAACGACGGTTATCAAAATGATATCATAAGGTTAGAGGTTTGATATCAAGTCCCAAGTTGTTGTCCTTAATAGAACACACAATTATATTTTTCTTTATTTAAGAAAAATAAAGGTTAAGATACCAATATCTTGGTCTCCTTATTTTGAAATTTGTTCAATTTTAGTGTCTGTATTTTCAAATGTCCAATTTTAATTATATACTATTTATAAATCCTAAATTTAGTCCCTTAAAGTTAATTTTTATTGAAATTGATTAAATAGTCATAATAATTTTTATGCAAAGAAACAAAATATGTAAACATATTTTCAAAATTTATAGTGAATATGCTAATAAAAAATTAAGAATAAACTAGTCGTAGGGACTAAATTTAAGATTTATTGAAAATACATAAAACTAAAACTGGATATTTAAAAATATGTGAACTGAAATTGAACGAGGTGAGAATGGTACTTAATCCCAATAAATAAATAAACGACAAATAAAAACGTTATTAAACGTGTTTGTTATCAATAATACGCCTTTACTCCACCAAGATTAAGACCAAGAGCTTTGTTAAATAACTCAGAAAAATGTCATTATGGCCATTAAATAATTTTTATTTATAGCTTCAAAAACAATTAATCATCTAAATTATTCAAAACTAAAGGTCATGGATTTAATTCTTCGGCCTTCAAGTTTATTTGATCTTTGAATGTTTTAAAAGTGTTTAACACATTTTTAACTTTTAATTTTATGTTTAATAAGTCTTTCACGATTTTATAACTTTTACAAACTCAATTAGTTATTAGAAATAAATTTAAGGTTTTTCTAATGAAATTATGAACTTAAAATTTTGAATTTTAAAAACTCAAAATTCTATAAACTAAAATTTGTAATTTTGTTTCTAATGTTTAACTTTTATCTAAAAAAAACTATATTGTCTTTAAAGATTTATTTCTACATCTTCATATATTTTTCGATTTGTACCATATCTCTTTGTCTAACTTTCTTTTTTTAATTAAAAAATATTGTATGATTTTTGTTTTAACCAAAAAAAAAAAAAAAAACTAAATAACAAAAAACAAATATGATCATCATTAAATCTAAGGGGAAATTAAAAGGACATAAAATCTAAGTGAATAATTCTTTATGTATTAAATTTTTATTGACATTAATATTTTAAACTTTATCGATGACTTCCAAATTTTGGGCTTACTTTTTTTTTTCCTTTCTTTTATGTTAAAAAATATTTTTGTTCCTATACTGTCATAAAAGTAACAATCTAATCTCAACATTTTCAATTTTGTAATAATTTAGTTTCTAAATAAAGTATGTAGCAATTTTAGTTCCTAACCTAACTTTTTTTTAATCAAAATTAGATCTTAATTTTTATTATTTCATAATGTGAACCTTGAATTTTTATTAAAATATGTTGAGTCGTTAATTAGTTTATTTATCTGAAAAATCTTATTAAAACTCAACACTAATTTTTATAATAGGGACTAAATTGTTACCCTTTTAAAGAACAAAGATTAAATTGTTATATAATAAAGTTTAAAAATTAAATTGAAACAAAATGAAAAGATGAACAAATAGTCACACACCTAACTAAATTGGCTATTTTTAATGAAAGTTTAAAGATTAAATGTGAATATTAATTTATTTATTTTTTTCTTGAA
The DNA here is from genome assembly GCA_030954485.1 of Citrullus mucosospermus. NCBI lineage: Eukaryota > Viridiplantae > Streptophyta > Magnoliopsida > Cucurbitales > Cucurbitaceae > Citrullus > Citrullus mucosospermus. Next base: position 27,957,585 of record CM062057.1, read on the forward strand.
TGCTTTTATTAAAGAAAAGAAAGAGGAAGAAACCAATATTATAATGCAAAGATAAAGGCGAGCGTGTCCCTCACGCTCCATCATTCACGGAGGTCGCCCATGGCGATTTCAGCAGACCAATCAATGCTTCTCGCTTCTTAAAATCTATAAAATGGAAGTGTTGGAATTCGAAGCCAGAAGCAGATCAACCCATCGATCCATCAATCAATCCCTCTCTCTCTCTCTGTATATTCAACTGAAGAGATCGTAATGGCGATTGTTGGAGGTATCAAGGAAGTGCGTGGAAACGATAACAGCCTCGAGATTGATGGTCTTGCTTGTTTTGCTGTTGACGAACACAACAAGAAAGAGGTTTAGTTTTCCTTTTCCAATTCCTTTTCGCAAATTTTGAATTGGGTTCTGTTTTTTTAATCCCTAAATTTGTGGATGCATCCTTAAGTTTGAGTTTTATTCTGTGGTTTCTGCGTTTAATCTACCTTCATTTTTGTGTTCTTATGTGTATTCGTGTTGATTGTGGATTATCATTTTCTTCAATCGAGAAGGAAGTTTTATGTATTACTTCTGAAACGAACAGGATCAATAGTGGGTTGAATAGGGATCGGGATTTAAGCCTTGTAATTTTAGTCTCCAACGACAATTCCTTTTTGTATAAATTGTGTGGGCTTAATAAGAAAATAATTCTTGATGTCTTCTAGATCCAATCCTTGGGTTGGGGATATTGTGGTTAACAGTTTCGGAATTTGTAACCTTATTTGGGAAAACAAACAAATTTTAGAATTCATATTCGACTGTTATTATGAGTCAGCCATATTGTCTTATTGAATAGTTTTTCAGCATATAACTGATAATTTGAATAGTCAGCCTCAGTCTCTGGTGTTATGGTCTAAACCGATTAAACATTTCTCTCAGAGTTCTGATAGTTTTGATTTTGATAACATCATGTTGTAAATTTTATTTTCCAATCGTTTTTTTAGTTTGAGCATTGGACTCTTTTCATTTCATCTTCGATTGAAAATATTTATGTGTTTCCAGAATGCGCTTCTCAAATTCAGCAAGGTTGTGAAGGTGAAGGAGCAGGTGGTCTCTGGCACAGTTTATTACATAACTCTTGAGGCAAGTGAGGGAGGTCAGAAGAAGGTTTATGAAGCCAAGATCTGGGTCAAGCCTTGGGAGAATTTTAAGCAGCTTCAAGAGTTCAAGCTCGTTGGTGATGGGTCTGTGGGCTCCTCTGCTTAGTTTGCTAGGTAACCAAACTGCTTTCTTAGTATTTTTTCATTATCATGATACTCCCAAATCTAAATCTTAGGCATCTAATACTACATTTTAATGTTACATAGAATTGTCTCCTTTTATCTTCTCAATTAAAACTCATAATAATTTCGTTTTTAGTCTTGTGTTATTAGAATTATGCTCTTCACTGTTTCTTTGATTTAGTTTTCACATTTCTTATAATCACATACAAAATTTAAAAGATGGCTTGTTTTACTCTTCAAAATTTGACTTAGATTATGAGCTTGTTTTTAAAATAGATTACAAATCATAGACACACAGAAAATAATGTTTATAAACATAATTTTAGAAACAAATAATGAAAACAAAAATTAAAGGAGACCAAATTAGAGCTTGAATGGCCATTAAGTAGCTAAACTTGAGCATAACTCAATAGTTAGGGTACTATCTTTTTTTTCCTTTCTTGAAGACGAAGAGTCGAACCTCCCCTATATTAGGTAAAGTAAAAAAGAAAAAAGTAGCCAAAAAAAAGTCAATCACAAGATTTTAGAATTAATTCCTAGGCTAAGTTTATAGTTTGTTTGAAATCAAACCACAAACCTTGTGAGATTAGTAATACACTTGTGTACCAATTGAGCTTTGCTCGCTTTTGACCACATTTAACGATTTAGTCCAATGAGGAAGGAATTTTGTATGAACTACTTTATGTGAATTAACCATCATAGGTTGTACTAGTGGTAAAAAAGAAGACATAATCTCAATAAATGGCTAAGAGTTTATGGGTTCAATCCATGGTGGCCACCTACTTCGAGTTTCCTTGATACCCAAATGTTATAGGGTAGGCGAGTTGTCCTGTGAGATTAGCACAGTAGGAATATGATATATACAAACAATCATGTATTAACAAAGTCATAGAGAAGTAAAATTTTTAAAGTGAGCATAGCTCAATAGTGGTTAACATAAACTATTTTCTTCGAAGTTTCGTAATTCCATTTGTTTTACTAAATAAATAATTATAGAGCTATATTTGTGGATGATTGACCATTTTCTTTGATTTTTTTTTAAATATATTTTGTAATGCATGCACCATATTTAGTACTCCAAATTTTTGGAGAATTACTTGGATTTATGTGACCCATCCAAATTCTAAAATCTTATGTGTTTCTAAAGTTTAGGGTCCTAAAATGATGATGATGCGTGGAATACGAATGGAGCAAAATCCTTTGCTATATGTGTAGTGTCTTTGATTTAATAAATTCTCTAAGCTATGGATTGTACGGATATTTATTATCAAATATCAATAGTTGTCATTATGTGGCAATTGCATAAAATATGTATTTTCAGGAAGAAATATGTTTTTTTTTTTTTTCCTTCTTCTAAGTTGAATGATTGTCAAATGAGAGATCGTATTCTAGAAATTTGAAATAATAGTTAATATCTCATCGATAAAACTATGCTCATATTGGAAAAGAGCTCATTTGTGAAACTTTTGTTAATGTCTCACACAAGCAACATTTTGATTCTGAAAATGCCTTTTAAAGCTCATTTATTGAGGCAAGGTATAAAATTCAGATTCGTGCAACTTTTAGTCCATTGAGCTGCCTTTACGACCTTATGTAATGATTATAAAGGTCCATGTCTATTTTCCAAAATATAAACATTTATATATTATTTGAAATATATGAGTGGTTGAATTTGTGTTTATTTTTTGATTTCTAAAAATTAAATTTATAATCACCACATTTATTTCTATATTTTATCTACTTTCTATCAGTGTATTTTAAAAACTGTCAAGTTTTAAATACTTGAAATTTAAGTATTTTTTTTTATTAAAAAGATAACGCTTCATAATTTAAAAAAAAATGTACAAATTAAAAAAAAAAAAAAAAAGATTAATCAAATGCTTAATCGTACCTTTGATAATTAGATTCATTGCCACTTCCTACCGTTTGAACACATCTAGCATGCAAAAGTCAAAAGAGTCGGTGAGGGCTTTTTTTTTTTTTTTTAATCTCCCTTCAATATCATTATTTTAATGTAAGAACAGCCATTGTGTAACTTCTAATAATATACTTTCACATCCTTAGTTTTCTACATTATTTTCTAACTGCCCTTTGAACTTTTGGAATATTGTATATAAGAAAGGCAAAATAAAGTCAAATTGACAATGACTTATTTGGAACAAAAGACATGTTTTGAATGAACTGAAGGCAATCTCTAATGATAATTGATTTGATCATAATGGACTAAAATCGTAAATATAATTAGATTTTTTAAAATCAAGTTTACTTAGAATTATGAATCTGTCACATTTACCCTAAAACAGTAACGATAACAATAATTTTAAAACAGTAATGGTAAATGTGACAGATTTATATTTCTCATACTATAACAATACACTAAAGATAACAGTAATTTTGAAATGCAAACGAATTGATCATTCTTTGCTTGTCAATCAGTTTGCATTTTTTTATTACAAATTGAGTAGTGGGCCCATGTGTTAGTACAAGTAGGGAACACAAAGTAAAGAACAACAAACGTAATGCATTGGAGCCCACTTTTCAGATTACCATTCATTTATTACTTTTCCCGTTTAAACATGGCCTAAATGATTTCAACCAAATATTATATATATATATATATATATAGTTAATACTGATTGTTGCTCAACATACTTTTTTTTTTTCCAACAAAAATGCAAAGGAAATTTTTATCAGATATATATTCATGAAATATGAAGACTTTGTTAGATAAAACAGTTATATTTACCTTGCCTCCTTTCGCTAGCACATAAACACTATTTTGGGGTAAATTTTCAATGTTGTGGAGGCCTATGAGTTGTGAAGTTGAATATAGGTTTGTAAGGAGATGTATAATCCTCAAGTTCATAGATGCCCCAAGTTCTCCAACAGTTCTGACAAAATTACCCATCCAGCACCTCCGATCACAAGCGCAAGAGTGAACCTTCCACCGGGAACCACCTCCGGTAGTTTCACCGAGGGGGGCGGTTTTAAATACCGGTCTGACCATGACATTGCAGCTGGAATAATTCCAAACAGCAGTAACACTAGAACAGGAATGAATGGCAAAGAATTAGTTTGATATCTTTATGTCAAAATTGGAAAACAAAATGATGAGAAGGAATGGCAAGAAGATATAATAGATATTGTCAATATTTTACCTCCATATGTGCCAGCCAAGTCCAATGATTTGAAAAATATTTCTGGGTCAAGCAATGATAAGATAAGTGGTGGAATTAATGTCAAAAGGAATGGCAAAGGTCTATTCTCCCCACTTGGTAGTTTTAGCACTGGTTGTGCAGAGAAGTATAAATTAGATATCACAAAAATCTCCACATCTTCGAGGAATTTACAAACATGAGGGTAAATTAACAATAATTGACATGTAAAAAGATCACAAATTCAAATCTCTGTATTCCATCTATGTGGAATTAAAAAAAAAAAAAAAAAAAGGCCACCATCCATATACGGTAGATCAAATGAGACAGAATGGGACTCAATAAATAATATTCACAATAATGCCATCAAAAGGAAACATAAGTTAATGGTAATTAGTATTTACTCTTCTTTTCAAAGTTGGAGTTTCAAATCTTCAGATCCCATTTGTTATACAAAAATAAATTAGAAAAGATACTTTTAATGTTATACATAAGTCTTTAAGTTTTGAGTTTGGTTTCAAGTTAATTTCTAGGTTTAAAAATGTTACAATTTTTCCATCGAGATGTGAGTTTTGTTTTAATTTGGTCCATAAGTTTCAAGATTTACACTTTTAACCATGATTTTTCATTAAATACTGACTTTCAGTCATTAGCTTTAAAAGCTAATGTCAATTAATTAATTAAAAATAATTATGAAGTGAATTTAAAATTTAAAAGTTTGATAGTGCTAAAAAATAGTGAGATTAATTAATTATAATTATTGTAATTCTTTTAAATTAATTAATAGACATTAACCTTAAAGACAAAAAAAAAATGTGTATTTGGTGAAAAAGCTAGGTTAAGAGTGCAAATCTTGAAACCTCGGGACCAAATTGAAACAAAACTCAAATTTCAAGAGTAAAATTACAACATTTTGAAAATTAAAGACTAAATTGAAGCCAAATTCAAGACTTAAGGGTCAAATGTGTAACATTTTGAAACCCAAGAACTAAATAAAAACTAGACCCAAACCTATGGGCCAAGAAGATATTTCTTCCGAACTAAAATAAAATCAAGTAAAGCATTTTTTTTTTTTTTTTTTGATACTCTTGAGGAGAGAATCAAACACAATACTACGTCTATTAAGCTATGCTCGCTATGCTCATTTTTTACAAGTAAAGCATTTATTAAGTTAATAGTGACATAAAATATAAATATATGGAAGGCGTCGGGTTGTAGCTGTAGTGAAATAACCTTCATGAGGCTTCTTAAAAGCCCATTAGGCTTTACTCTTCATAAAGTGGAAAAGAGAGACAGACAGAAGTTGAGCGCAAGGCCGCTGCAACAGAGGCAAACAAAAATTGCCACAATAGAGAAAAGAAAGCTATATTTCAACAATTGTTGGTGAAATCACATAGTCAAATCAATATGGAGTTGGACTCAAGTTGGTTGATCAGTTTGGATGGCTCATCAAATTGGCAGATATGGAAAACAAGAATGGAAGATCTTCTTTACTGTAACAACCTGCATGCTCCTATTAATGGTGAGTCAAACAAACCAGAAAATATGAGTAAAGAAGACTGGGATTTATTGAATAGACGAGCTGTTGCGTACATTCGTTTGTGGGTAGATGACAGTTCGTACCAATACATCTCAGATGAGACATCGGCATATTCGTTATGGAAGAAATTGTACGAGAGGAAAACGAATGAGAACAAACTTTTCTTGGTAAGAAAGCTCATCAACTTGAAATATGAGGAGGTTATTTCAGTTTCCAGTCACTTGAGTGAGATGCAAAGCATAATGAATCAGCTATCATGAATGGAGGTCATTTTAGATGATGAGTTGCAGGCTTTACTACTTCTTAGTTCTTTGCCAGACGATTGAGTGAGGTTAGTAGAATCATTGAGTTATAACGATTCTCGTGAGAAGTTGACTATAGATAAAGTTAAGAGTAGTTTGTTAAATGCAGAATTAATGAGGACGCCATTGGGTTCTTTAGCTATCGAGTCGAAAAATCTCGGTAGAAATCGAAAGGGCAATAGTGATTGTGGCCAATTGGCAAGGAAAACCAGGAGGAAATTCAATGCTATTATTGCAAGAAGATGGGGCACAAGAAAGTTGAATGTAGAAAATGGAAAAAGGAGCAATATAAATTAGAGTGCGGAATAAGGGAGTTTTCCTTAGGCCTCTTTAGGAAAAACACAGAAATGAGGTGTAAAGCGAGGACAGTAGGGAGAATATTATAGAGAGAAGGCTACTCGAAAGATCTTGAGAGGGAATAAATCTTCATCAGGCAATAAAAAGCCACTACGGTTGACAAACAAGTCATTTCTTCCTCTAGGTTGGTGAGATCGTTCTTAACTTTTCAAGATTGTGGTGATTTCTACTTTCTTTTCATTTTTGATATCCGTGAAGTGTCCAAGTTAGCTTACACGCACCCCGATTAATTTCATGGGACAAACCAACTGACCATACAACATTTGGACATAAGAAAATTCATAGAATATTAAATCTTAGGTAGGTGGTCACCATCTATTGAACTTGTTCCCTCTTAACCCTTTATCAAACTCATGTCCTTTATTTACCACTAGGCCAATCCACAATGGTTAAATGATTTCTCCTTTCTATTTTTCTTAAATTATTATTATTTTGATTATCATCGCCAAAGAATCTGTTGTAATCCTACTACTTAATAGTGACAGGTTTTCAAGGATTGCCCTGTTGTTTTCCCTTCAACATTGATGGGTTTTCAATGTTTGTTTTTCCTGCCTGCATTGGTATTATTTGTATTCTTTGTTATCTGATAGATATTTTTCAAGTGACTACACGAATAATTAATCTATAATCATTAGGCCTGGCCTGACATTTTGACCATTCAGTCCCAACAAAAGGATCCTGTCTATTTCTGGAGAAGAAGATTCCAGTACAACTACACTAATATAGAAAAATTTTCATATGGACTCCATCCATTGCTTGCTATGGATTTAGGAATTATGTGGGGTCTACGAAATAAATGAACAAATCATTACATGGTGTGTCAAATAATGAATGAGAAGAGTAGGTACGATAGTGGTACTAGATATTTTTCCCTCTTATAGAACACAACTCAGCCAGCAATAAAACAAATAAAGTTCTGATTCTATAAAGTTGATGAGAGAAGTCACTTACAGTCAGCAAGAAAATCGGACAATCCTAAAACAAATCCAATGTAGGAAGTTGCAATCGCCAAAACAGAGAATACCTCTACTATAGGCTGCATAGAAATATTGTTTATAGTGGCTTTAAGTAAGTCATCCAATGAAAATGCAATGGAGTACATAAACTAAGCAGTCCAAGAACTTACTCCTACAGCTCCATTTGTTGATCTCAATTGCTGCAATGGGTCTAATATCTTATCAGATCCCATTTCAAGATTTGAAATAGTCCCTAGAATGACACCATTCCAGACAAGAAATAGAACCAAAGGTATCGCAGTCCCAAGTACAATGGAAGTCCTGAAAATATTGTCCAGTCAACGATATAGACAACTAGCAATTGTTTTAAAGATGAACGACTTAAACCAAACCACAACTGATTATGGGATTAAGTGTTCATACAACATGGTGAAACAATGAACATGGGAACTTCAGCCATTTTTTTTTGGAGATTATGTGAAACATGTTGTGCAGACTAAGCAACTTTATAAATGTACGTAGTTTTAGAGCATCAATGATACTGTAAAATTAATAATATGATTCAATGAACCAAATGGAATTACAAATGCTTTTTGAACCTTTTAGAAAAGGAAGTATTCGTCACCTTACTTTTGTCAAGTTTCCTTCCAGATTCGTACAAAGTACTGGCACGACATTCTGAAAAATGAATCACATCATGTAATAGCATTCACAGGACAATTTTGAAATATAGCAGTGCGGAAATTTACCTGGTAGACAAATGAAAGGGCAATTATAGGTATACTCATAGGAACAGCTTCAAAATTAGCTTTAACGAGAGCATCCCAGTGCAGACCTCCACTTGCAACGGCCTAATAAAGAAATCTTGATATTAGTGCATCTATCAAGCACGAAGTGAAAAACCGACAAAAAAGCGTCTCGATTTCCTTAACATCAACAGAAATATTTGATTGACTGCAACAGTCGACTCATTTTTAATGGAAGATCATTAATATTAGCCCAAGTCCTAGTAAACTGGTAAGAAACTGAAAGCAAAGGACCTACGTAAAACAAAATTCAATGCTCTTCCATATTAATAGCGGTCATAATACGTTCGTCTAGAAAACTAAGCTTCATTTCAACTTACAATATTCGCAGAAAATGTGCAAACAATAAAAGTCAAATGCATTATCAGGAACATTCAAGAAAATATGGTTAGCTACTACATTAACTCGTGTATCCATAACAAATACAACATGAGGTCACTTGCTAGTTGCTACCTAATAATTAACTTCAAGTATGTGTAGTTCCTGAAGTGAAGTGAACATATTACCACAAGACCTGCAAAGGAAACGATGATCCCAAGTACTAGGGCTCCGTTGATGGCACCAATAAAGCGTTGGCTGCAATTAAAGACATCTTTGCAGTCAATTCCCAGCAGAGTTGGCTGCAATTATATGTATTTGTATATGTAAATGCACATATATATGAATATGAACCTAAATCAATATTGAGAACAGATACCTTGATATAAATACAAGTGTAGAGTGCGTTTCTTTCTTCCCCCATAAAAAGCAAGATACATGTACAAAGTTTAGTGGGGAATAGACTATTTTGAGCGGATGAAATATCTAAAGAGATACCAAAGGCCCATAAATGGGACTCTAAGTGAAAATGATTATAGAGGGGAGATGATTACAAAACACTTAAAAAGAAGGGAGGAAGCAAATTTAGCGTAGTTCGAAATCTCTCAGGAACTCTTACAATCATCCCCTAATGTCGCAGCTTTCTTTTTCAGAACTAAAACCATAAGGAAGAACAAAAGGTGGTTTTTATTATCTTCCAAAGGTCTGAAAATGTTTCCACAAAAGACGAGCAGGAAAAGGACAGTTCAAGAATCTTCAGTGTATTTTTCACAGAAGAAGCACCAATTAGGGAGGAGCAAAAGCCAGATGAATAGTTTGCACCTTGTCATTAGTATTAAGGCCAAAAGCAAAGTCATCCAAAGGAAAACCTTGATCTTCGTAGGATAAAATGATTCAAGTACAGGTAGAGAACGAAGTACGAACCTTCCAAAGTAGCATACACCTCCGAATATCAACGAAAACAAGGTTGCACTCTCCCATCTGCAATTACAATGCTGCATCAACACCAAAAATGCACATTTTCTTTGTATGATTGCATAGATTGGAAAGATAAGTAAGTTCTAATACTAGTGATCTATGAAGGTTGGACTCCTTGTTCATACAAAGGAATTCCGAGAAAATTGGTCAAGATGTCTGAAGAACGAGCTACATAAGCAACCAGAAGCGTGTAGTGAATAAGGATGTATGACCAACTGCAAGTTGCAAAATATTGTTGTCAGAATTGACAGACATACAGTGGAGAAAAAGGAAGGAAGCCCTCATGGATAAACAGATTAAAAAGGCAAGAACAATTTTTAGAACTCAGGGACATAGTAGTACAAACTATAAAACATATCTTGTTCAAGTAAGGTCGTACTCTACAAAAACATTTAGATTTTCTATTTTGGAAAAGAAAAAAAAGACATTAATTAGCGCCTAAAACAATTACATCTCAGCCTACCAGGACACTTGAACTCCAACTGTCCCAAGAGTTCTCATGGCCATCGATACCTGCAACATTACAACTCAAACTCTTAGATCTCGATCTCTAGGCTTATCACATACTAAAGATGCTGCAGTCGGAAAATATGAACTTGAAAAACTTGAGAATGGAATGCATTCACAGAAGTAGTAAGATCAAATTTTCAACAAGTTTCTTTTTTAAAGTTCATGCGTTAAAGTTTAATGTATCCCTTATGATGTAGACTTGAGAGAGTAAATTCTGAGAATAATGCTTCTCCAAATCTTATTAGTGAGAGGGAACAACCATTTAATAGGCTGACAGAAAGTTAGTTACTAACTTAACGAAAGTCTAAAACTCAACAACCAAAAGATAAAAGGCTTGAACAAATACAAGAATAAGTCCTAAACAGCTGGACTAACAAGGGGACGTGGTAAGAAATTACGAACCACCCAGAAACAAGAAGTTTACAACAAGAAAATACAAGAAAGCCAAGATTTAATCAAGAAAAGAGAAAAGATCTCTAAGAACTAATGATGTCCTTGTTAGGATACCTCCTAACTAGAATAAGATTTGAAGTATATTGAAATAAAAAAGATGAACTACAAGATAACCCAAGTATAAAGGCACTTAGAACCTCCCCTCTTGAGTATGCTAACCCAAGTCTTAAACCACTCAACAATTTCCCACTTCCCTCCGTTCCCCCTCCCTCTAGTTATAACTAAATACACTAACTCCCTAACTAATTACCCTTATGCCCCTACTAATACCATACCAATATCCTCAACCAAGACCCTTACAATCCTAATCCTACATCACCTTCTCTCCTCATTCCCGTATAGAAGTTGAATGGAAAATCGTTCAGACAAGAAACTTCCACAAAACAATTCCGGAACTTACTTTTCTTAATGCAAGAAACTTTAGCATGCTCATCTTTTTGTAGGTTTGCTTGCCGATATATTCCATTTTTCCATCTTTTAGAAGTTGTATAGCTTATTATTCAGATATATTTGATTTAGTTTTCCTGACTGTACAACAATGAGGAACAACACAAATTTGAAAAATTATAATAAAAAGAACAGTACTTTACTTTCTGTTAGGGGAAGATTAGAAGAATAAATAACTACTTTATAACTGAAGATGATTTCCTATCAGGACTTAGATTAATGATTCAATCTCACAACATGGGGAATAAATCTCATAACTTTTTAATTATGACTTTTTTTTTTTTTAATTCCGCAATGCTCAAGTTGAATGAGAAACATCCGGAGTATGTATTCATCCTTGCAAAAACTAATCTATTCATTTCACTATAGAATTAAGAAACAAAAAAGAGTTTACCAGAGACACGCCACCAGAACCCAGTTCACACATGGTATTCACGTTGACTTCAGCAATTAGCAGTCCTGTCACAACCTGCATGGTTCAGTTTTGTAATTGACTTGCTATCAAAAAAAATAATGAGAACAAAGGGTGCCAAGCCGCTACAAACTAATGAAAATATGTCCAATAATTAGACAACCACCACTTAGGAAAATTTGAGAACCACACAAATGAAATCTGAAAGCAACCTCAAACAGCCAAAGTATGTCCAATATTTCTAGAAATGCATCAAACACTTGTTAAGTATACTAAATAGACACATATATAACAAAAATAATAAATTTTGGGAGGGAAATACATCGAACTATTTCTTTAACCATATAAGTGCATAAACTCATTGACTTTAAATTTCCTTCTTGTATAAAAATGATATATATATTTTAAAAAATGTAAATTATAAATAAACATGTCTTTGCAATGTCTGTGTCCCTAGATTTTTATTAAACGGCGTGTCGTATCCATGTCTTATATCCGTCTCTATGTTTCTAAGATAATTGCTTGGATTTTGGTTTTTAGTTTTTGAAAATTGTGTTTGTTTCCTTACATTTTCTTTCAATAGTTTTCATCTTTCGTGAGGAAACCTTTAAATTCTCCAAATTTTGAAAACAAGTTTTTTCAAAATTACTTCTTTTAGTTTTCAAAACTTAGATTGAATTTATAGAACACTTGAAAATATTAGATAACAAAACCAAGAAACCTACATATGAGAGCAGTACTTATAAGTCGAGTTTCAAAAATTAATAACTAAAAACCAAAAACCAAATGGTTATTAGAGGGAACATTCTTTTTCTCCAAACACTGTTTACAAAGACTGTTTTTCAGGTTACTTTTGAAACACTCACCTGTCATCTATCATCATGAATAAGAAAATTGACTTAAAAAGATATTATTGTTCTTTTAGTTGCATTTATTTTTTCTCCATCAGAATTCATTTTGAGCATCGTGTATTTTCAGAAAATTGATTAATGAAGGTTTTTTTTAGTTAGTAAAAAGGGTTAATAACATACCTAACATAGCCACTTTCAACAGACAATTTTCTTAAATACTTTCACATTTGTCGATTTTAACTGCTTGAATTGTATTTTAGTTCAAAACTATAGTGAACACGTCTTCAATACCTATGCACAACATTACAGCAAAGTTCGCTAAGATTTAATAAATTAAAATTTAATGCAGGCAACCAAGACAGTGAAGCGCGAGAATATTTAAAGAGATATACAAAAGATAAAACTACGTACACACCACAGGCGAAATGCCAGATTTCCTACTTTAAAAGGTTGATACTCTGAACCCAATTGGGCAATTCAAGGTCGAGCAATAGACTATTAAACCATTAGAATCATTGTGAAGCAACACTAGACAATACAATATGCATTCAAAATAGTAAGAAATGATATAACTGCACAACCACATTCTGATTGCATTCTATTGCAAATTTGAACTCTAATGTAATAACTAAAATTTGATAAACATAAAATAAATAAATAAATGTGCATCAACTGCTACAGATTTACCATGTACACCCAACAACATGTGCACGTAATAGCTGAGGCTAGAAATCCGGATTCTTGAGTTACTGCAGGAATGGCCAGGATACCAGCACCAATCTGTAGACAACAATGTATCTTTTTACAATTTTAAAAAAAAAAAAAAACTCAATAGAGATGTACAGGAAAAGACTATTAAGAGTAATGCCATGATTTCTTTTAAGTTCAATATCAAGTGGGGTTGGGGAATTTGAACTTTTGACTAGTCTAGTCAAGGACATGTCTTAACTAATTGAGCTATTCTCAAGTTGGCTTATTGCCTATGATTTACTTACAGACTCTTGTTCCATTAGAGCATAAAATTTATAAATAAATAATGTTATTGACAGAGAATTTATAATCGTAAGTAATAAACATTGGTCCATTTACAACTCATCATCATATATTTTTTCAAACAAAAATAATTTCCAGCCCAAACACAAACTATTATAACTCAAACTAAATTAGTTTGCACCCCAAACACTAAGGCTATTATAACTCACTAACTATTATAACCCACTAACTATTATAACCCACTAAATTCAAGCACCCCAAATCTCCGCTTATAGTTTATGAAAACATTTTGTAATTGCTTGTTTGCCAAAACCCTTAGCCCTCAGCCCTCAGTTTTAAGAAGGAATTTTAGTTTCATTTAGCTTTATGTCAAAATACTATTATTGCTTCTAATGAAAAGGGAAAAGGAAATATGGCGAGAGATATAAACAAGAAGGGAAAAGGAAAGACGCTTACAGTAGTCCCAGCCACCAGGAAAATCGCGCTGGATAAACTTCCTGCGCACCAGAAATCGAGGGCAAAAAGAATTAAAAGTCAAATTATAATTCGTTTTCAACTTCCAATGAAAATGCCAATCAAAGAATCAACAAGGACCGGAAAATCACCAGGTTCTCGCTTGAACGTAACTTGATTAAGGTTGGAGAACAGCCGCTCCAACACGTACTCTTCCGATTCCTCTTCCTGATCGATTTCTTTCTCTTGTCCAGACACAGAAGATTCCACCGGCCTCCGCGAGAAGCAGGTGGAAACAGCTCTTAATCTTGGACGAAGAACCGTGAGAGGACGCTGCCGAAATGAGTATATCGAAGAACACAGGCAAGTCACATTCTGACGGGGCAAAACGATGCTTCTTCTTTCCGATTGAATTGCAGGAAATGGAAGCCGGAGATGGGAAGAAATTGACATCTGAAATTCGATCCTCTCTTCCGTCCGACTAGCCGGCGATTTTCGAACTCCGGCGAAGAGGAAGAAGAGGAGCGACCGTTGACGGAGAAAGTTGAAAAGGAAACCGATGGAGAAGGAGAAGCCATGGCCGGGACTGAACGTTGACACTCAAGAGGACCCACTGAACTGAAAAGAGATAACGTGGGACCCTTAATTAATTAATTATTATTATTATCATTATTATTTTTAATGCGAAGGTCGAACCTCAAGTTAAAAATATTTTCAAATATTTTATTTCTTTTTAAATATAATAAAATGAACCAAAATATTTATAAAGAAACTAAAATTTTAGTGTCACTATTGTTGGTATCACGATAGACACAATAATAGTCTATCGCGATCTATCACAGATGACTATATATTATGTTATTAGTTGTAAATATTTTAAGTAAATTTTGTTATTTAAGATAATTTTTTAAATATTTTTATATATGTTAGACTAAAAAGAAAAAAAAATAAAATTGCAGAATTGTTGGGAGCTAATTTATAGCCTAATTTATAATCTAATTAAATGACGATTGAACACTATGAGAAAAACGATGAACATTACGTTACGTAACAAATTGATAATAGAATTGAATTAAATTTGAAAACATATAGATATAAAATTTTAAAAGTTGAAGGTGGTTGATAGGATTTGTTGGCATGAGAAGACCAAATTGTTTAATACATGAAGAAGAACAATCCATCTTCCACACCCGGTGGTATGGAGGAAAAAAAAAAAGGAATGATGAAAAGTTGATAGAGGGTGCCATAAAAGATCCTTAAGAAACAAGACAATCGTCCTTAGATAGGAGGAAAAGGTATTTGCTCAAATTTCTCATCATCTATATCGAAATTAAGGGTGTTTAAATGACTTAATAATTCGAACAACCCAAATTATCCAACCCAAAATGTAAGAATTGGGTTGGGTTAGTTTGCTCTTGAATTAAGTTAGGTTAAACTTTTTCTATTTTTCTCGGGTTGGGTTGGGTCGCGGCTGGTTAAAGAACAAATTTGGTAGACCCAACTCAACCCAAATTACATATATGTTAATAAAAAAAGTATATATATATATATATATATATATATATATATATATATATATATATATATATGTATATGTATATATTAAAGTTTGATTCCTTTGTATTAATAAATTTATGAATTTTTATTATTTTTTATTTAAAAACATTATGATGTTTGTCTTTATTTAAAGTTTGTAATAATGGTATTTAACATTTGAATTTTATGAGATTCTAATTATTAGTCATATGTGGTATAGATAAATTGACATTTTAAATTTAGAAAAGAAAAAATAAATTATAACACAACAACTCAACCCGAATTTTAAGGGTTAGGTTGGAGACTTTATTTGCTTCTGCCAACCTAACCAATTGGAATTTTTGGGTCGATCCAAAAAATACACTAGCCCAATCAACCTAACCCGTGTACATATCTAAACAAAGTATGAGATATGAATTTAGTCAAGCTCCAATCTAAAAGAGTGCTCCATTGAAATAAGTAGCATTCCCTCCAAGGGTAAAGGGCAGGCCAACATAGCTCCATTGGTTGTTACTAGTTGAGCCAAATGCGAGAATCTCAACAAAGGTAGTGCTTGCCTATGGTGGGGAGTGTCTTACACTTTTGTACTATTTGTCTTGGGATTGAACTCAAATCCATAAAAGTAAAGTGAATTTCTAAGTTCCTGTTTGGAAATAGGAGTAAAGTTTGAGGGACTCACTTGTTATGCGATTGAATATGCAAATCATGTCAAACTTACCATGATCAAGAGAACAACAGAGAAGTCCATTGAACCAATTGAGTATCTCGACCTCAACAGAATTAGAAGACCAACTAGAAGTGAAGGTAAATGAGACAACAATATTAATCCCACCTTTAGAATGCATAGGATCAAAATCCACGCAATGAATGTTGCAAGAAGGAGAAACATGGGCAAAGATAAGATTGGAAATTGAAGTATCAAACTTAAAAGGTTAAAATTGAAGCATCAAACTTAGAAATTGCACATAAGTATTGCTCTTCCAAATGGAAAAAGCTTAGATGCAGTCAGGTTGCATCCATTTATGGTGTAGCCCTACTGCACCAAAATTAAAAATGCCACATGGTAATTTACTTTTTTTAAAAAAAATATTAAAAAAAATATATATTTTTTTTATTATGTGTAGTAAAAATGGAAATATGAACTTAGACTGCTCCTAAGTTTTGCTCTTCCCAATAGAAAAGCATCGGTGCAATCCTCTACTCTGCACCCAATTAAAGATTGTCACATGGTAGTTTATTTTCTTTATAAAAAAATATTTTTTTTTTGTATGTGTAGTAACAAGGGGAATTTGGACTTAGGTGCAGCCTATTGCCCATACCGATAGAAAAAACTTAGGTGTAGCTGTGCACCCATCTATGGTGCAGCCCTATGCTGTATCCAATTAAAAATTGTCACGTGACAGTTTACTTTTTTAAAAAATGGAGCATTTGCAAATATAGCAATCAAGTCCAAAGTATTTGTAGTTATAGCAAAATTTAATTCTCCTTTTGAAGTTTATCAGTGATAGATTATATCGCTGATAGGAGTCTATCAGTGATAGATTTTGCTATATTTGCAATTGTTTTAAAAATGTTGATATATACTTAATTATTATCCCTAAAAGTGCTATCTAGCACAATTTAGGTGCAGCTCATATTGCTCTTCCCAGATTGGGGCGAATCTGGCTCCAATACACAAGCTCTTGCCATTTTCACGAGCTTTGATGAGTTTAAGGTGATCGATCCAATTTTTCTGGCAACGGAAGGATAAATTGTTTAATCCATGGAGAAGAAAAATCTATCTTCCACACTTGGTGGTAATGAAAAAAAGAATGGTGAAAAGTTAGATAGAGGGTGCCATCAAAGACCCCAGGAAACAAGATAATCCTCCCAAGACCGGTGGTACCAGTTATTGGAGAAAGAAAATTTGCTCGAATTTCTCATCTTCCACATCAAAACAAAGTATGAGATATGAATTTAGTCGAGCTCCAAGCGAAAAGAGAGATCCATTGAAGTAAGTACTATTCCCTTCAACGGTAAAGGGTATGGGGACCAACATAGCTCAATTGGTTACTACCTATGCCAAATGCGAGAATCTCAGCTGATGATTGACCAAATTAAAAATTTAGGTGTGTGTGATTATAACAAACTTCATACTTCGAAGTGGTTTGTGCGATTTTATTTTTTAATATTAAAGACTTTTCATATATATATTTTTAAATAATAAAATGAAGTGCTTTTTGTTCACGTGTAGCATGCTATTTGTAGTCTTTTCATTTTCTTTTTATTTTTTTACTAATAAAGAATTTATTTTTCTTATTCTTTTCACTTTTTTTTTAATAGAGACTGAAAATCTATATAATGCATAACTATTTATTTATCTATTTTAGGCTTTCGTATTTATATTTATATTTATATATTATCTACTAAGTTTTTAAAAATTAATTTGAATATACGTTCCATTTTACAATTTAACAACATAGTCAGTAACCATATTATAAGGAGTTAATGATGTTTATTAATTATGGGACTACAAACTCAATACAAACCAAAAATTCAAAATATACAACAGAAAACTTTGATTATTAACTTAATTATTCAACTAATCTTCGCTATGCCCACCTCGTTTTATTGCTCAATGAATAACTTAGGTGAGTTTGTGAGAAAATTGACCTTCCAAATCGAAATGTGAAGTCTCTGTATTAGTATTAACCTTACTAAATTCCAAGCTTTCATGGAAGGAAACTGACTTGGATGCCAAAGAAAAACCCTGAATTCAGCAATATATATATACGTTACTCTCCAAAATTCCATGAAAAAAACTCGACCCATCATGCGAAGACTTCAACTTCGTCTTAATCTTGCTCGAAATTCTTCAATTTCTCAGTTCTGATCATTTGGGTCTGTAGCTAGTGAAGAATCCTGTACTCATCAATGGCTTCCTGCAATATCCCTTGCAGTTCGCAGCTCCAATTTCACTCTATTTCGTTTAGAAAGAATTTTGCCTTCAATTCACATGGTTCTCACGGGTCACTCGCTTTTGCCTCGAGGTTGAAGCAACAAAGGGCTATTACATGCAATTCCACCACTTCCAAACAACAATTTGAGGTAAAATTCTGGATTCTTCTGGGATTGTGTTCTGGGGTTCTTGTTCATTGGTTTAATTTGGGATTTTGAGCTGGAAATTAGATAGTTTATGATCCTGATGAAAGGATAAACAAGTTAGCTGATGAAGTGGACCGGGATGCTCCTCTTTCGAGGCTTACTTTGTTCTCACCTTGCAAGGTAACAATGGTGTTGCTTCAAGTTAAGCTTTGTAAATGATGGGGGTTTCTTTTTTAAATCTATTTTGTTGATTTATATGTTGAGTTTTAGTGATGCAGATTAATGTTTTCTTGAGAATAACTAAGAAGAGGGAAGATGGATATCATGATTTGGCATCTCTCTTTCATGTAAGTAATGGTATTTTTCTATTTGATGATATTAGATGCAACTGACTTTAAAGTGTTTGAGAAGCTTATGCCTGTTATTGGCATGTTCATTTTTAAAATCTCTTTTGATAGTGTTTTTGAATGCTATGAAACTTTTTATTGGCTAAAAGCACTTTATTACAATTCAAAAGGTCATATCAAACTCACCTTTAGTCTTTTAGAAGGATTTGAGGTGTTAAATAACTTTGAGGAGTATCTTCTATTTCTCTTAGTTGCTGAATTTTGGATGAACTTTTTTTTCTTTTTCTCTCCGCCTTCAGGTGATAAGCTTAGGTGATACTATTAAATTCTCTCTGTCACCATCGAAGAAGGATCGCCTTTCTACCAATGTATCGGGGGTACCCCTTGACGATAGAAATTTGGTAGTTGTTTTAGCATAATGCTCTTATTTTATTTCTTCTGATGATTTTCTTTGTTTCCTTAACTTGTTTTTCTTCCATATATCTGCAGATTATCAAGGCTCTTAACCTCTACAGGGAAAAGACAGGCAGTGACAAATTTTTCTGGGTAAGAATCTATGAAATGATTGAATATCTTCAACGATTGTCACAAAATCTGCCTTTATGCACGGAAAATGTCAATAGGCTATTGTAAAGTTTGGAACTAATTCTTTTATTTACGAGCAGATCCATCTCGACAAAAAAGTACCAACTGGAGCAGGACTTGGTGGAGGAAGCAGTAATGCTGCAACTGCATTGTGGGCAGCCAATCAGTTCAGTGGATGTCTTGCTACTGAAAAGGACCTCCAAGAATGGTCGAGCGAGATAGGATCTGATATTCCCTTCTTTTTCTCGGAAGGGGCGGCCTTTTGCACCGGGAGAGGTGAGGTATGTTTAAATGACTACAAGCATTCTAACAAATATACAATTCAATTTGGAAATGCCTATGATTATCCATTTCACATCAATACACAAAAGTTGCCAAATTGTCATCTTGTGATAGATTTGATTGGATGAGTGTCTCTGTTTTGATCTATAAATCAATGGACTTGTATCAAATATTTTTGCTTTTATCTATATATGAGTACACTCGTTCACATGCTCTATGCTCGAAATCCTACTTTCTTGTTCCTTTTATTTTGTCTCAGCTTCTTATAGAACCGTAATCCTTTAGTTTAATACTGTCCATTGAATGTATATAATAATATCATGCATCAGCCAGAATATTTTGATTTCCATTGATATCAAATCCTACTTTCTTGGGTAGCATTTGGTAAATTTTAACAAGTTCTTCTTTACCAGGTTGTACAGAATCTTCCACCTCCGGTACCCTTGGACATTCCAATGGTTCTCATAAAACCCCAGGAAGCATGCTCTACAGCAGAAGTGTACAAGGTAATGGAAATTTTAGTATAAGTTGAGAGAAAAATGAAAATTAGTTCTTATTTCCATTACATAATCAAAGCCGATTTGTATTCCTCAGCGCTTACAGTTGGATCAAACGAGCAAGGTTGATCCTTCATCATTGTTGGATAGAATCACAAAGAATGGAATATCGCAAGATGTGTGTATCAACGATTTGGGTACGTGAATTTGTTTAATGTTTGCAAGCCAGTTTCAGTACTTCGGGTTGGTGACCTTAGTTTGTGTCGTAAATTACATGCTATATAATGAACTCTCTCCAGTTTGATGGAGTTAATATTGTACCTGATTACTTTAAGTGATGTATGAACATTAGTGACTTGCTTTGCATATCAAATTTCCCATTACTGCTGATTTTTTTTTTTTTAGAAACAAGTGCTTTCATCAGAAAAAATGAAGGAATACAAGCGCATACAAAAAACCAAGCCCACAAAAAAATCTGCTAAAGAAAGGGTTTTCAATTAAGAATGATGTTGCCTAAAGCATAATTACAAAAAGTCTTCGATACCAAAGCCCAATGAGAAACGTGAAATCTCGCTAGGGACCAAACCTCCCCAGGGTCCCTCTCCACACCACAAAACACTCTATTGTTCCTCTCCCTCCAAAGGTCCCACAAGACCGTGCACACCTCAGCCCATAAAAGAAAACGACCTTTCTCTTTGAAAGGCAGATAGAGAAGGAACTCCCCGATCAACAAGCGAACATCTCTTTCCCTAGCCACCGAGATGTCAAACTCCTGAAGGAGATCATTCTAGACAGAACTCGCAAACTGACACTCCTAAAGAAGGTGATCAAGGTTTTTCTCCGCCTTCCAATAAAGGATACAACAGAAAGGGTCCATTAAAGAGGGAATCTTACACCCCAGCTTATCTAGAGTGTTCACACGCCCAAGCAATACCTGTCAAGAAAAGAACTTAACTTTCTTCGAAATTTTAATCCTCCACAAAACATTAAAGACTAACTCACCAACAGGAGAAGGGTTCAATAAAAGCCTTAAAGACTTGCAGGAAAAACCCTCCACAGGACTCGGACTCCAAACACGAACATCCCTCCTCCCCAACCTGAAATCAAAACCTTCCACCAAAGAAAGAAGAGACACCACATCTGTCATTTTCCTAATGGTTATAGCCCGACGAGAACCAAAGGAAAAAGAAACCGAACTCCACAACCACACCAACAAATCCGCCATAACCCGATTTTTCAAGGAGGACAAATGATATACTTTAGGAAACACCGCTGAGAGAGGTCTATCCCCACCCAATGATCCTCCCAAAAGAAAGTTCCCTTACTTCCCTAATGACACAGAAAACAAGATGAGAAAAGGAAGCGATCTGAAATGAGATATCTTTCCACGAGTTTCGATGTGTGCCTTTGACCTCTTTCACCGCCTACTCAAAGGGATGAGGGCCGTGCTAATTGACACCATGTTTGTATCACCCCTATGTCTTACATGGCTCTTTCTTTTATGTTGACGCACTAAGAAGCACAGATACAACACGGACACGACAACACGTCATTTCTTTAAAATCTAGGACACGACACGACAAGGACACGTTTATTAAATTTTACATTTTTAAAAATTATATCATTTTTATACTAAAAGAAAATTTAAAGTAAATGGGTTGATGCATTTATATGCTTAAAAGAATTAGTTTGATGTATTTCACGCTCGAAATTTATTATTATTGTCATATATCTGTCTTTTTAGTCTACTCAATAAGTGTTCTATGCATGTCTAACACATTTATTGCACTAAGAACTGTTCGATACATGTCCAACAAGTGTCGGACACAGATATCCTTGCCAAACTAAAGTGGTTGTACTTCTTAGTCGACACACTTGTACTTACTTAAATGTTTGGGATTTTCTCTCTTCAGAACCTCCTGCTTTTGAGGTCCTCCCATCTCTTAAAAGATTGAAACAACGTATAATTTCTGCCAGCCGTGGAGAATTCGATGCCGTGTTTATGTCCGGGAGGTAAGAACGTAAAATGAATTCTTCGAACTCCACTTGATCTTTTTTCATAGAGCTTTTGTTTAAGTAAGATTATTAGTATAAACATCTTATCACCACATCAAATTTCATTTCATGCAGTGGCAGCACAATAGTAGGGATTGGGTCCCCAGATCCTCCAGGCTTCATATATAATGACGATGAATTCCAAGACGTATTTTTGGCAGGTAATACCCCGAACGCTCCCTAAATAGTTTCCTCTATATCTTTTTGACTTCATGCCACTGTCGATGCATAAATCCTTGTTGCAAGGGCCTTTTTCATATCCAATGCAAGTTAGAGAAGCTACATTGGCTATTTTTCTGGTATTGTTGTGTTGTTTGCAAGCTAGCCTGCAAAACCTATATGAACGATAACTGAAGATGTGTATAGCTACGACGTCTCATATTTGGAGAATTTTGCAGCTTAAAATACCTATCAAATTAAGAATGAAGTTCAGAGGTGATAAATCAATGAACTTACATTGATACAGCTTTTCATAAGCGTTGGTTTTAGTTTATTTATTGCTCTACTCTTATTCTAGACTAAAGAATGGAGGGGCAGCTAGCATTGAAGTCTTTCATAAATTATGTCTTTCAATTGCTTTACTTGGTAGAAAAGTGAGTTTGAATGATTTTTTTATTTTTTTTTGGCTGGTTTATCGTTCCCTAAACCCTATTATAATGGAATTTTTGGCTTGTTGGTTTAGCCCTTTGGGAATAAGCTGTTACAACTTGAATGAATCGTGACAATATTTGTAGCAAAAACTTGTGACCTTCTAACGTGAATTAGCGAATCTGATTTGACTAATAGTTTAAGTGTTTATCCTTCATTTACTATAGGAATTTTATTATTCCAAAAGTCATTTCAAACACACTCTTGATAACTTTTGACATCGTCCATTACTTGTGGAAGAAGATGACCTAGAAAAATGAATCAATCTAAGTAAGATTTCTATTGAAGGAAGAACATACATAGATTTCTCATTTCTCATGG
Organism: Citrullus mucosospermus; assembly: GCA_030954485.1. Classification (NCBI taxonomy): domain Eukaryota; kingdom Viridiplantae; phylum Streptophyta; class Magnoliopsida; order Cucurbitales; family Cucurbitaceae; genus Citrullus; species Citrullus mucosospermus. The sequence continues at coordinate 27,980,724 of CM062057.1, forward strand.
CATTCCCCAGAGTTGCTCTAGTGTCACATTGATTTTTGTTTGGTGTGTTATCTGTTCCTAATATAAAATGTTTGGATGTAATCTTATCTTAAAAGTTCTGAATGCAGAGGCCAACTTTCTAGTTCGTGAAGCAAATCAATGGTATCAAGAACCCGCTTCGGCATCCGCTTCTAGTCCGCCTTCCGAGCATCCTGAATCAGCTAGATAGCTTCCTCCTCAGACGAAATAGAGGTTCACCTGATGTTTTCTGTTCTAGTGACAATTTCTGTACACAATTAAAACTACAATCCTCCATTGATAAACTTGGGAAGTGATCTTGAATTCTCCTTATGTAGCCACAACCATCCTTAATCTTTGGTCTCTAAAAAAAACCATGACCAAAGAGTGCAAGATTTGGAATTAGCAACAACATAAGCATGGAAAATGTCATGAATATAAACAATGATAACAATCTTGCAGATGTTCAATTGTATTTTATTTAGGTTAAAAATCTCCCTAACAATTTAGTCCCATATTTTTAATTTTGTAACAATTAATAAATTGCTTATAACTTAGGAATATATTTTTAGCAAACCAAAAATATATTTTTTAACCTTTTATTTATTAACTTGGAAAGATCTTAAATGTTTATGTAATTATGAAGCTCGACATTTTTTCAAATGGGATTTAAATGTAATGCCCTTTTTACCCCCAAGTCTCTCTCTCTCTCTCTCTCCCCTCTTACCAAACAAATTGCATAGAATAGAAACGAAATTTCAGGACGACTAAAAACATTCGACATGAATCTAAAATGAACGGACAATAAAAACCAGCAAAAACAAAAAAAAAAAAAAAAAAAAAAAAAAAAAAAAAAAAAAAAAAAACAAAACAAAACAAAAAAAATCATTCAAACTCACTTTTCTTTTTCTTCTTTTAATTTTCATTTATTATCACAAATTTTCCTCTCCTCTTATGGAGGAGAGAAAACAGACTGTCTAGGAAAACTGAAAATATCTTTCCCTTCAAAGGGAGAAGTCCATTCTCTAGAACCATTAGCTGATGTTTCGGTAGCGATGCCTCCATTTTGCAATCCAGCAATTGGAACTCTATTGAAATTAGAAGGCACCGATGGCACGAACGGCTGAGCATCCACCAAACGGGAAGTATTCGATTCATAAAGGTGAGGATTCTTCTGCATGTACGAATTCAGCCCCTGCAACAACCCACCAGGTCGAACTGAAGTTAGACCTTTATCCACAGACCAGTCTATGTCGGAGTAGTCTAAATGTGGCATCGAGCTACCCGTGTTCCAATCTACGGGAGACGTCGACCCTGATTGGGTTGAACTCGCTCCTGAAAATAGTCCGAGGGAGGAGGCCGGAGCTATGGAAGACGATGCACCTGTTCGGCTCCATGAAGCATTGGTGTGGGTGGCTTCAAGGAAGTCCCCACGGCTGTTACCAGAGACTAAATGTTGCTGCTGCTGCTGATACTGAATTTGAGGATACATCTGATTCAATGTCATCTCACTAGGCTTGAAACTTCTTGAGCTGCGAATCTGCGGTAAGAACCCGCTAGACGATGTCATGGCTCCGATGCCATTACTAGAATACCAACTAGCAGGAGGTGATGAACTTATAGTACCAACGGAAGTTGGTTTAGTGTGCAACAATAGGTTCCGACTCTGTACTACCGAATTCGGTTCTCTCAGTGAACCAGATTGAAGACTATTAAACTCAGTTCCGATTGTTAAATAACGAGCTTCATTCTTGATTGGCTGAGATGACAATTGTGTGGGGGCCGATGCTAAAGAGAAGGAAATCGGGCTAGTTCCTGCACTTGGCCACCTTTTCTCAGCTGTTGTAATTTGTTCATAATTTCCCCATTCCATCTTTGGCTGATTCCTCCTCAGAGGCTGCGGTATATTCTTGCCAAGAGACTCTATAGACATACCGGCTGTGATCGCTCCTTTTGTGTAATTAAAATCCTTCTCCTCCTTTCTTTGTTGTATTGAAGGAGGATTGGGGTTAGCTTGTGTTCTTAAGGAGGCTTGACTAGTATTACCAGGAAACTTACTGCTTAAAGAAGTTGGAGGATCACCGGTTTCTTCAGGCTTAGGAGGAGCAGCAGGAGGATCTAGCTTCAATTCTCTCAAGGATTCAGCTGCCTTCTCCAAATCACCTTCAGAAGCAACAACAGCTCTCTCAACTTCTTGTTTGGTACATTTGTATTGTGCTTCCAAATCTGCTATACGAGCAAGCTCTTCTGATATGTCCAGTTTTAAATTTTGCCCACCAAGATTTTGATTAGCCAAATCATTTGTCTCTTCACCGCCTTCGAAAAGCCAGGCAACTGACTCCTCTATTTTGCCTTCATTTAGCATGAGAGCTACGGTTGCTCGTTCTTGTGAGAAGCCCATAGCAACTAATTGCTGAGCAAGAGCTTCAAGCTTCCTGGACATAAGGTAGCCACTACAGCGTTCGTGCAATTCCTGAGCACGTCTCTCTTTTTGACGCTGATGCTTCTTTTCATTCTTTTGACGGATTTTCTCTCGTTTATCAATGTCCGCCCCTGGAATTGTTTCTTGCCGGACAGTGGGGTTAGACTTTCTATCTTTATGGTCTTCTGACTCACCAGACCAGCTACCATTATTAGAAATGGTATCATACTCTGCCACTGAAGAAAATAGAATCCCGGATTGAGCATCTGTGTCGTCTATGTTCTTGAATCGACCATTGGAATGAAGAGGTGAAGAAACAGATACTGTTGATTCAAGTGCATGGAAGGTTCCTGAAAGAGGATTATACGCACTAGCTGGAACGCTGCTACTACCACCAGCAGCGGGTCCAGTTGGCTTTGGTGTAGGCTTCTGTACTTCTTTGCTGGCTTTCTTGTCTTTTGATTTAGATTTTGATGCTGGAGACATCTCTCCACGGCTAGAAAATTCCTTCTGAAATGTGCAATACACAACATCACATTTCTGTAACGTAATCTACAACCTGATAATGCATAGTTCATCTAAACAGATAAACGACTAAATTGATCATCTGCAAGAAACTAGAATATGTATGCATACATGTAACTCTTTAAGACTTAACTCTATCAGGATGCTTCACAACAAAGCAGATACACAATCAGCATAAAAATACACACGAAGAACTTTATATTTATATTATTAATGTTTGATTAGCACCTTTTAATTCAAATAATAGCCTGTGACACTGCTTTATAGTCTTACCTGATGCACTTTTTCCTGGAAAATTCTAAATTGAGCACTATTGTTTTGATGAGTAGCACACCTTCACTGTCAAGTTAACAAATTACCAAAGCCAGTAACTCATCTGTTCAAATCACAACTTGGCATGGAGTTTCTACATTTAAAATTCATTATGAACAAAAGAAGCAGTCGCAGTTATAGTTGAGATTATCTATGGTTATCTGTCCAGCCTCCAGGTACAAAAGAACATTATTGCAATCAGCATTGTCCTTTTCCACTCCTCACTCCCTAAACCACTCTGCGATTGTTTCTTTAAAAAAAAACAAACAGAAGGGATCTCTCTTCATCGTTTGACTCCTCAATTTCTTTCAAGCCACAGGTTCCAAAAGAGGCTCTAATGAACTATAACCACAAAACTTTTTATCTCCCTGATAAAAGGGCGAGCACCAAGAGCAATTCCATGGCGTCCATTGATGTTTATGGAGGAAAGCAGTTTACCAATTAAAAGAAAGTAGGATTTGGTTCCAGAACAGTTGAGAAAAGACAGACACCTAAGTAAGAAAGGAGTCGCCAACTACTAAAATACAGAAACCAATACTCCACTAAAATCAAATGCAAAAAACCTACACTCGATAAGAAAACTTACCAAGCGTAAACATATCCTAAAGAGTTCTTCCAAGTCCAGAGCTCAAAGAAGCATTGTTGAATCTAACATCACGAAGCCCAGTCAACCATCGCATAAGCATTAAGCAGGGCGAACTAGTATGGTCCTTCAAACTCTAGCAATATGAATAACAGAAGTACATACGTAATTGAAATTACAATATGAGTACGGGAACCCGAATCTTGCAAAAAAAATAAAAAATAAAAAATAAAAAAAAATACATGATAGAAAGAGGCACATACCAACCTCTCGACGCTCTCGTACACTTGTGACATTGCAGAGAGTATGAGTAAATGAAAAGAGGCCGAAACATACAAATAATAACACAGATGTCATAATAAACAAAGCAATACAGAAGAGAAGAGCTAGTTAAGAAAAGCACAAGAACAAAAACGAGCCAGAAAAAAAAATCCACAGTTCATTCCAAGTTTACGCACAACCTTCATTTTCATTTCACTCCAGTTTCTCAAAACCACAAAAGATCAACAACAAATTAAAATCATGCAATAACGCCGAAGAACAACTAAAGATTCAGCAGAAGACAGTCAAAAAGCAACAAAATCCACTGGATACCGACGGCAATTGGTACTTCGGAGTAGCCAAACTCCATAAAAAGCAGAGATAACATCCTAACGCTTGAAGTTAACCGAAAATGATTGACTCCAAAACACAAGAAGAAGAAGAAGAAAAAGAAGAACACAAACTCGAACATAGTTGGGGAGCAGAGAAGAAAAGTTTTCCATTACAGCAAGTGAGAGAGTAAGAGAGAGCAACCTTGGAGCTTGAACAGCGGTTCTGAGTTCTCGTCGTTGACGTTGGAAATTAGATACGGTAGATCGAGGAATTAACGGATGAACGATAATGGTGAAGAGAAATGGGATAGGTATCACAAGGCTGAAGCTGAATCAGATGAAATTAGGGTTTTGAGGAGAGAGAAAGAAAAAGAAGAGAGAGAAGGAGATTTTGATAATTCCAAATGTACTAATTAACTGAAATGTGGACTTCCAAAAAAAAGTTTGTAAGAATTTGTATGGGTACGTATATATATAGGGAGAAATTTTAAGATATTCTTTTATTCTAAATTTTATTTTCTATCCTGACATTTCATTTTATTACATAATTTATATATAATTTATATATATACCTATAATTTCATTTTATTACATAATTTATATATATACCTATCAAATCATAGGTTAAAATTCTTTAAAATAATTATTAAACTTTTTATCCACTTATTTTTTTTAGTCCTTGAGATTTAAGAATTTTATTAAATTTATTGGCTAAATTTAACCTTATAAGAATGGAGTATATATGCTTAATTTGGTAGAAAATGTTCTATTTGAGTTAATGAATTATTAGAAAGCACTTGTTGTAGGTAACAAAGTTGAGTTGACATTTTTTTAAAAAAATAAATAAATAATAATTAATTTAAATAATTATAAAATAAAATTTTAAAAGAAATTATCTCTCCTCTCCTCTCCCCTCTTTACCTTGGAATTGAGTTTGAAATTGTTGAAAGTGATTTTGAAAAATCTAAGGTGTAAAAGCTAATAGTGTAGTTTTTAGATTATGCTTTTTTTTAAATCTAACTAATTTCTTAACCATCTAAATTAATATATTAGAACAATATTTTCCTATATTAATATATTTTCACGTACATTTTTAATTTTATTTGATTCAATCTTTTTATAACAACTATTTTTCTAGTTAAAATTCAAATCATATAAAATTTTAAAAATTATATTATAATAAATTATAAATTAATTATTAATGTGAAAATAATTAAAATAATAAGCCTACTTTAGTTCATATAATTAAATTACACTGAAACTCGTTTTTCTAATTTAAAATTAAAATTTACCAAACACTATTTTACTTCATTTCACGGTTGTTTTTTCACAAATCTTCGTTTTCCTTCCTAATCTTCTCATCTTCTCTTCCTAATCTTCTCATCTTTTCTTCCTTTAACCCTGCCTCTAGCGACCTATTTGATGCTGTTCATGGGGTATTTTCTTTTTTTCCAATTGAAATTTGGAGGATAAAAGGTGGGTTTGGGTGGGGATGTTCAAATGACTCAATAACTCGAACAACCTAGACTACCTAACCCAAAGGGCAATGTTTAATTGAGTTAGATTTTTTTCTCCATTTTTTTGAGATTTTAGTTCGGGTTAGGTTCTTCGGTGTATATATGTGTGTGGTTGGTTCAACCTAACCTAATCTGACCTAAATTTGGTAATATATATGTGTAAAGTTTAAGTTTATGCTAATGATAATTTGATGACCAAATACAACCCAACCGTGTCCATCTAGTTTGAGGAAGAAGAAAGTGGAAGAGGGGCAAGTCTCCAAGATGATGATGATGCCACATAGTAAGTAATGAGCAACGACGACAATAAAATCCCACTAATCAGATCTTTGCACTTATGTAGTATTAAAGATGTGCACCGGACAAGGTGGAGCGAGGTCGAGGATGGCTTTTCCATCTCCGTCGTTGTCCTCATCCCAATCTCCATTTCATTCTAAAATTATTCATTTAATTTTGTGAGAATCGAGGCGAGGATCTCACATGAAAAATTCAAGTGGATCGAAATTTCTCCATTTGTTTATTTAAAGAAAAAAAATCAATTGACTTAAATAACCAACTTGGAAAAGTTTAATTAAATAGTTAATTTTCACACTAATTTTTTTTATATACTTTTTCACGATTAATTTTAAGTGGACAATTTGAATTCAAATAGAAATTACTTAAAATTTCTAGTAGAAGAAAATAATTACCTATCAAATTATTTTTATATATAATATAAATTTAAATGTTCGATTCAAATAGATTCATTATAAACTTGAAATTTAAATATAATATTTATATAATAATAATAACATAATAATGAATTAAAAAAGAGAAAAACAGGTTAGGAAGTGCATTCCTAGTCCCCGTCTCCGTTTAAATGTTCTTCGTCCTTGACTTGCACTCTTATGAGCTGCCAATGGACCTCATGGTTCTACGAATCATAAGCTCAAGTGATAAGTACCAATCGAGGATTTGAATCTAAGAACCATGTTGATAAACAAGACATTTAGATATCAAACTTAAATATCTCAAATCAAGTTGATCTCAGCCCACTGGATGACGGATTACTTAGACGATCAGCAAAATCATGGAATTGGACAAAGCTTGCAACTCTCATCGAACCTTGATCTTCAAATCACTCCACAAGCAAGATCGATCCAATTAATCTTGAATGATTTTGGATGTGCAACCTAAACACCATAGCACAAAGCTAAAGAGAAAGCTCAAAAGCTCTTTTTTATTACATTTTCCAAGTCTCTCCTATTTTTTGAACAATTACGCCATTATATAGGCCTCAAAATATAACCTTAGACATTCCATAAGGCATTTAAAAGAGTTGTAACTCTCATAATTAATGATCATTATTAGTCATGATCTAATTGTATCATAAAAAAACTTAAAATGACTCAAAATTGAACAATACATTTAAAAATACAATAAATCCGAGATTATCTTTTTTTTCATCCATATTCCATCCATTCGTAACCATCCAACAGTAAATGACATCCCATTTGAGGTAGCTTGAAGTTTTTGTTTATTAATGAAGCTTGATTCTTCATAATTAGTTCCACTTGACTTAACATAGCTCTTCTTCTTTTGTTAGTGTAAACTTGAACCACATATAGCGCTTTTTCTTGAGGTTCATATTACATAATTGAAGTTTCTCCGTTCATATCATCAAGATATAAAAAAATTAATTAATTATATCATTAATCAATTAATTATTATTCATTAACTCAAGGTCACTTCACTATAAACCTAAAGATGCACTATTATGTAATTTAAGCATTCATGAGTTGCTCGTAACTATAGTTGGATCAAACATCAGTTTTACCCCTGAACTTGCATTTACACCTTGTCTAAAGAACAATATATTTGTGAATCAGTCATAAATTGTCTCTTTCAGTCCGTGAGGATTTAAAGACCCAATTGTTTATGACCAAATTAACCTTTAATGGAACTATTCATATACTATACAATAATTTGATTATGTTTGGTTGGGTTTGTGTTCTCCACTCCTTATTTAGTCAAATCCAAAAAATGGTAAGTTTAGTGAATTGACTAGTCATTCACACTCAAGCAAGTTAAAGAATCAGCCTCACAAACAAAAGTTCGTAGTTCAATTCGATTAAAATAAAATCACATAGGATCATTTGTGTTAAATACTTTCACCCACGTATCTAGTGCATTGGATCAAATAATTTGTAAATGTTACAAGATGTGTCATATCAATATTGTTACTAAGACAAGACACATTACTTTATCCATATATTATAATTGTTTGGCTTTTTTTTTTTTTTTTTTAATATAATTGTCTTTATGTTTCTTTTTTTTGGAATCATTCATCCTAGTCTATGTCAACTACTAATTGTTTAAAATTAAATATTCATATAATGGACATATAAAATTACAAATAAAAAACAATAAAATAATTATTAAATGATAAGACGTTATTTTGAAGTTTTAGAGTATAAATTTGAACCATGCATATTTTTCAAAAGGTTAAGATTTCTTAAAACTACCTTCACTAAAATTCGACATGGAAAGTTGACTAAAATTGAACAAATTTTAAAATACAGAGACCAAAATTGCATTTTAACTATATATATATATATAATGTTTGCTAAAAAATCGAGGTTGAAAGTGTAAAACTTGAAACCTAGAGTTCAAACTGGAAAAAAAATTCAAATTTAGGGTCAAATTGTAACATTTTGAAACCAAGCACCTAAATTGAAATTAATCTCGAAATTTAAGGACTAAAAGAGTAAAACTTAAGAACTAAAAAGTAACATTTTGTAACCTACGGGCTAAATTAAACTAGATCCAAAATTTAGACCTTGAACTTTCATACTCCATTAGTTATACTAAAACAATAATAATATTAATGTCTTTATGTTTTTAATTTTTTTTTAGGTGATATTTCCACTAAAAATTTAAAAGTAGGGTAGATATCAATTTATACCTTGAAGTTTCGCAAGTGTATCAATTTATACCCTCCTCCAAATTTTGTTCGATCAATATTGTGTGAAAATTATGGTTTGAGTGAATTAAACTCCAAAATTTTCATAAGCCAATCAATTTAGACTTGTCATTATGATTGTCTTTGAAAATAATCCATGCATTGATTCTCAAATGTGTATAAACTTCTTCAAATATTGGTTTTAGAAAATGAATGGTTAAAGTAAATGTATAAATGATTTTCAAAGGAAATTATGAAAGAAAAAAGTCTAAATTGATTCATATATGAAAATGTTTAGAAGTATAATTGATACAATTATAAATTTCGCATAAAATTTTCTCAGGATACCCCTAAATTTTAAGATTATAAATTGATATTTTCTTTTAAAATTATATACTTAAATAATATAATTTTAAATATGCCATTTTCCAAAACTCAATGTAGCTTTGATTCTCTAAACGAGGATGCAATAGCATGTGCATCAAAATTACACTTACAATTGGTTCACAGAAGATTGTGTTTCATTTGCATGTAAATTTGTCCATCAAAAAAGGTTGGGAGGAGTAATGAATCTATCTCTTGTAGACTAACATCAATTGCCTCAGTGATGAAGTTTTTTTGTCGCAAGCATTGTCTAGCCGTTAGAATCCATATATTGTGATATTTTTGAATTGTTTGTGTGTAAAAATACATAGAAACAATATAGTATTACTCGAAAGAGTTTTTTTACATAAATCAAATAAAATAAAGTTCAAGGGTGTTTGTGAATTTGGTACCAACGAATTTTATCATAAAGTATTTAATTTAATATCGATGATTCTATCACATCATACATTAATTTCAATCACTTCTCTAGAGAAAAAAAAAAGTTAAATTAAGTTTTAAAAAAAAAATTAAATTTAGATAAATTTTGATTGGATACAATATTGTTTCATCTTTTATTTTAACAATTATTTTAACAATTATTTTAAAAGCTACACCAACTTGTGATGCATTAAGTTTAGGGCAAAACGAGACCGACAAATAATGCATTTGTTTAATATTTTATATTTGTATACATCTATTTAAAGTAGGAAAGAATGAACATCCTTTATCCCACCTAAAGAATATTTGTGCCTTTATAGAAAGGTAAAATAGACCAACACAAAGGGAAAGTAAGTTAAATCATAATACTTCAAAAGGCAAAAAGAAGTCAGAAACAAGCCATTGTCATTTCAGCCCATCTGTGAGAATCATAGTTGCAATAAGTGAATATATGTATTATCACAAATGCCAAAATGCAAAACAATATAAACACAATAAAATTTCTTGCTCCTTTTCAAATCTTCACCCATATAATATCATCTTCTTCTCATCATTGAAGCTCACAAATCAGAAAAAGCAAATGGCTTCAATTGATACATGAAACATATAGCTATAATTACATTTGATTTCAGCTCTAAGACCCCTTTTTTCCCAGAACAAGTCATAGTAGCAGATATGTGATTCTTTTTCATATCACTTTACACAAAAAAGGAAAAAAAGAAAAAAAAAAGAAAGAAAAAAGAAAAAAAACAGCTCTAGATATTATAACTCCAGAGCTGATTCTTATTTCTTATTACCTCATTTGTTGTAGAACAGAGCTTTCACATATCATGCTCAAGTAGAGAAGCGTTATAGACTTGGTAATCAAAAGGTCATTCAGGGTAGCTCATCTCGTTATCATGCTCTCGATCTGTAGATAAGCCATTTATATGAATCCCGCTGCTGAAACGAGTGACTATTCGACGAGGAGCAAAAAAATCTGGGAATGGATGCCTCCTTCTCAGATTTCGATGAGTAATCTCTCTCTCATTTAGGCCTTCACCGTTATTGCCACTGTTCCCTCCCCAACCATGTCCACTGTCCTGCAGAGGCAGCTCAAGTCGACAAACCGGGCAAGTATTATGTTGGGCCAGCCAAGGAAGAATGCAATCAGTGTGATAAATATGATTACACGGCAACACTTTGGCTTCAGATCCCAGCTCAAATTTTTCTTTACAGACTGGACAATGAGAGTCGGTGCCAAGGTGCATTTGGTTAATCTTGATTGTGGGCAATGCTTGTATAGAAGAGTGAGAAGCAGGAGTTGGAACTGGTTCCCTGTGTTCATTCAAGGAAAGCTGTGCGGCTAATTCTTCCAGTCCCGTACGCTGACTAGATCTACCTTCTGGAGTGACACTAGTGAAGGTCGGACCCGGCATGTGTTCATGGAATGACCAAAAAGAATTGAAAAAATCCAAATTCTGCCCTGGGACAGAACCAGATCTCCTCCTAACGTCGAAGTTAGGATTTCTTCCAGCCATTCTCTCTCTGGTAAAAGTATCAACGGCTTCGAGAAGACCAAATCTTGGATAAGGGCTTCTTCGTCCCATCAATGCAAACATGGCTTCAAAAATTGGAGGCACCTGGGTTGAAATATCTTCTTCTGTGCCTGAATTAAAGTCATTTTGAACCGTTTCATCATGTTCTTCGTTAAGTTCTTCAACGAAACCACCGTTACAATAAGGGCAAACTACGTCTTCTCCATCAAGCCAGAATGAATGGTTGCATTGATAGCACCAATGGGTGTCTTCACCAATAGATGACATCTTCCTCTCAAATGCAACAGTTGAAAGAAAAGCCCAGGTTTATTCCTAGATGTAGAGAAATCTGCAATGAAATGTTCATTGGTTAAGAAAATCAATTTTGAAGACAAAATCAAACATTTATCCACAATAGACTAACGTATGTGAAAAGAAACTAATGTATAACAACAATTCGTCCTAGACATAGCTTTTTCTAAAACACAGAATAATCTGACTGTTCAAGATATACAATTTGGAACAGAAATCCAAATAACTAAGTCTCTCGTTTGATAATAATTTCATTTTTAAGTTTTCGTTAAGGCTATTTTCAAATATAGCAAAATGAGACAAAATATTTACAAGTATAGCAAAATAACAAGTCTATCACTAATAGACAGTGACATTTTAATATATTTGTAAATATTTTTAGCAGTTTTGCCATTTAAAACAATTACTCTTTTTGTTTTCTATTTTTGAAATTTATGCTTGTTTTCTCTCAATCTCTCTATCATGACTTTTACCTATCTTACATAAACACTTGAGTTTCTAGACAAATTCCAAAAACAAAAACTACTTTTTTAAGTTCTCAAAACTTGACTTGTTTTTTAAAGCATGAGTAGACAAATGATAACAAAATATAGAGACTTATAAGCGTAAGTAGTATTTATAAGCTTAATTTTCAAAAACCAAAAACCAAATGTTTATCAAACAAATGTACTTAAAATGGACACATGTTTGGTGATGCTTTCATTAAAGAAAAAAAATAATAATAATAATAAAGTAAAGTAAATGTCAAGAAAGTAAAGATGAAGGTAGCATCAAAAATAAAAAAGAAAAGGTTATATAAGTCTTGCCCAAAAAAAAAGCCAGAATATAAAAGAGTATTAATGTTGTATAAGATTGGCCCAGACAAGCAAGCGACGTCCAATTATTCTGGAAAGGAATCTAGGTATATACTCATTGATTGGATACTTACTATTCAAGAGAAAAGCAGAGTTAATTTACATTGTACTACCTATATTTTCACCTATGGTCCATGTATTTTAAAGATGCTTGTTTGATTAAAGGTTACCAAAAATCCCCCGGTTTAATAGAGGATAACACAAGTTCATTGTAGCATGCTGTAGATCATATTAGTTGAAAAATACCAATTCAGGTCAAATTTTGAAGTACAATTAGGGTTAAAAAATAGATCTTGCTACACTGGATGTGACTATTGACTATTGATAAGAGTATTTGGTTTGGTAAGCCTTGATAAATAAAAGAAAAACAAGAACAGAAATGGAAATATATGGACTAAAAATGTAATTTAACTAATAAGAAATGTCAAATCCCAAACACATTCATGTGACTTATTAAAAACTGCACTCAAATAGGCTAAAAACTCCATAATTTCAACTTGATAGCCAGGAGTTAATAGGAGTACATTCACTGTCCCCTATTCTTCTGACAAACTTCTTCATTTACACACATTCCTCATCTCTCACAAGCAAAGGAGACAATCTCCTGTAGCTGGGATGAAATTTTCCTCATTAAACAGAATCATCACTCAAACGAGGCTTTCAAACCCTCGTCCGATTGAGAATCTCCGTTAGAATTTTTAAGGAAACACTTGAAAATCATCGAAATTAAGCGGAATTACGGCAGTTATTAAATCAACAAAAACTCTATCAACATGGAATCAAATCAAAATAGGAAAAAAGCAGAAACAGAAATATCGATCCCTAATTTGAAATTGAACAGAAATTGAAGCAAAAACAGCCGTACCGGAGCTGAAGTAGGAGCAGTGGAAAGCTAGGGAAGAAGGAGAAACAAGAACAGTGGGTGAAGATTTGGATCAAAGGGGCAGAGAGAGAGAACGAGAGGACCCTGAGCAACAAAATTTGCTCCGCAGGGTCCCAGAGGCAGTTCCGATTGACTGATTCACCGAAGTTGTAATTTGTGAATTTATTTTTCCGATTATTTAGATCCGTTTAATAATAACCATTTTGGCTTTTTTATTTATTTATTTATTATTATTATTATTATTATTATTTTAAAGAATAAAATTACTAAAAACATTTTTAAATATAGCAAAATGTTATCCATTAAACATTAATAAACATTTATCAATGATAGACATTAATAGACATTTATCAGCGATAGACATTTATCCGTGATAGTCACTAATAATAGATCTATAAATCTCGTGGTTGAAACGAGTGACTATTCGACAAGGAGCAAAAAGAAAAAAAAGGGAATATATGTTGTCTATAACTGATAAATATAGTGTATATCACTAATAGATTTAGTGTCTATCATTAATAATAGACATTTACATTTTCTTATATTTGTAAATAATTTGACTCATTTTACTGTATTTGAAAATTAACCCTTTTTTCAGTTTATATATTTTTTATCAGATTACTACTATTTCTTAGTTTATAGTTGAACTAACATAAATTATGTATTATCAATTTCGATATTAGAGATTTGATTCTATATTATCAGGGTATACAATGATAAAATTCACTTTGGAAAAATATTTATGACCAATTATTTATTCTAGTTTTTTATAAGGGTTAATTTTAAGTGTGATGGTAAATTGTAATTTCCTTTTCTTTGAACTCTTTTTTTAAGTGTTTAGATGCTTTATTTTTCTTCTCTTTGTCTTTAAATTAATTGTTTCAATCTTTTCTTTTTAGAGAAATTATTTTAGATCACACAATCATTGAAAATATTTTTTTAAAAAATAGTAAATATTATAGTCTAACTATGATAGACCGTCATAGACTACTATATGTGCTTAGACAGTAAAATTTTGTTTTATTTATAAATATTTTAGTTCATTTTACTACATTTGGAAACAACCCCTTTTTTTAAGTGAATAATTTGTCGAGCTATTTCATTTAGAATTGAGGATTGTGTTTGTGGATGTCTTTAGTTGTTATTTTTTTGTACTAAAAAAAGAAAAGAAAAAAAAAAGAAAGAAAAATAACATGGGATTAAAATAATAAAAATCCTAATGAGTATTTCCATAAATATATCATAATAGAGTTTGTGTATAGTTTAATTTTTGCCAATTTGATCATACTCAACCACAGTTAAAATATCATAAGTTTGAATTATCACCTAGTATATATTGTTGAATTCAAACTCTAACTCATTTGTCCAAAAAAAAAATATATATATATATATATTTTTAAATTAATGTAATATCATACCAAATTCACATATCTATTAAACACAACATGTTATGATATTTCTAGAGACTTTTTCAAGACCACGTTTGATCCTTTCTCAAAATGAATTTAAATAATATTTTTAGATCTTTAAATAAACGATCATTTTATTATGCTAAAAGTCATACCAAACACCCATCGTCGTTGAAACAACTATATACATCGCCCTTAAAATGTACCTTTGACAAGCATATGTTGCACCTATAAGATTGTTTTCGAGTGGACATGTAATAACTTTGTCTAAATGTTTCCCATTGCTACAATGGAAATTCCAACATATAGGAATCATGACAATGCATCATAAACAAACACACACATGCCTTTGTTTCTTCATTTATAGAGTTTTAAATTTTTTTTTTTTAAAAAAAAAAAGTTAAGGCCTTGTGGGGCCATTTTAAAGATTTTTATGAGTAAATTTCAAATTTTATAATAAAATATTATAAAGTTTGAATTGCAATATTGTTTTTGAAATTAGCTATTGAGATCATGTTCATTTATAATACATACCTAGCAGTAGGTTTATAGATTTTCTGAACCGAGACACCAAATTAAAAGTCCAAAAGTTTAATAAAATCTTCTTAAAATATATATATATAAAAAAAAATTGAGTATATTTAAAATAGTTATATAAATTACAGTTTATATAGGAGATTTTCGATTCTTCACTTTAAAATCATTTTTTAATAATCTATTTCTCACGTATTTTTCAAAAGATTGTTTTTAAATTAATTATTTTTTTTAGAATGATTTGTATTTATACTAATTACTAAATCCACTTTAATTTCTTAAAATTATCAAAGTTGATCATGGACAAATTATTAATTTTTTTAAAAGTTATCCAAAACTCTATGAATAGCTACGAATTTGGAAGTTTGAGAATTAAACTATTGCATAGTATGTGTACGAACCTCCATCATCAAGAGAATGAATATATGTTTTGGAGCTAAGTTCTTTTTATTAGATGTTTGATGTAGGTGTTTGAAATAAAATTGTGTAGAATTAGATGTTCAAAATTTACAAGGCATTTTAAACACTTGGAGCTACTTGGGACAAAGATTAGAATTATTTAATCTGTATTTGAGGTGCATAGTTGTTTAGTATGTATTCACGAAGTTTGTTTTTGGGTGCATAATTGTTTATCATGAAGTTGAGAAGTTGAAGTTTCTGTTATCTGTATTTGTTATTTATTTATTTTTTTCATACAATTAAAGCCAAATTCAAACGATTTAAAAAAAAAATGAATAAAATTTGTTCCCTTCAATTATAGAATTGAGATTTTAAGTTTTAGTTTTCTATAAAAAAAAAAAAAAAATGTTAAGGACATTCCCGCAAATTTTAAAAGTTTAAAGTTATTCTATGTCTATATAATAATAGTAAGATACTTTTTAAAACGTTTTTTTTTAGGTTTAAAAGTATTATCGGACCATCTGAAAATTTATGAGTATTTTTTAAAAACAAAGTATTCATGTTTTCCGTCCCAAATGAATGATAAAGATTTTTTTTTTTTCTCTTTCTTTTCTTTCTAAGTTTTATGATATTTTTTTTAAAAAAATTTAAAGTTGAGGAAATTTTCTATAATTTAAGTCTTGTTTTGTAACCATTTAGATTTTTGTTTTTGTTTTTTAAAATTAAGCCTATAGATGCTATTACATTCTCAAATTTATTCATTTGTTATCTACTTTTTACCAATTGTTTAAAAAATCAAGCCAAACTTTTGAAGGAAAAAAAAGTTTTAAAAACTTACGTTTCTTTTTTAAACTTAACAAAGAATTCAACTATTGTATTTAAGAGAGATGCAAATCAATATAAGAAATTAAGAGAAAATAGACTTAATTTTAAAAAATAAAAACAAAATATGAAATAATTACGAAATGAGACCCAATTATTTAGTTTACCAATTAAATATTGTAACTATTAATAAAAAGCCTATACAGAATATAGGTGTATTTACTTTTTTATAAGATAATATTTATAAAAGTAAAAAGAAATAAATAAATAAAACCACTTATTTATTCTGTCCCTAGAAATACCCCATACATGAAAAGAACATATAGAATCCAACTTTCTTTTTTTAATTATATAGAATCCAACTTTATTTATGGGTATATAAAAAGTCAAGGAATTAAATATTCTTGTACCTATAATTATAAATCTTACTTGAAAATAAATGAACAATAAAAAAAAACCTTACCAATTTCCACCCCTTATATCCACCTACCAAACCCCTCATAAATGTCAATAAAATTGAAAGTATACATAGAATGTTAATTGATTGTTAATTGATGATTTCCAACATTAAATAAGTTATAGAGTTTCATCTTCAAATTTTTAAAAATAAAAAATAAATTATTAATATTCGTATTTTTAGTCCCTTTTAAACACAATACTCATTTCTAGTTTCATTATTGTGATAGACTATATATATATATACCCAACATGTACGGCCTAGAGATTAAACCTTTGTTATCTAGATTAATAATATGAGTTTATGTCTGTTAAAGCAATATTTATATTCTAATAAGTAGTTTAATTTAAACCATAAATTACATTACTTATTTTTTTTTCTTTTTTGAATTTTTGTAAAATTTTTTAGAGGGTTGCTAGAAATTTGATTCTTTTATTTCTTTTTTCTTTTTTAATCTTTAAAAAAGCGCTCCAAAGCATTTAATTATTGTCTATTTTTAATTTTCTAATAAATTTTTAGGTAAATATCAATTTATACCTCCAAATTTTGGGTTGTAATAAGTAGAACTTCAAACTAATAATTGTGACAATTTGAAAAATGAACTTTCACAAGTGAATCAATTTAGACTATTTGTTAATAATTTGTAGCTATTTTCACTTCATCGATTTAAAATCAACTAAAAATCACCTACTAAAACTACTATGGTTAAAAAAAATCCAATTGAAACTTTAGGATCCATTAAACATAAAATTTAAATTCACATCTCATTTACAAAATAGTTTTTACAGTGACCATCACAGAACTTACAGCTCATAGACCAAATAGACACAAAACTCAAAATTCATGATCTAGTCTGTAATAATTTTCAAAAAAAAAAAAAACAAAAAAACAAAACATATAATTCAATGTATACATCACTAAGGTTTAAATTGTTGATGCTAACGAAAATGTCGAGGTTTTTACAAAATATTAAAAAAATCAATAAAATATTTAAATTAATATATATATATTTATGTTTTTCTAAACAAGTTAAAATTTTTATTATTTATATTAAATTCACATTGATAATATTTCATTGTTATTTTTTAGAGTAATTGCAATTGGTAGCATTTTTAAAATTAATAATTTAGCGCATAACAATTTTTTTAAAGAATTAGAAATACAGCAAAATCTATTAATAATAGACTCTATAGTTGATAGGCTCTTATAAACAATATAATTTATCACGAATAGATTTCAAGAATTTAATTTAAATTTTGTTATATCTATAATTTCGTGCTATATCTTCTAATACTTTGAACTTAATTGCTATATTCACAGTTGTTCCTTATTTTTATCATTTAAAGGCCAACTTTTGAAGAGGAGAACACAATGGAATATCGATGTTGAGGATCAAACTCGTGTACATGATATCATGTACACGAGTTCCACTAAAACCTAACTACCCTAAATTTGTTAATAGTTTACATTTCAACCTTAAATCAAAATTTTCATTTTTAACTACATTATTATTATTATTATTATTATTATTATTATTATTATTATTATTATAATTATTTAACAACTACCCTATATTTGTCCTATGTTTTTTAAACTACATTATCGAAGAACTTTACCCTTATGGACCTTCAAATTTGAAAAAATCCTGAATAGATATTTTGTACTTAATTGATGACATTCTTATCCAAGGCAATTACCAAAAAAGGACCCGGCACGTGTGAGGAAGCAATTTGGCGCTTTTAGTTTCTCGGCGGCGTGCGAATCTGACACGTGCGAGGCATTCCAACTTTCACAACACTTGCGGTTTTTTCTATCCCCCTTTCGCCATTTTGGAGAAAGAACTTTTCTTCTTCTTCGCATCGACTTTTTCAAAACCCTCTGTCGATTCCATTCTCGTTCCGTTTTTTCTTCCTCCTCCGTCGACGACTATGGCCGAGCAGCTCACCGACGATCAGATCTCCGAGTTCAAGGAGGCCTTCAGCCTCTTCGACAAGGACGGCGATGGTCTCGTTTCTCAGATCTCTTCTCTCTCTCCTCTTTTTTTTTTTCGATTATTCTTCATTTCATCTCTTTTTTTCAGATCTGGCTGTCTGTTTTCTTGTTTTTCTGGTGTTTTCTGCTTGATCTAGGGTTTAGGTTCAAATTGAGGTAGTTTTTAGGTGCGTTTTTTTGGTTTCATGATGGAGTTTTTTGTTTTTTGTTTTTATTTTTCAGCTGCTGATATGGATGTTTTTTGAGTTTTGTATGAGGATTTAGTGTTGTGGATTGGATCTGCTTTGATCTGTGCTTTCTTTTGGTTTGTTGACTTTATTTATTTTGTTTTCTTTTTGGTTGAGTTCTGTTTGGATGGCGATCTTGTAACAAATTATTGGAAGGATATTTTTGTGAAATGATTCTGCATGGTTCATGGCCGATCATGTTTATGAATTCTTATTAGGTGTGCATGCACAAGTTTTTTCGTGGTAATTAAGATGTGTTTTTATGCTAAGTGGATTTCTGGAATGAGAAAAAAGTGAATGTTTGGATTCTGATTCCTTGTTAACTATGACGAGTTGATTTATTAACGGTTGCGATTTTGCGACTTGTGTTGTTGGTGAAACTGATGTAAGTTTTATGGATTTGAGTGCACATTTATACCTGCACTTGGTGGGCTAGAAATGCCTATGGTTTGCTTTAAGTTAAGACTGAATTTCAACATCTGTCGAATAATGAAAATGGAAATGATACGTCTGATTCCATCTGCTTTCTATACCCTTAGGAATTTATGGCGAAAAAGGAATGATATTTTCCTGCATGCTTGAGTTCTAAATTGTACGAGTTCGTTATAATGATTTTGCTGATCTATAGGAAAATCATTTTTTCTAGCAGATTGATGGTTTTTCCCTTTGTTTGGACTTTTACTATTGTATGTTTCATCCTTGCCAATCTCTTGATTGAAAACCAACTTCTTATTTTCCTATCTATAAATAAGTAACCCATCTGGAATCATTAACCCTTTTCCTTTTTGTTTTAAGGATTTTATTCTTCCCCTTCCCTTGGCTTCTCTTTTAGGACATTTTGATCTGTTCCCATGATTTATGATAATTTTACATTGGAATGCAGGTTGTATCACCACCAAGGAGCTTGGGACTGTGATGAGGTCACTTGGCCAAAATCCAACTGAAGCTGAGTTGCAGGACATGATCAATGAGGTGGATGCTGACGGAAACGGAACCATCGACTTCCCTGAGTTTCTGAATCTGATGGCTAGGAAGATGAAAGACACTGATTCAGAGGAGGAACTGAAGGAAGCCTTCCGTGTGTTTGACAAGGACCAGAATGGTTTCATTTCTGCAGCTGAACTCCGCCACGTGATGACAAATCTTGGCGAGAAATTGACCGATGAAGAAGTCGATGAGATGATTCGCGAGGCTGACGTGGATGGCGATGGTCAGATTAACTACGAGGAATTCGTAAAAATCATGATGGCCAAGTGACAGACCGATCAAACGTGAAAGAGAACCTATCGAGGCTAATAACTGAAAGAGAGGTTGGCGCAAATATGTTCCATGACAACTATAATATCCTACTGGAGCACTTCTATCTCTAGGAAAACCCTTCTTTTTCGTGTTACTAGCTTTAGTTGGTTCTTTCTGTTATCTTACTCTCTTGTTTGCATAATTTATGGTACTGTATTCCGGTATTGTTTGCTGTTTCCTTCTCTTTTCTTCTTCAGTAGATTAGATAGTGGAGTCTTCTATTATCAATATTTGCTATTTTCCTTTTGGTGTTTGGCAATATCAATTCCAAGTACATTTTCAATGAATCCATTGCTTTTTGCTCTGAAAACATGAAGTCATGAATATTGTTAATACTTGAATATTATTGGCTGGGAATTTCTTTGATCATGTGACTTCCCTTGATGCTATAAGTATTTTGTAATTTATAATGCCTATTATTATTATTATTTTTTAATATCCACGAGTGTCTAAGCCATCATGGGACATCACACAATAGATAGTCAATTGGTTGTGTTTTAACAAAACTTAATTAGATTACACAAAAATTAGTTGTTGCTAATCTTTTTGTCTCAGACAACTTAAATTTGAATTTTTTTTTTTTTTAAAAGAACAACACTTGACACATAATAAATTGGACAATATTTCAGTGCATCTTCTTTATGCATCACACCTATAAATTATAACGGGACAATTTATTGGGATGTAAAAAAATTGGTACAGTTTAGGAAGTACTTTCCAATCTCAATCAAAACCATGTTTAGTAGATATATTATTATAATACAACCTTTATTATTTTAGGAAGCACTTTTCAATCTCAATCAAAACCATATTTAGTAGATATATTATTATAATACAATCTTTATTATTTAATTTTATGTTATATGTTTTATATTACTTTAAGGTCAAACTATACAAAATACTCAACTTACCACTTACGTTATCTTTATTTTAACCTGACAAGTCAGATAGAAGGGTTATTTTGAAATAATTTCATTGTTCAAAGTGAAAATCTAGACTTTGATTTGTACAATTTAATCTATTCTTTATTGGTGTATTTTCCCCCTCGTAACTTCGAGGTAGAAGCTTGAGCAAGTATCAGCAACCTTTTAACACTCAGTTTTTTCCCCTCTAAAATTAGATTAAAGCAAGATTGAATTGACTTTTTAAGTGAGAAAGTGTTTTTAAGCAATTAGAATGTCAATCCAAACATAAAATCACATTTAATTATTCATTTGCAAAATCAAACTAAAAAGTTGTAGAAAATTTATAGAATGGTTTTTATATAAAACTATCCAGAAAGATTGAGTTACAAATAATGTTATTTGTGCCATGTAAATTGTTATACATCAATGTTACACCAATTTCTTTCATTTCAAAGACCATGGACATCATTTGAAAATAATTGAAAGTTACTTCAAAGTCAGGAGATATCTTGGTTAATTAAACCAAAATTATTTGATAATCCATCTAAAATTAGGCACCAAATTAATTTGTCAAACGTAGCACACGATAATGCTAAAACTGAGCCAGACAAATATATGCTAGTCCAAGACTCCCCCCTTAGTCTATCCAAATCTACTACTATCGATACAATTAGAGACAAGGAAATAAAACTTTTTTTTGGCCAAGCAGTTCTATAAAACAAAGATTTCTTCACAGATTGAAGAAATATTCATCAGAATAAGAGTTACTTTTTGTTGCTAGCAAACTTTAGCCAAGGCAGTTCTATAAAACAAGATTCCTCCGCAGACGATGGAGGGTGCAGTAGCTCGTGATCCTTTACAAAGTTCAGCGTGAAAAATTGACGACAACTACCTGTTGAGCGGTTTGTAGAGAACAACGGTGACATACTTTGAATGGAATCTATGAGTAAGTCCCAAAGCAACCACAGACTGAGAAGCCCATCCTTTCTCTATGAACAGGTGGTTAAGCACAACATGTTGAGGCTTCGAGGACGAAGCTTCGTCAGCATTCTCCATACCTAGAACCGTGAGGTGCAGTTGCGATGGTACTGCTGCTGGCTCCTTGGCGAAGTCTTCCTCGCTGGGGAATGTCTGGCTGTAAGTCGTCTCTGGTGATTGTGGAGGCTCGAACTCGGCCACACTCTGTAGAATATCAGGCACACTATCCTACAGAATGGAAAAAATTCCAAAATGAAGAGAGAAGGTGAAATGCATAAAATCAGTTTCGCTTTAGCATTGCATTAACTAAGTGAAGTAATACATCTTTCTCCAAACAATGTTGACAGGACACTTCTCAATGTACATCCAGGATTATAACAAAATGAATACAACAAAATATCATGTGAAAAGTATATGGTTTCTTTCTGTTCCAGAAAGTTATAAAGTTGTGGCGACGGACAGTAGTATGAACTCAGACTATAAATACACACCAGAAACATAAGAAGACTACATCCTTATATTCTATTGTGCACACGTGTGCTCGATAGAACAATCAATTGGCAAAATGTAGAAACTTTGTGAGACCTCCCAATAGTCAATACTTATGTTCGAAGGGCCAAAGAAGGAAATTCACCCACCGATTAGTTGGGGTCTGTGTTTAAATAGCAATTTATGTTGTATTTTCGGGTTATCGGTTATTTTGTTAAGTTGTGAGTGTGTTCACACTTAGTAGGAGAATCCCTGTCTTCTCGAATTGGTGGGGATAGGTACTTAACCTTCTTATCTCTATTAATAAATAGAGCGTGAAGGTAGTATCCCAACACACTCATGACAAGCAAGAAGATGAAATGTATGACATTTGTCTTCTTTGAAAACAGTATGAATGTATCTCATTGCACAAATTCAAAAGAAAGGACGAGAGCCAGGATAATCTATTGTGAAGGCACCTTTTCATTATTCCCTATAATTTTCAAATCAACATGTCGATATAACTCGTTCTTCTCCTCCAAAAATGATAAAATTAAGAGCCCCAAAAAAAGTCAAACAGGTGCAATAGTATTCTTTGGTGCTAACACATTCACGTATCTAGACATGATAAAGATAGAGGATTAGGACAAAACCCTCGAGTACTTGTGTTAATCACGTTTCTGATATTAAATAAACAAAGAACTTGTGTTAATCACGTTGGTGTTCACAAGTGTTCAAAAAGGAAAAAGGGCTTTGTTCAAGGAGATTTTGGCCTCATTCAGACCAGCCAACTAATTTGTAAGCACATGCCGTTGCTTCTCTCCTTTGCTCTCTCTTCTTTTCTCATTTAGTGAGAACACTGCCACACTTTTTCTCCTCTTTTCTTTTAGAACTTATATGGTCAAAACCTGAGACATTAAGCCGATTTTGGCTATCTGAGTTTCTGCATAACTTTAAAGACTTGAGGAGTGGAGAGCTTTCCTCATTCTTTTCTTTGGTCCTTTTCCAGGTTTAAAACTATAATATTTCTACATCAAACATATGAGTGATACCAATAATGTGAAAATGAATGAGCTTAAACAATCATTCATCAGTTTTTTTTCTTCTTTTTTTTGATAGAACAATCATTCATCGGTTCTTTTGTGAACAATTTCTCACGGATTATTAAGGTTGTAGTTATAAAAACGAGAAGCTGTGAACGTGGACTCTCTTCAGATATTTATCCCCCTAGTGATAGGCCTACATGGAATCAAGCAAGTATTTTTCGTGATAATTTCCATTTTTACAAATAAACGCATCATTTTTCAATACAAATAATTGAGTCAAGATCGAGTTCATGCCGGGTAATGCAGATGGAGGGAAGAATCACACTTACAGAAACATTGAGAAGATTAAAGACATTGCCCATCTCATCAGCTATGAAAGGAAGATCTGGAATATATCTCCGTTGACCATCGACAATGAACTTGTAATGATACACTCCAGATGGAAGGACCATAAGCAGCGAAAAATCTTTGCCAGTCCTCTGCAGGGTCTTCCTGAAGAAGCAATGTAACATAATATTTCATTATTAATGCAAAATGCAGTAGAACTCATGTCATGAAGCTTGAGGCTTGAAAGAATCACAATAGCTTGGAAGTCATAAGAAATAACCTGGAAGCCCAGTTGTCCCAAGACCCCTCAACAGCGACATTGTTGCCACCATAGCTCCACGTAATGATTGTTGGGATTCCTTGCTCTGGAGGATTATCTATAGCTGCATCAAATTCGTTCTGCCAGGCTTCATTGTAATGGGTTGGACCATTACCTACTTGCAAGGGAGCCACAGGAACCTGCAAGCCTTGTAACATATACCCACCATCATTTCAAGAGCCCTAACCAAGGCTAAACATGATACAAATTCACAATTGGTTCATCTCAAAAAGTGAGAAAGTCGAACTCACGATCGAGCCAAAATATTTGACAAGTAAGATCAAATCTGGAACTATTAAGTTTAATCACAACACATCACTTACTACATCGATGACACATTATCAATGCTTTAACGGATATAGAAGAAACACTCAGCTCCATGACATACTTGATTCCAACAACCAACCAACTCTAATAAATTAGGCAAAAGCTTGAAGCCGATCAAGATTAAGAGAGAAATCCCAGGTGATCATATACAAACTGTAGTTGATAAGAGTAGGCAAATCCAACAATAGACATTTCAGCCATTAATCTCCAAAGAGCACAGCATTAAGCGGATGATCCAAAGTAAAAAAAGAAAAAAAAACTAACGCTTGACATTACTGAGTCAATCTTAGTTCGAGAAGTCAATGAAGTGGATCTTGGGTGGAACTTTCCCATTTACAAACATTGCAATACAGATATCTTCGTAAAGATATTTCCCGGGAAGCACAAGTTCCACCAAACAATAAAACCCAACAACAAAACGAATTGTAATGAAAACAACATCATTGAATGATTCACATCCCACGAACAACCAAAAACAACACTAAGAAAAATCCAAAAGAACAGAAAGAGACACAAACCCAATTTACAAGAGAGAAATATTAGAGGGAAAACAACGAAATATTGACCTGGGGAGCGAACAAGATCGGGGATCGGAACTTCCCAGGGCTATGAGGAGGAGTATTTCCCATCGAATCTGAAGAAACAACGTTACTAGTTTCACTAGTCACCGAACTGTCAATTGCCGGACTTTGTCCATCGACGTCGGCTATTCCTCCGGCTGCTGGTGGTCCTCCACCACCGCCGGGAGAACTCACCTCCCTACCATTGGCATTTCCCATCAACCTAAACGAAAAGAGTCGCGGAAATCCACCTGACGGAGGATGGTATCGTAATCAACATTCAAGCTGAAATTACTTGGAAAATAATAATTGGATGGGAAATTTTGATGATTCCAAATCCCAATCCCTAAATTTGGAATTTGTGTGGGTTTGTTGATTTCGGGAAGGAGGAGGAGGAGAAGAAGAAGACAAAGAGAGAGTTTAGAAATAGATATGCCCCACCAGAAAACTCAGCTGCAGGCGGAGATGAGAGAGACGACTTTCTCTCTCTAGCTTAGTAAAAAAGCCCTTCGACTTCGGTTTATCTACGGAAATTGCCACTCTATATCTGATAGAGACGCCGCCGCCTGTACTTATCTTCTTCTTCTCCCACCGCCGCCCCGGGCTTAGTCGCCGACGAAGTCAACATGTTTTGTTGACCTTTTCGGATTCCATTATGTAGATAATGTTTATATATATAATGTTATTTACGAATATTATAACAAATTAGAAGTCTATTAATCACAAATCTATGAAATGTTACTACTAATTTTTTGGTGGATATTGTAACATATACATTGTAGAGAAAAGAATAGAGAAGATTGATGAAATTTGTTTGAGAAATTTCATTTTCCATAAAATCTCACTTTCTTTATTTTAGTTTATTTGAAGTTTACTTTATTTAATTTGGTTGTTTTAATTATTTTGATATTATTTTATTATTTATTATTTTAATATTATAATTTCTCGATTTTCGTATTATCTTTTTTCCATTATTTTGCTCCTCAATTTTACAACATGTTATCAGCACGAGCTCTTGCCGTTTTTTCTTTGAAGGTAGGTTCTAAAGGTATGTCATTTTCTCTTTATTATAATTAGTAAATTAAACGTTGTTTTGCATGTTTAGTATATATTAAATTGCTAATATAAATATAATTCTTTATGATAGTGTTATCGTGAAAAATAGAATTTGCAGCCTTTGACATCAATGGAAATAATTATTTGTCACAGGTGTTTGATGCTAAAATACATTTAGATGCCATTAACCTGGGAGAAACAATTAAAGAGGAAAATGCAACATTCATTTAGGAAAAAGCAAAAGCTATGATTTTCATTTGTCATCATCTTCAAGAGGGATTGAAGATGGAATATTTAACAATAAAAGATCCCTGTATCTTGTGGAATAATTTAAAACAGAGATATGATCATAAAAAAATAATCATTCTTCCTAAAGCTCGTTATGAATGGATGCATTTGAGGCTCCAAGATTTCAAATTAGTAAATGACTATAACTCCACATTATTTAAAATCAGTTCAAAATTATTGTTATGCGGAGAGAAAATTACTAATGCGGATATGTTGGAGAAGACATTTTCTACATTTCATGCCTCGAATATGCTCCTGTAGTAGCAATATCGAGAGAAATGTTTTAAACAATATTCTGAATTAATTTCATGTTTTCTCGTGGCTGAACAAAATAATGAGTTATTGATGAAAAACCATGAATCTCGACTAACTAGAACAACACCATTCCCTGAAGTGAATGCTGTAAATTTTAATAATCGTGGTCGAGGTCGTGGTCGTGGTCGTAGTCGTGACCGTGGCAGAGGAAGAAATAATTATATCTTTCATGGTGGTCATTCTAATCATCCAAATTTCAAAAGAACCACCCGAAATGATGATCATAAAGAAAAAGCTCCACAAGATAAAAATTCAAAAGATGATGAGCATAAATGCTTCTGATGCGGGATGACTGGACACTGATCTCGTGTTTGTCATACATCAAAACACCTAGTTAATCTCTATCAAACTTCCCTGAAGGAAAAAGAGAAAAATGTGGAAGCAAATTTTGCATATCATGATAACGATATATTTGACCCATCCAATATGACAAAATTGGATGTGACAGATTTCTTTAAATCTCCTGAAGAGAAAATCAGAACAAATGATGACATATCAAGTGTTTCTTTTGATTTTGAGAATATGTAGAATTGTTTTATCTATCTATCTTTCATGTTTTTTAAGTTAAACCTTGTATTTCAAGTTTTGTTTTTCTTATTGTAATTATCTTGTTTAAATGAAGAATCATGGATATTTTTCATATATTGAGTGACTAAAAAATGAGGAATGAAAATCTATATTTGGCAGACTGTGCAACTACACATACAATACTTACAAATAGAAAATATTTTTCCAAATTGACAATGCTGGAAGCAAAAGTCAATACAACGTCAGGTTCTGCAAACCTGTTTAAAGGATTTGGAAAAGCAAATATTATTTTGCCTAGAATAACAAAATTTACAATTAACAATGCATTGTTCTCTAGTCAATCAACGAGAAATCTATTAAATTTTAAAGATATACGTTGCAATGGTTATCATATTGAGACTGATAGGAAAAATGAGATAGAATATTTTTATATCATATCTCTTATCTCACATAAAAAACGTATATTGGAAAAGTTGTCTGCTTTATCTTCTGGATTATATTATACTCATATACGAGTCATTGAAACATATGCAATAATGAATCTGAAGTTCATGAATCTAGATATATTTACAATTTGGCATGACTGGTTGGGTCATCTAAAATCTATAATGATGAGAATAATCATTGAAAATTCAAATAGACGCCCATTAAAGAACCAGAAGATTCTTCAACCTAGTGAATTATTTTGTGATGCTTGCTCTCAAGGAAACATTAATAATTAGACCATCACCAGCTAAAGTGGGAACTGAATCACCTGCATTTTTTGAACGAATTCATGGTGATATATGTGGACCTATTAACCCACCAAGTGGAACATTTAAATACTTTATGGTATTAATAGACGCATCCAGTAGATGGTCGCACATGTGCTTATTATCAAGTCAAAACCTTGCATTTGCAAGATTACTTGCTCAAATAATTAAGTTAAGAGCACAATTTTCTGATTATACAATTAAGACCATTCGTCTTGATAATGCTGGTGAATTTACATCCCAAACTTTTGATAATTATTGTATGTCAATTGAGATAAATGTTGAACATCTTGTAGCTTATATTCATACACAAACTGGTTTAGCAGAATCATTTATAAAACATTTGCAATTAATTGCTAGACCATTACTTATGAGAGCAAAACTTCCTACATCTGTATGAAGAAATGTTATTTTGCATGTTGTGTCACTTGCACGCATTAGACTAGTAGCTTATCATAAATACTCACCACTATAATTAGCTTATGACCAGGAGGCAAATATTTCCCATCTAATAATTTTTGGATATGCAGTATATGTTCCAATAGCTCCACCACAACGTACTAAGATGGATCCTCAAAGGAGGTTAGGAGTATACGTTGGATATGATTCCCCATCAATTATTAAATATCTTGAACCCCTGACGGGTGATGTATTTACTGCACAATTTGCTGATTGTCATTCTAATGAGACAAATTTTCCAACATTAGGGTGAGGAATTAAGAAGTTGGAAAAGGAAATTGCATGGAATGCATCATTATTATCTCATTTAGATCTCCGTAAACCTATAGAAGCTTACACTTGGGCTTTTATAGGAAAACTTGCCGATTAATGATCATACTTGAGTAATTTTCGATGCAAACTTTGTACTGAAATTATAACATTTAATCCACTTTGTACGCAATTAGTTATTGGCAACAGGTATAATCGCTTGAGTGGATATTTGTTGAAAGAAGAATATCAAAATAATTTAATATGTTCATGTGTTTTTATAAAGAAATCACAGTTAGGATTTGCTATTATATCTGTATATGTTGATGACCTAAATATAATTGGAACTACTGAAGAGCTTTCAAAGGCAATAGAATATCTTAAGAAAGAATTTGAGATAAAAGATTTTGAAAAAACAAAATTTTGACTTCGAATTGCAAATTAAGCATTTAGCAGATAAGATATTTGTTCATCAGTCAACCTATACAGGAAAATTTTTAAAAAGATTCTATATGGACAAATCACATCCATTAAACATTCTAATGGAAGTTCGTTCACTAGATGTGAAAAAAGATATATTTCGCCTCGAGATAATAATGAAGAGCTTCTTGGTCTTGAAGTACCATATCTTAGTGCAATTGGTGCACTTATGTATCTTGTGAATAATACAAGACCAAATATTGTATTTTCAGTAAATTTATTAGCTAGATACAATTCTTCTCCAACAAAAAGACATTGGAATGGAATTAAGCATATATTCCGTTATCTCCGAGGAACGATAGATATGAGTTTGTTTTATTCAAATAAATCAAATTTTGACTTAGTTGGTTATGCAGTTTCTTGATATTTATCTGATCCACACAAAGCTAGATCTCTAACAGGTAATTTCTTCACATGTGGAGGAACTACTATATCCTCGCGATTAGTGAAACAGGCCATAACAGGAACTTCCTCAAATCATGTAGAAACTCTTGCAATCCGCGAAGCTAGTAGAGAATGTGTATGGCTAAGATCAATAACTTAACACATTCGTGAAACATGTGGCTTGTTTTCTAGTAAAAATCCTCCAACAACATTATACGATGTCAACACCGCATGTATAACCCAAATCAAATGAGGATATATTAAAGGAGAAAGAAAAAAGCATATTTAACCAAAGCTTTTCTACACTCATGATCTTGAAGAAATGACGACATCACTGTACAACAAATATGTTCGAAGGATAACCTTGCAGATTTATTTACAAAATCATTACCAACCGCAACCTTTGAAAAATTGGTGCAGAATATTAGAATGCGACGACTCAAAGATCTCAAGTGATGTCCTATGAGGAGAGCAAATGTATTGTATTCTTTTAGAAATATTAGATTACATGAAATATGTACTATTTTTCATTCACTAGAATTTTTTTCCCATTGGGTTTTTTCCTAGTAAGGTTTCAACATGGCATATTATATATATATATAATGGGCATCTAAGTAAGAGTATTATGAATATTATAACAAATCATATGTCCATTATATAATTGAGCTTAGTGGCTAAATGGCATGTGTCTACTAATGACACATCCTTGATGGCCATGAAATGCAACTACCTACTTGCCAAATTGCCTATAAATAGAGGTTTTTGGTGGATATTGTAACACACACGTTAGAGAGAAAAGAAGAGAAAAGATTGGTGAAATTTGTTTGGGAAATTTCATTTTCCATAAAATCCCACTTTATTTATATTAGTTTATTTTAAGTTTACTTTATTTAATTTGGTTATTTTAATTACTTTGATATTATTTTATTATTTATTATGTAATATTATAATTTTTCGATTTTCGTGCTCCCGTTTTTCCATCATTTTGCTCCTCAATTCTACAACAAATATATATATTTAGTACAGACAATGTTTATATTATATGTATATTAGAGAAAAAGAAATCCTAATTAGAATGAGTAATGCTTTCAAGACTAATAATTAAGGTTTAAGATGTCGATGTGAACAAAAATATTGAGACCTTAATTTTACGTAAATTTCAATAAAAATATCAATTTCGATAAAAATATTAAAAAAATAAATTTAAATTAGTAAATAAAAATTTATTATTTATATTATGTTTATATTAGTGATAGTTTGTTCCTTGTTTTTTTTATGTTGGATTTTTCTACGATATAATGAACATATTGACATATCGCTAGAAATTTAATACTATAGGTGTATAGCAACATTTTTAAATAATTAAAAATATAGCAAAATCTATCGGTAATAGAGTCTATCACTAATAGACTCCAAAAGCTGGATCTAAAGTTTATTATATTTACAATTTTTTTTTGGATTGTGTAGACTTAATTTTTATGTTTATCTACTCATTAATTTAAAAAACATTAAAATAAAGTTTTTCTATCTGGTTTAGTTTATCCACCCAATTAATCTCATTTTTTTCTTTTTCTTTTTTTTTTCTTGCTAAACCACCTACTAAATTCTAAAAAAAAACAAAAGAAATAGGGTAGAAATCTTCTTAACTCATTAATTTCAATATATTAAAATTTTGCACATTAATGCATAAATTGACTCTTGAATAACATTTCCCAAATCTATAAATTATAACAAAATATTAGGTTTAAATTTGTTATTCTCTTAAAAACAAATTATTTTATCAATTTCACATGTTTTATAATTTATTAAACGCATGAGAGTTGATAAACACTTGAAAAGTGCTTTCTATTTTCTCAAATTAAGGGAGTTTATATTAGATTTCACTTGTTTGTTAGTGATTTTCAGGTTAAAACGAGGAAAATTAGAAGAAACGACTAAAAGATCAAAACCGAGCAAGAATAAGGCGAAAAAGAGCTGAAAAACTCAAAAGGGCAAATTTTGGGATAGCGCCGCGGCGCTGAGACGGTGCTGCCACGGCGCTGAAACATAAACGCATCGTTCTGGACGCATAGTAGCACCGCGGCGCCGAGATGGCGCTGCTTCGACGCAACCTGCGCTTAGACGGCATTGCCGCGACGCTAAAACCTGAAAGCAAACTTTTCTGATGCAGCCCTAGCGCCGCGGCGCTAGCTTTCCTTAAATGAAAAATTGTTATTTTTTGTAAATTTTTGGGCGGCCGAACTCTATAAATTTAGGGGTTTCCAGCAGCCCAAATAGGAAAAAGGAAATCAAAGCAAAGCAACGAAGTTACAGACCTAAAGAGGCACAAAACGGAGAAAATTAAGTGAGAGTTCAAAGAGTGAGTTAGTTGCAAGGAAGAGGAAAAGAGTTCGAGATAGTTTTGGTGCCCTTCGAATTCCGACGTGAGAGCCAAGGAGATCGTGACGGTGCTACCTCAATCAAGAGCCTCTTTTCAGTAGAGTTTCCCTTTCTTTACACTCTTTCTTTGTATATTTTGCTTAAACATGTTGCTTCAAGCTATGAGTGGCTAAACTCTTTAGTTTTAGGGTTTTGATGATTTGTTTATGAATTTATGTTGATCTTGTAGACTTTCATGGTTTTGTTGGAATGATTATGCTTTTCATTGTTATTGTGTTTAATTCTTGTGGATTGGTCATGCTCACATGTTAGGTTAGATGTATGATTGAGAGATTGTATGTTTAACTTAATCTATAACAATGAATTGTTGTTAATCTATCACGAGAGTAGTTAGGTTGACAATAAAAGTTGCTAAAGACTATTTTTAATACCATGTAATTTTGTATTGGTTTTAAGAGATTAATAATCAATCGAGTTGCATGAGAAAGGGTTGTTTTTTTTAGAGAAAATAACTTGGAATTAAGTTTCTAGACTTAGGCATATGAATTACAATAAAATCCATGAAATCTATAATATTGCATGATGAAATAAACAATGATTCATTACCCTAGAACTCTCTTTGACTCTTGTGTTTCTCACTTTAATACTTTCCTTATTTGATTTGTATTTTCCATAACTTATAATATTCAATTTCAATCCTCAAATAAAATTGATTCAACTCTAGAATAACTAAGTAACTTAAACCTTCCCAATTGGATCTCCAGTGGAACGATATTCGGACTTAACTGTCTTATATTATAACTTGACCCGTACACTTGCGGTTAACACTCAAAGTGCGCATCAAGAGTACACTTTCTTTATTGATTGTTCGCACAAGATTTCCGAAGAAATTTAATTCGTTGAATTTGAACTTTGTGTATTTGTAATGATTTTAGCGTTGTGAGTACAATATTTAATATTTTATCCTTTGATTCTTTCTCTCGAAAAAGTAAATTTTAATTCTTGGGTGATCGACCTTTGGGCTTGATGATTATCTAGGATAATCGACCTTTGAACTTGTTGATCTTGTTGATCGGGTTAGTTTGGCATGTGGTTTGTTGATTAATTTGGATCGGCCTGCGGCTTATTGATCAGTTTGGATCAATCTATGGCTTGTTGATCTGCTTGGATCGATCTCTGGCCTGTTTCTAACTTTAAGGGCTTTAGAGAGTCTTTTGATCTCGTGGAAGTGTTGTGAGTTTTAGTCTATCTTTGAAACTTTAATCTTCAGAGTTTGTCTGTCTTCTGATCTTCAAAACTTTGGGGAAGTTGTATTCTTCAAATTTCTAGAGCTTCAACCCTTGGATCTTCAAAACTTTGGAGTTTCAGCCTTTAAAGATTGAGGGGAGTTATATTCTTGAGATCTTCAGAGCTTGAGAGAATTTATATTCTTCAGATCTTTAGAGCTTCAATATTCAGAGAGCTTTGACCTTTAGTTCTTCTGATAGCTTCAGGAGAGTAATATTCTTCAAAGCTTCAATTTTTTGGAATTTAAGGAAGTTATAGTTTTCCAAGTTAAGGTGGTAATCTCGAGATCGATAAGAAGTTCAAAGTCTTGAAAGCTTCAGATCCGGGGCAAGGCCTCTATTTATAAAGATTTCCCATGGGTCTTACATAGGCTTGGGCCCAGTTGATTTTAAGCTTAGGCTTGGGCTCAATATCTTCTTTGGCCCAAAATTCCACAATGGGCTTGAATTGTGTTGGATTTTGGACCCGAACGACTTTAATTACTTGGCTCGATTTAATTTATAATTTTCACGAAGGGTTTGGGCTTTCGTTGTGATGACATGGCAAAAATATCATTCAACAGTGATACTTGAAGAAAAAACTTATTAAAGGGTTAAAATCTCAACACGTATATAAGTTAAGTTTTTTTTTCTTTTTTTGCCAATGGTAAGGGAGGAAAATTGAGAATTAGTGCCTTTATCTATTAAAAGATATTTAAGTTAACCAGTTAAAAGAGTAAATACAAGCTACATACCACTAAGCTAAGCTCATTTTAAAAAAAGAAATAAATAAGTCTACTCCCATCAACTATATCACATAAAAATTCAACACTAATAATTGTGTCTTAATTAGACAACTCCATCAACTGTATCATATTCTATTTTAAAAAATTGGCATAATTTTTACGCGTTTATAAAAAGATGTTTTTACATGCATGAATTAACTTAAATTAAGAAAAAATCAATAGAATCAACAATTGCTTTCAAATATAAGAAAATTAACCAAAATATTTACAAATATAGCAAATTTTACTATCTATCTGCTATGGACTGAGATAAACTAGTATATATGTCATGATAGATATAAATAGTAGTCTATTGTAGTCTATCACAAATAAACTATGATATTTTGCTATTATATATAAATATTTTCAACCGTTTTGACATGTAAAATAATTTTGCTTTGTTTAGGTAATATTCTTTAGCTATTTTCTCTACTTATTCAGTAAAATTTACATTATAATTTTTCTTATAATATTTTAGGGAATAATAATTTTATTTAAATGATTTTTTATTTATTTTAAATGAAAGTGAGATTAGTTCTAATTCATTTACTAATGATTTAAATTGGTTTCTTAAGTATTAAATTGGTATAACTATATTATTAAATTTTCATCGATATATCAACATTTTCATGTCTCCATGGTTCAACGTTGACACAAGGGACAAATCAATATTTTTATTATATCGTAAAAAAATCCATGAAACACAAAAAATAAACATTAAAATGCCACTAATATAAATATAATATAAATAATAGACATGTTAATTTATGAAAATCATAAAATGTTTAGGTCCTATTTGGTGGAGAGTCTGTGTTTTCAGATTTACCGAGTTAAATTCATTAATTTTAATTTATTTTTTGAATTTTTTGTATTTATAATTGTTTTAGAAATATCCATCGATGTCGACATTTTATCAATATTCCGCTTAAAATTTCTTTAAAATTAAGACATCGATATTTTTGTCGACATCAACATTTTAAACCTTGAATATAACTACTAGTTTGAAGTTTCGTAGACATTGTTGATTCAAATTGACAAAATGTAGATATGACAACTTTTAGTTGCTATGATCTAACAACTAATTATAATAAGTTTCATAAGCCAATAATATACTGTAATCATAATTTTAACATATTTTACTCAACTCCAATATCAAATTTATTTAACTCGTAACAGCATATACGTCCGTAAATTATTATTTGATCAAGTGTTAGTTATAGTATTGAATTTTCATTGACATGTCGATATTTCCATCAATATTTTCATGTTTCCATGGGTTCAACATTGAAATCAAGAGTGAATCGATATTTCCTTTATATTATACAAAAATTCACAAAACAAAATATCACTAATGTAAGCATAATATAAATGATAGATATGTTAACTTGTTTCAAAATCATAAAAGTTTTTTTTACTAATTCAATTTTAAATTTTAAATTTTTTGTTTTTAGAATTTTTCCATAAATATCCATCGAAATTGACATTTTCCATCGAAATTTTGGTAAAATTAAGACCTTATCCCTTGGTGCTGGCATAGGATTAAAGATAAATCATGTTTAATATTATAGAACAAATATCAACCCATCCTTTTAAATTTTGAGATGTATCAATTACTAATAATTTTATAAATTTAAACTTTGAACTTTTGCAAGTGTATTAATTTACACTTTCTTTTAGATTTCGTTCAACCACGATTGTGCAAGACTTATAATTTGAGTCAATTAGGCTCATAGATTTCATAAGCCAATCAATTTATACTTTTTATTACTATTAACTTTGAAAATCATTTATGCATTAGTTCTCAAATGTGTAGACTTCTTCAAATACTGATTTTACAAAATAGACGATTAGAGTAAATACATAAACGATTCTGAAAGAAAATTTTGACTAAGATTCTAAACTGATTTATTTATAAAATTTTAGAGATTTGATACAATCATAAGTTTCACACAAGATTTTTCCAAATGAAACTTAATGGAGGGTATAAGTTGATATACTTACAAATGTTTGGAGTTTAAAATGATACAATTAAGAGCAATTAAGTTGCACCTAATCCCACATTTTCCTTTTCTTTCCAAAAAAGAATTGAGTGCTAGCCTGACTGTACAAGAGATAGTTATTCGAAATTTTTTCCTCTAATTAATATAACAAGTTTTTTTTATTTTATTTTATTTGTGTGAACTTAGAAGTGACCCTTAGTAGGTATGTAGAAGGTCAAAGTAGAATAAATAAAAGGAAAAGAAAAGTGGAGGATAGACAATATGATAGGGATTTGCCTTGTTACCTAATCCATTTATCAATAATGTAATATCTATTTCATCATTTAATGTCACCATGACAATCATTTTCTATTGACATTTAATAGTTCCTTTCATGGCAGAAAGCATTTTTTTTTCTCTTTAAAAAAATCTTAATCATCCCAATAATTAGATTGTTGATTTGACTACTGAATGAATATATAAACATACATTTTAGGAATTACTTAAAAAAGGCTTATCAGAATAACAATTGGGAAATTTGTCAATATTATGATAGGAATTACTGACATTTTTGTTTTAATAAAAATGTCTTATTCATTTGGCAAAAAAAGAATGCCAACATATAGAGCGATTGAATGTGAATAAAGTGATATTTAAAAAAAAAAAAAAAAATGGGTGAAGCAACTATGTATACATTGCTTATAAGATTTTCCCCTAATTGTTTGCCTTCTAGGAGAACAGTTGCAAATATAATTATCAAGTTCAAAGTATTAACAATATAACATAATATGAAAGAATCTGTAGATATAACAAAATTTATATTCAGCTCTCAGAGTTTATTAGTGATAGATAGTAGGGTTGGCAAAAAAATCTGTGGGTCCCGCCTCGATTGGGTCAAAGAATCCCCCGTTTGATCGGGGATGTAGATCAAACTGGGGACATTCTCCAAGTACCTGTATGGGGATGAGGTGGGGATGGGGAGGGTATCCCCGACCACCCATTTGCACCTCCACCCGCCCTGCCTCGCCCCCGTTTCCAATCCTAATAGATAGTATTACTAATAAGAGTCAATCAGCAATAGAGTTTGTCATTGATAGATTTTGCTATATTTACAAAAAATGTTACTAAGCACTTAATTATTAACCCTAAGACGGCGTTTGGCATGCAAAATTGAGTTGAGTTTGAATGTCTCTTGTGCATTTGGGTTGGAGAGTTGAGTTAATTGCGTTTGAGGTGTTGAATTGAGTTGAGTCAGAAACTCTAGGTTTGGTATGCAAAGTTGAGTCGAGTATCCAGTAAAGTTTTTTTTTTCTAAATTTCCAACTATACTCATATTTTCAAAAAATTTAACACTAAACAATGCTTAAATATATTTTTTTTGTACCTAAACTTAAGAGTGTTATTCATTACAATGAGAATGAGAAGTTGATTAAATATATTTTATGCACTTGAATTTAAGAGTAAATTGTATTTGATCTCTAAATGTCAAACAAAGACACTTTTGTCTCTAACTTTTCATAAATAGTTTCTTAGAAGTCCTTAAATTTGAGTTACATTTCTTCTTTTCCCCTTTTCTTCCTCTCTCAATTTTGATAAGACTTTACATTTAGATACACCAAAAAAGTATTGTACTAATAAACACAAGTGTCCCCATTACACATACAATGGATCTCTCTTTAATTAAACCAATACGAGATTTTGTTTGTACAATAACACATCTCTCACTTCGCCATTAATTATTTATTTTATTTTATTTATTTATTTATTTTTCACTCTCTTTGAAAGATCAGATCAAAATTTCGTAGCACATGTCATCAAAATTTCTTAAACGAATATACCATAACAGCCTTTCTTTAGACTTAACCATTCAACTCTATCCCCCAAAAATACCCTTAATGGTTAAAAGGACAAAGTTATACATAAATTCTGAAAAAAAAGAGTTTCAACTTTGAATTTCAATTAATATTTACCTTCCTCTGAAAAGCCCAATTTTGGCCATCTGACTACACATTCATAACACTAATTTTTATTTTCTAACTTTTCCATTCTCCTTTTTTCAATGAATTTCTTAAGGATGATATTTACATTATATACTACTTCCATTAAAAAGTATAAACAAACAAATAAATAATGTTATGGAAATGGAAATGGAAATGGAAATGGAAATGGAAATGAAAATGAAATTCTATGTCCAATTATGGAGTTGTGTTAATCTAAGAAGTCCCTTCCTTTTCTTCTGACTTAAAATGATGCTTCTTTTAAAGCTTCTTTTGATGAGCTTTAAGCTCACTGATTTAGCAGTGGAAATTTGTGAAAGCACTTTTCCACATGTTGAGCAACATCTACAATCAAGATTTGCAAATTGTTCATTAAAAAACAACATCAAATATGAACTTTTTGTTTGCGTACATAAGAAAAATAACTTTTAAAAAGAAAAGGGAAAAGGATATATACATATATATACACACTTTTAAGAGCAAATTAACAACTACTTGTCAAGATGTGATAAACAACTTTAAATATTGTCAAACTCGAGCACAACCCATAATTTAGCATTCAAGACGTTTATATTTTGTGAAAAAAAAAAGTGAGTGTTAGAGACGACGACCTCCCAAATATCTCCACAATGGTATTGTCCAATTTAAGCACAAGCCCCCAAACTCTCGTGGCTTTGTTTTTTGTTTCACCAAAGGAGATAGTTGTCTCATTTATATACTCATGATATTCCCTTTATTTAGCTAATGTGGGACTTAAATCTCATTCCTGACAATTCTCCCCTCGAACAAAAGACCACCGAGCCT
The DNA here is from genome assembly GCA_030954485.1 of Citrullus mucosospermus. Taxonomy (NCBI): domain Eukaryota; kingdom Viridiplantae; phylum Streptophyta; class Magnoliopsida; order Cucurbitales; family Cucurbitaceae; genus Citrullus; species Citrullus mucosospermus. Next base: position 28,019,773 of record CM062057.1, read on the forward strand.
CCCCTCAAATAGCTACCCATTTGCCTAACTCTTATCGAGGTCAACTCCTCTTTCATCAAAGCACATTGCTTATTTGATGGAGTTCAACCTCACATCAGACCATGATTCCTAAAGTGTTTGGTTTAACTTTTTAAGTGTTCAATTTTGAAAATAAGTCATTCTAGAAAGAAATTGATGTATTTGACATCTACCTAAAATAGCTTTTGTAATACTTTCAAATTGTATTTTAAGACATTTTTATCGGTTATTCTTATCACTTTTTTGTTTGGCACTAGAACATTCTACCCGATCTTATTCACTTTTGAGATAAATTACTTAAAATCATAACTTACTTACAATTCTAATGAAGATAAAGAAATCAAAATTAAACTTTAAAATCAATTCTTGCACTTTCTTAATTTCAATCGGTCTTTATTCATCTAGCTCTAGCATTCCTCTATAGGTAAAATTGTTCAAGATAGTTTCTTTTACTTATATTTCACATTTGATTTCTATAACAATCATACATTTAAGTGGAAAAAAAATATATATAATTTTGTGTTCAATTTTCATTTGTTCTCTAAGTTACAAAATGTTACACTATTACTCAAAGTTTTAATTTTAATATCCATTGGATCCTTAAATTTGCAACGTTATATTTTTTATCCAAAAGTTTTTAGGTTAACTTTCATTTGATTTCTAAAATTCACTATTTTATATTTTTAGTTTTTACTAGTATACATGGTTTTTAGCTTACTTAATTTTAAAAAATTATGATGTAAAAATTTTCAATTAATATTAATAGTGATAGAAACTTATTGAAAACTAATTTAATTGTCTTAAATTAATTAATTAATAGACTAGTCATGACTGAAAGCTTAAAAAATGAAAAACAAAATTCAAAAGTCAAATGTGAAAATATAAGGATCAAACAGAGTAAATTATTGAAAAGAATAAACTAAAAGAAGTTGTAAGATTTTGAAATGGAAACTAGAGCACCAAAAAACCATAGTCAGTGTAATCTGGAAATGTAATTGAGTTCTTAAAGCTTAAAACCAAAGAAAGAATTCCAAAAGCAAATGACGAAACCTAAAATCACTGAAAAACAAATTGCTTCAAAATTGAGATTCTAACAACATTTAAATCTCGATTCAGAATATCAAACAAAAAGCGACTATCAAATTCAAAACAATCAAATGCACGCCTCTCAAGTTCATCAAAACTGTTACTATTCTCGAATGAAATTCTTCTTTTCATCTATTAAAACCTAAGGAAACAATCATCAGAACACGAGCAGCCAAACCAGACGCCATAACAAATTCAGATACAACAGAGAGTTTTATCAACGAAAGAGGAAAAAAGAAGAAAGAACGAGAAGTTAAAGGTACCTGAAATCGCCATCGATTTGGATTATACAAAAGTCGAGACAGTGAGAACACCAATCCATCGATTCGTTGAAGAACAGAGAAATCAATACGGAGATTCCGAATCAAATCAAATCAACTGCAACAAAGAACCCGACGGGAATTTGAGGTAATTGGGAGAAGAATTGGGAGTTTCTGTGAATGTGTAAGGATTTTGATTTTATCATCGTTACTCAGAATTCGAAAATTAATTAATTCCCAATATAAAAGGGAATTTTGATTTTATCTTAAATTAATTAATTCCCAATATATAAGGGGTTTTTGTTAATTTGAAGAACGAAAGATTCCTCTATAGCCTTGGGGACCAAGTTTTGTTTCTATTTCACTCCTTTTTTTTTCCTTTTAAATAATTTGTAGTTATATTGGGATATATATATATATATATATATATATTAATAATATTGTTCGAAACTATCAATAGAGTAGAAATATTCGACAAAATTAAAACATAAATTACGTGGAAATGGCTTAGAACATAAATCTAGATCGACACATTATTTAGGTCACTATCGTATCGTTCTAAGTCTTAATTTCAATTCGACATTCTAATAAGTTTTTACTTTAAAAGTAATTTTGAAACTTTTAGAGATCACCACATTATTTAGGTCACTATCACACCATTCTAAGTTCTAATTTCAATTCCACATTCTAATAAATTTTTACTTTTAAGGGTTGTTTTGAAATTTTTATAAAAGTTATGGTAATATTGCAATTTCGGAAAAAAAATATGAGCATTTTTTTTAAAGCAAATGAAAAAATTTATATAACTTTATTCAAAATATTTTAAATGGACTTTTGTCTAAAAAAATATCATTATTCTTCAAAAGTTACAATATTATTATTGATCGTTCATAAACTTCTCCAAAAATTTTATTAGAATTTTAGATGAAAAATTGGAATTTTGGAACGAGAAACAATGACTTGGAACGAATTGCTATATTGTTTTAAGTTATCTCTACATTGTTAAAGATCTCAATTTTTGTCCAGACTTTTGATAGACTTGTATTTCAAGGGTGGCATTGGAATATTTATGGAAAGTCAAGGGAAAATTATACGACTGTTTGAAGGATATACTTTTAAACAAAGTAAAGTCATGGTTAACTTTTGTAGTTTAACCTGATTTGTAAAGATAGTTTGAAATTGCATTTTCTAAAATAGATATAGGATAATTATTTTAAATGAAAAAATTATTGAGAATATTTTAAATATATTAAAATGTAATTGTCCATCGATAAACAGTGATATTTTGCTATATTTATAAATATTTTGGTTTATTTTGTTATATTTAAAAACGGTCCGACTCATTTATTTGACTTTATTTTTTTGACTTGGCTTAATCTAATATAAAATTATGATTCCTCCATAGTCAAATATTACTAGTTTTCATTTATTGCAATTAGAAAATATAATAAAATAAATTGCTTAGGCATTTTTTTTTTTTTAGAAATTAATACGAAAACAACAGTCATAGAAATGATATATTCTAAGTTAATTTTTAAAATTAAAAAAAAAAAATACAACTTTGTCATTTTGTTTTAAAAATTCATACTTTTAAAAATTGTAATACAAGCTACTCCTAATTTTTTTATTAACATTCCAAAAGTATCTTAGATATAAATTATTTAAAATTGTATATCGAAATAGAGATAGGAAACGTAACAGTAACCTATAGTGACAATTTGGACCACCACATCGTTTAGATCATTGATGTACAATTAAAAATTCTAATTTTTATTTGAAATCCCAAAGAAATTGTATTTCAATGATAAGTTTGAAATTTTAGTGGTAATATTGCAACTTTGAAAAAGAATATGAATATTTTTAAAGTAAATGATAAAGTTCGCAAGTTTTTCTTTTTAATAATAATTTAACTTTATTCAAAATATTCTAAACTTTGCCTTTATATATATATATATATATATATATATATATATATATATATATATATAATTATAATATCACCATTGATCGCTCAAACGTCTCCAAATCGATGGATAATTTTCAAAAAGTTTGAAAAACATAATTTTTTAAACAAAAGATAAAGTCTTGGATTGATTTGTAAAGATAATTTGAAATTGCATTTTGTAAAATACCAAAAAGAAAGCCTCTCTCACTCGTTTATTTGACTTCATTTTTCTGACTTAGTCTAATGTAAAGTTAAGGTTCTTCTATACTCACCAAAATAATAATAATAATAATAATAAATAAATAAATAATAACAACAACTATAATTGTTCACCATGGACAAATATTACTATTTTTCATTTATTGCAATTGGAAAAAATAATAAAATAAATTGCTTGAGATTAGGGTTTAATTTCAGGTGAATCTCACTCCTGGCTAAATAATTTATTTTAAGATTTTATTATTTTTCATTTAACCTCAACCATCCAAAACTTTTTTTTATCAGAAAAATAATAAAATTTAATAAATAAAAGTATCAATTTAGTTCAATTATCTACCCTACTACAATTGTTGAACTAAAAAATTTACAACTTGTTGCATTTTTTTTATCATATATGTAAATTTGAAAATTTTAAATAACAAACTTAAAAGTTCCAAACCAAGTCATTATTTTATACAAGCATTATGGATCTTTCGGTTCAAGAAATCAAAATAAGAGGATCTAAGTTGTTAACCGCTTGGTTGTAGGTTTGACTCTAGAAGAACTAGAATTCTAATTTTGTGTCATAGGTTCGGAACTCCTTGGAAGACATTGGCCATATGGCTAACCTAATAACAAAAGCTTCATATTTTTCTCCTTAAGAACCCTTAAATTTACCCCTGTTTAGCTTTCAGTATGTCGATACAAATGGTTCTCACAAAAGTCAAATATATGATAAGACTCCATTGCGTATACTACACACAAAAATGAAGATTCTCCCATCAAAATGTCTTCTATCCTACTTTTTTTTTTCCAATTATTAGTAATCAACTCTTAAATTCTTTTACTATTCCTAGAAATCACTTCACTGAATTTTATGGGTTCAAGAATAAATTCTTACAAACATTTTAAAGTTCTACAAAATAGCTAATATTCAAAAGTATATTCGAACAGAAAATAAAACAAAGATGTCATATTAAAATTAAAAATATAAAAACTAACAAAATGATCATCATAACAAAGACCTTGTAACCTGCCTTCTTTTGCTTTTAGCCCTCAGGTTTTCAATGAAAGCTTTCTCAGCAAATGAGTACATCTAAAATGGCAAGAAAATCCTTTGGTGCAAACATATCAAACTACAGAATCAGATTCTAATTTGTGACTGCTATTGAATACGTTTCCTGACAAACATATCGAAACAAAGCTATTCTTTTCGGGTTTTTTTCTTTTTTTTTTTCTCTCCTTTTTTTACATGTTACTTGAAGAACACATTTGCATTTACACAAGGAACAATAATGATTTGAGTAATCAGGTTCTTTGTCTAACTCTCCTTCCATTCGAATCGCCACCGTCGGAAAGTTGAGCCCACACGCTCCGGGATTTCGATCCGTTACCACAAACATCCCCACAGTTTTGTGCAAGTATCTTCAGGAGCTCCGATTGAAGAGAAGGGTTGTTTTCCTTCAAATGCTCAAAGCCTTTTGATTGCATCACAGCTGCAAAAGAATGGTCCAATTCACAAGACCATATGAAAGAATGAAAACAGGCATTGAAGTCTGTTGAGTAAAGCAATAGCAGAATCTATGAAGGAATAGGCATCTCAAAGGCTCAAGGGCAGATGAGTCTGGGATGACTTTGAAAGGACAAGTACTTCTAGCTAATAAGTATATTTTATTTTATAAAAAGCATGCCGTATATTATGCACAAAAGAATCGGAAAAAACAACCTAAAGGCAAGGGGAAGAGATAATCCTCTCCCTCTTAAGACTACGAACAGCCAAGAGAGGACTTTCGAGTTCATTTGGATCATGGACAAGCTGTAATTACAAAAGAATTTCATGTTTTTAGTACACCACCAAGAAACTATGAATTGAGTGTTGCTAAGAATTTTTCTGTTTTTAGAAGGGTCATAGGTTTGATAAAGCACTTGGAAGGAATGGTTCAATCCATAGCACCCACTTACCTCGTATTTAATATCCAATGAGTTTTTGTAGCACTCAAATATTGTAGAGTTGGGCGGATAATCCCATGTATAAGTTGACCCAGACACTCACGAATGTAAAAGAAAATCTATTTTTAGCTTACTTAGAAAATTTTTAAATTCTAAATACACTACAACGTTGGAAGCAAACAGTTAATACTTTTTTAAGAAGTGCCTATAGAAAAACTGCTTTGAGTCAAAGCACTTCTTCAAAATTCACCCCAAAAGCCAAAACTCACCCCGAGTTGGAACGTGAGGATCTGGATGATATGGGTGTTTCATGACTCACTAAAGAGAAATCCACAACATTGACTGGAGCCCAGAAAAATGAGAGAACCTTGAAAGTTGACAGGGAGAATCAATATGAAGCAATGATATGGGAGATATGACTGGAAAGAAGTCCAAGGATTTTTTATCGTAAGGATGAAAAACAGGGAGAATGTCTCAACCCAAGCAGCCAAGCTATTCATTTCTCCTCCTAAAGGTCCGAAGTTAAAATCCTTGCTCGTGACCTCGTTTGAACTAAAAAACATTAGGGTAAATTATGGTTAAATTACAAATTTAGTCCCTAAACTTTGAAGTTTGTGTTTGATCCCTAAACTTTCAAAATTACAAATTTAGCCCCTAAGCTTTTGAAAAATTAAAGTTATTAGACATAAAATTCAAATTTATATTTAATAGATAGATTAATTTTTAAAAAATTTTGAATTTGTCAAAGAATTATTAGACACAAAATTGAAAATCTAGGATCCTATTAGACACTCTTGAAAGCTTATGGGTGTTTGGCTTAAGGAGTTGGAGTTGAAGGTGGAGTAATGAACCCCACCCCTTATTTGGTCCAAGGAGTTTGTAGGCTCCATGACTAAAATACACAAATTTTATTATTTATTAACTCTTTACATTATAGGCCTTAGGACTTCACAACTTCATTCCTTGCTCCAAATACCCTCTTAGAGACCATATAGACATAAACTTCAAAGTTCAAACACTAAACTTGTAATTTAACCTTAAATTATTTTGCAATTACATATCCTTTGTAATCAACTCTAACTGGGGTGGCTCTTTTGTAATCCCAAGGGGCTTTATACTTCCATATCATCTTGAGAAAAATATGGTATTTCTGTGTCTATCATTTTATCAGGATCACACTGACGACAAAATCGAAAAACAAAGTACCTCCAAGGTTCATCGCAGCAAATCTCAGGCAAACTGCTTTCAATTCTGTGGCATGGTGCTCCTCTGCAAAACTTAGAACTTGTGCAACGGACCGTACGGAAAGGTTTTTACAAAGATGAGATTCACACATCAATCTCAATCTCTCCAAACCATACTTGTCCGCTGCTGCTAACAATTTTGCCATAAAGTTGTCACCCACACAAGATTCAGAAGATGAACTTGAACTTGATACAACCACATCCTCTGCGATGGAATCAGTGTAAATAAAGTGCAGCAAAGCCTGATGAAAATTAAAACAACTTCAGAATAAAACCCCTAAATATGATGCAGTGATTAATTGGAAAAAATAACGCAGAAGCAAAGAAATCAGAACAAATAAGAGAGAGGGGAAAAAAAAAAAAAAAAGGTTAGACTAATAATCATATTTATACCTTGAAAACGTTAGGTTCTAGATCTTTAACAAAAATCTCCTCCTTACTTTCCTCTAACGTATTCAAAAATTCAGACCGAAACATAGGTGATCTTGCAGCCAATATCAACCTGTGAGCTTGAAATTTTTCCCCATCAACATTAAAAGTGACATCTGAACCTTCTAAATTTTCCAGCAGTGCACCAAAATGAGCGCCAATATTAGACTCGGGAACAGAAATTGTCTGTGAATGTGGACGCTCTATCGACGAAACCACAACTCCAACAGTACAATTTATTTGCAAGCAATCATCCTTGAGGTAGTCGGAGTTTTCAAGGGTAGATCGTCGAAGAAAACGCTTGTATCCCCTACATTGAAAAATCAAAGAAAAATCAAATCTTCAAGAGATATATGAAGACCAGTAACAGGAGAAGAATAATGAATATTCAGGAATGGTTCAAGCCTTAAAAATCACAATGAAGTTCTTATAATGACACAAAAACTATTTATTGAAGTCCCAGAAAAAAAGAGGGGAGCTACACCATCAATGGACTCAGGCATAATATATAGACACATGTATAACAAAAAATATTAATGACATCCCCACAAATTGAGAACATCCTTGGCTGCAGCCAAAATTTTCAGCAGACTGCTTTAACTATATTCGTCCAGTCTAACACGGATGGAGGGAGGGAGCGGCTTTACTTTTAAACTGTAACCTCTTGAAGAAACTTCTCTAAGCTCTTGTTGGTTCTCTCACAAAAGACCCACTACATATCGAATCTTCTCAATTGGTGTTCTCTTTCTAAATTATTTTCTAATAATTTGTAACTGGCTTTCTTCAGTTTGTTTTAAATGTTTCTTTTCCTCCCATCGAGAGCCTTTACCTTTGAACAGTTTTCTTTTCATTAAATCAATGAACAGTTTGGTTTCTAATTTTTACAAAGAAAAATGAAGTGGATGAGCATGCTAAAGAGTTTGCCCCTCTAAATATAGTGCATTCCAATTAGACGATTTACACAGGACTTTCCCAACAGCCGGATTCCAAGACTTGCAGGATTTAGGATTACCTCTGAAGGTACTTGAGAGGCCAAACTCCATTCTCATTTCTCATAACCAACTTTCATGTGTTATGGCTTGGACAACAACATGATCTATTTTGTTACCAATATGGCTGACTTAACAAGATTGATGCTTTTTCCACAAGCTCAAAATATCAGTTAGAACTTTACACAGATTATCCACCTCCACCTCCTTTTCTGAACAAAAGAACGAATACATTATCGGCATGCTGATGGTCGGATTATTAAAGAGGAGCTTATTTCAGCTTCAAGGTACAAGACACCTTCCCACAATTTGGGTGGCATATTTCTTTTCCTTTTGAAGCTAGGGGCACTCTATCTCTCTCTCTCTCTCTTTTTGTTTTTTCCATTTTCGAGTACAACATTTTGTCTCATTTATTCAACGCCCATCCCATCAAGAAAGAAAAGAAAATCCTTTGGTTGAATTTCATTCGAGCATTTTATGGTTTATTTGGTTGGAGAGCAATTCCTGCATCTTCACATATAAGGAACAAACACCCCATCTTTTCTTCCGTCTATTTTCTTTTTATAGCTCAGTTGGTGTAAAATGAGCTCCCACTTTTGTAATTATACCTAAACATTTGAAGCAAGATCACATAGAAATCCAAAGGCACTTTGATTATCAAGCAAAGTTCCTGTGTCTTACATTTCCAGCACCAAAGCCTCCTAACCAAGGTGAGGAATTCCTCTCTTTAAGCAAAACCCTTCTAAATAAAGTTTCAATAAATTTTTTTCAATCTATTTAGCAAGAATTTTGAGGGGTATTGACTATTAATCCTTTCAATTAAGAAGCCTAAAACAATCTTTTGTTTTATTATACATACATGTGGGTGTTTGGACCAAATTAAAGGTACTATCATCTATCTCCTATGACATTTATTTGTCCCTATGATATTTGGTGTCAGAAACCTTAAGTCTTGAACCGTATTAAATACATTAATTAGGTGGCAATCCCTGTCTACAACTTTCCCCTTTGACCACTTGGCCAATCCATGGGGTTAACACTCCACTAAATTTGAATGAACTACCCAATAATACACCAGTAGAGGCAAATGGGTGACATAGAGAGAAAGCAACTACACTTATTAATGATAACCGGCCACAAAGAAACCCAAACATTTCTTGCCAAACATTTGCCAAACATTCAAGAAGTAAAGAGTTGGATTTCCAATACCCATATTATGAAGTAAACCAATGCAAGTTTGAACAAATTGCACTTAACACAAGTACTTCTAAATTTTTTCATAAATTAAACTATAAGCAATGCATGAAACATGTATATTGTTTTGTGCTACCTCCCCAAGAACAACATGGTAAATAATGAAAATCAAAGGGTCAAGTAGGCTTAAGAGCTCATTGAAACATCTTATAAGTGTGAGATCTTTATAAGATTTTAGATGGCAGGACCATGGGAGAATTAAATAAAAGACAACATTGGACAGAGATATTAACATGATTAATATAGTATATGCCTGGTTAAGTGAAGTGAATTAAAAGTCGGAGTTAAAATATTTATATTGTATTATAATACTCATATACCATTCTAATTCCAATACAATAAAAGATCAAATTAATAGTTTTCAATATGGATAATACAATATTTAGTGACCAATATAGAAGATAAATATATTTCAAACAAATGTTGATGTCAAACAACAAAATGGCTTAAAGAAATATTGATGACAATGTTGATAGTATCATCGTCAGTCCCCCATTAGATTTCGCGCTGATAACTTAAATTGAGCAAACTTAAAACATGCATCATGCATAATGTGTTATTTGTAGGTCACTGCATGTCTATATACACCCTAAAAACCTTTATTTGACATGTCTATATCATCTATGGTGTATACCTGATTGCAAAGTGATCAATTAATCTACTAACAAGTTTAGGTTGTGTCTTTTTGTATCTCGGTGTATATCCTTTCTTTGTTCTTAGTAAAAGTTCAGTTTATATATATGTATATATATGTATGTGAGTGTGTGTGTATCACTTCATTTTGAAGTATCCAATTGGCTCATTCAACCATAGATTCAAAAAATATATATAAAACAGTGGAACCTTGATGACTGGTCTTAAGGAGACCATATAACCCGTACGGTTTACTTGTGCTGCAAAATTTTCATGTTACAAACCCCTGAGAAATTCTAAATTCTTTATTCTACTTCTTATCACAGCAATCATACTAAGACTTGTCGTGGTAGGACATTATTTAAGTTTTCTTTTATAAAGACAAAAAAAATTTAAAAGTAAAATCGTAATGGTAATGGAGTAGACAGTAACAATCTAAAAAATAGGATTGTCGGTCATCACATGTTGAATTCCCACTGAACCCAAAAGCTGAAATTAGATGGACTAGGATAAATTTAACATTTTATCAATACTTGAGCATTCTCCTTCACTTGTTGGAAATTTGTACAAGGCCAAGGCCTAACAAGTGGTTAACAAGTGGTTATCAATATTGAGAGACCTCCTATCTTGATACCATGTTCAATCATTGATCAACCTAGACACTTAAAGTTTAAACCTAGGTAAATCTAATATTTATCAATACTTTTTATATGAAAAGAAATTTATCACACTTTAACGGTCACCAAATGTGTATACCATAGTAAAGAAAAGGGGAAACAATCTTGCACGATTATTGATATACATAAACACGAATCAAGAACCCAAATCCTGATGCACAACCAAAAGACTACGGCAGTTCATAGATGCACTAATCCAAACGTTCTACATCTACAAACAGCAACCTATGCGATCACCCAATCGATAAAAATCACAGAAAATAAAGAACATACCACATACTGCCGCGATACTTCAGAGTATACGGACCACTCTCGAGTGACCGCTCAAAATGGCTATGAACCTTATGCTTCCCTTTGCCGCTCTGATCGACAAGTGTGAGTTCAAACAACGCTCTCACATCGGTACCGTCGCTAGCCAGTGCGATGAATATGGAGACATAGGTTGAATTATCCTCAACATTCTTCCCATCTGGATAGAAGTAGATGGCCCATTGATACCCTCCAACAGTAAAATCATCGCTAGCAATGTGTTTGCCGGGTCCCATTCCCTTCGCCAAAGAGTAACCCTGGATCACGAACTTATGCGAGCCATTGACAGTGTGAGTCACCGACCTCGAGCTCGTCGGCGAGGCGGAGGGGCTCTTCTCCGGCGCGGTGGCGGTGGGGGTATTGGAATTGGTGTCAGCCATCTGAATTCAGTTACAAGAGTGTGATGGTCAAATTCATGGAAGTGGGGGGAGGAATTCGAGATTGGGATTGAGAAATTTCTGAAAATAGATGGAATCTGATGAAGAAAAATTGAAGGATTTGAAGAGAAAAAAATGGGGACTTTGAAGAAAACGGCTCAGGGTTGCGTCTTTCTTGGTGGGTTTTGAAAAATTTATAAAATTTCGCTCCGTTTTTTTCTTTTTCTTTTCTTTTCCTTCCTTCCCACCGGATTAAAGGGGTGTTTAGGATTTATAATATTTGTTAAATGGTATATTTGGTTCTCATAGTCGGAAAATTCTATTTAATTTCTATAATAATTAGAATTTGGTCTTGAGCTAGTTACTATGTTAGAGACTATTTATGAAATTTTTATTAAATTATATAGATTATTTATGAGATGATCCAATTTTTTTTAGTACTAAGATGATTAGATTAACATTTAAATGTCTAAATTTTTAGACTTTACTATTTTACCTCTCGAGTTTGTGTTTAATTTCATTTTAGTCGTTTCGTCAATTTTTCAATAATTCCTAAAATAACATTTATTTTCTAAATAATTAGAACAATGTCAATTTATTCCTCCTAAAGGGTTGGAAGTGTATCAATTTAAACTCTAAAATAATAATTGTTTTAGTTGAAATCCTAAACTTTTAGATAAACTTGTAATTTTATGGGTAATTGTTTTAAATGGAAAAATTGTCGGAAATATTTTTAAATATAGAAAAATGTGTCATCAATTAAATTCCCAAACTTTCATATTCTAAAAAAAAAGCTAAACGTTCATAAACAAATCAATTTAGAATCTTAATTAATAATTATTTTTTTTATCATTGTCTAGATATCAATTAAAATTATCTAATTCATTAATCTGGCACTTGAAGAAGCCGCACACGTGTAAAAATTGAATGTAAAAATAATTTTAAAATGGAAGATGTTTAAATTGCTTTATTTATAAAAAAAATTAGGAGTTTAATTAAAACAAATGCATGTTTCGCACAATATTTATCGAACTAAGTTCGAAAGATGGTGTTAAATGATACACTTGTGAAAGACCATTATTAATCTTGGGTTTAAATTGATATAACTCCAAAGTTTAGAGGTGTTAATAGAAAATTTTCCAAAAAAATTATGATTTTTTTTTTTTAATGTGTGAGAGGGCAATAGTTTGTGATCTTGAGATCGAGATTAAAATTTCAAGTCGTTGAGTTACGTTCATGGAAAAAAAAATCATTAAAATACCAAATAAAAATAAAAATATTTTGCTTTTTTTATAAAAAAAAAAAAATTATGTTTATCTTTAACTCAATCTCTTCCCTATTCTCTTCCTCACCCTTTTCTCCTTCCATCTTCTTCCTTCACCCTGATGGGCAGTCATTGATTATTGTAATTTCTTTATTAATTAAAACTACAATCTTAGCTCCTAATCTTTGAAATTTCTCATCCTTCAACTTTTAATATACAAATTATGTTTTTTAAATCAATTTGGTAACTATTTTACTTTTAGTTGTTAGTTTTTTAAAAATTAAATCTATAAATATTTTTTTAACTCTAAATTTATTGTCCTATTATCTACTTTTTCCAATGTTTTCAAAAACCAAGCCATATTTTGAAAACTAAAAAAACTTGTTTTTGTTTTTTAAACTTAGCTAAGAACTAAACTCTTTTACATAAGAAAGATACAAATTATTGTAAGAAATTTAGAGGAAATTGACTTAATTTTCAAAAAACAAAAAATAAAAACCAAACGACCTTAAGTTTCCATTTTTTTAAAAGTTCACATACCTAATTGAGACAAAATTAAAAGTTTGAGGTTCTGTTAAACTAAAATTCAATTTTATGTCAAATAAATTAATCGGTTTTTTAAAATTTAGAAACTAATAGAATCTTAGTAGAAAAAAAATGCCTACCTGACATTCAATCAAAAGTTTAAATACAAACACAAAGTTCACGAAGTAAACTTATAATTTAATTTTTTTAGATGTGGTGCTTTAATTTTCGGTCAGTAAAAATAAAATATAATTATGTTTTCTTTTTATTCATAAAATATTATTTTAATTTGGAAAATTATTATAAATAGAAAAAATATCAAACTATTTACAAATATAGCAAAATTTTAATTTCTATCTATGATACCACGATATACCCAAATAGACATCTATCCGTCTCTATTTGGGTATCTGGTAAATTGATAAATATCTATTTGGGTTTATTGTAGTCTATCGCGAATAGAAAGTAAAATTTTACTATGTTTGTAATTATTTTCAACATTTTTTCTATTTTTAAAAACATCCCTTTTAGTTTTTGACTTTTAGTATTATTTTTATGAAAATATACTTGTGCAGAAATTTTCTTAGTATTATATATATTTTTTTAATTTTATATAATGCAAGAGTGCTCACCTCTTCAAGAATAAGTGAATTAGGGCAATGAACTCCTCAATCAGCCAACTGTTAGAAGTTGAATTAATACACGTTCTGGTGTGAAGAAGGAAAAATGGACATAATTAGATGGGTTGTTCGTGACTCTCACGGGTCTCCAATTTGCTATGGTTTGTACACCAATTAAGAAATGTTGGTTCATTAGAGCTGATGGTCAAGCAATTTGAAATGCTCGAGAATCTCGAAGACCATGAACAATGAGGATAAATATTTCGCTAAAACAAATGATATTGGTGTGGTTTCCGTCTGTTTTTGTCCAAGAACTTGTAATTATGTTGCTCATGTTGTTGCAAAGTATATTATTGGACATTCCCTTTCTTTTTTTTTCTTTTTTTCTAAACTCATCTTCTTCCAACTACTAAGGTCCGTTCGGATCATGAATATCGTTTCATACGTATGAATATTAAGTATCTAAAATTTAAACGTATGAATTTTAAATGTCTAGGATAATTAATATCTATGTTTATGATATTACATGTTGGGTAGACTCACAAATATTGGTTTGACATATCATGTATAATAGAGTAAATTAACTATATAATATTATTGAGGTGACAACTCTCTCTTAAAAGAATGGCAAAGTGATAGGTAAGATCTCAAATGTATATTTTAAACTTGACTTATTTTGGTACTTAGACTTGACAAATCGTTTTGGTCTATCGACTAAAAATAGTTAAAATAAAATAAAAAAAAAAAAAGAAAGAATTTGCCATTAAACATATTAACAATTAAATAAAATATCTTCAAATGTAAGTATTAATATGCGAACATAGATATAGGTTGGTTAAGACAAGCATTGGTGAATATAAAAATAATAATGGGAAAATTATTATTATTATTTGTTTAAAGTATATGACCTAACATACAATAGGATGTTTGATTTTTTTTTCTTTTTTTTTTTTAAGAAAATGTTCGAAAGTTGTTTATTCTTTTAATTAATGGGATTGAAGATAAGTTTCTACGTCATCCATATATTTTAAAATGTTGCACTTTTGTCTTTAAACTTCGAAAATGCTCTATCAAATATATATAAATGAAAAGGGCAATAGCCAATAAAGACATAGTTATGGTGTTTCTATTTGGAAGGGCAACAAAAAATCGAAAAACTGAAAAATCAAACCGATTCACTAGTTTGATTTGATTTTTTAGTATAAAATAGGACATTTTGGTTTGTATTTGAAGAAAACTAAACATTATTGGTTTGTGATCATTTTTTTAATTAAAAAAAGTCAAAATTAAACCAAATCGATGATATATATATGTATAGCATTAATAATAAACTCTGACCTTAGGTCCCCTTAAGTATTTTAATTATTATGATACCTGTTGTTTAGAAAATGGATTGATTATTATAGTGCGTGCATATATTTGTTATTTAGAAAAGTTAAAAAAAAATGTCAAATTTTAATTTATAAAAAACAAATAAGTCCAATTTTAATTTTAAAATTGCAAAAATACAAATTCCAGAGTGGAAAAAAAAATATAAGAAAAAGAGGACAAAAAGCCAAAAACCAATAATTAAATTGATAATAATAATAATAAAAAAAAACAATTCATTGGTTTTGTTCTTAATGAAATACCGGTCTTGTTATCTTATAAACCATATCAATTTTTGTTTGGTTATTGATTGACTTCAAAATCGACAAAACCAAACCGACTTTCACCCCTATTATTTTTTGCCACTACTAAAGAATTATAGGTTTAAATCCATACATCCATCTTTAATAATTTACAAAGAAACTATGGTTTGAAAAAAGAATTAAGAGAGATGAGATGATACATTTTTTTTTTAAAGTTCATAACAATAGAGTATGATCAAATCATCAACCTTTAAAATAGTAATTGATATTTTTATTGACTTGCTCGGATTCACGTCTCTGCAACAAATTTATTGGCAACATCTCTCAAAGGTCATAACCAGAAGGTTAAATCACAAACTTAGATTATGAACTTTGAGATTTGTGTCTATTTAATCTCTAAAATTTCAAGAGCATTTAACCGGTCCCTAAACTTTTAATTTTGTGTCTAAAAATTTCATGAAAAATTCAAACTTTTTAAAATTAATTGATATATGAGATACAAATTTGAAACCTTGATCTTTTAATTTTGTATCTAGCAAATCCATGTTATAATTTAAACAACTAATTACATGCTTTCTCGACAACAATTCTAGCTAAATGACACCACGACGACCATTAATTGGCAAAAGAAGTGTTTTTGTCAAATGTATTTTTTTGGGCAAATTACAAAAACTATCTTAAAATACGGTGATAGTTGTAATTATATCTTCAAACATTAATTGTAAAAATTGAGTTTTAAAATTTATACAATTATTAAATTTGGACCTTCAAACTTGCATAATTGTAGAAATTATAACAATTGTATAAGTTTGTGGGTCCAATTTTTATCATTTAGAAATCTAATTTGTATAATTATTGTAAGTTTGAGGACTTAAAAGTTCAATTTTTTGAATTATTTCGAGGGTAGTTTTGCAATTTGCCTTTTCTTGTGCTATTTTCCACAATTGCCTCGTTTTATCAAATCATCATCGATATTCTCTTCGATGTGGTGAAGAGTCAAGTTCCCACTGCCACAATTTCGTCAATCACTCTCCATCGAATCCTATAAAAGCGTTATTCTCTTTCATTCAGTATCCTGTTTATCTAATCCAACAGTCTTCCAATGGCGGATCACTCTTGTGGCAAGCCCACCGCCATGATTTCCCCGGATGAAGCTCAAAAAATTGTTCTGGAAGTCGCTCAACGCCTTCCCCCCATCGCTGTCTCTCTTCACGATGCTCTTGGGAAGGTCTTGGCTCAAGACATTCGCGCTTCTGACCCTTTGCCCCCTTATCCCGCCTCCATTAAGGTACTTCCACACCATAGTGAGCTTAATTGTTGTTCAGGATTGGTCGTTTTCTTAGTTGACCGGAAGAAAATTTGATTGCTCCATGTGGAGCTGGTGGACTTTGCTTTGTGGGTTTTCCTTGTTCTTTGGTTTTTGATTGGAAGAAATGAAATGATGTCAGAATTCAGATTACTTGGTTCTTGCTTCCAGTGGAGCTGATAGATTATGTTATAGTAGATTTTCTCTCTTGCTTTGCTTTCCGATTGGAAGAAATTATGTTATTTTAGTACAAAGTTTGGGAGTGATTTACTTTATCACGATCAAAATCATTTCGAACATGTTTTAATCACTTCAAATTAATTTAATATTTAATCTTTTACATCAAAATTGGTTTTAAATCATTAGCAGCATTTTTAGCATTTTTAAAATTAACAAAAGTGATTTTAACCATTTTAGAATCCTTCCCAAACAAGCGTTGCTTTGGAAATCTTTTTGAAGTATGACACTTGGGAATCTTTCTCTGTAGGATGGTTATGCAGTGGTTGCTTCAGATGGGCCTGGGGAGTATCCGGTGATTACAGAGTCAAGAGCTGGGAATGATGGAGTTGGTGTGACAGTTACTCCAGGAACGGTTGCCTATGTAACCACTGGAGGTGCTTTTCTGATCATATATTGAAATTGAATCATAACCATGTTTCCATTTTGTAGTTTGAATCTGGTAAATAGGACTTAATGCTAAGAGCATTTTTTTTCTGTTAGATTACATCATATATCTGCTCAATATAATTCGTAAAAGATGTAATATTCACATTTGATAGAACATCTAGTGATTAAGTAGTGTAGTTAATCAGCTTTTCTTGACCAAAATTTCAAAAGGAGTTCTTGTTGGTGTACCGATGGTATCATTACAAGTGAACTTTGCAATGGAGAAAAATTGATATTTTCACCAACTTAACGAGATAGTTTTTTTTTCCTGAGCTTTTCATTCACTAGAGTAATCATAAGGTCTGCCTTGGAGGGAGTTGATAAGGATGGTAGTTAGCACTTTGTTAGCTGGAAGGGTACAAATATGTTTCCTTGACTGAATTTTGTGGTCTAGCTTTGGGAGGGATTGCTAAAATGAAAAAAACATAGCCCTTTTACTCAAATGGCTGTTGAGCTTCTCTGCAGAGGAAATTAGCTTTTTGCATAAACTGGTGGTTAATTTTTAGGAAGAAACTTGGAGGTTTTTTCACTATACATCACCACTGCGGAAGTTGGAGTCATGGAAGCGAACTTTTAGTATGTGGAGAAGGACAAACATAACTTTGTTCGGGATGATGTTTGGCATTTGATTACCTCCCTAGCTCAAAAGTTTCTTGGAGCCTTTCTGATTCATAAAGTAAAAGAATACTACTGTGGCTCAGTGTTGGAACCAGCTATTTAACTCCTGCTTGTTAGGATTTTGTAGAAATTATCTGACTGAGAGGAGAGCGTATGGCTGCCCTAGAAAGTATACAACTCCCTTTTAGTCTTTAGAGAGCACAATAGGGTTTGGATCCCCGAAAAATCTCTCAGCTTTAAATTCAATTCTGTTTTTAATACTTAATATCCTTGTCCAATGATCTTTCTTTTACCAGTGATTTATTCAAAGTTATTTGGAATGAAAAAGTTTCCTAGAAGATTCTCTTCTTTTTCTCTCTGTCCCTATTTTTTCTTTTTTCTTTTTTAATTTATTACTATCATTATTATTAGTTGCGAGGATTTGAATGCTAATGATAGAGCAAGTAATTCCATCATTTCTCTTCAATTGAATCTCCGCAGCCTGTATTTTTGTAATGACGAAAATGAGGACCACTTATTGATTCAGTGTGAATTTACGAACAGTTGGTTACTCTATAGTCTCTTCTTTGCGAGTTCTCTTTGACTAACAAAAGGTAATATTTCGGTTGCATATGATAATAGCCACTTTTGGGATCTTTCAAGGGGAGTAAAAGGACTAAGGGGAGACTCATGATTTTTTTATCTTCTGTTGTTTCTCTTTGGTCTTTAGATTTTGAAGAGTTATACAATTACTCTCCTTTAGTTTAGTTTTTGTTTTTGTTTTTGTTTTGTTTCGTTTTGTGTTGTTTTTGTTTTTATTTTTGTTTTTGAAACTTTTCTTTGAATTAATGAAAAGAGACTAATGCTCAAAGTACAATGAAACTAGAAACGAGAACTACCAAAACGAATACAATACAAAGAAACTAAGCCAAAAAAATAAAAGCATTCCAGTTCAAACATAAAAACTTGAATAGAAAAATATGCAAAATGCTTGGAAAGAGAGCACCATGAAGAAGCTCCTCGAACAGAATCAAAACAATCAATCCATAAAAAGATTAAGGATAAAACCAGGTTTCCTTGGTTGAATGTGGTTTTGGGCCCCCCATGGCTTCTTTGGAAAGAAAAGAACTCTAGAATATCTTTAGATAAGTATGATTCTTTTGTTAATTTTTGCGACTGTGTATAGTGGTTAACCTCCAATTTGAGCGCTCTTCACAAATCTTTGTAATATTCCTATCATTTTCATCAACTTTGGAGGTCTTTTGTTTAACACCTCCTTTTTTGGTCTAGGGTCAACTTGTCTTTACGGCCTTTAAGTTGTTTTTTGACACTTGGAGATGAAATCAAATCTATAGTTGTGTGTTATCTTTTCAATTTGAATTCAGATTGATCCTATAATCTTTTCTCTTAAAAAAATGGTCATTGTATTATTCAACTGTTTTCTTCTTTTATCTTACTGTGTTGAGTTTTTCTTCCCCCTTCTGAAATCCCGATTCATTCTTCTTGTTACATTTTTAAGGACCAATACCCGATGGTGCTGATGCAGTAGTTCAAGTTGAGGACACTGAAAAAATTGAATCCAAGCGTGTTAACATAAAAGTGAAAGCCAGGAAGGGTGCTGATATCCGCCCAGTGGTATTAGTTCATTACTTCTCTCTTTTTTTTCAAAATAATAATAATAACAACAACAACAACAACAACAACAACAACGCACTATCTCATTGAAAGGTTCTATCACAAGGACAGTTATTTTGGTAGGGAAGAACAATGTTCTTCAGAAAATATCAACACAAATTATTCTAACGGATAAGAATTATTGTTAAGCACGAAGGGAACAAAAAAAATTTTAGTAACGAATGCAATTTTTTCTAGATGTGAAAGAATTTCTAGTAACAACTAAAGAATACAATAGAGAATGGCAGATATGGTGTGGTCTTTTTGGCAATAAAGCTTGAGGGGTGAACTCTTTTTGGTGCACCCTTTCTTCAACTTCTTGTGAAATAGCTCCTCTTCAGTCTTCATTAGATACTGATTGGCATTTGGCAAGCTTTTTCTAAGCTTACTCGGTTATCTTTCCCTTTGCATGTTCTACTTTTTATTGAAAAGCAATGCTACCTTTTCAACAATTTACTCATAATTGCATAAACTTTGAACACCAGAGTTATTATGGAAAGGAAATGAGTTCCTCTTCCATCTCCCTGGTAGTATGATTCTTCCTCTTTATGTTAGGCGGGCCTATAGCCCTTTTAAGGTCTTTTTCACTATGTAGGTATCCTCCCTTGCTTGTCTTTAAATGCCCTCCTTTCCTTAAGGCTACTTCAGGGAGTTCCTCCAAACCAAATCCTACGACTAGGGACTTTCGTCTTTACTAAAAGCGTTCTATTCAGTCTCAATCTCTCTGACTTTAGGGAGGCCCTCCTATCAAGAACCTATGGTTTTATTTCATTTGATCATTCTAGCGTTCACGGCTAGTCTAAAAGAAAGTCAATATACAGAAACATTTTCTTTACAACGGAGCAACTAAACGTAAACAAGATCTATTTCTTAGGTCGGTGTCAACCCACGGCGTATATAAAGAAGACCCACGATTCGGATGAAGCCTATATGCAGTTTTCTCATCAGAAAAGAGGACAACATTTAAGGAGCGAGACCTAGTTGTGAATCATTTACATGAAGGAAGGTTCCTCAATGGGAACTTATAACAAAATGAAGGAAAGAACATCAACCTCTGCATGATATTGAAGGAGATTGGATTGAATGCTTATTTAGTCGACTTGCCATTACACATATCCAACACATACCAAGTACCATTTTTTGACAAAATATTTTCCTTCCAGCTGAGTTCCAGATTTCCACCTGAACTTCAGCTGGAAAGTTAATGAATCTGATTAATAGATGTTTTGAACCCAACTCAATAATGGATTGGATTGTAATATTTAATCCACATAACCTTTAGGTCCCTTTGGGACATCCGATAATCCACATAACCTTTAGTTTGATGATGGATTCAACCTCATAAGATAGCCTCTTTGGTATTTTGGTTAGGTTGGTTTGAGTTAGTGTGCCCTCTCTTTTCCATTTTAACCCTTTTTAAGTTTGATAAAAGAAATGTGAAACTACTTAAAAGATCTATTCATATATTTTCATACATTGAATAAAAATAGAGTTCAATGTTTTGTACCTTATGAAAGATTAAACTTCAAGTATTTGAGCCAATTATTTTCTAAGAATTATTGGAATGTAAAATAATGTCAATGAGTGGAATGAAATTAGACAAATAAAATGCATTAGTAATTTTATTATCCTAATACGAACAAACTGTAATTTTTTATCTCTAAAGTTGGTTAGTTTGGTTCACCCAATTCAAACAATTATTTATAGGGATACAGTTACCAACATGGTGCATTGCTACTCTTGATAATCAAACAAATAAATGTTCCATCTATACGAAGTATGCTTTTTTTGTTCATCCAATTCAAGTTGGAAAATATTTAAAAGCATTTCTTAAGAAAAAAATATTGAAGTACTTCAACCAGATTCTACACTTTCTTTTTTGACCTACGATGGTTATCATGTGATTGGATCTTTAGGAGGCTTATGAACAGATGCCAGCAATGCTTTTAATCACAGTTTGGTTCATGAAGTCAATTGTTTATTTGTTTGTCTGTCTGGCTTTTATTTATTTTTTATTTTTTTATATAAATTAAATTAAATTGATTATTTTTTTAAATGTTCTGGCTATGCTATGTTGGTTGGTGAACACTGATTTACGTCAATGTGTTATTAGGCCACATTTTTGGTCAGATTGTTTGGACATGAATTTTTGTTCTGATTAAAATCTTAATTTAGTGAGAACTACGTTCCATGAGGACTGAAAGTTGAAGCTTTGATGCAATTTATTCAGTGCGGGAGATTTGGTGTATATGGATTCTCCATTACTATTTATAGAGATTTAAACAATTGTTATTCTTTCCTATTTTTTTTTCAACTTTTTGTAAGGCAAGAGGCCATACTGCAGTAAATATCCATACTAAAAAGCGATATTTTATATTCATGTCTTGTGGGCATGGCTTATGTATCACTAGACTTGTGGCTTTTTACCAATTGAACTCGAATAGTTGATGACACTGCCTTCCCAGGGATGCGATATCGAGAAGGGTGCTCTTGTTTTAAAAGCTGGTGATAAAATAGGTGCTTCAGAAATTGGCCTGCTTGCTACTGTGGGTGTCACAACAGTGAAGGTACTATAATTCCCGATAAATTTTGTTTTTAGTCATATATTCTCTCATCCATCTCCTTTCTGATTTACTTTTACTGTTGTCTTTAGGTATATCCTACTCCAGTAGTTGCTGTTCTTTCTACAGGGGATGAACTTGTAGAGCCACAGACTGAATGTCTGGGTCGTGGGCAGGTATTATGGAACATTGCTTTGCTGTGACTCTTGTATATTTGGCATTTGTGTATGTCTCAGCCTTCATACCAGTCTTCTTATTTTTTGAAGAGTGATGTTTTACCTGATAAAAGAACTCCATAATATAGATTGTGAGGTATTTAGTCATATATACTCTCATCTTTCATTGTTTCTCATTTGATGAGTAAATTTACATTATTTAGTACAAAGTGTTTATTTGATAAAATACATTGTGTAGATTAGGGATTCAAACCGTGCTATGTTACTTGCTGCTGCTGTTCAACACCAATGCAAAGTTATTGACCTTGGTATTGCTAGAGATGATGAAAGCGAGCTTGAGAAGATCTTGGAAAATGTTTTTTCTTCTGGAGCTAACATCCTTCTAACTTCTGGTGGTGTTTCAATGGGAGATAGGGATTATGTCAAGCCATTACTTGCTAAGAAAGGGGTTGTATATTTTAATGCGGTATGCAGATAGTTCTTGAAATGCCTTCACTCGGTTGTTCCCTCTCTTTGTAGTTTTCATAATGGATTTGAAAATGTCTTTTCAGGTCTTCATGAGGCCGGGAAAACCTGTGACTTTTGTAGAGATCAAACCAGATACCACAGAAAAGAAGGAATTGAACCAGATCCTTGTATTTGGGTTGCCTGGAAATCCCGTGAGCTCTTTAGTTTGTTTCCAACTATTTGTAGTCCCTGCCATTCGCCAACTTGGTGGATGGGCAAACCCTCATCTTTTAAGGTAGCTGAAAATTCAAATTGTTGTCCTCTTTCTTTTTAACCATGGCCCTTATTTTTTATACTTGTTTTCCTGTTTTTCTCTATAAAATGCAGAGTGCAGGTACGTCTTCCAGAGCCAATAAAGTCAGATCCTATTCGACCACTGTTTCATTGTGCAATTGTCAAGTGGAAAGATAATGATGGGTCAGGAAATCCTGGGTAAGTTGTTGGGGTAAATTGGATTCCTTGTTCTACACTCAGTAGGAATCGTTGCAACTTGTTACTCTCTCTGTTGTATTTTAACTTTCTTGAATATCTTTTACGTTTTTCATATGACATAACTATTGTTTGGACCAGTTTCTCGGCGGAGAGTACTGGTCAACAGGTGAGCAGCAGACTTTTGAATTTGAAATCTGCCAACGCTTTGTTGGAATTGCCACCAACAGGAAATACTATAGCTGCTGGAACTTCTGTATCGGCTATTGTTATTTCTGACATAAGCAGTATTGCTGGATGTGCTAAATCCTTATCATCTGATTCAATAGTCTCTGTGAAAAGTAACATATCCAAAGAAATTAGCACCAGTCAGGTTCAAGATATTGGGTCTAAAGTAGCTATTCTTACGGTGAGCGATACTGTTGCATCTGGGGCTGGTCCTGATCGAAGGTATGACATTTTACAATCATTTTTTCTCCTTGTTGTGTGTTTCTTTTGACTTAGTGATCTATATCAGTTGGTTTGCTAGATGTATTGGGGGTCCTCTTTTGGTTGTACCTGGTTGGTATAGATCACAATAAGCACTACAGATGAGATTGTCTTGTCCTTAAAAATTGTTATCCTTTCAATCCAAAAAGCCTACCCGAAAGTTCCCAAAGAACTCCCGAAAACTAAGAAGCAAAAACATGGACATGATGGGATACGACGATACATCAATTTTTAAAAAACTGAGACACAAACCAATGGAGATGCGCGTTTTAGAATATATGTAAATTTAAAATATAATAATGCTATAACTACTCCTGGAATTAAACATCATACATGGAACATATATTATTAAGGCCTCAATCAATCGTATATTGACCAAATTCATTAAGTAATGAAATAACATTCTCGTTTGATAAAGATGACTTAAGATAATCCTTTGCATTTATACCATCAGATTTAATTAAAATCTTCTTCTGAAGTCGTGGCACACATTTAGGTTACAATCCCCTAATAAAGATTCAATAAAAAGAAAGGAAAAAAAATGATTTTTATTTTTTAACAGTTTGGGGAATGGAAGCTGAACTGCCTTTTGGTTCTCCCCGAAAACAACTTTTGTTTTTTGAACCCATGTTAATAAAAGAACTCAAAAAAAAATTAAAAAAATGGAAAAAGAAGCGTTTTCAAATTCTAAGACTGACATTGGTGGTGAACAAGGTTAGCAATGGTGGCTGCTGCTATTTCCAAACTCTTTGTGAATCGTATATAGAAGGGAAGGGAAGAGAAGGCTAGTTAGGAGCTTTATTTTGTAACTTTCAATGTCTTTTTTTATTCGTTTTCTTTTGGCTAAAGCTTAATATTAGATGGGACTTTAAAATTGATCTCAAAATAAATTCCCCCCCCCCCCTTTTTTCAAAAAATTATTTATTATTATCAAAATTTATGTCAACGTGTCCTTACATCCCCGCATGTTTTTTTTCCCTTTTAATACTAGACTCATAATTTGGCATGTCGGTCTGGAGCATGTCCCTGCTGAGAATATGAAACTCTGCCTGACATGGGGGGCCTGTGCTTCATAGCCTCAAAAGAACCCTAGTTTTACTAAAGAGCACCAACTGAAAAAGAACCCACGTTGCTGTGAGAGTACTAATATTCTCAAAATATCCTATTCTAGTGTGAGAGTACTAATATTCCCGAAGTACTTCCATTAGTACTCACAGTTTCCTATGTAGAAAACCCATACATTTAGTAATATTGCCTTAATTCTTCATCAACTAAATCTTTCTTAAGATAGAAGAGTCATTTAATGATATTTGTGTTCCCTCGTTCCGTTTTGTGTAGATGGTAATTGTTCTGAAACGATATTAAGCTCTTACATCTGAAAAAAGGATCATATAATTATTTGACATTGAAGTTGGTGAGAATGACTGGTTTTTTTTTGCTTAGGAAATCCAGTGTCTTAAATAATTTGCATCTGGATACTCCTCTTTGAATGTTTGTTTCTTGGAGGCCACTATATTGATGCTAAATAAAAATGAGCAAAGCTGTTATTGTATTTTTCCCCGTTTAGAAGGAAAAAGGAAAATATTGAATGCTTTGCAACAACATTTACAAAATAATCTTTGATTTCAAGTATTGGACAAAGGGATTTTCAATTTTATATTCTTGAAAGTTTTACCTGTAATTTTGGTCTTGTTTCGTTAGATTATTACTAGGGGAAATATTGGGAATGTTTTTAGGATATTAGTAGTGGCAGAATTTAATTACTTGGTAGTTTGTTTAGGCGAGTTTGTTATTAATTGAGGGAGTTAGAGACGACAGGGATAGGCATAATTTTGGAATGTGACTCTACAGTGGATTGTGTGAGAAAAGTAGTAGGGTTAGAGTAAATTAGGTGTCTTGGTCAAATCCTCAATTGATGTAACCTAAAGGATAAAAGCAGAGAGATTTCCAAGAATGAGATCAAAGTCTTTATTATCAAACAAAAGTTATCAATACAAGAAGGCAATTTTTCTATTTATAGAGAATTAGAAAGTAAACTAATCCTAATCCTAATCAATTAAGGATTTGACCAAGATACCTTAATTTACTCTAATCGGCTACATCACAATTCTTTTATTTGTATGGAAAGCAACCAATCCTAATCCAAATAAACGAGAGAAACTAATCCTAATTGTGATAAACAAGGAAACTAAAACCTAGAAATTCATATTTGTCAAACTAATTGAACTAGATGATGGGCTCCCAATATTTCTCAATTTTTTTGGCAACTATCTAGTTTAGTTGGCTCGTTGGTTTTTCCCCCTAAGTTATAAGGCGACATCTATACTGAGTCCTCAATGCACTAGTGCTTGGCGATGGATGTGATTGGATTGGATCCTCTAGTAGAAGTTTTCTTTTTCTTTTTTCTTTTTTCAATGTTTCTTTCTCTTTTTTGGGATGAAGTGGTCGTTGAGGCCATTGAAGAGAAAGGGCTTTCTCCCTTTCTGTCAACAAGAAACGAAATGCAGTTTTCCTTGTTGGACCATTGTTTAGCGCCCTCTTGCCACGATGGAGAGGGTTCTTTTGGAGAGTTTGACTTAGTAGGTCTATGAGTTGGTGCTTAGTACGTGTTGGGAATACTTCAATGCAGGCATAAGCCAGGTTAAGCAAAGGAAGATCTCCTGCTGACTAGCCTTTGGACCTAGGAGGTTTACTTGGCCAAGTCTCTCTTTGAGAGCACTTCTTTTTTCCTCAAAGAGATTGGGAGTGGACGACCAGAGATGGGTCATGTTGCTGGGATACCCTAGATATCAAAACACACGCACACACCCCTTGGGCGATATTACCAAATTAATTTTTTTTTTCTGGTCCGTTAAGGAGTAAGAGTTGGGGAGTGAAGTTCACTCCTTGTTTCATCCAAGGAGTTTGTGGGCCCACGATTGAAAAACATGAATTCCTTACACTGTAGGACCCACAAATAAGCAACTTTTCAGACTTAACAAATCCACCCCTTGCCCCAAATGCCTTCTTAATGACTTATTTACGAGTGGAGTTCTCAAAATTGTTGTGTTTTCACCATTGGGCATGAAGGCCTTGACAAAATATTTCTTTCTTTCCTATAGTGGACCAAGGGCTGTTTCTATTGTCCAAGCCTCATCAGAAAAATTAGGAGGGGTCAGTGTTGTTGCAACAGCCGTTGTCTCAGACGATGTCAGTAAAATTCAGGATGTTCTTGTGAAATGGTGTGACATTGACAAAGTCGATCTTATTCTCACACTTGGTAATACTTCACTAAATTCAATCTTCCTCCCGCTCGGGAGGTGCAATTTTTTATCCAGTTCCCTTTATTTTCTCTTTTTGTTAAAATTAATCTCTGTCCAGGTGGAACTGGATTTTCTCCAAGAGATGTGACGCCTGAAGCAACCAAACCATTATTGCATAAGGAGACCCCTGGTCTACTATATGTTATGATGCAAGAGAGCCTTAAGGTAAATATTCAGATGTCTGCTGCATATTGTTGTCCAATGGTTCTGCCATCATACCTTTTATTGTAATTTTGATTGCTCTTAAGCTAATCCAAACCTTCGGTGATAGGTAACGCCATTTGCCGTGCTCTCACGATCTGCAGCTGGGATTAGAGGATCAACCCTGGTAATGCCAACAATTCCTTTTTTTGAATTTCTGTTTAGTTTATTTTTGGAGGAAATGATCTCAAGGAGAAACTGAAACTTTTCATTGAAGCAGCGATAAGTTACTAGAACACCGAAAATGTACGCCAATTAGTGTTAGTAAGTATATAATGATAGTTACATAAAGAAGGAGAAGACCAATATAAGCCCAGAAAATCCTATAGTATATCCAATCAATAGATTTCTTTTTGAAGATCCTGGTTTCTTTCCAACCAAACATCCCACAGAACAACCATGCTGTGGTATCGCCAGATCTCCATTCCAAACCTATCCGCTCATGAGACATTCTCTAGTTCCTTTTCAACCAAATATTCTGTAGTGTGATGAAAATAACACCTTGCTAAACAGCTTTCTATCTCGAAATGGAGGTGCCAAACAATATTTGCCAACAGTCTGAAAGGGAATCAGCCATCCTTACTCAACCAATATTTACTACTATCTTTCCTGAGAGAGTTGTCATCTTGAGAGAAATGCCAAACCCATTTGGACGATCAAACGACAATTCTGTTGTGGATATAACCGAATTTTAGAATGGATCAGACAAGGGAAACTAGAGAATGAGGGTCTCATAATTTAGTTTTCTTGTGAGAGTTCTGGGTTCTTGGCCTTTATTTTGGATTTTTTTTTTTGGTTTTTTGTTTTTATTGTATTTCGCTTGTTGTCCTCTTTTCCTTGGCAGAGTTTTGTATTTTTTTAGCGTTAGTCTCTCTTTAAGCTTTTTATATTAATGAATTCTTTTTCTATTTTTTAATTTGTTATTTTTTCTAAAAAGAAAAAACGGTTGAGACCTCTTTTCTTCTTAATTACAAGTAAAGATCTTTCAAATTGATTTTCACTATCTGTCCCCACTTCATTTGGCTCATAAAAAGCTCCTAAAACTCTTTTCCTCATCTTTTAAAGCTTCATTATGCAACCCTACTGCTATCACCAGTCTCCTCGTAGACAACTCAACAATCCAACAATGCATTCAAAGCTACATTAACATGAATTTGTACATCCTTTGACATAGAAGTTCTAGTTCTGCTACTAGTTATCTTTGAGTACACAACGATAGCGTCTTTTTCTCTCATGTTATTTCTGTTCAGATTATCAACATGCCCGGAAATCCTAACGCTGCAGCAGAGTGCATGGAGGCTTTATTGCCAAGCCTTAAACATGCATTGAAGCAAATGAAAGGGGACAAGAGAGAGAAACATCCTCGTCATGTTCCTCATGCTGAAGCAACACCAATAAACATTTGGGAGCAGAGTTATAAGCTGGCTTCTGAAGGTGTAAGTGAAACTGGGTGCCCCTGTTCTCATTAGAAAAGTAGAATGTTCTGCAATAATAATCACTGAAACTTGCAACTTTTAGTCCAATAATCTCTCATTTCTTTTCAGCTGTTCCACATGAAAAATGACCCTTTAGAATGTCATGTAGAGTCATCTCAACCTTAAGATGTTTGGATGTTTAGGAGGAGAGCCTTTTGTTTCAGCTAATGTATGTAACTTATGTTGCTGAGTATACTGTCTATAAACAGACAAGGCTATGCCTATGATCTAATGATATCACATGTTCATTGTCAGGTTAAATTACAAGTTTAGTTGAACTAAACTTTCAAGTTTGTGTAGATTTGGTCTTTGGATTTAAAAAGTATCTAACAAGTCTGTTAAAATGTTGATATAATATTAAATTCACCCTAAGTTTTTGGATAGATTAGTGATTTAATATGGTATTAGAGCAGGTAGTTTAGGAGGTTTTGTGTTCAAACTTCTACAATGTTATTCTCAATCCAATTAATATTGATTTTCACGGATTGGGTCTTTTACATATTTCAATTCCATAAGTGAGAGAGAATGTTAAAGCGAATATAATATTAAATGTATCACCTATGAGCTTAAGCTTTTAGGTCAATTGGTGATTTAACAAAAAAAAAGTCTTTGAATTTTCAAATATATATGTATTTGGTCTATAAACTTTTAAAAGTGTCTATTAGATATGTCTTTTTCAACTTTTCATAACTATTTGACTTTTTCAAATTTCATGTACTCAAAAGTTAGAGACCTATTAAATATGTTTTTTTCCAAAAGATTTAGAGCTATGGGATACAAAATTGAAAATTCATTGATCAATCGAACACGTTTTAAACTTCAAAGATATTTTAGATACAAGTTTCAAAGTTCATGAACTAAACTTGTAACTTTAAACTTTTTTTTTTAGTTCAACATGTTAGGATGAAAGAATTCGAAATTTTGACCTTCCAATCAATATATACTTCAATTGTTTAAAGTTGTTAGATATTAGAGTCGAAAGTTTGATGGAAATTTTTTGTTTATTTATTTATTATTAATTTCCATATTTATTTATTATTATTATTTTAATCTCAGATGTATGTTGGAGTTGGTGGATGAAGTCTTAATGAAGAAATGGGGATAGGATTCAATCCCTGTAGTGGACCAAAATTAAAATTCTAATAGAGTAAAATACAATTTGAATAAGAATTTTGCAACCAAAACTATTTATTAATCTTAGAATAAAAAGAATGGTCTTTTTAACAATATTTATTTGATCAAACAATGCCATAAATTCATTGGCCTAAGTAGAGAGAATATATCTCATCTAATAGATTTATTTTCTATTGCATTATTTAATTAAGAAATTATTACATTATTGAAAATTCAATACTTTGTCTAGTCCAATAATATGTATATACATACTTTGTTTAATGTCTCTAGATGACATTATATTAAGTTGATCATAAAAATGGTACTTTAAAAGTAAAAAAAAAATCGATCAATTTGAACATAATTAAGTGGATAATGTAATTTTAGGGCTTGTTTGAATTGATTTAAGAAAAAAATATTTATCAAAAAAACCAATTTTTATTTAAACTCTTTTGATAAAAACTGTTTAGAATACACTTTAAAATCCATTTTGAATGGTTGCTAAACACTCCAATTTTTTTTTTTAAATGGCTTATTTTTTAAATTAAACACGTGCAAATGTATTTCAAATACATCCTTAGACATCAATGTTTCGATCTAAGCTACTACCATAGGCCATAGTTGAGCTAATTTTTTTTTTTTGTTGAAAAAAAAAGTAAAAAAGTTGGTGAATGGGCAAAGAATGACTTCTAAGGCTTGAGCCTTAGAGAGAATGAAATGTTAGCTATATCTTGGTGGCCAACTACTACTTCCTCTCACCAACTTTGTGGTTTATACTTAGAAAAATTAGAAATAAAATGTAGTTTTGGAAAATAATTAGAGAAAAATGGTATCTTGGAAAATATTTTATGAAAATATGGTAGTTTTAAGATGTGATGGTTTAAAATAATGGAGTTGGACATTGGTCGAGAGTCTAACATTCGACCAACTTATTGGTCGAGAGTTCCAATGGAGCTAGTGTCTATACTTTTAAATATTTAAATTAATATATAATTTACATAAAATATTAAAATAATCCACACTATTAATTTATTATTGTTAAGTTTTCCAAAAAAAAAATATATATTCTTTAACGAAATTTATTGTCGCATTTTTTATAATTAATTTTGATTATGAAAAAAAATTAGGGTTGTTTTCAAATATATCAAAATGAGCCGAAGTATTTACAAATATAGAAAAAAATTCACTGATAGACTGCGATAAAATAGTAAAATTTTTCTATATTTGTAAATAATTTGATATTTTTTCTACTTATTATAATTTCTCTAAAAACAACTTTAAACTACCAATATGAACTAATTTTAAAATCTCTTAAAAGTAGATGAATTAAATTTACATTTGATCGTACAAATATTAAAATTGAGATAAATCTCAAAATATGGAGACAAATTTGAGATATATAGAGTACCAATTAACATTACAAAAACGGATAATTCGATCTGCCACTTGGCATTATTGAACATATAAGTAAAAGTTTCAAAATATAGTCTATTTCACTTTTTATTTATTTATGTCCTTATTAAAGATATTTTAATTTCCATAGTTTAGTCTTTAAATTTTAAATAAATCTTTAATTAGTTATACAAAGTTTTTTTTTTTTTTATTGAAATTGGTTCAATAATAATAATAGCTTTCATGCAAAAAAATACAATATATCATCTTTTCAAAATTTATAGTAAAAATAATGATAAAAATAAAAAAAAATTTAGAACAAGTAACAATAAATTAGTTGATGAGAATAAATTTAAGATTTATTGAAAGCTTACAACTAAAATTTGACATTTAAAAGTATAGAAACTAAATTATAACAAATAGTAAAAGGAAATAGGAATTAAAATTGGACATTTGGTTATCATAGTAAATGATTATTAGTTTTTGTGTTATAATAGTTTGTACGTTATAATAGTGTGTGTTCGAGGTACACACTATTTTAGTTTGTGTTATAAACTTATAATCGTATGTGTTTGAAATGCATACTTTTTTAGTTTGTGTTATAAACTTATAATAGTCTGTATTTAAAGTGCAAACTATTTAATTTGGATAAGTAAATACTATAGTGAAGAGGGATTTGCATTAGTAATACCGTAGTTGTAAGTTATTAGAATTGGAAACACAAATTACTAATAATTGGAGCTTCGATTAAGAAAAAAGAAAGTACTATAAGGTTAATTAAGGTATTACTGACTTATACAAAGGTAAAATTGTCCCTTCGTCGAGAGAGAATATTATAAGGTTAATTAAGGTATTACAAAATTACACAAAGGAAATATTGTCCAATTTTTTTTCCACATTAATACTTTTATATATAATTATTATAGATAGAGATAGATATAGATTAATACATTTATTGCTATTATTACTACTATTAAAACAAAATTAGAAGTTAGAACTCATGGCTGTGAAAGAGAAGGGGGGTAATGGAAGGAAGAACATATGGATAATTTGGCACATACGAGTGTAAAACCCGGCCTGGATTTTGGATCTGACGGGTGGGTTTGGTGGTGATGTGAGAGAGAGAGAGAAAAAAAAATGAGGATCTCAATTCAAAAGGGTGGGTTCGTTTTTGGTGGAGATGTGAGAGAATGAGAAAAATCCGAGTATAAATGACCCAAATTCCACTGAAATCACTTGAGCCCTTTGCAATATCATCGTCTTCTTCCTCATCCTCCACTTTTGCACTGAGAAGAGGAGCAATTGCCCCATTTTCATATCTCCTTTTCTCCTCCATCCACCAACTTCCTTCCCTTCGCTTATCAGTTCGCACTACTTCCACTGTTGTCAGGTATTTCTCTCACTCTCTCATGCGTTTCTGTGTTGTAGAGTCTTTTGGGGTTGTTTTTTGCATCGTTCTGTCATCTGGGTATGGACTATATACGCTATTTTTGTGGTTGATTCGTTGGAATTAAGCTTTAAATCATCTAATGGACTTGTGGGGTTTTTGTGAAATGGGCTTAGATGATTTGTAATAGATGAAATGAAGGGCTCTGACTTTTTGTTTCCAATTTTGTTTTGTTTTCTATGTTGGTTTCGAGTTCGAGGAGCTCTGTAGTTTGTTTCCCTTTTCTTTTTCTTTTTCTTTTTCTTTTGTTCCTTGATTTGGCTACAGATGATTAGGTGGCTGGCGTTTTTATTTTCCTTTTTTGCTCCAATGCCGTTTTGATTGTTCTGTTGTGGCCTTTTTGTACTGATACAAGCTCCATAAGATTTGAACTAATGAGGCTTTCTTTTGTCATTTGGACATTAATGATTGGTTCTTCTTCATATTAAAATTCTACATGTTGATTTCTGATTCTGTGAAGTACGTTTGCCATCTTTTTGAAATGAAATGAAGTCATTAATGCTATTTTCAGAAAATTTAGTTCGTAATAATTGTGTGTCAATTTTGCTAATGGTATTCTTTCATATATACATAAAATGAAAATTTGTGTTGTTCTTAATACCATTACTTAACTGCAAACAAGTGGGTCTGTTCACAACACAATAACTTCTAACCACCATGGGTTGTCGCAGTGGTCAATTAAGGGTAACTATGTAAACAATAAAGGTTTTATAGGGAATGAGTTCAAGTCATGTTGTCACCTACTTAAAGATTTAATATCCTACGAGTTACCTTGACAGTTAAAATGTATAGGGTGAGTTGGTTGGCTTGTTAGAATAGTCGATGCTGATGGATATAAAAAAGGATAAAGAAACTTCAAATTCTTATAGTTGGCCTTGGTTGGGCAAAGCCTCCTAGAAATTAGTGAAGTGGGCTGTGAACAAGGAGTGGTCCTCAATACCTCCATTATCAAAGAAAAGTTTATCTTATATTAGACGAATCTGGGAAATTGTCGTTGAAAAAGATCGTTGAGTTCTAATTCATCTTCATTTTTATATATATTTTCTTGTTATTATGTAACAGAGCAATGGCATCCCACATTGTTGGTTATCCTCGCATTGGTCCGAAGAGAGAACTTAAATTTGCCTTAGAGTCTTTCTGGGATGGGAAGAGCAGTGCTGATGACTTGCAGAAAGTGGCTGCTGATCTCAGGTCATCTATTTGGAAGCAGATGGCTGACGCTGGAATCAAGTTTATCCCAAGCAACACTTTTTCGTATTATGATCAAGTGCTCGACACTGCAACTATGCTCGGTGCTGTTCCTTCGAGATATGGATGGAAAGGTGGTGAGATTGGATTTGACATCTACTTCTCCATGGCTAGAGGGAATGCTTCGGTTCCTGCCATGGAAATGACGAAGTGGTTCGATACCAACTAGTAAGTGAAAAACTATATGCATTTCCGTATGTTTTTATGATAATTTTGTTTGTAATACTTCTGTTAGTCAATGATTTGAGGAATGTTAATGACATGTATGTTCTATTACAGCCATTACATTGTCCCCGAGCTCAGTCCAGAAGATAAATTCACATATGCATCTCACAAAGCAGTAAATGAGTACAAGGAAGCCAAAGCTGTAAGATTTCTTATAAAAAAAAGTTAAAAAGAAAAAAACACTTAAAAGAAACTTATTTTCTGATTTTGGCGAATGGTGGTAGGTTCAAGTTTCATGTGAATAAGATGAATACAAGGAAGGATGTACTTAACTAGTTTGTTGTTGTTGTTTTTTTTTTTTCTTTTTAGATGTTCCACCAAGAAAAAGTTTAAGAATTTTCTTAGCCTATGAACAGTAGTATAAGTTGACTTTGAAGTATTTCATCTATCCTTGAAAATCTCAACAAAAATTCTTTCCTTTTCCAGTTTGATTAACTTTTTTCTTTCCTTCACGTTGTCTGTTAGTTCTTCTGATTCAGTGTTTCTTTTATTTTAATTTTTTGATCATTTGGCCCATCTTACTGATGCATACAACTTTCTTATACTCCTTATATAATATTATATTTCTTATATCTAAAGAGGCATCTTGCTTTTATCATGTCATAGAACCTTATTCTTTAGCCATTCATATTTAGTAACATGCAAGATGCCTTATTTGGAATGCCATGCCTTTTACTTTAAAAATTGTTTCAATTGAAGAATATTTGAATAAATGACTGGATAGAAAACAATATCCTATGCGAATTTTTGATATTTGAAGTTCCATCATGAAATTTCAATATTAGCATATTAAGCATTTTTATTACCTTTTTTCCCATATACTCCCACTTTTCTTTGCAGCTTGGAGTTGAGACCGTCCCAGTTCTTGTAGGCCCTGTATCCTTCTTGTTGCTTTCGAAACCAGCCAAGGGAGTTGAGAAATCCTTTTCACTTCTCTCTCTAGTTGATAAAATTCTTCCTGTTTACAAGTCAGTGTTTCTTTTCCTCTTTTAGAAGTTCGTCTAATTTACGTAGTCACCATTTCATTTCAGTGGCACTATCTTCTTATTAACTGTTATTTGTGCCTGCAGAGAAGTTGTTTCAGAGCTGAAGGCTGCTGGTGCCACCTGGATTCAATTTGATGAGCCTACACTTGTGAAAGATCTAGATGCGCACCAGTTACAAGCATTTGCTCATGCCTACTCAGAGCTGGAATCCGTCTTATCTGGTTTAAATGTTCTGATCGAGACATATTTTGCTGATGTTCCTGCTGAGGCATACAAGACTCTCACCTCTTTGAAGGGTGTCTCTGGTTATGGATTCGATCTAGTTCGTGGAACGCAGACACTTGATCTGATCAAAGGCGGATTTCCTTCGGGAAAATATCTATTTGCCGGAGTGGTTGATGGAAGAAACATATGGTCAAATGACCTTCAAGCTTCCATAACTACCTTACAGGCATTAGAAAACCTTGTTGGGAAAGGTGCTTGTTTCTTAACTTGCTAGCACATTCTATATTAGCGTGGATACATTTTCAGACTATAAACAGTGGTAATATATGCTGTTCTCGTGTCCTTTACAGAAAAGATTGTCGTCTCCACTTCTTGCTCTCTTCTTCACACTGCTGTTGATCTGGTGAACGAAACAAAATTAGATGATGAAATTAAGTCCTGGCTTGCTTTTGCTGCGCAGAAAGTTGTTGAAGTTAATGCCTTGGCTAAGACACTCTCTGGACATAAAGATGAGGTACACTATTGTCTGATTTGACCTTGCAATAGGAACTTAGGGGCAGGGTGCTGTACCTTAAATTAGACGATATAACCTTAGGTTAGATGCGTAATCTGGGTCGATTACTCTGTGTAAAAATGAAACATATATATAATAATATAATAAATGAGCCTTAACTTATTTGACATGAAATGTGCGTAGGAACTGAAAAAATTTGAGCAATAATTATTTTCCTTTTAGAAAAACAAAATAAGCTTATAACTGTCATTTCTTCCAGGCATATTTTTCTGCCAATGCTGCAGCTCAAGCTTCAAGGAAATCATCCCCAAGAGTGACAAATGAGGCCGTCCAAAAAGCTGTAAGGAATTCTTTGAAATATATTTCTATCGTTTTGTAAGACCTCTCTATGTTCTTACCGATCATGCACTTAACCTGATTTCTATTTTGACTTGCTTAGGCTGCTGCTCTGAAGGGCTCTGACCACCGCCGGGCAACAAATGTAAGTGCCAGGTTGGATGCTCAGCAGAAGAAGTTGAACCTTCCAATTCTACCTACCACAACAATTGGATCCTTCCCTCAAACTATGGATCTTAGAAGAGTGCGACGTGAATTCAAAGCAAAAAAGTGTGCCTTTTTGTCTTTTTGATACAGTTGTTCTTCCTAAAAAAAACGTAGTGTAACTAATTTTTTAACACTCTTGCATCCTGTTCCTTAGAATCTCTGAGGAAGACTATGTCAGCTCCATCAAGGAGGAAATCAATAAAGTTGTTCAGCTCCAGGAAGAGCTTGACATCGATGTCTTGGTGCATGGAGAGCCCGAGGTAAGCACATTTAACTAACCATATATTGTCTTAGGTTTGAACTGTGGCATCTGAATTTTTGTTAATGTCTCAGAGAAATGATATGGTTGAGTACTTTGGAGAGCAACTATCTGGCTTTGCCTTCACTGTCAATGGTTGGGTCCAATCCTATGGGTCCCGTTGTGTTAAGCCACCTATCATCTATGGTGATGTCAGTCGTCCAAAACCTATGACCGTCTTTTGGTCGACAATGGCTCAGAGCATGACGAAGCGACCTATGAAGGGAATGCTTACGGGTCCAGTTACGATCTTGAACTGGTCTTTTGTTAGAAATGACCAACCAAGGTATGAGAATTTAATGAATCTCATTTGCTGTTTCTTGATCCTCTGTTTTACTGAGGACAGTTCGTGGTAGTTAACTCAATATAACTCTGGTTTTTCATAGGTTCGAGACATGCTACCAAATCGCCTTAGCCATCAAGGACGAGGTTGAGGATCTCGAGAAAGCTGGTATTACTGTCATCCAGATTGATGAAGCAGCACTGAGAGAAGGTTTGCCTCTCCGAAAATCCGAGGAAAATTTCTACTTGAATTGGGCTGTTCATTCGTTCCGAATCACTAACTGCGGTGTTCAAGATACCACCCAGGTTCTTTTCTCCTCTCCCTTTTCTTATAAGTCGATGATCTCTCTCATAAAATCGACTTATTTGTGTTTTGTGTTTTTTGCATCAAGTTGTATAACAGTCTTGTCAATGACATATTGAACTTTATGATTTTGATGATTGCAGATCCACACCCACATGTGCTACTCGAACTTCAACGACATCATCCATTCGATAATTGACATGGATGCTGATGTGATCACCATTGAGAATTCCAGGTCAGATGAGAAGCTTCTGTCTGTCTTCCGTGAGGGAGTAAAATATGGTGCTGGAATCGGACCTGGAGTCTACGACATCCATTCGCCCCGTATTCCCTCGACCGACGAAATTGCTGACAGGATCAACAAGATGCTTGCTGTTCTTGAAAGCAACATCCTCTGGGTGAACCCCGACTGTGGTCTCAAAACTCGAAAGTACACCGAAGTCAAGCCCGCCCTCCTGAACATGGTTGCTGCTGCTAAGCTCCTTCGCTCACAACTGGCCAGTGCCAAGTGAGTTTGAGAATGATGTGGCTTTTACCTTAGGAAAAGGAAAAAAAAAAAAGCTTAAATTGTCAATAAGATTTTGGCCTTCTGGTGAAGTGATCGTGTTGTTCTCTTTCTTGGAATGTCTTCACCTTCTTAGGGAAAAGTAATGAACAAATGTAATCAAATTTCCATTGTGGCTTTTGTTTAAAGAATTTAAAATTCTGTTTCTTATCAGTTTTTCTCATTAAAGCCATTCTTTTGCCTTGCTTACATGGTTTGTTTTGCATTGTAAATTAGTCGAGATGTGGGAATCGATGATATTATAGTCTCGAGTCAGTGTATTTGTTAAACTTTGAAAATTAGAATAGTTATTAAATTGTTGGTTAGGTTATATTATAAAGATATACTGTTTTGTCAATCTCTTTTTTATTTATTTACTTTTATTTAGTCTTCAAAATGGTTAACTGTTTAGTCTTTGTTATGAAAAGTAACATCAAAATTAAATGTCAATTTCAATTTGTACTTCGAATTGACTAGTTTTTATATTTCATAAGCAAATTTGATTTTTAATTGGTTTATTGATTTACATGTGTCAGATATTTTTTTAAATCTTAATGATATTTTAAATTGTTAATATTAAAATTATTTAAAATTACTTGAACTAAATTGATACTAATATAAAAGTTTAGCAATCAAGTGTGTCAGAGGACATATGCCTTGAGCTTGAGTTTAATTGATATATAGTATTTGGAGAGTTAAATTGATTTATAAAGTACGAAGTTAACAGGTTGGAATTAGGGAGTCCACATTTAAAGTGTAGAATTGTTAATTGCGGGTTGTTGAGTGCAAAAGGGAAAAAGAAGGGAATTATGGAGAGAGAGAAAAAAACAAATTTTGAATAGTAATTGTATAACAATTTTATTTAGATTATGTTGAATCAACTCTTTCACATATTTCATTGTTCACTCATAAACTTAGAATTTCATTCATACCTTCTTCACAACTCTTCCTCCACATGACCTTTCTTTGTAACATTCAGATACACAATAACAAAAACAGCAACTCCCAAAACCAAAGTCACCATATTTGTCCTCAATTCCTTCACCATTCCATCAATAACCTGTTTGTACCCTCCTCTTCTTCCCAACCTTCCACTCTCTTCCACCATTTCCTCACTCCTCTTCCTCCTCCTCCTCCTCCTCCTCCCTTCTGCAACTCCACCTTCATTCTCCTCCGCCATTTTTGACCCACCTTCTTCTTTCCCCTCATCCTCCATTTCCTCTCTTGTCTTCTCCAAAGCATCCTGCAGTTTTGTATGTGTTTTTGCCTTCTCCTCTGTTTCTTTCTCTGTTTTGTGCTTTGGAGTTAAATCTTGAACTGGCTGTCCCCTGCCTGTGGAGGGTGTCTCCCCGGGTTTTGGAGTCCTCGCCGGTGCACCGGCTGCCTCCTCTGGCATTGAAGGAGTGGGGATTTGTTTCCCAATTGGCTGTGATTGAGGTCTCTCGTTTTGGCTCTTTGGGGCATTTGGTCGAACAGTTGGTGGGTCGACTGTGGGTTTCGCGGCAGCGGGCTTTGGAGGCTCGGCTCTCTCGTTTTGGCTCTTTGGGGCATTTGGTCGAACAGTTGGTGGGTCGACAGTGGGTTTCGGGGCGGCAGGCTTCGGAGGCTCGGCCTTGGGTTTTGTGTCGGCGGGTGGTGGTTGGGATTCAGCCTTGGGCTTGGGTTGCTGCTGACCCGGTAGGTTGTTGGAAGAGGCGGGGGAGGGTTTCTTGGGCTGTTTCACGTAGAGGATGCCTTCCTCCAATTTGGCAGAGATCTTGTCGGTGTCAGCGTCGGCGGGGATATCGATTTCCTTTTGGAATCGGAGCCACTTGCCGCTGCCGAGCCTCCGTTCGCCGGAGACCCTCAACTTTCCGGTGGACGTCACCTGAACTTTCAGTTGGTTGCTTCTGAAACCTGTAGAAAATGATAATGAGATTAAAATAATATATTGGGATAATGGTTCACTTCAAATATAGCAGAATAATTAAAATATTTACAAATTATACTATTTCCAGAAATTTTATCATTTAAGATAATTTTTTAAAAATATATGTATTTTCATATATTAATTTATTATTATTATTTAATTAAATTTTTATATTTGAAAACACGATAATTAAAATTTAATAAATTATAAAATATAGAACCAAAATAATATTTCTATAATGGACATGGCCAAGAATATGGAAAATATGTATGTAGTATTTGCAGACAATTTAATATAATTTTCTAAAATTTTAAGGTTAAATTGCAAATTTGATCACTATAATTTATAAAAAGTTATAATTTAGTCCTTCTAGTTTAGGTTTATAATTTAGTTTTGGTTAAAAAAATTTCATGGTAAGGATTAAATATGAAGATTTTATTAAATCATATGTATTTGAGGTTTTATCAAATTATGAAAACTAAATTCTAACTTCTAAAATTTAGTCTAAAATTACAGAAACTAAATGTTAACGATCTAAATTTGTAATTTAACTCAGCGGTATTGACATGACCTTAGAACTTCCACCATTCTCATAATTGTTGTACAATTTTTTTTTTTTTGGGTAATTTAACCAAAGTTTAAAATTCTAAATTTTACATGGCATCAATTTGAGGTTCTCTTCTAAAAAACTTTTGAAGTCATAAAATTAGAAAATGTTTAATAGTTTTTTAAAATTTCAACTTTGACGTATTCAATATATTTAGAGACTAGAGTTTACAAGTGTACAAGTCACACAATACAAAATTGTGTCCTTTTTAGCCAGATAAGTTAGAATTAATTTTTAAAAATTTGAATATGTCATAGATGGATTAAATATAAAATTGGAAGTGAGTAAATTTACTAACTATTTTTAAATTTAGAAAAAGACACAAAATTGAAATATCATAAATTTATTGTACACCTCGAAACTTATAATCAAGGTTATAAGGTAAATCCGTAATTTCTCTCACCAATTTTTAAAATTTTCAATTCTCTCACTAAAAATTCTCTCTTATAGTCCTCATAATAGATTTTTTTTTTTTTTCTCAAAACATGATTTTGCCATATTTGTAAAGAGTCAATATATACACACACATTATACTTTTCCTTTTTGTGGCTAAATTATAAAATAAAAAAAATATACCCTTAAATTTTTAATTTGAATTTGTTTGAAAGTCACTCTATTCTTTCAATAATAATAATAATAATAATAATAGAATAAATAATATTGTTACTTTTTCTGAAATAAAGATATTTTAAAGTAAATATCAATATTTTTATTATCTATTATTTTATTAAAAAGAATCATGAAACAAACACTAACAAGTAAGGCATAAAATGTCATTAATTTAAATAGAATAAAATCACAAACATTTTTAAAAACATAAAAGGTTTATTTATCAAAATTTTTTTGTAAATTTTTTTTTTTTTAATTTTTCCAAAAATATTACGTTTTATCTCTATTTTTATATAAATTTTAGTAAAATTGAGATCTTGAAATCACTCCGTTGATTACTATTTACTTTTTAGTTTTTAATTTTTTTTTGAAAATCAAGCCTATAAAATATTTCTTCTACATTTAAATTTATCATTTTATTTTTTATTTTTTTAATCAATATTTTAAAAATTGAGTCAGTTTTTGTTTTTGGAATTTGTTTGATAATTAACCACTTTTATTTGAGAGAGAAAACATAGAGTTTGAACTTTTTCAAAGAACGACTAGATTGAGGGACATTTCTGTAATTTGGCCACATTATTTTGAGGAATTAAAAAAAAAAAAAAAAAAAAAAAAAAAAGCTTAGGAAACTGCAAAAGGCGTAGAAGAAGAAGAAGAAGAAGAAGAAGAGAAAGGGGAAAAATGTCAAACCTAAGAGGTGGACGATAAGAACATGAGAATCGGGATGATGAACCCAATCAAATCGAGGCTCAAAATCCTGGAAATTTTTTGAAGAAGAAGAATCCATCGTCGTTCGTTGCGATTCGAATCTCCCCTCAGGTAATTGTAATTCTTCTACTTTTCTTTTCTTTCAATGACTTCTGTTCCAGCCATTTCTTTACCAGATCTTTATATATATCCAATGGCTTTTGGTTTTCGATCTTGATTCCAAATCTGGACTTCAAACCGCCGCTTCTGAAGTTACGATCGCCAAATAGGAATTTCTTTCGGATTAGTAATTCCTTCGCTTGAAGCTTTCTTTGTGCTTCGGCCATGGCGGTTGCTTGCAGAGAATGCTCATTTGTTCACTTCCTCCATTGGTAAAGTGAAGATTCTTCGTTTCTTTCCCAACAACTTTCTTAACCCTATTGATTCACATTTTAGTGTGTTAAAAGTTCTATGAGGAGCGTTAAAAAATAGTATTAAAAGATTTCTCAAATAATTTTTTATTATTCTTTTTAATAATTATACGACATTTTTTTAAATAATTTTAAATACTATATTAATTATTTTTAAAAAATCAAATAAAAAGAATATTTGAAGAATCTTTTAAATTTATTTTCAATAGCTGGCCGACTAAAAATGTATATTTTAAAAAGTGAAGGACTAAATGGACTTAGAACATAAAAGGTAATATTTCCAATACTATATTAGTTCCGACAAATTGTAAAAACAACTACTAAAATATGGTGGTTGTTACAATTGTAATTTTAAATTTTTAATTATAACATTTGAGCTCTCAAAATTATACCATTGTAGAATTTATAATAATTATATAAGTTGAGATTTCAATTTTCATCATTTGAGAATTTAATTTCGACAATTATGGTAAGTTTGAGGATTTAATTTTAATATTTGTAAAAGTTTGAGAGCCTAATTTTTAAAATTAAAAGTTTTAAGTTGTCATTGCAACTATATTTCAAAATTAGTTTTTGCAATTTGTCTTTTAGTTCTTATCGTTCAATTTTAGTCCTACTTTCAATTGTCAATTTTAGGCTCAGTACTTACAACAAATCTTAAATTTTAGTCTCCAATACTAATTTATTATTGATTTTTTTTATAAAAAAAATTTGTTATCTATAACATTCTTACTATAAATTTTGAAAACATATTCACACATTTGAATATCTTACATGAAAATTATTGTTATTATTATTATTTTATTAATTTTGGTTTTAAAAAACAACTTTAAATAATTAAATTTAAGATTTATTAAAATTAAAGTAACTAAAAAGATTAAAATTAGACAAATTTCAAAATATGGATCAAAACAATATTTTAACAATGAATTAGGAGGCTTTTTGTTAAATTACAACTTTGGAGCATTCAAATAAATTTATAAATTTTAGATTAACCTACATGTTGGGTTAAGTGGTTTTTAAATGTTAGATTATTAAATTTGGAATTTGATATCAATTTAGACTCTAAGTTTTTTTTTTTTTAATTTTGTACATTAATTTTTAAGATTTATAATTTTAACTTTGGTTTTTTTTACTTAATACTCACTTTTTTTTAAAATAATTATGAAGTGAAAATTTAAGATTAATTTTAGGGCAAATTACAATTATACACTAAAACTTTCAATGGTTAACATTAAGTCCTCAAATTTCTGTAAGAGTTAGAATCAAACCTTGAACTTACATTATTACAAAAATTGTAGCAAGTATAAGTTTGAGAGTTTAATTTTTATTACATGGAGGTTCAATTTCTACAATTTTTATAAGTTTGAGGGTCCAACACTTATAAGTTTAAGGGTTCAGTTTTTATAGTCAAAAGTTTGAGTGTGTAATCGTAACTACCATCATATTTTAAAGGTGTTTTTTGCAATTTGCAATTTGCCATTGATTTCAATATGGATAAAAAAAAATAGTGAAACTTAATTTATTATAATTAATAGACATTAAATGCCGACTAAAAATGAATATTTAGTCAAAATTCAAGGTTAAAAGTGTAAATCTTAAAACCTAAAGACTAAATTAAAATCAAAATCAAAACTTAAAGACTAAAAATGTAACATTTTGAAATATATGGACAAAATGGAAACTAAATCCACAACCTATGGACCAAAAATGTATTTTTTTTTCCTAGCTTAAATTATCTACATACTCGTGAATTTTGCTGCTATTTATTTCAAAATTATTTTGTACTTTCAAATGTTGCAATATTATCCTTAGGCTTTCATAACCATTGCAAAACTAGTCCTTGAGTGGAAATTGAAATACATAGTTATATCATTTATAGATTGATTTTGTAAATGATGCCAATAATAGCATTTGAGTTGAAATGAATTTTAACTATTATTTTAATTTTCTATATCGTTGAAATTGAAAGGAAAATTATCTTAAATGACAAAACTATTGAAAATATTTACAACTAATACCAAAATATACAGTCTATCTGTGATAGATTACTATTTGTGTCTATCAGCTAATGTTGGGTTTTATGTCCTAAAACTCATAGTTTATAAATACCAAATATACTTTTATCATTCAATAAAGTTGTTATTAAAATTTATAATCAATAAGTAGATTAGTAACAGAAAAGTACCTTACTAAGAAGAAGAAGGAAAATGAAGGTAAATATGATTTAATTGTTTTAAAAACTTTTTTAGTGAAAATGACTATAATGCCTGAATAAGATTCAGATGCCACTAATCACGTTTGTTCTTCTTTAGAGGGAATTAGTTACTTCCAGCAGCTCGAGGAGGGTGAAATGACGCTCAAGGTCGAAACGAGAGACGCCATTTCAGAGCCAGAATTCAGTGGAAAAGAGAAGAAAACGCCAAATCCGCCAAAAACAGGGCAGCGCCGGTACGACACTATCGTGACACTTTTTCTGAGAGTAGCAATCATCTCAGTGCAGCACCACCGTCACGATGTTGCAGCACAGCGCCGAGGGTAGGCTATTATGACGCCCAGCGTCGTGGTGCCAAGTCATCTTTCTTCAAGAGAAAGCGCAATCAGTTACCTGTGTGAATTGAGATCAGTT
Source organism: Citrullus mucosospermus (assembly GCA_030954485.1). Lineage (NCBI taxonomy): Eukaryota > Viridiplantae > Streptophyta > Magnoliopsida > Cucurbitales > Cucurbitaceae > Citrullus > Citrullus mucosospermus. The sequence goes on from CM062057.1 coordinate 28,064,558, forward strand.
GGGCATTAAATGGCTAATCTTATTTCCTTAACCATTCTTTTGGAAGTTTGGTGTCACTTTTTGGCATTAGTAATCGCTTGCGATCGTTTACAATTGACTTGTTTTCTCTTTACCCTGCGTGGTTTGTTTTAGCCTGTCTAAGGATATTGTTATTGTTTTGTTTAAAAAAAAATTTTAAATTGTTTTAAAAAATGTACCTTTTACAATTTTTTCATTAAAATGATGTAAGAATTTATACAATATGATACCATTTGCAACATCATTCATATTCATGTGATACAGACAGTAAAATTTTGCTATATTTGTAAATATTTTGGTTCCTACTACTATATTAAAAATAGCCGAAATTAAAATGTAGATGATATCATGTAAAATTTTTAATTTTTGCAATTATTTGTCACATCAATTTATGTCTTTTAAGTAAACAAAAAAAAAAAGAAAAGAAAAGAAAATAAAAAAATAAAAAAAAATAAAAAAAAACTTTTCCGTGGTACTTTTTGACATGAATGTAACTTTGACCATTGTTATTCCTCGTCATCTCATGTATACACATTTTTTTTCTTTCTAAATTTATGGGCATATCCGTTCAGTCGGTTTTCCCCCTCATTTTTTGCATTTTGATCTGCGAATGTCGGTTTGGTCGGTTCGGTCGAATTTTTAGTTTGATTTGCTCATTTCTATTGTTCTAGTTTTCATATTGCTTGCATTTTTGTATTACTAAAAAAATTTATAAAACTAAAAATAACAGTATCCTCAAACTGTACAAATAAATAACTTATATTTATATTTAAATTTTTAGTGCATATTTATATTGTTTCGATTTATTTAAGGTTAATTATTTTAAATGATAACACTACTTAAACTAGTTACAAATATAGCAAAATATAACTGTTTATCAGTATCAGTAGATACGAATAGATATCTATTAATGTCTATCAAGATTTCAAAATTTGCATTTTTAACCTCGAGTTTTTCATTGAATACTTTCATTCTTTAATTTTAATATCTATTAATCAATTTAAAATAATTATAATAGTTATAATAAATTAAGTTTCAATATTTTTCATCGCTGTTAAAATTAATTTTAAATTTTTACTTTATAATTAATAGACATTAATGCCAAATATTGAAGCGAGTATTTAATAAAAAAAGTTGAGATTAAAAGTGTAAATCTTGAAATCTAGGGACCAAACTCAAATCTCAATAGTAAGATTGTAACATTTTGCAACCTAGAGATTAAATTGAAATCAAACTCAAAACTTAAAAATTAAAATTGTAACATTTTAAAATTTAGAAACTAAATTGAAATTATACTCAAAACCCAAGGACTAAAAAAGTATTATGTGTAAGTGTCCCTAGGTTTCATGTGTTGGCATGAGCGTAATATGCATGTCTATAGTGCTACTTTGCATCCTCCCTAGGTGATTAATCTAGTTGTTAGGTCTAAGGTTTTTATTTGTTGTTTCAAGTGACTTGAGGTTTCTCATGTTGTGAACTCGAGCAACCTCTTATTTATGGAACTCTTTCCCTTAAGTCGTGTACTTGTTTGTATTTTTCTATTTGGTTGGTTTTTGTCATTGTTCATTTCTTTTTATTTTTGTGATATTGTCTGTGACTTGACTTTAGGTCTGGGAGATCCTTCACCCATTTTAGCAATCCAAACAATTTTACACAAAAAAAACAAACCAAATAAATAATAAAACAAAACAAATGTTTAAACATTGTATTTTAAAAGTAATTAAAGGAAAATGGTACTTTAAACAAGTGACCAATTTCACGTGGTCTAATATTTTAATTCAATGCAGATCTTTGGCATGCAAGACACGGTTTGATTTTGATTCGATGTGTCTTTTTTCTTTTTTTATCTCTCTAACTTCTATAACAACTTCAATTTCTATCTCAAAATTAATTAGCAATAAATACGTTAATTTTAAACATTATGATGTAATTTATTATTTTAAGAATTATTTTTAAATATAGTAAAATATTACTATTTACCAGCAATAGAGATGTCTATCACTAATAAATAGTAACATTTTGCTGTATTTAAAAATACTTTAAGCAGTTTTGCTATTTAAAATAATCATCGCTAACTATTCTTTTAATTTTTAACTCAGAATGTAATAACTTAATCAATCTCCACACTCACTATATTTTTCGTTTTTAATTGAGAATGTAATAACTTAATCAATATGACTAGAAATATAAGGAAAAACAAATTCAAGTTGTCAAATTAGAGCTTTTATCTACACATGTTAGATAAATTGACAATTTTTCAAATAAAATTTTAATAAATAGTCTAAATTGATTTATTTCTATAATTTAGAGTTTAATCGAAGGCTTAAATTGATAGAATTAATTAGTTAAGAGTTTTAATTATACTATCATTGCAACGTTTACAAATTAATATTTTTCCTTTACTTAAATTAAGAAATAAACCTTTTACATTTTTTTAAATAAGGTAATATATTATTTTTTTTACATAATAAACGTTTACCATTTATTATTATTAGTACAATAGGGTAGGAGATTCAAACTACATACCTTATGGTCAATAACACTTTCATATTTCAATTGAGCTTTGACGTTGACCTACCATTTAAGTTGATAGCAAATCTTTTTTAACCTGTAAAAATATTGACATGTTAATGAAAATTTAATATAAACATGAACTAGAATAGTATTAATAAAACATACATAGAGGAAAATACTGTTGCTCAGGCTACATCTATATTTGTACACAGTTGTCCAACAAAAATTTGTCGACAACTTTTCTAAAAAATAAAATTTTAATATAATATTTTTATAAAAGAAAATGAACCATGAGATTAGGTAACCTCCACCTCAAATCATTTACTCATATATAATATAAAACACCTCTATTATATACACAAAAGAAAAAAATTAAAAAATAAAACAAGTCTTATGTGGCACATTTAGGGCCCATTTGATAACGTTTATATTTCCAGTTTTGTTTATCATTTTTAAGAAATAAACTTGTTTGATAATTGTTCCTGTTTCTTGTTTCTAAATTTTAAAAAATATTTCTAAAAAATAGGTCAAAATTGATAAACAACAAAAAATAGTTTCTCCTATTCTTGTTTCTATTTTTATCTTACTATTCCAACAATAATCATTCTTTTAACTTTTGGTCTATTGATGTTAGACACCCATGGTACTAATTTCCTTCTCATGAGTTCAAATCCCATAACTTTTGGTGTATTGGTGTCCGACTCCCCTGTTTATTTTTCTTTATTAATTTTGTTATTTACAAAAATAATTCTCCCACTATTTTTATTTTGAATTTTAAATTCTTCTATATTTAGATTAATATATTATTTTAATTTTCAATATGTATATTAATTTTTTTATATTTCAAATTTCAATTTCCAAGAGGAGTACTTTTATTATTTTTATTTTTTTTTTCTTTTATATTTGTTTCCATCTTTTATATTTTCTTTGTTAATTTTGCTATTTACAAAAATAATTATGCTATATTTATATTTTATTTTAATTTTGAATTTTAAAATTCTCCAATATATAAATTTATATATTATTTTAATTTTTAATATGTGTATTAATTTTTTTATAATTCAACTCTTAAGTATTAAATTTTTGTCATATGTGTGTTTATATATTATTTCAATTCTAATATTTTTAGTATGTCTAAAACTGAGTAGAATTTTACAATATATAAATTTTGCTGACCAAGACATTCATTTAGCTTGGTTTTAATATTTTACAACCACGGTATTTACATAATTATATAATTAAGTTGAATTTGACTCGACATTATTTAGGACAAATGACTCGAGTTAGAGATAACAGTGTCGATCAAATTTGGACAACATAGGAAGAATATGATACAACTTTGTTATTATATTTAGTTGTCATCGAGACTAAATTCTATTAAATGACATAAACATTTAATGTATAACATATCTTCTTTTATATATATATATATATAAAAGAAATATATAATATATTATTGTTACTAAAAAATAGTTATCGAATAAATTTTTATTTATTAAGAAACAGGAACAAAAATAGTTATAAAAAACATAAACCTGTTTGTTGGTGCAAGAATAGAAGAAATAGGAAATAAGAGGAAACAAGAACCGCCTTAATTTTTGTTCGTATAATATATAGTTCACAATCCTCATGCAGGTGAAAAGCTTCGAGCATGGACGTTCTGAAACTCTCTTCTACTCCACTTCACTTCACTACACTACCAAACTCAACAAATCCCAATTTCCCAAGCAATGTATACAGACTCCACTATTGCCCTCATCGTCTTCTTCATCGATCTACAGACTCAGTCGAAGATTCAAGCTCTGTGCGAGCACACCAACCACCATTTCAACAGAAGAATCTGCGAATCCGTTCGAGGTGGAGGCCGAGAGTGAACGGCGAGAGGAGAGATTTGATTGGTATGCGCAATGGTACCCGGTTATGCCGACTTGTGACCTCGACAAGAGGGTGCCGCATGGGAAAACGGTAATAGGGATCGATTTGGTGGTGTGGTGGGATAAGAACGAGAGTTCATGGAAAGTGTTTGAAGATTTGTGTCCGCATAGATTGGCTTCGTTGTCTGAAGGAAGGATTGATCAGTGGGGGAGATTGCAATGTGTTTATCATGGCTGGTGTTTTAATGGTTCTGGTGATTGTAAGTTCATTCCTCAGGCGCCCCCCGACGGCCCTCCGGTACTGATTCTAACCATCTTCCCCCTGTTTCTGTTGACGATTGAACTTTATGGTTGTTTTTGTTTAATATTGAACTTGGATTGTGATTCCATTTTGTCTCTGATGGTGACCTGACGTTGACTATTGAACAAACATTTGTAGAAAATCTGCTTCTAAAGTTATCATTTCCTTTAATGAAAATCAGAAGAATATAACTTTGCTCAATGGATCCATTTCGTATTGGATATTACTGTAATCACACACAATTCTTCTTGAATGCTGAAAGTTGTATGCATAATGATCAGACTATCAATCGATTGGTGGGGAAAGGTTGATTGGAACATACCAAAGTGAGGGGCTGGGGGGAAATTGGTGGTGGGGGAGGAAGATTTGAGGGAGGAGTTACCGGTGGAGGTTGATGAGTTGATGAGATTTGTTGGTAAAAAAACAGGGGTTTAAGCCTCGACGTACTATGATGTTGAAGAAATTCCAGAAACGGTGGATGTTGGAGATGTTGGCGGTTGCTCTGTTCGCAAGGAAGATGGCAAAGAGGCACTTGGTGGCTCTGGTCAATATAGCCAAGCAGAGTACAGAGAGAAAATAGGAGAATATGGAGAAGCTTTTGAAGAACTTACTAAATGATATAACTTAGATTCAGATTCGTACTTTACATTCTATTTCTGTCATTGGTCCATATAATTCTACTGATGAACATTTTTCAGAATACGTTGGCATATTACAATTGAAAGAAGCCACGTAGAAAGTCATAGTCTAAGATAGTTAGAATTGGTTGTGTGGTTAAAACTTTAAATATTTCCCATTTGGACACGGTTTTCTATTTTTCTTCCTGTTATTGCAGGTTCACACATCCAAAAGGGCATGTGTTGCTGTTTATCCTAGCATTGTGCAGAATGACATGTTGTGGTTTTGGCCAAATAGTGATCCCCAGTACAAAGATATTATGATGAAGAAAAAACCTCCTTACATCCCCGAATTGGACGATCCATCATATACCAAGTTAATTATTAGCAGAGATCTCCCGTATGGGTATGGAGTGACAATTCGTCAATTTTTTTTTTGTTTTCTGCATTCTATTTAATCTTCGTTAATCTAAAGTATTCTTCCAAGAATAGCAGACAATTTCCCCTTTTTCTTTTTCCACTTAAAGAAGACTGAATCCTCTTTAACAAAAAGGTCATGACCTTCTTCTTCCAAGAATAGTAGAAGAATCAGCTACTTAACCGATCTTCACAATTCAATACTGTTACTGTTAGGTGGATCCCATTGTAAAAAATTGAGCCAAAGAGGGTGAACTTTATTAGTTAACAATAACATTGATGACATGAAAGAAGGAGATCAAGTGCATAGACAAGACCTCGATGTTTACTCAACTACTCTGTCTTTTTGCACTTTCAGGTATGAGGTTTTGACTGAGAATCTTATGGACCCAGCACATGTCCCATATGCGCATTATGGGATAATGGGAAGCCAACAGCCCAAGAACAGATGAGTATTTTGGGGTGGAAAAAACTATTTATTATTTTTTCCCCTATTTTTAATTAGATCTGATGGCTAATATCGATGGAATTCACAGAGAAAGCAGATAGAGAAGGAAGAAAACCAATTGAAATAGTTGTGAGAGACTTAAATGTAAATGGTTTCATAAGTAATCAGGAACTGGGATATAGCAAGTTTATTGCACCTTGTGTACTCTACACTTCTATTAATTTACCTTCTAAGGAAAGAAATTCAAAACACCAAGACAATGGAACTCTCTTATTGGCTGAAAACAATACGGTAAGAAATGTAGAAATTCCTTTGCAAGTTTGCATACATTTTTGGGCGACGAAAAGTTAGTTACTCTTAAAGCATTTGTGGTTCTTCTTTGGTTGCATCAGATGGCCCCAAATACATCTCAGAGGAAAACGATGGTAGTATTTATGTGTATCCCCGTTGGTCCGGGTAAAAGCAGAGTAATATTTATACCTCTGAGAAATTTTGCTATATGGGTTAACCGAATTATTCCAAGATGGATGTTCCATGTGGGACAAAACCTCGTCTTAGATTCGGTTTCATATCTTCTTCATTTGGAGGTAATTACTATCATATTTTCAGCACATTGTTTAAGTCCTTTGAATCATAGATCAAACTTTTTACAATAGTTGAGTTACTCTCCATCAATATTTGGTATTTGAACATGCTACCATGCTGATGAGTACTGGATGGTCCAAAAGTTTAGTCTTCGTTTGATAACGATTTATTTTTCATTTATTTTTCTTTTTATTTTATTGTAAATTTATACTTGTTTTCTCCCAAATTCAACATTATAGTTTTCACACTTCTTTAATACACATTTAAATTCTTAGTCAAATTCTAAAACCAAAAACAGTTTTTAGAACAATGGTAGAAAGTGAATAATAAAACAAATGAACTTATAGGTGGAAGTAGAGTTTAGGCCTTAGGAATTACTGTCCTATATGATGGATTGAACCTCAAAGCTTACCCTCATCATATGCGATGGTGATCGCATTAGTATACTTGAAGGAAAAGATATGTTATGAATGAGCCCTTAATTTTTTTTTCATTGCTTTACCCTATTCTCCATTTTACATTCCTGTTCTGCTGTTGGAAGAACTTTATCATCACCGTTAAAGAGTTCTCTTCTGGGATGAACTTTTCACGGTATTGTTCTTGTACAGCACCTAGTGAACACTCCTTGTTAAGCTTACCTACATCAAATTGCAAGAAAAAAAGAAAATATGTGGTTTTATGAATTATTCATCATATAATTATTTTGAGTACATTTTATAGGAGAGGAAGATATTGGATGTTGGCACTTCAAATTGGCAGAAAGCTTGTTTTCTACCAACCAAGTCAGACGCCAAAGTGGTTGCCTTCAGAAGGTGGTTGAACAAATATTCTGATGGTCATGTTGATTGGAGAGGCAAGTTCAGTGCCATTCTTCCTCCATCGCCTCCGAAGGAACAGCTGATGGACAGGTAACTCGTTCACAGCTTTGGTATGTTAAACTTTAAATGCACACTCGTTCATCCATTTCATTGCTGAGTTAGATACTCCAATATCTAGGAGATCGTGGTTCAAAGATGGTGGCCATAAGTTGCCTACTTTAGGTATAATAATAATAATATCACACGAGTCTTATTTTCAAATGCATTTCTATTGTGGGTTTAGTGGAAATACATATAAGTTAGGCCTTACAATCCAACGTTTATTCATTGCTACCATAGTCCCACTTTGGAAAAGTTTTATTTGGAATGACTTTGTAAGTGCTAAAATCACTAGTCACTCCAAAGTCCAAACAAATCCTTCAAAGTTTGACAGACTTCTTTCGACTCTTTGAGATACCCCTTTTTCGTTATCCTTATTGAAAACTAGTGGGGCTCAGGGCTGTTTGGGGAATTTTGAAAAACCAGTTTTCACGATTTAAAATAAAATCTCAATAAATAATATGCTCGAACAGTCACTTTTGACACACATAATGAGCAATACTTGGGTGCATCTTGGACTGTACCCATTTTTTTGCAACCGACTATAACCACACAGCAAAAATGACAAAAAATATTTAAGAAAAAGGAGAAAGACGAATTTTTCACGTGGTAAACTATTATAGGACGACTGGGTGGGCTGTAAAAAGATGGGTGTAATTTAGGATGCATTGAAGTCTTTTTAATATATAATCTACCATTTGGTCTTTAGAAGTATCGAAGTCATACAATTATCTTTTCACTCACTCCAAAGCCACTAAAAATGTTAAATCTAGAACAAAAACAAAATCTTCTTTAGAGAACAACTATGAAACAATCCCCTAACTAACTATTGTTCTCAGTTCAAGGTCATTACTAAGAATCATTCCTACACAAATCATATCATCTCCACAAAGTCCCCTTCCTATATTTTCATACATGAAAAACCAAAAGTTGAAGGCGGGGGAATGTTTTCAGGTACTGGTCTCATGTGGTGAACTGCAGCAGTTGCAGGGTAGCATACAAGGGCCTCAATGCACTAGAAGTTGTATTGCAGCTCATCTCCATTGCTTCACTTGGAATATTTGCCGCTAGAAAGCAGAGTTTGGTATCTGGAGCTGCTAGAGTTTTGGTGATGGCCATGGCTATACTCTGCTTTGCTGCTTCAAGGTGGCTTTCTCATTTCATTTACAAAAACTTCCATTTCCATGATTACAATCATGCCCTTCGGTGAAATTACCATCGTGCCTTTTGTTGGGATTATCACAAACTTGAAATATTTGTAGAATACATGCTCTCTTCCTGTCTCCCTCACACACACACACATAGGAATTGTATAGAAGCTGATGTATGTATTTATGAAAGAAACTTGAATAACATTATCTTTGCCCACAAGTTTGAGTTCTGCTCAACTGGTGGTGACATATGCTCTCAACCGACCAAGTTGTCACGGTTCGAGTTTCCTACCTCCAAATGTTGTATTGAACAAAAAAAATGATAATATTTTTAATTGTCTTGGATTTTTTTTGCTTATTTCAAATTTGCCTATGCTGAATTTGGCTATGTGATACAATATCTCAAGGCAACTAATATTTTGAATTTTTGAGTATATCAAGGCAATAAACAATTCATGACAACCATTATATTAGAGAGTGTCAATGTCCAAAGAAATCAATATTTCAAAACAACTATTTGATTGTTGTTGGGTGGACTTTGAAAGGTCCATGGGCTGAGATCAATCCAAGCCCAATGAGGCCCAAGACCAGTGAATATTTTAATAATATATTTTAGTTTGTATTTTTAAATAATTGAAGAAAATTGATACTTTTAAATAGATGACCACGAGTGGACTTAATATTTTAATTGAAATAGTATCTTCACTGCAATGACCTAACTTTTCGAATTTTTTTACTAGGGTCGTTACTGCATACACGTAGTTTCAAAACCAAACTAGTCTACCCTTTAAACTTAAGACACACATTTTCTAAACAAATAAAACATTATTAAAGGCAATTTTAATAAACGACAAAACTTTATTTCAAGCTCCACGTAAATGAAAAGAAATAATAGAATTTAAATTGTAACTAAATAGATCTCATTAAAACATCCAAAACAAACCTAAAATCATGAAACTAAGCGAAAGCTTTTAATTAGTCCATGGCACTGCTACAGATTCTTTTAGTTGGTAATATGTATTTCCTTTTATTTAAAAATATGAAATATGAAAAGAGTGAAAAGGGTGAGTAAGTAACCCCACTACGGGATAAAACTTTGCATTCATACTAATGGGACATGCATATTTTAACTTATCATGGATGGTCATATAGCGAACAATTTAACCCGTCCTAACACATAATTAGTGACCTGAAGGTGCACAAACATAGTAGGAAACCCGTCAGCTTCCTATCATACATAATAGTGAATTTAAAGAATCATGGTAACATAATAGTAAACTCGGAGGATCATAATAACATGTAGTGAACCCGTAGGCCATAGTAACATAGAGCCAATGTTAGGATGGTAAATCGTCACCTACTTAACTTAACATTTAACATATTATCAATGGGTCCCAAAACATAAATCATAACATCTAATAATATGAACCTACCATAACATACATTTTTTAATGTATTTTGTAATTATTTTCAACGGTTTTGCGAAAACATATATATATCTTCAATTTTCAACCCCTAAAAAAATAAAATAAAAAATAAAACCCGAAAAAATTGCTGGACAAATTCATGGCCACATAAAATTTTCAAGTCTACACTCATCTTCTTCTTCATCTTTCTAGAAACCATGCCTTCGTTGCCAACATCTCTAACTTCCTACATTCGAAGTCCAAGCTTCGGCCATGGACGTTCTCAAACTCTCTTCTTCTCCACTTCACTTCACTACCAAACTGAACAAACCCCAATTCCGGAACCAATGTTTGCAGATTCCTCTATTCCCCTCGTCTTCTTCATCGATCAACAGACACACTCGAAGATTCAAGCTCTGTGCTGTCACATCATCCACCATTTCAACCGAACAATTTTCCAATCCGTTCGAGGTGGAGACCGAGAGTGAACGGCGAGAGGAGAGATTTGATTGGTATGCGCAATGGTATCCGATTATGCCGATTTGTGACCTCGATAAGAGGGTGCCACATGGGAAAACGGTAATGGGGATTGATGTGGTAGTGTGGTGGGATAAGAACGAGAGTGCATGGAAGGTGTTTGAAGATTTGTGTCCGCATAGATTGGCTCCGTTGTCTGAAGGAAGGATTGATCAGTGGGGGAGATTGCAATGTGTTTATCATGGCTGGTGTTTCAATGGTTCTGGTGATTGTAAGTTCATCCCTCAGGCGCCCCCCGACGGCCCTCCGGTAATGAATTGATTCTAACTGTCTTCCTTATGTGAACTGACGTTTATGCCTTTGTTGTTTTTGGTTTTGCTTAAACTAGAGATTGAACCTTATGGTTTTTTCTTTTTAATCTTAAACTCTTATAGTGTTTTGATTAATCTTTGAATATGTTTTTTGTATCTGTTTGATTGAGTGATCCAGCTTGCGGCCACTTTATTTTGTTCAATTGAGATGCTTATCCAATAAACATTTCATGTCATCATTTAAATTTAGTTAACAATGTTAGTGTTAATGGCAGAGATTGCATGAAAGAAATCAAACACAAGTTAGATATAACACTTAAATTTTAATTTTAATTTATTCATTATTTACTGCTTTCTACCAAACTGAAAACAACATTACTGAATCTTCTCATGTCATCGTTTTTTTTTTTTGTTTCTTCATCACATAGTTCCACGATACTTTCGAGAAAACGTGCCTAATAAGAATCGTCATTTTTCATTTCTTTAAATGACAAATCAGAATAATATATTTTTTCCTCAATGGATCCATTTTGTATTAGATATTACTGTGATTAAACTCAAATTTTTTTTTATGCTGAAATTTGAAAGTTTTATGCATGATGATCTTAGACTATCTATGTGTTTGTAAGGACTTAATTCACAAGCTTTTGACTTGGAAATCTCATCATTTTTCTCAAGATGGTTAATATTTTTCATTGCTTCTCTATGATGAACTTATGGGGAAAACTTTTGAAAAACTTCTAATGATTTAACTTAGATTCAGAATTGAATTTCACTTTCTGTTTCTGTCATTAGTGGGTATTATTCGACTTGAACATTGTTCAGAATCTGATGACATATTACGATTGAAAGTGCTATCGTATTCAAAAGTTACCTAGATAGTCAAATTCTAAGATAGTTAAAAGATTTGTTATGGTGGTTATATTAGCCTAATTTTAAATATTTGACATTTGGACAAGGTATGCTATTTTTCCTTTGGTGATATATTGCAGGTTCACACATCCAAAAGGGCATGTGTTGCTGTTTATCCTAGTATTGTGCAGAATGACATGTTATGGTTTTGGCCAAATAGTGATCCTCAGTACAAAGATATTTTGGTGAAGAAAAAACCCCCTTACATCCCCGAGTTGGACGATCCATCATTTACCAAGTTAATCAGTAACAGAGATCTTCCGTATGGGTATGGAGGGACAAATTGTCACTATTTAGTTTTCTGCATTCTATTTAATCTTAGTTAGTCTAATTGTAGAGGAATATGAAGGAAGTTTTGTTGGATGTGGATGAATTTGGCGTGGAAATGTGCAGATCCAACTGGCGTAGGAAAAATGTGCTTTTTTTTCTTTTTCTTTTTCCCACCGAAAGAAGATTGGTTGTAAGCTGAGGAGATCTATTTAACAGAAAGATCACAATCTTATTCTTCCAAGAACGGTTTAACTAATCTTCACAATTAAATACTGTTTCTGTTAGGTGAATCTCATTGTAAAAGATTGGACCAAAGAAGTTGAACCGTACAAGTTAACAATAACATTGATGACTTCAAAGAAGGAGATCTAGTGCATAGAGAAGATCTCTCTGTTCACTCAACTACTATTTTTCATTTTGCACTTTCAGGTATGAAGTTTTGACTGAGAATCTTATGGACCCAGCACATGTCCCATATGCGCATTATGGGATAATGGGAAGGCAACAGCCCAAGAACAGATGAGTATTTTGGGGTGGAAAAAAACCATTTATTATTTTTTCCCCTATCTTTAACTAGATCTGATGGCTAATATCTATGGAATTCACAGAGAAAGCAGATAGAGAGGGAGGAAAACCAATTGAAATAGTTGTGAGAGACTTAAATGTAAATGGTTTCATCACTAACCAGGATCTGGGAACTAGCCAGTTTTTTGCACCTTGTGTTTTTTACACTTCTTTTAGTCTACCTTCTAAGAAAAGAGATTCAAAGCGCCAAGACAATGGAGCTCTCTTATTGGGTGAAAACAATACGGTAAGAAATCTAGAAACCTCCTTTGCAAGTCTGCATGCGTTTTTGGGCAATTAAAAGAGTTTGTTACTCTTTCGCATTGTCTAGATTTATTTCTCTCCACTCTTGGGTACTATTATGTTTCTTCTTTGGTTGTATCAGGTGGCCCCAATCACATCTCAGAGGAAAGCGATGCTAATATTTATGTGTATTCCCGTTGGTCCGGGTAAAAGCAGATTAATATTTGTATCTCTAAGAAATTTTGCTGTATGGATTGACCGAATTATTCCAAGATGGATGTTCCATGTGGGACAAAACCTCATCTTAGATTCAGATTTGTATCTTCTTCATGTGGAGGTAAAGACTATCATATATTCAGCACATTGCTTAAGTTTTCAAAATATAGATCAAACTTTTACAATGGTTGAGCTGGGTTACTCCCCATCAATGTTCAGTATGTCAACTTGCTGCAGTATTTGAGAGTACTGGATGGTTCAAAAGTTTAGAAAATTACTCTCGGTATATGATGAAATGAACTTCAAACCTTACCCTCATTATGTGTGATGGTGATAGCATTAGTGTACTGTGTACTCAAAGAAAAAAATATGTTATGAATGACCCTTAGCTTTTTCATTGTTGTACTATTTTCTCCATATTATGTTTCTGTTCTGCTGTTGGAAGAAATTCATCATCACCATTAAAGATCTCTCTTCTTTTTCCCTGAATTGTTCTTGTACAGCCTCTAATGAACACTGCTTGTTAAGCTTTAATGTTGACTTCATTAAATTGCTAAAAATACAGAAAATATGTGGTTTTATAAGTTCATATTCATCATATAAACATTTTGAGTACATTTCTATAGGAGAGGAAGATATTGGATTTTGGCCCTTCAAATTGGCAGAAAGCTTGTTTTGTGCCAACCAAGTCAGACGCCAAAGTGGTTGCCTTCAGAAGGTGGCTGAACAAATATTCTGATGGTCAAGTTGATTGGAGAGGCAAGTTCAATGGAATTCTTCCTCCATCGCCTCCGAAGGAACAGCTAATGGACAGGTAACTCTCCCACAACTTCGTACTGTTAATTGCACACTCATTCATTTCGATGCATGAGTTAGAAACTCCAATATCTAGGACATCGTGTATCAAATATGGTAGTCATGATTTGCCTATCTTAGATATAAGAGTAATAAAATCATACTAGTTTCTTATTTTCAAATGTGTTCGTCTGTGGGTTTAGTCAAAATACAAATAAGTTAGACTTTAAAATCTAACTCATACTCTGCGAAAGTCTCCCGCTCCAATCAGAGATATGAAGATCTCTTTGATGCCCCTTTTCATTATCCTTATTCTTTGAAACTTGTGTGATTCAAGGTAGTGTCTTAGAAAGCCCTCCCACCTACCATGCACATTCCTAGGCTCAAGGCACAAGTCTGGCGTCTTGTGCGTCTCACCTTGGCAAGGTGAGGCTCACAACAAAAAATAGTAATAATTAGGGTTTTTTCCTTTATTAATTAAAAAAATCAAATTTACCAAGCCTAAATGCAAATTTTGTTGTGTTTTGGGATTTTTTTTTTTTTTTTTTCATTTTTCCACCTCAATTATGCTTTCTCTTCTTTATGTAGCAGTTTTATATATCATGTGCCTCAAAAAAAGCATTTTTTTTGGTCTTGTGCTTTATTATGCCTTGAGTTTTAAAAACACTGATTCAAAGGCTATTTGGGGGTATTTTGACAAATTGCGTTTTGCATCAGTAAAATAATGCTTGGACAATTACTTTAACTTTATTTTCTTTATTTTTTTTTCATAGCTTATTTTCACCGATGCCTCTTCAGAGGTGTCGAAGTTGGTACAGTTTTCTTTCTACTCTCACTCGACACTCAAAAATGGTTAATCTAGAACAAAATGAAAAACTTTTTTTGATAACTACCGTTAAACAATCCCCCAACTGTACTATTGTTCAATTTCAAAGTCGTTAGGATCAGAAAGTGCCACCAGCTCCATCAGTTCTTGCCTATCACCTTTTGTAGCTACATATAGCTAGACATTTAGGTCTTGGTAGGAGTATAATTTTTGCTATGTTGTATATGCGATATTTGTAAATGAATTTGAGTGTTAAGTTAAGATAGATTTGACAATAAATTGTATTGCACTGCCAACAAAACTTCTGCACATGATTAAAGATCCCCCCAAGTCCTCTTCCTGTCATGTTTTTGCACTTTGTTTTATATATGTTTCTCGATGTCCGATATTTTCATACATGAACAAACCGAAAGTTGAAGGTGAGGGGACGTTTTCAGGTACTGGTCTCATGTGGTGAACTGCAGCAGTTGTAGGGTGGCATACAAGGGCCTCAATGCACTTGAAGTTGTATTGCAGGTTATCTCCATTGCTTCACTTGGAATTTTTGCAGCAACAAAGCAAAGTTTGGTATCAGGAGCTGCTAGAGTTTTGATGGTGGCCATGGCTATCCTCTGCTTTGCTGCTTCAAGGTGGCTTTCTCATTTCATTTACAAAAACTTCCATTTCCATGATTACAATCATGCCCTTAGGTGAAATTACCATCCTGCCCTTGATTGGAATGCATGCTATCTTTCTTTCTCCCTCACATACACACAAATGGAAATTGTAAAGAAAAGAAGCAGATGTATGTATGTATTTATGAAGCAAACTAAAGAGAGTGTTATCTTTAGCCAAAATTTTAAGAGGTTCGAATCTTCGTACGATTCCTCAAATGTTGTATTGAATAGAAAAGAACAAAAAAAAATTTCTTCTCGAGTCTAGTTTTCATTTGGTGTGAATTTTAAAATGGTACATTTTTATCTTTGAATTTGAGTTAATCTTCATATAGTTTTTAAATTTCAAAACGTTGTATTGTTATATTTTAATTTTGAATTTTGTTTTAATTTGGTCCTTAAGTTTTAAAATTCACACTTTTTTTTTTGTTAAATACTTAATTTCAATTAATGATCAAATGTCTATTAATTAATTTAAATGGTTTATTGTTAAATACTTAATTTCAATCCGATCAAATGTCTAGTAATTAATTTAAACAGATTAAGTCAATTTTCATTAGGTTTTTTTTTTATCACTATTATAATTTTCTCTATCTTAATTATTTTAAATTAATTGACTGAAGGTTAACACTAACCATCAATGAAATTTTAGGGATAAAAGTATAAAATACTGAAAATAAAATTTAAAATTTAAAATGAAAAATTCTTTAAAAAAAAGTGAAAAATAACTTAGGACCCTAATCAATTTTTTCCCCTAAAATGTCTTGGATTGTTTTGTTTAATTTTAAATTACCTAGGGCTAAACTCGAAACCAAGGCAACCAATATTTGAGACCATTATATTGAAGACAACCAATGTTGAAAGAAATCAATATTTCAAAGCAACTAATATTTAACATAATGTTTTAAAGAATTATGTTATTGTAACATATTATAGATTAATATAATGACCAAATTTTGTTTGAAGTTTATTTAGAATATTAATCACCAACTAATTTATAATTTACTAAATTGAATTTTTTATAACAATTTAGTCTCTAAATTTTTATAAATATCAGTTTAATCTCTAAATTATAAAGTCGAATGAAATTTTTACACATGCATATTGACAAGCGGTTCAAGTTTGTTTATAAGTTATAAAGATAAAGTCGTTATATATTCAAAATAGACAATTAAGTTTAATAAGATTTTTTACTTAGCGACTAAATTATGACAAATTTAAAAAAGATATGAGTTATATTGGTACATGTTAAAGTTCGATGACTAAATTATTAAAAATTTGAAGGTACAAATACTTAGTCATTGATTTTATGAACTCAAGGGGACCAATGATATTTACATCGAATTTAAGCCACCCAATAATAATAATAATAACGACAAAATACACTGAGTAAAATCTGAGAAAGTATCTAGAGGGTTGAGGGAGAAAAGAAGAGCATAGAGAAGAAGAAAAGACGGGGAAAAAAATGGTCATCATCGGGGTAACGACTAGTGGTTGCCGACGACGTCTCATTAAAAGAAGAATGGAGAAGGAGAAGGAAAGGGGAAAAAGAAAAATACAATCTTTAAATTTGTAATTAAAATTAGAAAAATATATTTTTTTTATAATTAAAATAAGTGACACATCAGCTCTCCATTATTACTTAAATCCAAGAAACTAAGAGCGTCATTTTACAAATTTATGTTATTTAAATAAATCTTAAATTTAGTCTCTCAAAGTTAAATTTATCTAAATTGATTAAATGATTATAATAATCTTCATGTAAAAAATACAATAGGTTAATAGGTTTTCAAAATTTATAATAAAAATATTATTTAAAAAAAAAAAAAAAAAACTCCAATAAACTAATAGAGGGAGATTTATTAAAAACATAAATATTAAAATTAAAATAGTATTTAAACCCTATACTTTGAACCAAAATAATATTTTAACTTAATAATAATAATAACAACACGTGCATTAACAATAAGAATTTCCGAGTTTCATCTTCCTTCGCGCTAAAATGTTATTGAATAGTTCCGAAGCACGTTATCCAGTTCATCAATGGCTGAAAAGCCTTCAAACACTTCTTCTCCGCAAGTTTCGATCTACTCCATGATCGATTTCCAGCGCTACACGTCTTGATTTCAATTTTCCAGCTTCAAGAAGCTTCTAATTTCGCCACTTCCCTGCTCTGCGCAAAGGAATCAGAATCAAAATCAACCATGGAGGTTACGAGAGTTTCTTCTCCTCATCTAATCCACATCCCAACTACACTCGCCAGAACCCTAGCCCGTAATCCCTGCTCCGTCGCCTCGAATCGGAATCCGCCGCCGAGATCGAGATCATCTTTCAATTTCAAGACAACGAAGCAGCGAAAGTGCGA
The DNA here is from genome assembly GCA_030954485.1 of Citrullus mucosospermus. Taxonomy (NCBI): domain Eukaryota; kingdom Viridiplantae; phylum Streptophyta; class Magnoliopsida; order Cucurbitales; family Cucurbitaceae; genus Citrullus; species Citrullus mucosospermus. The sequence continues at coordinate 28,082,438 of CM062057.1, forward strand.
ATTACTTCGCACGGCCATGGCGTCCGATGTGGTAACTACAGAACGACCGGAGATGGAGGAGGAGAAGTTCGATTGGTTTTCGGAGTGGTATCCGGTGATGCCGGTGTGCGATTTGGACAAGAGAGTGCCGATTGCGAAGAAGGTTTTAGGGTTAGATTTGGTGGTGTGGTGGGATAGGAATGAGAATGCGTGGAAGGTGTTTGATGATAGTTGTCCTCATAGATTGGCGCCGTTGTCGGAAGGGAGGATCGATCAATGGGGAAGACTGCAGTGTGTGTACCATGGATGGTGCTTTAATGGCTCCGGTGACTGTAAATTCATCCCTCAAGCGCCGCCCGATGGCCCTCCGGTAACAATTTTAGTCTCTCTTCTTTTCTAACGTTTGTTTTAGTGTACTTTCGAAAAGTGATTTTAATTTATTTCTTAAAAGTAAATAAATAAATAAAAAGTGATGTTTTCATTCTTTCATTTTGTGTTAGGGAGAAATTAAAATATATTGTTTAATAAAATCTTATAATAGTCCCCAATTCTCAGGAATAATTTATACTGCGAAGACTATTCATGAGGTAAACCAAAGAAATTAAATTCTAATATATACCCCTAACTAAATTTTAACTTTTTCTAGATTAAATTTGCAATTTAAAAAGTGACTTTTTTAAGTAAAATTTTTTTTATTTTCTTTAGGTTGAATTATAAATTTAGTTTCGAAGTTAGAATTTAATATCTAAAATTTTGTTGAAGCCTCTTTAATAATCTTTATGATTTGATAAAATTTTCATAAATAATCTATGAGGGTTCATCAAACCATAGAGATTAAATTTTAATTATAAATTATAGGACTAAATTCTAATTTTTTCTAAAATTGGGGACTGAATGTTCAATTTGACCTTTTCTTTCATATCTCAATTTTTTTTTTTCATTTACGATTTCAGTACTGTATCGCACTATATTTCTTGTAGTAAGGATGCTTTTTTTTTTCTCTCTCTCTCAATATCAGTGTATACTCCTAAAGCTTTTGTAAAAGGAATCAATTTAGACTCTCCAATCAAATTTCCTTTTCAAAATTGTTAAATGCAAGGGTTCATGTAAATTAGAGAATCAAATAAATAACAATGCTAGTAGTGGTTTTTCATATGTTTGTCTTTCTATACTTTTCTCTACTTATTTAGAAATAATTACATGATAACTTTTTTTATTTTCTTTTTGGGCAATTGCATTGGATACCACTTTTAGGGATAATAATTAAGTATATAGCAACCTTTTTAAAAAAATTGCAAATATAGCCAAATCTATCAATAATTGATTGTATCACTAATAGACTTCTATTAGTGATATGGGTCAATCACTATTAGACCATGCTATTAATACGGTCATCACTCACAGACACTGAAAGTAAAATCTAAATTTTGTTATATTTACAATTTTTTTGAAATTTTTGAGGAAGAATAATTTTATTTAGGTGATTGTGTACCAAATAAATCGATTCACTTGTAAACTGTAAACAAATTAAAGATTTAAACTGATACAATTATTATTTGAAGTTTTAATAGATTCAATTTTCGAGGTTTAGAAATATAAATTGATATATGCTCTTTTTTGTGGGGTTTATCCTTTTGTATCCTTGTATGTTCTTTTATTTTGTTGGATGAAAATTCTGTTTCTTACTCAAATAAAAATAAAAATAAAAAATAAAAAAATCTAACATGGACTAAATCATCACTACTTTTAAATATATAGAGACCAAAACACATGCTTTGAAAATAGATGGACACAATTGACAAAAGCTGAAAGAAAAAAAAGATTAAAATGGGCATTTTGGTACTGCACAGACCAATATAAACAAATGCATATATTCATCTCTTTTGATGATGTGTGGGGTAACATGTTTTCCTATGGGTCACAATTTCTTTAGTTTGTATTGAATTTTATTTTTAAAGCTATTCTAATTATTGTATATTCATTTTTTCTTCTCAAATATTTTGTTTCGTTTGATCCTATATAAAACTGTGCCTTGATAGTCGTAGGTGAATTTTTGCATTGGGTTCAATATAAATCTCATCTGACATCGTATAAACTTGTGATCTGAGCTACTAATATGTCTAGTTTGTATCAAATTCAGCTTCAAGTGAACTAAGATTCAGAAATAAAACAAAGAAAAACGCAGATGACAAATTTACGATATCAAAATGATCAAAAGGAAAATTTGGTGGAGTTTAGAATAGGTGATCTAATAGTTTATATGAACTTGTATACAAAATAGAAAGAGATATACGGACAATGATGATCTAGAATTTTACTTTATCATTTAGCAACTTAACTTAAAAGCATAAAGTGGTAGTTAAGGCATCTATACCTCTCCTATAGAGTCTATGACTTGAATTTTCACTTTCATATTTGTGAAGTAATATTTTAAAAACATACACATATTATCATATTATTGGGAATGACTATTTTCATACGTAACACTATCTGGGGCTGAATTTACAAATATTATGAACATTTACATCAATTGCTATAAAATGCAGGTTCACTCATCCAAGAAGGCATGCGTCGCTGTATATCCAAGCACAGTGCAGAATGGCATAGTGTGGTTCTGGCCAAACTCGGACCCCAAATTCAAAGATATCATTATGGAGAAGAAACCTCCCTTTATTCCGGAGCTGGACGACCCATCTTATGTTAAGTTAGAGGGAAATAGGGATATGGCCTACGGGTAATTACTTCGAAGCCTCTCTCTGATTTTCGATGGTTTTTGAAATGACAAATGCAAAGAGCTAAAGCAAAATGAATCAAAATTCTGTTCACTCGTTCTTATTTATTTTCTTTAGTTAATGTTTACTCATTTTAGTATCTGAATTTAGGAAATAACCGTCCACATACGTTCATGAATCGAATTTGTGCTGTCATGTCCATTCAGACCATGTTTTCCAAGAGATAGTTAACGACCTTCGTAAGACTAAACCGAAGTTTGAATGAAAACTAGATTGTAACAAGAAGGGTGTTATTTTTCTGCGTAATTGTTGATGTGAATAGCCTCTAGATAATGTTTTGGATGAGAATGGGAAAGAAAATGGTGTTAACTGTTGAGTATATGTTATTCGTTCATTTGAACTTCCGAGTATAGTGATGATTTAATATGTATCAGAATAGTAAATGATGAGTTTGAACTCCTACAATGTCATTTAGTAGTGATATCCTAATCTGATTACTTTGTCATTTAAAATTGGCGTTTTCAGGTATGAGATACTGATTGAAAATCTTATGGATCCTGCCCATGTTCCATATGCTCACTACGGGATAATTCCAGCCCCACCATCCATAAAAAACAGATATCTTTGCCAATTCTATCTTCTCAACTCTTGCATTTGAGGCTCTCACAGGGATTGCTTTGACTAACAACCATCATCTGTTCATTCACAGTGAAAGCTGACAGGGAAGGCGGCAGACCACTCGAATTGATTGTTGAAAAGTTGAAAGCTGATGGTTTTGTTGGCAAACATGAAAGGCTCCGTCACAAGTTTTTTGCACCTTGTGTCTATTATTTCTTCTCTGATCCAGAGTTGGTTCAAGAAGATGTAAAGAGCCCCAGCAAGAATGATGAATCTGTATCATCAACTGCAAATGTAAAGGTATATTAGACAACATCATAACTGCATTTCCATGTCTCTAGTTGCATTGAGTTGTTAACTGCTAAATCATCCATCAGCTCAAAGGTTTAAGCATAATAGATTACATTAAGTTTAATAATATCAATTATACAAAACTGTTGAAATACCTTGAATTTGTTATCTTACGCTCCAAATGGAACTCTCTGATAAGGCTTCGGGAGCAATGCCTTCGAAATCTAATTTGTATTCGTACTTATGTTATTTATGTTATGTACGATGTCGGTCCTAAGATTTAGAGGAGTGTACTATATAAACTCTTTAATTCTATTGACGCCTCTAAATCAGTAATTTGATATTTTCTCTCTAATAATAAACTACTCTCCTTCTACCCTGGATGTACCTAATACACTGTCAGTAAACTACGTAAATCTTTGTATCGATTTCATAACAAACACATCCCCTCATTTGTGAGCTTGAAATTTTACAGAGGTACAGGACCTTGTACATTGATACCATGCCAAATCACCCATCAACCCTAAAAACTAGAACAGTAGGTTACGATAAATTTCACCATGTCAATACTTCAATAGTAATCCAAACTTGGACTCTTGAACGGCATCTTTTTGTTTTTTTTTTTTTTTTGGCTGGTGAGTTGGTCTAATTCATGAAAAGTTTTGTTGGTTCAGAAACCGCAAACTGAAATCTCGCAGCGAAGATCCTTTCTAGTTTTCTTCTGCATCCCAGTTAGTCCAGGTAAAAGCAGATTGATATGGGCCTTCCCTAGGAACTTTGGGAAATGGATAAACTATATTGTCCCACGATGGATGTTCCATATAGGGCAGAACTTGATTCTAGATTCAGACATGTATTTTCTTCGTGTTGAGGTAAGACATTTTGTTTGTGGATATTTTATTCTTCTGTCTAATACAGTTCCTGATGAAGTTTGTTCTGAATTTAGGAGCATAAATTAGAGGAAATAGGCCCTTCCAATTGGCATAAAGCTTGTTATGTGCCAGTAAAATCAGATGCTTTGGTTGTTGGATTTAGAAGATGGTTGAACAAGTATGCAGGTGGTAGAGTTGATTGGGGAGGCAAATATTCTGGCTCCCTTCCTCCGCTGCCTCCTAGAGAACAGGTGTTTGAAAGGTATCCTCTAATTTCTTAAACTCAACTTCCCTACTGGGAAATTAAGTTTGTTCTTAGTTTTGTGTTTTTTAAATTTATGTTTGCTTTTCCAACACTTGTAGTCTAAATGCAAAAATAAGGTTTTAGAGCTACTTTTTTAGTCTCCGTTCGGTAACTATTTGGTTTTTGGTTTTTGAAAATTAAATCTCTTTACTCTCAATTTCTTACAATGGTTTGCATCTTTCTTTAAAAGAGTTGCATCATTAGCCAAATTTCATTAACAAAAACAAGTTTTTAAAAATCAATTTTTTATAGTCTTGGTTTTTGAAAACATTGGTAAAAGGCAAATAATAAAGCAAGAAATTTAGAGGTAGAATGAGTGTTTATAAGCTTAATTTTCAAAAACTAAGAACGAAAAACCAGATGTAAGTCCTATGATTTGCATTCCAATCGAATCTATAGTAAAATTATTATTAAAAAAAATTAGATCTCATTTGATAACTTTTGTTTTTTCAATTTTGATGTTTAAAAACTGTGCTTATTTTATCACAATTTTTTAATCATGTTTTCATCTTTCCTAATTTAACATCTAAATTCTTAGCCAGATCTTAGAACCCTAAACAAGTTTTAATGTAAACAACAAAACAAAAAAAAAAATAACAATAGGTGTATGTAGTGTTTGTAGCCTGTAGGCTTAATTTTAAAAAACCAAAAACTAGCCCATTTGTAACCATTATTTTCTCTCAATTTCTTATGACAGTTTTCATCTTTTTTTAGTAAAAGAGTTGAGTTCTCAGCCAAATTTTAAAAATAAAAATAAATTTTTAAAACCTACTTTTCTTAGTCTTCAAAACTTCTTGGTTTTTGAAAACATTGTAGAAAGTAAATAACAAAGCAAAACTTTAGAGGTAAAAGAGGTGTTTATAGATTTAATATTTAAAAACTAAAAAAACAAATTAGTAAATATTTGGTTTTTGGTTTTTGGTTTTTTTTTAATATTTTTAAAAATTAAGTCTAAATACTATTTTCCACATCTAAATTTTTTCACTTTGTTATTTATTTTTTACCAATGTTTTCACAACGAAGCCAAATTTTGTAAACCAAAAAAAAAATTAAAAACTTGTTTTTGTTTTTAGAATTTGACTAAGAACTCAACTGTCATACTTAAGAAAGATACATATCATTGTAAGTAATTGAGAGGAAATTAGACTTAATTTTTTCACATGAAAATTATTTTAGGGATATTTTCAAAAATAGAAAAACTGTTGAAAATAGTTACAAATATAGCAAATTTTAATTTATATCTAAGATAGACCCAAATAGACATCTATCACTTTAACAGATAGACACGGATAAATGTCTATCTGGGTCTATTGCAGCCTATCACAGATAGAAAGTAAAATTTTGCTCTATTTGTAAATAGTTTGATATTTTTTCTATTTATAATAATTTTTTATTATTTTTCAAATGGAAAAACGGTTGAAAATATTAACAGATAATTTCAAAATATCACCGTTTATGTGATAGATTGCGATAAACTACTATCTATGTCGTGACACATATAATCTATCGCAGATAGATAGTAAAATTTTGCTATATTTATAAATATTTTTGTTCTTTTTTCTCCATTTGAAAACACCATTTTTAAAACAAATCAATTACCAAACCGGGTCCAAATAATTACCAAACAGGGTCTTAAGTTTGCCTTCGTAGAAATAAGATCATTTTCGTAATTGGTTATTTAATTTCAGGTACTGGAGCCATGTGGTGAATTGCAAGAGCTGCAATGGTGCATATAAAGCTCTAAACATAGTTGAGGTGAGTCTTCAAGTCATCTCCATAGCTGCAATTGGAGCTTTGGCATTGACAAAGCAGAGTGTAATTTCAGCAGCAGTTAGGGCCACCATTGTCACCATTGCAATACTCTGCTTTGCTGCTTCAAAGTGGTTGTCCCATTTCATTCACAAAACTTTCCACTTTCAAGATTACAATCATGCCCTGGTTTGACTCTTTTCTTCCTGTCTTTCTCCATGCTACAACTCAAATATAATTTGTCTTGTACATATCAAAATTATCCAATTTGAATTTGAGAAAACCAGAAAATTTGGGGGGTTTCAATAAAAATATGGGTTATATTTTTAGATTTTTTTTTTAGTTTTAACAATAATAGAAATTGGAAAGACTTGTTACTGTATCTTATTCACTCAGCTATATTCAGATTAACATTTTTAGAACGATTTTAGTTTGGAAATTTGTGTGTTTTTTTTTCTAATCATATGTGGGGTAGAGGGTTCGAACCTCCTACCCCAAGATTGATAATATAAACTTTATGTCGGTTTAGCTATGTTGTATTTAGTTTTATAGGTTAAAAAACATTTTTGGTCCTTAAACTTTCATGAAAATAACAAATTAGTAATGGATTTTGGTTTGTAACAATTTAGTCTCTATGCTTTCAATTTTATAACAATTTAGTCCCTAATGTAAAAAAAATCATCAAAATAAGATGTCAATTTTTATTATTTTATGATGTAGACTTTGTATTATATAAAAATGTTGAGTCTCTAATTTGTTTATTGATTTATTTATGTAAAAAATCTTATTAAATCTTAACACTAATTTCTAGGATAGGAACAAATTTTAAAGTACAAAGACTAAATTGTTACATAATAAAGATTAAGAACTAAATTGTTACAAAATTGAAAGTACAGGGATTAAATTGTTACAAACCAAAGTTCGAGGATTAAATTGTAACATTTATAAAAGTTTAGGGACTAAAAGTGATTTGGAACTTTTTTTTATATAAATATGGATGTTTGGGAAAAAAAGCTTCTTTTTCTTTTTTTGACAATAGTGAGGTGAGAGGAATAGAATCTCTAATCTTGAAGTTGATAGTACAAAATGTAAATAAGTTGAGATATGCTCATTTTTGTGTATCAAAAAAATGTTAACTCCGTAGAGAATAGCAATCATAGTTTAAATTATATTTACGTGGATGAAAATGTGAAAATATTTAAAGTACAATTCTCCACCAGAAAAAGAAAAAATAAATCACAAATCAATCTAATCCACATATATATGAGAAGGAATTACTACATATATACATTGTTTCTATTTATAGGGGGAAACTGATATAGATTAAATTTCATTTAGAAAAGTTAATAATAAACTAAGGGTTAATTTAAAATTTATATAAAGTAAGAAGACAGAATTGAATGTAGAAATCGTCTCAACTTATGGAGACCGGAATGATATTTCAATCAATAAAATGTTAGAATCTTCATTTTAGAATTTGGTGTGTACATACACAAGATTTGGACACAAAAAGAATTTCAAGTCAATTTTTCTCTCTCATATATGAAGTGAGGATTCAAATGTCTGATTTTTATTAGAGGTAAGAAGAATATGGTTGATTAGTTTAAAATTAAAAAAAAAAAAAAAAAAAAAAAAAAAAAAAAAAAAAAAAAAATCTTAAAATTTTAAATAAACATTTTTTTGGATGTATTGTGTAACCTAATAAAAGAATGTTTAATTGAACATAGTTTAGTTAGAAGTTCGAGTTTTCACTCCATGAGAACATATATATATATACTAGAATGATGGGTGTCAAATTTAGCGTTGGCAAAAAATTCCGTGGGGTCGAAAATCCCCGATTTGACCAGGGATCTTTTTAAGATCCCGTCTGAGGACAAGGAGGTATCCCCGCCCTAACCCCGACCCGAGTTAAATATAAGAGTTAATTATATATATATTAAAATACATTTTCAAAAGCTCAAGAACAATTAGTTTAAAAATAAAACAAAACAAATGTTATTACATAAAGTAATAACATAGAGTAACGTGAGTCAAATTGGTGTGTACTCCCTCACTTGAAATTAAAACATAGAGTAATAATTGTATCAATTTAAACTCTAAACTTTTGTAAGTGATCAATTTACAATTTCTATTATGTTCCGTTTGAAATTTGTTAGACTTATAATGGTATCAATTAAACCCTTAAACTTTTATAAGTTAATGAATTTAGATATTTGTTAAAATTTTCAATTAGGATCGTCCATATATTAATTCTAATAATCCATTTTGTAAAACTAACATTTGAAAAAGTCTACACACGTACATGAATGGATGTGGGGATGATGTTCAAGAGTAATGATTCAATTTTAAAAATGGAAAAGTTTAATAATATAAATTATAAGTTTCACCCAATGTTTTCCAAATGAAATATGAAAATCCAATAAAAAAAAAATGGAATATAAAAGTGTATAAATTGATATATTTACAACAGTTAAAACTTTGAACTAATACAATTGTTAGTTTATGGTTTTAATTAATATAAGGTTTAAATACTACTTAGGTTCTTATATTTTCAACTTTAGTTCATTTTAGTTCATATACTTTCAAAATGTCTATTTTGGTCTTTGTACTTCTAACAAGTGATCATTTAACATTTTGATTCATTCAATTTCATTTTTATTCCATTTTTAGGTAATCAAACTGATCACTTCCTAAAAGTATATAGACAAAAATGAACTAAAATAAAAAATAGAACGATCAAAACGTAGTTTTGAATTTACCTGAAACAAATTAAAATTATAAAGAATAAAATAAGCATTTTAAAAGTACCGCTCAAAATAACAAAAATAAAAAATATAGAGATGAATATAGTATTTTAATCAAATCTCTTTCATAATTGATATTTATAATGTAAAGGGAAAATAAAAAACAAACAAACATTTCTTGCGAAATAATTAAAATAAAATAAAATAAATCCAACAACTTTAAAGACAAGATTTGAAGCAAACTCCACAGCAGCAGTATCACTTCCAGATCTCTCCAAAATTTGGATTCTCTCAAAGCTCCCACCGTCTCTTCTCCATTTCTTCATGTAAAGCGAAACCCATTCTTCCATTTCTCTCTTCTCCTTTTCATTCTCTCGCTGTTAATCTCCCCATTTCTTCCTCCTTTTGGACGGATTGTTGACTCGATTTGAAGATCTGCTTCGAATCCGGACCTGGGGTTTTGAGAAAACCCCATGAAAGATTCAGATCCGACCACAGAGCCCATTGGGCAGCATCTGATTAAGCTCATAAGTAATCTCTGTTTCTCAGTTTTTGTGTTTTCTGTCCTTATTATCACTGTCATTGCCATCACTTACCAGCCCCCGGATCCATGGCTGGAATCTACTCCTGCTCTTACCAAGCTCTTCACTGCCTCTGAGAATGCTACTTTTAAGAACGACGAATCTGTTGTCAAAACTGGGGAAGATTTAGTCTCTGTCCTTCCCCCTGCAATCTCCCCTGCTTTGGGGAGCCAGATCACTGAAGCGGTGATTGAGAAATCTGAGGAGGTAATTGCTAATTCTACCACCCTTAAATTGAATTGTGATGAATTTCGTGGTGTAAATTGTTCCGACCCGCGTATTTTGATTGCGGTCGAAAGGTTTAATTTGAAGGCATTTAAGTCTATTGCTTTCCTTGAGTATCAGACTCCTGTTAATGGGTCTAAGGAAGATGAATGTGATGTTTTGTGGAGATTTAGGAACAAGAAAGAAAAGTCGTGGAGAAAGTATAGGGATTTTCGGAGGTTTAAATTCGATATTGGGGAGGATTGTCAATATAAGGTAGTTCATGCTGGTGGTTGGCATTCAGGTATAAATGCTCGACGATCGAGAAGTGCGATTAATAATCGTTCTAGGGGTAGTGGAAGTGGTAAAGTTGCTCCACCGGTACGGGATGAGGAGATCAATGACACGATCCCGACATTGGGATCGGAGATGAATTTTAGGAAGGGGAAGTACTTGTACTACTCACGTGGAGGGGACTACTGTAAAGGAATGAACCAATATCTATGGAGTTTCTTGTGTGGTTTGGGAGAAGCAATGTATTTGAACAGGACGTTTGTGATGGATTTGAGTGTCTGTTTGGCAGGTAGTTATAATCCGAGCAATAAAGATGAGGAGGGGAAAGATTTTCGTTTTTACTTCGATTTCGAGCATCTTAAAGAAGTTGCATCTATTGTAGAGGAGGGTGAATTTGTGAGAGATTGGAAGAAATGGGATAAAGGACACAAGAGGAAGATACCTGTTAGGAAGGTTGTGAGCCATAAAGTGACACCAATGCAACTGAAGAAAGACAAAAATACAATCATATGGAGGCAGTTTGATGCTCCTGAACCTGAGAATTATTGGTACCGAGTGTGTGAGGGGCAAGCTGCAAAGTATATTCAGCGGCCGTGGCATGCCGTATGGAAATCAAAAAGATTGATGAATATTGTGACAGAAATCAGTGGTCGTATGGACTGGGATTTTGATGCAGTTCATGTCGTTCGGGGAGAGAAGGCACAAAACAAAGAGCTTTGGCCACATTTAGATTCAGATACATCTCCTGATGCTATTCTTGAAAAGTTGAAAGCGATGATTCAGCCTTGGAGGAATCTGTATATAGCCACCAATGAACCATTCTATAACTACTTCGACAAATTGCGATCTCATTTTAAAGTCCATTTGCTTGATGATTACAAGGAATTATGGGGAAATACTAGTGAGTGGTACAACGAAACAACACTTGTAAACAACGGTAGACCAGTCGAGTTTGATGGGTACATGAGAGTCGCGGTGGATACTGAAGTGTTCTATAGGGCAAAAACCCGTGTTGAAACATTCTACAATTTGACCAAAGACTGCAAGGATGGAGTTAATACGTGCTGATCCTGGCGAAGGTGAATCATGCCCTCTATTACTTTTTGATTCCATTCCATGATGATACAAAGTTTGAGGCCATTCTAGGTTCATTCAAGCTATGTTTGTTCCTTTTTTCAACGTAATATGAATTCATGATTTTCATTCATTTCTCTTGTATTTTTGTAACATACAAACAAGTCATTCCAATCTCCATGTTCATCTTGTAACAGTTGCATAATATCTTTTTGATGCCCCCTTACTCTGCTCTACCTTCCAGTTAAGACTGATTTTCAAATACAGGTTAAAAGCTAATGAACTAGGGACTTGAATGGTTGATGTAAGACTTGCTAACATATAGAGATCTCTGAATTACCATTAGTTTTTGCTATTAATACACCAATGATCTGTGATTTAACTTATTGTTATGAATCCTTGAACTTCCTCTAGGCATATTGTTTTATTGAGAAGAGCATAATTTTGTTTGGCCTTAATACTTTGTTGGTTTGATTCATGCATTTGTGGAACTATTACTTTGAGGTGAGTCAAAAATGAAAAATATACCGCATCATAAACTTAAAATGTGTCTAATATGCATCAAAACTTTAGCTGGACTGTTAATGAACATTACTTTCCTCCATGTGAGCTTGGTTTATCTAGCTGTGAAAGTATGTGGTGACGGGTGAGAATGAACTCAACAAATAAATAAATTCACTCTTGATTATGATTTATAATGGGTTCATATAACTTTTGGGAATAATACTTTCATTCAAAGTACTTTTAAGTCTTTGAAGTCAGGCATGCCAATGCTTTTTTTTTTTTTTTTTTTTTTGGATATTTTAGGACTTGGAAGTTGCATTGAGAGGTGAATGTTAGATTGAATGTCCCTCTAGGTCTCGTTTATGATGCCTTTGAAACTTAGGCTTCAATTACGAGCATGAGGGTGGTTGTAATGGAATGAATTCTTGTCATCCCTTTTCTTGTTTTTGGTTAATAGTCCAACTTCAACAGCAGCTAGAGAACTGACTGGCTGCCTAACATATTTGAGACTTCTCATCAGAAATAGATTTTAGGTTTAGAAACTGAGAACCAACAAACAGCTTGCTGCTTTTGAGGGCAATAGAAACCAAACTTCTCGATAAAATTGAGAAACCCTAGCTTGAGCATACTTTAATACCATACATAGTCGGTTTGGTTTTGTTAGTTTTGGAGTCAATCAAGAACCAAATCAAACCAATTAGCTTTATTGAGAATGGATTCAAACCGATATCCAATAAAATTAAATAATAATAATAAAAAAAATTTAAATAAAATAAAAAAAACAAAACAAAACCAATTTATTGGTCTTTATTTGGGTGGTTCTTGATTTTGGGCCTTTTTTTACTTTTTTTATTTTTATTTGAAATCTTTTACAAAAAGTAATCTTTAGGCTATATATTTCATAAATATCTTTAAATGCTTTTAATATTAACTTTAGACAATTCTACCATTTTTTCCGTTTATTTATATTCTTTGTTTTAAATATTCTTTTTCAATTTACGAAACTCGCTTAATGTTGGATGGAGAATATGCATTTACTTTGGAGAGAGAAAATCTATTTAATATGATTTTTTCTATTTTCATGTGGTGAGAAAAAATGTATTTAATATGATTTTTTTCATTTTTAATTGGATAGATAAAATGCATTTAATATGTTTTTTTTGCATTTTCTCGTATATAATATAACTTTTTCTCATGTTTAATTGGAGAGAGAAAATACATTTAATATGTTTATTTTCCATGTTTGATTTTAGATATTACGTGATATATTATGATGTTTGTTTTGAATATTATTTGTTTTCATGCAATATATTATATTGTGTATTTGGCGTATATATCTCATGTATTCTAATATGTATGCGCTTCTAATTAGTTATTGCTTGTGCCTATAATATATTTTTCCAATGTTATGAAATGTATGGTAATATATTCCATTGTTTGTTTGGGTGTCCAAGTATTTTGATATGTTTGCATTTCTAATTAGGTATCGCTTATGCCGGTAATATATTCCATTGTTTATTTGGTGTATATATCTTAAGTATTATATGTGTTTATATACACCAAATAAACAATGGAATGTAAGTTATATCATACAACATTCAATATATATATGTGTATATCATACAATAGGAAATCTAAATATATAAACGAATATATATATCACAATATATATCAAAAAATCACAGATAAAAAAAATAAAATAAAATAAAAAAATTGAAAAATCAAAGACTATATATATCACCAAACCAAACTAAACTGGTCTTATTGAGTTGACCAAACCACGATAGCAAGATCTGAGGAAGAAATTTCTTTAAAGAAAAAAGGAAAAAAATGAAAAACAGTATTTCATAGCCAACAATCTTCTCGAGACCGATGGCCACTAGTGCATACAGGAACAGCCAAAACTTGAACGACAGGACCGACGGACAACAAGTTGAACGATGGGAGCGGCAGACAACAATAGTATAGGGTTTTGAGAGAGATTGAAGAGATTAAAAGAACATCAATGTGCACAAAGCCCTAGGCCATGCATGGGATGGATGGAAAGTTGATTGCATTTCATTTTTTAATTTTTGTAATTTGTTTTTTAATTTGTTTTTTAATTAGTAGGAGGATTAAAATGTAAAAAGTCATTACTTTTTTTAAAATAGCAAGCCCAAAAGGCTTTTTGTGTAAAATATAAAATGAAGTTGACATAAATGTAATATTTTGCTAGTACAACCCCTTTTTATTTTCCCTAACAAATGCGCCCTATATTTTAATTACGTCAAAATTTTCTATTATTTTCACAAATGTTTAAGTAGACTTGTTAATTATACAAAAATTAGGACTCAATTATCTTTTAGTCTCCTACCTATAATTATACTCCTTATTGTGGAGGAGAGAGAAAATTGGATAGAAAAGATGCGTTTATGATATACCTTTCCATATTTACAATGCATCTTTAATGTTGTATAGATAAAATGCATTTATTATATTTTATTAATTATTTAAGATTTATTCTCATTTTAAATTGGAAAGATAAAATGCATTTAATATAATTTTATTTTCTATTTAACACATTTGACGTATCAAACAACTAATTTTTCTGACGGATTCATGATTATTTTAAATATACCTTAAAACATTGTTTTAGATGTTTGCAAATGTTCTAATCAATATATATATTTCGTAGATTTCTTTTATATCATAGTATATATAATCCCAATAAATCAAAATTTGACAACTCTAATAGAAGTGTAATTCAAAATTAATTTAACAACCTCAATGTACTAAAGTATATAAACCACTCAACGTTCAACTTAAATCATGGTATATATCATAAATTTAATTCGTATCATAAAAATATATATACTCTAATATATGTATTCATATATACATTTGTTTATTTAAAAATATGAAATGTATGATATATACTAAAATATGGAGATGCCCTCAACCTCAGGAATATAGAAAACTCATATTTCAGTAGGGCATCCAAAACTTTTCATCTGCCCTCCACAAGAGCATCCTTGTATGCCTGGGAATCTCAAAATGTCGGGGCATCTTACAATACCGCAAAACAAACACGATAGTCCAAATGTCCACGAAACAAACAACCCCTTAGAGAGAACCGAATCAATACATGATGGTCACCTCACTTTTTTTTTTTTTTTTTTTTTTTGTATACGGTGGTTACCTATCTAGGATTTTACATCCTATGAATTTCCTTAGCATCCAAATATTATAAGGTTAAGTGGGTAGTCCCAACATTCACTTATATATATATATATAGAATTAAAAATAATAATAATAATAATAATACCTCCTAGAGCACAAGGTAGTAAAATACCACAAAGAAAGGGTATATTAGTCTTTTAACTAAATTAGATTCTTCCAGTCTTGGAATAATCACACAGTAGTAACATATCCCAACCTCTCTCTTAATTTTAAAGATATGAAATTGGAGCATAGCGAAGCACAATGCAAGAGAACAATCAGCTGAACTCAGAGTAAAAAAAAACAAATAACCAATCATCTCCACTTCAATAGTATATATAAATAATATAATAATTAAATTGAGACAATTTTAGAAGTACCTAAGCTTAAAAAGTTTATCAGTTGTGAACATAGAATAATTACATATATTTCAGAAGACAAAATCAGTGTACCTTCAAGAGAACCTCCACTCTGCCTCTGTTCCCCTTCCCTTTGGGGACTTGGAAGAATTTGTATGTTGTGTTGGCAGTGGCAATACGAATCATACTGGCATGGTCTGTAACCTTATATGCTTGTATTTCTGTTCATGGTTGAAGCGTCTCGCACTCTCAGACAAACCGAGAGACAATAGGAGCTTTAATGCCCCAACCCCCTCTTGTAATGCAGTATCAATCTTGTTAAACAAAAATAATGGAAGTGTTACTCCAAGATGGGTAACAAGCATAATGTAATCAGGATTATTCGCAATGAGTTAGCAACAGGAATAACTGATGTGAAGATATAAGCTATACTAGCTAAAAATTAAAAGTGGGATTAAAGAGGTCCAAAATATATTTTTCAAAAGTATGCACTTTTAGTTTAGCAAAAGAATGAAGAGTGAGAAGGTGACATATAAGCAAAGCAGTAAGTTGTGTTGTGGGTGAAGCTGATGGGAGCTCAAAGAAAGATAGAAAGGTTTCAACTATAAGTTTTGTGTAGCATAATCAGCAAAAAAACTCACTCGTTCTTGAGCAGTGTTGTTGAACTTTTGAAGCAAGAACGCTTTGGGATCCATTTGACCAGGTGGCCTTCCAATGCCTAGAAAGAAAATGTTCTAAAAGAATGAAGGAAAAAGACAAAAAAAAAAAACCCACAAAATAGCATAGGCAACAAAACTTACCAATTCTTAACCTAGCAAACTCTCTATTCCCTCGAAAATGATAAATGACACTCTTCAGCCTAAAATAAAAATCCATTTCAAGAAGATGTACCAGAAAGGCAACATAGAATAGAAGAGAAGTCATGAAGGTTTTACTAAAAAAGGAATATGGCCAAAAAATTTACAAGCATGGACGATCAAAAGTGTGTCCTCGCAAAGAAAGAAGTAAAGTTGTAGCATGCCAGCTAGACATCATATTTAGAGGAATCATGTTGGAAAAGCTTCGTGGCAATGTACAACATTCTGATAGATGTATTAGAATATGATGGACGACACCTTGATCCCTCAAATGCTATGCTTAGATTCGTTGAGCATGGACACTAAATCAATTGCTGAGAAAATAAATGATCTTGCAAACTTCTATTGGACCTTTTCCTCTTTTCGAATGAAAATAGCTTTAAAATCCCATCGAGGGAAGTTGAAAATTCCAAAGAAGATTCAGTTCATGTGGCAGGCAAGTCATCCATGGGAGGGTTAACACTATAGATCGACTTGCAAGAAAGACGTCTACTTTGATTGGGCCCTTATGTTGCATTCTTTGTTGGCGGGTGGAGAAAGAATCGAAGAATCATGTTATCATATTCCTTGGAGCTGCGACTTTGTTAGGTCTATGTGGAATCCCTTTATTGACGTGTTTGGCATCCAGTGTGCTAGACACAAAGGTTACAAGGAGATTAGAGATGATGGGAGTTCCTTCTTCACCCACCTTTTGGTTAGAAGAGGAGGCCTTTTTTTGGCAAGAAAGGATTTGATATGTGTTGTAGGGTTTGTGGCGGAGAGAGGAATGAGACCTTTAGAGGGGTTGAGCGGCACTCTGTTGATGTTTGGTCCCTTGACAGGTTCTATATTTCACTTTGGGCATTGATGATGACAACTTTTTGTAATTACTCGTTAGGTCTTATCTTACTTGAATGAAGCCCTTTTCTATAGTTGAGTCTCCATTTGTGGGGTATTTTCTTTATTGGATGCCCTTGTGATTTCATTCTTTTCTCACTAAAATTTCTGTTTCTTATTTTTAAAGATCTACTCAAATATATGTTAATGTCACAGAAGAGATGTGGAGACGAGGAGCAACTAGATTGTGGCTATAGAGTGGAAATAGGCTACAATAGAGGATGACTGAAATTAAAAAAAAGATCCAATGATACCCGTTGTGGTAGTCGTGTCCTCCATTGTGTTGAAGCCGAAGCACCCCACAAGGCAAGTTCATGTCATCATGAAACTGCAACAGTCAAATACTCAAAACAATACCTGGCTTTGTTCATTTAAGAACTATGTAATGAAAAAATGATTCGAGTGCACATAAGGATTTAGATTTACCACGAGCACACGGTTTAGAGGTAGCTTGTAATAAGCTGCAAGTGGTCCTGCCTGCAGTATGATGACAAAACACAATATTTATAGCATCAGACCAGTCTCAGTAAAGAAAGACATCATTGACATGTATTGAACTAGCTACGATAACCTTCACAAGAACTTCTCCTAGATTTTAGATTGAATACCAGTTTTTTTCCTCAAAGTCATTGAATATATAATTTTGCAAGATCAATTCACTCAAATGAATCCGTGAACTCTAGTAATTAAAACCTACGACTAAAAGGAACCTAACTTATAACAAGACAGAAGCCAAAAGGAGTTTCTCAATCACATACAGATTCACCACTCAGGTTCATGTAAGTTTGAGGCTTTGCCAGAAAAACAGGGATGTCCCCAACAAAACCTGACATCAATAGCCAAATATCTTTGAACTTCATCCAATCAAACAACAGTAGCTGTTGAAAACGCTGTACAGATGAATCGAATATTTATAATATAGAAAGTGAACATGCCTTCACCAAACACAGCTTTACAGTGAACCCTGTTCATTGGAATTCCAACAGACTCAGCAAACACATCAATCATCTCAAAGCCCACCTGTACTGAACCAAATTAAGAATGACTGAACTAATACCTCTAATTGCAAAATCAAAATGTGATTTAAGATGAATAACGAAAAATGGTATGCTGATTACATTGTGCCTGGTTCCTTTGAACTTCTCTCCAGGGTTGCCCAAGCCCACAAAAAGCCAAGGCCGTGATGATATTGCCGTGCAAAAGCCACGCTTGGTTAACTTATTGAACATTTTCCACTTAAGAAAAAAAAAGGCCCTCATACACTTCCCTATTAACTGAAAACCAAAATTTTCTATCAGCAGCTAATCAATGAACAACCAAAACGAACAAGTCCAAAATGTAAAAGTAATAAACAGCATTGTGCTTGAGTTGCCACCAAAAATTGATTGGCAATTCAATCCCTCACTTGAGTCATGTCCCTAAGTTGATTCTGACCCAGATTACAAATACCGTGAGAACATTAACAGGAAAAAGAAAAAAGAATGATGAAAGAGACGAAAGGGATAATAAAGAAATTGGAAGCTGATGCAGCAGCCACTAGTGGTTGTTTGTTTCGCCGCGCCGCCTGTTATCGTCGATCGCAGCCGGTGTGAAGGTGATTCCAGAACTTGAATTCAAGTGGGGAATTGAAAAATCAAAGACGAAGAGAAGAGAGGAAAGATACCTTGGTGGTAATTCAAGAAGAAGCCGCGAAAATGGTGAAATCAGAGAGCTGCAATCGAAGTAGAAACAAAGTGTCAAATAAACTTCTACCATGACACATTTTGGATGTTTTTTTGAGGGACTGTTTGGTAGCTAGAAAGGGGTTGGGTTTGAAATGGGTTGGGCTTTAAATGGGTTGGGCTTTAAAGCTCACATTTGGTTTGCTTGTATTTGAGTATGGTTTGTAATTCGTCCCACTTTTATTTCCTACCGTTTTAAATCCCACCATTTCATCTTCTCAGTTTCCAACCCACTAGCATTCCATCGTTTTACTTCCTCCAATTTCTCTCTTTGTCTGGTCTTCTCCTCTCACACTTTCTCCTTCTTTCGTCTTTTTCCTCTCTGAAACCCTAATATGTGGAACCTCTAATGCAAAGGGAACATCGAAGTAAAAATAATAATTAAAAAAACGATTTATGTGATATAATTTTTTGTTTTAGTATGTTGTAGAAAACAGATTTTAAAAAAATAGTGAAAATAATAATTAAATAAAATATTTCAACTCAGCCCAATTCCAACCCTGCAATCCAGACACGATAATTTGTAACACAGCAAATTCAACCCTGCACTTCAAACATTGTAATCATATTTCCAATAATCCTGATTACATTCCCACAAACCTCATCATAATCTGATTCCTAGTAATCCTAATTTCCAATAATCATGATTACATTCCCACAAAGTTCATCATAATCTGATTCCTAGTAATCCTGATTACAATCCAACCTACTAAACAGCCCCTTAATGCAGGACAAGTTACTACCTTTCTCTCCTTTTGTAGTTTATCTATCTTCCTTTTCTAAATTTGATGTATTTATGTTTATTGGAGAAATTGCCATTCCTAACCTAAAAAAGTTTTTGGAGGACAAATCTAACCCATTTTTTTTAAAAAAATTATTTTTCTAACCTTTTTTTCACTTGTTCAGCTTTTTAGTGGATGGCCCCACAATGTGAAATGAAGTTTTTGTTCTCGTTAATTCCTCATTCAATTCCCTTCAATTTTACCTCGATCTAACTTACCTATCAAAAAATTTCAACTTCTTAACCTCAGTTTACCTGAATTATACTCCATGTTTCTATTTTGCTGTCACCAAAAAGGCATGAGGGTCTCATTTTTACCTTGTCTAGAGAGAATCTATTGGTTCCATTTTCAAAGATTTCTTTCCTTTTGCAACATTTCCTTTAGTACAGAAAAAGGTATGAATGTTGTTTTGGTTTTTTCTCTTTTATTCACGTGTTTTATGTTGTTGAAAGTTGAAAAGGCAGATGCTTTATTTTATGTGGGAGAAAGGTTGTTTACGAAAAATGTTTAGATTTATTTAAATTCTTGGGAAAATAATATTTTTCAGTCAACTTTATGGGAAATAACCTCCTAAGTAGAAGGATAATGGTTGTTTTCTTGAAAGAAAAAAAAATGATTATGTCAATTTTACCCTAAAGTTGACTTCCGTAAAGTTGGCTCATTAACTTTACCAAAAAAATTGATAGAATCATTTTTTTAAAAAAAAAAAAAAAATTATTCTTTTCATTCCTTCCTACTACCTTCCTACTAATATATAACTGTTCTGTAATAAAAATCTAATAAGTAAAAGGATAATGATTATTTTCTTGAAAGAAAAAAAAAATGATTCTGTCAATTTTCCCATAAAGTTGACCAATCAACTTTACGGGAAATTCATGTTCAACTTTACGTAAAGTTGGTCAGGAATATACAAATAATTTCCATATATTCGTAAAGTTGTTTTATATTTATGGATATTTTCCCGTAAAGTTGATTAGGAATTTCCTGTAAGTTGACTGGTCAACTTTACGGAAAAATTGACATAATTATTATTTTTTTCTTCTTTTTTATCATTTCAAGAAAACAACTATTAGCCTTCAACTTATGAAGTTCTTTATAATAGTAGTAGTAGAAAGGAAAGGAAAGTAAAAAAGAATTAATAATAATAAATTATGTCAATTTTTCGGAAAAAATTGGCAGAATCATTTTTTTTTTTCTTTCAACAAAACAACTATTATCCTTCAACTTATGAGGTTCTTTCTCATAAAAGAATTCCAATAAATATAAACATTTTCAGCAAAGAACCTTTCCCTCCACACAAAATAAAGTAACTATTTTTTCAACTTGTAACAACATAAAACATGTGAATAAAAGAGAAAAAATAAAACAACATTCATATACTAGAGGAAACGCTGCAAAAGGAAAAAAAACTCTGAAAATGGGACCAGTAGATTCTTTTTAAACAAGATGAAAATGAGACCCTCGTGACTTTTTGTGAAAGAAAAATGGAAATGTAGAGTATAATTCAGTCAAACTAAAGTTAAGAAGCTGAAAATTTTTGTTAGATAAGTTAGGTTGAGGTAGAATTGAAGGAAATTGAATGAGCAATTAATGAGGACAAAAACATCATTTCACATTGTGGGACCCTCCACTAAAAAGCTGAAAAATTGAAAAAAAAAATGTTAAAAAAATAAGTTTTTTAAAAAGAGGTTAAATTTGTCTTCCAAATTTTTTTTCAAAGTCATAAATAGCAATTTAAAGAATTGCGTTGATACGGTTGAAAATGATATTTTTTAATTATAAGGATTAAAATAGACATTTTGAAGGTATATATAGAAAATCAAATCAAATTTATATAAAGGGAAAGAGATATTTATATTGCGTTGATATAGTTGAAAGTGATATATATATTTTTTTTTTCATGTGATTCTGTAATGACTTTAAAACTATTTTGAAATTCTACTTTTATACTCACTATTTTTCTCACTTAAACTTTTAGAATGTGCATTTTAAAACTATAGATTTTTTAGATTTGTAGTATTTGGAATTTTAAAATGAAAATTTTGGTATTTTTAACTTTTAGAAAAAACAATCAATTTTATCTATGTGTTTATTTTGTTTGAGATAAATCGATGATGTAAGAATTTGTACGTTAGCATGTCAATAAAATCGTGATTTCACATTGTTTCATCGTTGTATACACATTTTGTCAATGTGTTTTGCTAGTGTTGGCATTGGTCCAACTTCACCACTGCCTATTAATAATTAATAATTAATAATAATTTAATATAACATAAAATATTAATTGTAAATGTATGTGTTGAAATTTATTAAGTCTAAATAATATATTTATATTTAATGGGAATGATTAATTTATAGTAATTTATAAATTAATTCTACTATATTTTTACTGCTCACTTCTCGGGCATAAAATTTTCACTATATGGCAGGTACTATAAAACTCATGTCATATTAAATTTTAAAGTGTCTTGGATAAATATGTAATAATTATTTTAAATTGCAAAACTGCTAAAATAATTTTAAACATAGCAAAATATCATTGTCATATTTGTAAACAACCTCATAATTATATTGTGGGTTTTAAAAATTTGAAATATTGTAAAACAAATAGAGATATTTCTAAAATTCCATAAAAATATTATGATACAAACGAGCCCTTAAACAGTAAGTTAAATGGTATAAGAAAACTCGTGAGTTATCGAGTAAAAAAAATCATATTTTATAAAATTTTAATTTATAATACTAAATTGAAACTTTAAAACCTGTTAATTATCAATTTCGTGACGGTCAACAAATAAACTTACAATTCTTTACGTTTATTTTAGAGGAATCTAAGTTAAATGCTCCCCATTTTTTAACCCAATATATATATATATATATATATATATATATATATATATATATATATATATTTATATTTAAAAATAATATGTTGACATATGTCAACATTTAATTGGGTACAGCAGGTGGTGCAACTCCGACACTACACCTAAGGTTTTTTCTTTATTTTATATTGTTTTTTTTCTTTTCCATATTCCAAAAAGTGTCCCAACTTTCTAATATGACACGTTTTCTTTGTATGGGATGAAGAAAGATGATAAGCGTAAGGTGTGTGCAAAGTCGAATTGGCATGTTCTTTATTACTTATTTGCATATTTTATTTTTTATTTTGAAGTGAGAATTAAACCTTTTGGTCAAAGGTATAATTAATTAAGTTATACAACAATTTGACATTACTCTATTTATTATTATAATAAAATTTACATAAATTATGATAAAATTATTGAAAATATTTACAAATAATAGCAAAATATAGATCACGATAGGCTACTATTTGTGTCTATCATAACACAAATAGACACAACTATTCTGGTTTATCGAAGATAAATAATGAAATTTTGCTATATTTATAAATATTTTAGTCAATTTTTCTATATTTGAAAACAACTCTAGATTATTACTTACGTGATCCTAACTTAATTTATTAAGATTTCAACTAAAAGAATAAAAGTTCAAATTTTCTCCAGCTATTGAATTAAAAAAATAAACTATTAGTATTTTCTATTATTTTATAAGAAAAGAAATGTATAATCTTAATTCTCACACCTAACTCTTCTATAATCTTAATTCATTTTTTTTTTCTTTTTATTTCCAAAACACTCTTGTTCTATGTACTTTTAGTTTGTATTCATTTTAATTATTATGAGCTTGAAACGTTTATTGTAGTTTCTATACTTTAAAAAATATATGTAAATGAAAATATTTAAAATTAAGATTAAATTCAATGTATTAAATTATTTTAAAAGAAATGATGAGTCCAATTAATCTCTCTCGTTCTCTAAAAATAACAACCGTACTTCTATTAAAATATATATCGTTATATCTATAAATGGAAATGTTTTTGACATTGATATCAAGTATTAATCGACAAATATCTATAAAACATAAAAAAAAATTATCATATCTCAATCTTAATATAAAGATATGCACTAATAACAAGATATGTAATTTAGTTTATGAGTAAAACAACTTAATTATTAATTAAGATTATTTGGTAATTTTATTTTATTTATATAAACATTGTTGATACTTGGTATCCATATTTTACGATATATATTAAAAATTGAAATTTTGATAGCAATGTTAAATATATTTTAATCACTAAATTAAAATTAATACCCTTGAACTTTGTCATTCGTGTTTAAAACTATTCCTGTACTTTTAAAAGTAACAATATTACCTCTCAACTTTTAATAAATGTTTCAAAGCTACTAGTGGAATCCAATTCCTTTGGAATTTCATACAGAAATCAATACTTAGAACAGTGTGGGGATGACCTAAAATGATGCAGTGATCCAAATTTTCATTCTAAATAACTATCACACTATTCAAGTCTCAACATTGGTCCAAAATTCTAAAATATTTATATTTTTGAACTATTTAAGAAAGTTAAAGGATGGTAATATAATTTTTGAAAATATTGGAATATTTTTGAAATAAATGACAAAGTAGAAGGATATATATATATATATATAATTGAACCTATTTTAATCATTGTTTTGGATGGGAATTGTAAGTTTGTTTGCTTGAGTTGGACGCCAATGGCCACGTTATTCATGAGCTTTCGCTAACCATAATCGGTTTGGTTACGTCCTCAAAACGCATCCAAACATGCCTTACGTTACGTTCCACAGCAAAATTGTTAAATCTTTTTTCAATTTTTTTTTTTCACACAAATTAGTATTCTGTTTTTAAATAATTGACGACAATAACCATGCAATAAAAAAAATAAAAAATAATAAAAAGATATTAATTTCCTTTTAAACATACGCTAATGATTAATCATGCATTTAGATCTACATTCTTTTGTAACAAGTGTTTCTTATAATTGCGACGAGAAATCGAACATTCAATCTTTAGGGTCGTTGGTTATGTCAATTACCACTAACTTAAACTAACTTTGACTCTAATAATTACCCTTAAGTAGATTTAAATAATGATTTTTTATATAATATAAAAAAAGTTTTTTTATTTATTAACTTTTGTTGAAGTGATATGATTTTTTCAATGTAGGGTTTTTTTTTTTTTGTAATCATTTGGTTTTTGAAGATTAATGGTGTGTTTGGAATATATTTTCAAGTATTTGATTTTTTAAAAAAAAAAGTCATTTTGGAAAAGATTGGAGTATTTGACAACCACTCAAAATAGATTTTGAAATATATTTTAAATCATTTTTATCTAAATAATTTAAATAAAAATAAGTTTTTCAAAGACATTTTTTCTTAAGTCAATCCAAACGACCCTGAGTCTCTCAACTTCTTACTATGGTTTGCATCTATCACAAGTAAAATAGTTGAATTCTTAACCATATTCCAAAACAAAAACAAGTTTTTTAAAACTTTTTTTTTCTTAGTTTTTAAAATTTGTCTCAAGTCAATCCAAACGAGCTCTGAGTCTCTCAACTTTTTACTATGGTTTGCATCGATCATAAGTAAAATAGTTGAATTATTAGCCACATTCCAAAACAAAAATAAGTTTTTAAAACTATTTTTTTTCTTTTTTTTCTTTTTTTATTTTTTAAAACTTGTCTCAAGTTAATCCAAATAAGCCTCGAGTCTCTCAACTTCGTACTCTGGTTTACATCTATCATAAGTAAAATAGTTGAATTCTTAACCATATTCCAAAACAAGAATAAATTTTTTAAAACTATTTATTTTTTCTTTCTTTAGTTTTTAAAACCTTACTTGATTTTTAAAAACATTAGTCTATTGATACCAAAACAAAAAAATTAAAAATAGAAAAAGTGTCTATAAACTTAATTCTTAAAAACTAAAAATCAAAATCAAAATTGTACCAAACGAGAGTACTTTAGGCAATGTACTTTAATTTTTATAATGGTTTTGTTTCATTCAAATTTTCAATCATAATTAACTGCCTAGTTTTATTATAATACTTCCTCTTTGCAATTTATACTTAAAATAATTTTTAAAACTGTACAAACTTTAAAATATAAATACTAAATCACTACATTAATATTTATTAATTAAATTATTACATGTTTGGAAAGTATTGGGACTGTCACAGACTAAAAATTCTCAAAGTTTTTTTTTTTAAGACACAAAAAATGTCAAAGTTTTGAGTTAAAGGTTTTACTTAATCGACATGTTTGAACATTCTAATAATAATAAATAAATAAATTTTAAAAAAATCCACATGGTTGATAATATATACATAGGTCAAAGTTATCCTACTAGTACTATAGTTATGTTTAATAGATTTATGAACGATCAATTCTATGTCTAATATATATTTGAAGTCTACAAAAAGAAGTAAAGTCTTTGAAGTATCAATTTTATGTCTAGCGATTTCTATCATATGACATCTGTTAAAATTCACAAAAATATGAAATGAATATTTCACCATTCTAAATAAGTTAAAAAACTCTAATTTACATTATTTTTCGAATTTGTGAAAATTTGGTAACTTCCAGTCGGATATGTTTAGTTTTGAAAACAGATCATTTTGAAAAAAAAAATGAAGTGTTTAACGACCACTTAAAATAGTTTTTGAAACAATTTTAAAGTGTATTTTAAACCTTTTTTTATTAGAAAAGTTTAAATAAAATAGGTTTTTTTAAAAAAAACATTATTTCTTTAGTCGATCCAAACACGACCTTCATTTTTATGCTCATTAATTTTTTACGATATGATGGAAATGTCAATTACTTCTTATATCAATGTTGAACTTATAAACATGGAGAAATATTGATGAATAATGTCTTACATCTTGACAAAAAAATTAATACCCTTAACTAATAAAAGGTGAAATATATCGTTTTGTTTTTATGTCTTACGTGTTTCCATTTTATTCTCGTTGTGTCAATAATTTGTTGGTGAGTTTATACCCAACAATAGAATAATTGGGCAAAGATAGGATAATTCAACAATAATTGACAAATAATTTTTGAGGTTGAGAATTCAAACTAATTTTGAACGTATTAATTTAAACCACAAAATTTAGATTTCATTAAATTGGACCCTAACCTTAAATATTGGTAGTAATATTGACCTCGGTTCAACTTTCTCTAATTCAAACACTAATTTATATATATATATATATGAGAATTAAAATGTAACATTATTTAAAGCATAGTTTTAAAATTTAAAATATAATTTGTTGAAATTAGATAACTGAACTGAATTCGTATCATCAATTTTGAGGTATGAAGTTTGATTTCCTATTCCAAAGAAAAAATTAGTAATTTAGAGAAAATAAATGCATTCAATTATAAGTCAAATTTGATTTTATTTTAGATAATACATGTGAATTGGAGAATTCAACCTTCAAACTCAAAATGATCGATTATCTCACATAGTTGATATCAGTTGAAATATATTCAACTTAGCAAGTCAAGCTGTTCTTTTTCTTTTTCTTCTTTTTTTTTTTTTTTTTTGTGTGAAAATAAATAAATAAATAATTATAATAATAAGAATAATAATAATAATATTCCCAAATTGGAGCAAGCGCCGGTTTCGTCCTTGAAAAGCGCGCCATAACCAAAACCCAAATCCCTAATGACAAATTTCATAAATACCCTTTCGGTATTTACTATGTTACCATTTACAATTCAAACTTTTATTTTTTTTCGATAATTTTTTTTTACCAATAAGGTAATTTAATTTTCCTTCGAATAAAAATAATGAAGTAATGGATTCCAAAGGGAACATAATAGTCTAAGGATTTTTGATGGCCTGAAATTTGGATTTATTAAAATAGAATATGTCCACCTTTTTCAAACTTAACCTTTTTTTTAGACGTCATCTCAGCATGAAATTACCATAATAAATTATTGTGCACGTAAGCCAAAATTTTGCTTTCACTCTCATTCTTTTGAATTTGGGTTTTTCAACTCATTACTCTCCCGATTTTCTCTTGCTCCCTTGGGTTTGAATTGTTTTTGCTCTTCATTCTCTTTATTTCTCTTGCTCTCTTCTCTAACCTTTATGCTAGCGAGAGTCTAACAACATGCATGCATAATAAGATCGTTGTGATTTATGCAGATGATGATGCAAGCAAATTATTTTTAAAAAATAATATAATAAGCTTTAAGAAATTTAGTGTACTTTATTTTGACCACAATTTGAATTGATTATACAATTATCTCAATAGTATATTTTTTATTATGTGAATGAATACCAACAAATTTTATTATTGATATAATTTAGCTACACTTACCATTTTTTTTAAATCAAATTTACTTTTGATGATACCTTTCTTTTGCTTCTACATATTGTCATTTGATTCCTCTTATCAAACGTCTTGTTAATTTTTTCGTAGCAATGAAAAGTTATTAACAACATGCATGTAAGAAAAACATAAAGAGATGTTAAGTGTATTTATCAAAAAAAACTTGTAGCAAATAACAACTCTATTTATTTATTTATTTTTATATATATACAACCAATCATAGAATAACTAGCAAAGATTAAAACTGCAATAATCAGTCTAAAAAAATTGACGGATCCAAAGCGAGAAATTCTCCCACCACACTTGAGAGCAATCTTCACTAATCGTCCAATTAACCAAATGGTTAGCCACTTGATGATGCGAGCGTCTAATTTTATTTTTTATAAGTAATATTTTAAATATTCAAGACATTTAAACTATTCTTTGAGTGGAAGAATGAAAGTTTTGCAAAATTGGCTTTAGACCTTTTTTACGCCTTCATTGATCTAGAGAAGAATCTTAGGTTGCCTCTCTCATTTCCCTTTCTACATAAAATAAATAAATAAAAATAGAGAGGAGTGAATAATTACGAATCCTATTGGACATAGAAGGTAGATTTAGAGTTTTGTTAGACATTTTTTTAAAATGCAAAGTTGAGGAAAACATTTTCTTTCCGATTCTATTTTAGTTCCTAAATTTTGAGTTTTGTTCTATTTTAATCCATAAATTTTAAAAACTGTTCATTTTAGTCCTTAAACTTTTAAAAAGTGTTTATTTTAGTCCTTATTTAATTATATTAACTCTTCAACATAAATGTGAAGGAACTTGTATTTTTTGACGACAAGACTCTAAATGTGTTGAGCAAGATGAAAGTGAAGTAAAATGCCAACAATCAATTCTTCAAAATATTGAACGACCAAAATTTTGAACTAAAAATGTCATTTAAATTCTCCCGCTTTGCCACCTTGTTCAAAATGAAACTCTAGATTTTTTCTGTAGCTAACTTATTTGGTAGCTAGTCATCTAAAAACAAAAGTCACCTTGCCATTTAATTAAAAAGTTAACAAAATCTTAATATAGCAAATACCAAAATAAGCATTTTTTTAAAAGTACAGTGACTAAAACGATCATTTTTAAAAGTTTAGGGACAAAAATAAAACAATATTCAAAGTTCAGGGACTAAAACGAATATTTTAAAAAGTTTAAGGACCAAAATATAACATTATTCAAAGTTTAGGGGCCAAAATAAGATTTAAACAAAAACTTTTTTTTAGTAGTCAACCTTTGACTTTAATGGATGGTTATGCTCATCTATCTATATTCTCTTAAAAGGGGTTAAGAGGGGAAATTTTTTAACTTTCTTATTTGTTTTAAACTTTTCCGATGAAGACCATATTGCCCTCACACTCACTCCTTTCATGTGTTACGTACCATTTTTTTTTATTTCATTTAATTTTACATCCTCTTTTGCCATTAGATTTTTCAATAAATCTTATTTGTCTTAGTATCATTTTATATATTTTTTTCACACCTTACACGTTTTTTTCTCATGTAATTTCAAATTCCCCTTTCAATCCTATTTTATCTTAATATTATTTTTTTTCTCTTTTTTAATTTTTATTAATAAATAATTAGTAAATTGAACATTTAAAATAATTTATACACATGCTTTAACAAATACAATTTTCTTGATACAATAACTACACATATATATAATTTTAGTAGTTATCTCTTTCATTGATTTCTAATTTTATGCTAGATATTTACTATTTAAATTTAATAAAAAAGTATATTTATTTAAAAATTTATATTATAAAGAATTTAGAACACTTGCATCGCTCCTACTAGATTTAATATAATATATATATATATATATATATATATATATATAAATTAATACTAAACTGCATAGCAAAATAACAATATTTAAATGTGGACAAAACAAAAATCAATCGATGGATTTGAGGGTTGAGCTAATTCAATTATGTTTTCAATAAATTCTAAAAATAACTTTAAAAAAAATTGAGCACGTTGTATATTAATGCACGTCCATTTAGTCTATTACGATGTATCGCAATATATTACGAGGTAGTTAAATTTTATTATAATTGCAAAAATTTTAAAATAAATAAATAAATAAATAAATATTTTGAACTAGTCATAATTATAACAAAATAAATATGAAATTTGAACCTAGAACTTTTCAACATAATTAAACTAGTAAAAACATTTGGTAAAATGTCAACACGAGCATAAATTTATACTATTAATCTCGAGTTTGAGAATCGACCCCACAAAAAGTCGTTAACCTGTAATAGTAAATCCATTCATATTTTAAACTCATTTGAAATTAGGAAAACAAAAGGTGAATACATTTTTTGAAAAATGCAAGACAGCATTCACAACATTTTAATTAAGAAAGAAAACAAGAAACATGCACAACATTTTAATATCCGATAGAATCAAAATAAAATAATCAAATTTAGATCTAAACTAATACAAACAATTTAAAATATTATTTTAGTCTTAAATTTGGTCTATATATATTTATTAAATCTTAAATTTAAGTGTTTGAACTCGAAGTCAATGTATTAAAAAAATAATAATAATAACTAAACATTAATAATAATTCATATGAAAAGATATGAAAAGAAAAGACATGTTGTGAATATGTTACCAAAATTTGTAAAGAAAATGCTAATAAGTTTTATTATTATTATTTGTGTTTAAAAAATTAATAATAAACCAACCATGCATTTAAAAATATATTAAAAAACACAAGCTAAATTTAGAAAGTATAGAAATTAAAATGACATAAAATACGAATTATAAAAGTATCAAAATAACACGATAGCTCAATTAGCCTAGCATATTATTGATTAAGAGACCAAATACCTTCGCAGACAAATTGTTGAATAAAAAAGACCAAAATCATATTAAAAAAGATAAGTTTAGAAACCTAAATTATCGTAAAAGTAACAACTTTTTTAGTACATAAGAGTAACATTCCATTAATGTAATTTACAATTTGTGACAATTAATTAATTATATATATATATATATATATATATATATATATATATAAATAAAAGTATAAAGATTGTGGGATAGGGATAAAACCTTTGAGAAAGAAGGTCATGTCAACTACATTGAACTGGCGAATCATTTTAAAAGTCATTTTAAAAAAATTACTAAATTTTGATGTTTGGTAAAACAAATGGTTAGTAAATCTATTAAAATCACTTTTAAAACACTTGTTCACCAACGAGCATCTTTAAAATCGGACTTTTCCTATCTTTTAGATTCTTATAAAATAAGAAAACATTATTAGTTATTTATTTATTATACACAACGTGTGTATGTATATTTCTCACTTAACCAAAATCTAACTCATAAATTTCCATAAGTTTAATGCAACGCGTGTGTATGTATATTTCTCACCTAACCAAAATCTAACTCTTGAATGCAACTTCTTCATTCTTTTATTTTTTTATTTTTTTATTTTTTATTTTTATTTTAAGTCATACATAGTAATTCTTTTTTTAAAAATGAAAGTTACTTAAACATTAATACATTACAAATACAAATAAGATGTAGTGCTCTTTTCAAATATAGCAAAAGAAATCAAAATATTTATAAATATAGCAAAATTTTACTGTTTATCTGCGATAGACTATCATTTGTGTAACAGATAGTAGTCTATCGCGATCTATCGCA
Source organism: Citrullus mucosospermus (assembly GCA_030954485.1). Lineage (NCBI taxonomy): Eukaryota > Viridiplantae > Streptophyta > Magnoliopsida > Cucurbitales > Cucurbitaceae > Citrullus > Citrullus mucosospermus. The sequence goes on from CM062057.1 coordinate 28,114,120, forward strand.
AATAAACTCTGTATTTTGCTATTAGTTATAAATATTTTAAGCAGTTCTGCCATTTAAGACAATTTTTCTAAAATATAACATTTTAAACCATTAGTTACAAGATTATAAACTATAAAGATACATTTTAGTTACTATATCTAAAAGGTAATAATTTGCTATTTTACCAAATACTGTAACCAACTTGTTAAAATCAGACCGAAATTAGTAAGTTGCTTCATATTACTGGACCAACAATAACTAAAAATTCAAAGTATAGAGACAAAACTATTACTTTGCCGACTAAGTTACAAATTTTAAAATATAGAAAATAAATCGTCAATCACTATAATTTATGGACTGAATTGTTAAAGATTTGTGACAATAATTTCATAAACCTAAAAAAAAAAATTAAAATCCAATTTTCAAACATGCCCTAATTTGTTATGACTGAAACAAAATGGGATTGATTAGAGTTATTTTTAACCAATACATCTGTAAAAGGAGCCAATTTTGGGGGAAAAGGGCAGCAAAAAATGGAGCTTTGCAAATGGTTATTAGCCATTTTCATTGATCGACGAGGAATCTGAGGTCCGCCATTAAAATTAACATCAACAGCTTTAAATTAAATTAGTAGTTGGCCAGTTGCCAATTGCCGCTGAGAGTGAAAGACAGAGAGAGAGAGAGATAAGCAAAGAAAGAAGAGGGTTTTTGGTAACATTAACACATTCCTATATAAAAACCTTGTTTCTCCACTTTTTTGTTGTCGTTGTTCGTCCTCCTTCGCTCAAAACCAGCGCATCTTTCAAACCCAGAAAGCCTTTTTGGTTTCTTCTCCTCCCCCATTTGAGTTTTCACTCTTAACTTTTAATCTCAGCAAATGGGAGACGAGAAGAAGGCTAAATCTGTTGGTGTTTGGCCCACTGTCAAGCCCTTTGTTAATGGAGGGCTCTCCGGTATGCTCGCGACTTGCGTCATTCAGCCCATCGATATGGTCAAGGTACAACAAATCTTCAGATTTACCGGTTACGTTTGTAAATGGATCGTGATTGAACAGGGTTTTGTTATTTGTTCGTTTTAATTCATGTTGTTTGTCGAGATTTTGATTTTCCAAATAGTTGGGGATGGGATTTGTTAATGGGATTTAGATCTAGGGGTTTTGGGGGTCTTTTTCCTGATTGCTCTCTGTATTTTGGCTCTTTTTGTTATAGATGCGCGGACCTTATGCGTTGATGGGTTATGTTTGTTGGTTTACTAATGTCTGCTTGATTTGATTCAGGTGAGGATTCAGTTGGGTCAGGGCTCGGCAGGCGAGGTAACCAAGAACATGCTTAAGGCGGAGGGAGTTGGTGCTTTCTACAAGGTGGGTTTTAAAGATCCAGTTAAAGCCTGTGATCATTTGAATTGTACTATCGATTTTCTGGTGTGGTACATTGTAAAATACTGGCTTGGAGTTAACTTTCTTGTTGTGTTTGGTTATGAGATCTTGCTCTTTTGAGACCTTTAAGAAGCCAGGAAGGACTTGCTGGCTTGAAAATTGGCTTATCTACTCGATTTGTAACTGTATCAATTGTAAATGGTGGATCGATATTGGTTTGGGTTACCGGTTTATTTCTCTCACTCATCTCATCCTACATTCCAATCATATGATTCTTTGGCAACTAAATGTTGAAACCTGGCTAGGTTAACAGTCACATATATATATATATATACAGACTTGTTTTTTGCATCATAGATGCTGTGCTTTGTAACCTAAAGAAGTTTAAATTGGATTTTTTTAATGGTTGGGCGACTTCTGAGTCAGTTGAAGATTTCTTGCCTCGCTTGCTTGTATGTATGTTTTGCATGTGCTTGACTGCTGAATTTACTAAACAAAGAGGAGAATAAAAGTCTGATCATTTCAGCTTGTATACTTGGCATTACTTAGGGCAAAGTTCTTCTTCTTCTTCTTCTTCTATCTGTTTATTTTTTTTTACTTTTATTGTGTTAGTTGCATGTTTATTTATATCCTTCGCAAAAAACAACATAAAATTTCTGAAGTGCATAATGTCAAACAGGGTCTCTCTGCTGGGCTTCTTAGACAAGCTACCTATACCACTGCACGACTTGGATCTTTCAAGTGAGTGTTATGCTGAATTTCATTTTCAAAGAAGTTTTTTTTGGTAATGAATTGTACTGAGTCCTGATTATCTGGTTCTTCTCTCATTGTAAGTATTTGACCTGTAGATGTACTGGTTTCATCATGTTTTCTTATATTTGAGGTCTGGGTTGGTAAAGACATTTATGATAACTTTGTTATCTTTACTAAAAGTCTTTACTTGTCCAAATTAACATGGTAAACTCTTAGATCAAACATACTAATATACAGATGACTCCATGTATTATTTGAAAAAAAAGATCTGATATCATTGTTTACATGCAATTATCATTTGCTATTCCTTGGCAATTAAATGGAACTTGATTGGTGCTAGGGATGAATTTCCATTTAGCAGCTAGGAGAACATTTTGTTAATTAATCTGTTTTCCAAGAATAGACAAAATAGGATGATCCAAACATTTTTGATAGAAAAATGAGCACTGATATTTACTTGGTATTGTTTCCTCTGATTAAATGAAACTGGTCGCTTTTCTTGCACAATTATATATATATACACACAAGGAAGCTAGAAGATTGTAACAAAAGGAGTCTTTCAATTTTGAATATCATTGCATCCAGACTCCTTGTTCCATTGTTTTACTCCATGGTGGTCTTGGTTCTGTTCTGCTTAATATTTGTTGGATTTTCCAATGTAATTAGTCTCTAGTTCTTCAGTTTTTTTCATCTTCTGATCTATTTTTTGGATAACTTATTAATTGTTTACCGGATATCCTATCCGTTCCCTTCTGCAGGATTTTGACAAACAAAGCAATTGAAGCTAATGATGGCAAGCCCCTTCCTCTTTATCAAAAAGCTTTGTGTGGGTTAACAGCTGGTGCAATTGGAGCATCTTTTGGCAGTCCAGCAGATTTGGCGCTTATCCGAATGCAGGCTGATGCTACCCTCCCAGTGGCACAACGCCGTAACTACAAAAATGCATTCCATGCACTATATCGTATTGTTGGAGATGAGGGTGTTTTGGCTCTATGGAAAGGTGCTGGGCCAACAGTAGTGAGAGCAATGGCATTGAATATGGGCATGCTTGCCTCCTATGACCAAAGTGTTGAGTTTTTCAGGGACAACCTTGGTTTCGGTGAAGCTACAACAGTTATAGGTGAGGTTCTTTGCACATTTGATGATTGAAGTTATTTGAAATTGTCCTGAATTTTGACAGCAGACCATTTTCTGTTAGGATGCCACCTAACAGAATCTAGAACTGGAATATGTTGAAATATAAAGATAACAGCTACTAGACGAACCAAGTATAAGGAACTTGGAACCTCCCCGATCGAGTATGCTACTAACCCAAACCCTAAATCACTCAACAATTACTTGCTTTCTCTCAATCCCCCTCCATCTATTTAAATACACTAACTCCCTATCTAATTACCCTTATGCCCCTACTAATAACATACTCATATTCCTAACTAAGACTCTTACCTCTTCTTCTTGTTATTCATGCTCCATGCATTTTCATCTTTGTTCTGTATTTCAAAATTGGAAATTTACCCCTCTGCCTGAACCGACATCACATTGCCAATAAAAATTTTGCAAGCTTTTAGGTGTTCTGCAGAAACCATGCAGAGAACTATTTACTTCTTTAAAGTTTATTATGTGTTAAAATGACACGTTTTCTTTCTCCTCTCAGGTGCAAGTGCTGTTTCAGGATTTTTTGCTTCAGCTTGCAGTTTGCCATTTGATTATGTGAAGACACAGATCCAGAAAATGCAGCCTGATGCTGAGGGCAAGCTTCCTTACTCTGGCTCTATGGATTGTGCCATGAAGACCTTGAAAGCTGGCGGTCCGTTCAAATTTTACACTGGTTTCCCTGTGTACTGCATTAGGATTGCTCCACATGTCATGGTACGATCTCTCTTCTAGCCTCCCACCACCCTCATTTTCTATTGTTGTTTTCATCATTGCCACCGAAAGAGCGTAGCATTTGTATTAAAATGATGCTATTTTCCCGTTGCGGGCATAGAACAAATCGATTCCTTTCTCTACTTCTTTCGATCTGAAAGTTTGATTCTTCGTGAAGTAGTTTGTAGTTTCGATGAGGATGGATATTTTACCTTCGTTTCCTTTTCTATTATTGTTGTCATCCCATCTGGCCTTTAGGTTAGGTAGGTGAAGCCTCTCCAAGATTAGTGGAGTAGTACGTCAGCACAAAACCAAGAGTGGATCTCGTCCATGATTAGTGGGATGATTCATGAGCACAAAAAAGAAAGAAGAAAAAAATATACATTTTTGTTCCTCAGACTTTTAGTCTAGTTTCCATTTGGTCCGTAGGTTTTTAAATGTTACAACTTACACATTTTATCCTTAAGTTTTGAGTTTAGTTTCAATTGCCTCTAATTTCAAAATGTTACAAATTTGACTTTTAAGATTTGAGTTTTGTTTCAATTTGGTCTATAGGTTTTAACATTTATAACCTCGAGTTTTCATTAAATTCTCACTTTCCGTCATTTCCTTCAATATGTTTATTAATTAATTTAAAATAGTTATGAAATAACATTTTAATAATTAGTTATTATTGTTTTCGTTCTTTTAAACTAAGCGTTAGACCTCATTGATTCATAATTTACTTCTAAATTTTGGATATATTGCAATGCAGATGACATGGATTTTCCTCAACCAAATCCAGAAGTTCGAGAAGTCCATTGGACTTTGAGGTTTGGAATGATGGGGCATTTCCTCTCTTAAGGAACATTTTTTTGCCCTCTTCAGAGGCTATGTTGTGGTTCTTCATCTTAACAGAAATCGCACCGTAAAAGTCAGACTTATTATTATTATTATTCTTTTCTTTATCGTAAGATCGTTGTAGTAGAGTTGAGGGACTAAATTGTGGCCGTTGATAGGCTGCGATTGGATTATAGGATTGTTAAAGAGCATAAAATCTCATTGAAAAATTTTGGATTCATTTTGGTTCAAATCAGTGGGGGGACATTGATTTGATAACAAATAAAAGTTTGGGGTACTCTTCTTTTTGTTTAACAAAAGGGATGCTGACATCAATTTTGTTTAACTTGATTGTCATACATATTGGGAGTGAAAATTACCTCAACTTCTCATAAACCTGCATTGAATTTGATATTTTATCCCTTATTGTAGATAATTTCATTTCATATCTTCTGTTTGGATCATGCTTTTCTCAGGCTGATGGAATGTTTTGGATGTTAATATTTGTTCTTTAGCACTATCAGGAACATAGGACCAAAAATGTTTGTGATTTTTCTTTTTAGTGAGGGTGTGAACCAAAGCTCCCTTTATAATGAAGGTAACAAATGTCGTATCTATTAAATCATGTTTTGATTGTCAAAATATTGGTGGATGTAATAATTCTCCTATCTACTCAACCATGTTTTGGTTGTCTAAATGTTTGTGATTGAAGTATTTAAGTGACCTGATACATGTCTTGGAGATTTGTTCAAGATTTATTCCAAAACATTACATTTAGATTTTTCATGGTATAGATATTGTGATTGAAGTTTTCAAGTGACTCGACACACACCTTGGAGATTTGTTTAATATCCATTCTAAAACATCACATTTAGGTTTTTCATAGTACAAATATTTGTGAGTAAAGTTTTTAAGTGATGTTCGAAATTCATTTTAGAATATCACATTTATGTTTTTCATTGTATAAATATGTGCGATTGAAGTTTGAATTTATTGATTAATATGTGTGATTGAAGTTCTCAAGCAATTCAATAAATGTCTTGGAGATTTGTTCAAGGTCCATTTTAAAACAACACATTTAGGTCTTTAGTGGATAATTTATGAATTTTGAAGGTTATTCTCATTAGGTCTTTAGTCATGATTTGCGATCGGAATTTTGCTTGAAATTTATGAATCTTTGGTTGTAATTCTTCTAATCTCAGTAAAATTGATTGGGGTTTAAACATTACTCTATTTCCTTAATTTTAAATCTTTCGTATCGAACAAAACTACAGATCAACTATCAAACTCATTTAAGAAGTAAAAACCGTAACTTCATATTCTCGAAAGAGTCTCAAAATGCTATTTTTAAAAATAGGTCATTTCATCTAATGTATACAAGACCAAAATCTGTGTTTGAATCCCCTATTCGATTTTTTTTAGAATAATTATTTTAAAAGCACAAAATTAAAACTAAGGTTAATTAATTTAGTGAATATGATTTTAACAATCATGAAATCTAATATTCTAACACTTAAATGTTGTAGGTTAGACGAATTATAGAAGGAAAAAAAAAAAAAATTAATATCCTTTTACCCTAAAATATTACATTAGACAATGAAAAATTCATCTTATAAAACAAGCTAAGTCACAGGCACCGGAGCAAAGCGTCGGAGCTAAAACTGGGAAGATGATGGCCATCGTCACTGAAAAATCCGAACATTGCTAATGGAAATGGAGCTCTAGTTTCTTCACTTAGCTACTGGATTTTGCACTGCAACATGATGCGAGCTCTTCTACTGCGCAAAGGGATCTCTAGGGCCCTCTCTCTATCCACTAATTTTTCATCCTTTTCTTCTTCATCCTCTTTATCGGATTTGCTATCTTCAGCACAAGCTCGTTCCGCCGTTGCCGCCACCGTAGACGGCCACCGCCATTTACTTGGCTCTCTATGGTCCGTCATTCAACACCGTGGATTCAAAGTGCATGGTTCCGATGTAAGTTTGTTTCTACTACTCGGTGATCTTTCCATTTTATTCGACGTTTCTCTTTGAATTTAGTAGTTTTTCATAATGGGTTTTATGTGTAGCTTAGCTTAGTGATTTTAATTTTGTGGGTTTCGTTTGTATGATGCAATTTGTTGTATTTCTGTTGAACGTTGTCGTTTGAGATGTCTTACTTTCTTGTGGTTTCTGTTTATGATTGCAGGTGCGAGTTGGGAATATAATTGAACGGAAAGGTTATTATCTGTCTGTGTTGATATTTGATTGTGATCTGCCTGTTGATTAATAAAGCAATTGTATATCTCTGTCTCTCATATTTGTATGCATACACTGATTGGCTGACTTTGCTTTGTTGCCTGACTTATTTGATCCAGAACGTATTTTCCAGGTATGCTTTCTTTGATGTCTTTACTTCTCATTGATATGATCGAAATAGAATAGGAGTATTATCTTATATGATGCTTGTTTCTTGGTTATGCCTCCTGGTTTAGGTTACAAAAGTCGAACATTCACATGAAGGAAGAGGAAAAGCCACAATCAAGGTTCATTTCTGAACTTTAAAGTTTAGATATTTAGATTTTAATTGAATTTTCCTTGGATATTATCTGGGACAAGCAATGCATTTTATTTGGGTAAGGGAAATTATAAAAAGATCCTCCAATTGCATCAAGTGAAGGCGGGAATAATCCTTTAAGGTTCTCTCTTAAACACTCCCATTAAGGTCAAACCCTTTACAGTGTCGTAAAGGTCCCAGCAATTCCTACTAATTGAGATGTCAAAGATGTCTTTGGATATTTTCAGAGGTGATTTTTTACCATTTCCTACGTGCTGTGGCATTTCCTCTTTGGCATCTCCTGGCGTTCCCTAAGAGCCTCAAAGAATCTTTGGAGCAAATAATTTGCAGTCATCCTAGAAGAAGGCCCGAGTGTTATGAGACAACGCTACTCATGAAATGGTTAAGACTCGAGAGAAATATGTACTTTTTGTGGGACATGATTATTGTTTTCTAGCAATTGCTTGGAAATTTGTTTTTCAGTTTTTCTAGTGCTCAACTTCTACCCCCCTCTCTCTCTCAAAGAAAAAAAAAGAAAAAAGAAAATGCACCTCTCACTCGAAGTTGATGATCTTCTTTCCCATGCATCTTGCCACCTCCCTCTCTCTCATATGTGTGTGTGGGTGCACACATGTCTAAGTCTATGTATGACATTGCATATATGTATTCAATATCTGGATTGTGTACATAATGTGTATATACCAATTGTCATGGGGTCAAAGTTGCCTTTTTTTCTTGCGGATGAAATGCACTTTTGCTTGCTAATGTAAAATTAACCTCTACTTTATCACAGGTTGAACTTCGTGACATTGAGAGTGGAAACAAACTAACTCAACGGTTGGCCACAGATGAATCTGTTGACAGTTACGCACTGTTTCTTCTAGATATCCTATGCATCAGATGAGCCTTATATGATACAAATCTTGTTGCAAATGAAATCCTATAACCTGTTTGAGGATGTTTTTCTCTATTTCCATGTCTTAGTTTTTGTTATTATCGACGTACTTTTGTATTAATTGTTTAAACATGGTTTCTAGATCCTAAACGCTAACAGTTTTGAAAGAAATTCAGCATGTCATACATTCACTTACTGACATTTTAGCAATTCCTGTTAGTAATGATCATAGCATTTTCTTTTCATGGTTGACTAATCCAGGTTGGGAGGTTTTATGGTGTATAGAGAGCTGTCAACTTCATTTTTTGTCTAATTTTTCTATCACCTAAGCTTTGTTGCATGATATGGACGTTAGATAACTTTCTTTCTCGTTGATAATGGAAAAAAAGGACGAAGAAAAGAAAAGGAAACAAAAGAAAATAAGATATGGACATTAAATACATGATGTCGCATTATTTCCAAAGTTCAGGTTGTAGGCCTGGGGACATATTTACTAAAGTATGTATTGTTCAAACTCACAAAATATTATGACACATTCTGTAACTATTGTGTGTGTGTATCTTTTTTGTAAAAATGGTTTAATACAGAAGTTTCAATAATATTTAAAACTAAAAAAGAATCTTCTAATTAATTTACAGTATTAGAGGGGAAAAAAATGAAAACAAATGTATATGATATGCTTGTTAGAAAAAAACCTGTTTGACGTTTTATATTTGAAATTATTATCATTTTTTTGTCAAAAAATAATAAACTGATTCGGTCTGATGGACCGGTAGGACAGTTATGGATTCTTGAACTTTGTATGTGGTAATTGCTTGACGAGGTTGTGCAGTTATGGATTCTTTAATAAGCATGGAATAAACTGCTCGACCGTTTTGTTGGGATACCTCTAATTATTAGTAGATGATCATTCATTGTTGTATGCAGTGATTGTTTCATACCCTTACAATATTCACATTAAGGTTTTGTCATCTCGTTATAGAACATCTTGTACCAGAAATTTTTATTCCATCCATGTCTATGATATAGTACTATAATTTTGATGTCTAAACATAGGGAATAGTGTTAAGCATTGCTGACCCTTCTATCTAATATAAGTTCCCATCATATCTCGTGACTAATAAATTGTTGCAGGGGTTTTTGTGCAGGAGAAAGCATATGTATTTATGTGTAGAGATAGGGATGCCAAAGTACTATTAATGGAGTGAGTTCCATGATTCTCCAGCTACAGGCCCTTCAATATTATGTGGTGAACTTGAACAGGAAAATCTTTTAGAATGAAATTTATTGAAAATTTGCTCTGTTAATTGTATGTCAGCCCTGATACGTATGAGCAACTAGAAGTTCCCGAGGAATTATTTGGTAAAGCTGCCATGTATTTACAAGGTGATGAAAATTTTAAAATATCGTGCATAAGCATTACAAATTTATATTCAGTTTGTTACTTGACTTGTTTATTTATCCAGCACAATTAAATCTTTGTGATTAAAGTCTCATCTCTGTTCAAACTAGGCGAAAGCTTGGCTTGTCTATCATTTAATATAATAGTGATAACGCTAATTATATTTATACATGCCACAGAATGTCAAGTCATTGTTTTCTGTCATCTACCATCATCCATAATCAATATCTTTTTGTTTATTCTAGGAACTAACACTTGATAAACGTGAAATAGATGACATGAAAGTAATGGTACAACTTTTCAACGACACCCCCTTATCTGCATCGGTTCCCAAACGAGTGACGTGTGTTGTGAAGGAAGCGCAACCACCTATGAAGGGAATTGCAGCTACTCCCAAGTATGTTCCTTCTACTGTGTATGTGTGACAACAAATGAAATTGTGACCGTGCAACTTCAATTTACAAATTTTCTCACAATGTTATCTCGGCTAAACTGCGCTAAATTTTTTGTACAAAAAAGGAATTCAAATGTTTTAGGGGTAAGAGAAATCAATCCAGATATAGGGAGGAACTTCTGAGTCTGGAGTGTGATTAGAGAAAAATACTGGCACTAGCAAATCTCTCAATTTAAAACCACAAACTCAACCCTTGCTTTACTATCGTGAGCACAAACTCAATATCATGGGCATGTGAATGCATAGTATAACTCTGACAATCACAACGTGTTGCAGACCATGCTTGCCATTTTATTAGGTATTTATCAACACCAATCATGTAAAATCAAGAAATAACTATTCAATTGATGTTGTATGGGAAGTTATTCATTCTCCTATACTCTTGACTTGGCGTTGTCAGTATGGTTTCAATCTGCTGTTGAAATGTTTCCAAGCTACCTTCATCTCTCAAGTTCTTCCAGGAACTTAGAAACTCCTGCCATCATATCCTGGTCAGGAATATTCTCGATTAAAAGAGGCTATGACAGTTATATTCTTGGGCTTGACTCTAATTTTAGTAAAGGAATTTTAAGAGTTTCCTAGCGATTGAAATAAACAATCCTGGGAATTCTTCAGTTGTTTTCAAGGAGGTTGGAGTTATTCTCCTGTTTTACTGGTCATAATGAATAATGCTACATGTTTGATAATTCCTCTTGCCAACAGAATTGTAAAGAGACTTTGTAATGCAGAAATGAATGGGCATGGTCGTAATGAATACATGCCATCATCTCAAAGTGCTCTCAATTTTGACCTTGAAATGAATGTGGATTGATTTAATTTGGATCAGAAAAGGTGGTATAGTATGTAGATGAAAGCTAAAAGAGCAGAAAACAGAGTTTTTAAGGGTATTAATAAAGAGGAATTTAATTTTTGAAAGCTTCAGAGAAATGGATTGTTTCTATTTATCTTTTTTCCCAACTTTTGCTTGTCTCATAATTTATGAAAAATTTCCTAGATTGTTCTTGTGGTGCTTTAACTTGATCATAAACCCTGTATCCTAATAACTTTATTTGATTTAGGGAAAAGAAGGCAGTACTGGACAATGGGATGACAGTAAAAGTAAGTTAGATGCTTAATTTATACAGTGCTACTTAACCTCCCCAGGGTACTAAATCAAATCATTTTGGGTCCACTTGTGTGGTTACTATTTATCTAGTTTATTTCTAGTCTTGCCCATATTTTAAATCTGTTTTCATGCTCCACTTTTTTTTAGCCTATATACCAACCTTCGAAACATTATCCACATGGACTCTCTTTCTCACCATCACAATGAAATATTATTCGAGTTCATATGCTATACACAGGCACTGCACGCGTGCACTTATTTATTATGTCTGTGGATGTTTATATCAAAGTTACATTTATGCGTAATGAATCTGCAACAAGTTGTACATTGGATCGACAGAGGCGTTATATATGATTCTTGGAATCGAATGTTGCAAATTTTAGATGTTTCCATATATTCTTGGCTATTTCATATTCTCTGTATCACTATAGACTAAGTCCAGTTCAATTTTTCCTCTGGCACGGTTACTAATATAACTTGGAGCGCTCTAAGGGCCATGATTTGCATTTATTTCCAGGTACCGCCACACGTCGTTGTTGGTGACGTTGTAGTGATTAATACAGAGGATGACTCTTATATTGAGAGGTACACCCTCTTGTTCATTACTTCTCATGAAGCATTTGTGATCAAGTTATTCTGTTTTATTACCCGTGAATATGTCTTTTTACTCCCTACTTTCATTATCTCTTCCAATACTGTTTTCCTTAGATTTATAGTTACCAAGTTTTGATGAAGGAGAAGCATAACAATCTTTCTAATAGACATCTTTCACACCATCCTTCTCCTTTGTAGGGCAAAGGGATAGTCATGTGATTCCAGTGATGAGGAGAGTTAGATTGTTTGTTGGGCCGTTTCGTTTTTTACACAAGCATGAGCATCGATTTTTTGTTTTGATACTTTTCGTTGAGCAGTTCTACCGTAGAAAGGCAGGTATAAAAAATTTTAGTATCAAGATGGTAGGCACCCCCAAAAAATCTTGCAACTGCCAACAATGTTTCTTTGGGATATATTGAATTATTGTTAGGTGCTTCTTTATTATGCCTTATAATATGCTATTAGAGGGACAGAGCCATGTTTTACTGCCCCCATATTTGATATCCCATTTTCAGTTATTTAGGCACATTTCTTTTTCTAATTGAGAAATTTCCTTATTTATTATCTGGAGGGTTTGTGTTGTGGAGATTTATATGATTGATGACCTTGATACAAGAGTTTTAACATTATACTTCGAAATTACATGAAATGCTTAACCCAATAAAAATTTAGACTTCAAATTGTGTTAGTATTACTTTGAGTTTAACGAATATAAATGGAAGGATTTAAACTTCGGAATACTTCCAACTCCAAAGGAAAGAAGTGTTGAGTTATGTTCGTGTTTGCAAATTGTATGAGTGTTATTCATTGGTATTAGAAATTGGATGATTGATTTGGTAACACCATGAGGTTGTTTGTGACATACAACATATGCAATCAATAATTTGTAATAATTTAGAGTAGAAAAGATCGGAAGTTCAAATCTTTGTCATTATGTAATATTTAAGAAATAAAAGAAAGATGAAAGAGACAACTATGAAGAAGGTAAGAAATGTTGTTAGCCATGAAGATGGACGGATTTGTTGGTGAACATCAAAGAGATTCGTGAGAATGAGAGGGGTCCAAAGTCTTTTGAGATTGATCATGTTTTTTTATTTTGTTTTTTTCTTTCTAATTTTAATTTTAAAAAAATTATATCCCTTTTGGTTTTGGTTTTGATATCTAAATGTTTAGTATTAACAAAAATATATTTAACATTAAATTTGATGTTATCAAAATAAATCATCAAAATGATAACAATTACCAGTGTGGATTAATAAATATTAAAATAAAACAAAACACATTGTAGGTCAAATTAAAACTATAATAAAATCTACTCCAAATATATTTTGATGCATATTTATAAAAATAATATGAAGTTTCAAATTCGGTAAAAAAATATTGAATATTTAATAGTTTGAAAATTAACATAAATAAATATAAATGTTGAATGTTAATTTAAATTTTATAATAAATGTGAATCAAAATTTTCAATGTCTTAGCTATGGACAATAACTCACATATCACTAAATAAGTAAATAAATATATATAAGGTAAAAATGTAAAAAAAGAATGTAAGAATACTATATGACAAACATATGAAAGTATAAAAAAGTCAAAATGGAAAGACTATATGAACTCTCCAAATATTATGATGATACTTTTTAGAAATAATGTAACTATTCAATATCACAATTATAGTTTTTCAAATTAAATCATTAACTTCATCAAATAAAAAATTATATCCTAGAAATTTGGGTAAAATAAAATGTATATGTTGAAATATTGTTTGAATTTTTAATTTAAAAACTAATTAAAAATTTTCAAGCTCTAAAACACACGTCATTTTGTTTTAATAATAAATAAATAAATAAATGACAGTTTTTTCTTAAAAAAAAAAAAAAAACAAAAAAACAAAACCTCCGTGGATTGTATAATTAAAAATTTTAAAAATTAAGTAAAAAAAAATTTAAATGAGTAAATAAAATTAGGAAATGTGATTTGATAATGGTTTAAAATTTCACCATTAATAAAAAAAAGTTCAAGAAAAATTTAGAAATTATTATTTAAAAAATCAGACTATTCTCTTAGGAAAATTGGTCTAACTTAAGTATAGGAAAAATTAGTTTAACCAAAATAAAAATAGAAAGACCATAAAATATTTCTTAGTTTTTCAAAACTAAACTCTTCATATTAATGGATTTACAAATAACTATTTAATTCAAATTAAAATTTTGAGTAGAATAAAATAACTACTAATTAGCCTAAGATATGTAGTCGTGAACAATAAATATTCTTAATGCCTAAATAATAATAACACGACGACAACAACAATCATGCCAATTTATGAAACCAATTCATGACAGATTGCTTCATAAATTATGAAAGGAAAAGTACCTTTTTAGTCCCTAAATTTTTAGGAATAGGTGCATTTGATCTCTAAAGTTTCAATTTGGCCATTTTAGTCCATTACTTTTGAAAAATAGATTTAAAAGGTCTCTCTTCTTATTTTCTACATTATTTAAGTATTTTTTTATAATTATTTTAAATACATATTCAAATTAGAAAAAAAATTGGTTAAAAATCAATTTTAGTCCCTAAACTTTCATAAAAGTAACGATATAGCCCCTGAATTTTGATTTGTAACGATTTAGTTCATCTATTTTCAATTTTGTAATAATTTAATCCCTAGACTTTATTATGTAATAATTTAGTCTTATACTTTAAAGTTTATAATAATTTAGTCCCTATAGTAGAAATTAGTGTTAAAATTTAATAAAATTTCTTATAAAAATAAACCGATTAGCTAATTAGAGACTCAATGTCATAAAGTTATGCTATTATATATCAATTGTCATAAAGTTCTCAAGATCATCATAAAATATATAATAAAATATACTCCAAATATTATGATGCCTATTTATAAAAATAATGTAAATTTCTAAGTCCGTAAATATAAAATGTATGCGTTAAATTTTAATTTGAATTTTTCATTGAAAATTTGTAAAATTTGATTTTAAATTTTCAAAGCCCTAAAATAAATGAAATTACATTTTTCAATAAACAAAAATGGTAGTTTTAAAATAAGTAAAGGTTCCATCTTTAATAATAAAATTAAAAAAATCAAGTAAAATAAATTTTAAATATTTAAATATGAAATTGGTTTGAAATTTCAGTGTAACAAAAATAAACTTTAAATGTAAAAAAAAAAAAAAAAAAAAAAAAAAAAATTGGTAGTTAATAGGTATTATAAAAAAAAAAAAAGGAAAAATTATTTTAAATGTCAAAATTGTTGAAAATATTTACAACTAATAACAAAATATCACGGTGTATCACAATTTATCGCAAATGGACAGTAAAATTTTGCTATATTTGTAAATATTTTGGTTTCTTTTGCTATATTTGAAAAGAGCTCCATTTGGTAATTAATAGAGAATGTAAATTTGGTTGGAACTTAAATTTTAGGATTATCGTGTATTATAAACTTTATGTCAAAATTCTTTTATTATTAATTTATATATTATTTGATTGCTAGAAAATTTTGGATGGCGAAAAAAAGAGAGCCACACTTTCTCAAGAAGAAAGAATAAGAATTGATATGTCTATACAATCAAAAGAAGGAAAAAAAAAAAAACTTGGAGAAGGAAGCAAACACGATACTCAAGTCTATTACATGAAGAGAAACCAATATTCTTTCAATTGTATTTTTATGATACAATGAATGAAATTCAAAATCTAATTGAAAATTAGGAGATGTTGGATTGAATGAAAGAATTACCGAAAAAATAATAGAGATTTTAAAGGTCAATCCATATGCTCAATCTTTTCGAACCTACAAAATCTCCAGTCAATTGAAAATGCTCATATTTATATCGCTACGAATGTACAAGTAGACCAACGTGTCTACAACTTACTTGTAATGGATTAAGTTTATGTTATTTGGATTGAAGTAAACAACAACTTTCCATTTAAGAGACATTGTAGTACGTGCACATTTTGAAAAACATTATAGAATACAACATTATTTTAGTTGTTATGACTCACTAGATTATTAGGCGATAGACAGTGAAATTTGTCTATGTTTATAAATAATTTGATATTTTTTTTTCTATTTATAATAATTTTCCATAATTTTTCCATTATGTTTTCACCTTGGAAGTTTAATTCAAAATACATTATTTCGATTAAATATAATCTACTTCTTTAGAAACCAAAATTCCATAAAGATTTCAGAAATTTTCAACCTCAAACACTCTAAAACTAAACTAGAGAAGTTGTGTGAAATGAACTCATATTTTCAAAATTGTTTCAAATAACTTTTATTTTTATTTATGAGTTTTCATCATTTTTCCTAATTTTGAATTTACGAAACTGCCATTATTACAATTAGTTATTTCTGTTTTTCATTATTAAATTAGAGTACTTAAAATTTTGAAATTGGCAATAGTAATGTTTTCTTTTTCTTTGAATTTTTTATTTTTAATATCGAATTGAAAATTGGAGCTTTCTTCTTGTTCTCCTTAAAAATAAAACATTAAAAAAATTAAAAAAACAAAAGCTTTCCTTGTAGATTTTGTTTTTATTTTGCATGTTTGAGCAAGGAAACTTTGTTTCCATTTTTTTATTATTATTTTTAAATTCGATGGATGATAATTTTGGTGGAAAATTAAATGCAGAATAGACCATTAATATTTCGGTTTAAGAATGAAATTTATTGTTTCTTGAATATAATTCTTTTTTTAGGTTTTTCAAATTTTTAAGAATGTAAAATTCAAACCATTAATTTAATTTTGAAAAGAATGGAAAGAAAACATCTAAAGCAATTTTACAAATTATATAAAAAGACACAAATTAATTCATGTTAGAGAGATTTGTAAATATTGAAAGTTTTTAACCTGTAATATCAAGTCTAATTTGGCCCTTTTATGGACAAACCACTTAAAACTAACAAAATAATAAATAATTTAAAAAAAAAAACCTTTAAAAAATCAATTTTTTTTTTTTAACAATATGAGTGAAAAATGAAACATTTGACCTCGAAGTTTATAGATTAATTTAACTATGCTCGAATGCGATAAAAACTTTTAAGGTTGATGAAGCATTTCACAATGTAAACTTGAAACTAATGTAAAATGGAAAGCAAGGTATATTTTGCCAAAATATACATGCTACATAAAAGCTTGTAAGAAGTGCCTAAATTATATGTGTATAATAAGTCTATAGCAAAATTTAAAAAAATTAATAATTTATTGATCCATTAGATATAAATTTGAATTTTATGTCTAATATGAAATTCTAACTTTTTTTTTTTTTTAAAGAAAAAAATAAAGTTGAAGGGATCAATAGGCGCACTTGGGCATTTCAAGTAGGTTAACACACTTTTAACGTCCTCACCATACTCCAAAGGTATAGACATACAAAAAAAAAAAAAATGTACAAAGTCTAGAGCTAGAGAAAAGCTCGATATCCAAAATACAAATAGGGATAAGTTAGAGAAAAGTCATCCAATTAAGAGCTATAGAAGACACATCATAACTACCAAAAAATGAATGTTTAGAACACCGAAGAGCAGTTAAGTACAATATTAAACTGACTAAATTTGTAATTTTGAAAGTTTAAAGATTAAATATATATAATTTTAAAAGATTAAATTTGTAATTTTAATGGGGTGGAACTCAAAATTATACCCATAAGGAAAGTGGGAACCACATATGAACAATAATTTATGTGAATTGAATTTGGGAAGAATTTTGTATATTGAATTGAAATGGAAATTTTTGTCAAGGAAAGAAAGTAAGAAGAATTTGTGAAGATTTTGGGGAATTAATTAACTTCATATGGAAATTAGACAGAGAAAAGTGTGGGAATTAATGGGAATTTTAATTTGAACTTTGGAAATATTTTCACACAAATTAATTACTAAAATTATGTCATAATAACTATTTAATTTTTTACTATTAAATTTATAAACCCTACTTCCACCTACCTATTACTACGTTTTGTGATTCACTTTATAATAATATTTTAGAAAATCGAATTAAGTTTTAAAAACTTAAAAAATGTAAGTCTCATTCGAAAACGATTTTGTTTTTGAAATTTATGCCCGTTACTTTCCAATTTTTTAATTATCATTTTCACCTTTTTAAACAAATTCTAAAAAAAAAACATTTTTGAAATTTTCATAACTTGGATTGTTCTTTAAAGTATTATTAAGCCACCAATTATCTTCCTAT
Source organism: Citrullus mucosospermus (assembly GCA_030954485.1). Classification (NCBI taxonomy): domain Eukaryota; kingdom Viridiplantae; phylum Streptophyta; class Magnoliopsida; order Cucurbitales; family Cucurbitaceae; genus Citrullus; species Citrullus mucosospermus. The sequence continues at coordinate 28,132,109 of CM062057.1, forward strand.
TGTTTAACTAGAAATGAAAAGTATAAATAATTTTTTCGACAATATAGTCGACTTGAATTCATGTGATTTATGATTATTATTTTATAATTTCTATACGAAATAGAACTCAATTATAATTGGTAGTTCCTGATTTTACAAAACTAAGTAGTAATTACTCGAGAAGCTAAAAAGAGTAATTTTAGAATTTCTTTTTTTGGTTTTATTCTATTAAGTTTTTAGGCGATTCGATAACAATTCAAATTCAAAAATCATTTAAAACTTTATTATTTTTTGTAAAATTAAAAAAAAAAATAAGACTATTAAAAAAAGAAAAGAAATATCCTCGGACAACCCTAGATTATAACAATTATTGACATATTTTTATTAGATAAAGAAATTCATCTTCTTTTGACATAATTTCTATCTATATTTGCTTCCATAAACTGGCCACTCTCAATTATTTCTTTCCTTACAAAAAAAGATTTTCCTTATCAACCATGCCGAGAATTCAGGGGTCATCCGCGACTAGGTCTAGACGAAGAAATAGGTATGCCTTTTGGATGCATTCCGAAATTGAAGTTCAGACCATTCTCTAAGAGAGTCGATGGAGGAGGCTGAGTAGAGTCTGATGTCCTTTGACTTGGCCCAGATGGAGGAATAGGCATGTCTTTTGGATACATTCCAAAATCGAACTTTAGTTTGTTCTCTAAGATAGTGTATGAAGGAGGTGGAGTAGAGTCTGATGTCCTTTGAGTTGGCCCTGATGGTGAAATAGGTATGCCTTTTGGATACATTCCGAAATTGAACTTTAGTCCATTCTCTAAGATAGTGGATGGAGGAGGTGGAGTAGAGTCCGATGTCCTTTGACTTGGCCTAGATGGAGGAATAGGCATGCCTTTTGGATACATTCCGAAATCAAACTTTAGTCCATTCTCTAAGATAGTGGATGGAGGAGGTGGAGTAGAGTCCGATGTCCTTTGACTTGGCCCAGATGGAGGAATAGGCATGCCTTTTGGATACATTCCGAAATCGAACTTTAGTCCATTCTCTAAGATAGTGAATGGAGGAGGTGGAGTAGAGTCTGATGTCCTTTGACTTGGCCCCGATGGTGGAATAGGTACGCCTTTTGGATACATTTTAAAATTAAACTTTGAAGGTGATGGAGGAGAGGGATATGACGTCCTCTGATTTCGTCCAGATGGAGGAATCAGTGTTCTTGGATACATCCCAAAATTAAATTCTATATTGGATGGAGGCGGAGGGGTGGATGAATCTGATGTTCTTTGACTAGGTCCAGATGGAGGAATAGGCCCTCTCGGGTACATTCCGAAGTTAAAATCTCTATTGACTATGACAGTATTTCTAGCATGTGTTGGCAGAGTAGTAAGATGAAACTCTAGGAGAACAAGCAACCAAACTCCTAAAAACATTTTCGGACTCAACGAGGCCATTTTGTTGTGTTTTACTATGTTCCAATGCTTCCTTTATATAGCATTTGCTTCAATTTAATATTTTCTGGATTTATTAGCCATTAAATTGTTGGGGTTTTCTTTTTCCATTTTTTTTCTACTACTCTTTATGGTATATTCCAATTCTTTCCTTACTGATAACAATGGTGAGTATACATTTCAAATATCAAATTTGAAATGATAATTAGTGTCTTATCCACTAGTTCTAAAAAACGTGAATTATCAGTTGTCGCGTGTAAAAATTAGACAAGGTTGGAAAAAGATGACTTCCTAAAATTGAAAAATTAAGTAAATAAAATCATTTTTTTAATAATCTAAATTAGTAATTATATATCAAAATAAGATACAATAATACAAATATAAGTCAAATTGATAAACCATGGGAACAAAATTAGATTTTTTATTTTTTTTTTTAAAAAAATAATCTAAACAATTAAAAGATCTATCAAAATAAGATGAATTTACTTTTTAAATCAAAAAATTAAAAAAAGAATATAAATGCTCAAAATCCAAATTGCCACGATATAAAATTAAAAAATTGGTCCTCGAAATATAGTCATATGAACATGTAGATTATAACTAAATCATATTAGTAAAATCGTATGAAATATAGCTTTTTGATCATCTGAAAAACAGTTATATTATATTTGGAATGAATATTGCAAATTATTGAGGGACAAAGCGTACTTCGGACGTATTCCACAAATTGTTAAAAAAAAAATCTCAAAAATCATGAATATTGAACACATGTATCATCAAACAAAAGTCTAATTCTACAACAGAACCATAGTGGTAACAATAAATTGACAAGAAATAACAAACTAAAGTAAAAAAAACAATTGATACTTATGTGTCAAAGAACAAATATAATTATATTATTGATTCTCAAGTTTAAAATAAATTAAAAAAAAGGCTTATTAACGTTAACACAAGATAAAATGATAATAATATAATAACTATATAAATATAGTTTATGTAGGAAATATGAATGACATATTATTAGAATAACTTTTTAAAGAAAATGTACCCTATATGGCCTCTTACCTATGAAGCAATGGTATATTATTAGATTATTAAATAAAGTTTTAAAAAGTATAAATCGGGCAAACAATATTATGATAAACAAACAAATATATGAAAAATCATAAAGATAATGAGATAAAATGTGACAACAATATAAATGAACAAATTTATGAACAAATCGAAAAAGAATAGGATAAAACTGAATCTGATAAAAATATATATATTGAAACAAAGGTTGGGGAAGAAAAAAATCGAATCTTATAACAAAAAATAGATTAACGAGATATTTGGGGAGAAAATTCAAGAAAAAAAATCTTTCTTGGTATACCTACTATAAGGAAAAATGAAGGTTAAAATCTTATAACTTAGTATCAATTATACTGTATGTGTAAATATTTCTCCAAAACCCATTAAGGGCAACTTGGAATACGAAAATGTTTGTGCACGTCCATGCCAAGCGTTTTGCTAAAATTCTGAATCAATTTCGATTTTGCCATATCCGATATCATTCCTGAAAATTTTTCATATACTCCAATTTCCTTAAAATATATGTGTGTGTGAGAGAGGAAACTAGACATTTTCGTCCATAAATATAAGGTTTCAAGTAGTAGATTTAGACCAAAGTGCGCTAATTCAATGACAATTGTCATGTATTCCAAAGCATTGAGTTGGGTTTTTAATACCACTCAATGTTTGACTCACCAACTTCCCAAATCGGTGTTAAATAACTCAACTCTAACAACTTCGACTATGTTCACTATTGAAGTTAACACATTTATCTGAAAACTTCATCTTTCCCTTTTTTTTTTCTCCCTCCCTCCAATGTTTCTAATGAGGCCACCATCGACAACGATCATTGTGAGTGACATGCTCCGACAACCATCTCTAGTGGCCAACTTCGATGATCACCACCAATGACCAACTTCGTCTATCAACTCCATTGATAATCTATAACATTTAACTCTAACAACCAACTCAATCGATCGTATACTAAAGAAACAAAAACAACATACAAAAATTTGACCAATGAAAATATTTTTAAATACAAAATTGAAATTATTAGTTAGAGTGTTTAATAGTTGTCTTATATAGTAATTTAGGATTAATAAAAACACCTATAGCATATAGGCAAGCCAAGTAAACTTGTGCATAAAAAAACACTGTGAAAATAATGTAACAAAAAAAAAAATTGTAGTCTTATTTTAAACCATCTTTATAAAAGGTTTTCAGATGCAGATGGCATCTTGAAAAATGTTTTACCTTTTTTCTAAAAGCTCAACCATGGATGTATACAGTCACGTTTGCATTTTCTAAGTCTCTCCACTTCTTTGGTCGACATTCGAGAATTTTATTGATATGACTAAGTTAGAGCCTAAACTCTTATATCACTTATTAAGGACAACAAATCTTTAGATATTTCCACGTTGGTATAATATTGTCCACTTCAAGCACAAACTTTTGTAGCTTTACTCTTGGTTTTAGGGGTGTACATGGGTTGGGTTGGGTTGGGGGCATTTTTTGGACCAACTAAAAAATTCGGGTTGGTCGGTTTGGCTACTCGAATAACTTGAATAGGGTACCCAACCCTTAAAATCCGGGTTGAGTTGGGTTGTCAGGTTGTGTGTGTTTTTTTTTCTTTCTTTTGTTTTTTCCTCCTATTGTTTGGTAAAACACATTGACATATCCATGAAACACTAATGGACATATTCATTGATCCAAGATAATGTATAAAATACATTGGTCCAAGATAAAAGTAAAAAATAGTTCTTAACCCTAACTTAAATTTATAATATATATATTTTAATATCAATATTAAAATTTCAGGTTGGGTTTGGTTAACCCGAATTTTTCAAAATTGCAACCTGAGATACAACCCAACTTGAAAAAAAAAAAAAAAATTAACCCAATAACCCAACCGGGATTTTTAAACTAACCCAACCCAACCCTTATTATTCGAGTTGGGTAGTCCGGGTTGTTTGGGCTGTCAGGTCATTTGAACACTCCTAATTGGTTTCACCCAAAATACCTCATACCATTGGAGATAGTTGTCTTCTCTTATTTGCTTATGATCATCTCATTATCTAGCCAACGTGGGATTTTGATCGCTTTCCCAACACCAACATATACGCATAATAAATCTTAACCTACCATTTGACATAAAATGTTATAAAATAGACCCCTTGTCCCTTGATGACCTCTTTTTTTTTTTTTTTTTTTTTTTTTTTTTTTTTTTTTTTTTGTGTGTGGATATTACATTTGGACATTCCACTGATGTACAAAGTATTGTGATAATAATCTTGTTGTTGGTATGAAATGATAGTATTTTGTCTACATCAAGTACAATGGTATTGTATAAAAAATTGTTAAATATATTTGAAAGTTCTAAATTGACATCCCAATGTAGTGCTAAAGATTTAGAGAAATATATGTGAATTGAAGGGTTAAACAAAAAATTAAGAAAACAAAAATAACTCTTAGAAAATCATACCCTTTTAGATTATAAAAAATTGCACCAAGTATACTTGACTTAATAACTTAACTTTGCACCAGGTATAGTTGACTTAATAACTTAACTTTGCACCCTAAGTACACTCTCTAACTCCATTAACTCCATTAAACAATTGTATATTCTAAACGCAAACTTCGTAGCGCCACATACATGTTAACTTCAAACTTTAGAACTCAACTCAACTCAACGACCCCAAACAACCTCTAAATATTTTTTATATGGAAAAAATTGTTATCATCATTGTTTTGATTTAACACGAGGATGAAATTAAAGTTATTCAATAGTACATAATTTTACGAGTTCAACTATGCTGCCTTTGACTATTGGAAATTATAATAATTAATTGAATCATACAACCATTTCAAAATAACAAATATTTAATTTTGAGGCATGCACCGAAAGATGAAATAAATCTACACGTGACATGCATAACACATCAATATTTTTTATCCTCCTACAAAATGAGCTTAGTTCAACCGTAATTGATAGACATTCCTTCCTAAAAGTTGATAGCTCTCCCTTTATATATTTCTTCCAAATTTTTTTTCTTAAATTTTAATTTTTTTAATTCTTAAGTTTAACTAAGCGTATTGTTTTTTAAAATACAGCATTTATAATTGTGAAGCAAATAGTATATTTATATATTGTAAATTTAAGTTAGGGTTAAGAACTATTTTATAATTTTATCTTGGATTAATGTGTTTTATACTTTATCTTGGATCAATAAACATGCCAATTAGTATTAGTGTTTCATTGATATGCCAATGTGTTTTACCAAAAAATAGGGGAAAAAGAAAAGAAGAAAAAAACACACAACATGACAACCCAACTCAACCCAAATTTTAAGGGTTGGTTGGGTACCCTATTCGGGTTATTCAAGTAGCCAACTCGACCAACTCAAATTTTCGGGTTGGTCCAAAAAATGCCTCCAACCCAACCCATATACACCCCTAAAGAAAAGTATCAATTAATTGTAGTTTCCACTCTAAATCAATAACGAAGAATATAATATTTCATTTAGTCCAAGTAACTTATAAAAATTGTTCAAATAAACAAAAAGGAAAATTTTCTAGTACTATGGGAGTATTATACTCCCTTTGTTCACACTATAATTTTTTTTTTCTCATAAATGTTTGTAGATCTGATATTAATGTTAGTGGGTTTCACCTATTTTTAAAAGTGCATTGACATGATACATAACAAATGGAAGTAGTATAAAAAATTGTTCATGTAGTATAAGAAAATTTTCCTAACTAAAATAACTTATATATGATTATAACCGGGCTATGCTTGGAAAGTAAAATTGATGACTGATTAAATATTCAAACAATCTAGTTGTAAAAGTTTTAATAGGCAAATACCACCCTCATTGTCACTTCTTAAATGTTGGTGTTGGCAACAACCCTCCCTATATACAACGTAATATTTTTACGAGGTTGTGAGCTATTCCATAAAGGTTATCATTGACAGATTGGAAATGAGACGAGTGTGAACATTGCTTCTGATCTATGGATCCCTCCTTAAGTTAAGGAGCTATCGTTGTTAGATCGAGTTTTTTTTCCTACAAGGCATAGTTTATTTTTATCACACCTAAGACTTCTCCCTCACCTTGTCCCATTATGCACCTCCTTTTGAGGCCTCTTAAGAAAAAGAAAATCCCTAACTATGAGGATTTGAACCTTGAATTTGCAATGAAAATGATTATATCATAATAATGTGACCAAATAATTTACATATTAATTATGAAAAAAAAAAAAAACAAGGTTCATATAAGTACTTATGATTTAGGAAAATCTTGGAAAGTTACCATAAAATTGTCAAGTACATCTATTAATTTTTACCATAAACTTTCAACTTCATCAAATTAGATCATAAACTTAGACAAGTGTAGTATCCATAATTAAATTTCTAATAATTCACCCACCAAAATTAAAAAAAAAAAACAATGAACCCACCAATTCAATAAATATCAAGTTTTGCACATGATTAGCCAAAAGAAATTAACTGTTGAATAACACTGTCAAAACTCGCAAATCTTAACCCATATATATTACAACATTTCAAACGAAACATATCAAATAATAAAACCTATAATAATTTTGACATTCAAGATTAAAATTAACATAATTACTTATGTTTAAGGTGTAATTTGTTTTTTTGTTTTCTTAGAAATGACAATTAAATAAGGAGGATACGATGATTTGAACCTACATGTTAATTACTATTTAATCATGTTCACTCTAGCGTCTAAAATTCAATTTAAATAGTATAAAGTTTCAATAAAAAATTGTATAAATTGAGGAGTGGGAGGGGGAAATAATTGATAATTCACACCTAGAAAATATATTAAAAAAAATGATAATTTACATTTGATTATGAATACATAAAAGTTATTAGGTATTCTAAATTCTAACCAAATACTATGAAAGTTAATGGCGGATTATGGCATTTCCCCCCACAAAATTTCAACAAAATTTATAATGTTTATCAAAGCCTAATGTTGCCAAAGGAAACGAGGGAATCGAAGCTTTTGGACTTTCCCACTGAAGAAGAATAAGCTGTTGTGCGTACGCTTGCAACTCGTCTCTCCAACCCGACACCGCCGATATCTCGAAGGGTATGTGTTCGAATTCTATTTCATTGCCTTCTCTTAATCATTTTTCTATGCTGCACCCGAGTTTTCCTTCTGGGTAATGGCAGAATTTTCGAGGGTTGAATTTTTCTGGGGGAAATACGAGCCTTGCTTTCAGTTTGAATTCGTTTTAGTCGTTTTCTGAGTTTCTGAATCTTGGGTAACTTCTTTTGCTTAATGGGTAGTTAGGGTTGTGCATTTTCTTTGCTTACGTTTGATTTGGATTCAGTTTTCGTGGGTCTGTTCCTGTTTCATTTATTTTTCGAATTTGGTTGAGAATACGTGATTTGAGTGAGGCAACAAAGGTTTTTGTTGAGATGTTGATCTGGGGAAGAAGAAAATTTGCTTTCGTGGAGGTGGGTTTGAGTTAACTACTCATTCAAATGACAATTGAATAATGGTGGTGCTGATCACATATTCGTAGGAATGTATTCTGCTCATTCATATGCTGGTGCTTCTGGATCCTTGCAGGTCAGGAAATGGACGCTTTGGTGGTTGTTTTCTAGCACAGGCAGTTTGATTGTTTGGAAACTGGTATCGTTGTGGGAGTTGAACTTTTAGATTCCTGAAGTGATGTGGACGAATATTTTCAAAATTGTATGTTCCTTAGCCTATTCAATTTAGATCTATCACTAATGTTTATGTACGGTATTCCTATGTTTTACTTCTGTTATTTTTTTGCGTTGAATTTCTCTTTATGTTTGTTCTTGTAATGGAAACTTGGTTACTTACTGATGATTTGCAGATTTTCCCTTATTATTGAGCATGATCAGTGACATAAGTTATCGAAACTTTACAATCTTGAAAAACTCGACTGCAATTGTGTGATGGAGCGGGATTGCCTTATTTTGAATGAACTTGGTGGTTAAAATTATAGATACATCATCTTCATATTTTGCTAATTTAGTTGATTAAAATCCTTTTGAAGATCTATATTAGAACGTTCTGGCACTTCTGTTGTGGTCCATTAGAAACTGAAATATATATCAATGCTTTTAAGGTAATGCTGGGCACTAGGTTAGGCAGGGTGAGCATGAACGCTCAATATTTTGTCATCCTAAGTGCCTCAAAGAGGTGCTTGTGTCTCCTGTTTATTGCCTTTTAATTGTTTCGTTTTCCCCGTTTGGGACTTAACAAAGAAAGTTTTTTTGTTTTTCATTTTGGATCATGGTTACTTGGCTGAAATATTCTTACTCCCTAAAAGGTAGCATCAAAGTTATGTGGCAAATAAGAAAAATCATTGCTAATTCCTGATTTTTAATCCATGGAAAAAATAGTCTTTTCAATTGCTATGTTTTGACTGTGCACACACATGCAATCTATTTATCAGGTACAACTTTCCATTTCTAGAAAAATATGCTTCACTACTCTTAGGCTAATCCTTGAATACATTTTATTGTCTACTCTAGAATTTATTGCATTTCTATATTCCTATTAATGCTCTCTTCTGTGATTTTGTCATAGGGGGGTCTACATCAAATATCATGGTTCCAGTTTATGCCTAATGAATCTGACTTGATTACCTTACCAGACAAAAGGTTAAAACTTAGTGAACCTATTCCTTAGTTTAACATTTAGGATTTTTCTTTTTGGGGTGGTCTTCCACTTCGTTAACTATGCTAAAATTAGGCTTTTGGTGTTGAAAGTGCGAAGGTTGAGCACAATGATGCTGCCACAGTCTTGGTGCTTTCATCACATGTGCAATTACAGAAGGAAGGATTTCTAAGCACTTGGACCAACTCATTTGTAGGGCCTTGGGACCCATCTCAGGGTTTGCACAATCCTGGTGAGAAATGGAAATATGGATGCAACATGTATTTTTCATCTATCGGCCTAATCACTTTTGCTTGTCTAACTTTTGGTAATTTGGCATGCCCAGATGAGAAAATTAAACTCTGGCTTTTTCTACCTGGGCGCCATTCTTCGGTTGTCGAAACTGCTCAAGCAGCTGTTTCCAAGTTAAGGGGTATGTGCTACTCATGAAGGCATTGTCCATGATTTAATGAGTTATACAACTTTTTTATGTATTGTGGTGAACACACAAACTTGGCTTTGGTTCATTCAAATTAATTTTTTCTCGCGTTATGTACAAACTTGACTATTCTTCCCCATGGTTATAATGGGCTGTGTTCCACTCGTCACTTATGTTCTGTGGCAATGTTTTTCTTCACAATAGTTGTTGCATCTGGACTGTGGATCTCTCCTGGGGATTCAGAGGAGGTTGCAGCTGCCCTTTCTCAGGCATTGCGAAATTGTATTGAAAGGTCATTTTTTTGACACACTGATTGTATGCCGTGTTATTTGTTTATTCATACTCAAAGCTAACTTATCTGAAATTGGCAGAGCCCTAACTGGACTTTCATACATGAGGTTCGGAGATGTTTTCACAAAATATCACCACATGCAAAGTGAAGAATTATTCAGGTTTCTCTTTAACTCTTGTCAGCTTCATGTCATTTTTTTATATTGCCGCTATGAACATCAGCACAAAAATAGTTGATTATGTTTCCAGTGATGCCAACTTTGTTGCAACCATATAGGTCTGACATGTACATTGTCAGTGCAGCAAGCTGTATAGTTAAGTCTTGAGTCTGGGTGTTCCCTGTTTTTGTCTTTGGTGTGCTGGTTTTTTTATGCTCTTTGTATTATTTAGTTTTACTTTTATCTCAATGAAAGTAGGTTTTCTGTTTAAATCAAAACAGTACATGCAAGCAAGCTTTCTTTGAGATGCAAAATTTTATACAGTCGCTCTAGTGGGGGCAGAATCTTGAGTTCAAGCAAAATGTTAGTGGGTAGTGAGATAGATTTCTTCCTTAATTTGATTGGTCTGCTAGGGATTAAAGTATAGTCGTGAATCTTTTTGACACACTGATATAGTGGAGTTTGGGAAGTCTAATCAGGACAGAAACCTTCTAAGGATTTGTGTAAATTCAATTATAAGTTGGCTAGGATTCTTTTGCTTACTGAATGGCTTCTGCTATGGAAGACATATATTCCATTTTAGTAACAGCTAGTTGGGCTTTTATTTCAAAGATCTTTTATAATTACTCTTTAGACACTATTTTGTATAGCTGGAGGCCTTTCTTTAGTGGGGCCTCCTTTTTGTGGGTTTGGTTTTTTTTGTCTGTCCTTGTATTTCTTTCATTTTTCTCAATGAAAACTGTTGCCTTTATAAAAAAAAAACAGCTAGCTAAGCATACTACGATGGAATGTTATATCTGGTAAAGGGTCGAGGGAGTATTGTTTCTGCCAAAGATGGAATATTAGATCCGGTAAAGGGTTGAGGGAGTTATATAAGTCACCCACACTGTGTGTCTTACTTCTCAAAAGAGAAGTAAAAGCACACTTCTACTGTTTAATTTTTTTCTTAACAAGATTAATGTAAAACAATACATTGAAGCCATATAAAGCTGGGCCCTGGGGTATTAGTGAGCAACTTTTCAACTGGAATGACCCAAATGGTGGTTGGAGGGTATAATTTCGTCAAATTTACTCTCCAAGAGTTTATTTTTTGGAAGTTGAAGGTGAAGTGTGGATCATGATAGTTGGAGTATGTTTTAATGTATACTTTTTCTCCTTTTTATCAACTTTCTACTTTTGCACTTACCCTGGTTTCCAAGTTTTTTTTTTTTCTAAAAAGATCCTTGTTCGATCTTTTCTTTTACTGATGGATACCAATGGTCAGGAGAGGGCAACCTACAATGGAGTTCGTATTTGCTGCTACTGAGGAGGCAATCTTTGTGCACGTCATTTTATCTGCAAAGTAATTTTTTCTCCTACTTGTTTTAAGATGCTGACCATGCAGGTTAAGTTGATAATTAACCGATCTTTTTATTTTTCCTAGACATATTCGAGCACTATCAAATGCAGAGATTGAAAGAGTATTGAAGCATTCTGCTCATAATTCCTGTCTTGGACTTCCAGGTTAGCTGGGAAATTCAAACTGTAGGGCAGTGTTGTAATTTCTTTATGATTGATTATTTTGTCCCTAAATAATTCTTAGTTAGTTTCATCTTAACAAAGTTTCTTAGTTGATAATTTCTCTATAAATACAGGCTTTACGTTATTGTGTAGGAATAATTTGCTATTTTTTTAAGGTAGAATAAGGAATGTATTTGTGAATTCTTGGAGAGAGCTTGTTAAAACTCAAATCAGAAAAAACCATTCACCCCCCAACACCCACACCCACACCCACCCGTGACACCCACAAAAAGAAGAAGGAGAAGAAAGCTCTCTCCTCCCTTCCTCCATTGTTAGCCTTCAATTGGGCTCCTATAAGTGGGGGTTTGTTTCTTAAATTGTTCATCTTCTGTTAATCGAATTTTGGGAAAAGATGAAGTCGTCTGGGTTATAGGTAAATCAAGGGGTTTCACCTTTAAGTCAGCTTTTATGGAACTTTCTGAAACACCCCTTCTTTAGAAGTTCCTTTGATTGATACTATTTGGAGGAATGGTGCCCCTAAGAAGGTGAAGGTATTCTCTCCTTCAGTTTGCTCTCTCTGCTTCAAGGATGCCAAGTCCCAAGAACTTTCCTTTCACTTCCTCAGCTTGGGTGTTCAGTTAACGTATCCATTTGTTTACCTACCAAAACTGAAGATTGGTTGGCAGAAGCTCTGGTAGCTGGTGGGTTGGAATATGAGAAATGAAGGAAAAGTTTGGATAGGGTCGTTCTTTTTGGTTTTTAATGATCAATCTGTAGTTTTAAAGAAGTTGAAGTGTTTTCTCCAAAGAATGCTTGTGTTTGGCCTTTGGGTTCCCTCCATCCTTTCGTAGATCTTCTTTTCCGATTTCTGTTAAAAGGAAAGGAAATAAATGTTTTGTTTCGTTACTTCTGTTGGTGTGTTTGTGAGCACTGACCAGCATTTCCAAGGTTTTGTTGTCTCAAGAAAGTGGTTTTTAGCTTCTTCGGGAGTTTATTCAGAGTTTTGTCTGGAAAGGCTTGAAAGATTTTTTGTAAGCAAAATTTTTTTTTAGCTGGATTGCTTTGATTCCACTAATTTAAAGGCTTCCTCTTGGTGTTCTCTATCCTAGCCTTTTGTTGGTTTTTCTCTTCACGATATTTGTTTAAATTGGTCTGTTTTTATCTTTGTAGTTTTTAGTTTTTGCTTTTTCTCCCGATGAAGCTTGTATATCTAGAATATTAGTCTCTTTTCAATTTATCAATGAAAAGTTTCTGGTTAAACAAGAACTTTTAGAGTGCTTTGGCTTGAACACAATAGGCCAAAAGAGAAAATTTTGACATAACTTAAAGTTTTCTTCTCTGCCTCCTTTCCAAGGAATCCAAAGCATGTCAAGGTATTGTAAATCTCATACATATTCGAAGGTACTTTTGTAATGGGTCCTGACTTTCATTCCTTTGTAAATCAGGAGGAATTGTGAGTCGTGACTATTTAATTCTACCATTATCTGTAATTAAAATATCTGAATTGTTTAATGGCTGAACTTTTTGTCCTTTTGACTTCAGCTTTTGCTAGCTTGAATTGCATATGTTAGGATGATATTGATTTTTCATTCTCCATACACATAATTATTTTTAATATTCTTTTATTTTCAGTGATTGTTTCGCCTCATGGAATTCGAGGTAGGTTTACTGGATGTTGTGCCAGTGATGTTGTGAAACGGATTTATTCCAGGTACTAGATTATATATGTTTTTCACTTGGCAGAATTCTCTTATGTATTTTCTATAATGTTAGTCGTTGTTTTTATTTACTTTTTTGATTTGTGTGAACAGTTCTGGCAAGTCTAGGACTTCATATGGATTTGTAGGTTTACCTCATCATGTCTCTCAAGGTGGCTGCCAGTCGAAGGGGCAAAATTGCTATGTTGAAGTTACCCTAGGGTGCCCTAAATCAGTGAGTGAGAAGCCACTGCAGTCCAATTCAAATTACATGAAAAACATATCAATGCCTCAAGTTACAGAATCCGGACGAGGTGACCTGAAAGGATCGTCAAACCATTTATCTTCTCATAAAAAGACTTTTATATATCCATCCGAGGCAGTGCTTGTTTTGTTATTGCAAACGTCGTTTGCCAGGTCGTCTTTGAAAAGGTAGTTACCAAAGCCTGCACTGTTTATCTTCTTTGAAGTGCTTCCAATTTAAAAGATAAAAGGAGATCCCTTTGGTTACAAGGTTATTGAGAAACTTTCTGTAGGAAGGTGGAGGTGAGGGAGGGGCCCATTTAGTTAACTGGGAGGTTGTTTTGAAGCCTTTGAAGAGTGAGGGCTTAGATATCAGCAATCTGCAGCTAAAAAATGAGGCTCTCTTGGCGAAATGGTTCTGACATTTTCACTTGTAGTCTGACTCTTTGTGGGACAGGATTATTGTGAGTAAATATGGGCCTTGCCCTTTTGATTGGGTCTCAAGTGGTAGGTTTAAGGGTTCTTGTAAGGGCCCTTGGCCTGTTACTGCTGCAGCTGTTCCTATGTTCTCTCCGTTTTTAAATGCTCTATCGAGAATGGGTTGAATACTTATTTTTGGGTGGGAGAGAGTTCCCTCATCTATATCATCTTCCAGATAAGACGTTGCATTTGGTGGTTTCTATTTTGCCTTCTACCGTCAGGTCTTCCTCTCTTTCCCTATGTGTTCGTTGCCCCCTTGCTGATCGAGAGGCTAGTGAGGTGGTCAATCTCCTCTTTATTATTTCTGACCAATTTATTATTTTGGGGAAAAGGGATTTTAGATCTTGGGTTCTGAAGCCCTCTTTTCAGCAATTCTTTCTTTTGGAGTCTTTGCGCCCCTTCTCCCCTAGGAAGCCCCCGTGTTTTCCTCTCTTTAGAAAGTTAAAATTCCTAAGAAAGTGAAATTTTTTGCCCGGCGAGTTTTGGTTGGGAGAGTGAATATAAGGTACCTAGATAAGAATATTAGTATGGTATTAGTAAGGGTTATAAGGGTAATTAGATAAGAAGTTAGTTAATGAATCTTGTTATAAATAGAAGGAGGGTGAGTGACCGAAGGGAGACATTTTTGTGGAGTGATCTAAGACTTGAGTTAGCATACTCAAGAGAGAGGTTTCAAGTGCCTTTATACTTGGTTTATCTTGTAGTTATTCCTTTATATTTCAATATATTCCAGATCTTAATTCTGGTTAGAAGCATCTTTTCTTAACACGTATCTAGAGGCTTTCCTCCATGATGCCTCAATGGCGTGTTCTTGGTTGGAGACAAGAAGACGACCTTGATCACTTGCTTTTGGATTATGAGCTCTTTGTGGAATTGGTTCTTTAAGACTTGGGGGTTGTATTAGCTTGTAATAGAGGGTGTTGTTTGATGTTTGAGGAGGTGCTCTTAAATCCTCCCTTTCAAAACAAAGGGAGGGTTCTTTGGCAGTCTTCTTCTTCTTCTTCTTTTTTTTTTTATTTATTTTTTTCCTGCTATGATGTGGGGTATTTGGCTTGTCAGCATGGGATGGAGAGGTCTGGGGAGGATATTCGGGATTTCATTAGATTTAATTCTTCTTTATGGGCATCTATTAATAGAGTGTTTTATAATTATCAATTTAGTATTATCTTTTTGGATTGGGACCCCTTTTGGAATTGGGTGGGGTGCTGGTTTTTTTGGGCTTATTTTTCATATGCCTTGATAGATCCTTTCATCTTATTACTTGAAAGCCTGGTTTCTTATTAAAAAAGATGAAGCTTGGTTTACGGGTGTTCACACAAAAGCTTTTTGCCTTATTGGACTGCTATGTAGTTTTGGTGGCGTTTGCTTCTTCTACTAACTTTGATGTCAAAATTTTCAGATTTTGGCTGCAAAACTGGATAGGACCCTCATTACCTGGTTCATCTTTCTACATGCATTTGTAAGAATTTCAGCTCATAGCATCTGACTGAAGTTACATGTTATTAGATTAAGAAAGACTGTTATTATGTGCATGTTGCTTGGATTTTATTACGTACTTGTTGAGCTGGATCCTAACATAATATTTTGCCTTGTATACTTTTCAAAAGTTCATTTGAAAGTAGACTTGATATCAACTTGGAAAAGTGTGTATATATATATATATATGATAGGAAACCACTATTTGTTTTTAGAAAAAGAACAGTGCAGAAAGACAATGGGAAGCAATACCCTCCAATCAAGTCACTTTGTTATAAATTGTTTTATTTCCAAGAATTAATGACTACAGCTGTCATCTAGTGATTTTTTGTTTTTGTTTGTTTTTTTCAATAAGAAACAAATTTCATAGACGTATGAAGTTTTGCGAAACTTAGGGATGAAATCTGAAGCCAAAGAAGTTAAAATAAACTTCTCCAACTGGACAAAAGAGTAGAGTAGCTATATAAATTGAAAGAAATAGAGTATTTATACCAAGATATAGCTAAATAGACAACATAATAAAAAAGATTATCAAAAGATCTTTCCTTATCATTGAAAACCCTTTGGTTTTGCTTGATCCAAGTGGTTTAAAGAAAACCCACCCTTGGTGAATCCATAGAAAAATTTTCCTATCTGGTGGTCGGTTAGGGTATAGTGAAGTAGACTATTTGGATCACGTGGGAGCACTTTGGACCATTTGAAAGGGGAAAAATCTCCATCCAAAATCTGTCAGAATATGTGCGAGCAGCTTTGCTTCTGTGTTTCGGCATTCTTTTTGCAAAAAGGGCAGTTTATTTGAATTTATTTGTAAAAAAACAAAACAATAATTTAGTGACATAGCAAGCTTGGATTTCTTCTTAATGCTTTTTTGTTGTTATCCTTTCTTTATAAGAAATACATCTATTAAGAAAAAAATAAGCCACATGTCAAAGTCTAATTGAGTTTTTGATTCAAAGGTGTATTTTTAGTTATATGTTTTCTTTCTTGCTAAGTTGTTAAAGTCGTTGACTTTCATGTATGTTTTTGAAGAGGTTTCATATCTCTATATTAGTGGCATTCATAAAAAAATGTCTTCAGTAGTGGTGATTGGATTAAAATTTTAAGTTATTATTAACCTTTAAGTCATTATTATAAACTTTTGGTTGTTGTGGTTTCTGTAGTGCTGGAAATGCAGATTATATGGAAGGGTTGTGGACTGAGACTGATAAAATACGTTCACAGCACGGTTACGATAGTAGCAGCAATAGTAACAGTAGCAGCATTGGTAGCATAAGCAGTAGTTCTAGTGATAGCGATTGCAAGACAGGAGCCAGCGAACTTGAAGCAGATGCTGATTCCTTATCTTGTAGGCAGTCTGGATTGTCTTCAAATGACCAGTCAGCAAACAGTTGCCGAAAATTGGTATGCTCGATTAATGTTCTTAGAATTAGATTTTATTTTCTGTAAGTAGTTATATATGATTAAGGACCCTGCAAGTTGGACTTAATGTTTTGGCATGGAAACACCTAAATTTGGGGATGATGTCAGTCTGTCAGTATATGCAATGCGGTTTATGATTTCACTTTGATTTGTACTTCAAATGTTGTAGGGTCAAGTGGGTTATCTCGTGAGAGTAGTTGAGGTGCGCATAAGCTGGCCCTGACACTCACGGATATAAAAAAAAAAAAAAAACCAATTTGTACTTCTTAGACTAGAAAGAAGTTCCAAAAGAATTATTATTCACCTAAATAGTAATTAGGTAACTTGTATCCTACTTGGTTATAGTAATGGCATTAAATTTTTGTTGACATGTTGATATTTTCACATATCCATGGGTTCAACATCGACGCTGACATATGGGGGAATCGACATTTCCATTATATCATAAGAGAATTCATAAAACATAGAAATAAGTAACAAAATAACACTAATGTGAATATAATATAAATAATGCACATTTAAACTTGCTCACAAAGTGTAAAATGTTTATTTATCAATCTAAATATACATTATTATTTTTTAAGAATGGGGCCTGTTTCTTGACTATCTCTTTATCCAAATTCTTCACTTCTAAAAAATTCTTTTCCACACTGGCAAATTCAAAAATCAGAAAACTCTAATAATTGCATAATTTGAATACATTTTAAAACAAGACTACAAAGATATTGTTACTATACCAGCACACCTTCTAATGGGTATATATAGGTTGGCTTGGTGGTAAAAAAGGAGACATAGTCTCAATAAATGGCTAAGAGGTCAAGGGTTCAATCCATGCTGACTACCTACCTAGGAATTAATATCCTACGAGTTTTTTTGACACCAAAATGTTGTAGGGTCAAGCGGGTTGTCCCATGAGATTAGTCGAGGTGTGCATAAGCTAGCGCGGACCCTCACATGTATTAAAAAAAGGGTATTAATGTTTGTCTCCTGTGGAGGAAATTCTATGGTTCTTGGTTTTGAGGTGGAAACCATCTTTATGTTGGATTTGGGGGGGAGGGGGTTGCACCCTTTTCATTTTATTTTATTCTTTTATTTTTAGTTGAACAATTGTGGGTCGAAAATGGAACCATCAACCGTTTGTATGGTAATTGGAGCCTTTCCACTAAGCTGCTTGGATTGGAAGAACAAGTGTGCTTTAAACAACACGAAATTGACCTTCAATAGGTTCTTAGGCGTTATCTTCCCATTGGCCCTCTCTTGATGTTTTTTGCTAAAACAAATTATAGTCTTGATGATCTTTTGACTAACTGGAGAGCTTTTTTCGTTACTCTTTTGATAGGATTTTTTGTACAGGGTTCCCCTTTTGTTTGTAATATTACATATCATCAATGATATATATTTTTCTAGTAAGAAAAGAAAAGAATATTACTCATGCTGCCTCTAGATTTTTGTAATATCTACCAATATTTTCTATTGGACAATCAAACTGTTTATTTTTCAGGGTATTAAGCGGCCTCGTTCAGGGATGCCAGATGCACTAGATCAAATGGGTACAGGTGCTCAAATTCAAGATGCTTTCAAATCTGATTTTACTTCCACCGAGCTCAACAATTGTGCTATTACAGGAGTTAGTAATGAGCTGATTGAATCTCCTTGGGACTGGGATGATGATGACCGGGGTGGGGACGACATTGAAGATCTCCTTTTGCATTTTGGGGGATTTGGAGATTTCTTTGAGAATGATGTTTTGCCTTTTGGGGAGGTATTTTCCACGTGTCTTGTAAAATGTTTTGCTGCTGGATGTTGTTATTGTTGCATGTTAAGTTTTTAAACAAACTTACATCTCAAAATAAGCTTTCTAAGATGGTTAGTTTCTTATTTTCTTTCCTGATCTGTTTATTGAAGTTAATATGGCCCTTGAGTTACTTCATTAACCTTTAAAAGTTTCCTTTCCATTCATATCCTCCTGGAGAAAAGATCCTCATTGGAATGAAATTTGAGCTTAACTGCAAAAGTTATTTTGAATTATTAAATCTACCATCAATTTTGATAATTTGGCACTGATGTGTGATGATAACTGATTATTATTTTATTATAAAAGTACAAACCTTTTGGCAATGAATCTAATGAACTTTAATTAGTTTGTAACCCACTATAATTTTTTCACTCCCTCAATCTTCCTCAGTCAAGTTGAAGGCAATCTGTTTCTTCCCCCCCTTCATATTCTTGCTGATTGTATGAGTATGATCTTGGAGCTCATCATGCTATTATCTTCTGAAGCCTCCAGGAACTGCAGAGACACAACCTCTTATGTTCTCTGCTCCGGACTACACTGATGTAGGTAGTAGTCCAGTTGGGGTCATGGATGTTTCTGATCAGATGCTTTTGCCTGTGGGGTTTCCATCCTTCGATAGCTTCAACCCAACTGTTCCAATGACGACAGAGGAGGTTTTAAGCAAAGATCATGAAGTCACAAACAATGCATTGTCCTCAGTAACAGCCAACCAAACTCCAGTGTCTTCTGGGGAGTTTGATCAAATTACTAAAGCTGAAGCTCTGATGACACTTGCTCCAGAATATGGAGCAGTTGAAACTCCTACAAGTGAGTTTTCTTCATCAATCTTCCGAAGTCCATATATTCCAAAATCTCGGGAGCTAGAGAGTTCAAACTTAAGCACAAACAGTTACATATATGGTGCAACACCACCCTCTTCACCACATTTTGATAGGTCAGATGAGAAGAGTGGTGTCTCCTCAAATACAAAACCATCTAATGTTCTACGGGCAAAAAACTATTATACACATGTCGACAATGTGAAAGAGAAACATATAAGAAAATCAGCTGCCTGTAAGAACAACATCTCTACATCTGATGGGCTGGCATCATCTCTCTCAAATCACAATCCTGTCAAATCCGCACAAAGGAAAACGACTGAGGACAATGTTGAAGCTGATTGTTTATTTATGTCTCAGAAGCACGTTCTTGCAATGGAAGTTGAATGCTTAATGTTCCAAGCTTCTATGTGCAGAGTACGGCATACCCTGCAGTCTTCTGGTAGTTCCACAGTTGCTGGTACAAATCAGCTATCTAATGATCCAAGTACTATTACAGACTATATGACAAATGAGGTGAAGAAGAAAGATACTATACCAATTAGAATAGCCGGAGATGTTGATGGGGGAATGCTTGATGGACACCTTAATGCACCTGTTGGTGTTTGGCGGTCTGTTGGAGTTCCCAAGGTTCCAAAGCCCTCAAGTTCACCTAGTATGGAACTTGGCTCATCCTTACCCCACAATTCTTTCCATGAGGATGGAGTTCTCTCTTATGGGCAAAGACAACCACTTCAGGAGCTCCTTGATGCCTTCCCTTTACTTGTGCAGCAGGCTACTTCTTTTGTTGACCTCGCCTTGGATGCAGATTGTGGTGATGGCCCATATGGCTGGCTAGGATTGCAGGAACAATGGAGGAGGGGATTTTCATGTGGGCCATCTATGGTTCATGCAGGCTGTGGAGGGACCTTAGCCTCTTGCCATGCATTAGACATTGCAGGTGTGGAGTTAGTTGATCCTCTCTCTGCTGATGTAAGTGTATTTTCCTTCTAATTGCTATTGCGTGCACACAATTTCCTATCTTATATTTGTATTCTAGACCTGGAATTTATTGTTATAATTTGTTGAAGAGATTGTTCATCCTTATTATCTTGTGATCATCATATCAGTATTTCACAAAATTAACTTTTGTATGTTTGCTTACTTTTTTTTATCACGTCCGTCTGGTCTGGTATTATTACTGTTACTGTTACTATAATTGTGTGTGTATGTGGTATCTTTTGTTTTTCCTTCTTGCTATGCTGTCTTATTGATGAGATGTAGCTTTAAAGATGTTCTGCTACTATTTTGGAAACGCGACTGATTCATGAGTTTAGTCTTCTCAGTATAATTAATCCTTCAACCCAACGTTATCCAACTGACCTGCTTCTATAATCTGATAATGACACTCAAGCATAAAATTCTGATTATCTTCCAGGTTTATGCTCCGTCTGTAATGAGTTTACTGCAGTCTGACATGAAAACAGCCTTGAAATCTGCATTTGGCACTTTGGATGGGCCATTATCTGTAATTGATTGGTGCAAAGGTCGTGGTCAATTAGGTGATTCAGGAAGCATGGGTGATGGATTATCTGCCGAGTCTACTGTAAATGAATCTAAAGATTCTTCAAGTACTGTTATGCAAAATCTTGGAGAGCCCATAAGCCCCTCACATTCTTCTGCTAGTGGATCGTCTAGTCTCAAAGGTACGGATGTTATAATTTATGCAAAATTTGAAATGTTCAGTTCAGTGGATTATTCAATTTTCTGATACTGTAGGCAGCATTACGATGGATGGTTCAAAAATGGATGAGACTTCCCAAAGGAGACCAAACCAAGAAATCTGCAGTTCAGGATCTGACCAGCAACTACTGCCTTCCCGTCTGAGACCAACAGTTATTGTTCTCCCATCACCTGCGATACTTGTTGGGTATGCATTTGATTATTTAATCGCCGTGTTAGTTTTTGAGAGTCCAAATTCATATCTAGGATGTCCTGATCTGTTTTACTGAACATTTATGTACTTTCATAGTCTATTTAATATCACTCAGATTATTACTCTATAGCCTTTAAATGATGGTTGCACATTCAAGTTGATGTCACTATTAAGATTACTTTGTACTATGGGTGAATGACATTTGTTGCATTTTTTATTTTTCACCTAAAGAATTACAGATTTCTTTGGCCTTTCATTTAAAATTGTTGAATATCTGTCTCTATAGGGCCTAGGCCTCATACAAAGGACATGAATTTTTTTTGTTTTCGAACTGCAAAATGGAATGTCCATGTTTGAGGAAGAAACTATTAATAAACAATGAACTGAAGCATGGAAATCCTAATATCTTGCATAGACCAAGATCCATGCTTGTGGCTACTCTTGGATATTCTCCTTTTCTTTTTTTTTTTTTTTTTTTTTTTTTTTTTTTTTTTGGTGGATAAGAAGGTTATTCTTAGATGGTTAACCATTAAAGACTATTTAATCATAGTCTGGTTCGTATTGGGTAAAAGGCGAGTTTGTAGAGATTTTAGGTCCATTTCCTCAGTTATGCATGTGTGGGAGGTTACCTCTTATTTTCATGTAGATGAATTACTGTTACCAATATCATCTACTGATATAGAAGAAACGATGATATGTAAATAGGTACCAAGATGATTGGCTTAAGACATCTGCTAATTCTCTGCAACTCTGGGAAAAGGCCCCTCTTGAACCTTATGCTGTACAAAAACCGGTAAGTTGATTGAAATCTGAACAGGTGGAATCTGCGAGGAACTGTTTGTCTTCTTGCCCATATTTATTTATATGGTATAAATACTGAAATGATAATATCATTTACACCCTTTTAGTGTAGTGACATGGATTTTTATTTTCGTTAATGCTGCAGATAAATTATTGCGTCATTTGTCCAGATATTGATCCTCTTGCATCAGCTGCTGCTGATTTTTTCCAGCAACTAGGAACAGGTTAGTAATGATTTGTTATTTAATTGAATAATGAGTGTATTTTCTAATCAGTGGTGTACTATATCACTAATTCTGATATTTTTGTCACTGTTACATTTTGAGAAAAGAAAATTCGGAACTTTTTTTTTTTAATCAATCATTGATGTATGAAATCTACATAGAGGTTTTGGGGGGGGGGGGGGGGGGAGGGGGGAATAAACATTTCCAGTTGAACAATAGAGAACATGAGCTATTAGAGTTAAAAAAGAGAACCCATTTTACACCAAGATGAAGCAAGGAAATGAACTAAGCAAAGAAGACCGGATAGGTTTTCTCCAATGATTTGAAAATCCTATGATTTCTTTCCACCCAAGTCAACCACAAAAAAGGCCCAAACAAGATTCATCCCAAGGATCTCTTTGCTTTCACAAAAGGGGTTACCTAAAAAAAGGGTTTAAGAAAGCTGTAGAGATATTTTAGCATTAGTATCTTTTCATTTTATCAATGACATTTTCTCATTTCTTGTTAAAAGACTATAGGGATCTTTTGTGAAGACCATCTTATGTCTAAGGGCAGCCATCACATCTTTCCAAAGTTCTTTTTTTCTGATGTGATATATTAAAAGTTTATGTTTTTCTTCGACTGTATTAGAGCTTTATGATACTAAATTTAGAAACTTGTAGTTTTGTTAGATATGAGAGGGTGTTTTTGTAACTAACTTTGTCATAATGAAGGTTGAAGTAGTCGTATTGCCCCTTGTACTCTTTCATTTTTTTTTTTTTTTTAAATAGAAGATTGCTTTTCATTTTAAAAAAGGAATCCTTTTCATATGCTCATTAACTGCATTCAAATTTTTCTAGTGAATTACAGTTTATTGACCAACTTTTTTCCCTGTCCTGTCTGTCACCAGTGTATGAGACATGCAAGCTGGGAACTCATACCCCTCATAATTTAGGGAATCAAATGGACACAGATTCTGGGAAGTGGTTGTCTTCAGGTTTTGTTCTACTTGATTGCCCCCAATCGATGAAAATTGATAGCAGTAGTGCTTCAATTGTTGGTTCAATTAGTGACTATTTGCTTTCTCTCTCAAATGGATGGGACTTGACAAGTTATCTTAGATCTCTTTCAAAAGCTTTGAAAGCGTTGAAACTCTCTCCATCCATGTCAGCTAATCCAAAAGAAGGAAGTAATGGTTCTTGCATGGTAAGGCCTTCGAATAGTTTCTCCTTTTTTACCCATTGCATGTCCCTCAATATATATTATTTCCTGTGTGCTTGGCTCACCTAAATTGTTTTGCCCATCTTAGGTACTTTATGTGATCTGCCCTTTTCCTGATCCCCTGGAAGTATTGCAAACTGTCGTTGAATCTTCTGTTGCTGTCGGTTCTGTCACGCTCCAGTCAGATAGAGATAGGAGAACAATATTGTGTAGTCAGGTTGCAAAGTCATTAAGCTGCTCAGCAGCTGTTGATGAATCATCAGCATCGAACGTTTTAGTTCTTCAAGGGTTTACTTTACCTAAATTGGTATTGCAGATTGTGACAGTTGATGTGATTTTCAGAGTGAGTAGTCCATCAGTAAATGAACTTGTCATCCTTAAGGAGACAGCTTTTACTATTTATAACAAGGCTCGTCGAATATCACGGGGGACATCAAATGATGTGGTTCAGTCATCATCAATATCTAGTAGATCTCATTCAGTTCTATCATCAATGTCACCTTCCATTCCAGGGATGTGGAAAGACTGTGTTGGTCCTAGAATAACTGGGCATTCCCTCCCACGAGAAGGTGAAATTGATGGTACCCTCAGGTCTGGAACCTGGGATAACTCCTGGCAATCAAGGGCTGGATCGTTAAATTGTGACCCAAACCGAATCGGAGAATATTATCTCCAAGATGATTCTTGCTACATGTTTGAACCACTTTTTATTCTGGCAGAACCTGGTTCACTAGAGCATGGAATTTCACCAATAAATCCTGTTACACTAGGAACAGAGTCTTCGAAACCATTATCTGATGACAACAGCGGCGCCTTTTTACAGAGTGCAAATTCAGCAGTAGGTATGGATATAGGAACTAACTCTCAACTAGATGGACCTGAGATGGATGGATTTGGATGTGGCCATCAGAGGAATCCTAGTCTACACTGTTCCTATGGATGGACAGAAGACTGGCGCTGGCTAGTATGTATCTGGACAGATTCACGAGGAGAATTGTTAGACAGCCATATATTTCCATTTGGTGGTATCAGCAGCAGGCAGGACACAAAGGGCCTGGAGTGCATTTTTGTCCAAGTTCTGCAGCAAGGCTGTATGATACTTCAGTCATGTTCTCCTGATACTGGTGTTTCCAAGCCTAGAGATTTGGTTATTGCAAGAATTGGAATGTTCTACGAACTTGAGTATCTAGGTACAGATTCCTCATATTGGTTATTATTTTCAGCTTTCGTTATTTATTATCAATGGTAGTAGATTCTGCTTCTAGTATCTGATTCGCAGTGAATTTTATATGCCTATAATCTCAATTATTTACTTATTAGTTTGAAACCCTGAAGTTCTATTTCACAATTATGTCAACAATCTCATTCAAATGTGATCTGCTTGGAAAGGATCCCCACTTACATCTTTTTTCGTGATAATTTTACTACTCGCTATTTTCACATATCTATGCACTTAAAATTTACAAAACTTTCCGTTGAAGATTTTCAAAAGGTAATTTTAAATTTCTGACCTGTATTGGGTTGGAACTAATGTTGGTCTTTTTGCTGTCTTATCATGATTAGAGTGGCAGAAGGCCATTTACTCACTATGGGGATCTGAGGTGAAAAAATGGCCCTTGCAACTTCGCCGCTGCATGCCAGATGGGATATCATCAAGTACTAATGGGAGTTCCTTGCAACAACAGGAGATGAGTTTGATTCACGATAGAAACCTTCCTTCCTCCCCAAATCCTTTATATAGCCCGCATTCAAAAACTACAGGCTTTATGAAAGCTGGTATTGGACAACCTGCTATTAGAAAGCAGCTAATGGGTGGTCATGCAGTGGTTGACAACTCAAGAGGATTGATTCAGTGGGTGCATAGTATTAGCTTTGTTGCAGTTTCGATGGAGCATTCTCTGCAGCTGTTACTTCAAGCTGATTCACCATCTCCTGGTAAGATAAGTTACCAGTACCTAACATATGCCTTATTTTCTTCAATTGATGTTTTTCAGCTGCACCTTTTTTTGTTCAATTGTTGTAGATTATTACCTTTTTCTCCCCCTTTTGGTTGTGGCTTCAAGAATTTCATACTTCATGCTGTTTCATTCAGATATTTAGTATATATTTTAAGGGCTATAACATTGCATTTTGTTGAAATATTTTCTGGTAGAGTATAAAATTGCATTTTGTTGAAATATTTTCTGGAGATGATTCCTTTGGAAAATTCTAAGGGTTGTATGGCTCTTGATAACTGGGGAGGTAAGAAGTTGAGCTTCTTTGTGTTAGGTGAGTTTTGCTTTTACTAGTCCACAAGTTTACTAAGTCTTTAAATGGAATTATGTTTCTCTTGATAAAAATAAACAAAAAGAACTTTTACTAATTAGAAACTTGCCAAATATGATGTCTCTTGGGTCCAGGCCTTGGGTTGGGCACGGGTGCCCTTGGTATGGGGGAGCCCAGGTTATCAAAGAAAGAAAAAAGATAGTTGCCAAATGAATACAAATTTGTATTACTTGTTCTTTTGCACTATCCCAACATACAATTATGCAAGCTTGGGTTTGCAATCCATAAACCTAGAGGTCTTAAAATCACGAGCCAAACATTCCGTATCCTCTCTTCATTTATTTTTAAACGAATATTTGTGATTAATTTGAATACAAAAGCAGTGGAGAATATCTAGATTAGACAATCCATACTTCGGGAATAACCCTGCATAGTCTGTGTGTGCATGTGATCAAGGCTTTCTTTTCTTTCATCGTCTGGGTTGGAAAACCTCCAAGTTAGCTTCCTTCTGGAAATTCCATGAACAATAAATGTCTTTGTGATGGTTTAAGTTACATTTCAATAGCTGTCGTTAGGACTTACCTAAAGTCTTTCACAGGTGGAAATCAAGGCAGTGTACATACGGGTTCGTCTGCGTATCTTGAAGGCTTTACCCCTGTAAAATCACTTGGTTCCACATCTTCTTCTTATATACTAATCCCATCACCCAGTCTACGTTTCCTTCCCTCTAACCCTCTTCAGCTTCCCACATGCCTCACTGCCGAATCCCCACCTTTAGCACATCTCCTCCACAGTAAGGGCTCTGCAGTTCCACTTTCGACTGGATTTGCTATTTCAAGAGCTGTACCCTCAATGAGAAAGGATTCTCAGAGCAACATGAAAGAGGAATGGCCATCAGTCCTTTCGGTTAGTCTCATCGACTATTACGGAAACAATATCACCCAAGAAAAGAATGTCCGTGGAATTATCAAGCAAGGTGGGAGAAATTCAACTGTGGAATCCAGAGACTTTGAAATAGAGACACATTTGATCCTTGAATCTATCATCGCAGAGCTTCATGCCTTGTCATGGATGACTGTGAGCCCAGCATACTTGGACCGACGAACTGCTCTGCCTTTTCACTGTGATATGGTTTTGAGACTCCGGAGGATTCTTCATTTTGCTGACACAGAGCTTTCTAGGCGCGCCGAAAAAACGAAACGTTAGGATGATATCAACTGAGGTAATGCTCGGGTTGTTTCTTGCTAATTATTCTATTAAGACCTTCTTACCATGTAAAGTTATATGTATTATAATTCTTGTACATGCTAGATAGGTGGGCAATTCTTAATTATATGCTTAGTGGGTAGGAATTAGGGAAGAGAGAATTAAATCTCAGTTCAGGTTTATGTGAAAAATTAGGACAGATGTAAATGTAACAAAGGGGAATTGCAACTCGAAAATCAGTGTGATTGAGATCCCTTGATTTTCTCAGAATATAATCCAGTGATAGAGCCACTTATTTAACAGCCTCTTTTGTTACTCCCAATCAGTAGTTATCGTGACTATCATAATCAGTTTATCCTTGTCTAGAGTTTGTCTAATGACCAAAGAATGACAATTTGCAGTCTTAGAGATTGTATTCTCACAATATCCTTGTCTAGAGTTTGTCTACTGAGTAGTTTTTCTTTTCCCTATTATATTAATTGGCTGAGTTAGTACTTCCTTTTATTTTTTGTTTTACTTTTGAGTTCAACATGTGGGTAAGAGATTTGAGTCTTTGACCTCTTGATTTGTCTTATCTTGACCAATGTTTAGATTATCTTTATTTTATCTTTAACTTTATAAATGTGTGGGACATATTGACAGCAAGGGCTCGATTGAAAAAACAAGTATATAAATGATATTGACAGCAAGGGCTCGATTGAAAAAACAAGTATATAAATGATAGTGATCAAAGTTTTTAAAAGGAAATAGACATGGGGTAATTATGAAAATGTGGGATGTTCTTATCTGGCCTGGTTGCTACACAGCCCCATGTGATTTGATCCTTGGTTGTAATGATTATGTATTTGTTGTGTTCTACTGTACTTATATTCTGCTTCTATATTTCAAACTACCAAACCAAGCTAAAATATTCAATTCAAGCATATAATAAAATCTATTCTGCCAATATGACCAAAAGAATGTCCTAAGTTTATGTAATTCACAATGACTTATATGAAGTGACATTTTATATGAGCTTTGAATTTGTTTTTCTAGAACAACTTTTTGGGATTATCTTATGCAAGTTGTTCTTGGAAAAGCATTCTTATGTTCATTCATTGCACATTTATTTCCATCACCTATAATTTTGTTGTTCTTAAGGATGCTAGAAGGATTTTTTCCCCCCTCTCAAACTAAGGACAATTTGAAGAGTTATTTCGATTTAAGATGTTTTTGAATAATATTTTAATTCTAACATATGTTTATATTAAAATATTAATGGTAGTTTCTTAGCATATGAGCACATGCAAGGTAGGTTAAACCTCAATGCAATAAGCTAACATTCTTTAATATTTAAGCATTACTTTAGCTTTGGTGGTTAGGGATTAGCATATAAATATTTTGAGGTGGCAAGGTTTTTTAGCATATATCTTAAAGTGAAGAGTCCCTTTAAAGATTGATGCTTTTGTTTAAGTATTGGTCTTTTAAGGGGTTTTGTTTTATTTTTATTTATTTATATTTATTTTTATATTATTGTTAGGTCTTATTCTTTTGGACTCACTTGCACTGGGTTTTACTTTTGCTTTTTTTGTTCCTACTCTTTTTGTATGCTCTTTTGTATTATTTTATGTTTTTAAGTTTTATTTTTCATTTTCATTTTAAAAAAAAGATTAATGAATTAATGGGGTAATTTAATTTTTCATTCATTTTCTATTCAAATAGTAGGGTATTTTATAACAAAATGTGATTGCAAAGGGAAATTGTCCACATTGCTTGATATCTAAAAACTGTTCACCAATGTTTAGATATGTTTGGATAGTGGCTAGTTAAGCGTTTTGTAGTAAGAATAATAGCTAAGGTACCAATAAGTGGGGCTTATTTATGTCGTGTTATAGATACCCAAACGAAACTTTTTGATGGTTGAGGTGAAATTTTAGCTTCTGGTTTAGTTATTTGAATTCGCCGCTTTTGGTGTCGAGTCATTTTGTATATGAGCCTCTTCAAATAGGACTTATTGCCATTGATTTGATGATTCCTATTAGATTTGGTGAAGTGAGAATTAATTATTGAGATCAGGTAGACCGATAAAACTATAGTTATAACCCTTTGTAATCCATCCTCGAAGTGGTAGAATTTGGGAAGAAAGTAAATATCCACTCTATGAAACTAGTTCCAAAAAATGTTTGCTAACTAAAGTTTTGACAATTGCATTTAGTCATTCATTATCAAATGATATTAACCCTTCTAGGTTGTATCAAGAATTATCTTTTGCCTCCTCTCGAGGTACAAGAAAGTTCATAGCAATCTTACTATATATATATATGATATTGATTTAATTAAATCTAGTCATTAGTCATCATAAGTTTCCCCTTTAGGGTATCTTACATTTTAATATTTTTTAGGTTAAAATATCATTTTTAGTCACCGTATTTTCAATAAATATTACATTTAGTACCTCAAAGTTAAGTTTTACTATGATGGATTAAATAGTAATAATAATTTTTCATGCAAGAAAATACAATATGTAAAGATATTTTCAAAGTTCGTACTAAAAATATCAATAGATAACAAAAAGTTTTTTAAAAAATCAATAACAAACCAGTGATGGAGACTAAATTTAAGATTTATTAAAAGCATAGGGACTAAAATTGAACTTATTTTCAAATGTTGATTATTTCACTATTTAGACATAACTACAAAAATTAAGCATGGATGGATAAAATGTTTTGTGATATTTTAATTGGAAAATTATTATAAATGGAAAAAAATATCAAACTATTTAGAAATATAGAAAATTGCATTGTCTATTAGCGATAGATTGTAATAGATTTTTATCACTGAGCGATAGAAGTTTATCGCTAAGTGATAGAAGTCTATTTAGAAATATAGAAATATAGAAAATTGCATTGTCTATTAGCGATAGATTGTATTAGCGATAGATTGTAATAGATTTTTATCACTGAGCGATAGAAGTTTATCGCTAAGTGATAGAAGTCTATCGCAGTTTATGCCTAGTGATAAAAGCCTTTGGTGAGACGAGATGACCTGCGATCGCTTCTCATTGAATTTTTCCCAAAACGAAACTGAGTAGCTCCAAAAGGGGAAGGAAAGACATGCACATGGGCAAGCATATGCTTGGGGTGTGGAGGTGGTTGGAGAACCGGTTATTGGCGGTTGTTGGCATATGCTTGTCTAGCGAAGACGTTGGTTTAGGCAAGGGGGGAAAGCAAAGAGAGTCTATCACCTAGTGATAGAAATCTGTCGCGGTCTATCATTGATATTTGTAAATATTTTGACTCATTATTATATTTGAAAACAACCCTATTTAATTTTGATTGGAATAAGTTATACTTGTTATTAATTAGATTATGATATTAGATGTGGGTAAATATGTCACAGCCCCATGTGCACAAGTAAGCATCAGCATGTGATGCCTCTTCTCTCTATGCTGTCCTTTCTCTCTCTAAACTTCCAAATTTCATTAATGAAAGAGAGACATTTTGTTTGAGCAAAAAAAATGCCAGATGGCAACATGACATTGGTTTTCAAATGCAATAATTAATAATTAATTATTAATTTTCCTATACTCACAACAAATATCTAAAGGAAAATGTGGCCATTCTTCATTCCAAGGTGGAATTTTGAAGTGTCCTATCAACATGAACTCTACTTAGGATCTTACAATTGTTTTTTTTTTTTTTTTTTTTTTCTTATTTAATATGTGTTTCATTGGTTGATATTTATTAATAAATATTAGTAGGGAAAAAATCAATTTGTACTCCTAATTTTGGCTGAGAAAGTAATAACTTATTAATTAAAAATCTATTTGTATTTTTCATTGAAATTTCGATTTAAAATCGTTAATTCATAATGTTTACACATACATAGACTTCTTTAAAATGTTTGTAGTAATATAATATCAGAGAAAAATGTTGGTTTAAATAAATAAAAGCAACTTTTTATTTATAATATGAATAGTTCTTCATTTTTTTCGATCATCTTTTATTTTTAAGAAGAATTCCATAATATCTTTCTTGCTACTTTGGTAGAAATGGAGAAGAATAATGATTTTATTTAGAAAAATTATTTATAAATAGAAAATATATCGAACTATTTACAAATATCGAAAAATTTTATTGTTTATCAGTGATATCGTTGATAAACAGTGAAAATTTTCTATATTTGTAAATAGTTTAACTCATTTTGCTATATTTGAAAACAATCATTTTATTTAAGTGGTTTTGAGCTTATTTTAAATGAAATTGAGTGAAAATAATTATAAATTACTAATAGAGAGTGTAATTTCTAATATTAGGAAAATTATTATAAATAGAAAAAATATCAAACTATTTACAACAAAATTTTATTTTTTATCTGTGATAGACCGCGATAGACCTAGATAGACATCTATTCGTGTTCTATCGATGAAAGGTGGATAACAAAATAAAAATAAAAATAAAAACTTATAAGTGGAAGTAATAATTAAGGCTTAATTTTCAAAAGCCAAATGGTTATTGAAAAGGGTCTAATTTATTGGATAAGTTAGAAATTTAGTTGATGAACTTTCAAAGTGTATGATAGGTCTCCACATTTTCTATTTTTTTTATTTTAACATATTGAAAGTCTTTAAAAAATAACCGATCTATTCAATATAAAATTGAATTTTATATCTATTAGAAACCTAAACTTTTAATTTAGTATCCGGTGAGTCCATCAATTTTGAAAATTGTCAAATACGTCAATAACCTATTAGATACAAAAGTTAAATATTAGAAATTTATTGGACAAAAAAGATGAAACGTTTAAGAAAGAACTCTCAGAAAAGAAAAAAAATTTAAATCAAGGGACTAAATAGATATAAATTTAAGGACAAATCACAAAAACCCATCCTTATAGTATGATGATAGTTGCCATTGTACCCTTAAACTTTCAAATTTAAAAATTGAGCCGTCAACCTTATCCGATGGTTAAAATTGGACCCTCAAACTTACATAATTGTGTAAATTATAATAATTGTATAAGTTTGAGGGTTCAATTTTTACGATTATTGTAAGCTTGATAGCAACTACTACTATACTTTAGGGGTGATTTTGTAATTTGTCCTGAATTTTTAAAATTAACGTAAAATATTTTTTTTAATACAACAATTGTAAGATGGAAGATCAAATCTTCAACTTCTATGATAAAATGTTATATTAGTTACCGTTGAGCTAAGTTTGCTTGGGTAGTAATGTAGATTATTTGACATTCAAATTTGCTTGGTCTCAATATCATCACCATTCACCATATACATTTTCCATTTAATTAACCTAAAGTTTGGGTTTGAAAGTTTTACAAATAATGGAGTCTCTGCCTTGTAAAGCCACAGCTCAATCTCAATCACTGACCTCCCATGTGCTAAGTCTTGATTTTGTCTCAAACATGTTTTTCATATTTTGAAATTTCTATATATTCATATTTTCATCTCTTAAAAATTTTAAAAACTAAAATGTAAGTTTAAATAATATTTTCATTTCTCAAACCTATTTTTTTAGGCCATATATTTTGGTGTTTCCATACACTTTCAAATTTTACTAATATTAGTCCTTATAATTTCAAAATGGAATACCTATTTGCATAGTAACATTAATATAAGAAGCAAACTTTTATTATGCAATGACTAGCCAACATTTAATATGTTATATACATAAAAAAAAAATTATGTATTAAATTTAAGTTTAAATATTACTTTGATATCTGTACTTTTTGTTTTCGTTTATTTTAATCCTTATACTTTAAAAAATGTTCATTTTCGACCCTATATTTTCAATTTTGGTTCATATACTTTCAAAATATTCATTTTGGTTCTTGTACTTTCAAAATTGACCATTTTGGTCTCTTCATTCTCATTTTTACTTCATTTTTAAGAGATCAAAATAGTCACTTTTCTAAAGTTAAAGGACAAAAATGAACAAAAGTTAAAAATATATAAAGATTAAAATGAATCAAAGTAAAAAATACGGAGACCGAAGTAGTATTTAAACATTAAATTCTAAGAAAAACAATTTGATTGTTTAAAAAATGAATAATGATTTTGTTTCTTGAGTTAAAAATTCAATTATTTTCTACTTAAGAAGTAAATGACTTTAATTGCTAAGTGAAAGACACATGTAAAATAGCAAAAGGATAAGAACATTACCAGAAAGAAGAGGATATAAAAAATAATAATAACATAACATTAAATATGGAAAATATACATAAAATTAATAATCCCAAATCACACCCAAACAAATTCAACCATCACCTCACAATTAATAACCCTAAAAAAAAAAAAAAAACCACCAACCCATCTCTCCATTTCCTTCCTTCATAGACATTTCATAATTTCTAGACATGGGTTTAAAGAACACACACATATTAATATATCCATTAGAAATTACTATATAAATGGTGAGTGAAATTAAAAAAAAAAAAAAAAAAAAAGGTGGAAGAATTTAGAGGAAGAATCCAAGAACAAGAGGAGCAAGAGAAGCCATTAAAGCTGGAAGAGAAATTGGAGCATCAGAAGCAGGGCTTGGAGCTGGAGCTTCTTGAGCTGCAACAATGGAGGATGAGAAAGCCATTAAAACAACCACCATTATCACCATCAAAGCTTGAAACTTCATTGCTTCCATCGATGAATTCAACAAAAAAGAAAAAGCCTTAAAGCTTTGATTTTTATGCTTAGATTTGAGAATTTTCAAATGGGTTTCTTTTTTTTTTTCTTTTTGTTTTCTCTCCCTTAAACACAAAGCTAATTGTTAAGGGAAATGATATTGGGTTTGTTGGTATTTATAGCAAAAAAAGAAGAAAATATATTATTATTATTTTATTTATGGTTTTTACAGGGTGGTTTGATTTGGTTGTGTGAATTGCCAAACAGCTGTCTTTAAGGTCCACCACCTTTTTTTTTTTTTTTTTTTGGCATTTTTTTAATTCTCTTATTCATATATAAGTTTTTTTTTTTTCCCCTTTTTTACAGCTTTGTTGTTTGGTGGCAAAATCCAAAGAGAGTTGAGATGTTGGTTTTGCTTGGTTTAGGGTCTTTAGACTAAATGATGATTATCCTTTTTTTCTTTTGAGCATTATTAGTTAGTTGGTTGTATGCTATTGGTGAAATTAATCTTTATTTAATATAAATAGATCTTATTTTCCTTTTTTTCTTTTTTTCCTTTTCAATTTAAAGTAAAACCATGTCTATCCAAATCAAACCACTTAGATTTTGTACAACAAATTATTTCGATAAGATAGAAAAATTATTATAATTGTAAATTGAAAAAATATCAAACTATTTATAAATATAGAAAAAAAAATTCATTCTCTATCAATGATAGACATTTTGCGTAGTCTAGATAGAAGTCTATCACAATTTATCGACAATGAAATTTTTCTATATTTATAAATAGTTTGACTCATTTTTTTATATTTAAAAATAATCTTTATATTTATATTAATAATATTTTGTTACTTATTTATTATTTATTTATTTATTTCGAAAAAGAGAAATAAAAATTGTTAAAAGCACATCAACCAATCAAACAATTGATATTTTATATAATAAATTAATTTCATGTTATATGTTATATTTATGAAAGTGACATTTGGTTGATTATTTTTTTTTTCTTGAAAAGAGAATTAAAAGTAATAGCACTTTGACCCAAATCAAAGAATAGAGATTTTGTATAATGAATTATTTTGATAATATATCATACATTATATTTACATTAGTGACATTTTATTGCTTATTTTCTTTTTTTTTTAAAAAAAATTAAAAGTAGAAGCATTCCAACTCAAATCAACCAAAAACATATGGTTATTCAATTTTTGGGGTTCATATAATTGGGCCATAAAAATGAAAATACATCTTGTTAGTATGGGTAGTAACTTTCAATTCTTTGAAACGTTTTTTAATCATGTAATTTCAAATCCTCAGGACCCCTCTTATGCGAAAATATTCTCAGATCATTTATGTATCCCTCTTAAACTCGAATGTTTTTTACAATACAATGAAAATGTCAAATCTATGAAAATGTAAAAATATCTCACATGTAAAAAGAAAAAATTAATATCATGGTTGTAGATTGGAATCTCCATTTTATTGTTTCAATTGTACTGTTTTAATAAAAAGAGAAAAAAAAAAAAAAAAACTTTTCCTTAAAGAAAGATCTAAAGATATTTCCTTAAAGTAAAAACTATATATGTATAAGTGATGAATATATGACATAAAATCTTCTCCCTTTTCAAATTTGTCTTCAAAGTTTTATTATTTGTCCTTATATGTAAAATTCTCTTTGTTAGGATTTGTTGGCTTTAAGGTAAAGAAAAAAAAATGTTTTGAGAATGATTTAACATTGAAAATTATTTTAACACTTAATATATCTTGAGATGTGTAAGTGTGATATAATGAGAAATATTTATAAAAAAAAAAAAAAAAAAAAGGAAAAATCAAATATCAAGGGAGTTAGGAGTTAAAAATGAGACATTAATTGGTAGTGATTGAAATTGATATTTTAACAATAATATTGAGTTGGTGCATTGTCTACATCTACTTACAATTGGTGAAATGATTGTTTAAATAAGGTTCATTATGTTTATATCTCTTTATGTAAAATTGAATCTTAAATTTGAATTTTCAAATTGATCATAAAAAGAAAGGCAACACTTGTTCTTTCAATAAAAAGGGAAAAAGTTGTTTTTTCAATTAAAATAAAAAAAAAAGAAAAGAAAAGAAAAAAAATGCCTTTGAGAATCAAAATTTGAAATTTGAAATGGTTGGGTTTCCCAAGGAAGGAGTGGAGATTGGGCTTATTGGGTTGAATTTGAGCCCACTAAGCAATGAACTTGTAGTCATTGGGCCAATTATGTTAATGGGCTGGGCCTACTCATCCCACAATATTTCAACCCAAAAGGCATTAAAAAAAAAAACAAAAAGGAATATTTAAACAAAGGACCTAATGTTTTAATAAAACAAACTATTATTAATGTTTTATTTCATGATAAACTTGTCTAGCAAAATTTTTTTGATTTGGGTGATATGATTATCTTCTAATTTCAACCTTTATGAACTAAAATACTATTTTTTCTATTTTATTTTATAAAATGTTATAACAATTATTTCTTGTTGTAAAAAAGATGGTTTGATTAGGCTTTTAATTTCAATTTTTTTAAAATGAGATTTTTTAGAAAAAAAATCTACCAATATAGATAACATAGATTTTTTTGTTTGAATGTTAATTATAAATAAATTTTGATTTTTTTAAAAATGGGCACAAAATAGAGAGAAAATTTGATTTATTTTTTTCTTCCTATGTGTGATGCAGGGAAAATAAGATTAAAATTTTCTTTCTCCGCGTGTGATGCTCAAAAATAGGGGGAAATAATTTTTTTTAAAACTATTTTTAAATTTTGATTTTTTTTAAAAAAAATTGACAACAAATCATCAAATAAAATTTATCCTAAGTTATCCCTATAACCATTTAGGGAAAAGATTTGCCCCATTTAAAATTTTTGTTCATATTTTAATTTAAATCAAAATATTATTTCTTTTATAAGAAGACATCAACCCTAAAAACTTATTATATGGAATAATTGGGCTCAATGTATAGAATTAATCAAATTTAATTTCACAATCAAATATAAAAAGTATTGATATGATATAAAGAAAAAAAAATGATGGGTTCAGTGAGAGAGGAAGGCAAACACGTGCAGAGGATTGATATTTATTTTCAATGGCAAAGCTCATGAATATTTAATACTACCATAATAGTTGGAGCTAAGACCAAAACAAAAAGTTATTAACGAAATAGAAAAATAGAAAGAAAAAAAAAAAATACTATGAGAAAGAAAGAGAGATAATAGATGAAAACTTGGAAGTAGCGAAGGAAATTTGATTTAATCATAAATCAAATCTCAAAAATAAATCAAAACTGATATTAATTTTTTAAATAAAATTAATTTTTTAAAAATATGTAATATCATTTAGAAAAAAATCTAACAATTTAGATAACATAGTTTTTTTCTCCTTAGATGTGAATTAGAGATAAATTTAAAAATAATGGGAATGAGATTTATTTATTCTTTTTGTGTGTGATGCAAAAAATAAGGGGAAAATAATTTTTTTTTCCTTAAAAAGAACAATTTCTCATGTGATGCTTAAAAATAAGGGGGAAATGAGATTTTTATTATTATCTAATAAGGAAAAAACAAGATTTTTTTAAAAAAAAATTAGTCAAAAATAGGATAAAATTATTTTATCTAATAATTTTAAATGTGAAATTACATAAATTATCTCTATACCCATCTACCAAAAGGGGCAAATGAGAAAAATGAATGTTTAAGTAAAGTTAAATTAAATAGAATGAATATAATACTTTAAATTTAATTTAATTTTAATTTATGAGTAATAATAAATTAATTATCAATAAAAAAGTAATTCATTAACTATCTTAACCATTCTTTGAAAATATCATTATAATTTAACAATTAATAGCTAAAATATGTTATAATATCAAGATGATATAAATAGAAACATGGCAAAAGGGATAACCTAAACATTGTTTAAACATAAATGAATTTAACTTTTATTAAATGAAAAATAAATATGAAGAATATTATATATATAAAAGAAAAAGAGAGAGGATACAGGGAAAGAGGCACCTTATTGTAGTTGTCAATTTATAAAGAAAATTTAGATTCAAATTTTGATTTGATCTAAAATCAAATCTTGAAGAAAAATTAGAACTAAAACAAATTATTTTTCTTGGGCTTAATGTGATGATAGTATAAATAGATAGATTTGAAAATTTATGATAAAAGGAAATTTTTTTCGTTGGAAATCAAAACCATTAGATAAAATTAGATTTTTTATATATAAAAAAAAACTCTTATATTTATTAGGAATATTAGAACAAATTCATTATGTAAATGTGCTTAGTGGTTGTCATTACCTACTTGCACAGAGGGCTTTTAGTGGATATTGTAACACATGGATTATATTTGAAATTTCATTTTCCATAAAATCATATTTTCTTTATTTTAGTTTATTTTATTTAATTTGGTTATAACTTTAATATTATTTTATTATTTTAATATTATAATTTCTCGATTTTCGTGCTCTGGTTTTTCTGTCATTTTGCTCTTCACTTTTACAACAATACTTAACTTGAATGATAG
The DNA here is from genome assembly GCA_030954485.1 of Citrullus mucosospermus. Classification (NCBI taxonomy): domain Eukaryota; kingdom Viridiplantae; phylum Streptophyta; class Magnoliopsida; order Cucurbitales; family Cucurbitaceae; genus Citrullus; species Citrullus mucosospermus. Next base: position 28,170,350 of record CM062057.1, read on the forward strand.
GTTTTTTTTTTTTTTTTTTCGAATTTTTTTATGCAATCAAATCGAATCAAATTCAAATTAAATATTAGAAAAAGCCAAATTTAAAACCAATAAAATCTAAATTAAATATTAGAAAATTGTTAGTGTAACAACCCGACAAACAACTATCTAATCGGATTATTACCCAATGCATGCAAAAGTTCGAAAAACGACACTATGAAAAATGGTAAAGTAGAACCCATGTTTTTCATGAAATTACCACTTGTTTTCATTCAAGAAATCAGTGAAATAACAAATAAATAAAATCTTGGTTCGGGGTACCCCTAACGAAACAATAAAAAGAAACTTCATGAATGAAAATTAGCATAAATAAATAAGAAAGACGAGTCTCAAAACATGACTAGATAGTTTGGACAAAAAAAAAAATTCCGATACAAAACATGAAAAACTATCCGGAAGCTGCTATGGGTTCTGTGATGCCATCAAGTGTTCTTTTTGTCATTCACCGGCACATTCCTTCCTGTACCTGAAAAATATATAAGAGAAAAGGATGAATAATTATATTACTCAGTAAGTAGCCCCACTACCGGGGTCGGGCTAGGCACCTGTGTCCATTAAGTGCGTCAAACTTGTGAGACATGCATATTTATCATACATCATCTATCATACATCATATACTTCTATAAGGGAATGGTTAGACCCGCCCCACCGTTGGTTATGGATGCCCACAAACCTCTAGTGAGTCTCGAAGGAGACACTTACCTCTAGTGACTCCGAAGGAACACAAACCTCTGGTGTACCCGAAGGACACAACCTCTAGTGAACCCGAAGAAACACAACCTCTAGTGAACCCAAAGGAACACAAACTCTGGTGATCCCAAAGGACTACATCCTCTAGTGAGGTTGTTCCCAAAGAACCACATCCTCTAGTGATCTCGAAGGAACACAACCTCCGATGGACACTCAACCAATGTAGGGGAGTAACCACTACTTATCGTACACGATCAATAAAGTTCATAATCATTCCATAACATGGATTCATACGCTATCAGTAAAGTTCATAATCATTTTACAACCTAGGTTTATACACTAATGGGCACATATAACTTTAAAACATGGAAATCGCATACATGCAAAGTATCTCAAAAGTGGCTAAACATAAGGCCCGAAGGCGGTTTAGGTAGTAAGATTACCTACCTGAGTGTTGATCCATAATGCTAACCACACTGCAAACTCTCGCACAATTTCGGAATAAACTGGGAGTACAATTCCCCTAACTTAAGTTACTCATCAAGCGTAATCCGTCATAACTAAATTCAAAGTTCATGGCAACAATCTAGGCCATATGCATCTTTTCAAAATAAAAAGCTATGGGACACCAAAGTTGTTCCCTCATTATCATTATTTTCTTGTGGTTGAAAAAAAGTGTGAGAAAGAAGTAGATCTATAGGAGTACAATTCCCCTAACTTAAGTTACTCATCAAGCCTAATCCGTCATAAGTAAATTCAAAGTTTATTCGAGAGAGTCCTTACCCAAACGTGGCTAAACTCGCAGTTTCCTCCAAAGTAATCGCCGACCACCTATCAAGATTTACCAATTAATTCATATTCCCAAAGATTTACCGAATTACGCCACTATCCTACTCGGGTTCGAGATACTCACCTAGGAAATATCGATCACTGACGGTTAGGCGAGCAGTTAGTCGTAGCTGAGAGCGAGAGTCTTAGCGAGAGCGAGAGTCTTAGCGAGAGTGAGATTCTGAGCGAGAGAGCTGGAGTCTGAGAGAGAGCGACTTCCGAGAAAAATAGAATCTGTCAAGGCGAGCGGCGACTGAGAGAGGGACAAAGGAAACAGAGGTAAAGAGAGAGTGTGGCGGCAGAGAGGCAACATAGGAAAAGGGCGAGAGAGAGCGGCGGCGAAGAGGAGAGGGAAGAGGAAGAGAGAGAGGCGGCGGAGAGGGAGAGGGAGGGTTTTACTTTTGCCCTTTTTTTATTTATTTTTATTTTTTTATTTGCACACAAAATCCAAGGAGACTCCTTATAATAACCCTAATCCTTTCCCTGTTAAACCTCATTAATTCCCCTTTTTCTTTTTTCCCAATAAAATAAAATCTTCCCTACTTAATTTCTCCCACCAAAATAATATCTACATAAATATACTTTCCTTATATGTTTTATACTTAATTCATTTCTTTAAACTTTCAAACTTTTCCTTAAATACAATTAAAATCTCACCAACCACTACAAATACAAATTTTAAAACTTAATTCCTTAATTCCAAATGATGCAAGGTGACTTAAATTAACTTAATAGGAGAATTTAACTCAATGATTTGGGTTGTCATAGTTAGATTTAATAATGATTTAAATGTCAAATTACTCAAAAATAACTCTATAACTATCCTCTAAAAGGGGCAAAAGGAAAAATAAAAAATTTCTAACTCGTACCCCATTTTAGATAGTATAGATAGATAAAGAAAAAAAAACTCATTTTAAAAAAAAAAAACTACTATATGACAGTTTTTTATTAGACAACTCTCTAAGTTGCACTGAGATAGGAGCAAGCACCTAAGTATTTTTCTTTTATAAATATCCATAAGTTTAAACAATTTCATATTTAACCCCCCCCCTCCGAACACATTGCTCTTCAAAGAGCAACTCTTCTCAAAATCTCAAAAGGTACTGAGTTGAAATTCCATTTTAACTAAGGGTTCTTGTGGTTCCGGAGAATCCAACTACAAAAGAATGGACAACTTTCTCCACTTTTCTGCTCACCTCTGGGTTTTAAGAATATTTATAATTTACATTAAAATTAGGACATTTTTAACCTTCAACCAACGGGGAGAGTCTCATTTATAGCAAAAGAAAAAGAAAATCCAATCATTACCTTCCATATATTTATAACTTTCCACTATTTTCTTTTAACTACAAAAAATCATTAAATGCAAAATTTAATTTTATATAAAATTAACTTTTAATTTCCTTAATTTTAACTAAAAAGAAATCAAAACCATCTACTATTCTCTTAATGCCATTATTCAAGGATTTTCATTCTTGTTTTAGCAGTCCATTTTTTTTTTTCTTGAAATAATTCGACGTAGAGTATATACCATTCAATATTTTTTTAGAATTAATATAAAGATTGGTATTTCATATAATAGTACGCTCGTATCAATATATATCTTTTTTTTCCTTTTAGAACATATATCATGGGTTAATTTAAATGCACATCATGTACTACTTGTTCGGTCATATATAAATATATTTAGGTATATATTTTAGATTTGAAAATATACAAATATATGCAATATACGATATCTTATGCATTTTATTATATTCTAGCGATTAGTTAATTAAATATATATATGTTTTATTTTATATTTAAAGGAGATATATGAATATATTCTCACATATATATTATTATATACTTTGTATTGTTTAATATATATTCATTCCACTACATAGGTAGCACCAATATATTGGAAAATTCTTGGAGAGTTGAGAGAAATTTAGAGAGAAATGATAAAATGTGGAGATTTCATTCAAGTTACAACAAGTGAAAAAAGAAACTTAAATACTACAAAACTTAATGGACCCATTGAGCTTTTACATAATAAAAATAACCTAAACTAAATAACTTATATTAAAATATGCTATTACATCCAAAATAAATATGAAACTAATTTGTCTATTTCTCTAAATACTTTCCAAACTACCATATTTTTCTAATATTTTTGACTAACTACAATATTCAAATAAAACCTCCTCTAAAAAAATAGCAATTTTGGACATTTGTGAAATATAAGATTAACGTTAGGGCTATTTATGTAGTTAATCAAAAAAAAAAATATTGTGTTAGATAGCCAATTTCACCACTTATACTTATATTTTGCCATAAAATTTTAAACCGTCATTTAATATTTAAACCCAAAAAAATTAAATTTTATCTAAATGAGTTTTCTAATATCATCTTTTAAGATTTTTATACCTGATAGATGAATGGTAAAAATATAGCCTAATTTATGAATAAATTAATATCAATTAATTGTTATTGTTAATTTTAATTAATTATTAAAAACAAATATATATAGTTAATAAATTTTTGTATATCTACCATTAATATTTGTATGTTCTCTTAATTATTTAATATAAAATATTATTATTAGTTATTTCATATTTTAATTAATAAGGATGTTTTTAAAAATAGAAAAATGTTTGAAAATAATTACAAATATAACAAATCTGCGATAGCCCACGATAGACCCAGATAAATGTCTATCACTTTACTAGATAGATATCTATCTCGATCTATCACAAATAGAAAGTGAAATTTTGCTATATTTATAAATAATTTGATATATATTTTTTTATTTATAATAATTTTTCTAATTAAATAATCAATTCTTTTTAGCAATTAAATGAATGTCTAAATAATGTTAATATAAAAATATTCATTTGTTTTTAATTTAAGCGATTAAATAATTAATCAATGTAGGAATACATTACATTATATTCAATTTAATTATGAGTGCATTAATCGTTCTCATATATATTAAACTAATTATATAATTTTATTTTTTATATACAAAAATTAGTAAATCAAACATAAACATTAACTATCCTTCTTATTCTAACACATTAATTTTCTCAAAACATTTAAATTTAATGATGAAATTTTCAAATTTGTCTGTGATGAACAATTTTATGAACTTTCAAGGTATATATATATATATATATATTTTGTTGAATAAATATAAATTATTTTTATTATTATTGTACCATTATATATATATTTTAGTAAAATTTTACTATATTTATAAATATTTTGATTTATTTTTTTATATTTGAAAACATTTTTTTTTTAATCATCAACATTTTCCACATCAATATTTTTGGTCGTTTAAAATTCACTAGAAGCCCTGTATATATAATGAATGGTATAATTTTTTTTTTTTTTTTAACAAACATATACCCCAAAGTCCCTTGGACTAGAATGTTCCCCACTAAAAGTCACCCACTAAGAAGCTTTAAATACAATTTCCAACCTACCTTTCCCATTTAATTCTTCTTTTAAATAAATGTATTTATTGCAAAAAGATTATCCATATTTTATTGAAGAAATTTGACTCCAACTGATAAATAAATAATCCATCTAAAGTAAAGATGGAGGGAAAAAAATAAAGTAGGAATAAAGATCAATATACATAAAACGTTTTAATTAAAGTTGATATTCTAATAAAATTGAGTTCAAACTAGGAGAGATTTTGTATTTTTTACCATGATTTAGGTTAGTGCTTGTGATTTTAGAATATTTATTTTGGTTTGTATACTTTCAAATTTAGTTTATTTTGGTCTCTATCTTTTAAAAATATTTATTTTAGTTCTTATATTTTTAAATTTGATTTATTTTGGTCCTTAAATTTTCAAAAAGTGACAACTTTGATCCCTTATAAATAAAATGATCAAAATGAATCAAAGTTAAAAATACGATAACGAAAATGTGAACTGAAATTGAAAGTATAGGGACGGACAAATAGTATAGAGACCAAAGTACTATTTAGACAAGCACATTAATAATTTATTAATATTTATCAAGAATCACAAATAGATATCAACTTTTAGATTCAACTCTCCACATACTCGGCCCGTTTACAAATTTTAAATTATTCTTTCATTTTTACATTTTTTCACATACATTCTCTATGAAATTTTATGATTGATTCAACTTTTTATTGTAATTTTTTTTTTAATTTTTATCAAATAATTTTGGTTAAAGATTAGATGTAATTTAAATCATGTAAATGTTTAAATAATTATTTTATAATAAATTATAAAACATTAAAATCTCAATTTTGAAAAAAATTTAAAAAATAAGTTATCGTTATACCTAAATTACACCAATTTAATATTACTTTACCAAATATTATAACTAGTTTTTGAATTAAAAATTGGAATTTAACAATAATTTTTTTACTTCATTTTAGAGTTGATTTTCCTAAAATCACAACTACAAATAATTAATGTAGAAGCTATCGAAATTCTAAACTAAACCTTAATTAGGTTAACCAATAAAAACGGTCAATACTTGAATAGATTTTTTTATGAGAGTAAAACAATATATAATAGTAAGCAAAATAAACAATGTTAAGAGATGTGGGAAAAAAAAAAAAAATCATTCAAGTCAAATCGCTAAAAGTCTATGTCTACAAACATGGGAAGCCAAATCATGATCAATGGTTACACTTGCGGTTGACAAATTAGAGAGGAAGTCATGGACGGGTCCACAACGCAACAGGTTATGAAAGGGAATCAACAAAAGTTTGAATCTCATTACGACATATCTATCTTTTGCTCTTAAGAAATTTCAAATGATGTTGAAATCTTTTTTAACCCAGAAAGAAAGATGATAGTTTCAAGAGTTTTAAAAATGCCTTCGTAAAAAGCGACAACCTCGACAAGTTCAACTGATCTAGCCAAGTATTTGTAACTTTCTATAACCAACATATCCTTTATAGACAATACTTGAATAGATTTTAGCATCTCAATCTTGTCACTCTCTCTAGGTATAGGTGATTTTTATTATAACTTCCAACAACAAACAATAATAATTTGTCAAACAAAACAGGAAACATCTGGTTTGAAATAAATTGTATAAAGTTAGGCTCCAACCAAATCTAAGAATTAAAACCATATTTTCTAATAAAGTAATGGATTGAAAACAAACACAAAAGTGAAAAAAAATAATAATAATATTGCTTACATTTTAGGTTCATTATAATCTTTTTTTTTTCTAAATCAGAATAGAATATATTGTCATTAGTATTCTTTATTAACTTATGGCTTACTTGAATGATTGGTGTGAAACTCACTATTAAATTAATGATTTATACCTAATCAAGGGTGAAATTTGCATTTTTATTTTTATTTTTTTTTCCAACAAAGTAGTAGTAATAATAATAATAAACCATTTGATTAACACATAAGAGCTAAATACTTATTAATGGAAGAAGTAATGAGAATATGTGTATTTAAAGACAAGATTTTCTATTCTTATACTATGTTTTTTATATATATAAAAAATTAAAATTAAAAACTTATGCCATGTTAAATCGTATAATGAGATGCAAGCAATAATGTTAGGCATTTAGTTGAATATCATTTTGGTCTTTGAATTTTTGATAGCATTCTATTTTAGTTTCTAACGTCTGATTATATTACCCTCGTAAAATTTCAAATTTATTTTATGCATTTTAGGCCTAAAAAATTTTAAATGTTTATTTAACTCCAAAACTTAAAAAGAATCTATCACTCTATTCTTGTCATTACTTTTGTTGCCAAATTTTAAATAAATAGATAATATGACCTCAAATATATATTGACATTACATAAAAATAAACCACATAGACTAGTATGAGTGCTATAGGCAAGGTTTGAAATATCGATGTCGATGGAAACATCGAGACCCGATTTTATGGAAATATCGATGTCAATGAAAATTTTGGGGAACTTTATGGAAATTTATAGAAATTGTTATAATTAATCAATGAAACTTTGATTGTGGCTTGATTAGACTATAATTGACCATTTTTAATCATCTTTTTTGTAAAGTAAGACAACATTTAGATATATATTGTAAATATTTGTCTAAATGTCCATGCGAGAGCAGAAATTTAAAAAAGAAATGGAAAAATAATATCAAATATTGGTAATTAATTGCAAATTTAAAAAAGATGAAATGTTTGCATACAAAGTAATTGTAAATCATGTTTGTTATAAAATGTATATATCTAATACCAAAAAGATGACCTTGGAGCATCTAATCCAAAATCTTGATATATGTTATTTTTCTCAATTTTGGCTTCTTGGAAATGAAAACTTTGGATGGTAAAAGTAAAATAAAACTTACATCAATCCAATTTTGAGATGAAATGATGTAAGAATTCGGTGGAAAAGGTTCGAGTGAAGTTAAAAATAAATATATGTTATTTTTCTTAATTTTGGTTTCTTGGAAACGAAAAATTTGAATGATAAAAAAATCAAAACTTACATCAATTTAATTTTGAGGTGAAAAGATTTGAAAATTCAATGAAAAAGGTTTGAAGAAAGTTAAAAATAAGTATATGTTATTTCTCAAATTTTGTTGTTTGGAAATGAAAGCTTTAATTTTGATACTAAAAAAAAACACTTACATCAAGTTAATTTTAAGGTGAAATAACATGAAAATTCAATAGAAAATGTTTGAATGAAGTTAAAAATAAATATATGTTTTTTTTTCTCTCAATTTTAGTTTCTTGAAAATCAAAATTTAGAATGGTAAAAAAATCAAAATTTCGAGAAATGGGGGGAAAATTAAAATTCCCCTCTATTGAAATTTCAACTGAAATTTTACACTATGGTTATAGGTAGATTAGAGGCTCATAGGCCCATCGTCCACCTATATTATACACATGATTATAACTATGACTACTCGAAAGGACCCCAACAAGTTGCGTGTATAAATTGAGTCGAGGCACATGCCCCTCCTTTTCTTACCATCATGTCTGATCTTGATAGTGGCGTAGTGCGAAAAGAGTATAATAGAGAGAATTCATTTTCACTCATGAAGTACACAGTACTACTTTATCTTAGCTTGACAATACTATTATTTAAGCATCAACTAAAGCATCAGAATGTGTTTAGGCATAACATCGAATACTATTGTGAGAATCTTTCTTATACGTTACATCAATTATGAGTACAAATTAGCTTGGTCATGCGATCTAACACATCAGCTAAGACCAGTTAGCTTTGTCATAAAACTCGACCCTCAGCTAGAAGATGTCAACTTTACCACAAGACAAATCCTACTATATATTGATTGTACTAACCTGATTCACACAACAAAATAGATAACATGACATTGACCAAAAGCAAGGGATTTGAATCCCCACCCACAAATATTAATTGTACTAAAAAACCTCATTTAATAACTGTTTTATTTTTTTATTTTTTATTTTAAAAAAAAGAAATATTTCCGCATAATATCTTTTAAAACTTTTTTTATCATACTCAAAAAATACATTTAATTCTACGCTAAATTTAAAAAAAAATGGAGTTGTTAAATTTCTCATTTTAGTTTTAAACTTTTGGCCTAATTTTTAAATTAATTTAAAGAAGTAGCTAATAATGCAAGATAAGTATAAGTTAGAGTAATATTTATAAACTTAATTTAAAAAGAAAATAAAAAACCAATAAAATGAGGTCAAAATGGTCCTTTTAAAAATCCAATTACCAAAGAGAAAAAAAAGGGGAATAAATCTGAAATATTTTAAATTCAAAATAAGATTTCTACTCAAGACAAATGATAACATAAATGATTGGGAATGAAAATTAGGAAAACGAATGACGTGGCAACAATGAAAGTAAACTAGGGTTAAGATGATGACGTGTCACAAATAAAAAAGTTAAAACAAAAAAATGGTATATATGAGCCACAGCAGATTGCAGCTCATGTGATTAGTGCAATGTACGCAAAATTCATTCAATAGATTTTGTTTGAATTCATCAACCCGATGTCACGTGCACTTGAAATTTTCAATCGGGTCTACCCGAACTCCATCTCACCGTCCACTTCCATCCAATGGTCACAAAAATTCCACAATTTTCCTTTTCATTTTTAAATCTAAAAAAAAGAAAAAAAGGGAAAAAAAGGAGAATAGGGTGAAAAACTGAAAACATAGAAACAAACAAAGAGAGAACAAAGAAAAGAGCTTCTCTGCAACTGAACTGAAGAGCGGCCGATTTTTCTTCCTCTGTTTCCTTTGAATGGTAAAAACTAACTGTGACCCATTAATCTTTAATGTCTCTTCTTCCATTCTAGCCATTTTTCTCTTCTTCTTCTTTGGAAGATTGTTTTGCCATTTCCATTTTTCTCTCCATCGGTTCTTTTGCTACTGAGGATTCTTCTTCGATTGCAACTTTGGTGTTGATGATGAATAGCCATGGAGTCGAAGCTTTTGGATAGGTAATTGTATTTTTCCCTTCTTTTTCTTTTGTGGGTTTTTGTTTAAATTTAGGGGAAAAGGAAGAATGGGGGTACTCAGAGTCTGAATCCGGTAATGGGTTGAGGGAGTTTCGTTTACTTCTTACTTTTCCTTTGTTTCTTTTCAACTTGTGGAAAAACTAAATGAAAGAGTAGTTGAATTTGTTGCATCATCTTCTTGTAAATCGTTTGGTTAATGATTGTTAATCCATTGAATGCAGGGTTATTAGAGAGAAATTGTGTTGATGATCCACTGATTTTTGGGCCTTGGATCTTGAGGTTAGTTTGTAGTGCTGTATTTTGTGTGGGTTTTTTTTAGTGATTTTGGAGTGTTTCTTTGTACAAAATAGCAAATGGTGAATGTGATTTTTGTTGCAGAGATATGGAAAAGGAAGAAATAGGTCAGAAAAGCAATAAATCTGGTGAAACAGATTTTCTGTTGCAGTGGGGGAACAGGAAGAGGATGAGATATATGAAGGTTAAGGAACCACAAAGAATTACTAGTAAACCTGATTGTTTAGGGAAGAAGAAAGTTTCTTCTAAAGGGGATCGCCGTGTTGTTACAGCTGAGAAAGCTTCATCTACTCAGCAAACCCATCGCCTTAACAAGTAAGAAACCTGATTCCTGAATCAATGACAAACAAAACATACTCCATTATTCCCTTTGTTTCTGTGTTGTTAACTTTGGTGGGGGATGATTGTAAGGGGGAAGTTCAAGTTGATTCTACTCTGCTGCTCTTTAATCTAACAAGCTTTAGGTTTTGGATTGCTTAAAAATTCAAAGATCATATTTTAGGTCTTGAACAGCATAAAACAAGTACATTTTCCATCCTTTTTAGAGAACTTGATGAAGTATCTTTCTATTTGAACGCTACAGTTCTGGTTTGAACTGTTGATGATTAGAAGAAGAGTTTGTTATTGGTTGTATGTCGTTAGATAGATCCTTGTGTGTATCTTAAGCATTCTTTATTTTAACTCCTTCCACTTACAGCCTGGGGATTTACAGAATCATGTAGGCTATTATTGGTGTTAATTTTGTCATGATATTTTGTTTGGTCACAGGAGCATTGTTTCACCAACTAACAATCAAAGAACGACCCTAACATCACCCGAAAAGGAAGATCGGTACTATACGACAAGGGGTTCGATGGGTGTTGATGAAAAAGCCTCAATGGATCACCCCACAGGAAACGATCGAAAAGGGTTTGTCTGGCCAAGGCTCTATATTTCTCTGTCGAGCAAGGAGAAGGAAGAAGATTTCATGGCAATGAAAGGGTGTAAACTTCCTCAAAGGCCTAAGAAAAGAGCCAAGTTGTTACAGAAAAGCTTAGTTGTAAGTGTTCTAGCTTTGACTCATGCTTGATAGAGCCAAGGAGGAAAAGAAAGCAATCCCGTGTCAGACCGAGGAATCCTTTCTGTTCATCCTTTCCATTCATTTGAAAAATTAGCTAACTCCTTTCACTTGTGTGTGGATGCAGCTAGTGATGCCAGGTTCATGGCTATCAGATTTGTGCCAAGAGAGGTATGAGGTGAGGGAAAAGAAGACTTCAAAAAAGGTAAAAATAACAGAAACTCCTCCATGTATAAACTATTAGTGTAAAACATTCACTGAAATGTTATATAAAAGATTTTGTGAATCTAGAAGCTGACAAAGGATTATCAATCCATCCCATACCCTTTTTTGTGTTTCTCTTTCTAATAATAACTTGAGAATGGTATTGGAATATTATGCAGAGACCCAGAGGATTGAAGGCCATGAGAAGTATGGATAGTGACTCAGAATGACTGAATCAATAAGAGACACAAATAGAGACATATCAGATAGAATAACCTCTTGTTTGATAGCCATATTTTGGAGAAAGGGAAAGTGGACTTTTGGGGTTGGTTCTTCTTCTTCTTCTTCTTCTTCTTTTTTTTTTTTTTTTTGGGTTGAAATTGATTGGGAAATTTTCAGAATTGAGATGATGATGTAATATATATGTCACCCAATTTCTTCTAGTGCTATTTGATTGCTAATTGGCTAATTGAGTAAATTTAAATAGGTAGAAATGATTTTACCCTTTTTTTTCCTTCATTGTTTGGACTCTGATATTTGTAATTTTAGCTTTCTTCCTTTTCAAGTCAAGGGTTGCTTCTAACTTTTAAGTAATGCCTTACCCCACAACCATTTTATTCTATTTAATAAAGGGTGTGTTTGTAGTTCATAGGCTTAAATATTAACCACTCTTGACTTCATTGTTATACTTTGTTATATGGTTGTTACACTAGTCTCAATGATTCTTAAGAGAAAAATTAGGTCTTGGTGGTTAAACATACTAGGTTTCAAGAAAATCAATTAACCTTTAAATTTTTGCTAGATTATAAAAAAAATGTCATTAAAATTTGGACTTTATATAAAAAATATTGATACCACTCGAAAAGAGTTCAAAAATACTTTTATTTGATAATTTTAGATGAAATTGCTAGTGTTTTGTTTAAAAGATACTACTAAACTTTGAAAAGTTTAAAAAATACCCTTAAATTTAAAATAAAAGTTCAAAAACACCATTACTAGTAGTATACTAACAGAAATTGATAGCACTTCATTGCAAAAATACTTTCAAACTTTTGAAAATTACATTAGTACCCTTATCTTTCAAAAAAAGAAAACATGTGTATTACCAAATTTACAGTGATAGAGACTTTTCTAATTCTGTTTGTGATTCAAATTACTCTATTTATTGTAATTAGTTAAGACGATTAACCGAAAGGTTGAAAGTATTAATGTAACTTTTAAAAGTTCAAGGATCTTTTTTAAACAAAGTATTAACGATTTATGTCTACATATTAAGGATAGGAGATATTTTTTTTTAACTTTTTAAGTTCAGGGGCATTATTGAAATTTTTTAAAGTTCAAGGGAATTATTGAAACAAAGTACTAACCATTTCTATTTAAAACTACATGTAGGAGCTTTTTTTAAACATTTTTTTAAAAAATTATTAGAACTTTATAAAGTTTAGGAATAATTTTGACACCCTAAAAAGTTAAGGGATATTTTCTATAATTAGCCTTAAATTTCTTATTTACAAATTTTATGTTACACTATAATTTTAGCTCTTCGAACTTATGCCCAATACCCTAAACATTTTAAAAAGATCTAACATGGGAAGAGATTTGAACTTTGAATCTCTAAATCAATGGTACATGTTTATGCTAAGTTTGATCCAATACCTAAATTTTGCAAGGTATCTAAAGGTTGTTAAAATTTGAACTAAAAAATCCGGGCCTAAATGAGATTTGGTATCGAAATTAAGTTTTCTAACTCTTTTCAAACATTTGTTAATATTTTTTTGCTATCAAGCTCTCGTCCCTCTCATTAGCACAATCTCTCACTTCGCACGACATTTCTCTAAGCATGCCACTGAAAATGCTTATGGAAGTTTCTGTCTTATTTTGCTCGAGGACGCTTAGAAACGAGGCTCCGATGTGCGTGGAGAGAGTCAAAGCGAGGGAGTTAGAACACAAGCGAGAGGAAAAGGCAAGAAAACAAAAGGGAAAAAGAGAACAAAAATCAGGAAAACAAAAGGTTTGTGCCCTAGCAAAAGGATAGAAAAACATACTTTTAAAAAGCCAGTCAAATCTCATTTGTGACAAAGTTTAAGGTCATCTGTTCAAAAAATTCCAATTTTCTTTGACCACAAAAGTGTAAGCCCCTATGAAAAGTTCAGAAAGCTACCATTAAGACCAACTCATAAAATTAAGGAACTTAAAATTTTAGATTTACTCATACTTCTTTACAAAACAATCATGATAATTTACTTGGAGCAAACATTGGTTAGGACAAATAATGATGACAGAATAGTAATAGAATAATCAAAATGACCATTTCTCATAATGAGAGACTAAAAGAAAAATGCTCAAAAATTTCTTGCTGAAATAACAAATTTCTCTCTTGCAAATGAAAACTACTCTAAGGCCAACCTCAGAAGGGTTGAAATCCTTCCCATTATTGTTAAGTTGGTGAAGACTCAGTTGTCCAACTATCAGATTTCCACATCGTAAGGCACATTTTCACCAAAAAGCTCATACATTGTATGGACAACTCCACAAATATAACCATGAATTTCCAACCAAGTTGAAACTAAATTGTGGGCGTCTAGAATACGAGAGACGAGAAACTCGAGTATAAAACAAAAAAATTATATTGAGAGGAAAAAAATGCATTTTTGTACAATTGAACTCAATGTTCCGACAGTTAAAGCTTCCAAAACTGCAGCTAGAAACATAAGCATTCCCCAGCTACATGGCTTTCTCTATAGTGCCCAAACTGACTAGCTCTGCTAATTTTTGTTTCCTATTACTTTAGCCCCTCCACCCAAAAAAGGGGAAAAATCATAAAGAAAGAAATTTACATTACAATGCCTATAGTTAAATACAAAATCTACCTATATACAAGATTGACAAAAGTACCTGATGTACTACTCTTTGAATACTCAAAAGAATCTATTAGGCACCCTGCTTTAGCATCTTCTTCCCATGTAAAATCAGAAAAAGGCGTAAGGCTCGTTTGGGATATTATGTCTAACGTTTTGAGCTCGTGTCGGACTTGCAACTGCAGCTGCTTATATCTACCAAATTGCTGACCCAAAAGTGCTGCTCCTTAGAGGCTGAGGGTATATATAAGTTTGCAACCTGAGAAGAATAGACTGGGTTTAGTTTTAACCATTTTATGAGAGTTCTCATGTTGTCATTAGCAAGTAATCATTTCATGAAGAATGAGTAGTGCATACTTCTAAGTGTTATGTGTTGTTAAAACATAAAATATTGTAATCTAAATGATACTTCAGAACAGAAAGTAGCTTGTGTTACCAACTAAAGTTGAAAGCATATATCGCACAGCTAATGTTCTAAACGGTTAAAGGCAGCCTTAAGTCATTTCCTCTTGAAGAAGTGAGGTGTAAGCTTCACAATTTAACAAGATAGTCATATAAAAGTATAAAAACAAAATTCACTCCACCAATTTTTACTTAATCAAAAGTTCTAAAAGGGTATCTTTATTATTACTATTACTACTATAATTTTTTCCTTTGATGTTTTTAAAGTCACAACAATAAAAGTAGTCCTAGTTCAAATTGTCACAACTCAAACCTTAATATTTTTGAAGAATTAGACAATGGCAATTCACTATTATTTTTTCATTGGACAAGACGTAGAGATTTTAAGCCTTAGTGCATTTCACAAAGGCATAAGCCTCTTGTGGTTCAATGAAGACATAAGTCTCAAGGTTAAAAACTTAAAACTTAAGAGTCTTGCCTTGAAGCAAGGCTCAAGGTGTAAGCCTCGATAGCTTTTTAAAACATTGATCACAGCTCAACTAAGTTAAGACCTCTCCAAAAAGAAAAAAAACCCAATACACCACGTTGAGGGGCATGTGATTAGACTCAGTGTTTTAAAGCCTAGGGGTAAGGAGTTGCAAGCCAGGCCTCAGCCATGTGCACTGACCATGACAAGCACCATTGTTGCCATGGCTGAGTAATGACCAAGCCTTTAGTGTAACATGGTGTGTGCCATATAGTAGAGGTGGGATGACACCAGTTTTTTTGAAGTATAATCCTTGATTTAATGTCTAAAGAAACCATAAAACTCATTAGCCCCACGTGTGACAAATCCTCTCAGTGGCCTTTTTCCTACCTAACAGTTAATAGAAGGTAAGTGTAGTACGCTTGGTTGCCCTAAAGTCTGCTCTCCTGGAAAAGTTTCATCACAAGAGAGCATTCTTCAACAATTTCCCCTGTTAGGGAACTAAGTAACAGGGTATCCATTCAAATTTATTTCCTTTCAGAGGCCAAAGTAACCTCCATATGGGGCAAACGACAGGACACTAACTTAAAAGAACTGAAGAATTCTATATTTCTTCTGAATCTCTGTACAAAGATACAACCCTAATTTAAAGAGTGGGGAAAAACTAAACTTAAGAAGGAAGTCATAAGGAAACAACTATAAAAGGAAAAAACCTAGTAGATACAAAGAAGGAAGACTTTCCTATATTCAACAAGAAGCATAAAAAGCACACTAGGGTCCTCCTCACATAGTGACAGATATAGACGAAAGGGAAAGAAAATATAGAACTTGGGAAAGAAAAGCTTACCAGGCGATTCTGTCATGATAGGTCAATGAAACCGCGAAGCAGAAAACAGACCGCCAGCCCAAGCTACTCGAAATGTTGGTGGATGCACAAAGGCATCTCACCTTGTATGATAAAACCAGCTGAAGAGATGATCACGTGTGCTATAAAACATCCAAGGTTATAGATGCTTTAGTGAAGACAGAGAGGACAAATGGTGCTTCTTCGCCTGGGTGTATTGTTGTAGGCACAATTGTGTAGCCCTTTGGATCAGGCTCCAGAACCATCTCACATGATATTTCACGGGAATTGACATAGTCTGTGCCCCCAACGGATTCATGCAGGTAAATATTGTAAGCTGCTCGACGTCCACGGGTTTTCAAGATTCTCATTCCAATGTAGAACATCATTGAATCATGACTTGATTGATAGTTCCTGAAACCAGCAGCGGTCCTCGAGAAGCTCACCCCCTTAAAAATGTATAATTCTTTCAGTCAATAATGTCCACCAGGATGAAGGTATTTTCAAATTCAAGTAAAGAAGAATACCTGGGTTAAGGTTATGAATACATGTACAGGATATGATGCATCTGGCCCAGAAGCCCTCAATCGAAATTGTGGATTTTGATGCCATGTATCATAATCTTGACAGCCACCAGCACTATAACCTCTCCATTGGCCATGCACGGAGTAGCGCATCTCCGGAGGATAGATTCGACAAACATATATTGATCGAAAGTGTATCTGAAAATCTTGCCATGACATCCAGAATATTCCATCTTTTGACTGCAAAACACATACAAAACATTAAAAAACAATCATGTCATGCTTTAGTTCATATCAAGTCTCATATGATTACTATGTTGAGAATCAGAGATCATACATCTGATTTGTGCTTTAGTTTATAGTTTCAAGTCTCATACGATTTAATATGTTGAGATCACACACTTTAAATTTTAACATCCATTTTTCATCATACACTCTTTTCATCTTACAGCAAATCTCGCAGTCAATACATAAGGACAGACCTGCGGAAGATGCTTTAGCTTGTGCTTCATCCTATCAGTCCATTCAGGTGAAGTATCAGCCCAAGGGCCATTCCACTCAACTTCATTGGCCCATGGATTTCGTATCTGAATAAGCTTGTGGCCATCAACCTCTCTTACCTGAAAATTCAGTAAGATATTGGACATTCTTTATTGTGACATTCTATCAGAAAATTGATACAAATTAATCAGATTCACAGGTAGAAACAACTTACCTGTAGCAACGAATAGGCATGTCCTTGCACAATGCCACTAGAGGAAATATGCACATCTGAACCTGACGGACTGCCAGCACCAAGTAAAAATCCCTCTTGTTTAAAACGCAACAATTGAGACCATAGTCTACCACTAGCTAAATCAATCTGGGCCTGGGCGCTCCTCATGTCAATCTCCTCACCAGCACCTCCAGTAAGATCTACAAGAGCATCCTGAACTAGACCACCCTCCAATGCCTCGTAAGACCCATGTAACTTAGCATATGCCTTCTCCAATATGGACACCCAGAGCTCATTGCCTTTCCTACTAGTAGCAAAAGCAGGTTTCCCCGGTGATTCGCATGGGATCCAATCATCAACAACCACAGGGACCCACTCACTCTACAAAGAGAGAATAATATACATTAATTAAAATATTAATCACAATCCATCGAAACAGAATTTACAAAAATAAGCAACGGAGACTTAGTTATGAGTTAGAATATGTATTAGTAAACTGACTATTATTCAATACAGGAAGATATACAGAATGGATAAAAACAATTCTTGAATCCTCTTCTGGTTGGTCTTTTATCTTCAACTGCAAAGTGGCTGACAATCTCTTCTCTACTATCCTTTATACTCCGTTCAAAGACAAGGCAAAAGTCGGCTCAACACAGTTACAGTTACAAATTTTATGAGATGCACATGGTTGGAGAGATATAAGATCAAAGATTTGTAACGTTTTATGGGCAATGTTTTCTTTGTTACAGCTTCTTGGTGCAGGCTCAGTAAAGATTTTAGTAATAATTCGTCCCTTATGAAATATATACATATTCATATTGCCAAATAGAAATACAGCTCAAGGCAGGTAGAGACTCCTCTCCAAACAGAAGAACTAAAACAACAAAAGCCTTACACCAAAATTCTGTCGACCAAGAAGCCATGTGTTGAATGCTATAGACAGAATCTTCAAAACTCTTATCATCAAAGATTCTAAGATTTCGCTCCTTCACCAGTCAACCATAAAGTAGCTTTAACACCACAGCACCATAGGATCCTTGCTTTTCCCCTAAAAGTTCCCATCAAGCCCTCAAACAACCAGACCTTCAACCTTTTTGGGGAAGCAGATCAAGAGCCCAAACTCTGTTTTAAATAAAGAACCGCCCTTAACCATACAAAGATTGTGAAGCATCAGATGACCAATGGTTTCTTCCCCTTTGAGCATAGACAGAGTAAGAAGGTTTCCTCTCCCTTTTAATCAAAAAGTCCTTGAAGAGTCAATATCACGATTTGGATCATTATTTTTGGAAGGTTAAATTGCACATCTGTTCTTCAAAAGAAACTACAGTCGCAGTGCCTATTCTCCCAATATTTGTCAACTTTGTATGTCAGATTCAGAGGATTTACAGCACCTTTTTTACAACTGCAGCTATGTAAGAAGTGCTGGCAGTGAAATTTCACCTGTTCAACATGACTTGGGTTTTCGGTGAGGATTTCAAGGAAAACACACTTCAACTTTTAATCGGTCCAGCCCTCAGAAAAAAATCCAGATTGCTATGGACAAATGCCATAAAAGCCGTGTTGTCCGAATTATGGTTTGAAAGAAACCAGCGGATCTTCCAGAATAAAGCCTTGTCATGGTTAGATAGATTTAAGATTGCGAAAATTAATGCCTCTCCCTGGTGCACCCTTGACCGTGCATTTGAAGAATACTCATTACAAACTTTAAATCTCCATTGGAGAGCCTTCCTAGAGTCAGCAGATTAGAATACACATCCAACCTTTTGGCAGTTGTATCCCTCACTTTCAGCTACATATTTTGGTTCAGTTTGTGCGGTCATGTTTTAGATTCTTTTTTGTGTTGTATTTTCGGCTTTCTTGCAAAATTTGCCTTTGGCAATGGGGAGCATTCCCCAAGTACCAATAGTGTAATTTTTGTTTCGTTAAGATATGATGAGAGTGCTAGGGAGGTGTCAACATAGTTGAGATGTTCTGGTGCACTCACTAATCCTTCTTTTACTATTATTTACTACTGTGTCCTTGAGATTGAGATATTGTCCCAATTCATTATATCAACGAAAGAGACTTATCTCCTTTTAAAAAAAAATAATCAATGGTAATTATTCTTCTCTTTAAAACTTAAGAAGGAGAAGGGTACACCTTGCTAAATACCACCACCTAAAGAGCTTAGAAGAGTTACAATTCACCCAAGACATTGAGGACCTTTCCTGATTGGTTTTTTTAAGACTAGATCCTAGGCTGAAAAAAAACAGAAAGGCTCTTTCTCCCACCACACAGAAGTAACCTAGCAATAAAGATTAGGAACGTGAATAAATTAGAAATAATAGAAGAATTTTACAACACCCATGGTGTAGCCTAGCTTGGTATAATAACGTATTATTTCATCAACACCACGCTCATGCATGAGCACCAAATGATAATAGTCAAAAGCTCACCTGAATACAGAAGCGAACTGTATAGATCCCTTCGTCATTATAATGTGGAGTAATTATCACTTCAGAAATTTTGGAAGCCTCGGTTAACACCGCAACGGCACTTAGGAACCAACAATCACCCAGTCGTCCCTGTTTTATTTTGTCACATAGACATGGAACTTTGTTAAAGTTTAGTAAGATTATAGCCAAAAAAATGGAGAGATTAAATGCTTAATCGTTCCTTTTGCAAGGACAAACCAAATGGACAAATATTTTAGTAGTTTCTCAGAGACAAACCTGACAAACATCAGATGGATTAGCAGCCTCAGAAAATAAGCAAGGCTGAGATTCTATTCTGCCCTCTTTTATTAACTCGAGAGGCCTCATCCACTCGGAAACAACCTAAGTGAGAGCAAACATTTTATGAAGAAAATATGACACTGAGTAAGAGCCTCAATAATCAGATAACCAGTCAGAAAAAGTACCTGTAGTTTAGAAGGCGGATTCTTTGGATCCACATACAAAGACTCATCATTTGGAGGAAACTCATCATCAGTAAAATGCATTTCTCCCCTAGCAGAGAGGGCTTCTTTAACAGCCAATTCTACTGAAAGCATCCGTTGGTTGATTTCCTCACATGTTTCCATACGAGGCCTCCTAAACTTCCTTGTGAAAGAATCCACATCAACTACTACTCCATCACGCTCCAATCTTCGCTTCCTTCCACTCGAATACTGTCCATCCCAATCCACATCATCCCTATCATACAGATCTACATCTGCAGGATCACTATCCCACTCATCAACCTGAGGAAAACAAATAAGGCATCCATTAGTCTATAGGTTCAACTGGAATGGTAGCTTGCCTCTCATATCTTAATAGGGAAACAGAACATACTCTAGATGGTGAATCCGCCCACTCCCAGTTATCTTCAGCGAAGTCAATCATATTAAAGTCTGTGGAGCTAATAGCTGCATGGAGAGCAGCAATTTCATCTTCAGTTAAGCTCCTTCCCCAGAGAAACACATCCATAATGTGCATCTTGGACTCAGCTCCTTCACTATCCGATCTTCCAAATATGTCAACATCTGTAGGGGGTCTAACACCAACCCAAATTTCTGTCCCTTGCTCCCAAATGTTATCACCCACATTTAATGGCAATCCAGTCTGGTAGCCATCAAACCCACCATCTAAATAGCAGGTTGCTTCCCCCAAATCAGCATCAATGGTCATAGTTACAATATGCCACCTGCAAATAAAAGATAAAATATTAAAGAATTCTGCTGAACCAAAAGATTATTCTCCAAAACAGCCAGGACAAAAGGGTTGAAAGCCCAAAACTTAGAATCGTAAGTACAAGGAAGGAGAGAGAGAGAGGGCTGCTCCGTCTGGTTCACAAAACAAATAACAGAAGCCTTACATCAGCAACACCAAAAAAAGCAATCTCCCGCAAAATGAAACAAAGCAGAAGCAAGAGGGAGAAGCTGCTTAGTCTAGTACTCAAAACAATCGACACAGACCTTCCATCAGCAATACTGGTTGCACTTATGCTCCACTCCTTTGTTACAGTAGATTGTCTATCGCCTTTAGTAATCAATCTGAGACCAACTTGTCCAGCTTCAATGCCTTGTTCGGAACCAGCCACCAGAAATTCCCAGCAAATCTTCTTCTGATACTCCGTACCAAACAGACAAACAGGACCAGACTCTGGCTGAATCAATGCAGCAATTGAAACGCTGATTTTTCGACTTTGACATAAACTAGCCTCAATCTGACCACAATGCTTGCCACATGCTATTGGCTCATCATCAAGGACGCAGACAGCACCAAGTATTCCTGTCTGCAGAAGTACAATGAAAACAATGGGTAAATTTTTTCTTTTTTTTTTTTTGTAATAAGAGACAATTTCATTGATGTATGAAATTACAAAAGAGAGGGGAGAAAAAACCCCGAGCCAAAGGAGTTACAAAAGACATCTCCAATTGTTTACAAAACTATAAGACTTGAAGTATTTAGACAATTTACACTAAGTGATAGCAATAAAAATAATGGAAGGGTCTATTTGTTGATATTTGTCATTGAAAATCTGGTTATTGTGTTCGAGCCAAACCGACCAGAAAAAAGATCTAACAAGGTGCATCCAAATGAGTCTCTTCCTTCCTTTGAATGGCTGACCCTCGAGAGTGAGGTATAGAAAACTAGAGATGTCCCCAGGAAAAGCCACAGACCAATTAAAGGTACTAAAGACAAGATCCCAAAATCTTTTGGAGAAAGGCTAGAAGATGAAGAGGTGGTTTGTTGTCTCATTGCTTATCCTACAAAGTTGCAACAGCCTGGGGAAATGGTCATAAAAGGCAGACGACGTTGTAGTTTTACATGAGTGAGAAGAGCCTTGTGTGATAGTTCCCAAATAAAGAAGGGTAAATATTATCATTATTATTATTTTCCTTTTTTTCTTTTCTTTTTTTCCTTTATTGTTGCGAGGAAACCATTCATTTCATTGATACGATGGAGTTACAAAAAACTCTGAAATTCTTATCTAGAGGATTACAAAAAAACTAATCCAATGGGCTATAAGAGATGATAAACTATAAATACAAAAGGGGAAATTTTATTTATGCCAAGAAAGAGATAGGTCAATGATAGAAGAGAGAAAAGATACAAGAATTCTTTTCTAACCAAATGACCACAGAAAAGCCCAAAGAATGTTTAGCCAAAGGATTCTTTTCCCCTTCTTGAAGGGGTGCCCAATAAGCAGGATAAGAGGAAATCCCCAATGTCACATGGAATGGCAGTGTCCCAACCAAAAGCGTTCAGAATAAAATCTCAAAAGATTTTAGCCAAGGGAGAAGGGGCATGTTAGGTACTTAAGCACCTAGGAGAACCACACCCAATAGCTAGCTATTGATGTGGGAGAGCCAAGCCACTTAAGTACCACATTGATCATCCCATTCTAACCAATGTGGGACAAAGGTAGCCCATACTACCTTGGTTGCTAACAATACCCCATCCCCAGAAAGCCAACGTCCCGACGCGTCGGCCACACCCAGTCAAAACCCTCTATTGGTTCCACTCCAGAAAGTCAACAACTAACTCTAGTACCATTGTTAGGTACTTAAGCACCTTGGAGAACCACACCCCGAAAGCTAGCTATTGAAGTGGGAGAGCCAAGTCACTTAAGTACCATATTGACCATCCTATTCTAACCAATGTGGGACAAAAGTAGCCCATACTACCTTGATTCCTAACAGGACACAAGCTGAAAAGGAGCCTTTGAGTTAGCATCATTTTGCACAAAATACAGCAGCATAGAGAGACGTTAGCCATGGGATATGTCCCTTCTATATGTATTCACACTTTTGATTCTAATGAAGATTCTAAAATTAGTTTGAGTAGTATGGAGCCTGAAGCATTTTTTTGAAGAAAGAGTATTTGAAGATCCTTGTGAACTCATTTGCTTATGCTTTTGATGCATTATATAAGGATGATGTCCAAGATAATAAGACTTTCTCAACCATTATCGCCAATTACAATACATTCTTCCGTTCCTTCAAAGTTTTCATCTTTAATTAAGCTTTGTGAAATACAATTAAAAAAAAATCACCCTTTATCCTCTCTTGTAAAAATCTAAGGAGTTGTGGCAGTTGGATCGTCAATCAGAGTTGGATTTTTTTCTTCGAACATTAGAGAATGTGGGACTACTTTAAAAGGGGTTGCTTAACAGAGGGTGGCTGGCTTCTTGTTTGTTGTTTTTAGAAGAACTAAGTGATGGCAGTTTAATATCACTTGTTGGCTCTATTTCATTCTCCTGTTGGAAGGTGTTAAAGCATTAGGCGGGAGTTTCTTTTCAAGATTCTAGGAGTTGGTTCTTCAAAAGCTTCTTTTATCAATTTTTATAGTTTGTGCATTGTCGATGAGTTTTCAGTTTGCTCTTTGACGCCTTTTGTTTGGTTAGTGGTCGTTTATTTGGGTTTTTTAATAGTTTTGTAGTAGTAGCCTTTGTTTCTCAGTATTTGAAGGAGGCATGTTGATCGTAGCTGTTTATAAGTTTATCTCTATGCGAATGTATTTGCTGTACGTATCTTTTTTTTTCCCTCTCTTTTTGGGAGTTTGTATCTTTTAAACTTTTATTTCTTTTCACTGCATGAATGAGAAGTTTCTTGTTTCAAAAATATCTATAGTACTTTGACACCCCCACCCCCCCCCCCCCCCCCCAAAAAAGGGATTTTAGCTAAGCATAGAATGTAAACTGCCGAGCCCAAGAAAAAGGTCATATTCCTTATTTCATTGGAAAGAGTGAAGTACTCAACCTGAAGCGCACGGCGAGCTAACTGGGCTACTCGAATCCTACGAGCAATGCTTGACACTCTTTCTCGAGCAAACGAATCCTCAAGAACAGAATCACTTCCAACTGCACGCACAGCAGCAGCCATGGCAGCAGCTTCTCTACCACCAGCATTTGGAATAGAGGACATTAGAGAAGCTTCTATTTCCTTCCACTTACGCTCTTCTTTCTCCAGTAAAGCCTTTCTTCTTTCTTTACCTCTTCCCTCCTCCTCACGTCTTTGCATTAGGATTTCTTCTTCCATTTCTTTTTCCCTTATATAACTACAACGTATACAAGAAAATTAGAGATCTTCCATAATTCTTATAGAACAATAACAAAGTTATTTACCTGTCCTGAATGATTTCAAACTGCCTACGGTCCTCAGGCATCCACTTTTTTATTTTCTTAGCACTCAGGTCTGAAAAGCCTATGCTATCAAGAAAAAGTCTTAAACGAACCTCATCCTACAAAAAAGAATCAACCAAATCAAATTAACTTTTACAAAAGTGCTCAATATAACTGAAACAATATAAAACTTATCAATAAAACGCTACTTATCATAATATTTATCAAAAGAAATCAATGTTATCTATCTGTCAGTTTCCAACTGCCAGATAAGAAGAGTTTCCATCTACCAGTTAACAGAAGTGGACATATATTTTATCAATAATATGCAACAGCACAGGACATACTTGAACTCGCTCAGCTTTGGCGGTCAAACCAAGCAAAAGCAGTAAATAGCCACCGAATTTGTCCCACATGTATACCCATTCTGTATCAATTGCCTCTTCCAAGGCCAAAATACGAGCATGAGCACACATTTGCCTTCTGTGGTCAACATCGTTAGTTGTCTCATGAAAAAATGGTCTCCTGTATCTCAGTCTACAGAAGAATGATCCGGCGACTAACTCCTCGTTCCTCAAGCGATCTCTAAGTTTCATAACATCTGCCCTTGGAAGCACAAAATTTCCTGCTCTATCACGCATGACGGTGGGATCACCAACTAGAAGAGCTGCAGAACTAGCAGACCTCTGTGGAGCTGAATATGTTCCAGATAAAGCATTTCTAGTCTGGATTGTAAACATAAATTAGTCCAATTAGATGCAGGCACAAGAATTCAGAATAGAAATAGATCTAAACTAAGAAAAACGAAAATTGCAATAGAGAATAAATGAAGGCACCAAGTAAAACATGCAGTAGGAGCATCATAACAGAGCATCAGAAAAAGAATGACTACATAAAGGTCAAGCTGCAGACAAGAATCCTTACGAATACAGTTACATAGAAGGTGATGAAAACGCATCTAGTGGTATGTACATCAAATAAGCTAATTTTTATATGTACTATGGTCAAACACACCTTGGTGGCAGACCGAGAAATTGCTTGAATAATAGTTTCCTTGCTGAGAAAGTGAACAGCATCTTGCATCATCTACATATATTTGAAGACATTGATAATGTGTTAAATAGTGAGTACAAGTTAAAGAGCCAGCTTTTTTTCAGAGGCCTTCACAACGGATAATTCATACCTTGAGAGTTAAACAAGGGCGAGAGACAGCAAAACCAAAGGATACAACAAGAGTAATTGCTGATACAGCGGCTCCAGCAAATGGTGGATAAATAAGCAAACTTGCAACAACACCCCAGCCTTCAGTTGCTAATGCTATCCCATAAAGCACAAGAAACGCAGCACTATGGAGAATGAATTAGCAAATATCAGATGGTTTTTTTTTATACAGCCCCATATAAAATATCATGAAGAAAGTAACAGACAATGCCAATGAATCAAAAAATAAATAAAAATAATAAAAATAAAAATAAAAATCAGAGAGCTAAACAAACCTGACATTCTTCCCACAATCTGCGTGAGCATCATAAACATATATGGGAAGAACTCTTGGAGAGTAGACTACAATTGGTGGTGAGAGTAAAACCTGCAAAGAAAGGAAAAAAAAAAGGTGATTACAAGTAATAATATTTTACTAGTTAACAACTGACAAAATCAAATATGAATAGCAAAACATGTTAAAAAAGGTCAAGTATAACTCACAGTTAATGCTCTTCCAGCCAGAAGAAATAAGAATAAGAAATAGCCAACAGAAGCTCCCACAAATGGTTTGCCTGAAGGATGAAAAAGGAAGGCATTATTAGGGTGGGAAATTTTTACTTTGTAACCGAACTCATAACTTTTCAAAAGGGAAGAGAAACAAACACAAGAACAAGAAATAAGATCAACAATTCCTTATCTCACCTTCAAACCATCCAACGAGGAACGCCGCCAAGGCCAAAAGAAAAGCAAGGAAACAAACAAGAAACATTTGGGTCCTCGTCAAATAAAAGTTGTTTGAAGCCCAATGGTGGACAGAGCCAATTGCTAGTACAATCATTAGAAGTACCACAAGAAATGCTGCCCCAATCTGTTTATTGGAAATAAGGTGCTATGAGTAAAATGAAGATGGTCAAAGTATACAAAAACAGAGGTATTACAAGTCTTCTCTTACCGTCCAAGGTTTAATTACAACTATAACAGCCGATATAGCACCAAGTAGCAGGAGGAGCCCAATAAAAAGAAATGCATAAACACCTCCAGAAAGCCTCCAGCCATCATCTTTCCTGAAAACACATACTCAAAAGGTAACAATAATCTCTCTGCTTAATGTTAAAACTAAAGTTGGCCAATAATGTAACTAGATGCAAAGTTCAGCGAATAATTCCATCCACACCGATTGTACAAGGAATAGGCTCTCACCATTTATATAGTCCAGAGCAAAGAGAGAGCAAAGCAGGGATGCACACTAGCGGAAGCAAAGCAGCAAGAAAATCTCCATTTGTAGGAACCCCATCATCTCTTGATTTTACAACTTCCAAATATGATGCACCACAAAACATGACAAGAACCACTATAAAAAAGGAAAAGAGACTATCAAGACCAACTTCAGGCAGAACTATAAAATATAAACCACTAGTTCCAAGAACCTAATCTGAAAGGCCAACTACAGAAAACCTGAAGATGTTACCTGTGAATATGGCAACACAAACAGCAGAAGAGAAGGAAAAACGGTATGTCGAGAACCATGAAACTATTGGCAGCACCCCAGTGACAACTAAGGAGATTGCAGATGCCATAGCCCAGCCAAGGTACACAGATGTGGCATAGGGCGATGAGAAGCTCTTGTCATCACCAGTCCACCCTTTGTAGCGTAAATCATTAAGAGGCTTGGCAGACACAATAGCACCAAGAGCTATCACAGATCCAGAAAACAGTGACATACAAATCACAAGAACAATACCCTGTAAAGTCATCATGATATAGAAATTAGATGCAGCATTGAACAGTGATTGAAGAGTTCAAAAATATGAAAAGAAGAAATAAATAAATAGCAGAAACAGGGAGAAATTGTAAACATAGAAATAACTTGACAAACCAATCGATCTGGGATTGATTTATGGAACTGTTTGGCATTTGTTTGGCTAAGAACAGAGACAATTATTCTATGATGGAGGCGGCCTTTCTGCAGCCACCATTTTGCAAAGGGCTAGGTCCTTCAGTAGCTGGTTTGTCAAATATTCTATGGAGCATTTGGCTTGAGAGGAATGATAGGATTTTTAGAGGTTGGGAAGAGGTTCATCTCTTGCTATGTTAATGTTTCTCTTTGAGCATCAATCTCAGAGAATGAATTGCTTTCCACTACTAAAATTCCTAAAATAATTTCCCATGTAACTCATGAAATTGAGTAAAGAAAACTCACATTGCTGAAGACTCAAAGTTATCAAAATTAATTCTTCAAGTTAATTATGATTAACCACCAGGAATTATATTAGAAAGTTAAGTAGTGGTATAGTTGTAATTAGGATTATAATATTGATGTGCTTGTAATTACCTGAAAAGTTGGTTAGAGAGACTAACCATATAAATAAAACGAGTTAGAAGTTTAAGAGATAGGCAGAACTTTAAGGATTGGCCCTCCCTATTTCTACTTCTATTGGAAAGATTGAGAACGATTTGCAACATGGTAAGAATAACAAGTCCCACCCGTAACAATAAGATTACAAGAGTCAAGACCAGACATTACAACTAGAAACCAAAACTTCCATTTTACAAGGAAGTAAAACGGGAGAAGTTTCAAAGTTTTAAAATTTTAAAAATTAAAAAGCAGACATACAAACCTCCTTTGTTCCGAGAGTTCGTTGGTTTCCTGCAGAACCCGTGCACTGTACTCGAGGAATCCAAAACTGGTACCCATTTCGGATCCATATAGGAATGGCCAGAGAAAGACAAGCTACCATGAGTGGAACTGTTAAGGACAGCCCTAAAAGGACCGATGACTTGCTGCAAAACAAATAGTTAACGATCATTTACCAAGGTAAACCCCCCCCCCCCCCCCCCCCCCCCCCCCCCCAAAAAAAAAAAAAATCGATGGTTCAAAATAAAAAGGGAAGGAAATCAAAAACTTTTGCTACCAAAAATGACATAGTGACAGGAAGATGAAAAAAAGGCTCCAGGTAAAAAAGTTATTTAAAAAAAGGCATGAAAACTGGAAAGGTATTGGGAACTGTGCAGATGAAATAATAATAAAACAGAGGAACTATAGGACTCTCAAATGAAAGAATTCAAATCTTAGAAAAATGGGCATGGACCTCAAAATGTAACAGAAGAGTATGAACATCAATATGGAAGTATAAAAAATAAAAAAAATAAATAAGGTTCAGTTTCCAACTTTCCCAGGCCATTACAGCTCTAGAGCTTTTCCAAAAAGACAAAAAAAATAATAAAAATAATAAAAAAATAAAAGCCTTGGTGCTTGATATTGACATACCTCAAGAAAGATAATAAAAGCCCCACAGAAGTGCTGAGTAGCCAAGCGATGAACCCATACTGCAGAAAAAGATCATATTGAGGCAAAGACCAAAATAAATAATATCATTAGGAACCTAAGGCATGCGAACCAAATTTTCTTTTTTTAATCAGGAACAAGACTTTTAGTCTTTTATTGAATTAATGAAATGAGTCTAATGCTCAAATCATAGACCAAAATAAATAATATCATTAGAGCCTAATGTATGTGAACCAAATCATAGAACTATACACGCACAATAGTATCAGTTAAAATATTTTTTTTTTATAAGAAATTGAGCTTTCATTAAAAGTAATTAAAGAATGTACAAAGACATACAAAAAAGTAACTACCCAACAAGAAAGAGTTGAAAAAGCTCCAGGAAAGGACTCCCATCTTAAAGGATAAGATCTAGCTGATAGTTGCAAAAAGCCATATTGAACCTAGCAACCTCCCAAAACTCTACCTCAAATCTTGCAGTGCCTCTTAAAAGCCTTTCATTCTTAAAAGCACACCTGCCAGAGAAATGAGATAGGGGGTGACAACAAGACATCAAACCTCCTCCATCCCAGCCCTACAATCTCTGCTCCGACTCCAAGCCAACTAAACTCCCAAAGTGTCCTAAAATCTAGACCATATTGACTGCGCAGAACTGCAATCCCAGGGGATATGGCCAGGATTCTTTGACACACACCTCTGCAAACGGAACACCACTGCAGCCGCAAAAATTAGGAAGAATGTTTTTGCATGCAGAATAAGATGATTATGCTTCCACGCAGAACCTGCTAGACAAAGAACTTGTCCTTCCTGGCACCTTACTTTTCCCAAGTGAAGAAAATTAAGAGAGGCCAGGGGAAGAAAAGCAATCCTCATAAGAAAGAATAGAGAACTAGAAGAGAAGTCCAGGAGGAGAATGGGACAAAATATGAGATCCCTCCTACCCAAAACAACATAGGGGTTCCTCAAAAACTAAGACCTCCACATTGTCATACCAAACTTTCAAGTCCTCAACCAACTGGACTATGCCTTGAGGGGATTACTATCAAAGTCCAATCTTATATTTTTTTTAATAAGAAACCATTTCATTGATAAATGAAATGTCCAAGCCCAATCTTATAATTTAATGCGAGATTTTTTGACACTTATGGCTAGAAAAGCTTTGGACAAGGAATTTCACTATTCGCCCTTCATCATGCTGAGAAAATAATGATCCTCACCCATATAAGCAAAGCCATATACTTAGGGTTGGCAAAAAACCCACGGCATTGGGCCCCGCGATCGGGTCGGGGAATCCCCGGTTTGACCGGGGATGGGGGTCAAACCGGGGGTCTTTTTAGGATCCCCGTCCCGACCCCAACCCGATTAAATATAAAAGTTAATTTATATATATAAATACATTTTCGCTCTCGCTCACCGGAGTTGGTAGCCGAGTCCCCGCCCCCATCCCTGCCTACAAACGGCAAGGACAGGGGCGGGGATGGGGGTAAATTCCCCCGTGTAGCCAACCCTACATATACTTCCAAAATCCAAAATCCCATAAATGTGGAGGACAAACTACATCACTTCTTACTCGGCCTAGATTCACCTGGGATTTTTAGGCCAGAATCTATGTTTGCATAACAGACAAAGTTCGCATAGGTTTGCTCCCTTATTTAGTTGCATCCTATGAAGCATGGACACTCCATTTTAGGCCGAGTGTCCATGTCAAACACGTTCGGACACACTCTGACATGTGTCCAACAAGCACATTTCCGTGTCCTATTTTTATTTATTTATTTTTAATTTCATACACATTTGGGACACTTCCTGGACACTTCGGGAAATTTTTTTAAAGAGAAAATGGTCCAACTTTTATAATTGATTTGGGCTTTAAATTTGGATTCAACATAAAAATATGGACTTTAAATTTGGGTCCAACTACGTTTTAATGTTTTCAAATTTTTGTTTTTAAATTGCCTACCTAACAAGCCCTTCAGGCTTCAATATCCATGGTAGAAAATAAAGCTCTAGACACAACCTCCACATCACAAGAAAAGAGCTGGAAATGCTAGGGGCTACTAAAAATCAATGTAACTACCAAAACGATATTTCATTGATGTAAATCAAAACTTTCTTATCTGCATATATTTAATCTCACAATGGAATGCATACCTTTCGAGGTTTTGAGGTCATTGACATTTCTTCTGCTCGCAGTGACTGGAGGAAAGCCATAATTGAACAGACCACAGGAGATAGTAGTAAGACAGCAAAGCCAAATTCAAACTGAAAGCACAAGAAAAAGTCTTAGTTTGAAAAAACACAGAGGTTACCTTGCCATTTCACAAATTTGGTAATTCCAAAATCCAATAATGCCATTGTACTCCATATATGTAAAAAAAAGCTCTATTCACCTGTTGGTGTCTCGCATTTATAATGTCAATAGTTTTTGGACGGAATATGGCTACAATGATTGTTTCAATTATGAAGACAAGACTAAAGATCACCCATGCCCGTTCTGGGGTCCCGGCTACATTGTGTAGTACAAGCCTGGAAAACTGAAGCCACTTTTCAAGTCCATGAAGCCTCAGTTCTTCAGATAGAGAAATTTGATTAGGCAGCATGTTGTCAACACTGTTTGAATCAATGATGGTTATATCAGTATTATCTCGATGTTCTCTGTCTGCATCCAAACTACTCCTTTGAAGCAATGCAAGGATAGTTGGGTCCAGGTTCTTCTCCTTTAACATCATTGCAAAATTAGGATCCAGCCCTTTATTCTGCAATAAACTAGCCAATTCACGATCCCCTTGTCTAGAGCTTCTCTTCAACATAGATGTAATCCTTGGGTCACTCAACCTTTCCTGCAATGCCAAAGCCAAGTTCAAATCCAATGTTTGTTGGTTTGCGGAAGTTGACGTGCTAGATTCACAGCCTTGGCTGTCAAGCCCACTACTAGAACAAACCACCAAGGAACTATTATGATCAAAATTTTTATCCACGAATGACATTGCTGCATCAGGCTCTTGGATGATAGAACGACAAGAACTACTCCGCAAAGCCAAACTTGGCCGTCCACTATCCATGCTCTTATCACTGTTAATTCCCTCTTGCGAACTA
The DNA here is from genome assembly GCA_030954485.1 of Citrullus mucosospermus. NCBI lineage: Eukaryota > Viridiplantae > Streptophyta > Magnoliopsida > Cucurbitales > Cucurbitaceae > Citrullus > Citrullus mucosospermus. The sequence goes on from CM062057.1 coordinate 28,202,387, forward strand.
CCAGCTCGGCATAGGACACCATTCCAATTATTACCATCAACTGTACATTGTGCTACTGGCCCACTCTTGCTAGTTGATTCAACAGCATTACCAAGGTGACCTGCCTCAACACTGCTACTACGTTTCATACTTGAACCACAACCCTCCGATGAGCTTGATGAACTATTTGGTTCTTTCCTGCGAAACCCCTCTCTCAAGCGAATCACAGTGCTTTGCAAGGCATCTCTCCTAGCAGCAAACGGATCTGTTGCTGAAAGATGACGCATCACAGCAGCACCCAATAGTACAGAAGCTACAACTGCATAACTTATACAATGTCCCAAATACCTGATGCAAAAGGAAAAATGAGAATGATGATAACAGTTATCGGGTTTAGTAATAAGAAAACCAAATGAAATTGGTAGAAACTAACCAATAATGAACTCCAAAACAAATGAGAAAAACACGAGACATGCCAGCCACAAAAAGTGCTAAAACACCACTTTTTAACAGCTGGAACCCGTACAAGCATGCCCCTACATTCCAATCTACAAAACAAGTACCCAAAAGAATTAAAACATCAGAAAATACAAGAGTAAATAAGGTTAAATATAGGTGAAGCAGTTAGAACATACCAAGAATGATAACAGCAGCAGAAGTAGTGGCGCCAAGCCAGCGTGCCTCCTTAGCCGTAAGGCCATATAAAATAGAGTAGGCAACAAGTACTAAAACCGAGCCAACATAAAGAAGTCCAAGATGTGAAGCCCTGAAAAATGGAAGACCCAACCCAAAATTGAACAATCATACTATCAGCTCACAATAATAATTCTTTTGAGAGGGGAAACAAATTTCATTGATGAAATGAAATAAAGGGGCCATACACCTAAAGGTGGATCACATGAAAGTTAGTCTTTAGCAATTAAAATAGAGGCTACAGTCAGTAAAAGGGTGTTTACATTTACACCAATACAATGCATGAATAATAATGGAATCCATCAAATAATCAAAAGAGGAACAATAAATATCCTTGAAAATGCAACCATTCCTTTCTCTCTCCAAACAGACCAAAAAAAGACTCAATTGGGACTTGGGAGCACGCCATAATAATATTTTTGCACCGTTGAAAGGGTGACCCACAAAAATAGGAGATAGAAGATCACAAATGTTATTTGGTAAGGCCTCTAGAACATTCATCCAATAATTTGATGCAAAGGAGCAATGAGCAAATAAGTGTCCAAGAAACTCAGAAGTTGACATACACATTATACAACAAGAAGGAGAAAGATGGAAATAAGGCATTCTTCTAAGTCATGTTTACTGCACCAAGACTAAGCTCCCGCACGAAAATCTTAATCTTCTTTGGATAAGTATCATTCCAAATCACTGAGTAAAGATTGTTAGGACTTAGTGTAGGTGTACCAACAAGAGCCTCTATAAGAGATTTAACTGAGAAGTTATTGGAAGGAACTAGCGGCCAAGACCAATAATCATCTAGATTCCTTAGACCAATCCAGGAAAGAAGACAAGAAAGATTATCCCCATTCAATAGTTTCCAAATCATTGAGGTTATGGTAAACTCAAATTCCAAGTAGCATGAGCAGAATTCCAAACTTCAGCGACGGTAGTGGTTGGGCAAGTAGATGAAAAAGACGAGGGAAAACAGTAATAATAACTTCACAACTCAACCAAGAATCATGTCAACAAAAGATGGCCCTGCCATTACCTAAGCAATGATGAGCATGACAGTCCACTAGGTCCAAAGTAGAATAGACAGATCTCTAGGGAGATTTAGAAGAATCACCATGAATCTGATGAGGCCAAACACAACTAGACTGCGATCTGTAATACTTGACAATAATAGAGACTAACAAAATTCTTTGAAGATATGTAAATGTTTTTTTCCCCTAAAGATACGTAAAATCTAAACAACCCAGAGATGAATGATTGTTTAGCCAGAGTTCTAGCACATATTAACTCCTCTTCCCAATTAGGTCTTATTGTTTGTAAATGTGACTAATAAAGTTGTGTATGAGCAGAGAAAGAAGAGAAAGCAAGGCCTCCTTTCCAAATTAAATATCAAAAAGGTCAATAAAAGACTAGATTGGAATTTCTTAGATGCACATAACTGACATCGGCATTACTAGGAGAAAATGGACTCCGTGTGTCCCTTATTATTCAAATTACATCAACATTCTCAATGGGAAACCAAGAGGAATCTCACCGCTAGAGAATGTTGTCAACATCTTTCCCCTCTTCTCTCTCTCTGTACCGGATTGTGTTTGGGATGATATTGTCTAAAGAAGTTGAGGTCTAGTTGGTGAAAGGGTTTCTCATTGGTATGGGAAAAATACATCTCAGTCGCCCCCAACTCAAAGATAACATCCAACATTTTTTCATTGATGGATGAAAAAGACAAAAGCCAATCCTCAAAACACCATCAACCTGCTCAAATATGATTTCAGCTTGAGTATTAACATGCCCAAATTGATGACCAGAGTCTAAGTGAGGTTGCCAATAAGCAGTAAGTATACAAATGAGGGCCTAGGCCACTTAAATGTTTGACCTACCTCTTGGCAGCAATCTGAGACATTATGTGGTTTAGCTTTTAGAAGATAGAACTTGAGAAAATCCAAATAAAATTTAGCATTTGACAACTACAAGGCCTTAATCACCTGAAGAGGAAGCCAACATTGAACCACATGGTTCTCTCAAACCTTCCTAATACATGTTTGTTTCTAATGAAAAGTCTACCAACCCAGTTTTCAATCAATAACAATATTAGATATGCTTACCGGACAGTTAACATTTCAGATTAGGATATAACATCACAAACTAGCAAATCCATATTTAAAATATTATTAAATAGTTAACTGACTACAACATAAACTATTTACATCACAGGGTCACTATGCAAAATTGAGGGATTTTTTTCCTCGTGGTTCAGTTAAGTTCATACTGAGCAAATGAACAAAAGGGCCAAACATTATTAGAAAAAACAAAATAATAAGAATGGATAAAAATAACTTTTAACGTGAAATCAAAATATGAAAGATTGAGGACACAAGCATCCAGAAGAAAAATAGAAAATACTAAATAGAGAAGGAGAGAACTAAAAATACACCCACAATATTACAACATAGGGACACCAAAAAAAACTAGTGAAAATAGTGGTAGCTGGCCACAAAATTAAAAGATTATGTAATTAATTGATTTTATGAAGATGAAAGAATAATGTGAGAGCTTGCCTACTAGATTGACGAGGATACAATTCATTAGGATCAGGTGGTTCAGGTAAAGAAGCCAAGGGACCCACTTCTATACAATCAGAATATGCAAACTTATATGCCCTCCGCACATATTCATCCACATCTAATCCATTTCCTGAACCAAGAGAAAAATATATAAAAGAGAATGCAAAAAACAGATTCCTGTAAAAGAAATGCAAAAATAGAATAAATTGTTTGGTGGTGATGAGCTTTTGGGTATACCATTAAAGACCATCCGACAAATGAAGAGCATGTTGATTGCTAAGGCAATTGCTGATATACCAAAAAAGAAACCGGAAGGTGAATAACGCTCAGATGCACTAGAACCAGCTGTAACATATACAGCACAAAGTTCATATGCACATAGAAGTGCAACCGCCAAAAGAAGAAGAATAGCGACAGCCCCTGTCCAAGGAACAAACACATGGTGATGTCAAGATGAATATACGAGAAAGATTTTTAAAGAAAAGATTACTGCCCTACAAATGATACAAGAAAGCGCTTTAAATGACATCCTGCTGGTATGACATATTGCAATAGTGAAGTTCAAAGACCTAATGAATTTCCATCATTTCAACATTTACCCATTTACCAATTAACTTGTCCCTGAATGAGTGCATTGTTCATAACAATTAGATATCAACAACATAAGCACAACATAGGACTTATTTCAACATAATCAAAGCAAACATACGGTTCCACGAAGGTATAGATGGACTTTCACAACTTTGCTAATTATTCCTAGACTTATTCTTTATCTCAATAAAAGATAAGTTCCCTGTTAAAATTAAAAATAACAATTATTCCAAGACCTAGATTTCAATAAAATTAAAGGTAGATATATAAGATGCATCCTCTAGTCTAAGGATTTCAATTCTATTAGATATTCTCGAAGGAACTCCTCTGGTCTAAGGACTAAAAACAGGAAATTTAAAACCACCAAGGTAGAGTGAAGTTACCAAGGGTGAAAATGCACAAACTTCATTTTACTGATTTTTTTTCATAGAAGAAACTCCATTTTAATGATGGGAAATGTGATACACACCAATTTAACTTCTTTAATATTTGTTAGGGTATGAACCAGCTTGAACACACCTCAATTTGTGTATCTTATCAGCGAGATATTACATTTTCTTGTAAAAAGAACTTATAGGATATTATATCCTAGGTAGGTGACTAGTGACCACCATGATTAACCCATTGTCAGTAAGCCCTTTTAACATTTTCATTGGCCCCAATAACCTCAGGTCAACCATGGTGGTTGTGGGATACACCAATTGAGAAAACAAAGAGAAGAATGTGAGAATCCTTCCTCTACAAAACTGCAACTTACTTAACAAAAACAAACCTATGGAAAAAGAGAGAAAGGAATTGATTTTTTTTTTTTTTTTTGAAGCGAAAACAAGACTATTCATTGATATAGTGAAAGAGTCTAATGCTCAAAGTACATGAGAGGAAACAAAGTTAAAACTTCAAACATGCCAATACAAGGCTAGAACCAAATTACATCATAAAGACTAGAACTCTGGAGAAAAAGTAAAACAATCCAATTAAACGTATAACTCAAGAGAAACCCACATTCCAGAAGACTTAAACTCGAACAAGCTCGAAACAAATAGAAGAAAAGCTTCCACCACAATATCTTCCAAAGGTTGAACTTGAGAATAATGTAAAGCCCACTAAGCAAGAATGACGAAAAATTAAACCCAAATAAGAAGAAAATAGTTGCTGCAACAAACCGAATGTTGATAAGAGAAGAACCCCGAACTTTGAGCTTGATAGAACAAGAAACTGTTGGTGAGGAGCCAAAAATACAACTTTGATGCCGAACAAATAAAGACCCATGACATGAAATCCCAAGCCCAAGATAAGCAAATGCTCCATGAAAGGAAGAGATTTGTACTATGCTCACTAAGGAAGCACAATGGTCGGTCGTCATCACTTTTGGGTCAAACTGACACCGAAAACTAATTTATTAGTTTACCTCAGTCAAGGAACATCGAAGTCTAGGTGGGTTTGTAGCACCGACCAACCAACCACATTGGCAATCAGTCGGTTTTGACCTCAAATCAATTAGAAGTATAAGGGAGAAGACAAAAGAAATAAATCACTAATAGAAAAGAAAGAAGAAAGAAATCTATGATCCAAAGGGGAGAAAGAAGAATGGAGGGGAGAGATGCAGAGATTGAAAAGTAGAATAAGAGAGTCAAAGGTGAAAGAATAAAAATATAACTCCTTTAAAATTAAACCAATATATTCAAAATAATAATAATAATAACAAAGCAAAACCAATTGAGTGGTTTAGTACACTATAGTTTGCACGGCTCTGCTATTTTTTTTTTTTTTTTCTATAGGGTCTTTCTTTGGGATAAGAAATTGAGCTTTCATTAGAATATTTAAAGAATACAAGGGCAATAAAAAAAAGGCCAACCGAATGGAGCCCAGAATTTGTTCTGGAAAATGACTTCAATCTATAACAACAAGACTAAGGTCATAATTACAAAAAAAAAAAAAAAAACCTAGCAACAGAAGCCCAAAGGAAGGACTTAAAAAACCTAGTCACCTCCCAAATCACCTACCCGATCGCTCAACCTCTCTAAAAAATTTGTTGGTTTTTCCCAACCAAATACCCCACAAAACAACAAAAGAAATTAGCTTGCCACAAGACTTTTCCCGTTTCCTTAAAAGAGGGATGCATAAGCACCTCCCCAACAACAAGCTCCCATCCCTACCTAAGCACCACACATACCAAACGAGAACCCCCAAAGATCCCAAGAAACTGAGCAAATTGTCAGTCCCAAAACAAGTGATCAAGGTCCTCCTCATGCCTCCTACAAAGAATGCATCATTGCATAAACAAAATGAAGGAAGAATGAATTGTTTTGTATAATAACAACTTTCATTGGGAAAGAATGAAAAAGAATACCCGGAAATACAAAAAAACCTACCCAACTAAAACAATAGATCCACCTATACAAAATAGAACCTATAGAATAGTTACAAAAGGTTTGTGAAATCAAAACTTAGAGGGATACATGAAATATAACAAGGGACCAAACATCACTTGGACCCCTTTCAAACCCTCCAAACACACAATTATTACACTCACCCTTAAAGATCCCACAAAATAGCACAACCCCAAGCCAGCAATAAAAACCAGCCCTTCTCACATAAGGGCGTATGGACGGACATATGTGGCTACTTTTCTTTCTTTACCCGAGGGTCGCCCCTTTAGATTGGGGAGAAGGGATGTCAAATTTTGGAGTCTCAATCCTTTGGAACGGTTTCGTGTCAGTCTTTCTTTCAATGCTTGGTTGATCCTCCTCCCTTAGGTGAGTCAGTCTTTTCGGTGCTTTAGAGGATTAAGGTTCCTAGAAAGGTGAGGTTCTTTTCTTGGCAGGTTCTTCATGGTCGTTCTAATATGCTGGACAGGCTTGTCAGGAAGTTGCCTTCGCTAGTTGGGCCTTTTTGTTGTGTTCTCTGTCGGAAAGCGGAAGAAGACCTAGACCATATTCTTTGGCGATGTGACTTCGCAAGTGTTGCTAGGATTCTTTTTTCCGTACATTTGGCATGTCAAGTGCTCATCAGAGAGACTCAATGCGACGATCGAGGAGTTCCTCCTCAATCCGTCTTTGGGGGAGAAAGGTTGGTTTCTTTGGTGTGCTGGTGTGTGTGCAACGTTATGGGTTTTATGGGGTGAGCGGAACAACAGAGTGTTTAAGGGAGTGGAGAAGGATTATAGGGAGCTCTGGTCCCTTGTTCGTTTTCATGTTTTCCTTTGGACTTCGATTTCGAAGACCTTTTGTAATTATTCTGTAGGCATGATTTCGCATAATTGGGATCCCTTCTTGTAAAGGGAGCCCCTTGTTGTGGGCTTGGGTTTTTGTATGATCGCGTATCCTTTCATTCTTTCTCAATGAAAGCCGTTTATTTTCATTTTTAAAAAATAACGAAAGGGTAAATGGAGGAGGAAGGAAGAAGGCCTTTAGCTATGGTCCAAGGTATTCACCCTCCATGTAAAACCTATCATGCAAAAACCTTAACTTCTTAGGAATTTTAACCCACCAAAAAAAAAAGGAGAAAGTAGAGGTTGTCAAAGAAGACGGGACAAAGAAACTATGAAAGACAGGGTGGCACAAGAATCATCTAGAACGGTCAGGGAACCAAATACAAACGTGTTTTCCGAGAATGGTCAGCCTCTATGGCAAGCAATGCTTTGCACCATCATTCAAACAACTAGTTAAAGATTAATAGGAGAATCTTCAAAGGTGGGAGGTTTGAAGTGTTGGTCATCTTTAACATTTGACTTATGATGCCCTCGACAAATTTCAAGATTTTTCCAATGGGTTTTACTCTTAAGAATTTTGTTCTCTATCTACAAACCTTTACATGCATAAATCATCAACTGTATTTACTTGCCACCCATGTGATTCCACACCAAGATCAATAAATAATTTCATGTCGAAAGGGGATCCTAAACGAAAAGGTAATCTAGGCCTCGCATATAAGGAGGGTCGAATTCCAAACTTTTCTCCCGAGTATACCATTACCAAAAAATGGACGTTACTTCGGGACATATGCAGACAAATGCACTATTGAAACTTGAAAGGGCTAAAAGTCATCCAAAAGAGCTAAAATTCTTTTTGGATTGTTTGTCTAGTTGTATTGAAACCCCAGGGAGTGAAGGGATAGGTGGAATAGGAGGGGATGGAAGAACTACAAAAAAGTCATCCATATGATTAAATACCTTCTTGGCTAAACGAAAGGGTGGAATGGATCATCAATGAGAAGGTGGAACTTTCCTCCAATCAGAATACTTCCTTTCTATAGAGATTGAGTATTTGGATTGATGCAAAAGTGCATGACACATGCAATTCATCTCACACTTACATCATCAGCCATATTTGCTTACTACCCTAGTCTCATCCCCACCTACCCTATATGTACAATATTACACTAAAGCAACTCATCTTGCATGATTGAACATAGTTCTTTTTTCTTTTTTTATTAAAAAATCAAGCTCCCATTGAAAATAATGAAGGAACATATGAGACATATGAAATCAAGCCCCATAAAAAGCCCTCAACCAAGGAGGGCTCCGTTGAAATTACAAAATGTCTGACAAACGGACACCCAAAAGAAGGCACTAAACATCACCCCCTCCACACCTCCTCCAAAGACCGCTCCATCCCTCTAAAAATTCTACAGTTTCTCTCAATCCACACTCCTCACAAGATAGCTAAACAACAATCCTACCCAAATTTCTAAGTCTACCAATACCGACATAACCAACTTTCAACTTTTCCTCAAGGTGAAATGAAGGAAATGTGCTTGATAAGTTCATATGGCTCTTATAGCTTGCGGGTCATGCCTTGGTCTTTGTGCAGCTTGATTGATATGTATGCCCACACTTACCTAAGCATACTATTATTTTACCACGAAAAGGACAAATGAATAGAATTGTCAATTGGGAACTTCTTCATACATTAGAAGAAAAGGCTTTAGACACTTCAAACTGTAAAATCACCAAACATCCATATGCATATGGATATAGAGATCATTAAATTACTAAGACCCTATCCATACTTTGTTCTCCAACGTCTAAGAAAACAAAAAAAAAGGGTAAGGTTTTCAATAGGCTTTTAAACCTAGACAGTTGAGCTGATGGTAGAATAAACTAGTAATATGCTAATTGCTAAACAACCAATAACCGGATTAATACAAAAATTATTCCTCGTAAAATCTCTCTCCTCTCCCTAGTTGAATACAAAAATTCTTACCACTAGCCATTCTAGAAAGGCAAATATCATTTAAAAAGATAAGAATTGATAAGAATTTCATTCACCAGATAGAAGGATGAGCAGTCCAGTAATAATCTTTTCAAAATTAGAACAATCACAGGTACATACTTGAGCTTTGCCATTGTGTTCTCCACCATAGCATAATTGAATAGAATGCCAGTAGAAGAGCCGTGCCAGCCATCACCACAGCAAGCCCAGTTATGTCTCGACCCAATATTACAATCAGCCAGCACCCCCATATGATCAGCACCGCGATTGGAGAAATAACTAATATCCATGCAGATAAAGAGAGAAAACCACAAAGCAAATCCAGCTGAGGTCCTTGCAAGATATTTGGCCACTTTCTAGCAAAGATCCAACTGAAAAACAATTGTGCTTGCATTAAATTGATGAAAATATAATCTATATGTATTATATATACATATATATATTAGAAACTGAGATATACTGTGCACGAAAGGAACACAAAAAATACACTCATCTACGCCATAAAGACATAAGCATATCAGTTTCCGTTAGACACATGCATGCATAACACAATAAAAACCAGACGTATAAAATGGATATAACAATTGTCAACAGACATTTCAAGACACGGAAAATGCTTGATTATAACGAATGATACAAAACAACAGATATTAACGTACCCTTTATCTTCATCCAACTGCTCAAAAACCAGAGAATTTACCTAAATGTTTTAACCTTTAGGGCTTTCATATTATAAGAACTATAATTCAACCGTAACCCATGTAAGAGCATAAAGAAATGTTTCATCCAGAATCCTTGCCCTACTATAAATCTTTCCAACCCAGGACAACCCAGCATTCAGTTAATTGACCCGCACATTGAACGGTGACGCTCGCACATGTAAATTTTTATGATGTACGAAGTATAAAGCATTATCAAATACCGATGTCCCACGCCAACATCCACTACCTTACCACAACATTCTTGATTACAACCTGGAACCACTAAACTAATACGGCATTACATAAAATTCTGGTGCCATTCAAAGAAAATTCAAAATAGAACCACAAGCAGCAAAATTTTACCTATAAATCCGCCATGGGCGCCAGTTCACAGCCCAGAGTATGAAAAACGAGGCAGAGCCCAGCACCGAGAAGAGCGACCCTGATATCACACACGCTAATACCACCTTATGCTCGTCCCCTTCCATGGCGTCCTCCTAGTAGCTACCCCGCATGCATCAAAACCAATACTAATTCCACTAAAAAAAGGGGAAAAAATGCAAGAAACAAAGAGAGAAAACGATTAACGCTGAAAACCCAGAGCTAAACCCAGAGCTAAAGAAGTTACCAAGTGGGCAATGAAATGGATAATTGTTACCTCTTCCACTGCAACTGATTGATGAGACAGAAACAGCATGATTATGAAATTCAGCTAAAATGGGTAGTTTTCAAACATGGAATTTAGGGTTTGGGGAAGGAAAAAAAAAAAAAAAGAATTGGGTTAGCTCGGCATGTGAAGTAAAGGGTGAGGAAGGAGAGAGAGAGAAAGGTGAAGAGTGAGAAAAAGAAAAGTTGTTGGGAATCAAAGTCAAAAAAGGAGAAATGAGGAAGATTGGAACAGATTTTTAGGGTTTGATGATTTGGGTTTATCTCTGTGATTTCAAAGATTTTGAATACCAAACAAAAATGAACAAGCTTTAGAGTAAAGAAGATCAAAATTTTTAACAAAACCCTACTGTGTTGCTCTCTCTCTCTCTCTCTCTGTTTGAACAGTGAAGAGTGAAAAAAGGGGAAAGAGAAAAAAATATATATTTAATTTTTTTTATTTAAAAAAACAAAAGACAAAAAGATTAAAAAATAGTTTGGCGAAGGAGTAGGAAGACGATGGCTGGTAAAAATAAAATAAATAAATAAAAAGATATCTCCATGCCCGCGTTTATACCCACGCGCGGATAATGCGCGTGTTACTCACACGCCAACAGTTTTCCATGCTGACTTTGGGAAGACTTGTTGGTTGACACCTGGCGAGTGCTTATTGGAAGGTGGGTTTCACGCGCGTGGGACGGAGAGTGGGAAATGATGAGCCAATGTCTGAATAGGAGAATTTCTTCATTAAATTAAAAGACAAAAGAGGGATGAGACTGTCAATAATTTAGTTGGGAATATAATAAAATAGAAAAGTGTTTCTTTTTGTTTTCAAATGTTTTTAGAAAAAAGTGAAGTAATTTGTTTGAATTATTTGGATGTAAGAATTATGTTTATATATTGTAATGTTGTAGAATTAGGTAGGAATGAAAAAGGTCCATTTTTTTTATATATATATTTAACAAATTTGACTTTTTTTAAGCAATCTGGTCTCTTCAAATCTCTCTTTCTCTCTCTAAACATGTCTTCTTTAGCTTTTTTTTTTTTTTTTTTAAATGGTATGTAGGTTTTGAATCCATTTGAAAATTTTATTTGAACAAACTAACCAAGAGTCAATGAAGTCTTCCAATGAATACGAGTTTATAATTTCTTTTTAGTCATAGTCATAGTTAGGTATTCAACTAGGGGTGCATATTCTTTTTTCTTCTTGTTTGAGTGACATTCATGTTTGATTCAAATCGAAAACACTAATAGGAACCTACTAGGGTGTAAGATTCCCAAATCTTATTTGAATTTGCTTATGATAATTTGTTTTTTTTTTCTGTAACACTTCTCAAAATGCTTGTTTGTAGAGTAAAGGAGATCTTAACGGTGTATGAGAGGACTTTTGGGTGATGTGTTAATTTCAACTCGTCTGCAATCTTGTTCAACCAAAATGTGACCAATAATCTCATGAATGATTTGGGTAACATTTTGCAAGTCTAGGTGGTGAAGATTTGGATTATGTGATTTGCTTGATTGTTCAAATGTAGATATTTCCATTCCAAGGATTCTTAGTGTTGGCATTATACTAGACTTAGACATGGAGTATTTCCTTATTCTCATTCACTCATATTTTTTCCGGAAAGTTTTGATGACGAACTTTACGAGAAAATAAGAGAGAGCTTCCTTTCCATAAAGTGTTGTGACTTTTCACATAAAGTTCTTTTTCTTTTCTTTGATTTTTTCTGTGTTTTCTTCATGCATTTCCGGTAAGTTCAAACTTACTAGGAAGACCACTCTGTCACTTTTCTCGTAAAATTTCGATTAGCACTTTATGGAAAAAGTGACAAAGAGCGAGAGCGAGTTTGGAAAAGTTTCGTCAAGGTTTAGTCGGGTTGAACTAGAGCGAGAGCAAGAGCAAGTTTGGAAAAGTTCCATCGAAATTTGGTCACGTTGAACTTATTGGGAAGAGAGCTTTCTATCACTTTTCGCGTAAAGTTTCGATCAACACTTTACGGGAAAAGTGACAAAGAGTGAGAGCGAGAGCGAGTTTGGAAAAGTTCCATCGAAGTTTGGTCGAGTTGAACTAGAGCGAGAGCGAGAGCGAGTGTGGAAAAATTTCATTGAAGGTTGGTCGCGTTGAACTTACCGAGAAGAGAGCTCTTTGTCACTTTTCTCGTAAAGTTTCGACCAGCACTTTACAAGAAAAGTGACAGAGATTAAGAGCGAGTTTGGAAAAGTTTCATCAAAGTTTGATCACGTTGAACTAGACCGATGGCGAGTTTGGAAAAGTTTTCGTCGAAATTTGGTCGCGTTGAACTTACCGGGAAGGCAACTCTCTGTCACTTTTCCCGTAAATGCTAGGACTTTACGTGAAAGGTGGCATAGCGAGAGCGAGTTTGGAAAAGTTCCGTCGAAGTTTGATCGTGTTGAACTTATCAGGAAGGGAACTCTCTATTACTTTTCCCGTAAAAGTTCCTTCCTGACTCTCTGTCTTTTTTCCTGGTAAGTTCTCCATTCATTTCCTTTTAACCTTCCTATTTTCGTGTTATTTTTTTTCAAGATTCTAAAATTGAACTTATAATTAATGATGTTTTTAACCTTCTAAAAATTCATTCAGGATAAGTTGAAATTTGATTATTATAATAATTAATAATTAATTTTAATTTTAATAATCCAATTTTTCATGGAAATAATAATTTATATATATATATATATATATATATAAGTTCCTTTCCATTTTTCCGGTATTTTCCCAATATCAGGAAAATGGACACAATATATTTTTTTAAAATTAATAATTCAAATTGACATCAAAAAAATAATAGAACATAAAACTTAACGTCATATGCATCAAGACCAAACAACACTTTTTTTCTGACCATCTCTGACCATGCTTTTCTTCTTGATTGAGTCTGAGTGCATTTCTTCAAGCTACACACCCGAAAAAGAAAAAAAAAAACTACCCCTTTTACCTATTTTTTTTTCAAAATTACCCCTTTTACTTTTTTTAAAGTACCATTTTTTTTTTTCTAATTAACCCCTATTCTTATGTCTTCCTATTTTTTGACCTGTTATTTTCCTCATTGGCTTACCCAACTTGTTGGATCTGAGAAGGATGTGTTTGGACTTTTGAGCTTGAATCAATGAAAATGTCTACCACCTATTTAATCAAAAAAATAAAAGAAAAAAAATAAAATAAAATAACCTTCAATATGTAAATTCAAGAAATTATCTTTTGCATCCACCATAACATACTTTTGATAATTTGTTGTGTTTAAGAGATGAGTAATTAATGTATGAACTTGTAAGCATAATTTGACTAGTTAAGTCATACACCATCAATTAATGGGTAATACATTCAAATTTCCTCACACGTGTAGATTATTGAATTGAAAAAAAAAAAAAAAAAAAAACCCTTAAACTTTGCCTTTTTTTAATGATATTAATGGTTATATTTCTTTTAGTACAACGTATGTGAATATGGGATTTGAACCTCTGATCTCGAGGGATAGTAAAGTAATATATGTTAGTGTGAGTTATCTTTCCCTTTGGCAAGATGGTTAGGTTTTTGAACTCATAATATTCCAAATTCCACAAGAAGTATAAATATTAGTTGGAGCATATACTTTCAACCAAGAAGTTGGATGTCCAAACCTCTCAAACACATATCATTGAACTATAAACAAACAAAATTGTAACTAATGAATTATGCTCGAGCTAGTTAACTTAATACGTTTATCATTAACCTATGACACAATGTTATATAATGTGTTTGATATATTAGGAAATAAGATGTACCTTACTTTGCGAGATTGAAAATTTAGTAGATTAAGTAAACTTAATTATGCGCATATTTAAGTAAACTTGTGAATTTAGATTAGTTTTAAATTAATCTCTGAATTATAAAGTTTGTTATAATTACACCCATAAACTTTAAATTTGATCAAAATCATCCTCGAAACTTTGTAATTTGTTATAATTACACCCCTAAAGTTTTAATTTGATCAATTAGCCCCTTAGAGTTTGTTAATTGTTGCAATCAAGTCCCTATAGCTTGTTAAATCTTCTCCTTTACCCTTGTTCATAAGCTATATATATTTAACTTTTTTTTTTTTTATTATTGAAATAACATCTGAGGTATTTTAATTTTACAAATATATCGATACCAACATTGTACTAACTTAGGAGTTGATTGCAATAATTAACAAATTACAAGGGACTAATTGAATTAAAAGTTCAGAGGCGTAATTGGACCACAAAATTTTGGAGGTGATTGATTAAATTAAAAGTTCATGAATAATTATAGTAAACATCATCGTTCATGGGTGATTTGTGCAATTTCTCCTATTTAGATAAAATTTTAGATTTTAAAGTTTAATTTCATAAGAATACATTAGAAAAGGAACTATCTTATCCCTTCCAAAGTAGAGAAAAAAAAGTGGTTCTGACAGCCTTGTCTAATCCAAAAGTGACAGAATGGGCTTGCCTTTTGGGCCCACGAATGATGATGAACAAAAGAATTGGGCTGAATGGGCAGCTCAAAAGGCCTTGGGCCCAATAACGTTCCATAGCGATTACAACGGGAAAATCACATGAATTACGAAAGGTGTAATCATATTCCATAGGTATTAAAATGGAAAAATTTCTGTGCTCCCGTGGTACCATACTCCACACATTCACATTATAAATTTATCTTCTTTAATATTTATGGATTTCATAGTAATGTCAGTAGGTCCTACCATATTTATAAAAATTGTTGACATGACACACAATAAATGGAGTTAGTATAGAAAAATTTTCATGCTATTAGATTTTTTTTAATTACATGAGAACTTTTTTTTTTTATTATTATTATCTATTATATATTTTATTTATAATATGTGGAGGGGGAGAATAAAAAACTTAAGATGGACAGTGGAAACTTTATATATTTTGAATTATGTTATGTTGAACAAATTTATTTTCTTTAAATATCATCTAAGTGAATATCTTTTTTTCCAATTCAGTACCAGAGTTTTTGAACTAAAATATTTGAAATGAATGTAACTGACCTGTTTGGTAACCATTTCGTTTTTTGTTTTTGTTTTTTAATATCAAACCTATAAACACTACTTTCTCCTCCAAATTTCTTTTTCATTGTCCACTTTTTACCAATGGTATAAAAAACAAAGCCAAAATTTGAAAACAAAAAAAATAGGCCCCATTTGTTAACCATTTCGTTTTTGTTTTTGTTTTTAAAAATTAAGTCTATTTCCTCCTTATTTCTTACATTGATTTGCATTTCTTAAGTACAATAGTTGAATTATTTGCCAAATTCCAAAAACAAAAGCAAGTTTTTAAAAGCTCTTTTTTTTAGTTTTCAAAATTTGGCTTGTTTTTTAAATTATTAGCGAAAAATAGATAACAACAAAATAAATTTGAAGGTGGAAGTAATATCTATAGGCTTAATTATAAAAAACAAAAAAACAAAAAATAAAATGGTTACAAAACGGGGTCATAGCTTTTATTTTATTTTATTTGGAATATAACTAAGAATGTAACCATTGCACTTCAGAAAAATGTAAGCTTTTGTAATTAATATGAAAAAAATAGACTTAATTTTCCTAACAAAAAAACAAATAGTTACAAAATAAGGCCTAAATTTTGTTGCTTGAATATTTGTTAGGGAAAAAAAAGTGTGCCATTATAGGCTTTTTAATATTGTTTGATTAATAGATACTAAAATGTAGAAAGCGACATAAGCAATTTTATCTCAAGATTATATGAAAATATGAAGAGAAAAATTTTTGATCATTTTTGTCATGTATTTTTGAGTTATTTTGATAAATAATGTTATTTTAATAAATAATGACAAAAATAGAGTTGGGTTGAAAGTATTGACAAAAATAGGGTAGTGAAATCATGGACCTGCTCCACGATTTACCCTCACATGGCATGCTAATTGATAACTTGTAGAAATATAAGTTATTATAGTCACTATTTGATTTAATTAGAGTAACTTTGGAGCTAAACGCATGATTTTGGTAGTTGAATGATGTAAAATGTATCACCATGCGTGGGTACTATTTACAAAAGAAAACACCTGAAAAACTATGAGCTTTTCTGTTCCTAACGCAGGGTTAAGAAGAAAAGAAGCACAAACAACCAAGTACCAAGAGACGAAGCTGCTGCGAGAACAAGTGGAAACCCATGCGTTGAGACCATGCGTCAAGAAAAAGTAGACACAGACGCATGGGCAAAAAGCTGTCATGTCATTATGAAAAAGGACAACACTTTATCAGATCATGGTAGAACCTATGGGCTAACAATGTAAAAAGTCTACGCAGCAGGGCAGGGAATTTAATGCAAATGTGTCAGGTCATCATAAGTATCAACTTTTCAACGCCTATAAATAACTCAAAGCTTCTCCATTAGAAAGGGGGGAGAACAGGGAGGAGAGACGAGTTCAAGAGGCGAAAGCCCTGTACAATTTCTCCCTCACCATAACCAGCCTCCATCTCGAGCTCTTCTGAGAGAAGAATTCTGAGAGCTTTCAGAGTCGTCTCCCAGAGAGTGAGAGCCTCCACTATATGAAATTTATGTATCAGATAGCAACCATCTCAAGCCTCCATGAAGCAAGACGTTGCCAGTGGCGGCTTGACGCCTTCCATTTCTGTTTTATCTCCATTTCTCTCCTTCTTACTTATGTTTGTTAATGACATTCGAGAGAATGGTTTATTTTCTTAATATGAGTTTGATTGATGCTTATCTTCCATCTATTTCCATATTAAATACCTTACACCATGTTGTTTGAATGCTAAATGAGTTAGATGTTAGAAGTTAGTTTTTCTTGAGCAATACTAAGTATGTTACATCTTGATTAATACATATCATTAGCTTGCATAATTTTGTCTGACAAACAAAAGTAGTAAGCATGACTGTCTAGCTTGAGAGAGTGGAAGGTTAATCTTTAGCATTTATCGAGACTAAATGAGGTGCAGAGATGTAGTTCATCTTTTGCCAACGCAAACTTACCATGCGTCTTAGAGATAAGATTAATGTGGCGTCGAAACATCGAGAGATGGAATCACAAACGCAGTTTGTAGGTATGTAATTATACTTAGAAAGTTTAGGTAACAACTAGCTCTTGCGTTAACTCTACTTTTATCGCATGGTTCCATCCATTCTCAACCCATGCTATCTGACACTAAATGACATTTGACTAACCGTCGCCGCGTCCACCTCATTGTTAGTTGTAGTAAATTTGATTCATTCTTTATGTATAGTTTTAGACACATACAACCAACACAAATCGTGGACCCGATCCCCAATTTCACCCTCCATATGGCATGCAAATTGTGGACCCGGTCCACGATTTGCCAATTTTTTTTCTTTTTCTCTTTTTCGTGACTCCCTCTCTTTCCCTCTCTTTTTGTCCCCTTTCTTCTTCTTCTTCTTCTTCCCCTTTTTTTCTTTTTTTTTTTTCTCCTTTTCTTCTTCTCCGATTCTTCTTTTCTTCTCCGACTCTTCTTCTTCTTTTGGTCTAAAATCTGACGCGAACTTTAGTGAGCGAGGGCGAGAGTGAGAGATAAGACCTGATGAGTGAGGAAATAAGCGAGACGAAAAAGAGAGTGCAAGCGAGAGAAGAAGAAGAAGACATCTCGCTCTCTCTTTCGTCTCTTCCGTCTCTCGCTCTCACGTTCGCCTCTTTCGTCTTGCTTGTCTCGCTCATCTCGCTCGTCTCGCTTCCTTCCGCACTCACCTAGTTTCATCTATCACTTTCCGAAGTTGGTAGCGTTGGATTTTAGACCAAAAGAAGAAGAGTCACAAAGATGCAGGAGAAGAAAAAAAAAAGGAAAGGAAGAAAGGGAAAGAGAGGGAGTCACGAAAAGAAAAAAAAAAAAAAACAAAACACGTCGGACAAATCGTGGACCAGGTTCACAATTTGCATGCCATGCAGAGGATAAATTGTGGACCGGGTCCACGATTTACATGCCATGTGGAAATCGTGGACCCCGTCCATGATTTCGCTACCCTATTTTTGTCAATACTTCCAACCCAACCCTACTTTTGTCATTATTTATTAAAATAACATTATTTTAAAAAAAAATCTGTATTTTTTTTATTATTTAGGTTAATTATTAGATAGTATTTTTAAGAATAATAACCAAATGTATAGCAACATTTTTAAAAAGTTGCAAATATAGCAAAATCTATGGATGATAGACTTCTATCAGTGATATGATCTATCGCTGATAGACCCTGCTATTAATATGATCTATCACGGACAGACTTTGAAACCAAAATCTAAATTTTGTTATATTTGCAAATTTTTTTGTATGGTGCTATATCTGCAAATACTTTGAACATGATTGCTATATTTGCAACTACACCTTTTTTTATAGAGAAAACATAATTTAAAACCACTGTTTATTGCATGCAATAAATAAATAATAATAATAAAAAAATAACAATAACAACAATTTGGAATCGTTCAAAATCCTAAACAAATAAATGACTAAAGAGTGCAACAAAAAATCGAAAAATAAAAAAATCAAACTCATTCAAATCGATTCACTGGTTTGGTTTTATGTTTTTAGTATAAAATTGGACATATTAGTTTGTATTTGGCGAAAACCAATAACTATTTGTTCATATCATATTTTGATTTGAAAATAAGATTAAAACCAAATTGAACCGAGGGTATATATACCCTTAAAAATAAACTCTAACATTAGGTATGTTTGAATTTTTTACTTATTATGGTGCATATATATTTATTGTTTAGGAAAAAAAAACCAATTATTGGTGGAATTTGTGTTTTTCTTTTTTTTTTCTTTTTTTTTATAGAAAGTGCTAGGAAAAAAACATAAAAATGTTTAATTTCAATCTATAAAAAAAGAGATGGACTCAATTATAATTTAGAATAAGAAAAATGACAAATTCAAAACAATATTGGAATAAAAAATGTAAAAAATCAAGAACCAAACCAATCATAAACCGAGCCAAACAAAAATCAATCCATTGGTTTTGTTGTTTATTGGATGTCGGTTTGGATCTCTTCTTTACAAAATCGATTGGTTTAGTTTGGTTCTTAGTTGACCCAAAATCATCAAAAGCAAACCGACTATCACCTCTATAAAAGGTCATAAGATAGAAAATGAATAAGCTAATTAGAACTAAAAGGATATTTACATATAAATGTCAGCATCAAATATATATATAAGATTTGTTAGCAAATTACAAAACTCACCCTTGAAGTATTGTGGTAATTATAATTACACTCCCAAACTTTCAATTATAAAAACTATGCCCCTAAATTTCTATAAGTGTTAAAATTAAACCCTCAAGCTTACAATAATTGTAAGAATTAACCCACAAATGATAATAATTGAACCCTCAAACTTATGCAAATGTTACAATTTATACAATTATGTAAATTTAAAGGTCCAATTTGACCCAAATTTGACATTTCTAAAAGCTTGAGGGCTCAATTTTTAAAATTGAAAGTTGAAGGGTGTAATTCCAACTACCACGATACTTCAGGGTGATTTTTGCAATTAAGTGGAGATTTTTTTTTTTCAAATAATTCCACTTGAGCACAAGTGAAGAATTGAGTGAACTATTATAATGTTGAATGTGAGAGATTTGTTAGAAATATAGAAAAGTGGGAAATTAATCATTTGTAAGAACTATAATGAAATACACTATGAGAATCAAAATAAGATTTAGAGGGTTAGATTGAAATTATTATATTTTAACACTTTATGACAAATCTTTGAAACTTTAATTTGACTGACACAAATTCTAACTTCAAAATCCAATTTAGATTTGTGTTCAAAACATTACAATAACTAGGGGGAGAGAGAGATATATGTTGAAGAAAAAAGGTAATTTTTAAAAAAATATATATTTTGGGAAAAAAAGAAAAAAGTTGAAAAAAAATTCAAAATATAATAATGAGAATCTTGAAAATACAAATTAATATTGTTTGAAAAAGTAAATCCAACTCCGAAAAGTTTTTATTTAAATAAAATAAAGTATTAATTTACTTTTTAACGTTCACATATTGAGCTTTCCAAGGTTTCAATGGAAAGGAACACCAAAAATAAAAAATAAAAGATAAAAGATAAATAAATAGAAAGGTGGGAAAGCCTTTAGACAATAAATAAATATGAAAACATTTTGATTTTTTTTTTTTTATTTGTTGGGATTGGCACTTATATATTTACCTAAATCACTAATATTAAAAGATTCTTTTTTTAAAAAATAGTAACATGAACTAAAATATTTACAAATATAGTAAAATTTTACTATCTATCTGCTATAGACCACGATAGACTACTAGTTATAAATATTTTCTCCCTTTATTTTATAAGGGAACAATGAAAACACTGATGTAGCCAAATATAAATGAATTTACTAACGATACTCATCTTAAAGAAACTAAAATTAATGTTGATTAAAGCATAACTTTGCCTGTTATACACTCTACTTTTGATCAAAATGTTAGAAGTTCGAATATCTACGTTGTCACGTGGAGTTGAAATCAAAATTAAGTTTTAAAGAAAACCCTTTTTGTTTTCTTGTACAATGGAGAGAGAGTGAAAAAAAAAGGGGTAGGAAATGTGAGATTGTGAAGGAGATATGAGTGGGACAAGATAAGATTCAAAAGGCAGACAAACAAGTATGTGGAAATGGAAAAGATAACACCATTCACTATCACTAGCATGCACATCACATCCCAAATTTCCCTTACTTTATTTTACAAGGGACTTTTTTTTTGTTTTTGGTGATTAAAAAAAAAAAGCCTAAAAAGGGTTTCATCTACATCTAAATAAGTTCCAAACAATTTTAAAAAATGACTTATCAAAAAGATAGTTCTGGAGGTTCCTAACAATGCACAAAGCATGGAGAGCAAACAAGTCTAGCATCTAAATCTCATTTATTCGTTAGAGAGTCATCGAAAAGCGTACAAGTTGTTTGTTAGGTCTTTTTGGCTAAATTATAAAAATACCTTTAAACATTGTCATTTATTAGGAAAAAAAATACTCCTATACTTTAAAAAGTTACAATATTACATCTGGTTGAATATTTAAGAACTATCGTTTAGAATTAATTCTAGACATAAATCAAGACTTCAAACAATGTGATAATGACCTAAAATAGTGTGGTGATCCTTTTCCAGCTCACCGCTAAATTATTCAGGTGCCAATTTTAGTGAAAAGATATGAAGAAGAAAGTTAAGTGGTAATGTATACAAAGAGCAAAGTTGGCAAATTTTCTATAATTTAATTTGTTTTCATCACATTTCACAAAAAGAGTAAGTTTCAATGCACTATGGGACTTGAATCTTGACTTCACAGTGTTGATAAGTGGAAATTGAAGACTTGAATCTCAACCTTTTAGAGCATACCAATTGAAGACTTGAATCTCAACCTTTTAGAGCATACCTCAACCTTTTAACTGCTTCTTTCCAAGGTCTCTTCAATCTTCATATAAGAAACAAATTATATTATTTATGTTACTGTCATCTAAAATTGATATAATTTTCAAAAAAGTATTTTTAAAATAATATTTCAATAAAAAGGAGACTTTTGCAGAAGGTGGTTCCACTTTTACAGACGGAGACAGAAACATTTCTAGACCCTTGTTAATAAAAATCAAATAAACTATACAATGAAAACAAATCACATTAAGAATATATAGAATCTCCTTTTTCTTTGTAGCAATATTCCTCACAATCCACAAAATAAAAAACCCATTCCATTCTTCATTAATAAAGCAACTCCAAGGGAGAGGAGTATACTGAACAAACTAATAAAATACACATCCACCATTATCAAGTCATAACAAAAGGCCCTGTTTCTTTCAGGCTTTTAAGAAACTTGGGCCACTTCCCTTACCCCACCACTTACATGGAGAGAATCTTTTCCTCTAGAGAAAAAAAAAAAAAAAAGTAAAAAAGAAAAAGAAAATGACCCAGAGAGCCAAAACTTTCCACCAGTGAGAAAATGTCACATACAGCCCCTAACTAGCCTAAGAGAGGTAGTTTACAGTGAGAGAAGACTTTGGAGTTTGGAGGGTAAAATGGTGATTTCCATCTTTCATTGACAATTAGGGTTTCTACCAGGGCCTCCATAGTAAAAGAAGTGGCCCCAATCCCCATTGCTGCCTGTTTGGACATCATAGCAATCAGGCTGTTCTGTGAATGTGCCAATGCCTTTTGGGGGTTTGAGATTGTTGGATCCATCAACAACTTGAATGTTTCTAAAATAACTTGCTTTACCAAATCCTTCATCTGGGAAATGGCCACTCCCCATTTGAGTTGAGGTGTGTTGCCCATTTGGCTCTGAGTTTACAACTTCACCTCCCCATTCAATCATGGAAGCACTGTCTGCCAAATATGAGAAGAGAAATGAAGGCCAATACCCCATCACATAACCACTTCCAAATTGCATCCACCAATGCCCTTCTTTTGGATCCTACACAAATCAATCACCATTATGTATGTTAAAACCAATCTCATACAAACAAAACTAGTAGTTCAAAGTGATTATTATTTCAGATCTGCAAGCATGAATTTGAAAAGGCCCCAAGACTCAGTTATGATGTCTCTACAAGAGACATGGTAGGGTCAAACAAGCTGGTCACCGTGATTCCATAGCGAGTTTTGATTATGGTGAAATGATTCTTGGGGGAGGGGTGGTTGAAATAACTTACGCACACTGTGACTAATCAATGGCAGGAAATAGCGTCACTTTGATTTCTAAAGGCATTATTGTTTATAGGTGGCCTAAGGCCAACCTGTCATGGTTAAGGCCAAGAGATTCTTAGCAGCATGAGAACCACAATAATGCACTCTTGTTTCAGATCTCCCCCCACCCTCCCCATCAGTGTCTCATTTATTGCTGCAAGGTATTTATTGATATGGCCAAAAGATTTGAAAAATGTCTATAGTCATCAATTGGGATTGGGACAACAACAACCATCATCTGATTCTTCCCCCACATGCCATCTTTCATTGGTACTATCATTTTCATGGATATTGGATTTTTCTCCTTGTTTTAGAAAACACTATCATGCTATTTAAAAAGTAAAGAGGCCTGATTTTGGCTTTTACCTTCCAGACAAGTATACTAATATCATATTGTGAATTTCGGTATGCCGAGACTGGAGAGATGCTCGCTCCCATTGCTATATCACTGTTGATTTGAATAAAGCCTGAGCAGAGGAGGTTGTAACAGCCTGTAGCTTGATATGCATCACTCTATAAGAAAAAAGGGAGAGAGGAGGCAGGTAAGCAGAAGAAACAATGATAATCGAAAAGCATGCAGGAAATGTTCGAATGTATCACAGGGCTCACCGTCCAGTATGTGAAGAGTCTCGTGTTGTTATCGCCGTAGAGATCAGGACTAACCTGTTTCATGGAAGAGGAATAATGGCAAGATATTAATAATGTTAAACAATAATAAGAAGTTGTGACATTCTCTCATTTATAAGTTCAATCATTTTGAGTCAGTAATATGAAGATAATGTAGATGATGATGATACCTGCCAACCAGCTTCAATGCTATTCAGATCTTCACCAAAAGAACCTCCCAATATCCAAAGCTGTGATAAGCTAAACTCATTAGGCTGTTGTATACTGGGCTCCCACACATTCATAGTTGCTTTAGCTCCATAGTACTTGTCTCCTTCCACATAAGCTATTGCATGCTAAACAAGCCGAAAAAGAAGAAAATCAGAGATGAAAAAAGAACATTAGAGAGATAAAATAAAGGGGCAAATGTGATGATTACCTGATGACCACTTTGGTTGATGAGATCAGGCTCTGCAGACCTTGGGGGTACTGGGGTTGATCTGTGCTTCTTTCTTCCATATCTTTTGACTGAACTTGCTCTCAAAACATCCTCATGTTTGGTTCTTCTAATGGGAATAGTTCCATCAGGACACGCTCCATTAACATGCCACAGTTGTTTTATTGGATTTGGTTTTTCACTGGCTTTCTCAGTTACTTTGCTCTCATCAAATAGCCCTTCTGGATGATAACTTGGCCTCATCTGAAAAACCAAACAGAACCATGAAAAAAACTTTTGTGAGTTATAACTTTGAAGAGAAAATGAGAGAAGACTATGGCAATGAACAGCTCAAACTAGAACACACCTGGATTTTATGGTCTTTGAGGAAAGGATGGTCAAATGCAGGTTGATGAGACATGTGAACACAGTCAATTAGGTCCCCATCTGGACTCTGGTTCAACCATTAGAACAAACATGAGAACAATATCAAAGAGCTTACTAAACATAAACACCCAGAAATTCCTCTTTGTTCTAAACTGTAAACGCTTATAAACTGCATCTTAAACAAAGGGCGAAACCGTAGTATAGTGTTTGGCACCTGAGAAAGTTAAGATATAGAGATTTCAACAGAAAATGTGAAGTGGCCTTTATTTGGCTTCTGAGACAACAAAGGAAACAAAACATTTTCCCACAAAACTTTCTCAGGAACCAAACAGAGTGGCACTAGAAGAAACCCCATTTCAGTAGAATGTATCCATCCTTATTTGGTTCCTGAGAAAATGAAGGAAACCAAACATTTCCCCACATTTTCCCAGAAAGAAAACCTCATTTGAGTAGAAAAGGGAAGAAAGTTAAATACATCCATCCTTGTTTGGTTCCTGAGAAAATGAAGGAAACCACCCATTTTCTCACACTTTCCAGAAACCAAACAGAGTAAGAACAACCAGAATCAAAACCCCATTTGAATAGAAAACAAAGAGAGACAGAAAACAAACAAACCTCAATGGTTTTAACAGCAGGTTTGTTCAAACGCCTGAGGTGTTTCTGCACCTCAAGCTTCTGACGGGAGCCTGATTCCATCCTCGTCGCACAGCTCAAAGAAATCATCCCCAAAACACAAGAAATGGCGACGAGAGCTTCCATGGTCCTGCATCTGCTAAATCGAGCAGAACCCATCTCCAAAATCGCTCTCAAAACCACAGATCCACAGCAATATCCTCCACCCCACTTCAAATGGAGATAAACCCAGAAAAAAAAAAAAAAAAAAAAGAGAAGTAAAGAAAGAAGCTCAGCGCAAGAACAACAATGGCGGACGGCCACTAACAAAACCCACTTCACAGAGAGCTTAAAAATGAAGAAGAAGAGCTTCTCTCTCCCAAAAAAAAAAACCCACACGCGCACTTCTCTAAAAAGCCTTCAATTTCTCTCTCCCCCTCAAGGAAACTGCCCCACTTTCTTGTCATTTTCCCTCCGATTCGGACTTTTGCTGTACAAAATCATATTTTCCTTTTCTTTTTCGTGTGTTTATTTCTTTTTTCAAAAATTTTGTAATGGGAAACAGATGATTTTAGGACCAATGGTTTTGCTTTTGCATGGTCAAATTTGGGAGATAGGCGATGAAAGATTTTTGGATATTTACTTACATTTCATTACATAATCTAAAGATGAATACTTTTTTCTAATGGGACCTTTTTTATATTTTTTTTCCTTTTTTTTTTTGCCGGTCACCCATTAAATTTTAGACTTTTCCCTTCACTTTTTCATTATTTAATCAGTTAAATATATATATATAATAAATTTATTTTCAAATATAACAAAATGAATCAACTTGTTTATAAATATAACAAAATATTAATGTCTATCATAAATCGATATCTATCACTTTTAGTGATAAACGAGAGTACTCTATCACTTATACACAGTAATATTTTGCTATATTTAAAAATAAATTCAGCAGTTTTATTATTTAAAACAATTAGCTATATAATAAAATAAAATAAAGTAAATGTTAAAATATTATTTTAGGTAATTTAGTCCATGCATGTTCAAATGCCTAATTTTAATTATGTAGTTTTAATAAATCTCACACTTAGTTTCTCAAAATCAATTTTTATTGAAATTAGTTAAATAATAATAATAATTTTTTTCAATAAAATACAATATGTATGCTTTCAATTTGTAATAAAAATACTAATATATAATTAAAAATTTGAAAAAACAACCATAAATGAGTAATAAGAACTAAATTTAAGAGTTATTTAAAATTTATAAACTAAAATTTAAACATTAAAAAATATAGGGATTACAATTGAACCAGTCTTAGAGTATATTGACCAAAATTATATTTTAACTTCAAATAAATTAAATTAACATTTTTTTTATTCCTTCTCATTATTCGAATAGGCTTTAGAGCTATAACAAGTGTAGTTCAATTACCATAAAATAAGTACTATATTTATAAATATATAAAATTTTTACTGTCTATCAATGATAGATCACGATAGACTTCTATTGCTTGAGTGATAAAAGTCTATCAATTTATTTATTTGACAAAAATTGAGTTTATGCTACGAATAATAGAATAATATGGTCGGTTTATTTACTTTACACTAAATTTTTAGTAATTCATGAACTAAATAAATACGTAGTTTTAAAAAATAAAAATAAAAAAATCATATCTCTCAAAGGGTAAATTATATTTAATGGGTCATTAATGTTGGTATTATAATATATATTAAGTAAAATTTGGATATTCATGTAATTTGATCATAACAAAATAAAAAATAATAATAATAAATAATAAAATAAAATAAAATAAAAAATCATACCATGTAACTTTTTTTCTAGATATTGCCAACAGAAATAGACTAATATGGAAACATAATTAAAAAAATTCCCTCATGTAATTAAATTATATCCATATATGTGTGTGTGTGGGGCTAGGGCTAACCTTCTATACATAGATAACTATACCTATTCATTGTGCTCATTACTCAATTGTATGCTGATGATGTATTTAATATTAAAAAAAAAAATGTTAAAAGTATGGAGGGATGTTTTCTAATTTCTTATAACATAAAACAAAATTTGAATTGTCTACCAAACAATCTCTAAATTATAACTTAATTTCTAAAATTGTATGTTTTTTTATTAGTTTGACATTGAGTGAAAGTTCATAAAGAATGTTAGGATGTCCGATGTCTTAGTCTATAACATATGTCTCAATCAGTTTGATTACAGTAAGGGTTCGTTTGAATGGGCTTCATAAAAAATGTCTTTTTTAAAAAATTCATTTTTATTTAAACTATTTTGATAAAAACACTTTAAAATTTATTTTGAGTAGTTGTCAAACACTCCAATTTTTTCTAAAATTACTTCTTTTTTAAATAAAACACTTGAAAATGTATTTCAAACCATTCTTTCGGCATGTTCTTAATAGGTTCTTTGATTTTTTTTTTTTTTTTTGTGAATTGAAAATTCTAGTACCTTGTAGAAACTATGTACATGGTAAATGACTAAATATACATTATCTTTTTTCACCAATTATGTAATTTAAACACACAAGGAAAATGTGCCCTCAATTGTATCTAACTTTTTTTTTACGAGTACGACAATGTCGGGATGAGTAATTAAACCTTCGACCTCTAGAAACAGAACACATATCAAATATCAATACCACTAAACCAAATTCGCTTTGGTAAATGATAAAATATACGACGATATAACTACGTATTTAAAAAGAATAATCATATCTCTCATTTCTAAACGGTAAAAGATATTTCTATTTAGTAAATTATTAATGCTAGTAATATGATACATGTAAGGAAAATTTGAATATTCATATAATTTGATACATAACAAAAGAATAATGAGCATACCATATTAACTTTTTTCTAAATATTGCCAACAGAAGAAAAAAAAAAGACTAATATGGAATCATAATTTAAAAAAATTCCCTAGTATAATTAAATTATATCCATATAATATGGCTAGGGGCTAGTGCTAACCTTCTATTCATATATAACTTTACCTATTCATTATGCCCATCACTAATTTTTTATTTTTTATTTAAAAAAAAAACCCATAATTATTTCATATCTTAGTGCACATTGTTTCATAGTGCAATTCATCATTCACCTTCTGATTTACCAAAGTCCTCCAATCTCAATGAATAAAGTGGGCCCTAATGTTTCAGTCAACAAAAAATCAAACCAATTAAGCATCACACACTTCAATATAATATGTCCAAAATTCTTAATTTTAATCCCACACTTTGATGAAGCAATCAAATTATTTCATATTTCATTCACATATTTTCATCCATTGATCAAACTATATACTATATAGTTTGTTTATGATGGTTGTTCCATTTTATTGTTTAATCTTATATGAAGGATGGGAAAACAAAAATTTGTTTAATAAAATGGACTATTCACTCACTTAAACTGGATCAACAGTATCTATCATAAAAGATTAAAAAAAAAAAAAAAAAAAAAAAAAAAAAAAAAAAAAAAAAAAAAAACAGAAGCTCAAGTTTCTTCGATTGAAAAATATTTTTTAAAGTCAACCAACAATAAAATCAAGATTTGACAACCGCATGTGGAAGAATAAAATTCATAGTATCAAAATGACAACTAGAAACCTAAGCACCAAACGTCCATCCCTCCCTTTGAAGAAGCATTTTCATTGTTTTTGTAGGTTATGTGTAGTTATATGCAAATGTGTTTTTGTCCAATGGTACACATATAATGTGTTTAAAAATACTTTTTAGTTTACTTAAAAAATCCAAAAAACCAAAACCATTTTTTTTTTTTTTTTTAATCGTCCATTTTGTTACATTTGCCTTTAGCCCACCTATTAAAAAAATTTGGCATTTTTATTTTGATCATTTAAGCCACTTAAATTTTTAATTATAATTAGTCATTGAACTCATACAATAAGATTTTTTTTTTTTTTTTTTTTTTTTTTTTTATGGTGAAGAATGTTACTTTGTTGGTTTTTTTTTTCTTACCATAAATTAGTTTTAATAAATATTGTGATTGGTTACCCCTCCATATATATTTTAGTGGATCAAGTATTAATTATCATTTTAATGATTGATTAATTTTTTTTTTAATTGAAAAACTATTAAAACTTGTTATAATGGTATAAATATAAAACTTTAATAATGACTAAAATCAACATTCTAAAAGTTAATCTGTGAAAAGAAAAATGAATGGTGAATAGAATCAAAATTTTCAAACGTTTGATGACCACAACTAAACTCACGAAGGTTTAACACACAACTTACTCTATGTATAATTATAACACAACTCTCGATCAATTTAATACTGCTTTAGTCTGAGTGTTACTTTAAGTAAGGAGATAACACCATGTTAATGTGAGTTTTATTTGCATCGTCTTTTCACTATTAAAGCCTATTCTTGAATTTCTATAAATACATTACATCAAATCCTTTGGCTAGTTGTACATTTCTACATTTAAAAGTTAAAAAGAGAAAAATACTTTTATAGTTGTAAGCAGTATTTCGAAGTTTTTTTTTTTTTTTTTTTGGGCAAATTGCAATAACCAACTCTACAGTATAGTAGCAGTTACAATTACATTCTTAAACTTTTAATGATAAAAATTAGATCTCAAACTTACAATAATCATAGAAATTGGACTCACAAATGATAAAAATTGAAGCCTCAAACTTATACAAATGTTACAATTTTATATAATAGTGTAAGTTTGAAGGCCCAATTTGATACAATTTTTACACTTATATAATTTCGAGGACTCAATTTAGTTTTTTTTTTTTTTAAAAAAATTAAATAGGGACATGACATTCTAAATTAAAAAAATTATTTTGAAAATTTATTTATTAACTCTCTTCCCATTTTTTTTTATTCCCTGTTCTCTCCTTTTGTTTTATTGATGCTAACAAATGAGTTATAATTTCCAAATTACGCTAACCTTTTAATTATTAGTCTTATTAATTTCGAAATATAATACCTATATTATTTTTAATTTGTTTATCGTCTTTTCAACAAGTACCGAGGAAGAAGGAGAGACAAGAATAGGAGGGAGGGAGGGAAGTGAAGGGAGAGAGGGAGGAGAGATAATATATATATATATATATTAAAAATACTATTTTGGTTTAAATGTTTTTAATTTTGTTCAATTCTAAGTATTTTTAATTGAAAAAATTATTATAAATAGAATAAATATCAAATTATTTACAAATATATAAAAAAAAAATTGTCTATCAACGATAGACCGCGATAGACTTATATTGCTATTTAGCATTTTTAACTTTTATATATTTGTAAGTAATTTGGGTCATTTTGCTATATTTAAAAATAACAATTTTATTTGTCTAATTTTACTCTATGTGGTGTCAATAATCAATAAATATTAAAGTTGTTCAAAATTAGTTATATAATAATAATAATGATTTTTATGCACAAAAATATAATATGTAAATCACTTTTTAAAAAAATAGAAAATACAATAAGTGAATGGATTTTTTTTTTTCAAATATACGAAAATTAACCAAAATATTTACAAATATAGCAAAATTTTATTGTCTGTTTGCAATAAATCGCGATAGACTATCTGTGTCAATTATGACACAGATAAGTCTATCATAGACGGTGATATTTTACTACTATATGTAAATATTTTTAACAACTTTGTCATTTAAAATAATTTCGCATATATAAATATATTTTAAATTTTATAATGTAAATGATAATGGATAATCCTTTTATTGGGACAAATATTTAGATTGATTGAAAGTGAATAGGTTATGATCGAAGAAAGTTTCAAATGATTAAGACTAAAATAATATTTAATTTTTTTTTTTTTTATAGATATAAATTTAGAATGCTATATCATTATTAAAACAATAGTAACTTGAAGATATATTTTGTTAAATCGAAGCCGAAGAGGAGAATAATATGAGAATTTTTGTAATCAGAACAAATTTCTAATGTTCTTTTATATATATATTGGTTCAGATTTAAAATCAAGAGACCACTCATTCATACTGTTGTTTTTTGTTTTTTCCTTTTTCTAGAAAAGCCAAAAAATTCGAATAGTTTCACGTTATCTTTATTCAATTTAATAAATAATAATAATAATAAAAAATGACACATGGGAACATTGAGATTAAAACTTAAAAGAATAGTTCACGTGATATATTTTCATTTTTCGCTTTGCAAAAAAACAAAAACATTTTTTTAGACAGAATCAAACGAACAAAAAAAAAAAATCATATATATTATATACACACAAATATTCTAAATAAAAAAGAAAAAATCAAATACTTTAATTACATGAAATTCAGACTCATTAAAAAATAGGTATTAGAAATTTATTTTCGTCCAAATTTAATTTTAGTTCTTATATTTTCAATTGACGAATAACAAAAATATCTTTTATATAAAAAAAGTCAACAATAAACTAAGAGTAAAAATTAAATTTAAGATTTATTTTGGTATAATAATTAAAATAAAATTTGTTTTAAATGATAAAACTGTTGAAAATATTTGCAAACAATAACAAAATATCATAGTATGTTTGTGATATAAGAACTAAAAAGGAACAAATTTTAAATTTTGGAGATCAAAATGTTATTTTAATCCAAGATTAAAAAAACGATAGGATAAATTACAAAAACCACCTCTAAAATAGTTGCAATTATACCGTTACATTTTCAATATTAAATTGAGCACTCAAAATTACATAAGTATTAAAATTTGGTCAGATTGAAACTTGAAACTTACATAATTACACGAACGGTAACATTTCTATAAATTTGAAGGTTCAATTTTTATAATTATTATAAACTTGAGGGTCTAACTTTTACAATTAAAAATTTGAAAGTGTAATTACAACTACCACTGTACTTGAAGAGTTATTTTTGCAATTTGTCATAATTATTATTATTATTATTATATATAAATAGTTAAGAGAAGCAATTTTATAGAAATAAATAAATGCATGAAAATGTGAGGGAAAGAACAATTAGAATATTCCAACAACGCATTTCTAAAAAATAACTTTTATATTATAAAAGAAAATAATAATTAAAAAACAATATCTCCACCGGTAACGGACAAAGGAAGCATGGTTATCAATAGTGGGGGTAATTTGGTAATTTCGAAAATGGAGGACGAAAATTCCCATTTCCCGAAGCAAAAAAACAAAGAAAAAGAAAAAGTCATCGATTAACGAGAGGCAGGTAGCCGTTGCAATTTCTGTCACCCTCGTCCTTCGCTTAAGGTAGGTCACCCGCAGGTCACGCTAAGTGCGTCACAGGCTAGCAACTTTCAAAAGATAAAAAAAAAAAAAAAAAAAACACAGTGTATTCTGGAAAATATTCAAACATTTCGGGCGTATTTGGTAAATAATACGGATTATTTTTTACGTTTTTAGATTAGCTAAGTTGAACAAATATTTGTTTGATATATATGTCAGATTTTGTTTTTGAAAACTTTTTTCAAATTTTGTGATTCAAACCATATAAATTTTAAAAATTGTTTTCGAATTTTTAGAAAATGTTATGTGTACTATGTGATTTATTTACAAATTATATAATATTACAAAATAATAATGATATAATTTTTTTAAACATAAATCATATTCATAATAATTTATTGTATACTTAAATATTAATGGATGACTATAACTAGTTTTATAATTTACAAATATATAGTATCGAACACATTTTAAACAATTGTTTAAATTATAACCTAATTTATGAATATGCTACCAAACATATATCTGAAAACATGAAATACATTTTTGTTTTTATTGAATTACTTGTTTTTAAATTTTCCACCAAACATCCCTTGAAAAATTAGATTATCTGCCAAATAAACCCATAAATTCTAGTTAAAGTTTCTTTAGAAAAAGCAAAAAAAAAAAAAAAAAAATGAAAAAAAAAAGAAAAACAAAACAAAAATAGTTCCCTCGTTTCATAATAATTTGGTTTTTTATTTTTTTTAGAACAAACGCTACTTTCTACCCTAGGTTCTTTTATTTTTTTTATGTGTTATCCACTTTTTGCGCATATTTTCAAAAATCAAAGTCGAGTTTTTTTTTTTTTTTTTTTAGTTTTCAAAATTTTCTTTAATAAATATGAAAGCTACAATTATCAAATTGAGAGGAAACTAGCATGAATTTTAAAAACTAAAAACTAAAAATGGAATACTTATTAGATGGAAGTTTTAATTTTTGAGTTTTAGGTCTAACAAACCTTTAGGGATCGTTTGTTTTTCGAGAATGTAGATAACTGAAATATTTAGATGTCCGAAATTATAGATATTCGAAATTACAAATGTCTTACATTTGTAGATAACAATGTTTATTTTGTAGGAATATTTTTGAAGATATATAGAAATACTTGGATAACTACTTTTTTTTTAAAAGATTTTTATTTGGGAATATCTTAAATTTACATAATATTCCAAGAATGTCCTTACAACTATTAATTTAATATAATTTAAATTTATATGACATATATTTTTTATTAATTTGAGTTTCTTTTTAAATTAATATAATTTTGTTATTTTATTTGTTATTTTTCTCACCAAAATAATATATATTATTTTAAGGCATTTTATAAAATAAATGTTAATTTAAATGTAAATATCTTTCTTAAAAAAAACAACTACAATATAACCAAAGAGAGTGAAGTATATTGATTTTTATTATAAAATAAAAAAATAAAGAAGAGCGATATTTATATATATATAAAAAAGAAGAAGAATTGTAATAAATAAATGAGATTCCCTTAATACGGGAATCAATAAAATTCATGTTTTAATGTTTTAGGAGCGCATTTAAAACACTCAAGATGTCCTCCGTAAGGGAATCCTATGATGTCCGAGAATTTCTAGATACCCGAACATCTTACATTATCGCAAAACAAATGTGCTAATCCAGATGCAAACTCCATGGGAATTTTAGATCTCCACAAAACAAACGACTCATTAAACTTTCATTTTTACATACAATAAGACGCTAACATATATTCAAAACTTTTAAAAATTTACAATTTCGGAGGAAAAAAAATCAAAAAATAAGTTGTTGGCCCTTTTGATCGAAGATACATACTTTACGATAATTAAGTGCGTCTATTCAATAAGTACGAGATATGTGAATCCATCCACCAAGAAGGCTTTATTTTCCAACTTTTGCGCTATATAAACATAACATTGCATGTCCTAAAATTTGTCCCAAACATTAAATAATCTATATTTCAATTGAACGAGCCAATAACTATTAGTTATTTCACTTTAAAATGTCAATTCGAGCATACTTCATTATATAAGATACTAACTATCATCTTAAAAATTGATGATTCGATCCTCACCTTTATAATAGTAAATATATTTTTTTATTGCATCATCAATTTAAAAGAGAATTACAAAATGATTATTAATAGAATTTCAACACACCTACTTGTTTTGAAAATGTCAACAAAGTGGGGGAAAAACACTTTAATCATAATAATAAAATTTTCTAATCAATCCCAAAATGCCAATTAAAGCATCTTCTAATGGAAATCATACCCACATAATCACATAAAAATCAAATATGCAATCACTTAATAAACACAATGAAGATAGAATATTGAAAAAATATATAAAGGAATCTCATAAAGATATATATAAATTAAGCTTTATGAATAATTATTATCAAACACCTCCTCCTAGTTGTATTTATGCCCCATAAAGTTTTCAATTTAACTAAAAAAAAGGAACTTTCTTCTTCTTTTTTCATTTCCCCCTACTTTTATAAGCCATACCTTTTGTCAAATTTAATATTGTTTATTTCTCTCCCTTTATTCCTTTTCATCTTTCCTCTCTTTTTCTAATTATCTTTAACTTTATTAAACCTTTTTGATTAAGGCATATTTAATTATAAAAAAAATGCATATATATTTTTCTTGTCTATATATATATATATTAACGAGTTCTTCTACATTTATAACAATTTAAATGGATCAAGGTTAATTTTAGTTTTTTGTTTTTATCAAAGTATAACATGAAAATAGATTTGTGCCTTAAAAGACTACTTTAATTTAATTATGTATGGTGCGTTGAATGTATTTTAGCTAGATTTGTACATTCTAGTGTTAGAGTTTGAAAAGTTTTGTCTATCCTCATTATTAGTTATATACATATATGTATATGTACTCGTTTTTAATGTGTTAGGTGTACTGCTTGACTAGAGGCAAGTATATAACTTGAATAGAAGTGTAATTGGTTTGATTAAATTATGTGTTATTGGTTATGAATTTAACTCTTACTAGAGGTAAAAGTTCAATTTCATAAAAATGACAGTTTAAACTTAGGATTTGTTCATCACATTAAGAGCAAATAGCAATTGAGACAAACTATCTGTTAGCTTGGTCGTAACTCTGTTTGATAATCTAGATTTTCTTACCTAATATGTTGGATTACTTAACAAAGTCATACGATGCTAACTTTTTTTTTTCTATCTCGATCTATTAATAAAAATACAGAATTTTTAACACATTTGTTTGTTTATTTGGGAGTTCAACAACCTATGAAGTGAAAAATTTGAAACTTTAGTAGGTTGATAAAAATAAAAAATATATTTCTCAACTTGTTGAGTTATACTCAAATTGGTGTATGTTAGGAGTGTTCACAGCTCAGTTTGGCTTTGGATACATACCAAACGAATTGAACTACAAATATATGGATTCAGTATGTTTTGGTTCGACTTTGTCTTAATTTTGGATTTGGTTTTCAAATCCAAAATTTAATCGAACAAAAAAATTTGATTCCCTCATAATTTTAAACCGAATCAATGCTAATGCTTAGTAAAAACCAAAATTTCAATTTGATTCCGTTCGATTTTGTCATTCAATTTGGTTTGGTCAATTTAGTGTTCACCCTTTGTGTATGTGCATTAGATTCTAGCCAACTAGGCTAAAAACAAAATTTCTATAATGTAATATAAAAATCTCTCACTTTTCTTATGAAAAAAGTCTATAATGAAAGGAAGTTCTTTTATAAATTAGTTTGGTTCCATTAGCTTTCCTTTAATGAGTTGACTAGTGGGTGCTTTTTAGCTTTATCTCAAACTTTTCTTTTTTTGCAAAGGATTTATCTCAAACTTTGTACACATTTAACTCTTTTTTTCTTTTTTTTTTTTAAAAAAAAGGCTCTAAGTACTCCTCCCTTATCCACATATATCCACATATATTCATCCAACATGGTAGAAAATAAAAGGACAAATGGCAAAAATTACTCTTAAATCACGATGGTAGTTACAATTATACTCTCAAACAAACTTTTGATTGTAAAAGTTGACCTCTCAGACCTATACGATTATTAAAATTTGACCCTCAAACTTATATAATTTTGAAAATTGTAACAATTGTATAAGTTCGATGTTCAATTTTTATCATTTGGGAGTCCAATTTCTACAACTATTATAAGTTTTAAGGTCTAATTTAACCCTTGTATAAGTTTGATGGCTAAATTTTTACAATTGAAAAGGTTTGATGGTGTAATTACAACTATCACCATACTTCTAGAGTGATTTTTGCAATGTGCCGAAAATAAAACAAGATTACGATAAAATTACATAGGATTAAATTTGATGCAACATGTTCAACTTATAAATTTTATTGATGGTCTCTTGTGATACCTTTGAGAATCCCATCCTTTATTTAGGTTAAAATACTATTTTTGTCTCTATACTTTAGATTTTGATTCATGTTAGTTCTTGTATTATATATTGTCCAATTTTAATCTATGTATTTTCAATAAATTTTAAATTTAGTGCATGTATGGTCAATAATTCTTAACATTAGTCCTTCAAAATTATTTTTTTTATTGAAATTAGCTAAATAATAATAATAATAATAATAATAATAATAATAATAATAATAATAATAATAATTCTGAAATATATTTTCATAATTCATAAAAGTATTGTTAATAGTTTTTTATTAAACATAATGATAAATTAGATGGAATAACTAATTTTAAAATTTATTGGACGAAGTAAATTAAATTTGAGGGTACAAAATGGAACTAAGTTCAAAATACATGGATCAAGATAGCATTTTAATCACCCTAAATTTTTTTAGGGAAAATTACAAAAGCTATCCTTGAAGTGTGGTGGTAGTTGCAATTATACCCTTAAACTTTAATTTTAAGAATTAAACCCTCATAATTATAAAATGTTAAAATTGGGTCAAATTTGACTTTCAAACTTACGTAATTGTATAAATAGAAACATTTGTATAAATTTAATAGTTCAATTTTTATCATTTATGAGTCAAATTTCTACAATTATTGTAAGTTTGAGGGTCCAATTTTAACATGCAGGGACTTACTTTTTATAATTAAAAATTTGAAATCTAATTGCAACTAACGCCCTACTTCAAATGTAATTTTTACAATTTATCCTTTTTAATTTCATCTAATTACACAAAATAATCGACAAAAATAGGTCAAAATTGTTTCACTTTTGAAAAACACACTCATTTTTTAAATATACAAGGTTTTGACCTCATGATGATGGTGGTGATGTAAGCATGGAAGAGCTTAAAAATTACCGTTATGCCCTATTTCATTTAATATAAATATAAATTATAAATAGATAATAAGATTTTGTTATATTTATAAATATTTTTATTTATTTTTTATATTTAAAAACAATCTAAATTAATATTCATCAACCTCTCTACTAACTTTAGCTACTAAATTAAATGATTAATGGTAAAAATTAAAGATGATTTTTCTAAGTTTCCACATTTTACTTCAGCTTTTGTTTTGTTGACCTAATTACAAGTTTTCTCACAATTTTTTTCTTTTGAAATACCCTCAAAGGTTTTAAACTTATAACTCATTTAATAAATTCAATCTATATCAATTAAATTCATTTGATTCAAACAATTTTTTCATTATTAAAAAAAAATACAATAAAATTAGTAAAAGATTCTATATATGCATTAAAAAAATGTCACATGTATGTATATCTATGTAACATAATTTCTCTTTATTTTGAATAATAAAATATACGCACGTCATGCTTAATTCAAACATAATTTTGTTGTAGATGATCACATAATTACTATCTTCCTTAAGATTCAAAATTAAGAGTGTGTTTGTAGTACATTTTTAAGTGTTTAATTTAAAAGATAAGTTATTTTGAAAAAAAAAATGGAGTGTTTGACAACTACTCAAAATAGATTTTGGAGTATATTTAAAATAATTTTTATCAGAATCGTTTAAATAAAAATAAATTTTTTGAAAAACATTTTTTTCTTGAGTGAATCCAAACAGACTCTTTAATTATTAAAAAAAAAAAACTTTATAAAAACTTATTATTATACAGAACATTTTAGGTTAGAAATGTGTGTTTGACCTATAATATATGTTTGTTCTCTCAACTTGGTTTCTATTGTTTTAATGGTTTAAATTTCATCTTTTTATATATTGATATCTTTTTTTAAAATCACCTATGGTCACAAATCACAAAGTGGAAAAATTAATTGACAAAAATGATTATGTAATGTCAAATACACTTTACAAAATTGAGGATTTTTTTTCACCAATTGAGTTAAAAGGAAAAACTCTAAATTTCTAATTATGTGAAATATCCATAATACTACTCTCATGTATATATATTAAGAATAGAGAAAAGAAAAAAAAAAAAAAAAACTAATTTTGTTTTCTTTTTGGGGAAAGGTTTTTGCTCTCCAAAGTTACTAACCTTTCAAAAAAAACCAAATTATTTGAGTTATTTAATAGGGATGGTGAAGGTGAGAGGTGAGGCAATGAGTAATGAGGAGTAGAAGGAAGAGTGAAGGCAGAAGAGGAGACTAGGGTTTATTCAAATGACTCGATAATTAGAACAATTTAGAACTATCAATTCAAATTAGAGGAGGGGAGTTGAGTTTAATTCTTTTTAAGATTTTTCGATTTTGGATTGAGTTGGAGACCATATTTGAGTTTTTTTTTTCTTTTTTCGATAGCCAACCTAACCTGTCGGTGTACACATCTAGAGGAGAAGATGACCGACGATAAGTATCAAATTAATATATCATTCGATGATGTGTCACATTAGGAATGAGAGTAGTAAGTGTTGTGAATAACTTACCAAAAAAAATTCCCACATAGGAAGTTTTAAAACACGTTTGACGTTACATTTTGACAAAAAACACAAATTTAATATTATGATCGTTTCAATTTTTTTTTTTAACCGTTACAAACATTACAGATCTAACAATTAAATATAAAACAATATCGAACATTTGGATACACAAATTTCATATTCTCTCTATTTCTTTCCTAGCGAAGTTTTTCTTGATTCAAACTATTTTCCGACTAGTGTTCATCTGTCAATAAACCAACATCAATCATCGAAGTGAGATGAGCAACTCCAAAGTCATGTTGCAATTACTTCTAAGAAAGTGGTGTTTCAACGATATAATAATCAATTTGTTCGAGACTCTATTTTTACCGTGGGTACTATTACATTATTATAAATTTAATTTCTTCAAAGGGTGGAGGGGATGATGGGACTAGAAAGGTAGGATGACCGTACACGTGTAGGGTTGAGAGAGAGGAGAGTACACCCGTGAGGCCGTCCATCCAGCATCACGTAACACGAGGACGAAAGAAGAAATAATGCCAAAAAAAAAGAAAATGAAAAAAAAAAAAAAAAAAACTTAATTTCTCCATTTTATAGAATCCTATGCATTAGCTTCACCACCCATCACTTGGTCAAATTTTCATAATTAAACCCTCTCAATCATTCAACTATTATAATTACCATCAACTACATATAAAATCATTTATTTAATTCATTCACTTCTCTTTTTTTTTTTATATATATATTTTATTTTCTTACTTCATAAACTTGTACATAGACGAAAAATAATATATATTATGATATTGTTAGATTTATTTTTTTCTACATATAGCTTTCAATTCTGGTTGGGGTTAAAAAATAAGAAAATTATCTTAAATGGCAAAACTGCTGAAAATATTTACAACTAATAGCAAAATATACGATAGATCGCGATAGATTATTATCTGTATCTATCGTGACACAAATAGTAGTCTATCGTGATCTATCGCAAATCGATCGTGACATAGATAGTAGTCTATCGTAGATAGACAATGAAATTTGGCTATATTTATTAATATTTAGGTTCTTTTTGCTATGTTTGAAAGATCTCTAAAGAATATGTGTATTTTTTTAGGGTAATTATTTTAAATACCAAAACTGCTGGAAATATTTTCAAATATAATAAAATGACACTATTTATCAGTGATAGACATTTATCGGTGTCTATCACTAATAGATAGTGATAGATGATATTAGTCTTTCAGTGTCTATCTCCAATAAACAATGACATTTTGCTATATATGTAAATAATTTACTCATTTTACTATATTTAAAAATAACATTTTTTTAATTTAATTATATTCTTTATATTCTCAATAAATCTTAAAATTGGTTTATGCAGTTAGTTTGGAATAGGTTGTTAAAAATGATGTACTTTCTACATTTTTTTCATAAAAAGGTTCACCATAAACTAAATATGGAGACCAATTTTAAACTTTATTGATTTTATGAAGAATTAAGGTGTATTGGATGTATTTTACTATTTAAAATTATTTTGTGAGACTCATGAATTAAAATAATATATATTTTTCACTTAAATCTATATTTTGTTTATTTTAAATTATTTGTTAACTTGTTGAGTAAAAAAGAAATAACTTCAATTATAAAATGTTATTATTTAAAACAGTGTTGCATTGGACTAATGAACTTGATAAGTTAGGACAAAGAATCCAATTGTAGGAGAAATATATTAGATAGATAAAATAAATGATAAATTAAAAATTAAAAAGTTCTGATGGAGTGATATTTGGTTCTACAATAAACAACTTTAAAGTGAGTATGAAACATATTTTTAGAATGGTGTGAGTATGTGTCTTAAAAGGTGATTTTATAATTTAGGGTAAAAATCACTCTTTCGTGAGTGTTCGGACCAGCTTATGGGCACATCGACTAATTTTACGGGACAACCCGTCTGACCCTACAACATTTGGATGTCAAGTAAACCCAAACTTTTATAGAAGGACAGTTTAGTATCTCAACTTTGGTGTATAACGATTTGATCCCTAAACTTTACTATATAACAATTTATCCTTTGCACTTAAAAATTTGTAATGGTTTAGTCTCTATTGCAAAAATTGGTGTTCAGATTTGACGAGATTTCTTATATAAATAAACTAATAAACTAATTAGAGACACATTTTTCTTTAAAAAATACAAAATCTACACCATAAAATAATAAAAATTAGCATCTAATTTTGATAATTTTTTTTATGTCAAGGAGTAAAATGTTACAAATTTGAAAGTACAAGGACTATTTTGTTACATACTAAAGTTTAAGGACTAAATTGTTAAAAAATGAAAGTATAAAGACTAAATCATTATAAATCAAAGTTCAAGGACTAAATTGTTAATTTCATGAAAGTTTAGGGAACAAAAGTGTTTTTTAACCTATAATTTATTGAATGGCGGTTAAGATTTTTCCTTGGTGACTTTTTAGTGCCACACACACCTATATTATGGGTCAATAGGTATATGAAGGGTAGAAAATTCGAATCGTAGAACTCTTAATCGCTAATATATTCACATGTCAGTTGAATTATGTTTGCTTTAACAATCTGTGTTTGGTTTCTTCCAATTTCATTACTACATTTTCGTTTTTTACAGGTAAACATTTTAAGACCTCGTTTCATACAAGTTAAAAAAAAAAATTTCTCACAAAAAAAAATGTAATATTTATAAGATTAATTTTCAAAATTAAAAAAAAAAAAGCCTAAACTATTTAACATAGTTACAAATATAATAGAAACAATCATTTTGGAGCTTATTGGTTTGTTTGCAATAAATTTTCAAAAGAAAAGAGATAACAAAAAACTACAATAAAATATAGATTATATGCAATGAAGGTGAGGAATATTAATTAAAAGAGAGAAAGCATCATGTTTGAAGACAAATGTAATGATGAAACATAGGATTGTGGAAAATGTTGGAGAGATTGTTATGTTTGTTATGTTTGGGATTGGGCTAAAAATGATACTCAAACTTTATGACAAAAAGGGTAAAAGGTGGAATGATGAAGATGGAATTTTGGAGGAAAAAAAAGAAAAAAAAAAAAAAAAACAAAAAGAGAAAAAAGTAAAACTTGAAAGAAAAATAAATGATGAGTAAAGGTGTTGGAGCATAAATGCAATGAGATTTGATTCCATGCATGAAGTTTTAGAAAACAAATCAATATACCAATTTAAATCTAGTTAAAGTAATTGCTATGATTAAAAAAAGTTAAAAGTTTTAATATTTTGCCCTATGTTGTTGAATAAAAGAGGATAAATTGTAAATTTAGTCCGATCCTTTTGAAAGCAATTTAGTCCGATCCTTTTAACTTTCAAAGTTTTGTGTCAAGTATAGTGAAAAATTTTGACCAAAATTTCGAGATATGACCTCAAAATTTTCGTACGGGGAAATTTTGTTTCCCTCCATTTTTTATAAACTTTCGAGAAATCTTGAGAAAATTTCGATTTTTTGCAATTTTTTTATTCTAATTATACACAATTGTATAGTTTCATATGCCAATATTATTTTCGATGAATGATGAAACTTTTTCAATCTCCTACTTTTATAATTTCCAACTTTTATCAATTTCTAGTTTTGATTTCAATTCAAAACTTTCATTAAAAAAAATGGATTTGAAAAAATAACAAAAAAAAATCTATATTTATTTTTAACCTCATTCACATGTTTTCGTTAAATTTTCACATTATTTCACCTCAAAATTAAATTAGCGTGAGTTTTGTTTATTTTACTATAAAGAACTTTCATCTTCACATCATTTCACACAAAATATTCATAAACTTTATATTACTTTGTAATTAATTTTTCATTTATTTTTTACAATTATGTTATTGCATCAATATTTACAGTATACATCAAAATGTTGTCTTACTTTGTAGAAATGATGATTAAAAATGGTCAATTATAATCAAACCCACACTCAAAGTTTCATTAAAGATTATAACAATTACCATCAATTTTCATAAAATTTTCCAAAATTTTTATTGATCTCGATATTTCAAATCTTGGTGTCAAGAAAAATTTATGGAATTTAAAAAGTGTTTAATGAGGCCTCATTCAACAACTATTTGGATTTTGGTTTTTTCTAAGTCAAGTTTTTTTTTTTTTTTTTTTTTTTTTTTTTTTTTTTAAATTATTATTACCATGATTTGCATATTTAAAAGAGTTGAATTCTTAGTCAAATTCAAAAAACAAAACACAAGTTTTATTTATTTATTTTTATTTTTTTGTAGCTTTCAGATTTTGGCTTGGTTTTTAAAAATACTGGTATAAAGTAAATAACAAAACAAAAAATCTAGAGGTAGACGAGATGTTTATAAACTTAATTTTTTTAAAATTAAAATTTAAAAACCAAATGATTACTAAAAGGAGCCTAAACTTTCAATTTTGCATTTAATAAGTCTTCATACATATAAAACTCGGCCTAGACATATTCAAATCATTCTTAAACTTCAAAATTTCATTTTAACTCCTAAAATATTTCCATTTAGATGAATATGATTGCTTATAAATGAAAATTAAAATGCATACGTAACACTATTTATAACACAAATTATATAATTTAACATGACAACTAATTTATAAAAAAATATTTTAAATGATATCTAACAAATTTATTTAAGGTTAAATGAAATGAAACTAATCTTAATATCAAAACTAAAAATTAGTTGTAAATAACGTAGTAG
This sequence comes from Citrullus mucosospermus, assembly GCA_030954485.1. NCBI lineage: Eukaryota > Viridiplantae > Streptophyta > Magnoliopsida > Cucurbitales > Cucurbitaceae > Citrullus > Citrullus mucosospermus. The sequence continues at coordinate 28,246,392 of CM062057.1, forward strand.
AACTTTTATAATCAATTGGTGCATCAATTTATTCATTTAATTTAACCCAAAAAAAAAAAAAAATCCAAAGGTACTTTTCAAACTACAATATTTGTTCAATAAATTTTTGAAACTTATACACATTAATAATAAAATTTAAATTTACATTTTTTCAAAAATAGAAAAACGATTGAAAATTATTACCAAAATTTTACTTTCTATTTGTGATAGACTGCGATAGTTATCTATCAAGGTCTATCGAATAAAAAGTGAAAATTTACTATATTTATAAATAGTTTGATATTTTTTTATTTGTAATAATTCTCCTTTGCAAAATATATATTTTAAAAAAATTAAAATTGCAATATATATATAACTCTATAGGAATTGGGTTGCATAAATTAGAATGGGCCAAACAAAAAATGGGCTGGTAGCTGGGCTTTTGAATGGATAGAGAAGGAATCAGCCCAAGATAAAGCCGAGCCCAATAAAAAAGCTTAATTATTTACGAAGTTCCGTCAATTTCTTATCAAATATATATTTTTAGGAAAAAGATGAATTCGGGTCACAAAATTGTTAAGTTATATCAATTTTAATTCTAAATTTGTAACTTTCTTGGATTTAGCCTCACGTTTGGATAAGTGTTGCAATTTTAACACTCTAATGAATTCTCACTCAAAACATCATTAAAAAAAGTAATCTACATTGAACGAGTTATAAAGAATGTTTACAAACGAAATTGATAAAATTTTAGAGAAAACGACATTAGAGGTATTCGATTTTTTTTTTTGTTTAAATTTCAGGAAAAACTTATTTATTACTAGAGCAAAATTGAGTCAAGAGTAAAATGTATAATGATTATTTAAATTTACATTCTAAATCGATGAAATTTAAGGTTTAGAATTGAAACTTATACAATTTTTTAGTAAAACAATTGTGAGAATGAAAGATTGAACTTCTCACCTCTAAGAAAGATCATGCCGATTACAATTTGACAAATATCATAAACAATTTTTAAAACAAAAACTTATCAAAATGTTAAAGTTACAATATTTATCCAAGTAAGCAAATATGACAAGATTTTACAAGATCGAAAATTTAGGCTTCGTTTGATAATATTGTTTGAAAATTAAGCTTAAAAATGCTACTTCTATCGATAAATCTGTTGGTTGTGTTATCAATTATTACTTTTTACAAATGTTTTTAAAATTAAAACCATACTTTGAAAATATCAATTTATATTCCAACACTTTGGAGGTTGTATTAACTAAAACTCTAGACTAATAATTGTATCAATTTAAATTTTAAACTTTCACAAGCGTATCAATTTATACGCTCTATTATGTTTCATTAGAATAAACATTGTATGAGACTTATAATTTTATCAATTTAGACTTTCACTGAAGAATTCCGTTGAAAATCATCAATGCATTAATTATGATAGTTTGTTTTGTTTACCCAACATTTAAAAAAGTCTACATAAAGAATCGATGTATTGATAGATTTCAAAGTTACTTTTAACAAAGAATCTATATTGATTCATTTACGACATTTATAAGTTTAATGGAAGCAATATAAATGTGAGGAAAATTGTCTAAAATAACCCTGTTTTCAAATTACAAAAATAGCACCTTTCTAAAAACTCGTTGAAAGAGTTTTTCTTAAGCCACCTGGCTCGAGATTGATTAAAAATATGAAAAATAAACTTTGCTGAATAGGTTGGATTGATTTTTAAAACAATAAATTTACCATTATGCCCTCAGATATTATATTATCATATGATTATAATATAATTTCGAGAAATTTCCAAAATAATCCTCTTAAGTTTTCACGTTACAAAAATAGCACCCTTTCTAAAAACTCGTTGAAAGGGTTTTTCTTAGGTCGTCTCGCCCGAAATCGAGCCCCGAGATTTAAGTGCAACATTATAACTTCAAATAGAATAGTCACGTGAAAAGACGAAAATATTCCTAATGCTCAATCTCGGGGGAGTTGGCCCGAGAAAAACTTTTTCAATGAGTTTCTATAAAAGGGTTTTATATTTGTAATGTGAGGTTGGACAATTTTCTTAAATATAAAGAATATATAAATTGTTGCACTTACAAAAGTTGAGAGTTTAAATTAATACAACCTCTAAACTTCGCTATAGTTATTATGAATTGTTATTTTTTATTATTATTTTTTTTATATTAAACTTAATACTTGTATAACAATCAAAATAGATACCACAGTAAAGTTGAAAGACAAGAATAATATCCATATCCAATCCACAAATTAAAGTAGAAATTTTGAAGAATAATTTGGATAGTTCTTGATAATGACTCTTATCAATTGCCACTAATGGCTTCATCTTCAGTTGGCAAAATTCCATTTCAAATCGCTTCCCATTTCTCTGCAACTTCAAAATCTCAGTTCCCCATTTGCTTACTTCAATCTCTCTTCCGTTACTTCAATTTCAGCAATGGATGATGAAATAGGGTATGGCCGCACTTTTGATTTTGCCGCACGTTTTCGTTTTTCTCTGCATTAGCTAGCATTTCATAATGATGAAAAGGTACATTTCATGGAGAATAAAAACAAGATCGAGTGTGGACGAACACCCTTTTGCCCAACTTTAAAGGTTGCGTGGGATAATTCCCATTTCGTTTTCCCCTGTTGTCGAAGGAATTTTTGTTTTTGAACAGAATTTCCTCAAGGGATCAAATTAATGATTGCTTTCTGGGTTTTACTTGCCTTCCCCGATTGATCTTTCCTTCATTCTTGTTTCACAAGATTTGTTTTAAAGCTATTTCTCTCCTCTGTGATTCCTTTGTAACATTTGTTCATGTTTTGATCTGGGATTGTCTTTGTTTCTTTGGGTTTTCTTTATTTTGATTAGTGTGGCTGATAATTTGATTGAGATTCATGATTCTGATGGTCATTGGTGAAATGGGCTAAGTTTAGAAGTGATAAAAGTAGTTTAAGTAGTCAGTTTTTTACTCTTTTTTTTTTTTTTTTTTCTTCTTGATTTTTAATGAGGTTTTGGATGTGTAAGATTCATTGTCCTTCATCCTTTTGCCTTTGCCACCCTTCCCCTCATATATATTCCACTGGATCAATACCACTTGATTTGGAAAACTCACCACATTTGCCTTCAGAAGTTGAGTCAGTCATTGGAACTTCTGGTTCCATTTTTGAGAACTTTGAATCCAAGCAAGAGTGTTGTAGAGATGACAAAGAGCAGGAGAATGAGTATGTAATCAAGAGTAGTTTGAGTAAGCCAAGTTTGAGGCCGGGCGTTCCGAATGAGAAGCATGTGAAAAAAGTACAATGGATGGATTTTTCAGGCAAAGAACTTGTTGAGATCAGGGAATTTGAACCTAGGTAATTTATCTTTCACTTTTCTTCTTTTCTTTCTGCATCCTATTTAAGATTCAAGGGTCTGGTTTTTACGTCTCATGAATCATGATTGAGAAGTCAAATTTCATCTAAATAATTGAAATACACTATCTTCCTTTAATTTAATTATTTGATTTTAGAATCTTTACATCTCATGAATCATGTTTGAGAAGATCAGATGTCATCTAAATGATTGAAATACAGTATCTTCACGTTGATTTAATTATTTGATTTAAGAATGGATGTGAAAAAGTACAATGGATGGGTTTTGAAAATCAAGCCTATTTCCTCTCAAATTCCTAATATGATTTTCCTCTTTCTTAAGTAAAATAGTTAATTCTTAGCTAAATTTGAAAAACAAAAACAAGTTTTTAAAAACCACTTTTTTAGTTTTAAAATTGGATTGGTTTTTGAAAACATTGGTAAAAAGTAGATAACAAAGCAAGAAATTTAGGAATGGGAAGTGTGTTTATAGGCTTTAATTTTAAAAACTAAAAAACTAAAAACCAAATGGTTACCAAATGGTTACCAAACGGCCTAAGTTACTTAAATAATCAAGTTATAAAACATAATATGGTCATATTCCCACGACGATTATTAGGAGGTATTTAGCTTTGTGGAAGTGGGAAAAAGGAAGTGATGAAACAAAATGGACTTGGAGAGGTGGAACTACAATTGCATTTGATTCTTAAGATGTTCATATCAGTTGAAAAGCTTTAGAAAATGGAGAAATCACACACACACAGAAATTACCATTGCTTGAGAATGATGCTTCATGTTCCTATTCCTAGGAAGAGGTAGCAAACTAACAATTGGGACGATTGCTGTTTCTGATTACTGATTTTGTGTGTGTGCGCGTGCACATGTTTTTCTAATGCAACAGTGAAGCTGAAGATTCTGATTATGAAGGTGAAGATAACAGGAGCTGCATCTGTACTATTTTATGAAATTCCTCAATAACTTATTCTGTCAAATTTAATAGGAAGGGGAAGTAGCCGACGAAGCCCAGTGAATGTCTGTCACAATTATATTCATCCTGAAACATCTATACCTTGGTTGAAAATTGGGATTTAGTATTCCTTGGTGCTTCATTGTTTTCATTTCTCACATGAGAATATGTTGTAAGAATGAAATGCAAAATACAACTGTATTTACCAATAAAGTATCTATTTATTTATTTTATGAAAAAAATTGTCAATTACGCTTGTTAATTCCATTCTTTCACTAGATTGGCAAAAAAATTCACTGCTTCATAAACTTTATGTACCGAATGTTATCTTATGATGCCACTACTTATATACTAAGGTTCCATGACCCTCTAAGTTATTGATGCATTCTGCTTGCGGTATGTCCTTGTTTTTTATATGTTTGTGCATATTAGTGTCTCTAGAATGCAGACTATTTGAACGACCGCGGATTCCTACATAAGGTTTAATTGAAACTCATGTCCTGCGAATGATGCGTCTCCATGGTGTTCGTGGATTGAAATACCCAGACATGTATACAATTAGCACTGTGTACACAAAGCCAACTGGGAACCCGATTCCTACTCCTATCCAGGAAAACACTTGTTTTTTTTCCTCCTTTATTGGTTTTGCCGGTTGCTCGTCTTCTAGACATGGCTTCTGGATTTGAATTCCACATAAGCCACTGTTGTTGGCATAGTAGCTCGGAATGTTCATGGTGCTCATCTGACCCCCAACTGGAATCCTGCCTGTGAGCTCATTGTTGCTTAAGTCAAGAACCGTCAAATCCTGTAGGTTGACTAGTGATTCTGGGATTGGGCCTGAGAGCTTGTTGTGAGACAAATCCAAGGTCTCCACATTTTCTAATTTCCCCAAACTGGATGGTATATTGCCAGAGAGGTTGTTATATGCCAAGTTGAGAAGCTTTATGCCTTTCAGATTACCAATTGAAGTTGGAATCTCTCCGCTAAGATGGTTCCCCGAAAAGTCCAACAATGCGTAGATGTCAAGGCTGGGACTAGTTGGGAGTCCCATAATTGACTTCTTCCAATTTACCACCAAGTCATTGAACTCAATACCGATGTTGAAGAAAGTATTTGAGAGATATGAGAATGTGCTTGGTGTCTCGATCATTCCCTTTAGCTCCCCTATCTCGGTTGGTATTTCTCCAACTATATCATTACTAGAGAGATCGAGGATCTGTAGGTTACTAAGCTTGGAGATGCTCTTTGGAATTGCCCCTGTGAGGGAGTTGTTTCTCAAACTCAGAATTTGAAGCGTAGGTAGTTCGGAAAGGAAGTGAGGCAATTCACTAGAGATATTGTTGTTATGAAGATCAAGGTGCTCGAGCAAGGTCCAGTTAGTTAAATTCTTGGGTAAGCTTCCAGAAAATCTGTTATTGCTTAATGAAAGGAGTCTAGTTTGTCTAGGGAAGGTTGTTGGAATCTCACCTGTGAATTCATTTGAAGAGTAGTCTATGTATCCAAGAAACGCACCTGGATCAAAAACTGGGAATGTGTCCCCAGATAGCCTGTTTCTCGATAAGTCCAGCAGTAGTAGGCGATGAATATTCGAGATCGATTTTGGAACTTCACCGGAAAAATTGTTTCCAGACAACATTAGCAGCATAATAGCATTGGCATTACCAATATTTTCAGGCAATTCTCCAGAAAAGTTGTTCCTAGAAAGGTCGAGCACAGACAGACTCAAGGACTCAAAGAGACGAGGAGGAAGAGGACCCCAAAACTTATTGTCGGAGAGAATGATAGAACCAAGATCCATTTCAGCCAGCCATTGAGGAAAAGTTCCTTCTAGTTTGTTCTTACTTAAATCCAGGAAATTCAGACCTGTCTGTGAAGAAATCCATGTTGGGACCTGTCCTATGAGCCCACATGACTTCAACGACAATCGAGAAAGCTTGCACTTTGGTTTTACACTTTTAACATTTGGGTTCCAACTCATCAAATTGCCTCCAATCAACAAATCTACTAGCCCTTTCATATCGAACAACCATATCGGAACATGCCCTTCAAGTAAATTGTTTTCCAATTCCAGTTGTTCCAACTTTTCCATGTGTTGTATTGATGTTGGAATTGTGCCATTTAGTTTGTTATTGCTTAATGCCAAATACGTCATGTTGGGAAGATTGCCAATATCCGAAGGAATCTCCATTGCAAAGTTATTGTTCCTCATGTCTAGTGTCTCTAAAGATTTGAGTTTGACAATGGAGGTCGGGATTTCGCCCACGAAGTTGTTGCCACGAATGAACAATTTCTGCAACATTTTCAGGTCGCCAATTTCTTCAGGAAGTTTTCCGGTAAGAGAATTGCTATCCAACTTCAGCACTCTCAAGTTCGCAAGAAACCTCACTTCTGAAGTCAAAGCTCCACCAAGCAAATTGCTGCTCATGTCTAGATATTGAAGGAATCGCAGATGATACAACTGTGGAGGAATTGAACCACTGAACTTATTTTGCATTAGATCAAGATAAACCAACTTACTTAGATTACCAAACCCGGCTCCTGAGATTCTGCCTTCAAAGAAGTTTGAAGACAAGTCGAGTAACATCAAACTTCTGATACTGAAAAGTGGCATCAATGCCTTACCATCAAGTGGCAATGGATCATCAGTAATCCTCAAAGCAAGAGAGTAAAGATTGAGACCCTGAACCAGAACCATCCTCGAGTGAGAATTGGGAGAAGAGCAGACAACTCTTTCCCAATGGCAGCAATCCGAAGTCGAATTCCATGAGTCCAAAGATGAAAAGAGAGAGATGGAAGTATTGGGAGAAATTGTAGTAGAGAGAAGGGAGTGTTTGAAGAGGAGGAGGGCTTGCTTTTGTTGATCGGGGCACGAAAAAATACGAGGGAGGAAGAAGAAGAACACTAAGAATCGGATATGAACATGCAGGAAATGTAGATCTGCCATAGATGCAGCAGAAGAAAGCTTGAGGTGAGAAGAGGAGATAGTTTTCGTATGGAGGATTTAATTGAATTTTGATATGTTCATAAGTTTTATATAGAGGGAGGAGGAAACTATAGTTGATGAGTGATGGCTTCATAAGTATTTTGTATACCAATATTCAAAGTCAATGATCAATGTGATTGTGGGGGAAAGTTTGGAAAATGACAATGACTATGACACTTACAAAATGGGAAATGGTGAGATTTTAGAGCTCATTATTTGTGGATGGAGACCAATCTATGAAAGTGACATGGTAGGGCATGGCCAAAAGATTCCAATATTTTATTATTTTTAAGGGTCTCTAGCATTACTCTCTCGTAGGAATGCAACAAAAATTCGAAAATTCAAACCGATCTACTCATTTGGTTTGTTTTTTAGATTAAAATTGGACATATTGGTTTGTATTTAGAGAAAACAAAAAAAAAATATTGATTCCAATTGGATTATCGAATCGAACCTAGGGTATATATATGCTCTTAAAAACAAACTCTAACCTTAGGTATTTTTTTTTAGTGTTTTAAGTATTATGGTTCATATATATTTATCTTTTGTAAAAAAAAAAGACTAATTACTATAAAGTGTGTATGTTTTTTATTTAGAAAGTGCCAAGAAAAAAAATAAAAATGAATTTCAATCTATTAAAAAAAAAAAAGAATTGGACTCTATATTAATTTAAAATTAGCAGAAAAGACCAATACAAAACAAAGTTGGAAGTAAAAATTAAAATTTGGAAGAAAAAAAAAGAAAATGTGAAAAAGCGAGAACCAAATAAGAACCAATTCATTGGTTTTGTTTTTTATTGGGCATTGGTTTGAATCTTTACTTTATAAAATTGATTTAAAATTTTACAATCTATCTGCGATAAATCGTAATAGACTACTATGTGTGTCTATCATATATGGTATCGCAGATAGACTGTGATATTTTGATATTATTTTTAAATATTTTTAACAAAATTTTCATTTAAAATAATTTCAGAGATTTTTATAACTTATTTCTCAGACAAAAACTTATGTTTATTTTAAATAAAATCAAATTCTCTACAAGTATGTATAGAAAAATTAACAATTTAGATGTGCTGGTATATATTATTTTAAATGATTTTAGAAAAAAGAAACAGGTTTGAGATTATTTACAAAGTAATTTAAAATTTATTTGAGATTTTAAATGCACCGAAAATTCCATATTGGTAAATAATTTGATATTTTTTTATTAAATATATATATATATTTCATTTACTAATATTTTTAAAAAATGGTATTGATATTTGAAATCATTGAAGTATATACACAAACACAAAACCAAATAAATAAAAGTTAGTCAAATTTGGTGGCTTATGTCATTTTCATTTGACTTTTGTAAGCCAATGAGAAATTTTCATCCATGCTCTTAAGTCTTAATTTTTTTTCCCCTCCATTTTTGTTTCTTTAGTTTAAAAGATATAATAATTTCTATATAAAAGAAAGGATAATTAAAAAAATCATTTCATGTTGATTAAATATATCAATTTATAGTAAACTTCCAAAAATAATGAAAAAAATTTACAACATTATGTTGATCCATTAAGAGAAGAAGAAAAAAAAAAAAAAAAGAATAATTTGTGGAAATTTGAGATGTTGAATATTCAAACAAGAAATCATAATATCATTTTCTGTTTTTATTTCTTGTCCTTTTGTTACATAATTTCCTTTATTATTATTTTTTTTTCTTTTCAAAATGGTCAATTTGACCAAACATTTTCTTGCAATTTTGCTATATTAGTCCAAATTCAAAAGAGAAAAAGAAATAAAAAAAAAATTAAGGAAATTTCAGGATAATGATCTTTTAGTTGAACTTTGTACATGTAAACTTCAAATTCCATGTATAAATAATACAACCTAGCATGGGACAACCATTTGAGTTCTTGTTTCTTAATTTTTCTTTAGAAAAAAAATATATGTTTTATTATAAATATTATAAATTAGGTGTAGTATAGATGCCCGTGCTTAGTGTCTAGTGACTAAGTGTCCCACTCCCATTATCTCATGTGTTTGGGTTCACTATTTGTCATATAACTACTTACGCTTAGTGTCCAAATGTGTCACATCCTATTTGCCAAAACTACTGTAAATAAAGGTCATTTGTGAATTTTGTAGAGATGTACACATTGGTTAGAAATCCAAATATATTGTGAGAAGATTTAATTTAGGCCTTGATAATTATTTGGATTTTTAATTTTTAAAAATTAAGTTCATAAACTCTACTTTCTATGCTAACTTTGTTGCAAAAATTTCAAAAACAAAAAACTATAGATGAAATGGTTACCAAACGGGGATGAAGCTTGTGAAATATAGTGTGTTAAATTACAAGTTTAGCCTTTGAACTTTGAGGTTTGTGTTTAGGTTAAAAAACACTTTTGGTCTCTATACTTTAATGGAAGTAACGATTCGGTCTCCAAACTTTTGTTTGTAACGATTTAGTCCATGTATTTTCAATTTTGTAACATTTTAGTCCCTAAACTTTAGTATGCAACAACTTAGTCTTTGTATTTTCAAATTTGTAACAATTTAGTCCAAAAAAAAAAAAAAATCAAAATTAGATGTCAATTTTTATTATTTTATGATGTACATTATGTATTTTGTATAAATGATGAATCTCTAATTAGTTTATTGGTTTATTTATGCAAAAAATCTTATAAAATTTTAACACTAATTTTTACAAATAGGGACTACATCGTTACAAACTTTAGAGTATAAGGACTAAATTGTTACATGGTAAAATTCATGGATTAAATTGGTACAAAATTGTAAGTACAAGGACTAAATCGTTATAAATCAAAGTTTAAGGATTTAATTGTTACTTTTATGAAAGTTTAGGGACTAAAAGTGATTTTTAAAAATATCTAATAAGTTCCGAAAGTTTCAATTTTATGTATAATAGTTTCAATTTTTTAATTTTGTGTCTAGTAAATCTTGGATAAATTCTAAATTTTTAAATATTTATTGATTTTTTAGGTATAAAGTTTAATTTTCTATCAAACATAATCCTAAACATTCAATTATATGTCCTATATATAGTGAATTTTTAAAATTCAAATATTTAGGCTTCATTTGGTAATCATTTGACCTTGTTTGGTAGCCCTTTATTTTATAGTTTTTATTTTTTAAAATTAAGTTTATAGACACTATTTCCACCTCCAAATTTCTTCTTATGTTATCTAGTTTTTATCAATGATTTAAAAAACCAAGTCACAATTTGAAAACATAAAAAAAGTAGGCCTCGTTTGGTAACCATTTGGTTTTTTGTTTTTTATTTTTAAAAATTAAGTCTATTTCCTATCCATTTCTTACAATGATTTGCATATTTTTTAATTATAATGATTGAATTTTTATTCAAATTCCAAAAACAAAATAGGCTTAATTTTTAAAAATAAAAAAAAACAAAAAACAAAATGGTTGGTCTTGGTTATTAGTTTTTGAAAATTTAGCATTTCTTCGACTTTAAGTTTTTTGTTTTGTTATTCATTTCCTACCAATGTTTTCAAAAATCAAACCAATTTTTAAAAACTAAAAAAGTACTTTAAAAAAAAAATTGGAATTTTGCTAAAAATTCAAAATTTTCACTTAAAAAAGATGAAAATCCTTGTAATAAATTTAAAAAACATAATTTTAAAAAATCAAATAGTTACTAGAGAATAAATTTGTTATAGTTTATAATTTAACCCCCAAAAAAGTTATATTTGATTATAAAATATATGTACATTCCAACACAAGCAATTTCAAAACAATGTTTAAGAATAAATCTAACTCATTTTTAAAAACAACTTACAAACATTTTTTTTAAAAAAAATATTCCAACATTCAACTTAACAAACAATGTTTGAATCTAAAGGAATTTGAATATCTATGATAACAATTTAATTTTTCATTTCCCGATTTAAAGATGCATAAGCTCAAATTACTATTGAAATCCCCCATCAAGTTTCAAAAACTAAAAATTGGATTTTAACACAAAATAATAATAATAATAATAATAATAATAATAAATAAATAAATAATTAAATAAAAATTCAATTTCTAGAAAATAAAAACAAAATGAAATAATCATGAAATGAAAACTTAAGGCTTTGGCTAAAAAAAGTTCAATATTTTCACATATATTAAGACTCTTTGGTTGATTTTTATTTTAGTTTCTAAAAATCAAGTTTATCACTTAGATCAATGGTTTATACATTTATGTCTTTTCAGATTTTGTCGAATTTTGGGCGTGTTTTCAAAAATTTGTTCTTATTATTAAAACTGGTAAGAATTCAAATATTAATATAGTAGATATGAAAACCACAAGTAAAAAATTGTAATAAAACAAAAACACTTTTCAAAAACCAAAACGAAAATGATAACCAAATGGGGCTAAACTGAGTCATTTTCGAAAGACTATATTTGTTTATAAATTTTATTTGAAAATTCCAAGATAATCTAACAAAAGTAAAAGATGTATAAAAGTTTGATGAGAAAACAAACATAACTTTAAAAACAGAAAACTAAGACTAAAAGTCATTTTGATAACACTTTCATTTTTAATTTTCTACTTATTCAAATTTATGCTTTTCTTCTCCAAATCTTCTTGTTGTCATTCACTTTTATTAAGGAAACATTTGATTTATTATTATTATTATTATTTTTGTAGTTTTCAAAACTGGCTTGATTTTTAAAAATACTTGTAAAACATAGTTTATAACCTAAATTTTCAAAAATCAAATGGTTATAAAACGAGACCTAGAATAGTTAAAATAGTTTTAAAAAAAATACACAAGAAAAAAAAGATTCAATAGTCAAACATCAAAATCGTTATCAAACGAAGCTAATCAATTCCTTCCTTCTACCCTCCTAGTCCTAGTACCCTTGGCAAGTAGGAAAAAACAAACAATTCAGTGAAAGAAAACATAATGAACAATTGCAACTTGAAAAAGAAAAAGTATAACAGAGCCCAAATTGCTATAATTCACAGGAGTGATAATTACATAATAGCCCAACCCAAAAAAGATAGCAGCTGCAGCAGCAGCATAGTACAAAGCTACCTCAGTTCCTCAAACCAAAAAAAGCCTCTCCCCTATCTCACACATTTACCCTTTCTTCTTCTTCTTCTTCTTCTACATGCATTGAGCTTCAGAAAACAGAATCCCAACAAATGTACAACACTCCATATATAATCCCCCCCCTCCTCTATACCTTCACCTCTTTATTTACTATGCCGAATAAACGAAAAAAAGAAGAGAAAAAAAAAAACAACAAAAAAATAACATGGCCAACGACCGACATATACGCATCCTAAACTTTTGTCCAAAACAACAATTAGGAGTGAAGAGATATGGATGTGTCTTCACCTTTGATAAGTTTCTTTCCAGGTAGACCTGGCGTAAACTCTTTTTACCAAAAGAAAGCACTTAAGGAAAACAAATATTAGTTATGTTTTCTTACCAAGATGACTAAAACAAGCTCTCGTAACTGGTTAATTAGATTTTCCAACTATTGCAAGGACTTTCTTCCCGTATGGACTCGTCCTAAGTACAGGAACGTGTGGCCTTATCGCTTCCACCAATTTAGTATGAAGAGTACCCTGGCATGGCAAACAAGCAAACATTGTTATAATAAGATTACCAATCAGTTTGACAGTCACTTGTAAACGTAAACACTAACCCTTTTCCAAAAGCCAGCCTTCATTTGCAACAGAAAAGTGCAAAAACAGTCGGATGTTAAAATATAAAAGAAAAATTGACATTTTACGCTCAAGTTTCCCTAGCACCTGAGCATTACGATCTTCAGAAAGAAAATTCGTTGATGGTCCATCAATCGATGTAGTAAAAGCTACTCTTTTGGCAGGAAAGAAATCGACGAATCTTCTGAGAAAAATTTGCTAGTGGTTCAAAAAGATGAGATAGGGCGGAAATAGAGAGTATTGCTTCCATGCCCCTCCCTCCCCTCAACGCACAGACGTCCAAGAAACCGAAGTCCAAAGAAACACTTGGATCCCTTTCCAAACCTCTAAATACTTTATTATTCCCCTCTTCCCAAAAATTTCACATCAAAGCACATGACGCAGTAGGTTAGAGAATTCAAACTTCTGACCTCTCATTCAATGATATATGCCTAAACTAGTTGAGTTATGCACAAGTTGAGGGCTTTTTTTAACCTAATCAGAAAAAATTTCTAGATTATAGTTGGTACGGATAAATGATGTTTGACTCCTATTGTAACGTTTCAGAATATAAATATGAAAGTTACAAGCAGTACTATGTTCTCTGGTGATCAAATTATCTGGCTACGTGTAGCAGCAGGCTACACAAAAAAATTAACATTCTAGAATTTCACACATTTCTCATACATGAACACAGATATCAAAAGGAAAAGGGAAATCTTGGCCCTGCTAACCTCAGTATTATTCAATGCCGTTTGAATTGCATAATTGCCATATGGGTCCTGCATGATTTTATCAAATCGCGGATCGTTCATCAATTCAAACACAATTTTAGCAAGTTGTCCTCCATCTGCAAATTGCAGGCATTTTTCGACGACGTTACTACTATACTTCTGCATGGACAGGTCCCCATAATTACCCTCTAGCTGTTTGAGTATAGCTTCTGTAACCCATCGAAGATTAAGCTTGAGGATGAATTGCACAACATAGTTCCTGCATATAATTAAATTAAGTGCAATATTACTTTTCAATTCTAGTCCATAGTTCCAAACCAGTTCCAATATTCATATTGGAGTTGACTATACACATCTCCAGATTCCAGAATGCAGTCAAGAGACAGAAAAAATCATGTATTTTTGGCATATGTTTTGGAGGTGCACAAACAATAGTAACAAGTTGAAATTATCCAAGCATCTATAGTGAAGTTTGTCCTTAATTCATTTGACAGGAAAAAAGAAATAGACAAGATCCTGTGGCTACGCAAAAGAAACTCAAATGTATTAAATAACTCTTTAGATCAATGAAAGAAAGAGTTGATAAATCCAGGTAGCTCTTTCTTGAACTCAAATGTTTTTCCTTTCCCTAGGCGTTTGCCAAAAGATTTGCCTGATTATTTTCGCCAGGTGCATATCCATTGTTTAATAGTTGCCATTTTCATAAACCAAAACAAGCCATGCGTTTAAATATACAAGAGAAAAGGGTTTGATTTTTTATAATATATTATATGGAGTGAAATAATCAAACATGGTCACTTGTAAATAAAATAAAATAAAAGGTTTAAATACTATTTTAACTCTTGTACTTTCCATTTTTGTTCATTTAGCCCTTGTACTTTCAAAAGGTTCATTGGCATCTTCGTACTATTGATTTTGGTTGATTTTGGTTCATATACTTTCACATTTTGTTCATGGTACTTTTGAAAAGTAACCACTTTGATCCCTATTTAAAAAAATTTAACATAAAGTTTATACGAAATAGAAACTAAAGAATTTATGGCTACATTTTAAAATTTTTAGTGAATGAAGTGTTGTGTTAAAATTTCAAATGAAATAAAGGCACCAACATGTTCAATATTTAAAAGTATAAGGCCCACAATAGAATTTTGACACTATAGAAACCAAATTCATAAAAGTTGAAAGTAAAATAACCAAAATGAAAAATAAATATTTTAAAGATACAGACCAAAATGAACCAAAACAGAAAGTACAGGGAACAAAGAAGAATTTACACTAGAAAACAAGATCGGGGAAAAAATGAAAAGAAAAGGAGAGCAAATAAACTTACCCATATTGATCTTGGGAAATAACCAGCGCATTTTGGGTGATCTCATTGATTAAATTATCTCGTTCAGTGCTATCGGAACAACTGAGGCATTTTTGAAGTACACAACAACCGTGGCGATCAGTTGCAAGATCAACACAACTATTTCTTGCAGCATCAAACAGTAACTGCAGAGCAAGCCATAACCGGAATCAATTTTTTGTTTCACAGAAATCATTTTACAAAATGAACCTTTCTCAATATCAATAATCACTTGGGATGAAGAGAAGGGAGATTGAACATGTTGGGGTTAAAAAGGTCAACAACAAATCATATCTACTTTACTTTCACCAAATTTGGACCCAAAAAAAAAAGTCCTAACATCAATTCGGCTAAAAGTAATATTCTATTCTTTAATAACAGTTGAACTGGAAGGAAAGACAGCTGGTTCAAGTCTAGAAAGATTGTGGATGATTGATATATCCCTTCACCAGTTACCCCATAGGTAATAAATCAATATAAGGATCAATAGAAATCACTGAAAAATAAATCATAGAGAAAGAAACTGTATACCACGTTTTCACTTTAAGGAGCGAGGGAGCACAAGAATTTGAGAAAAAATAAAATTTCCAGCAAATTTGGTAACAGATGCAAGAACACAAGAGCAGCAAACACCATTGACAATGAAATCAACAACTAAAAAAGAAAGAAAGAAAAAGAGAAATCCCCCTGTTACAAATGCAACGAGTCTTATTACTGCAAATTTTCTAGATCATAAATTAGGTTCTAGTCCACCTGCTCATTTTTAAATGATGAAGTGAAGAATGTCGGATCCTGGAATGTTCATCCCTAGGAAAAAGTACAGGTGATAGATGCACAATCGATAAATTAATGCACTCTAATGACCCCCAACTTCTAATCTGAATCTTCCCTTTTACAAGTAAATAACCAAAAGTCTAAAATAGTCATTCAAACATCATACCATGAATATTCCAGTGTTTAATTTATCATAAACTCTCTACAATGTTCCACTCAGCTGACTCTAACATATTCACATCTTTATTTCTTTGCAAATTTAAAGATATGGATATATAAATTTTTACTATGGAAAATGCTGAAAAAGCTTTGGGAGAAATCAAAAGTTTGAAAGGAAGTAGAAAGCTGGGAAGAATGCGCATGCCCTATTTTCCATTAAATCTCGTCCTCATACACTGACTTCCCTCTAAATTTCTTGCTTCATGTCATTCTACCCTTCAAACTACTTCCTTTAAAAATGTACTGCTGCTTGCAAATACTGACTAAATATCTTAATCCCAAGTGTGCCACCTCAGCAACCAGAAAATCCTCCCCTCATTGATAAACTAAGTAAATGGCCTATCAGGGACTTTTGAAGTCTATGCTTTTTCATGAATGGGAAATAACCAAAGGAACAAATTGAAAGAGAGCAAAGCTCCCCAGAAAGATAAACTAAAAAGGAAAAGAAATTTAAATAAAAAAGATTACTTTGTTGCACCACACATGGAATTTATTTTACAATTTCCTATTATTAAACAGATACTGTTGCCTTCTTCTTTGTCTAAACTACGGATGACAAGATGAACATCGTCTCACTTGAAACAGACAGACTCAAAGAAACAGATCTAGAAAATATAATCCTCACCTCACGGCAACTAGGCATTAAATAATCAAGGCAATGTTGTGCCACATGGTTGCCGTTTATGTTTTTCATCAGGGTCACTATACCAGACTTTAAAGCCGATACAATCATGTAAACTTGCTCTTGGGTTTTAAGAGTCTCAATAACCTTCTGAATAGCACGAGTCCTGTGGTTAAGATAGAAGATAGTGGAAGAAAATCAAAAAACAATAAAAGGAAATACAATGAGTCAAGAAATGCTCGTGTTTGATCCGTAAGGTATAGAAAATGACACGAAAAGAGCATACCCATGCATGTCACATGAAATTATAACAAGTTCACCATGGTTCTGTGTAATTCTACGTAGGATTTGCATCCGCTGATTGTCATTGCAAACTTCAAGCAGCTTCTGTACTAGATAATTTCCAAAAGCATCTACCATGAGGTCAACAACATGATCAATGATTTCATTGAAAATCTTTTCAATATCTTCTTCAGTACCCTCCATAAATTTCCGTTGCAAAAAGCGACAACCATGTTGGTCTTTAGCCATGAGAAATATTCTACCCCTGACTTCATCAACAGAGTTAAATCTCTCAGGTACTAACTTAAGATTTGCAGACTCTGAGTACAAAGCAGATGAGTGATCGCGACACAAGCATTCAGTAGCTGTAGAAAAATTGTTGTGCCGAACACAGCTATTTGAGCGGAGAAACCTACTATGGTTGACATGATTGGCTGATTTATCAGCACCAAGAGACATAAACCTCATAGCATCAATAGTGTTCAGTCCAGGACTGCTTCCAAGGATCTTTCTAGGAAAGGAGACTTTCTCCATGTTGTGAATTGTGTCCATATAGTGTGTTGAAAATACAGAATTTAACTGGCTTGAACCTCTACGAAATGCACTAGTCTTCCACGATGGTTCGTGATTAGACTGTTCAAGATGGTGAGCAATTGGAACCTCATAATATTGCTGCTTACGATTCTGATTTGAAATCCTACTTGGAATGTTCTCATGTTGAATTGGAAGCAGACGTTCCAATTGTTGATTATGAAAATGCTGCAGGTATGGGTGCTGCTCACGCATCCTGTACAACTGGTCCTCCTCAGCATAATTCCAACCAATTTGACGATGATTTATCTGTTGTGGATGTATGAAACGTCGCCTTTGAGATGTAATAGGGAACTGTGAATTCGGAGCAGACAAATTAGCCACCTCATGAGATAAAGGCATAGCAGGGGAGGAAGTCTCAAATGGCTGAAGCTGACCAAGCTGCCACTTCTTGTACTGTTCAGGTATATGTCTGGAAGGAGAGTTTTGGTGGCCAAATCTTGACAAATGAGGATCATGAACACCATTAGTCGAATGATTTGAAGAACTCCAAGCAGCTAACACTGATGGATCAATATTCTGTAGTTGTTTATTCAAGTTGTCTGAGTAATGGTCCTCCAACAGAATGCCATGAGACTTCCAAGCACGCCCCATCGCCTCATCACCAAAGTTTAACTTTTCAAATGCAAGTGTCAAGGATTGGTCGCCTGAAACAGAATTTTGCCTAGTTGAGATTTGATCCATAGATGATTGCTGGAGTTTACTCATAGAGATATTTCCATCCATCAAGTTCCCACTGCTATTGAAATCTCCTATGCAAGACTCTTCATAGGAACTCACAGATATCGAAGACAAGCCTTCTGCAGGATCTGCATTACCAGATGCAACATTAGGAATCTGATCACCAATAAATTTCCAAAGGTCTTTGAATTCAATTTGATTAGTCATCTCTTCCATTGTTGTAAGTAACTCAAAAAAACTCACACTGTGCCAAAAGGTAACAAGCAAACCCCTCACTTAAAGAATAAATGATACAGTTTCACAAATGTTTCTATCCTCAGCCTGCCAAAGCAGCAAAACACATACAGGTTTTAGTATCAAAGATCAAATCACAGTTTGAACAAATTTCCCACCTACATTGCAGAAAAACAAGCCAATCACTGTTATCCCACAACCCAGAGATAAAGAACAATGAAAATTTTGAACAAGACCCAACAATCACAATCAAATCACCTAACCCACAAATTTGTCACGATCGCCCACTAATAAAGTGTACCCTTCAATTACAGTGGAAAATAGAACATTCAAATAGATTAAAGAACAAAATTCCTTTGAATATCAGTCAACTCCTACATAATGTCAACAAGCAAAAAAGAACAAAATAATAAAATAAAAAAAATCAACAAGAACACCAACACAACAGTAACCAAAACAATCAAAACAACCAATGCAAGAAAGCAAAACACACACACACACACACACACAAACAAACAAATAGACAAAGAAAAATCCCAAAACACACCCAAATAGTCCTCGATCATCAAAATCAGAAACAGGGTCATAAACTCAGAAAACTTGATCAAAGAAAATCAGTATCGCAAGAACATCGCAAGAGCTCACAAAACACAAAAAAGGTAAAGAAACAAAAAAAAAAAAGGAGAAAAGGGATGAATCAAAACTGACCCAGTAGGCGATGAGAGTAAAGAATAGAGACCCACGTCAGAGAAAACGCAGCAGTGAGGGAAAAAGGGGAAAAGGGGGTAAAATGTAGAGGAAAAGGAAGAGTTTTTTATCAAAGAAGTTGTAAAAGAAAATGTGGGTTTTCCATGAATGATCGAATAGAATAGAAAAGGGATTGAACGGGAAGGGAAAGCGGTGTAGGTGAAGAAGAATAAGAAGAAGAAGAAGAAGAGAGGCGGCGTGAAGGGGAAGAGAATGAGAAGAGAAGGGATTAAAGAAGGAGAAATTATAGGAAAAAATAAAGAGAGATTGGCAAATATCAAAAGAGGGATAGTAATCAAGTAACCTGCATGGATTTGGAGTGTTACGTTTTCCATTGTTTCTTCCTTTTTAATTTTCTTTTTAAAAAAAAGATTTGATTTTTATTTATTTTTTTCTTTTCTTCCTCTCTCACTCTCACTGTGTGAGCCTATACTTTTGGGTTTTTGGTTTGTTTTGGGGTTTTGTTGGAGTCATCAAAATCAAACACAACAAATTTTTTTTATTTTTTTATTTTTTCTCTCTCACCCTTTTTTTTTTTTTAAATAATGTCTTTTGCAATATTTTATATGAACAAAGATTTCATATTATTCTAATGTTTGACTCAACTTTAAAAAAATTATTAAATATAGTTTCTTTTAACGCCTTGTAATTTGAAATTTATTCAATTTTAGTCTCTATATTGTTTCTAAATCTTTAAATTTAGTTCCTTGAAGTTAATTTTTATTGAAATCTATTAAATAATTATAATAATTTTCATTCAAATAAGTATAATATGTGAATATTTTTCAAATTTTAGAATGAAAGTGCTAATAGTAATGAGAAAATCCACTATTAGGAACTAAATTTAAGATTTATTGAAAGTATAGGGATTAAAACTGAACAAATTTCAAAATATACAAACTAAAATAATATTTTAACGTTCAACTGACATAAAACTTATATTTTTTTTCACTATTTTGAAAAGGACGATTGGATTTTATTTTATTTGATTTGGATTGTTGGTTATATTTGAGAAGATTTTTATAGATGAAGAATGTTTGAATTTTTAACGTTAGAAAAAATCTAGCCTAAACTTATCGAAGTTTATATATTTTAATTTTAAATTTTATCAAATTTTACCTCAAGTTTAAATAGGTATTTAATCTTAATTTTTGCTTTTTAACTTTTTGATATGGTCTCATCTCATTCCAAATATTATTGAAAAATTATTCAATAAATTATAAAACATGTGTAGAAACAAAACGGGTAGTTTTTTTTAATTAAAATTTGTAAAATTTAACAAATTATTCCATTATTAATTTATGCGTTGATGAAACTTTTTTTATGTAAAATTTTGTTTTTATTAAAATTAACGAGACTATAAAGATTTTTATATTTTTTAAATTAAAATTATTAGACGAAATGACATAAAATGATAAAATTTCGAGCTCTTTTCAAATATAAAAAAAGAAAACAAAATATTTACAAATATAGTCTATCGTGGTCTATTGTATTTTGCTGGTAAATATTTTCAGCAATTTTATCATTTAAGATAAATTTTCTAAAATTTTTTTATATATATATTTTTTTAAGAATAAAAGTTGTTACACAATTTTTCTCCCTATATTTTGAAGAAAATAAATATTTTAATATGGTTTAGTTTGATATCAATGTTGTTTGTTACTATTTATTTATTTATTTATTTATTTATTTATTTATTTATTATTATTATTATTATTATTATCATTCTTTGTTGTATTTTTGAAGATTTTAGATTATTTGAAAATTTTGAAAATAGTAGGATTTTGAAAAACTATATTTTTATATTTTTATAAAAATGGAATATCTTTTATTAAAATTAAAGTTTAGATGATAGGATATGGATGATGATATAAAATTATAGTCGTACACAAGAAAATTAAGGATTCTAATATAAAATTGATATTATTTATTCATGAAAATAAATTTAAATCTCACATGCTTTAAATGATGAATAAATTTCTAAATAAGCCAATATCTTTATTTTATGGGCAAAGATTGTTTTGATTACTCGTCATATTTATGGAATTTATTCCATTTTTATGCCCATAAATAATAACTATCAATCTTTTTGTGTATTAGTAAAAAGAATAATAAAAAATAAAAAATGTAGTTTTATGATTGTAATTATTATCGTTGTTGTTTTTTAGTTCAAATATTATTATTTTTCTTCTTATATTTCTACCATATTTAAATTCCCATGAAATTAAACTATATATATAATATATGAACCTAACTTCTTCAACCTCTTCATTAATAACTACTGGGCATACCTAATTCATAGCTAAATTTTGAAAATAAATATTATGGACCATTAAAAAAGAAAAAAACTTTACATTTAACAAATATATTCTTATCTAACAATCTTTTAGTTATAACATTTTGATACTTATCAAAAAAAAAAAAAAAACCAAGTAATTTAAAATATTTATAATATTATTAAAGTAAACTGGAAAAAAAATACAATTTTAGATATAATTGATATGTATGTGTGAAGTGGAGAATCGATGGCAAGTTTTATGACCGTTGAGTTATAGTTTTCATTTTACATTTTTACCCTTAAATTTTAAATTTATTTTCCGTTTGGTTTACTAGATTTCTAGATTTAACATTTTTGCCCTATAAAACTTAGAGTCCAAGTAAAAAATCTTGAAGTTTATGGATCAAATGCAAACCAAACTTAAAATAAACAAATTGAACATTTTAAAACCTATGAATCAAATAAAAATCTCTCATTCTTATCATTCCCAAAATAATTCTATAGGTCAAACTACATGTTTAGGCTCTAAATTTTGACGTTTGTGTCTATTTGGACCTTCGACTTTCAAAATTAAAAGTGTTTCAGTGGACATAAAAATTCAAATTTATAGCTAAAGTAGTTTTTAAAAATTTTGAATTTGTCAATAATTTAAAAGTTTGACTAAATTGATTTATCATGATTAAATGTGTAATTTAACATAATCATATATTTATCCAAAACATGGTATTTTGTGGGAAAATTATTTTTGGGCATGAAAAAGTTACTTTTTGATAATATCAAAAAGCACCCCTACCATGTCCTTCAATAAAACATTCTAAAATAATAACAAAAATTACACAAAATAAAATTTATTAGTTAATGAATGCCAACCCATCTCTTAAGTTATTAGGAGAGCGTTCTCTAAAGTAGGTTCAAATACCCTTTTTAATAATAATAATAATAATAATAATGAAAGAATCATTTTAATAAAAAAAATTAAAAATATAAAACCATAAGTGGTAGAGAGAGAAATAATAGCATTTATCATATTTTTGGAAAAAAATGAAGAAAAGGGAAATTCAATTATGGGATGCAAAAATTCAAGAAGGCAATAAGGGAGAGAAAAGATTGGGAAACAGTTGAAGATTGAATTAAAAATAAATAATAAATGTAGAGAGAGAAAATAATAAATATTAAAAAAAAAAAAAAACTATATTTTTCGCATTTTTCGAAAACGATGTTTGTTTCACATTCTTCATCTTTTTTAATTTTTTTTTTTCTTGTTGCTGACTTTAGGTAGTTATAATAATTATTATTATTTTAATTCCATTTTCCGACTTGTCGTATTCCTATACTGACAAAAAAGCTACAAAACGACGTCGCTTAGGCCGCTTTCTTCTTCATTATTATTAAAGCAAAAAATCAGCCATTTATTTTTGCAGACAAAGAGTGTTTTGGTTTCTAATGGCTGCACCCACACTCCATTAAAGTTACCATTTTGACCCCCAACACCATCATTACTGCCTTTTCATCTCTCTTTTTCCTCTACCCGTCACAGGAAACATAAAACTTAAAGTAAATAGCTTCAAGTTTAATGGATAAAACACCAATTATCATTCGTAATGGTACAACTAAGAAAAGGCTTTCATAACAAAGATGAGGAAAAGCAAGTGACTCCTTCACATGATTTCACAATCATATTGAAAGAACCACACTCAGAAAAGTTTGCAGTCTATACATTACTGAAAAGAGCCTAAGCTTACCGTCGCCATCTCGGTCTCTAGTACAACAATGAATCTACAAAAGGAAAATACAGATGCGTAACCGTGTTTGTCGTCACGGTATTCACATCCATGAAATGGATGGAGACGAATGTCTTCATCTCTAATCGGTTTCTTTGGAGATATGGAGATAGAACCATGCTGCACACTTGCAGCCATGGTTAATGGCCTAAGCTCCCTTTACAAACAAAAAGAAAAAAAGAAGAGAAGAAAACACGAGGGAAAGACTAGTTATGCCCTCTTAACAAACAACAACAAAAAATGCAGGTTAGAGGCAGGCAATCTTAGTCGACCGTTGCACCGATTAGTTTGTTTTTGCAAGCACTGCAAGGACTTTCTTCCCGTACATGTTTGTCCTAAGCAAAGGGACGTGCGGTCTGATCGCAGCCACGAGTTTAGCATGAACAGAACTCTGTTTGGCCAAAAAACATTAATGGAATTCAATTAGAAATCAGATTGAAACATCAGAGACACAATGTAAGTAATTCAAACAGTTCCAAAACTATTGTTCTTTTCTGCTGTCTTTCGAGTTGTAATTTCATTGCTTATCGAAAAGTAATGTGCAAGTTAAGAAGATAACATGTAGCAGCAACCAACATATTAGATAAGAGGGGAGTGATACTCACTTTGCAAATCCCAGAACGAGCCAGCACTGCTTGAACTGCATAGTTTCCATATGGGTTCAGCATAATTTGGCTAAATCGTTCATCATTTATCAACTCATCGACGACTTTAGTGAGACATTCATCTCCAGCATAAACACATCTTTCAACAACATTACTGCTATATTTCTGGATGGACAAGTCCGAAAAATGGCCTTCTAGCCGTTTGAAGATGCCAGATGTGACCCAAGGAAGGATAGAAGGGCACCGTGCAAGCTCGAGGGCAAATTGCACAACGTAGTTCCTGCATCATTGCAATGTAAAGTCAAGCACTTAGTTCAGAAACATTACAACACATGAAAAGGCCACAGACAAAATGATTTAAAACATTTAATCTAACAAACTATAAGAAAAGCTAATTACACTACATGAACTAAATTTCTAAACCTCAATACTTTACTTGAGATTAAATTGTTACATGTTAAGTTCAGATACTAAGTCATTAGTAGCTTATCACACAAAAATTATACATTCATCAGCAGCCTGTTCCCTTCAATTATTCTTACTAACAGTGGATACCTTTTAAAAACAGAAAGCTAAGCAAGCATGTCATTGATGCGGGGCGAGGGGACTAGATCACTTTAAATACGATTCTTTCTTAAATTTAGGAATAAACAAGAGAGGATGAATCAATCAAATTAGGTCTCCCCTAATTCCAGGAAAGCTTTTTCCATGATAGATATTGCCTCACAACTTTGCAATCTATAAAGCTAAGTTCTAACTGTAGTTAAATCAAAGAGTTAAACATTGTATATAAAATAGTTGAAGAACCGAACTACAACATTGCAAAATAACAGCGAATTGAGTCCATGGAAAGGTCAAAAGTGAATTACCCATACTGATCTTGGGAAAGAACCAAAGCATTACGTACAACCTCACTAAGCAAACGGTCTCTGTGTCTAGCATCAGACACTGCAAGGCATTTTTGAAGCACACAACAACCATGGCGATCAGTGGCAACCTCGACACAAGACTTTGTTGCAGCATCAAAGAGAAACTGCAGAAATCAGCATTCCATGTCATCACAAAAATGATTTTGAAAAAGAATCCCAAAGTAGGCCGCCATTTCTAAATGGTACAAAGATAAACATAAAATCTTCAATTATAAGGCAACAGGTTAAACTAAAATGGGTCAGGTTCTATTACAGAAAAAATAGCGAGTTCGATGTAAACATAAAGAGCTTTCTCACATGCACTGTGGTAACCGTGACCATATTTTTTAGAGCTTGGACAAAGACTTTTCCAACTGTCAATGTTATTTACCTTTCCGTGGCCACTTAGTTAACTAACACGCACTCACCACCAAATCTTCACACCACAAAAGCTCCCATAATAAATTAAACACCATTGCAAAAACTTAGTTTCTAGCTAGCCCACTTAGCTGTATAGGAATTAGAGAATAATGTTATTCTTTTAATTCTCTGTTGATATTTAAATAAATCTAGTTCTCAAAGTGAGCTAAATGTACTAATCAGACATCAAGATAATGGATGGCAATGTCCCTATGGTGAGGTACTATGGCCTTTGAGAGGGTGATATCTCCCAAAAAACTCTCCGCATCTCCAAAATCCTTTACTCTATTTTTAACAGTCACATGAACTAACTCCTCAACTAACTAAAAATATGTCTTTACCAATGTTCCTAATAATAATATTCCCTACTGATAACACATTATTCTCAACGTACAGTTCAAAAAAGAAAAACAAATAAATTGAACGTGTTGACATGCAAGCAAAGGTATTTGAAGGTTATCCTCTATGCTTACACCCAAGTTTTCCACTCAACTTTATATCCCCAAATTATCACAATGAACAAGTAGAAAAACTAAAGCAAGATGCCAGGCTAAATTTAGAGGAAGGTTTCAAGAAACAGAATCTTGCAATTATCTCTGTTGCTTGTACTAGTGTATGCGATCGGAATAACAAGAAGGTCGAGAATACATTATTTTGGATATATATGTTGGACTTCTGCACAACTTTTCCTAAACAGAACATAGAAAAGGAAGCAACTCAAATAATTTGAAACACAGATGATGGTAATATATCGCTTACCCCAATATAATCGGGCATCAAATACTGCAGGCAATGCTGTGCTACATGGTTGCCATTTACATTTTTCATGAGAATCACTATACCAGTCTTCAATAAAGAGACAATCATGGAAAACTGCTCTGGGGTTTTGAGAGTTTCAATGAGCTTCTGAACAGCTCGAGTCCTGTAGTATGAAACCACAAATATTATAGAAAAGAATTAAACCAGAAAAAAAAAAAAGTAAAAAAGAAGATAAACAGAGAAAGAGCATACCCATGCATATTACATGAGATTCGAATCAGTTCACCAGGTCTGTTAATCTTATAAAGAATTTGAAGGCGCTGATCCTCATCACAAACTCCAAGGAGCTTCTGTATCAAATAGTTTCCAAAAGGATCTACCATCAGCTCAGAAACATGATGAATGATCTCACCAAAAATCATCTCAATATCTTCCTTAGTACCCTCACTGAACATCCGTTGTAAGAAGCGACAACCATGTTGATCTTTAGCCATGAGGTATATTTTACCAGTGGCTTCATCAAGAGAGTTACATTTTGGAGGCGGAATCTCTATTTTACGATTTGCATAACTAGATAACATAGATCCCCTTAAGCTGTCATGACAGATGCAATCTTTGGCTGTTGAAGCAAAACCATACTGCCTAACATAACAACTTGGACAAAGAAATCCATTTTGGCTGATATAATATTTGAGTTTCTCAGAATCAACAGACGGAACCTTCATACAATCAACTCCAATCAGTCCATGGGTCCTTGTGGGGATCTTCCTAGGAGAACTTTGCTTGAAACTTTTTTCCTGTGCATCTAATGTACAAGGTGTTGCAAATGCAAGATTTGGTATCCCTGAACCTGCACAATGTGCAGTCCCATTGCAGAATCCTTCATGTTTAATCTGCTCACGACAGGGATGAAATGGAACCTCAACAAAACGTTGCTGCTTCGGACTCTGAAACCGCAATGGCCCAAATGCAGCATTACCACAAGATTCAAATAGATTTGATTGTTCTAGTTGCTGATTATGAAGATCATGCAGGTATTGGTGCTGCCATTGCATCCTGCAGCTATGGAGCTGCTCTCCTTTCCCACAATTTGGACCTATTTCACCATGATTCATTTGTTGTGGATGCATAAAATGAATTGGAGATAACCCATTCAGCAACATTTGCTCATGATGAGAGGATAGAGGAAACTGCAAGTTTCTAGCAGGCACTTCATGAGTGAATGGCATAGCAGAGGTAGGAGTCTCAAATGGAGTAAGGTGACCAGCCTCCCCCTTCTTGTGGACATCAGAAACAAGTCTTGCAGAAAGTGAGAGCTGAGGAGGAAGACCTGGCATACGAATTTCATAATAAGCATTCAAACGATTTGAAGGCCTCAAAGAGGGATCAGCTACCGTTGATCCTTCAGAGTTGATTGATTGCTTATTCAAATAGTTTTCAAATTGGTCATCGATTAAATTCGGGTGATTCATCCAAGTTTTCCCTGTCCCCTCCCCACCCAAACTTAATTTCTCCACTGCAGATGTCAATGACCGGTCTCCGATCCGGTTACTTTCCCCAGTCCGAAATTGACCGGTACTTGATTGCTGAAACTCATTGATCATGACCAGTCCATTCTCCAAACTTCCATTACTGTGAAGTTTCTCCAAGGACAAACCATTACAGGAATCTGCAGCCATTGAAGATACTCCTTTTTGAACAGATTCTTCAGCAAATCCATTTTCACAAGCAACTTTTGGGAGATTCTTTTTGAACGGATTCTCACTGAGAAACCTCTCAAGTTCAAACTTCAGTTTACTGCCCATTTTTCTATTTTGTACACGGGAGAACCCCTTTATAACCTATATCAAAACAGTAACAAGTTTTAGATGAAGAATACAAATATCAAGCAAATCCTTTCAGTTCATCACAAAAGAAATAATACAATGACACAGTAAGTTTCCTATGTCAAGACCAACCTGACAACCACAAAAGAACAAAGACTTTTCAGTATATCTTTAATCACATCAGATTTAAAACTGAAATGACAACCTCACATTGTACAAAAATAAACCAAAAAGTACTCTGTAGCAACACACTTCAATCAATAATCACAAACCCATCAAGAACAATCTCATCATTTGAGACGATCGATTGCCCAGTAAACAAGTCATTCTATAAACGAAACCTTCAAAACCAAGAAAAAGATTTAAAACATCAGAAAATCAACCCTGAACAGCGATCGACTCCTACAGAACCTCACAAAACAAAAAACCAAAAACATCAAAGAAAATATCAAAACTCATAACACAACCACATTATTAGATTTCCAGCTCGACAATAACCCATCAAAATAAAAGGCTAAATCCAAGAAAGTGCAACACAACACAACACAACACAAAAAAACCCCCAAAGGAACCGTAACCCACATCATAGAAAGTAAAAAAGCCATAAACTCTCAATGAAAAGGGAAAGAAAAACATGGGTCATAAAGTTTTCACAAACATCATTATACAAAATCCAAGAATCACAGAGATTTTCAACATCCGATGATCAAAAAGCAAATCAATATATGAGAATCGAGACTAACCCAGTTGAGAAAATGAAAAATAAAGCGAAACCCACGTGAGAAAAAAGACGAATCAGAGGAAGAATCGACAATATACAAGCAAATGAACAGTGTGGTTTTTTTCAGTGGGAATGAGAGAATGTGGGAAATTGGGTTTATGTTACAACAAAGAACAATGCAAAAGAAGAGTGGCAAAGCGCTGAAGGTAAGGTGAGAAAAAAGAGAGGCGGCGTGAAAATGAAGAATAAGAAGAAGAAGAAGATATAGAAATAAAGAGAGAGATTGAATGAAGAAAGGAGGAGAGATTACAGGAAAGATGAAGAGAATTGGCAAAATATCAAAACCGAATAAAAATTGAAATCCAAATCCAAATCAAAACTTTTTGTTTGAAATTTTAAAAAAATAAAAAAGAAAAATCAATTGAATCTTCAAATAAAAAAAAAAAGATTAGCCATTTAGTAACATGCATGGATTTGGAGTGTTACGTTTTTCATTCAATTCTTCCTCCTTTTCCCACTCTTTCTGTATGCTTACTTTTTTTTTTCTTTTTTTTTCTTTTTTTTTTTTTCTTTTGGTATTGGAATCACCAACTTCCAAATGCTTCTTGGAATCATATAATATATTAATTTAATCCACCGCACAATACCATACTCAAATCATTGCCTAAATCCCCTAATCTACAAATATTTAAAATTTCATACATGGTAACATATCTCAACCAACTAATAACTATAATTTGTAGATTTTTAGTTTAACTCCACAATTTTGGAAATTATTATTAGATAATGATAATTCGAGAAAATGTTGAAAATTTGATGAAAAATTTAGAAATAAAATTAAAAATTAAAAGAGAGAGAGAGAGAGAGAGAGAGAGAGAGAGAGAAAAGGATGGGAAACGGTTAAAGGGGATGGGAATATAAATAAAAATAGGGAAAAAGAAATGGTAAAAAGGGACGCGCTTTTCGCAACTATCGAAACTGATATTTGTTTTGGCTATTTTCTGTCTACCTTTTTTTTAATTATTTATTTATTTCTCACTTATTATTGTGCATAATTTTTTATTCCCAAAATTACACATGTGACCTTATTCCATCCCAAATTAGGGTTACAAATTACTTTTGATGTGTCAACTTAAATCGGCAAATATCAAGGATTAAAGTATGATACTATATCGAAATTTTAATTTTTACGGATATATTAGTGGATATTTTTACAAGTCAATAATTTAAGTTGTTTTTAATCTCAAATAAAGGAAGACATCTTATAAGTATTTATAAAA
Source organism: Citrullus mucosospermus (assembly GCA_030954485.1). Taxonomy (NCBI): domain Eukaryota; kingdom Viridiplantae; phylum Streptophyta; class Magnoliopsida; order Cucurbitales; family Cucurbitaceae; genus Citrullus; species Citrullus mucosospermus. Next base: position 28,276,161 of record CM062057.1, read on the forward strand.
GATGTTGGAAATATTATAGTTGTTTAATATAATTGGTATCAAAGCTCTTAATTTATGGATATATCGATCGAAAAATTTCATAATATATCTTAATTCAATATGTGAAAAAGATTGAATAATTAGTTCATATGCACGCATGTTGGTGGTTGGTTAAATCTTTTCCAATTGTATGACAATTTTTTTTTTTCTTGAGGTGAATAATATGTAGGTGGAATTCCACCTCAAACTTCTTAATTCATAGTTCAAACTGTACTCTTGACATATGATGAAATTCTTAATGTTGATATATCTTCTTAATTTTAAGAAGTGATAAATTAAAATCATCAAATCAAATTAAGGACCAACAATAGTTATGTTTTTTTTTTTTTTTTTGAAAAGGTAGATATCCAAAATATTTAGATTCTTAAAATTATAGATCTCTAAAATTACAGAAGTCGGATATCAGTTGATAACCAAATTTGTGAATAACTATATACATTTAGTAGAAGTCAACTATATTTATATACATTTTGTAGGACTTCTACTGCAAATGTCTTAAATTTATATAACGTTCCAATGATGCCCTTGCAGATATTCTTTAATTTATAACAAATTTAATATAATTTAAACTTATATACATATTTGTGTTTACTAATAAGAATTTCTTTTTAAATTAATATAATTTTATTATTTTATTTATTATCTTCATCTGACAAAATAATATATATTAATTTAGAATTAAATTTAATATATATTTTAAAAAATAAAAATAAATATATATTTGATAGTACTTATTTTAATTATAAAAGGAAAATAAAGAAGCGATTTCAACCCAAATAGATAGATTGAATTATTAATATTTTTTTTCTAGCAATTATAGCATGCAATATTACTATAACTTTTCAACTCTTCTAATAATAATAAATATTTTAACGTCCACGAATAACAACGTTGATAAAGACTAAGAAGTTACATTCATACTTAATTCACTAATGTCCTCTAACCTCTCAAATGTTTTTAAAGAAATAATATACAGCCTAGAATTACATACTAATTTTGCTTTAAACTTAGTCATAAACTATACCACTATCAAGTTCAACTACACTAGCAAATAAAAAAAACTCATTTAATGTGGATCTGTCTCTTAATAACCAAAAACCTACACCACTGTTAACTTCAAATCATCATTCTACATTCGTAGTAATAATAATTGGTTGATAGTACCTTGCCAACAACTTTGCACTTGCACCACAAAAGACACTCTTTTCTCAAACCAAATGAAGCCAAATGATACTTTTCAACATGGAAAAAGAGAGAACTTAAGAGAAGAAGATGCTCACAATCATTAAAATTCCATTACTAAAGAAGATGCTGTGCTCTCAATCATTCTCATGTTCTTTGAATGCTTTGACATTTTCATCTAAGGTCTCTCTCTCAAGTACAAAGAAGTGGCTGAATCTACAAAAATAAAGATGAAAAATGGCCTTCTTTACCTCAACCATTCATCACACTCATCAATTTCTATTCCTCGTCTTCCTTTCACCTCCCTCGTTGAATGGCTTTCTCTTCATTATTACTCTTTTTTTTTTCTTTTTCTCTCTTAACTGCTACTTTTCATCAATACCCATATCCTGAGTTGTCCATGGGGTTCCCAGCAGCAACTGGTTCAGGCTCCTTGATCTCCACCACCACACAATCTGACATCAAGAATGTCTTTGCCACTGAAGCTGCATGCTCTAAGCAGCATCTAACCACCTGAAATCACATTTAACACACATGCCTTTTCAAACATAGTTGGATGTATGTATAGATAGACAAGTATATCTACAGCTCAACGTTCTCGTCGTATCGAACAATTGGTATTGTGCATTCATCTTCCAAGTTCAAAGAGAAGCTGCACCCTATTTACTTAGAGCTACTAAAATTTTTAAAGAGGTCGAAGCAGGAAGTTCAATAACATAAATACATGGCAAACATTTTTGTAACTATGATCTTAGTTAAATTTTGTTGGATTGAGATTCTTTTTGTAGCTAGTCAGGAGTCTCCTTTTTTGTTGTACTTGTTTTTTTTTTTTTTTGATGGACTTGTCATTATTTCATTTTTCTCCATAAAAGCTTAGTTTCTTGACCATAATCTTTAGTTTAATTTTGTTGGATTGAGTTTCTTTTTGTAGTTAGTCCTAAAGTCTATCTTTTTTGTTGGACTTGTTTTCTTACGGAATTGTGCATTCTTCCATTTCTCTCCGTGAAAGCTCACTTTCTTACCCAAGAAAACGAACGTTATCATAAAAAACACTCCTCACCTTGGTCGGATCGATGATTCCAGCAGCCATCAAGTCTTCATACTTCCCAGTTGCAGCATTGTATCCATATCTATAGTTGTCACTGGACAACACCTGATAAAGAAACAAAAACCTCAATACTTCTATACAACCACAATGAGTAACAGCAAAGCAAAGATTGAATGAACAGTTGTATTGTGATCATATATACCTTCTCGCTAACAACGCTACCATTGACACCAGCGTTCTTCGCAATCAGCTTGAGTGGATAACTTAATGCTCTCTTGACAATGTCTGCTCCAACCTGCCATTAAACCAATAGAACTTTAGAAACACAACCAACAGCAACAGGTGGCAAAGACGAGATGCCTAAATCGCCAATACTCGACCTAGCTAAAGGTCAACTTCTATTCAGTTGACAAACAAGTGCAGGCCATTGTATACAATGCACAAACAAAACAAATTATTTACTAGACAGGTTACCTTCTCCTCATCGTTTTCAAAGGATTCCTTAATAGCATCAACCTTTGATGCAAGTCTAAGGAGGGTGCAACCACCACCAACAACAATACCTTCCTCAACAGCTGCCTGCAAATCATTTTAAATTTTCAAAATTAACCCAAATCGATTCGAGCAGAAAAGGTAATCATTGTTCCAGTCAGCTGTTTCTCATACAATTGTAGATAATACAGTCATTTTAGATATAAATTTGGAAATTTAACAGGGGATCTGAGATACAAACACGGCATACTAAAGAGTACCTTTGTAGCATTTAGAGCATCTTCAACTCTCAGTTTCTTTTCCTTGAGTTCTGTCTCAGTTTGTGCTCCAACCTTCAAGAGTTGCCAAAATGTCAGAACCATATGTATAATATAGCTAAACAAGCTGATATACTGCACAAACTAAATAAATTACCTGAATAACAGCTACACCACCAGAAAGTTTAGCAATTCTCTCGTTAAGTTTCTCTTTCTCATAGTCCTGTTCTGCAGCCTACATAATCAATGGCCAAATCAGTATCCAGTTTTGTCTGCTCAAGCATTGGCATGTAAAACTTCAAGCAAAAACAATAAAATGAAATAAAAAAATTATCACTATTACTACCTCGATCAGATTTTTGATCTGTGCAACACGCTTAGAAACTGCGTCTTGGGTGCTACCATCACCAACGATGGTTGTAGTATCTTTGGTAAGCACTACCTTGGATGCGTGTCCAAGTACCTCCTTTCCAGCTTTATCCAAGGAAAGCCCTACCTCCTCTCTGATAACCGTGCCTGTATCACAAAAAAGAATTTACTTTCAATAACCCCAGAAAAAACATGGATAACTTGCGTTTACTTCTTATTATGATTTTTGAATGATGACTCGTATAAGGGAACAAATGACGAAGAAGCAAGACCTCCAGTGAGAATAGCAATGTCGTCAAGGTACTGGCTCTTGCGCTCTCCAAACCCAGGAGCTTTAAGTGCAGCAATCTTCAAAGATCCTCTCAGTTTATTTACAACAAGAGTTGCCAGAGCTTCTTGCTCAATATCCTCTGCCATTATGACAACAGGATAGCCACCCCTGATAGCATCCTCCAGTATGTTAATGAGATCCCTTGCATTGGTGATCTTTTTGTCAACAAGAAGCAGCTGTATGATTCACAAAGTACAGAAGGTTAGAAGGCACGATGAGTTATAACTTGCAGTTCTAAGATGAATGGAATATTGCCAAAAACCTTGCAGTTCTCGAATTCCACAGCCATTTTCTCACTATCAGTCACAAAATAAGGAGAGATATAACCCCTGTCAAACTGCATTCCTTCGACAACATAGAGACTGTTATCAGCACTCCTTCCCTCTTCAAGAGTCACCACACCCTTTCTTCCTACCTTGCTCATGGCTTCAGCAATCATATTACCCACTTCATAGTTGTTTCCAGCACTAACAGCAGCAACATCGGCCAATTCACTGTCCTCGACCTGCAACAATATCACATCTTAATCTAGCTATTCACAAGTACATCCAACCATCAAGGGAGTATTTGAAAGTGATTATGATATGGTTAAAATCACTTTTATCATTTTTCAAAATCACTCAGAAACAAGTTTTTAATCATTCAAAATCAATTTTGATGACATGAAAATTGCATTTGTAAGTCTATTCATTAACATTAAATTATATTTGAGTCATTAAATACACGTTTCGGAGTGACTTTGAACACAATAAAAGTGATTTAACAATTTTAAAATCACTTCCAAACATGCACCATGGACAAAATCGCTAAACAATGCAATTTTACCTCCTTTGACATTTGTTTGAGTTCAGAGACCAACGCTTTGGCTGTTTTTTCAATGCCTCTTGTGATAAGAACAGGGTTTGCTCCGGCTGCTACTACCTAAAATATTTTAAGATCACTTAGTAAAAAATTCACATGTGGAAATGCTTAAACATAGCACTACTCTGAATCCGGATACCTTGACACCTTCAGCAATAAGACCCTGAGCCAAAACAACTGAAGTTGTGGTTCCATCACCAGCCAAGTCGTTGGTCTTTGCAGCAGCCTGTCTGACTAGCTTAGCACCAATGTTCTCAACTGGATCCTCCAATTCAACCTGACCAGCACAAGTAAAACCACAGTGAAACAAACATAGATTTGAAAGTATTTCAGTATAGAGATATACAACGTAAGAATGAAGTCTAAATACAGAGGTGGGAATGAGATACCTCTTTTGCAACGGTTACACCATCATTAACAATCTTTGGGGAACCATACTTGCTTTCCAAAACCACATTTCTTCCTTTGGGACCAAGAGTAACTCCAACTAAGTCTGCAAGTTTGTTCACACCGTTCTGAAACAAAGAGGCATCTTGTTACAAGAACTATAAAAGGAACTAAAATAGCTTCATTGCAAGAACATTTCTAGACAACAAAGAACTACTGAATGAACAAGCAACAACTGGAGCTCACCTGCAATTTCTTAATAGCAGAGCCATCCTGGTTGAAGTGCAACTCCTTCGCCATGGCAGAGATCTTGGAAGAACGGTTTCTTCTTAGAACTACGCTCTGTCTTTTTGGGAGTGCAAATGAAGAAATGGATGTACGAGAAGTCAACTTATCAGAAGATGATGAAAGCTTTTTATCCATTACACGGCTTCCAGGCGCAGCAAGGGTCCCAATTGAAGACATGGCTGTGAAAGTAGAAGCCATCTACCCTCTTTCAAACTGAAACAGAAAGCAATCAGCACACCATCAATTAGTTCAAATTGAAACAACTTGATAACAACAATCCCAAACAAATACAGCAAGGGGGTTGACAATGCAATCTGATGGAAATTCATAAGTTGAAAATCAAGTAGACTTAGACCCCATGCAGAGAAGATTGGATAGATTGTCAAACCACTAACAAACAAAATCATCAACACAGGAATTGACACACAATTCTCAAACAACATACAAAACTCAAAAAAGTAAGAAAATCATAGAGAATGCAGAATTAAACCAGCAAGCATAAACGAAAATCAGCTAAAGATACACACAATAGGGGTAAGAAAACCAAAAAAACCATGTAGCAAGACTGAATAGAGAAAACCCAGAAACGAAATGTCATAACCAAATTCAACAACATAGGAATTGACATTTGACATTTGACACACATTTCTCAAACAACAATAAAAACTCACATGTCAGAAAACTCAAAAAACAAGATATAAATGAATCAGCAAGCTACAAAGATGCACACAGGAAGAACACCCACATGTAGAAAACATTAGATAAATCAAAACCCAGAAATGAAATGACACAAACAAATGAATTTAAGCAATTGACAAAAAAGTCTCCACCAAAAATTGAAACCCAAGAAGCCAAAACAGTCAAAAGGCTCAAAACATGATACAGAAAACTGAATCAGCAAGCAAAAAAGAAAACCCAGGTAGACCCAGTTGGAGAAAAGGATAAGAAAGTCCAACAGAATGAAAAGAGAGAGCGAATCTTACAAGAAAACGGCGGAGGCGCAAAGGGGCTTTAGGGTTTAGAAGGAGAAGGATTGATTTGGATAAGAAGGTGAGAGGCGAGCGCTGTGAGTGAGGCAAAACCGCGGTAATACAGAGAGTATAAGATGGGTTTTGTAAGAGAAGAGTTAGTAGTAGGTTTCTTTATAGCAAATTCCAAAAGGATGCAAAACGAACCCAAGAATCATGTAGGCTCCTGAAGCTTCCAGCAATTGTTGGCCGTTGGATTTGGCTTTGGCTTCTCCCTCCATTAGAGCCCCCCTCCTCTATTATCCTATTTTGGAACACTCTAGAACCTTTGCCCTCACCCCTTTTTTTTCTTTTTCCTTTTTTTTTTCCTACGGAATAAAATAATCACTTTTGATATATGGCCTTATATTACCTGTATTTTAAATTTTGCAATAATTTAAGTCTTGATTAACATCTAATTTTTAGTTTTTGAAAATTAGGTCTATAAATATTATTTTTATCTTTCTTTGTTATCTATTTTTTATCAATATTTTCAAAAAATCAAGTTAAATTTTAAAAACTAAAAAAAATAAGTTTTAAAAATTTGATTTTGGAATTTGACTAAGAATTCAACTCAAATGTTACCGTTGCAAGAAGTTCGGAGAAAATAAACTTAATTTTCATAAATCACAAACCAAAAACCAAATGGTCAGGGTCTTAGTTTCTATCGTTATGATTAGTGTGAAGATTTAAAGAAATTTTATCGCATAAACAAATCAATAAACTAATTATGTACCTACTATGTTTATGAGCTACAAATCTAATACAATAAATAATAAAAACCGACATTTAATTATGACGAAACTTTGCTTTTATGTTAGGAATTAAGTTGTTTCAATTTTGAAAGTATATGGACTAAGAGTGTGTTTAATTTAACTTTTTAAGTGTTTGTTTAATTTTGAAAATATGTCATATTGGAAAAATTGGAGTGTTTTGCGACCCCTCGTAATAGTTTTTGCAACATTTTTAAAATGTATTTTAAATAGTTTTTTTTTTTGTGAAAAGAGTTTAAATAAAAATGATTTTTTTGCCTTTTTTTTTTTCTCTAATCAAAACAAACAGGCTCTAAATTGTTACTTTCATATAAAAATTGGAAAATATGTCATTAATTTTGGAAAAATTAGAGCGTTTTTTGAAACATTTTTAAAGTGTATTTTAAACAATTTTTTTATCAAAAAAAATTAATAAAAATGAAATTTTTTCTCTAGTAAATCCAAACAGGCTCTAAATTGTTGCTTTCATATAAAAATTGGAAAATATGCCATTAATTTTGGAAAAAATTATTGAGTGCTTGGCGACCACTCATAATAGTTTTTTAACATTTTTAAAGTGCATTTTAAATAGCTTTTTATCAAAAGAGTTTAAATAAAAACAAAATTTTTGCAAAATATTTTTTTTATCTGATCAATCCAAAGAGGCTCTAAATTGTTACTTCCATATAAAAGTATGGAGACTAGATCGTTACACCCCAAAGTTGGTTGACTAAATTGTTGCTTTAACAAAAGTTTGGGATCCATGATGTTTTTTAACCTTTCTTTGTATTTTTTCAGTTCAATAATTATCAAGTAGTAGTATAACATTCTACTTTTAAAGTAGTAATTAGTGTTTTACTTGCTGAAGATTACCTTTTTTATCTCTCTCTTTGTGATGATTTTAATTAGGTGTAACAATTGGAACAAGAGGAAGGTTTTAGTTTTTAGAACAACAAATTTGCAATTGTAATTATGTTGTGCTCAAATTCACCTTGAGTTAGTTTATATATATTGATCAATTAGATGGGTAAGTTTCATTAAAGTATAACATCAACTATATAGTTTGGCTTCATAAATTATAAAGTAATTAAAACATTTTGTGTGAGTCCATATAGTAAAGAAAAATAAATTGTTGGGTCAAGTGGGTAAGTTTGGTAAACTAAACAACATGGATGGCTGGGTGAATTCAAACGGTTTGCTATAATAAAAACAATTTTCTAATTCAAATGTGCTTGTATTTGCAAGTACGATAAAGAGATTTGAAATTTTAAATTGAAAGGAATCAGTACATATTAATTACTATGATGTTTGTTTGCACTTATAAATTATAACATTTCATAAAATGTCTGCATTATGTGTGCTTACGACACTGATTTTGGACACCTATTGTACCATGACTAAAAAAAAAAATTGTTTGGACACTGATTTTAGACATCGTGTCAATTACAGCTAAGTCCGTTTTTGACTGATTAAGCTATGTTGAGATTAACCATAATTATAACTCATTGTTTTAAATATTATGTTTTTTAAAAATTATTTATTTTGAGTACAAATTTCCTAAATGTTAAAACATGTATTATGCAACGAATTATAAGTTGAGTTTTGTAGTAAATAATGGCTCCATTATTCTCGAGCAATGTTTGAAAACTAAAGCAACGATAGATTATATATATATATATGAGTTAAACTTATTATAAAAACATAGTTTTCAAATTATGTATAAAAGCATGGTTAACTATTTTAAATGATAAAATTATTGAAATATTTTTAAATATAGCAAAATGTCATTATATAAATTATTGATCTATCAATATCTATCACAATAGGTGTGTTGACGATTCGGTTTGGGACTAAAACCGAACCAAACCGCATAAATCGGTTTAGGAATTATATGAAACCGAACTGAACCGCATGTTCGGTTCAATTCAATTTTACGGTTTCACCTCTTTTTTTTTTTTCTTTTTGCTTTTTTCCCTCTATTTCGTATTTTCTAGGGGTGTTCACAGTTCGATTTGGTTCGATTTGAGGTTAAAATCGAACCAAACCGTAGAAATTCTAAAAGAAGAAAAGGTAAGATAAGGGGAAAAAATAAATATTATTTTTTAAAAATAAAGCGGTTTAAGAATCATATGACCGAATCGAACTGCATGCAAGTATTTTCAGTTTGATTTCAAAAGCAGTTTGATTTTGACAATTTGGTTGATCACCCCTATATCACACTGACATATTCCTCAAAATATTGTGATGTTGTAGATTTTTAAACTTCATATAAAAATTTATTTAAAAAACTTATTATAAAATTATTGTAGTTTTCAACTATTTATCAAAATAGTGTTGTTTTTAAATAATCGAGCATATCGTGTTTTTTATTTATTCGAGATATGACTTTCATGGTGAGAGGAATGCGTGTAATACCACACAGTTTTAACGCTATAATATTTTTGTAATAAGTTAGAAGAAACAATCATATTAAAAAATAATAATAATAATAAAATAAAGTAAAATTCGAAGTTGTACCATTTAAAATTTTAAACTAATATGTATCAATTTACAACGTTATTCATATCTCGTTTGAAAAATATCGAATGAGATTTATAATTAGTTTAGTTAAACTCCTAAAATGTCATAAATAATTCAATTTAGACTTTTTATCAAGATGATTTGTGTAGTTGACATAATTAACCATTGTTAGTCCTCTCATATTTAATATTAAAATTATTCAAGATAATTATTTAAACAATAGATTTTGCAAACTTCAATGAAATATTTTTGTGATATATGTCGTCGTTGAAGATAATTGTTTCAAGTGAAAACTATCCTTTTAATTCCTTTTTTTTTTTAAGAACAATTGTGTTTCGTCTTTGAGTTTTCAAAACTTACCTTTTTAAACCTTAAGTTATTTAGAATAGACGCATTTAGTTTATGAATTTTCAAAATCTATCTTTTTAATTTCGAGTTTTTAAGAACTAGCTTAAAAGGTCCTCAAGTTTTTTTTTTTATTTTAAATAATTATATTACATTTTGAATTAGAAAAATAAGTGTAAAAATAATTTTAGAGAACACATATAATTTATTGAATTATATTTTTAATTTAAAATAATAATAAGAAAAATACTACAAAGACACTAAACTTATTTTTAAAAACTCGGGAATAAAAAGATACATTTTGAAAAATTAGGATCAAATGTACATATTTTTTAAAATTAGAGGGCAAGAAATATACAATTTAAAAACTCATAAACTAAACACATATATTCTTCAAAACTCGAAAACTAAAAAGGTCATGTTTCTATTGTTTCAATTATGATTGATTTCAAATATAGTAAAATGAGCTAACTTATTTATAAATATAATAAAATGACAAAAAGTAGTTTGTCGGTTAATATAGACAGTAATAAATGATAGTAGTTATCACTTAAAAAAAACTTGTTATATTTAAAAATATTTCCATAAATTTTGTCCTATTTTCCATTATTATTCCATTTTCTCCTTGAAAAAGAGGTTAGATTTTGGTCATGAGCTATTTCAACTTAAATTCCTCTAATTTTCCACATCATGAGGCTGGGTCAACTTCCACTCCAAGAGTTATTTGTATGACCATAAGAACAAATAATGGACCCAACATTCCTAAGATATGATAAAAATTATCCACTAGCATATACTCCAATGCCCATGTTGACCAACAATCATGAATCCCAAGTTGGGATTAAAAAGAAAAAGTTAAGAACATTGTTAAATAACCATTTTTATTTTTTATTTTTATTCAAACAAAAACTATATGTATTTAATAACTTTTTTGGTTTTTTTTTTTTTTTTTTTGTGTCAAGCATGCTTCACTATTTTTTTTTTTACATGAATTTTAAAAAGTTGAGGGACAAATGCTAGAAAGATTAAAATAAATAAATAAATAGAGATTGAAAAACATATTAATGAATATTTTTTAAAAAGTTATTTAGCAAAATGAGTGAAAATATTTATACATATAATAAAATGTCATTGTTTATTAATAATAGACAGTCATAGACATCTAATAAATACTAATATATAGTGGAATTTTGATACATTTAAAAATATTTTAGAGTTTTGCCTTTTTTAAAAACTACTATTTGGAAAAAAAGAATAAATAGTTTTACTCACTAAACCATAAAAACAATTTAAAATACGAAGAAGAAAAAAAAACAAAAAAAAAAAAATTCAAATTACAACAACTAAATTGAAATCAAGCAAAATCATAAAAATGGAATTACAATATTAGATCCAAACTAATAGATAACAAATTGATAATGGGAAAAAAATTATGATATTATAAGAGTGATTCACACTTATTCTTCATTGATAAGTGAAATTTTGGTACAAGGAAAGGGGGAGGATATGAATAATAGCCTTCTTGATAGTTAGCCAATACTATATACTATATGCCAATTAAGTAAGTATTTAAGTAGTTTAACAACACATACATTACGAAATCTACAAACAAAGATGAATAAAAAAGCGTAAACAATAAAGAATCAACACACAAATTTACGTAGTTCATTAACAGTAAACAATAAAAGCGTAAACAACAACGTGTTAGTTACATTCACTAAATAAAGAGAGAATAGTTTTATTAGAGAGATTTTTTCAGAACACAGAATAGAGACGTCTATAGGGTTAGAGAGTTTACACAGTACGTTTCTTTAAACCCTATAGTCATAATCGTAAATAAACTGTAAATAATATAAATATGCCAAATATGTATTCAATTTAGATTTCAAGGATAGTACTCAGTCATTCAAAATACTACATAACATATTCAAGACATTTCAACGATATAAAAACAGGATCTACATACTTTGTGTATTGGCATTTTCCTAATAAATTATGAACCAATAAAGATAGATCGTCTAATTACTATAGTATTAGACATTTGAAACGCAATAATAGATTTTTAAGGGAATGAATTCAATGGTGACCATTTATTTAAGATGCTAAAACTTATAAATTAGCTAATACAATCATATTAAACAAATAAAACATATTTACTTTCAATCTACTAACAATTTTGTTTAAAAAGAAAGAAAAACGAGTAATGTCTCTGGTTGTTTTCAAATATAGTAAAATTAGCCAACTTATTTACAAATAACAAAATATTACTATCTATCTTGATATTGTTAGACATCTATTAGTGTTAGTGATAGACAATGACATTTTACTATATTTGAAAATATTTTCAATGGTTTTGTAGTTTAAAACAACTACCCTAATATCTATTTTCATAATTTTTTTAAATGAAAAGTATCTTTACTCTCGTGCCACACCTATTTATATATATACTCCAAATAGTTTTTAAATTGTATTTACGTGCATTTTCAAATAAGTTATATCTTCTCAAAATAAACAGATAAAAAATGAATAACATAGACACAAAATGTTGGTCTCAAAACTTGAACATTCATTAAATCTAAAAAATAATAAACATGCTAAATTTAAAAAAAAAATAAAAAAAAAAAGCATCTACTTCAAATCTAATACCAAAAATAAAATTCTTAATTTAAATATAATCCATTGAAAAAATATATATAATCTAAAAAATAGAATTCTATTTCATGTGTGTTAACCCATAATTAATTTTGAGAGAGAAAATTTCAAATAGTTTTTTTAGGTATATTTATTTACATTTTTCAAATAAAGTTATTAATAAATAGTTATATCTTATTAAAATTAAAAACTATAAAAAAAAAATAATAATAATAACTGATTAGATACAAAATCTTGTTTTCAAGCTTTGATTGATAAAATGTACAAGATAATAAACATATTGAACAAAATAAAACATCTATTTGTGTTCAATACTAAAAATAAAAACCATAATTTAAAATATAATAAATAATTAGTTCGAAAAAAAAATTGAACATTCATAAATTCGGAGGAAAAACTCTAAATAATTTTTAAGTTGTATTTACACGAATTTTCAAATTAAAAATAGGTTATTAACAAAATGATTATATCTTCTTATATAAACAATAGATAGACTTGTTTTCAAGATTTAAACATTCGAAAAATGTAAAAAATAATAATCATATTAAAGGAAGAGTGCAATAAAAAATAAAACTTTTAATTTGAATTCGATGGAGAGAAATTATAAATAAAATAAAAGAAGAATATTACAAACAATTTGTTTCTAGAATTTTTTTAAAGGAAGGAAAACATTTTGAAAAGTAATTAATATACCATTAAACTTATCATGAAGACTTAAAGATATATAATATGTTCGGTGGAATAAAATAGGGGTCTTCTAAGGAACCAAAATATTTATAAATAGAGCAAAATTTTATTGTCTATTTGCAATAGATCGCAATAGACTATGTATTACTAAAAATAAAAAGATAAAAAAAAAATGATAAACCTTATGTAATGATTTTTTCATTATAAACTCTTAAAAAGCGTCTAATTATTAAAAACAAATGTATATAAAAATAAAATGAATTTCTTAAAAAGAAAGTATTCATAGAATATAAAAAATAATAAACATATTCAACTAAAACTCTTCAAAATTAAACTCAATAGTAAAAATAAAATCCTTTGATTTGTCAAATTAGAGACACACAAATAATATACAGAAAAACAACCATATTGGGTATTCCAATTTCCAACCCAAACAAATGCGTACATCAATATAAAATAAATTTGTAAAATTATTGACTGTATTTCAAAATGTTATAAGAAACAAATTAAGAGATAACAAACAATACTAAAAAAAATAGATGACATATCTTATTTGATGATACATTTGTCACTGTTAGTCTTTAAAAAAACTAGTAATTAAAAACAAATGTGTATCAAAATAAAATGAACTAACAAATGTATATCAAAATAAAATGAATTTCTTCCAGATTTAAACATTCATAATATATATATAACTAAATCTCTCTTAATTTGAATTCACCAACTTTCAACAAAGAGAGGGAAAAAAAAAAAAGATGGATGATATACTTTGATAATTTCTTTTTTTAAAAAAAAGCTCTCTTGAATATTCTTTAACCTAACCACGTATGAATATATAAAATATTTTTAATAAATATATCAAAATTTAATCTAAAAGAGAGAGAATCTTATTAAAAATCTACATTTCAAACCAATCAAATCAAGGCAAGACATTATTAAAATTTAATAAGATAATTAATTAAAAATCGAATGTGTCTATAACTTATTTAAGCTAAATTGTTATACAATAAAAAGTAACACTTATCGAGGAGATTTTCTACCGTTATGTTGTACATTGGTGCTCTTTGATCAAACAACAATGCAATGATTTCATTTTTGTCAATCGAGAAGAAAACACCCGGACTCATGATCTTGACCATCTTGTAGTCATTTCAACCACTCGAAGATTTGGATTGAAAATCGCACAACATGGATGACCTTGGTTATCTTTAAGAATTTTCAAACCCCTTAGTTTTGTCGATGGGTGACCTTAGCTGTTTTAAATCCCAGTGGGTTCCACAACTAGAAAATATCAATCTCATGACTTATCACACTAATGGTCCCAGGCCATAAGTAAATACCTCCACTCATTATTTCAAACGCACTCTAAATTGTTAGATACTAAAATTGTTAAGAACTTAATTCATCGATTACATAATGTTTAAAAGATCAAAAATTCTTCATTTTACCAGGTTAAAAAGAAAAAAGTGACCGTTGCAAATATAACAATCAAATTCAAAGTATTAGCCAATATAGCACAATGCAAAAGAATTTGCAAATATAGCAAACTTCATATTCAACTTTGTGAGTTTATCGATGATAGACTATATCACTCATAAAAGTCTATCAACGATAGTGTCTATCACTAATAAAAGTCTTATCACCGATAGATTTTGCAATATTTTTAATTTCTAAAAAAATATTATTATATATTTCATTATTATCTAGCATTACAATTAAATAGAAAGGTATTTGAAACTATCCTTTTCCTAAGACCCTTTTCCATTCATTTAATTCCACAACAATTTAAAGTTATTCACTTAAAAATAACAAATAACCTCAATCTGTATAAATCACTTTGATCCATTCTTATTTCTATTTCCATTTGAGCTATAAAATTTGTAACATTTAAGAACATTTACAAATCATTTTGGTATTACAAGCAGTGAGAAAGTATTAGGAAGGTTAAAAGTAAAACATAATTTCACCATAAACCAAAAATTCCACATCTAAGAAAGAAAGATGAAACAAAAACTCAATACAAAAGCTTAGCTGAAGCTCCCATGCCTTGCCTTAGTTTAGTTTCAAGACTTCATTTTCCTTTCACCTAGTCTCACTCTCATTAGCAACAAGAGGTGAGGAGGTTGTTTCAGAGGGTACTACCGCCTCGTCAATTACTTCCTGTAACGGCTCCAACGAGTCGACGATGTCTCTCATCAGCGGCCTCGCTTTCGGGTTCTTGTTCAGGCAATGGTATGCCAGCATTGCTGCCTTGTGAAATCCTTTCACAGGATATTCTCCTCCTAGTCTTGGATCCACGATGCTCATCAGCTTCTTCTTCTCTTTCAGGAGAGGAAGAGCCCAATTGGTAAGGTTTTGCTCTCGAGCTGGTCGTAGTTTGTCCAGTGACTTTCTCCCTGTGAGTAGTTCAAGAAGAACAACTCCAAAGCTATAAACATCGCTTCGAGGGGTCAAATGTCCTGAGCAGGAAAGATAAAGACTTAATGTGCTGCCCACCAGAGTCTAAACCAATCGTTTGAAAACTACTCAAGCAGAAAACAAAAAGAAAAAAGGAAAAGAACTCGTGCCTGTCAATATGTATTCTGGTGCAGCATATCCATACGTTCCCATTATACGAGTAGAGACATGAGATTTGTCCCCTACCGGTCCATCTTTCGCGAGGCCAAAGTCGGAAAGCTTCGGATTATAGTCCTGTTGAACCAAACTGTTAATGTACATAGGCACAATAGAGTACTAAAAAGATCTATATGTTTTGACTTCAGACAAGGTCTCTGATAAACAGAGAGGCAAAAATACATAATAACAAAACCAACCGAATCAAGCAGAATATTCGACGTCTTAAAATCACGATAGATGACGGGCTTTTCTGCTTCGTGGAGAAATGCTAGTCCTTTCGCAGCACCAAAGGCAATTTTCATTCTAATGGACCAAGGCAAAGGAAGCAACACTCCTGCAGTCATGGAATGTTAACACAACAACCCGCCAATATTCTCCGAAAAAAAGGTCGAGATAGTACAAAATTCAATAATCGTCAAACCGTCCCAACAATTTAATGCCATTTACACAATGGTCAAACTGCTTGATGACTTTTAAGAACCTGCTAAAACTAAAAGTAACCCAAATTCCAAAAGGCAACAATCTAAACTGGAAGACACAATAAACTGTTTGCTTGACATATAATATTCATTTCATGCCTAACATCTTTACTATAACAAAAGAGACGAGCCACTTTTGGCATCTTGTCTTGTCACCATCCATAGATTTGATAAAGTATGGACATAAAAAAATCCATCACATTCACCCTATGATTTCACAGTCAAACACGTAAACTTCGTTTTCTCATTACAATAACGACATGCCAACCTAAACCATGCAGGCTTTAATGTCTTACTTTCTGTTTGTATTTCATTAATGTTTATTGCCACATGCGATGCTTCAATATTAAAATCAATGTTCTTATGATATGTCGAAAGTGTTCGAAACCGACAACGTTTATGGTTACAGTTTCATGAAGTGTTTGCTCTATAATCTGCAATGTTGAAAACTCAAAAGCAAAATACAGATGAAGAAATCAAGGATTGAACAAAGAAAAATTTGGGATTTACTTGGCTGCTTACTTGAAAACAAATTGTTTTCCACGCTCCCCCGAGCCATGTACTCATATATGAGTACACGATGCTCGTCTTCACAACAGTATCCAATCAACTTTACCAAATTTGGATGAGAAAGCTGCCCCAGAAATATGACTTCTGCCTAGAAAACAGTAGTTCTTTCGATTAGAGAGAACACGAAACCAAATGTGGGCAACAAAATAGGAAAAATAGAAAACTACCAGCCATTCTCTGTGGCCTTGATAACTATTAAACCCATCATGAACCTTAACAGCCACTGGAAGAGGAACAATTCCTTCTCTCAAATCCTCTGTAATGAACCCTTTATAAACACTTCCGAACCCTCCTCCGCCCAACACGCGGTCCTGTCTAAAATTTCCGGTGATTAACTTCAGTTCTTCGAATGTAAATGCAATCAGGGGATTAGTGGCCGAGTCACGACGCAAGTCTTCTACTTCTTTGGGGTTAGAGGGCAAATTGTGTTCATTGTTCCTTAGATAAGGTGATGTACTATCAACTTTTGGAGATTCTGGAAAACATCATGGAAGAATATGCATTTCCTCTTATATCATTTCTCAGAAACCAAACACCAATAAAATTTGGATAACCAAAAGCAGATAGTACAAAGCAAAAGCCAATAAACAAAGCTAAGATTAAGAAACCACTTATATATGAAAAGAACAATAGATTAAAAATCCCAATATAAAAGTGAAATTTGACTAATACACTATTTGCCAATAAGGCTTTAGAAGCAGAGATAAGAACCAACCCACTATTATCCACTCCCACTGTTGCACATTTGAAGATAGAGAAACATTACATCCACTTTCTAAGTGGATAAACAGAGCTTTCCTCTCATTACATCTTTTTTCCAGATCAAAACAAATCAACTACCAGATTTCTTCACATCTCTTCATATTTTCCTAAAAAAACGGGGCTTGCATACTAAAAGAAGAACAGATACAAGAAAAACCAAACAATCAAAGTCCAAAAATAACTAAGAGAATCCCTGCAATAAACATGAAAACACAGAAGACAGAACCATAGATGATCGAAAAGTCAAACAGAAGAAGAAAACAGAGATTCATCATCATCATCATCATCATCAAAGGACATAACCAAAATAGTATAAAAATCCATTAGTTCATATGATCATATCTGAACTTTACCTGATTTTGCATTAGAAGATACCCTATTAACCGTAGGTACCCATCGATACCAGCAGTTCCCCATTGAAGCAAACCCAAGGGGGGGGGGGGGGGGGGGGGGGGGGAAGAGGAAAAAGGCAAAAACCCCTCACTTCGTCAGCAACCCACCATCGCTAAAATCAGAATCAAGACAATCATCAAAGAAACAAAGAGAGAAAACAAGAAATCAAAAAGGGAAAGAAGAAAAGGACAGAAATGCCTTGAAATGGAAGAAAAGGGGAGAAGAGAGAAGAGCGGAAATGACAGATTGTTGGTGAGAGAAAGGGAAGAAGAGTAAGAGAGACTTCTTCTTCTACTACTACTACTACTTCTTCTTCTTCTTCTTCTTCTTGATGGTAATAATGATGGGACTGAGGAGGATTTGATGTGGGGTTGTTGGGTTTTTGGCTATGGCGGAAAAATGGAACGGACCCACAAAATTTTTTCAAAAGAGTTCTTCGATTTTGTACTGTTTCTGTTTAAAAAAAGTTGTATTTCACAATTCCATCATCATAATCACTATCGCAAGGGAGTTTTTATTCTTAGTGCGCATGAACATAGTGCTCCCACCATTCTTCTTCCTTTCCCCATCATCACTCTCTCTCTCTCTCTCTCTCTCTCTCTCTCTCTCTCTCTTTTATGCTTTTTCCATTTGATTCTTTAACATATCTTCCCAATTTCTCAACTACTTCCTTCCCCGCACCTTCAAAATCCTGGCGATGGATTTGAGAATTGAAAATCGATTAAAATTAAGAGTCAAAGAAATGGAGAAAACCACTAAAATTTCCCAACCCAATTGGAAAAAAACAATGATTTGGAACGTGGGTGTGCTTGTTTTTTTTCAAATTTTCTAAAAAAGTGGTCAGCAAAACAGGATTATTGGTAAATGGGAAGATGGGGTTTCGTTTTTTTTCTCCATAGAGAATGAGATCACTGGAGAAAGAAGGGAAGACAATTTCCCAATTTGTGTTATGATCTAATGTTGAGTTAATTGAAAATATGAATGGAATTTGAAAGGAAAGTAAATGAAATATTATTGTATTGAATCGATTTAGAGAAGCGGTATGTTTACATAACATAACGCGTTGGAATAGAAAAATAGTGAAGAAATAAATGAAGAGAAGATGAATGTGTATGCTTAGAGCGAAAGAACAGGGTCTTCATTGTCGTGTTGTTGGATTTTGATCAAGTTTCCCTGCATGAATGCATGGTGACTAAGTCGGTGGAATTTCAATATTTATCTATATATTTCTTATTTCATTATATATTATATAGTTTTTGAAAATGAGTTATAAATACTACTTTATTTTTGTTATCCATTTTCCTAAATTTATTAGTGTTGATCTCAAAATCTAAACTAGAAAATAGTTGAATTTTCCATGATACTAATGATAGGTTTGTTTCATAAAGGAACAACTTAATCGATAAAATAGGTGTCTCATATGATGTTTAAGTAGATAATAGTTTGTGAGTGGAGAATGAAAGATCTATTTATAGGAGTACATAACTTACGCTATCTCCTAATGGAGTTACATTCGAATAATTTGAAGTTCGCTATTTTAGAGAATGTGAGGAGTATATTACATTGGACATTTTTCTAGGTCGAGCACCTTTACCTAAGCCCATTTTGATCATTGGGTGATGTTTCGGGCTGAGGCATGTGCAGGACATGCCTTATTGAGCATATTAATTTGGGGTTTGACCCAAGTCAACTCTCTACTCTAGGTGCATTTTGGTCCTAAGGTGTTATTTTTGCTCGAACTTTTTTATTTTATTGATATGTTACTTTTGTCTTTGTTTTGTACCGATTATACCCTTGTACCCAAAACCATCTATAACAATTATTTATTGAAGACATTGATTTACAGTTCACGACGATGTCAAACTCATAAAAATATAAAAATATTATTGGAAACGTCGACACGTCAAAGCCTTCATCAATTTATGGAGCTTTTGTTGGTTCGACTTCTTCACCGGTTCTATTGAAGCTAAGCTACCCTGATGGTTGTACCTAATTTTTCTTGTTTAGTTATTTTTTGGTTTCACAAAATTTAGAAGAAGAAGAAAAAAAAAAAAAAAACTTATATTTATCTTACTATTTGAGTTTTACATGATAGAAATTATAATTATTATTCAACTAATATCTAGAAAATGTATACATGAACTAGTTTGTTGAAATTATTTATATTGTTTAGCTCGGGTGGAGTTATTCATATTGTTTTTTAATGTGTATTTTAAAAAATAGATTTCTTCTTTTATCTGAGAAAAAAAATAATTTCGATCATTTTGACAGATGCAAAGATAAAAGGGTAAAGCAATTAGGCCGTTTGACCAAATTGGCCCACCCCGACCTCAAAGTTCAAGAGTGAGGCCAACTTGCCCCCTTCTTTAAAACCTATTCTTGATAGGCCCCTATCTGATGCCCGGTGTAGCTTGATCCAACCCTCGAAAATTTTATTCCTAAGAGGATAAAGGAAATTTGAATCCTTTTCTTAAAAGGATGAAGGAAACTCCATATTTAGCCCCATTATGTATAGAGCATGACAATTCCACGCATGTCAGGTAAGTTTATCTTCTTTCTTAAATTGCTTACTCTAACTCTTGTGCTGATAACTAACATAAGCATTAGAGTGTCCGTAGGCACCTTTGTGCGAATAACTAACTTTATTATTCATTATGTATGTTTTGCAAGTGATCTCTTCCCAAAATGTAAATATCGTCATTGACATGTGAAAGTCATGTGAGTCTCTTGTTTGAGTTTTGCTATCAATAAGACTCGCTTTGACGTAAGTTTTTGTTTTTTTAGTTCACATGAACTTGATATTTATGGAATAAACAACTTTTTAAATTGTTTATTATTGTAGTAATATTTTAATGATTATTGTTTTTAATAATTAACTTCACAGCAAAGTATTAACAATTATAATAAGTAAATGAATAATAAAGTCTTTTTTAGTACAGTTATTAATAAAGTTAGTCTACAGAATAAATTTCAAGGGATGGGCATGGGCAAGAAACAAGATCCCATCTCAATCCTAAAATTAATTAAATTGAGCAACAAAAAAGTTCATTTGCTTCCAACCCATCTCCAATTATTTAAGAAATTTTTTTGTTATTTTGTATTTTAAAAAATAAAATATCACCTATTGTTTAGGAAAAATATTTGTGACTAGTTTAGCTTATTTGGTTCAAAAATAATAAAAACAAATAAATAATAAATAAAGCTTATCAATGTTTTCTTACTTTTATGATGTAATTGTTTTGAACTACATCATCAAAGTCGATAGTTAAACTTGATATCAATGGAGCGAGATCGGACCGCGAAATATTTAATTTCTCTTTGTAATGTCGTTAATTGAAAAAGTTAACATTTTATAGGATGATTATAGGTGACTTGACCTTAATCTTGAGTGAGTTATGAACTCATGTCTATAAAAACAATCCTTTGATATGTATGGTTGACAGTTGTCAAATCGTTGACTCAATATGCCTATCATTTTAGGAATTTGTCTGAATAGGGAGCTGAGAATATATCTTCACAAGATGAAATTCATTCCTTTTTATGTTTAGGGTAAGTAGATAAATTGCTCCCTTAAGGCTGATTCCTAGTCTTGAACAAAGAGGTCTCACCCTCTCACTAGTCCGAGAGGGGTTAGTTTATAGTTGGACTATAAATTGTTTGTTCATTAAAGAGATCAATGGTACTTAAGGAGTTAAATGTAACTACATGGGTAAAACAATAATTTGACCTAGTTGTAGTTACGAGTAATTTTTGAAGGGTCAACTTGCTATTGATTAGTTATTTCCATGGGCACATAAATATATCTATAGTACGAAGAGTGCAGTTGTAGGTCTTTAGTGGCGTGACCTACCGTTAATGAATACTGATTAATCTTATATCATTGAAGCTTCTAATCTATAGGTCCATAAGGTCCCTTTACTAACTCATTAACGCTTTGTATAAAAATCAATTATTTTGGGTTAATTTGAAATGTTCAAATTAATAAGGGAGTTGATTGTATATGATACAATTAGTATAATGTATATAGATACATTATAATATAAAGTTTTTTTAATGAGATTCAAAATTTATACTGTATGTTATAAGAGAGATGAATATTTAAATAAGATTTAAGTTTTAATTATATGAATGATATTCATATAAAAACTATAGGTTAAAATTAACATGAATGAGATTTATTTTAAAACTATAGGTTATATGAGAGAAAGTTATTTGAATATGATTCAAATTAAATTCAATATGAGATATTGAATTAATTAATTAATTAATTAATTATATTTATATATTAAATATGATTTAATATATTATAATTAAATTAATTTTAATTTTAATTTAAAGTTATTAATTAAATTAACTCCCACTGCACGTAGTGGGGAGTTATTTTTCCTTCTTCTTCATAACGTATGTAAAAAAGAGAAAGAGAGATCGGCAGTTGGTAGAAGGAGTTCTTTGAAATTTTCTCTCTAAAAATCTCTTTTCCCCTTAATATCTTCCTCCCTTACCAAAATCAAGAGAGCCCACAACTCCTCTGTATTTTTTTTTAGAATAGCAAGGAAGGCTTGTTTGGGGTGTCTCAAGAAGTTTCCTGTATTCCTTGTTGAAGGAGTTTTTTCCAGTACGTAATTTGGTGAGAAGAAGATAATCCTACTCCGAAGACGGTCTTAGAAGGTAAAGAACTTCAAACTCCTAATTTCTTCTTATTGCATGCTAGGTGTTTTGGTTTATCTTAGTTTCTATTCTCTGTAATTTTATGTTTTTCAAAAAGAAAATTATTGACATATGACGATCACTCATTTCCGTTGAGGATTCAATTCCTTCACTATACTCATGTTATTTTAGTCTAAATACGACCATTATATACATACAAATACATATACACACATAAATTTATAGTATTAATAGTTGATATTGTGATGAACAAAGCGTAAAGCTAGTGTAACTATTCATTGAAACTGATATGGACCAATGCTAGTGTTTGACACATTTTTATCTTTTAAGAAAGTTTTAAAAAATTTATTTTAATGGACCAATTTTTTAGCGTTACAAAAATTTTTTCTTTTATACAACAAACAAAAATATGGAGATTTAAATTTCTAACTTCAAGAGACAGTTATATATATCAATTACTACAAAATTACATTCATTTTGTCTACAAAATTTAAATTTGATTATTTGAAAATACATCGATAGTTAAAATGAAATGAGCCCCAATTTTTTTTTTTTAAGAAAAATGATATTTTATTTTTAACCTTAAAGGTATTATATAGTTGTAGAGAGTCATTATGTTGGATTTGTGTACTTTACTTTACTTAAAAGAAAAAGACAGATGGGGTCAATGGTATGAGTAGTTGTATTCATTTTGCACACTTGTTTGTTTCCTTATAAAATCCAAGAAAGTGAGAGTGGAGATGACCACAAAGCTTGGACTTTGATATCTCATAAATACCACTTGCAATATCATCTTCCCACCACCACACAAATTAAAAATAAAAAAAAATTACATTCTTAAATTGGATTTTGGACAAATATTAATTTATATATTGTATCAATTAAAATGTTTAATTTAATAATTATTTCAATTTGAACTCTAGACTCTGATGAATGTCATGAATAGAGCATTCTAGAATAACATTTACATGTGTATATGATTTCTATAAATATAATAATTGATGTAAATTTAGAGCAAAATGTAAAAATCTCCTTCTATTTTCTGTAATTATTTAGAAAGAATTACATAATAATTTTTTTTGTTATCTTAGTGGGATTTTTGGAAGAGAATAAATTAAATTTGGTGATTTTGAGTAAATTTTATATGGGATCGAGTGAAAACCATTATAAATAAATAAATAAATAAATAAAAACTACCATCACTAGCAAATGGTCCAAATTGATGTTCTTATTGTTAGTAGGATTTAATTGTTGCTAAATTAAATTTAGTTATGTTATAGTTATTATTGTTATAAAGTTGACTTTGCAGTAAATTTGAGAAAATGTAGGATTTTAATTTTTATACCATAAAGATTTATTTTAAAATAACTATACCACAAAGATTGACATGGATTAACTGATGTTAAAAAGTAAATTAGATGTTTAAATAATTAAGGTTAAAATAGATATTTTGTGTCTCATTTCATATTAGTCGTTGTATATTTAACTATATAAAAAATAATAATTGTCAATATATGGATGAATCGTATTGTTGTTAGTTTACTAATTTTGAGAGAAATGGACTTCAAACTAACAAATAAGGACTAATTTTAAGATTTACTAAAAATATGGAGACTATAATTTGATAACCGAAAGTACATGAACTAAAATAAAACAAGATCGCAATATATGTACCCAAATAATCATTTTAACCAATAATTCAGCTTTCTTAATCTAGACTAAAATAAATAAACAAATAAATGAATGATTGGAACAACTTAGATTAACTCTACTTGAATATTACCAACTCAATTAGGACTTAACTAGTTAATATATATATATATATATCCTCAATTAAAAGTTCAGTGATTTAAATTTCTCACTCCTATATATTGAGTTAAAAAAAAAAAAAAGAGAAAAGTCACACGTGTCATATGTATCAACTTGTGGCCTAAATATTTCGTGATTGGGTTTGAGTGGATTGATCTTCATTTGATATGCAATATCATTATGTGAGTTTCCAAATCTACTTAGAATATTATTATTAATGAGAATTACATTTTTAGTCGGTATGTTTTTTTGTCTAATTTTTATTTAGTCCATATATTTTAAAATGTAATACTGTTACTTCTAAATTTTGAGTTTAATTTTTATTTCTTCCATAAAAATCAAAATATTATATTTTTATTGTTTAGTTTTGAACTTTTGTTTCAATTTAGTTGTTAGGACTCCAAGATTTATACTTTTGAACTTTGATTTTCACTTAATACTCATTTTTTTTCAATCCTTGGTGTTAATGTTCATTGGTTTTTACTAAGTTTTCATAGTTAAAATGAATTAAATAAATTTACATCAAGTGAAAATTAAACTCGAAACTCATTGGTAAGAGTAACATTTTTGAAATGGTTAAAAATACTTTTAGTCTCTAAACTTTCACGAAAGTTGCAATTTAATCCCTAAACTTTGGTTCAACTTTGTAACAATTTAGTCCCTTAACTTGAATATGTAATAACATAGTCCTTGTACTTTCAAATTTGGAAAAATTTAGTACCCAATATAAAAAATTCATCAAAATTAGATGTCAATTTTTATTATTTTATGATGTAGACTTTGTATTTTATAAAATATTAAGTCTCTAATTAGTTTATGGATTGTTTTCAAATATAACAAAATGAACTAAAATATTTACAAGTACAGCAATATGTAGTTTCTATCAATGATAGACATGATAGACTACTATCATATATTAGATAGTCTATCATCTACCTGATAGATGATAGTAGTCTATCAATGTCTATCGCTGATATACAGTGACGTTTTGCTATATTTTAAAATATTTTCACCAGTTTTGTCATTTAAAACAATTATCCTTTGCTTATTGGTTCATTTATGCAAAAAATCTCATTTAATCTTAACACTAATTTCTAAAATAAGGACTAAATCATTGCAAATTTAAAGTACAATGACTAAATTGTTATATAGTAAAGTTCAGTGACAAAATTGCTATAAAATTGAAAGTACATGGACTAAATCATTACAAATCAAAGTTTAAGGACTAAATTGTTACTTCTATGAAAATTTAAGGACCAAAAGTGATTTTTTAGCATTAACGCACTGGGACCATCAGGTGTCGAATTTGAATTTTGAATCCTGGATCTGGAGCATTAAAGAATAACTATAAAAACATGATCTAAATATAGATACACTATATTAGTCTATATAAATTTAATTCACTACTAGTATAATGTTGGTGTTATAAGCATGCGAATACACGTCAATATAGAAAGTTTCTAAATCACATCGCACATCATAATTTGTAAACAATAGAGATAATCTGAAACCAACAATTTCATATTATCTCCTTCAAATAATTTTACTTTCTTTAATACTTGAATTTAATAGGTAATTATTTATCCAAATAAATCGTATTATTTTATCTTATGGATGCAATATCTCATTCCCATTTGTGGAGCAAACAGAACTTCAACGGAGAAAAACGTCTTCCAATTTGAAGAAAACATCATTTATATTATAGTCATGACTCTCTTCCACATATTAAATTGGTTAAAAAATTGTAAATAGTTGAACATTAAACGAAGGAAAACGACCCCTAAATGTGAAAGGATGTAACTTAAGAAAGAGTTACAACCCACAAATGTGAAAGGACACTACTTAATAGATGAGTCACATACTATTTGTTCCAACAATTATTTCAATTTGAATTTCATACTAAAGTTCAAAAGTAGTTTAAATAAAATAAATAAATTTGGAAAAAGTTCAATTTCTACCCTCTAATTAAAATCACAAACAAATAATTGTATAAATAAAAACTTTAAATAAGGGAATTAACTTAGTTAAATTTCTATTTTAAAACGGTTAATGCCTGATTTTTTTTTAAAAAAAAATTAGGGTAAATCGTAATTTACTGTATAGTATTTAAAAAAAAAAAAAAAAGTTTAACAGATAGTCTCAATTTTACATAAATGATAAAATGTCAATGTTACTATTTTCAAAAAAAAAAAAAAAAAAAAATTGTCGATGTTAGTGTATATTTCTACAAGCATTATAAAAACAAAATATATTAATAAATAAATATTTTAGGTATTTTAAACAAGTTAAAATATTTATTATTTATTATATTCACATTATCGTTTTTTATATTTAATGAAATTTTTTTACGCTAAACCTAAAATTGAAAATTTAGAAATTATAATAAAAAAATAAAAAGTAATTGTATTGTTTAAGTCTAACACAAATACTAACGTATCAACACGAGCATAATTTGACTCGGTTGACCTGAAATATAAACTAGAGGTTGAAATCTCCCAATCAAATTACTAAAAAGCACGAAGGCAAATGTTACTTCAAATAATAATAATAATAATAATAATAATAATTTTATTAATATTAATATTAATAAAGAAAACAAAATATAATAAAAGCAAAAATTTGCTCGTCAAATTAAGGCAATATTTGCTTCTATAAATATCTGTCTACATATTTTTGGATATTTATTTGTTGTAAAATGCCAATGAATCCTTTTAGGGAAAAAAAAAAATAACGAATCCAATTTTGTCTGCATGTTTTTTAATATTAAAAAAAAAAATACAATTTTAGTCTTTGAAATTTCATAAAAATAACAATGTAATTCTTAAACTAATTTAGTCTTTGAATTTTAATAAATAATGATTTAATCCATGTACTCTACAATTTTAACAGTGTAGTTCCTATCGTGAAAATTATTAGTATGACTCAATGAAATTTCTTACATGTGTAGATTGATTATTAAAGTGATTGAAAATCAAAAATTATTAAAATTTTCACGATAATGACTAAATCATTACAAATTATTAAGTGTAGAAACTAAATTATTACTTATTAAAGTTTATGGATTAAATTGTTACCAACTAAAGTTCAGATACTAAATTGTTACTCCCACGTAAGCTTAGTTAGCAAAAGTGTTAACTTTTTTTTTTGGACAAAAACTACGAAGCTTTATGCATTTTAAAGGAATTTTTTTTAATCTAAATTCATATTTTTTCTTGGATGAAATCTATATTCATATTTTCTCTTTTGAAAAGACGAAAAATCTTGATTAAATTTTGGTATACTACAACTGCACGATGTCTTTTGATTAAATTCAATATATATATAACGGTGGATCTATGAAGGAGCCAGGGACACTAGTCGGATTTTCTATAAATATATATTTTTAATTGTATTTCTACTATTTCTGCTTTTTCCCTCTTTTTTTCTAGCTCCCTCACTTTCTTCCATCTTCTTCCTTCACCGTCAATGCCACATGCAGTCGAAAAGTATATATATTTTTGTGTTTGGGGTACTAGGTTGGTACCTATAGTACTCCATGGTTGTTGTGGTAATTTTGGACCTCACAAAATAGCCAGAAAAAGTCAAGGAAACATAAGAGAGATGATAAATACGAGAATGAAAGATCCATTTAATCCAATTCTAAAAGGAAAAGATAAGCTCTATATCATTCTCCCTATAAATACATTATTATAATTCCATATGAGGTATTTTGAATTGGAGATAGATCTTGAACTTGATCAGAGATTTGGAACTTCATCTAAAAACTTATTCTTCCTCTCTATTTTACAATTCTGATTTCTGACATTGGCATCGAAGCTCATTTCTTTGTTTTGCAGGTTCTCTTCCCTAAATTATAATTTTATCATTGTTGTCACGTGGAGGTCAAGTACATTTTCTCTTAGCCAATATTTGACATCAACACTACTAAACCTTATTTATCACTATTAACATTTAAACATCTTAAACTTTATAAGAAAAAAAATATATATCTAACACTAATGTTTATTAGGATCAAATCACCTATTAATCCGTGTTTTCAAATGTTAGACTATGTTAATGTAATTAGATTTGTTTTACAATAATTTTTTTTATCGTATAAATATATTAGAGGGAAGGAAAGTTGCTTATATAGGTATCTTTCTAAAGAAAAATACTTGGATATATTTGGGTTGCACTCATTTTTTTTAGTCCACTCAAGTGTCCAATCATAAGTTGACACGTTATATATATATTTGACATTTTCTTTTTCTTTGTAATAAAAAGAAATGTATGGAGATGAATGTAGTATGGGTTGCAACTAAGTATTACTATTTTCTAAAATTATAAAGATAAAGTTAAACGAGATAGGAAAATTAGGTAAACAAGGGAAAAAAAAGAATGAAGTTGTAGAGAAAAAAACATATATTAAAAAGATAAGTAAAAAAAATATCGAACATATAAGAAAGACGGTTCTTACTTGGAGTTTGTATTTCAAAAAGTGAACTTTTAATTTTGTAACTATTGGGTCCCTAAAAATATTGAAAAATATCCAATATGACTCTTTTCAAGTTCGTATCTAACAAATCTACGACATGTTTGATGATTCTAAATAGTAACTAATCTATTAGATAGAAAGTCGAAATCTATGTCTAATAGGCTCCTAAATTTTCAATTTTATATCTAGTATGTTCATAAATTAAAAATATTAAAATAAGTCAATGACCTTTAGATGCAAAATTAAAATGCAGAGACTTCGTAGATAGAAAATTGAAAGTTCAAGAGATCAAACACTTTTTAAATGAAGGTGTTAGCAATATAATAGCGGAAGCAATTAGGATCTTAAGCACTTTAATTACATTAATTTTGAAGATTAAACATGCTTGTTCTAAAATTGAAAAACATAGGAAGAACACTTACCTGTTGTAGCTCAAAATTGAAGCATGTTCCTCCAAATTTATGATCACGAACACTCGGTGGACAACCTTTAGAGTCTTCCTTATTGTCCTCAGGCCTTAGAACGGATTGTGGGATCCAAATTAAGCTGAATTTGGAGCAAAAAGATGAAGAACCCATTTTTTTTTTTTCAGTTTTGAGTTGGAGAGAATTTCAGTATTAATTAGCAATAATGCTTCACCTATTTCCTTAATTCTTCTCTTCTATTTAAAGAATAGGTCATGCAGGTTACACTAACATGCATCATGTCAACAAATTGGCTAATTAAGTAGATGACTAAGCATGAAAGTTGAGGTTGAAGAAGAGGTTCGCACCTCCTTCTTCAACATGCACAAAGTGGAATTTTACAACTTATTTTGATTTTAATAATCAATATCATAAATTGATTTTAAATCAAAATTAAATTCTAAAATTAATTTAAAATAAAATAAAATAAATATATAATTAATTTAAATAATAATTAATAAAAACAATTAATTATATTAAATTAATATTTAATATTTAATTAATTATTTTTTCCATTTTTTTCTGGCAATTTCCAAGCGATGAATCTCTATTTATCCTAAAAATATTTAAATCATATTAAAATATTTCTAACTCTCCAATTTCGTCTAATTCATATGGTCCTTAACTTAATTTGAACTTTTCAAATTCACTCAATATACTGTTCTAAGGTTTAATCCACAAGCTAATAAGGGGACCTAATGGACCTACAGATCAAACTCCAACAATTCAAAATTAACCGGTTAAACTCTTTCACCTAGTTAATTAACATTTGTTAACTACTGGGTCACTCCACTAAAGCCCAGTAGTTGCACTCTCGTCACTGTAGATATATTTTCTGTCCACTTGATATAACCATAATAAGTAAGTCGATCATTCACAAGTTGTCGTAATTACAGTTGGGTCAAAAATACCGTTTTACCCCTGTAATTACATCTTGTTCCTTAAGTCACATTGGTCCTCTAATTAACAATTGGTTTGTGGTCCAACCACCAAACCTAGCCCCTCTCGGGCCAATAAGAGGGAGGGACCCCTTATTCAAGACTCAGAGTTAGCACTTAAGAAAACAACTTCTCTATTATCCTTAAATAAGGTAGGAGTGAATTCCATCATGCAGAACTATGTCCCCAACTATCTGCCTGATCTTATTCCTAAAATGGGAGGCTTATTGAGTTGTCAAAACTGGCCGCTTTCACCTATGCAGATTAAATGATAATCTCAAACAAACAAGAGTTTATAGTTAGCTCAAGATTAAGATAGAGTTATCTGGGTCATCAAATTGAAACAATCAATTTTAACAGTAAACAGTGTTATAAAGCAAAAGTGATTATTTCATGGTCCGGTCTTACGTAAACTCATTGCATAGGATCACATCGTTTGTATCAAATACAAGGTGAGCCGCATCCATAGTGTCCCCAAGATAAGGTACCCGACCTTTATCCATATACTATAGACCGTTTTAGCTATTACCTAAACTTGATCCACTTTTATGTCACCAAATAAAGTCTAAGTATTCACTATATAGTCCAGGGTTCTTAGTTTATTGGATCTTATAAATGCAATTCATATATTCAATAATAACTTTATTGAATAAATCTCGATAATAACTTTATTGAGAATAAGTTCCAAAAGTTACAAACAACGAGTTTTAGGGCATAAAACCCAACAATAAAATGTAAGGACTTATTGGATACAACATTAAAAGTTTAAGGACATGTTAGTTTTTTGGGAAATCGACGCCAATGGTCTCTAAAAAGAGGCCCAAATGAGATTTGACCAAACTTTAGAAAAACCTTTTATTTGTTTATTTATATTTAATTTTTTTAACATTCTGCTTATGTCATTGTTGGGTAAAATCACTAAAACAACCAAAGATGCACACTGATAGACTTCACTCCTTGTCTTTCTCTTTTGCTCCTGGACTCTTGCTCTCCGATCGCATTTTGATTATCGCTCTAAGATTCTTGCATTTTCTCCTCATCTTGCTCCCTTTGTTCACCATTATCGCCTTGCAACTAATCTCCACTAAACAAAACAAGACCATCAATGTTGACTTTCCAAGGATCGAAGGCAACAAAACAAAGGAAAAGGGAGAAGAGAGAAAAAGGTAATCAGTGAGGGAGAAAGAAAAGAGAGAAACAAGAAGAGAGAAAGAGATGAAATACTTAGAAGCTAAAAGAGAGAAAGAGAAGGGAGAAGAGATGAGAAAGAAGCGAGAAGCAAGAGAGGCCTACACACGTGCTACATTGGTCATTTCGGTAATTTTATCCAACAATAATATAAGTAGAAGGTAAAAAAAAAATTGGTTGTTTCAAAAGTTGGGCCAAATTTCATTTAGGTTTCTCAAATTAGGTCACTCGTACAAGAATCACTAATTACTTTCTAATATTATCAATAAACACAAGATTAAAAGTTCATAGACTAAACCCACAAAACCAAAACTCGACTTATCCTTAACAAATATATAAACATCTCAAACTTTATACTAACAAAACCATTTCTAAAACATAAACATCAAGAATAACAATTTTTTCAAACAACAGAATACGTCATACAAATCAAACATATTCTGTATCCCCAAATTCTCGAAACTAAATTTATCAATGAAAAACAATGGATAAACTTATTTTTGATGGTAGTTAATAAATGTTTACTAGATCTAAAAATCCCACTTAAATTCCCTAGAAATATCCAATCTCCCTCTTTGAAGTCAAAACAAATGACTTAGGTGACGAAATGGAGAAGTAGATTGGAGAGCCTTAATTGCTAAGGCTAAAAATCCAGGACAGGGAAAACCTTATCCAGGATAAGGACAAGCTGTCCTTGATTGGAACAAGTATTTTGCCTTCCAGAATTAGGATTAGTGGAAAATCCCATCCCAGATAGGGACATCCCTGTCCTTTCCCAATTAGGTTTTCCTCCGCTAAGTGGCAACAACTCCACCACGTTCTTCTTTTCCCATCCCACCCTTATTCTCACCCATTCTTACATCACCCACCAATCAAACCTTCCCTTGACTTCCTTTTAGTCTCCTTCTTCATGTCACCGCGCCACTCACAACTCGCCACGTGGAGATTCAACCAATAGAAAGCGTAGAGAAATCACCCGCGGGTGAGGGTTTTGGTTCGGAAGAACTGAAGCGAGGCTTTGTGTGAGAGCTATTTGAATCACCGTTTTGGATGTACAAAACCCTCTTTTTTCTTCTTCCCCCGAAACCCAGAAGAAAAAACCCTCTGGCGGCTGCGAGACCCGTTGGTTCCCCTTCGCCATAATCATCTCTCTCTTCTTTTTTTCCCTCTTTTATCTCTCTCTTTTAGGGTTTTTTGCAATTTCCTTACTATAAACCCTCAATCCCCTCCTTACCCAGTTCTTTGTTTTGGGATTTTAGGGTTTTTTTTTTTTTGGTTCATTTTTATATCATCACTTTCAACCCTTTTCGTTTGCTCTATACCCCTGCTTTTGTCTCAGCGAGATCTACCTCTATGGCTACTGTTGCTTCACCTCCTTCTACAGATCGTATCCTTACTATTGTATTTCATATGGGTTTTCTGTTTTCTTTCTTTTCTGCTTACCCTTTTCATGATTCGAATTGGATCTTGGGTTTTTGTTCTTTTTAGTTTTGATTTCTAGATCTGTGTTGGGTTTCTCTTCTTTTGTTGATTATGGATGTTCTTATGTGGTTGGTTGGGTTTTTCTTGTCTGTGGGGATTAGAGAATATTGGGGATTTCATTTCTGTTAAGATGACTTTGTATTTGGGTTCTGTTTGATCTGTTGTAGAGGAGTTGAGACTTGAAAGTATGATATGGGTTACTTTTTTGTTGATTCAATCTTGGTTTACGTTTGCCTTTTGGAGGTTTTAGGTTTTTGTATGATAGATCTGGTTGCTTTTTGTATGTGTTTGGAAGATTTCTTTTAGAATTGGATTTGAAGTAAAAAATAATGTTTTTTTACCTATTTCTGTGTGTTTGAGCGTGTTTTGGAGTATTTGGACTGTATAGTGATTTTGTGGATACGAGGTGTGTATTTCCTTTACTTTTGATTTTTACAGAAGCTGCAGATTTGCTGCAGAAGTTGTCATTGGATGCTCAGGCCAAGCCTGTTGAGATTCCAGAGCCAACGAAAAAGGTACTGCTAAGCTGAAGTTCTGTTTTCTTGTAGAGATCTTGCAACAAAATTGAAGTTTATAGATGCAGCTTGACACAAGTATATCTTAGAGTTAATATTTATATCATAATAATAACGGAACTTGAAATATTGCTTCTTTTGAGTTCTGTCTTTCTTGTCAACTTTACCAGCTCTGGTGAAGTTGGTGAGATTTCGACTGATTATACTATTATATCTACTTTTCAATAAGCTGACTCTTGAAATATTTCTTTGTTCAGCAATCTGCTAATCAATATGGGTCCATTGATTCTGCGAATGCTGCTATTTCTCAGATTCCAAATGAACGGTCTGTGACTCCATTTTTACAGGAATTCATGGATCCAAGCATGTGCTATCTTCCTAATGGATATCCATCTTATTACTATGGAGGTATGTTGATTTACGGATTCTAGGTTTTGATTCACATGGGGGTCTCATTAGAATGATATCTTTCTTATTGTATTCAAGCTTGAGTACGATATTACATTCTTGGAACTTTGACTTTGTGATCTCTAACTTACTGAGGGTTGTTTTGTAGGGTTTGATGGGACTGGAAATGACTGGGATGATTATTCAAGATATACAAATTCAGATGGGGTAGAAATGACTTCTGTAAGCTTTTGCTGCTCCTTCGATAATGAATTTCCTCCACAATTTCTTTTGCTATCAAATTGTAACTTTTGCTATGTACTGACTTGTTATGGTTTGGTTTTTCTTTCAGGGAGTCTATGGGGATAATGGATCTCTTATGTATCACCATGGTTATGGATATGGACCCTATGGTCCTTATTCACCTGCAGCTTCTCCAGTTCCCTCTATGGGGAATGATGGTCAGCTGTATGGACCTCAGCACTACCAATATCCTCCATATTTTCAGCCTCTTACTCCGACCAGTGGGCCGTATACTCCTAGTCCTACAACAGTTCCTCCAACCCAGGGAGACATTTCTACCTCTGCAGCCACTGAGCAAAAGCCAATTCCAGTGGAAACAACTAATGCAAATGGTAATGGCTTGACAAATGGTGGGGGAACAAAGGGAAACAATGGTGCAGCTCCCTTAAAATCTACATATCAAAATTCAACATTTGGTTCAAATGCGTATGCAAGGGGTGCTTTGCCAGGACATATTCCTGCTTCGGGTTATCAGGATCCCAGATACGGTTTTGAAGGGTCGAGGAATTCTTTCCCATGGTTAGATGGTCCACTGTACTCAGATGGACAGTCTAGGCTTGTCAGTAGCTCTACTATTACCTCTTCTATCTCAAATGCAAACAACATACCTTCTTCAAGGAGTCCAAGTTTCCGTCCTGGCTCTCACTATGTAGTAAGCACTCTATATCTACTTGTAGATTTCTTTTTCAGTATTGAATTATCATAATTTTAATATGTCTTTCATTTTTTGTGCTGCAGGGTTTTCCTCATCCTAGACCCATGTCAGGAATGAACACCACCCAGGGTTATATAAATAGGATGTACCCCAATAAGTTGTATGGTCAATTTGGAAACACGGTCAGATCTGGTGTAGGGTTTGCCTCACATGGTTATGATTCACGATCTAATGGGCGTGTGTGGCTTGCGGTGGACAACAAATACAAGCCTAGGGGTCGAAATGGTGGCTATTATGGATATGGAAATGAGAACATGGATGGATTGAATGAGCTGAATAGGGGACCAAGAGCTAAGGGTAGCAAGAACCAGAAGGGATTTGTGCCCAGTGTTCTAGCTGTGAAGGGACAACTTTTACCACCAATGAATGCAACAGATGAAGAAGAAAAAGATAAGGTGTCTACTCCAGACCGAGATCAATACAACAAAGCAGATTTTCCTGAGGAATATGCTGAGGCCAAATTCTTTGTTATTAAATCATACAGCGAAGATGATGTGCACAAAAGCATCAAGTATAATGTTTGGGCTAGCACACCTAATGGTAACAAGAAACTTGATGCTGCATACCAGGAAGCTCAAGAGAAGGCTGGTGGTTGTCCTGTTTTTCTTTTCTTTTCGGTACGCATCTATTTGAGATAGTCGATTGTTTTACTTACATTTATGGTTTCTCCTATTCTTGCATTTGATATTGTGTTCCTCCATTGATAGGTCAATACCAGTGGGCAATTTGTTGGCCTTGCTGAGATGATTGGACCAGTTGACTTTCAGAAGAACTTGGAATACTGGCAACAGGACAAATGGAACGGCTGTTTCCCTGTCAAGTGGCATGTAGTGAAGGATGTTCCCAACAGCCTTTTGAAACACATTATTCTTGAGAACAATGAGAACAAGCCTGTTACCAATAGCAGGGACACACAGGAGGTAGTTATTTCTGTGAACTTGAATTCCATTTCGTGGTTAAACTTGATTGTGACTGGTCCTGAAAAACACTTGTTTTGTTTGTAGGTTAAGCTGGAGCCTGGACTTAAGATGGTAAAAATCTTCAAGGAGCATGCAAGCAAAACATGCATTTTGGACGATTTTGGTTTCTACGAGGCACGACAGAAGACAATCCAAGAGAAGAAAGCCAAGCAACAGCAGTTCAAGAAACAGGTAGCACGTCCCAACTGTGTAGCAAAAACTTAAACCCTCTTTGAATACGGATTGTTTCTGTTCATGGTGTTAACACATCTAGCAAATGCAGGTTTGGGAAGGAAAGCCTACTGATGACAAGAAGGAAGTTTCTGAAGTAGTGGATGTGAAAACTCCAAAGCCAGTTGAAGCCACAAATGATTTGGTAAAGGAGGATACGAAGATCTCTGAAAATGGATCAGTTTTGAAAACTGTAGATGCCCCAAAGGGCGGCGCAAAACCAGTTACATCATCACCATCAGAGAAGAGAAGTGGTGTAGCGAACGGATACTAAGTGCTCGGTTGGTTCAGCCTTCTTCTTCTTCCTCCTGCCTGCAGTTTAATGGAGCTTCTTGGTACAAGGAGTTTTGTCAGAAGTTTTGCTGCTTTGGATATATAAAAAAAAGGAACAAGCTACTGGCTAGTTCTCTCCATACTTATTTTGGCTACAATTATGGAATATGTCTTCTCTTGCTTTGCTAGTCTCCAGAATGAATCCACAATACTACTGATGCTTTTTAGATTTTTACAAATCAATGGTGGTGAGAGCTGAGTTATGATGATGATGATGATGATGAGATGACGATGCAGTCTCAGTTCATTAGACAACATCTCCTCTTCTTTTTGAGTTCTATTATTTTAAGTGGGTGGCAATTTTAACAGGGTTTTGGTTTCTAGGATTGTAGCTTTTTTTTTTTCTTTCTTCTCTCTAGTGTTTAGTGGCTTTTTTTGTCCCTCATATCTATTAAGATCAAGTTCTTTTCATCCTCAACCCCTCCATTTTCTTATGGTTTTTGTTCTTGTTTTTTACTCTACTGGTTTGGCAATTTCCTGTCTTGTAAATCTCTAGATCTGACAAAGTTGTTTGGTATGCTGCTGCTGCTGCTTCTGTATCAGTAAGAGCTAGAAGGAAGCAAGTTGGGAAATAGTGCAATATAATCCCTTCAATCAAGTCCCTTTTTCTAGATTTTCAAACCCTCTTTCTGTCTCTTTGCCTTAGGGCATGTGTTTTGCGGTTAAAATTACTCTGAAGATGAACATTTTTGATAACTGGAAGTCAATCTAATGTTTAATTTTACATTTTTCAACATAATTTTTTGAAAATGGCAAGATTTTTAGCCTCTGTTTACATTTTTTATTTTGAATTTTGTGATTTGAAATTTGAAAAATAATTTAAAACTACTTTCCTCTCTTGTGTGGAATGAAGAGTTCGAAATGAATATATTATGAATTTTGTGTTTAGACCTTAATTTACTGACATAGGTTTTTAAAACTAAAATATGACAGTAAAAATTTAAATCATAACAACTAAAATTTCATTAACTATTAAAAAAAATGTCCAAATATTACCGAAATTATAAACATATAAAAGTTCAAATCTTGTTATATGTATTTGGAAATTAATTTATAAATTTTAAAATGATTTTCCCTCAAATTCACACTTTTAAGAATAACTTCTTTTAATCGT
The DNA here is from genome assembly GCA_030954485.1 of Citrullus mucosospermus. NCBI lineage: Eukaryota > Viridiplantae > Streptophyta > Magnoliopsida > Cucurbitales > Cucurbitaceae > Citrullus > Citrullus mucosospermus. The sequence goes on from CM062057.1 coordinate 28,313,778, forward strand.
TTTTAAACTTGAAATTAACAAATGGTCGTAGCTGCAGATCCCAACTTCAGTCCAAGTAAATTTATGAAAATAATATTTTTATATTTTTTTAAAAATCTAGATTTTGAATTTTAAATTTTGAAATGTGAAATTATATTAAATAAAAATAAAATCATTTAGAAGAAATGTAAAATTATATTAAATAAACATAAAAACATTCAGGAGGTGTGAGGTGTGAGTTAAGTTGAAATGAGTTGGGATATGAATTTAACTCAATGTTTGGGAACAATATTGTATGTCACCAATATTTCATACCCATGTCCACCAATACTACACACGACTCTCATCACCACAGTTGCTCTCCATTGCCACTCTTGCTCACCTACGACGACTTTCTCGACAGCTAACTCCAACGGCCACTGTTGACAGCCAACTCAGGACACATCCAACCACGTTTGTCAACGGCCACCTCCGACGACCTCCAACGGTAACCACCTCCATCAACTCCCACAACATTATTTTAAATTAGAAGTTTATAGTATTTTATAGTCATTCTTTGTAGTAATCTGATATAATAAAGACACTTTTAACATATGACAAACCAAAGAAACTTATGTATAAAAACACTTTCGAGAGAGAGTAACCAAACACAAGAGTGTTTTTATTTTAAACCTTTTTGAAAAGTATTTCTTTCCGAGTTAATCCGAACAACTTGTCTAATGGCAAAAAGATAAATATGAACTAAAGTTTGGGAACAAGAAAGAAATTGTTGAGCACATCTATCAAATAGAGGATTAGATGGACATCATTTATTATATATATATATTTATTGTGGAGGTGGACTTGGCCACTTGTTGGCCATATCATATATAATTTTTTTTGTATCATATAATTGAGTCTGAGTATGTGGTTAATAGAGTCATTATACTCTAATTACATTTTGAGAATATTTCACTTACAATATAAATTCAATATAATTTTGTCCAATTTAACTAGAAACATTACATGAACAAATTTGTAAAATGATTACTTAAATAATAATAAAAAAATTGAAATGCATGATCCAAAAGTAAACCCTAAACCACATTTCTCAAAACTCCAATATATGTAGACTTGTTGAATAAAAAAAGTTTTCAAAGAAAAATAATCACCATGAAAACAAGTTATTTATGTTGGAAAAAATTGCACAAAATAGCCCTAACGTATGGACTCAACTCACCGCTCCAAACAACCCCTTAAAAATACAATATGTCTTTGTTATAAACTCAATTCATTTCTTTAAAAAATAAAAAAATACGTATTATGTAATGTATTATAAATTATATAATATTATAAAATAACAATTATATAATTCTTTTTTAACATAAAACCGATTCATAAATAAATTAATAATAACTTATTATTCAATGAGTAACTATAACAAGTTTGATGATTTATAAATATATTATCAAACACATTTTGAACAATTGCTTCAATTAGAATTCAATTTATGAATTTGCTACCTAACATAAAACATGAAATACGATCTTATTTTCATTCAATCTATTTTCAAATTTATGTACATTGATATTTAATTTATAATTATTTAAAAGGTTTAAATACTATACTTTTGGCTTTGTTCATTTTGATTCTTATACTTTTGAAATGTTTATTTTAGTCCCAATTTTTTCAACTTTTGTTCATTTTGGTTATTGTACTTTAAATTTTGGTTCATTTTTTGTCATTAAACTTAAAAAAAAAAAAAAACCATTTTGATCCCTTAAAAATGAAGTAAAAATAAAAATGAAAATGAAGGACTAAAATAAAAAGGTACAAGGACCAAAATGAACATCTTAAAAGTAGAGAGATCAAAATGAACCAAAGTTAAAAGTAGATGAAATAAAATGAACATCTTGAAAATATATAGACCAAAATAAACTAAAACAAAAATATAGAGAAAAAAGTAGTATTTAAACCTATTAAAAATTTATATGATATAAATATAAGTTGCATCTAATTTTATCGAAGCTACATTAGTTATAAAAAAAATTATAAAAAAAATAAAAAGTGAACCGTTCAGAATTTCATAAGAAAATAGATTTGAAAAAGTATATTGATATAAAACTAAACAGATTTAGGATTTGCAATCCAAATGAAAACAGGATTAAATCATAACGTATAAATTCAAACTCACCGCCCATCGTCTCCTTCGTTGAATTTCCCTCCATTGCCTTCCCGCTTCTCGAACTGCGATCGCCATTAAACCCCAACTTTTCTCCGATTCACATCCATGGAACCTGCAGCAAATCGTAAGAAACAATTATGCAAGTACTTAAAGCCCGGCGCGTTGGCGCAAATGCGAGACTCACGAATCAGAGCCAAAAGGAACAGAGACAAATCGGTGGATCAAATATACCTCTGCCGTACTTCTGCTCTGGAATCGTCTCCGGTTTCCGGTACCGCTGCTCAATCGGAGATTAAGATCGTCGAGGATTTCCGTGTCGGTGCTCCGTTGTGCCTTAATAGGAAGAAGATCACCGCGATTAAGCCGACCACTTGGTTTCCGAACCCTGATTTGGAGATTCCAACTTCCGATTTAACTCGAGACCGCCCGGTTATTGATGCGCTTAGTAGCGATGTTGCTGCCCCTCAAGTTTGAATATTCATAAAATAAAAATATTTAGGTGCATTTTAGACTGCCACGAAACATCACAAATTCTTTGTATGTTTTTTAGTTGGGTGTCAAACTAAAAAATGGCAAAATAATTACAACAACAATGTCTGATTTTTATGTTAAAATTATATCGTATTTGTCAATTTTGTCTTTGTGATTTTAATTTAATGTTTGATTTGTTAGGTCTATTGTTGGTTGATTTGAAACGTGACAAATGGCTAAAATTACCTCTAAAAGTATGGTGATATTTGTAACTGGAGAATGATTAGTTGAGTGCACCTATTCTCATACTCTTTTTTTTCTTTTACTCACAAAAAAAAAAATCATTTCAAGAAAATTGTGCCCAGTGGCATAATTGGGTGTTGGTCGGTCGGTTCCCAGGTTTTTTCCTTTGCTCAATTAAAATTAAACCTTCAAACTTAACGTAATTGAAGAAATTATAATAGTTATACAAGTTTGAGAGTTCAATTTTATCATTTTAGGGTCTAGTTTCTATAAGCTTGATGATTCAATTTTAACACTTGTAGATGCAAAAGCTTGATGGTATAATTACAATTATCACAAAACTTTAAAGGGTCGTTCGTTTTACAGGCATCTTAGCTTCCTACAGAGTGGGCATCTAGATTATTGTGTTTTTTTTTTTCTTTTTTGTGGTGTTGTAAGATACGTTGCGATCTAAATATTTCCAGACATCCTAGGATGCCCTTAGAGGACATTTCAAAAGTTTTAGATGACTTCCTAAAACATGAGTTTTACATATTCCTGACTTCAGAGCGTCCCATTTTACATTTTTCTCAAATTAATATATATATATATATATATATCAAATTAATATGTATATAATTAAAATGCACATGGTCAACCATAACAAACTTTTTTTTTTTTTGTTATATTGTAATTCTTCTTCTTCTTATTTATTGTTTTTTTTTTGCAAGATATTCAAATTTAGATTTATATTAATGCTTATTTTATAAAAAATCTTGAATTATGATATATTATTTTGTTGAGAAAAATGACATATAAAAATTAGGGTAGTTTTCAAATATAGAAAAATAAACTAAAATATTTACAAACATAACAAAATTTGCGATATAACATGATGGACTACTATTTATGTCTATCTGTGTCATGATAGACACATATAGTAGTCTATCGCGATCTATTGTAGATAAACTATAATATTTTGTTATTATTTGTTAATATTTTCAACAGTTTTGTCATTCAAAATAACTTCCCTACAAATAATATAAATTGTATTAATTTAAAAAGAAATTCAAATTGATAAAAACAAATATGTTACATAAGTTCAAAATATTTCAAATTAATTATAAATCAATAAATTGTTTTAAGGGCATTCTTCGAACATTACGTAAATTTAAGAAATTCTCGAGTATAATTCCTATGAAATAGACACAGTTATCAAAATATTCTCAGATATCTGCAAAAATATTCCTACAAAGCAAACATGGTCATCTAAATATGGCGGAGATCTATAATTTTAGGTATTTAAGGGCCCTTAGGATGATTTTTAAAATTTCCTTTTTGGAATACTCACCCCAAACAACCCAAGTTCATTCACAATTTACAATGAGAAATTGCGTAAAATGGCCAAGACAGAACACTCAATTGAAAAAATGGTTGTTTTCTGAATTCTTTGATTTATGACCAAAACATAATGCAAAGGACTCATTTCCCTACTCGATTTTTCTAATTTTGCCCTCTCAATCCCACGCTTGCTTCAATTATGTGTGGATATATCACCTCCAAATAAGATTTTGTTGGGATTTGTTATTGATTATTTGTTTTTAAATATTAGAGACGATTTAAAAAAAATAATAAAGAAAAACAATGAAAACTTTTTCAATAAATTCCTGGTTTGCGTTACACTAATAGCCTCTATTGTTTGCCGCTATTGACATCAACACATCTCATATTCAAATTCTTATTAATTCCACTCATCTTCATCTTCTTTCATGTTGTATAATATCATGCCAAATTTTATGTGCAACATTTGTCAAAAGGAAACATCGCTAATGGCTAGCGATATAGAACAATGTTCAATGGGGAAGTTGGCATGGGTAACCGTAACCTTTGTTCATCAATATACTGTTTTGCCAATCATTTTCAAGAGCGTGGAGTAGGATGAGTGGTTTGGATTTTATAGGGTCAAGGAAAAGTTAAAAAGTATACACTGATTAGAGTATTTTTGTCAAATGATTGATTGTGGACAAATTGAGGGGTTATTGAAGCTCTCCTAATGTTATCGAATATATATAGACACTTTTGAAACCCTAGCCATTTAAACCCTAGCCAAAAGAACTTATGATGGAAGAAATGTGTCATTTCTCCATCTAGAAATAAAATGTGTTCTTGATAGAAGATTTTCATTGGAACGTTGTAAATACTAGGTATTTGCATGTTTTTTTTTTTTAAAAAATCTATTAATTTCTTCTTTACACTATTCTCTTGCTTTTTGTTATTCTAACCCTTGAGATTTCGATGAGTTGCAAATATCATGTATTTGCATGTAATAAATATTTTTTTAATTTTAATTTTTTTTTAAAAAAAAATTTTAAGTGATTTTTAAATGCGCAAATACAAGGTATTTACATTTTTTTTTTCAAATCTATTAAAGTCTTTTTTTACACTATCTATTTACCTTTTGTTTTTCCAGTATTTGAGATTTTCAATGTCTTATAAATACCATGTACTCTCTTATTCAATAGAAAATCTTTTTGTCTAATATAGTATTTCCATCCAAAGATTTAATTTGTTATTACAAAGTATTTATATGATGATTGATTTTATTTTTGTTGTATTTGCAAGACTCAACCTACACAATTTTAGTTGTTACAAAGTATTTGTGTGGCCTATTTTTAAGCAAGTATTTATTGAATAAATGTAGGCATGTGCTCGATTAATTTTTCTAAATTTTTTAATTATAAGTCGACACCCACATATATGTATCATGTCTTGCGATTAATTATTGATTGTTAAAAATTTAATTACAAAGCTTGTGGACAATTTATAAATCAGTCTAATTTGACTAACTCATGAATGCCAACATCATTTAACGTAGAGTAAGAAATACATTGCAAATCAAATTTGTACAACAATTGAAGGATAAATTTAATAAAATTATTTTATTGGATTTGAAATTGTATTAAATACTATAAACTCTTTATAAAGGTTTTATATTTGTTTTAATCCAAAATTATTTATTTTATTCAATCATATGTGTAATAACTTTTATTTCACTAGAAAATAACGCATCATTTCTATTTTCTTTTTTTTTTTTATTAAAAAAACAATGAATAAAAATAGTTATGAAACATGTTTTTGTTTCTCACTCTTAAAAAGAATAGATACAAGAAACAAAAAATAAAGACGTTATCAAATAAGCTGAAATAATATATTTATAGACTAAAAATTTAGGATAATAATGATATTTAAATCAATACAAAATAGTCACTGAGTTACTACAAACATTTCAACTTTGAATAAAACGCAATATTGCAAATTTTAAAATCAAGATTTTCTAATTAAAAAAAAGTTAGCATGACAAATGTTTTTAAACCAATGCAAAATAGCTTAGATTGCATATTATATGTTATAAGCTATTAGAATAAAAGTTAAAATTAGATATTAAGGTTTTCTAATTTAGAAGGTTAGTATAAAGTGATGAAAGTGAAATTTATATAATCACAAACTCAATTAACCTGAAAGATAATTTTTCTTAAAAAAAGAAAAGTCTAAAATAGCAAAAAAAAAAAAAAAAAAAAAAAAGTCAAACTCAACCGTGGAATTCAAACAAAGGTACCAAACCCAGCAAATCCGATCCTACACCCAAAACACTAGTTTCAACATTTTCAATAATCCTGATTCTAAACAACAAACCGCATCGTAATTAAATTCCTAATAATCCTAATTCCGAACCATCTATCCAAACACATACTTGAAGAAGCCTCAAAAGTGGAAAAGAAAAAACAAAATTAAATTTATTCTAAAATCGATAATTAGTATAGGTACTTTACGATTTATAACGATTTAGTCCCTTCATGAAGAATAGTAGTATGATTTAAAGAAACTTCTTATACGTATATGTAGATTGATAAATTGATCGAGAATCAAATTTATTTATAAACTATAAAAGTTAAGTCCTTATCTCACAATTGAATAGTTGAGAAGTTAATTGGACTTGTTACATGATTCATTATTAGTAAATCACAATTAATTCATCATTTTTACTCTTATTTAACCAAAGTATATAGTTATTAACTTAAAGAAACCCATAATTTAATCTAAATGATGAATAATATGAAAGTGAAATAGCAAAATAATAATAATAATAATAATAATTAATAAATAAATAAATTAATTAATTAATTAATTATATTTTCCTATATCTCTATATATTGATAATTTAATTTTTAAAAAAAGAAAACTCTCACAAAGGGGAAAAAAAAATACAAATATAAATTAAGATTTGAGTTTATTGATCTTGTCGTAAAATTGAAACGTAAACTATAGACAAAACATAATGTGAATATGAATGTTCGTAATTAATATCTCAATATTACAAACAAAAATCAAATAAATACACTTATTTCATAGAAAAATTATCTTAAATAGTAAAACTGTTGAAAATATTTACAACTAATAGCAAAATACACAGTCTATCGCGAGTCCTATTTATTAAGTGTAAAGTTAGTTCAATTATTATGTCAACATAACTCAAAATTTATATTATCAACTTTAATGAAAAGAAATCCAATATTTATAACGAATTACTTGGTTGACATTTTTTTTAATGACGTAATATTTATTACAATAAATGTTGATATTTATTCAGTAAGTGTGAAATTAAGTTCATTCATTTCACGAAGGTGCTTACTTTATGAGAACTTCTCGAAGTATAGTTTGGTATTTTCTTTTAATTATACTCTAAGTTTTCGAACTTTGTATTTGAAAGTTTTGTAAAGTTTAGAGATTTTAGAAATGTGTCATAAATTCTTGGAATTTCAACTTTACGTTTAATAAGTTTCGCTCAAATTTAATTAATATATTAGATATAAAATTAAAAGAAAAATTGCAAAAATCGCTTCTAAGGTAGGATAGTAGTTGCAAATAGACATTTAAATTTTCAATTTTAAAAATTAAACCCTCAAAATTATATAAGTGTTAAAATTGAGTCAAATTGGAACTTCAAATTTATATAAATTGTAACATTTGTATAAGTTTAAGAGTTCAATTTTTATCATTTGAAGAAGATTAGGTAAATTACAAAAACTGTCTCTACAGTATGATTATAGTTGCAATTTGACCCTCAAACTTCTACTTATTAAACACAAAATTATAACTTTAAAGTTTAGCCACCAAATAAACATAAACCTATATTTTGGAATTACGTTTATAATTTAACATTTATTTAATAGATTAATAAGTGCTCCCCGAAGAAAAAGTAGCCTTCTTCTATTAAAAAAATACTTTTATTAGAAAAGTTCATATATTAAATTATAATACTATAATTTGAATTTTGTTCAAATTTAGTTATCTAATTTTATTTGTCTAATTTTAGTTTAGGTAACTTAGATATAGTTTAAATTTAGTTAACTTTTATGTTAAATAATAATAATAATTTCTATTAAAAAAATATGTGATTTATGTTTTTAAAATTGATATTAAAAATGCTAATGGATAACAATTTTTTTATTTTTTTTTAAAAAAATCAACAATGAACAAATAGCATAGACTAGTTTTAAAATTGATTAATTACCGAGACTAAAATTATATATATATCTTTTATTTCTAACACATGCAAGGTTGGGAGAGTTGATCCACAAGTGCTCTCTATTAAATGTTTATTTGCGAATATTTCTATCAGCGATGTTAATTGAATATATTTAAGACCAAAAAAAAAAAAAAATAATATAATATATCTAATGTAAGTCTAATTTTTTTTTTTTTAAAAATACAAGTTAATTACAAGTGGGGCTATTTTCATATATAAGAAAATGAAACAAAATATTTACAAATATAGTAAAATTATCTAGACCACAATAGACTTAGATATTTTGCTATTTTTGTAAATATTTTTAACAATTTTGTCATTTAAAATAACTTTATTTACAAATATGATAATTACACTTGTAAATTAATGGCAAAAAATTTTTAAATTTTCAATCATGTATTGAACAAATCACTCAATCTTTAATAGATTTTTACACTTCAATGGTATTTAATAAATATTTGAATTTCTAATTTTGTATCAAACCCTTCAAATTTACAAACCTCTTAAATATATATAAAATTAATTCCAATATATTTTAAAAATATAACGGTGAATATTCCACTCCCCATTTAAATAAATCTCCATCTAAAAAAGAATCTTTCATTAATTTCACTAGCAAATATAGTTTACAAGAATCGAGTTCTTTATAGGAAATTATTCTCCATTTATTTTGATTTTTTTTTTGTTTTAAAAAATTGTATTCAAATTGTTAATTTCCCATTAAAAAATCCTATTTAAAGAGAACATTCTCATTTTTTAAAAAAAAAAAACCGAAAATGAACAATATTTCACAAAAGTTTACTTTTTTTCTAGTAGGAATAAAAGTTTAAATTTAAAGTCTCTTCTATATATACACATAAATATGTTTATTAAAAATTTTCAAATTATATAAACAAAAATACTTTCGATTAAAATGAATTTTTTTTTAAAAGAATAATGTTTAAAATGTATTAAAGTTGGCTTCGTTGTTGATGATATTAACATGGTATTAATTTTTGGTGGACGCATTAATATTTCCATCAATGTTGTATTATAGAACAATCTACATAACATAAAATAGACAAACAAAATATCACTAATATAAATATAATATAAATAATAAATATGTTAACATGTTTAAAAGTCATAAGTTATCTTTTATTAATTAAATTTTTTATTTTAATAATTCAATAAAAATATCTATCGACATTGATATATATTTTATTGAAATTTTCATCAACATTTTATTTTAATACTACTCTTTCTTTATTAGACATGTATATGCGTAAGTTGAATTATGGTTGACATAGTATTATTGGATTTGATATTTAATTTGAATCCAAGGTTACAATCCTATAAATTTCAAACTAATAATATAATTGGATAAAATTTGTATCACGCGAACAAACTTTGAATTAATTGATTATTTAATCATCCAACGCCAATTTCCAACTTTATCCATTTTGTTTGATTAATTATGAATTTCAAAGACGCAATCGAAAGAGAGAAGTTTATCAGATCAACATTTCCATTGGATAATCTCATAATTTCCTTATTCGTTCCTTAGAATTCGCTTTGGCATTATCTGTTCGAACCTCTTCTCGTTCTTTATTAGGCACAACACTTGTGAAATTAGGAAAAATTAATCATCTCTTCCAAAATGGCATCTGTTCTGAGGAGATCGCAAACAGTGTTGAATTCCCTTTGTAGGAGGCAATTTTCTGCTTCCCCTGATGGAAATCTTACGACCCATGGAGGAAAATCTATGAATCTTTATTCTGCTATCAACCAAGCGCTTCATATTGCCCTTGAAACTGATCCTCGGTTTGTTTCTTTAATATCCTTTTCTTCGTTTTTAGTTACTGACGCCTGTATTTCTTGATTTCTTCTCTGATTCTGTGATCGCATGCAAGTGGGTGTGCCTTTTTCTTTAATGGGTTTGTCGTCTTTATATGATTTTCTTTCATTGTTGGTTGCTGTTTGGTTACCCCTTTTGCCTGAGACCTTAGAGCTGGCCTAATGCTATGTCTAAGTGAGAATTGGAAAATAAGAGAACTTCATTAATGGAGGGAGTTGGAAATAATGTAGCTGGTGGCTAAAGAGCTAGTGAGAGCTTGCATGGAGATGAAAGTGAAGGAAAATTGGTGAAATCTGTCAATACATTGTGAATTAATTGTTGGTCGGTCTGTTTTTTTTTTTTTTTTTTTTTTTCTTCTTCTTCTTCTTCTTCTTGTTCTTATCACAGAGAGAAGCTTCCTTTGGTTAGGTGAAAACATTATATCTCTTTATTAGTTTCAAGTTATGGGAAAACGGCTTTATTTGGATATTATTGGACGATTCTCCCACAGATTGATGAATCTTGTGGAACTGTCAATTTCGGACTGGATTTTTTTTTTTTTTTCTCATTGGTCCTTCTCAGGAAGACTTTTTCCTTTTATGAATAATTCTTCAAGCACAAGGCAAAACTGTTGGAATAAGCTATCAAAGGTTTTTTTTTCTTTGAGTAAGTTTTGGCTAGGAAGAACCAAAAATATTTCAGAGCGGATGGAGAGATTTTGGAAATTGTTTGTTCTAGGGCCTTCTGTTGGAGTTCCTCTACATGAACATATATCTTTTTGACGAATGGGAATTGGAGGATTGTATTCCTCTTGGGTAATTGAGCTGATTTCCTATCACCGTTTATGCCCGTTGTTTGTTTTATGTTCTGTTAGAAATTTTGTTGTTAAAGGACATTACACTTCTACATTCAGTGCTTATGTGTTTGGAGAAGATGTGGGCTTTGGTGGGGTCTTCCGGTGCACAACTGGATTGGCGGATCGATATGGGAAAGATCGAGTTTTCAATACCCCTCTTTGTGAGCAGGTAGCTTACTTGTCCACTTTGAAACTTTGGATATCGACAGGAGATTACAGCCATGTTCTCCCTACTAATATCATGTGATCGATATTCTTTTTTCAAATATACCTGAAAAGTTTCATTCTAACTCATCTGCAAAACAGGGAATTGTTGGCTTTGGCATTGGTCTGGCAGCAATGGTAATTTTGAGGAATTATCATACTTGTTTTTGTAGCTTGAATTCAAACTTTCTTTGTATTTTACATCTTATTCCTTTTCTTACCCGGGAGTCATTTCACATGATAGGGAAATAGAGCCATAGCAGAAATTCAGTTTGCAGATTACATTTATCCAGCTTTTGATCAGGTAAGCTTTCTTGCTTGTTGAAATTCCTCCTCTAGCCTTCTTGTTTAGCATTATCTTGAGAAACTTATCCCATCATAGATTGTTAATGAAGCTGCAAAGTTCAGATATCGTAGTGGAAATCAGTTCAATTGTGGTGGTAAATTTTCTCCTCTTCTGCATATAATTGACTTCTTTCATGTTTGTTTTCTTGTTATTGGCCCTTCATGTCATGCATATTCATGAATCCTCTCAGGTTTAACAATTAGAGCACCATATGGAGCTGTTGGTCATGGTGGTCATTATCACTCACAATCACCTGAAGCTTTCTTTTGTCATGTTCCTGGTATCAAAGTATGTTTCCTTCTTTTGCTGATTCTTCTTAATAAGTTCTAGGTACTTTGTGGAACAGATATGTCCTATTTGCTAACTCCAATACTTTATGGTACATGAGAACTGTTCATATCCTAGTGGGTCTAACGCATCTACTGTTGGATCACAACATAGAGCCGCAATACAATGTTGTTCATGCATTGGTGGTCAATAAAGATTTCCAATCTTTCAGTCTCACTAGAAGTGTTTTCAAGATAATCTCCGTAGTCCTTGCCAATATAACTAACTTATAGGATTTGCAGCTCCCAACTAAGGAGATTTTGATTATGACCCCCCATGTTGGCAACCAATGTTGTGGCAGAGAATCTTCTTATGACCAAAAGATAGAGTTTTATGATCCAAAATTTAGCATCCCTAACTCCACAATCCTTTCAGTCAACCTTACTGTTAAGTGAATGGACATTTTTAAAGCATTAGTCCTATAGGGGCTCCTTCCTTTTTTTCCCTACTGCTGATGGACTCAGTAGACTTTCTGACCACATAAGAGCAGCAAGCATTTTGAATAAGTTCGGAACTGGAGGGAAGAGGATAGGATTTCACCTCTCTGTTCTAGTTTGTAAGCTGCTATCTTTTCGTGCTGCTTTGTAATCTCAAGCTTTTCTTGTTAAAAAGTTGCCTTTGGACTTGCTTTTTGGTCTGCACCAAAATTGAACTTGTTTGGAGAATAAACTTTACTTAGGGCGTCTCTCGATTATTTTTCTATTCTATTAGCTTCATTGCATGAATTCCTAGTTCTTTTAAAGAAATATAATATTTTATTTATCATCACTCTCATGCCAGGTTGTCATCCCTCGAAGCCCATACCAAGCCAAAGGATTGCTACTTTCATGCATCCGTGATCAAAACCCTGTTGTATTTTTTGAGCCCAAGGTATTTCTTTTTCATGAAAAATTCTCTTGAGTTGTTTGGATCATTGTTCGTCCAGAAGTTGGGATGAAAATATTTCGAGTGGTTGTCTTCAGTGGCTTTACCGTTTGGCAGTTGAAGAAGTTCCTGAGGATGACTTCATGTTGCCTCTATCAGTAGCAGAGGTATGCTCTCCACTCTTTTTGTTTTCTAATTATTTATCAATAATTTCATAGTGCATAAATATACACAATCTTTGGTTGAACCTGAAAATGTGATATTCAGGTGATCCGAGAAGGCAGCGATATTACATTGGTTGGTTGGGGAGCGCAGCTCTCTGTTATGGAACAAGCATGTATTGATGCTGAAAAAGTAAATCTCTTTACTTATCTTTTATTGCGTTTGTATGATGACAAAGTCTCAAGAACTCTTCGTAGATCTACATTGACAAGCTGAATTTCTTTCACTATTTTACTTACCGTTGGGAAAGGGAAAACTTTCTATCTTCAACTCACTTTCTCCCATCTGTTCGTGGTGTGATTATTTTATACTTTTATTTTGTAACTGGGTTGGGTCTCTATCCCTTGAATTATGCTCTTGGCCCACTCCACTAATTTCTCGAGAGGCTTCGAGTTTATAAATAATTGAACTTTCCCTCATATACATGGACCTAGTACTTTTGGAGAGCTTCTCCAAACATTTCAAACCTTTACCGAAAGGGCCACCCTTAGACGTGGTTTTTCAAAAGAACCAAAACTTCAAGCCCATTGTCCAATGAAAGAGACTAGTACCCCGCTTAATGATTGATAAGAACAACAAAACCTCCATCTATCTCTATTATGGTACGATATTGTCTACTTTGACCATAAACCCTCCTAACTTTGGTTTTGGAACCACTCAAAACATCTCATTCTAATGGAGATATTTATCCTTATTTTTATACCCATGATCACTTCCTTCCCTTGCCAATACGTGATTTTGTTTTCACCTTACAAATGATATGGAATTTTGGTGGTTGACTGTGAAAGGGACCTACGGGAAAAGGGGAATGTGTGCTTATATGAATTCAGATGTGATAGGAATTCCTATCAGGTCTACCAATTTCACAAGAAAACTCAACACCAGTAGTGACCAATACAAGAGGGTCTACTATCTCTTCATAATTGTCCATAAATCACACAAAATACAAGATCCTTCTCTAAGGAAAAACACAAGAAATAAACCAAAGCAAACATAACTGACTAAAGGAGTCGCAACTCCCAATTCAGAAACACTTCAATAAAGAAACTAACTAAAATTAACTCTTGTAAACGTTAGAAACAGCCTCAATTCCCTTTTTGCCTTTCCTTGATTAAACCTTCTGGATTGGAGGTCTAACAAAATCTTTTATGTGAATGTTGGTACAGTGGTACATTGTGACAAGATCAACACTCCCTTTTTAAATAGTGAAGATTAGTTACTGTAGGATGACAACTTTTCAACGTTTCAATATAATCCTTCGAAGAATGCGCGTAATCTGTTTAATTATTGACATTTCAGACTGATGTCACTAGGATCCAAGAGAATAATCAACTCATGATCTTGATTTGTTTGATATATATTACAGGAAGGAATCTCCTGTGAACTTATAGACCTGAGAACTCTAATACCTTGGGATAAGGAAACGGTGGAGGCCTCAGTTAAGAAGACTGGAAGACTTCTTGTAAGTTGCATTTTCTTTTCTTTATAACAATCTTTCTGATAAATGTGAGAACCTTAACTGAGACAAATATAGATTTACCACCAAACTCCATATCTCCCTGTAGATCAGTCATGAAGCTCCGGTTACTGGAGGCTTTGGTGCTGAAATATCCGCTTCCATTGTGGAACGCTGCTTCTTACGGGTAAGCTTGCATTTTCAGCATATTTCTTTGGTATAAATGATTTTATTTTTTTAAAAAAAAGATGAATAATCACAAAGAGAGATGAATACTGATATCAGATATGTATGTATCAGACACATTTATCTTCAGAATAAAGGCATGGTAATTCAGTAAAAATGTTATTTTCTTACTATTTGTTTCAGCAAGGAGGCAAAGTACAAATTTCTTACATGTGCTTGTTCCTTACTTTTTCCTCCTTGCACAACCAGATCCATATCCATCTGCTTTGTCTCCTAAATGAGATTGCATAAATTAAATAAGAAAAAAGGGGGTTAAATGGAAGAAAAGGTATGTTGGTTAATGTAGTCCAATTTGTTCACTAATTGTATTACTTGTCAAATCTTGATCTAGAACTTCGTTTGGTTTTTGTAGTCCAGATAATCCCATATCAGGACGTATCTGCCATCGTTAAGTCCTTGTGTATCACAAATACAAACATAAAATTTACCAGAATGTTCTGAACTTCACTCACACTGGTCTCTTCAACCCCATTCCTGCGCCTTATTATTATTTTTTTTTTATTTTTTATTTTGTGTTATAAACAACGACTTTCATTGAGATAAAAATGGAGTTTGAATGGATGAATACAAGGGACACAAAAGACAAGCTCACAAAAGAGAGAGGAATCCCTAAAGGGACTCTAGCTATTCAAAATAGAACCTATGGAATAGTAACAAAATGTCTTTCAAACTAAGGCCTAAAGAGAACCATGGTATCTAACAAGGGACCAAACCTCAAAAGAGCCCCTCTCTAACTCCCTAAACATCCTGTTGTTCTGTTCCCCCCACTAAGCCCAAAAAATAGCACACACTCCGGCCCTCCATAAAAAGCACCCTTTCTCCTAAAAAGGTGGACGAAGGAGGAACTCTCCGATCATATCACTAGTAACCCTATTCTGAGCATGCAAGAACCCAAATGGCTGAAAGAAATAATCCCACACAACTCTTGCGAACACACCACTGATTAAAGAGGCCTGATAACTCGCCCTTCCCTTCCAACTCTCCTAAATAGACAAGATGCAAAATACTCTCACCCTTCCCCTATGTAAATACTCCAACATTTCCTTCGTGGTCCTCCCTTTGCTTTTCCCCCTACATGGTAATTGTCAAGTGTGAATTCCCCTTCCTACCATTCCTAGCGCATTGTAGAGTAATAGGTAGCCCAACATAACAATTCTCCTTTTATCAGGATAATACCTTTTATCTCACACACATAATGTAAGGACCCTTAATTATGGTTTGAAATTTCAGAGGTCAATGCACATCCAAATACTTACAGATTCATTGCAATTTGTTATAAAACTATTCTTTTTTAGCCCCAAGATATGCATATTCATCAAAACAGCTTAAGGGCAAGGCGTTGAGGAAATCCCCTCCCACAAAACTAAACTAATCAAGAAGAGCCCTTAGATTGTTAATAATCATTAAAAGGGTATAGCTAGAAAAGAATTTGGTTTGGTGTAGTTTGTGCATTACCAAGAGGCTTTGTTGAACAATAGCCCAAAAAGAATTAAAAGAAGCAAACTAATCTAGCCAAAAATGACTTTTCTCTTCTTTTGTCTCCATATATGTAAGGATGGAAAACATAAATTTCTTTTAAACATGACTATTACTTTGAGTATCTTACTTTTGTTTGAATATTTATAAGTCCCAATGTTATAATGGATTCACCTTGTCTTCTTGCTTCCTCATAGTGTTCTCCAAAACATTTTTTAGTCATTCTATTTACGATATTAGTTTGAAATGGAGACTCTGAGTTGTCTAATGTCGTAGCTTTTATTTATTACTGTTATGTCTCGTTTCCTTTTAAAAAAGAAGTCTCAATGTTGTATTCTAAATGATGTAGAAAAACACATTAAGTCTCACTTTCTCTTGTAGTTGGAGGCCCCTGTTTCTAGAGTTTGTGGATTGGACACTCCCTTCCCTCTTGTGTTTGAACCTTTCTACATGCCTACTAAGAACAAAGTAAGAGAATTCCTTCCATTTTTCTTGGTAAAATGTTTGGCAAAATTTCATTCCTAACCAATATATTACCTTCTTTTTTTGGTTGGCGTAGATATTGGATGCCATTAAAGCAACTGTAAAGTATTAGAATCATAACCAAGCATGGACATGAGATTGGCTCCATCTTGAGAAATGGCTGCTTTCAAGCAGACAACAATGGATGTGTTCTTGATTTCCAGTAGTCTCTCATTGAACAACTAGACATTGAAAATTATATTGTAAATGGAAATGAATGAAGCCTTGATGTCCCATTGTTAGTGATTGTAAGGGAGCTTCATTGTTAAATAATGTAAGATGGTTCTAGTCAACAATGTATGGATATCAAGTTGCTTGGAATAAAAAGTAATTATATTTACTTTAGACCTGTTTGGATTGCAAATATTGTTTCATGGGTATCGATAAATGTTCGAGATAGTAAATATTTGCATTTGAATATGCAAGATAATGAATGTCGGAAAGTTAAATATTTGTCTGCTTTACCAATATATTAGGGTGATGTAGATATTAGATGTTCGGTATATTACCGTAACTATATTTTCTTTGTATTTTCTTTTTCAAGTCCTCAAATCTCTTGGTCTAGGTATATATTTTAACCGCTTTATGTGTATGTGAACTTTGAAAATAAACAAATGCTTCAAGAAAAAAAAAATTGTACATTTTGAAGTTACTCTTGTTTTTACTAATTAAAAAATGTCATTCTCACACTAACAAGAAATGTTGAAAGATATGGCTAGCTAATGTTTACATTATTATTATAATTCATATTTATATCATGCCGTTTAGGGTCAATCGATGGCGGTATTTATAATGGTAACTATATCTCAGGGCAAAAATTGGAAAATAGTGGGTTCCACATAATCTTCAGACGCAATTGGATTGATCACCCTCTACTCCGCAATCAGATTGAGTTTAGGTCACACATTTCACTGCTTGCATAACACAAATAAATTGCAACAATCATCATCAAATGGTGTCCACTTTTCAAGTTACCATTGATGGATTACGTTTTCCCTAAAATAAGCATGATTTAAATTATAAATTTAGTCCTTATGATTTGTACAAAGTTAGATTTCATCCTTATGATTTAATAAAAATTTATATAAATAATATTTGATATAATAGAAAATGTCCCAAAACTTTGTTTCAAAAACCTTTAAACATTCAATAGTTTCATTAATACCTTTAAACTTTTTTTTTAAAAAAAAAAAGTCTAAAAATATCCTTACTGTTAGTTTTTTTTTTTTTCTTTTGGAGTGTCTAAAAAATACTCCAACTTTCAAAAATTTATTAATACCTTTGAAATATTAAAATAAAAAATAAATTAATAGCACATTGTTTAGAAAATATTGTTAAACTCTCATTAATACCCTCAACATTTGAAAATAAAAGTTGACAAATATCATGGGCTTTAGTATATGGACAAAAATATCTTCAATTAAAATTGTAGTGATGAAGACTTTATTGATATTTAAATTTAAATTAGTTTATTTATTGTGTTAACGATTTCTATTCAACTAATATTAAGAGTATTTTTTAAACTTTCTAAAATTCATGAGTATTATTAAAACCTGAATTTTTTTTTTAAACAAAGTACCAAAATTTAAGGTGCTTTCTCTAGTTTAGCCATATTCTTTATAGTTCAATAAGACATACATATTTAGTGAATTTTATCATATCACAAAGACTAAATTCTCACATCCTCCAAACCATAACAACCTATTTTATAGATTAATCTACTTTTTATCTATAAAACTACTTTTTAAAGTCCAAACAAAGTTACTAATTAAGGTGTTATAATTAAGATCATCGATTCTCACAAACCTATATGTCAATTAAACTATACTCGCTTTCACAATCTCAAATAATTTCTAATTTATTCTATTTATGAAAATAACTATATCAGTAAAGCTTATATAAATTGCATAATTGGCTGGTGTCAGTTATTGGAACAAAAATTCTTCTATACACAATCCCCCACTTTGATCACATAACACCACATATATCAAAATTAAAAATTAGAAAGAAAAAAAAAAGAAAAAAAAAATCCCACTCCCCTCAACTTTTTATCACGTACGAATGTTTGGCCCAAGGAGTTCATGCTCAAACTAAAAAACATCAATTTTATGTTTTATTGACTCCTTACACTGTAGGCTCCACTTCTTGAAGTTCAACTCTACTCCTCTACTCCTTGTCCCAAACACCCATAAATACAGACCGAAAATAAAAGACGCTGATTCACTAAACCCTCCATTTTATGCCAAGAACTGAGTCTTCCATATATCTTCAAACTGGAAGTAATCTCTCAATAATTACACTTCTTTCCGGCTAGCTTGTGTCTGTGTGCCAGTCAGTTTGTTCTCTAAGCATGAAGGAAAATCGACTTCCCAGATGGCTAGTCCGAAACCAATAATCTGCAAATAGAAGTTCATTCAGACGAAACAACAACACCAAAGACTCGCCAAACAATTGTTTGTTAAGACGAAACAACAAGCAAATATGTAGGAGTGCGGTTGGGTTCAAATATATGAAAATCTTATAGGTTGGGTTGGTTTATGGGTTTACCTAAAATAACCCGAACCAACCCAAACTTATTATTAATTATATTTATTTTAATTTTATTAAATTTCATAATTTTGGATAATTTATTCTCCAACTCCTAAAAATGACTTTTTAGCATTTAGGAAAGAAAAGAATCCTAATATAAATTGAAATTGAGTTGTTAATCTTAATTCGATATATGGATATAATTAAATAGAATTTTTACACATTGACATTTTACTTAATTTTAAAATAAAAATTCAAATAAAAGACCTAAATAACCCGAACCAACCTAGCCCAAAGATTTCGTGGTTGGGTTGGATTGTGTTCATTATTTAGTAAGGGTTATTTGAGTTGAAACTTACAACTCAAACAAGTGGGTTGAGTCTAAAAAGTGTTCCAACCCAATTCAAGTCAACCCTCTAGCTAGGCTTGCTTTGTTTAATTATGGAATGAGTTTAGATTCTTCATTTCTTCCAGCACAAAATTCAGACTCAGATCCACACGCTAATAAGAAATCCAGTCCATATAGGAGAAAAAGAAATTGCACAAAGATTTATATTGGCACCAATATTAGAACTCTTGGGAGCTTTTGGTTGAAGCATCTTACCATTGCTGGTTTTTCCTGAATTCCGTAAGCACTGGGTATATGTTCTCAAATGCTGTATATGTCTCCTCTCTCACCTGAAGGATTCAAAATACACAATATGTTCAGATTAAACATGACCGTAGTTGTAACAGTAACTATCTAGATAGGCCGTGTGTTTTTAAAGTTCCTGGTGCAATAACGCGCAATAGTTTTTGGAGACTTAAATACAAGAAAGAAAGAAAGAAAGAAAGAGAAGAAGAAGAAGAAAGAAAAAAAAAAAAAGCATGGATTTTTTTTGTGGTGATGCGCACTAATGATTATTATTTTTTTAAAATAATAAAAAAACCTCAAGGTCTAGAGCTTCACAAAAGGCGCACGCCTAATGTGCAATTTCTTTTGGGTGCATCCCCTGGACATGCGCCTAGTGCCAAAGGAAGGCTTTTTAAAATACTGCAGATAGGTCATGCAGATAATGTAATGATTCTATTATTCTAAGAGTTATCTCAAAATTGGTCGAAAGTGACCATAGATCATACTAAACTCATTTTGACGGCTAATTGAATCATTGATAATCGATGGCATAAGCATTAGATTGAAATCAGAGAATTGTATTGACCATTAAAATATCCGAGTCGAGGAACTTGGGGACCTCCCTGCTGAATAAACTCAAACCCAAACTAAAACAGCTAAACCATTATGCCTTCGCCCTCCATTAACTCCTCCATTCATACCACCATCGGCTAACAAACTTTTCACTAATTACAAATATATCCTCAATATTTGAATAATATTTCGGACAAAACACAAAGATGGCAATCGAATTTTTACCTTAGCCCCAGTTAGAACTATTTTTCCAGAGACGAAAATGAGAAGCACAATCTTCGGTTGTTTCATCCGATATATCAATCCAGGGAATAACTCTGGTTCGTACTGAAAAACAATGGAGATAGAAGTTTTAGTAATGAAATTACGTTACAAATATATAAGAAGTTCAACATCAAGATAAATGTTTAACCTGATAAAATATATAGTGAATGTTAATTACAATGAAGTACTTTAAACATTGAAAATAATAATAACTCTCAGGATCCCATTTATCACTAGTAAACGCTAGCATACATCACTCGAAACACCACAAACTTCAGTACCATCTCAAACTTGTTGACGCATGAAAAATCATTGTTGGACTAGTTCCCCATGAAAAATCCAAAACAAAGAATCACTTCAAAAAATTGGAGAAATCATAGTCAAGCACAAACATGTGCATACACATTCAAGTCACGCCCCCAAAAGAAAAATATTCAGCAGCGAGATGTTTCTAGCAGAAAAATGCTTGACTAACTGTGGACCTCCAGAATCTAACAAATTTAATCATGAGGACATAGAAACGATCCCATAGAATGCACATGGAGAACAAGATATAGATCCAAAGCTTACACTTGAAAAGGCTCCGTGTGAATAAGCAAGACCCTCAAGCCTTATGGGAAACTTAACATCACATGAGCCAACAATATTCTGAATCTTAAAATCCTGCACCAGATTAAAATTGCATGAGAATATACACTGAATAAATGAGAAAAGAAAGGGAAAAAAATTGGCCAGAAATATTATGTACCAATAAATGTGATTCATAACTTCAGTTTTAAGAATCAAGTTTTTGAATTTAAATTGCGTGTATATCTTATTTCACCCTTACTGAATGATGTTTCCATTTTACTTTTATTACAAAAAAGATAAAAGTAGTTTCAGGTGGCAATTGCAGTGCCCTACATATGAGCAGCGATAGAAGCACATACCTTGAACTTGGCAGGAAAACCAAGTTTTTGTATAATGCGTGCATACTGGAAAGTTGAAACAAGGTACAATATCAGATAAATAATTCATATTATTTTTTGATAAGCTTCATATTAAAAAGAAGGGCGCTGATTAATGAAAAACCCAACAGCTTTTAGAATAATAAGAAAATCAATAAACTGAGCATCAACAAATCTTAATTAGCGGCTCCCCTGTGACAATTTAATCTCAGATGATACATCAACACATATTCGTACATTCATTTTTTTACAACAAGATGCAAAGTAAATATTACTTTCAACTATAAACTATTCTCAACGCCTAATACCTAACAACCATATCTCAGCTCATAACTCTAATTATCTGGAACACTTATAAAATGAAATCTGTAAGATATAAGCTTCAGAATTCAAATTAAGTCACTGAATCGGGGCATGGCACAACTAGTCAGCCTTTGGACAAATTAATGAACCAATGATAACAGTTTAAGATAAAATCAAGTGTCTTTTCAACCTCTACACACTAAGACAGCAAAGAAAGTAAATACCTTTCTTGCAGCTAATTTGGATTGCTGTTCACTCTTAGCTCCAGTACAGACCTACACCATATCATACATCTGAATAGCTAAAACAAGATACTCTTCAAGTGCAGCAAACAGTTTACAAGGGGAAAAAATCATCCATATAACTATAGTGGCATATTAAGGACACAAAAATTCTCACTCAACTTAAATTCGATTCAAACAAATTTCATAAGTTCCAATACATTCTTAGGGAAATTATTTGAACAACATACCTGTTTAATACGGGTCCAAGAAAGGAAGATTAACCGAATAAATTATAAATATTATTCTGAGGTCTTTTTTTTTTTTTTTCAACTTTAGTACAACTCCATGTGGGTGAGTTACAAATCTTTGACCTTCAATTATAATGTCATATTGTCTTAATAACATGTAGTTTTGAGGTTATTAAATTATGTAATAAAATATGATCATGGCATGGGTTCAAAGAGATAAGGAACAGGATTATGCCCCTAATCACATTAGCAATTTTTCCTGGCAGGCCAGTTAGATAGAAAATAACTTACCATCTTTCCCGATGCAAATATCAATGCTGTAGTTTTTGGCTCCCTTATTCTCATGATAACAGCAGCAAAACGCTGTTTCATTGAAATAATAATTGACATCTTAAAAATTCAAATTCAAATGCAAAAGGATACAACAAAGTTCCACCCTGAAATTAGAATTCTTGATGTGCATAATTAATTGCCAAAATTATCTGCATTGGCTATTTTTTTTCTTTTTAAACAAACTCTGCATTTTGGCTTATTATAAAAAGCCACTTGCCTTGGGATTATATTCAGCATTGCGAGCTTGCAGAGCAATGGCCTTCAGATCCAACTTGCAATCCAGATTGACTGTTGATACAATGTTCCTAGAAACAATATAATACATTGTACGTTTATCATCAAGAAACATAAAAAAAGGTAGTACATACATGGAGTAAATAAACATGTAAAAGCCAAAACAAAAGGCTGTTGACACAATGCCTACATTGTGCTTCATAAAAGGCAGTTGAAACAGCAAATAGAGAATGCAACCCAGCCTTGTTTGTTTTAAACTTGTATTAAAACTGTTATGACACGATAACAACACTACATGTAAAAATATTTAAAATACATCCAAGCCAACTAATCAATTTCCTAAATGATTTTACATATTAACAAAAAAAATGAAAATAAATTTGAAGTCAATAATGCTGATGCAAAGCATTTATGATGTACTACACTCTCAAAATGTTCACAAGTGTTCAAAGTGTGTTTATAACTTTAAACTGATGTTGGACACATTCCACTATGCTATGTATCTGACACGAATACATTGCCCAAACCAAAATGTTTGTGCTCCATAGCTAAGTCTTTACCAAAACAATTTATTCAGCAAGAATGTGCTTTTATCTTAGTTACCAGTTATCCCGTATTACAGTTATATATGACAATTTTGTTAGGAAGGGAGAATCTTCTCTGAACTATTCTTGGAAAGATTACAAAGACTATGCTAGGCCATAAATCTTGACAAATTCTTAGTTGTTAGTCTCTATATATATCAGAATTAACTTTATATTAATGTATAGACAAATTTATATATTCCCAAGTAGATTCAAGCTAATAAGATCTTTGAACTCATTAAATTTTTTGGTGGATGCAAGTGTAACTCATGGTTAGAACATCGATTTATACTCTTGTATAACCAAAATCTATAGCCATGGTACTTGTGAGTGTGCATGAGAGAGAGAGAGAGACATGGGGGGAGAAAGAGATTGAGTGTATTTTCTTGAATATTTCAAAGCACGGGAATTTGAAAGAATCACACCAGGTCAATATTAGAGGTTCATATGGAGCATAGGCTGAAAAGTGGAACTACTCTCTTTTCCAGAGCAACCCAATTTCTAGATGTAAATCACTAAAAACGTCCATGATACTAATTTCTCGTTAAAATTTGCTACAAAAATATATATAACCACCACTTAATACTGATGAAACGCTAATTTAGTCAACAAAAAAGAGCTATCATACACAATCAGAAGGCACAAGCGGTTGGAAAAGTGAGAACTCACTGAAGGGTAGGCACAATCCCAGAAGGATGCTTTTTAAGATCAACGGGTTGGGCTCCTTCCAAGCCTTGGTCTGCCATTACTTATAAGAAATCTCTGCACGACAGAACTCCACTCTTTAAATTCTTTCTCCAAAATAATTATTACAAAAATAATAATAATAATAGTCCATAAATCATGTACGGGAAATCACAGCCACACTTATCAAATTAACGATAAAGATCAAACAAAATACAGGGATCATAGAAAACCACTCCACTCCGATTAATCATTAAAGGGGTATAAAAAAACAACCCACAACGACCCACAAAGGCAAATCTAGACAAAACAAGCCCTAGATGCCAACTGTGGAAGACAATACACAAACCCAACAAAAAGCTACCGCCCAAACACACACGATCTGTGGATCACAAGACCAACCAAACCAAAACAAAACATAAAAAGAACAGACCTCTTGCAAATGGGAAACCCTAGAATTGAGCGAAGAATTTCCTGTCAAATTAAGTGGGGAAAAATTGGGTATAATGAGGACGGATTGATGGGTAAGGAAGCGGGAAGAATTTGAAAAGCGAGGTGTTTTATATCTGGGTTATTTGAGAGAGGGAGAGCTATATAAATGGGAGAGAGTTTTGAGGTTGGTTTCGAATGAGAAGAAAGATATGGGAGAGAATGGAGTTCGTGGGGAGATCTTTGGTGCCTTGTGCGGTTGAGGGATTTATTTCTTGAGGTCCCTTTTTTATTGCCTTCCGATTTTGCCCTTTCAAATTTG
The DNA here is from genome assembly GCA_030954485.1 of Citrullus mucosospermus. Lineage (NCBI taxonomy): Eukaryota > Viridiplantae > Streptophyta > Magnoliopsida > Cucurbitales > Cucurbitaceae > Citrullus > Citrullus mucosospermus. Next base: position 28,338,823 of record CM062057.1, read on the forward strand.
CGGGATTGTGATATGGACTTAAGGGTGGGTTTGGAATTTCAATGATTTGATTGCTGCCTCCACCGGGCGGTTTCTTTGGTGTGTCAAGGACCAATGGATGCTGCCCACGTGTTCTCCCGGATAATTTTGTTTAGGAAATGTTTTATTGGCCTCTTTTAAGGTTAATTCTCCGAAATAACCCTCAAGTGCTCCCCTCTTTCAAAAGTAGCACATGTTTTTTAAACTAGTCGAAATAATTTTTCTTGGTTTGACCGAGATTGACCACTGAAATAATTTGAATAAAAAATTACTTTTTTGTCTTATATTCAAACTATCGATTTTTTAAGATTTTTCAGTAAATCTATGATAAGAAAGTAAGAATAGTGTTTCATCTTACTTAATCTTTTTCGATTCAGCGTATATAATTTTCCAAGATCTTACTTAATCTTTCCCAATTATTTTCTAAAATTAAACAAAGATCCACTGGGAAAATCCATTTGAATAATTCATCACTTCATTTGAAAATTCAAATAATTGTGGAAACAAAAAAAAAATGGCCGTAAGGTTTGACAAAAAATACTAAATTTGGAGAAACTTTGAAAAGATGTAAGATTTGATACAAAATTTAAAAAGATTGTATAATATTTAGAAAAAAAAATTGTTTAAATGATAAATCTGCTGAAAATATTTTCAAATAAAGCAATTTGTCATTGTTTATCTGTGATAGACAGTATATCAGTGTCTATCACAGATAGACAGTGATAGATAATAGATGTCTATCAGTATTTACAATACATTTTGTTATATTTATAAATATTTTAGTTGATTTTGCTATATTTGAAAATAACCCTTAGAAAAATTAAGTAGAACCTCGATTCATCAATAAATATTAGAAAAACCCAAGAGCATAGATGGTGAGAAAAACTATTTCAACTAATTTTCTAAAAGGGTGGTAAAATATGAAAACATTTAAGAGTCATTTCTAATAATTTCCCATTTTTTTAACTTTTTAAGCCCAATTTGATCATGGTTATTATATATTTATATATAATATATCTTTTTTATATATAAAATTAAAGCATGTAGCTAATGGACGACAAACACAACGATGAGTACTGGTGGACGGCAAACCCGTAGACCGAAAACACATAGCTGTCGAGATCGATGGTTCAACTTCTTTTGGTACAACAAATTGAGGCTATAGCAATAATTTAAAGCTTTTAATAATTTAAATAATTTATCTTTATTTTTTAAGTCAATTTATAATTTATTTACCAACTAATTCAATATAATTTATACGCCATCAAATACAACTAATGTCCACATCAAGACATAATGGTTTAGTAACCATTCCATTAACTTAAAGTTAAGTCAGTGAAGCATTTAGCAAACGTGGGAGACCAAAGTGTCTATTTTAATACTTTAGGGACCAAGTAGACATGAACTTCGAACTTCAGAGACCAAAAGTACAATTTGCCCTTGTTTTTTTATAAGGTAATCCACACACTAGCCATTGACAAGGAAAAAGTCAAGGATTATACAACTTTTGGTTTTTAAGGAAATACAATGCAAAATTGTTAACGACAAACAACGGAGAACGAAGACTAGCAATTGAGAGAGAGCATGGCAACAACACAAACGGCGGTGACTAGTGACGAGAGATGGACGACAGGCAGTGATTGAGAGAGATGTGAGATTTGCGATTCAGGATGAAGTGAATGAAACCTTTTGTATTAGTTTTTTTTTATGGATCGGTCAAACTAGGAACCGAGCCGGTTCAGTTCGATTACTTGTAATTATAACAAAAATCGATTTGGTTCGTTTGCTTTAATCTATTTTCATTTGTTGGGATTAAGCAATAAGATGATGTTATTCCACATAAACCTTTGGCTCAAGACGCTAAGATAGATGTTTAATCATGTAAATAAAATAAAATAAAATAAAAGAGTCCACGTGTGTGTCAAACGAAGTGGCATGCAAATAAGAACTGTGTAATGCTTGCTACATGCACTAGTTGGATATCAAAAAATAATTGTATAACAAGCTAGGGTTAAGAGACTGAAAAATAACTGGGTAGATCAAGGTAACAAATTTATATGAGAGTTGACTTAAGGTATGTGAATCCTAGTTCACAAACACTATAACTCCCAAAATTGAGTTGATTTCAACCTTAAGAATAAGGGTAGACACATATTGCCTTGACATTAAAGCTTTTGAGAAGAAAAAAAAGATCTTCTAGTAGCGATTAAACTCCAAGCGATATAATGATTAATTCTACTTGAATGTTATTAGCATGCAACTCTAAGCATGAATTTTATTGGTTAAACGTGAAATGAATACAAAAGCTAAAAATCATTCATCGTAATCTATTTTGTACAATTATCCAAACTTTTCCAAACGCCTAAATGCATATCAATCATGGTAAAACAAGAAAAATACTCATATTTAATATGTCGTATAAGTGATAAAACTCGAAAATAGTAAGGTTACATCAAGTGTATTGAATAAAAGCAAACATAACATTTACTAATTTGATTTTCTTGATGGTTCATATCAGTTTCATTCTCAATTTTGGAATGGTTAAGATACAAAATGTTAATTGAGGTACCATGGCAAAGTGCATTCAAGATGCCTGGCCCCTTCAAGTGAAAAAATCACCTTGATCATTGAGCGAGGTAAGTTTGTCCAATTTCTTTCTTTTTCAAGATTCAATTGGATCTCATATTATCTTCGAACTTTGAATTTCTAGTAAATTTAAGTTCAATCGATATCGAACTCTAAACTATGATGGTAGTAGATGTCTATATAGATTTGGCTTTGGGGCATTGTTTTTAATGATAGTTTCTATAATACCAAATTTCCTACATGATTAATGTTGGGATTTGTACCCTAAAGCTTTGTAGTTTATTTGTTATTTGATATAATAAATAATTGTTTTACATATGCAATAATAAGTTATCAATTACGGGAAAAATCCAAGGTTATATCATGAAACATGAACTGTGTGTAGTGGACATACAAGTTGATAATGTTCAAGTAACAACCTAAAAGATTTATAGTATAAGGATAAGGTTGGATGCCTTATCCTAGTAACACTGTGGATACGACCCACTTTATAAGTGCTATAAATGTTGTAAGTGTTACAAATGACATGATCCAAATCATTCCTACGGAGACATGCTAGTAAGAATATCGTGTACAACAATATTGTATAAGACCGGACCGCGAAATACTTAATCTCCCCTTGTAACGTCGTTGAATGAAGAGATTACTATTTTATAAGATACCCATATGTAACTCGATCTCAATCTTGAGTAAGTTATGGACTCTTGCTTGTGAGAGCTTGTCATTTTATTTGTATGGGTGAGAGTGGTTCGAGTCACTGACTCAATAAGCCTACCATTTTAGGGACAAGACCGAGTGAGGAGCTGGGAACATAACTACACAATATGGAATTCGCTCCTTCCCACCTTTAGAATAAGTAGATGTGTGCTGATTTCGAGTCTTGAACAAAGGGTACCCGCCCCTCTCATTGGCTCGAGAGGGACTTAGTTCATGGTAGGACTATGAATAGATTGTCCATTAAAGGAATCAGTGGTACTTAAGGAGTCAAAGGTAATTATAAGAGTAAAACGGTAATTTGACCCAGCTGTAATTACGATCAATTCGTGAAGGATCGACTTACTTATAATGGTTAAATTCATAGACGCAACATGTTCTACGATGCAAAGAGTGCAAATATGTGTCTTTAGTGGAGTGACCCATAGTTATGGAATTTTGGTTAATTTAATTTATGAGTTTAATTAATTTACCTCGAACCATTAAGTCCATTATGTTCCCCGGCTAGCGCACAACGGGTATACAATGACCAATAGTTTTGAAAGAACTTGAATTGTTCAAATTAATTAAAGGAATAACATTAATTGTATATGATACAATTAACATAGTGTAGTTTTATATATACTAGTCACGAAGCACGTGCAATACACGTGAAATCTTGTAGTTTTAGTTTTTTTTTTTTAAATAGTGATTCTATACTCCAAAAGTCACAACCACTTAGCAAAGGGTAATATGAGAACTTATGAAAAATGTATGGGTAAAGGGGCACATAAAGATTCTCCCTACATAGCCCTCTTTAGTCACTCAATATAATGCATTGTTTCGCCGTAATAATTACTACTTTCATTCAATTAAATCCTCTATTTTTTTTTAATGTAAATGCAAGTATGTATTTTGTTTTTCTTTTACATGTGCATCTAACGTATATATTGGAAGAATCAATGCATGAGTTTGATGTGTGTAACCACCTCCACCCTGAACAAATGCATTCAATTGTCATTTATTGCATCATATCTCAAAAAGTCACATCCCATCAACATCAATTGCACTTATTCGACCTAAAACTTTATTTTTTAAATATATAAATTTATTTTGTAAACTAAAAACTGAAAAAGTCACATTCACTATTTTTCAAATAGACACACACACTTGAAAGTCACAACCACTCAATAGAAAGCAATATAGGAATTTATGAAAAATGTAAGGGCGAAAGGAGCATATAAAAATTCTCCCTACATAGCCTCTTTTAATATAGTAGAGATTATAGTATAAAGTTAATTTTGAATGAGATTCGAAATTAAATTATATAATTAAAAGGGATTAATTATATATAAATATGATTCAAATATTCAATTGTATTTGAATAAAATTCAAATAATAATTAATATAAATTAGATTCATATTAAAATTATAGGGTTAAAATTTAATAGGAATGAGATTCATATTAAACTATAGGTTATGGGAGAGAAAATTTTGAATAAAATTCAAATATAGGAGTACATTGCGGTCTAGCAGATAGATAGTGAAATTTTTCTATATTTGTTAATAGTTTGACTCATTTTGCTATATTTGAAAACAGTTTATTAATTAATTTAATTAAATATATTAATTCAATTAAATTATTGAGATGGTGAAGTGGGTGGTATCCCACTCCATAGTTTTCTATGGGGAATCAATATGGAAGTTATGGATTTTTGGATCCTCCAAATAAAAAATTAATTCTCAATCTCTTTCAAAAACTCTTCCTACAAACTGGTCATCACCGAGAGAGAATAGTCAGGAATATTCTATGGAGGCGTCACACTTACGTTCGAAAGGAGATTTTTGTTGTTTGTCGAGGAAGACGAATTTTGTTGGAATTCTTGAACATTGTCTTCAAAGGTAAGTTGTACTTATTCTTTCTTGTATAATTTGAAGCATGTTTAGTCTACTGTTTCTATAATATGATTATTGTGTATTTTTTTGTTATGTGTTAGATTTCTAAAACAAAATCAAAAGTAAAGTGATCACTTGCCAGCTGGCTTTTTGTGGGGAAGAGGAGGATTGGGAAACGACAGACTAGTGGAAAAGTAGCTTATATAAGGAAGAGCGGTTGATTCCCAAATAGGGAATTTGCCAGATTTTGATGCAAAAAAAAAGGACAAATTATGAATAGAAATCCACCTTCCACTATGAGATTTGATCCCTTCAATGATAATCTCAATTTCCCACTTCAATTTACTCAAATTATTTGTTATCCAAATCCATCACAATTGTGCATTCCATAATCCCCATAGACATTAAAAAATTTCATTAAACGTAGGACGAAAGACATTAAAATGGAAGCAATGTTTACAAATTTAATTTTCAAAAGTAAAAAAATTAAAAACCAAATCATTATCAAATGAGACTCAAATATTACCAAAATGGGCCTAAACTACTTTTTTTTTCTTTTTATTTTTAAAGTTGTCAGATCAAAGCATCAAATCATCACAACATTGTAATAGATTAAGATTAATCTACAAACCTCACCTCATATGCAACAATCTATTAAATATGAAATTAAAACAATTTTTGTTTGGTTCAAATTATAATCAAATAACACAACTTTATAATTTAATGTACATTAAAAAAATGTTCAATTAAAGAATAAACAAAATCTTATATTTTAACCTAAATATTTTATCATAGGCTAATGTATTTCATAAGATTCGTTTGGGGGAGAAAAATAGAATAAGCCAAGCAGGGAAGTGAATCCTTTCCATCGCACTTCATAAAACTGGTCGGAATTTCTACGGTGGTGCCGGTAGAGGAGAGAGTTGAAGGCGTAACACCGTTTGCCGGAGTCGGAGAAAAATGGGCGCCGGAGAGGAGCACCAACCGGAGCCATCGCTCGAGAATGTAAGCGCAGCATCTTCCATATCGGCAATTGCAGAGGACCTGCAGCGCACGGTTGTTCAATCGAAGGATTCGGCAATTCGCTCTGCTCGTTCACTCCAAGAGGCCTCTTCCTCCCATATCCGTTCCTTCCAGGTTGCGTCCCTAGTCAACTTTTATTATCCGTATCATTTCGCATACTGGCTTTTATTTCTGTTATACTCTCTCTAGATATCTGTAGAGTTTATATTCTGCATTGCTTTAGTTGTTGGATCGAAATCAATTCTGCTGTGAAATGCCCGTCATACTGTAAACCTGTTATATATCGTAAGAAGACTTTATTTTAGCTGGCATTAATGGGAATTTGAAGAGAATATCTCGTTTGATCATGCTTCAGTGGCAGTTTCCACTTTATGTGGGATTTGTAAGAAAGGGACGTTTGCTTAATCTGTTAGAGAGAACGATTAATAACTATGTGGAATTGAATAAATGGTTGAAACAAAATTAAGATGGAACGGAGAAGCAAATTATTGTACTAATTGATTGGCTGGTTGGTAAAGAAAGATGAAAAACTTTGATAATATGAAATAGTTGACTCTTTTTTCCTTACTCCTACACTTGACGCAAAACTTCCACAGTTCCACTTACTTTCTCCCGGACTTTCTGGTAAATGATAAGGGGATCGTGAAAAACATTGAAGTGCTCTTTTGAATTATAGACTCTGGAGATACCTATTTATTTCCGAGGCTGTTGTCAAATCAAAAGTTAAAGAATAAAAAAAGTAGAAAAGAAATTTCTGTTGTTTCATATCTTCCTGGCTTTCCTGTGCTTCTGATCCTGATCTTAGTCCCACCCTTTTTGGTTCTGCTGAAATCTGATGAGAGTTGCATCAGTTTGCTGCTTTCTCTGTGATGCACGTGTTACCATACAACATAAGCCCCATCACTTTTAACAAAGAATTTTGGTGCTACAATTGGAAGGTCGAAGGTTTCTAGATTCATGGAAATGTTGGTTGATCACAATGCAATTCTGACATCAAATGAATTATTGCTCTTTTGAAGACCAACCAGAATCAAGATGGTCAACAAATTAAATAACCTTTACAGATTCGATTGAATGAGGTTGATGCCCTATCAAGATAAGAAATACACAGGTTAATGAAGGAGTAACAAAAATCTAACAATTCTTCTATGGTGTTGTGTACTGATAACTGTTTGGTTTTTGTGTTTGATATCATATGTCCTTGTCCCATTAGCTGCTTTGACAGTGAACCTGTTGCTCTTTGTCATACTATTGATGGCTGTGGATGGATGATCAATTTTTTGCTCAGTTATGTATCTTGCAATTAAAGTATTATTACTGATTGTGCAGATGTTAAATTTATATATATATTTTTTGGGTATTTGTTCTTTCATTCTCATCTTATAATTCCTTTTTGAGATGAATGCAATCATCTTTCAGGATTTTGTACCCCGAGCAACATCACAGTTCAAAACACACGAAGATGCTTTTTTCCGCAAAGTTAAAGGTCTCTTTTTATGTTTCTTGTTCTCCAATTATCTGCATGCTTTAGAACTTCAGCATAGTCAATATTGGCTTGACAGGAATATTGCACTAGTCCTTCTTGTTGAAATTAGTTATGAAGTGAACTAGAACTATGTACTGTAACAAGAGGGTTTTTGGAGGAGTGGGGCGATTTGTGAGTGAGGTGTGGTCCCTTATTTGATTTCATACCTTGTTTTGGGTTTCCTTTTAAAAATGGAAACAAATGTAATTATCCCTTAGTAGTTTGTTCCCTTAGGTAATTTTGGGGGATAAGGAAACAAGCTTTTTGTTAGTTTAGTTTAGGTCTACCACCAAACTTTATGGTCGATTATTTCGTAAACTTTTCACTAAACTAACAAAAAGTTTGTTTCCTTTTCCCCCAAAAATTGCCTGAGGTAATGGTAATTTTGAGGCAAGGATATCCCAAGAAGATAAACTCATTCTTATTCTTCCAGTGTCACAGTAGGCATTGTTATTTTGGATTTTGTAATCAGCTCAGCTTTCAGTGGTTTTTCATTAACTCCCAATGGAAGGGTTCTATATATTATTATTATTATTTTGAATAAAAAAAGTCATATCTTTTCTTACAAACTAAGAAGAGAAGTTTTGATTTTACTTTCACCTCTGTATTTATTAATGCATTTGTATTTATTTATGTTATGATATCACTGTGTAGATGAGTTTAAGATAGCAAGAGAACACCCAGCTGCTACGATTGGAGTTGCTGTTACAGCTGGCCTTCTCATTATGCGAGGTATGGAGTAAATATTTTCCTCAACACCAAGCTGGTGATGAGTTTATTTTTAATACACATTTCAATGGTCTCACTTCTGATCCTCCTGTTCTAATCTGTGTATTTCTAGTAGTTAGTATTAGGCCTTGAGCCTGTTGTGTTTTGGGATTTTCTATTCTTTGGAGATTGAGCAAGCTTCTTCCACGCCAATTTCTTGTTTATCTATCAAGGAAATGGTTTAGTGTCATGTCATCATTGTCATGTGGCAAATTGAGTCAATTATTCAATTCAGCATCAATTGGATAAATACATTTATATGAGTTTGTTGAAATTTACTCATCAAAATGATTTTAGATTGAATTAATTTGTTTGCATAATCAGAAGAGTGTTAAAGAGAGTGATGAAAAAGAACCATGAGAACTTGGTCTAGTAGCCCAGCTTGTGTCCCATATGGTTTGGGATTCGAGTTCTCAAGACTCTTGTATCATGTGTGGCAACATGATCAGGAGTTTCCTATTATCAAGACTCAGGGTATCATTCAGGATGGTGCAGATGTGCAGTGCTGTTTGTAATTTTAGTTCAGTTAGAAGCTCATGGTTTTTCATTGCTACCTAAACACAGAATTTTTTGTCTTCTCTAAACTCTCTCTCTGTCTTAAAATTTTATTTTAAGAAGAAATTTTTTCTTTTGGTTACATATGCAGTGTTAGTCACACTTTTTACTTGTCTCAGCATTGGGAAAAAAATTTCCAAGATATTGTTGTTATTTTTCTGCATGGAATTGCCTGGACTATATTTGTGTTCGATCCTTTCCTTCTTTGTTTTTTTTTTTCCTTCTATTTTTGTGTATGTAAAGTTGGCCTTACTTTTAAGGATTGCTCTTCTCTGTAGGACCAAGACGATTTCTGTTTCGTCATACGTTCGGTCGATTTCAAACTGAGGAGGTTCTTGCCTTATTTTTTCTTAACTATCCCATCTTGGATTACGAATGAATTGTTGATGTATCCATCTCATTGTATGTATGCCAATTGGGCTGGAATTTGGAATAATCTGAATTTTGACAGCACTCTGGACTAATTCATTATTTTCCTTTGCCCTGCACTGTATTTCTCTAGTTGATTATTGCTGATTGTTTTATTATTGTATCCCTTTGAGCAGGCAAATTTTTTAAAGGCTGAGAAGCATGTAAAGGAGTTGAACCTTTCAGTGGACCTGATGAAGAAGGAGAGCAAAAAATTACTTGAGAGGGCTGCTCTAGCTGAAAAGGATATGAAATACGGCCACAACGAGCTGATGTAGAAGCATTGTAGTAGTCAAAACATAGAAAAGTTTAGTGCTACTAGATTCTCTGGATCTGACTATTTTAATATACAGGAATGCTGGAAGTCAAATTCAACATCTTTCAAGGTCAATTTACAAGGCTGAAGCCCAAGCTGCAGGTGTGTATATTTCTGTATGAAACTTTAATAGTTGTCTTAGTTTCTACTTCATGGTTATGTTTAATAGACTGTTAGGAACCAAGGTAGTATGGGTTACTTTTGTCCCACATTGGTTAGAATGGGATGACCAATGTGGTACTTAAGTGGCTTGGCTCTCCCACCTCAATAGCTAGCTTTTGGGGTGTAGTTCTCCAAGGTGCTTAAGTACCTAACAATAGTATCAGAGCCAGTTGTTGACGTTCCGTAGTGAAACCGGCTGAGGGTTCTGACCGGGTGTGGCCGAGTGAAGTACTGTCGGAATTGCCGCTAGGATGTCGGCTTTCCGGGGATGGCGTATTGTTAGGAATCAAGGTAGTATGAGCTACCTTTGTCCCACATTGGTTAAAATGGGATGACCAATGTGTTACTTATCTGGCTTGGCTCTCCCACCTCAATAGCTAGCTTTTGGGGCGTGGTTCTCCAAGGTGCTTAAGTACCTAACAGTGAATTGGATATGGAGATGCTTCCCTATCATTATAAATATCTTGATAGAGTGCAGAGGGGGCAATGGAAGTATAGATCTTCGGAGATTGTATTCTAAATCTCATAATGTTGCATGTTATTGATATATCTTCGATATTGATTTCAGGAACTAAAATTCATCTTTCTTATATCTTCATCTATAGTACAAAAACTTGTGGCTCCTTCACAGTAGTTGTACTATTTATGGGGTGGACTGCAACCACATCATTCACTCCTTAATCACTAGGCTTTGGAAGGTAAAAAATTCTGGAGAATGGGAGGTTTGTTGGCTTGTTGTCTTTTGGAGGTTCGTTGGCTTGTCTTTGGGAGGACAAATAACATTGATTTCAGCCAAAGGTCCTACATTCGCATGAATGACCTTCAAAGGGTTTCCCTCAGGGAGGAAAGCATATTTTGATTTCCATTTCTGGAGTGTGTTCTTGATGCCCTGAATAATAGGTGCCCAAAAAGGAAGCCTTCTTGAGGTAGCCCGAGGCAAGAGCTTTCGCCGAGTACCCTTTTTACACCCAGGATCCAGCAGTACTGTTAAGAAACTTTACTTTCTCCATCTGTGAGCTTGGCCTCCAGTTATCCAAAATTAGGGAAGGGCTATGCCACTCTGAGGTCTTCAAATCCCTCACCAGTGAGCTTTCAAAAATCCCTTTTATCCATATGTGAGCTTGGCCCCAAAGGCTTCAAAGAAACCTACCTGCACAAAATCCAGCCCTTATCATGACCCTTATCATGAAATGACGTAGGTGGAAAGAACTCCCCCTTCCTTTTTAGAGGCTGTAAGACAAAGATCTTGATCTTCTTTAAAATTTTAACCTTTTACGACGAGGAGAAAGAAGATATCAACTGCGTAATCATGAGAGCTCTAAAGTTATGAGAAAACACAAGTCTATTTCAGATGAATGTCCAATTTTGCTTTCAGTTTATCCTTCTTGGGAGCAAATGACTTTTAAATTTCAAAGTATTTTGTTGCAGCACCTCTTCATTATAGTTGATTCTAAAGCTTGGCGGAATATGTTTTTGTGCTCTTAACTGTTTTCAAAGATTAGTTTAATAGAAGACTTGTTGATCCTTGTGATAATTGAGTGTGTAGGGATGTTTTCTCAAGAAAAAAATTGAAGTAAACCTTTGAAATTCAAGCTTGCAAATTACGGAAAGGAAGAGTAATTTGAGCTTGTTTTGTTATTTGGAGAGCTTCGTATTGATAAACATAATTTCTTTTTTCAGTTTGTAATCACCTCAAACTGATCTTCAATTCCAAGCGAGAATTCTTATAACCTGTTTTCAAGGTTTCAGTTTTAACAGACCAGTGTCCGATACCACAAGCTGTACTCTACTTAATTCATCAATCTCCAAGAGCAATATAATTTGTACCAGTGCCATCTGCTTGGTAGCTGGATGACTAGTTCAAGTTATTTTGTTCTTGATTACTCTGTTTAGTTAGTTTTGTCAAGTACTTGCTGTTCTCTTTCCAAGAATTTTGATGGGTTATCAATTCAGGATATTTGTAGCAGATGGGGAATGATTTCATTAATCCTTATAAAGCCTTTTAGAGGTTGTTTGAGAGGCTGGAATGTAATCAGGATTATTGAGAATTAGAGGAGTGTTGGAATGCGTGAGTAATAGAGGACAGAACAAAAATGAGATCGTGAAACATGAAAACAGTGGGAAAGAGGGTTGGGTTGAAAACTGTTGGAATGGAATGAGTTTTGTATTACAAATCAAGCTCAAGATGCTCAATCCAAACATGAATTTTGGATTACATTACACTCCTATTCCATTACGGTCCCCCAAACACCCCCTTAATGTTTTGTTTATTCTCTCGTTTTGTTTTGTTAGTTTCTATTTTCTGTTTGGTCCTTTTTATTTTCATCTATCCTTGTATTTTTTAGTATTAGTTTCTTATCATATTCTTAATTGAAAGTCTAATTAGTATTTAGATTGTAAATTATTTTTAATGTTGCATGACGACATTCGCAACTAAAGTATCATGTGGAGAACAAAATTATTTATATTGCCATTTTGTTTCTGTATGGCATCTGTGATGGGCAGATATAATGACGGGGTTTGATTAGGTGGTTGGTTGAGACTTGAAAGTAAAAGAGCACACTTTTGCACATAATTTCATGAAGTCCTTATATCTTTCAAATTCTGCAGATTTGATGGATGGGCTGCGGGAAATTTCTGGTAGGGACGCATTAAAACTTCGAGCAGAGGTCAGCCTGATATACTCAACTTTCCTTCTCGTTGAGATTTGAATTTTATACTGTACAGTTGATTGAATTTTATGTCTAGTTAATGCCCCATTTGATAAATACAGTTTGACGCTGTTTGGTAAATATTTGAATTTTAGTTTTTAGTTTTTGAAAATTAAGCCTATATACACCCATTCCACCTCTAAATTCCTTGCTTTGTTACATACTTTTTACCAATGTTTCAAAAAACCAGCTCCAAGTTTTGAAAATGAAAAAAAAGTAGTTTTAGGAAACTTGTTTGTGTTTTAAAATTTTAAGTGGATGAAAAACCATTGTAAGGAATTGGGAGGAAAATAGGTTTAAATTTCACAAATCAAATGGTTAATAAACGGGATTTTGGTTTTTGAAAATTCAGTTTATAAACACTGCTTTCACACACAAATTCTATGTTAGATTGTGAATCCAAATTGTTCTTTTAAAAAAGGTAGAAACCATAATTGAAAAATAAGGAGGAAAGATACATAAATTTCAAAAACTAGAAAACTAAAAATGAAATTGTGACCAAACATGGCCTAAGCTACAAGTTTAGTTATTGAATTTTTAAGGGTGTGCCGATAGGTCAACTTAACATTCTATAGATGTTGAGATCTACTGGATGTAAAATTAAATTTTATGTCTAATAAAATCACGATGTTTCAATTTTGTCTTATGATGTCCATGAATTCTACATGTTTGATTTCACAACCACAAAAGTTGGGGGACTATCCAATTTAATTTATTTCTCAAATTCATCACTTTGTGTTTCCCGTACTCGTAGGTTGCTTCGATGGCAACACTTTTAAAGCGTCAGAGGAATTTGCTTGAAAATAGGGCGATGAAAGTCTCTGAATTGGGGATTCCTTTGTGATAAACTGGAAGATTGAGGTATGGATTATGTTATTTGTTCGATACTTGCAAATGCCTTCTACTTGGGAAATTTTAACATTGACATTTCATTTATCTTTGTACTGAATTGCTTTCCAATGCTATGGTTAAAGATATCGATGAACACTTGAATAAACTTTGGCATTTCGTTTATCTTTGAACTGAATTGTTTTGCTATGCTATGGTTAAAGATACTGATGAACACTTGAATCTTTTAACTATAAAACTTTGGCCAATTGTTAGGGAAATTGATTATGGAACCTTTAGGCCATGTTTGGTTGGTAATCTTAGAATTTTATACTTTTAGATTCAACAAAGATGTATTTAACAGACAATTTGGATTCTGTTTTCGAAAATTGTTTTCGTATTTTGTGATCCAAATTCTGAAAACAACATTTTTATGTTTTTCAGTTTGTCCAGATTTTGAATTTTAAATTTTAAAATGCACAATTATATTAAATAAATATAAAAACATTTAGAAATATAATATTTCATATTATAATCTTGATTCAATTTTTAAAATTAAAATTGCACAAAAAAAAGTTTTAATATAAAACAAGTTCATAAATTAATTAATAATAGTTTGTACTTGATAGTGAATAACTACAACTAGTTTTATAATTTATAAATATAGTATCAAACACATTTAAAATAATTGTTTAAATTAAAATCTAACTTTAATTTGCTTGCTACTGAACACGTATATGAAAACATGAAATACAACTTTGGTTTTATTGAATATCTTATTTCAAATTTTTGTTTTCATATTCTCCACCAAACAAACCTTTAGGTAGGGGATGGCAAAAAAACCCGCGGAGCCTTGACCCAATTAGGTTAGGGAATCTCCGGTTTGACCGGGGACGAGGGTCATTACCCAGTACCCGTCCCCGATTAATCCCCGACCCTGCGAGTTAATTTCTCTCTTTCAGTCTCACTCTCGCTCTCTCTCAACTTGAGGGGAATAGGGCCCCCGCAGGGATCCGCCCCTGTTTCGGCAGGGATGGGGGAAAATTCCCCCATCGAAGGCGGACACCCCACCCGCCCTGCCCCCATTGCCAATAATTTTTAGTTTTTCCTAATTCATCCTTTCTACAGGTTCTTCACTTTTGGCAATTCCCTATTTGTCTTTATATTTAAATTTTCCTTGATGATGGAGTAGATGAGTTTGCTCCCATTTTCAAGATTTGCTTCAGATATGGTTTATACAATAATTGATTCGTGAATGAATTTGTATTTTAAACATAAACTTAATTCGATATACAAGTGTGTATTAGACAAAAAGGGTGAAAAAGGGTGTTTTAATTCGAGAATTATTGTAGTTCAGAAAGAAATTTGATGAAAACTGGTGATTTTAGAATTATTTAGGAAAATTAGAAAGTTTTTTTTTCCTTTAGAGTTTCTCGAAAATTAGAATTCATCATTTCTCATTATGAAATGGGAAACACATTTCTATCAACATCAATATTTCCAATCTTAATTGTAGTCTTACTTTACTAAATTTCTGAACTTTGAAAAGGAAACTACCATATAACCATGGAAATACAATAACTTCTAACCTTTTTTTTTTAATAATGACTAATCCTTCTAATTAAAATGAGTGGAAAAAATAACAATTTTTCTTAAAAATATCTATTTGGTCTCTAAGTTTTAGGTTTAGTTTATATTTAGTCCTTATATTTCAAAATCTAACACTTTTGTTCCTAATAATTTGCATATTTATTAAGTCAATTTTTAACCAAATTTCAAAAACCATGCTTTTAAAACTGTTCTTTTTAATTATCAAAATTTGGCATGATTTTGAAGACATTTAGAAGTTTGAATGGGTGTTTTATAGATTTGATTTTCAAAAATAACAAACAAAAAATTCAATGGTCATTAGCAATTATACAACCACAGGTATACTTTCTTTTAAAATTAGAAGTTTAATCTCTACCTCACTAAAATAAAAGAGGCTGTAAAGGGAACCATCTCTCCTTTCCCTTTTTTCCCCTAAAATATTATTAAATGTCTATTTCACCATCTATTGATGGGATGTACTATTTGAATGTATGTATCTCTGAAGACATTCTACACTTCATTTCTAGGATAGTTCAAATGTAAGCATCTTTTTAGATCAAATAGGTGCACATCAAACCAGTGGGGTTACAATCCATATGTATAAGGTTGTAAAAATTATATATAAAAGAAATATCAGACTAACCAATTGCATTTTCGCATTTCATTTTCATGAAACTCTACCATTTTGATGTTTGACTTCATATTCACATAATTGTTTGTGGCTTAAGAATCAATTATAACATGTGTTTATTGCTATGGAATATTAAAATTTTATGGTAGTATTATATATAATATGACTCAATATTGTTACATTCTTTCAAACCAATTTAACTTCTCTTTGTTCTTCATCAATTTCTCTAACTTGATTGCCCATGACAAAAATTTATTACTACAGTTCCATATTTATTAAATCTCATCCAAGTCTTTTTAAATATATTATTATGAAACTAATATCAGATCAAAAAGTTTGTTATAATGTAGTAAATCGGTTGTATTTTATGTTATGTTGGATGAAAATAATACAAGAAAAATTAATGTTTTATAGAGACAAATATTTAATAAGAAAATAAAATTTCATAGAAACAAATTATTTAAAGACAAAAAGGAGGAAGTACTTAAAGAGAAATAAATTTGGAAGGAAAATAAGTTAAAATGATACAAAACTTTTCTTAAAGGATTTGAAATAATGAAAAAATAGATCAAGTTTAATGGATAAAAACGAAAACTTTTATGATAGGCAAAGAATAGATATAGACATAGAATCAATTTTCATAGAAGTCTTTGATCATAGAAACTAAGTCAGATATAATTTTTTTATTACATACATTAAATTTTATTTTTAAACTTTAAATTAAAACAAACATTTTACATGTGTAACACGGATTCCTCACTAGAATTTATCGATCCCAAAATCAAACTTATAAATTGCATGATTCCGTGATTTCACTTAAGAGTGTACATGAGAACACCAAAAACCAATCCGACCGATGTGCGCCAATACTGCTGTTCAAGTCAATTTAATCCATGACCCAATTAAGTGTAGTCCCAACTACTTATATCCTGTAAGTTCCTAGAAATCAACAAATTTCCTACCATTGTCGATCGATGTCCTGTTATGTTCGTGAGACTTTAAGCCACTAAATGCACATTAAATCGAGTTAAATCTCTTACTAGATGGCCAATAATGTTTGTGTGAGACTTTAGGCAACCAAATGCATGATAAGTCATGTTAAATCATTCAATATATGGTCATCCAAGATTAGTCACAACTAGTATGTTCTTAAGATGCTCAATGGCAATCTTTTCCAATATATTCTGAAATCATAAATAAACATAGGCTTGAAAACATATTGCTTCAAAATAATAATAATTATTTGATTAATTTGTCATGTCCAATTTTAATCCATCCTTAAAAGATATTAGAGATTTGGTCCACATGTCCATGTTTCATGGTTGTTTGACTTCGTTGAAAGTACGGAAGAACAGAGAAATATCGAGTCTAAAATAATTAGCAAATGCTGTGGTTTAGGGCACATTGAAATCTTGGTAATGGCCTCAGAGATCTTGGTGGTTAGTGATCATCAAATGGGACAATCCCATCAAGAGTAGCAAATATTTATCATCACATCACCGGCCTCGTTATTAAAGATTGAAGAAATAACTTGGTGCATTAAAACGAAAATAGTAGAAAATCAGAAGTTAAAAAAAGAACTAGAAATTATTTGGATGTGATCAGAAGTAGCTGGTTGTGATATCATGGATTATCATTGGGAATCCGTCTGATTTTTTTCATCATTTCACATAAAAAAAAAACCTCAAAATCAATATCAAATATGGAAGAAGGAAACATCAAGATTCAAACAGAGAACACTCCAACGCATCAAAGAAATTAACAAAATCGGAATTCAAACCGAAGAAATCAGAAGGAAAAATAGATTCGTCGAGATTCAAACAAAAAAATCAGTTGAACGCATCAATGAAATCAACAAAAGTTCTCATAAATTCAACAAAATCATAATACGAAACGAAGAAATCAGAAGGAATAACAGAATATATCTACCTTGTCACCGAAAAATCCTACCGTTCCAAGAAGAGAAACGAGGAAACTCGGAGCTAAAGGGAGAAATACACATAATGTTCTGTGTACCGACCTTCCGTATCGCCTAACGATAGATTCTCTGATCGATTTCCATTTCGGCAGATCAGAGAATTGCAATATTAGGCTTCTTTCTCCGTTGCTATGATTCAACAAACACAAAATCAAATCAAACTTAAGAAAATTATTCAAAGTTAAAGATATCTAAAGCAGAGAAGAATGAAAAGTGAAGAAAATCGAAGAGAGGATATCCGGAGTTTGCCGAATTTTTGCTATGGACACTGCCGGATGCAGGCGTTTTATAGAGGGATGAGAAGAAACCCTAAACCCTAAAAATATGATGAAAGAGACGGAGGAGCAGGCCCATTAAGAAATCTGTTTTTTTTTTTTTTTTTTGGAAATAAGTTTGGTCTTTTAAAAATTTTAAAAATATATATATATTATTATTGTTATTGTTTTTTAGGCTAAATTATAAAAAATGCAATTTGAGCTTTGTGTTAAAAATATTATGAAATTTCAAAATTTTCAAAAATTCCCTTAAACTTTCAATAATAGTTGATCAAAAATACTCTATCATTCGTTTTGGATGAAAACCATTAAAGTTTTATTTAAAAAATAACCCTTAACTTTTCAAAAATTTCAAAAATATCTTTGAAAAGTTTTAAAAAGTTACCTTCACCATAAGTCTCTAAGCAAAGATTGTTAATACCTCGTTGCAAAAATAAATTTAAAATTTAAAAAAAAAATTATAATTGCTCCTAACATTAATAGGGTGATTAATTTGTTCAATTTTTTCTTAAAAGAATTAATTTTAAAATAAATTATATACATATCCTCATTTTTTCATACAATATTTTCATTTTTCTCTTAACTTTATAATTCTTAACTTACACCAATTTCATGACCAACCAAAATTTTAAGTTTGAACACGAAATCCCATGAAATCTCGCAAAATTTCAAAATCAAAATCTCCCCATAAATAAATAAATACCGTTAGTATTTGAGGGTGTGTTAATAACCAAATACATTTTTTTATTTGACTATTTATCATTTTGTATGATTTAAGGGGAGATTTCAATTTTAGAATTTTGTGAGATATTATGGTTTGACTTAAAATTTTGGTTGGTTCAAACGTTGGTCTCAAAATTGGAAAATTAAGAGAAAAATGAAAGTATCTATATGAAAAAAAAAAAAGAGTATATCTATATAATTTGTTTTGAAGTTCATTCTTCTCGAACTTAAAAAAATTGTAAACAAATTGATCACCATATTAATGTTAGGAGTAATTTTTAATTTTTATTTTTTAATTTTAAAGTTATTTTTGTAACGAGGTATTAACTGTTTTTGTTCATATAGTTACGGTGAAGATATTTTTAAAATTTTTTTTTTTTTAGTTAAGGAAATTTTTGAAACTTTTGAAAAATTCCGGAGTATTTTTTAAACAAAATTTTAATGGCTTCCATCCAAAACTAACGACAATGGTATTTTTGAACTTATTTTTTTTAAGTTTAAGAGTATTTTTTTTAAAACTTTTAAAAGTTTAATGATATTTTTTGACACAAAGTGCATAGTTCAAGGTTTTTTATAATTGAATTTATTTTTTACAACGAAAGTATCTTAAGCAATAAGTATATATAATAATAAAGTTAAAAAAAAAATTAAATCAATAAATTTGAAGTAGATTTTCTTTTAGCAATGATTGAGTGGTTTCTTTGAGTCGTTGTTTGGTGGGAACCTAATATTTCCATTGAGTGGACATCTTGGAATTCCTGAACATCTGGTTTTTTGGATTCACGTGTTGAGTACAACAATTGTAGGATAGGAGATCGAATTTCCCATCTCTAGGATGAAATGGCGTGCCAATTATTAGCATATGTTTACTTTCCTTCATTATTGTAGTTTTTTTTAATCAAATTAATATTTATTTTTATAAAAAAATCTTAAATTAATATATATTATTTTGGTGAGAAAATTAACAAATAGAATAATAAAACTATATTACTTTTAAAAAGAAATAGTCAAATTATTATAAATAGAAAAAATATCAAACTATTTACAAATATAGAAAAATTTCACTTTACATAGGCGATAGACCGCGATAGAAATCTATCGTGGTCTATTAGTAATAGACAATTAATTTTAATATATATATATATATATATATTTATAATTAATTTAGTCCATTTTGCTATATTTGAAAACAGTCCAAAGAAATATAAATTAATAAAAATGTATTATGTAAGTTCAACTTATATTAAATTAATGAATAGTCATAAGGGCATTTTAGAAACATTATTTAAATTTAAGATATTCTCGAGTAAAAATCCTACAAAAAAACACAATTATCAAAGTATTCTCATATATCTTAAAAAATATTCATACAAAACAAACGTGATATTTAAGCATGTCGGACGTATGTAATTCTAGACATCTATAATTTTGGGCATCTAAATATTTTGGTTGTATATATTCACGGAAAACAAACGGTCCCTTTAGGTTAAATTATAAATGTAGTCTCTAAATTTTGATGTTCGTGTTTTTATAGTTCTCAAACTTTTAAAATTTCGAATTTAATCTTTGTATTTTAATTTTTGTTTAAAAAATCATAAATTTAATAAACATAGAGTTGAACTCATGAAATTTAAGTTTATATATTTAATAGATGAATTGATTTTTAGAAGTTTTGAATTTCTAAATGACCTATTACACAATACCTATATAACAATATTGTTACTTTTCATTTTGGAAACCTTTATTAGTAAAACATTCAACTTGACAAAAAAAAAAAAAAAAAGTGCATTTATGAATGGAAAATGCTTCACCATTTATTTATTTTAGGGTTGTTCTCAAATATAAAAAGAATACAAAATTATTTATAAATATAGAAATATTTTACTGTGCATCAACAATAAATAGTAATAGACCGCTATAGACTTCTATAAATTGTGGATATTTGTGGTTTCTCTCTCCTTTCTCTTGTTCTCTCTTCCCTCTACATCCTCTCTCCTTCTCATCTCTTAGTTGTTTATCTTCCACCCATGAAAATTTACGCTTAGAATGTTTCATCTCTTTCTGTCATTCTCGTTGTCAACTATTTTTTTGTAGTTTACCAACTTCTTCAGGAGAGAAACCTACTATCTCTTATGATCCTCCTCCTCTATGTATTGTCTCTCATGATCGTCTTTAATCTCATTTAGAGATGTCTATTTTTCTCATGAGGATGGGTCTCCGGGGCGAGAATTCCCCGTTTAGTGAGGAATGGGAGAAAAAAATTTCACGAAAGCTAAATAAGGATGGGAACGGGGAATGTTCCCCGTCCCCATCCCCGTTCCATTAGGTTATATGTATATATATATATATATATATATATATATTTATTTATTATAATAATTTGATTTTATGTTATTGATTTTTATTATATAAATATCATATTTGATCTTCAAGATTAATGGTAAAAATAATGAATATGTTTGGGCTAGTGTAAAAAAAGAATATATGTTTGAATTCTAATCAATTTAGATTATATATATGAATAATTTGATAGATAATTATTTAATTCAATTTCAAAATTTTGAGTAATCTCTCTTACGATTTTAATTGTTTACATGAAACTAATCATATAAAAGTTAACAATTTAATTATTTTTTTTCATAATAGTAATTTATGGTAATTGTTTTTTTTCCTAAAAAAGAATCAAATGGATAAAAATTTTCCATGGGGAATCCCCGCCTCGATCCGCATGGGAAATTTGACAGGAATAGAAAATGAAATGGGGAATGGGGACGAGAAGCGGAGAAGCCATCTCCGACCCCACCCCGTCATCATGTCTAATCTCATTGTTCCCAAAAGTTTAAATTGCAAGCAACCTATGAGGGCAATCGCTAAACTCCTCACAAGACTCTTGTTTTTTATGCTTTGCAAAGTTGGAGAAGGAACATATTCAATTTATAATATCAAGTATCTTCTTCATCGATGTGATTTTAAACATAAAAGAATTCAGAATGTATAACATATTGGGAGTTCTTGGATGTGACTAGTGGTTGATTTGCACCTCTAAACTGCTTATGAAAAGTGGGCAAATCAGGGAATGTAAAAGCAAAACAATGGTAAATTTTGTATATTTAATATTTATTTTCGAAGTGATAAAAATCGAACTATACACCCAGTACTACAAAGATGATCAAGTTTCTCAGGTTAAAGTTTGATAGACTTCTTAAGAACTTGATGAAGAGACATGGAGAGAGAGATAGAAAGAGAGAGGATGAAGAGGGAAGAGAGTGAACAAGAGAGAGGAAGGAGAAACCACAATTATCCAAAAAATAAAAATTCATTTAATGAAAGAGGCTGATTACAACCATTAAGAAACCACAAGGAGATAAATGATCAAACCGAAAGTCCATGCATGTGATAGGGGTTGGAAAATTATTAGCAATCTTACAAACATGATCATATCTATAGGAGTTTTGAATCTCTGCCTAATATGTTGTACTAAAAAAAAAAACCAAGCATCTGCAACTAACTCAGCATATTAATTGTCCCAAAAGTCAAAATTGGAAATTAAATGTATGGTTTTTTATCACGAAACTTGGAAGAAGAAAAAACAAAAATAAAACAATGCATGACCTTACAACTGAAGATCTCTCATTGTTGAAACTGAAGCCGCAAGCTTTTAACCTCAAATGAAAACTAGAATCCTAAGAAGACTCTCTTTTATGTCCAGTATCCTTGCTTCATTGTACATGGCTTCTCCAGAAACATAGATTAAAAGGGAAGGTCAAGACATCTTCCAAATATCACCCTTGAAACATATCGGACGAGTTTACTAACATCTCGATTCCGCAAATCACTCGACTTAAACCTTTACTTAACACAGTAACTGGATCTTGAACTAAAACCTGTACCCTAAGGTTGAAGAATTCTGTCCAAAAATGAAACGATGAATGAAGTCTCTCGCTCACACAAGACAGTTGCTTTGCAAACTGCATTGACAAAACAGATCCATGATCCTGCAAGTGTCTAAAAGATGGCGATCCTTTGTATATTTTAGGAAGAATTTCAAGGGTGGGATCGAACCATAGACTTTTGAGATGGTAATTGTTGGCACCTTATTAACTAAGTTATGCTCGGGCCGACTAGGCAGAGCCATATCAAAAACTAAATAGCTTTCGAGACTTGCCAATGCAGAAAATCTTGCTTGCCCTTCTCCAACTTGGGCAGTATGGCCATGTTGACTTTTCATATGACTTATGAGGTCATTTCTCTGAATTCCCCATACAAAATATTGGATGAATTACATTTTAAAGCCTAAATTGTCACTGTTCATGTCTATTTGGTCTTTTGAATATTCAAAAGTTACAGTCAAAATCTTGAGTTTTGCAAAATAGGTCCAATTAGTCCCGAGGTCAAATGGTTTCCTGTGATTTGGAACCAAATAGACTTGTTTTGTAACACTCAAGTTTAATATGAACTTCCAAAAATTCAGCGATTAGATAGATACAAAGTGAAAACTCTTATGGACAAAAAATGTAAATTTTCAATATCTTTTAAAGTAATGAAGCCTATTCATATCATTCATCGTAGTCAAGAAACTTACTCCATTCCTCCTGATACGACCCGGCCATTTTCAACTGCAGAATTATTTTGCACAATACTTGATGCATCCCATGTAACTGGGAATCTGACTTATCTCCAGCCAGGAATTCATACACTCTGTTATTAATTTCAATAAAGCTTCCACCTGGAGCCTTTTTTACACCTGCATTTCTCATCACCTTCCTCACCATACCAGATTCATTCCACCTACCAAGAGCAGCATATGTATTGGATAAAAGTGTATAATTCCCACTATTTTCAGGCTCTAGCTTAGCAAGATGCCTTAAAGCCTGCTCTGCAAGCCCAGCATCCCTATGTATATTGGAAGCAGCAAGAAGAGACCCCCATATAGGGGCATTTGCTTCAAATGGCATCTCGTGAAGTAGTTTCTGTGCCTCTTGAAGATAACCAGCACGAGCCAGCAGATCAATCATACAGCCATAGTGCTCAATTTTTGGCAAAATTTTGTACATTGACTGCATTCGATCAAAATAATAACGGCCCAAATCCACCATCCCAACATGGCTGCAAGCAGATAGAATTGCTATGAAAGTTACTTCATTCGGCCTAACTTTTGCCTTCTCCATTCTACGGAACATGTGAATGGCTTCTCCTCCAAGCCCGTGAAGAGCCAAGGCAGCAATCATGGTAGACCAAGTTATGACACTTTTCTGCTTCATATTCTGAAAAACTTCCAGTGCTCTTCTTATGTTGCCTGATTTTGCATACATATCTATAAGGGCATTGTACAATGGAACAATCCTAGACAAACCGTGCTTTTCAATATAGTTATGGATCCACTCCCCAAGCTCAAGTGCTCCCAGATCAGCACAAGCGGAGAGCACAGCCAACATTGCAATTTCATCAGGCTCCACTTCCTCGAGCTGCATCTTCCTAAACAACTCAATCGCTTCATGGGGCTTATTGCTCTGTGCATACCCAGCAATTAAAGCAGTCCAAGATATCACATTCCTATGAGGCATTTCGTCGAACACCTTTCGTGCACTCTTAAGTTCTGCAACTTTGACATAGCCAGCAACCATAGCATTCCACAAAGCCACATCCTTAAAATCAACAAAATCAAATAGCTTACGAGCATCAGAAACAAACCCACAAGAAGAATACATTTGAACCAAAGAAGTGACAACATTCACATCCATATCCAAAGCTGAAGAAACCGTCTGGGTATGAATCTGCCGCCCAACTTCAATAGCGGATAACTGAACAACGGCCTTCAAAACAAAGGGGATAGAGTAGGAATCAGGGCGCAATCCGTCAATCCGAATCCTGGTGTAAAGCGAAATGGCGTTAACGGGAGAAGAGGTCTGAGAAAGGGCTTTAATGGCGGTGTTGTAGAGACGAAGATCGGGGTGGGTTTTGTTTGAGAAGACGGAAAAGGCGTATGAAGAGAGGCCATGAGAGGAACAAGCGTCGATGAATCGGCTGAGAAAGAGATTGTCCTGATCGAGAGCTCTGTGCAACATGAAGCCATGGATTTGATAAAGGTGAAGAGGGGTGCGGCAGTTGCTAAGAAGGGAAGTGAATGCAAGAGGGGCTGTGAAAATGGCGGGCTTGACGAAGGAAGGAGACGATTGGCAGAGGAGGGAGAGAGACCAACGCATTTCAAAGCCTCCATTGGAGAGTGAACTCCATTACTATGTTTAAGAAAAATGCACTCTTGTTTAGACAAACCTTTTTTTCATTTTTTTTTTTTATCTCTATACTTTTAAATGAGATGTTGGATTGGATTGAAAATGATATTACAAATCGGGTCCATAACACTCAATCTAAACCTTTATTTTGGATTATTGCAAGCCTATCGGTTCCCAAACACCCCTAAAATACTATTTTGGTTCCAAGTTTTTTGGATTTTGGCCTCCATACTTTCTCACTTGTCCGGGTTAAATTATCGTACTTTTAATAAAGTTGTATTTGACAATCACTTAAAATGGATTTTAAAAGTCTACCTAATCTTTATTTGTAAATCCTATGTTTAAATGAAAAAAAGTTTTTGAAAATCTTTTTTTTAGTTAATTCAGGATTTTTTTTAAGTTAATCCAAACAGGTCCTAAATCTTAAATTTAGTTTCTCAAAAATTATTTTCTTTACCAAAATTGATTAAATAATAATATAAATTTTCATGCAAAAAGATAAAATAATTGAATACATTTTTAAAATTTATAGTAAAGATATATAGATAAACAATAATTTTTTACATATATAAAATAACAATAAACTCATATTGGGGATTAAATTTAAGATTTGTTGAAAATATCGATACTAAAATTGGACAATTGAAATTATAAAGACTAAAATTGAACAAACGTCAAAGTATAGAAACCAAGATGGTATTTTAACCTTTAACATATTATACTTTTAGGTTCATTTGATAAATATATGTGATTGTTTATTTTTAGTTTGCATATTTTTACATTTGAGTTCTTATTCAAATTTTAAAAATTTTAAAACTATTTTTTTAAATAAAAAATAAATTGATTTGGTTTTTGAAAACATCGGTAGAAAAGTAATAACAAATCAGTAAATTTAAAGGTGAAAATGTGTTTATAAGGTTAATTTTCGAAAACTAACATAAAAAACCAAATGGTTACTGATGGTTAGGGTGAGCATGATAGACTGAAAAATCGAGCTTACTGTCCGAACCGAAGTCAATTGGTCCGAGAAGAGAACACTTGGTCTAGTGGTGTCCATGAGTTGGGTTGGGTTGGGTTAAGGGTGTTTCTTGAATCAACCTGAAAATTCGGGTTGGTTGGGTTGACAATCCAAAAAACCCAACCCTTAAAATTTGGGTTGGGTTGTCCGGTTATAACTTATTTTTTATTTTTAATTAAAAAAATGTAAATTTCTCTACAACACATGACTAATAACTAAAATCTCATAAAATTCAAATCTTAAATACCAAACATCTATGATATTTATTTCAAACTTTAAACAAAGATAAATATCATAACAATTTTAAAAGAAAATTATTAAAATTCACAAATTAATTAATACAAAGTAATCAAAATTTAAACAAAGAGAAATTGCATGTATAAATTTTTTTATTAATATATATAGAATTTGAGTTGGGTTAACCCGACTCGACCCGACCCAACTAAAGAACAAAACTAACCCAACCCGACCCTTACATTTCGTATAGGGTAGTCCGGTTTGTTTGGGTTGTTGGGTCATTTGAACACTCCTAACTCGGTCGGTATCGGTTTGGGAAAATTTCAAACCGACATTGTTTTTTAAAAAAATTCAAAAAAGAAAACCGACCGACCGCTTTGGCGGAAGTCCCATATTTGAGTCACCGAAGATGCAATTCGAACCATAACTCTAACAAGATAGGGAGGAGGAGTATACCATTGAGGATTACAGTTATTTACATATGAAAGGTGAAATCGTGAGCCAGACATAATAGAGCGACCCGGGAACAAAGTCCCCACCGGCAGGGGGACAGGAGTGGCCGGTTTTTACTCATTGACGGTTGAGATCGGTTTGAACATTCACTAAACCAACCATAGTCAGTTTGATAAAAAAAAAAAAAAAAAAAAAAACCAACTCTAACCAGCCGCTACACACTCCTATCGTCTTACTCATTAAGTTTTGATTTTTATTTCAATTTAGCACCTAAATTTCAAAATGAAACTATTTTATTCTTAAGATTTAAGTTTTGTTTCAATTTGGTCCATAGGTTTCAAAATTTACACTCTTGTCCTCAATATTTTATTAAATACCCACTTTAATCTTTGGCTTTAATGTATACTAATTAATATTAAATAATTATAAAGTGAAAATTTAAAATTATTAGACATAAATTTTAAAAAAAAATTAAATTAAATTAATTAATAGACATTAACACAAAAATTGAAAATGAGTGTTTAATAAAATTTAAAGTTAAAATATAAATATCGAAAAAAAATTACTTGACTGGTTGAACTTGGCAAAAAAAAAAAAAAAATTATATATATATATTTATTTATTTATTATGGGTACTTATGCTCTATGACATTTTACTCATCTTACCCTAGTGTACAATAATTTAGTTATTTGGTTGAGATTCAAAATTTTATTAAAATTATAACTATAAAAAAAATATAAGTGTAAATCCTATATAGTTCAACATAAAGTTTGGTTCAATCATATACTCATTTTGACATCACACCATAGATGTCGAAAAAACTATGATTAGAATTGATGAATAACTTATCGGAAAGTAGATGACAAACTAGGCAACTACTAATTAAGAATTAACCATATATTTTGTTGTTTTTTTTTCTTTCTAATGAAGTAGAAAATTAACTATATGTTAGCTCAATTGACCAATAAAATACAATCTTTTGTAAATTACCAATGTGAGGAATGGAGTTTACTCTATAATCTTTATAGCAAAGTATATTCATCAAAGGTTTTGTTAACCATGTTGAGTTCTTATTGGGTAGAAGTGGTCTTTGAACCTTACCTTATAAAATAATATTAATAGATAATAATGACTCGTTCAACAAGATAGTCATGCAATTAAGGTGAGCTAAAAGCAAGAGCATTATACATTTAGCAGGTAGAGATGAAATTAAATGTACATTCGAGCAGTTAGGAGACTTGTCATACAAATGAAATATCTTGTATCTAAATTAATGTTGTACAAATTTTAACCTGTACACAAATTATAATATATATTTTTTAATTCAAAAAATAATTTGACCACGATTGTAGCAACGATGTAAATTACAAAACAATAATATTAGACATAAATATACAACTAAATAATTTTTTAAGGTGAACTATTGTAAGAACCCATAGATTAAAAACCAAAATTTGAAATGATAATAAATATTATAGGTTGCACTATAAATCTCATCAAGAACACTTATGATGTTCCTAATGTTACTGACGTGACCTGTGAAAGAACTTACACTAGCGTAGTGTCAAATCACACATGCTCTAAAACTGATGTTAGCAAATGAAGTGTTTAGTACGAGTAGTCAATAAAAGAAGATACGTACTTCAGTAGCTGGAGTTGTTTCCTTATTTATAAAATCATTGCTTACATCTATTTAGGACTTGTTGAGACAATTATGCTAGAATGATAATTGGTTGGACTCGCCCATTGCACACTACATAAATACCTAACTAGGCTAGAATTCACAAGAATAAAACTACCAGCAAAAACATGTTCAAGGCGATGAAAAGAATCAAATCAAGAAATTATAACTAATTTAACTAACTAATATGTTTATTATTATATTTTTCTCCTAATATAAAATGAATCAATTTCATTCGAAGAAATGTTTAAAATATAAATCATAAAGGAAAAAATGAAAAAGAAAATGAAAAAAAGAAAACATTGTGGTTCTTCTTCTTACAAAGTTGAGATCATCATAGGATGCTGCCATTGGCCACTGTTATCAGAAGGGCCAGCCTTTGACCGAAGTTGACTTTGGAGATTGTCAATATTACCCTACAGTTGTTTCAAAGGTACAGAAAAAACTCTATGAAAATCATCTTCGAATTATGTTTCTTCTTCTTCATCATCTTTCAGTCTCATTTTAATTTCAATTTCAACAGTTAAAAACCCAAAAAAACCCCATAAAAATTCGTTCATGTAATCTCTAACCCTAATTTTGCAGAACCCTTTTGCCAAAATCCCCTTTTTTCTCTCTATTTCTCTCATGGGGTTCACTTCTTAGATCTCCCATTTCTAGGTTTCTGATTCTTTTCTTGTATTTTGTTTGTATTGAAGGCATTTGGCGGGTTTTTGCATCGATTTCTGTTCGAATCGGGGCTCGTTCGTTCCAATTTCTGTGTGTTTTTGTTTTTGTTTTTGTTTGTAAACCCAATTGGAGAAGAGATGATGCTGATTAATTGAATCGAGATTCTTGTACAAATTTAGATAATCGCGTAAATCGTGGGGAATTATAAGTAGAAACTGAGTCAGAGCTGGGAGTGGGAGATGGAGGGGAATTCCGGCGGAGGTGGGGTGGGAATTGGGGGAACGACGGCGGGTGGCGTGGCGGTGGGAGGAGTGGCTGGCGGTGGCGGAGGGAATGACGTGGAGCTGATGTGCAAAACGCTGCAGGTGGAACACAAGCTGTTCTACTTCGATCTGAAGGAGAATCCCAGAGGTCGATATCTGAAGATTTCAGAGAAGACATCGGCTACAAGGTCAACGATCATTGTTCCTTTCTCTGGGATTCCATGGTTCTTAGATCTCTTCAATTACTATATCAATTCTGATGATCCAGAGGTTTTTAGCAAGGAATTGCAGCTCGACACAAAGGCATCTTTGTTTCTCATCTTCCTCTTTTGCTTTTTAGTTTCTTTTTTGTTCTTGTGGTCAACTTTTGCCTTTTTTTGTGTACTCATTGTGCCTTTCAGGTGTTTTACTTTGACATTGGCGAGAATAGGAGGGGTCGTTTCTTGAAGGTAAATTGCTTTTCCTGCTAACCCTTTTGTTGTTTGTTTCTTTTCTCGAGATTCCAACTTTCTCGAATATCCATTTTTTTTCCTCTCTTGAAAGTACTCTCTGCAGTTTGTTTGTTTGATTGTGGCAAATTAGTGTTGGATGCATCTGCATAGATTGGAGAATGGAATTGGTCTTGTTGGTCTGGAATTTCACTTTAAATTTGCAACAGTGCTTCAGATAAAGCTGACATCTTTTCTCCTGATGATTTTGTACCGAAGTGTTTTTCTTTGGTTGAAGTTCTACTTCTGCCCAGTTCTTTCAGCTTTCAGGTTCTATATTTTTAGCTTCTGGTGCTCAAGAAATTAACTCTTATCAGAGAGAAGAAAAGGAATGAAATTAATTGACCTTTGACTCTTTGAGTTCGTTATGCAGTCATATTCCATGTTCTGTGTCCTTAGAGAAAAGACCATTCTTTATTTTCTTGATGACTTTTATAGCTCCCATTTGACATTACTTCCAAATACGTCTTTCCAAATATGAATTATACTATGATTAATAGAGATTCCTGAACAGTTTGATTTGACATTTTCTTGTTCTTTCCTTTTTTCTTCTTCCCTTTTTTAATCTCTAAAAACGTTTTCATTTATTTGTATCTTCCACTTATTCATCTGCCATAGCTATGACAAGCCAAAGGCTATTTGCAAAATATCTAGGCTTATGAAACTGAAAGCCTAGGAAGCAAAATGCATGAATGTGTTGGCACATCACACATGACTGTTCAAATCATTAGCATGAACATGTGAAGGACATAGAACGTAGAACATGATTTCTTAGTATATTTAATTTTATATAATATATAACGATATTAATGCAATTGGTCAATTTATTTTATATTATTTTTTTAAAAAAAGTTTCATGGAACTTGATAAACAAAACATTTTCTAAGCTACATGATACCTTACATAATAGAGGTTCATGTTAAAAGAGAAACTCAAGTATTTACATTCACTTATATGCTTATATAATGAGTCCATATAAACTAGAAAGTTCCATTTCAAACATTATTTACCGAATTCTCCAGATTTTATCATCTGCGACAACATAGAAAGGTCCTCCATCCATTAATTTTACTTCACTTACCGACAGCCTCGTCTAATTTTTCTCATTCTAATTTTATTACTCATTCTAATTTTATTATTTCTTGTACATGTGTGTTTCTCGTCTTGATGTTGGATGCATAAAAGGTTATAGATGTGGATATATTACCCAAGAAATATGTCATCCATGCTTCATATGCTTCCTCATCCTCTAAAGCCAACTTGTGCCACTAATACATTATAAATGATTCACACAGTCATGTGTGGCTGTGGCTGTGTGGAACTTGATTTAATTTATATTTGAAAGCATGGTTAGTAACTAGAGCATAGTGCCTACACCTTGATTACTTGGTTTCAGACAGGATGGTGCACATCAGGCATTAGGGTAGTCTGGAGCGAAGTGCGTTAGAAGGAAAACTTGAGAACCTGCCAACTAGGAGATTTCACTAACGGAGGATGAAGCCACCATTTTTAGCATTTCATTTTGAATTTGATGATAAATATGTTTTCTATTCCAGTCTTCAATTATTTTTTGTATAGAGCATGTAAGCATTTCCTGCACACTTTAAGTTCTCCCTCTTGCACATAACTCTCTAATTTTTGTCTTTAACCATCGTTCTCAGAATAGATTACTGGACCACAGTAATGTGACTAGACACTGAAACTAAAGACATGGGTGACACTTTGTTTGGCCCTAGTTATCAGAAGCATTTTCAAATTCTGAGATCAGACCTTGAAACTGGATGTGTTACTAAGTTAGGCCGAGGCTTGTCTTGAGTATTGGAAGTATTTTCTGTCTTCTAAACCAGAAACAAATTTCTGGTGAAGAAGAACGTATGTTTTAGCTGTTATCAGCGTTCTTGTGATAGATATTCTTCAGGAAATTATAAAGAGGGAAGGAAGTGCTGAAGTAGAATAGTTCATCCCCTTTATGTCTACAGTAACCAGCTTTTTAGAAGTTCCATTTTTTCCATCACTGTCTTTAGCCAGCCATTGCCACTCTCCCCTATCAAGGAGTTGACTTACTGTGCAAAATAATCCTTACAGGCTGCCGTTGTGTGGCAGCTGATTAAACCACCTCAGGCTTCATTGCCCCTTCATACCAGACATCCCAGCAACCCCTCTTTTGATCCATTTGGAGCTGCATCTTCACGTGTCAGTTCACGTAAGTCATATCTGGAGTTCACTTATTCCCAGTCTTCTCATGTTCTGTCCCTTGACTATTGCTTGTTGAATCTACAATAAGCTTCCACGTGTGCTGCATATCACCAATGCTCCCATGTTCCTACTCTAGGTTATTAATTTGTTTGAAGTTTTTTTAAACATATATGTGAATGCGATGTGTAGTTTTATGAGTGTAAATCAACTTTCTGTATCTGATATGATGTTTATAAATGGCTACATATTGGTTGAACCTGGCCACAGGGGTTTCATTTTCAAAAAAAAAAAAAAAAAAAAGGCTACATATTATTCTTTAAACATATATGTGAATGTGATGTTTAGTTTTATGAGTGCAAATCAACTTTCTGTATCTGATATGATGTTTATAAATGGCTACATATTATCATCAAGCTTGTAACTGTTTCCATCGTTTTTTCTTTCAGAAAATATCATTCTGGATCTGAACCATCTGTAAAATCCTTGAATACTTTGAGCTCATTTCAGCTCTCATTATTCTTATTTTGATCTTATATATATAAAAAAAGAAAATTCTTATGGGAGCTTAGTCCTGGATATGTTAATACTGCTAATTTGTTATAACCTCGATGTCTTATATGTCTCTTTCTCCATCCTGGTGCATCATGTGTCAATTTCATTTTGAGTCCCCAACTCCTTGTGAATTTCTGTTATATGTCTCGTTTCTAGTATATTATTTTGAAAGCTTTTGGTTGGTCTTTGACATGTTCTAATAGCATTTTTGACATCCTAGCATCTCCTTTGGTAGTTATAAAAAGATGGTTTGGTTGGTAAATTACACCGGCTTACTTTTGGACACTTTGGGGCAAGCGCAATGGTCATCTTTTCAGAGATTATTTTTCTTCTTTTGATAGGTTTATGAATTTGGTTCTGTTTACAACTTTTTATTGGTGCAAACCTAAACACCCTTTTATTCATTTTAGTTTATTTTATTTAGTTTCCAATTGGATATATTTGTTATAATCACCTATAGGTGATGGGATTTCTGTTATTTCATTTATCAATGAAATGTTTCTTATATATATATATTCAAAAAAAGAAAAATTCTTGTTACAGGTAAATACCAATTAATGCTGAATGATTCGAATTCTGGAATTTGAGGGTAGATAATTTGACCTCTTCAGCTATATTCACTATTGAGTACAATATTGCCCTCTTCTAGATTGTAAGGCTTAAGATTAGGATTTTGGGAATTAGGGAACTCTTTCATCTACTCTTATTATTCTTCTTTTGTTTAAGAAATTTTGGTGTTTTGGCTGTAACTCTTTTCCCTTTTGTCTTCGGGTGCCTCAAAAAAAAAAAAAAAAAGAGAGATTTTTGAAATCTGGTTTGTGGGGTTGTAAATAGAGATGGCTTTTGGAATTTCAAGTTGTGTCAACTGGGCAGGTATCTGAAGCTTCTGTTAGTAGAAACCGCAGCACAATTATCGTTCCTGCTGGAAGCAACCGAGATGAGGGATGGTCTGCATTTAGAAACATTTTGGCAGAGATCAATGAAGCATCCAGGCTTTTCATACTGCCCAATCAGGTTTCTGCTGCTGATGTCTAGCTTCTCTTCATGCCTTTCATGGTTTCCATCAATTTTCTTTTAACACAGTTCGCGCTGTTTTCTTTTGCCCAAACCAGGAAAACTCCGAACATTCAGAACGTCTTGTCGGACTTTCAGATGATGTAGGAGCAGGCTTCATATCAGGTCATAGTAGTCAACCTGGGCCAACCTCTGACTTGAATGTAGATAGACAAGTAGACTTGTCAGCTCAAGATGAATTGGGGAATCTGGGTGTTTCGAAAGTTATCCGAGCTGATCAAAAGAGATTCTTTTTCGATCTTGGAAGTAACAACCGGGGTCATTTCTTGAGGATTTCTGAGGTAATGATCAAGAAAACTAATCTTAAGAGCCTGAATTTGAGGCCTACTTAATCTGTTTGTCTGTCTTGAACCCCATGTCTCCTTTCTTCAATTTCTTGGTACGAAATTCACCTGACCGATATCGGTTACAGGTTGCAGGGGCAGATCGTTCTTCGATCATTCTCCCATTGTCAGGTCTTAAGCAATTCTATGAAATAGTAGGACATTTTGTGGAGATCACCAAAGACAGGATTGAAGGAATGACAGGTGTGAATGTTCGAACCGTGGATCCGCCTCAGAGATGAACGATATGGCCCGGGGGGTTGTGGTTATTCCTTTTAGTGTTTGTGTAGATGTACACGCACACATGTGTTCAAGTAGGGTTCAAACAAATTGTGGTCAGTGTGGTTTGATATTTTCCTGTCTTAATTTTCTAGTTCAAGTCTGAATAATCCATCCTGCTAGAGATTAGCAGAGGCTATGGAAAATGCTTGAGAAGTTTAATTATTCTTCTTCTTCCATGAATAACAAAAGAGATAGAGAGGGGAAAGAGAGAGATGCTTGTAATTGTCACTTTATAATAATGGTGAGTTAAGGTGTGTTTTGTTCATTTCATTTGCTGCAATTACTGATGATTTTTAACTTCCATTTCCACCCTTTTTGCTTTGTTAGGACATTTCACTTTCTGTAGCTTTTTGGAGAAAGGGTCTCAATTTTAGGATTTTACAAAAGAATATTGGTTGAGTTGTGGATTGAAATGTAGATAGATTTATTTATTTATTATTATTTTAAAGACAATTTCAGCAGAGTTCAACAGAGAATGGAGATGAAAATTCTAATCTCTTACCTTTTGCTCGGGTATGTATGCCTTATTTAGTTGAGTTATGGACCATAACATAGTGTTTGTCATTGGTTAAATGAATTTTTTAAATTGGTTTTTCTTTTTGGGCAAATTGTGAAAACTTCCATACTGTGGTGTTAGTTGCAATTATATTTTTAAACTTTCAATTTTACAAATTAAGCCCTCAACCTTTTATACATGTTAAAATTGAGTCAAATTGAACATTAAAACTTATATAATTGTATAAATTTGAGGTTCAATTTTTATCATTTGTGGGTCTAATTTTCACAATTATTGTAAGCTTGAGGGTCTAATTTAAACAATTTTAGAAGTTTAGGAGTTCAATTTTTACAATTGAAAGTTTGAGGGTCTAATTGCAATGACCATACTCCAGGGATGACTTTTTTAATTTGCCCTTTTTTTCTTTTGGAATACGAGTGGAGGGAAATTTTAAGTCTTTGAACTTGTGAACTCAATTTTTATTTTATTTTAAATTTAGATGAAATGATATATATAACAAATATTTACTTCTTTAGATAAAAACTACATAGCTAATTTTCATAAGGCTTCCTCAAAAAGAAAAAAAAAAAAGGTTGCGCATGTGAGGTGGGGAATTGAGCATTTGAAATGACTCATTTGATTTCATTGTCTTATGTTAGTATCTTACAAAAATTTAGGATTGGTTTGGTTTGGTTTGGTTTGGTTGGCAATCTAGATTTATTTTATATTATTATTGAGTTTAACAAATATATGTTTGGCATTTTTTAAAACTATTTTTCAATTCTATGATTTAAACATTGTAAATTTTGAAAACAATATTTTTATATTTTTATTGTATCCAAATTTTGAATTTTGAAATTTAAAATGCAAAATTATCTCAAATAAAGATAAAAGCATTCATGAATGCAATATGTCATGTTATAAACTTTTTTTTTATTCAATTAAAATATGTATTATGTCATGTATTATAAATGGTATAATATTACAAAATTTGTTAACATAATACGTGTTCATAAATAAATTACAATTAGTTTTAGGGCTATTTTCAAATATAGCAAAATGAGCTAAACTATTTATAAATATAGAAAAATTCTAATGTCTATTCGTGATAGACTTCTATCGCTTCAACGATAGACTGCAATAGATGTCTATCATTCAAGAAATAGAAGTTTATCGCGATCTATCACTAATAGACGGTGAAATTTTCTATATTTGTAAATAGTTTTGATATTATTTCTATTTATAATAATTTTCCTTAGTTTTATGACTTATAAATATCAAACACATCTTAAACCATTGTTCAAATTAGAATTCAATTTCAATCCACTGCCAAACAAAGATTTGATAACATAAAATTCAATTATGTTTTCATTGAATCTTTTGTTATGAAATTTTCATTTTTAGATTCCCTACCAAACAAACTTTTACCATTTTAGTCCCTCAAGCTTTAAAAATACATTGTTCGGTCTTTGAGTTTTCAAAATATAATTTTTTAGTCTATGAGTTAAGAAATGATGCATCTAACCTCTAAGTTTTATGGCCTTCAAGTTTTAAAAAAATAGGTTCAAACTATCCATGTAGTAATATAATATTTAAAAAACAATTTTTAAAAGTTACCTCTTTTCTCTAAAATTATTTTTGTAATTCAAAATACCATATAATTATATAAAATAAAAAATACTTTAGGGACCTTTTAAAATTATCATTAAAAACTTAGGACTAAAATGTTATATTTAAAAAACTTAAAGACTAAATGCATCTATTCTAAAAAGTTAGGGAACTAAAAAGATATGCTTTGAAAGCTTAAAGACCAAACACACTTATTATTTAAAATTCAGACGCATAATGTCTTATATATTATTGTAATTGGTAACCAAGTATGAAATCTTAAAATTGTAATAAGACAAGTTTGCTAAAAGTGATTGGAATCGAAGTGAGTTTTGTTTCAATTCAAGCATAACCTAATGGATAAGACATTCATCAACATCTCAAAGTTGATGGTTAGATCATCTTCTTCATAATTTCGAGCTAAAAAGAAAAAAAATGGAAATGAATGGAACCCTACTTATACAATTATACTTTACCTAGTTTATGTGAACCTAATATAATTGGAAAATTATAGTATTTGAGCTATTTATAAATAAAATTAAAATGAAAAATTTAGGATCATTTGATAATCGTTTGGATTTTAGTTCTTGACTTTTAATTTTTTTAAAAATGAGTATATCTGGTATCTAATTGAGTTTTCTATTTTTTTAGTCTTAAAAATGTTTTTGAAATTGTTAACCAATTTTAAAAACAAAAAATCATAGCTTTTAAAAACGGTTTTTCTTTTTCAAAACACAAATGTAATATCAGAGGTGCTATGTGGTGAAGTGGTGGGAGGACATGTCTTCATCTTAGAGGTCCAAGTTTGAGTTTTAGAAGGTTATAATATTTTAGATTTTCAAAAACTTGCTTCCTTAATTAACTTTTTTTATTTAGGTTTGGGTGGTCCATAAACATTAAAAATATATAGAGGAAAATATCTTTTTATTTAGGTTTCAAAATGTTAAACTTTTTGTTTTTAAATTTTAAGTTTAATTTCAGTTTAATCTCTAGGTTTCAAAATGTTTAATTTCATCATTAAGGTTCGAGCTTTGTTTTAATTTGGTCTCTAAATTTGAAGGTTTACCATTTTGGAAAATTCGTACGAATGACCTCTTGAAAAATGACCCAAGAATAAAACACGAATGAAAAATGGTCTTCTGTTGACGTCAGCCACATGTGAAAGTACCCATTTGACCTTAAAACGGGTGCAAGGGCTTAACTCTCGCTCTAATTTCTCGTTTTTTCCTCTTGTTCCTCATTAGACATAATTGCAATTTTTTTCTTCAATTTCTTTCCTTTGTTCAGACACAACTGTAATTTTTTTTTCTACATGAAAAAACTACAGAATGAAGAAAGAAAAGAAAAAAAAAACTACATAACGAAAAAGAAGAAGAATAGAAGAAAAACGAAGTCGAAAAATGGAAGAAGAAGACGATGTCGTAGAGCCAACAAGAAGGAGAAGAAGAAGAATGCAAAAGAGAAAAAGACGAATGTAAAAAAGTGCATATTTTGTTTTAGATCTAGCGCATGCAAAACGAGGAAGAAGAAAAAATCCATATGAGGTTAAAGTGGTAATTTTTTATGATGCTAACCTAAGTAAATGACTAAAATTAATTTATTTTTAAATTTAGGTTTAATTTTCATTTGAGAGGTTGTTCTGCAATTCCCTAGTAGTTTTAAGCCTTCATTTTTCACTAAATCCTCTATTTCAATAATTAACCTTAATTATCTATTAATTAATTTAAAAGAATTTTAAAGAAATTAATTCAAAAAGGTATTTTTCTCGAATGAGAACTTAACTTTTAATAACTTTGACTTAACAATCTACGTTCGAACAACTCAAAACCCATCTGGAAAATGGCGGAGGTTTTAGCCGGAGTTTCTCAGGCGTCTTTAGTTTTCCGGCCGCGAGTCACCGGAGCTTTCAGGAGCAACAATTTTTCAGTTAGACGCCTTCAATTTCAATCTACAATCGGTAGAGGTAAGCAATCGAGTTTTTACATCATCATTCGATTTCCTTCGTAGAATTGGACTTTTTCTGTTTATACTTTTTGGATGGTAATCTAGGTTTAATGCTGTTTACTCCTAATTCCTTCCATAAGAGAAGAGTTACACATTCTATATTTCACGTTTTCTGTAGGAATTTCCTTTGATTGTAAGACAGTAGTATCTGCTATCCGTGCGACCGATTCCAAAAATGAAGACATTGACATTTATCCAGATACTACTGGCGGTGACTCTTCCGATAAAGGGATTGGAGGAGGTGGTAGCGGCGGAGGTAAAGGTGGTAGAGGTGATAATGATGGAAATAACGGGGAGGAAGAGGAATCTAATGCCAATAGCCGGAAGAATGCTTTGTCAATGTCGCAGAAATTAACTCTTGGATATGCTGCACTAGTAGGAGGTCCCCTTTTTTTTTTCCCCCCCTCTCTCTCTTTTGGACGAAGATGTCAATTATTAGTTTATGCGAAATGTAATTATGATTATGTTCTTGATTGCAATATTAATTCAATCCTTTTTTTTTTTTTTCTTTCACTTGGCAGTTGGTGGCTTAATGGGATATTTGAAAGGTGGCAGCCAAAAGTCACTATTGGCAGGGGGAGTCTCAGCCTCACTGTTACTTGTTGTCTTTAAACTACTCCCCAGCAATCCTGTTCTTGCATCGTCCTTGGGTCTTGGTAAGGAATTGGCTGTGGATCTTTCAACTAGGCCCCATTTGATAATCAATTAGTTTTTAAAAATTTAGCTCATAAATTTCACCTCTAAGTTTCTTTGTCTTGTCATCTACAATTTAACAATGTTTTCAAAATTCACGACAAGTTTCGAAAACTAAAAAAAGTAATTTTTAGGCATTGTGGAGTAACCATTTGGTTTTGGAAAATTGTGTTTTTTTCCTCTCAATTTCTTACAATAGTTTTCATCTTTTCTAAGTAAAAGAGTTGATATTTTAGCAAAATTCCAAAAAATAAAAACAAGTTCTTAAAAACCACATTTTTTAGTTTTCAAAATTTGACTTGGTTTTTGAAAACATTGGTAGAAAGTAGATGAAAAAGCAAGAAATCTAGGGGTGAAAGGGGTGTTTATAGGCTTAATTTTCAAAAATAAAAAAGCAGAGACAAAATGCTAACCAAATGGGGCCTTAGAAAAATGTTTTTATTTCTGAAATTTGGCTAAACATTGCAATGTTAGATGAAGAATAATATAAAAAAAAAAATTGCAAGAAAAAAATCATAACTTCTAAAAACCAAAAACCAAAAGTCAAATGTTTATCAAAGGACTTTAATTAGTTTAATTATCATAGGTTTCCTAATCACGTAGCTGAATTGTTATTAACGCTAGAGTCCTATTTGGAACTTCAAGTTTTTGAATCCTGATTAGGAACAATGAGGTAATACACTTCGTTTTGGGATGTATACGCTATTTCTAGCTATGAAATAACAAGTAATCCCCTCTCTTTAGCTTAGATTTGGTTTAGTGGAAAGTGAACTCAAGTGTGTTGATAACTAAGCTTTCTACTTAGAAGTTGACCGGTTGCTAGGTTTTCTAAGGAAACGATGACCTTAGTTATGGAAATACTATTAAGCGTCTAGGTTAATATGTATAGAGATCAGTTATATGAATTTGCTAGAGTTTTCTGAGTGTCAGTGGTTGGATTTGTTAGTGGCTGTGGCAGTTGAATGCAAGGGTAAGCAGTGATGAGTTAAACATGAGGAGAATATTGACAGTTCTGTATTAGTCCTTAGGTTGTGGTCCAGTTTTCTTGAGTCACCTCTGACTGTATTGACATTTTGTATCTTCTTATTTTAGTCATTCCATACAATACCTGGTTCCTTGCGTTTAGTAGCAGAGCTTCATTCTTGAAAAGGGATTCAGAATTTAGAAAAGAATTATTGGAAACTCAAACTACACAAGTGGATATGATAGTGTTTTCTTTTGGCATCAATTTGTTGCCGAGTGGGATTGGAGCCAGGTCTGATGTAATCAAAGCTGGATATGGGAGAGTTGTGTCAGAAATCTAATTCTTTTTCAATTCTTCTCCATTAAAAAGCCTCATACCACTCACCAACTTCTTTTTGTAAGTCTTGGATGTGGATCTACATGATGGATATATGGTTCAAGCTATTCCTAAATTCTGAGATTTTGAGTGTATATTTGATGTTGGTTGTGCTCACAGTTCACCCTTCTTATCTGCAGTGTTTATAGCAAAAGTTATACTGTTGGGTTTTTTTTTTTTTTTTGGTCGAGGAAATTCAGTTGCTTGGCTCCAACCTGTTAGGATATGGATACCAAACAAAAAGAAAACACAAGTATCACAACGATAGACAGAAATGTATTGCAATATATTGAGAAGTTACAATATCAATAACCTTTTGAGAGGACCATATCTCTCCCTAGAGTCCCACAATTGGACAATCCACCAACATGATCCCTCTCTTCCTTATGTCCCAAAGTCCCTTATTCATAACCAAGTTACCCCGCAACAAGGCGCTGTTGGCCAAATGGTTGTGGTGGTTTCATCTAGAGTGCAGCTCCTTGTGGAAGAAGGTTACAGTGAATAAATTTGGGCCAACTCTTTTGAGTGGAGCTCGAGTCAAAGAAACGTCCAGAAACCCCTGGAAAAGTATTGCTAAGGAGTTTTTGTTTTATTCTTTTGTTATTTGTAGGCCGGTTGGTGATGGGAGAGACATTTTTCTGCGAGGATAGGTGGTTGAGGAGTAGACTCCTCTACTATTTATTCCCTCTGTTATTTCATTTGTCTTCAATGAAAAATAGTTTGGTGGCAGTTGTTTTGGTTCAGTCCACATCCCCCTCCTTCGTTAGGGTCCAGTTGAGCTTTGTTCGATAGGGAAACATTGGATATCATTGATCTTCTAATCATGTTCGGGAAGTTTCTTTGTTGCCCAGGGAGTAGTGTTTATTCGTATTTGAAACCCTAGCTCTTCTGGTAATTATTTGCTTGGTCTTATTTTGTTAGATTTGAGAATTTTTTTTGAGTTCTCTCCCTCTCATTAATTCTTTCATTTTTTCTCGACAAAAGTTCGGATATTCATTAGAAAAACCAAGTTACCCCAACCAATTACCACTGTACCTTTACTAATGTTCTACTAATGCTCCTCAACATATCCCTTACCAGTTAGGTAGTACTCTCCCATAACCCTATTTGTAGTTTGCTTGTAAAGGCAACATAAGGAAGCTACAAACGCTGTACATTATGGCCTTCGGTACCAAGACTAAAATCAGCCTTGATAAGGAAGGAGTTGGACCAAAGTTGCGGTTCTTTCATTTAGAATCACAGTCCCACGTTCATCATTTTGAGCCCAAGGTGATACTTGCCTTATGATTAGTGTAGGTATCTAGGGTAGTTGGTTCGATAACTATATGGGTAGCTGGAGTTTTGCTACGATATATTTAAGAATATTTGGGAATTATGTTATTTTCCTTTTAGTCCCTTTATTATGTTATTTGGGAATATTGGAGAATTATGTTGTTTTGTCTGTTATGGTGTATGAAATCTGTATTGGACACGTGTCTCTGTCTATTCCTATTTAATGTATCAGCTTCTGCCTCGGTGTTGGTGTTGGGTGCTGAGAGCATCTTTTCTATATTTATGGTATTTCTTCCTCACAAGTTTCCTTATGTGTTAACCATCATGGGTTGGCCTAGTGGTAAGAAGAAGACATAGTCTCAATAAATGACTAAGAGGTCAAGGGTTCAATCCATAGTGGCCACCTACCTAAGAATTAATTTTCTATGAGTTTCCTTAACACCCAAATGTTGTAGGGTTAGGCGGGTTGTTCCGTGAGATTAGTTGAGGTGCACGTAAGCTGGCCGTCGGTAGTGATTTGTGGTTACACTTGAAAATAGGATGGCGAGTGGGACGTAAGGTGAATATTAAGAGTCTTGTAGGATTTTGGATGGCTTCGATCCTGAATCGTCAACGAAAAAACTTTGTAATGTGTAGTTTATGCAAACAATGCTTAGTTTCATTCCAACATTTCCTCTTGCACACTAGTAGATTAGAACGATTATACATAAGGTCATTGTTTTAAGAAGTCCCAGAAACATGGAAATAATACTAAACAAGGAAGAAAAATAAACGTTCCAGTGGAGAAAAAGAAGTGGCAGTTAAATTAATCTCCTCATTTCATCAAACATAAGCTTGATTTTATTCTTAATCTACAGGCCTGTCTGCTTCACTATTGGTAGTAATGGGATCTCGTTTCAAGAATTCGGGGAAGATATTACCAGCCGGTATCGTATCTCTCGTGTCATTTGTAATGACTGGAGGTTACATGCATGGAATTTTGCGTAGCTCGCATTGAGTATAACACATTGGAGTTTTAAAAATAAACGTTCTGTCCAGTTCGGTTCCTTTCATTCCTAGAATGTATGATGTTTGAAAAACTGGTGACGGTGTCCTCGAGCCATGTCTTGTGATAGTCCTAACTGTAATCGGCGAGTATGCTTGTTTTTGTATGACCTCGTTTCGTCTTTTGATTGGAGTTTTAGGTCTGTGAAATTGATGTTGGTGTATCTTCAACTCTATTTAGCAGTATGAACAAGAATGTGTAGATTATTAGACCTTCGAATGTTCAAAGGTTTAAAGAACCAGGGTTCTTGATCTTGTGTAACCCTTTTAAGAAGATTTTCTTTTTTAGTGGGTTATAATAATTTTGGAGGTTTGTTTTTTTAGGAAATTAAGCTGAAAACTTCATTAATATAGCACTAATTACACTTTCATTTGGAAAAAGAAATTGTTTTGAATTATAGCCCATTTCCACGTGATCATACTT
Source organism: Citrullus mucosospermus (assembly GCA_030954485.1). Lineage (NCBI taxonomy): Eukaryota > Viridiplantae > Streptophyta > Magnoliopsida > Cucurbitales > Cucurbitaceae > Citrullus > Citrullus mucosospermus. The sequence continues at coordinate 28,381,859 of CM062057.1, forward strand.
TTTCAAAATTTCAAAATGCCCTTCATAATTCATAGATATAGTGTAATTAAATTTGATTGTCTAAAGATTTGATAATAAACATACCCTAACTTTACCAAAAAAAATGGTGTTCAATTCGCTTGAATCCTGAATTTTGATTAAATCTTTTATTTTCAAAATATGAATTTATCTAATTATTTTGATCACATATTCAATTTATTTAATTATTTTTCATTTTCTCTACTTTTAACGTATATTAGCTTTTTCTAATTTTAATATTCTATATCACTTTACCATATTTATTTTGCTTTTTTATATCTAAATAGTTTGAACTCTTTAAACTCTTATTTTTATTCACTTTACCATATTTATTTTGCTTTTTTTTATATCTAAGTAGTTTCAACTCTTTAAACCCTTATTTTTATTGAAATTTTGTTTTTTCTTCTCAAATTGATTATCATTTTTTTTTCTTTTTTCAATTGATTTCAAATAAGCATCCATAACTTTGTTATTTTTTATTTGTTTGAATTGGTTTTAATATTTTATATTTTTCCAATTTATTCTAAATAAGCATTCATAACTTTTTGTATGGTAAGTGAGATGGTACCTTAAATAGAGCACTGTTGATGCTTGATTGAAAAATAATTTATTTGAGAATGGAGGTTTAGGGGTTAATCCAGGATCCTAACTTCATGTTCAATTTCTTATTCCCAACTAATTTATAAATGTTATCGTCAGTGCTAATACTATCATGGACCACCCTTAGGTTTTAAATTTCATTCAAAATATCCATAATCCATGAATTTATTAAAATTTTTCGATGTTACATTCATGTGTTGTATGAGTTTAACTCTTTACGTTTATTTATGATCTTAACACTTTAGACTTTTGGAAAAATTAAAAATGCAAATTTTTCTTGCCAATCGATCTTACTTTACTTAGTTTTGGAGTTATGTAATGAGTTATTTTATGATCTTAATTCTTAGATATTTTTGGAGATGATAGGTCAGATCATTTATTTTGAAATGTTTAGATAGTTTGTTAGAGGTTAGATCATATCTTGAAATGCTTAGGTAGTTTGTTAGGATGTTAGATCCTATGGACTTTCTTTTAATAAAATCTATTTTAAAATACTAATAAAATCTAGGTTGTTATGATATTAAAGAATATGTAGTTTTAGAATAAATTAATTTTAGATATTATTTGGAGTATTTTTGTAATCTAATAATTAGTAATTAATTAAATTCAAAATTGTTTTACTATTTTTAATAACCCAAAAACATTGTTACAAATATTTTCAAAATAACAATTTTGTTTTTAGTTTCTCTTTTTAAATTTATGTTTGTTACTACTCAATTTTTTAATTATAGTTTTCACCTTTATAAAAAAAAACACAAAGTCTGTCATAGTCTAAAAATTAAAATTACTCTTTTGAACGATATTATTTTTTTTAGTTTTCAAAATTTCACTTAGTTTTGAAAACATGGTGAAAGTAGTCTTTATCCTATTGATTTTTAAAACTAAAAAACTAAAAAACAGTAAATACAACTTTTTAAGGACAATTGTTTTAAATGCTAAAACTGTTAGAAAATATTTATAACTATAACAAAATGTTAGTGACAGATAGCGATAAACATTTATCAATGTTAGTGATAGATGATAGTGGTGTCTATCACTACTAGATAGTGATAGATGATAGTGATTTATCATAGTGATTTATCAATAGACATTGACATTTTGCTATATTTAAATTTTAGCTAATTTTGCTATATTTAAATTTTACTGTCTATTATCACATATCGCGATAATGAAATTTTTCTATATCGACTCATTTTGCTATATTTAAAAACAACTTTTTTTGGTACAAATAGTAATTACAATTGTTGTCTTCCATTTTTGAGTTCGTGAATCAATTTTAATTTAAACTTGTACCAATTTATACATCCATTACGTTTCATTTAGAATAATGAATGTATTAATTAGATCCTTAAATTTTCATAAATCAATCAATTTAAACTCTTAGTTTGAATTTTCTTTTAGAATTGTCTATAATCATTAGATATTGAAAGAAACCTGCACATGTATGAGAATTGATATATGGATGACTTTAAAGAGGTATAAATTTATACACTAACAAAAATTAAAGTTTAAATTGATACAACATAAAATTAATTTTGGATTGTGAATACCTCAAAAAAAAATTAAATTAAAAAGTACAATTATAAACAATATATATATATTTATTTATTTATTTGAAAAAGAGTACTGGACTAATAAGCTTGAGGAGGAAAATCACATTTTAACAAAAATAATAAAATAAAAAATAAAAAAAGAAAAAGAAAAAGAAAAAGAAACCAAAATATTTACGTGTTTGCCTTTTAAGATAATTTTCCAAAAGAAAACTCCTTTCCTATCAAACATTTGTTGATTTGATTATTTATTTGGAAGAATTGTTAATTTGGATAAGACATCTAACTTTTATTTATAATAAAAAGTTGAAGTGCGAGTTCTCGAGGCGATCCGCTACCGATTTCTTTCTGAGCTCAGAGGTCGGAGGATCACCGCACTCCGCCGAACATGACGGTGGTTCCTCACCGTCAAAATTGATCGAAATCATCAATTAAAGAATCGGAGAATCGAGGAATCGAGAGGATCGATCGGCGGAGATCACAAAAATGTCGGTGGAGCCTCCTCCTTTTCAAGAAGCAGCGCGCTGCGAAGTATGCAAATGCAGTTTCAACACCTTCCGGCGACGGGTACCAAATTACGTTTCACCTTTAATGTAATCCACTTTGTTCAGATGATACAGAATTTCAAATTGAGCTACTGCACAGATGATCGATTTCGATTCTGTTTTGACTTTTTAGCTGAGATTAAGAATTGTTTTGCTTTTTTCTTGAATATTTGTTTGCAGCATCATTGCCGATGCTGTGGAAGGACGTTGTGCCACGAGCATTCTTCTTTTCAAATGGTATAATTCTTTCTCTTCCTTGTTGATGGCTTGCTTTAAACTTTAATGGGGAATTTATTGTGATCTGATTGGTATATGTATGTTCTTGTTTGTGCGAATTTTAGGCCTTGCCGCAGTTCGGTATTCATTCCTCTGTTAGAGTTTGTGCTGACTGTTTTAATAACTCCTCTCAGTAAGTCATGTTTAAATTAAATCATTCGCTTTGTCAGATTTTCCTTTCCTTAATTCCTTGAGAACTTAATCTGAAGCTGGTTTTGGAAATGATGCTTATGCGAATATTTGAAAGTTTAATTGTCTTCAATGCAAGTTTAATTGTCTTTTTTGCAGCTTCTTGAACTTGAAATTTCTTGTTATTATTTTCAAGTTCTATATTATTTTTCCTATAAAGATACTTGAAAGTAGAAGATTAGAAACTTAAAAGTCCTAACTGGAATCAGGCGTTCTTGTATCAAGGACTTCGGTTGTACGAGAATCCAATTTTTTTTTTTTTTTTTTTTTTTTAATTTTTGGAACTTGTTAATAGATATTCAGGACGAGTTCGAGTCTGTGGTCCTTGTTTCTGTTGAAGATGGGGCCTACATCAATGCATGTTGTTCATGAAGTTTGCACCTTTATTATATTCTATTTCTTATTTTTTTAGCTTGCATGTGAAGGAACCATTGAAATTTTCAATGGGTTTCCAATTTCATCACAATGAAAATCTTCTGCTCCTGTATGAATCAGTGCGATTGGAACCAACATTCTAAAACATTCTTTCAACACTCTTTAAAGGCTCAAAGTAATCAAAACCACCAATGATGAGGTAGTTGGATATCGGTGAGTGATATGAAGGCTGTTGCTCGTGGGATAAAGCATAAAAGTTCTTAGATCAGCCATCAGCTCATTCCTCTTGGATTTAGTTATAAAAAATTGTATACAGATTTTGGAAGTCCTTGCCTTCCCTTGTTCCCTCCTGATACTTGCTCTCATCTCAGAGGCATCCTCAGACAGAGATTGAACCTAGTATTAGCACCTAGACCGTTTATGATTTACATGCATAGAGTAGAGTTCAGCTTTTTGAAAAAAAGATATTTTAATATCTAAACTTCAATGTAAAAGTTGTCTTCCTCATATAAAAAGAAAAGTAGTGTGCTTAATTTATTGAGTCTGCTGTATTACAGATCTAGAGAAGTCGGTCAACCACAATCGTTAGCTGTAGTTGATCAAGTAGCAGATACAGTTTCCCAATTAAGCCTGGATGGGGATGCAAATTCTGAGTCTAAACCAGCTGTGGAGCACCAACCTGCCTTGGGCATTCCAGATTGCAAGTGTGGAATGCCATTATGCATTTGTGTAACTCCAGTCCAGTCAGAAGCAGTTCCTTTGCAGGTTTTAATATTTAGTAATTTCTAGTGCTCCTCGTGTATCATCCGTGCCCCTGATAAACTTGATTGTTCTTGTGGCAGAAGAAAACAGCTTCCACCTCTACTCAGTACAATTCAAAACCAAAGAAGACTGATTCCAATCTAAGGAATAGAGGATCTACCTCCAACAGCAAGCTTAGGTATGTTATCTGGAGTTTGTTTTATTCTAATAGGTTTGAGTCTGTCTTCTCATTGCCAACATTTCTACGTATGTATTAGGTATTTAATTTCCCTCTTTATTGCTGTTAGTATTATTGATTTTGGAGGATAAGTCCAATCTTAATCTGCAGTTTTAATTTATATCATTAAACAGGAACCTTGCAGATGAATTGAGGATTAATTATGAAGCAAGTGGTGAGGTATATAGTTTGTATCATCTTAATATTCCTTTGGTGTCTGTCAAAGGGTTTGAAGTTCTGCTTCATCTTTAAAATTTCACGTTCTTGCAGGGGTTAAGGGAAGCAATCAAGAATGGTGACGCTATTGCTGTCAAGAAACTTTTGAGCGAGGTACTAAATGCCTTTATAAAAATCAAAATATGTAATGGAATTATTTACTCTTCTCTTATTGGCAGGGTGTAGATGCAAATTATCATGACAAACAAGGACTGTCTTTGCTTCATGTGGTATAAAATCTCTTTCCCCCCCCCCCCCCCAGCAGAACATGACATTCATTTCGGTTTAGAGGTATAATATTAAGATTACTATTAATTTGGATGCAGGCGGCGGTCTTTAATCACACTGATATTGTTTTTGCCCTCATTGAAAGCGGGGCTAGCCTGGACTACAAAAATGCTCAAGGTAACTACTGATCAATATTTCTCAAAAAAGAAAAGAAATTAAACAAGGTCATGGGATCATGATACTAGTATCCGATATAAACTGTCTTAACATTATACCCAATCATACTTTAGGTGGGGCTTTGAGAATTAGGAGTGTTTAAAAAAACTGTCTTGAAAACAGGTTTTGCTTTCAAAGTTGTTGGCTCTTTTCTTCTCTCTCTCTCTCAAAATATTATTATGTACATTGAAATTAAAGATCACTATGTGGTTTTACAAGAATGCAATTTACTATATTTTTTAAAAAAGGAACGTCTTATATACTAGATCACACTTTTTTTTTTAAACAACCCTTGTTGGTTATCAGTTTCATCCATCCCCTTTCTCTTTCTTCAAGCTAGTTGATTAAAAACCAAAGAAAAAGAATAAGTATAGCTAGTTTCTGTGTGATTGCACTTACTACAGTGATTATAATATTCTGGTGGTGTGTGAAAGCCGTTAAAGTATGGTTAGCTTTCTAAATTACAGTGACGTTATTGGCACTTCTCTCTAGAAATTAAACATCCTAACTCAAGATTAAAAATTTTTATATTGCTAAAATACTCTTCATTCAACATCTGAAAAAAAACTGCTGGCGATTATAACTGAGTTAAAGCATGGATGTACCTCTACCTAGGCAAGAAGTTTGCTAGAATTTTGAATTTAGAGGCGTGTGAAATATCGAATGGAACTCCTATATGTTCTCTTTGGCCTCATTTGATAACCTTTTAGCTTTTAAAGATTTATGCTTATAAATACTACATGAGTTTCTATATTTTATTATCTACCATGCTTTCTAAATTCATGCAAAGCTTTGAAAACTATAAAAAGTAACGTTTTTAAAACCTGTTTTTTTTTTTTTTCTTTTTGGAATTTGGTTAAGAATTCAAATCTTACGTTAAGAAATATGAATATCATTGTAAAGAAATTGTGAGAAAGTAAACACAATCCTCAAAACTCACAAAAACCAAATAGTTATTAGACGTGAGCTCATGTGAGCTTGTAACATTCACTTAGATTTTCTTTTCTTTTGCAAGAGAAAGTGAAAGTGAGCATGATGGAAGATGATAGTTAGTTCTCTTGGGAAAGAGAGAGAGAAAGATAAAGGGAGAGGATGGCTTTTATTTAGAGCTTTATAGTATTTGACTGTAGTAGATGTAAAGTTAGTTCTCTTGGGAAAGAGAGAGAAAAGCTGAGATATTGCATAATGATTCATTGTTGCCACTGCCACAGGAGAGACGCCATTGGATTGTGCTCCGGCTTCTTTGCAATATAAGATACGAGAGAAGATGGGAGGACAATGAACAAGGAGGAATAGACTTCCCACATAACCGGGGAGATGACATCCCATATTTTTCCAGTAAATACTTCCATAATCTCTTCACCAGCGGCTTTACTTTGTACTTTTCTTTTTCTACATCTTATAGGGCTGTCTCAGTAGAAGATCTCTTTTAACTTTTAACTTTTAAGCAATTATAGACCATAAATCTTTAAATTAATTTATCCTTTTTAGATATTCTCTGCAGTGAGTGCCATCTCTAATTCGGATGGTATTTGTTATGTAATTTAGAGGCTGTTTGAGAGCTTAGTTGAAAAACTGTTTTTACTTTCTGAAACAAAATAGATAGAACTATATTTGGATGGCTCTCTCTCTCTCTCTATATATATATATATATCTTTGTGTACACATATATTTTAAGCTTTTAGTTTGTTCTTATGCTTCCTTTGAGAACAAGAATCTTTGAAGTCAGGTGTGCAATATCTCAATTATTATGTTGGTTGGTGAAGAGGACTGAGTTACAAAGTTTAATCTGTGAGTTTGTGATTTATAGTGTGTGTGGGGTTGGGAGATGGGTTTTAATCATGTCAAATGGGACTTGGTGTCCAAATCACAAAAAGATGGTGGTCTCGGTTTGGGTGGCTTAAAAGTTCCGAAATTTGGCTCTTCTTACCAAATGGGGGTGGAGACTTTTTAAAGGACCCGATTCCTTTTGGGGTAAAGTGATTCAAAGCATACATGGGAATAATCCTTATTCTTGGCATACGGCTGGGCTGAGTCTTAGAAGCCCGTGGATTGGTATTTCAAGAGTATGGTTGCAAGTAGAAAGTTATGCTTCTCTCAAACTTGGTGATGGCGATCACACTTCATTTTGGAATGATCCCTCGATTGATAATTCAGCTCGTAGCCTGAGATTTTTTAGGCTTTATAGAGTTGCTCAGTTGCTAAATGGTTCGGTTTCCAATCATTTGGATGATGAAACATTTCATGGGTTTATTTCAGAATATTGCTTAAAGATGCTGAAATCTTAGATTTTCAGTAGTTTCTTCATGATTTATCAGGCAAAAAATTGGAGGCTTTTCCTGTTTCTTGAATTCGTCTGGAATATTTTCGGTTAAATCTCTTTTCAAACAGTTGGCTGCAGTTGAAGTTATGGACAGATAAACATAAAGGCTTGTGGAAGTCGAATGGAATAAATGTTGTTTGAGTCATGGCTTATGGTTCTTTAAATTGCTCTTTAGTATTGCGAACAAACTTGCCAAATCACTATCTCTCTTCTTCTATCTGTCCTTTATGTATGGCTGCTAATGAAGATCTTTAGCACTCTTTCTTTGAGTGTTGCTATTCTTCAATGGGTCTTTGCTGCCTCCAAAGAAAATGTCCTTCAAGTTTTAGTTGGATTATCATTGAAACCTAAGTCTCATCTGTTATGTGTTAATACCGTTAATGCATTACTCAGATTTGGGTCGAGAGGAATCAGAGTTTTCCAAGATAAGTCTCTTCAGAGTTCATTGGATAGATCGGTTATGTCTCTTCGTAGTTCAATGGATAGATCGTTTATTTTCAGAATTTTAGTTTATACAATCTCAACTCAAAAGCTACTTTGCACCATGGTACTTAGGATATTAGTGTTAACTTTAAATCATTGAAGTGTGATCTGCTGCATTTTTTTTCTGTGTTCTTTTTGTTCTCTCCTCGATTTGGAAATAGAGTTGCTCATTCGTTGGCACAACTAGTTCTGATAGTTCGTTGGAATATTGACCTCTTGAAATGTCTAATGTTACATAAGTTGATACTTTGGTTTTTGTTGTTTATTTGCTTTTTCTTATAAAAAAATCGTAATCAAATGTCAAGAACTCATGGAGTTAAGGATGAGTTTAGCATTTTTAAGTATAAATTCACATATGGAGAAGTTGTTAAACCTATGTGTTTATTGGAGAAAACCAACGATATCGAATAGTAATCTATTGTTCAAGTTCTCATATATATAAACCTGACCTGAATCCAAACGCAAGCTACAAACCTTCTACTTGCACTTCCAAGGCCAAGTCTTTTTTTTTCTTAGTTCTTCAACTTCTCCTAACCGACTTAGGTTTATGACTTCCAGAATTAGAAACATTGATCATATAACATTTATTTGTATGATACGAAAGAAGAAGCTATTTATAAAAATAAGTACATATCTAACATAAAAATTGAGTTAATGAGCTCAACTTTTTTTTTTTTTTGTTCTTTTTTTAGGAAAATTATTCACAAACTGTTTAAAGTATTTACAAATATAGTGAAATTTTTTATTGTCTACTTGCGATATACCACTATAAATTGCGTTAGTTTACCATTTGTGTCTTTCATAACATGGATAGATAGTCTATTGCGGTCTATTGCAGATAAGCACTAAAATTTCACTATATTTATAAATATTTTAGTTCATTTCTCTATATTTGAAAACAGTATTTTCTTTATTAATAATGGTTTTCTAGAACTTATTATAATTAGGCAATTAGGGAAATATTGTTGTTGGGTAAATTATCAAAATGCTAGGATTGAACTTTTTCGTTTTGAAAGCCTGAAGAAATTATAAAATATTAAAAATAAATAAATCTTATGCATAGGATACCTAAAATATGAAAATAAATAAATAAATAAACCCCATTACATCCTTGCATTTCCAATATCAAATTTGTTGTTCGCTTTTAGAAAATGTGAGGATTTAATGAGGGTTATTTTTTTCTTATATTTTAGGGCTTTTTTTAAATATAGCAAAATGAACTAAAATATTTATGAGTATAGCAAAATTTCACCGTCTATCTGTGATAGATCGCTAAAGACTACTTTCTGTGTCACAATAGATATAGATAGTAAACAATAGATATAGATAGTAGTCTATCGTAGTCTATTGCAGATAAACGGTAATGTTTTGCTTGTAAACATTTTCAACCGTTATATCAATGAATGTTCGAAATGCGAGGATATATAAGATTTAGTGGTAATTTTCAAATATAGTAAAATAAGTCGAACTTATTTTCAAATATAGGTAAATGTCACTGTGATAGACACTAATAAGTAATAACATTTTGTCATATTTAAAAATATTTTTAATAATTTTGTCATTTAAAACAATTATCTTAATACGTAGTTGTCTATATAAAATTTGGTTGAATAAAGAAAATTGGTGTGTGTTGGGGTAAATGGATAAATTTAAACTCTCTTATCCCACCCCCAACCAAAACGCAAAAAAGGACAATATTTCATAAAGCTTTAATTGATTAGACTGACACTTCCTTAAAAACTGTTTAAAGTTGTTCATGGAATGAGCTTAGGACTTTGGAAGAAGCTGATAGTTTGTCCTTAAAATTAAAACCGTTTCCAAAATTCAATGAATCCGTTGCTAAAACTTGTAATTTTTGCCATTTCTCAAACTCTATCTCACACCAATTCTCCCATTGCTCAACCACTTATGACTTACACATGATTTTGGGGTGGTTTCCAAAACTTTATTTTTTATTATTATTTTTTGTGAAGATGTTGATTGGTGTGAGCTTTAAACCATAATATTATCAAAATATCATTTTCAAATATGTCAAATACTATATTTATTGAACTAAAATTTGTATTATGGAGAAAGCGTCTGCCCACACCATTTTGGTGTAAGCCACACACTCTAATGCCTAAGTCAGAAAAGGGAAGTGTAATGCTAGTAAAGTTTTTAATTGGAAGTTCATTTGTCTTATTGGTTGTGGATACTTTCCCTTTCCTTCTAAAAGTTCCCCCTCAATTCCCTTTGACTTCTATCTTTCAGGGTTTTATCCTTTGCCACGAATTTGTCATTGCTGGTCGGCCTACGCACTGACCATTTGCTTTGAGCCTTGTTGTCCCTCTCCCTAAAGCTCACATATTCGGTCGGGGCTGCAATTTTGAGCATACGGGCTTGGCCTCGCTGTCGAGGCTGATCGGGTCAGTTTGTCCCAAAACCGCTTTGACCCACATCTTTGCTCCTAGTTGCTTCCGTTGCTCCATTTCTTTCATTATGTCGCTTTTGTCCTTCGATCTCAAAATCACCCATAACAAAATATATACAGGGTTAAAATACTAGCTTAATTGACATAAAATATGCATTCTCTTGACCTAAAAGTTAAAGGGTTAAATCTCATATTTGGCATGTTGTTAAACTAAAAGAAGAAAAAGTTATTTGTCGGTTTTGTTAATATGGGATGAATTTCATTCTCGACTTGACAATTTTGGTCTTGATTTTTAGAATAGTTTGTGGAGTTTGTAAAGACCTTCACTCAATTTAACACTTTTGGAAAAGTTGATTAGGTTCTATAATGTCGTGAGAATATTTATAGTCAATTTGAAACGACACTACAAAATTTTTTTATTTTTATTTTTATTTTTATTATATTAATTGAGCTAGGCTCATTTTAAATAAAATTGTTAATTTTATATTATAAGTCACTTAAATAATTGTTGTTATCTCCCTTTGATATTTCGTCTTTTCTCTCACTACTCTCTCACCTCCTCTTTAAAGTCCTCATCCTCATTCATCTATTATCATATAGAATAAATTCTCAAACAAAAGCATTTTAGATGGTCCATATTAAATTCTATAATATATTCAACTCGTCTTTTCTTAGGAATTTTTTTATTTTTATTTTATTTATTTATTTTTTTTTTTGAGAATGTAAGTTTGAATGTTTTCAAGTTTATTTTAATTCTTAAAACTTTTAAAAGTACTATTATAACTTCATGTTATTATGTCGCATAACTTTAAATATTATATTTTAACATATTGATTTGTTTCTTTATTATCAATATTTTAATTTATTAGGACACTTCATTGATCAACAGAACAAAAGTTCAAATTTCAAACATATTATTATTCTTTTTTTTTTTTTTTTTAATTTGTTCTTATGGTTCCTTTAAGAATTAGAATATGTGAAGTCATAAAAATGTCAAAGTTCAAATATTATATTGTAAAAGTGTATGTTTAATAGATTTATCAAATTTAAATTTTGTATTTAATAGATTTTATAAAGAGTATGAATGTTCAAAGATGAACCATTTTATTAAACTAAAAAATATATTTTTGTATCTAATTGAAGCTTAGATTTTCAATTTTGTAATTAATAGATACATAATTTTTTTTAGATTATCAATAGTACATATTACATACAAATTTAAATTTATTGTCTAATTTAACATTTAATTTTTAACATTTTTTAATATATAAAAGATCTATTAAATGCGAATTTAATATTTTAGAAATTTATTAAACAAAAAAATTAAGAACTTAGAGACCTAATAGACATTTTTTAAAGTTTAAGACGATAGATAAACACAAATTTAGAAGTTTATCTAAACTTCTATTAATTTGAGTCACCAAATTTTAGATCTGCCACTAATCCAAATACAATCATTTCAAGTCCACTTTACTTCCAAACTTAAGATGCCAAAACTCATGACTCAAATATTTGTGATTTTTCGTACAGAAAACCATTTTAAAAGACCTAAGTGATATCTAACCCAGTTTTTGAAAAGTATGTTTTTTACCTTCTCTTTACCTCATATCATTGTGAAATTACTAAAATGAAACATTATGCATGCAGATGGAATCTCACTTTCACTCCTTTGGATTTAGGTTTTTCTGCTCCTCAATCTCTCTAGTTTCTCTCACTCTTTGTTCAACACACATGCACAATAAGGTTGTTTTAATGATTTAATTTCTAGTGATGATGGCACAATCAAAAAGTCGAAAAACATAGTTTTTAAAAGTAGAGAAATCTCTATTTTAGATCCAAAATTTGAGTCAAGTCTATAATTATCTCAAATATACTCATGGAGACTTTTTGGCTCATAGTTATTCTAACCATCTTAGGGGTATAACTTCGAGAGAAATAACATGTGGTTGTATTTGTATGAAAGAATCTATTATGGGTAAATTTACGGAGACAAGCCTAAGCTCAAAGGACCCATGAGGAGAGCTCAATGGAGCCTAGAAGACCCATGGAGAGATCTTAGAGTGAGCTCAGAGAACCCATGAAGAGAGCCTAGTGTGAGCTCATAAAACCCATGAGAGAGAGCTTAGTGGTAGCTTAGAGGACTTATGAGAAGCTTAGTGGGAGCTTAGATAACACATGAGGAAGCCTAATGGAGCTTAGAGAACCCATGGAGAGAGCCTAGTGGAGCTCGAATACCTATGAGGTAGCCTAGTGGAGCTTAGAGGACTCATGGGGAGAGCTTAGAGTGAGCTCAAAGAACCCATGAGGAAACCTAGTGGAGGTCAGATGACCCAAGAGGAAAGCCTAGTGGAGGTCAGAGAACCTATGAGGTAACTTAGTGGAATTCAGAGGACTTAAACTGAGCTCAAAGAACCCATGGAGAGAGTCTAGAGTGAGCTTAGAGGATGACCCATGGGGAGCTTAGAGGGAGCTCAGATGACCCATAGGCAGAGCCTAAGTGGAGCATAGAGAATCCATGGGGAAAGCCTAATTGAGCTTAGAGGACCTACGGATAGAGCTAGAATGGAGCTTAGAGAACCCATGGGGAGAGCTAAGAGTGAGTTCAGAGGATCTTGGAGAGCTTAGAGCACCATGGGGAGAGCCCAAAGTGATTGAGTTTGAAACCTTTCAGATTCTCAACTTATAAACCATAAAAGGCAACATTGATAATTTGAGTGGGTGGTGCACTTAAGCCTCAATTTTAGTGATGGGGATAACCGCTCAGAGAGTATTAACTCCGGGATTCCAAAAATTTAAGAAGTGCAGTTATAAGCCTGAATGTCAATTATGTGTTACTATTCTCTATCGACTAAAGTCATTGGTTGAATGTATGCGTAAAATACTCTACCATTTTCTACCATCAACATACTCAAAAACTCAAGATTGACTTGAGCGTCAGAATGTGGCTTGACACCACATCGATGCTCAATTTCTTTTGTCTTACAGACACTTTGACTATTTTTCCTTGTAATACAAACTTACAATTGATTTTTTTTTTTCATCAACAAAATCAGTTAGAAATAGACTTGGATCTGGAAGTTGTTAGTAAAATTTTCCATTTGTGAAACTCTATTTGACACCAATTTTTCCACTCATCAACCTATGGCAAAAATCACCTTAGGAATTAGTATGAATAAATTAGAATATCAAACCATAATCTTTTTGTAAAATCTGAAAGAGAGTGTAAATTGATAGTTTAAAATTTATGTTGATACACTTTCGAATTTAAATTGATGTCGTTATTAGTTGAGAGCTTTTGATTTCTTTTTTCCCTTTTCTTTGGGAAGATGTTGGTGTGCCATTTTTCAACAAAGTTGATTGGTGTGAGTTTTAAACTATAATATTACTAAAATATCATCTTCAATGTATATTTTGTTAGGTTACTTATTGGTGCCTATATAAACTTAGCTTAACTGATACATCACTGATCAAATCTTCCAATTCGCATATTTTTAAACTTTTTTTTGAAAAAATTGTTTGTTTAGTTAATTTTGGAATGAATTATAATTTGGAGATATTATTTCAAAAAAAAAACAAACAAAAAAATAAACCCGTAGAAATATGAGATTTGAACCTCGAACCCAAAGACAATAAGTACTTGATTATTATAAATGCAATGAGTTGAGAATTTTTGTAAGGTCAATTTGAGACAACATGAAAAAATTGTTAATTTTATATTATTATAATCTACACTATCTAAGAAGGGGTTTAGTTGAAGAAACTTTTGATGACTATTAAGATGTTTTAGGTTATTTGATTAATAAAGATTAAACAATTTAATTAAATTATTTATATATTTTAAAATAATATCATTGTTGTATTTTTTTTTAAACATGGCAAATCTACAAAAGAGAATAAATTTTTGGGGTTTTGCATAAAAAATATTTTGATTTAAATTAAAATTTGAAAAGAAATGAAATTAGGAGGATAATTAGATATCTTTCTTCAACTAAGAAAGGATTATTATGAAATTTTATAAAAATAGAAAAATAATATTTTAGTATAAATTAAAGCTTAAAATTAAAAGGATAATCACTTTATCCAAATTGAAATTAAAAAGATTCTTTTTTCTTTTTAAATATTGAGAAGTTTAACACTAAATAAGTTTAATTAAAGTTAAAAATCAATAGAATAATCAATCATTCCATTCAAAATAAATAAAAATAAATAAAAAATAATTTTTAATTATCACTAATTATTTTTTGTAAAATAAAAAAAAGTTTGGTTTAACTTAAAGTTTAAAAAATTAAGATGATAATCAAATGATACAATAAAAAAAAATTTTAATAAAAAATGATATCATGAAATTAAAAAAACAAAAATCTTACTTTAAATCAAACTTTGAAATTAAGTAGATAATCGAATCATCCAAAAAAAAATTAAAAAAAATAACTAAAAGATAATTATCACAAAATTTTAAAAAGAAAAATAGGAGATGATTATCACTAAATTAAAAAAAAAAATTTATTTAGATAAAAGTTTAAAATTAAAAAATGATCAAATCATTCTAATAAAAAGATCTCTTTAACTCAAAAATATTAACACAAAATTTTAAAATATTTGAATTAAACTTTATTAAGAAAAAATTAATTAAACCAAAAAATCTCTTCCAATGGGTAAATTATTACATTTTCTTCAATTATCCAAATGTTTTATATTCAACTAGTTTGCTTAGATGATTATAATTTTTTTCTACTTTGCCTTTGTTGTTTTTATTTCTACTTTCTCTCTCCACTTTCATCCATCTATTTTCAAAGAATCAATTTCAAAACGAAAGCATTTTGGTTGGTCCATGTGTTTTTCATGTGGAGAAATATATTCAACTTTTGACTTTCAGGTTGATCGTACAAATTTTATTTAGTTAAAAAATGTTTATAATAGTAAATAAATTATATTAGATTGTATGAGATATTCAACTAGTCACATTTTTTTCTCTCTCTAATAAAGAATTTCATTATCATAAAAACCAAAATACTCAAGGCCTACGATCATCAACATAAGAAATATATATTTAAAAAAAACACACACATACAAATTAACCACTATAGAGGATTAGAAGATCAAACATCATTAGCTAATACTAATTCAACAATATTATGAACAAAACGATTTGTGGATCTTAAAATAATAATAATAATAATAATATTATTATTATTATATATTCTTTGGAAAAACTAGGTCTAAACGATTTCAAATTTATTTTTAGTTGGCATGCAATAACTAGTTTTCTTATTATTACGTCCCATGATTTTTAAAAGTTCAACAATAAAAACTAACGTATAAGATCTTGAACACCATTTCACATTCGAAAAAAGTCATAAAGTTGCAAAATTTTAATAATAGACGAGAATTCAATGTGTCTTCAATTCATGATGAGTGTGAACTTGCGATCACAAATGGACTCTAATAAAACTTTTATAGCCTCTCTGGTTTGAAAAAAAAAACAAAAGTTAGAATTTAGTTTGTAGGGTTTAAAATTAAAATTTAGTTAAACCCGACAAAATTCTAACTTTTTTTTCAAATCATAACTAAATTCTAACTTTTTTATGACCAAAGTCTAACATTTAAAATTATAGACAAAATTTTAACTTTTTCTAAATCATAGGACCAAATTTATAATTTAACACAATAAAATATTAGTTTTTATTGTATTCAAAATCTAAATTCTTCGATAGTAGCACAACTAAAATTCAGGAGATTTCTATAAAGAAACTCAGTATCATCAATTAAAAGATTAGAAGTTGAAAATAAAAAAAAAATAAAAAAATAATAAAAAAATAAAAAGAATATCACGAGTTACCTTACATTTGTTTAATTAATGGTGTAAATATCAGGTAAATATTTTTAAAAAATTAAAATTAAAATTTTATTTTTGCTTTTTCCACATTTTCTTCATGAAAATGAGATTCCAAAACGTTGAAGAAGAAGGCACTAAGGATCAAAATCCCTGATTTTTCGAATGGAAAATTCAATAAATTCATCAACTTTTTGGTTGTGGGGACTGCACCGACGCTTTGATTTTGAATTTCTTCAAACTCCATTCCTTTTCTTCTTCAATATCTTCATTCACGAAATATGTTTATATAAAGGAAACAATCCACTGTTTCAGTTCAAGAATCACAACCCCGGATTTTTCCAATTCGAGTTTAAACACCCAATTTCCCTATTAGGCTTCCGAGTTTTTGATTGTTTTCAATCTACAGTTTCTCCAGCTTCATTGATACTCGATTCAGGTTCGCATTTGGCTTTTGCATTGTTTAGTTAGAGGTTGTATTCATATGATCTTTCTTTTCATTCCTGATTTTGATTGAACTGTTGTTCGTGATCGAATTGTTTCTCTCCGTCGTTTAATTTCATTAGGGCTTTGTCGTTTTTTGTCGTTGTTAATTATTATTATTGTTGTTGTTGTTGTTTTAGGGTTTAAAATATGTTTCTAATTGTTTATTGTTGTTGTGGCGGTGGAGGAATGTGAGATTCGATTCGTCTTTTGAAGAAATTTATGTTAAATCGTAGAGGCTCCTTCAATCAAATACTGTACTATGCTCGATTTCCTTTAATGGCGGCTACTCATTCTTTGACGCGAAATCTTCGATCGTCTCATTTTCATATGCAATCGCATCGTCCTTCTCAACCATTGCTATTTGAACGGTGTTGTGGAGTACCCATTACTGGAGAGCTTGTTCTTCGTAGTTTTCCAGGAAATAGATGCACTCGATTTGGTCTCAAAGCTTGTGTTCAATCCCCCAAAGATAATTACAGTAACGGCTCTTTGGGGATCAATGCTAAGGGCCCAACACTTGTTCGTCGTTCACACCTGCTTAACAATGTCGATATTGATTTAGTTGATGGAATTGATCGTAGATATTCTACTACTGTTCATGAGGAGCCTCAATGGGGAAATCCTTTAACGTTCCATGACTTCTCTTCCAGGGACAAACTTGTTGTTGCTGTTGACATCGATGAGGGTTTGTCTTTTCTTTCTCCTTCCCTGGATTTTGATTTCTGTTTCTCTTGACTTTCTCCAACCTAAAGCGGCTTGTCTTCTTCTTT
This sequence comes from Citrullus mucosospermus, assembly GCA_030954485.1. Classification (NCBI taxonomy): domain Eukaryota; kingdom Viridiplantae; phylum Streptophyta; class Magnoliopsida; order Cucurbitales; family Cucurbitaceae; genus Citrullus; species Citrullus mucosospermus. The sequence goes on from CM062057.1 coordinate 28,399,356, forward strand.
TTACTCTTCCTCTGAATTTTCTGTTTAAGTGGGTTTGATTTTCTGTGACAGAGACAGGAAAAATCCAATAATGTACGTTGATGTAAACTAAGTGACTAAATCCATGGAATGGTTGACTTAGATTAATTAATTAATTTATTATTCCTTGACGACTTAGATAATTAGATTTGAGTAACAATACATTAGCTAATGACTTTGCATGACCATTGCATGTGTTAAGATGGCTACTTATTCTAGCCTGTACTTGATTTGAGCTGAGAATTTGGTTTATGTCAATCAATTGTTGCACACATGATTATTCTCTTAGTACACTGATCGAGTGCTTGTTTCTTTTTGTTGTGTAGTTTTGGGAAACTTTGTCTCCGCTCTTAACAAGTTTGTTGCTGATCGTTATTCTTCAAATCATTCTGTTTCAGAGTATCATGTCTATGAATTCTTCAGGGTATGATTTTGTTTCTCTTTTTTATTTGTTGGGGTTGCCTTTTGATTATTAATGTCTGGGAAACTTCTAATATGCACCAGTCTGATTTAGACTTTCGTTCGTGTCTCAGATATGGAAGTGCTCTCGTGATGAAGGTACAACTTTTGTGGATTGACTTTTAATCAATTGTCATCTGATCAAGATGGCTTTATAATTATATAATGATTGTTTTTACTGAGTGGAGTCATGCAGACTGATTGATGGTTGCATGTGGTTCTGAGATCTTTATTTTTTATTTTCTTTTTATAAATAGTTTTTTACTATTTCCAATCTTTCCATGTTGAATGAGTCTGAATAATAAGGAATCATAAGCGTCACGTGGTTGGTTTCATGACCTTTACTCAGTTGAATAATTGGACCTTCCAGCATTTTTTTTAAATGTCTTTGAGTATACTGGCTAGTTTATGTGCGCTTTTACTATTCTTACATTTGTATTAGTGCATGTGTTACAAAATAGTGTTTTGTAATTTGTTCTTGGTGTTTATCTTGAAAAAATATACATAGGAAAATTACTGATTTTTTAGTGAGAATTTTGAAAGCAAAATCGTTTGAGATCATGTTACCAATATGTTCAAAGTATGAGTTTTCTTTTGGGTTATAAATTGGCTTTAATAAATAGGTTTAAATTTTAGTATAGAAAAGGTATTTTTATACCATTGTCTTTTAAACATGTTTGCTTATAGAAGGTGTTCTGTGGTAACCTTTATTTGCTTTAACGCTTTTGTCTAATCTTGGCCATTGAATTTGGCTTTTGCACCTTATGCTTTTAGAAACCACTTCAATGTAATGTTGAGAAATTTCTGTGCAACAATCTTAAACTTCTTCTCAATTGTGCGGTCTCTTCGAGTGAAGGTATAAAATGAATAATTTGCGATTGCGGAAACTGTCGAAGAGGAACCTGAAACTGTTTAAATGGTACACTTTTGAAGGTTCATGGAAATGGATTTTGTTTGTTATGGGGAGCTCAAAGACCTTTTTCTTTTAGTGATACGAAATCTGTAATTGTGTGCTGATGAGAAAGGATTTTGTTTGTTAGTTGATCGATCTTGCAATCTACAAAATTTCAGGCTCAAAATTGTATGACATTTCTTATGTTAACCTATTTCCCGGCTGATGCATCCTTTGAAATTTGCACTTTTTTGAGAGAACTTTGCAGTCTATAATGAAGCACAATGTGATTTTTATGCATGAAAAACTCTTGATCGATTTTATCTTTATGTCCTTGATGCTGTTCATGAGATTTTTCTGTCCATTGAAATGTCTCAAACCTGGCTGGTTAATTGGTTCTGATACTTATTGCCCTGCTTTCCAGCTAATATTCGAGTTCATGAATTCTTCAAGACACCATATTTCAAGACTGGAATCTGGCCTATACCCGGAGCGCAGAGCACGCTCCTCAAGTTATCGAGATTCTGTCACCTATCAGTCGTAACGTATGTATAGCTACATTGGATCATTTTGATACAGTAGCAATTCCTTCCAATATACAATGAACTGATCTCGTCTGAACTAATTTTAGGTCTCGACAAAACGCAATCAAAGAACACACGCTTGAGTGGATCGAGAAACACTACCCGGGGCTGTTTCAGGAGATTCACTTTGGAAACCACTTTGCTCTAGATGGAGAGTCCAGATCAAAGGCAGAAATATGCAAGTATGTCAACGAATCCTTGCACTTTTATCATTTATCTTCTCACCCAACCATGCTCTAATCAAATCCTTTATTCAAGCAACACAACGCTCACTGATGAGTTGCTTTTAAATTTTTGTTGGATCGTGGATGATTCCACTGGGCAGGTCCTTCGGAGCAAGCGTGCTAATAGATGATAACCCAAGATACGCAATCGAATGTGCTGAAGCGGGGATTCGAGTTCTACTTTTCGACTATGAGAATTCATATCCATGGTGCAAGACTGAATGTGAGGATCTGCCTCCCTTAGTCACTAAAGTTCACAATTGGGAAGAAGTGGAGAAGCAATTAGGTTCTTGTGTTCTTTCTTCTTAAATCAATTAGTTTTTAGCTAAATAGAAAATGCTGTTTTATTTTTACTAATATGAAATGTGGGATTTTGTGGGTTGGAGGAGGTAGTAGGAACTAAGGAATATTGATGATGTAATTGTTTAAGGTTTAGCATTAGGCCCAACTTTCATTATCCCATAATTGAATTTCCTCACTTTTCTAACAAAGTGTGCCTCTCATTTTTGGTCTGCTCTTTTCATTGTGTTTTCTTCATCAATATGTTTTTATTCATTCCTACTAATTGAAATAGGCTGCTTTTGTTTCAAGTTAGATGTCTCTATTTTGAAGTAATCAAATGATCACACGCTTGACTATGCATTGGGTCTAATAAGTCCATCATGATTAGGATCAATAAAGATAAGGACTTGTATTTTTCATTAGAGTATTTGTTGGATGATAACCTCAAAAGGATCCAACAATATACAAGTCACAAGAAGGAATTTAAATTTATAGATTATGTTTACGTTAATATTGTCTTTAGGGTTTTCCTTGGATGAAGGATTGTATACTAGAATTGAAAAGTCATATATCTACTAGCACCTACAATTAGTTTTCAACTTGGGACAATTAGATCAAACATTATGTATTTAGTTCTCATATGGAAAGTATATTCGTATAATTAGTTTGTGACCTCTCATTATTTCGATAACAATTTGTGAGCTTATAGACGATCATCAATGTTGTCAAGAACGATCATAAACAAGCTACATCTTTCATCATTAAAACTTAGTGCCTTGTGATGTAACTATATGAGGAGGAAACTTGATCTTAATATGCATTAATCGAGAAAATTCAGGTACAAGCCCTTAACGTTTTTTTTTTTTTTTCTTTCTTTCTTTACATTTATGTAATTGTGTTGTTTTACACACATAGACGATTATCACATGGTTGTTTTTTAATGTCACAAATTATGGATTTAAGGCCTTGTTTACCCACCCGTAATGGAAAATGTAGTTAACATAATGGATTTTCATTGATGATCAATTGTAATGGATCTCAATTTTAAAGGTAATTAGATTGCTTTTGAACATGTAACTATTTTGTAAACTTAATTTGATTACAATTAATGTTGTTTACTTAACCATTTTTCAACAAATTTTTAGATTTTTTTTATTAGCAAATAAAATCCCAAGATTTTGGATTTTTTTATTGATACCGTTATCAAGCAAATGCATCCCAAAATTTTTAATTCCTTTTAACATAGTAAATAAAATCCCAGAATTTTGTATTTTTCTAGTTTTTTTACTTGTTATCAAGTAAATAACATCTCAAAATTTTGATTTTTCTTTTTTTGGATTTTTTGTTATCTATACGTTAATTTTAGATTTTTTTTTTATTGACATCGTCATCGAGCAAATAAATAACCGTTATGGAGCAAATAACATAATGACCACTACCGGAGCTAGGGTTTCTCCCACCAATTCTCTTCTAACAATTTTTTACTGCAATTTGGCTACTATTCTCTCAAATGAACAAAATAAAATTAAAAAAAAAAATTAAAAACTAAAAAAGCAATTCTCTGCTTATAAAAAATTTTCCCTGCAACTTGGCTAAATCAATCAACAAAATAAAAGAAAAAAAAAAAACATCAATTTTATTCGATTTTATTTACCAAAGAAAAAAAAAAGCAAATGATCAAGTTTACGTAGATTCATCACGAGAAAACATTCCAAAATTTTGGATTTTATTTTTTATTTTTTGATGGATAACTATGTTACCATCTTATCAATAAAACGGCCTTGTTAACGATAACCCAAAATGATTCTAACGATAATTGATGCCGAATATGCAAAAAAATATTTTAAAAATACAATAGATCCCACCTAATTTTCAAACATAATTTGATTGATCACCTTCAAATTCTCAATCAAATTATTTTATGGTAGGGCCCACGTTTCATTATGATTACAAAACAACTCGTAAACAACAAAAAAAACGTAATCAAGTAGAACTCACTTTTTAAATTTTTAGGGATGAATTACGTTTCCCTTTCTAACCTAAAATCTTTAATAATTTTTAAATATTTATCAACTGTAACTTAATATATTCACTCCCATAATCCTTGAGCACATTGAGAATGTGAATATTTGTTATTACGCTTGGGGCTTGTGTTTTTTAAGGTTGTAGCTATTGAATGATTTGATTGATTCAATAGTGTTTATTCTTTAGAGCGGATGGTTTAAAAATAAATATGTTCTAAATTTTTATACATTCGAGGTATTTTTGTAATTAATTACATGTTTGGATTTCATTTTACTCAAATGTTGTTTGCGTGGGAAGAGCATAATTTTGCAATTGGTTAAACTTTAATATATCAATTGAATTTCTTTACCTATGGAGAAACTTTAATAAATTTATTACGGCTAAATGTATTTATAAATTATGAAGAATAAGTTGCAAATAATAGCCCGTCATCAACTTGTATATCATATATAGTTTTTTCGTTTTCTTTTTCAGAAAATGTAATATTGGATATAAGTTGAACGTCGAAACTATAGCTCGCAATTTTGATTCTCCGCCTTACAATCGATATGTATAATAATATATGTATGTGCATAGTCAAACTGTACTATTTCATTTTGTGTACTAGTAGTTGTACGATTAAACTATCATTCTTAGTTTTTCCATAAAATAATTACATATGTGTGTGCATAGTCAAATTGTACTATTTCATTTTTTATACTACTAGTTGTACAATGAAACTATCATTCTTAGTTTTTCCATAATGAAGCAATACCGAGAAAACTAATTGACTAAATACATCATTTAACCTCTCAAATCTAATCATAAAGTATACATGCCAATATGAGCATATAACTCAACTTGCATGAACATGTACTATCAACCTCAAGGTCTGATATCCAATCCCTCCGCCGCACATGTTGTAAAATAAAAAAATAAATAATGGAGTATGCATCTTTCATCATTTGATTATTTAAGTTCTTAGTGGAGGCATGAATGCAGTGAAATGAGTCAATCACTTGAATGCAAAGAGAAAGGAGAGAGACAACTACTTACCATAAATTGCATTTTATGCATAAATTTATATAGAATGTAAAATTGTGCCTCTCGTCGTGAAAATTTCTAACTCCAACCCCCATTACAATTTCCTCTAAAGAGGTGTTGTTTGCAACCTTACCATTGAAGAAGTAACATATGTATTTGAATAAACTTCAAAAAAACATATTTGAATACAAGAATAAAAGAAGGGAGACAATTCTCGAATAAGAAAAAGGATCCTGTGACTTCGAAAGCTATGGGATTTGAAGAGATTACACAGGATAATATGAATTTCAACGACAATATTGTCGCTAGAAACTTTATTTAGGGGTTGTATCATATCCATTTACAATGGCTAGACATCAAAATTTACCCATGAAGTTTGTTTTATGAGATTCTAGTGTAACACCCATATAAAATTCGTTTCGAGCATTATATCAAGATGATAATAGATTTACATTTTACTTTAATAGATCTTTAGTTTATATTAGTATATTACTTCTCAAGTTGATTGTACCATTTCTTTTCTTTCTTTCTTTTTTATTGTGAGAAAGAACCAAAGCTAGGATTCAACCTTCTCTGTTAGTTTGAAACCATATGCTTGTAAAAGATCCAAGGCTGCAACATGAGGGGGGAAAAAAAAGAAAAGGAAAAAAAAGATTAGGTTAGCAAGTTTGACAATTTGTATGAATTGTAAGTTGTTTTAAAGTAATTGGACAGGGAAACTTGACTTGGGCAAGGGCAAGGCATAGACCGAGTTGGCTCGATCGACAAAAAACCAATTTCATAGCCTACTTCGCGAACCGATCAGTTCGATTTGTCCTATTGGCCTTTTGAATCAAATACTTGTTTTAATGATTTTATGACTTTAAATCAAAACTTAGGCCTGTTTGGTAACCATATTTTTCATCGTAAAAAAGACTCAAAATGCTTATTTTCCATGAATTTCATGCTAATGATTTAAGAAAAGTAAAACCAAACTAGAAGGAAATGATATGGTTGCACTAACCTGGAATATAAACTTCAGATTCAACGGGCCTTAAAACACCTCGAGTCTTGATTTTGTTTGTCAGTAAAAGCTGCATTGACATAATGTAGTAACATTAAGCAAGGTTGAAGCTTTAATCAAGATTATGGTACAAAAACATGTGTAGGTCGTTACCAAAGCCCCAATAGCTGCTGGAATACCAACAGTAAGAGCCATTGCACTGGTGGTCTTTCCATTCGTCGTCCTTCCGAATTCTAGTAATGTGGCCTTGCGACATTCAGTATGTTGACCGTCAGGCAATGCTACTTGTATTTCATGATGTAGAAGTACCATATCCTTATCATCATAAAAAATGAACTTGTTATTGAAATATTGACAAATAGTTGAGATATGATAAATATGCTATTACTAAAATGTCAATGGTGCATATAAGAGAATAGTTGTAAAATTTTCAAATAACACATCTAGAGGCTAAGAAAGAAAACCTTGGATAGAAAATCAATCTCCTATTCCTTTTAAACAAAATATCTACTCCACAGCCCCACAAGTAACCTTGAAAATACCAACTTCAATGTCCCATTAGAAGTGTAGATTTGTGTATTGTCATATCTTTTTAATCATTTTTTGATGTCCTTCCCTTTTTTAATTAACTCCTTAGTTAAAATTTCTCTTGGAGGGGTCTTTTCAAGAAATAAGAGAAAATACAGTATTTCTCCAAAAATAACATGGTATCGGAGCAAGTGGTTCAGGAGATTCTGTATTCAAACTCCTGTAATGTTATTTCCTTCCCAATTAATGTTAATTTCCACTTGTTGAGTCTTCTACATATTTCAAACTCACAAGTGGGGGGAGTATTAGATGGTGTAATATTTACTTTCACCTACCAGCTTAAGCTTTTGGGCCAACCAATGATTTAACAAAAAAATCTTTCATCCTTTTGATCCTATGCCAATTTAATTGAAAGCTATCATAAACCTAACCCCACGCCTCCAGGTAGATATCTTTATTTTTCAAAACATTTCCAACAAAGGCTGCATCACTTGGTACTGATCATCAAAGATGGGAATAATAGAGCAATCCTCTCTTTATGCAATCAGAATTGAAGAAAAGTGAATAAAAACAGAAAGAGGCTAGATTGCGTTCTTTACAAACAGAGATCTACTTGCTCTCCCATAAAAGCAACAATCAACTAAAAGTAGACCAATAATTTAACCAACTAGATTGTCACTCACGCTCCTTATGCAACTTGTCCTAGTCTCTCAATTGAAAAATGGAACTTACCCTTCTCCCTTGGCTCTCTCAGGTTGGGAGCTCACCTAGTCACTTCACTCGAGGGTGATTAAACCCACCACCACTGGGAGGTCTCTCGGCTCTCTCAAGCGTAACATATACTATAGGAGAAGACATTTGATTCTAGGATTTTTCAGTACCGAGATATGTTCACATTTTTTAAGAGGACAAAATGAGAAGAGTAGGGGAGAAGATGCAAGAATTTCGATCTTCAAGGCCTAGTTACCATGTCTGTCTTCTGGCTCTTGGGGACTGAATCTCCTCCTTATCCAATTGAAAGTTTCTCTTTCTTTCTCCTTCAAAGCACTTGAGTGCCTCTTCAAATCTCTTCCAAGTGTGAAATCTTTGTAAATTTTTTGAGGAAAAAGAAAACTTGTGCACATGTATATGTGAGGTTTCTACATCCTATATAGAGCCAATGTATTGTTGTTTAATTTTCAATGATGTGATCTTATAGATCTTTAACAAAACTTCGTAACACTTTTGCCTTTTTTGACATCAAGATACAAAAGACAAACCAAGACAAACACGTAGTTGTCTAATGAAAATTCCCATAGTAAAGCATACTAAATTATGAATGAATATTAACAGGGAAAAAAAGAAAGTGCACCTGCTCATTTTTTAAGTAGGTTAACCTTTCTTCCATTCTGTAACAGGTAACGTCAAATGCACTTTGGCAAGATGAAGGAATCTCTGTTGGCTCATGAAGTCCTAAGAATCTGATTCATGGAAAGGGTAGATACATTTACATTGTTAGCCCCTCATGCAGAAAATAGAATTTATCATTTGAATGGACAAGGAACAAGAAGAGCTGCATACACGATTGTTTTGGCTACTTTTACAGCAGTTTCTTGCTCCTTACACAGTCCATTAGAAATAATGCTCTCACTGATGTCCTTCTCTCTAATCATAGAGCCATTCGAGTCTCCATTAATTTTGAGAAGCTCAAGCAAGAAATCTCGAAACAGTGGTCTCCCATTCCTAAGAAAGGAATGAACTTCAGTGTCTAGGAATCCAATTCTTGCCAGGGTCCCCATTACTTTGCTAAACCCTATACATATTCACAAAAAATTAGTTACAAAAACACAATTTCTTAAGTTGAAATGAGAAAAACCTAGGAGCCACTTGCGACTAAAGAGTTTATTACACAAAACTAAGCAAAGCCTACTGATTGCAACTTTCTCCGGTTCTGTCCTCAAAAGCATGGAAACTGTAACAGTTGTTATTCATATAGACCTGTATCTCATAGTTAACCAGATTTCCTCAAGATATATGGTTATGCTCGGCTTAAATCTCATAGTTAACCAAATTTCTTCAAGATGTGTCAATCAAGGTTTTAAGTGTGGCTCTCCAGGAAAACATGTTTAAAACCACAAGAGAACATGCCTTCGTAACGTAGGGTTCCACGAAATATGGTTGATGCCTCATGCCCAATGCCATATACATCTCCATAAATTAAGGAATTTCGATTTGGAATGCACTCCAAAGCAAAAGCTGGAAGGTCAGGTAAGCGTAGTCTCACAGCAGAGTCATAAAGATCCTTTCCTGCAAAGTTTGAACTGCTTGAGTAAATTTTCTTATCAAGAATTATTAGTAAAAAATGTTAGTTTTATTGTTTAATATATCTCAACGTAGTGACTCTGAAACAGAATACAACCAATTCCGAAGAGTTGACTGGCAATTATCTAACTAAAGAGTCAAAAGCGCTAAAAGTTTTGTACTCTATAAGCATAAGGCATGTCTTCTTGTGTGCAAGAAAATAATAAATTAAGTGCAGAGTGCAACATATTCTTGTTAACTCAAACTTTTTCGGAGTGGTAATTATCTAACTAAAGAGTTAAAAGCTCTAAAAGTTTTGTACTCTATAAGCATAAGGCTTACCTTCAACTTTCACTGTTTCTCCTTCATATCTATATGTAGCCGGATTGCTTCCAGCTCGAATCGCTCCAGCAGGATTCCAACTAACATATTTCATAACGTAAGAAATGTTATTGAATTTCCATAAAATTAGGTGCATTCAATAATGTTTGATACTGGGGAACTTGGATATTCATGCATAACACAACGTTTTCAAGAGAATCTGAGTGAAAAGAGTATAAATCAAAGCAACCGACATAGAGAAATTTTCCAGGATTATCTTGGAAACTTCCACAACGAACAGTAAGATTATGAACACTGAATACATGTTTAAGGTTTTTTATGAACAGAGCCTCCTTGGCCTCTTTGAAAATAAATTTTATGTCGCATAGACTGGGCATGAAAGTGGCTTAATATGATTATAGGGTCCAAACATTTATTTACGTAGTAGACATTCATCCATGCTAAGTTTTTGGTATAGTAATCTGTCCATCACTCATGTTTCGTTCATTCAAATGTATACAATCTTCCATCAATTTAAGTATAAGGCACAAGATGATGACTTATTTTCCCCATCTTGTACAGCATGCTCACTCATGTACAACATTAAGGTGATCCTCAGAGTTAAACTTACAGTTTCCTCATCAAAAATGAATAAAAACCTATAATTAAATTTCCCGACTTCCAATTATCACTTTATACTCTATCAAGCTAGAAGTACATGTGAACGTATTGTTCCTCTCCAGACAATTTTGACCAAGTTTTTATATCTTGAAGATGTTGACATAGAGAACTTCAAGACACTTTTAATTTGCATTCTTACATGTATTGTAAGATTTTGCCTGGTTTATATTAGATAATTAAATGTTATATTCAATCAATTGCTATTTTAAAAAATTTACTTTTGAACATAAAAATCATTAACGTATTATTTCGGTTTCCTAATCCCAATACAAATTTATTCTGGAAATGAATTTAGCTTCTGTTAGTTTCCTAAAAATATGATCAACGTTGTTTAAAATTTATTCTGGAAAAATGTAGGTACAACTACACCAAAATTTTGGTAGGCATAGAGGGACAATATATAAACTTCTGTACCATTACCGTTACATTGGTGAGTGGTGATATCATTTATTCATTCTCCAGCAGTTTTGTTTATGATTCACCTTTTTTTAATAATCAAGAGTCGTCAAAGCTCATAAATCAGTAGGACAGATCATTCTAACAAGTACCTGAATTTATATGCTAATGGATTGTTTGCCGATTCTGGAGACGGAATTCCCCCACAATATGATTTAAAGGACTTCACTATCCTCTTTTGGAGATGTGACTCATTGATCATCCTCATTGCTAACATATGATCTGAAGCACGGTCCATCAAATCACAAATTGTGAGGAAAAAGTAAAAAAAGAAAAAAAGTTTAAAAATAGTATCTCATTTGCTCACAAAGCAAAAGGCTTTAAGAAACTAATAAATATGCTACTCATTTTGCAGCTCTCCCCCATTGATTTCTAAATTTGTGAACTACTGATATAATGAATTAGAAAATAGAAGTCTTTTTCTATCTTTGTAGTGTGCCTACTTAATTTTACACAAACTCAGATGCAATGTTATTAGAGGCATATCCCTTCCCACACATCACCTTTTGAAAAGAGAACACTCACGTGGGCTTTCTTTTTTCAACAACTAAAAAAAGTTATTTTTTAAACTAGTACCCAGCTACATAATCATTCATATAGACTAGATATTTTAATTTTTTTTCTTTTCGAATCTGCATTATGAAGTTCTACTTGTAAAATTGAAATTAATTAACAGAAGCATGTTGATTACGTCATTATGTGGATCATGTAGAGAAGTTTACATATCAAAGAAGTTTATAAGCAACAAGAAAAGGTTAATGAAAAAGGGGATACATGTAACATGATATGATATGTGAGTGAAGGTTCGTTTTCATGGAAATCCATTTTCCACTTGTGGCTCTTTAAAGGACAAATATCATTATTGGAGGGCCTCCACATTAAAGTGTAAGAGATGTTATTCTTTGGAAGGTACAACATAAAGGGCTGATGCAAAAGTAAGCGGGGTTGTAGAGAGTGAGGATGTTATCTATATATAAGGATCCACACGCGCGAGAGATTTCTAATAACAAAATGTGAAGGACATTGAAGAAAATTGTCAGTCAATAAAAAAGAACAGACAAAATTATATCAGAATTCTTTATCTACAAGGTCTAACCGTTCTAAAACCAAAGACATACGTAATTTTAAAATCTAGATTAAACTTAGCTGGGACTAAAAGAATTCAAATGATTCCATAGCGAGCCCATCTTTCAATAGCATTAGCCATTAATATAAACCAGAAGAAAAGGTTTAGACTACCTATTCCAGGATCCAGACCCATCTCCCCAAGAATTGTTATACCAGCACTCCTTGCCTTTTCATCTAGCAATGACATGGAATCATTAATGTAGCTAGCAGTGACTAGATGCTTTCTAAGCTGCAAATAAAAGATATCATGTCTAAATTAGAATGAGGAAGAAAAAATCTACAATGCGTAGTTTCTTCATTTTAAATATTAAGTTTCTCCAATATATTGATGTCCAGGAGTGGAAACAAAAGCACAATTCTTCCTTATAAGACAAGATCGAATTAAAGAAAAAAAAAAACAATAAAACTAGCCACTATCCTCACAAATAAAACTCTCTTGACAATTTACCTAATTTTCAGATCCTTAGATTCTTAAGGACGAGAAAACAACGATTAGTGTGAACTCTCTCCTTCCTCACCCTAAATCCCAAAAACCTCCATCCATCTCTGTAAAAATAAGTCTAGTAAAGACACCAATCATTACAAAATAAAACAGGTTGAGGAGAGGGATTTACCTGACTGACACTATTCATGAAAATGCTTCCCTCAGGCTTCCCATTGAATAAAATAGAGAAATTAGTAAAAGCATGTTTAGGAGTGATTTTAGAATAGTTAAAATCACTTTTGTCATTTTTTAAATTCCTCGAAAAATGTTTTTAATCATTCAAAATTAATTTTAATAGGAATACAAAATTAAACATTGAATTGATTTTGAGTGATTAAAGATGTATTTCGAAAGTGATTTTAACAATTTCAGAATTACTCCCAAACATGCATTAAATCCTAGACAATTCCACACTCAAGTTCCCCACTTATAACTAAAGCATTCAATCCATTACACTTAATCCAACACACCCGAAACCCCACGTGATTATGGCTTTTTCAAAAGTTCTACCCTATGCAAATGAACCCACTCGTACTCTCAACAACACTCACCCAAGGCTTGGAATGGGAAGGGATGACCAGAAGGTCACATACCATCCCACTCTCACATCCTTTAGAAATTCCTCTCTTTTTTTCTACTTTTAATTCCAAACTAAACCTTCACAAAGGAAAAAAATGAAAGAATACAATGACATTGAAAATAATAATAATAATAATAATAATATTATTATTATTATTATTATTGAAAAAAAATCATAAAAGGTGACAAACAACAAGGCCTCCAATGAAATAAAATGAGATCTAATGAATAATTAAAAAAAACTTCGCCGAAGCCTTCAAAACTACCTCTCTTTTAGTAACCGCTTGCTCTTTTTCACCAACCACTCTTTGGTAAATTGTTGTTACATGCGTTACACTTTCTAGTAGTTTCTTATAACATAAACTCTCCGTTCTCCGGGTTCAACTTCCTACTGCCATGATCCTTGGAAAGGATATATTCTTTCCTTATTGATGTCTGGTACAAAAATCTTTAACTAATTATGTTTTTTCTTATTTCATTTGGTGCAAACTTCAAAGGTACATAAATCTAAACTTATTGTCCACAAAAATAGATGAAACATCTTCTACCATGTGAGTTTCTTCAATTATGTAGAAACCAAAATAATGAAACAAATAATAAATTTCAAGATATCAGTTGAAAATTATATCATTTAACACTAGATAGCAAAAAAAGGTCCCTGGATGATAAGGATGAAGTACCTTATATAAAAATTTATATTATTTAACACTAGATAGTACCTCAATGCATGCATTTGCTACAGTAAGATGGCAACTAGGTGGCAGCAGACTTATAACAACTTCAACCTGAAAATGAGTGAGACAGCACAAACTGATGAATAGTCATTGCTGCAACTCAATGCCAAACAAAAGCATAAAGCAACATGCATGTAATTTTATTTTTTATTTGTTGCAAATATTTTTTAGTCTCTCGGGAAACCAGATTCTAAGAGAAAATGTGAAAGTATGTACCTGTGAGATATACATAAAAAGTTTATCAGAATCCGTAATATTGAGCTGCACAGCTGTTGCATTAGTGATGTCTTCAGTTATCTAGAATGGCATTCAAAGACAGAAAAAATGCCCGTAAGCTAAACTATACGATATGGATGTACAGTTGACCTTATCAGAGTCGGGAACGTACACACTTTTCACAAGGTGCATTTGTCCTATCCTCTTACTCTTACCATGCAGAATCAAACCATAATATTCTAGCAGCAACGTTTCTTATATGCAATTATAGAATTTTTACCTCTTCTGCATCCTTTAGGTAGAGAGAAGCAACAATAACTTCAATATCATTCCAGTCTTCAGCATAGTGCTCAAGAAAAGTTTTCCAGAACTGACAATATGAATTCCCTCCACTTGATGCTAGGAGGTCAGCAGCTGGATAACAAACCCGACCTGCTCCAAGAAGTAGAACAGCAGTCTTCCTTTTTACATCTTCACTTTTAAAGCTACTCTCTTGAATCTTACCAAACTTTAGAAAAATCTTATTTGTCTCATTATTTACGAGATCAAGATTTTCTTCTGGATTAGCCATCAGACTTAGAGAGTAAATGATCTTATCCAAAATCACTACATCATCAGCACCAATCTGCCAAACGTAGGATGATCAATTAAGGAAAACATGTATCAAATTATGTCTGCATAGCATAGGCATGGAGGAAACTGTCTGACTGATTACAATACCAAAGGAAAAAAATTGTTTATCAGACTGGAAGAATCACATAAACTATTAAATTTGAATGGTAAACGAGGGCTTTAAGAAGTAAGAAAGCAAATTGGTAGATAAATTGCAATTGTATGCTTTCAAAACAATGTTTTTCCCTCGGCACCTGAGAAAAATATTTTGAACGACCAATACAATTGAAATTAAATAAAATGTAAGCAGCACCTAGTAACATCTAACAAGAATCATCAGAAAGTTAGCATGTGCTGGATCTATAATTGATACATTCTTTACAAGAATTTGATTCCAGCAAGTATAAGACTATTTTTATCTATATAAGGAGAAAACATCCAGGGCAATTCAATCTAAGAATTATAAGAAATGAGATAGACATCAGTATTGCATGACCTCAAATGGAGATTTTGAAGGAAAAAATTATATCAGATCAGTTTTTATGACACATAAACCATCTCTAGTGTATAAACTGGATTGGGACCATGCTTACTTCAAGGTCTGAGTGTGACATAGCATTTGCATTCTGGCCCACTCGACAGTTAACCAAGTGAAATGAGCCACCAGCTGCTTCAATAATATCTAAGGCCTCATTTATTAGAAATTGATCGAACAAATGGCCACTCAGAGACACCTGGCAGAACAAATAAAGTTAGGATTTACTTCAACCATAAATTTTGAAGATTATGGACAAACCTGAGAAACAATATCTAATATACACTTTCAGCAGCCTACCTGTATATTGAACTTTTTGTTGGAATGGCCATTAGCAATATCCGCAGACAATTCTCTGAAAGTTAAGAATAATAGTTTCAGTTATTGAAGGAAAATAAAGCATAGCATTAGACATTCAAACGTGACCTTAGAAAAGTAGTTCTATTTTTAATAGCAAAGTAAGTGTTTACATAGAAATATTGATTATAAAACAAAAAACAAGTGATCAACAATACAATGTTATATGTCAAATGTCTTCTCAGGCTCTTGGACAATTTTTCCAGATATATTTGTGGTCAAGTTTATTAAATTTTGAGTTTTGACATTAACTTCCAGAAACTCCACTTGCATTCATCTGAGAACCACACAACTATAGAATGAACTGAAGATGAGCACACACTAAAATCAAAATGAAATGGCAAGGTGGTGAACATAGAAGCTTACTCAGATTCAGATTTCCGCATACGTGGAATGTATTCATACAAAGAGGTTAGTGCCCCTCTATGGGCTATGCAGGCTCTCCTTAAATGCATGGGTAACTCTAAAATATCGACTACAGAGGCCAGACTGCCAACAAATGCTGATAGGATGTCTCCAAAATGCTGGGAGGCCTTTCAAAAATAAAAGGATATGTTAAAACAAAGAGATTAAAAATACATATAAAAAAATAAAATATTATTTTGTCCCCCTTCGCAGTCATATACTCTGTATGTAAAAATATAGTAAGTGTTGTAAAATGGGATACTCTTGGGGGATGGGGGATGGGGGGTGTGGAAAGGTGGTGTAAGTTTCTTAGACAGCACATTATGATATTTGGTACGGACTCTAAAGGTGGATTATCAATTAAATTAAGTAGTCATGTTTCACTTCCCCCCACCCTCCCACCCCACCACAAAAAATAATAGTAATAAATAAATAAATAATAATAATAACTCAATGGAATAAATACCAGCAAAAGAGAACTATTCCATTCACCTCTTTGGCAAACTCTGTTGGAAGAATGTCAACAGCTGAACATATCACACCACTGCCTTCCAAATCATGGTGGTACGAATCACTAATAGGATCATATCTGAAAAGTGCACATTTTTTCACTTGTTCAAGAACTTAAACAATTCTAATCAATAATGATGTACCCACAACACAACCAACCAAATTTCTAGGACCCTCAATTAAGCAATATGGAATTTATTAAATGAAAATTAATGATCGCAATAAGAGGGGATAGAGAGGGAGTGATTGTCTACATACTCTACATCCATGAATATTCATCTTATTTACCGGAAGAAAGGAGAGTCAATCGACGTAGTCTGATTAATGAATTCTATTGAACCCCCTACATCACAAGTTATATCTGAAATTCCAACAAGAGGGCATCCACTTCTCATTAGATCTTGAAACTGCATGGTGGTCAGCAACCGTGGAAATCTTCCCTCCCAATACATGCAATTTACTACAAAACGGCAAGGAATTGACAAAAAGTAGCAAGATAAGCATGCTGTTGTATCCAACCAAAATAATCCTCCCTCATTCTAGTACAAGTATCCAGTGAAATGGATTAAAATTAAATCCCATTGCACCTCTGCCCAAGATGTAGCACATGCGTTCAACTTTGATTAAACATATGACTGCTTTTCATAGATATGTACTAAAAGGTGTTGGATGTCAAGCATCACTCATAAAGATTGCACTCCTATCAATAAAAAATGAAATTGCTAAGAGCCAGACCGTGAACAACTATTACAATGCACGGGTCATTGTAACTCGATTTCTATTTAATGTTTTTTCAAAACCAATATTCTCTTTGAAACGGAAAGCACTCTGGGTGTGCCATCCTAAATAACTAACGGGGGACAAACCCTTTGGGGTAAATTGAAATTTTCCCTAAAAAGTATGATATTTTTAGTTATCTTCGTATAGACATAGATATTGGAAGTGCATTGAATGTATACACTGATACCTGTATTCCTTTTTCTTTCCTT
Source organism: Citrullus mucosospermus (assembly GCA_030954485.1). Taxonomy (NCBI): domain Eukaryota; kingdom Viridiplantae; phylum Streptophyta; class Magnoliopsida; order Cucurbitales; family Cucurbitaceae; genus Citrullus; species Citrullus mucosospermus. The sequence continues at coordinate 28,416,681 of CM062057.1, forward strand.
TTTTTTTCTTTTTTTTTTTGATATGACTCTGGTAGCTGTATTCTCCAAAACATCGTCAAGTTTCTTACCTAGGGTTGCAGAATGAATGTATGATCTACAATTGATGTGGGAAAAAAAGTTCACATGCATACATGCCTGGGCACGTACTCATATTCAAACAAACGCCACATGAATACTAGAAATATTATAGGACAAAAGAAATGGAACAAATGCAAATGCAAAATGCACCCCTTTCAATTTCAATTAAGCATGCAGGCTTGCAATACGAAATAAGCAATCATCTCTTTAACAAAGATTAACAGTGAATGGGGTATATATTCACATAAGATACAGAAAGTTGGAAAAGAAAGTAAAAAATGAGAAAAGGTAAAGAAATCTGACTTCCACTATGCCAGTGAAAACAAAAAATGTGCGTAAATGTGTCTTTGTTGAAGTTAACAAGGAACTATGGAAAAGAAAGTATACCAATAACAGAAGCATATGGAGCTATCTTTTCATGGAATACAGGTCTATATTGGTCTGGATGAGCATAGTAATCAACCTGAAAAAACAAGATAAGAAAAGGAATTTAGGTTCCCGTTCTCCCACAAAACCGCATATAAAGCAGAAGGCATGCAAAGACATTGAAACACTTAATTGCAGACAACGAAAAGGAAGGACTTCATAGCAGATCCGAACATTCACAAATGAAATTAGATACAGGAAGTAAGAACTTAAAGCAATGTAGTCATCTGGCCAAAGGACATTATAAAAGGCTTTAAAAGGCAATAGATCATGGGACTACATAATACCAATGAGAAATAATTTTCCATTACTGAAAGTAGATTCATGACATAAGACTTCTCAATTTTCATCTTTCTGATTCGACCAGAGGTATTTTGATAAAATGACAGCATTTTTTTTATACCCATGAGTGTCCGAACCAGCTTACACACACCTCGACTAATCTCACGGAACAACCCGCTTACCCCTACAACATTTATGTGCACCTCGACTAATCTCACGGGCCAGCTTAAATCCTAAGTAGGGGACCACCATGGATTGAACTCATGACATCTTAGCCCTTTATTAAGGTCATGCCCCCTATCTACCACAAAGCCAATCCATGATGGTTTGGTAAAATGACAGCATCATAGTCTATAAACTACAATGCATGTAACAAATGTATCATTGGGGAGTCTTATCATGAATAATTTTCATAAACTGGTTTTATATTTTCCTTATTATACCACAATTATGTTCTATGTTCAAAGAATATGTGGGTGTATCCTTGTGGTGTCTATGTATAAGATTTTCGTGTTGCAAATTCATCCAGAAACTGCACGACCCTTCTATGATCAATCCACCCACTCCCTAATCAATTGATATTACCATGCAAAGCAACTGATATTTTGTTTATTTTACATTTCAAAAGGAAAATTTCAGAATTCAGAATCCCAAAGAATCCCAATCACAAATTGACTCAAGCAAAGAAAAGGTGAATAAAAACTTACTCGATCATAATTTTTTGTGGTGTCTTTGTGTTCAACCATGTGTTGGCAACTCACAACACAACCAAATACTTGGAAGACCCTCTTTTTTGTTGCTCCATGTTGGCGAAGTTCCACATTCTAAGAACAGTGGGAGGAAAACTGTTGAGCATTAAGTTTCTAAAAGTTGCTCAGAAAAATAAATCGTCCTCCAGATAGAAGAAGAATGTGCTAAAGTCCTAGTGAATACAAATAAGCATTGCTTGAACATTGTGTGACATCAAAAAATGCTCTTGCATGGAATATAATGCAATTAACCAGTAGTCAGTTTCAGTCTTGCTTGATTCAAATTATCCCTCAGTGTAATCACTGCCAAAGGTGAAATAATCAACGTCCAATAAAATGATGAAGATAATGATGATAAATATTTTTTTAAAGAAAATCAAGGTTCCAAGTTGACAGACATCTGACATCACAATTAAGTGCCAAGAATAACAGAAAGACTGCAGAAATTAATTAATTCCAACGATTAAAAATTTTCGATAAAAACATTACATATTCCACATGCTAATTTTACCAACTGGTGTATTAAAGTCAATATCAGAGAATGAGCATCTCTGTAGTAGAAGATATATGATATTTAAAATAATAGAGTGCATCTAATGTCATGACAGGATAGCCACAAAGACTGAAAAATTCTCTCTGAGTTCATAGAGGAGATAATAGACTTAGTATGTACATGGAAAAATTGTAGATTTCAACTTCCTATTTTTCTTTTCAAAACCAATATCTAAAAATTGCAATGACAGAATAATGAAAAGTAAGGCTAGGCCATTTACTCCAATTATCAAAACAAATATAATAAGTAATTAGAGATCAATTAATCTATTCGTTCTTAATTATAATAAGTAATTACAAAAATCATCGAAGAAAATGATGCTTGCTTACCTAGCACCAACTTTGAATTTTCAGTATGCTTGACAACATTCATTATTGAAACGGGCAACTATGTTAATCATTTGTGAATAGAATATATGAAGGGGTACCTGGAACCCACCTTCCCACATATTACTGGAAGTTTACTCGGGTCCACAAAAGTGTGAGGAAGAAGCTTGAAAATTTCTTGTGCTCCATGAGAAACTGCACAAGAAATCAGTGGGAGGTCAAATTTGTGGAGGATGTATGCAAACCAATTAGTTACAGTCACTTTCTTTATAACATAATCGATACATGAGAAACTTGATAGTTAATCGACCTAATTGAATAATTCAAGAAACAAATAGAGGATTTGCGCAAGCCAATGTAACGGTCACTTTCTTTATGAGAATTGCATGAGAAACTTGAAAGTTCATCGGTCAGTAATTCAATAGATAAAAAAAACAAATGTATTTGCATATAGTGATTTTTTTTTTAAAGTTCAACGACATGTGGGATTGGAGAGATTCTCTGATCTCTTTGGTCAATAGTATATGCCAAAACTAGTTGACCATATCAAGATAAGTTCATTAATGCACAAGTTTACAACTTCCCCAAAAAACTTGTAACAATACTTTTTTGGAATCTGGCTTCATTCAATCTGCTGCTCTTTTTAATTTCTTTCGTATGTAAGGTCTCAAGGTTATTCTTACACAGCTAATTTGAGTATAGCTTAGTGGATGAGGCATCAATTACTATCCCAAGAGTAAATAATTTGATTCTTCACGAACTCAAAAAAAGAAAAAAGAAAAAAATGTTTTTCTTACAAAAGTTCCATACTAAAAATTAATGTGGATTCTAACATACACCAACATTAGCTTCTTTGATTGGAAAAGTGGTTTAAAATCAAAATAGTTAAGGTGGCTGGGTATTGGTAATCCAGTTCTTTGAAGTACGAATATATCAGGTTAACTGGCTAGGGAGATATTCTCGTAAATCTACTTCATTTTGTCTGTATCATTCAAAGTGGAAAAGGCTTTTTATAAAATGGATGGAATTTTAACATAACGAAGTTTGATTTTCACGGTTGTTCTTGAAGCAGTTCAATTCTCAACGTTTGCAGGAGAGGGACATTCTGGATGTGTGCAGTGTCAGCCCTTCATCTGGATTTGGGTGAAAATGAAGGTTTGTATATTTTATGATAAAAAGGCATATTAGCAAATTATCCAGAAACGACTTTTATTTATCACTTTTTGTTGATCCAAAACTATAAACATTTAAATTTTGGAACCATTCTTACATCTTAGTACTCTAGATGCTTGATTTTTCTAATTTTTTCTTTTTCTAAAAACATTTTATGATTTAATATAATTTTCAATTTCTATAGCAAAAATATTGAACAAATATGATTAATCGTGCATAAAAGTCTGGACTGTGATTATAGGGAGAACAATCATGAGGAGCTTGTAGATTTGTAGCTCTAAAATGCTACGAATAATAAAAAGGCCAATCAATTAAAATATGAAATACCATTTCCTGAACCAGTAAACACAATGACCAAAGGACAGATCTCTGGCGGCAAGCCCTGTGTTGCAATCTCCTCACCCACAGATATTACTGCAGCCTTAGCAGCAGCCAGGGATGGATACATGTATGACATACCCAGCGAGAGGAAAGGAGTGGAAATTCCGAGGCTCAAATATCCTGCACAGATAACCATTTTTGGGGATATTATCATTATTTATTATACCAGAGCATCCAACTGTCTCCATGTTTTGCATATAGAAGGGAAAAAATCAAACTCAAGAATTCTGAATGTTTTGAATGTTTGATGGATTTAAAGATTTGAAGTGGGCAATAGAAAGGCAGAAAATGCAGAAACAAGTCCAGTTTTAGTTGATAACCACTCTAATGCAGAACCAAATTAATGAAGGGAATTTGAAGTATAGATAGATTCTTTTGGTTTGTAGAAGACAAACTTCACTGATAACAAAGCCAAGCTAGACAAATTAAGTTCAATTTATTATCCCAGCCTACTCAAAACCACTAACCCCCTCCTATCTTCACCCCTAAATAAATTTATATTGAATTGACAAGACAGGAAAATATCATAAATAAAATGTTAAAAAGAATATTGCAGGAATGAAGCATACTCTGTCCTAATCCATGCAAAATGTCTATAAATCCAGCTCTGCCAGCATATTTTCCAAATGCAAGTAACCTTTTTCCGTGATCTCCAACTATAAGCTCGTAATCATATAATGATGCCTTTTCTGATAATATCTGAATGGCAAATAGAATATTAGAAGAAGACTATTTGCCGAGAGGAACTAATAGTTGTCGAGTAAAGATATAATTGGTGTGGTACCTTATCTAGTAAAGGCATGTTTTCCTTTTGCGCTTTGTGAGTGTGGGAGAAGAAGCCATATGCTCTATCAGGAAGAATCATCTCCAGCTGCAAAAAATAAAAAACTTGAATCAGTTGTCTGTTTTTCGCAATATAAATAAACAAAATAGGCAAAGGTAAATAAAAAGAACTTATCACACCTTGGGTTGTTTGATACCCAGAATGAGACCGCATTCTGATAAATCCTCAGAAATTTCACAGCCTACATCCTCGTATTGTGCATCATGATAAATGCGTTTGGTTGATGGCTGAATAATTATACGAGATATGCCAGTTTTCTGCCTTCCTCCGTGCAGAAGTCGAGCACAGTGTTCTGGGGCCAAAGGCACCCTTCTTTCCCACTTGTTAGAAGACTCAGATAGAATCCCAACGACTCCGTTCCCGAGCATAGTGGCAACTGCAGTAGGCATAATCAAACAACAAACATCGCTTTCGTACACATTCAACCGATACTAACGGATTGCTACTAAATAAAACTCAAAAATAGCAGTTGATCAGAAACCTAAAGTTATTTTTCCTCTTCTTTATCGAGATTCTCTTTGAATTGATGCTATTGCACGTTTAAATTTACTTCGCCAATAATGCAGAACGTTACAAAAAGTAATTTTCATTCAGATTCAAAAGTACGCACAACATTCAACACGCTATCTTCCACATGCACTCCCTCCTTCAAACTCATACACATGTATAGCGATCGGACCACTTTTTACCACAATTAAGCAAACGAAAAACAGACCTCCTGACAAATTAAGAAACGCTTTGTTTCCTACTAGTTTATGCAAAACCAGCTCGCATAACAAATCAAATGCACGTACAAAAAAAGAAGAACGAGAAACACACACATACAAAACGCACATTACCAAATAAGCAAAATCAATCGTATCCACAGCGTAAAACTCGAAGAAACAAGATATCCACCGAAATCAACAAATCCGGAGCAGATTTTCGCGTTCGATTCTCTACAGTGTTATACAGGACATAATCAGAATCGCAGAGAGAGACCACATGAAATGAAATGAAATCAACATACAATAATGTCGAGTGAAGAGATTTCAGAAACCGTCATTGCCTTACTAAGAGGAACGAGATCGCCTTCGTGACGAGATAAATGCGTTGCGAGAAGATTACTTGCAGTGCACGGATGTTTCATCGCTTGAAAAAAATGGTTGCGTCCGCCATGGAAGAAGAGTTCAGCGACTTCGTTCGTTTTCTTTTTTGTCTCTAAACGGAGAAGAGAGGATTAGTTTAAGATTAATAATTAGGTGGCAATGCACATGTGCGATTCTAATTGTCCACGTGTCGTAATTATCTGGAAGTCCTCTTTTCAGATATTTTTATTTTTTAAAGTGATTTTTGGAGGTAAATTGAGAAAAAACTTTATAAATAGAAATAATATTGAACCATTTATAAATATAAAAAAAAATTCATTGTCTATTTGCTATAGACCGCGATAGACTTCAAGTCTATTATAATTTATCTATATTGTGTTTATCGCTGATAGAGATTATAATTTTTCTATATTTGAAAACAACTATTTTTTATACCTCTATTTATTGTTTATTTGAACAAAGCATTAGAGAAGGTCCACTAATATTAAAATAAAATTGGTTGAAATATCATTTTTGTTCCATATTTTTAAATTTGTTTAATTGTTGTCAATAGATGTATAATTTTAGTCCTCATACCTTTGGTAAATCTTAAATTTTGCTAATTTTGAAGTTGATTAAATAATAATAATAATTTCCATGCCAGAAAAATAAAATATGGGAATATGTTTTCAAAATTTATAACAAAAATGCTATAGATAACAAGATAATTTTAAAAAGTTAACAATAGACTTACATTAGACACTAAATTTAAGATTTATTGAAAGTATATGAATTAAAATCGAACAAATTTCAAAGTACAGAGACCTAAATGGTATTTTAACCGAAAATATATATGGTTAAAGTACCATTTTATCTCTTTTACTTTGAACTTTGTTTAATTTTAGTCTGTTCAATTTTAGTTAATTTACTCTCAATAATTTAGTCTCCTAAAATTAATTTTTATTGAAATTAATTAAATAATAATAATAACATTCATGTAAGAAAATAACAATGTTATGTGAATACATTTTCAAAATGTATAGTGTAAATGCTAATTAATAATAAAAAATTTATGAAAAATATTGATTCTTACCCCTTATAAAATTACCTGTACCGTAGTTATTTCTTTAAAATAACTTATGACAACAAAGGTTATGTCTTTAAGCACTCCAACATCAAAATCAGTGGGATCACTACTCTTCGAATGTTGGGCTGACAAACAAAGTACCTACCTTGAGCGCACCATGGTTTGTTTTTACTTATCTTCACAACCACCTTTGATGGTTTGTGGTTGAATTAGGCAATAGAGGTCCTAAACTAGAAATGATTAGAAGATAATTGTATTCATGTTTGTTTGTTTGTTGCTAGTTCTTGTTCGTCTTTTTTAGAAAGCCATGCACGACTTTTAACATCACCCATTAGTACTTTTCAAATTATATAAAACATCTTCTTTACTCGGAGATTTAGAGTAGGTTGGAAAGATTCCTTAAACAGAGGCAATATATTAGTAATAGAGACTAAAATTTAATTTTATTAAAAATATACAAACTAAAATTATATATTTAAAAATATACGAATCAAAATTGAACAGGCCCAAAATATAAAAATAGTATTTTGACCTAACAATATTTATAATAACAAATCTCATGATATTAAAAACTTTCTAAAGTAAGATATACATCAAGTTAATTTAATATGATTGTTCCAAAAAATATTATTTTAAATAACAAAATTGTTAAAAATATTTACAAATAATAGCAAAATATCATAATCAAATATTAATTTATTGCAGTCTATAAAAAATAGACAAATTTTACTATATTTATAAATATTTTGATTTATTTTTTTATATTTGAAAAGAAAAAATCAAATTCTACAAAAATTTGGATGAGGATAAAGGGAGCAAAATCAGCTGCTTAGACACGTGGAGTTGATGGGTGGACCCCGCCTGCTGACAAGTTATTATTAAAATAGTCAAATTTTACTTAATTTTTTTTGCTTTCCGTTTTTGGATTTTGCTGACAGGTCAGTTACTTGCTTACGTGACCCATTTGGCCACGTAATTATATTAGTATAAATATAATCGATCGCGTATTTTGTAACTGATTGTATCACGAGGTTTGTCCAGCTCATTTACTTATTCTTGAAAAAAGGTATTATACCTATAGAAAATCTATCTCAATTCATAGCTATATTTAAAAATTGTGGGGACCTATAAAATAAAATAATATATCATTTAATAAAGTAGATTAATTGTACAAATATAGGTTGTGAGAATGAAAATGTCAAGTTTTAAGCTAGTTTTGTGTAATTGCATATTGCCTATGATGGGTCTAAATGACTTACGGTTTTTATTTTATTCTTTTTTAAATATATTTAGTTTACGGATAAAAAATGTCAATGACAATATTTATAATTGACAACTAAAAAATGTCAATAAAAGAATACATTGATAGTTAATGCATGTCAACAAAGATATAATTCTTAACCGTCATAACATGTCGACAAAGAGTGTATAGTTGATGGCTAAAAAAACATCAACATTACTCTACGTGGATGGCCAAAAAAATGTCAACAAATAGGGTAAAGTTGATGGTTTTGGAAAAGAGTTGACAACTAAAAATTATCAACAATACCCCAAGTTGATGGTTGAAATAAGTTAATATATGACTAAAACCGTCAACATTACCTTTGTTGACTACTAAAAGCATCAAAAAAAGACTTACAGTTCACATTTTTTTTAATAGTTAACACCGATATTATTGATGTTAACAACATGTACCAAATTTGTGGTGGTGCCTTAATTTTGTTCATTAAATTGTGATTCTTTTGTGATAAACACAATGAAAGGATCATTAGATATGAAATACCATTTTTCTAAAAGTTAGTTGGTATTTTTTTTGATGAAATTATACATTCTATCTTTACTTCATTTACTTACTTGATATGAATAAGAATCAATGTTAACTTTAATTTGAGAAAAAGAAGAAAAGAATCTAAGAATAATTAAAAAAAAAAAAATCACTCTTTTTTGTTAGGAGTCGTTTGACTTAAAGTTCTATAGATGTTTGAGAATATAAATAATTTTTTGATTTCCAGCCAAGGTATTGAAAACTATATGTGTAAGAAATGTGAGTTTGGCTTGTCATGAATGTTCATTTCCATAGATTTTGATATGGTAGGACTGGAGACAAACATTTAATACTTTTGTTTGTTTAACATAATTTCAAATTTTAAGACTCTGGATATTATTATCTAGATAACTTAAAAACACGTTTGTTATAGATTATCTAATACCTTCTCTATAGGTAGGATTTTTGTTTAGGAAGTAAATGGTAAAAATACCACTTAATAAAGTAATAAAATAAGATTGATTTTTTACTTTGAAAAGCAATAAATTAATATTAATTAATCATTTTTTTATTATTATTTTTATATGATTATTAAATACAAATATATGATTTGTAATTATTAATTTTTAACCAAGACTTTTATGATCAATATTTTATATCATCTTAACAATTTCATATACAATTTTGAGTTGTTTTCAAATCTAGCAAAATGAGTCAAATTATTGATAAATATAGAAAAAATTTCATAGTCTGATAAACTATGATAGACTTCTATCATTTGAAAAATAGATCATGATAGACTTTTATCGTAGTCTATTACTGATAGATAATGAAATTTTTATATATTTGAAAATAGTTTAATATTTTTTTTTGTTTATAATAATTTCCTTAAAATTGTTGTCGTCTAATTAATTTATACTTTTACTATTTGTAATAATTAAATTAAAGTATTTAATTTATGAATATTTTAATTAATGATTAATGTAAAAATATGTATCTACTTTTATTTGAGTTGATTGATTAATTAATTAAACTATATATTAAATAAGAATAAATGAGTACATGAGTTTTTTATTTTACGTTTAATTATTTAATTATAATTTTTATCAACAAAATTGTAAAACATAAACATAATGAATTGGTTTTAAAATATGACATGCCAATGACTTCTAAAATAGTGCTAACACATATCTTGCTTCATTGATCTCAATTACGTTCCTATAACTTATGATAGATTCTAATTACGTATTTATCGTTTTAAAAGTGTTATTCCTTAACATTTGAAATTGTTTCAAACCTATACTTATTAGATTCCTTTTTAAAAGGAGTACAAACATGTGACACGGTAGTGAGCTTGTCATAAAAATAGGATAAAAAATCTTAGTCATAGTTGAAATAACAACACATAATTTGTCCACATCGGGGTTGTAAATTTGAGGCTTCTTTTCGTCTAATTCTTAAAATGTTATGTATCGGTTTGATATCTATAATTTAGTCAAGCCTTAAATTGATTTAAAAAAAAAAAAAAGTCAAACCTTAAGTTGATCTTAAATTGATATTTATCCACCAAATGAACTATTTTGCCCTGTTTTACTTTGATTTCAATCATAATTTAATTGTTAGTAATTGAAATTTGGTACTAAATTTGTAATGATCCTGAGTAATTGAACAATTGCCTTGCCCGGCAACAAAATCTAGCACAACATGATTTTTAACCACTAATACTAAGAACTAGTAGTGTTCAAATGACTCGACAACTCGAACAACCCAGACTACCCAACCCAAAATATAAGGGTTGGGGTGTGTCGCTCGTTGGCTAAAAAAAATTTTGGGTTGACCCAACCCAACCCGAATTTTATATATATATATATTTCTATTTATTTAAAATTTGATTACTTTGTATTAATTAATTTGTGGATTTTTAATATCTTACTTTTAAAATTGTTATGATATGTATGATTCTTGTAACTCATACACATGTTTCATTAATGATTTGTTATAAGAGAATTAATTTTTAATCATTGAATTTTGAAGATTAGCTTTTTAGTTTCTAAGCTTTTAAGAATAGATGTGTTTATGAAGGCTTGGCAACAGGGCGAGTTGGGGTTCTCGTCCCCGTCCATGTGAGGGGAATTTACCTCGTCCCTGCTCGGGAAACGGGTCTCCACGGGGACTCATTCCTTGAGATAAAACGAGAGCAAGATAGCGAGGGCAAGAGCGAGACTATGAGAGAGCAAGATAACAAGAGAGGGCGAGAGCAAGAGTGAGACTCTGAGTTCAAATGCATGACCAAATCACTACCAATAAGTTGAGGGACTACTCCACAAAAAATAAATAAAATTCACATGCTCAAATTGTTTGCCTTTGGGCGGGAGAGAGCGGGAGCGAGATAAAGTGTGACTTGTGAGAGAGTATAAATGATAAAACTTAGTTAGCGTCAGCGAGAGCGAGCTAGTGAGAGGGGGCGAAAGTGAGCCAGCAAGTTGGTGTCGAGGATTCATGGTCGGGGTCGGGGCGGTGATACTCTCCCTGTCCCTTGACGGTACCCCGAAAAATGTCCTCAATTTGACCCACCCCCGATTAAACCGGGGATTCCGATCTAATCGAGTCGGGGCTCTGCAGGTTTTTTCTGAAATATTTTTTTTATTATTTTAAGTAATTATACGACATTTTAAATTAAAAAAATAATTTTAAAGAACCATTTTCTTCCCTCTCCTATTCCTTTACCATCCTCTTGATCTTTGATTAGGTGCAACTCTGAGATGCTTTTTTTTCACATAGCAAAAATAAAATAAAAAATTATGCCGCTTAGTATATTATCCAAATTAAAAAACAAGATCGTTACGAATCAAAGATACGTAAGGCCCTAACATTTGGGCTCTTGGGCTTCTATTAGAAGCCATGTAAAAGGGGTCCAAATAGCAATAGTTCATTGGATTGTAGTCCAAATCTCGGCCCAAATTTGATCACTCTCCTCAGAAAACTTCCCGAGTAAGCCACTTCTCTACTGTCCACTCTTTTTTGGCGCCCCTCAAATCTTCTTCAAATTCCCAAATTCCCTCCACCATTTTTGCTTGCTGTTTGCAGTTTGCAGAATTCTTCTCGTTCTGGGTAGTGGGTCCGAATTGATTTCAAGCGACTCTTTCATTTGTGGGTCGGTTGTTTAGTATCTGATCATGGAGCGCCAAAGAAACCAGAAGCCCTCTGAAGAACACGAGGACTCCGAGGAGATTCAGCACGGCCCTTTTCCTGTCGAGCAGCTTCAGGTACCCATTATCTCACTGCATCACAAGAATTAGGGTTTTTTTTTTTTTCTTTTCTTGTTGCATCGATCGATTCCCAAATGCTAAATGAATATTTGAATTCAAGATTTCGTTTCTAATTGTAGGATTAAGTTATTTGCCCTCGAATTTATTTACATTGCTTTATTGGAAACGAGGGTCGGGTTTTGATCGGGGACTTATCATTTCCAAGGAACGATTTTAGAGTTTTAAGTAATTTTGTTGTATTGAAGGCATCGGGAATTGCTGCAATGGACATAAAGAAGCTTAAAGATGCTGGTTTGTGCACGGTTGAGTCTGTTGCTTACTCTCCTAGGAAAGAATTGCTTCAAATCAAAGGCATAAGCGAGGCTAAAGTTGATAAAATTATTGAAGCAGGCATGCAATTTGCTTTATGTTTGTTTCATCTGCTTATGATTTTCCATATTCCATTTGCTTGGTTTGTTTGTCTCTCTGTCTGAATCGATTTATCTTCAATAGCTTCCAAGATTGTGCCATTGGGTTTCACAAGCGCTGGCCAGCTCCATGCTCAGAGGCTAGAGATCATTCAATTAACATCTGGGTCAAGGGAACTTGACAAGATTCTGGAAGGTTGCTTTCTTGAAGAGCTTTTGAGTTTAATTGAGGCCTCTTTTGCCATTGTTATTGTCATCTCTTGTTTGCTTACTTTAGGTTTTACACCCTTCTTTCAGGGGGAATTGAGACAGGATCAATAACTGAAATCTATGGCGAGTTCCGTTCTGGGAAAACACAGCTTTGTCACACACTTTGTGTTACCTGCCAGGTGAGTCACTCTTCCTATTCCTGTAAATGTCGTTCACTTTAGTGAGTTCAGCTTAAACTTGTACTATAGGAATTTTTTGGCAATGGTATCTGTTAGTTTATTTCAATCGATGGACGTTCTTGAGGCATTTTGAATTGTCAATCAGCTCCCATTGGATCAAGGTGGTGGAGAAGGAAAGGCGATGTATATTGATGCTGAGGGAACATTTAGACCGCAAAGGCTCTTACAGATTGCAGATAGGTACGATGAGGAGACATGATTGAGATTAGTTGCCACTTTGTTCTCTGTGTGTGTATAATCTATAGTCAAATAGATTATGGTGTGATATTGGTTGTTGCAGATTTGGACTCAATGGTGCTGATGTCTTGGAGAATGTGGCCTATGCTAGAGCTTATAACACTGATCATCAGTCAAGGCTTTTGCTGGAAGCTGCTTCAATGATGGTGGAAACAAGGTAGGTTATCATAATTTGTATTGGGTAGATATGTATTTAATAGAACTTAATGCTAATATAGTGTTTCTTAAACATCTCAGTTGTCATTTCACTGTCATTAATTTGATGAATTCTAGGACATCTGGATTGATAGTAGTTCCATTGATCATTTTGATTGAAATAAATTATTGAGATCCATTAACATTTTATTCAGGTTTGCTCTCATGATAGTCGATAGTGCTACTGCTCTCTACAGAACGGATTTCTCAGGAAGGGGAGAACTTTCGGCTCGGCAAATGCATCTAGCAAAGTTCTTAAGGAGTCTCCAAAAGTTGGCAGATGAGGTAAAGACACTCATCCTCATGAATTACAAGAATGATACATTCTGCAGTTTTCACCATTCACAACGTAATGTCTTTTGATGCGCTGTGGTTGTAGTTTGGTGTGGCTGTGGTCATTACAAATCAAGTGGTTGCACAGGTAGATGGTTCAGCAATCTTTGCAGGTCCTCAAATTAAGCCAATTGGTGGAAACATTATGGCACATGCCTCTACCACAAGGTTTGTCACACTATAATAAACTTTTCTTTACCAACTTGAACTTTACTCAACTAGTTAAGACAATTATACCTTCAATCGAAAGGTTAAAGGTTTGAATCTCCACCCCACAGGCTTGCTCTACGGAAAGGACGAGGAGAAGAGCGGATTTGTAAGGTGATTAGTTCGCCCTGTTTAGCTGAGGCTGAAGCACGGTTCCAAATTTCAGCTGAAGGGGTTACTGATGTCAAAGATTGAGTAGTAATTTTCCCTCTCAACATTGCTTCCATGTGTATAGGCTCATTGGGGGCTTTGTTCATTGCAAAACATGTTTTCTCCAAGCAATTAATACCTGTACGAAGTGGCTTTTGTTTTCCTTTCTCATCATTCATTGTGTTCATTGCAATCAATGTATGTTGGCAAAGGCAAATCTCTTGTTAAATCTTTAGCTCATATGTTTAAATGGTAGTTTGTTATTTATGTCATTATATTTTGGGCAAATATCAATTTATACCTCTAAAATTTGGTTGTATTAGTTAAAAATTTTAGTTTGTTATTTATGTCAATACCAATTTATTAGTTTCATTTCAGATTTTCTTTTAGTTTGACAACTAATGAAGGTTTTAAATTAATATAACTCCTAAAGTTTAAGGGTATAAACTAAAATTTTTCCTTATACTCTTATAAACCAATAATTTTAAGACTTGTGCAAATTACATGTATGGTAAAAGAAGTGGCAAATATACACAATACAACCGTACATGTTTGCTCAAATGCATTATGGCCTGTTTTGAGTTGGCTCATGTAGTAATTATATTGTATCATATTGTAAAATACATCATTAAGCATAAGTGATACGCACAACTTGAATACTAATTTAAAGGTTGAATCGATTTAGTCTGACAAAAAAATGATCTTCGCACTTCTTGGGATGAGGGGCAATGCAACTAGAATCACAATGCTCCTCCTCTCTAGTCACTTTTGGCTTATAGCTGCTTTCATCCTTCCTTTGGCTGCGATCCTTCGAATTTCATTGCCAGTCCAAGCTGAAGAAGTTCAACAATGGTCCCCCTGATTTAAACTAGTATGAAAATCAAAGCTTATTATAGTTGTAAGAAAGAATGAGACTCACTGCCCAAAAATCGTTTCGATATCCAAAATGATTGAGTGTGGATTCCAAATTGTAACCTCCCATTGCTCATAATCCTCAAATTAAAAAATATATATTTGAACTTTGCCATTTGTTATTCTAAATTGCTTTCAACATCGTAAAAGATCAAAATAAAGATATTTTTAAAACAAATAACAAAATTGAAGAATAGGGTAATATTTAAGTGCATCCACGCCCAACTTTATGCATTCTACCCTCACACATAAAATAAAAATATATATATATATAATAATAATAATAGAAAATTTTGTTACACTAAACAAGGTCTAATGGGAAAACACAAAGGTTCATGTTTGGAAGTAATTTTTGCTAACATCACTTTAATCATATAATCATTTCAAATTATTTTAATATTAGATTTTACACTTCTTTTTTTAGAAGTATTTGATTTTACACTTATAAACACAACTTATTAAATACATATTTTGAATTGAAGTACTTAAAGTGATTTTATCCCTTTCAAATCCACTCCCAAACATGCCTTACAAGCTATCTCCAGACCATACATCAGACTCAGTTGCAATAAATATATATTTACACAAGAATAAACAAGCCACAATTTTATACAACATTACAATGCTTATTGGGTGGGTGGTGAACAGAAAAGAATACCATGCTTCTATTTGTGGATTTATTGTTCATTTACAATCTAGGAAGGAAGTATAAATTTTGGACCAGAGCTTCCACGGCAGCACAGCCATGGAAACATCTGCTGTACAACGAGGAGAGTTTGGTTATTGCAGAATGGAATAGAAGTCATCAAGAGCAGAGTACAATGGCTCTGCAGCCCTCGGTCTCTCTACTGTCCCCAGCAGAATGTCTGAGGTGGTTAGATATGGATCACCATAAAAGCATAGATTTGTGCCCATCCTTGTTGCTACAATGTTTCCTTCCAATGAAACTCCAACAAATGCGCCTGTCGAGAAGTAAACTAATGCATCAGTTACCGTCGCCAGTACGTCGTTAAATAAAGGTATACCCATTCTTTAGAGTTTAAGGACTCAGTTGTACAACTTATAGAGCAAATATTGTTCCAGTAAGGTCTGCTCTTGCAGTATATGAAGACAAAATACCCACTAGAGAAAGAGTTCCAGCTAAGTAAGACAGATATTACCTAGAGAATAATTACATTACAAAAAAAAAAACTTCAATACTGAAGGCCAAAGAGAAACATGGAACCTCACCAAGGACCAAACTTCACTAGGGTCCATATCCACACCTCTAAACACTCTATTGTTCCTTTCTCCAAAGATCCCAGAACAAAGCACACAACACACCTCTCAAGACAAAATAAGAGTTGAAGATGTAATGAGGTTGACTACCATGACCCAAATCAATAGAATTGTAGTCAGTGTTCTTTAAAACTCAAGGCATAATATAGTGCAATAGTCTTTTGGGGTTTAAGCGCAAGGTGCAAAATTGTAAGGCGCACTATATATAAAAGTATTACATTAAGAAGAGAAAGCATAGGAAATATGAAAAAAAGTGACCCCTAAACACAAGAAATTTTGTATTTAGGCTTAGTAAATTTGATTTTTTTTAGTTAATAAAGAAGGAACCTAATTATTACTATTTTTAAAAATAATGAAAAAGCCCCAAAGAGCAGCCTTAGGGCTTCACAAAAGGCGCACACCTAAGATGAACCTTATTTTGTGAGCCTCACTTTTCTAAGGCAAGGTGTCAGACCTGCGCCTTGAGCCTAGGCATGTCCTTGGGAGGGCTTTTTAAAACACTAGTTGCAGTATACATCACAAAGGAAATATTTTAAGCACCAAAACAACCAGTTTAGGACTAATTCCTGCACGATCCACGGAACAATTTCAAAGTTGGAAAAGACTAAAAGTTTATGGACTGGTAACTGTTTCAATGATCTCATATACTATCTTCATGAAGGTCTATTTAGGCTTCAGAATAACATAGCTGTCGAAAACCTTCCAAGTAAAACAGAAAATGCACAATCTAATCCAGATACCTTTGCTACAGCTATATGTGTAGCACATGCCAGAACCCCTATCTCCAGCTCGAAGATCTGCTTCCAACACTCTACCAACAGGTCCAGCAGCGACACTACACCCAGCACCAAGAGAAAAGTGCATTCGGCTACAGAATGTCTTAACAGCTTTTGAATCATGAAGCACGATTATGAAATCCATGAGCTCACCACCAATCTATGGTAAACAAAAATACAAGTAATTCAGAACTCAATGAGCATACAAGACTCTTGTGATTAAAGCCAAAAGTCCTTGTTCCTCATCTCATAAAAGAGAGGACAAGAACCCAAAATGTACGCTGCCAAGCTATCCTACAATCGAACTTAACCATTTCTAGAGATTAAAAATTCTTCCATAAATTCTACACATGTAAAAGAACTTGGAATTCTTATTACCTGGGCACCCCATCCCAATCCAACAGACAATATAGCTGATGGGGCAGACCATGAACCATCTGACCTTCGAGCAATTACCAAACCAGTGCCAAATTTGTAAGCAACCAACACTCCACCTTTAGCGACTGTCAAAATAGCAAGACCTTTGGCCCCCTTTAGTACAGCCAAGGGTATAGACTTTTCAGGATTTAGTCTAGAGACCTGTACAATTCAACAGCCAGGAAATAGATGTCACAAAACAATATCCAAACCACCGTTTAATAGATCACAGTATAATTATTGATCTCAACAATTTATATAACAGTTCAAGTTATACCAACTTCCTTTAACTACAACGTTGCATAGTAAGCACACCTGGAAGTATCCTCTCAGCGTTTTGGATGCTTTGTATATCTCATGTTCCATGGATAGACCAATGGGGAGATTCAACCACCCTCTTGAACACGTCCAGTCCATCACATCATGTTTCGCCCTTTGCACAGCATTGCTAATGCTGTTAATAAGTACACCCTGTAAAGGATCAAGCCTGTCATAGCAGGCATCACATACCCTCTGTGGATTTCTCTCTCTGAACTTAATGGGCATCAAACACCTCCCCTTTGAACAGGCTCGGCAGAAAATCCCTCCACAAAATCGACAATGATGCCTACCACGAGTGATTGCAGTAAAAGGGGCAGTACATTGCATACAAATTGAAGAAGAACTATCTGGAAGCCACTCTGGTGGCTCGGCCTCCAAAACATCTTTATAAGCATTATAATTAATTGTATTCGGCTCAAGAAGAGGTGGCGCACTAGGAATGTACACCGAGGAGTGCAAATAGGTATCACCATTCTTTTCAGAACCAAGAAATGAAATATTTGAAGTGGGAACTTGTTTATCCGTGGAGACAACCGAAGATTTATTCACACCAGTCAATATAGCAAACATCCCATTTAAAACATTCTTCAAATTCACCTCTGGCCGCCCACTATTTTGCTTCGGAATATCGAACTCATCACTTGAATCATACTCATCCTCAATAAAGTCTTCAGATTCAACAGAAACCTTTGAGTTCGAATGGAAAGGCGCACTACCATTAGGAATGGCCCATAGAGAATCACAATCTTCATCATCATTGTGGACTCTGTTCACCTTTCCAACATTAGAAAGGGAAGAATATGCAACTTTCCCGTTTAACGTAGCCATGAACTACACAATAACTAAAACCAAAACCAATTGTCAATATACAAATTACAAGAAGTGATTACAAAGCGTAGGGAATTCAACAAATGCCAATTATCGGCTCCTATATGTAAATGTCGGGAGAAGAATCATAAAAAAAAGGACAGTGGATTAGAATTTCAAAAACCTTACACATACAAATTACAAGGGATCTGTGCAGACTAATTCGAAATTTAGGGTTTTCCTCGTCGGTATAACATAGAACAAAAAACGGCACAAAGCTAAAAAATTCGAGAGGAAATCGAACCGGAAGGGAGAAAGAATTGGCATACCTTTCTGAAAAGAAGATTTGAGTTGAAGGAAATGAATTATTAGCTAGGATTTGAGAACCGATGAGAACGACGATGGCGGGATGAAATGGTAAAGAACCGATGAATCTCTTTCGAGGATTCAAGCAATCTTTTATTATTCTTTTTTCCTTTTTCCATTTTCTCGGGTGAGTTTTTATATTTCTCCGTCCGGTTTAAAAAATAAAATAAAGTGAAAACTTATTTTTTTTAGTCAATTTAGTCCATCAATTTTGAAAAATAAGTTTAAAAGACCCCTATACCCTTTTCTACATTACTTAAGTATTATCTAAAATATTTTAAATACATATTTAAACTAGAAAATTTAAAATAAAATAAAAAATTTCTCTTAACTTCCCATCTTCTCTCCTTTCTCTCTCCGGCCTCCATTCCTCTCTCTCTTCACCTTTATCTTCATCTTCATCTTCATCCTCCTCCACCTATTTATTTCTTACGAGAAGTTGCTAATTCAGCTAAACACAAAAAAAAAAAAGAAAGTAACATCAGATCTCCTCTCCTTTAGAGATTATTTACACTTTCCTTTTGAGTAGTCAAACAAACTATTTACCTCTTACACGCATCTACAATTACGTGTGATGGTAGTAGTGTTAGGGGCGTTTCTAGCATATAAGGTTGTAGAGTGTTAGTCTGGCCTCAACTTGGTTATATATGTACTAGCTCGGCTAGTCGGTCCAAACCCTGAGGCACTGACATTCCTTTTTAGGACTTGCTCTCCCTTATGCCCTTTCCCAATACCTTTGGGCTTAGACCCGCCCGTGGGCTTTGGGCCTTGCTTTGAGCAACTCTCAAAAGTTAGAAAATATCTTTTTGGTCCCTAAGTTTTGGGGATAATTTCCATTTGATCCCTAGGTTTAGAATTGTTACACTTTTAGGGGTGTTTGGGGTGCTGAGTTGGTTATTATAGCATGTGGGCTATATAATAGTTTGTGTTTGGGCTGCATACTATTTTAGTTTGGGTAGGAAATAGTAAACACCATAACGAGAGAGAGGGTAAAGTGGAAAATAGTAAAAACACAATAATAAAGAGGGATTTCAAATAGTATTAATGTAAATAATTGTAGGTTATAAGTAATTGTAAACACCAATAACTTCAAGTTGGGGACCGAACAACCCTTAGTCTTTAAATGTTGAGTTTGATTTCAATTTAGTTTTGGTTCCAAAATGTTACAATTTTACCATTAAGATTTGAGTGTTGTTACAATTTCGCTGCTAGGTTTCTAAGATTTTCATGTTTAACATTGCTTTTTCTTTAACTAAAACATTCACTCCAATATTTGGTTTTAATGTCTATTCACTAATTTAAAATAATTGGAAAGTGAAATTTTAACAGTGAATAGTGAAACTTAATTAATTATAATTTTTTACAATTAATTAATAGACATTAACACTAAAAACTCAAAGTAAGTATTTATTGAAAAATCAAAATTAAAAGTATAAATCTTGAAACATAGAGACTAAATTGAAACAAAATTCAAAACTCAAGAATAAAATTGTAACATTTTAAAACCTAGAGTCTAAAGTGAAGTCAAACTCAAAACTTAAGAACTAAAAATGTACCATTTTGAAATCCAGGAACCAAAAAAGTATTTTTCTTTCCTACATTTGAACTATGATCGTTTTGGCTCTATTATTCATATTATATTCACATTAGTGATATTTTTTTGTTTATTTTCTTTTATATTTTATAGATATTTTCTTAGGATATAATGATTGTGTTGATTCACTTCTCGTGTCAACGTCAAATATATACATGAAAATTTTGACATGTTAGACAAAAATTGAATGCTCTACAAAACTCTAACATGATTTTATTTATTTCTTTGTTTATTATCATTATTTGAGTTCAAAGTTCCCAACACAATTCAAATAAAAAATGATCTTATTTTTTGGGTAAACTATAAATTTAGTTTTGATCCTTCAAGTGTAGGCGTAGAAGATCTTTGAAATTTTAAAGAAGTTTCTTAATTGTTTTTTTAGTTTGCATTTATGTATATCTCTAAATTTTCAAAATGTTATAATTTTGTGTATAAAAAATCTTAGATTCGAAAATTTTAGAAGTTAGACTAATTATTTTTATGTTTAATAAAACCATAAATTTGTAATGTATTCTCTATTGATTGATGGATTTGTGATAGCTAGAGGTGTGAAGTAGTTGAATTTGAAGCTAGATTTATTTTTTGGCAAAAGAAATCGATATTGAAAGAGTTTATATTTTGTGATAGTTTGAAACTAAGTTAATAAACAAATAAAAGTGACCAAAATTTATACATGGATCATGACCCAATTACCATTAATAAACCTAAGTTGATAAGAATCATGGAGATATTTGAAGACCTCTTTTATTAGTTCTCATTTAGAGATGACAAAATTTACTGCGAAGTCAGGTCCTCGCAGTTCCCAACCCGATCAGGGCAGGAAATTCCCAATTTGATCGGGTATGGGAGAGATTTAAATCGAGTCAGATCCCCGCCCCGTCCCCAACCCTCGCCCCCACCCCAAATGCTTTATTTTTATTTTTATAATGTTCATTCTCTAATATGATAAATTTAATGTTTTTTAATTAAATTTATAATAAAAAGAACTAAAATATATTTTTTTAATTATTCATATAAACAAATATATATGATAATAATACTAACTTTTTACATAAAATATCTATAATTTCAATATAAATACTAAAATTTAATTAATATTGAATAATAAAAATAAAAAGCGGAGATTTTTTGCCGCGGGGACCTAAGTTCCCAAATGGGGATTCCCTGGCCCTGACTCCCCAAAACGAGGAATGGTGATTAAAAATCCCCACGGGGATGGGGATGCGGAGTGCATCCCCAGCCCCGCCCCCCTGCCATCCCTAGTTCTCATAACACTTCCGTGTGTTTTCTTTTTATGTGTAGTCAATATCTAGAAGAAGATACATTAAAGAGGTGGTTGGAACGATGGATATTACTTTATTTAATGAAAATGCAATAAAGATGGAGGCGGCTGGGACAGAAAAGTAGTAGCTAGATGAGGAAGTAAAAAAAAAAACAGTTTTAAACCGAACTGACTTGAATCGAATCAGGTTGGTTCGGTTCACAAACTGAAATCGAGGCAAACCAATTTTCGATGGTTCCTCCTCATAAACTAAGCACTTTAGTCCTAGTTTTGTCCAAAATCGGGCTGAACCAACCATGCACACCCCTACTATAGGTTGATCTAAATTTCGCTAAAGAAGTGTCCATTTTTTAGATTCAAAGATTCTTACTTTTACAAACCTTAGATATAGGGCGGAGAATTAAAACTAACTTGTCAAATAGATTCCTAAGAATAAACTGAACCTCTTACAAACTTGACTTAGTTTAGTATACACAAAATTATTCTTTTTCAAAACGTAGTCCCAAATGTAACCTTTTATTAAAGGAAAAAGGGCTACATCAAATAACTATTTATTATTTGTTTATAGTTTTTCTAACGTATAAAAAAGACGTTCTCTAAAAAATTGTTTAGATATTTGTTATACATAATGCTTTTATTTTCTTGTTTCTTGCTTCCAAAAACAATAGAGCAAAGATTTTTTTTCTTTTTCTTTTTTTTTTCTTTTTTTATATCCGTGAATGTTCAGCCCAACTTACTTACACGCATCCCAACTAAACAATCTACCTAACCCTACAACATTTAGGTATCAAGAAAATTCGTAGGATATATTAAATCCTAGATAAATGGCTAACTATGGATTGAACCCATCACCCCCTTAGCCATTTATTAAAACTATGTATCCTCTTTTAAAAACTAAACCAACCCATCGAGTAAGGATATTGGAAATAAAAATATTTAAAACATAATATGTACTGAAACACAGTATTGCTTTGACTTTTAAGATGGCTGGCCTGTTTTTAGGGCAAACATTGATTTTGTAAGAACTTTTTGAAAGAAAACTAATTTTTTATCTAAAAGCCCTTTTAAGTGCTTTTTAATCTGTCATCAGGAATTCTCAAACTACTTTAGACTACAAATTTTTCTTTGAAAAGTGCTTTTAATCAACTAAATGCTACTAATGTTTGCACAAAAACAAAAAAACAAAACTTATATCCTGCTAGGTACTTTACAAGATATGCCAAACATGCTCTTAGGTAATTCAAATCTGCAACACCAAAGAACAACCAATAATAATTTTAAGCAAAACACTTCTCAAAATTAGGAGAGCCATCTCATACAGGGCGCCTCGCCGCACCCTTCACGACCTTATGGCTATTATGAAATGGCAGGATTAAAGTACAAAATACAAACATCAGACTAACTGCCCTAAACGGTAATCTCTTCATTATATGGCATAGTTGGAAAATTGGACAATAATATAGCAGCAGCTTCACAGTAGTCCCAAAAAGAAGCGAACGAGAACAAATATGAAATGTATAGATGTAACAACATTAGTTACCGGTGACCGGATCAGTTAGCCAAGAATCGGAAAGATGCGAGTAATGTGATCCAAGGGAATGCTATCGGAGGATTTCTTCTTCAGTTCAGGATGGTTGAATTCATTTGGTGGTATAACAATAAGTTGGCCCTTCCCATGACCTTTCTCAAGAATCCAACTAGAGTTTGCGACTTGGTGCTCAAGAAATTTGTCCAAAGACAGGCCCTCAATATTGATTGCCTGTAACATACCACATAAGATTTAGAATACAAATATAATATTTAAACATAGCATTAAATTGTATTGATTGGAGCAAAAATTCCAAAATGACATGAGTTGGGTTTGATGGGTTGGCATCCTCTAGCATGTCAGACAGAAAATAAACACAAGGTCATTTTGAATAAGATTTATGTTATCATAGAAAACAACAGAAAAGATAAAACACAACACAAATTATCAACCCTAACATTATTAGCAGGGTAGCAGTGTCGAGCCACATATACATTATACACTGAAACACCAAATGAAAAAAGACAACAATAATGGTTGAAGTACCAACTCCAGGATTACTAAAATGGCAGACAAATGCTTTATAAATCCATACCTCTGCAAGCACAGATCTAGGAACCTTTTGATAAGTTAAGGAAAGAACATGGACTGCATAAGCTTGAATTGCCTGCTCAAAACCTGCATCATATTATCATATCAGGAATAGCTAAACAGGGCTTAGTCTGACATACAAACAAAATAGTTCTGCAAGTTGAAAATATTGTTTTTTATACAAGTTGTTGCCCATTCCAATACTCAAGTAAGACTTTGTGCACCATAAAGCCAACCATAGAAAACATAATATGTGGGAGGAAAAAGGATTCTACTTATTAGGTTTTCCGCATGGAGGGTCGAACCCAAGACACATGAGGAAACATCCTTACAAACATCTCAATTCTTCTTCCAGTCAGTCATGCATTCTTTTGAGAGAATATGTCGCTTATATATTACTCACGGAAAGCTAACAAATTTCTGCCTTATTGTTCCTACATACCTGGCACAGCTTCAACTATGTGACGGTTCTTGGCAGCTTCATCCCAGAATTGACGGAACTTTCCAGTCTACACATGGATAAAATCAAAATAGCCATAACTTCAGCATGAGCATGCTGCTAAGAGATTAAGCTAAGGGAGCCAAAGACGAAAAACGTAAAGAAACACATACCTCCAAATAGTGGGAAAGTATAATCAAAGTCTTGAATTGCTCCTCCATTTGCTGATATTATTAATATGTTTAAAATGTGTCATTAAGGGGCAGGATTGGAAAGCACAAGAAATGACAAGCAGAAAATGCGAAAAATGCTCGGTGGCAATGTTTTAGTTTAAAATGAAATTAGCAGACATTTTTTTGGTATGGAAATTGACAGTTCAGTAATCTGCTTAGTTTAATATTTTCCTTTGGGCTACTTCCTCTATTGATTTCGGGACATTCCCATTCTAATGACGATTAATAATTGAGGCCCTTATAGTTTATGTGGTTTCCCACCCCACCTTGTATCAATAAATAGTACACAGAACAGTTTGATGTCTTGAGGAAGAAATGAGCAACCTAGTTGTTACTTTACAGATCAATCAAATTTACAAGGACATAGAGATCTCAAAGTAAAATTAGAAATAAAACTTAAGGAATGGTGAACTACAATAGAATTAATGCTTACGGCATACCAGTTGTTCTGGAATTAAAATGACATAGGCAATCTTAGAATAAAGGGTTGGTGAATTAAGAAAGAGTTAACACATACCACTCGTTCTGGAATTAAAAAGAGACACAGGCTGAAATCCGGAGCTGGCATTGCCATCAGAGCCTATTCACAAATCGCACAGATACTTCAATTAAGCTGAATGAGGAAGGTATATGAATTGAGTTGTTCACTATATGAGGTGACAAAGAAATTTAAAAGAGAAACATACCTTGACCAGGATGCGAGCCACAATTTGGGTACTCATTCTCTCGGGCTCAAACTGTAAATCAAACAATAATGAAACTGCTATAAGATAAACCATATGAATGAGGGAAAAACACACAGATGCTAAACAATCAAAATATTTAAGGTCCAAGTCCAATGGGTTAAATGGGCAGCACCAGAATACATTCTAAATCCTAATTTATCTTAAAGTAATGACGGTGAACTAAAAGTATATAAACACAAAAACAATGAAAACTTAAGGATTAAAATGGTAAACCCATCCAGCAACACGAACCACGAGGGAGGAATTTAGGACCTAACTTCTTTTTTTCTGAACAATTTCCTAATACGAGTTTTGCTGATGATACGTTCAAACGAAACCAACTACTAATAGAAGTAAATCCATTTGCAGCTAGTAGTTTAGTAGTGTAGTTACCTGGTAAAGGCGAAGAAGGCATAGATTGGCATCTAAACTGTACGTTTCTGACGACACCTGGAACAAAAATATTCATTCCAACTAACGTAAGATAAGAATTTTTTTTTTTTCTCAATCTGACGTACGATTACAAATTAAAACATAATCGAGGAGATGATAACAATTAATTAACACAAATTGAACTGAAAATAGACGGTAGAGATAGAAAGTGACCTGCTCGTTTACGTAGTTTTCGAGATCGGGGAGAATGTCCGGATTGTAAGGATTCACAGCGAGCAACTGCTCCACCGCGGAGGCCATCTCTTGCTGCGGCTGCTTCTGCAGTTCTCTCCCCATTCCGCCGCCGATTAGGTATCTGATTGAGCTTTTTCTTTGTAAATTGTGTAACAAAACGAAAACAGGGTTTTGGCGGATTGAATGCGATGATGTAGCTCCGTGCTTTAGGTTTCCTGCTCAAAACCCTCGATTGAGGATGACGATGAATCTTCTATTTTAGGGTTCCGTCCAAATTGTCCCAGAGGTTTAAAATGAAAAAATATATTTAAATTAGTAAATATTTTTTTTCGTGGGGAGATGTTTTCAAATATGTCAAAATGGTTGAAAATAATTGTAAATATAGTAAAATTTTATTTTCTATCTATATCACTTTAGTGATAGACGATATGTCTATCACATAAAATTTTGCTATTTCTCTTTTTTTTTTAAATGTAAATAAGCATTTAGAATTAGGGTTGGCAACGGGACGGGGTGGGGCGGGTGGGGGGTCCCCGTCTTCGCCCCTGATGGGGGAATTTTTCCCCATCCCCAAATAAGCAGGGGGTGGGATTCCCCGTCAGGGAGACGGGTCCCCTATTCCCTGCAAGTTGAGAGAGAGCAAGAGTGCGACACTGAGCGAGAGAGCGAGATTGAGAGAGAGAGAGCGAGAGTGAGAAAGAGAGTATGAGAGAGAGAACGAGACTGGGAGAGAGAGCGAGACTGAGAGAGGAAAATTAACTTGCAAGGTTGGGGACTAATCAAGGTCCCCGCCTCGTCCTCGGACAAGTACCCGTTAATGACCCCGGTTTGACCCCGTCCGCGGTCAAATCGGGGATTCCCCGACCCTATCAGGACCCGACCCACTGGTTTTTTTGCCATCCCTATTTTAAATCGATTAACATGTTTATTATTTATATTATATTTATATTAGTAACATTTTGTTACTTATTTTGCTATATTTTGTGTAACTTCAAAACCTCCTTTCAATAATAAATAAATATACACAAATATATGAACAAAAGAATATATATATATTTTTTGATAATATAATATTAATTTTTTTCTTCCATTAATTTAAATTTTTAGATTAATCGTTAATTTGAGAATATAAAAATATATAATTATTATGCGAATAGATTTGTATATTTTGTGGGAATGATGTGTATGGTTTAAAATTACATTCTAATAATTCTTTATTGATGAAAATTAAGGAATAAAACAAAGAGTCTCCCTAAAGAAAAAGACAAAAATAATAAAAAAACAGAAGAGGTACGCAAAAAATATAAAATAAAATAAGGACAAAACATGAATAATCGAAATATCTAATGACAAAATTGGGAGTATAAATTAAATAGAGAGGAAAAAAAAGGAAAAGACACAAAAGATACATGCAAAACAAAATGGTTTGGTTTTAAGGGCAAAATAGGTATTATGATCATATTTATGTATTAATGCTTGGAAAATTTATTTTTTCTTTTTTCCAAGTTAATAGGATACATGTATTGATTGATGGCTTGATCCAAAAAACATGAATAAAATCGAACTTCAAACGAGACAATTCTCGGTAGAGAAGTTTGGCTTGGACCACTTCTTCAAGGACCCTGTTATAACGCTCTATTTTTTAGTGACCGTTTCTTTCAGTTGGGTCAAATTAAAATTTCACAAACTCGAAAGTTCAATACCGATCTTGTAATTTATTGCTTTATTATAAATGTATATAGTCATTTTAACTTTATGATCTACACAAAATGAGGTTGGCCCAATTGGCTATGAGTCTAAATAACAAATCCAAGATCGATGATGGCCTAGGCCCATTAAAGTTAAACTCAACATAAGTTCTAGAGATTTAACCTATTTCACAAACGTTATTTCACAAATATTTTTAAATTGTGAAATATTTCGTACTTAGATTTTAGCCTAATTTTTCAGATAAATTTAACCTTGAGAATGATTATCTCTCTTATTAAAGTTTTGATTTTTTTACGATTTAATATATCACAAATAATCATACGAAATTCAATTCAACCTTATAAAATTTGTTATTTCACTATTAATGATAAATGTTAAATGTTGAGATATTATTTAGTGAGTATTATTTTATTTTTTACTTATATGGCAATTGTCCCTTCAATTTAGAAATAAAATAGGTTAAGTCTCTATGTAGTTTAAATTGTACTATACGTTTATGAAGTATATCATAAAGTATATCTTCATTGATTTTTGTTTTTTTTCAATATATCCTGTGTTATATTGATTGTTCAGTAAGATACCATGATATGCACTGTGTTTTTTTCATATACTATGTGTCTTTTCAATATTTTTTTTTTTTGTACCTAGTTTTTAATAGTATGTTTCACAAATGTAACTATATTGTCATGTATACACATGTATATATTTGAAATTGAGATATGTATTCTGCATATTTTGTTATATATACACATGCATATTGTACATTTATACTAAGACAGATGACATCCTTAGATTATTTGAAATTAAAAACAAAGTGTAAAAATAAACCCTATATATACTATGTATTATAGTCCACATGACTTTCATGCGGGAGTTTTGGAAAAAAAAAAACCATTTAATGCTCGTAAATATGGTATATTTAATTTTAAAAATAAAATGGTTCTGGAAAAAATCATTTAATCCGTCTGAGTATGGTATATTTTATTTTCTATATGTGTTTTTTCTTATTTCTATTTTTTTCTTATTATCATTTTTCAAAATTTCTAAAATTCATGGAGGGGGACAGGAATATTAGAGCCATATTTTTATCTCATCAGGCTATTCAAAAAAAAAAAAAAAAAAGAAGTTTAAGACAATTTTACAATTAAACCTATTTAATTAGGTTATATGTGCATAAACCCATAAACATTTTTCTAGAATATATTTGTCTAAATATTTTTGTTAAACATTTAACGAGACTAAAATTGTAAAAATATCAATTGACTTAATAAGTTGCATCATTAATTTTTACTAAACTTTCATTTTCATCGAAATATAATTTTAATTTTTCTATATACTAGAAATTTACTTTAAACTTTCGCTATTTAATCCTTTGATAGTTTTTTATTTGAAAAATAGTTAATAAAAATACTTGTATATTTAATTAATACAAAACAATTGTTTTAGAACATAAATTCAAAAGGAAATTACATAAACCCTTTTTTTTTTTTGTTGAAGTTTATGAGTTTTGAAAGTTTGATTGTATGTAAAGTTCTTTTTTTTTCTTTTTTTTTTTTCCTTTTGTTTTTCAATTGAGCTTTGAAATACCTTTGTTAAAAGTAGTAGTGAATTGAGTAGGAATTTAAAATATGGAAAAGGTTGCAATAAATGTTCAAATTTATTATTTAATTGAGAAGATATAGAAAGTTTAAAAATTGATACATCTTATCAGGTTGCTCTAAAATTAAGATACAAGGAATGAAAATTTAGTTAGAAAAAAAAAATGTGTTATTATTTTGAGAAAAAAATTGTGTTATTAGGTTATATTAGATCTAAGTTAATTAATTTTTTTTTTTTCAGTGGTGAATAGAATGCATGGCAATCTCTTATAATTGATGAAAACATTTCATAAATCTTCGTTGGGAATCAATTAAGTTGAAGTAATAGTTGTACCTCTTTTTTTTTTTAATTAACAATTTTGAAATAACGAAAAATTAATTTAGGATCAACCATTCAGACTGGAAGACCAAGAATTCAACCAAATCCTCATATAATAGATAGAATATCGACTCTTATTTTTAGTTTCGATTAGTAATAAAGGTTTATATAATATATATATTTTAGTATAATAGATGTAATGGATGATTTTAGACCAAAACTTTTGAGCTAAGATGAGCAGGATGCTAAGGGTAAGATTAGAATAACAATGGTCACATGAGGGTTAAGGAATGGTAGAAAATGAACTAGTAGGTCAAGGGAGGAAGAGACCAAGAAAAGGGAGGGAGTTGGGCCAAATAGCCCAACTTTCCCGCCTCAACCTCGAAGGTTAAGGTCGAGGCTGAGTAGGGGTGTACACGGGTTGGGTTGGGGGAATTTTTTGCACCAACCCGAAAAATCGGGTTGGTCGGGTTGCCAACCCGGGTTGGGTTGGGTTGTCGGGTTGAAATTCTGAGAGTAGAGCGACACTGAGAGAGGAGAGCAACATTGAGAGTAGAGCGACACTGAGAGAGGACAGAGGAGAGCAACACTGAGAGGAGAGCGAGTCAGCGACACTGAGAGGAGAGTGATACTGTCACGCTGCGAGACGCGAGTGTGAGAAGAGCGATACTACCGCTGCGAGTGCGAGGAGAGCGACACTGTGGTGAGCGATACTGCCAAGCCGAGACTGAGTGTCTGAGAGGGAGAACGGGAGAGAACAATCCGAGAATGGAGCGAGTCGAGCGACACTGTGGTGAGCGAGAATGGAGCGTAGGCATTCAGGCTTCAGCGTTCTTCTGCTTCACCGTAGACTTCAACGTTCTTCTTCTTCTGCTTCACCGTAGAACACTAGAATACTAGAATGGACTATGGAGCGACACTGAGGGTGAGGGAGGGAGGCGGCGGGCATTGGCAACGCAATGGCCACGGGAGAAGTTGAAACTTGAAACCTAATTAGAATTTCTTTTATGTTTTATCTTTTTCAATTTTCAGTTTCACCTTTTATATATATATATATTTATAATTAGTAATTCGGGTTGGGTTTGGTCAACCCGAATTTTGAAAATTTCAACCCGAGACCCAACCCAACCCGAAAAAAATCTAGAAAACATAACCCAACCCAACCCAAGTATTAAATTAACCCAACCCAACCCTTCTACTTCGGGTTGGGTAGTCCGGGTTGTTCAGGTTGTTGGGTTGTTTGAACACCCCTAAGGTTGAGACTCACCAATTCTCTCCCACAAACAACTCACCTCTTATGGACCAAGGTTTCAACCCCCATGGTCGACCTGAATCAATATTCCTAGACCCTATTTGGATTAGGAAACTCTAGGTTAACCCTCTGCCCACCCAAGGTAAGTAATTATTCTGGCTTCTAGTTTGCTTGACTACTGACTTAAGTATCGAAAGTTCAATGGTAGGCTCAACACTGCAGTATGTCTCTTTTTCTCTATTTTGCAGGTCGTCTTTTTTTTTTTTTCTCCTCAAATTTCAAATTTACTATTGAGGGCACATGAAAGCCAATTGAATTATCCTGTCCATATTTTTCTATCAACAATAGAGATAAAAGAATTGGAAATATTCGACGAGATTTCCGAAGAAATTTAATTCATGGAATTTGAACTTCGTATTTGTATTAATTTCAGTGTTGTGAGTACAATCTCTAATATTTGATCATCTCTGGACAAAATAAACTTCGATCCTTAGGTTTGTTGATTTTCTTGGACGATCGGTCTTTGGGCTTGGTGATCTTCTTGGGTGATCAGTTTGTAGGCTTGTTGATCTTCTTGGGTGATCGGCCTTTGTGCTTGATGATTTTCTTTGGTGATCGGCCTTTAGGCTTATTGATTTTCTTGGATGATCGACTTTTGGAGTTTCTGACTTCAAGAGATTCAGAGAAAGTCTTCTGATCTTCTGTCCTTTAAGCTTTTGTCTTTAAATCTTTAAGAGAGTGATACTCTTCAAAACTTATTTTGGGGTTGTGTTCTTCAGATATTTAGAGTTTCAAGCTTTGGATCTTCGAATTTTTGAAGCTTCAATTTTTCAAAATCTTCAGGATTCCGTCTTCAGAGCTTTAGAGCATTAGCCCTCCATTGTCAATGCTTCCAATCCCCAATAAAACCTCTATTTATAGAGTTTCTATGAGCCTTCATGGGCTTGGGCCCAATATCTTCTTTGGCCCAAAAAAATTCACAATGGACTTGAATTGGGTTGACATTTTGACCCGAGCGCTTTAATTCCTCGGCCCAATCCGATTTATAAATTCCATAATGCATTTGGACTTTAATTACGTGGCGAAATTTGGTTGGCCAAAATTTCTCATCCAACAGGAACCAAAAACCTCTCTTGGTCGCCGTCCATATACTAGTTATTATACTTGCTTTGGCCAATATTAGTCTATGTTATGATTAAATAAATATAAAAATTAAAACTACATTATTAAAATAAATTTAGTTAAATAATAATTAATATGTACTCTGTTTTTAAGATTGGGATTCCCTCATCCAACCTAATTGTTGAATTGAAAATGATAATCAAGATTACACCAACATTGAATATTTTAATTAAAAACAAAAACAATACCAAGATTGAATATTTGATGGAAATCTAATTTTGTTCGTAGGAATACAATTTTAAAATATACCATTTTCAAAAGAGTGACACGTGTCTATTGTAAGCCACTTGGCAGGCAATCCAACAACTTCTCCTAATCCCAACTCTGTCACGCCATGATTACGTGTCTGCTAACCATTTCAAAATTTGGCAATACTTGGACCAAATTTATCAATCATAATTAAATGCGTCATTTTTCAAAAAATAAAAAAAATTGAATGGTACCATTTCATTTATGTTTATTTTATTATTTTTTTCCAGAGGATTTGATATTAACCGAGATGTCTTCGTGTTAATTCCAAGACCAATCACATATTTAAGAGGTAATAAACTTTATTTAATGTTAAATTCTCTCGTACAAATAGAGATAAACTCAATTGAGGGATTCAAAGTAACACAATAACGAATCAGAAGCTCTATAATTGGTTTCGTTTGATGCCTCAAGATGAAATTATTTGAGTTTAGCTAGATCCCATTCATGTTACTTTTATTCCCAAACATACCTTATTTTTTGTATTTTCATTATTTGACTCATATATATTTTATTCGGATTATTTGAATTTTTTTTAGTCAAGGGTAGAATGGACTTTTAAGTCCCCTTGGATAGGCATGATAAATTTTAAGGAAGAGAAAGGGAACACAATACGTTAAATTTTGTTTTATGTTTGAGTTTTAGGGTTTTATTGAATGAAAACTCTTTAGTAGATGTCCGAGCCTCATCACCATCCTTTTGCACTTCTTGAATTAGGGTTGCATACCAATAACATATAGGTAAGTCTGATCATCTTGCTTGTGGAGTATTCAACTTGCAGTAAGAAACTGGTTCCCCTTATCTTATAAAAATTCAAAATGCCTTTGAAATTGAAATACAGATATAGACATCGATATGAACATTGTTATTGACATTTTAATTTTTGAGATTAAATTTTGTTTGATATCGACATTTAATTTGCATCAAAATATTAAAAAGTTACCCTTACTTGTTTATCACTTTTGTTCGAAATTTGATATTTCCTCTCCCCTTAATCATATTAATAATAAGGTCCCTATAACTAAAATTTTACTATTTACATACAAGGGCTCGGTGAGATTTTAGTTTGCTTAGATTTAATTCAAAGTGTAAGAAGTTGATGAACCATCAAAATCCTATTTGACAAAAGTCCTAAAAGGGAGTGTAAATTGCTTTATTTTTCACCTATTAACAAACTCACTCATTTAACTATTATTTCTCAGATTATCCCAAATCATAATACAATCACTTCACGCATACCTATTCAATAAAAAAAGTTAGGGTGGTAATCACTTGATTTCTCATTTTTTTTTTAATTTTAAAAAATTAAATCCACAATTTTTTTTTTTAACTTCTTCCTATGTCATTTAATTTTTTTCAAAACTAAAAAAAGAAATATTTTTTAAATCAAAAATTATTTTTTATTTTTTATTTTTTTAATATTTTTAGAGGTTAGCTAAGAATTCAACTATTTTACTTCATAATGACAAAAACTATTATAAGAAATGCAGAGAAAATAGGCTTAATATTCAAAAACTAAAAACATAGAACGAAATGATTACTCAAGATAACTTACATAATTGTGATTAATTTTTTTTAAAAAAAAAGTTAAATATTCAGTATAAAAACAATATAGAAAATTTGTGCAAAGTTTGGCAAAAGAATACAAAAACTAAGTTGAAACATCTACTATTATTATATTACTTTAACCATATGTGAAATTAGGGGAATTAAATTTCTGACCTTGATACAAACATTATACAATTATGTCAATTAAACTGTATTCATGTTGACCTAAGTTTAAACGTTCAAAACTTATAATAACGACGAAATTGAAATTAAGTCTAAAATTCAATCATGAAATGATTAATAAAAAATTAATAATTATAAGTAAGACTTCAGATCAAGTTAGTAATTTAATTTTAACTATAAAAAAAAAAAAAAAAAACTTTCATTTTTCTTTGATTAGTCCAATCTTTTTCTTTTTTTTTAATAATAAGTAATAATGAAAAGACAACTATTTAAAACACAAAATCCATTCCATAATTTGCATGGTTGGAGGCTGGTAACCATAATTATATTTGTAGACCTCAGTTTGATTGAATGAATGAATTTTAATTTGAAATGCCCAATTTTATTATTCTTTTGGTTGTTTCAATTGTTTTTATTGTGAACGGTAGCGAGAAGTTCTTAATGATGTCATCATAACCAAAATTGAAATATGCTACATAACTTCAAAATAAAATAATATTAACTTAAGGTAAAATTTACGTGGTTGGTCGTTATCTCAAGGTTATGTGAGTAATATTTTTAAACCAAATCTCTTACCTAATAAAAAATGTGACGTTTGAGGTTGAGATATTGTCCTGTTAGATTGTTAGAACGACAATGAAATTAATTGAAGCGTTGACATTCTTTTAAAACATCTTCTTAACCCGAGAGTTAGGGTTTTATTGTCTCTGGGTTAAGACTGACTCATATAGATCTTATTAGAAGCTCCTTTCAAACCTCTATCACTATAAATTTGAGTTAGTGCAAACCTTGTGATTTAACAAAAAGAAAATTATTAAAGGTTTTCATCATATCATAATGAATCTCCAATAATATCGTACAAACTCTTGTCACTCATGCTCGCAAATGTTCGTGAAACAAAATTTGACTTTGAAGATCATTTTCATGATTGGGTCTCCGAGATTGAGGCCATTATTACAGATATACATTTCCTTTTTTACGTGATGTTTGCTTTTAGTTAAGTTTCTTTTGTACTTAAAAAATTGCCACACGTACGTTTAATCCTTTTCGATTAAACGTAATCATTACAATTTTAAAATCTCTACTTAATAGGGCAATCTTTCCTTTCTCTTCTAAACTTCATTGATCTCATTTTTATTCATTGTTTCATTGGTTCAATATTTTTTATTGATTAATTTTTAAGTTCAAACAACACCTATCATCCTGCATTCTCATCTAACCTCATATTAAAAAAAGTTAAAAATAAACAAAAGAAAAAAAAGTTTGTCACGTACCACGGTTCAATTTATATATATATATGTATATATATATATTATTATATTTTATTTTTGGTATGGCAACATGGACATGCAGTGGCAGTGGAAAAGACTTACCAGTTACCATCTTTTTCAATGGTAAAACGAACCGTTTCGTTGTATTTCCTTAATCTCTGGCCGACCTATATTCCGGCATTTCTCGATCCAAACGCACCGTTTTTGGCATTTTCTGCTTTGTTGGAAATTGTCACAAAAAATTATATATATGGCAATGACCTTTATGTTTGTATTTTGGAGCAAAAAGGTAAAATTATATTTATATATAATGCTTCTTATTTATTTTTTTTAAAATATTCCTGTTATTTTAAATATGGTAATGGGTTACCTTTAACATTTCATAAACATTTCAAAACTATTATTATGGAGGAGAAAATTCGTTATAATTTTTAACAAAAGGTTAACGTGTTTGAATGTCGTTTTTGGACTTAAATTCAATCAATCATCTTGGTCATTACCGTGTTAATTTTTTGTCCAGCATTTTGATGGATTTTTACTTTAAGGATTGTTTAGGTCAAGAGTATTATTATTGCAATTTTTGAAAGAATATGGATATTTTTTAAACAAATGACAAAGTCTAAAGGTATATTTAGTAGACTTTCTCAAAAAAAAAAAAAAAAGTATATTTAGTGGAGAGACACCTGTTCTATTTGAGATTCTCATTTTTTTGTGTTGAGTTATAATTATGGGTGGTGATCATTGAACTATTGACGTTTTTTACAGAGTAATTGTGCATTATGATTTAATGAACTACGTTTGAATTAACGGTTCTATTCGAGATTATGAACTTTGTAAAGATGTCAGTTTTAATCTTGTAACTCTGAAACAATTATTTCGATCTTGTTCGTTATTTGATTTGTCAATAACCACTTCATTCATTGTTTGTCCTCATCTGACTTACGAGTCTTTATTACATGTCAACAACACACGTAAATATATACGTTTGATAACAATTAACGAACGAATAACAACAATAACTAAATTACGTTTGATAACAAATTTCTATTTTATTTTTATTTACTATTTTTAAAAAATAAAAAATACTTGAATGTATCCTTTCCATCTTTGTATATCTCATCTAAGTGTCTAATCACAAACGGTCATGTGACAATTTTTTTAAATATATATATATATATATATATATATATATATATATATATATATAAATATTTTTTTTCATTTTGAATAAAGGAGATGAACGAAGATAGGTGTTGCCTGAGTTACACCTAAGTATTTGCTCTTTGAAAATTATGCTTATTTCCTAACAATTATTTTTCTACAGTTTCTATCTTCCTTCAATAAAGATTTAAATAATTAACTTTTTTTTAAAAATTAAGTTATTTTAAAAGAAAAAATTACTCCTAAAAACTAAACTTGAATTTGAGTTTATCTTATTTTATTTTATTTTAATTCACTATATTTTCTTCGTATCCTTTATTTTTTTTCTTCTGGCAATTTTTTAAAATTTCTTGTTTTTATTTCTTTGTTTATAAAGAATTTATCTCTCCCTATTTCTTTCCTTCTTTCTCTCTCTATTTCTTTCAACAATATATCAATCAAGTGTATCAACAATATACATCATTATAAAATATATCTACAGTATATCAATCAAGTGTATTAGTAGTATAAATGAGTGTATCATTATAAAGTATATCAACGGTATATCAATAAAGTTTATTAGCAGTATCATTATAATGAATATCAACATTATGTTAGTCAAGTGTATCAACAATATAAATGAATGTATCATTATAAAATATATCAACATAATTTCAATGAAGTTTACTAGTAGTATATTAACAATATATCAGTATTATATTACAACATCAATATATCATCAATTGAATTACATTTTTTTAAAATTAATTGGTTGCAAAATATTGTACTTACTTCAAATAAATTGGTTGGATTTTTTTTTCAAATTAATTGGCAGAAGAAAAATAACTAAATAAGAATGAAATAAAAAAAAATTAGGAAATTGAACAGTAAAAAGTCATGAGTGTATCAAACATTAATCAATAGATACTCAAAGTAACATATAAGTATATTAGACCTAAGACATGAGTGTATCAACGATATATTAGACCTAATAGGGATATTCGCGGTTCAGTTTGGTTCGATTTTGGGCTAAACCGAACCGAACCGCTTAAATCGCTTTAGAAATTATATGAAACTGAATCGAACCGCATGTTTAGTTCGATTTGGAGGTTTCACTTTGACATTTGGGCATAGTAATGTACATTTGACATTTGGGCACAAAATTCGACATTTTGCTATCTTTTTTCATACAATGACTCAACGAATCAAACTGTTATACAATTGGAATTAGACAGAATGATTTAAATGTAATTTGATTTAATTTCAAGGTGAATGAATTCAATTTATTCAAAACAAAAAAAAAAAAATACATATACAATACCTAACAATAAGTCAAATGGCGGCTCAGATCTAAAAAATGAAAATCAAATGGTGACTCAGATCTGGAAGTCGAATAAGATCTAGAAATGGAGACGACGTGGTCGACTACTCGACTGGTCATCTGCTGTCTGGAACGTTGATGTCGTATGAGCGGTGACTTCGAGATTTGAGTGGTCGTGGTCTTCAGTTGAATTGTCGATGTTGTCTGGGCGCCAACGGGGATCGTAAGTTGAACGTTGGAGCCAGAGGAAATGGAGACTGCGTGT
The DNA here is from genome assembly GCA_030954485.1 of Citrullus mucosospermus. Lineage (NCBI taxonomy): Eukaryota > Viridiplantae > Streptophyta > Magnoliopsida > Cucurbitales > Cucurbitaceae > Citrullus > Citrullus mucosospermus. The sequence continues at coordinate 28,454,593 of CM062057.1, forward strand.
GTGCGGTGCTGCAGTCAGTCGACTAAGTCAGATGGAAACTTGGAAAGAAAAAAACCCTAGCGGCGCGCTTAAAGAGATTGAAGGGAAAAAATAAAAATAAAAATTATTTTTAAAAATATAATACGGTTCGGTTCGATTTTGGTTTCAGTGTCATAACTGGAAACTGAACCGAACCACATACAATTGGTTCCAGTTCAGTTTCAAATGCGCTTCGATTTTGGGGGTTTGAATGAACACCCCTAAGACCTAAGACAGTAGTGTATCAACTGTATCAAGGGGTATTAGGTGTGTATAAGTGTATCACATGTATTAGATGTATCAGGTGTGTATTAAGTGTATCAGGTGTATCATGCACGTGTGTCAAGTGTGTATCAAGTCTATCACATGGGCTGAACTTATTTTTTTGCCATTTTTACAAACATAATAAGTAAGAATTATGGACCTAACTAATGTATTTTGTTTTACTTTTTTGCAAGTTCCCCTTAAATAAAGATAAATTATTATAAATAGAAAAAATATCAAATTATTTGCGAATATAGTTTTACATGGATTATTACAAATGGAAAAAATATCAAATTATTATAAATTAGTATTGATTCAGTGCACCCAAGTTTTTTGCATGCATGAATATGATTCCAATTGTTTGGCTGTAAAATGGCCTCCTTCTTTCTATGGCAATCACAGCAATCAGCATTGCCACATATTTACTAAAAGTTGTTTCTATTTATTTATTTATTTTAAACTTTCCCCCCAATTAACTACTCTACCTTTATACCATTAAAAAAAAAAAAAAAAAAAAAAGTTTTCAGGTTCAAAGAGTTCAAATTTAGAATACTGTTTTTTTTCCCACAGAAAATTCCATTTTTGCCCATGATCACCCTTTCATTTTTTTTTTTTTTTTAAATTTTTAACGAACCTTAAAATTATATAGTTTTACATATTCTCATAGCTTGTTAAGTCTATCGACTAGATTACTAAAAGAAAAAATAATAATAATAAAAAAATCTACAAACTAGATACAATATTTGGACAATTGTCGTTGGTGCGATGAGAGAGGAGACATATCAAATAAGTCAATGCATGCTTAAGTTAAGGTGGTATTAAAGTCGTGAATTAAAATGCATAAGACATGTTCTACTTTTGTAGACTATTGTATTGGGGAAAAAAATCTTTCATTCTATTCATGACATGAATAAGTAGAATTGAATTGAAAAATTAAAAGTAACATCATAAGAAATATAAACATTTACTACTCGAAAACTCTAAAAATCCAAAGCAAAACCACAGTGTCAATTAAGTGAAAATTTGTTACAATCACACAAAATTCTCTTTATCCAGTCCTAATCATACTAGAGTATTATTAATCTCAAGGCTTTTAGTTTGTGTATAACTCACATCTTTTTCTCCATTCTCAATAAAAAAAAACACAAAAAGAAAATTGAACCACAAACCTCGTGTTACTAACACACTTATATGTCAATTGAGCTATGCTCGCTTTGACTTACTTTTATAATACTTTGTAATCATGCAAATGTGTGGTGCAATTACTCTTTTAATATTTTTTTTCAAAACCCTGCACTATAATCCATATTTGGTATTGTAGGAGACACATGATTCAGCTCAATCTTGTTTGTTCAGATATGAGCGAGTCGTGGTGGGATACGCATATGACTTTCTCCTTTCTCTCTAGGCTTCAAGGTTGTCCCTTGACACATGGCTACACATTTTAAGCTTATTTATAACTTGTAAGACCATATTAATCCTAAAAATTTAATAAAAATACAATTGCAATTCCCACACAAAAAGAAAATAGTTAATATGTAGGATTTAGGAAAATTTAATTTTTTTAAGAAAAGGAGGGTAGAATGGTCCAAGGGCCGGCAAGGAAGTAGAGAAAATTGCAGCCCACAGCATTGAGGGCAGGTGGCATATATATCCCAGGAAAATCCAAACGTGTTGCACAAGAAAAGTTTGAAATTAGTTAATATTGTTGACTTTAATTATTCATTTTGGAAAATAGGGTTGAATGATATAAGATAAAGTTTAATTATTACTTTTAATTAAAATACACGTCATTCATAATTTAAAATAAGGTGATATTATGAAATCTGCTTCTATCAAAACCATAGTGTAGCCTGTGGATTTTGGACCGACTGTGTCCCACTAATAAGGCAGCTCAAAATTCTTTTCATTTCTTTAATTATGAGCTATCCAAAAAATACAAACAAAACAAGAAACATTCACAACTCTTTAAAAAATTATATCATATTTTAATCATTAAGTTATATTATATAGTTTTACAAATATAAGTTCTCACTAGAGAAGATAAGTTAAATGACTTTAATAATTAAACTAGAATGTAATAAGTGAGTTGAAATATAATAAGATTATTGAGAATCATAAGAGTATTGGAATGCGTGACCACTTAACTAATAAACAAAAATGAGATCGTGAACCATGAAAACGGTGGAAAATAGGATTTGGTTGAAAACTATGGAATGAGTTTTGTATTACAAATTAGGCCCAAAACGCACATTCCAAACATTTATTTTGGATTATATTACATTACTAAACCTATCCTATTACGGTTTCTCAAACACCCCTTAAGTTCTTATAATTAATAATTGTAGATTAATTTAAATTTAGTAAAGAAAATATACTTCTTAGGAAAAAAAAAACATAATGATGAATAAGTAACGAAAAAAACAGAGGAAAGTAAGAAGATAAAAATAAAAAAAATAAAAATAAAAATAAAAATTTAATGAAGCTCTATAGTACTGTCCACTTACATTCCAACATTTTTCTAATTTATATTAAACATTTCTTGCATTTCAAGAAGTCTTATACGCGTGTAAATTATATATTAGTGGTTTTAAAATAAAACTCAAATGGAATGACTACAGATTGATTCACTTATGAAAAATTAGAGTTTAAGTTGAGACCGATTATTAGTTTTGAGTTTAATAGATACAAACATCTAAACTATAAATTAATTTTTTTTTATATAAAGGACTTCAATTATTTAAACTTAAGAGTGAATTAAACATGAACTAAGAATCAAAACAAGATAAATGGCTAAATAATTGAGTTGGGTTATATAAATATTACATTTTTTGACCGTAAACTTTCGCCTATATTTTGAATATATATATTTTTTTAATTCAACAACATATAGGTTTGAAATAATATAATTGAATATTAGGCTTCATAGTAAATAATATCTATATCTAAACTAGTTGAAGTGTATTATATTAATAAGCGTTTATAATTAACTAGAGATTAAAGAGTATAAAATTAAATGTATGTAATTGAAGCTACTCTCTAGTGGTCAAATACAAATTGAATATGATTGAAAAACATAAGTTGTTGGTCAAATACAATCTAGCTTAAGGTGAAGGCATTTTGACCATAGAAAATAGTATTGTTCAAAGCATTAAATTGTAGTTTTAAAATGAAGCTTTAAAAAATATATTTAGGTTAAGTCTGAAAACTATGAAATTTCAAAGGTTTTTTTTTGTTAAAAAAAAAATTATGGTGAAAAACTTAAAATTCTAACGTTGAATTTACTCATTCTCATTTCAAATTTATTTTTCTCTAATTTTTTGACTTTTCAAACTTTCGTCCCGGTCTTAAGGTTAATTAGTCGTTATTTACCTAGAGAAACATTTGTAATAAGTGATAGTGACACATGATTAATCACAAAATTTTTAGGAAAATTATCTTAAATGGTAAAACTGTTGAAAATATTTACAACTAATAGTAAAATAGTATATCTGCGATAAACTACTATTTGCATCACAATTGAAAGAAATAGTAATCTATCGCGGTCGCAGATAGATAGTGAAATTTTGCTATATTTAAAAAGAACCAAATTTTTAATTAGTTAGATAATTTGCATATAATTTTTTAATAAAAAAATCGAGTCAAAATCGCAATAATCTATAGGATGGGGCCTATTTCTGAAAATAGAAATAATAAATACTTTTCGAAGAAAATAATAGTAATAATAAAGGAATAGAAAGGACCCACATATGCTGAGTGTGCAATCCAAAGGAGAGGGAGCATGATTCATCAATTTCACAAATTTTCTCGAATATAGGACGCCACGTCATTAACCGGAAAATCGAGGAGTTTGATTGGCTTGACGTTCCCGACAAAACCGCCGTGTCTGGTGGACGGTCCGGTGCGATAAATTCCGTCATTCTTTTTTTCGAATTTTAACTTCGGTAAAAAAAAAAAAAAAAAAGGTAAAATTGCAAATTTGGTAAATTTTGATGAAGTTCGAGTTGATTTTGTGTAGTTTTAAAAGTTAAAATTAGTTCCGCTCTACAAAAATATAATTACAATTCAGTCTTTAAAGTTTTAAACCTTGCAAAATAATTTTTAATACAATAATTATTAATGATAGGGACCGAATGTTAATGATAAATCATAATAACTAAATTTATAATTTAATAAAAATAAATCAAATTAATTTTAGAGGGGTAAGATCTAATTATGTCTCTAAACTTTGAAAATTTTCATTTTTATGCTTAAGTTTGAAGATTGTTTTGAAAAATATTATTTGGTTAAAATAGAGAGGATGGAAAGTGACGTTGTAGCTCATGTTTAAGAATTAGAAGCATATACATGATCTTATTTACAACTGTATAGAAGATTAAAACAGTTGTTATCTGTTACTGTTTATTTTCTTCTTAAAATATATCATTAAAACCATTCATGTACTCAATTTTTATACATTAATTGTTATGTCAATTTCTGTGAATAATAGGGTAAATAATGTCACATATGTCTTCCAATTTTTACATATTAATCATTACGTCAATAAAAAAAAATGTGGAGAGTTCAAAATCTTTTTAAAATACATGAGTTATTCATGTTATAGTTAGTTAGTTTTGAGATGAAATTAATATCATGTTTATCTAATATGATTTTATAGCCATGTAGTCCAATAGGGGTGAGCATGATAGACCAAAAATTGAGCCGACCGAATTGAAGGCCGCCAGTCAAAGAAGAGGAGAGACTTGGTTAGTGTCGTTTGGAAAAAAATCCAAACTGGTATTAAAAAAAAAAATCAAAGAATAAAACCAACCAAAATCGGCCACTCAGTTGACCAATGGCCGGTTTGCACTCCTTGACGGTCGAGGTTAATTTGAGAATTTACCAAAACGACCATAGTCGATTTTAGTGGCAGTTTGGTTAGAAACTGACTTCGATAGACCGCTGCACCCCCTAGAGTCCAACATATATGTTCATTCTAAAATTGAGATTCGATCCAATAATAGTAAACCTAAAGAAATACCATTTTGAGGGGCATGTTGAAGATTTCACATTGAAAAAGTATGTAACCTCACCATCTTAATTATAAGATATACCGTTTATTCCTCGCATAGTCAATTAATTTTAAGGTGAAATCTTACCTTTATATAATAAAGGTTGTTTTGGAAAAAAAAAATTCAAAGTTAAAAAAATACAATTAAAACTTTTCCCAAAATTAATGAGTATTTTGTATAATAATAACAACAACACTTTAATTGTGAATTTTTATGAATTTGAGTAAAAAAAAATTTATTTTTTATTTTCTTTTCCAATTTCTAATGTATCTTTGAAACTTGAAAGGTTGATTTTGATTCAATTTAAATAGTGTAAAACCACACTATCAATTTGGGAAAAAAATTAATTTATATCCTACACATTTAAAATTCTTATTTTTCCAAACATCTATTTCAAAATAGCAAGAAAGTTTATTAGGTAATTCTTTATAAAAACAAAAAAGACAAATAGATGAAAAACCACTCATATTAATTAAAAATGGTCGTTCATTATATATTATTTCTAACACTTTTTTTCCTTTATTATGTTAATCAATCCATTTAAATAAGTTTATGCATGTGTAAAAATTGTTGATTTTAATATTAAAATTTTAATGTTATTCCATCAAAATTTTAAATTAAATAAATCTTAAAATCACTAGTTCTTCAAGTTTAAATTTTAATTTTACAATAAACTAACTAGCAATTAATCATGCAAAACGACTAACAAAAATTTTGAATCATGGCAAAAAAAAAGGAAAAAAAAAATCGAAACTTAACAATAAAAATTCTCAAATGTAGTAGCAAAATTAAATACGTGGAAAATACTCGAACTGAAACAAAAAAAAATAATAATAATAATAATTACAACAACATAAAAACAAAATCCAATTAAAAATAAATAAAAAGTGGAAGGAAAAATAAAATAATTACCACCTAGCTCAAAGAGCACTCACAACTAATCACCAATATTAAATAAATAAAAATTCAATTAATAGATGGTAATAATTGTACAACTAGATTATTTTAGAATTTAATTCGATAAAGCAATAGAGCACAGAACCATTTTTTTTTCTCTTTAACAACAAGTTGGTGTATATTGAATTATAAAAATATTTTTCACTTCCCAAGTTGAGAGTATAGTCTCTATTTAATTGGGAGATTTCGGAACAATGTAGATTTTAAAATGTTATATTTTTACTGTTAAGTATTAATTTAGATTGTTAGATTTTTCTACTTTCACTTAAATAATTAATACTCACTTTTGATTTTTCGTGTTAACTGTAATTTTCTATATATTATTTAATATAATAGTATAGTCTACAAGAATTATTAAAAAAATACATATACACGAAATCCTGATTTCTTAATCTCCAGAATAATAATATATACGGTAACAACTTCCCTCCAACTCAAGTTGGTCCAAAAATTGTTATAAAAATGTAATATTTTAAAATTTTTCAATTTTGGAACTTATTCAATTTTAGTTTTTATAGTTTGAATAAATTTTAAATTTAACCCTTATTCCTATATAATGTTAACTTTTTATATAGAAAAAAAAGTTATTTATGTGCCTTTTAACCATAAATTTTAAAAATATATTAAGATAGTGTATTTTCTTGCCTAAGAATTATATAACCAATTTCATTTAAAAAAAATTGAAGGACCAATTTTAAAAATACCAAGAACGTTTAAAAATACAACAATTAAAATCAAACAAATTGCGAGATACATGAACCAAAATTATAGTTTAACTTTTCTTTTTTATGTTTAAACTACTAGTATGATCCCTATATTTTAAAGTTTTTTCAATTTTAATTCTCGTACTTTCAATAAATCTTAAATTTGAGCATTGGGGACTAAATTTAAGATTTATTCAAAGTACAAGACTAAAATTGGACAATTGAAAGTATATGAATTAAAATTGAAAATTAGTTTATGTCACATTGTAATGGAATTTCATTGATAGATCAATTTCAATGAAAATATTTAGGCCACATTTACCAATCTGTAATAAAAATTGGTGCCATTATAATGAAATTTAATTGATAGATCAATCTTAATGGGCAAAAATAAAAAATGTAATTGGATTGTTTCTGATCACGTTTATTTAGAATTATAAATTTGTTATATGTACGTTACCATTATCATTATCGTTTGACTCTAAACGGTAACAGTAACAGTAAATATGACAAATTCATACTTTTCATATTGTAACAATATACTAACAGTAACAATAACATAATTTCAAAACATAAATTGATTGATCACCCTTCCCTCATTAATCAATTTGCATTTTTTTTTATTACACATTGGGCAGTGGGTCCCACTGTCTAGTGACAAACAAAAACAAATATAATTTATTAGGACCCACTTTTCAAATTACCATTAATTTATTATTTTTTACTACAACATAAACAAACTATATTAATCTTCCTGCATTTCACCGAGTTATTTAATTATATTTTTGGACATTTTTGTTAATATAATTAAAGTGGGATTCTAAAAAATGAATAGATCTTCCACATGCACTCAAAATTATTGCATTATTTTTTTCTTTTTCTTTTTCATCTAATACTCTAGATGGCAAGTTTAATTTTAAATCAATATATAAAAATAAATATATATTAAAAAAAAAGGGTAGAAGCAAAAGGCGGTTTTAGGTAGCAACGTGGCGGGCGCTAACAGGTTTTGTAGTTGACGAAACTCGCGCCAAAACCACTCGCTTTAACGTAAAACACTTCAATACTAAAAAGAGGCCCCACCCCAAGATTAAATCAATCACTCTCATAATAATCCTATTCAACTTAATTAATCCATTTTAATTAGGTTATATTTGGTGTGAAATCTCATTACATAAATTTGAAAATAATAAATTCAATTCAAATATATATAGATTTTTTTTTTAATTTTTAGATATTTGTTTGCTAATTGATTCTAAAATTGAATTTTAATTTAAACAATTGTTTTTAATATGTTTCATACTATATTCATAAACCATCTATAAACTATTATTAATTTAGTTATGAGCATGTTTTTAGATTAATTGATTTATTAATTTATAGAAAAATAAATCAATTTATCGACTTTTTTCAAATATAGAAAAATGAATCAAAATATTTACAAATATAACCAAATTTTACAGTTTATATGCAATAGATCGCGATAGTCTACTATTTGTGTCTATATGTGTCATAATAGACACAAATAATAATCTATCGCATTCAATTGCAGATAGACTGTAATATTTTACTATTATTTATAAATATTTTCAACAATTTTGTCATTTAAAATGATTTTCCTTAACTGATTTACAAATATTGTAAAATATAATTGGTCAGTACTGTTATAATTTTAAAATTAAAATTTGGATACAAATGTTATTTTCAAATTTTGCAGAATTTATATTGTCGGTCAAAGAACTCAATCAATTTACCGGCCGTAATAGAATTTGAATGGCTAATAAAATGCATATTTAATGGTGATTTTGAAATGATTACAATTACTTTGTCCTGTATAAAATTACTTCGAAACATGTTCCAAACGTAATCATCGTAAATGATTGTAACCATTTTAGAATTACTTTCTAACCCTCGGATGGCAAAATCTTCAATTTAATTCCTAATGAAGTAGTAAAAGAGCAAGAAAAAAAAACCCATAATTTCAATGGAAAAGATGGAGGAAAAAAAAAAGATTTGAAAAGGGGAAAATAAGCCAAGTGGGGAAGAAAGGGAGAAGAAGAAGAAGCAGTAGCAGAAGGAATTAAAGAATGTAGGAAGAACAAAAGCGGTTTTGCGACAGGAAGAAGAAAACCACAGGAAGGTAATGGCAGTAATAATGGCATTTTCACGGAAATTCAAGCACCCATTTCCTTTACCCACCGCATCCATGGTGATCATCATTCAGCTGCAATCGCCAAACCCTTTCTTCCATTCCCTTTATAAAAACCCTTTCTCCTCTTCCTCTCTTCTCACCATTCCATTTCCTCATTTCCCTTTTCTATTTCTTCCTAAGGTCCGTTTTCCTTCTCATTCATTCTTCCTGTTTCTTCTTACCATCCTCTTTTTCCCCCCATTTTCCAATCCAGAATCACCCGAGGACTTTTTTCTGGATCATCCCAGTTTTTATTTCTCTTGTTTGATTCTTTGTACTTAATCTTTGTTCAAATGTAGATGAATGATTGAATGTTAATTTAGCATACCCTTGATGATGATTTTGCTGATAATTACTCTAATTTTTGTGGGTCAGAAGTTCTAGTTCTTAGGTTGGAGTGAGATTGACAAATGCCCCTTTTTGTATTTATTGTTCCTATGTTGCATTCCACTTGTAACTTGTAAGCTCTATGTGTTTGTGTTTATCTTGTTCTTCCTTTCCTTTCCCATCCTTTTTATTCTTCCCACATATTCTTCTTTGTTTGCTCTGTTTTATAACATTTGACAATCTTTTCAATTGTCAAATCTTCTTTATCTTGTAATCAGATAATTATCCAGTTTATTCAATGGAGAAGAAAATTCGTACTGGGATTTGTTTCATATGGTCAAATAGTTTGAACTCTTTGTCTTTCTCATCTCTCTCTCTCTCTTTTTTTCTACCACTTCCTCTCATGCACAGTGATGGCTTTTCATTTTTTAATCTGACTTGAATGATTTGTCCATTTTCTACCTTCTCTCTTTTTTTTTTTTTTTTTTTTTTTTTCCTGATCCGGAATTCTAAAATGTGGGTAAGTCTCGATTCTTGACTTCTTCAATTGTGTCTAAAGAAGGAGGAGGAGAAAAAGTACAAACAGAGCATGCAACTTTACAAAATAGTGTTTGAGACTCTGAGCTTCCATGGTCCCTTAATGATTTTTTCTTTTTCCATTTCTATATTTTCCATTTAAGACTGTAGAACTCTCTTTTCCATTTTCCTTCCAGCTGAATCAAGACCCAAATTTTGAAAATTTTGTCAGATACTCCGGTAGAGTCTGGTTTGGTTGGTGGGTTTAGGAATTTTTAATCCAGATATTAGTTGTAGATGTTTTGACTATTGAGTATGAGTAATCAACCCACTTGCATTAGTAGGTGAAGATTGATTTGGATAAAATGGATTTTCACATATTTTAATGTTTTCTCTTGCAGCTGAACCTAGATAAGATTTTTACTGAAATTACTGTTTACCCTCCAAGAAGATAGTCATGGCAGAACGAGTCCTCAACCGTGTTCACAGCCTCCGCGAGCGCTTAGATGAAACTTTAATTGCTCAACGAAATGAAATCCTTGGCCTCCTCTCAAAGTATTTTATTTAGATCCTCTGCTTTTATATTTTTGCTGGATCATGGTCTGCTAAGTGTTAATATGGCAGATAAAACTAGAAAGATTAGGCCATTGACCACTAAATAACTTTGATTTATTTGTAGGATTGAGGCCAAAGGAAAAGGAATCCTGCAACATCATCAACTGATTGCTGAGTTTGAAGCAATTCCTGAAGAGAATCGAAAGAAACTAGCTGATGGGGCATTTGGGGAAGTCCTGAGAGCCACTCAGGTGATAAGAATGATCTCTTTTGAAACTATACTAAGCTTCACCTTTTCCTTCAGCATCGTGATATTTGATCTCTGTGTTATCTTCTAAAGTTTGAAGTTATTTTCATGGTGCAGGAATCCATAGTTTTGCCCCCATGGGTTGCTCTTGCTGTTCGTCCAAGGCCAGGTGTGTGGGAATATATTAAAGTCAATGTTCATGCACTGGTTGTTGAAGAGCTTCAAGTTGCTGAATATTTGCACTTGAAAGAAGAACTTGTAGATGGAAGGTAAAGTTTACAAAGGTTTCTGTTCCTTTAAGTTCCAATAAAGCTGGTTGGGTTCTGATATCTCAACACTTTTTGATCATTGTAATGCCAGTTCGAACGGTAACTTCGTTCTTGAGCTTGATTTTGAGCCATTTAATGCTTCCTTTCCTCGGCCTACTCTCTCCAAGTCCATTGGCAATGGCGTTGAGTTCCTCAACCGTCACCTCTCTGCAAAGCTATTCCATGGTAAAGAGAGTATGCAGCCATTGCTGGACTTCCTCAGAGTTCACTGCTACAAGGGAAAGGTAATTCACTTCACATTCTTTATCTCTTGATTTGATTCAGCCTCAATCTTTTTCTAGCGTTGACATGGCTGTGTATGTGTTTTTAATTGCAGACGATGATGTTGAATGATAGAATTCAGACCCTGAATGCCTTCCAGCATGTGCTGAGGAAGGCAGAGGAGTATCTAGCAACACTTGCACCTGAAACACCCTACTCCGAGTTTGCAAACAAGTTCCAGGAGATTGGCCTAGAGAGAGGATGGGGCAACACTGCCGAGCGTGTTCTTGAAATGATCCAACTTCTTTTGGATCTCCTCGAGGCCCCTGATCCTTGCACATTCGAGAAGTTCCTTGGTAGAATCCCCATGGTCTTTAATGTTGTCATCCTTTCGCCCCACGGTTACTTTGCACAAGATAATGTCTTGGGTTACCCTGATACTGGTGGCCAGGTTAGATTTGTTCAGGAAAAGGAAAAATGTTGTATGTTCTTTGTGGTTCTAAATTGACATATTTGTTTATCTCTTTGATGAAGGTGGTTTACATCTTGGACCAAGTTCGTGCTTTGGAGCATGAAATGCTTCAACGTATAAAGCAGCAAGGATTGGACATAACTCCTCGCATTCTCATTGTAATGTCAAGATCTTGCTTGTTTTTCCTTAACTTGACTGAAAATTTTTGACACCCACGTTAAGTATCCTGCTCTCGATCCGATGTTTGAAGATCTGTTTTTGTTTCTGTTCATACCAGATCACCCGACTCCTTCCAGATGCAGTAGGAACCACCTGCACCCAGCGTCTCGAGAAAGTATTTGGGACAGAGCACTCCCACATTCTTCGAGTTCCATTCAGAAACGAGAAAGGAATAGTCCGAAAGTGGATCTCACGATTTGAAGTCTGGCCTTACCTAGAGACTTACACCGAGGTGATCCATCGCCCCTGTTGTCATTGTATTTGATATCCCTTGTGCCCACTTCTTTGATTGTATACTGAACAAAACTGTCCTTGTTTTTGTCAGGATGTTGCACAGGAACTTACCAAAGAGTTGCAGGGAAAACCCGATCTGATCATTGGAAACTACAGCGACGGCAATATCGTTGCCTCATTGCTGGCACATAAACTGGGAGTTACACAGGTTTGTGACACCTCTATAATCTTATTGTTTCATGTTGTTGGTAAAGGCTCATGATCTTATTCGTTTGTTTCATGTTTCTTCTGCAGTGTACTATCGCTCATGCCTTGGAGAAAACTAAATATCCTGATTCAGATATTTATTGGAAGAGATTTGATGACAAGTATCACTTCTCATCCCAATTCACAGCTGATCTTATTGCCATGAACCATACCGATTTCATCATCACAAGTACTTTCCAAGAGATTGCTGGCAGGTAAGACTCTTAATTTGTTGTTCATGGTCTGATTAATTGTGGATGATCTGTGTGTGTTATCTTACACATGAATTCTTTTGGATCTCAGCAAAGATACAGTTGGACAATATGAGAGTCACACAGCTTTCACTCTTCCGGGGCTCTACCGAGTGGTCCACGGAATTGATGTGTTTGATCCCAAGTTCAACATTGTTTCACCTGGAGCAGACATGAGTATCTACTTCCCGTACACAGAGACCGAGAAGAGGCTGACTTCCTTCCACCCTGAAATCGAGGAGCTTCTTTATAGTGAAGTTGAGAATGAGGAACACTTGTGTGTATTGAAAGATCGGTCCAAGCCGATCATATTCACAATGGCGAGATTGGATCGTGTGAAGAACATAACTGGACTTGTCGAGTGGTACGGCAAGAACAAGCGCCTTAGGGAGTTGGTTAACCTAGTGGTTGTGGCTGGAGACCGGAGGAAGGAGTCTAAGGACAATGAAGAGAAGGCTGAGATGGAAAAGATGTATAGCCTAATAAAGACCTACAACCTGAATGGCCAATTTAGATGGATTTCTGCACAGATGAACCGAGTAAGAAACGGTGAACTCTACCGATGCATTGCAGACACGAAGGGAGCTTTTGTGCAGCCTGCTGTGTACGAAGCTTTCGGTTTGACAGTTGTGGAGGCCATGACCTGTGGATTACCTACCTTTGCCACATGCAATGGAGGTCCTGCTGAGATTATCATCGACGGTAAATCTGGCTTCCATATCGATCCATACCGTGGTGATCGTGCTGCTGAAATCCTTGTCGACTTCTTCGAGAAGAGCAAGGAAGACCCATCACATTGGGATAAAATCTCCCAAGCAGGCCTCCAGCGTATCTACGAGAAGTAATCACTTCAAACTTCACTCAAATCATTCTTCAATTTCTTGATCTTATGAATTCTTACAATGTTCATCAACTGTACAAATGCAGGTATACATGGCAGATCTATTCGGAGAGGCTGCTAACACTAACTGGAGTTTACGGATTCTGGAAGCATGTATCCAACCTTGACCGCCTCGAGAGCCGCCGTTATTTGGAAATGTTTTACGCCCTCAAGTACCGCAAGCTGGTAAGTAGATACATGCAACAAAATCTTTAGCTAAAATGGAGTAGTTGGAGGTTTATATTGATTAAAATGGAAATGTTGCAGGCTGATTCTGTGCCACAGGCTGTGGATGAGTGAGAAAGCTTGGAAGGGAAATGAAAGAGGGGAGCATCAGTAATGGAGAAAAATAGTTGTTCTCTGATTTCCACAGGAGTTAATAAAAAGAGAGATATGTTGATGCTTCCTGCAAATGTGAATAATGCAAAGAAGAAGAGTTTATTGTTATTGTTATTGTTTTTGTCATTGCTTTCTTTTGAAAGGTTTGAATTGTCTCATATTGTTGTATCAATTGGGTGTTTTGAACCCGTCATCAATTGGAGTATTATTCCCTTTTTTCTTCTCTACAACATTTAAACAGAATCCATACAGGAAACTAAAGCATATTTTTAGAAAAACAAAAAGAAGTTATGGTGATTCACAGTTTGATCTTAGAAACGAAATTGACAAGTAAGGAAATCGTAAACAGTAAAGAACGATACATAAATTTACATAGTCTATTAACAGTGTGTTAACTATATCCACGGATAAAGGGAGAGCATTTTCAAATATATTTTATCATTTGAAGATAATACAAGAAAAATATAGATACTGAAGCACCATTAGAAATTACCTGAATCCAAAATTGTAAATTAATATAAATTCTATTCAACTTAAGTTTCATCTGGATTTCATGCTTGGTCGTTTGGTCGTTTGGAGCGTTGATATGTATTTTCACACATTTTCTTGAAAGGGAAGCAATGAAGCTCATATGTGAGATGCATAACTAGAACCTACCGGTAGCAGCTACTACGTTCTACATGGGAATCTATACGCCATCGAGGCGGGCAGATGGGTAATTGACAAAAACGGATTCATTAAATATTCAATTATGAAAATTGGTCCATTTTGAAAACATTGTTTTTGGGACTCCTGAGTCCAAACATTTAAACTCTTCCATGTTTTCACCAACATTTTAAACCATTTTTTTAGGGACAATTGTAAAAATATCAAAACAAAATACATTGATCAGACCCATAGTCCACATGTTTGTTATTTATAAAAATGGCAAAAACGCAACTCAACCCACATGTAAAACACGTAAAATGCAGCAAATGCCCTCCCTACTGAATTAATATACCCTTGATACATATGATATACTTGATCCACAACTAACATACACTTGATATATTTAATAATGATGCACTTGATTGATATATTTGATATACTTTTCAATCATGCACTCGCTTATATTACTGATAAACTTGGTTAATATACTTGATAATGATCCACCTGACTGATATATTACTGATAAATTTGTCAATCATGCACTCGTTTATACTATCGATAAACTTGATACACTTAATTAATATACTTGCTAATGATACACTTGACTAAATACTGTTGATACATTTGATAATGGGGCACTCTTTTATACTACTAATACGCTTGACTGATATATTCGTGATACAATTATTTGATGTATTGTTGATAAACTTGATAATGATGCATCCATTTATACTATTGATGCACTTGATTGTTATACTATTTATAAACTTGATAATGATTCAATCATTTATACTGCTAATATACTTGACTAATATATTATTAATAAACTTGATAATGATGCACTTATTTATAAAATGAAAAATGCATGCTTTACTGATATACCCTCTTTTAGGTATATCCATTATGTGACTTTTACACTTTGATATTCAATATATAAGATTACTAATACACTTTTGTATATATTATTTTTACTAATGCACTCTTATTATAAAACACGTAAAAATTTATTTGGTTGTTAATATACTATTTATATACAAAATTTAAGTATATTAGTTGAGCATTTAAAGTATATCACTTGGGAAGCTATAAAAACTAAAATCAATTATATAACAATATTAGTTGATTAGTAGTTGTTGGGCTTAAAGTCCAAAACTTTCAGGCCCAAGATGAATGATTTGGCAAGTGTGGTGACTATGAAGACATGTAGCTGGATGAGATCGACACATAGGTAATCTTCTTTCTATAGATTAAATATTTCACTTTCATTTCTCATTTGAAAGAAAATACCTCTCTCTCTCAGCTCTACTTTTCTCTCTAATAGTGAAATCAATAAGGAACAAAAGATCACATGCAAAATATGAAGACGAGGAAGAAGAACACCATAGATTACAAAGTTCAATTTACAAAGTGGGATGTCGATAACTGACACCTCTTTCTCCTTCAACACTACCAATTATTCTACGATAGGACTCTCTTCTCTTTTGCCATCCATTGCAATTGTTTTTTTTTAAAATTTACTTTTATACAAAACAAAGTGGCGATCTTGAATTTTCATTATAGGTCACTAAACACTATTCTAGGTCTTGATTCTAGTTCTAAAATTTAAAAGATTACTATTGTAGTTTCAAAATGTTTATGAAAGAATAATATTACAATTTTTGAGCATTGCTCAATTGATGTAACTTCAACCAAAATGCCGTTGTTCGAATCTTCCTTAGGTATGGTTGAGCTAAAAGAGAAAAGTAAAATAATCCTTGTTCTTTGGTTAAGTTACACAAAATATCTTTAAATTTTGAGGTAGATTTTAATTATATCACATATATCTTCTAAAAAAACAAAATTTTTCAAAGTTTAGAGATATAATCGAAATCTACCTCAAAGTTTTAATATATTTGGTAGTATAATTCTTTTTCCAATATAAAAATTAAAAAAAAAAAATGGAACCTAATGAAATGAGACAATACTTTATTCCTCATCACTCGGGGGAAATAAAATATAAACATTCAAAGTTTTATAACGATTTTGTTTTTAATTTCTTTTAGTTTTTAATTTTCTTAGTTTTCAAAATTTGGTTTTATTATCTAAAATATTAGTGTAAAATATGAATGTCCATTTGGTAGTCATTTGATTTTTTATTTTAAAAAATTATGGTTGTAAATATCCCTTCGACCTCTAGATTTCTTTGCTTTGTTATCTATTTTTTAACAATGTTTTCAAATACTAAGGCAAGTTTTGAAAACTAAAAAAAAAAAGTAGTATTTAAAAACCTTTTTGTTTTTGGAATTTGATTAAGAGTTTAACTCTTTTACTTAGGAGAGATGAAAGTCATTGTAAGATATTGAGAAGAAGTAAACACAATTTTTAGAAACAAAAAATCAAATGACTATCAAACGAGGCCAAAGCAAACAAGTTTATATAGGGGGAAGTATATATATATAAGTTTCATTTAAAAATCAAAAACAAAAAATCAATGTCTCGTTTGGTAACCATTTGATTTTTTGTTTTTGAAAACTAAACCTATTTTCTCTCAATTTCTTAGGATGGTTTTCATATTTCTTAAGTAAAAAAAAAAAAAAGTTGAATTCTTAGTAAAATTCTAAAATAAAAACAAGTTTTTAAAAATTACGATCCTATTGGATAACTATTTTGTTTTTTCGTTTTTGGTTTTTGAAAATTTATTTTTAGTTTTTAGTACTTAAAAAACAAAAAACTATACCTGTTTGGTAATTATTTTTGGTTTTTTTATTTAAAAAAACCAAAAACAGTTACTTGGTTTTCTGTTTTAAAAACAAAAAACGAACAACATATTTGATAATTGTGCTTTTTGTTTTTTTGTTTTTAAAAATTCAAAATATGTTTTTATGACTTTTTTTAGTTATATATATATATTTTTTATATAAAAATAAAATCAAACTCTTTTGGCTTCATCTAATAAATATAATTATAAAATTCTATATTTATTTTTTACTTTTTTTTTTAGTTTCATATTGATAAAACAATATAAATATTTTAAAGTAAAATTAATCACAAATAAAATGAAGAAAAATAACGAAAGTAAATATATTTGTTGACACTCGAAACTTGTTTGTGTTGGGCTTCATGGCAAGTGCCTCATGGCCTTGACCTCCAACTTGCTTCCCTCAAGTTTGGTCTCAATCTTGTTTGTACTAATCTGTACAAGAGATCCTCGCACTGGTGTGATACCGAGTCTATTGCACGCTAATTACTTACTCTCTCCTTCTGGAGTGATTGAATGAGACTTATTTATAAGCCAATCCTCTAACACATGTCCATAGTTGCGTGTGATGACATGGATGTTAAAGGATGTTTCTTGCGCTCAAGGTTGTAGGGTGCGAATTCGGCCTCAACTCCTTTATTTCTCGATTGGTATATATTTAATGGCTCGGGTGATTGATCCAAACCTCGATGCATTAACATATCTCTTTAAACTAATGTTCTTGTGTGTTTTTAAATTGATAAGAAAATCAAATATTTAAATCTATTAAGAGCAATTCAAATAATCATATTTTTATAAAAAATACACATTCTTCCGTTTAGATTGTATCTTACACAAGAAAAAGACACATTCTCATGAGAGTTGTAGTTTTCTAATTTAAAAAGATAATAATTTTATTCATATTTTCCAACCATTTTAACTTTAATTTTTGAAACAGGTTTGAAAAAAAAAATCTTTAAAATATTATTGTTAAACTAAAAAAAAAATAGGTTTGATGTTAAAATAAGGTGTATAGCAAAAAAAAAAAAAAAAAAAACTGCAGAAAATACTTTCAAATATAGCAAAATGTCACTATAGACAGTTATAGACACTGATAGAGTACTGTCACCAATCATTGTCTATCATTGATAGACACTGATATTTTATCATATTTATATATATTTTGGCTAATTTTTCTATATTTAAAAACATCCAAAAAAAATTTTTTTAAATATTATTTTTCTTTCAATTTCACTTAAAAATGTTTTTAAAAAATATTCATTATATAAAATTTGAACCCGAGCCATTAAGAATAGTAGACAATTATGCTAGCCACTATACTAACATGAAGATGTTAAAAAAAAAGGTGCACATTGTTAGTATAAAACGCATGCCTTACAAGAGACAAGTCATTCCACCATTAAGGCAAAGGTAAATTTATGGTATAAAAATGAGAATGGGTGTTTAAAAACGTCTTTTCCTTTTTCATTTTCAAAATTCATTAACAATTTTAAAAACGTTTTTAAAATTGAAAAAAATAAAAAACCCAATTGGATACCAAACATGCTCGTTTTTTTCTTTTTCTTTTTTTTTTTTTTTTTTAAATCAAATGGTTATCAAACAACCGTTCCCTACTTTTTTAGTTTTTAAAATTTGGTTTGGTTTTTAACACATTAACCATATGCAGACTCATAAATTTGTAGAGTCAAACAAAAGACTATCATCATGAAGGAAAAAAAAAAAAAAAAAAAAAAAACATACACACAGAGATGAAAAATAGAAGGAGCACAATCTTTAATCTATTTGCAACAAGCTCATAAATGACAATTGCATAAATTGATATGTCTAAAGTCTAACAACCTCTTTTGTATATTTAATACAAGGTGAAAGTTGGAAATTTGAACCTTGCATTTTTTGGCAATTTCTTAGTTAACCATGTTATAGGGTGGAGAATTCGAACCTCATACTTTTTCGTAAATAAATAATGTTTTAACCAACTAAATTATAATGAAGTTGTAAAACATGAATTGAATTCAAAAACACGTGTCAACTAAAATTCAATAAAAGCTAACAACATGAATTGAATTCAAAAAGCTATCAACTTAAATTCAATAAATCCTACCAGTAAGGGCAAGGAGTCCAAACTTTTTTTTAAAGAAAAAAAAAAGAAAAGAAAAAGTCCATGAAAATATTTTCAATATACATACCATTGTAGGGAGTCTTTTCATACTACTTTTGACCAATATTTATCATATCATACTTAATCATGTAGGCCCAACTAAATTGGGAAATAGAATAACACAATTAGCTTTATATATATATATATATATATATATATATATATATATATATAAAGTATATTAATTACCCTTCTTACAACTTGTTCAATTTTACTAAATTAACTAAATGAAAAATTTCAATTCAAAATGTATAATATTGTTGAACTGGTTGCCAAAAGAAACATACTATTAAGATGTAAATGAAAGACATACCCTATCTATAACATTGATCAAATGGTGGTAATGCTTAAAGTTTTGATCAACATATAAAATATACTAATATAATTAAGTCGAAGATGAATTTTTTTTTTAAAGTACAATATGTTAGATGTGAAAAATTGAACCTTTGACTTCAAGAAAAGAAGTACATGTCAATTGTCGTTGAGCTATAAGTACAATAAGGAAAAACAAAAATCACCAATTTTCACTTCTTTCACAAAATTGAAATAACACCCAACAAGCCCTTCACTTGAAAAAAGTTAAGAAAACAGGCAAACTATACATAGAGAGAAGTGTTTTCTGGACTTGAGAGTAAAAAAAAAATTTGGAATATTCTAGAGAAGATACACATTCGTCATTGTTCTTTAACTTACAATTTGAATTAAATGGAGTAGTGGCTAGTTTAAGTTAATTAATTAATTTCTCAATACTTTCTTTATATAGTGAGCTAGATCGAGAAAGTATGTATCCACTTGAATTTTTTTATCCTCTTAATATTGCGAAGTATATACACTTGAATTTCTTGTAAGTGAAATTCCAACAAAAATAACTTTTTGTTTCCCATCTTCAATTTGTTATGTCATATTTATGTAAACTTTTATTGCTTTGCTTTTGCATATTTCTTAAATACAATGGTTGATAGTTTTAGTCAAATTCCAAAAATAGAAACAAAATTTTAAGAGCTACTTTTTTTAGTTTTCAAAATTTGGCTTGGTTTTCTGAACCATTTGTAAAAGCTAAACAACAAAGGAACAAATTTGGGAGTGGAAGCAGCGCGTCTACAGGCTTAAAACTTTTTTTTTTTTTTTTTTAAAAAAACAAACAAAAAACGAAATGGTTACAAAATGGGGCCTCAATCTCTGGACATTGGGTTGTAACGATTTAGTCCTTGTACTTTCAATTTTGTAACAATTTAGTCATTAAACTTTAGTATGTAATACTTTAGTTATTATACTTTCATATTTGTAACAATCTAGTCCCTAACATAAAAAACTTTAGGTTAAAAAACACATTTGGTCCCTAAACTTTCATGAAAGTAACAATTTAGTCATTGAACTTTAGTATATAACAATTTAGTCATTGTACTTTCAAATTTGTAATAATTTAGTCCCTAACATAATTTTTTTTTTTATCAAAATTAGATGTCAATTTTTATTATATTATGATGTAGACTTTGTATTTTATAAAAATATTGAATCTCTTATTAGTTTATCAGTTTATTTATGTAAGAAATCTCATTAAATCTTAACATTAATGTCAATAATAAGGACTAAATTGTTACAAATTTTAAAGTATAAGAACTAAATTGTTACAAACTAAAGTATAGGGACTAAATTGTTACAAAATTGAAAGTTAAAGGATTAAATTATTACAAACTAAAGTATAGGGACTAAATTGTTACAAAATTGAAAATTCAAGAACTAAAATTGTTACAGACTAAAATATAGAGACTAAATTGTTATTTTTATGAAATAGGGATTAGAAGTGGTTTTTAACCAAATTTTTATCAAAATTTAATGTCAATTTTTACTATTCTATGATGTAGACTTTGTATTTAATAAAAAAATCGAGTCTCTAATTAGTTTATCAGTTTATTTATGTAACAAATCGCATTAAATCTTCACACTAATTTCTACAATAAGGATTAAATCATTTCAAATTATAAGGACTAAATTATTATATACAGTTTGGGACCAAATTGTTACAAAATTGAAAGTATATAAACTAAATTGCTACAAACTAAAATTTAGGGACTAAATTGTTACTTCTATAAAAGTTTAGAGACTAAAAATTATTTTTAACCTGGTGACTTTTATTCTTTAAAATTCAACAAGAGATGAAGAGTCATAGAATTCAACCAATTGAGTATGCTCATTAGTTTGGTGTCTCTCTCGAACTTTATTTTTCTTTTCTAATACGTCTCTTCCTAACTTTATTCTCTTGAATTTTCTTTCTTGAAAATTTTCCTCTTTCTCTTTGAAACTTTTTCCCCAATCTTTAATGTATTTTTTTTTTATCACTCTCTTAATTTTTTTTTAATTTTTGTGTTACAATTTTAAACGATCTATAGGAGCTTCTTCTTATTTACATGTAGAAAGTACGAGAATTAAGCTGCCAACTTAATTATAGTTCAACTAGTTAAAACGTTTACTTGTCGACCAACAGTTTGAGCTAAGTTTAAATCTACACCTTCACATGTTGAACTCATCTAAAAGCATGAAAAATAAAAGGAAATTATCTTAAATGACAAAATTGCTTAAAATATTTACAAATAATAGTAAAATGTTATAGTCTATCTGTGTCTATCTATATGTGTTAGTAGTCTATAGCGGTTTATTGGAGATAAACAGTAAAATTTTGTTATATTTGTAAATATTTTGGTTCATTTTATTATATTTAAAAATATTCCAAAAATAAATCACCAACATACTACCATGTTAAAGTCTAGTGATTAAATTATTTACAAGGGCCACAAGTATTTTTTTCAACTAAAAACAAGAAAAAAAAATAATTATTCAATGATCATAATTTATAATCAATTCAGTTGGTAAACAAGCATATTAATTGAAATCAATTATATAATATAAAATCGACATAAAAACTTTTCATTTTAAAGTTTAAATACTTTTAGATACCTTTTAAATTTAAAGATCAAACCATGAGAATTCTTTTGGGGAAAATTAATGAATAAGAAAAGAAAAAAAAAATGAAGAAGATAGAAAAAAGGTGGAAAAAATAATTAAGTTTGGTCTGATTGGCTAAGCCATCGACTTTTATTTAGAAAAATTATTTTAAATGACAAAATTATTGATAATATATATAAATAATAAGAAAATATCATAGTTTATCACAGTTAGTGAAATTTTGTTATATTTTGGTTCATTTTTCTTAGGGGTGTACACGGGTTGGGTTGGATTGGGGTTATTTTTTGGACCAACTCGAAAATTCGGGTTGGTTGGGTTGGCTACCCGAATAACCCAAATAGGGTACCCGA
Organism: Citrullus mucosospermus; assembly: GCA_030954485.1. Lineage (NCBI taxonomy): Eukaryota > Viridiplantae > Streptophyta > Magnoliopsida > Cucurbitales > Cucurbitaceae > Citrullus > Citrullus mucosospermus. The sequence goes on from CM062057.1 coordinate 28,477,451, forward strand.
CCCAACCCTTAAAATTCGGGTTGGGTTGGATTGGGTTGTAGGGTTGTGTGTGTGTGTTTTTCTTTTTTCTTTTTTTTTTTTCCTGTTCTTTTCTCCCTATTTTTTGGTAAAACACATTGACATATCAATGATGCGCTAATTGACATATACATTGATCCAAGATAAAGTATAAAATACATTGATTCAAGAAAAAAATATAAAATAGTTCTTACCACTAACTTAAACTAATACACACACACACACACACACACACACACACACACACACACACACACACACACACACACACACCACACACACACACACACACACACACACACACACACACACACACACACACACACACACACACACACACACACACACACACACACACACACACACACACACACACACACACACACACACACACACACACACACACACACACACACACACACACACACACACACACACACACACACACACACACACACACACACACACACACACACACACACACACACACACACACACACACACACACACACACACACACACACACACACACATTTTAATATTAATATTAGAAATTCGGATTGAGTTGGGTCAAGCTGAAAAAAAAAAACAAAAAAAAAAAAATTAACCCAACCCAAATTTTAAACTAACCCAATCCAACCCTTATTATTCGGGTTGGGTAGTCCGGGTTATTTAGATTGTCGAGTCATTTGAACACCCCTAATTTTCTGATTTGAAAACCGCTCTTAATTTTTATTTATTTATTTATTATTTTTATCATTTTTGTCATCAAGGATTCAAGTATTCAATCACCGACTTTTATTTGTCTGGTCTCTTGCATATAATTAACCACGTGGAATAATTTCCTTTTTATTGGATTTTTTTTTCTAAGGCTCATTTATTTTGTGATTCGTTTTGATTTTTATGTTTTTAAAATAAAAAATTCGAAGAAAGTAATGAAAATACGTTGGTACATTTATTTTCAAAAACTATTTTGAAACAATTTAAAAAATGATATATTTTAAAAAACAATAAACATAAATTTCTTTGTTTTCTAATTTTATTTTCAAAATTTTAAAAATACGGGATACCACCTTTTTCAAAGGTAAAAATTAAAGAGATTCCCATCAAATAAATCCCACCTCAATATTAGGGATGTTTTTAAAAATATAAAAACGGTTGAAAATAATTATAAGTACAACAAAATTATAGACAACGATAGACCCATCTTATCTGGGTCTATTGCGGATAAAAAGTAAAACTTGCTATACTTGTAAATTGTTTGATATTTTTTTAATAATAAATTTTTCTTAGTGGGTTAACTAATTTAATTTTTTTATTTTAGAAAATAGCATATTAATCTTTTCTTTCATTTTCAAATTCAAAATCAAATATAATTTTCAAAATTTGAATTCAAAAGTTAAAGTTTTTAAATTTGAGCGAAATGTATTTTTATAGATATAGTGAGAATAAGGAATTTGTTTTTATTTTCTACAAAATTCTATATTTTTAAAAACAAATTTTTGGATCACGAACACCTTTATTTCATCACTTCCTTTTTATGTGCTATTTGACTAAATTCAAGGAAATTCCAAGTAATTTCTAGCTTGCTTAAATGTAGAGAACACACATTTTTATACCAAAGAGAGAAGAAATATACACAAGAAATATGAATTACTTAGAAAATCACTAATAATTCAAGAGAAATTCCCTATTTTGAAATTAAAACTTGTATTTCAAGCAAAGCCCATGTTTTCACATTTTTATTATTGTATAATTAAAAAAACCGACTTATATTTCTAAAATTTTGAGATGAATCAATTAAAACCACAAATTAATAATTATATTAATTAAAACCTCAAACTTTCGTACCAATCAATTTGGACTCTTACTAATTCATAACTTTTCATTCAATCTTTTTTTTATTTTTTTTAAAAAAACTCAAAATTGACATACATGAAATTATATTCTTTCTTCCAAAACCAAATTAAAGTAAGCAACTAAACATCTATTCATAGGTATAATGAATAAAACTTGTATCTATATATGCATGTTAATTAAACTTTTAATAATAATTTACCAAGATATACCAATCTTTTATATATATATATATATATATACACGCAACAAATAATCACACAAGCCTAATTAAATTGATTAAGATTTTAGAACCTTAAAAAATATCTAATAGATTTCTAAACCTTAAAATGTATTCTGTAAGTCTTTGAACTTTAAATTGTTGTGTCCCATATAGATCTTTAATTTTTCAATTTTATATCTATAGTTCCTTGATCTATTCAATACTTTTTAGCATTTATGAGTCTACTAGACAACCAATAATAAGGTTTAGGATTTTATTTAACATAAAATTCAATTTTATATCAAATAGTTCAATTAATTTTAAAAATTCTGAATAAGTTAGAGGTCCATTATACACAAAATTGAAAGTTGAGAAATTTATTGGACACTTTATTAAATAAAAAAAGTCTTCGACAATACGTGGGAAGCAATGAAATTTATGACTTAAATATTATATTTCCTAAATAATTAAATACATTCAATAAACATGCAAATTAAAGAGAGAGTATGGGAAATTACAAGTGTAGGCTTTAGTTTGAACAATAATAATGATATAATAAACTAAAGATGCATTAAAAAAAAGTATGATGGAATAAAGATTGTGAAAGTGGAAAAATTATAAGGGTCTTATTCCATTGATTTGTCTTTTGTAATTCTGTTTTTGGTAGACAAATCCAACTTTGGTTTGATTGGTATAATCATTATATGACCTTTTAGTTTAATCATTTGAGCATATTATAAGGTCAATGTATATTTTCTTAAAATTTGTTGGTGTTCATTGAAACCTATCATGCTTGCTTGATAATTATGACATTTTGAACTAATATTTTGATGTAAAAATCAACTTTTATTTTAATTGATGTGATCAAAATGTTAGACTTTGATATATATACACGATTAATTTCATGTTATAATTTTCTTTTGGGTTAAAACTGAAATATCAATAACATAATGCATTATAAAGTGTATAAATTCAAAATTTATGACATAAAACATGTAGTCATAATTAAATTAATAATAGTTGAGATAATTTTTTTTTAAAAGAATTGGGTAACAATCTCATTTCTTTTATCCTAAATAGGTAATCATTTGGTTTTTTATTTTTGAAAATTAAGCTTATAAGCACTTCTCCAACTTCTAAGTTTCTTTGTTTTGTTATCTACTTTTTTAAAAAATAAGTCAAGTTTTGAAAACTAAAAAAATTAAGCCTATTAACATGTTTAAAAATCTATATTTGTGTTTGAAATTTTGTTTAGGATTTAGCTCTTTTACTTAAAAATTAAAAGATGAAATTTTGTTTAGGATTTAGCTCTTTTACTTAAAAATTAAAAGATAAAAACTATGGTAAAAAATTGAAAAAAAATAAACATAATTTCAATTTTCTATCTAAAACGTTCTAAACATATTAAAGAAAATTAATTTTATAGGGACACAGAATTGAAAGTTTAAAACTCTTATTTAGACATAAAGTCCAATTTGAAATTAATTTGATGAGTTGATTCTTAAAAGTTTTGAAAATGTCAATGCCATGTAGATATGAAGTTGAAACTTATATTGAAAATACTTCTTTTAAGGTTTAGGGACATTTTAGGTACAAACTTAAAAGTTTAAAAACTAAACTTCTCAAAATTTTTTATCTATGCGGTAGACATACGACATGACAATTGAGCTATGTTTATTTTAGCTTCGTGTGTTTTTTCTTTTTTTAAAGTAAAAAATTACTTTTGAGTATTTTTTTTTATTTTTAATTATTATGTTTACAAGAACCATAGATGAAATGATGTATATGTCAAACCGAGTATAACTCAAATGACATATGAGTGTGTTAGTAATCACGAGGTTTATAGTTCGAATCCTCTATCCCCAATTGTACTAAAAAAAATGAAATTATGTATACTTTTGTAAAATAATTCAAATCTCTAAAGGAAAGGGAGAAAAAAAAAATTTGAATCGTGTTCAACCCAAATAAAATCTAATGTTAAATTGTAAATTTTGTTCATGAATTTCGAGGGTTGTATCTATTTAGTTCTCAAATTTTAAAATATTTTAAATTATGTCTCAAAATTATTAATCCTATTATAATAAAATCCATCTAAACTGTTTCGTTGGAACCGACATATATATATATATATATATATATTTTAACAATGTGTGAAGAATCAAATCTTTGACGGTTAATATTACAAACTTTAATTGTCAATTGTACCATGCTTATTTTAGTTATGTCACGTAAAAATTTAAACAATAGTGTTCAAGATCAAGGAAAAAATTTTAAACAAACCCTCAAACGTTAACAAATTGTAGTAGCTTAAAAAAGAGTAAAAAAACGATAACAGTTCAACTAGCAATTGCTTAAAAGAACTTAAAAAAAAAAGGTTAGAATACTATTTTGGTAACCATACTTTAAAATTTGTTCAATTTTAGTCTCTATAATTTCAATTGTTTAATTTTAATTCGTGTACTTTCAATAAAATCTTAAACATGTAGTCCACAATGCTAATTTATTATCTATAGCATTTTCAATTGTCCAATTTTAAATATTGTTTTTTGCCATCTATAGCTTCTTTACTATAAATTTTGAAAATGCATTCACATATTTTGTTTTCTTGCATGAAAATGATGATCATTATTTAATCAATTTCGGTAAAAATTAATTTAGAAAAATTACCTTTGTAGTCACCAAGTTTTGAACAATATATTCGTTTGGTCCCTAAATTGTAAAAATGTACCCTTTTGAGCCCCCAAGTTTACAAGAATAGATCCATTTGGTCCCTATGCTTTCAAAATGTACCTTTTTAGTCCTTGGATTTTAAAAAATTGTAATTAAAAGGTCTCTCAAATAATTTATTATTATTATTATTTTAAATAATTATATGACATTTTAAATTAAAAGAATTTTTTTTAAAAATCATCTCCTCCCTAAAACAATTTTTTTCTAATTTTAAATATGTAACGACCCGACTAATACATCCTAATTAGGCCATTACTCAATGTATGCAGATTTCAAGAAAAGACACGATGCTGGGTAGTAAGAAAGAAACAATGCTACTTATGGAAATTTTTTTGTTTATTTAACCAAAGAAAACAATGAATAACCATATAAAAGAATTTTGGTTCGGGGTACCCAAAAAAAAAAATCAATAATATTTCACGGACAAATACAAAATTAAGAGGGCAAGTCTCAAATCAAAATTTGACAACTGGACAAAACTTATAAAAAAAAAAAAAAAAAAAACATGCAGTGCTATGCGGAAGCTACACCGGGTCCCGTGACGTCATCAAGGATTCCTCTTGTCATTCGCCAGCATGTTCTTTCCCTTACCTGAAAAAAAAATATAAGATGAAAGGATGAGTAATTTTATTACTCAGTAAGTGACCCCACTACCGGAGCCGGGCTAGGCACCCAAGTCCTTTAAGTGCAACAACAATAAGACATGCACATCTAACATACTTTTATAGGGAACTGGTTATACTCACCCTACAGTTGGTTTTGGATGTCCACTAACCTCTGGAGCCCCGAAGGAACTCTTACCTCTGGTGATCCCGAAGGACCACAATGTCTGGTGAACCCGAAGGAACACAACCTCTTGTGACCCGAAGGAACACAACCTCTGGTGACCCCGAAGGACCACAACATCTGGTGAACCCGAAGGAACACAACCTCTGGTGAACTCGAAGGAACACAACCTCTGGTGAACCCGAAGGAACACAACCTCTGGTGACCCGAAGGACCACAACATCTGGTGAACCCGAAGGAACACAACCTCTGGTGAACCCGAAGGAACACAACCTCTGGTGACCCGAAGGACCACAACATCTGGTGAACCCGAAGGAACACAACCTCTGGTGACCCCGAAGGACCACAATATCTGGTGAACCCGAAGGAACACAACCTCTGGTGAACATCCAACCGACGTAGGGGAGTTACCACTACCCATCCTATAGGTCAATTAAAATCTCACTCCTCTCATTCCATAAATTCATACATAAACAGTACTTTTCATAAACATCTCATATTATAAGCATATGCATCATCATTCACATACATCCTTTAAACATGGGAATTTCATACAAGCATACTATGTCACATGGGGCTTAGAAATTTCTACTCATACAAGCATTGCTATACACATGGGCTTAGAAATTCTACTCATCATGGCAACTAAACATATGGCGGGAAGGCGGTTCAGGTAGTAAGACCACTTACCTTGAGACTAGATGCAAATAGCTAACCAAGTAGCCAATTCTCACAAAATGCTTGGGTTAAAACCCCAAAGTGCAACTAAGCCACAATCTTCTTCCATACCTCAGACAATGAGTCCAACCAAAATGGACCCTTAAACCTGCTTGGACAGCTTGTTTCCGATTCCAAAATCCATGGAAGCCTGAGTCTAAAATCCAACCTCAATGAGTAACAACAATTAAAACCAATTTACGAAATTACGAGAAAATCAACAATACTTACCAAAACAGTCCTGACCTAACCAAGTCTTGAAATCCTAGCGTAACTCACGAAAAGGGATAATGCCAGAGAGAAAGCTGGGCAACAACTTGCAAACCCATTGACATCCAAGATTGGCTTAAGTATATATTTAAATTCTCTTTCCTTTTCCTTTTCCAAAACCCTAAATATATATATTTAAATTTCCCTTTTCCTTTTCCTTTTCCTTTTCCTTTTCCCAAAACAAAACACAACTTATTTAATATAATATTCCTCAACCCATCAAATCAAATCTTTTCCAACCACCACTTAATAATTTATTTAACCAAAATATCTTCTAACAAATCAATTCCCCAACTTAAATTCAATTCTAACTTATCCTCATATTTTATTAAATTAATCAAGTTCTTAAATCTCACTCAATTTCAAATCTTCACATTAAATCCAACTTTTAAATCTCCCCCAAATAAATTCAATTTTCCACTAATTGAATCAAATCCAAATCTTTTATCACGATTACTTTAAATTGAATTGTTTTCTCAACATAATCCAATTAAAGCTTCAAAATTCAAACAACTAACCAAATAATTCAAGAAAATAATTTTTTTTTTTTTAAAAAAAAACAAATTACTTGAAAATTTGGGATGTCACATCCTTCCCTCCTTTATAAACTTTCGTCCTCGAAAGTTCTAATCCTGGAAAAGCTCAGGGTATTTCGATGTCATCTTATCCTCTCGTTCCCTTATTGTTTCCTTGAACTCACAATTTTACCATAAACCATTACTAGTGTACGTCCTTGTTGCGCCAAGTCTTTACTTTCCTTGCCAAAAATTTAATTAGACTTCTCATAACTCAGTTTCTCCTCTAATGGCAAGGGCTCATAGTCTACTATATGAGATGGATCTGTCACGTACTTTCTCAACATCGAGACATGAAAAACATTGTGACGGTGGCAACGCCAACCGATAAGGCACATGACCAATCCACTCTAGAATCCCAAATAGCCTAATGAAACATAGACTTAACTTCCCCTTCCTTCCAAACCTCAAAACACCTTTCACTTTCAGGAACATTTTATCCCTTACCACAAACTTCAGATCTCGACGTCTCACATTAATCTAACTTTTCTATCTGCTCTGTGATGTTTACATGCAGACTCTAAACTGTTGGGTAGCCTCATTCACGCTCAGGTCCTTCATTCTCCAACTTCATCCTAGTAAACTGGAAATCTGCAACTATTCCCATACAAGGCTTCAAATGGCGCCATGCCACTAATGGCTTGGTAATTCTTATTATAAGCAAACTCGATGAGATGCAACTGGGAGTCCCAACTTCTTGGAAAATTTAACGTGCAAGCGTGCAACATGTCCTCTAGAGTTTGGTTCAACGCTCGGCTTGACCATCATTCTATGGGTGGAAAGCTGAACTGAACTTCAATTTAAAACCTATCACTCTCTGAGACACTTCCCAAAAATTGGATGCTAAATGAGGGTCTCTAACGAACATAACTAAAACTGGTATCCCCTAAAGTGTGATAACTTCTTCCATAATAAAACTAGGAAACTTAAAATGTTGAAAATCAGCCGTACTCTTTAACTTACTCACTCTAAGAACTTTTGTGAGCTTAGGAAATCGTACTCTTTTAAAACATGCATTTGAACTGATCCAGCTGGCAGAGAGAAATCTTCATATGTGCGGCGAAACAATTGGTCACACTTGATACAACATAGTTTTAAGATGCGTAGCAAGGAAAATTTGGTCCACTGGGATCCACTTCTACTTTAGAAGCATTAACCGAGATGCCCATCTTGGTAGCTACAGGTGTGAAAAACCACATTGTCCAACTAAATCTTATATTCATTAGATGCCTAGCATGAAACTTTATACTACCTAGAGCTGTAAAACTTACTTGCCGAACCTCATGTTACTCCTTAGTCTTAAACAATTGCATATTACTATTTTGATCATGCTACGAACGAGTCTGGAAATCTTTTTCATAATAAGTTTTCTGAAGTCCTTGGACACTATAGGGCATTAGTCAAACTAAAACACATCTCTTTAACCTCAAAATAACAATATCCAAACCTTGCCACTAGTTTTTTTTTTTACAATAAAACCTTCCTGGTTCGCAAATCTATCTTGAGAATATCCATCTCCATAGAGTCGATCAACTTATCGTCCATGCTAGAAGAAACATACTATATGTAGCGTTCCAAGTCTAGGATTCGAAATTCGGATTTGACACATAATGGCTTCGACATTCCCTTGCGACCTGGCTACTCTACCATAATCGACTCTTGATATAGTTGATACATAAGCACATGGTTTTCAACTCTCTTTTAAACATACTAAACCAGTGTGCCTAGAGGCAAAATATCAAGGTGTTTGGAAATTTTCCATAAATAGCTCATTTATCTGTGACTTGCTATTCAACTCTGCTGTAACTACGTTGTAGGCAGCATTAAGAACGGGAGTGTTCTATTATGAAATCCATCTTTTGTGCTAGTAGTCGGCCAGAAGATCTAGATTAACTACTTAACTTGAACTCTCATACAATGGATCTCTACTTAGAGTTAGATTTCTTTCACATTTAACCCAAATCCATTGATCACTAGTTTCTAGTTATAACTTGAACCCAAAGTCACAATCCCCTAACTTCCGTTAATACTTTCAATGGTGTACCTTTTGACTATTAAAGCCTCAACATCCCATGCCAACAGCTTCCGATCAACTATTGCTACTAACAACTCCACTTTAGTCCATCTCTCTTACCCCTTTTATTGTGGAAAAAGATTTTGATGTTGAAACTGAGCTTTACAACCAATATTTTATGCGATTCTTCCACCATCACATAGTGATGTCCAAAGTTCCAAATGATAGTGAGAGATTCTTCTTTTACACCAAAACTAACACCTAGTAACCACTTATAATATGTCTTCAATCCAAACCATATCCAAGTACTTTGAAGTTTTGAACACATTAATTTCCTTTCTTTCCCAAAGTAGTCACCTTCCTTAAACTCGTTTCTTTAAGACCAACACTTAAGGTGCTCTTCTTTCTGTTCCAAGTGTGACACGAACTCACTACACAAGGTGTAGCTCTACTTACCTCCTCCATAAGTCTTACCTTCTCAACTAAATGTTCATATTGTAAAATTCCTCTTCACCAACTTTCATTGCCTTTCGACTCCGAAAGTTTCTCTCGTGGTCTCTTTAGCTTAACTAAATTTTTTTTCATCTTAACCATGGTATGGGTAACTAAGTACCTTGAGGTACTTCTTAAGTTTAACTCTTTAGTTCAAAAGCCACATTTTCTTTCTAAATCCTGTTCAAACTAGCTTTCCTTTCAAATCACATCAACTAAATAAGGTATTCTTTAGAAAAGTTTGCTCACATGAAGTTCACTTACTTTCCAGCTTGAACATTTTCACTCTTCGAGTACTACACATGAATAACCAAAGTACATCATGCAGTCCATTAACCTTAAACTCCACAATAGTACTCTTGTCATATTAAACCTCAAGAGTTTTCATATAAGAGGCACCAATTCCAATAGCTAGAAATTCCTTGGGACGCCTTATCCCCTTAGACAAACCTTTTTTTTTTTTTTTTTTTCCTTTTTAGGCACGTTATTCGAAGAGCCAAAACACACCAATCTTCAGTGCCACCAATGTGATCATGTCCTAATAACCCTTTCAAAATTCTTCTTGAAACATTTGACTTAATGTCAAGCAACCTTTAAATAAACTATAATCTCTCTCTTCTCCTTTCTATCTTCAAAACATCCTTAATCTTGTCCTTAAATACGTGTCTTAGGAAAGAATTCTTTGTACTGCCACTAAGCTCAATACAAAACACAACAATAGCCCTTGATGAATTATTGTCTATAATAGTTTATTCCTTGGCTTAATCATATATACTTTTATTCCTAAACTGCCATAACTCTACATAATTTCATCAATCTTTAAGATCTCTGAACTGAACTATATATATTCCTTTCAAACAGATCTTCCATGAGATAAACTAGCACAAGGTGACCTCATAATAATTCTTTTTTTTTTTTTTTTTCCTTTTTGTAGTGCCTTAACTGAATAGTTAATTTATAATAACTTCCATCGAGTCACTAGCCTAGCATTAGAACACAACTGGTGCATTTAAGCTAAACAAATATTTTAACGCACAACTTTTCATGGGAAGAAAAACCTACATGTAAGGCATACCTGGCGATGACGAAGAACCCCTTGATGGTCATGGGAACCCCTCGACTTACTTAGTAAGTCAGTCTACAGAACCCAAAACTCTGGGCTCTGATACCAACTGTAACGACCCGACTAATACATCCTAATTAGGCCATTACTCAATGTATGCAGATTTCAAGAAAAGACACGATGCTGGGTAGTAAGAAAGAAACAATGCTACTTATGGAAATTTTTTTGTTTATTTAACCAAAGAAAACAATGAATAACCATATAAAAGAATTTTGGTTCGGGGTACCCAAAAAAAAAAATCAATAATATTTCACGGACAAATACAAAATTAAGAGGGCAAGTCTCAAATCAAAATTTGACAACTGGACAAAACTTATAAAAAAAAAAAAAAAAAAAACATGCAGTGCTATGCGGAAGCTACACCGGGTCCCGTGACGTCATCAAGGATTCCTCTTGTCATTCGCCAGCATGTTCTTTCCCTTACCTGAAAAAAAAATATAAGATGAAAGGATGAGTAATTTTATTACTCAGTAAGTGACCCCACTACCGGAGCCGGGCTAGGCACCCAAGTCCTTTAAGTGCAACAACAATAAGACATGCACATCTAACATACTTTTATAGGGAACTGGTTATACTCACCCTACAGTTGGTTTTGGATGTCCACTAACCTCTGGAGCCCCGAAGGAACTCTTACCTCTGGTGATCCCGAAGGACCACAATGTCTGGTGAACCCGAAGGAACACAACCTCTTGTGACCCGAAGGAACACAACCTCTGGTGACCCCGAAGGACCACAACATCTGGTGAACCCGAAGGAACACAACCTCTGGTGAACTCGAAGGAACACAACCTCTGGTGAACCCGAAGGAACACAACCTCTGGTGACCCGAAGGACCACAACATCTGGTGAACCCGAAGGAACACAACCTCTGGTGAACCCGAAGGAACACAACCTCTGGTGACCCGAAGGACCACAACATCTGGTGAACCCGAAGGAACACAACCTCTGGTGACCCCGAAGGACCACAATATCTGGTGAACCCGAAGGAACACAACCTCTGGTGAACATCCAACCGACGTAGGGGAGTTACCACTACCCATCCTATAGGTCAATTAAAATCTCACTCCTCTCATTCCATAAATTCATACATAAACAGTACTTTTCATAAACATCTCATATTATAAGCATATGCATCATCATTCACATACATCCTTTAAACATGGGAATTTCATACAAGCATACTATGTCACATGGGGCTTAGAAATTTCTACTCATACAAGCATTGCTATACACATGGGCTTAGAAATTCTACTCATCATGGCAACTAAACATATGGCGGGAAGGCGGTTCAGGTAGTAAGACCACTTACCTTGAGACTAGATGCAAATAGCTAACCAAGTAGCCAATTCTCACAAAATGCTTGGGTTAAAACCCCAAAGTGCAACTAAGCCACAATCTTCTTCCATACCTCAGACAATGAGTCCAACCAAAATGGACCCTTAAACCTGCTTGGACAGCTTGTTTCCGATTCCAAAATCCATGGAAGCCTGAGTCTAAAATCCAACCTCAATGAGTAACAACAATTAAAACCAATTTACGAAATTACGAGAAAATCAACAATACTTACCAAAACAGTCCTGACCTAACCAAGTCTTGAAATCCTAGCGTAACTCACGAAAAGGGATAATGCCAGAGAGAAAGCTGGGCAACAACTTGCAAACCCATTGACATCCAAGATTGGCTTAAGTATATATTTAAATTCTCTTTCCTTTTCCTTTTCCAAAACCCTAAATATATATATTTAAATTTCCCTTTTCCTTTTCCTTTTCCTTTTCCTTTTCCCAAAACAAAACACAACTTATTTAATATAATATTCCTCAACCCATCAAATCAAATCTTTTCCAACCACCACTTAATAATTTATTTAACCAAAATATCTTCTAACAAATCAATTCCCCAACTTAAATTCAATTCTAACTTATCCTCATATTTTATTAAATTAATCAAGTTCTTAAATCTCACTCAATTTCAAATCTTCACATTAAATCCAACTTTTAAATCTCCCCCAAATAAATTCAATTTTCCACTAATTGAATCAAATCCAAATCTTTTATCACGATTACTTTAAATTGAATTGTTTTCTCAACATAATCCAATTAAAGCTTCAAAATTCAAACAACTAACCAAATAATTCAAGAAAATAATTTTTTTTTTTTTAAAAAAAAACAAATTACTTGAAAATTTGGGATGTCACAAAATATCATATAATTATTTTTAGAAAATCAAAGAAACAAGTACTAGAAAGACCTTTTAGACCTATTTTTAAAAAGTCAGGGACCGAAAAGGTCTATTTTGAAAACTAAGGGACCAAATGGACCCATTCTTATAAACCTAAGGACTAAAACTGTACATTTTTAAAACTTAGGGACTAAATGCACATATTGTTCAAAACATGGGGACTAAAAAGGTTATTTTTCTAATTAATTTTGAGATACTAAATTTAAGATATGAACTAAAATAATAAAACTAAAATTAGACAATCGAAAATATATGAACTAAAATTGAACGAACTTCAAAGTAAAAGGATCAAAATGATATTTTAATAAAAAGGTCCTTATATATCATTATTTAAATTTCGGGTATTATGGTACGAAGTTGGATTATTGTTATTATAATAGTAATTAATTAGGTCAACGGAGGCTGAATAATTCAGTTGCAATTTCGTGAATTTTAAGATTGAGTAATTTGAAATGGTCAAAATTCAATTAAAAAAATAAAATCAACGGACAAACTACACGCCGACGGTCGTGTTTGAGCTTAGAACATTATCATCAGATGATTCAAAGCCATTTTAGAAACAATTTTCACTTTTTAATATTAAACCTTCCACGCAAAATTTAATTCTACTGATATAAAACATATTAGTAGCTAAAATGAGTATAGTTCTATATCAACCTTGAAGTAAGATATTCGTTCTCCCATTCTCATATTATCCAAAAAAAAAAATTTATACTAATGACCTCGAGATTAGAGATTTAACTCCTCCCACCCACATATTGTGGAAAAAAAGATCAAAAGACTCAATTTCATAGCCATTTGATTTTTGAAAATTAAGCTTAGTTCCTTCCAATTTTTTTGGAATGGTTTTTATCTTTCTTAAGTTAAAAAAAAAAATTGAATTTTTCGCCAAATTTTAAGTTTAAAAAAAAAATTAAATTCTAAGTCAAATTTTAAAAACAATTTTTAAAATTTTTTTTTTAAAACTTTTTTTGATTTTTGAAAACATTGTTAAAAACTATATAACAAACCACTAAATTTAGAGATGAAAAGAGTATTTATAAACATAATTTTTAAAAACTAAAAACTAATAATTAAATGGGGTATAATATTCTTTTTGTTAAACTAGATGGATTTAAATCCGGTTTGGGATTGTGTTTGAAATTGTAAAAAATGATTACGAGGAAATTTTAATCGTCTATCCTGTTTGGTAAAACAACTTATTTATTAATTTGCCAAAATTGCTTTTAAATTTTAAAAGTTGTATAAAAAGCTTATAAATAGTAGATTTGAGATTTAGCTTTTTAAAAAAAAAAAAAAAAATTCTATTACTTCTAAACCATTTAAATAATAAATATATTATTATAATATCATTTTATATTAATATATTTTGTCAAATCTATTTTTGAAATATAATTGAATTAATTTTTATAACAATTATTTTTCTTAAACTAATGTAAATTAAACAAAATTAATTGAAATCCAAATCATACAAAATTTTAAATAAAAATATTATAATAAATTTTAAATTAATTATTGATATGATAATAATTAAAAGAATAAGTTATTTTGGCTCATATAACTTACACTAATTTAGTATTAATTTACCAAATATCATAATTAACCACACGGACCTTGGTCCCTAACACAATTGAGGTATACTCACTTTTCCATAACTTAATTTGTTAGTAAAACTTAAACTTAAATTTGTAATGACCCTATTTGATAATAGAAGCGTTCTTTTTTCTCGACTTGTGGGGTCTCACCTCTAATAATCGGACAGAGAAAATTTGTGTAGTTTGAGAATGAGGAGGGAGCAATAATTTTTTTCCCTATTAATTAACCGAGAACGGAGACAATGAATATATTCATTTTGACCATAAGAAAAAAAAAACCTTTTTTTTTTTTTTTTATGGTAACTAATGGTCATGTTTGATGTTTTTAAGTTTGGTTTTAATACTTTATTATTGTTGTTGAGTTGAGTCATGAGTGAGTCCTTTTTTTTTTAGATGTTTTCATACATTAGTTTAATCAGGGCATTTGAATGATTATATCTTTAAGTGTTTTTTAAGTTGAAAGATTAATTTATTAATTCGTCCATAAACCTTTTTAATTTTAGTTTTAAAAAAGTAATAACTATATATACCAAGTATTCAACTCTAAAGTTTAATTAATCCAAGTCAAGTCTAACGTTAAAACTAACCAACTTAAGTCAAGTCAAGTCTATCAAGAGTATAAAAAGTTGAATGATTTCAATTTTCTTTTAATAACTCGTTTTCTTAACAAAAAAAAATAAAATAATAATAATAATAATAATAATAATAGATTTTGTTAAGAGTAAATTTAAATGGAGAATAGAGGCCAAATACTAAGAAAAAAACTAGACTTAAAATAAATATCTAGAACGAACTAAATTTTGAATTAATTAGAATCGTGTAATCTCAACTTGTTAAGGATTAGGAAAAGACTAGGAAGCATAAATATTTCTAATTGTGCGAATAATCGTTATCAATTACGTGTTTGATACGGATAAGTCTAAATACATGGTAGATACGTGTCGATATGTGATTTGAAGTATCTGATTTTTTTAATTTTAAGATACGTGTATCCCCTCCTAGATACGTGAGGAGAAGGAGATACGCTGGGTCTTTTTTTTTTTCATAATTTAAGTCCGGCCACTTAAATGCTTTATTTAAAAGTCCATTTAAATCTAGCAATGCAAAACTAAAAAGAATAAAAATCTTAATTCTTCTCTTCTTTCTCACTATTGAGCCACGATTCACACCTCCTCTCCCTCTTTTATTCTCAACTTCATTCTTCAATCTTCATCTTCTACTTTCTACATATTCCTTGTCCTATGTACATTGCTCAACCACCAATCAACTTTGTCGATTCAGTTTTTTTTCTCACTCTCTTCTTAAATCTACTTTAATCCAACTTAAAATAAGTATTATAACAATTAGTTGGGCATTATCATGAAAAATATATTTTAAAAATATAATGTATTTTGAACGTATCCATATCTTAGTTTTTTAGAAATTGGCATATCATTTTCCTCTCTTAAATTTTCTTTTATTGTATTCTTGGTGTCTTATTTATTTTCTAATTCACCATATTTTAATTTAGTTGATTATTCAATAAAATATACAAAACAACAGAGTAATTCCTTCCTATAAATATATCATTATTATAAGTTCAAGTAATTTGAATTTCTGACTTCTTCTCCATTATACAATTTTTACCTTTGACTTGGCATAAGAGTTTTTTTTTTTTTTCTTTGTTTTTGCATTTAAGCGCTTTTCCAAATTGTAAATGTAGCAAGGTCAAGTGAGATTTTTCCTTGCCATATTTTGGCCACATCAGCAAATTTCTAACATACATAACAACTAATTAATTAATAATCGTTTAGAAATAATCCTGTGGCTAATATTTTAAGAGAGTGGTTTAGAAAAATAGAAAGAAAAGAAAAAAAAAAAAGTAATAATTTTCAAAAGGAAGGAGTGTTGAATTCTTAGGGTTTCCATGCAATGCATTCCGATTGCAATTTAATTTCGTGGTTCAAATAAGATTTTTCCATTAATTAGAAATTGGATCGATTTACCAAAGGTTTATTTAGGGTTTGAAGAACACGTGGAATTTTGGGTTCTTGAGTTTCAATTCAAACTCGTAGTTGTTTCCTTAGAGATTTCTAGATTGTTTTCCATATTTCCACCAATTAGGCATTTTTGTTTCCACTTCAATTTTTTTTTTTATCATTTTTGTCTCTAAACTTTTACGAAAGTTACAATTTAGTCTCCAATCTTTAATAATCGATAACAATTAATTTAATCTCCATACTTTATAATTTATAACGATGCAGTCCCTATCATAAAAAAGCTCATCAAAAGTTAAAAGTGTTAGTTTTGATTATGTAATGACTTAGTCTTTATAGTTTATATATCAATAAATTTGATTTCGGGTCAATTTATCAAATCTACACTTGTAGTTTCGTCCCTAGCAAGCAAGTCGAGTAAGACAACTATTATTAAGTTAAGCGACCTTTCGCTAAGACTAATCAAAGGCAAAAAGCTAAGACTAAATTCTTACAAATTTGAAAAAGTATGTGGACTAAATCGTTGTCAACTAAAATTTAAAGACGAAATTGTTACTTTCATGAAAGTTTAGGATTGTCCAAAATTGCTTTTTAACCTTAATTATTTTGTATTTATCATTTTTTTTAATTGTTAAATCTATATGGGATAGGGGTTTCAAACTTCTTTAGCTTAATTAGTCAAAATAGTAATAAAAAAAAAAATATTGATTTACATTTATAAACTTTGGAAGTTGTATAAATTTAAACTCTAAGCGTTTGTAAACGTGTTGATGTATACCATTCATTACGTTTCGTTTGAATAAACATCGTGTAAGTTTTATAATTAAACTCCTAAAGTTTTATAAACAAATCAATTTGGACTCTTAGTTAGGATCTTACCTTTGAAAATCATCTATGCATCAATTCTGATTATTCAGTTTGTTAATTTGACATTTGAAGAATTCTATACACCTTGTAAAAATTATTATAGATTTTCAAAGATAATCTTGATTTATGGTCTAAATTAATTCACTTATGATAATTTAAAAGTTTGGTTGGAACAATTATAAGTCTCACCCGATATTTTTCGAACAAAATCTAAAAATGATATAAATTAATATACATATGAAAAGTTCAAAATTTAATTAATACAGTTATTAGTTTAAATTATATTACCCTTCAATTATTCATTTATAATAACAATAATAAGTATAATAATTATTATTATTTTATTTTCTCTCAATATGCACTTCTACGGTAGTTGTCATTTCTCTCCTATTTCAAGAATAGCATTCGTATCTTTAATTGTACATTTTGTTTAGTATAATAGATAGATTCATACTATAGATCTTTTAGTCGTCACATATTATATAATATGTAAATTTCACTTTTAGCTTATCTTTAATTTGTTTTCATTTTAGTAAAAGGAATTTATAAGTACATGTTTTGTATTACTTTTTTTCACTAATATATATATATATATATATATATATATACCCATTAATTAGAAACTTTGCTCCCTTTGACTATTCCCCATTTATCAACCATAAAATATAGTGTTTGCAAAATAGGAATTAAAATAGAGTTTAATTATTTATATATATGTTCCCATTTGTTGAGTATACTCCAAACTATTAATTTCCAAAATGTTAATAGATATTAAACATGTTACTTTAACCAACTAGTTATAATAGCCATATTCATCAGAAAAAGTGAAAAGTATTACAAAAATCTTCAATTCCTCTCAATAAAAGAAAGCAAAATTTAGCTATCCCATATTCACAATCTTCTCTTTTAACTTTAAAATGTAATTTTAATTGGTCTTTCAATGAAAAAAAAGAAAAAAAAAATCCAAGTAGACATAAAATCGATTTTTTGAGTCTATTATAGATATTAAACTTTTATTCAAGTGTCCAAACGGTAGTGATTAAGGGCATATTTAATAAATAAATAAATTTAGAAAATATATATATATTTTACACATATACAATTGAAAAAATTGCATAAAAGCATGTCAATGGAAGGTAAATATTCGAGGAGTTTAGAAAAAAACCGTAAATTTAGTAAACCAGGTAGCAACTAAGACAACTGTATCTTCCCAAAACTAAAAGAAGGATTTTAGAATTATCCTTCAATCTCTAAGATCCATGGTGAAGTCGAACATAAATAATATTGAACTAAAGTATTTAGAGATCTTTTGAAGAAAAGGCTTGAGCTAGTGAAGATAAATGTTAGAAGGAATAACCTAAGACTCAACTCGAAAGTTAAAAAATTAAACATATAGTTTAACTTATTTTTAAATAATTAAAAATAAATTATATTAGAATTTAAATGAAAGTTTAATAGAAACTACTCCACTAAATATTGAATATAGGATCTAGGATTGTTATACATACACACATGTGTACACAAATATATGTGTTCAAATTATATTGGGTGTGTGAATATGCAAAGAAATTCAATTAATACAGATCATATGAAAGAAGAAAATTAAAGAACCCATAAAAATGTGGAATTGAATCAAATTAAGGAAAGTTCTTCAAGGTTGAATTCCAATTTACACTTCACCAACTTATATATATTTTGAAGAAAAAATTTTATAGAGGTACAATCACATGGCCATCTAAAAATAAATAAAAATTAAATAAAATTAAATCACATGGCTGTCACGTGCCTCCATCCACCTATATAAACCCCTTCATTCCTTTCATTTTCCAAATCACACCCACATTCAAACCCATTCAAATACCTAACAATGGCTCCTATTCTCTCCAAAATCGCCATCGTCGGCGCCGGAGTGAGTGGTATCGCTGCTGCAAAGCAGTTGGCTCACCACGAGCCGATCGTGTTCGAGGCCTCTGATTGCATTGGTGGTGTTTGGAAACATTGTTCTTATCACTCTACAAAACTTCAGTCCCTTCGTTGTGATTATGAATTCGCTGATTTTCCCTGGCCAGATAGAGATAATACCGATTTCCCTTCTTATCTCGAGATTTTGGAGTATTTGAATTCCTATGCTCGCCATTTCAATCTCTGTCGCTTCATTCAATTCAATTCGAAGGTTGTTGGTCTTCGATTCATTGGCAATGGAGACTCTGGCGAGTTCGGACCATTGCTTCCTGGTCGACCGGTTTGGGAGATTTCTGTTATGGATACTCTATCTGAAACCATTCAGGTTACAATAACTTGATTTCTTAGGCTCAGTTTGATAACTATTTCATTTTTTGTTTTTGAAATTTAAGCCTATTTTCTCTGAATTTGTTACAATGATTTGCAATTTCCTTAGTATAAAAGTTGTGTTCTTAGCAAAATTCCAAAAACAAAAACAAGTTTTCAAAAACTATTTTTTTTAGTTTTCAAATTTTGGCTTGGTTTTTTAAAACATTGGTCAAAAGTAGATATAAAAACAAGAAATTTAGAGGTGAAATAAATATTTATAAGCTTAATTTTCAAAAACTAAAAACAAAATGGTTATCAAATAAGTCTTTAATTCTCCTTATCAATTCCATTCGAGTTTTTAAAGAAAAATATTCATAAGTGCATTCTCGACTCTATATGGACATCTTAAAAATAATAATAAAAAAAAAAAAAAGAAAAAAAAAGAGTGGGTGTTTTTGAATTCTTATAATTTCCACGTTTCTTTAGAAAATAAAAAGTGCAACGTGGCGCTTTGTTTTTCTCTTTCTCGTTTTTTTCTCTTATCTCATTATTAAATTTTTAAAACCAAAAGTAGAATCATCAATATTGCTTGATCAAGTTGAATGTATTAAAAGATATAATGAACATTTTTTAAGTTTTACCTATAATATAATAGTTTGAATTAAATAAAATTTTCATATCATAATCATTTTATTATTTGTTTTTTTTTATTTTTTATTTCTTAAATTGAAAAAAGAGCGTACAACCAACTAAAATCTACCTTAATTTTTTTTGATTGAAAATTTGAGAGAGAAGAAATTAATCAAGAAATAATAATCTACAAACAATTTTTTTTTCCATCAAAAGAAATAATTATCGAACTATTATATATTTACGGTTAAGATATTTATTTGGGTATTTGGTTCAAATCCCTCTTGCGACGTAAGAAATAAGAATTGAAAAACGATACGAAATAAGACTTATTGGTTTTTGAATGGGGGTAACGATACGAAATAAGACTTATTGGTTTTTGAATGGGGGTGCAGTTGTATGAGGTGGAGATGGTAGTAATGTGCATCGGAAAGTATGGCGATATCCCGAAGCTACCGGAGTTCCCGAGCGGCAAAGGGCCGAAGATATTTGCCGGGAAGGTGATGCATTCTTTGGATTATTGCAAGCTTGGGAAGGAAGAAGCAACCGAGCTACTTAAGGGTAAGAGAGTTGCAGTCATTGGCTACAAAAAATCAGCCATTGATTTGGCTGTTGAATGTGCTCAAGCAAATCAAGGTAATTAATTCATTAATACATAACTATTAATTTAAACTTGTTTTAAAAATATTTATAAAAGACAGTTAAATTTCCATCTTGTTTCATCGAATTCATGATGATAATTGTGATCTTATTATTCAAATAGCAAGGTTGATACTGATTTTCTTCTTGTTTCATCCAATTGTCGATAATATATAATTTTTTTTCCAAAGATAGAAAACAAAATATAATTTAAAAAAATTTATTGAAAACATGACTTGACTCATCTTGAACCAAACAATATTTTCTCTTAACTCATTTTGTTGACCATTATCAAAAATTTTAACAACGGTTTATTTATATAATAAACCAATGTCGCTTTTGAAATCTCAAATGGTTAGAAAATAAAATTTTATATGGACAAACAGTGATCATTTTGTAACAAATTAAGCTTTGATTTATTTATTTTATTTAAAAAAAAAAAGATCATAATGAGTTTTTGAATCAAACAGCACGTTAACTATATATTAAAAATATTAAAAACTGATAAAAAAAAAAATTCATCCAATTTCTAGGCTATTTCGAAAATAATTCAATAAAAATAAAATATATGTAAATAAAAAAATGTATAATAATTTTTTATTGATGAAAATCAAATTACTAGTTTTTGAGAATAATTCTTGTTATAAAACAAACATATCTAACCTTTTGGACATAGCTTTTAAAACTAATCATTATAAAGAACTTAAAAAGTAGTTATTATGATTTATTGATAAGGTATTATAAAGTAAAACACATTTTTCTACTTTGTAATTCTAGAATATGGTAATATTAAATATTAATGCAAACTTATTTGACTTAATAAAATAAAAATTACATATATATATAAACATACCAATCAATTTCTTTATTTCATTATCAAACCTATGGGGGTTTTTTTTTTTTTTTTCTCTAAAGACATAAAACCATTGGAAATATTGAAAATGTCAACCAAAGAAAAAAAAAACAAAGAAAATTAGTTTAAAAGCATTGTGGTGGGCCTTTGACTAATTGACCACACTTGATATTCTCTTCAATTGACTTTAATTTCAACATCACATGATGCATTACTTAAAAGGAAAAAAAAAAGTTATTAGTATTATTGTTGTTTGTTTGTTTTATTGTGAAAAATATATGGTAATAATGAAATTTTTTGGGGGTGTTGGAATAATTTTGAAAAAATTGAAGGGCTAGAAGGCAAGGAATGTACAATGGTGGTGAGAGGTTTACATTGGACAGTGCCTCATTATTGGGTTTGGGGTTTGCCATTCTTCTTGTTCTTCTCAACAAGGTCTTCTCAATTCCTCCATGAAAGACCTAACCAGACCTTCCTTAAGAGTCTTATGTGCCTTTTCTTATCTCCCATGGTAAAATTATCCTTCTCTCTATCTCTTTTTAACTCGGGTTTTAATACAACAAATATAGAGAAATCGAAGTTCAGAATTTCGACCTTATAGAGAAGAAAGTACAAGTCAATTGTCGTTGAGTTATATGCTCGTGTTAGCTTAACTCATTTGACTCTAACTACGTTAAAAACCATTTTTTAAAATGTACTTTTTTTTTTAATTATTATTATTATAGTCCCACCCCATCTTTTAGGTTTATTAAAAGTATTTTTAGTCTTTGTTATTATCCTATCAAATTATATTCATCTTAACTAAGGTATGTGACTCCCAACCATGCCCTATGTCAAGTTTGAAATTATAAGATTAAATTATTAAAATGTTGGGGGACTGAATTTAAATTCTTTCATTTGTCCAAAAAAATTTTTTAAAAAATTGAATTCTTTCAAAGTAAATTATAAGCTTAATTTTTTAAGTTTTAAGTTTGTGTCTCATAGTTCAATTAAAAGATAAAGAAACCTATATAAACATAAGTTTCAATTTTAACTTTTTAAAATTTCAAATATATCATAGATTATGAGACAAAATTGAGAGTTGTTTTAACTTTTTTTGATTCTTAATTCTTGTAGTGTGAATTTTAAGTACAAATTTTTAGAATAAACTTGTAATTTAATGAAAAATTTCGGCAAATATGTAAAAACTATGGATGTTTTTAAATATAGCAAAATGAGCCATAATATTCACAAATTAATTTGCGATAGATTGTGATGTGATAGACTTCTATAGCTCGTTACGTAAATTTTAATATTTTTTTAATTTATAATAATTTCTCTAAAAATTAATGACCGGGTGGGTGGTTAAAATTGTAATTGTACAGAGGGAGGCAGTTTCAAAGTTTATAGAATCGTATCTGACGTGGAAAATGCCACTGGAAAAGTATGGGTTAAAGCCGGAGCATCCATTTCTGGAGGACTACGCCTCCTGCCAGATGGCAATCATGCCGGAAAATTTCTTCCGGCATGCCGACGAGGGTAAAATCGTCATAAAAAGAGCCTCCAAGTGGTGGTTCTGGAACGGCGGGATTGAGTTTGACGACGGCTCTAGATCGGAGTTCGACGTCGTGATTATGGCCACCGGCTTCGACGGCAAGAAAAAGCTAACTGACATTTTTCCTCAGCCCTTCCGTACCTTTCTTCAGTATCCTTCCGGCATGATGCCCTTATACCGGTGAGACACGTGTTTTTTTTAATTAAAAGAGTTTTCTAAATTATTAGGGAAATTAAAAAATAAAAGGCATCACTTTCAAACTTTTTTTTTTTCTTTAATAAACTGTATATCTGGTTTTTTCTTTTTTTTTTTTGAAAATTTACTTTTTTACCACTCGAGTTTTGAAAAATAGTTTCCAAGTTTCTTACAATAAGTACATTTGATCTTTAAATTTTCAAAATGTACATGTTTAGTCTCAAATTTAATTTTTAAAAATAGGTTTAGAAGGTCGTTGAAGTAATTTATCATTATTATTTTAAAATAATAATAAAAATTTACTTCAAGTACTTTTTATGGCTATTTTTAAAAACTCAAGGATTAAAAATGTGTGTTTTAAAAATTTCGGGGCCAAATGCTCATATATTAAAATTGGAGGACTAGAAATAGTACATTTTAAAAATTCAAGAACCAAACACACAATCTTCAAAACACGATGATTAAAAAGATAGTTTTTCTTTTATATGTCTATTTTTTTTCTTTTGTAATCATGACTTAATTTGACTTGAAGTTACCCTTGCTGATTTAATTTGACTTGAAGTTACCCTTGCTTTATAAATATTATAAAAACTTTAAATTATAAAAACCCCTACTTATCATTAGGTTTTATAATTTAACTTCAAATAAATCATTCTATAGAAACTTGAGGTTCAATATTTAGCTTATATATTAAAAATAAAAAAAAATAAAAAAAATAAAAAAAAAAAACTTAAAAATGAATAGTGTATAAGGCCTATATTATTATTCTTTTGAATCATAAAAATTTATACTTGCAACATCCCTAGGGGCATGATCAATCCAATGATACCGAACATGGCATTCGTGGGGTACCTAGAGAGCGTAGCCAACCTCCATACGTCAGAGCTACGGAGCATATGGCTAGCCCGACTGGTGGACGAGAAGTTCAAGCTACCAGAGACTCAAAAAATGGTAGAAGAAATAAACCAAGAGATGGAAGTGATGAAGAGGACGACAAGGTTTTACAAAAGGCATTGCATTTCAACTTATAGTATCAATCACAGTGACCAAATTTGCAAGGAAATGGGTTGGAACCCATGGAGGAAGAACACTTGGTTTTCTGAAGCTTTCTCTCCTTATGGCAGTCAAGACTACAACAACAATACCACCACCAAAATAAATTAGGCTATCTTTATTATATACATATAGTATTATTTAACACTAAATATATATGTTGTTTTACTCATGATGTTTTGGTTTTTTTTCCGTTTAAAAAGTTTCAATTTAGTTTCTTACGTTCTAATATATTTTCTTTTATATCCCTTTTATCGGTGAATATAAAAATTGGTTCATTGATGATATATAAACTTACATTATCATATGATTATATACTAACTTGACAAGTTGACATAAAATCAAATGAGAAAATTAGGTCATCTGAAGAGAGGAAATTTCTTAGAGAAAGTCAGCTGAAATAATTTTTGCCTTTTTCTTCTCTTATCGTGACCTAATTCTTCATTTAAATTACTTTTGTGATATATATAAGTTTATTGTTATCGACGAATTTTAATAGTCGCCATAAAAGAACTAAAACATATATTTAGCCTATTATTTATTTAATTGTATACCAAATTATTAAATGTAAAATATAAAAATGAGGGAGAGCTTTCTTATTGTTTTACAAAGTTGATCAATAAAATGTTCCCATGGAATATAATGTTATAAAATTTGATTAAATAATAATTTTTTTTAACAAAATACCGAAAGAGATGGGATCAAAGGTGCACCAAGACATCTCAACTAGGTTGACACCTTCGTAGCACCATCATCATGTCCTCGAGCCGATATAGACGAATAACAATTCTTAGGTATGGTTTTTATTTTAGCCCAATCCGTTTCAATTTGTTGTTTATGTGTTTTTTTAAAATTTCATACACAAATTATTATTTCTAGTGACATTACAACATTTCTAATATTAGGTATAATATAACCCAAGATTAAAACAACATTAGTATATCAATTATTGTTTAGAAATACAATAATAATAATGATTTTTTTACTCTTCTTGGACTACAAAAATCACTATATAATTTACATTATGAATTTTTATACTTTTTTTCAGATTGTATATCATAACAATGGTTGGGGCATACCTACCGAAAAGAACCCTTTCTAGTAAAGTCTTCCTGTCAAAGATATAAAATTATTTTTGTTCAATATTTTAACAAATTTCTACTCTAACAATAGTTTTGAAACGTTTATGATAAAACTCAAAAGTAATATTACAATATTTAAATGAATGAGTATTTTGAACAAAAATTGCAAATTTCATAAATGTGTCTGTGTACTTTAACCTTTTTAAATGCATATATGATTTAGCCTCCTAACAAATAGATATGCCAAAGTTTGGCAGATTTACTTCAAGAATATAATAGTGATTTTTTTTTTTTTTTTTTTTTTTGAAAAAAGATACTTATGTCCAAGGATAAGAGTAATTGTGTTGGATAGTATTTTCATGGATAAAAATGAAGTGTATAGCAACATTTAAAAAAAAAATGCAAATACAGCAAAATTTATCAGTGATACTCTATCGCTAATAAACTCCTACCAGCGATATTGATAGACTCTATTGGTGATATGGTCTATCACTGATAGAGTTTTACTAGTGGTACGGGCTATCATTGATAGACTGATCTATCACTGATAAACCTCTACTAGTGATATGGTCTATCACTAATAGATTTCGAAGGCATAACCTAAATTTTACTATATATGCAAGTTCTTTTGCATTGTGCTATATTTGTAAATATTTTGGGCTTGATTGCTATATTTGTAACTGCCCCTAAGGATAATTAGCAAAAAAGAAAAAAAATTGTAGACCAAGTAGCTGTTGAGAGAGAACAATGTTCTCGCAAGTACTGAATCGATTAAACAATTTTTGGAGTTGTCGAAGATTGGATTGTTTTATACTGTCAAATATATCCAAGGATAATGATATTAAGTAACATTTTTAATCAAATGATAAAAACAATAGTGAATAACTTTTAACAACATAATTTAGGTTATATTTCAAAATTTCACCATACACAATTATTAGTGTTGGAAGACAAAAGAGCTATACAAACCAACAACATAGCAAATGTGTGGGCAATCCCTTCCAAAACTACCATTGGCAATAACATAAGAGAGAGATTATTAGAGAAGCAACTAAGAGGAAAAGAGAAAAGCTCAAGGGATAGAAAAAATAAAAATAAAGTTGATCAGTTTGGTACAACAATCAACTAAAACTTGGAGAAAAAAAATGGGGATTATTTCTATGTGACAGATATTTAAATGGGGAAATATTTGGGATAAAGTTTCTAGGCACAGCAGCACTAGCTAGCTAGGCCCTGCTTTTCTAATTATCACTATAGTTTCTTCATGGTTTTGGCCACATTTTGGGATATATAGTATTAAGTTCCTTTTTCATAAGCATAAATGCAGCATGTCATTCAAATTTTAATGGAAGAAATTGGTTTGAGAACGGGAGAGGGAAAGATCTGGGGGTGGTAGAAGCCATTTGTTTCCTTGGATATAAGTCATACTCAAAAACGCCTTCGCTTCTTCGTCCGAGAGTATTCTAGCATACTTCACTCGGCCCAAAGGGGTCGCCCCAGGTCCCATGCATTTGTACTCACCATAGTACATACTCCTGTGTTCACACATTATTCGAACATCAAAATAATAATACGTTGAATCATTAGAATATATATATATATCAAAATTATATAAAGATATCATGTGTGATTGTTTTTGCTCACTTTCTAGGTTCGCTTCCATGCATTTTGTCAGACCATCCTTCTGTGTTAATGAGATTTCCCATATATGTGTAAGCAAAAACCACACGAGTTCTCTCTTTCCAAGCTCTTCCCAAATATGTATTTCCAGTTCCTGTGATGTTGCAATATGCAAATGTGAAACCACTATCATCTGTGGCTTCTTCTCTTGCTTGAGCTGTTATCACTCCTGTCCCTTCTGCCACTGAGTTTATTGTGGTTTTCTGTATGGATGAAATGATCATTGCAATTACTTTTTCTTTGAAATAGAGACAAAAAATAGAGAGACTAAATATATTATTTAGTCTTTAATGTTTAGATATCATCAAATCATTTTTCGTAGGACAAAACACATCATCGTCCTGAGGCTTATCAAAGAGGAGAAATTATTCGACAAGGCCACTACACAATCGTTAGACGTAGATTTAGAAACATGCATACTCGTTAATAAGTACTAGATGTAAATTTAAGGTCCTTCCTCATATATCCATGTTTTAGTCTTTAATGTTTAGATATTAGCATATCATTTTTCTTAGGACGAAATTTGTCGTCTAATGACTCGTCAAGGAGGAGGAATTATTCAATGAGACTGCCACATAATCATTAGACGTAGATTCAAGCATGCATGGCCCTTAATAGCTATTAGATATAATTCAAAGTACTTCTTTCTTGGTACATCCAACGATGGAAACTATTGGCTAAACAGTCATGAAACTCAAGATTCCTACCAATTTGGATGTTCCCTTCTCCTAATGTTGACTTAATTCCCCGTCCAAATTTCAATGATCCCGCCACACAATCGTTAGACGTATATTCAAAAACATGCATATACCACTTCATAACTACTGGATATTTGAAATACTTATTTCTCATACATCCAACGGTGGAAACTATTGGCTAAATTGTCATGAAACTCAAGATTCCTATCAATTTAGACATTTTCTCTTTATCTAAAGTTGATTGTATTCCTCGTCCAAATTTCTAATTAGCTTATCACTAAGTATCATGTCACGTAAATATACGAATATTTTAGTGGATTTTATTTATTTATTTCAAAGTATAAAGGGTTTGTGCAATACCAAGTAGAGAGATTTGCCATTTCCAAAGATGAAGTCCACGGTGCCTTGGATGTAACAATCCTTGAAAAAATGTCTGCCTCTGTCATCGCATAAAGTGTCTTGAAAGCCTATGAAATGACACTCGTGAAATGCTGCCTTATCCCCAGATATCCTCATTGCCACTGCTTGCCCTCCTGTTCCTCCTAGTTCAGGCATTGGAGCTGAATTCTGCACATCAAATTTACAACCAAACCTCATTTCTTAAATCAATATTAATTAACTTTTAACTTTATCAATAAGTAACCACCTCCTTATTTCTATAGTAAATTCACTAATATAATGTTATATATATGTGTGGTTTATTAACCATTTCATTCTCTTAAAAAATAAAAAAGTTCAATTCTAAATATCTCACCTCAAAAAGATAAAAGACCTCACAATTTTTATAACATACCTAGGTCTTCTCCTATTCTCTATTGTTTTTAAGATAGAATCTCGTGTTTATCTAAGATGGAATCAAAGTTCAAGAAGTCCAAATGAGTTTTCGGTCTAAAGAAAATGATGCAACTCAAAGAATGGTGAATTCCAAAAAAGTAACATCTTGACGGGACATTTATATATAAAACATCTAAGTTATTTTTTTTATTGATAATTAATTTTGAAATGGAACTGAGATTAACCTAATAATCATTTGCGTGAGTTGTGTCCATATAAAACCCTTTTTACCTCCTCAATACATATCTACTTTTCAAATTCTAAAAAATGAACTCTGCCAGATGCTAAAAGAGTTGCACCAAACTCATTCCATGCTTTTAAATGGAATGAACCCAACTTTACTTCAATTCGATCCTTTCTCTTATTTGAACCTCACCTAGTTAGTAAATTTCTCACCTTGTAATAGACCTATATGATCCAATCTAACTTTGTTTAGAAGGTCACACGTAAAGATGTTAGGATTGCTATCAACCCTGACCACATTAGTAACTAATTCTTTTTAACGTCAAATCTCACCTCACCCCTTTACAAATGAACTAAAAAATAGATGACAAAGCCAAAGCAAGCATCGCTCAATGGTATACATATTTGTACTAAAAAACTAGATGATAAAAAATAGGTTAAATCATAAATTTGGTCTGGTTTAAAAAAAAGTTATAATTTAATTAGTTCCTATGATTTTAAACATTAGAATTTATTAGGTCTTATGGTTTGATGAAACCTCATAAATAGTCTCTATGGTTTGACAAATCCTCATAAATAGTCTATACTATGGGAATTATTTATGAGAGTATTATCAAACCACATAGACTAAATTCAAATTATAAATCATGGATACTAAATTCTAATTTTCTCCAAATAATAGGGACCAAATTTACATTTTAACCTAAAAAATAAAGAAAATTATTATAAACAAAAAAAAAATATCAAACTATTTACAAATATAGAAAATTTTCAATGAATTTTTTTTATATTTGTAAATAGTTTGGCTCATTTTGCTATATTTGAAAACAATCCAAAAAAAATATCTCGAATTTATCAAAATTTCAAAGTTGGTCCCTATAGTTTGGAGAAAATTACTATTTAGTCCTTATTGATTTATAGTAAGAATTTAGTCCCTCTATGATTTGATCAAACCCTCATAAATAATTCCTATGAGAATTTTATCAAACCATAAAGACTATTTATGAGGTTTTATCAAACTATAAGGAGTAAACTTTATCTTCTAAAATCATAGCGACTAAATTCTAGACTTTCCCCAAACCATAAAAACCAAACGTGTAATTTAACCAAAATTAGGTTTATAAACACTACTTTTACCTGCAAATTTTTTTTGTTTTGTCAACCACTTTTAAGCCAAACATTAGAATATATATATATATTTCAAAATTTTGTTTTTATTTTTAGAATTTGACTAAAAGTTCAAGTGCTGCTTTAAGAAATTTGAAAAGTAAAGTTGAAAAATTGGAAGAAAACAAGCATAAAATTCAAAAGTAGAAAAATGAAAACAAAAATGTTACCAACTCATGAATTTATATTTCATAGTTATTATGAGACATATACATTTTTAGAGGTAGCAGTCTCGTTGAATAATTTTTCTCAAATATATATATAATTGAAAAAAAATAAATAAATAACTAATCGTGCAAGAAAAAGTCAAGAATTCAACGTGAAAATTCATGTTTTGTACACATGAGGAATGGCATGAGTATGGAATAAATTTGATGACGAGTGAATGCATGATTGTTTTTTTCGTAAGATTAAAAATAATAATAAATAAATAAAACTCATGCATATCATACGTTACCAAAACTTATAGCCCCCATAATTATCACTATTTACAAAACTTACCCCACAAAAATGAGAAGAAGAAGAAAAGAAAACTCACCACAAACGCTAGATTGACGGCAACGAAATAATCCGATTCCACCGCCACCGTCGCGCTCTTAACGGTACCAAATTCCGACGCCGTAGCGTCGAACGTTATCATCGGCCGTTTTCCTTTCTGACCATACAACGTCACGAATGGCTTCGAAGCTTCGATCGTGATCTTCTCTCTGTAAATTCCGCCGCCGATCCACACCACCACTCGCCGCCGATTTCCAGACGGAATGCTCTCGATCGCTTTAGTGATCGTGGTGAAATTTCCTCGTCCGTCTTTTCTAACGATGATTAATCGAACGCCGTCCTCCGCCTTCGCCAGCCCCCGGTCCAGCGCCTTGACTCCGGTCTCGTTCCCCTTACGATCGTTGTATTCTCTCATATTGTGTGCGATCCATTCATCGAGCTTCGATGAATCTGCCGGAATCGTCTTCGTACGAGCTTCGACGACGGTGGACGGAATTATTAGGATGACGAGTTGAACCACGGCCAATGCGACCGCCACCGTCGCCGGAAAAGAGGAAGTAACGGTCGGCCGAGACATTCTCCCGAAAATCTCCTTATGTGTCGTTTTTTTTGGGCTTGTATATAATAAGAGGTGCGGAAGGGTGTTGTGGTAGATTTTTATAAATGAGAGGGGTAAAATGGTAAAATATAATTTTTATTTAAAGTCAATACGTGTTTGGTAATTTTTGGTGTTGATATAATGGATTGTTGTTTTTTTGGGGAGTGGGGGTGTTTGGAGATATTAATTAAAAAAAAAAAAAAAAAAAAAAAAAAAAAAAAAAAAAAAAAAACATTTGGGAAGAGGGTTAGGTCAAGCCAGGCTTATAGCCGGATCAAAATTAAAAATTGAAAAACATATATGACATCATTTACAACGTTGATGATATCAGTTAACTTGAAATTTTTATTTATGTAAGTTGGCGTGGCAATTAATGTGTGAGATTTTTTAGATTATATAAATGAGTAACAATCATTATAAAATATGTGTAAACATCATCAAATACGTGTAGTAATATCATCACATCAATTTAAAAATAATTTCAAAGTGGAAGGGTAAAAGTGGCTTTTTATAAATATTTAGGTACAATTGAAACCTACCTGAAGTTTAGGTGTGTTGTTTTTTAGGGAAATTTTCAATTTATACCTCTAAATTTTGGGGTTGTATCAATTTAAACATTGATTTTTTTACAAGTGTATCAATTTAAACTAATTCTCTCTCCTTCAGAATTAGTTTAAAAAATATCGTGGAGACATTTTATTTTTTTATTAATCTTCTAAATTGTTATAAGTGAATCAATGTACGTAGAACTTTTATTAGGATTTGTTTGAAAATCGTTAATGCATTCAATTCTTAATAGTGTGTATACTTTTTCAAATGGCGGATTAACAAAATGGACAATTAAAATTGATGCATGAACAATTTTTAATTGAGAGTCTAAATTGATTTTCTTGTGAAAGTTTATGAGGTTTAATCTTCCTTCCTAGAGGTCAAAAGTTTAGTCTCACCCTTGTTGTTGTGGTTCTAAAAAAACACTTAATTTCTTAGTAAATTTTACAAAAACAACGTTTTTTTAAGTTTTCAAACTTGGCTTGGATTTTAAAAACATGAATAGAATATAGATAATAAAACATATAAAAACTTACGGGTGAAAATAGTATTTATAAGCTTAATTTCAAAAACCAAAAGTGGAGGCCTCGTTCGACAGCCATTTCACTTTTGGATTTTGGTTATTGAAAATTAAGCTTATAAAGACTAAGTTTCTTTATTTTGTTATCCATTTTTCATCAATTTTTTAAATAACAAATTCAAATTTTGAAAAATAAAAAAATATATATGGTTTTCAAAAACTAGTATTTTTTTTTATTTACTAAGAAATTAAGAAATTAAGTGTTTCTCGTAGGAATACGAAAATTATAGTATAAAATTTAGGAATAAGCGAGCGTAAATCTCAAAAATAGATATAATTTTATTTATATGATAAGAAGGAATATAATTTGAGGGTAATTTTTGAAATTTTCTATTATTTAATTGTGAGTGTTTGAAATATTGAATGTCAGCATAGCTAAGTACACCAACCGTTTGTAGCAGTTGAAATACCTTGAAATCACAAACATTGCAACAACAACCCATTAACTAACCCTTATGGGCCCTCTCTTTCCGGCCCAATTTTCCTTTTTTTTTTTTTTTAATTTTAGAATTTTGAACTAGGAAAAATTACTTTTTCGCCCTTAGGTTTTGAGCTAGTTTCTATGTTTCAAAACATTACACATTTAGTCCTACCGTCATGAGTTTTGTTTCAATTTAGTTCTTAGGTTTCATAATGTTACAATATTACTCGTGAGATTCGAGTTTTGTTTCAATTTAGTCCGTAGATTTCAAGATTGATACTTTTAATCTCGAATATTCATTAAATATTCACTTTCGGTCATTGACATTAATTTCTATGGATTAATTTAAAATAATTATGAAGTGAAAATTTAAATAAAATTTTAATACTTATGAAAAATAGTTAAACTTAATTAATTATAGTTCTTTTAATTATTATAAATTAATTAATAGATATTAACACGTAAGACAGAAAGTGAATATTTTGTGAAAAATCAAGGTCAAAAGTGTAAATTTTGAAAACTTAGTGATCAAATAGAAACAAAATTCAAATCTCAAATAAAATTGTAACATTGTGAAAACTAGGAACTAAATTGAAACTAAACTCATAATTTAGGGTCTATTTAGTAGAGAATCCAGATTATGTTTTATATTTTCAAATTCACCAAATTAAGCAAACATGTGTCTGGTAAACAACTAGAATTTTGTTTCTAAAAATTATTTTCTGATTATGTTATTCAAACAATACAAATTCTGAAAACAACATTTTTATGTTTTCATTGTATCCAAATTTTGAAATTTAAATTTTAAAATAAAGAATTATAAGAAATAAAGATTAGAACATTTAGAAAGATAATATATCATGTTATACTTGATTCATTTTTAAAAGAAATGTAATATATATTATGGAATATATTGTTTATTTTATAATATTATAAAATAATAATTATATAATTTTTTTAATACAAAATCATATTCGTAAGTAAATTAATAATATTTTTTGTCAACTAAATATTAGTGAGTAACTCCAACTAATTTTATGATTTATAAGACTTAAACAACTGTTTAAATTATAATCTAATTTATGAATTTACTACCAAACATATCTGAAAACATAAAAGACAACTCTATTTTCATTGAATTCCTTATTTTAGGGTTTTTGTTTTCAACTTCTTTATCGAACAGGTCTCAAAGTAGTAAGGACCAAATAGAAACTAGAACTAAAACCTAAAATTCAAAAAGAAAATTTTCTTTTAATTTAAAACTTAACAAATTGCTTTCCATTTTCACTCTAACCTTTTAATTTCTTCAAATTAAACCTTAAATATATGTAAATGTTTGTCTTCTATTCAATTTTTTTTTATTCAATCACTCATTTTTGTAATTTTTTTTTAAAAAAAGCTAATCTAAGAATTTGTAATAATTTACTAATTTCAATGGAAATTAAACCCTATAAAAATAGTTTGATCAATACAACAAAAGGCTAAATCAATCACAAAATAGATATATATAAAGGGTAAAACAAGAACAACCACTCCCCAACCTTTCCTAAAAACGTGGCTGCCATATATTTAAATAGTAAACTTTTATTATTATTATTATTATTATTATTATTATTATTTATTATTATTATTATCTTTTTTTTTTTTTAGCCATTCATCATGATTCCACTTTGTGAATATAACTTACATTGGAATACTTTTTTTAAAAAAATAATGTAACGACCCGACTTACATAATGTAATCGGACTATTACTCAATGCATGTTCGAGAGACACCATGCAACATAGTAAAGAAAAGGAACAATGCTTTTCAAGGAAGTTTCTATTAATACAATTTCAAGAAAAACATCCATAAACATGTAAAAAGAAGTTTTGGTTCGGGGTACCCCTAATAAAATCAATAAAATTCATGAAAAGAATCCACATCTCAAATAAAAGATAAGTCTCAAAACCAACATTGGGCAAAACTCAATAAAACATGACATGCTAAGCGGAAGCTACTACGGGTCCCGGGATGCCATCAAGGATTCTTCTTGTCATTCGCCAGCACATTCTTTCCCTTACCTGAAAAACATATCAGATGAAAGGATGAGTAATTAATTTACTCAGTAAGTGACCCCACTACCTGGAGTCGGGCTAAGCACCTAAATCCTTTAAGTGCATCGACATAAGGCATACATATCTAACATACTTTCATAAGGAAATGGTTATACTCGCCATACAGTTGGTTATGGGTGTCCACAAACCTCTAGAGCCCCGAAGGAAACTCTTACCTCTGGTGATCCCGAAGGAACACAACCTCTATGTACTCAAAGGAGCACAACCTCTGGTGAACTCGAAGGAACACAACCTCCTGTGAACCTGAAGGAACACAACCTCTAGTGCACCCGAAGGAACACAACCTCTAGTGAACCTGAAGGTACACATCCTCTAGTGATCCTGAAAGAACACAACCTCTAGTGAACCCGAAGGTACACAACCTCCTGTGAACACCCAACCAATATAGGGGAGGTAACTCTACTAATAGAACGTAAACAATCATATTCATGCTCATTCCATTCCATGGATTCATACATTAAAATACTATACTGCTCTTCACATAACATGGCATAGGGTCATACATTAATAGGCACATACAACTTATGACATGGAAATCCCATACATGCATGCTATATCATAAAGGCATTGGAAATTTCTACTTTTAAACATGGGAATCTCATACAAGCATGTTATATCGTAAGGACTTTGATGATTTCTACCTTTAGACATGGGGATCTCATACAAGCATGCTATATCATAAGAGCTTTGGTAATTTCCTACTTCATGGCAACTAAACATATGGCCCGAAGGCGGTTCAGGTAGTAAGATCACTTACCTGGTGATCGATCCATAAAATTACTATATTGCTCCTCTTGTAACAATTCCTGAATAAACCGGGAATAAAATTTTCCCCAATTTAAGTTAGTCCACAAGTCTAGTTTATCATGAGCAACCTAAAAATATTTGTCCGAACGAGTCCTTACCCGAACGTGATCCAACTCGTAGCTTCCCCCGATCCTACGGACTAAAACAATTACCGAACACCTATTGAGATATACCAAATAAAATTCGAAATTCTCAAATCTCCACCCAAAATATAAGCAACTCGAGTTTGAGATACTCACTTAAAGTAGCCGGACAAGAAAGGAACCGCTGCCGAGAGCCAAAAATCTGAGTGAGAGCGAAAGTTAAGCGAGAGAGTGAGAGCCGAGAGCGCGGGAGAGCGAGAGGCAGCGAGAATCGGTGAGAGAGCGAGAGTCTGAAGGCTTGCGGCAACACTGGGCGCTGGGTGCGTGAGACGAGGGGGAGAGCGAGAGAGCGAGAGAGCGGGAGCTAGTGAGAGAGCGATACCACGAAAGTGACAGTGCGATTGGGCGCGGGAGACCGTGAGGCGAGGGGAGAAAGTGAGAGCGGGAGAGCGAGAGTCTAGCGAGAGCTGAAGGCCGACAGCGACACTCAAGGCGAAAACCAGCGACACCCGACGCGGCTACCTCCGGAAACCGCCGGCGATGGAGAGCGAGAGAGAGATGGCGGAGCAGAGGGGGGCTGGGAGAGGAGGCGGCGGCGAAAGGGAAAGGAAAGGGGAGAGATGCGGCAGAGAGAGAGAGAATTATTTTTTTTTTTTTTTCTTTTTGCAAACGAGGTAATCCCTCTCCTTCCTTAAACCCTAATTTTCCCAATTTTCCTTTTAACAAATAAGGTAAAAATATATCCTCTATTCCACTCCACTTCTACCAAAATATTTATTTTTATTCTATTTGCCTTAAAATAGAATAAGAATAAATTATTCTTTACCAAAAATCTAACATTTTCCTGAACTCCACCTCTAATTCTCTAACCACCATAAATACAATTTTTGGAACTTTCCTATTTAACTTAAGTAAATACAATAATGCATATGAATAATTAAAATTTCCTTTTTATGCAAAATGACTTAATTTAATTGATTAGGGGAATTTAGCTCAAGGGTTTGGGGTCGTTACAAAAAATTTCAAATAAAAAATAATCAAAAGGTAGTATCGCACCTATTCAAGTTTAAAGTAAACATCGCAATACTTTTCGATTATTAAGATTCAATTAGATGAAATTGAAATTGAAAATTTAAATTTTATTCGATAATTATTTGGTTTTGGTTACTCATTTTTTTAAATTAGATTTACAAATACTGCTTTAACTTATTGATTTAATTATCTACTTTTTAAAAGTATTTTCAAGATGTGTTTTTCAAATTTATATATATATATATATAAATAAAGTAGCTTTTAAAATTTTGTTTTTATTCTCGAAATTCGACTAAGAATTCAAATATTTACCTAAAAAAGATGAAAATCATGGTAATGAAATTGTTTAGAGACGATTGGAAATAACCACAATTTTCAAAAAACTAAAGACAAAAATTATGGCATGTTTGGTAACCATTTCGTTTGGTTTTTAGTTTTTTAAAGTTAAGTTTATTTACTCTCAATTTCTTACAATAGTTTTCATCTTTCTTAAGTAAAAGGATTGGATTCTTAGCCAAATTCCAAAAATAAAAACAAGTTTTTAAAAATTACTTTTTTTTAGTTTTCAAAGCTTGCCTTGGTTTTTTAAAAACATTGGTAGAAAGTATATTAACTAAGCAACAAATTTTAAAAAACTAAAAGCCAAAAATTAAATGGTTACTAAATGGGGGATTGGTAGGGTAACCAATTGTTTTTTAAAATTAACTACTTCCATCTATAAGTTTCTTTGTTTTGTTATCAATTTTCCATTAATAATTTTAAAAAAAAAAAATGCTAAGTTTTGAAAACTATAAAAAATAGTTTTTGAAAACTTATTTTTTATTTAGAATTGACTAAAAACTCAATTGTTTTGTTAAAAAAGAAAGGTAAAAATCATAGTATGAAATTTAAGAGAAAAGCCGTTATAAATTTTAAAAATAAAAAATTAAAAACAAAAGTATTGCCAGACATAAATTAAATAGTTATTAAAGGGTGTCTTAGTAATTCACTTTGCTAAATGGAAGGTAAATTTTGATTTTATTCCCCAAAAATTAAATATCATGAAACAAGACGGCTCAAGAACTTCAAAATAAAATTCGATCCTTTCTGCCCCTCTAATTTGTTCAAAGATAGAGTAGAGATGGAAGCGAAGAATATTTACTCACTCCGTCTTAATTTGGATTTTTTTAATAAAAAAAATTGTTGAAAATATTTATAAATAATAACAAAATATTATAGTCTATATGCAATAGACTACGAGCATCGCAATAGACTATTTTAATTTATTTTTCTATAATTGAAAACAACCAACCTTTTTCTTAAAATGACAAATTTTGATATTTGTTTGTAAGTATATATAAGTTTCGAAAGTTATTAAAAAGATATGGTAGTTTTAAAGAATGTTTAATTAAATTTTTGAGATAAAGTCATCTCTTAAAAGGAGTGATCTTGATTAAACTAGACAAAGTTGTTTCTTCAACATACCATGCTATAAATTTTTACAATATTTTGGACCTTGCTGTAATAGCACGAGAATTATATATATATATATATATATATATATATATATATATATATTTTTTTTTTTTTTTCCTTCCTTTCCTACTTTTCTTTAAAAATTGAGATTAAAAAAACTTTTTAAACTTTTTTATTAAATGTTATAATAAATAAACTATAATTTAAATAATAAACATTATTTTAACCCAAAAAATATATCAAATTTCTTGATTTCTTTAATCTATACTATATAATATAGAGGCTATAGGAGAAACATTTTGATTATCCCTTTTACCCCTCTTAATGGATAGTCATAGAGATATTTTGGGTAATTTCACATTTTATTTATTAAATAATATAATTTCTTATAAAAAAATATTGAAATTAAAAGATAATAAAAAATGAGATTTTAAAAAAAAAAAAAATTCTTCGTATTGAATAAACATGACATTCCAAAATTCTAAAAGATTTGATGTTTTTATGTTTTTTTTTTTTTGAAATTTTGTTTTAATTTAATTAAAAAAATATGATATTTTAAAATTTCAAAAAATTTTACTTTTAATGTGATTTTATATATTTTTTTTTTCGCTCTCCATATATAGTCTTTTTGTCTCACCAATTTTTTTAAAGATTTTTTTAAAATATAAAACATCTTGAGATTTAATATTAAAATTTGGTTATCTCTAATATTTGATTTAATATCCAAAATTTAACATTATAAAAAAAACAACATTTTTGTAAAAAATAAATGGATTTATTTTTTAAAAAATAATAACATTTTAGAAAATATTATCTAATACATTTTAAATATGATCTTTACCCTAGGGAAATATTAAAAATAAAAGAAATTAAAAAAAAAAAACAAAAAAAACCACATTTTATCAAAAAAGAAACCATGTTGTTATCTGTTAATATAATTTGATTAAAAATAAAATTACTAGTTGAAATTTGAATTTTCTCTATAAATAGCTAACTTCAACCACCCATTTTTTCATGAGGTATTCTCTCCCTTTACTTTTTTTTTTACTCTTCCAACTTGTTTGCTTTATTATTATTTTTTTTTTTTGTAGAAATTTTATTTTATATATATATATATATATATATATATATTGTGTAGCAAATTCTTTTAATGTTTCTTTTCTTCTTCTTAATTTTTTTTTTTTGTTTCACCTATCTCTTCTCGATCTCGAAGAAGATACCATCTCTCTCTTTTTTCATTGAACGTATGTTTTTTTTTTTTTTTTTCCTTTGAGGTTCAAGACATTTATAAGGTTCAAGAAATTTATAAGTAGACAAAGTGATAGAGAAGAAAGTGATTGACTATTTTATACTTTTTTTTCCACTTTTTAATTTTTGTAAATCTACACCAACGAATTTAGAGATTTATAATAATTTTTACTATTTTTATATGATTTTGTACTTTTTTCTCTTTTTACTTTTTGAAAAAATTTTGATAAAAAGTTTAAAATCAAGAAGAAAGGTTTGCAAATCAAAATAGATTAAATTTTTATGGTTTCTATTTGCATAAAAAAAATATTTTTGTTTAGAATTTTTTTTAAAAATGAAATTAAAATAAAATCAAGTACTAAGAAATAATTATTACGAAATTTTATACAAAAATAGAAAAATAATATTTCACTTCAAAAGTTTAAAATTAAAAGAATAATCATATCATCCAAATTAATTTAAAAATATATATATAATCTAGATAAGACTATCAGGAAATTATAAAAAAAAATAATAATAATAATACTTGGTTTAAGTAATTTAAAGTTTAAAATTAAGGATGTTTTCAAATATAGCAAAACAAGCTAAACTATTTACAAATATAAAAAAATTTTACTTTGAATGATAGACCGTAATAAATTAAACTATTTACAAATATAGAAAAATTTCAATGGGCGATAGAGATCAACTTCTATCACTTGAGTATATCACATAAATTTTTTTCTATATTTGTGACAACCCAAATCATTGAGTTAAATTCTCCTATTAAGATTAATTTAAGTGATTATGCATCAAATATATATATGTGTGTGTGTATTTATGTATTTATTTAGACTAAGGAGGAAAGTTTTAAAATTTGCAATTTGCAGTGGTTGGTGATACTTAGGTGGATTTAAAGAAATTTTTAGAATTGGCAAGGGATAATTTATTTTGGGGCAAATAAAATAAAATAAGTAGATTTGATTAGGTTGGAGTTTTAAATAGAGGAGATATTTTTATTTTTGGGGAAAAGGGAAAGGTAGAGTTAATGATTTAAGGAGGGGAATGAATTAAGGTTTATTTTAAACTCTCGGTTTTCGTGCAGTTAAAAAAAAAAAAAAAAACTCTCCCCTCTCTCTCTCCCTCTCCGCCGCCACTCTCTCCCCTTTCCTTCCAGATTTTCGTTGCCGCCCTTCCTTCTTTTTCCGTTCTCCTTCTCCACCGCCACACTCTCTCTTACCTCTGCCTCCGCCGTCTCTCTCTCTCAGTTGCTGCTCAATTCCCGGAGGTTTCACGCTCAGAATCACACTGTCTCGCCCAGGGTATCACTGTCTCACCCAGGGTATCGCTCTCTCGCTCTCACGCTCTCCTGCTTTCACACTCGGAATCACGCTCCCCTTCGCCAGGATCACGCTCTCACGCTCTTGGGCTCTCGCTCTCTCGCTCGACTCTTGCTCTCGCTCAGAATCTCGTTCCCGGCTGCGATTAACTGCTCGCCTGACCGTCAGTCACCGAATCAGTATTCCCTAAGTGAGTATCTCAAACATGAGTAGGTTAGTGGCATATTTGGTAAATCTTTGGGAATATGAATTAATTGGTAAATCTTAATAGGTGGTCGGCGATTTCTTTGGTTCGTAGGATCGGAGGAAACTGCGAGTTTGGCCACGTTCGTGTAAGGACTCTCTTGAGCGAACTTTGAGTTTACTTATGACGGGTTAGGCTTGATGAATAACTTAAGTTAGGGAAATGTTATTCCCAGTTTGTTCAGGAATTTTGCGAGAGTTGCGGTGTGGTTAGCTTTATGGATCAATCCTCAGGTAAGTGATCTTACTACCTGAACCACCTTCGGGCCATATGTTTAGTTGCCATGATGTAGTAGATTTCTAAAGCCACTTATGATATGATATG
The DNA here is from genome assembly GCA_030954485.1 of Citrullus mucosospermus. NCBI lineage: Eukaryota > Viridiplantae > Streptophyta > Magnoliopsida > Cucurbitales > Cucurbitaceae > Citrullus > Citrullus mucosospermus. The sequence goes on from CM062057.1 coordinate 28,519,005, forward strand.
CTTGTATGAAATTTCCATGTCTTAAAGTTGTATGTGCCTGATAGTGTATAAGCTTATGTTATGAGATGTTTATGAACAGTACTGTTAATATATGAATCCATGGAATGGAATGAGTGTGAATTTGGTTGATCATGTATGATGAGTAGTGACCACTCCCCTACGTTGGTTGGGTGTCCACAGGAGGTTGTGTTCCTTCGGGTTCACTAGAGGTTGTGTTCCTTCGGGATCACTAGAGGATGTGTTCCTTCGGGTTCACTAGAGGTTGTGTTCCTTTGAGTTCACTAGAGGTTGTGCTCCTTCGGGATCACCAGAGGTAAGAGTTTCCTTCGGGGCTCACTAGAGGTTTGTGGGCATCCGTAACCAACGGTGGGGGTGTAACCACTCCCCTATAGAAGTATGATAGATATGCATGTCTCATGTTTGGCGCACTTAAAGGACTTAGGTGCCTAGCCCGACTCCAGTAGTAGGGTCACTTACTGAGTAATATAATTACTCATCCTTTCTTATTATATGTTTTTCAGGTAAAGGAAGGAATGTGCCGGCGAATGACAAGAAGAATCCTTGATGACATCACGGGACCCGTAGTAGCTTCCGCTTAGTCTTGCATGTTTTACTAAAATTTTTGTCCAACTGTCTAATTTTGTTTTGAGACTCGTCTCCTTATTTGTTTATGTGGATTTTCATTCATGAAGCTTCTTTTATCGATTTTCTTAGGGGTACCCCGAACCAAAATTTCCTTTTATTTGTTATTGCGTTGTTTTTCTTGAATTAATATAAGTAGAAATTTTCATGAAAAGCATGGGTTCTTCTTCACTATTCAGCATAGTGTCGTTCTTCGAATTGTTGCATGCATCGAGTAATGGTCCAATTAGATTGTATAAGTCGGGTCATTACAATATTTGTAAATAGTTTAATATTTTTTCTATTTATAATAATTTTCCTTCAAATTAAGAGAATAATCAAATTATCCAATCCAAATAAATAAAAAAAAAAATTAATCTAATCTTTAAAAGTAAGAGCCTAATCAAAGCATCCAAATATTTTTTTTAATAATATACCATAAAAATTTATAATTGGGTTCCATTTTTAAGCTTTAAACCTATGCAATGCACGTATCAATAATAGAAGATAAATTATAAAATAAAAATAAATAAAATTCTCTCCTCTATTATAAAGTTTAAAAATACCATTATATATATGTGTGGCAGGAGATTCAAATCTCAAATTTGTTCATGGACATACATATTTTATGTCAAGTCCAATAAATAACATTATACAAATCACAATAAATGCGTTAAGTTATTTTATGGATATTTATTTATTATTAAAATAGTTAGGTATAATTATAAATATTATAATTTATTTTAGCACAAAAAAAATCTAACACATTCAACTTAATTTAGTTCACAAAGTGCAATCTTTCTTTATAATTTTTACTTTGAATTATAAAATTTTTCTAGTCACATTATTCTTGATCTTTTATTAGTTCAATAATTTTGATTAATTAAAAAAAAGTAGATATTTTTATTTATTTTTGTGCTAAAATAATAATGTTTTAATGATAATTGAGTTATTATAACCTTAAATAAAAAAAAAATCTTTAAAAAAAAATCTTTTAATTTCAATTTTATAAACAAAAGTGAGAAAGAAAAAAACAAATAGAAAAAAAAAGTGAATTGTTTTTGGAAAAAGAAAAAAAAACACTTTTGTATTGGTTGGGAATCCAGCCACTCAAGGTTGATAATGCAATTCCCTTGCCAAATGTACCAAGGTATGAAATGCTATTAAAATAAAATTGTATATATGTTAGACATTGTCAACCTTAGCCTCAAAAATTTAATTTTAAAACTATAATATTTTTTAAATAAATTATTTTAAATGACAAAATGGTTGAAAATATTTATAAATTATAGTAAAATGGCACAGTCTATCGCGATCTATCGTAGTCTATCGCAGATATACAATAAAACTTTGCTATATTTATAAATATTTTGATTCATTTTCGTATATTTGAAAACAACCCTATATTCTAATAAGTTATTTAAAAAATAAAATAACTTTCTTACTTGTTTGGTATCAAATTGATGGTTTTCTATTAATTTCATAACACATACTTATAAAGTAAGATGAATTAGAACCGATAATCTTTTCATCTAAAATATTTGTGTTAACCTATCGAGCTATATTTAGATTTACTAACAAGTTACATTTTGCCTACTAAAAATCATATGTTATAACATATTACACATCTTTAATAAACTCAATGGAGTGGCAACTTTCTCTTCCATTATATGTTGTTTCCTTATAAGATTCTTTCATAATGGTGCAAGTCATTTTCACCAAGAAATCCAATGGTAGATGATATGGATATGTGCCTTTAATGAAGAGTTTAGAAGAGGATAGGGAACCACAAGGATTTTGTTCTAATAAATAAGAAAATTAATTTTCACCAATAAACTTTTGGGTATCATGATGATAGGGGAAAAAAGGGACATCTTTTTTAGGTTAGATGCTTTTTATTTGTTAGCTTTTTCCCACAAAAAGGAGATGGTATAATGGTATAAATGAAATTGATAAGAAAGAGGCCATTTGATAACATAATAGATGTGTTTCTTAATTATTTTTTTTTTCTTTTCTTAATTTGGTTGAAAATTCAAATGTTATCTTAAAAAAGTCGTATATATTAATATTAAAAATATGTGAGAAAACAAACACAGTTCGAAAAACTAAATGGTTATTGTACTCAATAAAAAAAAAAGACTAAATAGTTATTAAACAAGTCGTCTTAAGTCCTATTTGATGACTTTTTTTTTGCTTTTCATTTTATGTTTTTGAGATATGCTTGTTTAATTTTCTCTCCATCTTCTTGTCACTGCTTTTACTTTTCTTTAAAAGAAAATTGAATTCAAAGTCAAAATTAAATCTAAAAGTAATTTTCTAAAAACTACTTTTTTATATAATTTTTTTTTCAAATTTTGGCTTGATTTTTTAAATATTGGTAAAAAATAGACCGTCTAACATAAAATATAGAGGAGAAAGATAGAGTTTAGAAGCTTCGTTTTCAAAAATCAAGTAGTTATCAAATGGATTCTTAATTTTTGGTTTCTAGTATTGACTATTGAGCTTTATAAGTCCTACTTTAACTAGTGAATTTCTTTGTTTATAATCTACTTCCTACAATGTCTTTAAAACCCAAAACCTAAGTTTGAAAAAAAAAAAGTTTTTACAATATAAAAATTAGTTCCATATAAAAACTGTTTTTGAAATTTGATCAAGAAACTAATTGTTTCTTCGATGAAAACTACAATTAAAAAAAAATTGTAAGGACAAATACAATTTTAAACTTTTGAGAAAACTAAAAACTAAAAATGATTATCAAATAGGGTTGTAAGTTTTTTAAAACTTGTTTTTTTTTTCTTTTCTAATCTTACTCACACTAAATAACTTCTTTAGAAAAACTAAAATTATTAAAGCGAAAACAAAAAGAATTTTTAAAATTTTAATAATTAAGAAACAAGATCTAATTAAATTTACCATTTTTGCCTACAGATATTAATGAGTAAAAAATTTAAGTGCAGCGTGACCAACTTTTTTTAAATCATTTTTTAAAAAACTTGTGAGTAAAAGAAAGGGAGTGTATGGACATAAAGCCTAAATTGCACTTAATCGTTAGTTATTGCAGTTATATAGTAAACTCATCAATAACTTTACCAAGAGTTCAATGAGTGTTTTCATTGAAAAATCAAAGCTATCTCCCATCACCCAACTTCTTCCATATGATATACCCATCCTATTCCTCTTCCTTGTTATCATGACTAAGAATGGAGGGTTTTCTTCTTCTTGCAACTTTAATTTTGTTCATTCCAACAAGTAAAGCCTTAGAATGAGTGCACATGGATTTGGGTCCATATATGAAGAATAATAAAAATATATTTTGGAAAGTATATAATTGGATACCCACTATTTACTAGAAAGATATTGTTCCTTTCACAATATAAGTAATGGATGCAATAATTGGCCACATGGGACTTAAACCATTTATGTTCCTTCCCCAAGGCCAAATTGTGAGGAATCTTTTGTATTTAATATCATGGATCCATCATATTTGAAATTATGATTAAGGAAAAAGAATCAATGATTAAGTTATAAACTTGCTGAATTGTACTAATTTTCATCGTAAACCTTTTATTTTAATATTAAAATATACAATAAACTTCGATAACCGTCCTTGTAACTTTTAGGTTAAAAATTAATTATAATCCCTAAACTTTCATAAAAGTAACAATTTAGTTCCTGAATTTTGGTTTGTAACAATTTAGTCCCTGTACTTTCAATTTTGTAACAACTTAGTCCATAAACGTTACTATGTATCAATTTAATCCTTGTACTTTAAGATTTGTAACCATTTAGTACCTATCGTAGAAATTAGTGTTAAGATTGAATGAGAATTTTGCATAAATAAACCGATAAACAAATTTAAAACTCAATATTTTTATATAATACAAAATCTACATTATAAATAATAAAATTTGACATCTAATTTTAATGATTTTTTTAACGTTAAGGACTAACTTTTTACAAATTTAAAAGTAAAAGAAACAGATTGTTACATATTAAGTTCATGGATTAAATTGTTAAAAATTAAAAATATAGAGAATAAATCATGATAAACCAAAGTTTAAAGATTAAATTGTTACTTTCATAAAAATTTAGAGACCAAAATATTTTTTAACCTAATTTTTATACTTAGTTTAATTTTAACTAATTCCCCAACTAGATTTTATAGAAAAGGCAAATGAACAACTCTTCATAAACTTACTCATTTCAATTTCATCAAAGCATAAATTAGCCAAATTTCACCATTTTCAATAAGGTTTAGTTTTAATGTCCTTTATTTATGAAATTTAATCAAGTTTGTATAATACAACTGTTTTTAATAATTACTTTGAATTGAATAAGAGAATGCTTCTCTTCTTTAATTATATTCTTTGAAATAGAAATATATTGAATGATAGTTAAAATTGCAATACTTATTAGAGGTTGTTTGGATCGAAGAAATTAGGATGGGAATAAGGGTGGGAATGGGTAAGGAATACACATCGTTTGGTACAAGTTTTGAAGTTTTAGACATGGGAATATGCATTCTTTATACCCATGAACATACTCATCCAAAATTGTAGGTTTTCTTGATACCCACCCTCTCTCCTCTTTTAATACATGAATTTATTCATTTATTTTTATATATTATTAGTATTAATTAAAATATAAATATTAAATTTATAATTTAGAAAATTATATTAAAATTTAAATTATAATATTTGAATTTAACTACCCTAGTTTTATAAATTAATTAATTAGTTAATTAATTTTAATTGTATATATATACTTATTTTTTCACTAAACAGTAAATAATTGATGCATTAATACTTTATGAGATTATTTTGTAATAATTATAATTATTTTATCATTGATTAATTATAGTTAATTAATTTTTAATCCAAAAATGTAATGATTGTTTTTTCAAACTAGTTTTGATTGTTTTATTAATTAATATATAATCATTATATAGATTCATCAAATTGATACATCAAATTATGTAATCAAGTAATTTTAATTATAAATTACTCATTTTATAAATACTTGTAATTAATATTATTATTTGATTGTTAAATAATTAATTTTGCTTAAAACTTTCAATTGAATCTATTGTTTATCAATTAATCTACTATAATTTTATAGAGATGTCCATGATTAATTTTTATAAATTAAATACAAAGATAATTTGTTCCCACAAAATTCTAATAACATTCTCATACACAACCAAACGCATTTATTCTTGATTCCTAGCAATTTTATTGCCATGTTTTTTATTTCCAGACATGCCTAATTGTTAGGCATCTATAAAACCTTAAACCAAACGGTCTCTTAAAGTTTAAGATTAAAATTGTAATATTTATTGATATATGAGGTGCAAATAGATTAAATTAAAATTTTTATGGTGAAAATTGATAGAGCTTTTCTTGTAGTTAAATTATTTGGGATATGATTTAGAGTAATGCACGTGCATGGAACTAATTTTATGACACTTAATATATTATCTAGGTAGGTTTTAATAAAATCTATTCATCATCCATCAACTTTCAACTTTGTTTCGTTTTAGTACTTGAATTTTTAAAATATTTATTTTAATCTCTATTTTTTTATTTTAAAAAATAAACATTTTCGTCTTTATTTCTAAATTATTTTTTAACAAAATAATGACTTGTTTTGAATATGTATAATGTCATCTAATATGAACGTAATTTTAAGCTACATGAGATAATTGATACAAGTGAAAATTAGATGGAAAAGAAATCTAGCAATGACCAAAAAAGTTGTTTTAAAAAATCAAGGATTAAAATAGATATTATAAAAGTTTATGGTCCAAAATTGAACCGACATTAAAAATCAGGAACTAACATTAAAAAAAAATTAAAAATTATGAACTTATAAAATAAAACAAACTAAAATGTCTAGAGGCTAAAAAATGAGATTTAAACAGTTATTAGTGAATAATTATCTAAAATATGTGGTTTAATTTTGTGCAACTATTTCTCTTTATAAATTAGGGTCATATATTCTAGAGTTATTTTTAAATATAGTAAAATGAGTTAATTTATTTATAAATATAGAAAAATATAATTATCAATCAATGATAGAGACTGGTGCCATCAAAGTTAATTAGATAATTAGATGTGACAAAACCAAAATTAAATATTGTTACGTTATATCTAAATAGTAAATATGCCATTGATGTTCTTAATGAATGAATATCATCACGTGCTACTTTGTCTAATTTGTACTTAACCTACACATTAAATTGACAGAAGTAGGTTGGGAAAACCAAATGTAAAATCAAGAGGTATGTGTTCAACATAGCAATGTATCAAATCTCTTTTAATAAATTGTACAATTTCTTCTCCCACATCAAGATGTTAAAATCATTTCATATTAGTTGAATATAAATCTTGTAGTTTTTAATTGAATAATTCTTTTAAATGGAAAAATTATTAAAACAATATTTAAATATAGCAAAATGTCATTGTCTATCCGTTATAGACAGTAATAAATATCTACCAGTATCTATTAATGATAAATGATAATAGTCTATCAATGTCTAGTAATATTTTGCTATATTTATAAATAAATTGGCTCATTTTGCTAGATTTGAAAACAACTCTTTTTAATTTGTATTATTATTATTGGATAAATTTAAATTTGCATTATTATTATTTTGGATAAATTTAATTTGTATTTTCAAATCTGAAAATTGCATCCAATCACAATAAAAAAGATTAGAGGTTAAAATTTGGACTACATATCAGAAATAAAAATAAATTTTAAAAAATTAAAATGCTATCTTGGTCTCTATATTTTGAATTTTTGTTTAATTTTAGCTTTGTAATGTAAAATGACCAATTTTAGTCCAGATATTTCCAATAAATTTTAAATCCAGCCCCTAAAAGTTAAATTTTAACAAAATTAGTTAAATAATAACAATAATAATTTTCATGAATAAAATTCAATATGGGAATATGTTTCCAAATTTTATAGTGAAAATGCTAGAATATATAATAAAATGTTTTGAAAAAATCAACAAGTTTACTTGTAGTAGGGACAAAATTTAATATTAATTGAAAAAATACCATGGACTAAAATTGGACAAAATGACTAGAATTGATCTCAATATACAGAGACCAAAATAATATTTTAACAACGACAAGAAGGGAGAATATTTTTTTGATCCCTAGGTTTTAGGTTCTATTTCTATTTGGTCTCTATGTTTCAAAATGCTACACTTTTACTCCTTAAGTTTTGAGTTTGGTTTCATTTTAGTCCTTATGTTTTAAAATGTTACAATTTTACCCAGATTTAAGTTTTGTATCAATTTAGTCCCTAAGTTTCAAAATTTACAAATTTAACCTCAACTTTTCACTAAATACTCACTTTTCATATTTGGTGTTAATGTCTATTAATTAATTTTAAAGAATTATGATTAATTAAGTTTCACTTTTTTTTTATCCATATTTAAATTTAATTTAAAATTCACTTAATAATTATTTTAAGGATTGATTTCGTATATAGCAAAATGAATTAATTCATTTACAAATATAGCAAAATGACAAAAAACATTAATCTATTAGTATTTATCAATGATAGATAATAATAGATAGACACTAATAAACACTGATAGAAGTTTATCATTGTCTATCAATTTGGGAAAAAAATTTGTTGTTGTTGTTTTTGGCTATAATTGAAAATACTTACAGTAGTTTTGTCATTTAAAACAATTGACCTTATTTTTAAAAATATTTAATAGACATTAACGCCACCAACTAAAAGTGAATATTCAATAAAAAGATCGATGTTAAAATATAAACTTTGAAACATAAGGATTAAGGGTGTTCAAATGACCGAAACAGCCTAAACTACCCAACCCAACTTGGGTTTAGTTGGGTTGGATTGAGTCTCAAACTGATTTTTTTTTACCCTACCTGAATTACATATATATTAATAAAAATTACACGCACATACACATTTTTTTTGTTTTAATTTTTAGGGTCTAACTCTAGGTTAAATTTTTAATGTTTTTCTTAGTCTTTATTAAAAATTTGGTAATAGATATATCATGAATATTTGATATTTAACATTCGAGTTGTAAGAGATTTTAGTTATTAGTAATGTGTTCTATCTAAATTTAAGTATTTTAAATTAATAAATTTAGGGTTGGGTTGAAAGTCTAATCGGCTCTTTCGAATAGCCAACCTATATATACTTTTACTATAGACAAAATTAAATCAAACTCAAAATTTAAAAACAAAAATTATAACGACGGAATGAAAACTAAACTTAAAATTATCATTCAAAATTTTTTCTAAAATGAGAAATGAGAGAGAATAAAGGGAAGATTGGAGAGGGGATGGGGCATATCACATATGGATGCATATGCTATAATTTATTGTGGTGGGAGCAGAGAGAGTTATGGGTCCGTCAGAGATTGCCGTGTCATGTCTCTTTCTTTCCTTCACTATTTTATTGTTATTATATATATATATATATATTTTTTTTTTGGCTCATGACATTCAATTTTCATTTGAGTGAATTTTTCTTTGGTTTTCTAAGATAAATCGTCAATGTAATTCTCATGCTCATGTTTTAACTTCTCATACTAGAAGATTTAGACATTCGACCGTGTGGCTTGAAATCCACCCACCACAAGTGGATTCTGTTATTCGTTCGGATTCCCTTTAAGTTTTTGTGCTTTGTTTGTTGTGTTAAAAAAAAAAAGACATTAAATTTTCGTCCCATGTCACATTTTCATCAATATTTTAATATTTTTATAAGTTTGACATTGACACAAAAGGTAAACCAATGTTTTTATTATATTATAAAAAAAATTACGAAATATTAAAAAAAAATAGACAATATAATGTCACTAATGTAAATATAATATAATTAGTAAATATATTAACTTATTTAAAAAATAACATAAAAGATTTATTTATTAATTTAATTTTTTTTCTTTTTCTAAAGAAATATCTATCAATATTAATATTTTATTGATATTTTCATATATTAATGTAAAATTGAAATATCCACCTATGATTAAATTACAAGTTTAGTCATTAAATTTAAAAGATTGCCACTAAGAAAAAAAAAGAATTCTAACAAACTCATCCACTTTAACAAAACTAATAAACAATTAAATCTATCCATTTCTTATTTGACACACCTTTTTATATTTCAACTTGAGCAACTAAAGATAATTTGATGAGTTAAAACATGTAATTTGATGAATCGGAAAAAAATAAAAGTTAGAAATTCTATTACTTTTAACCCCACAAGATTAAAAAAGAAATAACAAGTTTGACATTGACACGATTATAAATTGCAATATCCAATATCTAGTCTAATGAAATCGATAAAATGTCAATGTAAATATGGTTAAACAAAAGTATAATATATATTAGCAATTCAGGAATTTCGTTATTCAAATTTCTTAAATCGCAATTCTACTTATAAAAAATGAAAGAATGAAAGAAGCTTATAATAAAACTAAATACATAGCCAAAATTTTCATATAATATTAACCCCTTGTTATTTACTCTTCATTAAATAATACATCATTAGATCAAAACCTATTTTTCATACAAAAGAATTTATTCAACTAATTTCAAACAACATGACTCCTAATTTTATATCTCTATGAAACACGAAAATAATTAATTTATTATATTAGACGAATCAAAAAGATAAAAATTATGAAATCTATTTCAAACAAATTATTAAAACACATTCAATTGATTAAACATGTTGTATGCGAATGATATGTTATTCACATCTAAAATTTAGAGGAGGGCTAAATATAAACCTTCGAATTCTATTGATGCACCTCCGCATATGTATTATTATCTAATACTTCTATGTAATTATAAAACTATATTCTCTAGATTTGTAATAAGCATCGTTACTAAACAACGTAAATCTAGCTTTCACACAATTTTTTTTTGTGGTGGATTTTGTTTCTGTCATAAATTGATTATTAGAAGCAACCAAACTGTGACGGCACATTTAATAATGTTTTCCAAAACCCATAGTCCTAGAAATTCTCCCCTTCATTACTTCACACTCTCCCAACTTCTCCCAATACTCCATCATGACTTTCCACTCTCTCCGCCTCCTCCTCCTCCTCTCACTCTGTCTCTCTGCCGCCGCCCACGACGGCGCTGCCGTCTCCCAAGATCTGATCCGCTCCTCCTGCCTCCAAGCAAGCTACCCAAATCTCTGCGTCAGAACCCTCTCCTCCTACGGCGGCGCCGTCAACACATCACAGGATCTTGCCCAAGCCGCCATCTCCGTCAGCCTCTCCCTCGCCCGCGACCTCTCCCGGTATCTCTCCGACGCCCGCCGGCAGGCGTCGAGGCGGCAGCGCGCGGCGGTGAATGACTGCGTGGATCAGATTGGGGACTCTGTTGAGGAGCTGAGCAACACTTTGAGCGTCCTCCGGCACCTCCCCTGCGGCAGCGACCGGCGGGCTTTCCGGCTGCAGATGGGGAATGCGAAGACGTGGGTTAGCGCTGCCTTGACGAATGAATACACGTGTCTCGATGGGTTTAAAGAAGTGGAAGGGGAAGTGAAATTGGATGTGAAGAAGAGGATTTCGAAGGTGGCTAAAGTTACTAGTAATGCTCTGTTTTTTATTAATCGCCTCGACGGTGGAAACCCCGCTGGAAGGAAGAAGTTGGCCGCTCCTTGAGCTGTGGACGTGGCGGCGATGGCAGATGCCTGAGGTTTCACGGCGGTGGAGGAGAGTTTATGTCACATTGTTTCTTTTACGTAAGGAAATATTAGATTACACTCATCTTTGTGTATTTTATTTTTTTAAAAAAATAAGACCATCGTGTAACAAATTATGATTAAATAATTAGGCGAACTAAAAAGAAGTGTAGATTTAAGCACCGTAATATTTTTCTATATGTATGGTTGGCTAAATATACAAAAGGATTATTGAGAAGAAAAATATTTGGGTACATCTCTATTTGCATTCATTTTTGCGCATCTATCCGAATGTCTAATCACAAGTTGTCATACCACAAATTTTATTGTTTTAAAAAATAGGACAAAGCCAATTTATACCCTAAACGTTAGGTTGTGTTAATTTAAACTTCAAGCAAATAATTGTATCAATTTAAAGACAAACTAATAATTGTACTAACTAAAACCTTGAATCTTCATATGTATATCAATTTAAACCTTAAACTTTCATAAGTGTATCAATTTAAACTTGGACTTTTACAAGTGTATCCAAATAAAACATAATATAGGTTTTAAATTGATATATTTGTGAAAGTTAAAGATTTGAATTGATACACCTATGAAAGTTTAAAGTTTTAATTAATACAATTATTAGTTTGAGGTTTAAATTCACACACCCATGATGATACAATCTCAAAAGTTTAGGAGTACAAATTAATATTTGTTTTAAAAAATATATTATTTAAAATATCTTTTCCCTTATTATTAAACGGAGGCATGGAGATTATTTCACCTAATCACAGTTTGTCATGCGCTAAGCAATTTTTTTTTAATATTTTTTTAGTTTTCTTTTCTTTTTTTTGTGTGATTGGTGTTGGCACAAAATAGATATAGTTCGAGATACATTCAAGTAGTGCTATTTTTTTTTTTACTTAAGTTAAAAAATATATATTCTCGACTTTTAGCCTATGAACTTCATAAAATAATTATCTAGTCTCAAAATTCCCCCACACTCGAAAGAGATATTACCGTGGTCTATGTTACATTATTATTTCACATGAAAGTGTGTAATAGAATCTTTGACATTTTTATCGATAATAAATGTTTTGAAAGTTTGAGTATAAGTCCTCAAGACTTTGTTTTTTATTTTATCTAGGAGGCATTGTTCTATTAGAAATACTTGTTCCCACTTATATATAGTATGGAGCACTCTCTTCTCTAGCTAGTTAATGTGTGGCATTATTTGCACCTCATAATTTTAGCACTGCCCTTCACTTATATAAATTGGTTAAAGGGCACATGCGATTCAAGTGATTAAAAAACTTTTAAAATATAAAATTTGAAGTAAATATAACTTCAGTTAAATTTAAATAGTAAACATCTAACATGAAATTTAAAAGTAATGAAAAGGATGATGACTAAAATTATATATACTTTTTATTTAGCTAACTTATAATGAATATGAAACGTGTTTGATGTAATTAAAAATGTTTGAAATTAACATAATTTCACATAATGAGATATAAATGATTGGATGAATATAATTTTTTCTAATATTATCATAAAGTTTAAAAATAACTAAAGAGATAAAATGAAGTAAGATATTTTTATTTAAATTTTAAAAAACTAATCGCTGCAAAATAAATTTTTTAATGTTTGTCCTTTCAATCATATTTTAATGTTTCTCTTATGGAAAATAAATTGGCTTTTGATTTTCATTTAAAAAATTTTGAACTTTCTAATAAAATGAAGTTTAGGGGAAAGAAAAAAGAAATATATGTATTTAATATTTGAAAATGTGCAAGAAAGAGAAGCCTTTAGTTATTGTGCAAAGAAATCATATTTATTAAATGATGTGTATAAATGATTTTAAATTAAAAAAGGAGAAAAAAAACAAAATAGGATTTAATTTACCAATCCTTCATTGATAAAAATTTGAAAAATCAAAAACAAATAATAATGATACGAGGACAAAATATGAATTATTAGAAAGATTTAATGGAAAAAATGTGAATGTAAACTTAAACACACAGAAAAAGCACGAAAAGTAAACAAAAAAGTATGAAAGAATACGAGGACAACATTAAAATGTTGAAAGGTCTAAAGATAAAAGAAAAGTGCAAAATTGAATAGAACAAAATGAAAAGAAAAGGCGTGACGATAAAAGAGTGCGAGTATGAGGGCAAAATAGTTATTGTAAAAAAAAATTAAGGGAAGTTAAAAACTTCTGTCATGACCCTTTTTTATTATCATAGTATAGATATTGATTTATATCCATAATTTTTATTTGGCCAGAGGATTTTGGTGGCACTCTTACCAATATGAAACATAATTGCATTCTAAGCCAAATTTGACCCTCCCATTTGGCTATCATACATCAAAATATGTTAATAAATCAATCAGTGATGTTGGATAGATAAAATTGAGATTTATATATATTATTATATATTTATTATTAATATTATTTTGTGGAGAATCAATTTGATAATTTATAATAGATATCTACAAAAATGGGATTAATTGTTTTAAATTACAAAACTGCTAGAAATATTTATAAATATAACAAAATGTCACTATTTATAGACAGTTACATTTTGTTATATTTAAAAATAAGTTGGTTCATTTTACTATATTTGAAAATAAACTTAAAAATTTAAAAATTTAAAAATGAAAAACTAAACGATAAAAGTAGTCTAAAAACTAGTTATTTAATATATTTAGTCTTTATCGTCAACGTAGTATATATGTGTATTTATGAATAGGTAAATTACTGGTTGAAAAAATAAACTAAAGCATAGTTGAATTAGTTAAGGTATACATTTTCTACTAAAATATTAATATATGATATATGTTCGAATCTTTACCTGTTGCAAATTGGATTAAAAAAGAAAATTAATTCACAATAATTTGGGAGATGTTATTCTTGATATTGTTTTAGAGAATCCAAACTAAATGTTAGTTTTGTCGAACATTTGTGCCTTTAAGAACATGAATTTAAATACCTCTCAATTAAAGAAAACAAAAACATTCTGAATAATGTTTTGAAATTATTTTATTTTATTTTATGTTTATTATTATTTTTTAACGCCAAAGTTAACAAAAGTCGTGGTTGGGAAGGTTGATATATATATATGTGTGTGCTCTCAACCTCTTCCCAAAAATTTGTCTCCAAATTTTGATTTTTGAAATTTTTTATCTCCTTTTAAAACTATCATATTTTCTTAATAAATGAAAGTTGTATATATTTACAATATGCTTGAAGACTTCCAATAAAAAGAAAAACTCCCTTCTAAGTCTTTCTTAACTTTTTTTTTTATTTTATTTGGAAAATTGTATTGGGTAGCAAATTTTAATTATATATTAGTATTCATGTCATCAATTTTTAAAATATTGTAAACATGGCAAAATTTGTTTAAAATAATATATATGGATAAAAATCATTTTATTTGATTTTTTCCTATTCTAAAAAGTACCTTCATCTCTTCAAACGACTTCAATTACACGTGATTTCTTCTTTGACAAGTTGTGAGTTCATCTACAACATTTCGCTCTTGCTTACTTTTCTCACTCACAATCACTCATATTTCTCTCGTTCTCTACCTCATTCTTTCTCACTCGAGCTGTGAGTTTCTCTGCAACATCTTCTTCAACATTCAACCCTAGAATATCCAAGTTTCTTCAATATTCTACAATATTTGAAGTTCAAGATTGCTTTTGACATTGACGCACATTTTTTGGTTTACATTTGGTTAGTTGAAGATTTCTTGAAGCCATAGTCTTGATTTCTTCCGTACTTGGGTTTTGATTTTAATTTTTTTGCTTTAATTTCGTCCTCACCTTCTCTCATTCACGATTTCGAGTGGGTATTTTTCAAGGAAATAAAAATGGGTGGGATAAGAAGAAATTGGGTTGAAGAAGTGAGAAGAAGTGAAGAAATTGGTGTCGAAAGAGGAACAAATCAACATTGAAGGAGGTGAAGTAATCAAGCCCTATGTTACGTGGTGAAGAAGAGAGCGCAAAGTGATTCAAATATTTGTAGGAGTATTTTCGACCTGCTATTCAATCAATCAACGAAATTGGGTTGGGCTTAAGCATTTTGCCATTTTGGCAAAATCATAAAACATGAGCTACGGGCCTAATTTTAATAATTTTTTTTGTCATTTCTGCAAATGTCTCTTTTTATTTTGAAGCATACTTTATTCTTTTTAATTATATATATATATATATATATATACACACAAGTTTTCTATACTTTCAAAATGTTCATTTTGGTCCATATACTTTCAACTTTGGTTTATTTTGGTCCTTATACTTTCAAAGTCTTCATTTTAGTCCTTGTACTTTCAACTTTGATCAATTTTATCCTTGAACTTTCAAAAAGTGATTATTTTGATCTCTTAAAAATAGTAACTTTTTAAAAGTATAGATCAAATTAAACAAAAACTAAAAGTACAAGGATCAAATTGAATATTTTGTAAGTATAGGGATCAAAATATACCAAAGTTGAAAGTATAAAAATCAAAATGAACCAAAGTAATATTTAAACCTATATATATAATTATTAATTTCTTATAAAAGGGAATTTGAGCTAGAATATGTGTGTAATTTAGACTAACAACATAAGCCTAGCATAAATGTTTACCATCTCAACATATGGTAAAAAAAGGAAAAAAAAAAAAAAAAAACTTCAAATGGTCCCCCTTTTTTTTTAGAAATTTATTTTAGAAAGAGCTATTTACTTGGTTACCATTTTAATTTTGTGGGCTTTCTAATCTAATATACCGGAAAAAAACCACAAAATCCCCAAAACCGGGCCGTATGACAAACCCCATCCGGTTCGTCGGTTGGTTTGATTTCCTAATTGCTCACGTGACTGAAACATGAAAGAAGAAAGAAACGGTGTCAGAATTTCCCTAAAACCCTGGCCGGCACTGCCTCGCCTTCCTTTCCCGTTTGCTAGGGTTTATTCTTCTTCTTCTTCTTCTTCTTCTTCACTTCCAATCCACCGATTATGGCCATGGAAGGCCTTGAGATGGAGCCTTCGTTCGATTCCGAATCCAACGATGACTTCTGCAACTCCATTCTCTCTCGCTTCAGCGATTCCACCAACGAGGATCATCAGCATCTCTGCGCCGTCATTGGCGCCATGGCTCAGGAGCTCCGAGACCAGTCTCTTCCTTCCACTCCACTTGCCTACTTCGGCGCCACCTGTTCCTCTCTTGACCGCATCTCCTCCGAGCCCGACCCTTCCCCTCACCTTCTCGACGCTCTCCTCACCATTCTCTCTCTGCTTCTCCCGCGAATTTCCCCTCCCATTTTAAATAAGAAGAAGGACTTTCTATCAGACCTTCTTAATCGCGTTCTTCGTGTCCCCTCCTTGACCCCCAGTGCCACTACTTTCGGATTGAAGTGTGTTTCGCATTTGGTGATTGTTAGGAATGCTGTCAACTGGTCGGATGTGTCTAATTTGTTCGGGTTTATTCTTGGGTTCGTCATTGATTCGCGCTCTAAGGTGATTTCTTATACCATTTGTGTTTTGACCTCTTTTTGTTTTGGGCCATCTACGAATTTGCATAATTCAATGTATAAGAATGGGATTTTGGAATGTTTGCTCCCTGAATGAACTATTAATTGCGGGTGGTTGAACAGGTTAGAAGGCAATCGCATATTTGTCTTCGGGATGTCTTGTTAAAACTTCAGGGAACATCATTGCTGCCATCTGCTAGCGAAGGGATTGCTAATGTTTTGGAAAAATCTCTTTTGCTCGCTGGTGGGTCAAACCCGAAGGCTACTGAAGGACCTAAAGGAGCTCAGGAGGTTCTATTTATTTTGGAGGCTTTGAGGGAGTGTCTACCTCTCATGTCAATGAAGTATATTACTAACATACTTAAATACTATAAAACTCTTTTGGAGCTCCACCAACCTGTTGTTACTAGGCGAATTACGGATAGTTTGAACTCACTCTGTCTCCACCCAACTGTTGATGTTTCTGCTGAAGTATTGCTTGATCTTTTATGCTCCATGGCAGTATCTTTCTCTACTAGCGAAACATCTGCAGATGGCCTGGCTTTCACAGCTCGCCTGCTTAATGTTGGGATGGAAAAAGTTTACAAAGTTAATAGGCAGATTTGTGTGGTTAAGCTCCCTGTTGCTTTCAATGCACTCAAAGGTTTGATCTTTGCTATAAAACTTTTAGTTTTAGTTCTGATCAGAAGTTAATTTGGATATAATTTTCTCCCTTCTAAGTTCATGCTCATTTTCTTCATTCTCTATGGAAAAAGGTGCAATTAATTTGTAACGTTCATGTTGGATTGACAGATATTATGCTATCTGATCATGAGGAGGCAATCCGCGCTGCCCAGGATGCTATGAAAAATCTGATATGTGCTTGCATCAATGAAGACTTGATCAGACAGGGTGTGACAACTGAAAACATGGAGGCAAGGAGGTCTGGGCCAACAGTCATAGAAAAACTATGTGCTATTATAGAAAGTTTACTTGATTATCATTACACTGCTGTTTTTGACTTGGCTTTTCAAGTTGTTTCGGCCATGTTTGATAAATTAGGTATTTTTGAACTACTTGATCTTATAGAATTTCCTTCACTTAACATTTGAACATGCTATGATTATTATCATTATTTCCTTTGTGTAGTTTGTTGTCCATTTCTCATCGTGAAAAGTTGCTGGTTCATTATTGTACAGGGAAATATTCCTCTTACTTTCTGAAAGGAGCCCTTATTAGCCTATCAAAAATGCAGAAATTGCGAGATGAAGATTTCCCCTTCAGGAAAGAGGTATTCTTCTCTGGATTGTGGAGGCCAAATAATTTATATATTGGTTATTAGTTTTTGTCATAGATTCTTTTAGGTTTTATTGTTTAGTATTCATAGTCTAGAATCCAAATGGGGAGTATTTGCCCAGTTTTATTTTGGCCATGTTATTCTCTGGTCCTTACTCCTTTTGAGGTAGGTATGGGTGCCATGTATTCTATAATCCTAGTTTTGTCAATCGGAACTTTTTGGTGATTATCTCATATCATTCATAGAGTTTTCAAAATAATCAGTAGTAGATGGTCGGGATTATGTTGTCTGCAGCCGCCTGTTGGAATGTAATTTACTGGGTGTTTAGCTGTTGGTTTGGCCTTTTTGGGAATGGGTTTCTTTTGTGCATTTTATTATCTATTCATTATTCTGTGTTACTCTTAACTAATGCATGTTCCATGACTCAGTTGCATGAATGCCTTGGATCAGCTCTTGGTGCAATTGGACCTCAAAGTTTCTTGGATCTTGTACCCTTTAATTTGGATACAGAAAACCTATCAGAGATTAATATTTGGCTTCTTCCAATATTGAAGCAATACACTGTTGGTGCTCATTTGAGCTATTTCACGAAGACCATTTTGGGTATGATAGGAGAAATCAAGCGGAAGTCACAAAAGGTATGAAATTTCCTTGTCTAAGGAACGAGCCTTTTAGTTTTGAATGTAGTCTCATAGCTTATGTTTCCTGCAGCTTGAACAACAGGGCATGATTGTTTCATTGAGGAGTATGGATTCGCTAGTTTACTCTTTTTGGTCTTTGCTACCTTCATTTTGCAATTATCCTTTGGATACTGCTGAAAGCTTTAAGGATCTTCAAAAAGCTTTATGCATTGCGCTTAATGAGGAACCTGATGTTCGAGGCATAATATGTTCAAGTCTGCAGATTCTTATCCAACAGAATAAGAGAGTGCTGGAAGGAAAGAATGATGAGTCTGATCTTGAAGTGGGTATGGCCAGAAAGCTTGCTATGTCTCATTATACTCGAAAGGTGGCGGAAAATAACCTGACCGTACTTAAGTCCTCTTCTTCTGAGTTATTGTCTGTTTTGTCAGACATCTTTCTAAAGTCTACAAAAGATGGTGGTTATTTGCAGGTATGTGTCTATTGTTTGAAAAATGAAAACAACTTGTGCTTTTGTGATGGGTTGTCAGTGTGATGTTTGGTTTACTCCATTTGGTGCTTCATAATCATATTTGAGATAGTTATAATTTACTGCTAGTTGTCTTGTATTTGTTTGCATTTCATCCATGTCTTTTAGTGACTTTTGCTTCTTCTCTGTCTTGGAGTTCTTTTGTTTCGTAAGGGCTAGGGTATTTTGTATATTCTATATATTTCAATACCAGTTCTGGTTGAACGATGTGCAGTCCACAATTGGAGAAATTTCTTCAATATCAGATAGAAGTGTTGTGTCAAATCTCTTTGGGAAGACAATGAGGAAGCTATTGAAACTGACTCAGGAGGCTGCAAAAGTAGAATCAAAAGTTTCCAATTCCATGCAGATTGATGATTCCACAAATGCGAGTTCACCCTCTTTCATGAGGTATGCTTCCTTTAATCTTTGTATCGCCTAGCTCCGTGCTGGATGAGTGTGTTGATTTTCGGAAAGTGGAGATTTTTTTTGGGTTTGGGGGGGGGGGGTTGGATATCTTGTAGGCTCAATATATTGGAGGTTTGTGACCCTTAACTGCCTAACAAGTGTTTCACCTTGACTTCAGGGCCCAAATGTATGACTTGGCTGTATCTTTTTTGCCTGGACTGAATTCTAAAGAGATTGACGTTTTATTCGTTGCAGTAAAATCTGCACTAAAAGAACAGGTGCTGCCTCTACACTGTTTCAATATGTCTTTGGTAGAAATCTCATAGAGTTCTTCTATATTATTAAGTTTCTTACTTTGTTACCCATCTCTGAATTGCAGGATTGTGAAGGTTTGATACAGAAGAAGGCATATAAAGTTCTCTCAGCTATTCTCAAGGTATTACTTGTGTTCACAACCCCTACTATGGCAACATTCTCAGTTATTGTTTGAATAAATAATTATTGTAACGATTTTTATACTGGACTGTCATATAAGCTTAGCATTTTATTGGAATTTGTTTGGTTAGTTAGCCTACCTGAATGAGGTTTTGGTTACTGAATGTGGTGTCTCATGTAACATTCAATATTTTTCGAATGTATATGCTCCTTTATATTTTAGGATTGGTAATTGATGTATCTCTATGGTTTTCATTTGATTATCAGAATTCTGATGAGTTCCTTTCCACAAAGTTCGATGAATTGCTTACACTTATGATTGAAGTGTTGCCTTTATGCCATTTTTCTGCCAAACGTCACAGACTCGATTGTCTGTACTTTCTGATTGTCCAAGTTACAAAGGTAAGTATAGTCGTCATTCTATACTTCTTTTTTTTATAGAGTAATACATTCTATGCTTGTTGAAGAGTAGGCATTATGCTAGCCTGCTAAGATATTTCCCAACCAGTTGTGATTACAAATTTGGTACTTTTGATTACCCCAGGAGGATTCAGGGTCCAGGCGGCATGACATCATTAGTTCATTTTTGACTGAAATAATACTTGCGCTCAAAGAGGTATCTATTTTTTTTTTTTTTTTTCATTATAACATTTCTCTCTTCTAATTGAATTATATGCTTTTGTATGTGTTATTGGCTTTTACAAGTATTTTTTCTAGTTGATGACGTTGGAATAATTTGAGTTGTTTTTTTAATCATGACCAAGAGTTTCTTAATTATTTAAATATGAGCATTTGGCATGTGAAGAGGAAATTTGTATCTTCGACACACTATAGTTTTCTCCTTTTTTGAGACCAAGTTATGTTTGATTCCTTGACTTCTTTTGCAAATACTTCGGTTCTTCTTCTTCTTTTTTCTTTTAATTAAATAATTTACGTAATTGTTTATTTTCCTTTAGACTGGGTTTGATTGTATAATCATCTGAAAGTCTAAATCTTATTGGAAAAATCTTTTTTTTTTTTGTTTGGAGTGTTGCGGATAGAAAATTAATTTGAACGTTATGCTGCAGAGAAGATCTTCTAATTGTTTGATTATGTTATGGATATTTAGGTGGGGAGTCGGTAATGATGATATTGCTCATCTTCCCAAATTTTCTTCATTGTTTTGCTTACTTTTGAAGTAGATTTGTAGTGTTTGGATGTTAAGAAGGGCAACTTTGAAAGGCTTCTTGCCGCCCACTTATAAAATTTGTAAATGACCTTATTTTATTAAAGAATTGTAGTTATTTTATTGAAACGATCAGTGTAAGGCTGTAGGAAGTTTCATGTGCTATCAAAACAAACTGAAATATAAAATGCTCAGTGAATTTTTGTTCTTATTTCAAATTGTTTCCTGATTTTTAGTTTGCACCTGTACTCAATTTCTTTTCCAGCTAAAAATAAGATTCAAGGATTCTGTACTTGGCTAAGAAGCACAAACACTTTAGTTTGGCTAGTGTGTTCATGTTTGAAGCATGTTGGACACTTGAACACTCTGAGACTTGTTGGACACGTATCGGGCACTTGTTAGTGCAACAAATGTGTTAGACGTGCATAGAATACTAGTTGAATAGACTAAAAAAACACATATACGACATCAATAATAACTTTTGGGTGTGAAATACATCAAGCTAAGTCTTTTAAGCATATAAATGCATCAACCCATTTACTTTGAATTTTATTTTGGTATGATAATGATATATATTTTTAACAATGTATATTTTAATAAACGTGCCCTTGCCGTGTCATGTCCTAGATATTTTAAGTATGACATATCGCTGTGTGTGTCGTGTCGTATCCGTGTCTTGTATTCCTATTTGTGCTTCTTAGGTACTTGGGGTAAATACTGTATTATCTTTGTTGTATTCAGAAGATTTCTATTTGCTAACTTGATAAACAAAACTTGCATTTAATACTTCTTTATTGATTTCTTGGTGGCACAAATTACCATGGAAGGTTTGCTTGCCTTCAGATTGTTATATCACCATATAAGTTCAATATAGTGCTTATGTGGTATCTGAAACTTTTTTTATGAGGAAACTTGACTTTCATTGTGAATAGAATGAAAGAATAGATGGCAAACAAAAGCCCACAAAAAGGACCCAAATGGTGTCTGAAATTGGTTAATGTTTCTAGTACAGCCATTTGTGACTGGACCTCATAAGTTGAAACGACTATGAGGTTCTAGGATTTCTCTTACGGAATAGTACGTTTTCTTCATAATTACAGTCAGCTGGTTTTCTACATAATTACGGACAGTGACAGATCTGAAACATGTTCCTTGTGTTGCTCTTAGCTCTCATGTATCGTTGTTTCATGAATGTCTTGTTATAAGTGCTAATATCCTCACGCATTTTCTTTCAGGCTAATAAGAAAACAAGAAACAGAGCTTATGATATTCTTGTTCAGATTGGTCATGCATGTATGGACGACAACAAAGGTGGAAAGATAGAATATCTGTATCATCTCTTCAATATGGTACTTAAAATTGTTTCCAAGTCATACTTTTTAGTTATTTCTCATGTGAACAACATTAATGGTTTATCCTATCAATTGATATTAAGGCCAACAAGAATAAATATTAATGTCTCAGGTAGCTGGAGGTCTTGGTGGTGAAACTCCTCACATGATCAGTGCTGCAATGAAAGGCTTAGCTCGCTTGGCTTATGAGTTCTCTGATTTAGTTTCAGCAGCTTGCAATTTGCTGCCATCTACCTTTTTGCTTCTCCAAAGAAAGAACAGAGAAATAATCAAAGTTAGCTCGTCCTTCCTCCCTTGTGTTTGTATCTATTTTGACATTCTCTTTAGGTTTATTTATACTCTCATTTACTGCAGGCCAATTTGGGATTTTTAAAGGTTTTGGTGGCCAAATCAAAAGCTGAAGTTTTGCATATGCACTTGACGAGTTTGGTAGAAAGCCTGCTGAAGTGGCAAGATGGCCCCAAAAACCACTTCAAAGCTAAAGTTGGTATTTCTTTAAGTCAATTTTGGAATTGTTCTCTTGCTTTCTGACAGTCCAATTTTACATTTTTGATTTGTTAATTTTCCAGGTTAAGCAGTTACTTGAAATGCTTGTCAGAAAATGTGGCTTGGATGCAATCAAGGTTGTGATGCCCGAAGAACACATGAAACTTCTTACCAACATCAGGAAGGTAGGTTGTAAACTTAGTGTTAGATTGATAAACATAAAGGCTTATGCAGAACAAAATGAAACATTGTGTATGTGCCTATTCTTACTAACGGATGGTTTTGGTATGCCAGATAAGAGAACGGAAAGAAAAGAAACTTAAATCTGAGGGGCCTAGGTCTATTGCATCGAAAGCAACAACATCCAGGTATCTAATGGGTTATATGTTCTTCAATGCGTCCATAATTTTGTGCATGTGTTTGTTGATAAATGAATAGTTCTCACAAACGGAAGAAGGGTTTGTTGGGAGTCCAGACTAGGAATTTACATCAAGAAATATATTTAATTGTGGCTAGAAATTATTAGTCATACAGGTACTCATCAGATCAGATCTTTTTTCTCCTATAACCAATTGTCTCTTTTAACCTTTTTTTTCGGCGGTTGTGGGGTGGGGAGCCGAACGAGTGGCAGTAGAGAACCTTCATTGATTGCTTTTATGTACTGCATTCCGTTTGGAGTTTTCTGCACAAATGCTTAGACTGTTTTTAAGCACTCTCGAAATTCTGCATTTTATGACTTCTTTTCTTCTTGTGACTATTGGGTTACTTTCAGGATGAGTAAATGGAATCATACAAGAATTTTTTCGGAGGTGAGTGATGATGAGACTGAAGATAGTGGTGGAGAATACTTGGGGGAAAGTGATTCAGAACATGTGGATGGTAGAAAAAGTCGGCCATCAAAGGCTTCCTCACACCTCAGATCAAAGACATCTAAACGGTTCGTTTGCATTTTCATTCCTTGTTTAATTTAGAGTAATGTATATGTCCCATCTGCCTAGATTGGTGATTGCAATCTCAATTTTTAAACACCTTCAGTCCCAAGAGTCGATCAACCATGAACTTACTTGAGCGCTTGCCCGACCAAATGGAAGATGAGCCTCTTGACTTGCTTGATCAACAAAGAACAAGACATGCTCTTCAATCATCATTGCATCTCAAGCGGAAAACAATTGTGTCAGATGGTGAGATGAAGATTGACGATGAAGGACGCTTAATAATTGCTGATGACGATGAGACAAATTTCAAAAGAAAAGGTTCCAACTCAGATTTAGATGAAAGGAGTGAAGTTAAGAGTCACTTGTCGGTTGGATCCTCCAAGAAAAATCAGAAGCGGAGGAGAACATCAGACTCTGGTTGGGCTTACACCGGTACCGAGTATGCTAGCAAGAAGGCTGGCGGGGATGTTAAGAGGAAGGACAAGCTTGAACCTTATGCATATTGGCCTCTTGACCGGAAGATGATGAGCCGTCGACCGGAGCATCGAGCTGCTGCTCGGAAAGGAATGGTTAGTGTGGTAAATATGACGAAGAAACTTGAAGGCAAAAGTGCCTCTAGTATTCTGTCAAGTAAAGGCTCCAAGTTTAAGAAGGGTCACAACAAAGGTAGCAAGAAGAAGGCCAAGTAGAAAGAAGATCAGATTGGTTGAGGGATACATATATATATTTTTTGTTTTCAGAAAATCAGATGAGTTTCTGTATATTTTTTGCCCATTTCAGTTTTGCTTGAAGGAGAGGTTCCATTGTTGGGTCACATTTTTGCTTGGAGCTTGTGTACTATAAGATATATTGTGGAATAATTTATTTATTCAATTTGACCGCTATACAGTGTTAGGTCTCAATTTTTGTATGAAATTATAAAGTATTTCTACTTCAAGAAAAGATTGGATTTGAAATGTTTACGTTCAAGAGTAATATTGCAACTTGCTTTTTAAACAAATGATAAAATTTAAGGTTAATGTACTCTTTAATATTCTCTATATGTTTATATGTATCATATAGATAGACATATCTTTTATTTGCTAAGGTTTGGATTAGGTGTCTTTTTGGTTTTAAAAGCAACATTTTAGGAGGCTATCATTTCCAGGAAATGGTGCAGTTTCCCTCCACCTCCTCCTTGGCCTTGGGTCCGCCACCAGCCAGCCTTCAACTCTCTCCCATCCCATCAACACCTCTGGCTTGCAAACCCCACCTATTAACCTCTGGTTGCCGGCCAGCCATTGGGATGCACATGGGTTTATTGCTTGAAGTTGAAACCAAATGGAGAAATCGATTTTCATAAGGCCTGACTTGTTGGGAAGGGATTTACACAGACATATGGACATGATTATTTTGATACTTTTAGCCCTGTGGTGAAACTGACAATCGTTGGCATTGTTCTACCTCTTGCCATCAGTAAGAAATAAGAATTCAAGCATTGGTCCTTCGAAGCAAAAAAAAAAAGTGTCTTGCAGCAGTGTCGAATCTGAGTACAAGGGTCTTGCAAATTGTGCAATCGAAACATCATGGGTTTGGACAATGTTGTCTGAGTTGGGGTTCTCGTCTCCCTCTACTCTCCATTGCTCCTATACACAACATACATCGCTGCCAATCCTGTTATGCATCAAAGAACCAAACACATTGACATATATCAACATTTTGTTCATGAACGACTTCTTGTAGCTAAACTTGTTGTCAAGTATGTTCCTTTTCCCATGCTGCTCTCAAAGAGGAAATTTACACTTCTCAACCACTGGCCTATGTTCATCCTCACTGCCCTCATTATGTTAGCCATCTTCCCAACACCCTTTATGGTCTCAAACAAGCCACTCCGACTTGTATGAGGTTAGCCACATCAACGGACTCGAAGTCCAGCGTAGACTTAATCCAAGCTCGACTCAAAGTCAACGTTTGACCAGCCAAGTCCAATTCAGCCCATTTATTCATTGAATTAGATATGGATCACCATTTTTATAATCGGATTGGCCATATTTGGATCAACCCATCGAGCCGACCTAATAAGCTTATCATTGTTACCTACCCAAATATATATGTACATATGTATAGTTCTTCATATATTAAGAAAAGAAAAATTTTTAAATTTTTTTAAAGCTATATTTAATATATTGTAGCTTTTAGTTAACATACTTTTTTTTTTTTAACTGTTAAAGCCTAATAAAACTTTTTAAGACAATTATATACTAAATAAAACTTTATAATATCAATAGTTTTATCTAGAAAAAGTAATAAAAATATAAAATAAATTTAATAAAAATAAAACTTTAATAAATTTTAAATAACATTTCATTAAAAAAATCTAAAACACGCGCACGCGCACGCACACAATTTACCCAATCGAAAGATCATCACTCTTCCAAAGGTTCGTTCTTATTACTTGTTTATGTGTATAACATTATATTGACAGGTTCTATTACAACTCTTCTTCATGCCATTAATCCACCAATTACAACAATCTCAACTCTCTTCCTTTCTTCTTAGGCATACAAGCTCACTTCTTATTTCAAGCCAAGTACATTTTCCCCGAACGGGGAGAGGATTCCCAGTTTAGGTGGGCAATGGTGGAGGGAGTGGGGGAAAAAATCCACGAAAGCTAAATGGGATGGGGAATGAACCCCCGCCTCCACCCCATTATCTATCCCCGCCCCGTTAGGCTTTTTTCTTATATTTATTATATTAATTTCATTTTATGTTATTTATTTTTATTATATAAATATTATATTTAATTTTCAAGATTTCTTGTTTAGTGGTCAAAATAATAGATATGTTTGAATTAGATAAAAATTATATGTTTGAATTCTAATAAACTTAGATTATATATATGAATAATTTGATAGATTATTTCTTTAACTTCAAATTTTTTAGTAATTTCTCTTAAAATTTTAATTGTCCATGTAGAATTAATCATATAAAAGCTAACCATTTAATTAAAACGTTTTCATAATAGTGATTTATAGTAATTGGTTTTTTTTAAAAAATTTAAACGGAAAAAAATTTCCCGCGAGGAATCCCCACCCCATTCTCTATGGGGAATTTGAGTTATATATGACCGTGTTCCCATTTTCGTTTTATCAAGACCTTGCTCTCCAATTTATATACATTATCAATTAGAATTTTAATAAGCAAACATTTATTTTAAAGATGATAGTTACTATAAAAATTAAATTATAATTATTAAATTATTTAAAAAATAACCGTTTGTTCAATAATAAAATTGTAATTATTTTGCTAAAGTGAGCTTGATTTAGTGGTATTGACATGTGCTCCATCCCTAGAAGCTTAGAAGGTTAGAGGTACAATTCTCCACCATAGTTGTTAAAAAAAAAAATTGTCACTACTTTACTAATAACAAATTGTTTTTTCTTTTTTTTAAAGTTTTCCTAAATAACTAAATAGAATAACATTTTTATAATATAATTAAATGTTTAAAAATCGAACTAACAAAAATTTGGAAATTCAAAATAATAATAATAATAATGATAATATTAATAATAAAATTAGAAAATTTGGGAAAATGGCCTTAAAATTAATGTAAATAATGTGGCAATTGTATATTTTTAATTTATTAAAAAAAACAAAAGGGTAAAACAGTCCAAAAATATTTATCAAATAGGCTTACTTTCTAATATATTATATATTACTGATAAATATTAGTAATATACTAATTTTATGAAAAATTATTAGAAATAGAAAAAATATCAAACGATTTACAAATATAAAAAAAATTTACTATCCATTAACAGTAGACTTCTATCGCGCTCTATTACTTAAGCATGAGATTTTTCTATATTGGTAAATAATTTGACTAATTTTACTATATTTAAAAACATTTCTACTTTTATTGTATATATATATATATATATATATATTTTAACGTTAGCGTTAAGGATATAATCACTTGTTTATCATTTTTATTCTATTGTTAAGATATGGGAGGGCAATGAGATAGAGTTATTTTTATCAAAAACTTTTTTTAATATATAATTTATATTTAAAAATAAAATTATAGGATAAAAATAAAAATATTTTTGTTAATTATTATCTATATCTTAATAATAACAATGGAAAAATAGAAGGAAAAAAAGAGAGAGAGAGAAGTTGTGGAGGGCACAAAGGGAAGCTGTTGTTGAAATTAGTGTTAATAAGTTGAAGTTGTAGTTAGAATTCAAAAAGTAAAGTAATTTTCATAGACTAATTTACCAAGGCAGTTAAGATTCTCCCTTGCAAATACAATCCGTTTGAGCCTATAATACTCCCGTAGGACTACAAATTTTAGGATGTTGTATTGATTTCTAAAACTACTAAAGTTGTAAGGGATTTTGATTGAAGTTTTCATAACAAAGATTAAAATTGTTACAGACAAAATCATTGCATAAAATTTTAAAATACAAATGTTAAATATTTAAAAACACAGAAGAAAGAGCACTCAATAAAATTAAACACATTTTTGGTTTTTTTAAGAAAAGAAAGATGCATTTAAACCAAAGTTTTAAAAAGAAAGAGTACTTAATGAAAACATCCATATTAGAGCTTTTTTCCAATGAATAAAAACAATTAAAAGGCCAAAATGAGCATATAGCTCAATTATTGGCATAATTACCATCCACCTCGATCAATCCCGTAAAAAAAGTAATTAAAAATAATAATAATAATAATAATAATACTTTTTTCAAGTATAGCTCAATGAAAGACATCTAAAGTTCCCCCATCATTGTAGAACTCAAACGGAAAACAAAGCAAAACAAATTGAGAAAGTCAGAGTTTGTATGGCTTAAATATGAAATTCAGTTGGTCTGAAAGGGTGGTTTTCGGAAATGAGGCAAATAAATCAAAAAGAATTTAGCCTTGAAGATGTTATATAATGCAAGATTAGGATAATGAAAACATCTCTTCAATTAGCGGTTCCATCTACATGCAAAATATTGCAGATCAAAAGGGATGGGTTTTGTTTTTTTTTTTTCTTTTTTGTTTTTTGATTTTTGTTTTTTTGGGGTCTTGTTTATCAACGCTGTAGAAGCTAACTTAATTCGTCAAAATCAACATAGTACTACACAACTGGTTTGGAAAATGTTCTAATGTTTACCCAGACGATCACCGGCCTGTATTCTGCTCGATCACAAGCGATTGATCGGCCAACCGATTTGCATTGCTGTATGTCCTATGAAACAATCAACGGACAACGGCGATTATCCCCACAACAGTCAGCAACTGCAAGACAACAGCATTTAGACAGTCTATACGAAGTCTGATTAAAAGGGAAAAGAACTGAGAAAAAAAAAAGGGTTAAATACTACTTTGATCCCTATACTTCGAAATTTATTCAATTTTAGTCCATATACTTTTAGTAAATCTTAAATTTTGTCTCTCGAAATTAATTTTTATCAAAATTGATTAAATAATCATGATAATTTACATGCAAAGAAACATAATATGTAAATATGATATCGGAATTTATAGTGAAAATGGTAATAAAAAAATAAAAAGTAATGAAAAAAATCCACAAAAACCTAGAGACCAAAATTTAAGATTTATTGAAAGCACAAGGATTAAAATTGAACATTTGAAAGTGTAGATACTAAAATTGTACGAACTCCAAAGTATAGGGACTACAATAATATTTTAACCCAAGAAAAAGCTAAAGCTGATTCAACCAACTTTGTACATTATTGCATGCATACATTCTAATCGGAAAAAAATCAAACCAGAAAAAAAATGCATGGTTTAGACATATACTTTCAACCACGAGTTTAGAAATTCAAATCAGAAAAAAAAATGCATACATTCTTTCTTCCAAAGAATTAATGAGAGGAGAAAAAATGCATACATTCTTTCTTCCAAAGAATTAATGAGAGGAGAAAAGAAAACAACGTACCTTGTACACATTAGGCTGAAGGACTCCCGTTTTAAGTGTCTCATTTGTACGGGGCAAACAGGATGGATGAATTGTGGCCGCCAAAGCCAAAGGAGTTAGACAGAGCGACCTTGATTTCCAATCTTTCTTTCTTTGGGCCCACAAGTATATTTGTGTCCTGTAGTTCATTTAAGAAGTAAACGGAGACCATGCAATAGATTGATCAGATCATGTGCAATTCAATCATGAAAATATGAAACAACGATCCTCATAACAACCAACATACCACGCCTTTATCTGGGTTTTCTAAGTTAATATTTGGATGGATCCATCCTGTTCTTATGGCCTGTACCAGGAAGTAGAGTCTAACATTAGCAACTTCAGTGTAATTGGAAACAATATATCTAATTAAAATCGTATATAAAATCAGGAATGCATATTATGAATAAACTTTTCAGCAGCCTTGTTCACTTTTCTTTTGAAAAGGAAAGGAAATGAAAAGAGACCCAAAATTCACACAAGATACAAAACAAGATAGAAAGACTAAAAAGGAGCAATAAAACTCTCCCAGTTCCTGTCCAAGTCTTGGATAGAATAACCCTTGAAACATTCAAATAAATAACACCATGATGAAGACTTAGGGCTAAATCAAAACACTCTATATGTGAGCGTGAATAATCGTGGAAAATTCTCTGATCTCTTTCATTTCATAACTCACATAGATTGTTCATGATACGGATAATCTGACCTGTGGAAGAAACTAAATTTGAAAAGTTCCCATTATTCAATTTTAATGATCACGTTTGATAAATCTCACCTGTATGGTGGCAACAGCCTCGACAGCACCAGCGGCCCCTAGTAAGTGGCCAACCATAGACTTCGTGGAGTTCACTCTTAACTGCAAAATCATTTCTATGTTTAGCAAAGCAGAAACTTATATTTTAGATAGAAGTAAGAATTGCATTTGCATGGTTAAATACCTCACGATTCTTGCCAAAACAATGTACAAGAGCTTGATATTCTTTAACGTCTTCAGCCAGAGAAGACGTTGCATGCGCATTTACGTAGTTCACATCTTCCTTAGATATTCCAGACTGAGCTAATGCCTTCTCCATGCAGAGAATAACTCCGGCCCCTGTTTAAGATGCCATATAAAGCATAATATAAGATGTCGTAACTCCGGATCATGATTTTAATCAATTTGGGTTTATCAAACTTGGATTGGGATGCTTGGTGTTGGATTATGCGACGGAATATGTAATAAAAACTTAGGTTCGCATAATTTGTATTTGAGTGTGAAGTGAGGATTTATATTTTGTAAAGGTTCATATATAATACAAAAGGTGGGTTAAATTTATGAAGCAAATGAGATAAGCAAACCCCAGAGATTAAGGAATGCGTATAACAAACGTAGGTTACACAAACTTAATCTATGAGTTAGACATCTACAAAAATGAAAAACACACTAGTGAGAGTTGTCCTTTTAAAAATGTCTCTCTTTCAAAATCTCAAAATTTTGTTGGTTGAATGAAATATACCGAAAGGGCAGAGCCAAGGAACTTGATCAAAGAGTTACAAGAAGCCCCCCCAAGTGATCATGATGTTAGCTATGTAGGAATGACATAAAAAATTAGAAAGTTTTAGGGAGAAACAGAAACTGCCTAAATTTCAAGCTACAGCTCTGGAAAATATTCAGAAACTCTCTTCATTCTTTCCAACCAAAACTCCCACAGGAGAGCACACGGCCCCTGGTGAACAAAAGAAAACCTCAAGTTTTTTACGGTATTTGGATTTCCAAATCAACTAACAAAGCATAGCAGGTAGAGTGGCCGGTCCACAAATGAGAGAGCTACATAGGGACTTAATGAAAAAACACACAGAGACTTAAGGAGACATGTTTTATCTGCATTGAAGAATAGGGTTGGAAACACCAACTCCCTCGGTGCCTTCAGTTGAACTTACATCAAATTCTATCATTAGGCCTTAGACAACAAAAATATTTTGGCTACCAGTGGGCTGATAAGAGTCTTGGGAATTGAGCACCAAAAGATACCTTCCGAAAAAACAAGCCTACATAGCTTGGCTATAGAAGATCATGGGCTTTTCATACTAGCATTAAGTGCACCACTAATGGACCAACCCACC
Organism: Citrullus mucosospermus; assembly: GCA_030954485.1. Lineage (NCBI taxonomy): Eukaryota > Viridiplantae > Streptophyta > Magnoliopsida > Cucurbitales > Cucurbitaceae > Citrullus > Citrullus mucosospermus. The sequence goes on from CM062057.1 coordinate 28,551,085, forward strand.
AGATCCTTCCATATACTGTGGCTTCTGGTGGCTCCTTCTCCATCAACTTGCTAATGGTGAATTAACTTTCTACCCTGAACAGCCCCTATCTGGATTTCCCCCATTGGAGATACACGTTTCCAATCATTGACCTTCTATTCCATCCTTCCCTCCCTCTAAAAGATCGAAAGATGTAGGTTCTCATCACACTCTCTTTGTCCTACATTACTATGCAATGTTACTAATCAACACCAACACTCTCCAAAGTCCTAATCCCTCCAACTTTCTTCATTGCACTCCCTGTGTGTGTTCTTCTCCACAAACTGTTGCATCTCCCCCCTCATTTTACTCAACTCTGCATCCACTGCGTTTTACACACCTAAAATTTTTCTGTAATGATAGAGCGCCTCTAATAGACTCTTTTCATTTTCTTATTAGCTACTATTCTCTAGTGATCCAGCTCCAATAGAAGTATCATAAAGAAGAAAAAAAATAACCATTTATCCGCACACACAATTATGAAGGTTTCCCTCACTTATACCCTCCTGTTTTCCCATTCAAACCCAGCATGGTATACAATATTCTTTGGATCAACAACTAAGAGACAGTAAACAAGGAAGATTCCTCCCCCATTAATCATCTCTTTGTAAATGATACCTGATAAACTTGTCCCTTTCAAACCAGAGGACAATGAAGAATCTTAAATCACCAATTGACCCAAAAGCTTAAGCTGATGAGTGAAGACAAATTTAATATTATATCATCTAACACCCCCCTCACTTATGGGCTTGAAATATGTAGAAGACTCAACAAGTGGAAATCAATATTAATTGGGGAAGAAATAACATTGCAGGGGTTTGAATATAGGACCACTTGCTTTCATACCACCTTTAAATCACCAATTGACCCAAAAGCTTAAGTTGATGGGTGAAGGAAAAATTAATATTTTGTCGTCTAACAAAGAAAAACTATAGATAAATCCATGGAGAAACTACCCAATCCTATTAAAGATCATTTTACATATCCAGCCAAAACTGTGACTTAAAAGAGAAGGAAACTGATTAAGACACCCCAGGAAGCAAGAAAAGTCAATGCACGTCACTAATTTGTGAAATAAACAGCCAACCTTTGGACCCTCAGGCAAAGTGCCAACACTCAATGCAACTTATCAGTGTCCACCATTGCAACCATACCTATCTGCAGCACCTTGCAGGTAGCAATCCTTGGCTATATGACCCCGTCTCCCTGCACTTAAAGCAAGCACCACCACTGCCAACACCATAACTACCTTGCTTGTCCCTGTAACCACCTCGGTCAGCATTAAACCTGTTATCATCCACCACCTCTTAGTCTTGTTACTTCCACCTTTGCATGTACCTCTCCTCTGGTGCACCTTGCACAGATGACTTTCTCAAACCAATGGCATCAACAGCCTAAGAACAACCACGACAATTTGCCTCAGATTCAGTGTGCAAGACTCCACAACTCTTTGGCTCAAAGAAGGGAACCATATCCCATTTGGTCACTGGACCACTTCGCCTTCCCACTCACCCTCCTTCTTTTCCGGCCTCTTACCACCCAACAGCGGCAAAGCCCCAAGAGTTCGCTCTCTACTCCCTCCCTCTCTCTCTCTCTCTCTCTCTCTCTCTCTCTCTCTCTCTCTCTCTCTCTCTCTCTCTCTCTCTCCCTCCCTTCAAAATAATTTTAATACTTGATCTCAGGAAATTGGCATGCTAGCTTTAATGGTTTTCATGATTTACACACTCTCTTAAACAATAACTAGTTCTACTAGAATAAGTAGTCCGTTAAGATTCTGCACACTTCTAAACTCAGCAATTCCTTAATCAAGAAGAATGCATTCATCATAATAATCATAACTATGAAATATCAAGAAAAACATATTATACATCAGTTGAGAATGGTGTTGTGTAGGAAAGATTCATGCCATTGCTATTTCAAGTAAAACCTTAAACTGCCTACAGAGCGCATGTCTTACAAACCTTTATGACCTTTGAACAGTTCATTTTTTCTTTTTTTTGTAAATGTAAAATCCGAGAGAACTCTGGGAGAGAAGTAAATAAACCGGATACAAAAATTACACACTACACAGTTAAGTACAATAAAGTGTAATATCATTATTGACCTAAAGTTGGATAATGTCCTAAATTGAAAAACACACATTATCCTACTAATATTTTTTAAAACATTATGACACATGCAAGGGGTGGAGATTTGAACCTATGATATCTAAGAGAGTAGTAAGACATATCTTATAGTTGAATCCTTACTATTGAAGTAAAATTTTACATATTCTAGTAAAAAAAATGCTCAATCTTCTATATGTATATATGTATCCCCGTACTTATAAGTTTTTAATATCATTAATATTTATGATTATATATCACATATTGATTTTGATTAACAATGGAGTTGAGAAATCTAATTTAAAACTGAATCCTTAATGATTGACTCTTTTTTTTTCACCTAACTTAATAGTTTGTTTGAAAACTACCTCAATTAGAAATTATTAAAGATTCCCTCGCATGTATAGATTCTAACATTTTTTTCAGTTCATGGAGCCCAGTAAAAACTATACCACCATACCATAGAAAATTGAACTACTTGGGGAAATAATCAAGATAATTCAATGTGGTGGAATTCCATAATTTAAAATTGTAAAAGTAATCCAATTAATTTTGCCAACTTAAACAAAGCTCAACTAGTTAAGGGAGGTTGGAGGTTTGTATCCCCCACCCCATCGTTGATGAATTAAAAAAACTAATAAAAATAATAACAGTAAAAATTTCCAAACAAAAAATTGAGAAAAAAATAATCCACCAATTTCTTGGTTAATGATAGAGGATTACCATCAGGGTGTGGTTCGGTCACATGATAAGCATCACAAGTGAAACTTCCACCAAGAAATTCTGCATAGATTTGGGCACCTCGTTGCTGCAATTGTGGAATCAGGAAATAGTAAATTATCTAAGATATTTTACAACAAATAGGCTGAGGGGAAAAGATTCATATGAAATGCTGCAAAGCCTTGGACAGGAGGATGCTCCAGAAAAATAGGCTGAGGGGAAAAGATTCATATGAAATGATAATTAAAAAAAATAACACTGATCATACCTTTGCGTGCTCTAATTCTTCTAGAAGCAAAACTCCAGCTCCCTCCCCCATAACAAACCCATCACGATTCTGTATAAAACAAAGATGCTAAGCATCAAAATGGAGATAAACAAGCACATCAGGTTTATGATTTTAAAGATTACCTACTGGTGACTTCTGACACATTTTTTAAGTAAGAAAGTTCTAATGTTGCATAAAAGTATATTCGCCATAGTACTTCTATTTTGTTCAGACTTCAAAGAAATGACATATAGAACCACAAAAAACAGAAATTATTATATTTTCCTATCAAGAAAAACCAAGTCCTGTAACTACTTATTCCACCTCTTTGCAAGATTAAGATTTTCAGATAAGAAAGTTAGCCCAGGTTTAAGACATTCCATCTTCATTGTTGTGATATTTTATTTATTCATGAGCAAAGTTTTTGTTTACTGAAAAACTATGATTCGGACAATCAGAAAAGAAAACAAAAAATGAAGCTGACATTACAATATCCCAAGGCCGTGAAGCTTTGGTAGGATCACTGTTCCTTTGTGAAAGTGTATTGCAAGCAACAAAACCTCCCAAACCTAGCAACAGTAAAATAGGATAGATTCACTTCAAATATCTCGGGCAAAAAGAGTTAAAACTTTAATAACATAATAAATAGAAAATACCAATGGGTATGATTGCTGCATCTGAACCTCCGCAGAGCATTACATCCTGCACATAAAAAATCAGAAACTATAGCAACAAGAACAGAGTAAAGCACATGGAACATTTCAGTTGACTTGGGAATATTGTTTAGGATAATAATATGAAACACTTCTCTAGTAAACATTTCTAGGTGAAAAAAGTACTTGTTTGCTTATGGATGCCACCCACTCATTCGCTTGCTTATGTAGGAGGAGAGTGAATAATGGCAAAGGAGTGCAGATTGTGCTACGTAAGGACTGTTATGGATACAAGGGAGCAATAGCCTATGTGTAGAGACAGTTAGAAAAGGACAAACAAGAGGCTTGCAATATGTAGGTAGAGGAAGGGAGGGAAGAGAGGGAAAGTGTGCTGTGAATTTGGTGGACTAGAGTGTCTCTACTCTAGTAGTAGAATCTTGTAGAGTTTCTAAGCCTCTCAAGCGTGCAGTACTCAGTAATCTCCCATATTTTCCAAAATATTCTTCGGAGCCTATCGACTAGCTTCCTCCAAGGCACTTTTAAGTGTTTTTTAAATTTTCAAATATATTTTCTGCCATGTAGTCAAACTTCACTAGAAAAAAATACATATATTGAAAAGCACTTTAATCAGGTAATAGCCTTGTTGGAATATTGGAAAAACTAGGGCAAACACACAAGTAGTCAAGTAAGTTGTATACCAAGAGAAAGAGAAAAGGTTGGAAACAAGATAAATCCACTCTTAAGTTTCTAAGAAAGTGATTACTTACAGCTTCGCCTCTAATTATGTGATTTGCAGCATTTAGTATACAAAAGTTGCTCGTAGCACAAGCAGTAGAAATTGAGTAGTTTGGGCCCATCCATCCCTACATTTTCAAAATAACTATTTCACAATAATGTTAAGAATCAATAGCTCCAATACCTTAAGAGTTTCTCTTTTTTTTGCCTTCTAATTTACTATGTCCATAAAAGGATTCACTTACCAGATCCATAGCTAGCATGGCAGAACCCATGTTTGTAGTTGCAAACGGAACACAGAAAGGATTCATCTTCTTGTATGAAATTCGCAAGGCTTCAATTGCATCATTAAAGACCTATTCAATATAAGTTAATCGGAAGAAGTTTTGATAAATAATAATAATAATGAAAAATGAAAAAAAAAAATCATAGTAGCACATTGGCAATTAAAAAAACGATAAATTAACATAAAAATGAATTTTTTTTTTTTTTTTTTGGTCATATTAGTAAAAGTCATATGGCTATTAAGTAGCATCTGTCAATAAAAAAAAACTTTAGAAGGATTAAGATAACAAACTTTCAGGTTACAATTTTACAAGTAATCTTTCTCCGATGTAAGGGAAGTAGGTAAATCACAGATTGGTAATATTCACCTTCAAACCACTCCCCTGGTATCAAGCATAGAATTAGGGATTACCTTCATGCCTCCCATTGCTGAACCAATCAGTACTCCACATTTAGTTTTATCCAACTCTTCTGCAAGCTCTTTTGTCAATCCACCATCTTCTAGGGCTTTCTTGCCAGCAATAAGCATGTAAAGCATAAATTTATCCATCCGCTTAGAGAATTTTGGTGCAACCCATCCATCAGTAGAGAAAGTTTTAATCTCTCCAGCAATTCTCTGAGGAAGAAAAGAATTAGAACTCAGACAGACAAACAGATAACACTGGTTTCAGGAATTTTTTAGAAAGAAGGTATATTTACTGTGGGGAACTGGGAACAATCAAATGCCTCTATTTCGCTAATTCCACTGACACCCTCAAGCAAATTTTTGTAGAAGACGTCAAGATCATGTCCCAAGGGCGTCACCACACCCATTCCAGTGACAACTACTCTTCTTTGTTTTGTATGGTGTTTCTTTTTGCTTCCCACGTCTTCAGCTGGTTGAACAGCTATAGCGACAGTCTCACCTGGAGTTTAAATAAAATGACAATACAATAATCAGGTTCAGTATTCTTTCTGTTTTCTAACATAATATTCCACACTGCCCTGTTTCTACTAATTAATTTTTTTAGGTCCAATGAAATCAGAATCCAACAGAACATATCTAAACTGTATACAGAATTCATACCAACTTTTTAGGATCATGGAAACTTCATACTTGCTGAAGGACCATGAAACAACAAACTTCAATGTATTGATGATAGATATCATTTACAAACTCCAGAATTAGGCAATGGCCAAGCTGGGTTTAACAAGACTATTTTTGTTGAGGACAGATAATAATGTATACTGGTCACGCAACCCAAAAGAATATAGGTTTTGGGTTGAAGCAACTCAAAAATATAATAAAGCCAGGTTTGAGAAATGCAGACCAGAATACTGAAAGCCAATTAAGGGCAATAAGGAATGACATTTGACATAAACCAAAATCTCCTGAGTGGTAGAGAGAAAGATGACACTGCATGACAATGAGCAAAATGAAACACAGCAAAAGACAACACTTCGTGTGACTCAAAAAAATAAAATAAAAAAATAAACAACAAAAAGAATAGGTATGGGCGTGAAGAGTTGGGTCAGAGACAAAATAACAAAGGTTACAGCATTACAACGTAATTAATGGATTCAGCGGCGGTGGAAAAACATAAATGCAACTTAATTCGATACACTCGTTTTCTCTCGATGAAGTCGAAAAGCAGAAACGAAAAAGAGATAAATCTGAATCGAGCCAAAAAAAAACATAAATATACATATATATATACAAAAAACACAAGAACGCAAGATTCTTGCCAAGAAGTGCCTAGATTAATCTAATAACTCCTCCTTCAACGGGTCTATTCAAGAAATCAACAAGGAAAAATTAGGTAAATAAAAACCGAAGGTTCCAGTCAAGTACAGCGAAAAGCCAGAAGCAAGAAGCCATACGAACAGATTCGAATCAGTCCAAAAATATAAGGTACCAATTCCAAAGCGCAATACAAATTCCAGGAACCGTAAATGGGAAAAGAAAAACTGAATCACCTGAACGTGAAGCCCGATTCGCACGTCTGTGGCGGCGGTTAAGAGGGAGAGACTTAGGTCGAAAAAGTAAGGAGAAACCATTATTACCTAAAGAGGTAAGAGAAGAAAGGGCGTAAGTACTGTTACAGTAGTCATCGCAGGGTTCAAAAGCAAGGCAGGAGTTCATGAGGTCATGAATATTGAATCCACGAAAAGAAGAAATCAATCCAGTATTGAATTGAGAAGTGATAGTATAACATTTAGAGAGCGGGTTCCTTCTCCTGGAGGTTGATGTCGATCTCTTGGAAGAAGAATGAGGGATGGGTGAGGCATTGAGGGAATGGTCTTTGAAGCAAGTGGCGGACATGCAAGCGGCAACAAGCCAAGTACAGAAAGGAGAAGAAACAGCAAAGGAAGCCATGGAAGAGTAAAGAAGAAGGTAAAAGAAGAAGAGATTGTTACAGAGGTTGAAGCGTTGATGTGAGTAAGAGATTGATTGAATGTTGCATTTGAGTTTTTTTGTTGTTGAGAGAAAGTGTTGAAAGCGTTGAAGAAGAGAAGCGCCAAGTATGGGGTTGGAGCAATCTGAGTCGTCTGAGGAAAGAGAACGACAAGTGCTCTTCTTCTCTGCAATCTCTCGATTTCTCTCTCTTCTCCCTTTCTCTCTCTACAATTGGTGGAAATGGAGAGGAAGAAGCCTGAGCTTTACAAGATGCGCTACAATAATATAATTAAATTATCGCCAGAAATTTTTTTTTTTTCTTTTCCATTTTTTACTCTTTAATTTTCTTTTTAAATCTTTTTAAAACCCACAAAATTACATTTTTCATCCTTAAATTTCAAAATATTACACTTTTTACCTTCTATATTTTCCGTTTTAATTTCAATTTAGTTTGTCTCTTCCAACATATTACCATTTTGCCCTTAAAATTTAAGTTTATTTCAATATACTTCTGGTTTAGATTGACTTATTATTTAAATTCTTTTAATAAAAGATATTTAAAATATATTTTTAAACTATTTTGAGTGACTTATTTTTAAAAATTAAGAAATTGAAATTTTAAACTAAATCCACCCTTAGTTTCTAGATTTTTTTTAGTATTTAGTGTAAATTTCTATTAATTAGTTGATTAAATTATAAATTAAATCTCTATAATTTGGAGAAAAATAGACATAAATAGTCTCTATAATTTGATAAAATCATTGTAAATAGGGCATAAATCCATCGTAAATAAATTGTCCATAAAGACTAATTTCTAATTATAAATCATAGAGGCTAAATTCAAAATGTTTTTCAAATCATATATACCAAATTTATAATTTTAACCTAATTAATTTAAAATAATAATGTAGTTAATTTTTTTTAATTAATTTTAATACAAATCTTGAAACTTAAGGACCATGTAGATTTTAACTTCAGTCCCCACATGCCTAACAATTTGATTTTTGAGTTGTTCTTTTTGAAAATTAAGACTATGAAGACCCATTTTAACTCTAAATTTCTTGATTTGTTTTCTACTTTTTATTAATATTTTTAAAAATTAGGCCAAATTTTGAAAACCTAAAAATGGCCCCTTTGACAACCATTTTGTTTTTTGTTTTTATTTCTGAAAATTAAGCCTATTTCATTCTCACATCTTACATTGATTTGCATCTCTCTTAACTACAATAGTTGAATTCTTTGCCAAATTCCGAAAACAAAAGCAAGTTTTTTAAAGTTATTTTTTTTTAGTTTTCAAATTTTGGCTTGGTTTTTTAAACCATTAATAAAAAGTATACAAATGAATAAATTTAAAAGTGTAAATAGTGTGTATAGGCTTAATTTTTCAAAAACAAAAATAAAAAAACGAAATTGTTACAAAACAACTGTTTTTATTCTTTTGAATTTGGCTAAAAAACTCAACTTAAGAAAGATGCAACCATTTGTAATAAATTGAGAGAAATGAGACTTAATTTTTAAAAACCAAAAATTAAAAAAAAAAATGGTTATCAAATGGGATTATATTTTTAAATGTTCAATTTTAATTATTGTCCTTCAATAAATCTTAAATTTAATCTATACTAGAAATTTTTTATTATCTATTAACATTTTTACCGTATAATTGGAAAACATAACAATATAACCTATTTTTTTTTATGAAAAATTATTATTATTATTATTATTATTATTATTTAGCCAATTTTAATAAATAAAAAAAATAAAAACTTTGGAGAGTACACAAACTAAAAATTGTATAAACTAAAAATACAAATACCAAAATGGTTTTTTATTTCAAAATTTTAATTTATTATTAAATGAGAAGGAAAAAGAAAAAAAGAAAACAGAGATAATCCAATGAAATAAAAATGCTGGCCACGTGGTGGAGCGGAACCTTTTTTCAAGTTCGACCCTTGTCACATTTCCGGCGTTTTTACATATATGTATTATTGAATATTCTACTTAGATGCTTAATTATTCTCGTATAAGTTATATAAATGTATTCATCAATTCATTTAAACTCATTTTTAAAGTTTGTCAATGTCAAATTAATTCCATCCTAATTAATATTCCATCTCTCTCTTCACCTCCTAAGTTTCATCTTCTTCTTTATAATTATTATTCTACTATATATATATATATTCATGAAAATTACAAATCAAATTATAAATTCGATCAATATGATTTAAAAAATGTTAACATTTAATCTTTATGATTTGATAAAATTCTCTAACTAATCCTTCGATAAGTACTATTTATGAAAGGTATATTTTATTAAACTATAAGAATTAAATTCTAAATTTTAAAATTATATAGATTGAAATATAATATATAAATTTAAAATAAAAACGAGTAATATTCTATCTACTTATGTACATGGACTATATTATAGCTAGAAAATTTCATCGTTTGTTTAAAAAATTAAATAAAAAATTAATAATATTTCATCTTATTACAAGTGTTGATAATGTATCAAAGTGAAAATATGACATTTTAATTACTAAAAAAAGAAAAAAGAAAATTTAGAAATTGAGGGTTATAATCACTTCATTACGATAATATAAATATTATTGAGATTGAGGATGCTTTATAAAATAGAAAAAATTGTTAAAAATAATTACAAATGTAGCAAAATTTTACTTTCTACTTATCTATGATAGACTACGATAGATCTAGATAGACATAAATAGATGTCTATCAGAGTCTACCTCGGTCTATCATAAATAGAAAATAGAAAGTGAAATTTTACTAAATTTGTGTCTATTTATAATAATTTTTCTTAAGTTAATTTTTTTTAAAAAAATAATTAATTGTTGTCTCTTTTAAAGATATAGAGCTATGCATAAATTGCTAAACTAGACATAGGTTAGTAATGAGGCCCTATTTGTTAATCAAAGAAGTCACAAGAATTTATACTTAAAAAATGAAATAAATAATGAGACAATTAAAAGAAAAATTAGTTTCCCCTAAATAGAGCATGGTGCATTAAAATAACAACTAAGACTTCATTTTAATAGTAATTTAGATTTTTTTTTTCCTTTAGTTTTTAAAACAAAGCTTATAAACACTTGTACCCATCCATTTTTTGTTTTTATTTTATTTTTTACTTTTTACAAGTGTTTTAATATGTTAATTTTATTTTAAAAAATGGGTTAAAAAATTCAAATCTCTTAAATAAAGTTAGGGTAAGAAAACAAACCTAATCTTCACCATTCAAAACAAAAAATTGTATGGTTAAAAAAAAAAAAAACCTCAAACATTGCAAATACAATAAAATTTAAAGTATATTAAATTAATTATTTTATTTAATCAATAAAAAATTAATTGTGTTTATTATTATAATTATTCAACATTTAAACTAATCATTAATTTATGGTAATGAATGTATATTTATATAAAATAAAATAAGACTAGTTAGCTTTATTAAAGTTAATTATTAGTTCTGGTAAAAAAAATAAATTTATTGGTTAAAAAATGCATTTCCCAAAAAGAAAAAAGAAATCTAAAAACCACAATGTAAATAGGATTTTAATTTTTTTTTTTTAACTTTTAGAAAATTTATGTAAACAGATGAAAAGATTATTGTTTTAATTTATAGTAGTACGAGAGTTTGAAAATTTTATAGTATTACGAAAGTTTTAAAATTTCATCCTTTATTCACACTCTAATTTTATTTTTATAAATATTATTTTCAATGATAATGGAGGATCCTACCATATTTTCAAAATAATGTTAGACGTCACAATTAATTAATAAAAGTAAATCTCGAAAATTTGAGATTTCGACACGTTCGAAATTTCGACCAATGAAAATTTTAGATTTTTCTTCATTTTTAGAAATTTCGAAGTTTCGCAATTAGATATGAAATTTTTATCGTCCCAAATTTTGATTTTCATAGATTTTCATAAAACTAAAATTGAGAAAAATAACATATATTTATTTTTAACTTCATTCAAATATTTTTCATTTAATTGTCATATCATTTCACCTTAAAATTGAATTGACGTAAGTTTTATTTTTTTATCATCTAAATCAAAAGCTTTCATTTCCAAGAAACAAAATTTGATAAAAATAACATATTTTTATTTTTAACTTTATCCAAACAATTTCCATCGAATTTTTACATCTTTTCACCTCAAAATTGAATTAAGGTAATTTTTGTTTTTTAACCATCCAAATTAAAGCTTTGATTTTCAAGAAACCAAAATTTTAGAAAAATAACATATATTTATTTTTAATTTCATCTAAACATTTCCATTGAATTTTTACAAAATTGAATTGACGTAAGTTTTGTTTTTTTTACCATCCAAATCTATCATTTCTAAGAAACCAAAATTGAGAAAAACAACATATATCAAAATTTTGGATTAGATGCTCCAAGGTCATCTTTTTGGTATTAGACAATTACATTTTATAACAAACAATTTACAATTATTTCGTATGCAAACATTTCATCTCCTTTAATTTTGCAATTAATTACCAATATTTGATACTATTCTGTAATTAGTTTTCATTTCTTTTTAAAATTTCTACTTTCGTATTAACATTAACATAGATATTAAAAATATACATCTAAATGTTGTTTTACTTTATAGAAACAATGATTAAAAATAGTCAATTATAGTTTAATTAAGCCACAATCAAAGTTTCATTAATTAAGTTTATAATAATTTCCACAAAGTTTCCTAGAATTTCTATAAAATCGAAAATTCGGTCGATTTTTCATGTTATCATTCATATATTTGATTGGTTTACTATAGCAAATCATTTTCCCCCATAAAATAATAACGATAATAAAAAATCATTTCAGTTCGTCGTTATTGAATGTAACAACCCCAAACCGTTGAGGTAATTTTCCCCTAACCCATTTAAATTAAGTTATTTTGCATAAAAAGGAATTTTTAATTATTTATTTACATTATGGTAATTACTTAAGTTAAATAGGAAAGTCCCAAGGAATTATTTATGGTGATAGGAGAATTGAAGATGGGATTAAGGAAAATGTTAGATTTGGTAAAGAATAATTTATTCTTATTCTATTTTAGGGCAAATAGAATAAAAAATAAATTAATTTGGTAAATGAAGGATAATATTACCTTATTGAGTAAAAGGGGAGAATTGGGAAAAATTAGGATTTAAGGGGGAGGGGAATTACCTCGTTTTTCGTGCAGTCAAAAGAAAAAGAAAGAAAATAATAACTCTCTCTCTCGTTCTCTTCGCCGCACCTCCTTCCCTCTCCCTTTCGCTGCCGCCAGCTTCCCTCTACCCGACATCCCTCTCTCTCTCGCTCTCCTTCAATTCCGTGGGCTCCCGGTTGTTTCACGCAAAGAGTGTCGCGGATTCACGTTGCCGTCGCCAGAGTGTCGCTGTCGCGTGGAAGGGTATCGCTCTCTCGCTGCGTATCGCTTCCCCCGAATTCACGTTGTCCCGCTCTCCCTCGGCCAGGCTTTCACGCTATCGGGCTCTCGTGGTGTCACTCTCTCGCTACCTCTCGCGCTCTCGCTCTCCCGCTCGTCTCACGCGCCCCGCGCCCAGTGTCGCCGCCAACCTTCTGACTCTCGCTCTCTCGCCGGTGTCGCTGTCTCGGCTCTCGCGCTCTCGCCCAGGTCTCGCTTCTCGCTCGGGAGTCATTTTCTCTCGGATTTTTGGCTCTCGGCAGCGGTTATTTTCTTGTCCGGCCAGAACAGTACCTTTAAGTGAGTATCCCAAACTTGAATGGATTAGTTGTTTATGTTTTGGATGGAGATTTGAGAAATCCGAACTTTATTTGGTATATTTCAATAAGTGTTCGGTAATTGTTAATCCGTAGGATCGGGGAAAGCTACGAGTTGGATCGCGTTCGGGTAAGGACTCTCTCGGACAAATAATTTTAGGCTACCCACGATAAACTAGACTTGTAGACTAACGTATATTGACGGAAATTTTATTTCCGGTTTATTCAGGAACTAAATTTTTACAAAATGAGCCGTATAGTAATTTTTATGGATCGATCACCAGGTAAGTGATCTTACTACTTGAACCGCCTTCGGGCTACATGAAGTAGGAAATAACCAAAGCCTTATGATTTAGCATGTTCGTATGAGATACCTATGCCTAAAGATAGAAATTATCAAAGTCCTTATGATATAGTATGCTTATATGAGATTTCCATGCTTAAAAGTAGAAATTTCAAGACCTTTATGATATAGCATGCTTGCATGAGATTACCATATACTAGGTTGTATGTGCTTACTAAAGTATGACCCTATGCCATGTTATGTAATGAATGGAACCGTATTTTAATGTATGTAGTCATGGAATGGAATGAGTATGATTATGACTGTTTACGCTCTAGGAGTAGGGTTACCTCCTCTTTATTGGTTGGGTGTTCACGGAGGTTGTGTACCTTCGGGTCCACAGGAGGTTGTGTTCCTTCGGGATCACTAGAGGATGTGTACCTTCGGGTTCACTAGAGGTTGTGCTCCTTCGGGTGCACTAGAGGTTGTGTTCCTTCGGGTTCACAGGAGGTTGTGTTCCTTCGGGTTCACCAGAGGTTGTGCTCTTTCGAGTACATTAGAGGTTTGTGTTCCTTCGGGATCACCAGAGGTAAGAGCTTCCTTCGGGGCTCTAGAGGTTGTGAACATCCATAACCAACTGTAGGGTGAGTGTAAACTATTCCCAATGAATGCATGATAGATATGTATGCTTTATGTTGATGCACTTAAAGGACATAGGTGGTTAGCCCGACTCCAGGTAGTGGGGCACTTACTGAGTAATAAATTACTCATTCTTTATCCTTTATGTTTTTTAGGTAAGGGAAAGAACGTGATGGCGAATGACAAGAAGAATCCTTGATGGGATCACGGGGACCCGTAGTAGCTTCCGCTTAGCATTTTTATGTTTTATGGAGTTTTTGTCAAATTATTGGTTCTTTTTTTTTTTGACACTTTTGATATGTGGCTTTCTATTTCATGAATTTTATTGATTTCTTTAGGGGTACCCCGAAACAAAACTTCTCTTTTCATGTTTATGGATGTTTTTTTCTTGAAGTTTATTAATAGAAATTGCCCAGAAAAGTTTTGTTTCTTCTCTTTACTAAGTTGCATAATGTTTTCTAGAATTTTACATGCATTGAGTAATGGTCCGGTTAGGATATGTAAGTCGGGTCGTTACATTGAAAGTTTATGCGGATTTTTGACTCTCGGCAGCAGTGCTTCTTTTGTCAGGCCAGAACAGTACCTTTAAGTGAGTATCCCAAACTCGTTTGGACTAGTTGCTTATGTTTTGGATGGAGATTTGAGAATTTCGAACTTTACTTGGTATATTTCAATAGGTGTTCGGTAATTGTTAGTCCGTAGGATCGGGGGAAGCTACGAGTTGGATCGCGTTCGGGTAAGGACTCTCTCGGACAAATAATTTTAGGTTACCCACGATAAACTAGACTTGTAGACTAACGTATATTGACGGAAATTTTATTTCAGGTTTATTCAGGAACTAAATTTTTACAAAAGGAGTCGTATAGTAATTTTATGGATCGATCACCAGGTAAGTGATCTTACTACTTAAATCGCCTTCGGGCCAAACGTTTAGTTATCATGAAGTAGGAAATTACCAAAGCCTTTATGATTTAGCATGCTCGTATGAGATCCCTATGCCTAAGGGTAGAAATTATCAAAGTCCGTATGATATAGCATGCTTGTATGAGATTTCCATGCTTAAAAGTAGAAGTTCCCAAGACCTTTGTGATAGCATGCTTGCATGAGATTACCATGTCCTAAATTGTATGTGCTTATTAAAGTATGACCCTATGCCATGTTATGTAATGAATAGAACTGTAATTTTAATGTATGTAGTCATGGAATGGAATGAGTATGATTATGACTGTTTACGCTCTAGGAGTAGGGTTACCTCCCCTATATTGGTTGGGTGTTCACGGAGGTTGTGTACCTTCGAGTCCACAGGAGGTTGTGTTCCTTCGGGATCACTAGAGGATGTGTACCTTCGGGTTCACTAAAGGTTGTGCTCCTTCAGGTGCACTAGAGGTTGTGTTCCTTCAGGTTCACAGGAGGTTGTGTTCCTTCGGGTTCACCAGAGGTCGTGCTCTTTCGAGTACATTAGAGGTTTGTGTTCCTTCGGGATCACCAAAGGTAAGAGTTTCTTTCGAGGCTCTAGAGGTTTGTGAACATCCATAACCAACTGTAGGGTGAGTGTAAACTATTCCCAATGAATGCATGATAGATATGTATGCCTTATGTTGATGCACTTAAAGGACATAGGTGCTTAGCCCGACTCCAGGTAGTGGGGTCACTTACTGAGTAATAAATTACTCATTCTTTTATCCTTTATGTTTTTCAGGTAAGGGAAAGAACGTGATGACGAATGACAAGAAGAATCCTTGATGGGATCACGGGACCCGTAGTAGTTTCCTCTTAGCATTTTATGTTTAATGAAGTTTTGTCCAAATGTTGTTTTTTTTTTTAGACTTTTGATATGTGATTTTCTTTTTCATGAATTTTATTGATTTCATTAGGGGTACCCCGAACCAAAACTTCTTTTTACATGTTTATGGATGTTTTTTTTGAAATTTATTTATGGAAACTTCCCAGTAAAGTATTGCTTCTTTTCTTTACCATGTTGCATAGTGTTTCTCGAATTTTACATGCATGGAGTAATGGTCCGGTTAGGTTACGTAAGTCAGGTCGTTACAGTCCGAGAGAGAAAAAACTATATATCTTGTATATATAGGCAACAATTACCTACTCACCACTAGCTTAGTTAAATACCAACTCGCCCACTACATGGATAATTACTAGGGATTAGTTTTAAAGAACACACACACACAAAAAAAAAAAAAAAAAACTCATTATTTTTCCAACTTCACATAACACCACTCAAACTTATAAATTTCACAGTATGGGACGAAGTGATTTATAGCCGATAATTACCTATTCAATACTACACTAATCATCACTATGTGTACAACAATGATAACGATTATCAATAATTACTTAATTTATATGAATTAATATTAGAAATCAAAATTATTTCTAATACAACACCCATTTAATCTTTGAAGATTATGTGATTCAATCTACTCCATAACATTTTTGAATGCCACTCTTTAGAATCTACGTTACGATTGTGAAATAAGACGAAAATGAAAACAAGATAAAATATCTTTGGTACTTAAGTTTTTAGAAAAATAAAAATTTAGTCCACAAATTTTAATGGGCAATGATTTAATCATTATATTTTCAAATTTGTACATAGAAAACATTAGGAAAGGACTATGGTGCCAAATATTACTTCAATTAACCTTCTCCATTAACAAATGTAATATTTTAAAATTTTGAGACTAATTAAAATCTATTACCCAAACTTCATGAACCAATAAGCCATTTTTTCTATTTTCTTTTAGGTTAAAATACTATTTGGTTCCTATATTATGAAGTTTGTTTAATTTTAGTCCTTAAACTTTTAATTGTCCAATCTTAGTCCACGTACTTTCGATAAATTTTAAATTTAGGCCATCAAAGTTAATTTTTATCGAAATTGAATAATAAATAATAACAATAATTTTCATGCAAGAAAACAAAATTTGTGAATATGTTTTCAAAATTTACAATAAGAATGTTATAGATAACAAAATAAAAATAAAAGTCAACAATAAATTAGTATTTATTAGAAAGTATGAGGTTCCACCTCAAAATCAATTGACATGGAGTAGCCCATCTATTTTATTAAAAGTGTGAGATCCCTTGATTTTTTAAAAATGGAATATTCAATAGTATCGATAACTAAATTTAAGATTTAATGAAAATATATAGACTAAAATCGGACAATTGAAAATACAGATACTAAAGTTGAACAAATTTAAAACTTTAACAACTGAAATCATAATTTAAGAATTTTTTTTCTTATTTTTTAAAACATTTTTTTTTACATGTACCTTAAATGCTACTTCATATATAAATCCAACCCTTACATAAGCAAATTCCAACACAGATTGACAACATTTGTCTTTTCCAAGGGCGATGTTCACATGTCCAAATATATGAATAAAATACTTTTTTTCTTGATAAAAAAAAGAATAAACCAATAATTTAATGAAAAACTAGCTTAATGGTAAAAAAATTATAACAAAATAATTTCATGGAATTCTAATACACTAGCAGACTATTTGTTTTGCGTGCATCATAAATTTTATGTGAATATACATTTGGATTACTATATTTAATATGCCCTAGCATCTAGAGATTCCTAGGAATCTTAGGATGCCCTTGTAGAGGGCATCTCAAGAATTTTGAATGCCCTCTGGAAACATGGGTTTTCCAGATTCTCGAGTTGGGGGCATTCCCATTTACATTTTTGTTCTTCTTTTTAATTATATATATACACACAATTACGCAAGCTCACCTAAAGGCCTAAATAAGTCAAGTGAAGGAGCGGCACTCTTCTTTGGAAAGAGGAGTTGCTTGCTCGAGCTATCTTAAAGTAAATCTCTCTATGTTTCCCCTATCTATACAGATAAAATAGATCTCTTCATGGATAGCCACATTCACTCTATTAATTATGAGTTTTGGGGTTGAAAAAGCTCTTCGATTCTTCCCTTCATTCCTTTTATCTTGGACATCTCACTTGGAGTGCTATGCATTCTTTCCGATCTTGTACTGACGTTGAATATTGACACAATCTCGATGAAAAAAGCAAAAATGTGGGCAACTACACCAAAAACCTCTATTCTTGAAGTAAACTCTAGTCGCTCTCGCTCCGCTCATATACTATTCGAAACCGAGAAAACCATAAAAATCTTCAATGGTATACTCGTCTGCCTTATTTTGCAGAGCAAAGACCCCATTCATCCGAAGTAGTATTTTAGTATAGAATAGAGGCATTCTGAGTCTGTATGTATGTATGTATGTGTATATATATTTGCATTATATAATTAAAATAAATATTTTCAACTATATATCTCACACACATATATATATTTTGTTATATCGTAATTCTTACTATTTGTCATGAACATATTCAAATTTAAATTTAAATTAATATTATAAAAAATCTTAAATTATGATACATTATTTTGTGAGAGAAATAACATATAAAAATAAGATAAATTGTATTAATTTAAAAAGAAATTTAAATTGATAAAAAAAAATTCAAATTATATCAAATTAATTATTAATTAATAAATAATTGTAAGGGCATTTTTGGAACATTATGTAAATTTAACGCATCCTCAAGTAGAATTTCTACACAACAAATATAGTTAGCAAAAGATTACCACATATTTGCAAAAATATTCCAACAAAATAAACATGGTAATCTAAAGATGTTGGACATCTATAATTCCATATATCTTTAATTCATGGCATCTAAGGTTCTGATTATCTACATTCCCAAAAAACAAACGACTCCTAAGGGTAAAATTGAGAATTTCAAAAGATTAAGAACACACATATATATCCCTATATTGTCTTTTTTCCTAATATTTTTTTTTTCTGTTAAAATATCATTTTGGTCTTTATACTTTGTTATTTGTCAAATTTTAGTCGATGTAGCTTTAATTGTACAATTTTAGTTCCTATACTTTCAATAATCTTAAATTTAGTGCCCAATACTAGTTTTCTTTGTTGATTTTTTTTTTTTTAAAATTTTTTGTTATCTATAACATTTTTGCAAGAAATTTTGAAAACATATGCACATATTTTATTTTTTTAATGAAAATTATTATTATTTAATCAAGTTTGGTAAAAATTAAATTTGAGGGACTAAATTTAAAAACTACTGAAAGTATAGAAATTAAAATTAGACAATTGAAAGCATCATGACCAAAATTAAATAAATTTCAAAGCATAAAGATCAAAATGATATTTTAATCTAAATAATAACTAACCGTATCTTTTTTAGTACAACAATAATTGTGGCGATCAGAGATCAATCAAAACTCCCACCTTAGTAAAAAAAAGTAAGCTAATTAACATTAAGCTAAACTTAATCGGGTCAAAAACTAACTTTTTAGAAGGAAAAAAAAAATAGAGGAACACTAAATAACCTAAATCAACCTAATTCAAAATACTTTAATGGTTGGGTTAAATTGGTTTGGTCCATCATCTAACCAAAGTTGTTTGGATTTGATATTCACAACTAAATCAATTAAATTGAGTTTTAGAAGAAGTCCCTTGTACGTATTGATCCAATTTAATTGTGAAACACTTGTGATTGCTAGTCCACAAACAATTAATGCAAAAGTTTTAATTCATATGAAAACATACCATTCAAAAAAAAAAAAAAAATTGTTATTTATACTTGAAAATGCATATTTTATCCTTCGATTAGTTATATTCTAATACGAAAACTACATTTAAGAATGACAATTTGAACTTTTTGCCTTATTAAAAATAATACGTAAAATCCATTATATACAGAAATACGTCCAAATAACATGTTTTAGAGGTTGACAAATCATGTTTTATAAATATAATAAATTTAATCACCATTTAAGTTATTGATAATTTGTTTTTTAAAAAATTATTGGTGAATAAGAATTATTTGGTATACCAAAGACATCACTACTAAGTTTGAATTACTACAATATGGTCACAATCTAACTTATCTCAATGCATTATTAAATAACAAAAGGTAAAAAAGAGTATTTTTTTTTTGTCCTTAGATTTTGAGTCTAATTTTTATTTGTCCATAAATTTTAAAATATAATATATTTAATCCTTATGTTTTGAGTTTACTTTCAATTTAGTATAGGTTTCAATATGTTACAAAATTTACTCTTGAGATTTGAGTTATGTTTCAATTTGATTCATAGATTTCAAAATTTATACTCTTAACCTTGATTTTTCACTAAATAATCACTTTTTGTCTTTAGCATTAATGTCTATTAATTAAAAAATTATTTTGAATGACAAAACTTTGAAAATAGGGATGTTTTCAAAAATAAAAAAGCTGTTAGAAATAATTACAAATATAACAAAATTTTAATTTCTACTTGTGATGATTACAAAAATAAAAAAGCTGTTGGAAATAGTTGCACATATAACAAAATTTTACTTTCTACTTGTTATAAACTGCGATAGACTTAGATAGACATCTTTCAGTTTACTAGATAGATAGAGATAGTAGTCTATCGCGATCTATCACAGATAGACAATAAAATTTGATATATTTATAAATATTTTGGTTTATTTTCCTATATTTGAAAACAACACTATAATTAATTAAATTTCACTAGTTTTCATCACTATTAAAATAAAAATAAAAATTTTAACTTCATAGTGATTTACAATTAATTAATAAACGTTACGTGAAGGTGAGTATTTAATGAAAAATTAAGTTTAATTAAAAGTTTAAATATTGAAATGTAGGAGTAATTTAAAATAAAACTCAAATCTCAAAGGTAAAATTATAACATTTTGAAATCTATAGACTAAATTGAAACTAAACTCAAAACTTAAGGATTAAATGCATAACATTTTAAAGTTTATGACCAAATAAAAATAAAACTAAAAACCATAATTTTCCTAATATAAACTAAAGTTGAGCTCAAGATTCTTTCATAGAGTAATAATCATAAATTTTCAATATATGATTTATTTATTATTATTATTATTATTATTTTTTTGACAACCATTCAATATGAACTAAAGCTTTTGAAATATTTTATTCCAATATAAAGACTCGAGATCTTTATCAGTATTTTTATCGATAATTTTGTAAAATTGAGACCTCGATTTTTATTGATATTAGTATTTTAAACTTTGTTCGATGTACATATTTTTCT
This sequence comes from Citrullus mucosospermus, assembly GCA_030954485.1. NCBI lineage: Eukaryota > Viridiplantae > Streptophyta > Magnoliopsida > Cucurbitales > Cucurbitaceae > Citrullus > Citrullus mucosospermus. The sequence continues at coordinate 28,572,059 of CM062057.1, forward strand.
GAAATTTGAATTTCATGCCCATTTGGTATTTAATTTTCAAAAGTGTTGAATAGATTTTTGAACTTTTAATTTTGTGTCAAATAAGTCCATAAACTCAAAAAAATAAAATAAAATAAAATAAATGCATAGTAAATTCTAAAACTTTCACATTTATGTCCAATAAATCTCTAGATCTCTAATTTAAACACGAAATTAAAAGTTCAAGGTTCAATTGGAAATAAACTTTAAATTTATATAAAAAAGATCAATTAATTTTTAAAATTTTTAAATATGTCAAAAATTTAATTATTAGATGCAAAATTAAAAGTTCAAAAACCTATCAACCATATAATTAAATATTCAAGGACCAAATATAGATACAAATTTCAATATTTATAGAATAAAACTTATCATCTAATATTTTTTTAAGAAAAAGAAAAGAAGCAAAATACTTGTGCATATATTATATAATATATACTAAAAAATAGGAGAAACTTAATAAGGCTCTTTTCAAATATAGCAAAATGAATCAAAATATTGACGAATATAGCAAAATTTACTGTCTATTGCAGATAAACGGTGTATTTTGCTATTAGTTGTAAATATTTAAAATAGTTTTAACATTTAAGATAATTGTTATAATTATTATTTATTTGGAAAAAGGAAAAAACATTATTAGGCATTATACGAAATCTTATTTTGATTATTAGCCAAGCAATTCCTATCTAATTGGGGCCCTCAGTTCCGGTGGTGGTCCACCAACTTTCAACCGGCGGTGGCTTTCGCTCGCCTATTTACCTAATTACTTCCAACTATTATATATTTTTTATTTATATTTTTTAATTCAATAATTGTATAATAAAAGACCGAACTGCTAACTTTTGAAAATGATAATTGGTATCTTATCTAGTTATTTTTAAATCGAAGTTTTTCTTTAGTACAACAATTTAGAGCAGAAAGATTCAAATCTTTGACCACTCAATCGAGTGCATACAGTATGACCTCTTAACCGTTATTAGATGTTTGGTTAAACAGATTATTCTTTAATCTTTTAATAATCACTTTTCATTTTTTTCTTACATTTAAAATCACCTACATATCAGTTTTCTTGAAATTTTGTCACTCTCTCTAGCTAACTATTTTAAATTAAAATCTCTATCTTTTTATATATCTTTTTTTTCTTTGATGTCCATTTTATCCTATATCAATAAAATTTTGAATGATTCAACATTTTATAACATTTTTTTTTCTAAACTTGTAAAATAATTTATATTAAATAAAATATCCTACAATTTACATCATGTCATTTTTTTTTTAGCTTACATCAAAATACTTAAATTGAAATCATATTTCTTCATTTCAATTTCATATAACAATGATTTATTTCTATGTTTTATCATATAATTTTTTAAAAAATTTAAATATATCCTTTGTAATTTAAACTAAAATTATAAATAATTAACTTATGAAATTTATCATATTAAATATTAACTTATAAGTATTATATAATATGTTTAATTTAATCTCTATAGTTAATTCACATCAAATATAATTTAAACTTATAAAATGTTGTTACCTATTTTTCAAGTTTTAAATTTGAAATTTACTAAAGACTAATCTACTTCATATGACAACTTATTTTTCTAAAAGCACAGCTGTTAACAATTATTTTAAAACCTACAACAATCCGAAACGAAGCCTTATTCTATCGACTCAAAGTTAGATGTCTAATTGTCTCGCATTATAATAATAATAATAACAATGAGAAGAACATGAGAAAAGAACATTGAAAAAACAGCTAAATTACAATCTAATGTAGCATGTCACAGTCACATGCCCAAAATGGGCTTCTACACAAATGACCCATGGGTCAATTTTTTCTCTCAACTTACTAGTTGAATTATGTTCGAGTTTACTTCAAACCATTACTTTCAATATTAGTAAATATACAATAAATTACAGGTTTAATGCAGCTTAAAGTACCATTTATAATAGTTTTATAAAAGTCAAAGCAAAAACACGTTTCATTAAAGCCTTTTGCCATCGATAATTAATATCATTTTCTATGCTTGTGGTCTCTATTTTTATGTTTATTTGATCTAAAGTCGTTTGCTCTAACTTTCAGCAATTATTTGTTTGAGTGACTTTAAATGGCATAATCGTTGTGTGGTAGTTTGGCATGCATGATTGACTACATGACATGAATTAAGTTAAATTATTTGGCACATTACACGTTTATTTTTTAACCATCAACTATTAGCTACACACGATATAACGAAATGATGATGTGCTAGTTTGATTGTAAATTTTGATGTTCACGAATAAAAACGAGCATATACGTGCATTTTTAAGTAAGTAGATATCGTAAAGAAGTCTTATTATATACACAAGGAACATAGCATGTCGACATGAAATTCTTAGCTTGATGCATCATGACATGCATATTTTAATTTGATTGTAAGCTTTTCTCCTAATCTAATGGGATCAATTTTGCTTAAGTATACTTTGAGATTGTTGTAACTCTTAAAATAATTCCGGTCGAACATAATTTTCATTTTTCTAAGGAGAAAAAGTGGGAATTATTATATTAATGACCTACCAAACTCCAAAAGGAGAAAATTTCGAACATCATAACCACAAACAGAAAGTAACCAATCAAAAAATTGGAAAACCAAGAAAGATAGACCTCGACGAGCAAGGTAATTTTCAAATAATTAATTGTGTAATATGAGATAGAATAGGTGTTCAATAAAATTAAAACTAAAGGTACAAAGTAGGATAAAGTAGGAATTTCTTATAGCTTGTTAGAAGAGACATCAGATTTTTAAAAGCTACTAGATTTTATTAACCAATTTAATTGAATTTTATTTATTTATAAATAAATTGTAGGATAAGTGTTTTAAATGACAAAAACTGCTGTAAATATTTTCAAATATATTAAAATGTTATTGTTTATCGGTGATATAAAACAATAGACACTAATAGACATCTATCAAATATTAGGGTCTATCGTTGTCTGTGATATTTTGCTATATTTATAAATATTTTAGCTCATTTTACTTTGTAATTAATTTTGTTTTGTTTCGGACAAAAAACAAATCTTATAATCTATCATTTTCAATGCTTACAATGTCAATGAAAGTATATCCAACCACTCCCAATGGTCAATAATATAAAATAACATTGCATGCCACAAATGATCCATAATGGAAAACTTTCAAAACAAATTCTAAAATAGATGAACGGTTGGCCCAAAAAAAGCTGTTTGATTATTTGAAATAGAAAATCAAAACAATGATACTATAAAAATCAATTAACAAATGAAAAAAAAATTATTTTAAATGACAAAACTGATGATTTTTTTTCACAAATAATAAGAAAATATCATCGTCTATCTACGATAGATCGCAAAAGACTATTATCTATGTCATGAGAGATACAGATAATAGTATATCGCGACCTATCACTGTATATAATATATAGACAGTGAAATTTTGCAATATTTGTAAATATTTTGGTTTATTTTCCTATATTTGAAAACAACCATTTATTTTTTTAAGGTAAAACTATATTGAATAATCATGACGAAGAATTGGTTATAATAGTCTATAGTCATTATAGTTAGTGAGGTTATAATGGTCTACGAAATAAAAAAGTTTGTGTTTGTAGTGCAAAATATTTTACTTCGAGTCTGAAAAGTCTATATTCATGGTGCTTACTCTTATTTTTTTTTATTTATTTTTAAAGTATACAAATAGTGGTTCGTTACGTTAAATATTATATTTTGAAAATATAAGTAAAAGATTTGTTTAACATGCCATCTATTTTTTTTTATTATTTTTTTTTAACATAAAAGATTTGGATGGGACATGTTTGGATTGTCTAGGAAAAAAATGATTTTAAAAAAGTCATCTTCATTTAAACATTTTTTTTTTTTATATAAATATTGTTCAAAATGAAAACACTCATAGGTTTAGTTATATTTTCTTAGAAGTGTTTTTATACGCAAGTTTTTTGATTTGTTATAAAAATGTCTTTATTTTAATATCAAATTACTATAAAAGAAGACTATTAAACACTAGGAACTAATAATTTCAAAATTGTATTTGAAAACATTTTCACCAATCGAGTTCTTTTTTTTTTTTTTTTGTATTTTTTATTTCCTAAGTATATAATATGTCAAGTTGATCGTTGGAGTAGTTATTAGAGATGATCGATGAGGTTGGTCGTAGGAGGTGATTGTCGGAATTGGCCATCAGAGGTAGTTGTTGAAATTAGTCACCAGAGGTGGTTGTTGTAGTTGATCATTAGAGGTGATTTGCTAAAGGTGGTTACTAGAGTTGACCGTTAGAGGTAGTCGGCATAGTATGTCACTAGAGCATGTCAGAAGTTGGTCGCCAAAGCATTTCATTGGTAATGACTACCGTCAAAATGAGGCAGCGGGTGGAGTCAATTAAAGCATTGGAGGGAAGGAGAGTTGATTGTTTTCACCACTAAATTGTAAATAATACTACTATAGCAAAACACTTACCTCCCATTTTCTTAACACAGCTATTATAAACCACTCAACCCATTCTAAATTAGAGCCCAAACAGCTATTTAGTTTAAAAGTATAAAAACTATGCTTACCAGCCCATTATGTTTATGATTTTACACATTAAAAGTAAGAAAGTTGTAATGTTGAATAAAAGTATATTCACCATTGTGCTTCCTAGCAACAGTAAAAAAAAAAGTGAAATAGATTCACTTCAAATATCTCAGACAAAAAGAATTATTCTACATCTCAACCTCTTGCACATAAAAATCAGAAACTATAACGACAATTCTGAAATTTAAAGTCTTGTTTTGTTTGTTACATTTAACTTTTGAAAACTAAGTCTATATTGTTTGAATTTCTTACGATAGTTTGCATATTTCTTAAGTAAAAGAGTTAAAATTTTAGCCAAAGTTTGAAAATAATTTTTAAATTTTGATTTGGTTTTTACAAATATTGGTAAATAGTAGAGAAGATAAAAAAAAAATATTTAGAGATAGAATAAATATTCATAAGTTTAATTTTAAAAATAAAAAATTAAAAAATCAAATAATTATCAAAATCAGACCTAAAAATGGTTGTTTTTGCCTCCATTTAAAGGCAGGCAATTATACATGTGAGCCCATTGGAGTTAGGCCCATTAAGCCTTTATGGAAAATTATAAGAATGGGTATATAAATATACACACATGCACATACATGATATATATAATAAGATATATTCGAATTGGGAGTGCCTTTGCAAAAATAATTCATCAATTTTTTAGGAAAACAGACCGTAGAGTGTTCTTTTTATTTATATATTATAATATGAGCGAAGAGTTTTCTAGAATATGATATATATCTAGAATTAAGAAATATATAATATGACAATCACAATTAATAATATGGTATTACTAATAGAAAATATAAATATAAATATAAATATATTACAATGTACATCATACTTGGTGTTATAAATTTTATTATATAGTGTGTTTTATTCTCAGTATCTTTATCATTTTCTATTATTTCACACTATGTAATTAGAATATCCCTAATTTTTCCATTATTTTACTATATGTAATTCGAATATCCCTATTTGTATCTATTATATTGTATGGTATATTATATATTCAATACAAATTATCCACGCAGTTAAAAACATATATTTAATATATTACAATATATATTTTTTTGATAACTTGTGTTCTTAATGGTTCAGACGCATTTTCTTCGAAAATTTGTGACAATCAAAACAAACTCTTCACCAAAAAAAAAAATATACCTAATACATAAAGTGTTACATTCCCAAATGTACCCAACTATACCAAAGAAGCTTGGGCGATGAGAACTCACCGATTGAAGAAGGTTTTACTCGTCCACTGTCTGGTTTTTTACGAGAATGGATTCCAAATAATTGAGACAGGTATATATTTAAAATTGAAATATATATTTTGCAATTTGTCATATTTAAACAAATGATATACTCAAATTATTTGAAATAAACCAATATATATATTTAAAAGTTGAACACACAATTTAAACATAAACCCGTACATATACCATGGCAATAATGTTTATATAAATATGTACTCATATACATATTGTATGTCCATAAATCACAGATTTGGTCAAATTTGGTCTATTATCTCTTCATGTACTCCAAATCTTTTGCTTCGTTTTCGAAGCGACATCGATGATTTTCGTCTAATTTCACGCTTTCTTCATAAGAGCATCGCGGACCTATTCTAGAAGGTTTGGCAATGGCATCGATTGAAAGAGAGGACGCTTCTAATCCATCGGCATCGAGTTTCAATGGCGACCTTCTTCTTCCGAGTGAAGATCGGACTAGAGCAAGACTGGCCACTTTTACTCCAATTTCCAACATTGGCTCAGAGAGAGCTCATCAATGGCGGTGGAAACAAATTAGCAAAACTGGGGGAAAGGGAGGAGCGGCAAGAGAGATAGAGATCGAGTTTAGAGAGAGAGAGAAGAAAATGGGGGTTGCGAATGTAATAAGAAAAAATATAGGACTTTTAGGGGCTATTTGGTTGATGAGTATAGAGGGTGGGAATGAGCATGGTTTACAAATCCCATGTTTGGTTGGTGGGTTTTCTTTATTTACCTTAGAAAAGATATTTCCTGGGCATACTTTAATCAACACAAGTGGGGCATTCCAAACCCATTGAGAAGTAGGGTTGGCAAAAAAACCCGCAGGACCCCGACTCGATTGAGTCGGGGAATCCCTGGTCTGACTGGGGTGGGGTCAAACCGAGGACATTCTCCAAGTACCCGTTCGGCCGCCCAGACCCCGACCCAACTTCCATTTATCCTCGACTCCCGTATATATATATATATATATATATATATATATATATATATATATATTCGCTGGTAGTAATTTGGTCCTACATTTGAACTCACAGTCTCACTCTCTCTCACAGTCTCGCCCTCGCTCTATCTCGGGGAATGGGCCCTCGCGGGACCTATTTCCCTAGCCGGGATGGGGTAAATTCCCCCCACTAGCCTCGACCCGCCCTCGTTGCCAACCCTATGGAGAAGTAAGAGTTTTGCATTTGTTCCAAGGTATCTGTCTCTCTCTCTCGCTCTCACTATTTTCTATCTTGATCTCCCTCTTCTTCATCCTCCTCTACAAACATTTTTTTTATATATAAATTTGGTAGTGACGCACCAGCGAGAGCAAGAGTGAGGGAGATAGAGCAAAAGAAAGCCAGAGTTGATAACATTTCCTGCACAACTAAACACAATTATCTTTGATTCCTAAACATCTTATTCCCAATCATCCTATTCCCAGGTATCCTTTATTTCCAGACATCTTTAAAACCTTGAGCCAAACAGCCCCTTAAAGTTTTTTAATGATGGATAGGAAATGGGGGTTTCCCTTTCCTAATTTTATCTCTCTCTCTCTCTTTTCTTCTTTTTTTTTTTTGTGTTAAATAGAATGTGGGTGGATGTTTATTAGTAAATGGACTCTAATATTCATGTAAAAAATAAGTCAATTAGGTCATTCTTGAGAAAAATAGAAACTTTAAGACATTTATGGAATTTAGCCTTGTTATTGAAGCCTTGTAGAAATTCCTTTCAATTTGGAAAGGGACAGTTGCAAATATAGCAATCCAGCCCAAAATATTTGCACATATAGCATAATGCAAAAAAATTTGCATATATAGAAAAAATCTATATTCTGCCTTCAAAGTCTATCAACAATAGACCACATCACTTGTGAGGGATCTATTAGTGATATACTAGTCTATCAATGATGTATTATATCACTAGTAAAAGTCTATTAATGATAGACCATATTGTTAGTAGAGTTTATCAGTGATAGACCATATTATTGGTAAGTAGTAATATTAACAATAGAATCTATTATTGATAAATTTTGCTATATTTGCAATTTTTTTAAAAATGTTGCTATACACTTAATTATTAGGAAAATAATTTTAAATGACAAAACTGCTAAAAATATTTACAAATAATAGCAAAATATCACAATTTATGTCATGATAGACATAGATAGTCATCTATCGCGATCTATCGCAGATAGACAGTGATATTTTGCTATATTTACAAATATTTTGGTTCATTTTTATATATTTGAAAACAACTCTAATTATTATCTCTAAAAATGCTACCAACACAATTACCCTTTTGAAAAAGCCTAAGTCCATGCTATCAAACCTCATTGGGGCGTTTGCTTAGTATTTTAGGAGATTATTTCTTTTCCTCTTCTAGAATCCTTCCAGGAATCTTTCCATGCTATTATGAAAGAATTACTATTTAGGGTTTGCAAGAGTTTTCTCCCAAATTTCTATATATTGGATTAAGGAGGTTATCTTGTCTGATTTTTTAAAAATGAGCTTTTTTTTTTACCTTTGGTTACCTCATATCAACATGAAATTATCAAACCGAATTATTGTGCATGCAGTTTAGGATCTTGCTCTTGCTTTTTCCCGACTGTTTCTCTTCGTATTGGTTAAATGCATGCTTTTCCTTTCGCTACTTTTGAGAAGCAAGTCAAGCTTTGTGGGAAATCTCAAAGAATTTTAGAATTTTTTTTTTTTTTTTAATTAGAATTTCTAGTAAGGTTGACCAGTCAACCTTGGTCAAACTTAATGGAAATTAGAATCTTCTCCCAGATTTTCTGTAAATCTTTGACAAAGTTGTAAGAATTTCGATTAGAAACAACAAAACTTTTTAGAGAAAGTAGTTTTTAACAAAGAGGTTTACCTCCCAACAAAACTTTTTTTTTTTTCCAAATTTTTCCTTCAAAGACAACAAAAATAGAAAATAACGCGCACCATGTGTTATTTTTGCTAGGTGAGTGCAGAGATCCTCCATGGATTAGTAGGTTCTTTTAGCTTCCCATGGATCCTCTTAGCTCCCTCCATGGGTTTTCTAAGCTACTTCATGGGTCCTTCGAAGTTTTTCCATGGATCATCTAAGTTTCTTCATCGGTCATCCAAGTTTCCTCATAGGTCATTTGAACTCTTTTATGGACCCTCTAAGCTTCTCCCATTGGGTCCTCTAAACACTCTCATATGTCTTACTAAGGTTCCCCATGGGTCCTTTGAACACTCTTATGCGCCCCGACCAATCCACTCAAATCGATCTTCTAAGGCTGGGTCGAACGTGGGCCCCATTGACCTTAGTCTGCCATTTCAAAACTCTATCTCTGTCCTTAAGCCTCCTATCTCTCTAGACTCTCTGTGTTGGCCCATCTTGGTAAATTTACCGATAACATGTACCAATTTGAAAATGTTACTTTTTTTATAGGAAAAAAAGAGTAGGAAAAATATGAACAATGCAGCAAAACGAGCCCTAAATCAAAAGAGGCTTAGTGGTTCTACTACTTACTGAGTTGTATAATTAATAATGGAATAGTCCTATTTGGATAAAATGTTCAAGAAGTGACCAACACTACATATCAGATCCTCTATACTGCCAATAATACCAAAAATAAAGAATAAAAAACTTCCCTTCTTCCTTCAAGGGGGGAAGGCTCCTTTCACATAGTGATGACTATGGCAGTGCAGGTTTCCAGATATTCCAAACTCTTCTATACAGAGGAAGATAAAAGGAAAGGTCCAGAGGTAATTTATATGAGTATACAATATCCAAATAATTTAACAAATTCAAGAGAAAAGAAAAACCCAAAACCATGTGTATATCATATATACTTGGGGTGGTTTTCAAGAGAAGAAATACATCTATACAAAGAAGAGTAATATATAACCTTTCTTGCAAAACTACAGCCTCAATCAGTATACCAATGGTAATTGATGATTATCGAGTCATCAGCCATAGAGTAGAGTTTGGAACAAATCTTACTCATTAGGAGTATATTTTCTTCAGCTTAATCGGCTTCAATCCTCATGAAATTGGGACTGGTCTTGTACCATTTTGGAGCTGATCACAATCATAGCATCTAAAAGAGAAGCACCTAAACAGAAAAACAAAACAAAACAAACTAGTTGATCGAAATAAAAGCTGTTCAAACCTATCTTAGATAAATTATGTCCCGTTTAGATTGACTTTCTAAGTGTTTATGAACACTTTTTTTTGCACTTAAAAGAAACTTATTTAAACACTTAGAAAGTCAATCCAGACACAAGTTGAAGATGCACGTGAGCATTTAAACTCCATACCAAGATGTTTGCTCAAGCAAGATAAACTTTGTCAATGAGAGTTATTTTCAAGACAGGCTGGAATAAACTTATCTCAAAGGCTGGGTAAGCCAAGCATAAAATTGTTTTTAAGTTAAATTGCAAGTTTAGTACTTGCACTATTAAGTGTATGTCAATTCAGCCACTGATCTTTCAAGTTTGCAAATATCTAATCCCTAAACTTGAAAAAGTGTCTAATACGTCCTTGAAATTTCAATTTTAGTCTTTAATTCATTTCACCTTTTTTAAAATTTAGAAACTTATTAGACACTAAATTGAGAGACTAGAATCCTGTTAGACATAAAATTCAATTTTATATCTCCATTAATTTAAAAAAAAGTTCAATATGTCAAGAGGACCTATTAAATACAAAATAGAAAGTTCCAATGCAAATTAGACATTTCTAAAGATTATGAACTTTTAAACACGAAATAGAAAGTTCTAATGCAACTTAGACATTTCTAAAGATTATGACCTTTTAAACACAAAATTCAAGTTCAGGAACTAAACTAGTAATTTAATTTTGTTTCTAACATAAAAATTAGAATGAGAATTGTTTTCCTAAACAACCTATGAACAAATTTGGAGCCAAAGAACAGACAACAGTCTTGCCAAACATTCCCAAACAAGCTACCGAGTTTCTCAGGCTTATATCCTTTACATTAATTTTGCCTCTGCCAGTGACAAGGTAGCATCAAAATATCATGTACATGTCACATACATACCTATAGTCATAATGGTTGATTATCATCAATCCATGATCTGAATCCCATTTCATCATATAGACATTTACTCCCTTTTTGACAGGACCAGAATCAGTGATGTGCTTATTGGTACTATAATCAGTGATATGCTTATTCGTACTATACATGAACTACTTAAAACATAAGATGTTGAAAGAGCAACTATTACATTATGAGATCCAGATCATTGAACAAAAAATTAATGGAAAGCTCAAGCTATCCACGTCCACCCATTCACCACAATCCAAATCAACCGTACATATGAATTATGAGATATGGTCCTACATCAGCAGCCTAAAGCAATGCGTTTTCTTTTCTTTTGACAAAGTTTTTGTTTTCATTAGCATTAAAGAGGGCATATATCAGCAGTCTAAAGAAATGCATTTTTTAATCAACTTACTTCAATCTAAAGTGTTAGATACTTGTGACCGTTGCTCTTCGATCAAAGCTTGAACTCTCTGTAGCAGACACAATTATACGATCAGCCAAACAAGGAAAAAAAAAAACAATGGTAATTTATAGATACCTATAATTAGTTGATACCTTCACAGAACTTCCAACCTCCTCTACTTTCTGAAGTACTTGTTCCCCCGAATATAAATACGGGTCATACTTTAGAGATTTAGATGGGGATGACTGCAATTTAAAACAATATGTGCACAGTCAATGTTCATCATTTCACAGGTAGAAGTCTGGTTGCAATAAAATGGCGGAAGCATCAAGCACAATTCTTAAAAACAATCAAGAAGAAGCCCGCCCGTTGACTTTGCATGTAGGATTATGTGCGTACACACAGGAGAATGACCTACCTTTGTATTTAAAACTTCTTCAATTGTAGAAATTTGAGAAGAGTTGCCATCATCTCTCATACCAGAAAGACGCATTAGAACAGCCTGAGAAACGCAGAATGAGGGTGACCTTTACTATAACTGAAAACCTGTTCATTAATCACAAGTACCTTTTTAAATGCAATTGGATCTGTAATTCCTTGAATTTGAACATCATCACCAGGTGGTCGTCTCACGCCAGCATTCTCTATCCTAATAGAGTAAACTCCATAGAGAGACTCTAAATATCCTGTAAACATGAGATAGAGTTCTTAAAAGCCAGAAAAACATACGTCATGGTAAAAAAAGAAAAGACATCACTATAAACAGTCACACGGAGGAAAGAGTATTTTCCAAAACAACAAAGAATTTTGCCATTTTCCTATCCGTGTTAACATTATAAAGATTGGGAGATAAGACTCAAGGAGTAGAAAAATAGTATACATTTATACATCCACTCTAAGGCAAGAAATGGACATGGAGCATACCTGTAGCTAGAAGATAACAACACATACACCAGAGACATGTTGATTAAAGTACGTTATCAAAAAAAGAAAAAAAAAATAAAAAAAGCATATGATAAAAATCCCAATCATTACCTTTTGTGGAGTTTGTAAAATGTGATAATTGAAAATAAAAATTATGGAGGCTCTCCATCCTTAACCTAATATTAAATAATAAATATTTACAAATATTAAACAATCAAACACACCTCTTCCTCAAGATGGTTTAAATGTGTCTTACATAGCCAGATTATCAATTAGTTGATCAAATTGCTTCTTTCATAGTCTCATAGTCAGTATGTCAACCATTTGCTTTGTTCAGTACTACTCCTAACCACCACATTTGTTTTTTGCTTCGCCATGTGACTAGGTTCCCTCGCCTACCCCCACTACCTTTCTCTCTTCACTATGCCAAACAAAGTGATTTAAGTGATTGATAGATTATTCCAGAACTTTTTGTTGAAAGGTGAAGCAAATGCATTGGGCCAACAACTTGTTCAGTGGAACAAAAATCTTATCTCCATTGATCAAGGAGGCCTTGGCCTCAACTCCCTGTAGGATAAAAACCAAGCCCTAATGGCAAAATGGATTTGCCAATTCAACAATGAAAAGGGTGCCCTTGGGAGGAAATTTATTGAGACCAAATATGGTCCTTCTCATGGTCCTTCTCTCCATAGCTTGGTCTTCTCAATCTACTGCTAAGGGACCCTGGAAATTTATTATCAAGCAACAACGCCTAGTGACCAGCAGAGTGAAATTTCAGGTTAAGGATGGAGAGCCTCCATCTCTTTTTTGTCCCACCATCGGTTGGCAAACAGTTCGCGGGCTACATGCTTTCCTCTCCTTTTTGCTCTATCAAATAACAAAATTGCCACTGTTAAGGAGGTTTTCAATTCTGATTTTTGCTTTTGTGACCTCAAACTCAAAAGGCATATATAGGGCGATGAGGCAATGGAATTGGCTGATCTGTACCTCCTTTAATCATCAGATACCCAAGAGGGCTCTTGGTTTTGATTTGCCAAAAAAGACAGGTCTTTCTCCATTGCACTCTTCAATTGAGATATGTGAAAAAAAAAAGCGGATCTTGTTCCTTTAGGTAAGTCCAACTTGTATGCAACCTATCCAATCTTCTCACCAATATGAAATGGGCCATAGAATCCAGGGGAAAACCTTAAAGAGAGCAGTTAAGCCACTGATTGTTAATGCTAAGGGAAAAGAAAAAACGACTCTTCAATGCCTATTTGGGCATTCCTTCCATCAACATTGCAAGCACAGTGAATTAACATCAGTATTCCTTTTCTGTGAGAGCCCAAGATGAGCAAAAAAATCTATCACATGGTGCTCCCCCAATCCCTCCTAAGCATGAAGTGTCCTAAGAGCTAACAATGCAACTCAACCAAGCTTTGAAAACGTCGCCTACATTCGAAACAAACTAAGAAGATGCTTCCCTTCCTAGCATATTGCCATAGGTCTGATCATCATTGTTGACTCTTCAGGGATTTGATCACATTGAAACTCTTCCAAATCTAAACAACCAATCGTGACGCTCTTCTATGTTGAAATTTGGCAAGATCTTATTGGTTTTCATCCAATTTCTACTTTAGTTGCCTCACGCATTCTGCTTCCACTGGCACTTTGCCTCATCAACTTATCTTGGTGCAATGTTCCCTATCAATTCCAAATTGCGCCACATTCCCTACATCCATTTCATCACACTCTTTATATTCTTTTCCAAACTCCTGTCTGTCCATTTTCTTGTTGGCTAATTGCTAACATCCCCAGAAAACTTTTTTAGTAGTTTGATATCATTTTGATGTTGACTATGAGAAGTAGGTGCATAAACTATTTCTCCTCCATTGTATTACAAATAATTGGTGTGCTGCATTATGAAATAGAAGGCTAAGATGGGATTCAAATTTGGAAACCATTATAAAGAAACACTTTACCTTGTTCAATTATAATGTCTGCCACTGAATGCAACAAAACATGCTTCTCTTTCTTCAATACTCCAAAACATGGAAAAGGCACAGGTCTTGTAACCTGTAATGAAAATACAGAACTCCTTAAGGTACACAAGTAAATGGTTTTATATGTAATTGATAAAATCGTCTTCTAGTTATAAAAAATAAGAGTGAATAATGGAAGCATATTAATGGTTTAAACTAAAATAGAATGATGGTGAACAGAGTACAAAATGAAAAAGGTATAGTTCAATAATAGAGCCATTTATAGAACAACATGCAACAAAGTTAAACTATAAATCACCATGATCCTTAGGCATTCAATTAATAGGAGAGAACTTATAATCATTGAACAGAAGCACCAAAGTTCGAAAATTAAATTAGATTGAACTCCGCAAATTACCTTGTAGATTATGGAATTCGGTGTAAGATAAAGCTTCTTCGATTGAATATCTTTCCGCAGAATGTATCTTCTTACTGGTAGATAAAGCAGCATCAACAACCCAATCCCCCACGCTAAAATCAAAAGCAAGGAGTAAAGGACCCATTGTGCTGTATGATACTTTACAAAGTTGTCTTCCATCTCTTGGAAGGAAGCTGCAAACAACACAGGCTCATCATCACTTTCAGGTTCCAAATCAGAACTGCATTCTGACAATAAACCCCTTTCCAAGCTACTAATTTCCACAACCTCCTCGTCTGAACCCATCTGGATTAACACAAAACAAAGCCAAATTTAACTATACAATTCCCTAAATCGAACAAACCATACAAATTCTTAGTAAGAGGCGTCGCAATCAACTACTTGGAATCATCTAGTTTCAGTTGTTTAAGCAAATGATTCAGAAAGATTTGAAGGAAAAAGAAAAATTGAGTCCGAAAGGTAATCAGGGTCGGAAGGAGAGAAGTGATATTGCACTCGAAATGCATACATGAGGAGATCGGAAAGGAAAAGAGAACCAACATAAGAACAGTAGACGACATTGAGAGGAGTATAAGCATGAAATTTACCGATTGTTTCAATAGGAAAGTGGAAGCAAACGAGAGATAAGTCGTCGGAGAAATTGGAGAGGCAGAGAAGGCAGGGGCTCTATGTCGCCGGCGGAGAAGGAGAACGGCGATGGTCTAACTCAGAGGAAGTCGGTGGAAAAGGAACGTCCAATTCTACTCCCTTACAAATCTATTTAATAGAAATTGATTAAACAAAAACAATAATAATTTTCATGTAAAAGATTGAAAAATTATCAAACTATCTATAAATATAAAAAAATTTTATAAATATAAAAAAATTTTACTATATATAGACAGTCATAAATTTTAATCTTGGTAAAATTTTTTTATATTTGTAAATATTTTATAGTAAAAAAATAATATTAATTACAAAAAGAAACAAAACACACTTAAATTGCATTTTGAAAGGTAATATTAGGACCATTATTAGTCTTCTTTTTTTTTAAGAAAAGAAACAATTTTAGTGTGTTTTTGAAAAGTACACAAATTTGACAAAAAAAAAATTAAAATTTAAAAGTTAAAGTATCTAGTCAGTAAAAATATCATTATAATTCTTATATTTATTTTAAATGGTAAATTTTTTTTTTAAAATATAGCAAAATGTTGTCTATCAATAATAGACATATATGGACATCTATGAGTGTCTATCATTTTAGATAATAATATTTTACTATATTTAGAAATAAGTTAGCTATATTTTAATTTTAGTCCATAATTCACGTAATTTTAAATATCTAAATTTAAACTATATCCTTTCAATAATTTTATATTTAGTCCCTACATTTAATTTATTATTAATTTTTCAAAAACGTATTATTATTAATTAGCATTTTCATTACATTTTGAAACATGTATACTTTTAAATCTGAATTATAGACAAAAATATATATATATATATTTTAACCTATTTAGTTTAAAAAAAATTAAATGTACAAATATATATATATTGTTATATCGGACCAACCAACAAATTCAAGTACTAAAGATTAAATATATATTTGGAATACATTTTTAAATATTTAATTTAAAAAAAAATTAAGTATTTCAAAGTATATTTTAAATTATATAAATAAAAATGATTTTTTTTTAAAAAAAAAAAAACACTATTTTTGCCTACGAGCAGAGTCAAAATTAGGTCACTATTTTAAGTCCCAAAGTCAGTAATGGTCGCTGAGTTGAAGGGTCTTGAAGCTTTTCCATGTATCATTTTTTCTACCTCAACCATTATGGTCTTACACCGTGTGAGAATGGTCAAAATACAAAGATTCAAACTTGCATATCCATGGAAATAACGCAACAGTATTAAAAAAAGTGGCCATAGTTTTTACTGATATCCAACAAACAAATTCCCTATTATTACCGAAATTTCCATCTCAGTTGCCTTTTTCAATTCTCTTCTACGTCTCTCAAAATCCATCTCAATTCCCCCCTTTTTTGAGCAAAGCAAAACCACTAAAAACATCAGTTTTACACAACCAATCACAGTCTAAATGTAAGTTTTTACAACTAAGATAGAACTGCAATCACGTCTGAAGCCCTCAAGGCGATGTAATCAGAGCCATCTTTGCCTTTGAACTCATTCCCGGCGTACTTTGAGTACATCACGTTGTTTCCCACTGCGATAGATAGCGGTTTCCTTTTGCCCTCCTCGTCCAAAGGACCAGGACCAACTGCGATCACCTGTGTGAACCAAATGTTTTACGTTAATCATACAGCCTATGAATCTCTAATGAATAGGAAGGAGCAATTTTGCACGTTAACTGACCGTTCCGATGGAAGGCTTCTCTTTGGTTGCCTCTGTCAACAATAAACCTCCTGCTGTTTTTTCCTCAGCCTCAGCTACCTGTGACCCAATTTAGAACAAGTATTACATTACAGTCACGTTTCATGTCCCTTTGAATCAAATAATGAAAAAAAACTAGACTAGAGTAGTGTTAAAACCATATGTCAAGTGGAATTACGTCCAACTTCTCTCATCCCATCAAAATGTAAATCAGAAAGAATTTCTACATATACCACCACCACCAAGATTTCAGGCAAGATATTGGAAGATTCTGTCTATTTGGTTTAATGGGTTACTACAAACAGGAACATTGAAGTAGTATGAAATGAAGACAAACCTTGATCAAGACCCGGTCGTTTAGGGGCTGAAGATCTTTCGCATCATCTGTCTCTAGGATACCAACTATATCATCTTCCTTGAGAATAAGATGCTTTGAACCATTGAATTCTAACTCAGTTCCAGCATACTTGGAGTACACTACTTGAGCACCAGTCTATAAAATCAAAAGAGAAGATAAAGAATTGAATGAATGGTAATAAAACAAAAGAAAACACATTGAATGAATTAACGAAATAAACAGATAAAACCATCTCTAAACATACATATATATGCATACCTTTACACTTGCTTCCACTTTGGTATTTCCAATTGTCTTGCCTTCTCCAACTGCAACGACCTCCCCTCCTTGGGGTTTCGACTGAGCTGTTGTTGGAAGTAAAATCCCTCCATCAGTCTTCTCTTCAGCTTCCTTTAACTTCACCAACACTCTATCACCCAATGGCTTGATTGAAGTGTACTGAAACATTGCAATTCACACACAAAAGTAAATTTCTTGTACACATGCATTCACAGAACAATCTCCAACATAAAATGCATACTGCCATAAACTTTTAGCACTTTACTTATAAAGTCAAATTATTTCAGAAATTGCAGCTACACACAGTAATCGGAAGAGAACCTATTCTTCAAAACATATACAAACTGCTTTCAGCTATGATTGTAATCATGTAACTAACTATACAGGGTAATCGAAAACATAACATCAACAAACAAGAAACTTAACAACTAAGACCCGTAAACATTTGGTTTTTGTTATTATTGTTTTTGGAATTTAGCTGTTGAGAAAGATGATAACCTTTATAAGAAATTGTGAGAAAAGGGATTTAATTTTCGAAAACCAAATGGTTATCCTACGAGGTTTAAATTAGACAACAAAATGCAAAGGGACAGTGGTTAGATACATGGAAGCAGGAAGGAGGAAATGCAGAAGAAGCAATTGGAGTACATTACAGCAAAAACAAGACAACCAGAAATTATACATCTGAATTATACTTGGAGGGAAATGTATAGCAAATTCGCAACTATGTTTAACATATCCTCGTCTGAAACTATAATAGAAAGACAAAATAATAGGAACTAGAAAAATGGAGGATGTGAACCTTTGGAGCAACCACAGTAGCAGCTCTGACGACCAAGCCAGTGAAGGATCTGTTGGCCAAACCCCCGACTCTAACATGGGCAACCGAAGGAGAGAATTTCACGGCAGAAGGACGAAGGCCATTGAAAGAAGGCAAATTCCTCGCAGAAATTAAGGACCCAGTGAGCTGAGCTGCGGCCATTTCACGTTCTATCCTCAAACACCCAAAATGGAGAAAAACAAGTATGAAAAAAGATCTGAAGAGAACAGTTTCAATTTCAAATGAGTGTAAGTCAATTCAAGCTCCACACAAAAAAGGAAATTTCGAAGAAGAATCTGAAATGGGAAAGAAGGAAGAGATGAGTACCTGAAGATAAAGATAGAGAAGCGGCTCCAACGGTATAGAAGATTACAGAAGGAGGAAGAAGATAAACCCTAGCAACTTGTAAGCAGCCCCAGCAGTGGAAAATGGGTTTTATCGGAGAAATTAGACCCTTCTAGAAAATTGTTCTCATAATGAGGACAAATATATTCTCTTAAGCATTTACAAATATTTAATCTCAAACCATAATAATAATAATAATAATAATAATAATAATAATAATTCTCAAATATATGTTTAATATGAAATTTAAATTTTTGAGTGTTAATAGTAATTATTTAGTTAAAATACTGTAGTTTAAAATTTGTTAAATATCCGTACTTATATTTTTAAATATTTAATTTTAGTTTGTATACTTTTTAGTAGATGTTAAATTTCGTTTATTAACTTTTTTTATTGCAATTAATTAAATAATAATAATAATTTTTTTCCAAATAAATACAATAAGTGAATATATCTTCAAAGTTTATAGTAAAAATATTCATAAAAAATAGTAAAAAAATAATTGAAAATCTACAATAAACTAGTAGTAAGGATTAAATTTATGATTTATTAAAAGTACATGAACTAAAATTGAACATATGAAAGTATAGAGACTAAAATTGAATAAATTTAACTTAATTGTTTTAAATGTATTTAATAATATATTTTATAAACCATAAAACTATTAAATATGAATATATACTATTATTAATTTATTTATCAACATGTTATATATTTATATGTTCAAATTTTTGTATAACTAGTAGTATGTGATATCATATAATTTATAATACCTTTCCTAATGAATATTTTAAATTTTTAATTTTTAAACATTTTTCTTAATATAATTATGCATTTTAAAATTCAAAATTCAAAATATGGATACATTGAAAAAATAAAAATTATTATTTTCAGAAGTTACACTTTTTGAATAAGAGAATTGAAAAATAGTTTCTGACATAATGTTCTCTATTACACAAGTATTTGTTGAGCTCAATGAATTTAAAAACACCAAGCATAATCCATATTATCCACCAAACAAATATTTAGGCCTATAATTTACCACAATCTTATTCTATATCGTCAAAAATACTAGTAAAATTAAATGAAATTCATACGCATGTATTAGTATGTAAATTTTTACACACAATTTCAAATTTATCAAATTTCATATCCAACCTTTAATAAGTGGTAAAAGCTAGGGAAAATAGTTAATTAAAGCTTGATAAGACATGTCAATTTATCACTCAAATCTTTTAGGAAGTATTTGGGACACTAAGTTAGTCACTATAGATAATGGTTATTATAGTCTGCAATTTATAACATTCAATAGGGTATAATAGTATGTGCATGGGGTGTAGGCCATCTTAGTCTAGGTTATAGTAGTCTATGTTTGAGGTGCAAACTATTTTAGTTTAGGTAGAAAATAGTAAACACAGTAACACAAAGAGAGAAAGAAAGGAGAGGTAGAAAATAGTAGTTAATTGTAGGTTATAGTAGTTGAAAACACCAACTATTATAATTAGAGCCCCAAATATAGTGTGGGCTATAATAGCCCAGTCTATTCACTTTTGGGGGCCTAAACACTTAGAATTTGTTAAGCATTTGGTTTTTTGTTTTTTACTTGTTTTTTAAACAACTTTGTTAGTTTTATTTTTATGTTTTTAAAATTTATAAAGAAAATATAAGGTTAAACTATCATTTTGGTCCCTATACTTTGAAGTTTGCTCAATTTTAGTCTATGTATTTTGATCAATCGTCCAATTTTAGTCATCGTATTTTCAATAAATCTTAAATTTAATTGTTTATTTTTTAAATTTTGTATTCATTAGCATTTGTTTGACGAGATTTTCGAAGAAATTTGATTCGTTGAAATAAACTTTAAATTTTTATTGATTTGTAGCATAAGTAGGTACCAGTCTCTAGTATATGTTTCTTTGATGCTTTCTCTCAGAACAAAATTTAAACTCCTAAGACCTCAATCTTCATGAAGGTAATCTTCGGGTCGATTTTACCTTCAGTCTTATGGAATTCAAGGAAATTTTAGTCTTACAAGTCTTCAATCTTCAGTTGTAATATTGAGATTGATCAAAAGCTTCTTAAAAGTCTTTAAAGCTTCAATTTTCAAGTCTTCAAAGTTTCAACATTTCATTGTCAACTCTTCAAATTACCCTCCAAACGAAGGGTTAAAATCTCTATTTATAGAGGCCTTTCCATGGGTCTACCTTACATGAGTTGGAACCTAATTGCTTTTGGGCCCAAAGATTGGGCTTGGGCTTTGGGTTTGGGCCTAGACTAAAGTTGAGCTTGAGCCTACGGGTGTTCAAAAAACCTGACAACCCGAACAACCAAGACTACCAAATCCAAACGTTGAGGGTTGGGTTGGGTTGGGTCGGGTCTTGAGTTGGTTAAAAAATAAATTAGTATTGACCCAACCCAACAAGAAATTACATACATATTAATAAAAAAATAATTTAATATTGATACTTTAAGTTTTCTAATATTTTGATATGTTACTTTACCTTTTTTTTTTTTTTCATAAGGATAATATGTAATGTTGCGTTCAAAAATTATAGGCTATTAACTTTTAACTAAAAAATAATATATAATTCTGATTTTCTGTTAAAATTAGTAGAAATAGATATAAAATTTTCAATTTTTTTAATAAAATTTTTCATTACTTACCTAACTAAAATTCAATTTGATCAATTTTTTTATAACCATTTCCAATTTTTTTTTCTTGTAACAATGAATTTTCTTTTCCAATTTTGTTATTTAATTTTCTGTCCCTTTCTTTTCTTCTACATTTAGAATTTCTACATTTAGAATTTTTGCTTTTCATTAATTCATCAAATTTACAAAATCAATCGCCATTGTACGATCCATTGGTTAAAGTGTCTAACTTCTTCAAAATTCCCAATTACACAAAGAAACGGAAGAGAGTGGGGAGAAATTAAAAGTTATCTTCGTTGGCTAAACGAAGATGGGGACAAAGATTATATTCTTCATCTCTGCTCCACCTTGCTCCGTTTATATATATATATATAATATATATCTTGGATCATGAATGTTGTAATATTTTTTTTTTTTTATAACTTTTAAAAATTATGGAGATTTAATATTTTAATTATATATTTGTACATAAATAATTATTATTTTTATTTGAAAATTTTATAATGCTTTATTTAAATAAAAATAATCTTTAAATACTCCATTTAAAGAGTTTAAGATTTTGAAAAATTGTTTGGTTGAAAATGAATGAATATTTGCTAAAAAAGAATAATATTAAAAGTAAGATGGAAAATTTTTCCTGCAAGAACTCAATCCCCATGAAACTAAACGGAAAATTTGCTAGGATGGGAATTAAGATGGATGGATGACCGATATCGATTTTAAGCCTAAAACCAACGTCGTCCAACTTATCAACACTCCTATAAAAAAAAATACGAACCATAGACCTATTGATTGCTAAATACATTAGTATGGTTGAGCTATTTTTTCTTTAGTCACTCATATAAAGTTGATTATATAAATCAATTTTAATAAAAGTAGTTTTTCAATTACGTGGATTTGGAAAATTCAATTAATTGTACCTTTTCAAAATTAGTTTTTTTTTTTTCCTAAAAATTCAATGGATTTGATAAGTAGCATCTAAAAATTAGGAGAATACAAAAATGTGATAAACCTTTTATTGGTGCTCCCTACGTGTAATTAATATTCTCCAAAGAAGCATTATTAATAGATGGGACTATTGAAGATGCAAAAATGCACTTGAACTAAACCAACTTCATGCAACGTGGCCAAAGCTAACTTAGCTCATTAATATTGGTATGCACTTTGTCTCTAAAAGTCGGAGGTTCAATCCTCCATCCTACAATATTGTATTTAAAAATTAATTAAATAAAAAAAATAAAAAAAAACCTTCTTGCAATGTGGGAATGCAAGGGAAGTAGAAACACAATGAAAAACTTGGATCATTTGATAACGATCCTGTTTCTTGTTTCCTGTTTATGTTTCTCATTTTTTAAGAAACAAACTTGTTTGATAATTATTTTCATTTATTGTTTCTAAATTTTAAAAAAATGTTTTCTTTAAAATGAGGTCAAATTCAAAAAATTATAAAATTGGTTTCTCTTGTTTTGCTTTTGTTTCTTTTTATATATATTTCTCTATTGCCAAGGCGGTGCCCAACCATATATCCAAGAAACACTATAAAAAATTGACCTTCCACCAATACCTAAAATCGTTTAGAAAGCTCGCCTTTTCATAAGTAAAAGCCTTTGCCGATGCCAAATGAGTGTTGAAAAAAACTATCGAGATAGGTCCATGGGGAGACCTTATCTCAACGCTTGTTTAGTCGGCGTCAACATAAATTGCCTATGCTGATACCGATCAAATGGGTTCTTAGCCTCAAGTTTTATCGATGCCAATAGAGTGGTGTCGCCAACATGCACCTACGCTATGCCATTTATTGGCATCGGTGATGATCTTTTCCAGTGCCATCTGTAGGCGTTGACACATTTTTTTTTTATTTTTTTTATTTTAAATATAATTTATTTCTCTTACCTTCAATTATACCTAAATATCCTTACAAATCATTTAAACACAATATATGTATAGAAAAAATATTTAAAAAGAAAGAAATAACCAAATTTCATTTAAATAGTCTTAAACATACTTACAACTTATATTGTTCCATGACGAAATAAAAACAAAGAACATATATTAACTAAAAGTAACAAAACACTTTAATCTTGATTTTAAAAAAATAAAATAAAAAATAAAAAATAAAAAATCTTAAATTTAAATGAAATAACATTGACATAAAAACACTTGAGTTTGTTTGCTAGCGAAGTCATGGACATAATATTCATCCTTTGAAGAAACAAATAATACAAACGAAATTTAGATTATAATTAAAACAATTAAAATCAAATTACATCTCTTAAACTCACATAATTTCTATTTAGCAAGAAAAATAACATTTCTCAACTCATATACATCCAAACACATTCATTCATTAAAAAAAACAACACACATTCAAAATAACGACACAAAAAATCATTAACTCATATTTCTTTAACACATTTAAAACAACAATATAACAATACAAAAATGATTAACTCATAATTCTCAACTCAAATTTAAAACAACAACAACACAAAAATCATTAACTCATGTTAAAAAATACAACCAAAATAACACAAAAATTATTGACTCACGTTTCTTAACAAATATTCAAAACAATAACAAAAAAAAAAAAAAAAAACGTTAATTCACATTTCTCAACACATGTTCAAAACAAGAACAACACAAATCATAACTCACATTTCTCAAAATAAACCTAAGTTTTCACTCAATCCAATTAATCCAACAAGCAAAGTTTGCCCTCAATCCAAACTTAAAACAAATAAACATGAGCAAACAAATCCAACACTAAATTTAAAGAAAGTAAATCTAATAGAAAATTATCATTCTCAAAATTCAAAAGTCAAAAACTATATTTTTACAACCTAATGGTTAGATTTTATAAAGCCTCTCAAAACTCTAATGGGTGTTACATCACATATTTAATAAAATGACAAAATTGTCCTTATTTGATATGTTTTAGAAATGATAAAATTGGAAACAATAAAACTATATTTAAATTAATAAAGAAAATATAAATAATAACTTTGACGGCTAGGTAATTCATATCAGACAGTGATAGATGATAGTAGTCTATTAGTGTCTATCACTGATATACTGTGAAATTTTGCTATATTTGAAGATAGTTCCAACAAATTTGTCATTTAAAACAATTACCCCATTATTTACATAACAATATAATTGAGTTGGATATGAGTTGACATTATTTAAAGCAAACTATTCAAGGGGAGATAATATTGCCTATCAAATTTGGGAAATATTTGAAGGATAGAAACAATTTTATTATTATTATTAATTTTGCATCAAGACGTATTCCTATTAGATAACATAAACTTTTGATAATTTTCTTAATACGTTTTTGATGCATATTATGTATCTTTATATTATATAACTCATTTATATATAAAATATAAATAAAAAATAAAAAATAAAAAACAAAAAACAGGAACATAAACGTTATCAAACGGGACTTGGAATGCCCATTAATTTCTCTCTCTTTCTCTAATACTTTAAGATTTTCAATCTTTATTTTGCAAGGTTCCTATTTTATTCAATGGGCATTTGAGCATTTAGAAGAACTTGATGTCAATACATATTATTCTAGATCTCTCTTCAAATATTTGACCCTCCACAAGAGGAGATTGCGGGAAACTTTGATGCAACCATTCTTGGTTGTATTTCATCATTTGAAAGCTTTTTAACAACAATGATAAATTTATAAAAAAAAAAAAAAAAAAAAAATTAGGAGAAAACTTCTCACTAGTATTGTAGGAATACACATAAAAATGATAGAGAAATTAAAAGAAAACAATAAAACTAGGAACGCAATAATTAATATAGAAAAACTCCTAGTTAGATAAAAAACTATGGACAAAAGTTTTTTTTTTTTTTTACAGTGTGAAAAATTATTACAAAGCGCACAAAAATCTCTCATCGACCCAAATTACAAGAGCATTTTTTCATAGCATTATAGCACTCACACAACTAAGCTAGTATACCAAGCTTAAAATGCTTTAAATTGTGTTTGTGATGTAGAGTTGTAAGCTGAAATTTTTCGAAAATTGTAAAAAATAGATTAAGAGGCGAAAATAAAATCACTGAATAAATATAAAAATAGAGATAAAGAAAAATATGAAATTCATCGATAAATAAAGTTGAGTTGGTGGGCCAAACGACTCTTTTGTGAACCTAACAAATGAGTAGAAGAAGGGAGTTGAGGGGAAGTTACGTTCACCTAACTCGAATACCGGATAGCGTCTCCAACGAAAACAATCCAATGTCATGCGCGCACAAATCACGTGCCTATTTTCATTTAAAACAATTTTCCCAAATGCATTTATTTATTGTTTTCATGTCACTAATTCCCTTTATACCCTTTTCTTCCTTTCCAATTATTATTATTATTATTATTTTAAAAAAAAAAAAAAAAAAGTACGAAAGGAGCCGCCCCATCCACTCTGTTGTTGTTATACTCATTTACGAACTTAATTATTTAGATGATTTTTTAGAAGGTTTAAATATTATTTTAATTCCTCTATTTTTAGTTTTGGTTTATTTCAAATGTTTATTTCAGTCCCTTCTATTTTCAACTTTGGTTGATTTTAGTCATTATACTCTCAAAATGTTCATTTCGGTTCCTTCTAATTTCAACTTTAGTTCATTTTGATCCTTAAACTTTCAAAAATGGCTACTTTGATCCCTTAAAAATGAAAATGAAAGGTCCATAATAGTCATTTTTTAAAAAGTATAAGGACCAAATTGAACCAAAATTAAAAGTACAAAAACCAAACTAAACCTTTTATAAGTATAGGGATCAAAATGAACCAAAGTTGAAATTATATGGCCTAAAATGAACTTTTTGAAAGTACATGGACCAAAATAAACCAAAGTCAAAAGTTTAGGGACCAAAGTAGTATTTAAACATTTTTAGAATGTATATTAATTGGAATGTATTAGAAAAAAAATACTTTTTTGGTTGGTAGATTTTGGATTTAGTTTCTATTTTGTCCCTAGATTTCAAAATGTTACACTTTTAATTCTTGAATTTTGAGTTTGATTTCAATTTTAGTACATTGGTTTCAAATTCTAAATTTTATTCTTGATATTCGAGTTTTGTTTCAATTTTGTTCCTAGATTTTAAAATTTACACTTTTAATATTTGATTTTTTTTACTCAATACTCACTTTTAGTCTTTTGTGTTAATGTTTATTAGTCAATTGGAACTAATTCTGTAGTGAAATTTTAAGTTAAAATTAAAATGTAATTTTAATGTTGATGGAAAATTGTGAAATTTAATTAAATATAATTCTTTTTCAATTAAGTAATAGATATTAACATTAAAGACAAACAATAAGTATTTAGTGAAAAATTTGATGTTAAAAGTGCAAATCTTGAAAACTATGAACCAAATTTAAACAAAACTCAAATCTCAATGATAAAATTGCAAGGTTTGAAATCTAGGGACTAAATTAAAACCAAATCAAAACTTAAGTACTAAAAATGTAACGATTTGAAACTTAGAGACCCAATAAAAATTATACACAAAATTTAGAGACAAAAATGTAATTGTTTCCAACTTATTATAATGGTTGAAAGAGTAAGTCGAATGTACAGTTGAAATCTATAGGTTTTTCATAGAAACTCGAGTTTGATAAATACAGAAAAGTTAAAGTAAATTTAGTTTAGAGGTAATTACACATGCATTTTCTTTCTTTTTTTTTTAACTGCTATTCAAAATTTCAAAAATATATACATGGTAACAAAAACATTTTTTTGGAAAATTATTCATACAAATTTTAGATAAGTGATTCTTAGTGAAGCATTTTTAACTTCAAACATTTTAGCAAACGGTGTTGGCCTAACACCACTAAAAAATATTACTGTGAGTGCTTTTAGTCGAGCACACTTATACAGTTTAAATATAAAATGATTTATACGACAATAGTTTTAATTGAAAAAATTAGGCATCTATTAGTGTCTATCACTAATAGACAATGATAGATAACAGTAGTTTGTCAGTGTTTATCACTGTCTATCAGTATATTTGAAAATAGATAAATTACACATTTAGTCCAGGATTATATTAATTTAATCTATGGATTTTTCATATTTGTATTTAATAGGTTCATGAACATTTAATTTTGTGTATAGTCAATCTCTAGTATTTTCGACAATTTTTTTTTTTAAAATTGAAGAATCTATTAGACATACAATTAATTTTTATGTGTAGTAAAGGCACTAAACTTTCATTGTTTTGTCAATATAAGCATAGTCTATTAATTTGATGTAATTCGTTTCTTGAGGTTAGTGATTTAGGGACTTATTTGTACAAATCTAAAAGTTTAAATTAATTCTATTTGATAATCATTTGATTTTTATTTTTATTTTTTTTAAATAAAAGGTTAAGGCTTATAAACACACTACCCCTTTAAAACAAAATTTGTTATTAAACGATCATATTTATAAATTAACCATTAAAAATATAGGTTAAATTGCAAATTTAATTCTAATGATTTGAAAATAGATAGAATTTCGTCCTTATAATTTATAATTAGAATTTAGTTCATTTGGTTTTATAAACTATTTAACTGAATTTTATCAAACTATAATGAATATTAATAGGTTTATCAAATCATAGGATTTAAATTTTACCTTTTAAAATATTAGGGACTAAACTCTAATTTTCTGTGAATGGTATAACTACTATGAAGTAATATTGATGTGTTTAGAGTGTAAACTAGCTACAGTGGTGTTGTTTTGTGTGAGGAATGTTATAAACTGTCTATCAGGTACTCTAGGAAAACATGGTTACGTGAGTGTGTGGATGTTTTATTTAATAGGTAACTGTTTATTAGGTGTCATATAAAGGGTCAATGTCTGTCTTCTCCTCACATCCTTTCCAAAGGTAAAATGGTAACTTGAGAGGGAGCGTGACAAGTTGGTATCATAGGGACCAAGTTTGTAATTTTAAGTAAAAATATATACCCTTTTTATTAGTTTTTACCTCTTAGAAATTGACGCCAAATTCTCTCTACAAAATAGAAAAGGAAAAGAAAGAAACCAAAATTTTAGTTGAAATTGAGTTTGCGTGGTCAACATTTATGATGGGACGTTGACTTAGTGTTGAATTTTTTATTTATCTACTAGAAGAATTTTGAAGGTGATTAAAAGCAGTTCACTCGATTTGAGATGCAAAGTTGCAAACCCATCTTCTTTGTTCCTTCATTGGATTGGACATATATTATTTGTATAATATATAGTTTCAAAAAGCTTATTTAATTTATAAATCACACCTTAGGCATGTGATTAAATTGGTTAAGAATTTTGTAGTATTTTTTCTTGCAATGTATCTTTTAAAATATTTAAAAATAATAGTAAAATATATAGTCTATTTGCGATAAACTAAAATAGATTACTATATGTGTCTATTATGACACAGATAGACACAAATAGTAGTCTATCGCGGCCTATCACAAATAGACGATAAAATTTTGCTATACTTGTAAATATTTTGATTCATTTTCTAATATTTGAAAACAACACTTTGATTTATCACCCTCTTTTATGAAAGAAGAAATATATATCTATTCTAAGTTTTTATTCATATATCTAATATAATTTTTTTTGGGGGGGGGGGGGGGACGAAAATTTTGGAAGAAACAGAAAAAATTTTAATCTTTGGAAAATAAAATTGTGTGAAAATATTTGAATTTTCGTGAATAAACCAATTTAAAACCAACTCAAGACATTTAATTCTAATCTACTTAGCCTATACTTAAATTAAAATATAACCTCTTTCAAAAAATAAAATAAAATAAAATATATATAGATATGCAATATTATTCCTGAGTAAAAAAAGACATTTCCATGTCAATTTTTTTCTTGTGAAAATGAAACTTTAATTTAAGGATAAGTTTTAAAAAATAAATTTACTAGAGTAGGGTTAAAATCTCATTTTACTTTTCATTACTAAACTTTCAAAAAGCCTTGTTTTAGTACGTTTTACTATGATCATTTTATTTTATCACTATTATTTTTAAAATATTACTTATATAATTTTCTTGAAAATGTATGTTCTATAAATTAGTCATTAGTATATTATATCTAGGGATATTTTCAAAAATAGAAAAACGGTTGAAAATAATTATAAATATAGCAAAATTTTACTTTCTATCTGTGATAGACCGCGATAGAACCAGATAGACATGACATCTATCTAGGTCTATCACAATAAAGAGTAAAATTTTGCTATATTTGTAAATATTTTGATATTTTTTTTTATATTTATAATAATTTTCCTTATATATGTCACAAGAGGATGGGGGTTAAAAAAATTAGTCACATGGCCACCTTAAGAGTTAGACTATTCAAATTTTCAACGACTTTATCTATTATCAAGGATGTATATATTTATTAAGTTACTTAAGTTAAAGATGAAATTTACCCCTCCACCAAAATATATATATATATATATATATATATATATATATAAAACTCATCTATCCATCTTAATATGAAAATATACCCCATTAATAAAATATATAACTCAATTTAGAAATCAAAACAACTTAATTATTTTTCAAATAATTTAAATTGTCGATGAATCTAATACTATATTAGATTAATACAAAGTTTCATCTTAAAACCAATTGACAATGAGAAGAGTAACTTATATATATTATAAAGATTGTGATGTCTTCGCAATTTTTCTTTTATTTTTTGCAAAATATTAGCAAAGTGGTTGCCCTACATCAAGAAGGTTTAAGGGAGTGATTGACTCTATCCACTATAAAAAGAGTCTAGAGCTTTGGTTTCAAGTGTCTCAATTAGAACACTTTAAGCTTGAGTGTGTGTTAATTTTAGTTAAATTCCTTTTGTATTTGGATAATTGTTTTAAATGACAAAACTACTGAAAATATTTTAAAATATAACAAAATGTCACTCTCTATCATTGATAAACAGTGACATTTTATTATATTTGTAAAATAAGTTGACTTATTTTGCTACTTTTGAAACCAACCCTTTGTCTTCTCTATTTTGAGAGTTGAAAAAAAGAGCATATGTGGTACAAAAGTTTTGAGATAATGCTCTTGTAAGTTGTAATTGGCGAGAGAACTATTTTGCGTGACTGTTATAAATTCTTGTGTTTTTCGTTTATTATTGCTTTCTTTTAATTTCTCTAATGTGAAATCCTCAACACACTCTTCAAGATGGTGTCTCTTTAGTTTATCATTATTAGATCGAATCCTAAATTGTTGTTTGACCGAAGAGTAACACCAGGTACATCCTAATATGTACTTATCTATGTGCATCTTATACTCATCACACACATGCAAAAAAAGAATTGAAATTTTAAAGAAAGATGTAAGAAGAACGTGTCTTGTGACAGATTATGATTAAAAAAATAATATAAAATGGATATGAAGAATGATTTAAAGCACGAGTAAATCACAAGCAATTTTGACACGTGACATGAGAATATAATACTATACTCACCCATGTTAAAAAAAAAACAAAAAAAAAACAAAAAACAGAAAACAAAAGAAAAGGAAATCACAATCATGAATGGAAAAAAGCCAAGGCTAATCTCCACGCGTCATCCCTCGTGTCCCCACGCGTTCCGGTGTTTCCTCCCTCTTTCAACGCGCCTCCGCCGCCGGTCCAAGTCAAAATCCCTTCTCTTGTTTATTTATACCCCTTCCCCTTCCACACTCCGCCGCAAATTCTCCCACACTAACACTCAACAACGACAATAATAAAAAAAACATTCTAAAAGAACTTAAACCCATTTCCCCACTTTGTATGACGAAGCCGTCGTCCCCTCAAAAATCCTCCGCCGCCGCCGTTGACACTTCCGATTCACGGTACAAGGGAGTACGGCGCCGGAAATGGGGCAAATGGGTTTCCGAAATCCGTCTCCCCAACAGCCGCGAGCGGATCTGGTTAGGTTCTTATGATTCAGCCGAGAAAGCGGCGCGTGCATTCGACGCGGCTCTATTTTGCTTACGTGGCCGTTCCGCTCGTTTCAATTTCCCAGATAACCCACCGGAAATTGCCGGTGCTAGTTTGCTCTCCCGAGCAGAGATTCAATCCGTCGCTGCCCAATTCGCTAACTCCGACCCACCACCCTCGTCGGAATGTACACGACCCGCCGTCGATTCGCCGTCGGTGGTTTCCGAAGTGACTACCTCTGTAATTGAATGTGATGAAAGATCGCCGTTTTTGGATCTTCACACCGCCATGGGATCGGGAAATTACGGGTCGGATTTCGGGTTATTTCCGGAATATAATCCGTTTTATAATGAAATGTTTATTAATGGTTCTTCTTCTTCAACAACAGCTCCTTGTTTTGATTATGGAGATGAGAATTTTGACGCCATCACCACTCATCAAGATTCATCATTCCTCTGGAATTTCTGAACAAAAACACAGTTCTGAATGTTTTTTTTTTGTTTCAGAACTTTGATTTTTCTTTTCTTCTTTTTGCTTTTTGGGGTCTTCAACTTTTTTAAATATTTACTTGGCCCCTCCCCTCTCTCAATTTTTTTTTTTTTTTTTTTTCCAATGCATGGAAGATCGATGGACCCAATATTTTTTTAGCTCGGCCATCAATTCTTCTACTCATGTTCTTTGGAAAAAGATATGTAGAATTGTTGTAGTGGACCTAGTGGTAAGTATTGTTTGTAAAAAAAAAAAAAAAAAAAAAAAAAAAAAAAAACTGTCCGTTTATTACAAGAAGGGTTTGGATCATATTTTATATATGGAGTAATTAATTAATTTCATGTTTCATTTGGATCATCCAATAATTCAAACATTATCCGATTAAATCATGCATTATGGTAAGATGGTTTTATTTTCTACATACGGTACTTCAAAAAACTAGCAAATTATTGTAAAATTTGATGCATCAATTTTTTAAGTGTTTAAAATATATAGTACATATATTTATATAGATTAGAAAGATGTTTATTGTGAGAGTTTATATGATTTAACTACCTGATAGTTTATATAGATTAGAATATGTTATTGCAACATTTAAATTTTAATTTTAAAAAAATTAAGAAAATTAAAAATTTTAATTATATTTTCTATGCATATGAAATATTGTTGTTTTGACTAAAAATATTTATAATGTTTTATCTAAATACAAATTGTATTGGAAATTAGGTGTGTTTACGATTTAGTTTGATTTGGTTTTGGAAATGCATTAAACTAAACTAAACCCTATCATTTGGTAGACGGAGCTAGTCGGAGTTGACGGTGGCGTCTGGCCAAAGTTAGAGGAAATCGAAACTTCTAGCAGAGTTGGAGGCAATCAAAACGTCTAGTTGGAGTTAGAGCGTTTGCCATTTGGCAATGAGGAGCCAGTTCGGGGCTGGAGTGTCTGCGGTCTAAAGGTGGCGTCTGGTGCAGAGTCGGAGAAGACTCGTTTGATTCGTTCGTGCGCTGCGAGTAGACTTTGAGGGGCAGTAGAATTAGGAAGAGTTCAAAATTCTCTTAAAAAATCCTCATATATATATATATATATATATATATATATATATATATATATATATATATATATATTCTTTTTTGAATTAATTGAATTAATGTGTTTAAGTTCGGTTTTCGATTTTTAAGCCGAATCAAATCGCATAATTTAGTTTTAGAATTACATTAAACCGAACTGCACATCAAGATTCAGTTTCAGTGGCAAATAGTTCAGCTTTGGTTTAGTTTTGCAATCGGTTCAAGTCTAGGCGGTTTTAGTGAACACCCCTATTGGAAATGATCCATTTAACATTAAAAAAAAAAAATAGAGATAATTTTATTTGGTCGAGAATAAATTAAAATTGTTAAAGAAAATGAATAGACTTTTCTTTTTTTTTTTTTTTTAAAAAAAACAAACATAAAATTTCCCCCACGGAGACCTTGATCCCTACAATAACAAATAGAGAATTTTGTAGCGATAAAGATTGAAATAGGCACGATTGAAACGAGGATGGAGAGAGCTTCCTGTCCCCACCCCCATCCCACCTTGTGAACATCTTTATAGTTAAGTTTAAGTGAGTGATTATAGCAGTGTTGCATAGTATTGCATAGTTATTTAGATGGGTTCTTAATTTCTATTTGTGCTTTAAGCTCTTGCAATTTTTGAGGGTCTAAAGTTAACCAAAATAAAATAAAAAAAAAAAATTAATGTCATATATCAATTGAGCTATATGCTAAAAGTTAAAATGATTTTGTTGTCTCCTATGCTTATTCATGGATTGAATATGGTCGAAGTTGATACGAAGAAATTCAAAAGATTTCGAATAGTGGGTTGTGTAGGAACATCATCCACTTGTTTAAGAACTTTGGGCACATCTTTTCATATCTTGTATCTTCTCAAATTTATTTGTCAAAGTCCACTAAAATTAGACGATTGCTCTAGTCATTTCAACGGACCAATCTTTTTAAAGAGTGAACAACAACTCATTGTGTATATGGGAATAGTTTAGACATGAAGTCCCCCTCTTGCATTGAGTAAAAATTTGATTTTTTAAAATAATGGTAAAAATGGATAATGTAAAATAGCAAAACGTAAGTAGAGATATTGTCTATAAACTTAATTTTCAAAAACCAATAACAAAAAGTCAAACTTAAGTTTTAATTAAAAATGTTCATTTTCATTTGGACATATTTTCAGTTTAAGGAGGGAGTGGAAGAAAAAACTTCTCTGTAAGCTAAATAGCGGTATGGACAAGGGAATCTATTCACCATCCACGTCCTCAACCTGTTTGCCACTTTTAAATTTTATTATAATAATTATTGTTATGGTGTTATTATTATTATTATTATTATTATTATTATTATTATTATTATTATATATAAATCTATTTAGATTGCAACTTTTGTTGTTTAATGGTCAAAATAATAATATATTTGAATTAAAAATTTAAATTTAGACTATATATAACAATTTAATAGACAATTATTTTCTTTTACTAAAAAATTTGAGTAATTTTTCGAAAAATTATTTTAAATGATAAAACGGTTAAAAATATTTACAAATATAGAAAAAAAATCAATATCTATCAGCGATAAAATGCGATAGACATCTATTGCTAGACTTCTATCATGATAGATGTTTATCGTAGTATATCGCTCAGTGATAGAAGTCTATCGCAGTTTATCGCTGATAGACAGTGAAATTTTTCTATATTTGTAGATATTTTGGTTAATTTTATTATATTTGTAAACAACCCTAATTTTTCTCTAAATTTAAATTGTTTATGTCAAAGAATCATATAAAAAACAATGAGAAAATTAATCATTTTTTAGAAAAAAACCAAACAAGAAAAAGTTTTAGGAACTCAATCACCCCGAAATTAAACGTGAAATTTCTTGGAGATGGAAAATGAAATTGGGAGCGACGATTGTCCTGTCTCGTCGGCACATCTCTAGTTCTAATGCAAGGTAAAATGTTTGTTAAATTAAAATTACCCTAATCTTGCTCAATATTGTTCATCTCATCAACAATTTTTTTTTTTTTTTTTTTTTTAATTCAACCATCGTTAAAATAAAGAATTAAATTATCAACTTTGGAGATATTAATTAGTGTGTTTTACCCCAACTTGAATTAGCTTTTGGGTCTCAATAATTCAATCATTAGATTCTCTAAGCCAAAGCTTCTTCAAGTTAGTTTGAAGTCATCATTCAAGAGAGTATAATACTTCCCTTTTCACTCTCTTTTTCATTTTTGTAATCCTTAAAAAACTTGTGATTGGAATGAAATAACTATCATCTACTTTAAAAATAATAATAATAATAATAATAAATAAAAAAGTACAAATAAGGTTAAAATATTATTTTGGTCCTTTGAGCTTCATTTTATTTTTGCTCTTACTTTCGATGGTATAATAACAAGATTTTTCATACTTAAGAAGACACACTATGGAAACATATGTTTAAAAAAGTAATTGTTGTAAATGACAAAACTACTAAAAATATTTTCAAATATAACAAAATATCACTGTTTATCGGCAATAAACATTGATAGACATCTCTCGTTGTATTTGAGCTCCATTTCATTTTAGTTCTCGTTGTATTTAACTCATTTCACTATATTTGAAATCATCCCTTTTAAATTTTATATTAAAAATGCTAATAGATTTTTTTCTTTAAAAGAAAAAAACACTATCTTTAAGAGTTATAACAAATTCAACACTAAATGACCCAAATAACCCTTTTCCTATCCTGTCAAACGGATAAGTGAATTCCAGCCATACATTTTAGCCACTAAAATAAAGGGTTTGTCCTTGGAGTTGTTCTCAAACCAAAGATTCATTTTGAAAGAATGGAGTAGAAACCATGATTGAAGTAGGTTTAGAAAAGTGCTAATGTAAGTATTTAGCAACCATAGGTTCAATGGGTTCTTAAATAACCCATCACTATTTTTTGGATATATTAAGATGGTTGGAGCAAATTACTCGAAATATTATTTATTGAGGACTCCACAATTTAGCTGTCTCTCAATAATCGTTGGATGTAGATTCGAAAATTTACATACTCACAACAATGGTTTGATATAAATTTGAAGTACTATACCAAATGACGTAAAACTGCCAATAACATTGTGATGACCTCCTCGAATAATTAATCAACAAACTTACCTATGTTTTTTTTTTTATCATCTCCATAAAACTACATGTCATTTCCATACTCTCATGCAATATAAAAGAAACCAAAGTTTCTCTAGCTTCGAATTCATAATTGATATGACAAAGTTCTAGATTTGAAGATTAGTGCAAACTCAATGTTCATTTGAATAGAGTACACTCTTTATTTAAGTATGCCTACATGGAAAATGTTTTATTTAATATAGTTACTACTGTCCATTTTTAAACTTTTGAATTTAGAGTGTGACAGTGATTCATTATTTTTCTTTCGTACATCTAACAATATTAAAGTTGTCAGCTACATTATATTAACTATGTCATAAATAAATTTTTACATAGAAGGAGTATCTTCTCTTATCGAAAAATAACAATATTTATCCATAATTTCTTTTTTAGTTATATGAAACACCAAGCTAAGGTCTTTATATTTTAATAGGAATAATTTGTTAATTGTTTGACTACCCTTTTTTAAAAGAGGTACTATATATATCTTATTAAAAAAAAAGCTAATACATGAAAAATGAGATAATAATTCATCATCTATAAAATGGTGCATAATTTAGAGTTAGTAGTATCAATACCAATATAATAGGTTGAGCCCTACACCAAAGTTCTACTTTTGGGCTTTGTCATTTGATGGGCTACATCTTTGGGCTATTGACATGAATATGTTAGGGGAAATGTGAAGGATAGCTAAAAGCAAAAAAAAATCAAAATGAAAAATCACTAAAATATTTCATTATTTAACTTTTTAGCTACTATATTTTAAAGAGAAGTTGTAAATAATTTTTCCTTTCCATCATACCCCTCATATATATTGATATTTACATTCAACCTCGCTCAACTGCCAAACTCTCAAACAAACTGAAAGATTTGTTTAATATTCTTCAACGTTTGACGGGTATCAATCTAAGCCATTCTAAACCAATTTATTCTGATGCTATTTTAAATCATTAGTTGATCCAAAAGCTTAAACTGTGGACAAAAATAAATTTAATTATATCATTTGATATATATATAAAAGTGAAAATAACAATTAGCTAAAAAACAACGTATTGTTAAAAGAAAACAACACTTTCTTTTACCCATTTTACGATTTCGAAAAAAAAAATCATATACTTAACTTCCTTATCTCACATTTGATTTTTTTTTTTTTTTTATAATGAAAGTACATATAAATTTGAAAATGATGTACATAGTACATGGTTGAAACACATATAAAATTGAAAACAATATATATCATATGCGTATTTAAAGCACCCACAAATGACAATTGCAAACAAATATAGCAATTGGACTCAAACTATTAGCATATATTGCTACAATGCAAAATATTTATAGCTATAACAAAGTTTAGATCAAGTTCTCGAAGTCTCCTATTAGCAATTGGTTTTGCCATATTTGTCATTCTTTAAAAATATTGTTATACACTTAATTAGTAGTTCTAAAAGTGCTATTCCTTGCAAATGACTCTAAAATATATTAACAATTTCACATAATATTCTATGATTAAAACGTTCACAATTTAATTGCTTGTTAGACTAATTTTCTTAGTTGACATTGTCGTTTGGTTGAGGCAGATGTCTTTGTTTTTATGTCTTAGTTATGTGTCATTTTCTCAAAAAGAAAAAAAAGAAAAAAAAACCTAAATAATATGCTTCCCAAAAATCCACATAATCAATAGAGTAGTTGTATGAATATCAAACACATTAACAATATACATAATATAAATATAGAATACTTAGTATTATATTATACTCACAACAACTTCCTTTTTTTCCTTTAAATCACACCATTAAAAGTTATAA
Organism: Citrullus mucosospermus; assembly: GCA_030954485.1. Taxonomy (NCBI): domain Eukaryota; kingdom Viridiplantae; phylum Streptophyta; class Magnoliopsida; order Cucurbitales; family Cucurbitaceae; genus Citrullus; species Citrullus mucosospermus. The sequence continues at coordinate 28,609,945 of CM062057.1, forward strand.
ATGTTAATTGTATGGTATAAGTATGCCAAAGGAAAAAAAAAAAAAAAACAATAGAATATATGGAATGCCGATTTATATAATATCTTTATTTAAAAGTATGGGTTTATGATAGCACCAAAAAGGTGCTACTTTTTTCTAACTTATTTTAGGCTTGTTTTAGGATTTTATTGATTTATTTCCTATGCTTTTGTAGGTTTTGAGCACAAGAAGTGGAATTGACCTCGAAGCCGAAATGGAGGGAAAACAAACCAAAAGGAGTTCCAAAGCATCAATCGTGAAAAATGAGAAGAAAAAGAAGCAAAATAGGGCAGCTATGCAGTGTCTAGGCGCTACCTGGCTTTGCTCTAGGTGCTGAGTACTCTAGAGTAAGCATCAAGCAAAAGCCTAGGCGCTCCAGAGATTGATAGGAAGAAATAGTCGTGCATACCATAGAGCACCCAAGCGCTTCGACTAGCTTTACTTGCAAATTTTACCAAATTTAGATTATTACATGCTCAGTTTTTTAGCCTCCACACCCATTCTCTCTGTATTTTCTTCTTCCCCAACTTTAACTTATTGTATTTTACATTTATTTTATGTTTGGACTTCATCTCAGCACATTATGAGTGGCTAAGGTAAGTAATTTCTAGCTTAGGGTAGGATTGAAACCTATTTTGGATGGTTATGAGACTTTTGTATGTAGTTCATTAATGCATATCTTGTTAATTATTTACTGTTCTTGAATGAGAAATTAATGTCTATGCTTTGGACTCATGATTTATTGGCCATCTCTCATTGATTCATTTAATGCTATCGTGTTTCTCTTTGTATTTCATCTTTCTTAAGGGCAACAGGATTAAAACATGCTATGAGGTTGATTGTAGGTTGTTCCAAACAATTCCTTCACAACATTTTGCTTATTTAATCACTTTCAAGAACCAATCGGTAGTAACGTGGGCTATCTCGTTATTCTATCGACTTAGCTTGACTACCTTTCTTAATGCGGATGTTTATTTAATATGGATGCTACCAACCCAATTAGTTGAGCATCTAGATTGTTTAAGAAATTGATCAACATATTAGGGCACATATATTATTGGGTCTTCTTGAATACATGGGCTAAGGATAAAATTGACAAGCATTGCATGTTTTTAGAGGTTCTATGATCAACCAAACAAATGGGTGGATTCCGAATCTTAGGTTAGATCTTTTAATCAATTAATTCATTTCAATTCCCGCTTTCCATTCATGCGCTCTAAATTTGAGTATTTACATTCCTTACAATACAACACACAAACCCTCCCTTGTGACAACCTTTGAATCCAAGAAAAATCTAAAGTCATCCTAGATTTCTTGAGGAAACGGACCCGATCTTGCCACCTATACAGTGACCTTATAGTATAGTTAGTGAGGTTTGACGTTTTACAATTTTATTTAATTAGTAGTTTTCTTGGGAATTAAACGACGCCCAAAAAGGTGACTATCACTTAGCTTTTTCTAAATTAGCTTCTGTAAAAAAAAAAAAAAAAAAGTGGTATTTGAAAAATAATTTCCCTAGGTCTTTTTTATTTTATTTTATTGTTTTGAATTTTTTTTTAATGTAATATTACATCAAATACAAGAGAAGTGAAGTGAAGATTCAAAAAAATTTATAACACATCAACATGGTACAAATTTCAAAGTAAAGTATACTTAGAGGTTAAAACAATAGTTAAACTAGTTAAAATATTATAATATTTATTTTATTGTGTATTTGTGCTACTAGATTCAATTTGTGGTTTATTATTTATAAAAATTAATAAAGTTGAATAAGATATGAGTTGTCTCGTAAGTATAAACAAAGTCTCAATTAAAAGAAAAGAAAAAAAAAAAACAAAGCCTCCTTCTAAAATATAAGTCTCAGCTTTTTTTTTTTTTTTTAATTGAGTTTACTTTCACAAACTTAGGCAGTGAAATAATTTATTTGAAAATATTTTGATTTTTTTTTTCTTTTGAAAGAGAAAACATTTGGATATTGAAAAGTGCTTTGAATATTATAAAAACATGGGACAGCATGGAAGTACATCTCTGATTACTTCCCAATACAATGCACTACCCTCATTTCTTGCATGTGTGGCTTTGTACAATTCTCTTTTCCAAAGTAATAATTCCTAAATGATGCCAAAAAAAAAAAAAAAATAATAATAATAATAATAATAATATATTATTTTTATCTTATAGTATCTAATTTAATTTTAGTTCCTTTAGTTTCAATAATTTTAAATTTAGTTTCTTTTACTTTTTTTAATAAATCTTTAATTTAGTCCTTTAAAGTTAAATTCAAAATTTATTAAAAATACATGAATTAAAATTCACAATATGGTTGCAATTTTCTAGGAATATTTTCCCCCTATAATTATAACTCATCAAAGAATAGTTTTCCTAAAAAAGACCTGTCTAGAATAATTGTTAACTAATATTTCTTATAATGAAAAGTTTACACAAACACCATAATTGTATTTTAATTTTATTTCATTTTTCACTATTAGAAAAATTAAAAAATAACAATCATGGATTGGTCTAGTGGTAAATATGGGGTGTGACTTTATAAAGGGCTAAGAAGTCATGGATTCCGTACAGGATAGCCACCTACCTATGATTTAACATCATCTTGTAGGTTTCTTTGACACTCAAATATTGTAGGATTAGACGAGTTGTCCTGTGAGATTAAACAAATAAATAAAAACTAAAGAGTAAATTATCTTTTTAGTCTTTAAAGTTTGGACAATATATTCTTTTCTCACAAATGAATCTGATTAGATACAAAGTTAGCAAATTTTGAAAGTGATACATTGTTGCAATTGAGATTACACTCATCTCTATGCAATCTCTTAATTACAATATATATATATATATATATATTGAAAAAAGTTTGTATGATTGGACACTTGAGTGAACGATATAAAGATGAGTGCAGCGTAAGATGCACCTAAGTATTTGTATTTCTTTATTATTTATTTATTTTGTAAGAATAACACATAAGTCCTATGTATAATTTAGCAGCTAAGTTGTAGTGGGTATATATGTGTATGAAAATGGAGCATGATTTGAGGTCTCATTTAAGGCCAAAGAAAAAGAAAATTCAAAGCTCATTTCCATCTTGCTTGTCATATACTCATCTCTCTCATCTCATGTGATGAGGATATACATCTCACATCTCACATCTCACATCTCACATCAACCAATCAAACAAAGTACCCCAATTCTAGGGAGTCTACAAAAGTCTACTCTACTTAATAAAATACAATATTGTGAGCAACTTAGAAATTGGAAAATCTTTTCTTGCTCCTTCAAAGAGTGAGCCACACACACATATATATAATTATTAAAGGATTGGTTAATGTAGGATCATATGACAAAGGGAAGTGAATATGGTTTATTGAAACTAACTTAAAAAAAATTCTAAATGTGGGCCAAATGGAGTAAATCAATAAGTTTTTTTTGGTTAGCAACTAATTTAAATAATAATTTCATGTAAATAAATTCAATTAAGAGTAGTCAATAAATTAAAACTAACACTTTTAAACACCCTATTTAATTCTAATAGTAAGATTGGTAAATGATATGAAATTTTAAGAACTACCAAATCAAAATTTAAAAAAAAAATAAAAAAAAAGAACAATTGATTTAAGAATTAAAAATTGCAGTTACCTTCATGCAATGAAATAACAAAGTTAATAGTTAATTGCAAAAATAAATTAGGAAAGAGAAAGAGAAATTGACATCGTGATCTTATATAGTGGTTTGACACAACTCAATCTATATCCACTTTCTAAGCTCCTCTTGGGCATGTTACTCAAACTTGATTCTTTCTACAACTTAGAGTTGAATTGCTAGAATGTTTTTTTCCAGACGCAAGTACAAACTCAGTTCTTTCCATGGTTGAGGACTAAATTGTTACAACCACTCTTTTTTAGAGATCAAAAGCAACCTTTACAATAGGTTTGAAAATAAAGAACAAGATGGGAAAACTCTCTCCAGAGTTACAAATTGTAGCACTTAACAAAAATCAATCATCACCATACAATAATGGCCCGTTTGGATTGACTTAAGAAAAAAGTGTTTATCAAAAAACTCATTTTTATTTAAACTCTTTTGATAAAAACTGTTTAGAATACACTTCAAAATTCCCTTTTAGTGGTTGCCAAATACTCCATTTTTTTTCCAAAATGACTTATTTTTAAAATTATACACTTGAAAATGTATTTCAAACACACCCTAAATCTCTCTCAAGAATTAGATGAAAATGAGAAAATTGAAACTTAGAGAGGGCAACAATGGAGGTTTTGTGTTTTATGGAAGATTGAAAATAATGTGTAATTGTTGTGAAAATTTGGAGAAGAAGATGAATTTAAAAAGAGAGAAATAAGCTTTTAGATCTTTATAAAGAAAATTGAATGGTTGAGATTAAAAGTAACGTGTGTTGAATTTATTATTATTATAATAATTTTTAAATTCAATTAGCTGTTAGAAACAAACATAATATAATATAATAATATTTTAAAAATCAATAAATCATTTTCTTTTAAAACCCAACAAAGCTCAAAAGCCTAACATATGTCTCTCCTCAATTGCTCAAAGTAACACCTTTCAATTTGTTCACTTTCATTAAAAAAAAAAAAAAAAAAACAGCCACGTCTCGAAATTTTTCTATTAACCTTGTTTTGGCACATCTTCTTCGTTTGAGCTCTGATTTGAGTGATTTAAATTTTGTTGGAATCGTTGTTCTAAGCTCTACATGACGGACACTTCAAAACACTAAAACATTGGTAAATAAGAGCAAGAGTTCTCTTACATGCATGACACATCGTGATGTATTCAAACATACATTTCAACTAATTAGGGATGAGAGATTCAAACCTCTTGCCACTCTTGACTATTAGATAATAATTTTTATGTTATTTATTTATTTATTTATTACTATCTTAGTCCTTGTGAGAAATAAAAACAGGATTTTAAAGCTATTTCCTTCACTATTAAAAAAAATTGATTAAGACTGGTTCATTCAAATTTAATAACATAAATGCTATTTAAATTTCAATAAAAATAATGGATTAAATCAATTATGAAATTTTATTATTCGATGCAATTTTAAAAACTTATATAAAAGACAATTAACTTTTAAAATAAGTCTCACATGTCCCAAATTTTTAATATGTATACTTAAAGATAAATTAGATAATTAATTAATCTGCTTTTCTTTTTTTTTCGTCAGTTGACATTGCTCGGTATTATAAATTCATGGAATAGTTAGGATAAAATTGTTCAAATTCTAATATAAAAATGACACTATTAATTTTGTTGAATTTTAGCCCCATGATTTTTTCAACAACCACTTAATTTAGTTGATCTCCAAATATTATTGTATGTTTCACATCATTATTATATGTAGGTATTGTGAGATTTTTTTTAGTGGTTTGAGACTTTTATCGAGTGGATTAGGCGGACTTATCTCTTCAAGAATTTATTCTTGAGTCGTGTGTCTTTTTTTTCTGTATTTGGTTCCTTTTTCGTTGTCCTTCTTCCTCTCTTAATTCCTTTAGTTATGTTTGTGTGCTCATTGTACCTTTATTTGTTTTATTGCAATTCAATACCTTTGCAAAATAAATATAATAGGACTTCATATAGGTAAGATTTTTATATATAAAAGTTAAATAGGATAAATATAACCTAATTAATGAATTGATTAATTAATAGAGAAATTATCTTAAATGACAATACTGCTGAAAAATATTTACAACTAATACCAAAATACACCGTTTATCTGCGATAGACCGCGATAAACAATGAAATTTTGTTATATTTGTAAATATTTTGGTTCCTTTAGCTATATTTGAAATGGCCCTAATTAATATTGATCATTATCAATACATTTATAATTTATTAATTATTAAATATAAATATATTAATAAAAATTATTAAATTAGAAAAAAAAATATTCATAGTTAAAATTTTATATGGTTTTTAAATATTTGATATTAAATTTTCTTATTTTACTTAATTTATACTAATTTAATTATTTTTAGTAATTAAATTAAAGTATTTAATTATGAATATTACTTTAATTAGTGATTAATGTAGTCACAGTTAACCTAGTTCAAGTGACATAAAAATATATTAACGACCAAAATTCAAATACAAGTATTGGTTATTTAGACAATTAAATTTGAAATATATTTTCTAAATGTGTCATAAAAGTTTATTTTTTATTTTTTGTTACGAGAATATTATAAATATTTTCTTTTTTAATAACAAATGAGGTGAAAACATCAAACCTCGAAATCAATAGTACAAACTTCCATTATTTGAACTATGTAAAAATATGTTAAATCAATATTTGACAAATTCTTCATCAAGGACGCTTCTTTCTCTCCAATGAATTTGGTTAATTCTTTATTTAATTTGTTTTTTTTTCCATAATTTTTTAATAGTCGTTATCTTGAATAGTTCATGATGATGTAGGCCGAATAATTATTACTCCAAATCACAAGGCAATTAACAAAGTTATTTAGGGATATTTCCGCCATAATTTTAATTATGTTTTGGGCTATTTTCAAATGTAGCAAAAGAAACCAAAATATTTACAAATATAATAAAATTTCACTGTCTATCACGATTTATTGTAGCCTATTGCAAATAGATTGTGTACTTTGCTATTAATTATATATATTTTGAACAATTTTGCCATTTAAGATAATTTTCCCTTATGTTTTTAGTTTTTTAGTTATATTGATTGTTTTCCAATTTTATAATCTAAATAGTGAAAATTTTGAAAAACATCTAGATTTAAAATTTTTAAATGAAAAATTATATTAAATAAAGATAAAAATGGTTAAAAGTACAATATTTTATGTTATAAAATAAATTTTTAAAATTAAAATATGTCTTATAAAACTATATAATATTACAAAATAATAGTTATAAATTTTTTAAGGAAAATTATTATAAATAGAAAAATATGAAACTATTTACAAATATAGAAGAATTTTACTATCTATCAATGATAGACCGCAATAGACTTCTATTGCTTGAGGGATAGAAGTCTATAGTAGATAAATAGTAAAATTTTACTAAATTTATAAATAATTTAACTCATTTTGCTATATTTGAAAATAATTTTTTTTTAAACATAAAACATGCTATAAGTTAAATAATAATAGTTTATAGTCAACCTAATATTTAGTGAGGAACCTAACTTCAATTAGTTTTATGATTTATAAATATAATATCAAACACATTTAAAACAATTGTTTAAATTAGAATCCAATTTATGAATCAACTACCAAATACATATATGATAATTTGAAATTTAACTCTATTTATATTGAATTTGCCGTTTTCAAATTCCTTACCAAACTGGCCTAAATATAACAACTAATAAAATTTTGGAAAAAAGTTGTTAAAGTTAACCTTGTCTTTAAAAATTAATAAAGGATAAAATACAAGTTTGGTCCTCTAAATTTTAAGGTTTGGGTTAATTTAGTTTCAAAACTTTCAAAAGTATTTAGAAAGTCCTAAACTTTAAAAATGTCCAAAAATTCATGAAATTTTAATTTTGTGTCTAATAGATCATTGACATATTCAATTTTTAAAAAGTAATTGATATATTTGTTGAAATTTGAATTTGTTACCCACGGTGAATTTGTAATATTGAAAAGAAAACCAAAATGACTATCTTGTGAAAGAGTAAGATCTAATACTAGTGTGAGGCTTAACCAAAGACACACTGATGCTTGAGCCAATAACAATTCTAGAGAGTTAATAGAGAAAGAATCTATAGTATTTTTCAATGTGCCTTAAATGTGAATGTGACGTGACTTCTGGAATATATAAATATATAATTTTTTTCTAGGATCTCTTGGTTAATCAAGTCGATCGTTACTAATTTAACTTAATCATTATAAATTGATAGATGCAAGCACATATAGTCGATTCAGAAGTTAGAACATTTAGGCATAATTTTTACTTGGGTTAGCCTCTTTAGGATACATGTAGGGTTGGTGTCACAGGGTAATTTGGCCTCTATGGCTTTTTTTCCTTCCATAGGACTACCTTCAAGGAGATGGTAAGCTTTTTATATGACTTATCTTCTAAGTTGAACCACTTAGATCTTAGAATCGGCTTCCATACTTGGCTAAATAAAACACTTTTTTCGAAGGACCCATTTGATCTTCTTCACGTGGCTAAATACTTAGCCCCACATTTTTTACTCACGACAATTAATTATATTTCTAGTAGATCTTTAAATTTTCACTCATCTATTAAACACAAAAATTAAAAGTTTAAATACGTATTAAACATTTTTTAAAACTTTATTTGACTTATTGAGCACAAAATTAAATATCAAAAAACCTATGTGGCACGAACTCAAAGTCGAGATACGTAAACATATAATTTAACTTGACATGTTATCATTACTTGTATGACATAATAATAATAACTAAAATTGTCAAACTTTCTTTTCTTTGACACACAAGTCAAATAATTCAAGTCCTAACCATCTTTGTGACTACCCCTCCCCTTTATTTTTAGTGTTATATTCTTAGAAAATGAAATAATAATTAGAATTAAAAAAATTTTTACTCAACAAATCATGAGCTTTAAAACTCTATATTCTAGATTAGATAGGTACCTAAAACATTGTATATTATTTATTTATTAAAAACATTACTTATTATGTTTATGTTATTTCTCCAAATAATTACTTGTCAACACCACATTTTCTTAGTTATTAAAAAAGAAAAATAATTAAATACTTCCAAGAAAAATAATAACCAAGAGAACAAGTCAAAGGACAGAATCGAAATTGTAGGGATCAAAGAGGGGTAAACTGGTCTTTTTAGGTAGAAAGTAGGGGAAAGGAAAGTGGCAAGCTGTCCCGCGGGGGTTGGATAATGGATTTTTGGAATTAAGGAAGGGCATTAAAGTAATTTAGGAGGAATAAGGACATATCGGGAATTAGAAACCAAAGGGGGGCTCCAGTTCCGACCTGTCGTTTTCGATGCCGAAGAATATGGGGCCTCTCTTTTAATAGCAGTGGGCTCTAAACGATATGTCGTTTAGCCCATTCATAGTGGTCTGAGTAATCGCACTCAATTATTGTCGTCGGGTTTTGACGTTCCACTACAGACGCTCCATTGAACTACATCTGTACTCGCGACTCCGATTATCGACGCGTGTCGAAAATCTATTTGAAACAAATGGAATCTCTTGTGCGTGAAGCTGGCCCCACTGTGGGACCCATCCCTTTAAATTAAAAACGGTGTCATAATCATTGGACAATGACATCATCTAAAATAATTGGCACTTTGAAAACTACTTTTTTATTTTTTATTTATTTTTTATTTTTTATTTTTATATATATTTTCATTTTTCTATTATTCCAATATCTATTTCTGAGATCCAGGTTTGGTTCACAATCTTTTTTTAATTGTATATAAAAAATATTTAATTACTTATTCCCTCCTTTATTATTATTATGATTATTTTCTTCTTTATAATATAGTTTCTACAGAATTTGTTGGGAATTGCTTGTCGTTTCCTTAAATTGTCTACCAAATGCATTTATTACTTCAGTTTAGATGATTAAATACTATTTTACTTATTTTTTTTTTTAATTAAAAAAACTAATTTAGTTGTTATAATTAAAATATCATTTTTATCTCGATATCTTTTTTTCTAATTTTAGTTTTTACAATTTCACTAGATCTTAAACTTTTTCCTTAAAATTAATTTTTATCAAAGTTGGTTAAATAATAAAATGATAATTTTCATTTGAAATTCGAGGTAATTTTTAGTAAAAATGTTAATAGAACTAAAAAAAAACTAAAATTAAATATTTTAAACTACATTAACTAAAATTGTAACATATAAAAGTACTCGAACAAACTCTACCCAACAAGATTTGAAATGGTATTTTAACATATATTTCTATTATATTATAAATAAAATTATACAAAACACATTGAAATTTTAGATGTATGCTTAATGACATTGAAACTTTTCCTATTTATCTTTAAACAATAACAACAATTTTAATCTTGTAAATAGTTGTTAAAGAATATTACATATGACTTATTATTTTTATGCACCAACTATCACGTCAATTTTCATTCGTTATTCTAGGAAAAAAAATATCTCTTAGAACAATTTTAAGATTCAAGGAGATTTGAAACTTTAAGGGCTAAGATGTAGTCAATATATTAATAACATAAAAAATAAGATTTAGAAATTTAATAATTTAAGTGTATAAGACATTTTAATTTTTCGTATAGTCATTAAGTAGAAATCAATTCAAACATAATTAAGTGGATAAAAATATCAATTATCATCTAAAAAATCGAGATGATACAATTTTCACCTATCATCATTAAATTAAAAGAAAGAAAATTTTATATTTTTAGTTGGTGAATTTTGAAGAATATGTAGGTTTGGTTTATGAGTTTTCAAAATGTCCATTTTCTAGTCTTTGTGTTTTTAAGAATATGTGCATATGGTCTTTAGTTTTTCAAATGTGCATATTTAGTATCTAAGTTGCTAAAAAAAGGTTTAAAAATTCATCACAATAATTTTTTTTTTTTTTTAATCTCAAGTTAGAAAAATAATTTTAAAAATTGGGTAGTTGCAATGTGTATCAATTTTATGGGTAATAATTAGGTGTATAGCAACATTTTTAAAGAATTGCAAATATAGTAAAATCTATCGGTGATAGATTCTTTTGCTGACGAGCTGATATTAACGATAGACTTTATTACTGATAGACTTCTATTAGCAATATGGTCTATCACTAGTAGATTATGAGATCAGCTAGATCTAAATTTTGTTATATTTGCAAATTCTTTTGCATTGTGCAATATCAAAAATACTTTAGGCTTGGTTGCTATATTTGTAACTATCCCCTTTTTAAAAAATGATCTATTCGCTATAAAATTATTTTTTAAACTTATTTTTTGAATTTAAATGTCATGCAATTATTTAAAATAATAAGAAGAATGTTATTTCAAGGACCTTTTAAATATAATTTAAAAAACTCAGAAACTAAAAGTATATGTTTCGAAGACTCAAGGACTAAATGCACCAATTTTAAAAAACTTAAAAGCTTGAAAAAGTATGTTTTGAAAACTTTTTGAAACTCAAATAATAAAAAAGTAATTTTTAAAAAAGAAATTACTTAGAAGTTACAAGGTATAATCTCTTAAGGTTTGTAGAAAATCAAGACCACAATGGGATAAAAATTGATTAAACTAAGCATAAGTTGGGACCATCTCTTTGAAAGAGAATTTCTTATGAAATGCACATGAAATTACACTAACAATTCCAAAACCACAATATTCTTTAAAAATATTCCCAAATCAAATATGCTCTTAAAAAAAAAAAAAGGTATTTAGAAATCACAACTAACCCAAAGTGGCCAATCTTCAAATACAATATTGGGATTTGGGATTATTATAAAATAAAACAAAGTTTGATTATCATCTAATCTCGAAAGTTCCAAAAGAGTATTGTTTTTTTAAAAGTTTATATTATAATTTGGTCATATAATTTTATTTTAAAGGATTTAAAATATATACTCAAAAGTTTTAAATACAAATCTTCGTATATCAACCATTTTTTTTTTTTTTAATTTTAAATGTTGGTACACAAACTTATATTTTTTACTGTTAATTATACTAAAATTTATAACAGAATATAAAATATTAAAGTATGCTTAACTCAATTAGTTAATAATTGACATGGGCTTCCTCTTTAGAGGTTAAAAGTTCAATCCACTTCATTCTTGCAATTGATCTACTAAAAATAAGTAGAAGATAAAAAGAAACATGTGATTTTTAATGAAATCAATTTAAACTTTTCATTAAGATTACCTTTCAAAGTTGTCGTCAATGCATCAATTTTTTTTTTTTTTTAAATTGTGTAGACTTCTTTAAATGTATGATTACCAAAATGGATGATTTAAATTTATGAATGGACGATTTTTTAAAAAAAATTGTAATTGAAAGGCTAAATTGATCTTATAGTTTAAGCCGTTTGATAACGATATTGTTTTTCAGTTTTTCTATTTTTAAAATTTCTATTTGTTTTATCGTAAATTTCATACTGTAGTTCTCATTTATCTCGAAGAAACACTTAAATTCTCAAAAGTTTTTGTAAATTACTTTTTTTTTAAGTTTCGAAATTTGACTTGATTATTAAAACCATTCGTAGGAAGTGAATGACAACACAAAACTAAAATTTAAAATAAAATGATTATAAAATACGACTCTCGAAATTTGAATTAATAGAACTATAATTTTCACGTAGTATTTATTCAAATGAGACATAACAATTCTAAAATTTAAATGTATAAATTGATATTTAAATAATGAATACAAATTATAAAAAAGATAAAGTGGTTTTAACTTTAAAGTTTAACCCAATAATATATATATGTTTGTGTCTATATATATATATTTGGAAAAGAAAGAAAGAAAAAAAAAACCCAAATAATTCCAAAACCAAAACCAGGGGCTAAGCTAATTAGAGAGAGCCCACCCACTCCCCTATTTTATGTCGAAAAAGCAACCTTTGATGCAATTATTATTTCTTTTTCCTTTTTTCCTTTTTTTATTATTATTATTTTATTCTTTTTTTTTTTAAATTAATTATTAGCTTTATTTCATACCATTTCATTTCCCCACTTTTATAAGTACAATCCCCATTTCCCCTTCGTTTCTCCACTCTCTGCTTTTTCTTCCTCTCTCAATCATGTTGGCCAAAGGGCAACGTCCGGTCATCGGAAGGTTATCGGAACTTCTCGTTTCCCGCTGCCGTCCGGCCTTCCTCGACACCGGCGCCGCCAGTCCCACTTCCCATTTCGACTTCTCCCCTTCACCTAGAGCCACTAATCTAAAAAATTACTCCGCCGGCGTCGGACTCGGCATCGTCGCCGCCCTCGATACCTCTACCTCCGGTGTCCGTGGATGTGAAATTTTAGTTAAACACGCCGTTTGTACCCCCAAATTGAACTCCCCTCGCCGCCCTGCTCCGATCCCGATCGGATTGGTCGGTGGGTCGTTCCCGCCGGAGGAAGACGTCGACGAAGAACTCGACAATTTGGAGGAAAATTACACTTACGTTACCACACGTGGACCTCACGAATCCTCCACACGTGTGTACTACGACGGTGGTCTCGTTGCCGGCAAGAAATCGCCTCCATCGCCGGTTCCCGCCGATCAAGCTCCGCCGCGTCGGACCCCTGATTTCCTCCGATCGTGTCATTTATGTGGGAAAAATCTAGAGGGCAAAGACATTTACATGTACAGGTAAAAAAAAAAAAAAAAAAAAAAAACCCAAAATCACAATTAAATTTTTTTTCTTTCTAATGCGATTGTTAGATCAAAATTTCTGATGAGTTGTGAAAAAAATAAAATTTTCAGAGGGGAAATGGCGTTTTGTAGTTCGGAGTGCCGGTCGAGTCAAATAATGAAGGATGAGAAGAAGGAACGTTGTGGATCGGAGGCGAGATCGGGAACGGAGACGGTGTCGGATTCGCCGTATAACAGAGGGATTTTCTCGACTGGAATTCTTGCAATTTAGGTTAAAAAAAAAAAAAAAAAGAGTAGAGGAAGAAGAAGAAGAAGAAGAAGAAGAAGGCGAAAGCCATAGCAACGTAAATAGAAACTTAGACACGGCTAATAGTTTGGTTTTTGATTATTGTATACGTAAATGACCAGTGGGATGACAAATTATTTTGCCCACTTTCTTGTTTATGAGAATAATTAAATAGAGCAAAGGCAACAAATTTTGGATTTTTCTTCTTACTTTATTTAAAAACCCGATTTTTCTTTTTAATTTCTGAGATCTAATCTATCTCTTGGTTTAATTTATTTGATGTGGGTTGAATTTAGAGAAGATACATAGAGATCTGTATCATAAGAACGGAAGAATTAATTAGAGAAAAAAAAAAAAAAAACATGACAAAAACAGAAACATCAAAATACATTCACTAATGTCAATTCAACCAGAAAAGGGGAGACATAGCATATTCTTCCAGCATCAGAAAAACACAACAAAAATCATGTTAAAAGCTCGATTTTATTCTCCATATCACAATTTTTTATTATTTATGTTTCAAAGTTGATGAATCCTCCTACCATCCAACCAAAAACTCTAAAAAAATCTAACAAATTTGCCCTAATGAAACCCTAAAAACAAGGAAGTTTTAGTTCTAACAAACAGCCTCAATAGCAAGTCTCTTGACAACACCAACAGCACAATTTGTAGCCCCAAAGGTATCTTCAGAGACATCAACAACACAAGATTCTTTCCCAATGCACAAATCTTCTACAATCTTCATACCATCATTTTGCCCTTCACAACTTCCCTTCGAGAAATTCCCACAATTCCCCATTGGATCACCAAAGCTTGCAAATTTAATCCCTGAAATCTCCCTTCCTTGACAAGACAGCTCCAAACTCTTCTTCTCGTAAGCATGTCCACAAGCCTTCTCCATTGAAATGGTTCTAAAGTTCACCAATGATGGGTTCCCTCCGAATTCCTCGAACAAAACCAACGTGTTGTCTCCATCGTTGATGAATGATCTCGGCACGTGGTACCACCGTTGTGTTGGGTTGCCGCAGTTCCTTACGCATTTGTTGTTGTCGTAGGAGCCGCGGTAGTCACATGGCTCGTCACTACATCCGTCTTCAGCTATGAAGCTTGGCCAGTATCGGCCGAGACTATGGCCATTCACCCATGCCATTCCTTTGCCTAACCCTTGTAAGTCTAGGGCAACTGGGTCAGTCCCCAACGGTGCTTTGAAACTAGATTTGTACCATGTCATCATTCTATTCACCGGCATATTCCCTGATTGCCATTTCGTGGTAAAACGGGATTCTGGACTAAACAAGCTGTTTTCCAAACCATGTAATCCGACTTCGTATGTCCATTTGTGGTTGGAGAGATCCTTTATGATTGTCTCGTCGCTATGGCGACCGATTAGTTGAACTGGACCGATGATTCCAGATTGGATCAAATCGAATTGAGGTCCGTAGTTTTGGTATCCGACCGTGACACTGAGTAGAGAGATTATGTTCTTTCCTGGCTTCAATTTCACTTGTTTCTCAAAGACGTAGTTGAAAATCCCATAAGAAGCCCATTGAGAACCAATGTGTTCTCCATTGACGAAAGCATGGATGATATGTCCACTTCCATTGATACGCAAAGTCATTTCATTGCTCCAAATTGGGTCATTTTTCTTCAAATGAACACTGTCATTGAACAAAAACACAACCAAAATCATCAAATGAGTAATGAGTAGAACTTCAATCAATGAAAATTAATGTCTAATTTTCAAGATTTTACCTGGTCATGTACCAAAGATAATCACTAGCATCATTTGCAGCTTCTTTCTGATCAATGAGCATATTTGCAGAGACATGTCCTTTACCTATTCTTGCAGTGGCGTCGAGATTCTCCGGCCGCCACATCCACTGCAAAACAGTCGGTTCGTCCTCTGCCTTGTTTTCCTTCTTCACCATAACGGAGGTTTGTGTGTTGACCTTTGCTGTGTTGTAAACTTCCTCTTGACAATCAGGGAGAATGCTCACCGACCAAGCCGGAACAATGAAGTCTTTTCCGAGATAAGTCACCATCGCGTCGGTCGTTGCGTTCACATTGCTGAAGAAACAACTCGTCCCTTCGTCAGTTGCATATTCAGTGATCTGAATCACAGAAAAGATTGATTTAAATCAATAAACCAAGCTATGTTTCAAAGAAACAGAGTAAGAGTACTCACGGAAACAGAGTCGGCCAAATCGGTGGTGGTGACATTGCCGGAAACAAGAGCCTTCTCAATCGACTTCAATGCCTCGTGAAGCTGCTTCAAATGGCCGTATTTGGGTTGATTCAAATTACCATATTCGTCCAATGGAGCGTCGTAATCGTACGATGTAGTGATGTACGGACCACCAGCCATCCGATCGAAGTTGGTTCCGCCGTGGTACTGAAAGAAAAAAACCCGGTTTTTCACAGACTCGCCGGAGAAAAATCAAAATCCAACGGTTCAGTAAGGAAACAGAGTAAAAACCATGTAGTAGTTTTGGAAAGTGCCGCCGAGTTGGAAGAATCTAGCGACGGAGAAAGCCAAATCTTCGGCGGTTCTAAGTGGGTCTTTTCCGCCCCAGCTCTTGAACCATCCAGTCCAATTCTCCGTCCACATTTTCGGGCTTTTAGGACTGTTCGGAGTGAATTGATCACAGTACCAGCCATTGCAAGTGTTGATCATCGGCTCGGGAGCGTCGGCTTGTTGACACATGATCCATGGAACTCCAACATTCAACGATTCTGCCATGCTCGCACACCAGTTCACATAAGCTTTTCCGGCGTCGCCGTAAGACGACATTATGTTTCCGTATTCGTTCTCAATCTGAGCTAGAATTATCGGTCCTCCTTGTGATGCAAACAGATTCTCTTGTTTCACCATATCCACAATCAATGTAGTAAAATTCTGCATCTCATTCTGTTTAACAATTTCAAGAAAAAAAGTAAGAAACAGAGTATAAAAACGTCGGATGATGAAGATTACAAAAGAATGCTACCATGAACACAGAATTTGAAGTTCTGATTTCAACTCCAGGAAGATTGTGCAACCAAACCGGCAATCCTCTGTTAATGTCATTCAAAAATTAGAATTTCAATTCCCTAAACAAAAAAACAGAGTAACCAAAATTACATACCCATAATTCCATTCGGCGCAGACATAGGGGCCAATACGAAGAACAGCGTAAAGGCCTTGATCTTGAATGGTTTTAATGAACCTAATAAGATCAAGATTGGCAGAGAAATCGTATTGACGACGAATGGGTTCATGGGCATTCCAGAAAACGTAAGTTTCAATGGCGTCCAATCCGCCTTCTTTGGCTTTTTTGATCAAATCAGGCCACATCTACAGAAAACAGAGGATTCATTAAAACGGAAAAAAACAAAAAAAAAAAAAAAACCCATTTTTGTTTCGGATTAAAATGATGAATATATTGAGAAGTTGTTTGCCTCGGGAGTGCTACGTGGGTAGTGGATTGAACCAGAGAGTAAGATTTTGGGTTGGCCATCAATGGTGATTGCTCTGTTAGTGTGGGAAACTTCAATGGAAGTGGAGAAGATGAAGGAATTTAAGAGAAGGAAGAAGAATAAGAATGCTGAAGAACGATCCATGGTGATTTCTTTAAGGTTTTCGGCTGCTAAAATCATGGTGGATTATGAGTGTTTATATAGTGGAGAAGGGGTGAGTGGATCAGGCGAGTTTTGAATTTTGGGAAATTAGAATCTTCACTAACAATTCTGTTTCAATATTTTCGAAATCTTAGGTGAGTTCGAAGAAGATTAAGTTTATTTAAAACCATTTCTGTTCCTAATATTTCTATTCCAATCCAAATGCCATTTTTTTTTTAAATTGAAATATATTGGTAATTCTATGTATCTTCTTTGTAACCATCTCTAATTTTAATATTTTAATAATTTATAATATAGAAAATTTTATTTTAAATAATAAAATTACTGAAAATAGATAAATAATAGTAAAATAGATAAATCATGTATTTATAAATATTTTGATTCAATTTTCTATATTTAAAAATAATCCTATAACATATGAGTTTATTTATTTATTTAACAAAAAAAGAAAAAAAAAAAAAGTAGGGAAGCAAATAGATTTGGGTTTGATTATAATTTTTAAACTTTTTAAATTTACTAAACCCCAATTTTTAGAAGATTTCGTTAGGTGATTATGAATTTAACTCATTTATTATTATTATTATTATTATTATTAAAAAAGTGGATTTGTTTATAGCCATCTCCAATTTTTCATATTTTAATGATTTATAATCTAGGGTTTCCTTTTTGTTTATTTATTTAATAAAAAATATATTGGGAAGTAATTAAACTTGGGTTGAATTTTAATTTAAAGCATTTTTTAAAAGAAATTTTAACCATTTTAAACTTACCAACATCTCACGTTTTCTGAGATCGTGGTAAAAATTATTTAAACGAGATTACGAATTTAACTTATTTTTTACTTATTTTTTTTAGAGATGAAAAGGTGAAATTGTCAATGACTATAATATTAAAATGAAAATCTCAATAATGAAATTTAGTAATTTGAATTATATATGTGTTTGAAATTTTTATTTGAGATAATTAACTTCGTTAAGATGTACAAATGTGGATGGGAATAAAACCAATGTGGTGCTTGCAATTTTTTAATAAAAAAATAAATGTTCAAAAAAAAAAAAAGAGAAAATTTACTACTTTCCACTATTTTCTTAAGAAATAATGTTACAACCATATAATATATTTTTATTTTTGAAAAACCATTTTATTGTAAATTAGTCATAAAATATCAAATTCAACCTAATTCAATTAGCATACAAATATATTAGTAACTAAGGTATGTGGTTCAAATCTCCTCACTTATGCTATACGGTTAATTACAATAAAATTATTAGCAATATAGTTAGGCCAAAAATTAAAATTATGGTACATTTGGATTGATTTTTTATTTATTATTTATTTATTTTTTTTAAGGAAATGGATTGACTTTAAAATGTACTACCTAAAGCTCTCCCAATAGTTAATTTTCTACATGTAGTTTTATAGTTTGTTCAAGTTTTGGTATTTGGCTATTGATTGGCTCCCTTCATTTGATTCATTCATCCATTTTCACTTAGGTAAACCCATATTATTGAAATTATTAAAAACTAAAATTTTTTTGTCCTTCAACTTTTGTAGAGGTAAAAAATTAGTCTTTGAACTAGGTTAGATAATCATTTAGTCTATGTAATTTTAAATTTGTAACCAAGTTAGTTCCTAATTTTAATAAACAACAACTTAGTCCATGTATTTTGAAATTTTTAACAATTTAGCCATATTATGGACAAGTTCATCAAAATTAAGCATCAATTTTTATTACGCAATATTTTTTTATTTATAGTTTATAAAAAAGAAAATATGATCTCAAATCAGTTTATTGATCTACATGTATAGATTGATTTATTGAATCCTAAATCATTTTCTTATTAATTTTGATGAGATTTTTTATGACTAGAACTAAATCGTTACAAATTATAAGGTATAGGAACTAAATTGTTAATTATTAAAGTTTAGGGACTAACTTGTTAAATCCTTGATTTTAATTCAAATATTAGAATCATTGGAGATAACCAAATTTTAAACCAATAAAATCTATGTGAATGATATATATATATATATATATATATATTTGAAATTTATGTGAATATAACTTATTTTTTGAATGATAAATTTTGGAATCAAACATTAATAATAAATTTAATTTAGATGAATTATAAACTTGCGTTGCACGTGTTTTATAGCAATGAATTTGAACATAGAATATGTAGTAATCGTTTACTATATTATCGATATGGGTTAATTTATTTATTTTTCACAATATCAAGTCTTTTAAAATCTCATGATATGTGACAACCCAAATCATTAAGGTAAATTCTCCTATTAAGTTAATTTAAGTCATTATGCATCAAAAGAAAATTATATTTATTTATATGTATTTATGTATTTATTTAGATTAAGGAGTAAAATTTTAAAATTAGCATTGTTGGTGAGTCTTAAGTGGATTTAAGGAAATTGTTGGGAATTGGCAAAGGATAGTTTACTTTAGGCAAATAAAATAAAATAAATGGATTTGGTGGGATTGGATTTTGAATAAAGGAGATTTTATTTTATTTGGTTTAATAAACAAAAAGGGAAAAGTGGAATTAATGGGCCAAGGAGGGGGAGGAATTAGGGTTTATTTTAACCTCCTCGGTTTGCGTGTAGTAAAAAAAAAGAGAGAAAAGCTCTTCCCTCTCTCTCCCTCTCCACTGCCTCTCTCTCCTCCCTTCCTCCCGGTTTTTTTTTGTCGTTGCTGCCGCCCTCCGCTCCTTTCCGTTCTCCCTCTGCCCCCGCCGTCTCTCTCTCAGTTGCTGCCCGATTTTCGGAAGTTCACGTTCGGAATCACGCTTCTGTCGCCAGGGTATCGCTGTCTCGGGCTCTCGGGCTCTCGCTCTCTCGCTGCCTCTCGCTCTCCCGCGCTCTCGCTCTCTCGCTCAACTCACGCTCTCCCTCACCCGGAATCACCCTCACGCACTCGGCCTCTCGCTCTCTCGCTGACTCTCGGGCTCTCGCTCTCTCGCTCTCTCGCTTGGCTCTCGCTCTCGCTCAGAAGCGTGTTCTCGACTGCGATTAAGTGCTCGCCTGACCGTCAGTCGCCGAACCAGTACTCCCTAAGTGAGTATCTCAAACCTGAGTAGGTTAGTGGCATATTTTGGCAAATATTTGGGAAATACGAATTAATTGGTAAATCTTAATAGGTGGTCGGCGATTGCTTTAGTCCGTAGAGTCGGAGGAAACTGCGAGTTTGGTCACGTTCGGGTAAGGACTCTCTCAAACAAATTTTTGAGGTTGCTAGGTTAGACTTGATGAATAACTTAAGTTAGGGGAATTTTATTCCCAGTTTGTTCAGTAATTTTGTAAGAGTTGCAGTGTGGATATGTCACACCCTCTTTCTAAGATTATTTCATGGAAGAGCTTATTAAGGAAAGAAGTAGGACAAGAATGGTTGTGGTCGCTGAGGGAATTTGAATTAGAAGGATTTGATAGAAAGGCTGAGTTGAACGAATCTTGAATTTTGAAATCAAAGTAATTCTTGAAGTTAAGAATTATTTTAAGTAGGATAAACAGATCAGGAGAACGCAACCATGATTTTAAGCTTAGAAGTAAAGTCTTTGGAAGAAAGGAAACCTCATCAAGTGATGGGCAGGGTTAAAAGAGTAGTTGAGAAGTAGTGAAGTTGGACGCATACTTAGTGAAAAACCATGTTGGACGCATGGTAGAATCGCTTGACGGCGTATAATTGAGGCAAACGTATGGTATTATGCGGTAGAGAAACGCGGCAAGCCTTATCTGACATTTGGAAAGTTGGCAAGTTGAGAAGAAACTATGAAATGGGCAGTAGTTAGAAATGTGGCCTAAATAGTATCGAGCAGAAGTGGCTATGTTGGCCATGCGTTAGTGGAGCTATGCGTTGGAAATTTGCTGAAGGTCACTAGGCGTTGACGGCCATGCGGCGTTAAGGGCCACAAGGTGTTGGAAGTCACTATGCGTTGAAGGTTGGTGTGTATTGGTACCTTAGAAGAAGAGCCGAGAGAATTATGCGTTAAGTAGCTATGCGACGACTGGGCGCTAAACAATTGTAAAACAAGTGTAAGCTATGCGTTGCTGAAGCTTTGCACGGAAGGTTGAGTCGGCCAACCTAAGTAAGGAGGTGATGGCCGTATTGGTGAGTCGGTGGTATGTATATATATAAGTAAGTACGCCGACTCAATCAACACTTTTAGACATAGTTCAAACCCCTATTTACCCCTTTTTCACAGAAGAACGACGAGGAGAGGTCGAAGAAACTGTTTAAGCCGGAGTTAAGTAGGAACCAGACCATTCCCATGGTGAAATTGGAACTGAAACCAGAGGCTTGACGGTTGACGAAAGTTTAGACATCATATGGTGTTCTGAAGAAGAGCAATCTGGGAAGTTGAAGCTGCCGCGAAGTTTTAAAGGAAGAAACATTCGGAATTGTGCTACTGTGAAAGCTGTTAGCTGATACGAAGCAATTGAAGTTATTCAAAGATGGTTTCCTTAGCGAAGAAGAGGTAGAGTTGGA
This sequence comes from Citrullus mucosospermus, assembly GCA_030954485.1. NCBI lineage: Eukaryota > Viridiplantae > Streptophyta > Magnoliopsida > Cucurbitales > Cucurbitaceae > Citrullus > Citrullus mucosospermus. The sequence goes on from CM062057.1 coordinate 28,631,669, forward strand.
AATCTCGTGGTAAGTTAGGAAGCTTACTTCTTTACAAGTTTGTAGAGGAAAGATTGATCTGATTTTTTTTTTTTTTTGCTGGAATTCGATGTTTAGCAGTTTGAGAACAGGTTAGAGAAGGAAGAAGAAGAACAATAACCATCGGGGGTCGCTAGGAAAGGAGTATCGTTAAAGAATTGGAGGGTGATCAGCGAGACAAGTGTCGCTGGTAACGCAAGGGGCCTTGCGTCTCACAACTCTCGCTGACTCTCGCTTAGTATCGCTTATTAAGGTAATATTGCTAGTCTAGTGAAGCTGAGTATCGCTGATGCCGCATGGTTAGAAGCAGTTAGTCTAAAATCTCGCTCATTATAGGAAGTTGTAAACGAAAGAAAAATTAGTGATAAAAACTCATATCTAAGATATCTAAGTAAACATAAAGAATATAAGGAGGAATGTTAGAAATGTCTAACATGAAAAAGGTATGTTTACAGGTCAAGAGGAGCTAGGGAAAGTGTATAACCCGCTCGGAGCCCGGAATAAGTCGTGAGTGACTTTATGATTTGAGATAAGCTTAAATTCAGTATTGTTTTCTATGTGTTTAATACTATCTTTAAAGTATGAGCTGAAAGGTACTTTTGTATATGAACTAGCCATATCTTATAAAATATGAGATTAAGCTTGAAACGTAACAGATAACGTTCTAAGTTTTATCAAGATAGTTACCAGATGAGTGTTCGAGAATTTTGAGATATCATGATTACAGTTAATTTATGTTAAAGGTATTATACGTGCCTATGCACTAGAGAGAATTGAATGGGACCCAATGCTGAAGGTTAGTTGAAGGCATATGGGCAGCCCTAGTAATTAATTTATATGAAACTCTCACCTAAGGATTTAAAGACGGTGAGTAAGTAATTCCCTGGGACCCTGGTACCGAAGGACACGAGAAGGTACACGGGCAGCCCGAGATCAGATGGACTTATGAACATAATAGAAATACTTGACGCTGATGTGTAGAGATTACTTCACACAGCTAAGGCTTATTGACGTTGGGTGCGTTGAGTTCGCTCCGCCTCAACAAAGGTTTAAAGAAAAGACAATCATTTACGTAATGACAGTGATTTTACAAGTTATAGCCATTTACAAGTTTATGAAGCGTGATATAAGGCATGTTTGAGCAATTCATACCAAAGATTGTAGTTATGATTTTATTGAGTTTGTATTTTAGTAGTCACTCACTAAGCATTGTAGCTCATGGATTTTTGTTTCTCTGATGTTTCCTTTCCAGGTAGCAAGCGTGTTCGGGGTGCCTAGCCTACCATCAAGATCCGTCTGTGCCAGAATAGAATTTTTGTAATTTGGAAATCTGTAAACCTCATCCCTTAGTAGAGGTTGAACTTATTTTAAGTGGTATACGTGAGTTTCACCGGGCATACTTGTAAACTCTAAACATGGTCTTTTAAAACTTACTTATGATGCGATCTTATTAAGAAGTTTTGTATAACTGTTGTAAGGCTGAGCATTTCACTGGCTAGTTATGATAATAAAATAAAAATGCTTTTATAACAGGATATAATAGAATACAGATTAGGTAACACTCACTCCTAGGTATAGATATAGAAGTATATATATTATCTAGGGTGGGGGTGTTACAGGATAGCTTTATGGATCAACCTTCAGGTAAGTGATCTTACTACCTGAACCGCCTTCGGGCCATATGAATAGTTGCCTTGCTATAGTAGATTTCTAAAGCCACGTATGATATAAGATGCTTGTATGAAAGTTCCATGTCTTAAAGTTGTATGTGCCTGATAGTGTATAAGCTTATGCTATGAAATGTTTATGAACAGTATTATTAATGTATGAATCCATGGAATGGGATGAGCATGAACTTGGTTGATTATGTATAATGAGTAGTGGTGACTCCCCTACGTTGGTTGGATGTCCACTGGAGGTTATGTTTCTTCGGGATCACTGGAGGATGTGTTCCTTCAGGTTCACTAGAGGTTGTGTTCTTTCGGGTTCACTAGAGGTTGTGCTCATTCGAGTACACTAGAGGTTTGTGTTCTTTCGGGATCACCAGAGGTAAGAGTTTCCTTCGGGGCTCTAGAGGTTTGTGGGCATCCATAACCAACGGTGGGGCGGGTATAACCATTTCCCTATAGAAGTATGTTAGATATGCATGTCTTATGTTTGATGCACTTAAAGAACTTAGGTGCCTAGCCCCACTCCAGTAGTGGGGTCACTTACTGAGTAATATAATTACTCATCCTTTCTTCTTATATATTTTTCAGGTAAAGGAAAGAATGTGCCGACGAATGACAAGAAGAATCCTTGATGACATCACGGGACTCGTTGTAGCTTCCGCGTAGTCTTGCATGTTTTACTAAAATTTTTGTCAAACTGTCTAATTATGTTTTGAGACTCGTCTCTTTATTTATCTATGAGGATTTTTCATTCATGAAGCTTCTTTTATTGATTTTATTAGGGGTACCCCGAGCCAAAATTTCCTTTTATTTGTTAATGTATTGTTTTTCTTGAATTAATATAAGTAGAAATTTCCATGAAAAGCATTGTTCCTTCTTTACTATTCAGCATAGTGTCGTTCTTTGAATTTTTGAATGCATTGAGTAATGGTTCGATTAGATTGTATAAGTCGGGTCGTTACATGATAATTGTCTCTTAGTTAAAAATAATTCTTTTTTATTTTTATTTGAATAATTTGATTATCCTCCTCATTTTAAACTTTAATTTAAATCAAAATATTTCGTTTCATTCATTGTTAAACTTTTGTGATAATCGTCTCTTTGGTTTTTTTTTTTTATTTATTATTATTAATTTGGACTAAGAGATTTTATTAATCTCTTAGTTTCAAATTTTAATTTAAATTAAAAAAAAATTGTCAATATTTACTTTTTTTTACTTCATGATAATCTCCTTAAATTAAAGATATATATATGGGATGATTTAATCAGACATTTAATCTTTACTTTGATTTAAAATTTTGTGATAATACCACCCTCAAAATATTTATTTATTTATTTATTTATTTGGAATGAGATGATTTGATTATCCTTTTAATTTTGGTTACCCATTTTAATAAACCAAAGTATTATTAATGTCCTATTTCATTATGAACTTCTTTAGTAAACATATCTTTTTAATTTTGATTTGGATGATATGATTATCCTTCTAATTTTAAACTTTAATTTAAACTAAAAAAAATGTGAAATTACGTAAAATATCCCTATAACCATCCACTAAAAAGGACAAAATGTTTTTTCCTATAGCCCATTTTAGGTAATAATAGAGTATTACTAGTGTGCATTTTTTTTATTTAGAATAGTTTAATTTTAAATGTTTTGGATGAAATACTATTATTAATTTAAAAATAATTATGATTCAATTTTCTATTTTCTTATTATTCTATTTTATTTGTTTGATTGATATTTTTGTTTAACATGTTGTATTTCTCATAAATTTAATTTTGACGTAATCACCTTAAGTATTATTTTCAATTTTTTAGAGAATATAATATTTAATTGTGATAATGAGAATGCGAATTCCAATTTTACTTTTCTTTTCTTTTATTTATTTTTTTTTTACATAGATTTAGATTTTAGTAATGCTGAATATAAATACATAAATTTAAGTCTGCTTTGCTTGAATTTCGAGATTTAAATCTTTACATCACATTTATTGGTACAAAAGAAAAAGAAAAAGAAAAAAAAAAAAACATTCTAGCTAAGTAACATTTCATTTGTATGCAAAGTTATTAACTCGTAAGAGAACATTTAAATATTTTTGTTTATAAATTGCAAGTAAATATGAGATGATATAAGCTAAAAAATGTTGAAAATTTTCATTATATAATTGTCAATAATTTTTTAAATGGAGCATCTCCTAAAAGAAAGAAAAAACTCAACTCCAAATATTCATCATTAGGAGACAAATTAATGAACCAAATTGATAATTGAATTGATTGAACACGTTTAGTTGATTAATCAAGTTAGTTCATTGAAATTGAATTCTCACCTTGATTTATAATTTAAGGTGAGTCCATGGAAATTCTACTTTGAGTTTAAAAAAAAAATGAAATTACTATTTATTTATAAACCTTTGCAAAATTTATCTTAATCCTAAAAGTATTATTTATTCGATTTTTATTTTATAATATATGTGATTTTAAAGTGAAATTACTTAAATTTAAAATGTGTGGGGTGAAATGTAATTGATTATAATAATTTTTCATAATGAAAATTGATTAGAATGTGTATTGAGTTTTTAAATTTTTATACTTGGTTAAATTTTGTTACATCTTTAGTTTGAGTATTTTTTGTTACTGTATTCTAATTGTTCAAATTTTAACTAATTAATTTAGTGCAAATTAATAAATTTAACCATTAATTAAATTTCAAATAATAAATTATTTTTAGTAGCACATTTTTGTTTAATTATTTTATGCAATAATATATATACACAATATTTATTTGTGAAACTAATTCTTTTTAAAACAACTATCATTTAGAAGGTTAAAAATAACTGCCATCCATCTTTTGCAATTTCTTTTGGCGTTACACGTGGTTGCAAACAAAAATTTTAATTTCACTTTTATTTGTTTAAATTATTAAATTGATAATCAATGCTTAATCATAATGTATAAAAAAAATAATAATTATAATTACTATTTAAATGGCATAAGTGTAATAAATTAAAATTTATAAGGGTATCATATTCTAAAGATGTTTTCCAAACCTTTCCTTTTAAAATAGTATAGATATAGATATAAGTTGATAAATTAAATATGTGCCTAACAACTTCTTTAAAAATGTGTCCATAAACTTTCAATTTTATATCTAAAAAAAAATTCATACATAATTAAGAAAATATTTAATTATTTTATTTGACATTAGATTTTAAATTTGTATCTAACTAAACCTTAAATTTTTAAATTTGTAACTAATAGAAAAATGTCCAAGATTAGACCAAAAGTTTAATTTTATATTTATAACACGTAACTTTAAACATTTTTTTAATATGTAAAAGACATGTTGGATGTAAAATTAAAATCTTAGAGATAAATTAAATACAAAATTAAAACTTAGGCTCTCCTTAGCAATCATTTTGTTTTTTGGTTTTCGGTTTTTGAAAATTAAGTCTATTTTCTCTCAATTTCTTACCGTGATTTCAATCCTTCTTAAATGCAGGAGTTCAATTCTTAGCCAAATTTCAAAAACAAAAAACATGTTTTTAAAAACTACAGTTTTCAAAATTTGGCTTGATTTTTAAAAAAATTAGTAAAAAGTAGATATCAAAGAAGAAATTTAGAGGTGAAATGAGTGTTTTAGGTTTAACTTTAAAAAACTAAAAATAAAAAGTCAAATAGTTATCAAACAGGACCTTGAATACTTATAAAAACTTTTTAAAATTAAGAGATCTATATATATATCCAAGTCTAGAAGCGTATGGTCTAAAACTTCTAATATTATGATCATAAAATCAGTGGGAGAATTATTGGAAATTGGTGTTTGAAGATTTTTACACTGTTTTTTTGTTATATTAGTGGGAGAATTAGTGAAAATTGAACCGTAACGTATATTTGCAACATTTATTTAAATTTAGAGTTTAATTTAATGAAATTGAAAGTTTAAAGTCTAAATTGGTACAACTTAGCAAATTTATGATTGTAATTGTTTTTTTTCCTTGAAAAACCTTTGAAAGTAAAATCATTAATGCACAAAAATAGGAGAAATAAACAAAAAAGATACAAGTGACAAAACACTTTTTAAAATAAATCCACTTATGCCATTTAAATAAATTAATATATTATTTAATAGCATGTCAAAATATTTGTAAGAGTGCTACCACTATATAAAAAATAAAAAATAAAAATTAATTTTGATTTCTTTAAGACAATTTCAAATACTATGATCATACTTCTCCTAACAAATATTTGACACGTACTTAGATGATACATTATTTTATTCTATGAATTCGACACAAGTCCTATTTCTACCTATTGTTTTATACATGCATTTTGTGACTTGACAATCAATCAATGAAATCTAGAAGGTTTGGCAAACAATTTGAAAATATAAATTTGACAATAAGAGATTTAATGAAAATAAAGTTGTATATAATACTTTCAAACATATATTTGATAGCATAATCACAATTTTGATTACAAGTTAAACTGTTGATCAAAATTTGTTTGGTAATATATTTATAAACCATAAAATTAATATTGGATTAAATATAAACTATTATTAATTAATTTATTAACAATAGTAATAACTACAAGGACTAAATTGTTACAAAAGTGAATATCTGGGGACTAAATTGTTATTTTAGTATTAACCTAAATTATATAATCCCTATTTTCATGCAAAATTATTTCTGTTTCAGTTATAATTGAATGAAAATTTGACAATGTCCATAAAACTTTTGTACTAGATTGCAAGTCAAAACAATAAAGAATAATAAGACATTTTATTTTCCTCTAAAACACATTGTTAAACATTCATATGACACGTGTCCTAAGTTTTACAAGAAAATATAAACCGTCTAAAATTGGGGTTAGAACAAAAAAATAAAAATAAAATAAAAAAAATAAATAATTGAAATTTAGTTGAGAGAATTGAGGGAAATGGTCAAAAGGAAACATTCCTCTATCCCCTAAAATTAACAATGAACCAACGAAATCCCAAAAAACCATACACAAAATTGGAGCTATAAAATCACTAACCCTTTCTCCATAATCTCCACACCTCTAATCTAATTTACAAAAGATCAAAGAAGAAACAACAAAAACAAAGCAAACCAATGGCGAAATTCACAGTCATGCTTGTTTCAGTTCTTTGCTTTCTATCGCTCTTTAACATAGCATTCTGCAGCAAGGAACAATTCTTCGTTGAAGGCAAAGTATATTGTGACACATGTCGTGTCCAATTCTTCACAAAAGTCAGCAAATTCCTCGAAGGTAATTAAATTATTCCTAACCCTAACCCTAATGCTAATCCTAAATCGAAATCGAAATAAATTGAAATGTGTGTATGCAGGTGCGACGGTGAAATTGGAATGCAAAGAAATTGAAGGTGGAAGTGTGACGTTGAACAAAGAGGCGGTGACAGACAAAACAGGGACTTACAGTATTGAAGCAGATGGAGACCATGAGGAAGAGGTGTGTGAGGTGTCGTTGGTGAAGAGCGAAGATCCAGATTGTGATGAATTCTCGAAGGAAGGATACGGGCATACATCTAGAGTCTCCATCACCAACAACAGTGGAATCACCAATCCAGTTCGCCTTGCCAATCCCCTTGCTTTTTTGAAGAAGGAGAAGCTTCCTGAGTGCAAAGAGGTTCTTAGAGAGCTTGGATTTGATGAGGAAGGCCTCCTTGTTTAAACTACCTTTCTTTTAATTATTTCTCCTGATTTTTATTACTACCAATTTTTTTTTTTTCTTCACATTAATAATTTTGTCATCCTCAATTTTTTTTTTTTTATCAAATTAAATAATTTTCTTTTCTCATATATTTATCTTTTAATTTACCTATTAGAATGTATATCAATCTTTCAATCTAATATATTAATTTTTATTGTTTGATTCCGACAAATATCAAACGTACTAAGATTAGAGTAATTAATCATGATTATAGTTGGAGAATAAGGTTAATCCAATATGCTATTCTTAATGTTAGTAAATGATTTTTTTTTTTAATTTACTAAAAAAAAAAAACTTATTTTTTACTCAATTACAATTTTTTAGAAAATCATCAATTTTAATTTTTATTCCTTATATATTCTAGGCATATTCACATCTTAGTTAGTAGCTCATAGAATTGAATATTATTGGATTTAAAACTAAATTTAAGGATATATTATACTACGATTTATTTAATGAAGAATCGATAGTTCAAAAATAATATATATTTGAGACATTATAAAACCAAATATACACAAATAAGAAAAATTTAAGAACAACTCTTATAGATTTTGATGAAAATGTTATGTTGTAGATTTATAAAAATGTCAATGTTGATTGATATTAATGAAGTAATTATAAAGAATATAAAAAAGAATTATTAAAATTAATAAATATATATTTTGTACTTTATGAATGAGTTAAAATGGAAATTATTTATATTATGTTCACTTTAATGCCAATTATTTATATTATGTTCACTTTAATGCCACTTTTGAAATATCAAATCAATGCATGCATTTTTATGTATCAACCAATTAAGGTTCGATTTGTCTTTACTCCTACAATTCTTCAAGTTAGTATGCTCATGGTTGAATTAGATGTTTTGGACATAGTGAAGATTTGAATCGTGAGATTATTGACTTGTCTAAGATCAATTGAGGATATTACTTTTTTGACCCAGAGTGGTTATCCTCTACGTTGTACATGGATAGTCTGCTTGGTTAGTTTTGTTGAGTTCTTTGATTATTGCTCTTTTTTATATTAAAAAAATAAATAATAATAAATTGAATAATATTATAATACAATTATCCGGAGACTTTTTAAAGGACTTTAAAGGGGCCAGGCTTGGGCCTGTTTGAAACTTACGGCCCAAAGTGATCCTTGTGTGTGGGCCGATAATTCGAAAGGGTTGAGATTATTGGGCTGTCATGTACAACTTATAAAAGCCTTTGGAAGGTTGGCCCAAAAAAAAAAACGTTGCAAATATAGATATCAGACCCAATGTATTAATTAATATAATATAATGCAAAAAGATTTATAAAGTCTATTGGCGATAGAATACATTACTAATAGAAGTTTATTGGGAATAAAGTCTATACACTTAATTATTATCTGAATCATATATATAGCAATAACCTTTCTTCCATTTTTTAAATCCAATAATATCATCAATATTTTGAAAAAATGTCTTATTTTCATATGACTATATATCTAATGGATTTAAATCTCATATCTTTTCTTTTTTCTCTCTCATTTGAATTTTAAAATTTAATATTATTTCGTTTCAAATTCCCGTTTGTTGCGGGCGAATTTGGACATGAGAAAATAGGCAAAAAAATCATCCTACCTTTTTAGGATTAGGCAAAATTTTACATCATCTCATTCTCTCTATAAATATATTATTATGACTATATCTTTTATTTAATTTTATTGACTTATGCATCAAAGCTCATTGGTGTCGGATGGAGTATATATATTCAATTTTTTTCAGTGTCTAACATTCCCATGTCTAGCTTTAAATCCAAAAACGATTTTATCCTATTTTTCTATTTTTTGGTTAATTAGATTGGCCATTATCATAATTTTGAAACTTTTTTTTTTAATTTTATTTTTCAAAATAAATCTTTAAAATTTGTCATTCCTCGTACCCTTTACATATTTATGTTTTTAAAAAAAGGTGGATAATTGTAAGAAATAAATTAATAATTAGTGTGTCTTCCAATAAAAAATAATAATCAGTGATAAGTTCAAGTAGCTACATCCGATTATTCCAACTCAAATGATATAACTTGGTCACCTAATTTGTTCCAAAATATTTGAGAGGGTATAAAATGAATTAAATTTAAAATATTACAAAACTAGAAGTATGGACTTTTTTCAAATATAGTAAAAAGAATTAAGATATTTATAAATATAACAAAATTTCACTGTTTATCTGCGATAGACCGCGATAGATTGCGCTAGACTACTATCTGTGACTATCGTGACACATATAGTAGTCTATCGCAGCTATTGTAGATGAACTGTATATTTTGCTATTAGTTGTAAATATTTTTAACAATTTTTTCATTTAAGATAATCTTACTAGAAGTTTATATATATAGTTGAATTAAAACTTTAATTTTCCAACATTTTATGGAAACTCTTTGCTTTAACTAGTTGACATACGTTGGAGTTGGCAAGAAATAAATAATTATAAAAAGTTTGAAGCTATCATCGCGAAATTGGAAAGCTAGCATATGTTATATCATTTTCTCAAAAAATATATATAGTTGATTGAAAATAATTTTGTTTGAGTGGTTAATTGCCAAACTTGAATAAAAATTTAAAGCCATATAAAATACTAAAGGGAAAAATATCTTTTTTTTGTCCCTAAATTATAAGTTTGAACTTTATTTGGTCTATCGATTCCGAAATGTAACACTTATGGTGCTTAAGTTTTGAGCTTAATTTCAAATTAATCTCTATGTTTATAAATGTTACAATTTTTTTCTTGACGTTTGAATTTTGTTCCAATTTGGTCTCTAAAGTTTTAGAGATTTAAACTTTTGATTATGATTTTGCACTAAATACTCATTTTCAATCTTTAGTGTTAATGTCTGTTAATTAATTAAGTTTTTTTTTTTACATCATTATTAAAATTAATTTTAAAATGTCAATTCGTAATTATTTTAAAAATGAATATTATAAAAATTTGAAGTTAAAAGTATAAATCTTATGGACCAAATTAAAATAAAATATAAATTTTAAAATTTAGATAATAAAAATATAATATTTTGAAACCTTTCAAATTTTAAGAACTAAAATTAAAATATTTTAAAATCTAAAGATGAAATAAAAATTCGAATGTATTGTTTTTTTAAGAAATAAATTTCATTCAAAAGAAAAATTAAAAAGAAAGAGAGAAAAAAAAAAGGGTTTGAATTCAAATGCGCGTGACCTTTTTCTTTTAATTTTATTATAGAAAAAAACAAAAGTAAATTAATATGTTGACTTTAAAGTGATATATATAAATGAAATGTGGTGTGATTGGCTTTTCTGTCCCGTCGGCCACTTTGAATCCTTCAAAATTACGTAAAAATTTACACCAAACAAATTCATCGTTTCTTACTATGCTTTCATATAATATATATATATTATGCAATCTTCAAATATCGCTATAATACCTAGGTTATATATATATGCAATCTTCAAATATCGCTATAATACCTAGGTTCGGGAGGATACATGACTAAACTAAGATTACATTTAAATAAGAGGGTTAAAAAAAACTAAAAAGAATTGACAACTACAACCTTTGCGATCATGTCACACCTACATTTTCGATGAATCAAATCATAAGAACTCCAACATGGAGCAATCTTTATGTTGGGTGACCTTTTGGAAATTTTATTAAAAAACATGTGGGTGAAGAATATATGATAAAAGGGTCTCTGTTAGTTTGTGGGGATAATTTAAACATTTAGAAGCAATTCAAGACAAGTAAAAATAATGGTTTCAGGTCGTTTGAGTTCAAACTTTTAATTTCATGTCAAATATATTTTTAAACTTTTAATTTTGTGTCTAATAAATCATTGACCTATTGTACATAAAGAGATTAGGTTTCTTATTGATTATAAAATTTGAATTATAAATAATAGAGGTATATTAATTTTTTAAAAGTATTGAACATGTAAGAGACAATATTATTTATTTATTATTATTATTTTTTTTTTTTTGAAAGTATGGAGGCTTATTATAGGTGATTTTGGATTGAATAGTATAATCAAACATAAAATAAGGAGAGAAGCAACAAGGTCGAGAAAAAAACAAAGTATAGGTCAAAAATAGCCCTAAGCCTATTTTGAGTTTAGGGGAGAAAGTTAGTTTGTGTCAAAAACCCAAATTAATATGTTTGACCTCAGCCAAAGCCAATGTCGAGCATAACGAAATAGCTAAATTGAAGGTGCATGCCTCGACCCAAAGAATAGGACCAAAATAGGACTAGGGGGAAGATACTTGCATTCGGCCGGCCAAGGTCAAGGCCGACCCTAGCCAAACGCATAATAGGGTTTGCCCCTCGGCTCGATAAATTATATAATTATCTTAAAGCCACCTTGAAACCTTATTGTAACAACCTAGGTCAATCACCTCTATAAATTGATCACTTCATATACGATAATTTGAATCCTACTCTCAAACTTCATAGCTTCTACATTCTTTTACTCTCTAACTTAAGAAATCGGAAAACACATTGTTGTGCATATACGATAATTTGAATCCTACTCTCAAACTTCATAGCTTCTACATTCTTTTACTCTCTAACTTAAGAAATCGGAAAACACATTGTTGTGCAGGTTCTTTGTCACATTCTTCTCCCCTCCAAACAAATTCCTTGTTGGTGCCACGTAGAGGTTAAGCGTGTTTCCCTATTCGAATTTTGACATCAACAAAATTTATTAAACATTTTAAAATTAAAAAAAACCTAATAGACAATTTAAAATTAATTACACTTTTTAAAAATTAAGTCAGCTTTTTTTAAACACACAAACTTAAAAACTCATGAAATAAGCTTGTAATTTAACTAGAAAGAATAAAGTGGTGTTTTGGTTTACATTTGGTATTAAACAATACTCTCATGCTTATTTTATTTATTTATTTTTATCTATGATGTTTTGTTTTAGTATTAAACATGGATAAGAAACACTTTAGTTTTCCCTTTTCTTTAAGAAAAAACTTATGTTGAATGGTTATTAGGCCAAGGCATGATTTTTGAGAATTAAGTTTATAATGGTGTTCGCACACCTAATTAATAAGTTTATTTGTTTTTTTTTATCCGTTTTTTTTATTAATGTTCTAAAAAATCAAGTCAAATTTTTTTAAAAAATTTTCAAAAACATACTTTAGTTTGTAATATTAGATTAAAAATTCAAGTGTATCTGAAAGCCAAATATGAAATTTAAGAAAAGAAAACATAATTTTTTTTTGAAAAAATAAAACTAAAACCAAATCGTTACCAAACGTGAATTAAAATGTTAAATGACCAAATCAAACACAACATTTTACAATTAAAGGTCTGAAACATATAGTTTGAAATTTTGGTGATGGGAACAAAATACATCTCAAATGGTAATTTTGTAAGTAAATAAGTCTTCAATTCACACTTCTCAATATCTAGTGTGATACATTTCCACATTAGTTTCTTGTGACCTCAAAAGTCAAAAGAAATCCCAATTATTTGCTTTTTTTTAATTAAACAAAAAAGAAAAAAAAAACCCAATTATCTTCAATGCTAAATCAATATTTAAGTTATAGTTGATGTCACTAGAGCCTCAAAGTCTTCTAGATCAAAATAAATGGTGTTGTAATTCTTCTAGGAGTATATGTAGCTTGTATCTAGTTAAACTATTAAATAATAACCCATGTTTTAATTAAAATCAACAAATTGTTATATTCAACTCTCAAAATACCATGTAATTAAATACATAATAAATTTATTAATCAAAAGAAGTAAAGTAAGAAAAGATGAGAGGCCATTCCAAGCATTAAAAAAAAGGTGAAACAACAAAAGACATCCAATGAGCATAATAATAGCATTATCATTTTGATTTGTATTGGTATAACCCACTTTTTTTTCTGTCTCCTTCCTTTTTTTCAAATATCAATTTTGTTCCTATTTTAAAAAGAATTATAATAAAAACGAATCAAAATATTTACAAATATAAAAAAATGTCAAATCTATTATTAATAAACTACTATCATCTATGAGGGTCTATTAATGAAATTTTTTTATATCTATAAATATTTTCAGCAGTTACTTTGTTGTCGTTGGTAAGTGTCAAAATTAGCTGATAATAACCTTATGAACATAATATTACTTGTGCCAATTTTTTTCAAAAATTTGGATTAATTACTTTTTCCTTCCTCTAAGTATCAATAAGTTATCATTTGTCAATTTGTCAATAACTAGTTTGAGTGTAAATTGAAACCTTTGAGTAAAAGACAAATAAATATTTAACCTTTTTATTGTCTACTAAATTTCATGAAATCATATCTTCATTAACATTTCTAAAATTATCACAACTTGCACAAAAAGGTAGACTCAAAGGAATAACTTGACACATACCTTACTCTTGGACTCAAATGAGATTTGATCTAATTTTTCAAAATAAAATTTTTAAACCATTTTCAAACATTTTCAGTATTTTTTTTCTCTTGGTTTCTCTTCCTCCCTCTTGTTATGTATGATATCTCCCTTTCAAACATGACTATTGATTAGGAACACGAATGAGGAGGAAAAAAGAGTGGAAAAGTGTGAGCGAGAAGAAGAATGAACAAACGTGAGCAAGAAGAAAAAAGATGAGTGAATGAAAAAAGAATATATATATATGTGTATATAAGTATGTATGTATACATATATATATATATATATATATATATATATATATATATATATATATATATGTGAAAAGTCTATACCTTAACCTTCATGATCAAGAATCTACGTCTACTTCATCTTTCTTACCGTGTCTATTATTTCCTACTCATCGTATCTTTTCATTTTGGTTACAGTGTTTACTATTTTTTACCCAGATTAAAGTTGGTCACACCTCCCCTAGATTTACCTATTTCACCTGGAAGTAGATGTAAGCACCGTAAATATCACAAAAGAGTGGTATTTATTGTCCTCACATCTATTTCTAGGTGAAAGAGGTAAATCTGAGAGGGATGTGAGGGGATGTGACAAAAGCCGTCTGCACTAAAACACAGACTACTACAACTCACTGATTATAATAACCGTTGGCCAACTATTTGAATAAAATGTAGAAAATAATTATATCTTAATAGATTGAGTTATAAGAAAGTTATAACAAGTAGACTAGAAAATTTGAACCTTTAACCTCATGGTCAAGAGTCTACACGCATATTTACTATTTTCGACTAGATTACTATGTCCTACCATCATCTCTTTTCCACCATGGTACAAAGTTGTTACAACTCGTTATCAACTATAATAATGATAAACTATTTGAACAAAAGGTAAAAAATAATAATATCTTGAAGGGTTCAGCTACAAGAAGACTATAACAATTAACATCTAGAATGAGTGATAGAAAGAGATATTACAAATGGAAAATATTAGTAAATATTAAAGAATACAAAGTAAGAGATATTAGTTCTACAAGATATCGACCAAAGGAATCGATATGGTTAAGAAGAAAAGCAACTATGGCCTCTGCAAAACAGAGCTTTTCATCAGCAAGAAAATAAAAAACAGAGGCCTAAGCAAAAATGGCAACAAACTCCCTTTTTAATCTAAAAACAAAAACTTCTTCTCTAGTTTTCTTTGTTTCTACTGAAATTTCATATTTCTTAATACTAAAACGCCACCACTAATGTTGCGGCTGCACCGCCAATCCCAGCCATGGATTCTCGCCGGCGATCTTGCTCGGCGCTGGGCAGCTGCTTTGGTACGGCGCTCTCAGAGTTAACCTGTTTCAAAAACAGAGCAAATTAAACTTTTTTCTTTTTTGGAAGGAATTGTGAATTTTTGTTTGAAGAAATGAAATTCAAAACCCCACCTATCTTTTCTCTTCTCTAAGAAACGCTGAATCGAAGCTTTACGAGCCATCGGAAGAGCTGCAGAAATGGGAAGATTAATCATCAGAAACGAAAATTTCAACTTCCGGCGATGATAAATTAAGGAATTCTAGAAATGGGTTTGTTGTTTTTGGAGTTAATTACCACCGGGAACAGGTTGTGGCTGCGAGGGAGGCGGCGGCGGCGGAGGAGTTTGGTTGCAAGTAGAAACAGGGGAAGTGGAGCTCAAAGAATCGGCGGGAGTTCCGACCAAGACGGGTGGGCCGGCAGCGACGGTGGGGATGTTTAATTTCGAGCTCTCTCGACTGGCCAGAAACATAACGTCGCCGACTCTGTCGGCGGGAAAATTGTTGAACACAAAAACTTGGCCGGCGTAGAAAATCGTCATTTGGGAAGTTTGAGGCGCCGCCGTAGCAGATTTATAAGCCCTAAAAACAAAGTTAATTCCATCAAACAATTTTAAAAACAAAAAATGAACAAAACACGGTGGAGAACTCGGTTCAATTAATACCTTGAATCGACGTCGTTTGAGTTACCAAATCCAGCCTCTTGAGGAAACAAATCCAAAGATTTCCGATTCACCATTTTTTCCGGCGAGTGGAAGAACTCCGGCAGCGACCCTGAAAATTTTCAATTACAATTTCAATTCCTAATTTCTCCCAAATCAAAACAAAACCCAGAAAGAAAAAAAGAAAAAAAAAGAAAAAAAGAAAAAAAGAAATCCTCACCCGTTCTTCGCCAGAGATTGGTCGAGAAACCCAGATTCAAATCCCTGCCGGAAACCAGCATCGGACCGGCGGGAAGAAAACCATGCTTCTCCGGCGAGTTAGACGGCGATCTTTGAGATGAAACCTGAGAGAAACCCGAAGAAGTCGACATGGGTTGGAAGAAAAAATAGGAATTAAAGAAGAAATGTTGAAGTTGAAGATGAAAGATTCCGATGAAGGGTTAAGATTTTTTTAATATGTGTGTTATGTTTGTAAAGAAGGTGCCGGAGGTGGGTGTGATTTAAAGAAACCTAGAAAAAGAAAAATTAAAAATCAGAATTTATTTTAATTATAATATTTGGAAAAAATAAAAATAATAAAGGCACGAGGAATATGTGGGGTTTTTGCTTGGCGGTTTCTTACAAATGAAAAGGAAGAGGAATAAATCGTTTGGTGTAGCATTTCCAACACGTGTTCTTTGCGTTCTTTCAAAATTCTTTCTATTTTTGCCCTTAAAATGGCATTTTATTTACGAGTTTTTGCCATTGCTCGGTGGGCCCGGGTCCACACGTGTAGTCACATTCTTGAATATTTGAACCACCCAATCCACATACTTTGTTGATAAGGGCAACTTGTCTGGAGGTCAAATACGTCATTTTCCTTTTCATTCAGATGCTTCTGGATTTACATAAACTTCTCCGCGTGTTTAAATTTTACCCTAAAATTACCTTTTCGTCCCTACTTTTTTTCTTTTTTTTAGTCTTCGAATATTTAAAACATACATTTTTCTTCATTTTTCTTTTTTTAGAATAAGTTTAAAGGAATTCGAAGTGAATTTTCTTTTAGTTTTGGTCTCTGAATTTTTTTAGGAGCAATAATTTATTCTCTTAATTTTAATTTGTGACGATTTACTCTGAATACTTTCAATTTTGTAATAATTTAGTCTTCAACTAAAAAAATTCATCCATTTTTAACACTAATTACTGCAATATCGACTAAATCATTATAAATTTTAAAGTACAAGGGTTAAATTGCTACACATTAAAATTTAAGGACTTGTTACAAAATTGAATTTACATAACTAAATCGTTACATACCTAAGCTAAAGGACAAAATTGTTTCTATGATAAAAATTTTGAGACTAAAAGTAATTTTTAACCTATTGGTTGGTTTTTATTTTAAATAGTGATGATATTTTAGTTGATGATATTTTAGTTGGAAGAAGGGGATAGAAGGAGAGAGAATGAAAGTACATTAAAAGACTACATTAGGAACTTTTTAAAGAAATGGTCAGAAATAGCCTTTTACATTTTCCATGTTTCATAAATTATATATAAATATGTGTGTGTATATTTGCTTATTGTTTTAATGGCCAATTGTGGTACATCTCGGCAATGATTGATACCGAGATCAAAACAAAAATTTGACTTCTTTAAATGGTACATCCAATTCATCCGTTTTTTTTCGGGCCTTCTCGACAGAATCTTGATTAGAACAAAAATCAAGATTTAATATTATTTTGTACATTTTGTATGTAATATTTCCCAAATAAGTACGTAATCTTATAATTTGAAAGAGATTAAATACAATATTTGGGAAGAATTACCGATTACATGGTATTGAAACAGGGAAATCAAAACGACTATCGAAGAGAACCTAGAATTGAATTGGGGATTTGAATCGGGAATAAAAAATTGTAAAAGATTACATACAAAATGTTTGTAAAGATTAAGATTTGGGGAACACGAACGTTATAATACTAAGTCCCGATCGTCATTCCTCAAGAAAGTACAAACAAAATTAATGGTTCAGAGGTGCCATTAATGACTTAAAAAAGCTAATTTATTATTTTGGTCTTATTCAACTTAGATGCACCAAAATGAGGCATTAAAACAATAACAAAAAAGAGTGTTATTTGTGAAAGGTAGAAAACTTTGAGTGTTATTTCTTACCATTAATTTTTTATGTATATTCTTAAAAACTTGAAAACTAAACATATATATTTTAAAAACTCATGGATCAAATACCTCCCTTTTTCAAAATTTTGAGACTAAAAAGGTAATTTTCTATAAATGTTAAAATTACCTATCTTAATTTAACCTGTATATTTTCAAATGTTAAAATTTAGTCATCGGGGCTTTAATTAATATAAAAATTAATTTTATTCCCTTTTTATCCAAATTAGTTAAAAAAGTTTATAATAAATTTGATTTTGAAAAATTTAACACAATAAAAATTAGCGATTAATTTTAAAATTTATTAAAAAAATACATTATCTAAATTCAAACATTTGTAATTACATGGATCAAGATAGAACAAATATAAATGCAATTTGTATAACTCTAGGTGCCAAACAAATAAATAAAATATCTCTTAGGATCATTTGTTTCGCTAGTATCTAAGATCCCCACAAAGTGGGCACCTAAGGGCTAGTTCAATAACGTTCCTGTTTTCAATTTATTGTTTCCCGTTTCTTGTTTCTTATTTCTTATTTTCTAAGAATTAGAAATAGGAATATGTTTGGTAACTATTTTTCGTTTCTTGTTTCTTGAAGAACAAAAAAAATAGAAACAGGAATATGTTTGATAATTATAATCATTTCTTGTTTCTTGAAGAAGAAAAAAAAAAAGAAAAATAAACTTATTTGATAATCTTTTCTTGTTTTTTATATTATTTTTCCAAACATTTTCTCTTATTTTATAGTTTAAAAATAATTTAATGAGGTAAAATAAAAATATATAACATAGATTAAAATATAAAAATAATAATTATAAAAAATTTACATGGTTACAAATAAGTCTCGATCCAAAATTAATAACAACAATACAATTATTATTTCTATCTTTCAAATATTGCTCAAATTTGATATGCAACATTATTTTTTAATTGAGCCATTTGTTATAAATGTGTCGTCTCAAATTTAACTCAATTATATTGTTATGTAAATGTCATGGTTGTAAAATATTAAATCGAAGCTAAATTAATGTCTTAGTGAACAAAATTCATATATTGTAAAATTCCCTAGTGATAGAAGTCTATCTCGGTCAATCGCTGATAGACAGTGGAATTTTATATTTGTAAATAGTTTGATATTTTTTTCCATTATAAATACAACTATGTTTTCATTGATAGAAGTCTATCTCAGTTTATTGTTAATAGATAATGATTTTTTTTAAAAATTTTGGCTCATTTTGCTATATTTGAAAACAACCCCAATATTTAAATATACATATTGAAAGTTTTAAATTTGAAAATCAAAATAATATGTAAATCAAAATATTGAAAATTTAAATTATATAAATATAAAAAATAATAAAGAAAAGAAATACATGTAAAAGAAATATAGTGAAATTTAAATAAAAGAAAGAAAGAAATATTAAAAGAAAAAAAAAGAGAAGGAAAAAAAAGAAGGAAAAAAGAAGGAGAAATAAAAAATAATTGAAATTGATATATCATGAACGGGAAGAAACCCGGGAAACTGTTGATTTTTAATGAAAACGTGAAACTGTTTATATAAAATAGAAATGAAGTTGGCTCAAATTTGGTCATATTTTAGAAATAAGTAACGGGAACGGTTATCGAACAATTCATTCTTCAAAAAAATGAGAAACATAAACAAAAATATTAGGACGATAGCTATTTCTGTTTCTTAAAAAAAAAGAAACAGAAACAAAAATTTATTTGATAACTATTTCTTGTTTTTTGTTTTTTTTAATAATATAATATAAAAAAGAAGATATGTCATACATTAAACATCAAAAATATATTATCAAAAGTTTATGTCATCTCATAGAAGTAAGTCTCTAAGACAACTAAATATAATAACAAAGTTGTATCATATCTTTTATATGTTGCCAAATTTGACCGGTATTGTCATCTCTAACTCAAGTCATTTGTCTTAAATGTCGTGGTTGTAAAATATTAAAATTGAGCTAAATGAATGTTTTAGTTAGCAAAATTTATCTATTGTAAAATTCTACTCGGTTTCAGATACACTAAAAATATTAAAATTAAAATTAAAATAATATATGAACACGTATATTGCAAAATTGAATACTCAAAAGTTGAAATGTAAAAAAAAATTACTATAAATCTTGAAAATTAAAATAATATATAAATCTAAATATTGAAAAAAAATAAAATTTAAAATTAAAATTAAATATAAATATAACATAATTATTTTTTAAATAGCAAAATTAATAAATAATAAATAAAATATAAAAGATGGAATCAAATATAAAATTAAAAAAAAAAAGTATCAAGTTGAAATTTGAAATGTAAAAAATTAATATACATGTTACAAATTAAAATAATATATAAATCTAAATATTAGAGAATTTTAAAATTTAAAATTTAAATAAAATGTAAATATTGGAGAATTATTTTTGTAATAACAAGAATAAAGAAATGTAATGAAAAAAACAAATTCTTCAAAAAGCAAAAAATTACTTAAACTCATAATAGAAGTTACTTACCATGGCCACTTGATACCAATAAACCAAAAGTTGACAACGGTTACTTAAGGGAACGATAAAATAGAAATAGAAACAAAAACATGAGAAACTACTTTTTGTTGTTTCTCAATTTTTGCCCATTTTCTATAAATGTTTCTTAAAATTTAGAAACAAGAAATGAGAACAGTTATCAAACAAGCTTGTTTTTTAAAAAATGAGAAACATAAATAGGAAATAGGAAAAAAAAATGTTATCAAACAGGAAACAGAAAATGTTTGTTAGATTATTGTGTTTTTGTTTCACGGTAATATAAAATGCATTGACATCTAAATATTTCCAAGCATCTCGGAATGTCCTTATTAGTTATTTTTCGTTTATTAAAAAAAAATGTACTTCAACTTCAATAGTTGAAGATTTCTCAATAATATTTATTTACTTAGCATAATAAGGGCAAACTTGTCATTGACTTAGACGATGGTCTATAATGTGAGTTATCCATAAATAAGTATTAAGTTCGTCAAAAGGGTTGATTGCAACCATTAAAAAATTATAGGGGTAATTGCTCAAACTGAAGTTCATAACAAACCTCATAGTTCAGAGTGATTTATGCAATTTTTTTTAATAATTTTTGTTAAAAAATAAAATAAAATAAGTGATGATTGAAGTTTAGAAGAAACGTGTGGCTCTTACTCAGTATGTACACTTTGAGCCATAATGATTGGATCTCAATTAGAATTAGTGAAGAATTAAAGATGACTTGAAATAATTGGAAGGGCTTTTATGAAAAATAACTTCATTTAAAATCAAACTACATTCTATATATATTTATTTATTTATTTATTTATTTATTATTATTTGACAATATATGATAGGAAAATCAAACTCTAACTAAGAAATCATTGGTACAAGTTATATATCAATTGTATTATACTCACTTGTCACGTTAGTTTATGTATGACACGTGGTCAAACATATTAATTATGTTGAAGCATCAAAAGTATATTTTAAACTGATATTTTAAAAATATATTAACTAAAATGATATTTAGGAGTGTAAATTAGATCCCTCAACTTTCGTTTCTTTTCTTCGATACTCTCTTACTCTCCTTTTTTATCTAGAAAAAACTAATAAAGTAATAAGAAAAAAGATAATAACAGAAGCAACAAGGAATTTTAAGATTTAAATGTTTTAACAATGGTGTACACTAGTAGTTAAGTGTTATTAGCCAAAGACATTTTTTGAATTTTGCTTTTCATTGTTTGATATTTTTAACCAGATTTTGATTTTAAAATTTGGTGGGATTTCATGTTTTTAACTGAAAGTTTTGATTTTTATTTTGTTTGTTGATAAAATCGGTGTAAGAATTAGAAAAATAGAAGAAAAATGAGAGTAGTTGTAAATAAAAAATGAATGAAGATATCTATATAATTTGTTTTAAAATTGGTTCTTTTCAAACTCAAGAAAACTTCAAACAAATTGATCACCATATTAATGATAGGAGCATTTTTAAACTTTATTTTTTGGAAATCTTAGAGTTATTTTTGCAATGAGATATAAGTTTTCTACACATAGTAAAAGTAAGGATTTTTTTTTTTTTTAATTTAAAGATATTTTTTAAACTTTTGAAAGTTCATGAATATTTTTTAAATAAAACACTGACAATTTCTATCCAAAAACTAACGGTAAAGATATTTATGAATTCTTTCAAAACCTTTTGGAAGTCCACGAGTATTTTTGACATAAAAACCAATGTTCAAAAGCAATTTTTATAATTTTAGTTAATATAAAAACCAAGGTTCAAAGATAGTTTTTATAATTAAACTTATTAACTAAAATGAAACGAAACTCAAACTATTGGTCTTTAAACTTATTAACTAAAATGAAACGAAACTCAAACTATTGGTCTTTAAACTTATTAACTAAAATGAAACGAAACTCAAACTATTGGTCTTTAAACTTATTAACTAAAATGAAACGAAACTCAAACTATTATACCAAATTAATATTTTCATCTTCAAATATTCAAGTGGACATTTACTCGTTTTTCACACGGCAATTGGTGGTATTATTATTATTATTATTATAATAAACATTACTTTTTTTAGCATGATTATTATTGATATTGCTACTTTTATAAGTCACGATCTGAATCGAGAAAGTTTAATTTAATAGGAAAAGACAATGTGAAAATTGCCTTTATAAATCCATCCAACTTTGGTATCAACATCCTTTCTCAGCCCCACCACCACCAAACTCTGCTGCCTCCAAGTTGAAGGGCAAGGCCATAACCATTCACACGATACCCGAAACCCTCGAACCGACTGCAGTTTCGGTCGGTTTAAGCGGTTTCCCCCCCCCCATTTTTTGGTTTTTTTTCTTGCATCGAGAAGAAACAGAAACAGAATCAAAAGAAAGACACAAAACAACTCAGAAATCCAAACCTTCCTCGTTTGCTTTCCTCTAGTAAAAGGGTTTTTTTTTCTTCTTTTTTTTTATGTACAACTCCAGCAAACAAAATTGTAATCTTAGTCATAAAATAGACATTGTAGAACGTTTAACTGGTGGGAAAAACAACAAGAAAGAAGCAGTATTCAGTGCTTTAATCAAATGAGCTAGCTATTCAAAAGTCGTAATCAATATCGGTTGCATTTTGGGAGGCAGAGTGTTTAATTAGTCGTTCCTGCTCGTCATAACGGTCGAGGTTGTCACAAGGAGCAGGGAAGATGGTTCCTATCACTCGCCCATGAACAAATGCACATTGGAATATATGTTTCTTCTTGTATGTTATCCCAACTGACATATCCCTGAATGTCACATTTCTCACTGGAATGTCTTCGCTACCGTGCATTCGGACGGGTACACGAACTCCCTGTCCGTGGATGCTTGTGAAGCTAATGTCCTTCAGCACTGGAACTGCCTTTGGATCATATCCTTCGTCTGGATGTTCATTGTAGTCTGTCTTTATGACAATCCCAACACGAACAGTATCGAGGGTCAGATTACGATAAGTAATGTTTTGCACGTATCCTCCTCTTCCTGGAGCAGTCTTGATCCGAACACCACGTCTAGAGTTCCAAATCAAGACGTTCTCCACAGTGATGCCCGATACGCCACCTGACATCTCACTACCAATTGATATACCAGCACTGAGGAATTTCCATCAAAATAACAAGTCAGTTACCATCTAGAATGAAAAACAACACATGAATGCATTCAGTATGTATATTTTATCCCACGAACATGCGCGAGATACTTACCTAACCATAGATTGAAGAACGACGTTTCGGATTCGTATGTTTTTGGAGGGTTGTCCGTAAGCAATGCCATACTGATCCCAACCACTCTTAATCGCAATGCCATCATCTCCCACACTTATGTAACAATCCTCAATCAGCATATCTTCACATGAATCTGTTTATGGCAATATAAAGAATAAGGCAAGCCCTTATCAAATGACAATATATCAAGTTGCATACATCTAAATGTATATAATATATTAGAATATTGAAGTTGATCTTTTAAGAGATGACTTATTAACATAAGCACTGATTAAAACCCAGTGCAATCTAAGTTTAACAGCAATTTAAGGTTAAGCTGCAAATCAGAACGAATTAAACTCGACCCGGACTTGTCAATCATCCCACCTCCTAAAACCTCAACAATTATTCAGGTCATTAAGCCAGTGCCACCAGTTTTAGACAACTGAGTTTCAGCTTCATTTTCTACATACAAAGTTATTCTATGGGGAAAGCTGAAATGGTCTTTGCTTTCTTAACTTGAGGTATCTAATATCCATCTCATACAAAAAGAAAAACTGATGCAATTTATCGATGTCAGAGGAACAGCTTAACCTACTCTATGTACAAGATACAGCAGCACATAATTACAAAAGTCAAGCATCCACTTGGACAATGAAATAAACAAAGCATTAAAGTTTACCAGGATCTATTCCATCTGTGTTTGGTGCATCATGTACAGGAGCCAAGATCGTTACATTCCGGATAGTTACATTCTTACAGTCGTATGGATGAAGTGTCCAAAAAGGAGAGTCGCGCAAAGTTATATTGCTGATCACAATATCCCTTGACCACATGATCTGCATGAGTGGGCCCCTCGTGTGGTTAAGAAGCTTCTGGCGATATTTTTTCCACCATGTTTGCCCCTGTCCGTTTATGGTACCATTATGCCCTGTAAGTCATGACATATGCACAATCAGAAGTCGCAAATTAAACATTAGGCCTTTTCGGGGTCGATGGTTATGTTGTCTTTTAGTTCATAGTACACAAATTTCTGTTTGGAAAGCATGTCCGTGGCCGACACCTATCGAACACTTGGACACTCCGACACTTATTAGACATGTCTTGAATACTTGTTAGTACAATATACAAATTCAATAAGTACAAAACAAACACATAGTATAGGACACAAATGATATATTTTGAGAGCAAAATAGGCCAAACTCATTTCTTAGCATATAAATGCATGAACTTATTTGTCTCCTCAAGTTTAGTCTCGAATAAATGTATGCAGATTGCAAGCGAAATTAATATATTCATCCTTTGTCTCCTCATGTTAAAAGATAAAAATTTTGATGCTACATTTATCATGTCCTTATGGATTTCGAGAGAAGATCTCAACCTTTCATTGCTGTTGGCTTCTTCTTCATCATCCTCTTAGCTTTTTGGCAATCCAGTAGTTGTTGTAGTACTTATTGTTCTTTTGTGATTAATGCTTTCGGCTCAATTTCTATTCAGAATTTGGGTCGGCTCAATTCGTATGTTGGCCTTTTCTTGGTGTGCACTTTCCAATCTCCTTGTTGGATATTCTTTTCAAGTTTTATGCCACTTTTGGTTTTGCTTATATTCTTCTATTGTAATTTTTATTTTATTTTTCTCACTCACCTGTGGAGTTTATATCTTTTGAGACAAAAAAGTGCATGAACTTATTAACACTAAATTTCATTCTTGTATAAAGATGATATATACTTTCAAAGATATATAAGTTAATAACTGTGTCCTGTCCTTGTAGTTGTCGTAAACATGTCCTAGATTTAAAATAAAAAAAAATAAAAAATTAAAAAAAATGATGTGCAGGTGTTTGTGTCATGTCGTATCTATTCCTCGTGTCTGATTCACACACTTTTTTTTCCCTTTTCTTTTCTTTTTTGGTAGTCTTTTTTCCTCCCTTATAGATAAAGTGTAAATAGAAGATGAATTCAAATAATGAGTTTTATTTTCCACCTTATTTTTCCTTGCTTTTTACTTGTTCCAATCTGTCTTCACACCTCTTCTACCATCTTTGGTAGCAAGCAGCTTCTTCTATTATCCAGATTTGAATCTTCACTAAGTTACCTCCACTAACTCTACATAATCACGCTCGAGTAACTGTAAGTTAGAACACGGGTATTCATGGAGACTGTAGAAATTTACTGATTGCAATTCATTATCTTCATCTGCCTCTTTTCAAGTGATAACAATTTACACTTTCTCGATATCTTTACGTCAAGATTCCAAAGCAAGGTTTAAAAAAAAAGAACCTAAATAAACAAATGATGACCAATCTGACCTGTTATCACAACATCTCTGAGATTTTGACCATGAATCAAACTCCCATATCGAGGTCCAACGTGCTCTCTTCCATACCCATAAGAAGGCAAAGGAGGCATCAGTGGCCAATATTTTTCATCCTGCAACATGAATAAGATTAGCCCACATTCAGCCCATAGCTAGAAGCTCATTCTGCAAACAAATAAGTAGTAGAAGCCACAGTGATTAATCCATGTCGAACAGAAGTTCAAAATAATCCATTTGTTTAAGTAGGATCCGATATCTGATTAGTTGCATATTAGATAAAATGTCAAAATATCAAAACACCATGAATTCGAAATTGCTGTGTGAAAACCTTTAAAGGTCTGGAGATCAATTTAACATTTCCATTACTGTTTTTCAATGGAAAAATAGGTGAACTGATAGAGATGTGAATACAAAAATAGTGACATTCAAAAGGAGTCAATTCAAGCAGATAATTGGCCAGTATGAAACAAAGTTAATATGGTTGCACTAATATGCCTAATCTGATTGTCTGAAACAACCTCCTACAGCCTCTTATAACATGAAGTTTCAACCAATCATTGTTATGAACTGGCAAATGGTCTGCCCTCCAGTAACTAATCATAGACTCTTGATTTTCAGAATACTAAAATATACGTGCCTAAACCATGCATCCCTACTAAGAATTTTCAGTTTCCAGTTTATTTCACCAGGCCTCAAACATTCATAATCAGTATCAATACTACTCTACTAGTAATTGGCAATATGTTATGGTGAAGCTAAAAATCAACATAATGTACCAATTGATTGCACAAACACTGTGGGGTATCATAACTACTATCCATCTATCCAGGATGTTATGTAATCGACAAATAAAGAAAGTAACAAAATGTAAACAGTAAAGATCAACACAAAGATTTTCGTGGTTCACTAACAACGTATAGCTACTTCCACGGGTAAAGGGAGAAAGCAGTTTATTATTAGAGAAAAATACCAGATAATACAAATCGCAAAGATGCCAATAGAGTTAGAAAGTTTATATATGACACATCTCTAAGCGGTAGGCCCAAAATCCTATTTAGTATTCGGAGGTGCCAATAGGATCAGCCAGACCTCTACTAGGTCATTCGGAGCGCCAAATAGCAAATTTAAGGCATTCCATCACAGGAGAACTCAAATATCTACTTTTAACTACAATAGCAAGTTAAAACAGGCTGAATAACATCCTAATAGAAAGCAAGCAAGTTTAAACAGAAGAACCCAACTATTTCATCAAGTTCTTCTCATCATCTTGAATCTAAACAAAACTAGCTCCCTACTCAGCCTTCCAAACAGAAAATTTAACCAAATTCAAGTTGAAAGAGAATTCAGAAGAAAAACACACCCGAATCCCCAGTATAACAGCATTTTCATCCAAAAACAAAGTCATATGACTAGTGAGATTGAAGGGAGCCGTAAGCCAACGCCCTGCAGGCACATTAAGCTGTCCTCCACCTTTGGTCCTCAACTTCGAAATAGCCAAAATAGCCTTCTCAAAGGCCTTGGTATTCAATGTCACTCCATCACCAACTGCTCCAAAATCCGTCAAATTAAACACAGCAGGCCTCAATCTCGGCAACGGCCGAGCCGAGACTCGCCGGAGCGAGAAGAACCCATCACCGATAGTACTCTGCCAGAGAAAAATGGTGGCAACCGCCGCGATCCAGAACACTGTAAACAACGTCCTGTATGTGGAGAAGAAAGCCGGAACGCATCGCTTAAAGTCAATCCTCTGGTTACTGAACCGCCCACCAAGAATCGAAGTCTCCACCATCATTACCACAATCCCAAACTGGGTTTTCGCTCAAAACTAATGATCAATGAGGAAAATTAAGAAACTGGGTCGGTTTGAATTGACTGTAGGCATGTGGGTTTCTGCAAAATCGATTGTGGGAGAGATCTAGAAAGAGGATTTGGGATTCAGAAGCGAGAAGTAAGTGGAAATAGTAATCGGGAAACCAGAGAAGAGGGATTGTGACGGAATTTGGTAAGCTGTTAGTGATCAAAATCAGGTAGAAATTCTTGGAAGATTAGTGAAACTTACGATTTGGCAAGATTTGAGTGTATTCCAAGCGAAGGTTTTCAAGTTTAATCGACGGGAGTTGGACTCCACGGATTTAATTCAACATTAATTGCTATTGCTTCAGTTCAACCATGGCAGAGTGAGAAATCTAATTATCAATAATCAATAATATATATTTAGGAGAATCTTTACTTCTATTTTGCTTCTAAATTTATAGTAAATATCTATTTTACACTTCATAAGATCCTTTGAAGTTTGAGATGATATAAATTTGAAAGATTATTTTAAATAGAAAATTACTAAAAATATTTATAAATAATAACAAAATATCACCATTTATCTCTTATAGACTGCGATAAATCGTGATAGACTATTATCTATATGTATCATGACACATATAGACACACATAATAGTTTATCGCAAAAAGACGATGTATTTTGCTATTTGTTATAAATATTTTTAACTGTTTTGTCATTTAAGATAATTTTTGTAAAAAGTAAAGTCATAATTAACTTTTAATTATAAGGCCATATTTACTATTTCATAATCAAAATTGTTGCAATCATAATTAATTTTTTTTAATTGGTTTTTTTAAAAGTATTTAAATAAATTCATTTTTTATAATATGATCGATTTATTAGTTTATTGGGAAATAAATGTGGCATAAATTCAAATCTTTTCATATATTGTTGAATTAAAAAAACGATAATATTTATTTATATGGCTTTCAAGTTCTGTAAAAATGGGTTAGATTAATTTTTTAAAGATATTTTTTTTGTTTTTGAAATTTATACTTCTTTAGTAACCTTTGTTAATCTATACTCTAAGTATGTTATTAGATTCAAAGCAAAAATTGGAAACCTAAATAATTATGTTGATTTTTTTTTTTTACCCCTTAAGATTTCAAAAATGTTTTTAGAAGATAATTGTGATAGAGAGGTCTTCTGTGAACTCAAATTTTATAAACTTGAAAATAAAGAATTTTTTTTAAAATAAATTTAAAAATTAAAAATTAAAAAAAAAAAAAAAAAAAAAAAAAAAAAAAAAAAACAACCTTATCTACCTCTTAGGCTATATTTTGTTTTATTAAGATAATGAAAATAATTGGATTTGGTGGATTGGATTGGAACTCATAATTAAATGAAAATTTTAAATTAATTAATAAGCAAATTTTAATTGAGAAATTATTATAAATAGAAAAAATATCAAATTATTTATAAATATATAAAATTTTCACTTTCTATCAGCGGTAGATTGCGAGTGATAAAAGTCTATTGCGAAGGTCTATCAGTCTATTGTTGATAGCAATACTTGTAAATATTTTAGCTCTTTTTCCCATATATATATATTTAAAATAATAATAATAATAATCTTGTAGCGTAAGCATAATTTGAGGTAATTTGTATGTATTTTTTTAGGTCGAAATTTCAAACTTTTTCTTCCCATATTTGTTGGTCTTTCAAAGGAAAAAAAATTATCTTGTAATCTTTGTTTAATAGTTTATTCTAATATCACAACATTTTTTTTTCTTCCAACTTTTACATATATGGTCTTTAAAAAATTAAAATAAATAAAAATAAATAAATAAAAACTTTTACATGTATGGTCTCCTCAATGAAATCTACAAAATAAGAAAATAAATTGACACCCAATTCTTTGTGATTTAAAGTCAATCAAATTGTGTTGAGTGGTTTGTAAACTAATTCATACCCCTAATTAATATACTTTTTTAAAAATCATGCCATAAGTAAATAAATAAATAAAATTTATTTTAATGTGGATAAATAAGTGGAAAGGAACTTTATTCTCAGTTGGAAATATGTATCTTTCAAAAGGTAAAACTTGCATTTCATTTAGTTGAAATTAATATAATAGGCCAAAATAACCAAGAAACATTCAAATCCCTTTTACCACAATAAAAAATTATAAAAAAGAACAAAACAAAACAAAAGGTCATTTTCTCTAAATCAAGTTGTTTTGTTGTTATTAATATTATTGAGGTTAAAATATTATTTTTTTTTCTAGTTTGATATTTGTTCAATTTTAGTCATGGTATTTTCAAATATCTATGTTTAGTTTACGTACTTTTAATAAATCTTAAATTTAATCCTTAGAAGTTAATTTTTATCGAAATTGGCTACATAATAATAATAATTTTCATACAAGAAAATATACTATATGAATATGTGGGGCAATTACAAATATAGCAATCAGGTTCAAAATATTTGCATATATAGCACATTATATAGCACATTGCCAAAAAAAATTACAAATATAGGAAATTTTAGACTTTAATTTCAAAGTCTATCAATGATAGAGCATATTAATAGTAGGGTCTCCACTATCAGTGATAGAGTCTATCATTGATGGATTTTGCTATATTTGCAATTTTTTAAAAAATGTTGCTATACACTTAATTATTATCCTTAAAAGTGCAATCCAATGCAACTACCCTGAATATGTTTCTAAAATTTATAGCGGATATAGGCTAAAAAAATTCTTTTTTTCTTTTAGAATAAATCAAACAATAAACTCTAGTAATAGAGACTAAATTTAAGAATTATTGAAAGTACAATGACTAAAATTGGACATTTGAAAGTATATGGACTAAAATTGAACAAGTGTCAAAGTACAAGAACTAAAATAGTATTTAAACATATTATTAATATAATGTTTAAATACTCTTTGTTCCCTGTACTTTTAGTTTTGGTTTATTATGGTATTTGTATTTTCAAAATGTTCACGTTGGTACTTACACCTTTAAAATGTTTATTTTGGTTCTTATACTTTCAACTTTGGTTCAATATGTTCCTTAAACTTTCAAAAAGTGACCATTTTTTTCCTCTATTTTCATTTTTACTTCATTTTTAAGGGATGAAAATTATCATTTTTTAAAAAGTTCAAGGATCAAATTGAACGAAAGTTGAAAGTATAAGGAACAAAATAAACATTTTGAAAGTGCAGGTTCCATAATGAACAAAAGTTGAAAGTATAGAAACCATCCAAAGATAAAAGCATGTAGACCAAAGTAATATTTAGGCATTGCTTCAAGGTAGCACTCTATTTGCATATTTATCCGTTTTAAAATTAGATGTTTTCTATAAGAGTATAATCAACTAAAATTTTGATTTAAAGGTTACTTTGAGCTTTGGTTTATTTTGATTCCTCATAATGTTTATTTTGTTGTACTTTTAAATTTTGTTCATTTTTGTCCTTATACTATGAAAATGTTCATTTTAGTTATTATATTTTTAAAAAGTGACCATTTTTGTTCCTTTATTTTTATTTTCATTTTATTTGTAAGGGGTCAAAAAGATTACTTTTTAAAAATACAAGAACCAAAATTAAAAGTGTGTGTATATATATACATGTATAAAGTTAGAAGTATAGGAACCAAAACCGACTTTTAAAAGTATAGAAACTAAAATGAATCAACCACATACATAAAGTATATGAACTATATAGAATTTAAACCTTAAATTTTTAAGTTTGACCAAAAAAAATTAGTGATAGATTTTTAGCATTAAAAAATGTCAAACACAACTTATACAAAATAATATGTTTTAAACAAACGCAACTTATATTGAATCTAAATTAATTCAAGATCTAAAAACGGTTTTCTAATTCCTTCAAAAATAGATTTTTTGTATCTTTGTAATACACACAAAAACCCTAGTCGTTCATCCTCTCTGTTCTTCATTCTTCTTCATGTTTCTGAGCTGCTTTTCTAACTAATTCCAATTCGTCCTCTAACGATTGCATGTTTGAGTATGGGTGTTGTGTGAACTTTGAGGAGCAACTGACTTTTTGCGATATAGCACTGAGGTTGCATCGTTCTTGCTTTCAAGGCAGTGGGTCTATCCACTACATAACAATCTTCATCTAGTTTTATAATAGATAATTAGATGATCATAATAGATAATTAGATGATTGAATTTAACTAATTAAGTTAATGGTGGTGAAATTACATGAACTTCAAATATTTTTTATTAAATAAAGATTGGGACATGAGAGCTACTATGGTAGGTAAGACTAAAGAGTGTTCTAAACTACTTTTTGAAATGGATGATATGTTTTTTTTTTTTTTTAATAAATTACTTTATTCGGTAATATTATTTAGAAATAGTAAGTTATTGTAACTAAAACGTTTTCTTTGGGTATAATGATTTTTTTTAAATTAATAAATAAATAAAATAAAAATAAAAATAGTTGGACTTGTATGCCATATTTTGCCCAAATGGCTTTAGTTAAAATATCTACCTCAACAAGAATTTAATGACAACTTAATGACAAACTCATTTTTATATCGTTTTTAGTCTCTCTACTTTAAAGTTTGTTCAATTTTAATTCACGTACTTTCAAATATCTAATGTTAGTTTCTGAATTTTCAATAAATTTTAAGTTTAATCTCCAAAAATTAATTTTTTGTCAAAATTAATTAAATAATAATATGTTTTCAAATTTTATAATAAAGAGTCTAATAAATAATCACAAGAGATTAAATTTGACTAAAATAGAACATCTAAAAATAAAGAAAATAAGATTAAACAAACTCCGAAATAATAGGTAAAATGGTGTTTTAATTTTTCTCTCTTTCTTTTTTTAAGGAATCAAAGAGTAGTTCTTAGTTGAGAGGCATTTCTTAAATTTCAGTGCATTTATGGTTTGAGTCATCCTTATGCAATACATACACTCTTAATAATAATAATAACAAAAAAATTTAAAATCTTACCTCTTTTATAGACATCTAAAAGTTGTCAATTTGACTTTATAACCCAATTCATTTGGCTAAACTTAGCTTTTGTTTATTAAATTCACCTCTATTTCTTAAATCCTTCAAGTTCATATGTGAAAATTCAGTCCCAAAATTGGATGCCCAATTTAAGTAGTAAATATATCCAAAAGTAAGAAAATTGTTTATAGTAAACTATAAAATTGGATTTGAAATTTTGTAATGGAATAGTTAAAGATCATACATTCGAAAAATAGACATTGAAACCAACGACTAAGATTGAATTTCTAAGATTGGGTACGTTAAGCAAAATCAGAAATATAAGTGATCATAAAATAATTATGTTTTTTATGATTAAATCCCACTAAAATCATTTCTCTGTTGAGCATTCTTTTTAAAATCAGGCAATTTTTAATAAAAATTAGTTTTTAATTTTGTCTTTTAAAATTAAGATAGCTAATTAATATGCTAATTTAGTTTTTGCACTAATTATGCTTCAATTCAGCCCCTAAAAGAAAAAAAAATGAAAAACAAAAGGTTTCTCAAACAAATCAACAATAAAGGTTAATAAATTGAGGCGTCCCGTGGTATGGATACCTTGGCTAAACTTTACAAAAATATTAATTGAAATCATATATTTGTAGAAACATTTATTTAAAAATAAAAAAATAATTTTGAATTAGTAAAAAATCTTTTATAATCGACAAAAATTATTGGAACTGAAAACTGGAGGGGTGCGCCAGGCCCAAGCAGTAGTGCAACGCATAGGCGACGATTGAGAGCCCCAATAGCAAGCTATTGTGATGGGCCCTACCCTAGAAAAATGAATTTAATATCATGTGGGCCGATGGCCCACGTATCAGATATTAAACTGATAAGAACAGATACTACACTTGATCTTAGCCAAAAGGCCGAGAAAGGTATGCTTTGGCACGGCACATGCACACTCATTTTATACTCACCCTCTTCCTCTCAATTCCGTTGTTTTATCGATGTGGGACAAACTTTTGCTTCTAATCATCTTCTCAATCCCATGATCTTTTCATCGATTTCTAAATAGTATTTAAATAAATAGAAAAATATATTCAAATATCCAAAGGCTAGAACATGTATTGTGTTTGATTTTTACCATCTTTTCTTTTTTTACGAGGGATCAAATATTAAATGTCATCCCAGCTATATTTTAGTGATTCTATTCAAATTAATTTATTTGTGAACTATGGGATGCGTTGATATCGAAATTTGGTGTAGATTTAAATTTGTAATTTTCAAGAGGAATTAAATGAACGCATTATACAATTGAAAAACAACTCGTACCGGTGTGTTGCTTGGCCACCGACACTCTGAAAATCAAATCAATATTCATTTAGAGAGTTAGAAATAATAAAAGCTTGGGATGTATTTTGGTGTACCTCAAATGTCACATATCCTTTCAATTATATAAAAATATGTTTCGTAACGGTCATTTGATAATTTACTTATCGAGTCATTAGTTAAATCATTACAAAATTGTTAGATTTATTTCACTAGTGACTGAAGCATGTGCAAAGGTAGAACACTTAGACACAATATTTACCTTTATAGTGTCGATCTCCTCAAGCTCTATGGTCATCCCTATGTGTCAACTTCCATATTTAAGAATTAAGACTGTATGGGCAACCCTATGGGTCGTCTTCATACTTAGCTAAATAAACTTATGGCTTGATGGTCGACCCTATGGGTCAATCTGCATATTTAGCCAAATAAAATTATGGCTTGATGGCTTACCCTATGGAACCAAATAAGTATTCACTTTTTTCACCTACAATAGGATGTAAATTGAAAAAAAAAAAAAAAAAAAAAAAAAAAAAAAAAAAAAAAAAAAAAACTATAGCATAATCGTTAAATTAATGATTATATATATTTTTTAAAAAATAATTCAATCTTACTTTGATGCTCCAACTTTTAACTTTGATCCATTTGGGTTATTGATTTTTTTAAAATGACTATTTTAGACTTCAAACTTTTTAAAATATAATCATTTTAGTCTGTGCTATATTATTTTTCCATGTAATATTTTAGGTTGCACTATGCTAATCTATTATTTATGTTACTTGAAGTTATGTTTATATATTAACATGCTAGTACATATATAGCTATTTGAAGCTATGTCATCAATTTGTTAAAATTAGAATAAAGTTAAAAACCGAAATAGTTTTTATTTTTAATGCAAAATGAGTGAAAGGAACATGTTGTGGTTAGTCTAAAAATTAAAAGAGAACTTTCATGAAGCCATAATTTTGCATTAAATGTAGTCCGCAAAAATTAGAGATTCTAAATTTTAAGTCAAAATTCAAAATATACAACAAAAAAAAAAAAGAAAAAAAAGTATATTTTTGCAAATAACTAAATATACATCTCAACTTCAAATATATACGTGTACACATAACAAAATATGTGAAATATATACCTTAATAGAAATAGGACTAAAGTTAAAATATAGACTTAGACTAAAGTTAAAATATACAGTCTATAGTGTATAATAACCTTTAATACGAATTAGTTCTAATTACACTTGGAATGAACCTCATATATTATATCTAAAAAATGAGAAAACTAATATTTATAACAATAATTTTGCATTAAAATACAATCACTAATTAATCACTAAAATTAGAGATTTTGAATTTTAGATCAAAATCTGAAATATGTATCAAAAAAAATTGTGACAAATTTGCAATTAATTGAAAAAAAAAATCTCCCAAAAGCAAAAGTAAAAACCCCTAAAATCAAGGGGATAATGTTATGAGTGGAATATAAATTAAATTTAATATATATATCAAATTTGGATTGAATTTTTTTAATATTTTAATTATAAAATAATATAAAATTTTAATGAGAGAACGTATTATAAAATAATACAAATATTTTCCTAAATTAAATTATATAATACCATATTCGTTAAAAAAAAGTAATTAAAAGATATATAATTAATGTTAACATATATCTTCAAATGATTAATGGTTTTTTTTTTTTTTTTGTAATGATATGTAAAAGTAAAGATTCAAACATCTTTATCGTTAAGAGATAATATTATAACCCCCTTAATTTTAAAGATAATGTGTCATCCAAGGAACACACAAGTAATTTGGATACATAAGAGATTAGGAAGTAGGGCTTGATTAAAATTTTTGAGAAGTGGATTTGGGGAATCATGTGGATTTATGGATTTTATTTCTTCTTGTAAATAAACCAATTTTTGCTAGATTTATCATGAGAACATATAAATTTTACTAAAATAATTGACGCTTATAAGAGGCTATTTCAATTCAACTACTCATCACTATTAGGATAAATATTGAAGCATTTGAAATTGCTACCTAGCTATGAAAGTATTTGAACTTCGCATTTGGAGGGGTGCGCCAAGCCCATGCAGCAGAGCAACGAATGGGCGACCCTCGAGAGCCCCAATAGCAAGCTATTTGTGATAGACCCTCCCCCTAGAAAAATGAATTTAATATCATGTGGGCCGATGGCCCACGTATCAGATATTAAACTGATAAGAACAGATACTACACTTGATCTTAGCCAAAAGGCCGAGAAAGGTATGAATTTGCAAGCCATATGCACGTCTCTTTTATAGTCTGCCTCTTCCTCGCAATTCTGAATTTAACCGATGTGGGACAAACTTTTGCTTCTCTCATTCTCCTCAAAATTCATCTTCATCTTGTAAATCCCCTCTTCGTCATATTTTTTTTTTTTTAATTTTCTTTAAATTATGCATCATTGGTTTTTTTTTTCTTTTTCTTACAAATGTACTCCGACAACAATTTGATCAATAGGAAGAATCCAACTACAAGTTTTGATAGGTAGATGTTGATGAAAATATCAAAGTCTCTGTTTCTATGGAGTTTCGAAAAATTTTACAAAAATTGTTATAATTAGTTATGAAATTTTATATGTGGCTTATTTAGACTATTATTTACCATTTTTAATTACGGATTCTATAATGTAAGACAACATTTAGATATATTGTAAATATTTGTGTAAATGTCGATGTGAGAACATAAACTTTTAAAAAATTTAGAAAATAGTTACAAAATAATATCGAATAAATATGTATTATTTTTCTCAAGTTTGGTTTTTTGAAATTGAAAGTTTTGGATGGTGAAAAAAACGAAACTCATATCAATTCAATTTTGTAGTGAAATGATGTGAGAAGTCAATGGAAAAAAATGTTTGAATAAAGTTAAAATTAAATATGTTGTTTCTTCAAAATAAAAATTTTGGATGGTAAAGAAACAAAACTCACATCAATTTAATTTTGAGGGGAAATTACACATTGACGTGTGAAAACTATACAATTTTGTAATCAAGAAAAGACCATAAAATTGTAAAACTTCAATTGACCTAGCATAGCTAATTGCTTTAAATAAATTCTCAAAATTTCGAGAAATTTTGAGGAATTGGGAAAAAATCGAAACTCCACCTACCGAAATTTCAAGATTTTGATAGGCTAGATCAATTAATAATTATATGGTTTAATTACAAATTTAGTTTCTAAAATTTTAAAAAATATATACAATTTCGTCTCTAATCTTTGGTTTGATAAAACATCATCTTATTAAACCATATAGATCAAACTTTAATTATAAATCATAAGAGTTAAATTATAATTTTCTTTCAACCATATGAGTAAATTTACAATTTAATATAATTATATTATTTCACTCTACGTAAAAATGGTGAACTCTAAATTAAAGTTAATTTATAAATTTAGTTATTATATTTTGAAGAAAAATAGAATTTAAAAAAGTTACAATTTAATTTCTATAATTGAATAAAACCTTCATAAATAATCTCTACGATATTTAGGAAGATTTTTATCAAGCTATGAAAATTATTTATAAAGTGTTATCAAATTATAAGGATTGAAATTCTAGCTTTCAAAATTACAGTATTAAATTTTATTATTTTTTAAATTAAAAGACTAAATTTATAATTTAATTTTCTTTTAAGTTTTTTTTTTTAATATCTTGTAACGGCTGTACTTTATGAACTTTCCAGTATGTTATAATTGCCAATTAATACCCCAATGTTGGATTTAGATCTTATGTTATTTTTTAAAAATAAAAATAAAGAAAGAAAAATGGGGTAGGGATTGGTTTTAAAAACTAACCTGAGCATGTGTAATGAAACTACATAGATGAGGTAAATATTAAGGCTATGTATACTGATTTGTTATTTTATAGTTGTAACTGTAATGAATTTTTTTTTTTTTTTATTCATAATTCACATGATATTGTTAATTAATTTGTTTGAAAACGTATTTAAATGGGCTCCAATTTTAATATTACAATTGATTAATCACAATAATAAAAGTGTCCTAAGTGACAAAGGCTTAATTTTTTTTTTTTTTTTGTAGGGGAGGAGGAGGGAGGATAAATTACAAATTTAGACCAGGAACTTTCACATTTGCATCTAATATACCCTCAAAATTCAGAAAATATCCAATACGTTCATGAACTTTCATGTTGTTAATATGTAATTAAATTTTAAAATGCCAAACAGACCACTGAACTTAATTTAGTGTTAAATAGATCATAATTGAGACCTTTGATTTTTAAAATTAATTGATCTATCGAACATAAAATAAAATTTTGAGTCTAATAAGATATTAAACTTTTAATTTTGTATCCATCATGTTAATGTTTTAAAAAAACCAAATAGATTCGAGACCTAGTAAACACGAAAATCAAATGTTCATAAAACTTATTAGACACTTTTATGGTTCAACAGTCCAACCACCTTATAAACAAAAAAAAAAATAAAAAATAAAAAATAAATTAAAACTTCATCAACCTAATAACACCTTTTAAACCTCTCTGACAAATAAATTAAAACTTCATCAACCTAATAACACCTTTTAAACCTCTCTGACTTAAATTTGTTCAAATTGAAACTTAAAAATTTGATTTTTTATAGAATACACTTATAATTTGACTTTATTGTTTAAACATTATTCGATACAATAAATATAGGTGGGAGTTTGAAGCTTTTTTACTGTTAGAAAATAAGTAAATGTCAAATTAAATCAAAATGAAATTTCTTCGGGTAACTCAATTTAGAAATTTAATTTTCCCCAAAAGAAACGAAAGCGTGTTGAATTATTTTTAGGTGAAAATATCGTTATAATCCATTTATTATGAAATTTCAATTTCAATTTCAATTTTAGTTTTTATACCTTCAATAAATTTATTTCAATTTTCGTTTTTATACTTTCAATGACTCTTAAATTTGTTCAAATTGAAACTTAAAAATTTGATTTTTTTTTTAAAAAAATGCTATCCATACATTTTTACTATAATTTTTAGAAACATATTCACATGTATTTCCTTACATAAAATTTGTTACTATTATTTAACCAATAAAAATTAAC
Organism: Citrullus mucosospermus; assembly: GCA_030954485.1. Taxonomy (NCBI): domain Eukaryota; kingdom Viridiplantae; phylum Streptophyta; class Magnoliopsida; order Cucurbitales; family Cucurbitaceae; genus Citrullus; species Citrullus mucosospermus. The sequence continues at coordinate 28,670,857 of CM062057.1, forward strand.
TTCAATTGACTAAATTTAAGATTTATTGAAAGTATGTGAACTAAAATTAAATAATTGAAAATACAAAGATTAAAATTGAACAAACTTCAATATAAAAACAAAAATGTATTTTAGCCTTCTTTTTCTAAAAAAACACACCCATAAACTTTGCCTTTTTTATTTTAAAAATATATTATATTTTCAAAAGTTGCAATATTCCTCTCTTTGATCAAAAGTTGCAATATTAGTAATGACATTTCATAAACTTTTCAAACTTACACGTGGGGTACAAATATTTTTAAAATTTTGTATGAAATCTGAGACTAGAAACAATATGACAATAACCTAAACAAAAAATTTGAATCGTCAATTTTTTCCAAGTCCAAAATTTTATCTGATATTATTCTCAAACATTTCTACTCCAAAACATTGCGAGAGAAATTATTGTTAAATCGTCAATTAACCCAAAAGTTTAAGTTAATGTGTGAAGACAAATTTAATCTTATATCATTAACACTCCCCCCTAGTTGTGGGCTTAAAATTTGAGGAAAACCCAATAAGTAAAAATGAATATTAATTGGGAGGAAATAATATTACAAGAGCTTGAATACAGGACCTCCCTTAACCACCTGTTTTGATATCATGTCAAGTTGTCAATTGACTACCGTCATTTTTCATATTCAAACTTATAAATAAAGGAAAATGTTAGGTGATATATAATTAAATTTACTTTCATTTGTTAATTTAAGCTTTCAAATCTATGTACGATTTAAGAATTACCATCCATTAGGATAGAAATGAAGCTTAAAATCTCTATATCCACAACAAGACATCATGGGCCATCCATTCCCTAACATATATTTTATAGCAATATCCACCAATTCTGTTTTACCTTTTTCGAAGCTCTCCGGCCATGGCCCTCTCCATTTCTTCCACTGCTCTCTCGACCTTCCCAATCAGGTTGAACTCTAAATCCCAATTTTTTTTTTTTCATTCATATCTCCCAATTTTTCATTCTCCTTTTTTTGTTTGGCAACAGAGAAACATTTCACAGAGGACATTTTCCGGGAAAATTCCCAAATTATAAGCTCCGGCGAAATTACTCCGATTTTAAAGCTGCAAAGTCCGGCGTGTCCACCGTCTGTGAACCGCTCCCTCCCGACAGACCGCTCTGGTTCCCCGGCAGCAGCCCGCCGGAGTGGCTCGACGGCAGGTTAGTTATAGCTTAATTCACTCGTTTCTTTCTTCTCATTCTAATTGTGAGATTAAAAGATTATAGGTTTTTATAATTTTATAAAATTTCATAAATAGTCCATATAGTTTAATAGGGACTAAATTCTAATTATAGAGACTATTTATAAATGTTTTATCAAATTATAGGAACTAGATTCTAGTTTTCTCTAAACTACAGGGTCCGAATTTATAATTTAACCAAGATTATATTAACATTTCTATGTTTCCTTTGCAGCCTCCCTGGCGATTTTGGCTTCGATCCGCTTGGATTGGGTAAGCTTCTCTATCTCTTTCTTTGTTTCAAATCTACATAGTTCAAAATTCAGAAAGAAAAAAAAAGTAATTTAACCATGCTATGTCGATTGAGGATACCACATTGAGTCGACACTTAGCTTGCAATATGGTTTTTTTCTCATTGTTAATTGATTTTGAGATATAATTTATGTTTATCTAATGTTTTTGTCCATCAATTTTTTAAATTAGGAAATATATATGGTTTTAGGGTCTAAATACCATTAAAAAAGTTAAATATTATTTTGGTCAACCAACATTAGTAGAAATATTATCATTATTATTGTTATTTTTTTGCGGGGTTCGTGAAATTTTAAGTTTAGGTTGGAATAAGAAAAGGAATAGGAAAATTCCCTAATCTAAATGAGAATGGGGAAGAGAAATGTATTATCGTCCTTTTTCCCGCCTTGATTGCCTTTTGTTTTATTTATGATAATTATCGGTATGTTATTATTATTATTATACAAATACTATATTTAAATTTTAAAATTTTATTATTTAATGATCGAGATAATAGATATCTTTAAATTTTCTTTTTATATCGAGAGATTTGAATTGAATATTTAGATTTAAATTATATATATCACGAATGTGATAGTTAAGTATTCCGTTTTAATAGAAAATTTGAACCATTTGCCCTTAATTTTTAAAATTTGTACATGGAATTAATCCTTTAAATAGAAAATTGAATAAAAAATTTGATAGTAATTATGTAAGTTAATTGATTAAATAAAACATGGGAGAAAATTTCACTACGAAACTCGATCCCGTAAATTCATGAGTAATCCCACCTCAATCTTAGCAAAATTAAATGGAGAATTTAGTAAGACAGAAAAGTCTTCTCAGTCTCGTTTAGCCAATTTTAGTATGTATTTTTAAATGTTGAGTCTTAGTTTGTATCTTATAAATCTTAAATTTAGTATTTATTAGTAGTTTAGAGTTGATTTTGGAGGGTTGCGTCAGGTTCTGACCCAGAGCTACTAAAATGGTTCGCACAAGCCGAGCTAATGCACGCAAGATGGGCAATGCTAGCCGTGGCCGGAATCCTACTGCCGGAATGGTTCGAAAGCTTAGGATTGATACAAAATTTCTCATGGTACGATGCCGGAGCGCGCGAGTATTTTGCAGACCCGACGACATTGCTGGTGGTGCAATTGGCATTGATGGGGTGGGTGGAGGGGCGGCGGTGGGCAGACTTGGTCAATCCGGGCAGCGTGGATGTTGACCTAAAGCTGCCCCACAAAAAGAAGGCAAAGCCAGACGTGGGCTACCCGGGCGGGTTTTGGTTTGACCCCATGATGTGGGGCAGGGGCTCGCCGGAGCCGGTCATGGTGCTACGGACTAAAGAGATCAAGAATGGGCGGTTGGCCATGCTGGCGTTTGTCGGATTGTGGTTTCAAGCTATTTATACTGGCCAAGGGCCGCTTGAGAATCTGGCCGCCCACGTGGCTGATCCTGGCCATTGCAACATCTTTTCGGTAATAACCCTTTACCTCTGTTGGTAACTATTTGAATTTTTAAAATTAAACCTATATTCGTTGGTTAAATACCATTTTAGTCTCAAATGCTAGTTTATTCATGATTTTTTGAAAAAATTGTGTTATCCATAGCATTTTTACTCCAAGTTTTAAAACATATTCACCTATTTTCTTTTCTTATATGAAAATTATTATTGTTATTTAATCATTAAAAATTAAGTTTGAGAGACTAAATTTAAGATTTATTGAAAATGCAGTGGCTGAAATTAGACAATTGAAAGTATATGAACTAAAATTGAACAAATATTAAGACCAAAATAGTATTTTAACGTCTACTTACAGGTTTTTTTTTTTTTTTTTTAATTTTGTTATGTACTTTCCAAAGTTTTTAAAAATTTAAGGCAATTTGTGAAAATAATAATAATGATAATAATAATAATAATTTTTTTAGAAAATATGAAAACTATGGTAAGAAATTAGGAGGAAACAAATATAATATTCAAAAATAAAATAACTAAAAATCAAATGGTTATCTAGGTGGCCTAATTTACTGAGTTTTTAAGTTCAATTTATAAGTTTAATCTCTTTGACCCTGAAAATTTGTGTTTGACTGGTTTACGAACTTTTAATTTTGTGTATAATAAATCTTTGAATTTTTAATTTTGTGTTTGATAAGTGTTTATGACTTATTATCTTTTGTATTTTAAGAATTTAATAGATACAAAATTGTTAATTTGGAAAACTCAAATATGGCGAATTAACATAATAAACACAAATTTAGGATAGAAATTCATGTTACGACCTATAACTAAGCTTCATTGTTAATCATTTGATTTTTTGTAGAGACTTTTAAATTTAGTTTTATAAACACTTGATCCATTGATTCTTTGTTGTCATTGTTTTCATTTTTTCAGGCATTTAGTTCGGGTTCGGGTTGAGATGGAGCTTATTTTGGTTTAGTTGAGATGGTAAAGTGTGTACATAAAGCAAATAGAGGAGAAGAATTATTGTAATGGTTGATGACTAAAATGATATTTGGATCTCTATTGGTTGAAGATTTAACAATGTACTATTAAACCAAAATTGTCACTCAATATATCATGTCATTTTTTCTTTAGTCAACTAATGGTCGAGTTTGAGTTAAAGAGCTTTAAAGTAATTATTCTAAAACTTCATGGATCAAATAGATATTAGCTCTAAACATCAGGAGCAACTGTACATTTTACCTTAAATTATTTAATAATACTTTAGATTCAACTTTAACAACCCTACTTTCTAAAAAAAAAAACTATTGTTTTTATTGTTTATAAATATAAATCAAACACTTTTGTAGATTTTAAATTGAGATATAAATTTTAAATTGACTATCAAATAATACAACTATATTCAAATTTCTTATCACTAATCAAATACATAATAGCCATTTCGAACATATTTAAGCCACAAATTCACATTCTAAAGATGGATGGTTCGATCCCCAATCTATAATTGTTGAACTAAATAAAATCAAACATAAACTTAATAACTTCATATTTTATGAATTCAAGCTTAACAAATCCCCAAGTTCGTGAACCAAACACTCTATAAAAAGCTAAAAGTGAATTAAAATGTGGTAGATGTTAAGGACAATAGACATTCAGATATTTTCACAAATGCATGATATTATCCACTTCGGGCATAACCCTTGTGGCTTTGCATTTGGTTTCACCCAAAATGGCTCCACCATTGGAGACCATTGTTCTCTTCTATAAACTCACGATCATCCTCTAATCTAGTTGACGTGCGACTTTGATCTCATCCCAACATTCTTTCCCTCGGACAAAGGACCACTGAGCCTTCCCTCAAATAGTCATCTGATATCCAAGTTACACTTGAGCGCACTGCAAGCTCAACCATGGAGTAGTCATCTAACTGAACTACAATAGAGCTCACCGTTTGTCCAAAGGCTCAACGACTACATCTTTATTCAACACTCGAGGAATATACCAACATGGCTAAGCTAGGCATGGCTCTAACACCACTTGTTAGGGACAATGAACCTTCATATATGATCTCAACGATGTTGTGATATATATTATCCACTTCAGGCATAACCCTCATTGATTTTGATTGGCATCATATTATTGGAGATAGTTACCCTTCCTTATAAACCCATAATCACCGTTTTATCTAACTAATATAGAACTTTGATCACATTTTCAATGGTAATAACAAATTGGACAAGTCTTAATTTTCTTTTTAATGATATGGTTAAATGACTTGAAAAAAGATCCATTTAAATACTATATTAGTCCCTTTAATTTGAGTGGTTTTATTTTAATCATTGTAGTTTCAATTTAGTTATTCGAAGTTTTTGTTTAATAAAAATTAACAAAATTGTTGATTATCATTTCATGCAATGACATGGACATAATTTTCAAAATTTATCACACATATATTTTGGCTATTAAAAGGCCACGTGGCTTTATAGTAAGTCACTACGTGGAATCTATTATTGTTTGGACTCTTTTTCTCTTTGTGAAAATTTAACAAACAAATCACGAACTCACTGCATCATTTCCAGAGCGGCGGACCGACGGAGACATGTATCGAACGGCGGCGAAGCGTCTGATCGTCGGCGTGACCTCCGGTATAAATGGCATTCACCGTCTCAGGTTGCCACCACCTTCCACCTTCCTCGACCATTCTTCCTTCTCCACAGCTACCAATTCACAAGAATTTCCTAATTCTCAAATCCCCAATCAACACCATATTCGTCAAGAAACCCCTACTTCTTCTGATTCTGCATCTTCTTCATCTTCTTCTTGGTCTACATCAACTTCCGGCGAAGAAACCCGAAGCCATGAGAATCGGCGGCCGAGAGTTGAGTATCAAGAGGAGCAGGCTCGCGTCCTCCAGGCTGCTCTTTCCCATGTGGTTTGTCGTCTCATCTCTTTTCATTCTCACTCATTTGTTTAGTTGTAATTGAAAGTTCAGCATAGCCGAATGGATGACCCTGTTCGATTCTCAGAAATTTTATCGAGAGTTCCTAATGATTTTCTTGATCTTTCTCATCGATTACTGCAACTAGTAATCTAGGGCTGGGATTATTGAACGAGTTTGGGTCTTTTTGGTCTGCTTTATTCTTTAGGTTTTTCAAGATTTAGAGATATCAAGTCCAATTTTGCGTTTGTGAAATATTACAGGTGAAGCTAGGATGGACTGAGGCCGCAATGATTGCTGGTGCAAGGGATATTGGCATGTCACCTTCCATTGTTGGATCGTTTGCCAGGAAGGAAGCCGAATTAGTTGAGGTATACTCATATTAAAAAAAAAGTAGTTGGTATATTCGTGTTTTCTTGATTTCTTTCACTTTCCCCATTTACATCTTGGACAACCCATTTGAATTAGTCATATGTATTACTTACATACTGGGCACTGCGGTTAATAAGCATGAAGTTCTTGAGCTTTCCTATTAGTTAGTTCAAAATCTGCAGGTTTCCTTTTTATTGTCATAGTTCATTAAGTCTATAAAATGACAGGAAAGCTTCAAAAGAGATTTTTGTATGGATGACACAAATTTGATTGCGTCAAATGACCTGAACTTTGAAAACAATCATAACTAACTAACCTTTTGCTTACGTCACAAATCACTTACTAACAATAAATTGTCCATTCTCGTTTGCGAGCCTTCATCCATCGCGAATGGATAAGATCCGGAACGTGATTTGAGAAAAGTCATAAGATCGCGAAAATTTGTATTCTTATAAAAAATCGTAAATTACGTTCGGAATCTCATCAACTTGCGATAGGTGCGAACCCGCAACGTAAATGGGTGGTAAGGAGAAGTTGAGTTGGATGGTGCTTTGTAACGTAAGAAAATAGGTTAGTTTTCATTGTTTTTTAGAACTTGAGTCATTTGATATTACCCAACCAAATTCGGGTCAACCATACAAAAAACTCAAGCTTGGGTTAATTGGTGGAAGAAACTCCTGTGCTATGTTGTTGCTTGTGGTTTGCAGCACTAAATTTATAACTTATACAAACTTTAGCTAATAGGTCCCCTGACATATGCTCACAACCACCATCATTGCCGAAAATACATTGTTATTTATAGTATAAATTTTATACTTTGTTCCTATTAGTTCCTATTGGTTTAAGTTTAATAGGCCTGATCACTTGCACGATGTTATTCGCTATTGAAAGTTTAAAATAGTCTTTTAAGATGTCACAAACAGCTATAGCAGATGGTTTAATCTCATTAACTTTCTATTACTGGCAAGCTAGCATTTCTTTTTAGGAAAAAGCTGTTCTCTTTTGGAAACTAGCTTTAAGTTCCTATTTAAGGTTCATTTGTTTGATTATGTTCTGAGGGATCATTTGCAAGTTGTAACATGGTTTATCTGAGTTTAAGTTGCTTCTCTGTTCTACTAGTCTGCTGTTTGCCAAATCAGGTCAAGGGATTTACATTCTTTTTCCACTTTCAGTTTTTCATGGATGATTGCTTACAGCGGCTCATCGATCTAATTGAGGCAGGAGAGGGCCTTAAGAATTTGATACTTCGTGAACGTATTTACAAGCTTGTTAGGGCTCGTCTAGAATTGCAAGCTCCCTTCATATCCAAATGGGCTCAGGCTCTCAGTATCCAGGTATCGTTCTCGGTGCCATCTACTCTTTCACATCTTTAATATGGAATACCTGATCAGGATCTTAAAAAGTAGTAGTAGTTATGAGCTGGTCCTACAGGCACAACCAGCAAATCTAGCAACTAGCTTTAAACAACGGGCGATGCTTGTTGATGAGATATGGCATGCTGCTGGTGGCGACACCTCTGACATTGATTGGTACGTCAACCGCACTATTTTGGGAGGAATATACTCAGCTACTGAGATATACATGCTCACTGATAGTTCTCCAGGTGCACTTTCTCAAGTTCCCAGACTTTGAGTTTGAATTTGCTTGAATTCTAATCTTTTTCCATTTGCATCCTCCTCCTTGTTGGATGGGTTGTTAGAGGTTTTTGTACGGATGACCTGACCCATTTATGGAGGTATTAATGCAGATTGACCCGATCCTAAAAAATGGATGAAAACTAAGCTTATGCTGACATTGCATAGCACTATCACGTTAGGGACGTCCCTCCCACTTCGAAATAAATGAAGTCCTAATGCAATATTCATTCCAATCGAGGGTGTTTTATTTTTGATTTTTTGATTTTTAATATATATATATATTTAAATTTTAAAATCAACCGTTGGCCAATTGGTGATGAAAATCTAAAGCTCATTAAGGCTCCGACCATTTCGCGATAAGTGAGATATCCCTAACGCATGCATTTCAAGCGGCGGATGTTCTATGACGTAAGTAGAATGTTATGTTTCATTAGTTTTCTAGGATTGGGTCATTCCACATTAACGTTGCTGGGATTGGGTTATCCGTACAAAAAACTCAGATTGTCATGGTACTATACCTAGATGACTCCCTACTCCTTGTAACTACATACTAGGAATGTTTTAAACCTCTTTGCCCTCATTGCCTTTGGTTCTATTCGTTTATGTCGCCTATCATTGGTAGACCTTGCTTGCGCAAACATCTCTATAAAGTGCTGCATTGAAAGCCTGCCCCTTTTCTTCCTTTCCCTGTAGATTTTCAGGATACATGGACTTTCTTGGACAACCGTTTGAAAGATGCTTTCGATATAAAGAAAACCGTCCAAGAGGTATCGTTTGTGCACTTTTTTCGGTTCCGAGTTTTGTAATACCTTGTGATGAAATTTCTCTGAAGTTCAAGTGTTCCTTTTGCTGCATTTGACTGAGGCTATGCAGGCAAAGTATCTGGCAGAAGCTGTAGGTGCTGGAATGGGGAACTCCCTTCAGGGATTTGTTGGAAAACTTTTCCAAAGATAGATAGATATTTGACTACAACTTTTAAAGTTTATAGAGTGAGGAGTTACTTGTTTTGTGTTTCTTAGTCTTTGATACTTCCCTCATTCATCTCATTATGCATATCCAAAGAGATGAATTTGAACTTAGAAATGAGTCATGCTATTCTTTTCTTAAAGCATAAGAACTTTTGGGTTCACTTTGTTAAAATGAGTGAGCATCAGTTTACTCTTAACTCTCAATGCCTTTCCCTCCAAAGATGTCACCAATTAGGAGGGAAGTATTTTGGAATTGAGTATTTATAAATGATATCAAGATATTGATTATTAAGTTGAACATTCTAATTTATGGATATTTTCATCCTTCATGCATAGTCAACCTTATAATATACAAATAATGTCATATTAGAGCTTCACATAAATTCACGTTTATAGCAAGGATCTTTCGTGGTCTCATCCTCTTCTATTTGGCTATAGTGACTATTACTATGTTTACGATATTAGGTTCACAAGCAAGTCTTGTGATTTTTTTTTTCTAACAACATAATTATAGCTGAGCGACTTCTCCATTAATGGTGTACAAGCTACAACGATTCTAGCTTATCCATGAATGTTAACATTTTGATGTTTAGCCCAATCCCACGATGATACAACTTGACTTGAAGCAAATTTCGAATGAGAACAAATTTATTAAAAAAAATTATTTTAATTAACTTTATGTTCAACAAAGTACTAGAAATTGACATAGTGTTTGATAACTTACCTCAAAATCAGAGGCTTAATTCTCTCACTCCACATGTTATAAAAAAAGTGTAATTAGGTGAAGCCTAGGTTGTATCCAAAGATGAAAATATTGTGATTATTGATGTAAATATCAATAATTCAGATTTACGAATATATGGACGGATATTTTGAGAAAAATTACCAAAGAAATTTATAAAATATCGTGAATTTTTTAGTGTTGTTTTAGGATAAGCTTATTCAACTCCAACTAAGACTTTAAGCATTGAATATTTTACCTAATTAAAAATATGTCAATATATCCATGAATATGAGAGATGATAGATTGTAAATTTGGAAAGAAAAAAACTATAAATTATAAAAGAAAAATAGAGATTATGGATATTGGGAAAATCACCCACCAGCAAGGCAGCATGTGTATTTTAAAATAAATGGCAGCTAAATTATATATATCTTTTGTAAATGCTAAAAATTAAAAAAAAATAATATCATATCTCATCGATTTTATGTAGAAACAATCTTATCTCTTGATTTCTCTATCAGTACTTTAATTTTAACAATATTTGGATGGTATATTGTAATTTTTTCATATTTAATTGCACTAATTTCATGCTTCTCGCAAATTTTTATTGGATACCAGAGCCAACGTGATTAAGGTTAAAAAAAAAAAAAAACTACTAAAATAGAGATTATCTCAAAGTTCACCCATCTAGAGAATCAAATGCTATTTTATTTAGAAAATCTACCTAAAAAGGAAATCAATTGGCTGATTTTTATTTTTTGAACAAAAAGGTAATGACATTTCAAATAGATGAAGTCTTAGCTCGTATATGTATATCTGAACCAGTTATATTTTGACGCGTGAGGTAACATATTCAAACATATACTTGCATATATTAAATGAAATCAAGATTGTGAATCTTGTGTTCTTGTCGGTTGTAATTACCACTCATCAGTGTGAATCGCTTTAGGTTGAAGGAGGTTGGGGAAGAACTAAGAATCCAAAAATGGCTACTGCATCAGAAATTGTAGCGAAATTGAATTTGAAGCCACATCCAGAAGGCGGTTTTTACTCTGAAACCTTCAGAGATCACTCCGTTCATCTCTCCAAATCTCACCTCCCACCGGAATGTAAGTCGAATTTCCAATCATACTTCTCTGTAGTCTTTTAGTTTTGATTGGTTTGATTGCAAGGAATCGAAGTTCGGAGTCCTAATTTCACAGTCTTCACTCTACTTGTTTTGGATTTTTATGAACTTCAATCGTATCAACAAGATCGCTTGTCTTGTTTTCCGGAAACCCGAATCTAGAATCGAGAATCATCTACCATACTTGTTACTGTTCTTCAGTCCCTAATTTGTCGTCTATTGAATTTTTCTTTTCCATGTTTGAGTTTTCTTTTTCGTACGCGCTGTCGATCGATCTTTCTCGTCGATTTCAACTTTATTCCGGTGCAGACAAGGTTGATCGAGAGGTCAGCACTTGTATATACTTTCTGGTGCCTTCTGGATGTGTGTCTGCTCTTCATCGCATTCCATGTGCAGAGACTTGGCATTTTTACTTGGGGGAACCTCTTACGGTAGGTTTCTAATAATTGAGATAACATGAAGTACTAGTTTGTCTATGTTTCTGATCGAATATTTCGTTGTTCCGCCAATGTTATTTCCTTTTTCGTTAGCATAATCAAAAGATTTTGTGCTTCTGATCTGGCTTTTGTTTGATATGACTTTCTTTTTTTTTCTTCTATCCACACATCTAGAAAGATTTGGATGCTAGACTTAAAAAGATGAGTTTCACCTTCTTTCCAATCATTTGTTCTTAAAAGTGTTTTTATTTACAAGTTTGTTTGCTTGGACTAGACTACATTTTGGCAAATTACCCTAAAGTGATACTTAGACTAACTTTTTGGAGAATAAGTTTTGAAGTGATTCTTCAAACAGCATTCTTTAACCAATCTTAAATTTTCAAAGTTGATTTCTGTTTATTGACGAACATTGTAGAGTTTTAAAAACATTTCTAGACGTTCAAAATCACTTAGGAAGTTAATCCAAACCCAAGCAAGGTGATGCTGGAATTAAGATAGTGGACATAGTTCAAGGACAATTGCACCAATGTGTATGCTTAACGGAAAACAAAATCTGGCTACTTCTTTGTTAAATGCACAGTTGCTTATAATCAGGGGATAAAAGTTGTAATGATTGCTCGTTTTCTGCTATTCAACTCATGTATGCTGTCGTCTTTATCCTTATCTCACCTCTATGATGATACTATCCTTATTATTGTAATTATTACTTCTTGAGTATAGGTACTGGAGTTGAATGAAAAGGACGGTCGAGTCAAATTGACTTGTCTTGGGTCTGATTTCATTGGAGACAATCAATTACCACAGTATACAGTGCCTCCTAATGTCTGGTTTGGTGCTTTCCCAACCAAAGACTTCAATATTTCTGCTGATGGGACTGTGACTAAAGCTGCTCCAAGGGACTCTGAGAATCACTACTCCCTTGTGGGCTGCAGCTGTGCACCTGCTTTCCAGTTTGAGGACTTTGAGTTGGCAAAACGCTCTGATCTTGTTTCACGGTTTCCAGCTAGTGAAGCTCTCATCTCATTGCTGACACCAGGTGCCTGATTCAACTGAAGACTACAGTACCCATTTTCTGGAATTTACTGCCTAGATTCCCATGATGAAGAGATCTGGATTGTATGTTACAGTTTTGATCTTTGTTCAATTTTAATATCAGTGTAGTTGAAGATTTCAGTCAGTGGATTGTGTTCTAGTGGAACCTCTTATGGCTTACTGAAGATAACGATAACAAATAAGGCTCTTTTATGGGACGAATCTTGTAATCCCAATGTGTTTTCAGGTTCTGTTGATGCCCTCTACAAGAACAGAGAAATGTACCCATCACAAAAGAAAAAAAAAAAACAGCGAGAGAGACCTTACCCCCCCCCCCCCCCCTCTCTCTCTCTCTCTCTCTCTCTCTCTCTTCGTGAGTCCAAGTGTAAAGAATATGGGCCATCTGTAAAGTTCTTGATTTCATGCTATGGTTTAGATATGTCTCCAATTTATTCTCTTCCATTCTAGAATATCTTCAGAATAACAATTCTGAGAATTTCAGGGGAAAGCATTGTCTTAACTCTTACTTATGATTCAGCTTTGTAATAAGAAAAGTGTGATTTCAACATCTTGTTCTTATGGGAACAAATCCTGGTCCTCTTAGGAAGGAAATATTACGAAAGAATTATTCTTCATGGTGGAGTCCTTTTGCTTTTCTGCGTGATTTTATATAACAGACAGTGAATTGTGAGGAACATCCCCAGTTATTCAATTGTATTTCCAAAGGATATTAATGAAGGAGTCTCTTTAAAGATAAATTCGAGCTCAGTTTCAATTCCTCCATACTGTTAGATAAGTACAATAGCTAAATATTCAAGCAAACAATCAAGCAACCAAGCAAGAAAATGATGTCTTGTGATATTTTCTTTGGCAGAGTCACACATGGCAGGTAGCTTCTCAGATTTCTAAAACGATATCTGCACAAGAAAATGGAAAAAACAATGAGGTTAGCCTATAAAAGTAAGACAGTACTAAAATTCTGTGTATTATGGGAAAAGCATATTAGAATTTTGTGTATATGATGGCAGAAACATGCATGATTGGTGGAACTTGAAAGTTGATCCACAAATACTGATTATATTGTTAATACTAACATTCAGAATCAGTCTGGACCCATTTACTTCCACCACCAGTCTTGTCGTTCTTTTCGTCTTCATTTTCATCTTTTTGCTTGTTTTTCTTTCTCAGGTACTTCTTTTTGGATGAAGTTCTGACATTGGAGCTTTGGGGGTATATCTTCTTTTGGAGTATTATCCTCAACATCTGTTTACATTCAGAAACACTTATCAATATTAGATTACGAAAGTTATGATTGAGGATTTGAGCGTTGACGTGTGTTCTTGATTCTACCTTCTCCATTTTTGACTCGAGAGTTGTGATTCTCAGAGGAGGAGCAACTGCAGCAGGAGTGGTAGCCGTTCCCCCTCCACAGACGAAAATCTTCTTGAGAAGGAGGGATAAAGTTCTTTTGCCAATAACGGTAGTGTCATTAGCTTCGACACCTACATCTTTGCCTTTACTGAGTATGACATGCTGGAAACTATCACTCTTCTTAATCAGCTCATCATAACATAGTTCGTTCTTTGTTATTTCAGATTCAAAGCTTAATTGTCTGTTGAGAAATATATTTGATGGACAATGCTTGCTGACTTCAAATTCCAAGGATGGACCCGATTGCTTAAGGTGTTCATCCAATAACAGATTGAACTCTTTGTGAAGTATATTTAGTTCTTCAGGTGTAAGGTCTTGAAGATGTTGTTGCAGGGAAGATGATGGATTCTCTTGTGACCTTTTTCGGTGTGCTTGATTCAGATTCTCATCTCCAAACGTTCCAATCGCCAGCAACACATGAGGCCAGTTGCTGATTTCTCCTGGGTGAGTTTTCTGCACCATCTCATCTGTTTGAGAAAAAAACTTTAAGTTACTTGCACTCAAATCATCTAAAAGATCATCATACAATGAATTATATAGTCTTTGCTCACCCTTGATCGAATTTGATGTTGTTCTTTTGCTCCCCTTTCTGCCATTAGGCCTCTTCCCTTGCATCCAATTCAATATCTGCACACAAAAACGAGTCATAATTAATCACAAAGAGTAGAGCACCAAGTTTTTAAGACAAAACAGTCTTGTATTAACTTACCCTCATCTGTCAAAAGACGAATCCGTAACAGGGATGCACCAAGTTCTTCGTCCTCTTTGTGGCCTCTAGTTAGAGTTTGAATTCCGTTGATAAGACCAGATAGAGCCAGGTCTAGATAGATATACCTGACGAGAGGAAATGATCACACCTTTAATTCTGGGCTATGGATCCCACAACAGGCACAAGGATTACATACACCAAGGCAAGATGAGTGCAAAACACTTTATATAGTGAAGAGAAAATGTGAGAAATTCCACAACCAAACTACTAGCTGCCACTGTTTCAAGTTCCAAAACGCTGACTCTCTTTTTCTCTCTCTCTTGGGTTTGTCACATCTTTGCCTCCCTATTACAATGTCTTTTTCCATCAACTTTGATCAAAAGGAAAGAACATATAGCTTCTTCTCCCTGTCTTTACACCACCTCATCATTTTAAGAACCCATATAGCCTTGCCCCATCAACAATACATCACATGTGAAAAATTCTAACTTTTATACCAATATCCTTTACATAGGCAGGTATAAAAACTACAACACAGCTCAAAAAATCACACAATCAACTGAATATAATGCGGTTTAATGACAAATCAAAGAGCTGGCTATATTCTCTAGAACGTTTTCCACTGGAGATATAGATTCCATTTTGCTTCCATTATTACTTGATGTATGTCTTATGATAGAGATTATCAAACTGATGCAGAAAATCCGGGTGGCTGCTCTATTGATGGAAGTTCATGCAGGAAGATGGACAAGGAAGAAAAGGACATGAAAGACTGAGCTATCACGCACGGAGAAGATTTGAGGAAGAACATCTCTTTTTATCTGAAAGATAAAATAATATATATGGATAGCCAATGGAAAGAGGTAAGCTTTGAGGGCATATCTCACGCGTTATATATATACATATTATATTATATAGCCCACATTCTCGTGGGGATGTCTCTCACTAACCGAACCACTAGGGTGCACATCCTAAATCTCACTAACATTGGTTCTAACACCAAATATAATTTTAATTTTAATTTTTTTTTTTGTCAAAATGCAAATTGGTCCCTATGATTTAAAGAAAGTTGACTAAATTCTAAGTTTAGGTGAAGTGGAGTGGGTTGTTATAGCACACCAATGTTTGAGTCTCTTATTATAATAGTCAAAGTTCCAAATTATTATAACTCACACTTAGCTACACTAACATAGTTCACACCCTAAACACAAACACATACTATTATAACACACAAACTATAATAACCACGGACTATAATGCCCAACTCAACACTCCAAACAACCCCTAACTTTTCTCAAATAATAGAGATCAAATTTGTAACTTAACAATTTTTTAGACACTCCAATTTGAACCATTTTCCCGTCACCTTCCTACCCATTGCTAAAATAGAACATATATTTTTTTCAGAATCCTCAACAGCAGCCTGTTTCTTTCTCTCTCTCTCTCTAATAAATTAGAGGAATCGCCACCATGCAAAGAAATATGCATTACACCTTTTGGACACGTGAAGCTGTCCATGGTGTGAATTCATATGGGCGGTGGAGCTTTAACCAACTCCATATCGAACCATCGAATGAGGTTTGCTTGTTTACAAGAGGAGCAGGTGAGAATTGTATATAAAATATTAAAATAATGCTTGTTGAATGAGGACCCTACACTTTGATGTCATTCCTCCTTTCAAATAGTATCTCAGGATTTGTTTTAAACTTTTTTCGACGTTTGGGCTGAAATTGAGTTGGATAGAGTGGTCTATTATAGCTTACTTTGTGATTGAGCTCATTATTATTATTATAGTTAGAAGATTACAATTATTTTATTCATAATTAGTTATAGTGAAGACTAGTTGGAAACATTATTTGGAGACTCTCTTTATTATTATAAACCGACAATTGGTTATAGTTAATATATAATGTATTTATTTTTTCCATTATTGACGCTTGGATAATTTTTGTTTGGTTTTTGTATGTTTAAGTATGTAGAAATATGTTCACATAATTTTGAATGCTTTTCCTAGTTTCACTCAAATATTGAATAATAGAGAACTTTTTGGGAAATTGTAAAAACCATTTTAAAGTATGGTGGTAGTTGCAATTATAACCACTCTTAAAGTAGGGTGGTAGTTACAATTATACCCTCAAACTTTCAAATTTAAAAATTGAGCCCTTAACCTCATCCAACTGTTGAAATTATTGTATAGGTTTAATTTTCATTATTTGTGGATTTAATTTTTTACAATTATTGTAAATTAGAGGACTTAATTTTAATACTTTTAGAAATTTAGGGTCTAATTGCTACTATTGAAAATTTAAGGGTATTAATTGCAACTACCCATACTTGATGGGTGGTTTTATATAAAAAAAAAAGAAAAAAATTCCTTTCTTAAATTAAAGTATAAAAAATGTAATTATAAAAAAAATCAAAAGAATAGTAGAAAGAAATCTTAAACACAGATTAAAATAAATTGCAACCCAAATACACATTATTATAATTCAAACTAAAATAATCTAGAATCCGAACAAAGATTTATTAGACTAAAATAGTGAATAAATAGTGAATAATTTGTCAATTCTAGGAGGAGGTAAGAAACCATAGACGGAAGCAATGCTTGAATTGCACATGGGACCATACATTTATGTGCCTTCTTAGCTAATCAGAAACTGAAAAGAGTTGAAAGCTCAAAAGAAACAATATATCACAAATTTGAATACTTCTCAAGGTGGGGGAACTGATGTTTGATATATGAACATTTTTCCTTTTTGAGTTCATCTGTGGTTTGCTTTAAATAAGGCACTTTGTTGTGTACAAAACTAGTTTACATTTTTGGTTTACAGCAGTAATCAGGTATATTCACTTTTCTAATCCTATAATGAACTTTGGGTTTTTTTTCATACAGAACACACTGCTAATGCAGCCTAAAAATGACAAACCTTATATAAATTTTGTTTCAGGTATACCTACGAGACGCTTCGAGTCTCACAGCACATCTCTAAACAGCAGTCGAAACAACCGAAGCAGGCAAAAGCGGTGCAGAGTTGTGTCAAGACAATCGCACATTGATTATTCATTTTAGTACAGGCTTGGAGGCAGCAGGGGCAACAGCAGAAACTACACAAATTGCCACAACAATCAGAAGCTGCTTTGACGAATATTTCTGCAGCCTCGGGTTTTCTTTCGCCAGTTCCGAGAGGAGTGTTATCAGAAGTTGCTTCCAAGTTTCCAAAGCCAACACCACAGAATGGTAACAGCAGCATTTTGTCACCTTTAGGTGCTACCATTTTCTCATAAGCATTTTTCTTCAACTGTGAAATTATATTAGGTAACTGAGTAATTAATAACCAATTGCTTGCAACTCAAATTTGAGGTCATGGAGGTGTAAAAGCTTAGCTCACCTGTTGCACTTTAATTGATTCATTGACTTTATCTGCATTCTGATATATAACCATCTGAGTATACTCACTCATTACACCCATTTTTATGCTCATCTTTTCGACCTAGAACATATGACATGAGGCATCAGAATATCATCATCTCTATCATAGCAAATTCAAAACTAAAAAAAACTTCAGTGCCTAGAAAATACAAATCCTCTTGGTTGTGTTTGTAAATGAAAACAACCCAGATATTCAAACCAGTTGAAATGGGACAATGGGTAAGAAACACAAACCATTTCCACCAATTGTTTATTTTCTGAACACCAAGCCTCAGCTGTGAGTTGTTCGATCTGATCTTTAGCAAATAACTGGAAAAGAAGAAAAGTTTAAAGCAAGAATTATGAATTTACATCATATTTGAAGCTAAAATGGAAGCATTGCTATTCACTCTTCTTTTTCCCTGAGAAGGGATGTGAAAGTTGACCAATCATTAGCAAAATGTTAACCAGTCAATTGTAAGGAGATGAAGATATTGAATTCAAATCCAAGACTTCACCAATTAAGTTTCAACAACCCAAGATAATAAGAAATTCAGGCAACTTTGACCATATATGGGGGTTCTCTACCTTGTCAAGAGGTATATCCTTTGCTTGCTGTACCTTCAAGTCTAAGACAATGTTATCCAAATTGGCTAAGAGGCCTCTTGCCTTAACAATCTCTGGAAACTTTCCAGAGTATCTGCCAGATACCGTCATTAGACTCTCAGAAGAAAGGTCTGGAATTGAGGAAGGATAAACCTAAAACAAAAGCTTGGAATTAGAAAACGAATAAGTGTTGAGTGGAAAAATTATTTATATTTCATGCCGCAGGGAAGTGCATGGCCTAAAAAATTAAAAATGAGGTGATAATGTATCAAAAAAAAAAACTTACAAAACAAAAGAATATGCATACCTTGACTTCATCTAGATCATCGAATGCGTCAATGGCTATATTAACAAAAGTAGTGGATGAAGCTCTTTTGTACAACTTCTGCATTTGAGGTTCAACTGAATCTGAAAAATGAAATGGTTACAGATGTAGTCTGAGTTGAACAAAGTGAAAAAAGCATAGAGAAGAAAGAGTTCATGAATTAAATCAATAAATATAGTTCATGATTAAAGCATAGTGAGAAAACATATAGATTTTGAATAGATCCAACAGTTATTAGATTGTGGCGGTTCCCTTGAGTAATTTTCCCCTCAATTGGAGAGAAGAAATAGAGTGAAGTACAAAACTCACCTAAGTCGTAAGCAGCATCATATCGACCCCGACCAATCATTGCAAGCATCCTTAGAAAATAGTGGTTGCAAAATGTACCTGGTAGACACACAAGCATAGGGTAGAATATATGTGTGTGAAATCTTAAAAACAGATATAGATACCCACATGAAGGTTGAAACCACCCGTAATTACAACTTAAGCTCAACAAGAACCAATTCCCCCAATCTTCGAGTAATAGAATGGTCAAAGCTCAATGAAATTTTCAGGCAGCTTGCCGATCCTTCCAGTTCTAGATTAAAACCAGAAACATACCTATACCAAAAGTATATATACGAGGATGAATGGATTGCTTTTCTGTTTGATTTTTCTGCATCACATCACAAATATGTCTCTCATTTTCGACAGCACCATCAGTAACAAGAAAGATGATAGGAACTAAACCATCACTACTCCCATCATTCAGCAGTTCAGTGGCCTGGATATAAGCAACCAAAAATTTTATGTTACTGATGTTGAGATATTTCTTTTTTTGGATAAGACTGATGTTGAGATACTTCAGTAGTAAAGAATTAAAAGAAAAGGATCATTGACCAAAGAACAAAAAAAAGACATGATATGGAAAGAAGAGAGGTCACATCTTCAAAAAGAAAACAACTCCCACCATCTTTTTCTTATAAGAATGATAGGCCCTGAATTACTAAAATCTATGTGCGTAAGCATGTGAAGGGAGGGGGTGAACACTTGTGAGGGAAGGATGTTAGTTGATTGGGTGGACCCAAGAGAGTATTGTTGGTTAGAGGAGGGCTCCGGGAAGTTATATATAAACGGTCGAGAGGGATGTTGAGCATTATCTTTTTCCATTGATTTCCTTGTATTTGCTCTCTGTATGAGAACTTGGAGATATTGAGGAGCTCTCGAATTCTCCCTCGGCGTGTTGATAAATAAATCGAGGTTAAGGCCTATCAAAGAATTGGGGTGGTATCAGGGGCCGAATCTCGCATTATGCTCACGATCCACCTCCCTAATCTTATGGAGGTTCTGTCCATCCTAAGGCCACCATCTTACATTCGTATTACCTAGACTTGTTTTCCACTAAGTAAAAATACTCAGATCCAACAAAACTTATACCAATTGTACACCTAAGTGTTTTCAGGTTAAGAAGGAAAGTTTCTTTGAAAGCATAGTTTTACAACAATCTGAGAGTTGATGACAATAAACAGATCCACATGAAGAAGAAATGAAAAAGAATTCAGATTGGAGACCTTTGTTAATGGAAGTAAAATATCAGTGCCACCCCCTGCAACAAAATTTATCTTTATCCACTGAAGGGCCCTTTCAACAGCATCCTTGGTGGCCATCTCCATGGATTCTGAGAATTGTCGAGCTTCCTCGTTGAAAGCAATAATATTAAACATGTCTTCTGGAGGAAGCTTACTCAAGGCTGTGGATAGTACATTTTTCACATCGTCAAGTGCCTTGCCTTGCATACTTCCACTTATGTCAACAACAAACACTATCTTCTTTCTGAACACCTGTTGAATTAGTTAAGATGTGATTCTATACAATACTTTCTAGGGATTAATAACAGATTAAGAAACCCCATCCTACCTTCCCCTGTTCCTTTCCTGGATACAAGTGCATGCAAAACATATTTCTTTGATCAACATCATCCACAGGAGGAGATTGTAGGAGAATACCACCAGATATTTGACTTGGAGAAACCTAAAACATGCAAGGAGGACAATTGAATGATGAGCATAATGAACAGGCTTGTCTCAAGGCTGCACACTCTTCTCAAGTGTGAGACTTAAAATACCAAAATACCGATGAGTGTAGGACATACACTATATGAGAAGCTAAGGTCAGCTTTTGACCATGCAAGAACTTCCGATTCGTATATAAAACTCAGCTTTCCAGGTTTTCTCATTGATTCCTGGATCCATTATAGCAACAACATCACAAACTGGAAAAACAAGCAAAAACATCAATTACTCAAAAAACAACAGAGTATCAAACCTTTAAAGGATGACTCGTTGTCTTGCACAAAACCTCAGCTGCAGAACCGACATTAACATTTAACGCTATCTTCTCCTTTTTCGACATTTTCTTCCCCACAGGAATGACATATTCCGGAAAAGTAAAAGGAACATTCAAACTAAGATTGCCTGATGAGTTGTATAGTAGTTTCTGAGACCAACTCATGGTAATAGACAAAGTAGTGCCCCCATCAACCTTAAAAAGACATAAGAAAATACAAGACTTCCATAAGTCCAACAAACAATCAAAATGGAAAGCATTTACTAACAAACAAAATAAATGGGGGTTAAATTTATCACCTGTGGTATTGTGAGGGTAAAGATATTAGCAGTCAAGAAACCTCCATCAACTCGTTCTAGTTTTTCAGATGCATTTTTACTTTTATCTTCAAGTGCAATAAGTGAAGTGCGATATGATTTTCTAGGATCATCGACCTCACAACCTAGAACTGAACCCTGTTAGCCAAATAATATCATTCCCTGAGATTGCAGTACAAATAAAAACAACACAAAAAGACCAAAAACTCAAACATCTTCTAAGAAACAAAAACAAACATTATTCCAACGCCATCAAACCCATCAGGAAAATGTCCATAAGGATCACAATTCTATATGAACAAACTAGATTCTAATCCAGAGAAATACCTGTTCTCCCATAGGAATTGCAATGCGGCAATCACAACTCCGACTACCCATAACGCAATGAACCCTCCAAGAGCCAGTGATCCGAATAATCGCTGAATCCAAATAACAATCAGCCTGCAGCTCAATTCCATTCATCTGAAGCGGAATCAAAGCCGGTGGGTCGCAGCGGCCATGGACATGAGGCTGGTAGCTCGGAATATCGGGATTATCGACGATTGCAGGATCATGAATTACAGCATAAACCATCGGAGCCGTAGGGAGAAATGAATGATCCATTCTATCCATGGTGGGGAACGACCTTGGAGGCGCAACGGCTCGGTCTTTACCGAAGTAGAGTCGTTTGGAGAGGCGGAGGCCATCGTCGACGGCTTTGGCAAAATCTTCCGCCATTGAAAGACGCAAAATTTTAAAGAAATTTGAAAAAGGGGGAAGAAGAAGATGAAGAACGTGATGAGGGTTGGATTTGGTTTGGTTTGAGACTGGGAAAAATGGGGATTCTTCAAAAAAAAATTAAAAAAAAAAAAAAAAATTGATTCGATTCGTTTTCTTCTCTACAAATTTATTGAAAAAACTTATGGTTCCACTTCTATCAATGAATTGGGATTAAAGATAAGGAATCAACTTTTTGGAAAAGAGAAATAGGGATTTTTCTTTTTGGTTAACAAGATTTTATGACACTAATCACAATGCTGCAAATTAATTGTCTTTTCTTTAATGAAAATTATTGTCTTTATGCTCAACCAATTCAATCAATGGGCCCCATTTTATAACGGTTCTATTCCGTCTAGATTTAATAAGTTCCTAAGATACCATAAATTCACTCACAGTGATGAAAAAGAAAAAAAAAGATATTTGTTGAGGGTAATTCAAGCTCACCTCAAGTCTAAGGAATATATATATATATATATATATATATATATATATATATATATATTTTAATTTTTTCATGTTTAGGCTAGTTTATCCGCAGTTCAACTAATCTTATGGGACAATTCGCTCGATCTTACAACATTTGGATATCAAAGAAACTCGTGGATATTAAATCCTAGATAGGTGCTCACCATGAATTGAATCCATTACCTGTTAGCCATTTAGTGCGACTATGTCTCTTTTTCATACTTAAGGACATCTTGAGAGCAAAGAGGACGTCAAGACCTCGAGTCTTAAGTCAACCTAACTGAACTCGTTCCGTTTCCAAAAAAAAAAGGTACAAGTTAATCTAGTTGCACTCTTTTCGTCCAAAGCGAATATCAAACCCCCAATTTTGTAATATTCGAATTCCACCACTTTAAGGGGTAAATAATTTTTTGAATACTAACTTAGGTATTTGAGTGTATCCGGTGTGACATCGCACCAGTGTGAGTTCTCTTGTCGGTTACTTCAGAGAGATTCTTAAAACTAGAAGCGCTCTGTCTAGAGACGAGTGGCTTGTATGGGTTATGAGCACCAACAATTACAATAAAAATACAGTAAGAGATTCAAACTATGCACGTTGTTAAAATATTTAAAACAATATATATAAAAGCAACTAAAGTACTTTAATTAAATGGTTTCTTTAACATCAATTGTATTTTAGACTACTACTTTAGTACAGGTAAGGAATGGTATCAATGTCTTTACGATTGAATTATAATAAAGTTATTACTCAAAAGAAATTATAACAAACCTCATGTTTTCGGTTTTAATTGAAAAATATCAATACACTTAAATTTTCCTTATTATAATGTAAATCAAAACTTTACGTCATGAGGTCAAATTTTCCACAAAGACATACAAATGTTATCCAATATAAAAAGTAATTTAATCATTTATAATAAGACAATTAATTAAAACAATAGTAATTTAAAGCGAACACTTACATGGGTTGAGGGCCACGCATTTTTTTTTTTTTATAAAAATAATTTTATGATATCTATTTTAGGGCTCTTTTCAAATATCGCAAAATGAACTAAAATATTTACAAATATAACAAAATTTTACTGTCTATTTAGGATATATTACTATATGTGTGACACAGATAGTAGTTTATCGCGATTTATCACGGTTTATTGTAGATAGATTGTATATTTTGCTATTAATTATAAATATTTTCAACAGTTTTGCTATTTAAAATAATTTTCTTACATTTTAAACCTAATGTACATGATTTTTTTTTCTTGAATGATTTTAAATGAATATTTGCTTAATATTACTTTGAAAAAATAGCAATGTTTTCTTAACTAATATATACACATAGTTGAACTGGTTAATTCAATAGTAACTTCCTTAAGGTTTTTAATTTCACTAGGAAATAAAAAATTATTGAAACTATTACTACTTCTCTAAACTTTTGATCATACACTACTTGATAATTTTTCATAGATCAAATATGAATTTTAAGAGAATAATATCCATTTTATTGAAGAAAATAAGGAGGAGGGTGAGAGAGAATAATTGTTTTTGCTTTTTGTTTGTGGGAGACAGAAAAGGAAAAATGTGACTTGAAAGGTATGACAATAAGAGAATAATGGAAATCAATAATTGAAGGTTATTTTGTTTTATTAATAAATAAATAAATAAATATATATATACACACACACACATACACAGAAGTGAAAGATTTGAAGTTGCTTGGAAGAGTTTATACATTAAAACTTGAGTGCTTACATATATATTTATTTTTTATAGTGGCATTAAAGTCTCTTCTTACATGCTTGTGATCACTCTGAGTGAAACATGCATGTTTGGGTTTGAGTGCTTGAGCATAGAAAGAAACAATAATTTTCCCTTTTTTCCTTTTATTTTTTTTTGGACCAAATCTTATTGTTTATCTATGGTGTTGTGTTAAACCTTGAGAAGTAATGGATGTGAGACGATTTAGCACCAAGTCGTGCCAAAATTGTTTTTAAGATAGTGATTCTTCTACAACTCTAATAATTGATCTATTTGACATTCTATTTTTTACATAGATTTGATCCATTCTAGAGTTTATGAATAGATTAACTAAATCGACTTTATAAAAATGAAAAAAGAAACAAAATGTGAATAGAGTTCAAACTAATATTATAATTTAGAAAGAAAAAAAAACCAAACAAATTATAAAGGGTAAAAAGCGATCATTACAAAGTTGTTAAATTGTCAACAATCCAACCCGAGCATAATTCAATGATTGTGGTTGTTGATGCTAAAAAAAGGATCAACCGTAAATTTGTTTTATGAGGGAAAATTGTTTAAGTGCTTGCAAGACAAAAAAGATAAAACAATGGTGTGATGTCAAGTTACACATACTCCTACATTCAAGTTAGGTTTGAGTTTTGTTAGTAACTTGATAGTTGAAAATAGTAGGGCATTTAGGCTGACCTCTGATCAATGACTTTTAGTCTCTCCCTTGGGGTAAGGAATGAAATAGTGAGGAGTAAGAAGTTATGAAGTTTAAAGAGTTGTGAACTCCTAGGCGAGTTAATAAGATATAAAATTGATGTTTTTAGTGGTAGGACCCACCAACTCCTTGAGCCAAACAAGGAGTGAAGTTCACAACTCCATGGGCCAAACACAACCTTAAGCTTTCCATGGGTCCTTTGAGCTCCACCAGACTATTCCCATGGATTCTTTAAGCTTCTCATGAGTCACACTAAGCTCTTCTCATGAGTCCTTTGAACTTCACTAGGTTTCTTATGCTTAACCTAAGCTTCTTTAGGCTTGGGCCATTCTAGTCTCCTTATGCCTAGGCTCCTTTAGGCTTGGGCTCCTCATGCCTAGGCATCTCTATGCTCTCCTAGGCTCATCACACTTATGCTCTCCTCATGCATCATAGAATTCTTAGGCTCTCATTCTCTTGTAGGTCTTTCTAAGCTCTCTTGGGTTCCTCTCTAGAGCCTTCCTCTTGGGCTCCTCTATGCTCAGGCTTATCTAAAGCTCTCCTCATGCATCCTAGACTCCTCTAGGCTCTCCTCGATTCTCCTCACATGGGTCTTCATGAGCTCTCTAAGGCTCCTCTAGAGCCTCTCTCCTAAACTCTTCATGCCTAGACTCCTCTAGACTTAGGGCCTCCTAAACTCCTCATACGTCTTAGGCTCATCATGGGACTATAGGTATCTTAGAACTCTAGACTCTTAGACTCGGGCAATCTTGATAAATGTACCCATAACAATATTAGAGTTCAAATTTTTACTAATTCAATAATAATAATTAATGTCTTATACATTATGTTATTATTGAATTGATAATAAAAAAATATTTTTAATCAAAGTCTGGCTTGTTCTGACATGGAAAGTATTATTTATTCATTACTTTTTAAAATGCAAACCATGCCGTGCATGAAAATTGCCACATAATTACAGAGTGCGTGGCTTCTCAAATTATTTACACGTTTAATTTAATCATAATCAATTAACATTTAATATTATAGTCAAAATAATAAACTAGGGCCAAAGTGAGTTTGGTTTAGCGATATTAACATGTGCTCTATCCCTATAAGTTAAAGGTTCAATCTTCTACTCTATAATTGTTGTACTAAAAAAATCACGAAAAT
Source organism: Citrullus mucosospermus (assembly GCA_030954485.1). NCBI lineage: Eukaryota > Viridiplantae > Streptophyta > Magnoliopsida > Cucurbitales > Cucurbitaceae > Citrullus > Citrullus mucosospermus. Next base: position 28,697,018 of record CM062057.1, read on the forward strand.
GACAACTAATATTAATTAATTAAAATAAAAAAAGTTGCCCAATTTGTTTATTTATTTAATTATTATGATTATTATTTTTTGAAGAACCATGTGTGCAATTATTTGTTTTTGGCCAATATGAGCATAACTCAACTAGCATGAACTTATACCAATAACCTCAAGGTCTAAGGTTTGATCCCACACTTTCACATATTGTTAAAAAAATTATTTATTTTCAAAATCATCATTTATTTTTAAATGAAAGTTCATAAATGTGGCTTAAAAGCAAAGCACCAACTTAAATGGCTTCGTTTGTTAGCTATTTAGTTTTGGAAGTTTACATTTTATTGATATTTTCATCGATATTTTCGTAAAATTAAGATCTCAATATTTATATTGACAAAAAAGTACACCATCGAGTTTGGCAGACATATATAAGGGGCCTCATTCATAAAAATATAAAACCTTAGTTGTGTGCGATTGTAATATACCAATAATATGTATGAAATTTCAATACACCATCGATTCCAAATTTGTTGCACAACTTTTCAGGCTTCACTATTGGGTTAGACAGTCAAATTCAGGGGCGCCCTTGAATCTATCAGCCAACCATGATGTGTACTTTTAAGGAATGGTAAGAAAGATTTACAATGTTGCATAAAAACGAAGAAGCTAATTTCCTATTTACAGTGATAAACTATCGGGTTTGGCAGACAAATTTAAGGACCATTCATAAAAACATAAAACCTTAGTTACATACGATTATAAAATATTTATAGTATATGGATGAAATTTGGTTGTACCATCCATTCGAGATTTGTGCATACCATGATAGTACTAAAACAAATCTAATAAAAACTTTACAACTTTGACACTTATTAGATCGAGTAGACAAAAACAAAACAAAAACACTATCTTCAAGTTTTTCTAACATGACTGCCACAAAAGCACGATTATCAAAGCTTTAACCTAAATTTTCCTTGTTCTGTTCAAAGAGCAGCGATTTTGCTCTACTTCAGTCATGTTTTTTATTTTTAATAGACCCCTTCTAGACAAATTCAACCCCGTGATTCAATTCTATTCTACTATTTTCCCGAATCCAATGGAGAATTTCTGCCGCCACTTCATGAAAAACTGATCCCCATTTTCGCTGGAAAGTATTAGGAGCATCGCCGCCTCTGTTCTGTCATCATCAGGTCTGGGATCGGCCCCTTTCCCTTTGTTTCCTATCTTTTTCCAATTCTGAAGAACCCCATTAGACAAGAAATTGAATTCCATCATTAGAATTTTGTTTGTTTGGGTTTCTTTTTTTACTTGTGCAGATATTTCGCTGGTTTAATTTCTTTTAAGCATAATGGCTTTGGATTCGAACAATGGCGGCGAAGTTGGAGTGGATAACTCTCTCCAGTCCATCTGTTACAAGCGGGGCTCCTTGCGGCTGCTCGATCAGGTAGTGTTTGGTTTTGGGTTTCTTTTTAAAAGCTGAATTATGCCTGTTGAATCAAACTTGTTGGCGTGGGAAACTCGGACACGGCCCTCGTGAGAGCACTCGCACTAGCTCGAGTACACTTCAATGCCTAAATTAGTTGATAGAGTGCTTAGCTCAGATTAGCACAGAGAGATTTAAGAGTTTCTCCATTGGAGTTCACTTCCTCTGACACTGCTCGGGGTTTTTTGTAACCCAGGCGTTTATATGTCAGAATGGTTGTGGTCCTTGAGGCTGCAGAGCGTCAGTGGCTAGCTCAGCTCGATCATCATCTCCTAAATTCATTTAATTGATCAAGAACTCGAGTGTTTGACTTTTTCTTTTTAGGACATACGATTTCCATGCCACCTCTTGGTTTCCTTTGGACTTGAACACACTTTTGGGCCTTGATTGATGCCTGCATGGAGCACTATTACATATTTTTTTTTGTTCAATGGCTTTCTTTCAAGAAGTGAACTGTGTTTATACGATTATTAAGATAAGACTCTTTAATTAACAGTAGTTGTTTTTGAACAGAGGAAACTCCCTTTGGAAACTGTCTACTTGGATATCAAGGACGCAACAGATGGATGGTAATCTATTGCAATCTTTGTCTAATCTATCCTTATTCAGGGTGTTTGTTTCTTCCTAATTCTCATGCTTTCTTGAACAAACCCTCCCTGAAGATCACGTTCTTTTGAACTTTGAAGATTTGATCAATACTATTGGATACCTGAGCCTCCATCAGCTGGCCTGTAGTTTTTGGTTTAGTGTTGGAATTGTGTGTGTTCTTGGGATCGTGCTTTAACTTGAATGATGGAAAATTATGGATCAAATGATGGGCTAGTAGAGAGGCATCTGATTGTTAAAATCAGTTGTCTGGGAAACTTTTGTAACACATTTCTCCCTATGCCGACTCTAAGAAGGGATTCAAGACAGTTCCTCAGTACTTTTCCATAAATTACATCCTTTCTATCTTTAAAACCAATGTCTTTGACGTCTATCATGATATTACTCATCGCTGCCAACGAATCTCACTTGTTGAATGTAAAGCATTTTTGAGTTCTTGGTTGTTATCAGCAATATTTGTGATATTCTTAAAAATCTATTGGTACATCAGGCACGCAATAAGGGATATGGTAGTACGCGGGGCACCTGCCATTGCTATTGCAGCAGCCCTTGCTTTGGCAGCAGAAGTGTACAACTCAGACCCTTGTAATGGGACGCCCAACGATGCAGCTTTGTTCATTGCAGAGAAATTGGACTACTTAGTCTCCAGGTTTTCCATGCTGTGGATATAATAATTTATTCCATTCATTATCAGTGTTTTCCTGCAGACTTTTCTTTTATTAGAGACAGGAATGTTAAATTGTTTTTTGGCCATTCCTACAGGCTTTTGTATAGTAGCTTATATGTTTTTCCCTAATTTGTAGCCGGCCAACTGCAGTTAATCTTGGCGATGCTGCTATAAAACTTAAAGAAATTGTATCTGGTGCCGCTGCAATTTCTTCTGAAGCCAAGAGTGTCTTCCAAGTATAAATTTGTAGTTTCTTCTGACTGTTTAGTTTGAGCTATCAATCGTTACTTTACTTGTAATTAAGCTTAACAAGTGCTAGAATTTTTTGTATGCATTATGTCAAAATTTTTTGGTTGATTTGTTTTTTATTGAACCAATGCTGTTAAGCTGACATTTGAAGGATGCCTCATTTGTAAACTCTTTTGAGTATTTATAACTGGTTGAATAGGCATATATAGAGGCCGCCGAAGCAATGCTGGAGGATGATGTTGCTTCAAACAAAGCCATTGGGTCCTATGGAGCAACTTATATCCGTGATCAACAAAAATCGTTGGAGAAGTTTTCCGTTCTAACACACTGCAATACGGGCAGGTATTTTCTCAAACATAAACTCTAGTCTCTTCCCTCTCTTTCAATTTTGTTCCTTTCAACTTCTAATGCAATATGGCTACATAAATGCCTCCTGACTAACTATTACTGGACTTCTTCACTTTTCAGTCTAGCAACAGCTGGATATGGTACTGCCCTTGGTGTTATTCGTGCACTTCACTCTGCTGGTGTGTTAGAAAGGGCATACTGTACAGAAACGCGGCCCTTTAATCAAGTGAGTTTCTTTTTGGAATTCTTCCATTTTCAATCTCCTCTCTTTACATTATAACTATCAACTATAATTTGTGAGATAAACTTGCTCAATGTAATAATATGAAGTGTAAAATGAGAACGTCTGAGTGTCTATATAAGCTCTAGTTGACTTCTCTATCAATATCCATGGCATTTATATAAAATAGATCTTTCCTTTTTGGAAATGCTGCAGTCATTTTCCTGATTCTGGTAACTTCAAACCTGTGTATTGCACGGTTTTGGGAATTGTTTTAGCCATAACTCTCTTGACACGTTGTGTGTTAACTTAATTTTTGCAAATTATTGTAGGGATCTCGACTCACAGCCTATGAGTTGGTCCATGAAAAGATACCTTCTACTCTGATAGCTGATTCTGCTGCTGCGGCCTTAATGAAATTTGGAAGAGTGAATGCTGTTGTAGTTGGGGCAGATCGTGTAGCTGCAAATGGTATTTTGATGTTCCTTTATTTACGTACGAATTGGTTTGTCCGGGAAGTGGGAATTGAAAGTTCTGTTTCATGAATTTCAGGTGATACTGCAAATAAGATTGGAACCTATAGTCTTGCATTGTGTGCAATGCATCACAATATTCCATTCTTTGTGGCTGCACCATTGACTTCAATAGACTTATCCCTTTCTTCTGGAGAAGAAATCGTTATAGAGGAAAGGTCTCCCAAAGAGTTGTTGAACTCCCGTGGAGGTCTCGGTGAGCAAGTCGCAGCATCTGGTATCGCTGTCTGGAACCCTGCTTTCGATGTTACTCCTGCTCATCTGATTTCTGGAATCATAACGGAAAAGGTCATCATCTCTATACCTCTTTCCTGTTTAGAACAGTTGAGAAAGTATCCAACTCCTGTTGACATGTTTTATCTTTGCAGGGAGTCATCACGAAAGTGGCGGGTTCTGAATCTTTCAACATAAAGGAGTTTGTTCAAAAGACGGAGGGGACTCATGCATAGCAAGGCGGCCTTCATTGTTGACGATGTGCTATTCTGCAGGTACACTAGAAATAAAAATGAATAATATCTTTCTTCAAGTTTGAGACAAACAGCATAGATGAGTTATTGATGAAATAAATGTTCTTGTTCATCAGAATCAATAGATACATCATACAAATATTGCAATTGATCAAATCTCTGGCAATTCGGCTCTCTTTCTGAAGTTCTAATAACAACGCAATCTATTATACAACTTGCTGATATTCTTGCTTGGTTTCCGCTGCGCAATGATCAAAGTAAAACGTTTCCAGATTTCCTTTTTTCTTTGCACAACTAAAGAACAATTTTGGAGTCAACTTGCCAGTTCTCGCTTGAGTTGTGATTCTTCTCTGTTCTTTATGCACAATAATAGTAACTGATGAATCATGTCCTCATCAGTAAACTCACATGTAATTTGAATATAACTCAACTAGTTAAAACATATACCTTTGATCAAGAAGTCAGAGGTTTGAAACTTCCAACGCCATTTTCTTGAAGTTAAAAAAAAACAATGATAAATCCGACAACATAATTGGAGATAGCTTTCAACTCCATTCATTTATAACCTTTGTCCAAATATACTTGTAAAAGAATAGTAATGTCGTGGTATGAGTGTAAGTCAAAATTGAAAAACTGAACAAGACCGAACTTATTGGGTCGGTTTGGCTGACTTGAACTATACTTGTTAGTCAACTCGGTTCTCGTTAAACATTCGAGCATTTTATATGTTTATAATCACTCGCGGCTACAAGAAACCATATACTGAAAGTTGATTTGATTACACTGAATTTAATAGTGTGGCCTACAGAGTTACAGGAAACCATATACTGAAAGTTGTACTAGAGTGACTCAATCCACATAACCTGGCCTTATTTCCCTTTCCAATACCAGGCCATCCAACCCTTTCCATCCTTCTTTTTCCTCTCCCTTTTTATAGCTATGGGACAAAAGAAAAAGATCAGATTCTATTTATTTATTATTTTTTTAAATAGACGAAACAACATCGCAAGCACCTAAAACCTACACTCTTGAAGAAAGAATACTATCGGACAAAACATCTTTTCAGATAAAATATCATCTTGAGAAGAGGTTAAAGTTGCAATAGCATGAGTATGTTGTTCTTTTCTCAAGGGATATGACAAAAGTTAACAATCAAAAGCAATATGACAAAAGCAATCTCCTCCCTGTTTATAAGCTTAATGACAATCAAAGCATTAGACTCCACTTCAACAAGCGGGTTGGAAGCAGCCCACTCCCACTTCTTGTAAGTGGAAACACAGCCTCCCAAGATCGCTCGACCATTCGATCATGCTTAACCTAAAAGAAAATAGGGAAAAAAAAATCTTTGGTCTTAGTCTTAATGTCCAAACAAAGGACGAAAGAGAACAAAAATGGGGATGGTGTAGATAGAAAAAAAAGAGAGGCCTTAGGGATGTAAAATGGCAGGTCGGTCTGTCTCAAACACTCAAAAAGAGAAAAAAAAACAGACCGCCATGCACATCATCTCGTAACCATTCATCAATTCCAACACTAAAAAAGATTCCTTCTTTGAACATAGGAAGAGACAACATGTGTCCCCAAACCGACGAGGAAGTCCACAGACACATACGAACAACTCCCAATCGGATACTATGGCTCTGTTTTTGTTGTCTGTCGCATCAGAACAAAGTGCCATGGCTTTTCTTTGCTTTGCACATGGGTCATATATGTCTTCTCTCTCTGTTTCTTTCAAATTCCCATGTCCTTTTCTGATACCCGAATTTTGAATCTTGCAGAGAAAAATGAAAAGCCTTTCTCCTCCTTCACTTCCATCTCTGTTTTCTTCTGACTCGTTCCATATCCTTTTTGCTATCCGGTTTGAAAGACAAAACCCAAAACAAACCAAACATTGTTGTTTAATAATGTTAATTACCACAGTCTTATGTCTAAAAACGTTTTGGGAATCCAAACGTTGTTGGAAACTTCAAAAGGTTTAAGATAGGAAGTATAAATAAAACTCACGAGATTGATCTGATCTGATCAGATCAGAAGAAGAACAAGAAGAAAACCATTGCTTTTTACAAATGGGTTTCTTTGTTTTATATTATATATTATATATTATTTTCAAATATGTTACTCAAAGAAGAGGAAGATTCTCACCCAATGACCTTAAAAACTCCGAGTGTTTTTTTTTTTTTTTTTTTTTTTTTTTTTTTTTTTTTTAATTTTTATTTATTTTATTTTCTCATGCCTTACCCACCTAGTTGAGGAAATATAATTACCCATTATTTGGAGTGGTTTAATGGCAATAAATCTATTGCTTAAAACCTTATTATAGCAATGCATTTACTACAAATGGGAAAGTGGCAACAGCCCAATTGTCAATAAATGACAAATCCTTTTGCTGGCTCTCTGGTTTTCTCTTCCTCTTCCCAAACAGAACAGAGATTCACAAGAAACAGATAAGAGTTCGTTGTCATGCTGCTGGCGATGGCGTTACTAAATTCCGAATCTCAGGCAACGGCGGCCGCGGCGGAGGTCGAATGTGTGAAATGCTATTCCTGCGGATTTACAGAGGATTGCACGCCTGCTTACATTTCTCGAGTTCGTGATCGCTTCCATGGCCGGTGGATCTGTGGGCTTTGCATCGAGGCGGTGAAAGACGAAGTTGTGAGATCGGGGAAGCTCATCTCCACCAAAGAAGCTTTGCTCCGACACGCGAGTTTCTGCAGAGAGTTCAGATCGACAAACCCTCTGGATGAAACAGAGCATCCCATCTCCGCCATGGGGCGGCTACTGCGGCGGAGCTTGGATTCTCCTAGGGTGGTCCGGTCAAATTCAAGTAACGTAATCGAACTCGGACCGATCGTCGACATTGGAGATTCAGCCAAGCTCCAACGATCCGGGAGTTGCTTTCCTTCCTTGTCTAGTTAAAGGGAATAAAAAAAAAAAAAAAAAAAAAAACAGAGTAACATTTTCAAGCAACTGACTAGCTTTAGTGGGTGGTTTCAATTAGACTTCTCCGACGATTTTCAAGCCATTTAAAGAAATCGGTTTCTGAATTTCGGGAGTAAACTAACCATTTTCTAGCGTTTCTGATTCGTAAATTTCGTCGTAGTTGTTGGGTTTGTATATCGAGTTTAGATGATAAGATGTAATGTAAATGGGAATTTGTATCGAAACAGAGCATATTGGTGTTTGCTTGAAAAGTTGAAAGTGAAATGAATCGAAGTGTAGATTGATCATTGAATAGAAAAGAATTGGGGAGATTGAAGAATCTTCCAGTAGCGGTCGTCTGAGCTCTGCTTTGTTACCATTGTCGGATAAAGCTCTGTTTTCTAGTAATTCAGTAATGGAAGCCGCTGGAAATGGTTAGCTTTCTTGTCTGTTTTTTGAATAGAGAGCCAGATGTGACAGCTTGTTAAGAATAGATAATAATTGATTAATTAGCTTAGTTATGCAACTCGACTAATCTCAGACACTTCTGTTGTCAAAATAATTCATGGCCGTTACTAATAGATATTTGTACGAATTACCCACTATAAAAGTTCCAAATAACATTTGACCATTTTTTAAAAAAAATATGTGTCTTTTTTAGATTTTGCTTACGTCGTACCACATAACATTACCGACACGGAACATTATATATGTAGGTTGGAATTTTGCTCTTGCTGCTCTTGCTCTTTAGGGTTTAAGCTTTTATCTCTCCTCGCTCTCACTCTTTACTCCTTACTCTCACTTTCACTCTTTGCTTTTTGTTATCATTTTCGTTCTTTGCTTTTGTTATTTTGTTTAAACGGGAGCAAAGAGCAAGATTAGCAAGTGTCAAAGCAAAAGGCTCTATAGTAGTGAGACAAGGAGTGATGAGCAAGAGTATCAAGAGGTGAGAGTCTATCACATGGACACAATAAGGTAGTTTCTTTAATTTTTGTTAATGATGACAAAACAAAAGATAAAGAAAATTTAAGTTTTAAAAAGAAGAGATTGGGTCAACCGTATAATTATCTCCTTATTGGTTATTAGGTCATGAAGATTAAGCCATGTTTTAATTAATTGTTCTTCTAAGAACAAGTATTGAGTGCATCTTGGGGTAGTCCACTCGAACTACACAATTAAAAAAAATGAAAACTATTTTAAAAGAAAAGATGAATAAGAAGGAAGAAGTGTTTGTCATGTGACAAACTGTGATTGAATGCACCCAAGTATTTTTCTTTCGCTACTCCAAACATAGTTCATTTGATTATGGTTAAATGTTTCCAACCTGAACATAATTCAACATCGACTAAAAAATATAAGTATAAAATAAATAAAAAAAACAATAGATTAATTTCTATAACAACATTGTTAAAAAAATATCTGAAAAAGTATTTAATCATGTTACAAAACTTTTTGTCAATCAAATGTGAAATTAAGTAATAAAGATTCAAACATGCCTTTGAGTAATGGAAGATATAAATGTTTGATCATATGTAAAATATTTAATGGTGAAATATTAACTAATTTGGCAGGATAGTTAGATAAAATAAAGTATCTAAAATATACTAGTAAATAGTAAGCAAAAAAAAATTATAGACTTTTGTTGAGGCTATTACGACATTTTAAATATATTATTTAGTGTAGATATCCATAACCTACATAAATTACCAAATATCATAAAACTTCAATTGAATTTTATGTTCATGTTGTAACGTACACCACCATTGAATTCTATACTGTAACATACATCATTCCATGTCCTATAAATAAAGTTGTATGGTGACTTTGTAATGCACACCAACAATTGAGTTCAAGTTCTCTATACCTTCTTCTCTTTACTTTGCTTCTTTTTGTTCTTGTTTTGTTCTTGTACTAGTCTTATTTTACAATAGAGGCATATTTATGTTTTTTTTCTTCTAATAATTTATCTTGGACTTCATGTCAAATCACTCTATATTTATTTCCTTATCACTAGTTAACATTGTCAATAATAATGTCCAAATACATCACAATTTAAAATTTAGGCATCTAATTGAAGCATTTTGAAATTTAAGAAATAAATAGACAAAATCATCATTTAGATTCTAAATTTTTGTAATATAATCGAATTAACAATAAGATTTAAATTATAATTTCAATTTAAATGAATGAAATTTGGTCCTTAACTAAATATGACAAAATCTTCACTATTATTTAATGAATGAGAGAACTACCTCGAAATAGTCACACCAATACCCATTATAGAGTGTGTTGTGATTGTCTTCTTTAATCCTCACCTAATGTTAGGGTTTCAATTTTGACTTGTATTTCTTTGAACTCAAAATATTGAAAGTTTGATTGGTGTATGCTTTCGAGTTGACTTGTGTGGAGTCTAGTTTCCATGGCTAAACCAAAACTTTTTTTTTCACCTAAAAGTAGATATAGCATGGTTTGACCACCAAAACCCTCCATGATAATACCCCGATCCACACCAAAAGAATTAGTTTAATATAGAGAAATTATTTTAAATGACAAAACTGTTGAAAATATCTACAACTAATAGCAAAATACATAGTCTATCTGCAAAAGAACGCGATAGATCGCAATAGACAGTAAAATTTTGCTATATTTGTAAATATTTTGATTTCTTTTGTTATAGTTGAAAAGAGCTCATATACTTGCGTATAAATTCGTTCTACAATTTTATGAAACATGTTAGAAAATTTACAATATCATCTATATAATTAGGGATATGTTGTTTCCAGGACTTAATGATATCAATTGTTAAGGAGAATTTTTCTAATTCTATGGAAGAGAGTACTTTGTTCTTTATGTCAAACTTTTGAGCTTTCAAAAGTTTCAAAATACCCTTAGACTTTCAAAAAAGAGTTAAAAAAATGTCTTAATATTAGTTTTGGATGAAAATTATTAAAGTTTTATTTTAAAAAAATACTCTAAACATTCAAAAGTTTCAAAAATACCCTTAAAGTAAAAAATAAAATAAAAAAAATAAAAATTACCTTTGTTATGGGTAATTTTGGACCGAAAGGCAAAAAAGTAAAAACTAGGAGAAAATAGGTTATGTAGAGAGAGACTTAGGATCAATAGGAGGCGTGTAGCTTGCCTAAGCCACGGGGCTCAACCTCAGCCCAAACCTGAGTCGAGTGCCAAGGTTGACCCGACCAACATCCCTTCAAATGGGGGCTGCACGTGAGAAGGAGACCCAAGTGAGATTTGATATCTGATCCTAGCTTGCTAGAGATTAGGAAACTCATATCCTAACCCTAATAGGGTTAGAATAAAATCTTAGGTCAAATCCCCTACAGATAGGCCATCAAAGTTCCATCAAAGGTAACTTAGAAGTTTTGACTTTTTCACTACATCTTAGTTCTCATACTAACTCAGGCATCAGAGCCATTTTTTTTTGTTTTGCATGTTCTCTCTTTCCCAAGTTACAAATTTACAAATTTATCGTTGTTGTCACGTGAGATCAGGTGCGTTTTTCCTTTCCTTGACCAAAATTTGGTATCAACAACCCTCACTAATAGTATATGAACATAAACAATTCAATAGTATTTTTAACACATTAAAATACTTTTGAACTCATTTTGAAAGTTTAAGGATATTTTTGCACATAATACAAAGTTTAGAAGTATTTTGTATAGTTTTACGTTCTTTTATCCACATTGTACTTATTTTTAAGAATAATTATTTAATGTTGGTATGCATATACCTAGGCTTACATCAATTTTAAAATAACATGGACTTGACAAATAGTAAATAAAAAAGTTTTCAAACTTCAAATTTGGACTATCTTAATTCTTATATTTAAAAAAAAAAAAAAAAAATATATATATATATATATATATATATATATATATATAATCTAGACATAATTAAAACAAAAAAAAAAAAAAAAAAAAAAAGGAAAGAAACTCATATTTTAAAAATAAGTTTCAAAATAGTAAATAATTAAAGATTCCGCGTTTTGGTTGGAAGGATCGTTTGATCGGGTCGGACGAGTTCAGTTGGGCCGTCGTCCTCCGCCATGCGTGTCGTCTACTCCTTCCGGCCAATCTTCTTCTCCGCCATTAAACTGGATCACTGGTAACTTGCTCCATCTTTTCAATTTCTCTCCATTTCAATTGCAATTGTTTGGGTTTCGTCATCACCCTCTCCTCGGTGATTAGGGTTCCGGGCCTTTCGAAGTTTGGGTGCCTATTTCTGTCTCTCTGTCTTTATTTGTGATCTGGGTTCCAGTTTTCTGTTGTTGCCGACCTATCCGAAGCAACTGTTGGTTTTATTAACCGGTCGCTAGCGGAAGATTATGACTAGAACGTATGCAATTTCTAGAGGGAGAAACTTTCGATCTCGAGGGATTTTTAATGGAATTTGCTCCATTGTGTTGCTTTGTTTATTCCTTGATCAGGGGAAGTTATTGAGAAATCCTTTCTATCAGAATTCGCATTCGGTTCTTTCCCATAAATCCACGCAGGTTGGGGTGATTCATAGGAGAATAGCTGAAGTGCCTGCTTCTTCTCTAAACAATACCATCGGTGTTGATGAATCTCTTACAAATAATAATATCTCTTCGAGTCGTCATTTATCATGCCTTGGATTATCCGAACACAGAGGTTATCAGAGCCGATGTGAGTATTTGATTGCCCATCCTGATTGCAATTCAGGGGGATTTTTCAATTACATCGCGTTCTTTTACTGTGATTGTGAAGGTTTTAGACTTTTGGGTTATCTGGCTTTGATTATTTGGCTTGCTGCGTTGTTCTATCTATTGGGTAATACTGCAGCTGACTATTTTTGTTGCTCCTTGGAGAAACTTTCGAATCTCTTGAAGTTGCCAGCAACTGTGGCCGGAGTGTCGTTGCTTCCTCTTGGTAATGGAGCTCCTGATGTCTTTGCCAGCATTGCTGCTTTTATGGGAAAGGATGCAGGTGATGTTGGTCTTAACAGTGTGTTGGGTGGAGCTGTCTTCGTAACCTGTATTGTTGTTGGTGCTGTTTCTCTTTGTGTTGCCGAGAGGGAAGTCAGGATTGATAGGAAATGCTTTATCAGAGATATTTGTTTCTTCATGTTTGTCATCATCTCACTTGCTATAATTCTGGCGTTTGGTAGGGTTACTGTCATCAGTGCAATTGCATTTGTTTCAATTTATTTGGTCTATGCATTTGTAGTGGCCGCAAATGAGATTTTTGAGAAGGACCCAGCAAAAATTACAGTGAACTCTGTCACACCTTTACTTCCTGTAACTGGAAGCATTTTCTCTGTTGGGAGTGAAGAGGATGAATCGGTTTATACAACTCTGCTTGAGTCCGGGTCTGATGGTGATGTACCACATCTCCAAAATAAACTGCCACAATGGATGTGGTCTTCAAATGTTGCAATCTATTCAAATCAGGCTATGAAGGGCAGTGCAGATAGTCCAAGATTTTTGTGGGGTTGGAATGATGAGGATACAGCAACTGATGAATCTTTGTTCTCTTGCTCCAAATTATTTTCAATTCTCGAACTTCCATTGACACTTCCAAGACGTTTGACCATTCCCATTGTGGAGGAGGAACGGTGGTCCAAAGTTTTTGCTGTTTCCAGTGCTACGCTAGCACCCATTCTTCTGGCGTATTTATGGAACACGCAAGATGATCTAGGACCTCTGAGTGGAAAATTTGCTTACTTTTTGGGGATTTCTCTAGGTGGTGTGCTTGGCATCCTCGCATATTTGTATACAAGCTCTGATCAGCCACCACGCAGGGCTTTGTTTCCATGGGTCTTTGGAGGATTTTTTATGAGCATTGTTTGGTTTTACATTGTTGCAAATGAGCTAGTTGCTTTGTTGATGACATTAGGTTTAATTTTTGGAGTCAACCCATCAATGCTTGGATTGACAGTGTTGGCCTGGGGGAACTCAATGGGGGATTTGATGTCCAATTTAGCACTGGCAATGAATGGTGGAGACAGTGTACAAATTGCTATGTCTGGGTGCTATGCTGGGCCTATGTTCAACACTCTTGCAGGGTTGGGTATCTCCATGCTTCTTGGAGCCATTTCCCATAGACCTGCAGCTTACATGCTTCCTAGAGATAGCAGCTTGTTTTACACAATAAGTTTTTTAATATCAGGACTTATTTGGTCAGTTGTTGTGTTACCTAGGAATGATATGCGCCCAAACAAAAAATTAGGAGTTGGCTTGATTGTTATATATTTGTCGTTTCTCATCCTCAGGGTGAGCACATCTATGGTGAAGCACTGATGCTGCTGGCAATAAATGTTCGTTTGAACTAATCATAGGCGTCTCAACTAAAATCAGACCAGTGTAACCTACGTTTTGATTAAACAGTAGCCAAAAGTCATGGATGTTCTCTAGACCCAGAACAGTTATTATGACAATAGATGATGCTGTAGGAGCTCACGATGCCTTGACTTCTTATGGCATCATCAGCCTGTTAATATCATGATTTGTATATCATAGCATTGTTTAGTGAAATGAAGTTAAAGGTTCTTATCACAATCGCATGTATATGTTATTTGTTTTAACCTCTCTTTCTCCATCTGAAGGTTGTATCGGATATGATTCTTGATCTAGGAGATTATGGAGGACACGTATTTAGGATTAACAGTGCAGCCCAACCAACCATTTTTAGTTCTAGTCACGTAAAATCTGTCTACATTGGATATAGTTTATGAAAGGCTTATATTCTTGAATGCAAAAGCTTACCAGAATGTTATTTGTGATATTCCATCTGTGAACTGAATTGAGGTTTTTATTTCAATAGGCATATCGTTTATGATCGGATGTATGAATATGTTGAAGAAAGTAATAGTTAACTTATTTATACTTTTGCTTACAAGTATCAATCATACATACAGGCTCAAGTTGCTTTATTTATGCATCTATGTCCAAGTAATCCACAGTTTGTTTATATATTCAATGGAAAAGTTCTACATTTTTTTTCGTCAATTCTTCTTGCAGTAATTGTGATTTGAAGACAAATTTTCTTGAATAGCAGGTAGAATTCAGAAACTTATCTTTAGAGGGAATACTTAAATTTGAATTTGCACAATGATTTCCTTCTGGCTGTTACATTCAACGTAGACAGTATTATATGTATACATATAGATATTTCTTTTTCCTTTCACGGAAAACAATGCTAAAATGTACGTAGTCTCTTGATTCTATAATTCTGTTGTTTCTATTATTAGAAGTTAATATGATATATTCAGCTACTGTTGCCTTTGGGAGATCAAAAGGCAGTGGAGAAGCTAAAGAGTTCAATTACATTTACACAGACGAATGCTATAAAAGCTAAAAGAATACATTGCAGTTAACAAAAAATGCAGACCCAGTTCATGGAGACAAGCGAAATGGAGTGCCACCACAAACCCTCAGTTTAATCACCAATTTGATGGAAGAGCAATGAGCAATTACCATCCTCCCCTTGCTTAAGTTGTCTTCCTTATTACAAATTCAGCAGCTGGTTGATTCACCATAGATGTTGTCGAGGATAGCAATAACTCCAACAACAAACGCCTGATCAATTCCAGGTTTTATTGACACATAGTAGATATCCTTGCTCAACAGCTCTCCAGCCTTTTTAGTCGTTCCGATCTGCAGTTATTTGAAACACTGATTAACATACTTCTCTAACATGTTACTAAGTAAGAAATATATTAGTTTCATGAGGGAACATGACCGACATCAAGTACAACTACCACATTGACAAGCCAGATGTGGGCAGTTGCAGTGGAGGCTCGTTTGGTAGATAGCAAGCTACGGCATCGACGAGCAGGTACGTGTTCCTATTTTCAGTAACCACATACCAACTAACTAATCTAAAGCATATGCATTTTGCACATAGTGTCAAAAGGGTGATTTGGTAGAAAAATTGGTTGCTCTGAATTGTGATCGAGAGTTAAAGAGTCATACAATCCCCAAAACAGGAGGCAAACTTTTTGCTTCTTTAGAATAAAAATCTCAATGAATGCATGTTTAGTCTACGGTTTGTAAATAGTAATTTGTAGTTTATAGCAATTTTTTCTGTTCCATATTAGAGAATATAGTCTAAAGAGAGATTATCAATCGTACCTGAGCTACTACATTGCCTTGAGAATCAATGATGCTGCATTTTTTATCAGGGAAATATCCACTAATCTCGAAATCCCAATCTTTTTGGCTAACCTTTGGCTTTGTTGTGATTTTGATTCCAACATCGCTTTTCACAGGAAGACATGACTTTGGCCTTCTCAAGCTGAAAACCAGCTTTTTAGATCCTTGGAAATCGTATTTGAAAGCCTTCCACATCTTATGAAAGCTTAGAGCCTCAAAAATCCCTCCCTGAAACACAAGAAGATTAAGATTTTCAACACATATAATACCAAATATCCACATTCCACTTAGAATAACCCATTCCTGAGCATGAAAAATACAAAAGACTTGTTTGAGGAATATGTAGACTAACTGGATAATATTACCTTCCCACGGAGTAATAGCAAAGCATCCCTCTTCCCATCCCTCAGAATCAGCTCGTCTTCCTTTCCCAAAATTCCACACCCATCAACACTAAAAACAGCTTTCTGATTACAATCTGTCACTACAAATCCTCCTCCATTAATGACATGTGGTCTCGTCCTAATGACAAACACAACCTCGGAAGATGAACAGTATAATTTGCTAACTAGGGGAAGCATCTTTCCGATTGAAAACTGAACTATGATTCTTTGTTGGTCTTTCCACAATTTATGAGGCTCTGAACAGCCAGCTGGATATGTTTTCAACAGAGTTTGGCAAATGATTGATTATTTCTCATCTTCAAGGTTTGAAGAAGAATATTAATGACTATAAGTCATAGTTGCTTGTTTCAGAACACAACAATTGGTTCACGCACTGTGAGTTTAACCAATAGAAATAGAGAGAGGGCTCTAGGAATTATTCCATATGCACTTTGGCTTCCATGGATAGATGCTAAAAGGTTTGCAGCCAAAGAAAAGTCATAAAGAAAGATTCTTTCTAGCACATATCTTGTGAAGACAAGCAATAGTTTTTCAGAAGTCTGTGCTAAGAATCCTAGTGATAAAGTCATAAAGCCATCGACTTTGACAATTTGTGGAGTTCCAAAGTTCAAAATTAGCTTTGATGAAGGGATTTGATGTGAGAAGATCCCATGTCTAGTTCTTAAAAGAAGACGTTTGGGAAATTGTCTGAAATAACCTCTAAAGGTTTTCATATTTCACCACTAGCACCGTTTTGATAATTCATTATAGTAGTTTTTCTCTGTCCATCTTGGCTTCCCAAGATTCGAACCAAAATTTAACAAACACATTGATTTTTTGGGCTTTCTTGGTGCAATCTCAGCTAGGATGGCGATCGAGATTGTATGTAATCTTTTCCAAATCATGCAATCTGATGTAGAATTTGATTTCTTATGATGTTAAAATATTTTATTTTTGAAAATCTTTCGTTTAAAAGAGTTTGCCCAACTGATTAAGGTTTGATTCATCATAAATATTTAAAATATTTTATTTTTGGAAATCTAAGAGTAGTACAAATGATGAAATCATAAATATAAAAGTCAATCATTAAAAACCCTAAAATTCCTTTAAATTTGGAGGAGAATACATATTACATAAGATTTGGGAAAGATTACCTACAATCTTGGTCTTTGTCTTGGTCGAGATTCTATCGAGAAAACCCTACAAAAATCGATAGTTTAGATGTGTTGCGTAAAAAAGTTCAATTTTATTCGAATCTTAGGGTCGATCTCGATTGAAATTTACTGAGAAAAATTATTATAACAAATTGCAAAAAAAAAAAAAAAAAATGCTAGTTGTAAAATATGAAAATTTTTTGAAGTTATTTCTAACAATTTTCCACACGTCTTTGAGTGTAGTAAAGAAATCACTTTTTAGAGCATATTGGCAACTTCAAGAACTTTTGACTAGCTTATAAAGAGCACAATGGCTCCATTTCTAACAACCCTTTTCAAATTGAAAACTATCCTTGAATGCCCTTTGAAAATGAAGCTTTCTTACAAGTTTTCTTTGGATTTTTTACTTTTTGACTTCTTGGTGTTGGTTGCCTTTCCCACAAAGCAACAATAGCTCACACAATTCAACCTTGGGTTAAAGAAACCCCTTGAAATATTACTTTGAATTTGTCAATTTAAATGGTGACAGATTGATCCAACTATAAAATATTTAGATTTGGGTTGATTGAGTTTGTTTTTGTTTCTCTTTGAACATGACTTATCTTATAAGTATTATTGTACAAAGGATGGGATTAATGTATACTCAAATCTTTGACATTTCAGTCAAAATGATGCCTTGACTAGATGTGCTATGAATAGGCTATTTATAAACTATATTTGTCGGTGGTAAGTTTGAATATCCACTTTCTTTCTAATTGTAACCTTTTTGAAAAAAGAAATGGACTAACTCCTTATTTATTTCTCTTTATACGTTAAAATGAACTTGTCACATGATTTTAACGTACTTAAAATCATTTTGATGGATGTGATATGTAACATATGTGGACATTCTACTAGTTTGAAGCCAAAATTGAATATGTTCAAGAATTATGGAACAAATTGAAATAATGCATAGTTTCTTCACAAAATTCAATTATTTTTAATCTCTATTTAACTTTACGTGTTTTTCAAATTTTATTACCAACAAAATAGCCAAGCATTTATTCATTTATTTTATGATACTTTCAATTATAGAAAGAAAAGTGGACCTTCCAAAAAGGAAAATTAAAGGGAAAAAATATGGCGAATATTTATTTCTCAACAAAACACTTTAACTGAAAGCAGCATGAGAATGGAAATAATTAGTTGGAAGCTTTTAAATTGGAACTAAGGTCTCAAGAAAATGAAAATCCCGTAAGTTTCATTGTTGTTGATGGTGTTTATTACAATGAAATCGAGACCCACCACTAATTTTAGAATAAAGAGATAAAATATTTTACAAATTTCTTAAACTTTAATTATATTTCATAACTAGATTTTTAAACTTTTTGGAATAATTTTAACCTTGTAATACACTCTCTCTTCTATTAAATGTTCGTATTATTTTGTGATTAAAATATTAAAAATAATTCAAAACGTTTTTCATAATAATTATTTGGAGATATTTAAAAAAAAAAATTAATTTCGTTATATACCATCATTAATTGTATGTCCTTCGTTTAATGATTTTTTATTTTATTCACTAATGAATGTGTGTATATCCCTTGATTTTAGAAAGATGTTTGTAATACATTTTTTTTCATATTAAAAATTGTGTATTATTTTATAATTAAAACATTTAAAAATTTCAATCCTAATTTAATATTTATTAAATTTGGTTTATATTTTATTAATGCAAGATTCTTCATAATACCATTATCTTGATTTTAGGTATTTTTGCTTTTGAAGGATATTTTTACTAGTTAGTTACAAATTTGTCACAAATTTTTCTTTTTTATATATTTCAAATTTTAACCTAAAATTTAAAATCTCAAATTTCGGTTGTTGTATTTAATGTAAAATTATTATTATAAATATTCGTTGTCATCTATTTTTTGTTTTTTATGTATATATACTATATTTATTCCCAAAATATTTAGAACTAGTACAAATTTAAAGATGTTATATACTATATACTACATATTTTAATTTTAGTCTCGTTTTTATTAAGATATATAGTTCACATACTTAGTCCTGTGGACACAAGTATATATTTGAAATTTAGGTGTATATTTTGTTATTTTGTTAATATATACGTTTTCCTTTTTTACAGATTTTGAATTTTGATTTAAAACTAAAATATCCAATTTGTGTAGACTACATTTAATGTAGAATTATGGTTGCAAATCTTCGTTTTTATTTGTGTTTTGTTTTTTTAGGTATATATACAAGGTTATTCCATATGTATTTAGAACATGTGCTAATATATACTTTATATTTTAATTTTAGTTTTAATTTTAAATTAGTGTTGCAATCTTAATCTTAAATTCTAAGAAGAGAAAGACAGAAAAAGAGAAGATAGTCTTTCTCTTTGTTCTTTTATGTGAACTGATCCCATCTTGAATCAAAAGGTTTTCTATTTGTAAATACTTGTGATTTTTTCAATAATTAATTTGTGCATTAAATAATTTTGTGTCATTTTATTTTAAATTAGTGAATTTATAAATTTTAGTTAAAATTACCCAACCAATCAGCGGATACCAAGTTATTATTATTTTCATTAAATATATGAATAGAAAAATTATCGTAAATGATAAAACTGTTGAAAATATTTACAACTAATAGCAAAATACACCGTCTATCGCGGTCTATCGCACAGTGAAATTTTGCTATATTTGTATATATTTTGGTTCCTTTTCTTATAATTGAAAAGAGTCTTATTTAATTTAATTAGTAAAATATATAATTTACCGTTTGCTTATATCAGCGCAAAATTACTACAATGGACCATTGTCCATGTGGATTAAGATCTCACTCTCAATAGTCTTTATATTTTTCTCATTACTCTATTCTATCTTGCTCTTTCCTCCCGAGTAATGAGAATGAAAGTTAAGCCCAACACAATTAAGAGGGTTTTTATAATTTATAAAAATGATAACACAAATAAAAAATTTGCGTTGTTACAATTATGTAAGTTTGAGGGTTCAATTTTAACATTTAGATATGATTGATAAGTTTAAAGGTATAATTGCAACTGTTTTTGCAATTTGGTCAAAGAAAAGAATAAATCTAAAGAGTTGTTTGAGACACTGAGTTGAAATATGATGTATGAATATACAATGTTTGTGGAGTTTATATGTATGTAGAGTTCATATGTCTGTGTTTTGAGTGCTAAGTTTATATGTTTAGAGTATCTGGTGCAATTTTTTTTTTTTTTTTACATAAATAATTTGTTTTTATGATGATTATTTTTGTTTGGAAACTTTTTATTCAATAATTCTACACATATTTTTTTAATAAACCATAGATTGCACTTTACTTTGTTGTTTTTTAAGCACGCTTGTATTGTTAAGAGTTCTGAGAAATGGGGTTTAGGGTTTATTCTAGATCATGCATTTCAAACTTTTTTTTTTTTAAATTTAAACAATCATTTTACAAATGTGTGCATGTGCATTTCTAGTTTAATCATTTTTATTTAAAATTTTTGAAATAATATAGACAATTTTTTCTCCAAAATGTTTGATTTCTTACATGATAAAAATGATTTTATTAATACTAAATTACTATTAAAAAAACAAAATAAAATATTATGAATTAATAAGAAAAATCAAGACTTCAACGTTGGAACTTACGTACTTTTGTACGGACAAATATATTTTTATTGACAATTTTGTGTCAAATTAAATATAATCATTTATTGATGTTTTATATTTATTTTTAAATTAATAGTTATTTTTAAGTTTTAAATTAAGATTTTATTGATGGTTTTATGTCACAACAACCAACAAAACAAAAAAAAACTCATGAGTCAATAAATTTGTAATTGTCATAATTTAAAATAATGGTCGTCGGAGTTGGTGGAGTAGCTGTTGTCGAAGGTCGCTGGAGTTGTCCATCAAAGTTGAATGTTACCTGAATTAGCTATCGGAGGTGGTCGCCGGAGGTGGGCGTCGGAGTTGGTCATGGGAAGTAATCACTAAAATTGGAGGTTGTTGGAAGTGGTGGCTTGTGACGAAGGTTAAATGCACATTTGATGAATATGTATAAAATATCGGTAAGATATGAGGTTGGCCTCCCAAAAATAGGGTTGAATTCATACGTCAACTCATCTTATGTATCACCCCATCCCACCCAATCACCCATTGATTAGATTTTCCAAGAACTAGATTGGAGTCAGTATTTTGGTTGCAAAATCATGATCATAGCAGTATATTAGATTTCAATTTTCAACCCGAAACCGCCATTTTCGAATTTACACATAACAAATGAATGTAGAAGTTCGATAAGAATCTTGAATCCCGATAATGGGTCCTACTCTGCTCCTCCTGGCTCCGCCAAGGCACTGAAATGTCGACTGTTCTCGAAACCATTGGCTATGGCAGGAGCTTGAGATAGCAAAATTTGCCAGAACAAACGTGTTACAACAAGTTTTCACCGGCGAATGAACAGAATTCATCAGACATCCAGAACTTAGAGCCTTAGCGATGGCGTAAAGTGGAATGGAATTCGATCTCGAGTTTCGAATCTCAACTTGAATCTGCAATCCTCTGCAATGGTTGCCCAGTTGAGTACGTTACTACCCCACTTCCTTTTTGTCTTTGTCATCTGTTTCTATTCTGTTCGATTCTTCAAATATGAGAGTAGACCATATCCACTCCGTCACTTTCAATTCCAGATTCTCGGAGGCCCATTTCGTTATTTCTGTTCATCTGATTCTCCAAGACCTAATAATGGGCCAAACATTGGGTGCTTTTCAGTTTTCATTGCAAATTGAATTGATATCAGGCCCGGGTATGCCCTTAAGCTCGTCCTTAAGCTCACATGCACACCAACTGTTCGTGGAAATGTCAGGTATTTTTCTTTTCCCCATTTGTTTAAGTGGCTTGGAGCTTTTTACTTTTCAATGTGTATTATTCAATGTTTACATTACATTAATCTGTAGTTTCCTCTTTGTCTAGCTCGAGATGCTGATTCGTCATATGATCTATGCCTTCTCCGTTTTCTAGGTATTTCTCCTCCACGTGCATTCTGAGCTACCTACTTTCCATTTTGCTTCTTTGCTATACACCATCTTTCAACATTGAAAACAGCTAAAGCAGAGACAATGAAACTTACTTACTTATGTTCATTTCTTTTTACTCTATTAAGGCTAAAGAATGAGCAAACTCCAAAATCTCACTTGATGGAAACCCAGATGCCTATACTTTGTAAACTAGTCTTATACAGGCTTAGGCACGACAGGTACAGGATTTTCTTACAGCCGTCTTTACATTATTAATGGAAAACTGAGTTTTTATTTGAAAATATTTTAACCCCTTTTTCTGAGTCTCTCTCATAAAAGAATGGTATTGCCTCGAGTCGTGAAAAGGCTCGTTTTTTCACTTAAATCCTGTGACAATAATGACTCTCTTTCTGGCCTCATTATCACTTGTATCATTAAAAAACCCTGCAACCCACAACTTGATACATACATTTATGTGCTGTAGTTTTACTTGCAGAGCGGCTTTCTTTTTGTGGGCTGTAATTGTCTTTGTCAGCCTTTCTTATTACTTCTCTGTCACTACCCATCTAAGAGCATTCATACCCAACATCAATTGCCGCTTTAGTTTGTCACTTGCTTTTACAGTTACTATTTTCTCCATTTACTTCTTCTTCCTGGCTTACTAATATTTCTGCTGCTATTGCCGTTCTTTGTTGTTTTCTTTCTCGTCTGTGCTCTGTCTTTCGGTGATTGGCAACTGGGTTTCTATCAGTATCAGGTGCCTTGAGAAGTGACTTAAACAATGGCTGCTCGGTCGGTTTACTCTTCATCAGTGCCTTCACTACCTCCCCCAAGTCCGAAATCTCCGCCTGAGTACTCGGATTTGTATGGAAAGCGTCGAGAGATAGCTAAGATTCAGATGCTTGAAAGAGAAATTGGTTTCCTTGAGGTGAGTTCGAATTTGAAAATGATTGTTACTGTCTTCATTATCTCTTCTTCCTCTTGTCTTTTCTCCCCTTTGAAGTTCAATGGCATGGTAACTTCGGAATGCTATTGTACAATTGCAAGCGTCTCTGTTTTTGTTATTAGCTTTGCTAATTAGACACAAAACTTCTAAGTTCTTCATGCAGATCTATTTGTTTGATTTAGGGAGCTAGTTTCCCTTACAGTTTTAAAACAGATTCAATAAGCTTAGAACTTCCATTTCGTGGCATAAAGCTTCTCCAAGACCTTCATGGAAAAGCATGGCCTAGGAAAAATCTAAGAAAATATTTTTGCTCCTAAATTTCTTCGGATGCCTTCCCCAGAGCAAGTGGAACGAAAAAGAGAAAGAATGGATCTCTGTCCCTGTATTCTAGTATTTGTGGAATTTGAATATTTAGGACTCATGTCTTCTCGCTTTCAGTTTCCTCTAAAAAGCTTATTTCTTTAGAACTAAGTGCAAATTTTTCCCTCCGTTATGGGATCTTTTGGCTAGATAAATGCCACATCTTACATGATAAATTGAAATAAAATCACGTTCACACATGTCATGAGGCACAATTCTCTGTTTCAAATCCAACATGGATGCTTTTATTATTAGTTCAATGCATTACATATTTCTAGTTTTCTTGAAACAGGACGAACTAAAATCCATTCAAAGTCTTCAACCCGTATCAATATGCTGCAAAGAGTATGTTTCTTTTAAATTTCGTCATCTTTTGATTCAAATACACAATCAATTGGGAGATCTATCCATCCACTCTTTTGCTTCTATTGTTGATTAACATCACATTCTTGCAGGATTAGCGACTTCATAATGGCCAATTCAGATCCATTGACGCCTACGTAAGAGTTCATTTTCAGTAAAACTAAGACTGCATAAATTTAAGTTGCATTGATTATGATCTAAGTCCATGATTCTTTTTAAAGCAGATGCAGGGCAAAACATCAGCGATGTCGCATCTGGAAATGGTTATGGTTAGAACTTTCAACATACGCATTCTGGTTTCAGCTTATTACAGAATGTTTTTGTATAAAACGTTTATGTTACGATTGTCGTGCAGCGGGTTTCCTTGCTTTAATTTGTCGTGGCTGTGCTGCTGCTCTTGCACCGGGTGCTCTGTCGACGTAGATATTCCTCGTTGTTTTGACTCCAAACCATGTAACTTCCCATCATGTTCAAGGAGTTGTTGTATGCCAAAGTGTAGTTTCTTCTCTTGTCCTTCTTTGTCCTGCTGTAGAAACATCTCTTGCCGTAGATTGTGCTGTTTTCTATCATTACCTTCAATCTCATGCCCCCACTGTTGCGGCTTCTGCGAATGCAACTGCAGATGTAAGTGCTCTTTGTCAAAATGTTCAAAGGTACCTTCTTGTTGCCTGTGTACAAAGTCTTGTCGTAACTAAGGGTGTTCGTGGATTGGATTGGGTTGGGTTGAAACACTTTTTAAACCCAATCCAATTGTTTGAGTTGTAAGTTTCTTTAACCTAAATAACCATAATTAAATAATGATCCAACCCAACCCAACCATGAAACATTTTGGCTGAGTTGGTTCGGGTTATTTAGATCATTTATTTAAATTTTTGTTTTAAAAATAAATAAAATGTTAATATGTAAAAATTTTGTTTCATTATTTTCATATATTGAATTTAGATTGATAATTCAATTTCAATTTATATTATGGTTTTTTTTCCAAAGTGCCAAAAAGTTATTTTTAAGGATTGTTGGAGAATAAATATTCCAAAAAAAGCATGAAATTAAATAAAATTAAAATAAATATGCATATATATAGTAGTACCTAAGTCAAAGACAAACTTATTACTTTTTTTTTTATCTGTGAGTGTCTAGGCCAGTTTATGCATACTTCTACTAATCTCATAGGACAACTCGCCTGATCTTACAACATTTGGGTGTCAATGAAACTTGTAGGATATTAAATCCTAGGTAGGTTGCCAATCATAGATTGAATCTATAACCTCGGTTTGGGTTATTTTAGATGAACTTATGAACTAACCTAGCCTATAAAATTTTTATTTATTTGAACCAACCCAACTCAACCCAAATTGTGATCAGGTTTTTTGGGTCATCGGATTTTTTTAACACCCCTAGTTGTAACCCTTGCTCTTTATGTTGTTACTTTTAGTTCAAAAACAACACTATTCCATAAAGTTATTTTGATCTTCTACATGAAAAAACCAATGTACTACATTATGATGAATATCTTCTACTTTTTATTAATTTTGTCCAAATTTATTAGTGGGAATACGATTTGTATGACTCTTAAATTATGACTTTAAGACAATATTTTGAGTTGTTTAATCACGGGCCTACTGCTTGATTATTGATGTAAATCATTGGAATTGGCTGGCCACAATTTGTCTATATGATTATAGAGTTGTCTTATCACTTGTGAAAATAACCTTCTGTTTGTTTAGACCCTGAATTAGTAGTCATACTAGAGGCTTATGGATAATCTGTATCAATCTGTATCTAGTAGAGCATGGCCCCAGATGCTTTTGCATCTGACAGCTGAGAGGTATCATGCTTATGTTCTTTATGTTTGTGGCGAGGCTGGATGCCCGCATCCGATCCAAGTTCCAGAAGGTGAGCTTTTCTAGGTTGGTCGCTGCATGCAAGACATTACTTACGTCCAACAGGTCATACGACAGGTACAGGATTGGATACTTGCATCCGATCCAAGTTCCATTTTAGTGCTCCCCTCACAAAGGCGAGCTTTTTTAGGTGGGTCGCTTCATGCAAGACATTACTTAGGTCCAACAAGTCAAATGACAAGTGCACGATTGGATATCTGCATCCAATCCAAGTTCTATTTTAGTACTCCCCTCATAAAGGTGAGCTTTTCCAGGCACGAAAAGTGCACAATTGGATTCCCACATCCGACCAAGTTTCATTTTAGTGCTCCCCTTATAAAGGCGAGCTTTTCTAGGTGAATCGTTGCATGCAAGACATTACTTGGGACCAACAGGTCACATGATAGGTGCACGATTTGATACACGCATATGATCCAAGTTCCATTTTAGTGCTCCCCTCATAAAGTCGAGCTTTTTTAGGTGGGTCGCTTCACACAAGACATTGCTTAAGACTAATGAGTCACACTATAGGTGCACGACTGACTTTGCACGCTCCATCCTTAAGCCCTTTGTCCGTCAGCTTGGTAGGTAAGTTACCTTGATCGTCTCTTGTTTCGATTAGTTATACACGCCACCTCCACCAAGAAAGTGCAGCTTTTTAATCTTTACTTGGTTTGTGAGTTGAAATACGGATAGGAACATGTTCATCACTGCAGCATTGTCTAGTTTTATAATGGAGAGAAATCACAAATGAGAGTTTTGGGAGTCTAACATTGGATGTTAAAAGCACACACTTCACTAACCTTCAGATGAGAGAGTTTTGGGAGTCTAACAGATCAACAGAACAAATTTTAGATAAGTAGAAAAGAAATGCCAATCTTTAGGCCATTACATTAGTTTTAACTCTCCCAGAACTTCCAAACTTGAACTCTACTTTGTTGAATAAATCAAACTTCAATGATTTTTTAAATGGGAGAAAAGTGACGATGAAAAAGTAAAAAAATGAAAAGTGAATCCAAATCCAATTTAAAGAAAAAACATCTATAGACTAATTTTTTATTATTCGAATAGTCACGCCTCTTCTTTAAATGGGTTAAAATTTGAAAAGAAATATCCATTTATAAAAGAATACAACTCATGGAATTGAAAGAATGCAATCCTAAACGAAGTGTCACCCACCCGTTATTCCAACATTTTATTGTTTCCATCTTATTAAAAATAAGAAAGAGATTGAAATTGAAAGAAAAGAAGCCGAAAAAATTTGTTGTTCCTCACGGGTTTAGCTTGTTTTGAAGTAACCCGTGAATGGGAATTTTGTATTGTACCTTAATTCACACTTTTTGGAAATGCTGAGAACACTATGAGATTTATATTTACAATTTTGTCTTTCCTTTCATATCAATCAATGCCTACAAACATCAAAGTTCTTCTTTTTTAGTAAATGTAGTGCCATTTTTAAAATGTAATGCCTAAACTTTTATAGAAGTCACAGTTGATATATATATATATAACGATTTAATCTCTAAATTTTCAATTTTATACAATTTGGTGATTATATTTTAAAATTTGTAATGATTTAGTCCTTATCATAAAAATTAGTGTTAAGATTTAATGAAATTTTTTATCTAGATAAATCGATAAACTAATTAGGTACTCAATATTTTTATAAAATAAAAATCTACATCATTGAATAATAAAAAGACTAAATTAAACAAAATCCCTTTTTGTGTCAAAAATATCTCTAAACTTTCAAAAGTTTCAAAAATACCCTTGAATTATCAAAAAGAGTTCAAAAATACCCTTATCATTGCTTTTAGATGGAAATCGTTAATGTTTTGTTTCAAATATACCCTTGAATTTTTAAAAGTTTCAAAAATATCTTTGAAATTTTAAAAGTTTCAAAAATACCTAAAAATTTTTTAAAAATTTCTAAAATATCTTTACTATTAATTAACATATGAATACAAATCCTTATTGCTCTTTTAAAAAAAATTCTTTAAGTTTCAAAAGTTACATTAATACTCCTAGCTTACAAAAAAATGTTTAAAAATACTCCTAACATTAGTATAGTGATAGATTTGTTTGAAGGTTTCTTGAGTTTGAAAAAAATCAATTTTAAAACAAATTATATTAAAAATGTTGGGTCATACATAAAAGTAAAGGAGATAGGAGAAACTAAAGAGGGAGATAATGGTGTACAAATAACAATAAGAGCATATTTAATATATATATATATATATATATATATATATAATTAATATAAGGTTACTAATGCAATTTTTTGAAAGTTTAAAGGTATTTTAGGAACAAAGTATTTTAAGAGTAAGGATAGTTTTGAACTTTTATCTTTAAGTTTAAGAGTATTTTTGAAACTTTTGAAAGTTTAAGGGTGTTTTGTATAATTTAGTCTAATAAAAATTGACATCTAATTTTGATGAAATTTTCAAAGAATAGAGTTGTGAACTTCAGGGAGTTATGAAATCCCGATAATTTAGTGACATTTTGGGGAAGTGAAGAGAAGGATATTTTGGGGAGAAGGAAAAAGAGAAAAAGAAAAGGATGGACAGAACAGTCAAAAAGGAAAAAGGGTTTATTATGGATATCAAGATTGATAAAAATGCATAGTAGAAAGAGCCAACAAAATGGGTTTAATTTTTCCCATTGTTTTAAAGAAAAAGGAAATAAAAGGGTAACGGCTACATATTTTGCTTTTTGACCGAAATCATGCGCTGGCCGTTGTGTGAATGCGATGGGACTTTATCGTAATACTCAAATTTTGAGTTACGGATTCGATTCACCACCGAAGAAACACAAATTTTTGGTGAATATTTGTTTCGCGTACAAATTTTAATATCTATAAAAGTTAAATCTGTAGTTTTTTTTTTTTTAATTTGAATGAGTTATGTATGATTTTGGTAAAATAATAATTCGATTCAGTTAATTTAACAAATGTTTCAATTTTATATTTATTTGTTTTTATTTTATATTTTGGAAAAGTACTGAGTTTCTAGCCTATAAACATCAATTTATTTGTTTATTTGGAGCATCCCACTTCAAAATTAAAGATTATTTTTTTTTTGGTTTTGAATTGCGAGCAAGTATCCAAGAATTTTTCAAATTTGAGTAGTTTGTGGTTGCAGTTCTATCTAAGTTAGTCGTTATATCAGTACTAAGAAAACGGTTGTAGCATGCTTGCCTCCGATGTATTCAGTACAACGCTTATCAGAATCAAATCTCAACTACCTATTGATGTCTCCAACATATCTTGAGACTTCTTAGTTATTGCGATCCATAAGCATTGTTATACTATTTGGCTTAATATTGAGTTTGAACATTATTATTGTATACAATTTGTGTAGTGTATCTAATTGACGTGTAATAAGTTTGCTAGTCTATCAAGTTCTTATATATTATTTTTTCTAATACATGTAAATTTAAAATATAAATGAATTCAATTAAACCAAAGGAGTATGTACTATTGAATTATTAAAAATTTGAGTAAACTAGACTTCATGGAAGGAGTATTTGCATACCTCAAGTAGTCTCATGGAAGAACCTACTTGACTTTACAACATTTGGGTGCTTAAAAAGCACTTAGGGGGTATTTGGTTAAAGTTGGTGTTAAATAATTCAACTCCATCAACTTCAACAATGTTCACTATTGAAGTTTGCACATTTGTCGAGGAGCTCCATCTTCACCTTTTTCTCTCTCCCTCCCTCTAATATTTGGGAACCAATTATGCATCTCAAACATAGACTTTTTAACTTCATACTTCAGAACTCAACTCGACGTCTCAAACAACCCTTTAATGATATTAGATTCTAGGTAGGTGACCACTATAAATTGAGTCATCCACCCTAAAAGAAAGGTGTATGTGCCATTGTAGTACTAAAATTTTAAGCCAACCAAACTAAATAAAAAGTAGTATGTATTACTGTAGTACTAGAAATTCTCTTGGGTCGATATGGAAACTCCATTCAAAAGCCTATCCCCAACCAATACCCATCTTGTTAAACTATTGAACCCAATTCTAATGATTAAGCCTCAAAACATGATTAGTTTGAACAATCTCCATTGTGTTGGAGCAAAGAGTCTAGTAGTGGAGTGGCTCCACCATTAAAATGAGTCTATGGATATAACAATGCCATCATTTTGTTTCTTCAGGCCATGCCTTCTCTCTTTCTTTCTCTGCCAATATTTTATTTATTGTTGTTTCTCAACCACTTCTAAATTGGGATGTGCATAAGCAATATATTTATATTTTAGAAATTATTATAAATAAAAAATATATATATATAAAATTATTTATAAATATTAAAAAATTTCAGTAATGTCTATTGCGGTCACTCATTTTGCTATATTTGAAAACAACTCTTATTTTTTTCCAATTCCCAATTTCATCCAAAGCAATCTCCTCACTTTTCAAAAGCTTAATAACCTCTCAAACATCTAAGTCCATTTCAATAGGGGCACTGCTAATAGACTATTTTTAGACCTTTAAATAGAGCTTGAGATTCTAGAAAACTAACGCCACCCCATCTCCTCTCGAAGAAAATGCAACCTCCTAAGATCGCTTGACCATCCCACACAACCCGCGCCGACCTCGCACATCTCTTTGTCGGTGACCAAACAACATCTACGTTAAGTTTTCATTGACCATGCATCTATTTTGTAATTATTAAATGTTCATTTTGGTTTATTTACTTTCCATCCAAATTAAAATATACATTATGAGTGTAGTATTCAAAACCTTTTTTCCTTTTTCTTTTCATTTGTGAGAATTTCAACCACTTCTGTTTGTCATTAATATTTTGAGTCTCACATATTTGAGCTCCAAGTAAGAGTAGAGGAACTGTTTAGATTGAATTTGATTTATTTGTTGTTCTTATAAATTATATCACCCTCTCATGTGCTGGCACTTTCACACTTTTCTTTATCATATCATATCATATTTTGCTGTCCTTTATCATAACATGTGCCATTATGTTGTATACTTCATATTTAAGTCATTATCAACTTGGAATCATTATCAATGCTTTCTTTATTTTGCAAATCATTACAATATTTATAAATAATATTGAGATTTCAGGATGTTTTGATAAAATATCAATACTATAAATAATAAAAGTTGTTTAAATTAAAAATTATTATTTAAGAGTGTAACATTGCAATAAATTAAAATTTATGTAATTCATTGCGATCAATTCTACACTTCTGAACCCAACAATTTGTTGATAATTGATACATAAATTCTTCCTATTCATTAAATATTAACAATCCATTCAAAT
This sequence comes from Citrullus mucosospermus, assembly GCA_030954485.1. Lineage (NCBI taxonomy): Eukaryota > Viridiplantae > Streptophyta > Magnoliopsida > Cucurbitales > Cucurbitaceae > Citrullus > Citrullus mucosospermus. The sequence goes on from CM062057.1 coordinate 28,728,021, forward strand.
TTCCAACAAAAGGAAAAAGAGAAGGCAAAGGCAACAAACTCAAATTGGCTGTCAGGTTTTGAATCCCAATCAAGTCTACATCATAAAATAATCAAACTCGCTTTGATGTTTTTGAATTTTCGTTAACAGATTGACAGTAACAACAATTTTTAGATAACTAGGAAAGAAATGCCAAACTTTTTATGCCATTACATTAGTTTTAACTCTCCCCAACTTGGTGATTGCTCATAGATGATCATTCTCTTTTGCTGATTGCTGATCATCACACCTTGCTTGTTGAAGGAATGGGAAAACCTACAACAATTGGAAAACATCCTATACAAAAGACAACAATCACAACCTTGTCCAAGCGAATGCCACTGGGCTTCTAACTTGGTGTTGGTCATTGCTCCACGCAATCGAACCGAACCCAAATCTCGTCGTTTGAGCAGCGTCCCTACTCGCCACAAACGTAACTGTGTACCTCTTCCTCTCCCCAACTTTAGTGAACACAAGTTTTGAAGGTTTCACAGTCACCTTCACAACAGACGGTGCAGTAGTAGCCACTTCGTAAACCGACCCTGCAGCGCCAACATTGGTGACGATACGAGTGTACCGAACAACCCTCTTGCTCCCAAACACAACTGAAAACGAAGGGTAGTTAAGTTGTCCTGGATCGGCAAACTTTCTAGAGCAAGTTATGTTCGAACGTTTCACGATAGCTTGAACATGATCGATCCCATAGTCCAATGAGCACAAGAAGGCAATGTAATCATCAGTCGAGATATCGTATAGAAGGCCAGGGGATAGAGCTTTGTGAGGATCAACATGGCCAGCTCCATGAGCCCATGGATTGGAAAACGCCCCTCCGGCTGCATCACGGAGCGATGAGTTGGTGTTGTCCTGTGTGTATGCGGTTGTCATTAACGCGGATTTGATTGCACTTGGACTCCATTGTGGATGAGCTGCCTTTAGCAATGCAGCCAACCCACTTATATGTGGGCAAGACATGGAAGTTCCTACATAACAAAGGATTTATCGTTACAAAATGAACATTATTTGCCTAGAAAATACATGGATAGAGCCTTTGAGACATACCTGACATGATATTGAACTGAGTTTTCCTTTTGTCATTGTCCAATCCGGTAGGTCCAATGGACTCGGACCAAGCAGCCAGGATATTAACGCCAGGACCAATAACATCCGGCTTTAGGATTTGGGGAGTTACCAAGTTGGGTCCTCTAGAACTAAACGCCGCCACCACCGGAGATGGGCGGACATTCAGAATTGTCCCACCAAAGCTCAGCACAGCCGTTGGATTCGAAGCTGACCGAACATACTGTCGGATCAAGTCGCCGGTTTTCCGCCCGACCGCCACGGCTGGCAGCAAGTGACTATCAGCCACCAATTCCTCCCCACTAGCTGCTGTGTTTGCAAGAATCATCCCAATCCCACCTGCATCTCGCACCACTCCTCCCTTTTCTACTCTGGCGTTGATTCCTCGGTCGCAAACCACCACTTTCCCTCGAACCACCGCCGGGTCGAGAGATCCCGGCAAGCACATATTGCTGGAGGTGTTGCTTCCTTTGTTGTATACCAATTCCACTGCCTTATTCCCCATTCCTTGACCACTGTAAAGCGACACTCCAGTGAAGCGTTTACCATTTCCAAGCTGGACATAAGCTGGGAAGTCCCGGTCGAGCGTTCCGGCTCCGACCGTCATGATCCACGGTGCTACATTGGCTAGAGAAGCCTTATTTGGTCCACTATTCCCAGCTGAGCAAGAAACAAAAACCCCCTTCTCCATGGCTGCAAATGCTCCAATTGCTATGGTATCTCTGTAATAGGGAGCAGAGCCACCACCTAAAGAGAGTGAAAGTACATCGACGCCGTCGGATATCGCTCGATCCATACCGGCGAGAATGTCAGATCCGAAGCAACCAGTAGGCCAACAAGTCTTGTAAGCAGCAACTCTTGCTTGAGGAGCCATTCCTCTAGCAATGCCTCTTGCATAACCAAGTAAGCTCGCGTTAGCCACATGTGAACCAGCAGCTGTGCTCGCTGTGTGCGTTCCATGTCCGTCTTGATCTCGAGGCGACTCGTTTTCTCTAGGTTTTCTGAAATACCCACCACCGGAAGCCATTTGATAACCCTTGGAGAAGCTACGAGCTCCGATTAGTTTCTTGTTACAGAGAGAAGGATTGAAATCGGGTCCTGATTCACATTCTCCACGCCACCGTGATGGGATGTCCGGCATTCCAGTGTCATCAAAGCTCTTCGATTCCGGCCAAATCCCAGTATCGAGAACCCCAATGATGACATCGTGAGAAGCTTGATTAAGATCCTGAGTGTTGTGACCTTCCCATAACCCAAAATCGGAGTTGAGACCAAGGAATCCCGGAGTGCGAGTGGTGTGAAGATTGTAAACAGAGTCTTCGTAGACACCCAAAACTGAATCGGATTGGCGGAGCAATTCTACTTCATTTGAATCCAGAGAAGCAGCGAAGCCATGGTAGGCGGAAGTGTAAGTGTAGAGAAGGGAATCGGAGGTTGAAGATGAAGATAGAGATTGAAGATGAGCGGAGTACCAGTCATGGTGGGTGAGATACTCCGATGGCAGAGCATTATGTTTCATACGAACAATGTAAGTTTTCTTGGCATCGACAAAGACAGAAGGAATAAGAAGAAGAAGAAGAAGAAGAAGAAAATGAGAAGCCATGGACTCCATGGGAAGGAAGAATGGAGAAATTTCTTAGTTATAACAAAGCATATAATTAGCAGAGAAAAGGAAGGGGAAATGGCGAAACAGAGCTCTCAAAACAGAGCTGACTGTCGAACAAAGAGAGGGGTTAGAGAAGGACAGTCCAATGGCAAATGTTGGTTTATATAGTAAGGTAAAGTTTCAAACAAGGCTCCTTTTTCCCTTTTATTACATAAATGCCATTCATGATTTCTTTCAACTTTTCTGCCTCTAAAATGGGACTACTTTTTCAGCTTTCGGTTCTAGTGCTCATTAGTAAAATGTAAAAGGATTATTATTATTATTATTATTATTAAAAAAAAAAAAAAAAAAAAAAGTCATTTTTGGAAGAAGATGCTTACTCTATAATTAATATCGGCAAATTGCAAAACCATCCATAAAATATGATGGTAGTTGCAACTATGCTCTCAAATTATCAATTGTAAAAATTAGGACTTTAAATTTCTATAAATATTAAAATTGAACCCTCAAATTTACACTCTCAACTTTCGATTTAAAAAGTTGAACTCACAAATGATAAAAATTGAACCTTCGAATACAATTATGTAAATTTGAAAGTCCAATTTGACCCAATTGTAATACTTATTATATAAGTTGGAGGGTTAAATTTTTAAAATTGAAAGTCTTAGGATATAATTGCAACTGCTACCATACTTTAGGGGTTATTTCTACAATTTGCTCATTCATGTTCTAACTCATTTTCTTGAAAATATTACATAATATCAAAAAATACAAAACCTTGTATAGGAAAAGAATTTAAGTCCAACGAATTCACGTTGTTTTCTTAAAACAAATTTATCCGCTCTAGTGCTTGATTTTCAAGAGTGATTATCTCCCAAAATAGAAATGATTACTTTTCTTATTGAACCAGCATTTCGTTCACAAGATCTAACGAATTCTATTTTATGGAATAAAGCGTTTCAAAGATTTTTTTTTAAATAGAAGAAAAACAAAAATCTAATGAAAAAGTGAAAAGTGAATCCAATTTAAAGAAAAAAAAAAACATTTATAGACTAATTATTGATTATTCGAATAGTCACGTCTTTTTTTCAAATTGGTCAAAATTTAAAAATTAATATCAATTCATAAAAGAATACAACTCATGAAATTGAAGGAATGCAACCCTAAATGGAGAGTCACACATCCGTTATTCCAACATTTTATTGTTTCTATATTATTAAAAATAAAAAAGAGATTGAAATTGAAAGAAAAGAAGCCGAAAATTTTGTTGTTCCTCACGGGTTTAGCTTGTTTTGAAGTGACCCGTGAATGGGAATTTTGTATTGTACCTTAATTCACACTTTTTGGAAATGCTGAGAACACTATGAGATTTACATTTTCAATTTTGTCTTTCCTTTCATATCAATCAATCCCTACAAACATCAAAATTCTTCTTCTTTTTTGGTAAATGTAATGCCATTCTTTTTTTGGGTTTTAGTCCCATAAACTTCTATAGACGTAACAATTAACTTTGATTTGTAATAATTTAATCTCTGAACTTTCAATTCTATAACAATTTAGTCTTTGAATTTTATTAAGTAACAATTTATTTCTTATACTTCAAAATTTGTAACGATCTAGTCTCTATCATGAAATGAATGTTAAGATTCAATGAGATTTCTTACATAAATTAATTATATTCAATAAAATTAATAAACATTAATATTTAATTAGGATGAAATTGTTTAAATTATGGACTAAATTGTAACCGATACAAAAATATATATATATATATATATATATATATATATATATATAAATAAAATCTAAATGGTTATAAAAATGAATGGAAAATTAATAAAAATATTTTTGAAACCCATTTTTGCTCTCCTATTCTTTTTCTTCTCTTTATTGTTGTTTTCCTACAGCATGACAAACACTCCCCAGCTGGAAAGCGCGTAAGGTTTTGCCATATTAAGAAACCATTGTTCATTGTTCATTTCTTTTTTTTCTTTTTTTTTTTTTTTCCAAGTCATAAATCTAACATAATTTACATAGTTGTGTTCAAATGGAAGTGGGAGTGGCTGAAATTGCTGACTTTTAAAATTGCACTACAATCGAGATATTATTTTATGAATATAGATATTAAATAGGTAAGATTTGAATGTTTGAATTTTCACTCTAATATTTGTGTTTGGATATATGTGATAATTAATATCTGGAAGTCAAAACCAACTTAACTCAATGCTAATTAGCGTGAGATGAAAGGTTAAAAAATAGTATTACTTAACTTATTGTTATATTAATTAATTATTTATTCAATTAAAATAAAACATAAATGAATGTTTTTATATCAAACATAATTTAATCATAGAAAATTATTATAAATAGAAAAAGTATCAATCTATTTATAAATATAGCAAAATATTACTATATTTCTAATTATTTTTATATTTTCAACCATTTTTTTATTTTTAAGACATCCCTTAAATTATTTAAATTAATTACCAAAAGTAATTAAATTAATAGAAATTAATTAGAATAATAATAATTCATAAGGGTAATTCTTTTAAATAGAAAAGCTAGCAAAAATATTTTCAAATATAACAAAATGGCATTGCCTATTAGTGACATGACATTAAATAGTTAGACTATATTTTGGTTATATTTATAAATATTTTAACTTATTTTGTTATGGGAAATTATCTTAAATGGCAAAACGACTGAAAATATATACAACTAATAGCAAAAAATACACAGTCTATCGCGATCTATCGCATATAGACAATGAAATTTAACTATATTTAAAAACAAACAATCCATTTTAGAATATATTTATAACTAATAATTAATAATAAAAAAATATGGGGATGAGAGAGTAGGAGAGTTAGAAGTGGAGAATTGAGTGACATTTTGGGGAAGTGAAGAGAGGGGTATTTTGGGGAGAAGGAAAGAAAAAAAAAAAAAAAAAAAGATGGACACAGCAGTCAATAAGGAAAAAGGGGTTATTATGGATATCAAGATTGATAAAAATGCATAGTAGAAAGAGCCAACAAAAATGAGTATCATTTTCCCCATTCTTTCAAACAAAAAGAGGGCATGACAACACAATATCATTTGCCTATGGTAACGGCTACATATTCTGCTTCCCCTTGTGTGAATGCGACCCGACTTCCTACTCTATCCAACTCAACCCAACAATAATCTTATCGTAGTGCTAAAAATTTGAGTTAGATTCGCGACTGAATGAAAGAGATATATCTAAAATTAGAAGTTCGACAAATATGTATTTGGTTCAAAACTCATATTCTTTACAAATTATGAAAACAATATTTTTTATGTTTTCACTGTGTCCATATTTTGAATTTTAAATTTTAAAATGTATAATTATATTAAATATTTAGAAATACAATATGCCATGTTATAAACTCAATTCATTTTTTTGAAAAATGTCATATGTATTATGTAATGTAGTATAAATTATATAATATTACAAAATAATTATTAGATAATTTTTTTTCTTTTGACATAAATCATATTCATAAATAGATTAATAGTGATTTATTCTCAATTAAATATTGGTGGATAACTACAATTAGTTTTATAATTTATAAATATATAGTATTACACACATTTTAAATAACTGTTTAGATTAGAATCCAATTTTTTTAATCTGCTACCAAACACATGCCTGAAAACATGAAATACAACTATGTTTTCGTTGGATCCTTTGTTTTCAATGTTTTCGAATTCTCTATCAAATTGGCCCTTAAATTGTTACAAATTTGAAAGTAGGACTGTATTGTTATATACTAAAGTTTAGGGACTAGATTGTTACAAAATCGAAAGTATAAGAACTAAATCATTATAAACCAAAGTTCATAGATTAAATTGTTACTTTGATGAAAGTTTAAGGACCAAAAGTATTTTGTAACCTTAAAAGAAAGGAGTATGTGCTATCGAATTACTAGAAATTTGAATCATACTTAATGAAAGGAGTATTTGTTGGTTTTTTCCCCTCTTTTTAATATTTGTGAGTCTACATATTAGCTTGCTTGCACTTCAACTAATCTCAATGAATAATCTACTTGGTTTTACAATATTTTGGTATAGAGAAAACTTATAAAATATTTAATTTTAAATCGATGACCACCATGGACTAAACTCATTACATCTAACTCTAAGTTGTTTATAAAGTATTTGCGATTCATAGTACTAAAAATTTAAACTAGACTGTATGAAAGGAGTATATGCTACCCATAGTAATAAAATTTGAGCTAGTAAGAATGAAGGGAAGGAGTCCTTGCTACTTGTAGTACTAGAAAGTTAAGCCAAACCAAACTAAATATAGAAGCATATGCTACTTGTAGTCCGAACTTAATTATAAGGAAGGAATACATGTTACTTGTATGACTAAAAATTTGAGAAATCCAAACTCAAAGGAATGAGTATATACTACTTGTAGTACTAGAAATTTGAACCAACCAAATTGAGGGAAGAAACATATACTACTCGTAGTACTAGATATTCAAGTCATCCAAACTAAAAGGAAGACTTATATACTATTGCAGTACTAGAAATTCTCTCAACCTCAATGGTTCAATACAAATCAACATTCCTGTCAAAAGCTCAAATCCAAATCATTAAACTCAAAGGAAGAAGTATATACTATCGTAGTAATAGAAAGACTCCAAACCTCAATTGCTCTATACAAATTGACCCTCCTTTCAAAAATCCAAACCCAATCGGAATCCCAACCAACACCCATCTTCTAATATGTGGTGCTCCGAACGATCAAGTACGAAATCTGGTTGAATTCGTATCTGGAATATTTATATTATTTAAGATTTTAGTACTAAAGTTTGAAGAATTTGGTTGGTGTTGGAGGAAAGAAAGAGTAGAGTAAAATATGAGCGTAGATGGTGGCGCGGATTAAGGCAATATCTACATTTACAACATTAAAGCTATAGGAAAAGTGGAGCAAAAAGCGCACGCTTAGGGAATGGAATCATATGGACACACTTAAAAACAATGCCATCATTTTCTTTATTGTTTGTTTCTCACCGACTTCTAAATTGGGATCTGTGGAAACAATCTTATTTTATTTTTCCCAATTCCCAATGCCTAACCTTATAAATATTAATTTCTCTACATTCTAACCACCAAATTAATATTAACCAAACCAAAATTAAACTCCCTCCTTACCCACCAATTAACAACATATGCATTCACTTTCCATTAACTATGTATTTTGTTTTTGTGTCTCTACTTTTTAAATATTTACTTCATTCTTACTACTTCCCAATTACAGATTAAAATATTTCATCTTTCATCAAATATTAAAATTATAAATACTCATAATATATTAAACTAAAATATCATCTATTAATCTTGATATAAAGATATAACATATAAGTTAATTTGGAAATTAAAAAGAAAAAAAAAAAACTTAATTATTACTATAAATAAATTTTTATAATTTTTTTTAAAGTTATATACCTATCCTTTGATTGATTCAATAGTTTGTCATTAATATTTTGAGTCTCACATATTTGAGTTCCAAGTAAGAGTAGAGGAACTGTTTAGATTGAATTTGATTTATTTGTTGTTCTTATAAATTATATCACCCTCTCATGTGCTGGCACTTTCACACTTTTCTTTATCATATCATATCATATTTTGCTGTCCTTTATCATAACATGTGCCATTATGTTGTATACTTCATATTTAAGTCATTATCAACTTGGAATCATTATCAATGCTTTCTTTATTTTGCAAATCATACCTTTTCTTTCAAACTAATCTAAAAGGCCTCTTTTATTTCTCATGCTCCCCCCATATTTTAACTATAATTATAAGATCCTTCTCCCTATCAACTTTACCAATATATTAATTAAATATTAAATTTTGGATTAATAGATGATATATTTGTAGGTTCTATTTGTATTTTCTAAAAGGTGTTGGAGATGTATTCTTAATATTGATGTTGAACCCTCTATGAGACATCTTCTTGATTTTACGATAATGTTTAGCATACAAGTTTCGCTTCTTTAATCCAAAGTTAATACATGTATTTTGGAAACTAAATCTATATTCATTACACGAATTTTGTTTATTCCAAGCTATAAATTTTGAAAATGTTACAAGCCAAATTGTGTTATATAAACTTATAATAAATTTAGATTTAGATGAAACGTAGATCTTATTCTTTAGATTTACGTCAATCCAATTGCCAAAAAGTCGCCAGTTTGACCATTTACACTTGCAATTGTTAAACCTAAAAGAAAAAAAAAAGTATTAGTATTTATAAATCACAATACAAACTAGCATACATACTATACAAACTCCAAGATTCATACACCCTACTTGTTAAAACCATATGCTAAAATCATTCCCTAGTAGGAAATACAAATTGATTAATTAGAATGTAGGCATGTGTCATTATTTCATTAAAATGAATTAATAAAATGGTATGATTTGTAGATGTGAATGAAGACTATATATAGAGGGCCTACAACTATATTTTTATAGTATTCCAATGTTGCTCAAATTATTGAGAGAATTGGGGCAATAAAAGGAAGAAGTTTCTAAGGTAGGGTTTGGATGGATGATCCATAATTTGCTCAATGGGATGAACTGGCCATGACTTTTAAAATAGGGGGGACAATATATACAAAGAGAAGCTATAGGAGATAGTGCTTCTTTAATATATATTGAAAAGTAAGAGAAGAATAATGAGTATTCAAAAGTGAGATCCATCTTCCACTCATTTTAGTGGCAATATATATAAATTTATATATATATTCTGATTAAAAAAAAATATTTTCTATCTTAGGTGGGTTCAAAAAAAATTTGATGACTCGATCAACTCAATCCAATCGGTATGATTTGGGATGAGTTTGGGTTCAAAAAATTTATGAGTTGAGTTGGTTCATGAGTTCGCCTAAAATAATCCAAACTAACTCGAACTTAGGGCCCGTTTGGATTGACCGGAGAAAAAAGTGTTTTTTAAAAAATTCATTTATATTTAAACTTTTTTCAGATGAAAACGGATTAAAATACATTTCAAAATCTATTTTTGAGTGGTTAAAAAAAAAAAAAAAACTCCAATTTTTTTCCAAAATAAGTTATTTTTTAAATTCAACACTAAAAGATGTATTTCAAACCCATAGTTTTAAAAAATATGTTTTTTTAAACTTGTGATACAATTATATATACATATATTTATTTTACTTTTATTTAATGTCGTGGTTTTTTTTTTTTTTTTTTTTTGATAATTTATCTCCTACCACTCCTAAACATAATTTTTTTACCATACAATTTAGTTCTTGAATTTTAGTCGGTAGTGATTGAGTCTCTATATTTTTAAATTTGTAACAATCTAGTCTCCTAAACTTTAATAAGTAATAATTAGTCCATATACTTTAAATTTTATAACAATTTGGTACCTATATATATATATAAAAAATTCTTCAAAATAAGTGTTCAAATTTTTATTATATAATGACTTAGTTTTTAAATTTTAAAAAATAATTGATGCTCGTTCAAGTTATCGATCTAAGTGTATAAGAAATTTCATTAAACCGTAATAATATTTTTTTTTTAATAACGACTAAATCCTATAAATAATAAAATACATAGCTAAATTGTTAGCTTAACAAGAGTAAAGTATTATAAAATTGGAAATATGTTTGAATAAATCATTTCCCATTAAAATTTATGGGTTAGGATTAACAACTTTTGAACATACTTTTTTTAAATAAATATGTAAGATTTGAAAATATCAGAAAACCCTTTTTGCCAAACTGATCCAATTTTAGTGGAGCTTTTTTGAAGATGAAGATGAAGCCAAATGAAAAAGCACCCAAAATGTAGGGTTACCCTTAAGTACAATAGTATAATAATAATAAATAATAATAATAATAATAATAATTATTATTATTATTATTATTGATTTTTTTCTTTAAACAGTATAATTATTTAAGTGGAGTCTTACCAACCTTCCTCATAAATTAGAGAGGGAATTACATAGTGGTAACACCAACAACAGCTCAATTTTATTGTAGAATCTCTTTTGCCTTGTCCTTCATTAATTGGCCCTTTCACAAAAGGGGTTCAAAGTTCATTATTTATGATTACTTTAATTGGTACCAATAATTGTATGTAATTAAATCTTGTGACTTTGAGAAGTATGCTAATCATACTTTATGATTCATAAAGGCCTTTAATTATATCCATATAATATATCCATATAATTTTTTCTTTTAAAAAGAATTATAGAGATCGGATGGAATCTTTGACTTTAAAGATGAGAGTATATCAGTTATGGTTGAGCTAAGCTAGTTTTGATAATTTTGAATGACATAGTCATACTTAATTGTCCCATGTGAGACCAGTCTTTCAAAATACATTAAATGGTAGCGCTACATAAAAATTGTTGTGACAAAGAAAAATTCTTTTTATATTCTCTTTTGTAAGATCGGTTTAATAAATATTGTGGTTTTTATCTTTCTATTTTTTAAAATTATCTCACATATTTTTGTGGGTAGTTTTTCACCCTCTTAATAACACATTTGAATTTTAAGTAAAATTTTAAAAAGAAAAAAAAAAATCAAGTTTTCACATATATATATAAATTTTTTTTTTGGTTTTCACAATGTATTTCGATTTTTGAAAATATGTTTAAAATATGGTAGAACTAGAAGTATTCATTGTAAACTTAATTTTCAAATATAGAGAAAAAAAAAAAGAAAATAGTTATAAACAAAACCTTATACATTATAAATTTAAAATTCAAACACACACCCAACTTCTTCTTGCATCTTTCACCACTTAAAGTAACATAATGAGCTATTTTTCCCTTTTACTTTAATTTTAAATTAACATGCACACTCACACTTCTTAAAATAAAAATTAAAAAAATAAAAAAAAAATAACCAAACCTATATTATGATGTGTTTATCCCAGAGCATATGGTTGAAATTTTAGATCACAAATCATAAACTTAGTTGAACGTGTAAATTAAGTCTTCCAATCGCATTAAAAGAATTCTTAAGTGATTTCTAACAATGGATATCAAAATTAAGACAAGGAAGACACACCTAACCTTTAAGTGATAATGATAGTAAATTTATAATTTAGGGAAGAGAGAACCTACAAAACAAAGATAAAATAGCTCTAATACCGAAGTCAGACATGAAGAACGATAGAATGAAGATAAAGTCAAAAGTTTAAGTTTGCTCATATAAAACAATAATGATATATATGTATTAAAAAAAAAAAATTAACCTAGGTTTCATCTTAATCAATGAGTTTTTACTGATTGTGAACATGTTAGGATTAAGTCTAATTAGCCCATTGATTAGTTGACTCTAAACTGGTTCAATTCCAAGATTAGTTGACCCTAGACTAATTTGAGCATAAGTCCATATTTATCTTGAATTTATTTTCTTTAACTGACTTTTGGCCTATTTCAACCTGTACAAATTCACCCATAACACTACCTAATCTCATAACTTGAGGGTCTATTTGAATAACTTCTTAAATGTTTTAAAAAAGGTTTTAAATGTTAAAAATTGATTTTTAAATATTTAAACAATCGGTTTAGATATCATTTTGGTTCATGTACTTTGAAATTTGTTCAATTTTAGTCCATATAATTTCAAATGTTCAATTTTAGTTCCAGAACGTTTAGTTAATTTTAAAAGTATAGAGATTAAAGTTAAGTTAAAATAAGATAAAATGAAGTCAAAGTTAGTCTTTTATGGAGTGGTTGGGGAGGGTAGCACTATGGATGAATAGTTATATTCAACAGTGGAAAGAGGACAAGGAAGCAAAAACAGCGACAATCTGTCAGCCTTTTTTTTTTTTTTTTGCTTCTTTCTCAATTGTGTATTCACATGACAAGAGAAGGCCAAGGCCATACCAAGACAAGATGCTTCAAAAATAAAATGTCTTTCAATCATAACTCACAAACCCTTTGCATTTAAATTTGTGCATCCTTGTTCTTCTTTCATCCTATTCCCAATCAATTTTATACCAAAACCATTCTTCTAGAATGCAGCATTAGCGCTCTAGTTTGAAAAGCTTGAGTATGTATAAATTAACGTTAGATATAACAAGTGGAGTAATAATTTAGGGAACGTTTAAGGCGTTGAATTGATTATTATAGTCAATAAGTTATAATAATTTGTGTTTGGAGTGGAGATTATTTTAGTTTGAGTTAATGAGGAGAGAGGATAGGTGGAAAATAGTAAATCTCGTAACAAAGAGGGATTTGAAATAGTCATAGTATAGTTACACTACAACAAATGTGGCTTTCCATGACATAAGAGTGTAGCCAAATTGAGGGGAGGAAAAAAAGTTTCATAAAAGAAAAAAAAAACATGTTTGCAAAAAACACAATTTTCGAACTTTTGTTTTTTTATGACAGTTTTTAAATGTCACCCATTTATGACATTTATTAAATGTCATTAAATAAAACTATTATAATTGGAAGTCGAAATAGTGGGTGGGTTTCATAGCCCACTCTACTCAATTGAAATTGAAGGTCCAAACGTCCCATTAAAATTTTAGAATGGTTAATTGTCAAAGTGAGTACAATTCAAAAGTAATTAATACATATGGTAGTTAAAAAAACATTTAGAATTGTATAACTTTTATTATAGTTTATGAACCGTAGGTAGTGTTTGTGAGTTTATAATTAAAAAAAGACTTTTTTTTTTTTTTTGATAGGTTGTTAACTTAGTCTATGTTATTTTAAGATGATTAAGAGCCCGTTCGGGATTGATTTTAGTGTTTATAAAAGTGATTTTGAAGTCATTCTAACTGTTTTAAGTGTTGAACACGACTGATTATATATTAATTTTGAAAGAATCACTTTTTTATTCACTACCACAAGTAAAATCAGATAATTAGTAGTTTTAAAATAGAATTTCCAAAAATACTTTCATTGTATGGTAATCTTCAACCTTTGTTCAATTATAAATTAATAAATTAATGCTCTTTTATTTTAAATTTATTTTCTAATGTGAAATTAATTTTGTATCAATAGGTAGGACTTTTAGAGTATAGACAAAAAAAAAATTAAAAAAAAACCAAATTGTAAGAGGTCTATATATAATATTACACTTACACAACTTTATAAGAAAATGATAAAAGTGATCCACATGTTAAGAGAAATTGGAATGTTTATAATTATTATTTCAATAAAAAATAGAGAAATACTTCAAAATTCTTATAGTGAATCACAATAATATTATTATTTTCGCGTTCATAAATTTAAAACTAAGAGATCATATTGTTACAAATTTGATGATAACAAGATTTACTGACTTAACTTTTATTTTCTTATTATATATTTTTATTATAATTGAAAAGCATCTGGTTGGATATTATATATTATAATAATGGCTTCTCCTAATATTGTATTATACAAAATAAATATTTATTAAAGTATTGTAAAAGTGCTTGAAATAATAATATGTCTACCCTATCATTTCAATTAAGCAACAATTTAGTATTTTTTTAATCAAACACTGTAAACTACTTTTTCATTTTCAAAATTGAAATTTAACAAATATCGATTTACTTAATTTTAAAGCCAATTATCCTTAAAACAAAGCTAACAACAATTATTTTAAAAGCTATAGCAACTCAAAATGAAACCTAAATTTATTTCGTCATGTTCAAAAACTCACTCTAAAAGAATATCTCTAATAATTAAAAATTAACTTAACATTTGATTTAAAATTTTTTAATCTCATATTATTAAAAGTATGTTTTAAAATAATTTTAAAAACATAAGTGATTTTAGAGTAATTATTTTAAATGAAAAAACTATTAAAATAGTTTCAACTATAGTAAAATGTTATTATCTATAAATGATAGACATTGATAAACACTAATAAACATCTATTAGTGATAGATGATAGTAGTTTATCAATATCTATTACTATCTATTGTTGATAGACAATAATATTTTGCTATATTTGTAAAAAGTTGGCTTATTTTGCTATATTTAAAAACTACCTTGATTTTAAGTATTTTAAAATTACTTTTAAACATGCTTCAAACGTTTTTAAGAGAAAATATTAAAAAATGTAGATATGATATGGGAAAAAGTTACCATCTTTTATTGATAAATTACTAATTTAGTTTAATGGTCAAGTTTGTGTTTATTTAGTCTCTAAACTTTCAAAAGTATCTAATAATCTAATAACTTTGACATTAAAATGTGTGCAATAGATAATTAAGACCCTTAACCATTTTGTTTTTTGTTTTTGTTTTTGAAAATTAAGCCCATTTCCTCCCTATTTCTTTCATTGATTTGCATCTTATAATAGTTGAATTCTTTGCCAAATTTCAAAAACAAAAACAAATTTCTAAAAGTTATTTTTTTAGTTTTCAAATTTTGGTTTGATTTTTTAAACCATTAGTAAAAAGTAGATAACAAAGAAATAAATTTGAAGGTGGAAGTACTGTTTATAGGCTTAATTTTCAAAAACAAAAATAAAAGACGAATTGGTTACAAAACGAGGCCTAAACATTTAACTTTGTGCCTGGTAGATTTCTAAATTTTTAAATTTTAGATTTAAAAGATATGACTTATTAGAAATATTTTTTTAAAAAATTCACATATAAAAATATATTTTAACCTATAAGGAATATTTTTTTTGAAAAAAATTACATATCTACAAAATAGAAATTTGAAATTGTAGGGTTCCATTCAAAAATATATATATATATATATCAAACACTTATTAGATACAATATTGAAGATTAAGAGATTCGTTGCTAATCTTCTTTACATCGTTCCAATTTAATTGAATGTCCTTGACGAGACAAAGATTATAGATTCATTAGATACAAAATCTAAACTTTAGTGGCTTACTATACATTAACCTATTAGATACTTTCGAAAGTTTAAGGATCAGACAGACACAATTGTAGAAGCTTTAAAGGCTAAACTAGTAATTTAACCTATTTTTTTTCGTTTTGAAGGGAGAAAGAGTTTTTTTTTTCTTTTTCTTTTTTTCTCAATCCAATCTTACAATTATTAATCCCAAATTTAAGTTTTTACATTACATTTGAAATTTCAAGGTTATGTTTTTACGATTAAAAATTATTTATGAGCAAAATTATAATCATCGTTATAAATTATAAGTGATTTTAAAATTTCAAACTATTTATTATCAAATTAAAAAAATTTTCAAATCGAGCATAACTCAATTGACATACGAGTGTGTTAGTAACCACAAGATCTGTAATTCGAATCTCCCAACTTCCATCTATATTTTTCAAAAAAATGGAAAGTTTGAATATATATATATATATATAATGAAAGTATTTAAAAGTTAGAAGTAGTATAAGAAAAAAAAGGGATGGAACAATAATTAGAAGAGTTGGTGTGTTGAATATGTGGAAAACTCATTATGATGGAGAACTATTATGAGTTGCTTGGTTTTTCCATGCTTGTGAAAGCAAATTATTATAAGAATTATTTCATGTACTAATAAAGCCACTGAATTTATTTGTTTGCATCTTGTGTGGAACTTTTGTTTACATTTTGTAGGACAATTTTACTAATTTTCTGTATAAACTTAAATTATGAAAAAATTATTTATGATAACAGCTAATTAGGTTTATACTTGGGTCATAATGGCAGAAATAATAGAATCAAAAGAAAGAATTAAAGAAACACTAAAATAAAAAGCTGAAATCAATTCTAGAGTAGACTGTAGAAATGCAACTTATTCTCTTATACCGAATTGAAAATAAATTATAGTCGCTTTTTATTGGAGTGACAACCTTTAAAATGAGTCACTCCACAATTAAACTTGACTAAAGCGGGATCGAATTGCTTTTATGCAATCTATCACGTATGAAAACTAAAAAATGACAAAGGATGTTTTGTTTGAATTTCTAAGAGAAATGTCTCAAATTTAAGAAATCAATTTTTATTTATCACGAGATAATCTAATTTTAATTACATTCCAAATTCTTAGGTATCTATAGCCATCGCACAAAAAGAAAATCTCAACCCTTCGTATACCCAAAAATTAGCTAAAAAAAGTAATGGTCACGACCAATAAGTTTGGTAATTTCTATTCACCTAAAATTAACCCTTAAAAGCTAAAAATACACTTAAGAGTTAGACGAAACTAAAATAATAAAAGAAGACTTCAAAGTGCTTTTCAAACAAGTGTTATTAATGACAACTCTATTAACAACTTGAAGCTTTAAAATATTGAATGAATCTTTGTTGATTTTCTTGGTTTTGAACTGTCATAGGGCTCATTAGAAATCGTGAAACAAACATGATCTCTATTAAAGTTTAATAACAATTTAGACACTTTTTATAGTTTAAATAACTTTCAAATTCAAAATTGAATATTAAGGTATTAAACAAACAAAAGTCTGAAAGTTGACGAACTAAACTTGTAGTTAAATTTTTTTTTTCATAGAATACTTTGAAAAGAAATTGCATCAAATGAACTCAACTTTACGGTATATTTAAAAAAATGTAACTCTATTTTTTATTCATGATTTTTCACCATTTTTTTTTCTTATTTCATCTTACCAAAATACCCTTATCATAATTAGTTATTATTGTTTTTTATTATTAACTAGTTGGATATAATAACGTTAACAATACATGCTTAGTTGAATTTATGGAAAAATATATGTGTATTATAAAATACGATTGTTTATTCCATCGAGTAGATCTATTGGTCAACTTTTTTTTTTTTTTTTTTACATAATTGTAATTTTTATGTTAATTTCGTACAATTAAAATGTATTATCTGACCTAACTCTTGGCCCAACTAAATGGATTTGGGTCTTAGTTGGCCATTGAACCAAAATAACTATTCTCGAGTTTAATTGGGTTTTAGCCCAAATATTAATATTAAATTGGACCAAATTATTTTATTTCATCTAATAGTTATGGTGAAAACATATGTCATCATTGTGATTTGTCAACTTACGTCTCCAACTTTAATTTGGAACACATGTCAACTTTTAATTAGTCTTAAATTCAATTATTTTAATTTCGTCTTTAATTTGAGAGCTAACTTGATAATTTGTGATTGGTCCAAAATCTTTGAAGTAGTATAGAGAAAGAATTTTTTTAGTTAGAAAATTTCAAACACATTATTTCATTTTTAGATTTTACTTTTTGGTGGAAAAATTACTAAACAATCATTTTTTTTGTTGTAATTTTTTATTTTATTTTGTCTTAAAATAAATTAAAATAATAAAATAAAATTTTCGTCATACATGAATGTTTCTTTTTTCCATCTTTCGGAAAAGTTTGACATAATTTATTTTCTTTATATATAAGTTCTTAATTTTTCTTTTTTCATGTCAGAAAATTTTGTAAATATGGGAAGTCCTTAAATTTGTGTAATAATGGGTTTTACTTGGATCATTTAAGGAAAAATAACCTACTTTGAAGAATTAGAATGGACGTGACAATTTAACTCCTACTAGGAACAACAATAATAATTACAAAAAAAGAAAGAAAGAAAAAAAAGAAAAAGAAAAAAAAAAACCTTTCTAACCATATAATTTAATTAAATAAGCATAAGTACAAAATTATTATTTTCCATGAATAGCCTAATGAGATTAAATATTACACAAAAACATGGCTCAAATATCTATATCACCCTCCAGAAAATGTAACAATAATGAAAATATAATAAGAAGAAACAAATAGAAATAAGAAAAGACACATGGAAAAGAAAATTTACCATATTCATGCGCATTAAATGATTTTTTTTCAAAATCGTCTTATTTTTTTAAATCATATCTTTGAAAAAATATATCATATTTACATCCATTAAATGGTTTTTTTTCTTCAAAACTCACGCATGAAAATCACGTGGCTATAATACATAGTATATATGAGGTTTATTTTTACATTTTATTTTCAATTTCAAATAATCTGATGATGTCATCCATCTTAATATAATATACATGTATATATGACACAATATGTGGAATATATATATATCAATTTCAAATATATACATATTAATAGATGACAAAGTATATGAAATATATATATCTTATTACAAACGATACTAAAATAGTAAAATTAAAATATGTAGTATATATTATACAATAACCTTTTACTTATACTTATTCTAAATACATTTGGAAATAACATCGTATATATTTGAAATAAACCCCGTATACATATATAAGAAACGAAACATAGATGATAAGAATATTTGTAACCATAATTATGCATTAAATATAATTCACCGAAATTAGAGATTTTGCATTTTTTAAGTCAAAATTCGAAATTTGTAAAAAGAAAATTTTGGGACAAATTTGTAATTAATTGAAAAAAATATTATTAAAAAAAAACTCCTATATCCAAAATTATGCCAAAATCTAATTTTATAATATAATTAATGTTTAAATCTAGTTTTATTATATAATTAAAGTTTAAAAAATTTGCGAAATATTGCTTAGGAAGGTAGGGCAAATTTCTAAATATTAAAAAAAAAAAAAAAAAAAAGCTTTTTAATGGCCCAAATAAATTGAAGGCCCAAACCCCTTTGCAAGTCATTCTTTTTTATTTCAATATTCCAACACAAAAGCTGCGAAATTCTTCTTTCACTCGCCGGATTTCTTCAACGTCGCTGACCGGAGAACCGACTCTTTGCGATCGAGGTTTCATCCATGGCTACGTTGGATACCGATGTTCCTATGGTTCCCGCTGGTGAGGCTTCAAGTAGTGCTGGCCCTTCGTCATCCAAAAAACCTAAGCGATTCGAGATCAAAAAGTGGAATGCTGTCGCTCTCTGGGCTTGGGGTATTTTGAAACCCTAATTTCAATTTCTTCGATTTCTTTTAGATTCCTTTCTCGTTTTGATGTTTCTTAATGATTCTTATCGTTGTTGTGACTTAATTGTAATTTTACTTGTGCAGATATTGTTGTCGATAACTGTGCAATTTGTAGGAATCACATAATGGATCTTTGTAAGTTGAAAGAGTGTTAAATTTTCTTTAATTCTAGATGCGGTTTTGGATGATAATTTGATGTTTCTCACTGTTGTTCATCTACGATTGGTTTGGTGTTTAGGTATTGAATGTCAGGCGAATCAAGCGAGTGCCACTAGTGAGGAATGTACTGTCGCTTGGGGTATGCTATTCCGCCTCTTTTTCTGAAACCTTAATTTTGATTTTTAGTTCCATTGTTTGAGATGGTTTGGAGCTCTGTTTGCTATATTTTCTTTCCTTTTCTGTGAAATACGTCTAATTTGTCGTTGGATTGTTTGTGCAATTTGCAATTGCAGCAGCCTTGAGATACTAGTCTTAGTGACTGGAAAAATCATCCTGAGCAACTAATTTGTCTTAACTTAACTGCTAAACAATACCAGTTGTCTTGTTGCATGGACCTTTCTTTTCTTTGTTTCATGTGGATGAATGGAAGATATTCTAAACTTTAGAAGTTTCATATTAATCTATGACTTCCATGGGTGGTTTGTCTTTGCCATTTGTTAGATGATATAATCTTAAATTTATCTTCACCTATCCGTCGGTAATTTAAGATGGTATCAGAGCAAATGGTCAAGGTCTTGTGTTCAAATGCCTACAATGTTATTTTCTGCCCAATTAATATTGATTTTCACTTGTTGAGTTTTCTACATATTTCAAGCTCACAAGTGAGGGAGATTGTTAAGTGAAATAATATTAAATTTACCATTTAAGACCATTTTGTGGTACTTTCTTTTGGGGATTAGGCCTTTATCTGCTTGCGTGTTTTAGGTTGCTCTTTATTAATTTTCTTGTTTGCAGGGGTATGCAACCATGCTTTTCACTTCCACTGCATTAGTCGTTGGTTGAAGACTCGCCAAGTTTGTCCATTGGGTATATTTAGTATGCTTTACTGTTTTCTTATTCATAGAACTGTATGAAAATTCTGCTCCTATTAATTAAATTCTCGTTATGATTTTCAGATAACAGTGAATGGGAGTTCCAGAAGTATGGACATTAGGACCTTCATATCGTTGCAATGCCAAAGTGTCCGGTCAGTCAGACAAATACTACTTGAAAATGTCTAATTGTTGAAAATTTGAACCTATGTCTATTCCCCAGATCCTGTTGTGTTTTATTCCTCATGCATGTTTTATATCCCTAGTAGATTAAGATTGAGTACTTTATCACCATGTGAATCTTTAGACGCTTCACTACAAGTATTGAGCTAAATGTTTATTTTCCTTCTTTGAACATCCCTGTCTTTGTTTTCCTCTGTGTGGATTGTTTTGGGCGGACCCGAAATGCCAATTCTCTTTGTTATTTTTAGCATTCATCTTTACTAAATATCTTGATGAAAGTTCTTTCTTGCGATTTTCTGCACTACTATGGTAATATTGAAGAAGTTATTTGGAATGGGGTGTTGATGTTTTTTTAGAGTTCATATGGAGCAATATCCTAAGCTCAATCAATATTTATTATAAAGTAATTTAACGGTAGAATTTAGTGTCACTCAATTTTTGACAATATCAAATATCATAATTTTTGAAGGTTGGATATGGGTTTTAGTCTGCAATGTTTGGTGTCTTTTTAATTTAGTCTCTGGTTAAAAAGTTTCGATTTAGTCTTGGATTGGTTGATTAGAATAGGAACTAAACAATCTTAAGGAGGAAAGTATCTAATTCCTCCAAATTTGTTGTAAGGAATTGGCTCGCCTTTAAGGAGGAAAGTATCTAATTTCTCCACATTTGTAAGGAATTGGCCAATGCTTTTCTTCTTTTAGTTTACTTTAAGGGTTTAAATTTTCAAAGATTTTGACGTCATTTATATTTTATCACAGAAAATTTGACAAAGTATAATAAATAAAATATGGACAAAATATCATGAATGTGAATCTAATACTAATAATAAGAAAGGTAATCTTATTTTAAAATGGTAAAATACTTATTTGTTAATCGATATTCATAAATGGAGCAAAATTTTACGATTTATCTTAGATAAATCTGTAATAGACTACTATTTATGTCTTTGTGTTTATCTTAAATGGACTTTGATATTTTGCTATTATCTATAAATATTTTCAACAGTTTTATTATTTAAAATAATTTCTCTATGAATTTTATATTTAATTTTTAAGATTTATTGTTTAATAATCAAAATAATGAATATATTTGAATTAGTGTAAAAAAAGAAAGATATGTTTGAATTCGATAAATTTAGACTATATATATGATAATTTGATAGATAGTTATTTCCTTTAACTTGAAAATTTTTAGTAATTTCTCTAAAAATTCTAATTGTTCAGGTGGAACTAATGATATAAAAGTTTACCATTTAATTAATTTTTTTTTTTTCATAATAATGATTTATGTCAAGTTTTCTTTCTTTCTTTTCTTTTTTTTTTTTTTTAGAAAAACCAAATGGGGAAAATTTTTTCGCAGAGTTCTCTGATCCCCGCACATTTTTCATGGGGAATGTTAGGAAAATTTGGTAGGGACAGAGAATGAAATAGAGAGCGAGACTCACCATGTAGGCTAATTGTTTTCTTCATTTATTAATTCTTTTTTCGGGGAAGTTTAGTTTGGTCAAACAAGTCATGGATATCGGCTTCATAAGTTTAGAAAAGGAAACACGCTTTTATTTTCAAATTAATTATTGAAACTTTCTTTAGAGTAAAATAAATTATTGAAACTATTAAGTTAATTCAATTGATTGTATGTGACATAGATAATTTAGGTGTAATTATTTTGAATTTTGATTTTTGTTTTTGAAAATTAAGTCTATAGAAACTTGTTTTGCCTCCAAATTTCTTTATTTTTTACCAATGGTTTAAAAAATATGCCAAAATTTAAAAACTAAAAAATGTAGTTTTTAAAAATTTGTCTTTGTTTTTTGAATTTGGCTAAAAATTCAACTATTGTACTTAAAAACGATGCAAATCATTATAAGAAATGTGGAGAAAATAAACTTAATTTTCAAAAAATAAAAAATAAATGATTACAAACGGAGCTTTAGTGATTCAATTCAAATGTTAGAGACCTTAATCAAAAAGTTTGAGTTTATCAATGACTTTTTTTTAATCTCGTGAGTCCCTAATAATATCGTACACACTTTTGTCACTCAAGATTACAAGTGTTTGTGGAACGAGATTTGGCTTGAAGATTATCCTCTTAGCCTTCCAAAGTTATTAATAGGGAGTATCATATTAAAAAAATAACAAAAAATTGGTAATCATAACCAATTTCTTGCTTTTTAACATTATATTTCAGTGATATTTTACATGTCTATGGATCCAACATTGACATAAAAGGTGAATCGGCATTTCTACTATATCATAAAAAATCGATGAAACATTAAAAAGAAAATAACAAAGTGTCACTAATATGAATTTAATATAAACAATAAGAGACTTGGGGTACTGAATTAGTTATTATTGTCAATGGTTATTATAGCATGTGGGTTATAATAGTTTGTGTTTGGGATACAAATTGTAGGTTATAAATAGTTATAAAAACCACTATTGTATTAGGAAACATAATAGTGCCCGCTCCGATTGGGTCGGGAAATTCCCGATTTGACTGTGGACATTCTCCGGGTACCCATTCAGGGACAGGGAGGGTATCCCTGCCACGACCCCAACCCCACCCCGATTTATCCTCGACCATCCATTTATATAGATATATGTCTCGCTCGCTTTTGTCGTCTCGCTCTCACTCTATCTCAGGGAATGGGTCTTTGTGGGGACATGTTTCCTCGACGGGGAATCCGCGCCCCCTTCCCTACCTACAAATGGCGAGGGCGGGGGTAAATTCCTCCCACGGGGCGAGGACGGGGAACCCCCACCCGCCCCCCTCCATTGCCAACCCTAGTTGACCCAAACACTCCTAAGCATCTTAACTTTTTGAAAACAGGCAAAATGTTTAATTACAACATCGATATTTCCGTATTTAAAATTCTTAGTTTATTTTTTAATTTTTAATTTTTTTTTTATTTTTTATTATAGTACTCTCATGCAAATGGGCACACATCTAGCTAGACAAATATTGTGTTATTTAAGTCATAACATGAGTTTAAGTGAAGAATAAAATATATTGTTAGTATAAGTTCGATTCAAACATCTCGAATGGCAAAATATATAGTACATGAAAAGAATTGTATCGGTTTGAGTGATGAACACTTTATTCAAATTAGCATATGATCATTGTCATATGCTTTGTACTATAGATAAACGTGCCATATTCATTTATTACTACTCTACATTTTAACAAATGCTAGAATGATGATTGCAAATAGTATCAATTTTCAAAATCTAAGAGATAAAATCACTCAAACCAATTGACTTTTTGTTTTTCTCACAAGACCCAAATGATCATAAATGTAAAATAGGCATTCTTCATATTCTAAAAAGGAAATGTTCACACTAATTTGTCATCAAAAGGACAAAAATTGACTTTGACAAAATTGAGTTGAAGAACTTAACCTATTTGATATTACTTCAAAGTTCTATAAATCAAAGATGGACCTACAAATTAAACTTTCATAAATATTTAAAAGATAAATCTAAATTCTTATGAAGATTGAATGATATGGAATCTTCATGGGAAGTACCAAAGTCAAAAGGGCCAAGAGATTGTTCATATTTTATAACCTTTTTTTTCTTAGAGATTATTATAAGGTCACCATTGATTAGGACCCATCATCTAAAATTCCAAAATTGATTACAAAAACCCTAAATGAAGGAATATATTATACTTCTTTTTATTTTGTCAATTGGACACTTCCTCATCCTTTTTATTTTTGACAATATTTTCAATTCTATGAATGTATCATACTTTTTAGTCATGAGATTTTTGTTTTTTAACAAACAAATAAAAAAATATATATTTATAAGCTTATATTCTCACCATTTACATTTGTGTATTTCTTTTTCTGAAAACTTTGTTTGAGTAAATATTTCATAAAACAAGGGCAATATTTTGTCTCTCCTACTATTTAGTTCCTAATATTTTTATGGGAAGAGATCTATATATTGACATGAAATCATTCCTTTAGGCCGATAACAATTTGATTTTTGATTTTTATTTTTTGAAAATTAAGTCTATAAATTTTCCTTTCATCTCTAAATTTCTTATTTTGTTATCTACTCTTTACCAATGTTTTAAAAACCAAGCCAAATTTTAAAAGCTAAAAAAAAAAGAAGTTTTTAAAAACTGTTTTTGTTTTTAGAATTTAGCAAAGAATTCCTCTCTTTCGCTTAAAAAATATGCAAACCATTGCAAGAAATTGAAAGAGGAAAATGAGCTTAATTTTTAAAAATTAAACATGGCTTTAAGTACTTTATTTAAATTAATTTTTATTTAATGTCAAAAGTAGGGATGAAAAAGAAAAATGTAGGTTTAGGTTTGAGTAGCTATGAGATGTATTCTCAAAATGTTGTTTAATTATGGTTAGTTCAAATATAATTTAATAAAAAAAAGTCATCAATTATTATTTAAAGTCGATGATTCAATTTTCACTCCTGCAATTATTTAACTAAAAGAAGTTGGATAATGAAATTAGAGTTGAGTAAGAAGAAGATTTCAAAATATATGTTTAGATATGCACGAAAAAAAATGATAGGTTTGATTTGTTGACAAAAGAGGAAAATAAATGTAATTTATTTAATGGATTCAATAGTGTTTAGTCGATCTAGATCGTTGGATCACAAATGAAGGGTGGAGATTTAACAATGAAGAGAGGATTAAAAAATATATATAGATATATATTAAGAAAAGGACATAACTATCAAGTGTTGAAGGGACATGAGTTGAATTTTTCTTCTAGATGGAAGTGTGTGCACTACCACACATGTATACGGTAGGTGAAGCTTTATTTGAATATAACCTATTTGATTGTTGGAGAATTGCAAATCCCCTATATTATGCATACCTAATCTGATAAATTATTTGAAGAGTTCGTCACATTGTACCTAGTAATCATTGTATGTAGGAGAGAATAAAATGTAAATGTACTTTTCAAATCGTATACCATGATTATTAAAAGCATGTAGATTTTCAAATTCACATCCAACAATTGTTAATAGGTTGATATTTAAGATCGAATATGGATTTTGAATCTTGTTTTGAATCCTAGAACTAGGTTGCAAAGGGACGTAGGGAGAATGTCCAATCTGGATTTCGAATCCTAGACTTGGAATAGTACCATTTTGTTACCCTAAGATGTGATGACGTTATCATTGGGTCCCAACCATGATTTTCATGATATGTGTGCACACTTACTGAGTATTTTAAATACTCACTCTAATTTTCTTAAAATGTTTTTTTTAGGTAGGGGAAAGATTATACCAGACACTTGACGAGGAGATCTGTTGACATCGCCAATGAACCAGTGAAAACATTTTTGCTTAATGTCATGTTTTTAAATTGTTCTGAATATTTTATGAGTATAATAATCTTTTTTTTTTATTTATTAAAGTTTTAGAAATTTGAACTGAACTGTATTGTTGTGGTAGCATTGAAAAACTTTTCTAATAATTAGACACTTATAATTGATTTACATATTTATTGATTAAAATATTATTTTGATCGTTATATACCTTGAAACTTGTTCTATTTTAATTCTTATACAGTTTAAATTTAGTCCATATAATGTTAGTAAATAATCTTAATCATAGTCTCGGGGCAAATATAAAGGGAGTTGGGATAACCCCCAATTTTTCTTTTTTAAGTTTTTAATTTTTCAAGAAATAAAGAGAGGTTTTAAAATACAGCAAAATGAGCAAAATTATTTATAAATATAGAAAAATTTTCGCAATAGACTGTGGTATACTTCTATCACTAGGCAATAGACCGCAATAAACTTCTATCGCTCAATAATAGAAAGACTGATGAAGTGTATCGCAGTCCACCACTAAAAATTTTCTACCTTTGTAATAGTTTGATATTTTTTTCATTTTATAATAATTTCCCAAAAATAAATATACTTTTTTTTTCCTTTTTTTC
The DNA here is from genome assembly GCA_030954485.1 of Citrullus mucosospermus. Classification (NCBI taxonomy): domain Eukaryota; kingdom Viridiplantae; phylum Streptophyta; class Magnoliopsida; order Cucurbitales; family Cucurbitaceae; genus Citrullus; species Citrullus mucosospermus. The sequence continues at coordinate 28,754,691 of CM062057.1, forward strand.
TTTTTTGTTCTTCCTTTTATAAAACGCTTATATGTGTTGAATTTTGTTCTTCTTTAAACAATATGTGTTAAATTTTGTTCTTAAAAAAGATAAGTAAACTTTTACCATATTTATCAAGGGTCTCAATCTTTTTTTTTTTTTTTTTTTGAGAATTTAAATGTTACCTCTACTTTTCTTTCTTTTTTTTTTTCCTAAAAAATAAATTATATGTATTTTCTCAAAACTAATTATAAATAGGGTAATTTTTTTACATGGCAAAACTGTTGAAAATATTTTCAAATATAGCAAAGTGTCATTGTCTAACAGTGATAGACAGCATAGATGATAGGCATCTATTCGTTTATATCACTAATAGACAACGATAGAGGATAGTAGTCTATTAGAGTTTATCATTGTCTATCACTAATAAACAGTTTTATTTTGCTATATTTGTAAATATTTTGGCTCATTTTGCTATATTTAAAAACAACCCTTATAAATTATATATCTTCTATAAAAAATGTGTTTATTAAGGTATCGATTTTAAATTTAGATTAAATTATAACTATTTAGGGTTGACCAAAGCAAGGCCTAAAGCCTAAGGGTCGGCCCAAGCCCATAGAGTACTGGAATGAGGCATAGGGGAGTGCACACGTCCCAAAAGGCAAATGTCAACACTTTGGGGTTTTGGGTGACCAATTAATTAAGCAAGTGAATATATACCAACCGAGAAATAATTGAGCCTAACTCAGACTAGCACCTTACAATCTCAAGTGCTAGAAACGTCTCTGACACTACCAAGTTACGCTTAACCGAAGGCATAGTTTAGTGGAAAGGCATATAAATAGCCCCATTCGACCACGTCGAAGGGGAAAGTAAGTAATTTTCAAGAGAGAGACTCGGCCTTACTTCTTTTGTGCTTAGTAGAACCAAACGTTCCTTGTACTAACTTAAGCATTGTAAGTGTAGTAGGCTCAGAACCACAAGAGGCTCGCAGCGAAGCCTAACACGAATAAAATCCAAGCGTAACTTTAGTCATTGAACTTCTACATTTGTGTTAAAAAAACATTAAAAAAAAAAAAAAAAAAAAAACCTAATGAGACTCTTTAAATTTTCAATTTTCTGTATAACATATTCAAAAGTATTAAATGTTTACTAATAGATTAGATATAAAATTAAATTATTTCATGTGCGGTAGTACTCTTAACTTTCAATTTGTGTTTAATAGGTTTATAAATTTTTTTAAAATGTCAAATAGATCAAGGTCTTGTTAGACACAAAATTTAGGGACCTAATAAATCAATTATCAATTCATTTTTCTTAAAACAAATTGAATATACCAAGAACCTAATAGTAATAGATTATAAAATTTAAAGTTTAAGGACTAATTAGACATAAAATTTAAAGTCTAAGGATTTATTAGACATTTTGAAAGTATAAACACCAAATAGACACAAACCTAAAACTTGTAATTTAAACTAAAACACTTTTGGTTCTTGATATTTGAATTTAATTTCTATTTGGCTAGTGAAGTATCAAAACTGACATGTTTGGTCCATACTTTTATTTATTTTTATAGCCTTTAATTTGATTTTTATTTAGTCCTTGAAATTTAAAAACGATTCCTAAAAGGTTCTCAATAATGTAGTTAGTCGATCATGACCATTAATTAGTTGATATATAGCGAAATGATGACCTGACTTTAAAAGCATTATCAAAAGTTGGCCCTTTGAACTATATATTATATGTATCTGCTCCTCAATATAATCTCTAATGTTAGTTTATTGTTAACTTTTTTTCTTTTCTAAGTTTGTATTAACACATCAATTTTATAAATTTTGGAAGCATATTCACATCGTGTCTCTTTTGGTGTGCAATTTATTTATTATTGTTCAACATTTTCAATTAAAATTAACTTCAGTGACTAATGTTCATTAGATATTTGAAAATATAAAAACTAAAATAAAATGAAACTCAAAACTTATATGAATCAAAATGATATTTAAACTTATTTTATGTTATTCTATAGATTCTACTGTATGTTTAAATGTTAATTGGTTGGTTAGATTAATTTGATTATTTTTTTTTACTACAAACAAATATGAAAATGAGAATTCAACCTCCAACAACATAAAATAAAATACTAGTGAATTACTTTGATAAACTATGCTTTTTATTTTTCGACGACTCAATTATTTTCAAACTATACATTAATTAGATGCGACATGTTGGGGCTAAAGTGTTTCTTAATTAATCAAAGTGCAAAGCCTTTGTAAAGTTGTGTTTCTTTTTCTTTTTCTTCTCTGAGTTCATTGTAAAGTGTTGTGTGGTCTAGTAATTATTGGCTTAAGATATCCACTTTATTCTTAATAAAGTTTGTAATTCTTAATGAATTCCACATGGCTTTTCAAAACCTTTTTTTTTTTTTTTTAAAAAAAGGCTCATAGTACATTTTAATCACATCATCAACTTATAAAATACAATGTAAAATTGATGAAATAAAACAGTGACATGCTAAAACATCATATAACAAGAACAATAATATCATATAAAAAAAAAAAATAGCTTAGCTTAGAATGGGTGTGGTTAAAATATATTTGGATGTAGATTTAGAAATAAAATTCTAATTTGTTTGATAATATATTTATAAACCATATATTTAATTCTAGTTACTTACTAAAAATGTTAGGTTGATAAACTATTATTAATTCATTTATGATCTAAAATTTTTGTATAATTAATATAATTTATAATATATTGCATAACATATATTTAATTAATAAAAAATAATTGAATTTATTAGATGAAATACTATATTTATTAATATTTTTATCTTTTTTTAGTATAATTTCGTATAATAAAATTTCAAATTCAAAATTTGAATAACTGAAAACATAAAAATATTATTTTCAAAATTTACACTATTTGTATCACAAAATTCAAAAACAATTTTCAAAAATAGAATTGAGAATGTAGACGAAGTTAATGAATATGAAAACATAGAATGGAATTAAAATTGTCTACCAAACATACTTTTAATTTTTAAAATAAAATAAAGAAAAAGCTAAAAGCACTACTAGAAAGATTTCAGTTTGGATGCGTGAATATGGGATGAAAAGCACTTCAAGAATACTTTTTAAAAGGTAGAACAAACATCAAAATGATATTTTTTTATCCAAGATTTCTTTTATTTGGCGAAGCACTTACAATTAAAATATTATAACTAGAACTTCCAAACATGGTCCAGACATATATTTAAAATATAACTCTCTTTTCTTCGAGTTTGGTGATTCAGATCTTCATATTTCTGTTTTTTAAAATAATTGTAGAGATAAAAGCATCGACCCTTCAATCAATCTCGACAGAGTGTATACTAATTATCATATAGTGAATCTCGTTTTGACCTTCTTACCCGTATTTTGTTGTTGTAAAAAAAAAAAAAAAAAAAAAAAAAAAAAAAAAAAAAAAAAAAAAAACTATCTAAAACATAAATTAAAGGGGTAAATTGAGATAGAATCTCCTCTTGGACCAAAAGAATAATAGACCTTCCTTTTTTAAAAATAGATGACTTTAGGAGGAGGGTAAAATAGTCATTTGAGAAAGTTAAAAACGTGTTTTAAAATTTGTTTACTTATTCGTGATTCCAAAGTGGAGGGTTAATAATACTATTATTTTGGCCCAAGAGTGGTAGCTGTATTCTACAATTTTGAAATTATTGTTGCTTTGGTAAACAAATCTTCTTGAGTTGGTGAGTTGTCTCATTTGAATTCGTCCTTTTTTCTCTCTAAATTTCACTTTAAATATTTACATTTAAATTTAAAAAATAATAATAATAATAATTTTAACAACGTGTCTAATAAATCTATAAATTTCAAAAATATATTTTTATAGAATTTTTGGATTTCATGTTTCATAAATCTCTAGATATAGAATTGAATTTAAACTATTAAACATATGTATTATATACAAAATTGAAGTTTAAAAATCTATTAAATATTTTTTAATTCGATATATAAAATTGCATTTCATTTCAATTACCGAACAAAGAAAAAGATCAAATCTTTTTGTGTATTAAAGGAAAAAAGAAAAAAAAAAAAAAAAAAGAAAAAGGAATTAAAACAATTGAAATTACCCACAGCTTCTCTTTTGCAACTTGCAAAGTATATCCAATGAATCTCTATCTACATATTCAATCATTTACAGGAGTGTTTCAAATCCAACGGACCTATGGTCTCCGGCCACCGGCTGATCTCGGGTGCAAGGGCGAGCTCGTCGGCCGTCGGTTGCCATTGCTCACCCCATTTTCCGGCAACGAATTTGGCGATCGAGGGTTTCGAAGATGATGATTTTGTCTATGGTGGCCATTTTGCTGCCTTCCATTGTTCTCTCTCTTTTCTTCTCTTTTTGGAGTTTCGCTTCCCTTTGATGCCGGAGCCTTCTCGGGCATCTCGAAAACAAAGGTTCCAATGGGCATGTCTTGGTAGTCCTTAAGTGGCTCCAAGATTTTCACCACTTCGCTCATTGTCGGCCGCTGCTTCGGGCGGTGGCTTAAGCATTGGTACGCTAATGCCGCCGCCTTTCTTGCTCCAGTCTCCGAGTACTGCCCTTCCAACCTCGTGTCCATGATCCTAGAAAGCTTTCGGTGGTCATTCAACATCGGCCGCGCAAACTCAACCAAATTCTGCTCCCGGTGCGGTCGGCTCCTCTCCAGCGACCGTCGTCCAGTCAACAACTCCAACAATACTACTCCAAAACTATACACGTCACTCATTGCGGTCAAATGACCTAACAAAAGAAATCAACAAAATATTTAGATTATTTATTCATTCAATACCATTCTTTTTAGATTAGGGTATATTGAATCAATCTTACCCGTCATAACATATTCAGGAGCCGCGTAACCTTCAGTTCCCATGACCCTGGTGGAGACATGGGTGTCGTCTCCATCAGGGCCATCTTTAGCCAACCCAAAATCCGAAAGCTTTGCATTGTAATCTGAATCTAACAAGATGTTGGAAGCTTTGAAATCTCTATAAATCACTGGCTTTGCATCTCCATGAAGGAAAGCCAATCCCTTGGCAGCTCCTAAAGCTATTTTCATTCTTGTTGACCAGGATAATGACACTGAAAATCCTGCCCAAAACATAAAAAATAAAATCAACAACCCATTTATAAATTTAACTAAACTAAACAAAGCATTGATTTTTTTAAAAAAAATAAATAAATAAATAGCAACTACTTACTTCTAAAAAGTTGATTCTCTAAACTTCCTCTTGGCATGTACTCATAAACCAACACTCTATGTTCATCTTCACAGCAATATCCAATCAATTTCACCAAATGAGGATCTCGTAATTGTCCCAAAAATATCACTTCCGTCTAAAAAGCCAAAAAAACAAAATGAGATTCAAGAATTATTTATATATATTTCTAATTTTTTTTTTTTTAAGAAAAAAAAGAAAAAAGAACTTACCAACCACTCGCGGTGGCCCTGAGTGCCATCCAAGTCCAAGAGCTTGACGGCGACAGGTTGAGCCTTGAGGCCGGGGCGGAGCTTGTCGTCGATGAATCCTTTATAGACGGGTCCGAACCCGCCTTCTCCGATGAAATTACCGGTGGAGAAAGTTTGTGTCATCAGCTTAATCTCTCCCAAAGTGAACATATGAATGTTAGAGCCGGCTAGAGATATGGAAAGATCCTCCGAGAGAAGAGAATTCGGGTTGCTCAAATCAAGCTGGGAAAGTCTCGTGAATGAACTTTGTTTTGCCGCCACCTTCTTCGTCGCTTTCGCCGGCAACTCCCCGCCGCAGATCGGCGGCAGAAATGACCTCCATGAAAGTTTCTTCTTCATCGTCATTTAATTACAATAATATTATGAACTGAAAAGTGGGTTTTTGGAGATTTTGAGTATTGCAGTTTAGAAACAAACGAATGAATTTTTATCGTTTTTTTTTTTTTTTTTTTAAGAACCAAAAAAAATATATCAAATGGTTTGGTGGGAAGAAGATGGGATTAGATGAGTGAATTTGAACAAAATTGGGAAATGGGGTTTTTGGTATTTAAAGAAAAAAGAGAGATAAGAGGGAGTATTTAAACAGAAAAGAGAGAGAAACAGGGATGCAACTTCTTCAATTAATGGCCAAACAAAAAATAAATAAATAAATAAAATAAAAAATACTTTTCTTTTTTCCTTTTTAGAATGATTCCACAATACCGAGTACATAATTATTTAAAATGTTTCAATCCAATCAACGTTTGCCAAGTGAAAAATTTTGTTATATTTCCGTTTTTTAAAAAAAATACTTGAACTCATACGAAGGTGCACTCCTCTCTTATGTAACCCATTCAAATTGTCGTTTGACAATTTTTTTTTTTAAATATGTTTTTCCTTTGTTATTGGAAGAATGTATGGATAAGAGTGCAATTTAGGCTACACTTAAATATTATTCAAAATAATATTTCTTTTATATATATGTAATAAAGAGAGATACACAAACATAGGTGCAACTAAGTACATGAATTTCACCCAATTGTTCGATCATAATTTGCCATGTGCAAACCCTTCTGAATTCCTTTTAAAAATATTTTTGAACTTTGTGTGTGTGATTTTTTTGTTTTAATTCAAGGTAAGATTTTAATTAAAGTGAAATGCATAAACACACGAGTATTTTTTCTAAAAGATTCGAAAAGAAAACAATATGGTATAATGTTTTATAAAATTTGAGGGAATGGTAACAAGTCTATAAAAGTTGGTTTTTCAAAGCCAAATTGACGTCGCTACCCCTTTTGACTTTCTTGCATTGTTCTCATATCATATTCACAAGTTTTTTATTTTATTTTATTTTTATTTTTATTTTGGAAGGAAAATGGAAAGGAGGAAAAGGAATTAAATTATTGGTTGATTTTGTTTGGTTTGAAAATCTATAATGAGAGATGAGGAAAAGAACTTTCCTCTATGTTTTCATTTCTTTTTTCAGAATTTGTCTGATTAGAGTTGATTATTATCTTTGTTTTAATTATTAGAGTTTATTATTTTAAATCATATTTGGTTCATAATGCCATTAAAATATGTGATATTATTTATTGCCTTAATTCTTTTTCCTTTCCTTTTGTGTTGAAGAATGTTATAATGCTTATGCGTTATAATTTTTTTAATATAATAAGTTAAATTGGAGAATTTGAATCTCAAATATCAAATAAATAAATTTGTATCAATTATTAAGCTATATTCATTTTAGTTATATATTTACATAAAAATGGATTTTGTTGGATTCTTTTTTTTAAAAATTAATTTTCTTTTTGAAAAGTACGTACCAACAAACTAATTTATCCTTTTTTTTTTTTTTTTTTATCATCATAAAAAAATTGACAAATAACAGAGGAATGGAAAAAGGAAGAAAGAAATTTTCTTTTTGGTAGTCAGTAGAAAAAATATTCAATGCTGACAGATGTATGATGTGCTAAGTTTTTCCCATTATCTCCTAAGTAAAATTTGCATTTAAAATTAATTTTGAGTGATAAAAGATGTGTTTCAAAGTGATTTTAAATATGAACAAAAAGTAATTTTTAACCATTTCAAAAGCAATCCCGAACATACACTTAAACAAACTCGTTAAAGCAAAAATACATATCTTAATCAATTAAACAATACTCATATTTTGTTTAGTACAATGACGGCAAGGATAGGAGATCAAACCATCTACCTCTATAGAAGGTCATATCAATTAAACTCACTTTGAATAAACAATACTCATGTTGGGATTTCGTGACAAAATATTGTTGATGAATTATATTTTCAAAGGGTAGTCGCAATAATAGCAATCATGTTCAAGATATTTGCAGATGTAGCACAATGCGAAAGAATTTGCAGATATAGTAAAATTTAGATTCTATTTTTGAAGTCTAAATGATAGACCATATTGAATAGTTGCATTTTTTTTATACAGTTAATTATTAAACCTTAAAGTGCTAACCAATACAATTCCCCTATTTTCAATTACTTGCTAGATTACTAACTTGAATCTGATCGAACGAACAACGATTAAGATACCAACAGTATTTTTATCCATAAAAGATTTATATCTACAATTCACATTTGTAACGTTAAGTATATTAACCAATTTAGAAAGGTAATTGCGACATATTTTTCATATTGTATTAAATAATATTATTAATTGGAAAGAAATATTAGGTTAAATCCCAAAAGGGAGAAAAAACCCCAAGATTGGAAACAAGATGCAGCCATTTTTTCCTTAGTGATTTGGTCAGAAATAATAACTCCGTCAAAATGAACCAAAAGTTGGTGAGATTGCAATATTTTTGCTTTCTCTTCTAGAAACTACCTACTAGCTCTAAGTTTCTATCCCCACCCTGAAATAAATAAAATTATCCTCAACTCGATCCTATGATTTGGATAATACACCCGCAATCATGACCGTCCATCATGCATACTTTTTTTTTAATAATAAAAGCGGATTTTTAGGAACATCAGGATCCTTGCTTCTATATAAAGTTGACCTTTTTATGATCTGAAGTGGGTCCCACCTTTGTAGTTGTTGAGAATCATTCGAAAACATCGGCCAGTTGGTCGTGTTTATGGTTTTTTCTTGTCTTCAATAACACAATATTAATTCTTTTTTTTTTTTTTAATTATATTTGGGATTCCTAATTAAATATTTTGGCTCCTCACTCAATTTTAAAACTCCTACTAATATAAGATATTATTATTATTATTATTATTATTATTATTTTAATTGAATTTAGATATACGTCACTCTTTATCTCACTCTTGTATAAACTTTCAAAATATAACTAACCCTTATCTTAATCAAAAGATCAAAACATACCTAAACAAAAATCAATCCTTACCAAATCTAAATACCAAAAGAGGTAGAAGTGAAGATGATTTTGATAATTTTCTGAATTATCATGAATGAAAATATATTTAATATAAAAAAAGGAATTTTTTTAATATTAAAAATGCCATAAAGTGAGAACCATGATATGTGGAATGATAACAAAAATCAAAATGAGGTAGAAAAAGATATTGTGATGTAAGTCTATTATTATCCCTTCCGTCATGGATGTGCTGCGTCTTGAAATCATAAGTAAAACATTCAAAATTATACTTATTCCTTCTACTCATCCCGATTAATGCCTCATAAACGTAAAGTATGATACACTTTTAGTCCATAAGTTTTATAATTTTTATATGATTATTAGTTGACTTATTAGAATTTTGATGTGACAATTAACATGTGCGAGATGATAGACAATGTGACTAAATAGCTTACAGGCAAGGATTAAAATATCGATATCAACATTTCAATTTCACGGATATATCAACAAAATATCAATATTTGGGGATATTTCTATAAATAATGAATTTTATAAAATTTATTTAGATTAATAATTAAGTTGTTTTTACTCCCAAACTATTATGGATATTGTTATTAGTATTCCTATTCATATTAGACTAAATAGATGATGTTTTTATGTTTTACAAATATTAATAAAAGATGTGAGGATTTTCATGTATATTTAATATCGATATCGAATCCTTCGATTTACAGATATATCGACACATCCATGAATATTTTCATCCTTGTTACCCCTAATTGTTAATCACTTCTACATGTCGTTAGATATTCATTTATCGTCATCTTCTCTCTAAGTTCCTTGAAAATAATTAAAGTTGATGTAGACGAACATGGAAGCAATTTTTTGCTATTTTAAAAAAATTAAAAAATGTATTAACTAAATAATTTATTGAGATTGATAAAGTATAACACAAACTGAAAAAGTTATCACAATCATAATAAAAGCATTGGAGCAATAAGCCCATAAGTAACCTTTTCAAAACAAAAAAAAAAAAAAAAAGAAAAAAAAAAGTTGTATTAATTTCCAAATCGATCCCTGATTTATTGAACTTTATTGTTTTTGGCCCAAACTTGAAGAGGAAGTTTCGATTGGTCCCCAACTCGAAGAGACAAAAGAAATTCGGTGTGAAATAAGAAAAAATAACAAAAAGTAACCAAAAAAAAAAAAAAAATCGGCTCTTTGCCTTGTGGTTGATTAATACATTTTAGTTTTCACATGGAACAAAAGTCTAGTTTGAGGGTAGTTTCGTCAAATCCGATGAGGGAGTAGGTGCGTGGGGGCCACGCGTCGTACCATAGCCCAGCTATAAAGAAAGTCAATGGGCTTTTTTGTCATTTACTATTACGACCTTGTCAATTAAGCCCAGGGTCCAGAGATGACTGCTGCATCATCATCATTATTATTATTTTTCCTTTTATTTCCGTTTTCTTCATTTTTTAGAAAAATTTAATTAACCCTATTTGATAATTCCACGAATCATCAAGTTTCTTTCTATATACGATAGCAATAAAGAATATATATATGTAGGTCGTACATAATTGTACTTTGATATTACAATTATCTATATCAAAATTACTTCTAAATAATATTCATTCAACATGAGATAGTAAATAAGAATAAGACTTCGGTTTTTCTTATATCCTCTATGAAAGTTTCAACTTTCACTTAAAAGAAAAAAAAGAAAAAAAAATACATATCAATTAACCGTTAAATTATACTAATATATACAAATTATGTCAAAGCAATGAGTACCATTTTAATTATTATACATATCATAGGTATTTCTTTTATCTTCGATATAAGTATAGGCATATGATTGCAAATTTAAAGAGAAGAAAATCAATTTCACTTGCAAGCTTGTATGTTGTATCAAGTTTAACTCTAAAATTTCTAATTGCACCTCAAAAATTTAGATGAGTGTTTTGTAATCTTAACCCTCAATTTTAAAAATTGTTCCAAAGTTTAATCTTTTAATAAGTTATTGTTCCAAATATCATTAAAGAAACATGTTATGATATATATTTTTTATATTTGTGACTGTTTGGGCTAGCTTATGTGCAACTCCACTAATTAATCTCACAAAAAAACTTGAGAAAATCTACCTGACCTTACAATATATGGGTGTAGTTAAGGAAACTTCTAGAATGTTAATTTATAGATAGATGACCATCATGGATTGAACCCATGACCTCTTAGGGGCCATTTGGTTTAGGGTTTTATAGATGCCCAATAATTAAGGATGACTGAGAATAAAAAGCATAGGAATAAGATTGTTAGAAATTAAGAATGATGTGTTTAGTTGTGTATGAGAATGTTATCATAATTTTATGGGAACAAATTATCTTTGTATCTAATTTATTAAATTAATCATGAACAACTCTATAAAATTTTAATAGATTAATTGATTAACAATAAATTCAATCCAAAATTTAAAGCAAAATTAACTATTTAAAAATTAAATTATAATATTAATTAAGTATTTATAAAATGAATAATTTATAATTAAAGTTACTTGATTACATAATTTGATGAACCCATATAATTATGATGTATTAATTAATAAACAATCAAAATCAAAAATGAGTTTGAAAAAATAAATATAACATTTTGTATTTAAAAATTAATTAATTATAAGTAATCAATGATAAAAATAATATATGATTTATTTATTTATTTATAAGTCTAAGTAATTAAATTCAAATATTATAATTTAAATTTTAATATAATTTTCTAAATTATAAATTTAATATTCATATTTTAATTAATTTTAATAATATATAAAATAAAAGAATAGACTCATATATTAAAAGAAGAGAGAGATGGACATCAAGGAAACTCATACTTTTGGATGAGTATCTCCATGGGTATAAAGAATGCATGGTGATAGCTTATTCTCATGCCTAAAGTTTCAAAACTTGTACCAAATAAGGGGATGTGTATCCCTTACTCATTCCGACCCTTATTCCCATCCAAATTCTCTCAACTCAAACGACTACTTAGACATTTATTGAGACTGACTCCTTTTTACCACTAGGTCAATCTATGATAGGTAAAACATATTATGATATATAAAATTGGCAAAATTTTAGAGAAATAAAACATATTAGAACTTTTTTTCTTTAGTTGAAATTTTGTGGATTTTGACAAAAGTTACTCAATGATTAATTTATGTGTTGGTCAAACTTATTTAAGTTAAAATTGAGTGAATTAATAACTACAATTGAATTAAAAATAAAGATTGCTATACTTATTTAAGTTTAAAGTTTCATTTATAAAACAATTTGGAATGGAGATTGATGATATCTTTTCTTCTAAATTTAGATGGACATTTAAATCAAATCAAAATTTGTTACATCCTTTTGAGTAATTATTAATTAGCTTTTTGAGATAAAATATATAAAGTTGAATTACTATTATACTACATAGATTGTTGGGGATAAACTTCAGAAAAAAAAAAAGAAAAGAAAAGAAAAGAAAAGAAATGGTAATGTTCCATATATCAGCATCTTAGTTTGTCATGATTGCAATTAATAGTTCTATTATTTATTTATTGATGGGTGGAGGGAACCTCCAATTGCATTTTGCATCCACTTTTTTTTTTTTTTTTTTTTTTTTAAAAAAAAAAAAGAAAAGATTCATCCACTTTTTCCATTTGAGTGACATCAATTATTTGATTATATACCAATCCTTAAAGTCTAATTGCAAAACTGACTATCTTGTCTCTTTCTTCTTTGAAAGAGAGAAAAAAAAAAAAAAAAAAATATATATATATATATATATATATTTTAATAACTTTAAGCCCATTTATCTACAATGTGATAAGCATTTTATTAAATCCTACCATTAAAAAAATTATTTAAATTATATATTTAGTCTCGCGAACTTTCATATTTATAGCCAATAAGAATGATTGAAATTCTTAATTTTATATTTAATAAGTTTCTAATGAGCTTTAAAAATCGAATAGGTCGTTTGAACTTTTAATTTTGTGCCTCATAGATTTTTAATTAGCATATCCAACATTTTCTAAAATTAACTAATCTATCAAACATTGAATAGTGTTCCATAGGGTGTTAAAGTTTGAATCTTGTATCAAATAGGTTCATGAATTCTTAAAAACAAACAAACTAACAAACAAATAGGTCAATGATCTATTAGACACAAAAGTGACAGCTTGTAGACTTATATACAATAGAACGTCTAATGACTTATTAAATGTTGTTTGTAGTCTACTTTTGAAATTTATGTTATCTGTCACAATTTATTCCCTATCAAAATATAGGTAGAAAATAGTATTTATAAATTTAATTTTGAGATGTTTTCAAATATAACAAAAAGAGTCAAAATATTTATAAATATAACAAAATATTACTCATAAATCAATAGACACCGATAGATTACCATCATTATTGCTATCTATCAATGATAGACACTGATAAACATCTATTAGTGTCTAAATGATAGACACTGATAAACATCTATTAGTGTCTATCACTGTCTATCATTGATGGACAATGACATTTTATTATATTTAAAAATATTTTTAATAATTTTGCTATTTAAAACAACTCCTTTGATTTTCAATAATGAAAACTAAAAACTAATGGTAATTTATTATAAACTTTTAGAAATATGTAAGGATTAAATATACCCAACTTTAAAAGATTTAAAAACCCTGCTAAAATCGTTTTAAATAGAGGAACTAACAAAATGCATAACTTTTAAAAGTTCAATAACAAAACGTTCAATTTTACTTCTTAATTACTTTCCTTCATTCCTAGTGTACAATAAAAACAATACTTTTATATATATATATTTGAACCAAATGCTTGTTAATAAATTAAACACATGTTAAGACATACGATTATAATAGATTTTCACACTTGTACACACTTTAATCTTTCAATTAAGTTATCTAATTTTAATAAACAAAACACAAACTAATTAAATAGAGTAATTATTTTAAATGACAAAACTGCTACAAGTATTTACAAATAGATAAAATGTCACCATCTATTAGTGATAGACAACGATAGTCTATCAGTGTTTACAATTAATAGACAGTGATAAATGCTAGTAGTTTAGTCTATCAATGATAGACTTGACATTTTGCTATATTTGTAAATATTTTGACTCATTTGCTATATTTAAAAATAACCCAAATTTCTAGGGATATTTGTACGTATGACCCTTTTCCTTCTCTTTTTCTGTCATTTCTTTGAAAAAGGGTTAAAGTGGTAATTTCACACAATGATGACATCAGCAGAAGGCTAAATTTCGAGTATTTTTTAATTTGAGGTCAAATTTCGAATAAACCTCTCAAAATAGGTCATCCGGACAAATATCCCAAATTTCTAACTAGAATTTGAATCATCCAAAAAAAACTACAGACTAATATAATTTAATAATTAAAAATATAATTAATATAAATAAATATATACTGGACGAGGAGGGTCAAATATATTGTGATGAAAAAAAAAAAAATTGTCGCAACTATTTCACCCTCTTCATGGATTTTCACCAAACGAAGGAAGAGTTTCAAATATTTGAAAATTAAACACGTTAGTTTTGACCCAAAATTATAATAATATTATCACCTTATTCTAGAATTTGAATTTTTTTTTGTTTTTTGGAAGAAAATTTTGATTCAATATTTGAATAATATATATATATATATATATATATTAATATTTTTGTAAGGCTAAGACCTAGCCTTACCCAATTAATTACGATATCTATGACATCTTCATGTTTTCATCATATTTACCTACTTTATTTTTTTTAAATTAATAAATTAACAAAACCCTACTTGGGAAACAAGTTTATCCAAAAAAAAAAAAAAAAAAAAAAGTGTAATTTTCCAACTCTTTTAAAGCTCATCTAGAATGTTGATTTCTATATTAATTAGGTCATTAATGTTTGGGTTTAATTTGAATACTATTTTCTAAGTAAACTTTTAAGTTTATTTCAATTGTCTATTTTAGCTTTTAAAGTTATAAATCGGTTTTATTTTGATTCTTGAAGTTTCGTGTTTATTTTAGTTTCTAAACATTTAAAGAATATACTAGTTTGGTCCATACTATATTATTTTCTATCAAATATCCATTCATCAAAGGATTGTCCTTAAATTTATATGGCTTGAAATCATGTTCATATTAATATGCTAAAATCGCATACTACATCTCAAAAAATGGTTACTTTAAAAATTCAAGGACTACAACTATTATTTTAAAAGTTCAAGTACAAAAATAGAACAAATGTAAAAGTTATTGTTCAAAGTCCAAAATAGGAACTAAAATGCTTTTAAAATTTGTAATTATATAAATTAACTTATTTGAACATTAGCGAGTTCGGCTTGGTTATTTTTCTTTTGGTGAAATAGGGCGAGCTCAGCTACTTGACTTGGAACTCGAGAGTTTGACATTCTTTTTTAAAACACGATACTTCTAGAAAGACTTCAAGATATCCTTAGTTTTAGGTCTTATCTCATATAAGCATCAACACATATGCCTTTTTTTGGGTTTGGATGTAAAAGTTGAGCAAAAAGCAATATTTAGTGATCATTAAAGAAAAAAGGAGTGGATAAAAAGGCAAATCCATGGCTGAAAAAAAAAAAAAAGACTAATTCTCTAATTTAAATTATGGTATAAATAAAATAAAACGTGGGTCAATTCTTTGTCTTCTTTGTTTAATTTCGCGCAATATGGCTTTGGAAGAAGCTTCCTAATTCCAAGTCAGGACAAGAGCTCCGTGTCTGCCAAAGAGCTTTCTTTCTTTCCCAACAATCAACGTCGTGAAACGCCGTTTTAAATGTCGATGTCGATAGAAATGTAAAAAAAATTTAATTTTATATTATGTTTTGCAAGTGTGAGGATCTTAATCGTTTGTTTGAGAAAATAAATTATTTAGAGCATGTTTGAAAGTAATTTTAAAAGAGTTAAAATTATTTTTGTCATGTTTAAAATTAATATGAAAAATGCTTTTAATTAATCCAAAGCAATTTTATTGGTATGAAATTTAAGATTAAAAATGTAAAATTGAACATTGAATTTATTTTGAATGATATAAAGGTGTATTTCAAAGTGATTTTGAACATGACAAAAGTTATTTCAACCATTTCAAAATCACTCTTAAATGTGCACTTAGGATCTGTTTTGAATGACTTAGAAAAAAAATATTTTTCAAAAATTCATTTTCATTTAAACACATCGGATAAAAACTCCTTAAAATAAAAATATAAATGTGTTTGACAATTCTTTCTCAAAAGTGTTTTTATATATAAATTTGTTTTATTTGTTATATATTAAAAATGTTTTTATAAAGGGTGAATATAAAATACTATGAACTAATAATTTAAAATATTGGTCGTCGACAAAGTTGGTCGTATAAGGTGGTTGCAAGTTGTGGTGGCTAAAGGCAGTTGTCGGAAGTGGTGGTTGGAGTGTCATTGGCAGTGGTAGCCGAAGTTGACTAGAAATGGCCCACCGGTAGTGGTTGTCGGGAGATGGGTGCTAGTGGTGATCGGCAGAGGGCGGTTGTAGCCACGACAACATGGTGGAAATGAAGAATTAGGGAGAAATTAACCATTAAACACTCAAAATTCATTTTTCTAAAAATTGGTTTTTCAAAGTGTTTATCTTAAACCAACTTATCTTAAATTCATTTTTTTCAAAATCTAAACCCTAATTTTTTTTTCCAAAATGACTAATTTTTTAAATTAAACGCTTAAAAAGGTATTCCGAACACAACTTTATTAATTTATGCTAGTTCACTTTTTAATTTATTCTAACATGCAAAAATTGATAGATACTAACTTTTAGATCTAGTTTTCCTAAATATATGTCACATTCCCGAATCATTTACGAATTTTAAATTTATCATTCCACAATCATATAATTGTTTTAGAGATATTCCTTCGTGACATTTTTGATTGATTAAATTATTTTTCTTAAACTTTCACCAAATTATCTAGATTAAACAAAATTAGTTGCAATTTAAATCATATAATTTTTTAATAATTATATTATAATAAACTATAAATTAAATATAAAATGATTGAAGTATAAATTCACTTTATTCCATATTAGGGTAAGTGTGTCTTATTCGATGTCTAGAACTTCCAACTCCTTACAAATTAGTATAAGCCTTTTTCAACTAATTACATTAAGATAAATGATTTTTTGTATTCTTTAAATTATAAAAACTCTCCTTTGTTCGTTTAATCCATATAATTTAAACTTTCATGTTAGACTTTTACGTCATAATTTATCCATAATTTAATAATAAATACGAAAAGAAATCAACTTTTTCCAATAAACTTGTTGGTAGGTCATATTACTAATTTGGTGTTTAAATTTTGAGGTTTATGTCTATATTTAGTCTTTAAACTTGTAAGAGTATCTAATATATCTTTGAACGTTTTTATTTTATGTTTAATAGGCTTACAAACTTTAAAAAGTGTTTAATATTTCGACATTTTCAAATATAGCAAATTGAGCCAACTTATTTACAAATATAGCTAAATATCAGTCTTTAAGTGATAGACACACAAATAGACAATGACATTTTGCTATTGAAAAATATTTTCAGCAGTTTTTCATTTAAAAAAATTACCCCCCTCTTAATATTTTGCATCTAATAGAAATTGGAATTTTTTTATTATATTTAATAAATCATTGGAATTTTAGACATTTTCACGTATTTATTATGCACAAAATTAGAAGTTGGAGTTTTATTAAATAAAAATTTTAAACTTGTATTTAATAGATCAATTCATTTAAAAACTTTCATATTTTTAAAGATTTGTTAAAAACAAAATTGAAGGCGGAAAACATATATATACATTTTTAAAATTTAACAATTTTTTAAATACAAAATTAAAAGTTTAATATCTAAATTTATAAATTTACTTTAAATTAACATATGGAATGGGGTGTTGTAATGATTGGGTTTTTGAAAGTGGTTGGGGGCATGGACCAATATATATCCATAGTTGATTGGGATGCTCATAGGCCTTAGCCCATTGGCAACAAAAAGCATATACAATTGGACATTTGGGATTTAATGGCCAAAAATTTAAATCTATATGCCTAATTTTTTTAAAAAAAATTTTATTGAAAAAAAAACATATCATGTTTATTTTAAACCTATTTTCATAATTTTTTTTTATTAAGAATGTTAAATATATCAGATGGTTAGTAATCTTTTAAGTAATTCTTAATTTCTACCTAGCTTTTTTAAATTTTGAATAACGTTCAACAATCAAGTCCTTATATAAAAGTGGTTACATTTTATTAAGGGTGTATAAGGGTATTATTGAACTTTATTTTGTTGTATGTTTGGGCTGATACTTAGGCCTATTTATATATTTTGAGTTGATCAATAATATTCAAGTTAGTATTATATAGGGTTGACCAGATAAATGGCAAATTTTAATGTTTCATTTGAAAAATAGCAAAAAGAAAAAATTTAATCATAAAAATGGTAAAATGATTTTATTAAATAAAAAAATACAAATTAGCTAATTAGTAAAACGTTTTACTAAACTACCCCTACACATTCAAATTGATTAAACCAACCCCATAAACAATAACAATTCCAAAAAGAGAATATACACGATATTGAAAAGTATTTTAGACCAAATCCAAAATAAGTTAAAATCTCCACCAAACCCTAAATCAAATTAATTAAAGCCAACCCACATCCAAAAAAACCAGAAGATAGATAAAAATCTCAAAACATGTAACAGACCCAACTTTTCTAAACATGACAGTCACTATATGCATGCATGATCTTGTAACACGGTTTTTTATTCAAGGTAAAAGAACAAAATTCAACCCACCATAGTAATCATACAAAATTGATACATAGAATCATAAATCATGTTCATGCCCATAACATTCTATACGTTCATGAGGCTTAATATGGTAATTTAATCCATCGTCGCAGGCTTATAAGCTAAACTACTTGACTTGGGATTAAGTCCAAATAGTTATCCAATCCACCAACCCTCACAAAATCTTTGTATTATAACCTAGAGTAGAAACCCATATTTAAATTAAGTATTTAGGATTAATTCCAAACTTGAATCTAAAACCTAAACACAATGGACCAACAATTAAAACCAACGCCAATGGGTAATCACGAAACTACAAGAAAACCCAAAGAAACGATACTTACAAAGTAGTCCAGACCTGATCAAATCTTGAAATTTCGACGTAACCCACGAAGAACAGATGACGCCGATGAAAAAGAGAGCGATTGAGCGGCTACTTGCAAACCGCCGACCAAAATCCACTTAAATTCAAGATTGACTTAAACATATATATATATATAATTGTTTTTTTTTTTAAAAGAGGACAAAGTTGACTTTGATTGATTGATTGATTTATTATTATTATTATTTATTTTTTAAAAAATTATCATTTCAAGGTAGGCACCAGAACAAATCTGTTAAAATTATTCCATAAAAATCTTTAAAATGAGTTTTGAGAGTAAAAATAGAATATTATGGAGATGGAGCCCTTAAATCTTCCAAAAATATTAATAGGAAATAAACTAGCACATATCCCGTATTAATTTTATCTTATCTCTTTATTTACTTTTTTCACCAAATTTTAACTATGTAGAATGAAGATTTGAATTTATAATTTTTTTTAATCGAAATTAATACATTAACCTGACTTACTAATCTAAACTTAGTATAAAACATTATCTCAAGCACATTCTATTTTTTTTAATTTTTATTATCGATGTTTCTAAAAAAATTCAAATTTAATTTTATCACGAAACAATTCCTAATTTGTTTGAAATTTAAATAGTTTAACCTCTAAATTTTTATATTTTGTTTTTTTTTGTTATTTAACTTCTAAATTTTAATTTTAAATAAGTTTCCCTTTTTGTTATTATTTTTTTTAATTGAGACATTGGCATTTCCATTCCCATCAACATTAATAACCTTAGTTTAATTGAGCCTCTTTGGATTGAGAGTAGGAAAAAAATGTTTTTCAAAAATCTCATTTTCATTTAAAGATTTGTTTTAAAAAATTGTTTAAAATAAAAATAATTATGCGTTTAATTACAATTTCTTAAATATGTGTTTATATAAAAGTTTTTTTTTCATATATTTAAAGTGTTTCAATTATTTATTAATGTCAAATTACTATAAAGAACGACTATTAAATATCATTATTCATATTTGTATTTAAAAATACTTTCATTGATTGAGTTTTGTTTGATTATTATTTTTTATTTTTGTGAGCATATGATCAATCTAATTGGTTATTATAGTATTAGAGTCAGTCGTTGGGAATAATCAATGTAGTTGGTCCACGAAGTTGGTCTTTGGAGTTGATTGTCTAAGGTAGTCATTATCGAAGGGGGTCGTTGGAGATGTACACTGGTGTTGGTAGTCGGGGTTTGTCGCTAGAGTTGACCATCAAACGTGTTCGTTGGAGATGGTACCAATGGTGGTTGCTAGAGGTAGTTGTCGCCGAAATTTATCACTGAAGGTGGTCAGCAACAACCATAATTGAAGTTAGGTAAAGGATTAGTGACCGTATTTTGATAACTTTATGTATTATACAAATTAGGTAGAGATTAACTATTAAATACTAAAAATTCTTTCTCTAAAATTTGATTTCAAGTGTTTCTCCCAAACTGACTTATTTCATAAATTCATCTTTCCAAAGAGTTTTTATTTTTATTTATTTTTATTTTTTTTTAAGGTTTTCAAAACTTGAATTGGTTTTTAAAAACATTAGTCAAAAGTGGATAACAAAACATAGAAGCTTATAATGAAAATAGTGTTTTCAAGTTTAATGTTTAAAAAAAAAAACCAAAAGTTATCAAACAAACCTTAATTTTTAAAAAAGTTGTTTTTATTTTAGAATTTGACTATGAATTCAAGTGTTTCTTTAAGAAAGGTGAAATCCATAATTGAGAAACTGAGAGGAAACAAACATAAATTTCAAAAACATAAACTAAAAAAATAATTACTAAACGGGTCCTAAATTTTTAGTTGTTGGTTTTATAACATTGTGGTTGTTTTCTCCCAAATTCTTTACCATTGTTTTCATCTTTTTTTAACTATAAACATTTAAATTTCTGGCCAAATTCAAAAATTAAAAACAAAATTTTTAAAATAACTTTTTTTAGTTTCCAAAACTTGATTAAAAATTTGAAAACAACCTTAAAAAAGTAGATACCCACAAAAAAAAAAATGAGATTAAGAGTGTGAAAATAATGTTTATAAACTTATTTTTCAAAAGTTAAATTCATATTTGATAATCATTTGATTTTTTTCCTTTTTAAATATATAAACAAATTCAGTTTAGATTGAATAAAAAAAGTTAATTTGTTGATGCCAAAATTCTGACAAGTAAAACGCACCTAACCTTCATGTCACACCATCGATTAATTTGTTTGAGGGGAGAAGAACGTGATTTGCAAAAGAGAAAACATGCACATTAGTGTGCTACTTGCCACACACACTCCAATACTTAAGTGTGAAGAATGTGGAAGTTTGAAAGTTTGAAAGTGATATTCAAATTAATTCATATAGAGCTATAATGATGTATTTATAGAGGATGTTGACTTACGTATTCTCCTATTCCTTTGGAATCTAGTATCTAATAATTTGATCGGATCCTATGTGGGATTCTTGAAACATGCTATGGGCAAAAGACGGATTCCTTGACCTTGGAGGCCGAGACCAAGGAGAAGTTGGATAGAAGGCCCAACTAAGGCCCATTGGGCCAACTAGGCTCCTTGCCCTCAATGGTTGAGGCCGAGGTCAACAGGGAGTTGATCCTTTCCCTTGGCCTATCATGATCCTGTCATGGTCCTAATTCAATTTTCTTTTATCCTTATTGATTCGATTTATCTAGTTGAGTTAAAATCATCCCTAACATAATTGAACCGAACTGAATTCTTTAAAAGCAAAACCCAACTTAAGCTTGGGACTTTTCTAAACCTAATCTAATCTTTACAATTGGGATTGGGTTGATCATATTTTATGGAATTTTTCTAACACTCTTAATCAATTATTTGAAATTAAAGTATGTGGGTCCAAGAATGAGTTTATCCTTTTCTTTACTTATTGTTTCTATTCATATTCAATAAACCAAAAACTTTTGAATATCACAAGGAGGAGTGGGATGGGATGGGATCCAAGTTGTCACTTTGGTTCTTTTTTGCAATATCCAATTGATCTCTCTTTTCGAGGAAACAAATTTGGTTTCAAATTTTGAATGAGATGGGTAAGTTTAGCAATTTTTCAATAAAATGCTTCAAATCAAATATCGATACTATATTAAAAGAGGATATGTAGAAAAAATTTTGACATGTCCATTTTGTCCATACATTTTTTTATAAATTTTTATATTCTTTTATCGAATGGTGGTAACTTTTCAAAACGTAAAAATCATTATTTAAAAATGTGCATTTCACGTATTTCTTGACTAGTATTATAAAATGTGCCAATTAACTAAAATCAAAACCTAACTACGAAATCAAGCCAAGTAAAAAAGAAATTGTTTAGAGCAAAAGAAGGTTAAAATATTATTTTGAAGTATTTGGCCAATTTTAATCTCTCCATTTTTAAACATCTCATTTTAGTTCTTATACTTTTGATAAAAATTAAATTTAGTCCCTAGTGCTATTTGTATTGTTAATTTTTTCACGAATATTTCATTATCTATTAATATTTCCACTATAAACTTTGGAAATAAATTTAGATATTATCATATTTTCTTGCAAAAAAAAAATGTTGTCATTATCTACAATAAAAAATTTACTTTAATGGACAAAGTTTACAATTTATTGAAAGTACTGAGACTAAAATTAAACAAATTCCAAAATACAATGATGAAAATGATATTTTTTAAAAAAATGATTCCTAGCTAAAGGTATCTAAAACAAATTTAATAATAATAATATCCATACAATTAGTATAATCATTTGTAAAAATGTTCATTACTAGCTAACTGTTGTACATATGAGAATCAAGATGACGTACCACGATAATATAAAAATTGAGGAATTATAATATAATAATTAAAATAACAAAAATAATAAAATATAAAACATGGAAATAGAAAATTATGGAAATTTATGAGAATTTAAAATTCTATATTTTTCTATTCTCCAATCTACTTTTATTACCAATGTGTGTAATTTTGAGACACATGGATAATACATGGGTAATTTAATCTCCTCTTTAGAATTTAAAAGTTTAGAACTTATAATTATTCTTTTTTAAAAGAAAATATTTAACTCGCTAAATATAACAAAAAAAAAATTATAAAATAACATATTGTGTGAGTTAGATAATATATAATGTTATGGAATCAACAAATAAAGAAAACAACACTAAACAATGGATACAGAGATTTATGTGATTCACTAACAGCATGTTGGCTATCTACGCTCATAGGCAAAGAAATAACAATTTATTATTACTGAGAAAATATCATATTACAAATTCAAAGAAGCGTCTCTAGGATTAGAGAGTTTATATAACACACTCCTCTAGACCTTGGGCCAAAATCCTAAATAATGTAAATAACATAAAATAAAAATACAACTTAGAGTTAAAGGTTTAGAGTGAGATTTATCAAATATCAATTCTTTTAGGACATCAAATATCAAGTTAAGCATAGGTCGACGATGAAGACATATTTTGTCGATAGAGATTTTTTTTTTTTTAATATAATAAGGATAGGGGATTCGATTATGTCACACCCTACTTCTTAAGAAACTGATGCGTTGAAGAGTCTATGAAGAAAAGAAGTAAAAGACCATGTTGGACGCATGGTCAGGACCAGGGTAACACATGGTATAGGTGAACGCGGCGTCCAAAGTTAGGTGATGCGTTCAAGTTGGACCTTGCGTCCAAGAGAGGGCGACGCATCCGGAAGAGAAGTAAAAAGAGTTGGGATGCACTTTGCAGAAGTAATCAACCTTGCGTTGAAGGGTAGGGTTTGCGGTAGTTACCAACCTTGCGTTAAAGGGCAAGGTTGCGTTCAACCGAGCTGACAGAGGAATATGGAGCCTTGCGTTTCTGAGATTAGAACGCTGCGTCCAAGAAGCTCGGGAAGAGGAAATAGAGGGAAGAAAGAGGAAATTATTCTTTGGCAAAGTACAGGTGAGTAACACCTATGTTTTACAAAATATGAATGAGTTCCTTATGAATTTGATTTCATGGGTTTTCAATCTATAAATACATGCGTTTTACTTGAAAACTTTGAGTATGCTGGTTACTTGCTATGAGTTATAAAACGCATGGTGATTGATTGATACTTGTTTTCATGATTTTTTTTTTGAAAAACATGGTGTTATATGATTTCAAGAAAGATTTGAAAATAAACTTGTATGAAAAGCATACGGTTTGATATTAAAGCTGGAAATTGAATTTAGCATGCTGATGATGTGAGATTTGGAAACGGTTAATTTATGAGTTATTAATATAATGTTTCCAAAATATGTATGATGTTTTATACAACTTTGAAAAGGGACCCCAATGCTCAAGGACTCGTAGAAGGCATTGTGGGCGGCCCGAATTATAAAGGGACCCCAATGCTAAGGGACTCGTAGAAGGCATTGTGGGTTGCCCGAATTATAAAGGTACCCAATGCTCAAGGACTCGTAGAAGGTAAATGGGTAACCTGGATATAGAAATGGGACCCTAATGCTCAGGGACTCGTAGAAGCCATTGAGGGCGGCCTGAATTCTAGTACCTATGTGCACATAGAGGTATATACGACGCTGATGTGTTGAGATTACTCCACACAACTAAGAAAAATCGACGTTGAGGAGCGTTAAGCATTGCTCCGCCTCAACTAAGGAAAAAGTATTTTAAAAAGAATGAGATTTTTTAGTATGTACTCTGAAACGGACAAGCATGTTTTCACGATGGTTTTTGTGTATAATTTAATATGATTTGAAGTGTTATATTTTATGCGAGTTTGACCAGTTTTACAGTTAAAATATATTGTTTTCAGAAAACCGTTACTCACTGAGTTGTTAGCTCACCCTTTTTATATGTTTTCCATTTTCAGGTAGCATGACAGTTCCCGTTGCCGATCGAAGTCGAGGTTTGTCAAGTGGAAATGTGATGAGTGTGACAGTGGGTTATGTGACAGAGTAGTCTGTAACTACTGTCCTCACGCTCTGTCTCGAGCTACGGGAGGATAGTTCGTGGTGAGGTGTGACAGATTACCTCTTAGTTCATAGTTGCTAAAACATATGATATGTAAGTTTAACTATGCTCTCTTTGCCTCTTCATAGAGAGTTATGTTTTAGGTTCAAATCCCCTACACTTTCCTATAGGTTATAATTTTAAAAATAATGAAAAATGAAGTTTAGGTATAAAAATTATTTGAAAAAAATAATAATAATGACATGGACAACCCAATTTGTTTTTATTAAAAAAAAAAAAAAAATTGCATAGTTCCACCTTCCACGTCATTGTAACGTCACCGATCCCACAGCCCACAAACACCGTACTTTTAAATAGATATTTTTCAATATGATTTTGAGGGTTGGGCCCCACCACATCCACGTCCCTACATTCCAAAAATCCTGGCGATAAAATTTTCGCTAAATATAATATGGGTGTTAAAAAAAAAAAAAAAAAGACTACATATTCCTAATTAACTCAATTCAACAGCGGATTCAAATAAATGAAAATTTTATAGATTAAATTGGTTTATAGGTTTACCTAAAATAATTTAAATCGACTTGAAAGCATATTTTTAGTTTTCGAGTTGTTGAGAATAAGTTTGAAAGGACTTTGAGTAATTTATTATCATTATTTTAAATGTCGACATCAGTATCATAAATCTTTGTCTAGGGACGTAGTTTAAAACTTTCCAAAAATATTAAAAGGAGTAAAAATAATTTAATTACAAATTTAGTTCATGAACTTATATATCATTGGACTTTAAAGAAGTCTAGTGGACCTCTAAATTAATGTTGTAAGCAATATATTTAGTCAAAAGTCAACTTATTCTCTATTAAAAGAATTGGTCTCACATCTATTAAATTGAAATTTTAACTTTTATTTCATTAGAAAATTATATGAATTTAAACAAATATAATAACCACTCGTGTCGTGTGGGGGCATTTTTTCAACAATTTTTAAGTATATAGAAATTCACAATAGTATGATATTTTTTTTTTTTTATCTTTTACGGACTCATTCAAAAGGTTCTTTTTTGGTTCAACAATGTTATGACGACCTCTTGGTCAATAATATATGTTAATTAGTTGAGTTATATACTTGAATTGGTCATTAGATTAATGTGTTATTATTATAAGAATATCATTATAATTATATGCCTAATTAATTAATCTACATTCTCACATTTTTAAGGTAAATTTTAAAAACCATTGTGAAATGAAATTTTCAATACAATTTGGCCTTCTCTTTTTTAATGAAATATGTCATGGGAAATAAAAACAGATCCATTACTTTGGAATGCAACAAAAGCTTTTGGATCTAATTTTTCAAATCTTCTTCTATTTAATTCGTTTTCTTTTAAATGTGCCCTAACAGTTTTGTTATAGATCTAAGGTTAAAATAGTGGTTCAATCTAAGTTTAAGTTTATTTGTTTTTTAACTCTGAAATGTATTTAATAAATTCCTAAACTTTCAATTTTGTGTTTAATTGATCATGAAGTATTAATTTTGTGTTTAATAGGTTATTGACCTATATTTAATATTTTTTAAAATTCACAAATCTAGTGACACAACATTGAATATTTATTATTTTTTTAAACATAAATTCCTCAAATTTATACTTAATAGATCAATTAAAATTAAATTTTTTTTTTGACAATGTTAAGGGCTAAACATATAAAATTAAAAAGTATGGAAACCTCATGATCTATTGGATACAAAATTGAAAGTTCAATAATCTATGAGACGTTTTTCAAAATTTAGAGATCGAATAGAAACAAATTTGAAAATTTGAGACCTTATTTGATAACCATTCGAATTTTTGTTTTTAGTTTTTGAAAATTAAGCTTGTAAACATGACTTTCAACTATAAATTTTTTTGTTTTGTTATCATTTTTTATTAATATTTTTAAAAATCAAGCCAAGTTTTGAAAAGAAAAAAATAATCATTTGCCGTGGCAACCGTAATAAGTAAATTGAGAGAAGATATCCATAATTTTCATAAACAATAAAATAAAAAATGAAATTATACTCAAAATAAAAAATAATTTTCATAATTTTCGAAAATTAAGTCTATTTTCTTTTAAATTTTTATAATGTTTTTCATTTTTCATAAATAAAAAAAGACATGAAAGCTTATCCAAACTTCAACAACAAAACAAAAGAAAACAACTTTTTAAAAACTACTTTTTTTTATAATTATTTTTTAAAATTTAGCTTAAGATATTAGAAAAAATAGATAATAAAGCATACGAAAAGAGTGTTTATACTTTATTATAGACTTAATTTTTAAAAAAAATTAAAAAAATCAAATATTAGCAAAGGAAAGATAAACTTGTAATTTAATCCAATATAATAATTGGACTATTTGTTTTCCAAAATAATAATTAAAGCGAAAATTTAAAGCACATATCTTTCTCCACATGCAGCCCCTAGATATTAGGACATATAAAAATCTTTTTTTGTCGAAAAAAAAAAGGACAATAAAATCACCCTGCATTTATTTATTGTAAAAATCACAAAAATCGAGAGGAGAATATAATATACATAAAATATCTCCATAGTAAACTTGAAGACACTTCGTCCACGTCATCATGTGCGCCAACTTGAAAAAGACACGCAGCAACGATACCATCTCCCCAACACGTGGCTAGTCTTTATTGGCCGTCTTTACCCCAATAGCTCACGCCTTTGACTCTATTTTCCCCATTCTCAATTATTGCTGTTTTAATCGGGGTTTTATTTTCTTAAAATAAAAATTAAAAAAATAAAAAGTTTTTTTTTTTCATTTTCAATTTCATCCTTAAATTTCAAAATTCTAATTTAATATTTTAACTTTTAAAATGTAATCATTTTGTCCTTGAAATTTGCATTATATTTCAATTTAGTTTCTAAAGTATTAAATTTCGTCGTCATATTAATATTTCTATTTTTTCATAAGTTCGATTTCAACTTGAGGGGTGAATCGAAATTTCCATTATATTGTAGAAAAATATACGAAACATAAAAAATAATCAACAATATAAATAATAGACATTTTAATTTATTTAAAAATCATAAAATATTTATTTACTAATTTAAATTTATTTTTTATTTTTATAACTTTTCAGAAATATCCATCCAAATCAATATTTTGGTAAAATTAGGATTTTGATATTTTCATCGACATCGACATTTCAAACCTTGATTTCTAAATGTATAATTTTAACTTCGATTTTTTACTAAATATTCATTTTTAGTTTTTGATATTATTAATAAATTAAAAAAATTATGAAATGAAGTTTTAAATTTAAATTTAATACGAGAATATAGCTGAACTTAATTAATTATAATTTTTTAAAATTAAGTAATAGAGTTGTCAAAAATATTTTCAATTCTGGTTTAAAAGTTGATATTTTTCTTTCTACATACTTAAAAATATAACTATATATTATCCGGAAGTATATATAAAAGGTTTTTCTATTGAGAAATGGCGATCGCATTTCCACTTCGTAGTAGCTCATTGGGTTTCGTCTTCTTTCCAAATTCTGTGGAGAGAAGAAGAGTGAGAGAGTAAGAATCTGCAGCAGAGATGGCTCCACGGCTGTTCTTCGTTTCCTCTGTTCTTCTGGTGCTTTGCTGTGCAGTTGCCGGATCCGTCTTCGATGATTCGAATCCAATTCGGATGGTCTCTGACCGTCTTCGTGAGTTGGAGTCGGAGGTCGTTCAAGTCCTCGGCCAAGTTCCTCACGCTCTCCGATTCGCTCGATTCGCTCACAGGTTCCTTCGATCGTGTCCCTGATTGATTGCTAATCGTTTCGTTTCGTTTTTATACTGAAGTGCTAGTTGTGGATTGTTTCAGGTATGGGAAGAAGTACGAGACGGCGGAGGAGATGAAACTCCGATTTGGAATTTTCTTGGAGAGTTTGGAACTGATCAAATCGACCAATAGAAAAGGCCTTTCTTACAAGCTTGGTGTTAATCGTAAGTCATGTGAATGATGATTTTAAATAGTTCGCTTGAATTGTAAGTTCATTAGAACTGTCGATTAATTCTTTGTGAATATAAGATGATTGTTTGCACTTCTGATTTGGATTGCTATCTGATTCTACTGATTGATTGAGTCGTTGAGAATAATCTCGCTTAGCGTAAGTATAGAAAATCTGAAAAAAAAGATGATGTTGAATCGATGTTGGTGTTTGTATTCTCAATTGCTGCAGAATTTGCGGATTGGACGTGGGAAGAGTTCAAGAAACACAGGCTAGGAGCAGCTCAAAACTGCTCTGCTACCACAAAGGGCAACCACAAACTTACTGATGTTGTTCTTCCTGAATCGGTACTTCCTTACATTTACTCTTGACGATTTGAATCTTCATTTTCCTGATATTTTAGTTGAAAAAACTGGAGAGTGTCTGCGTCAATTGAATTCTGACCCAAATGATTTTAGATTAGTCCGACTAACCTCTGTAGTGTTTGTACATCAATACCGCAACCTACCAACTTAAGCTTTGAGTTAGATTTGTGAATTAACATGGTATTCTTGTAATGTCATTTATCATTTGTCATGTCATAACTAACCTATGCTCTTTCATTTGAGGCACAAAAGAAGGGCACAAGTTTACATGCCAGTTTTTTTAACCTATGCCAGTTCTGAAATTTAAATTTTGATGTACTTATTTCTGTTTGAATCTATGACGAACTTCCTTCTTGTTCTTGGTTCTACTTCTACCCCTTTTCATCCCACATTGTACAACCAATTTTCGATGAACAAAATCAAATGCATTCATCGTCATATTGCTGAAAAAGTCATTTATACCAAATTAAAAAAAAGATGGCTTTACTAGATGAAAGGGTATCTCTGGGGAGAAGTGAGGGCTTGCTCTATTTCTCTTTTAAGGCCTCCTTTTGTCGAATCATGAGCTACTTACTATTGAAAACTCTAATTTCACGTCATACAATTGATCAGATGAAACTTTGATATTCTAATTGGGTTTAGTTTAGAAGTACAAGCATTCAAGCAAATTTGTGATGCTGAGACTTTGTTTACAACCTTCCTACGTCCATTTTGCAGAAAGATTGGAGGGAAGATGGCATAGTTAGCCCTGTTAAAGATCAAGGCCACTGTGGTTCTTGCTGGACATTCAGGTTAGCTTTATCTTCTGTACTTGGTCATGGACGGAAGATAGGGATAAGGTTGCTCACTGCTACTCAATATTTATTCATACAATCTTTTTCTTTTCCCTTTCTCTTTTGCTGTTGCAGTACAACTGGAGCGCTTGAAGCGGCCTATGCACAAGCACATGGAAAGGGTATCTCCCTGTCCGAGCAGCAGCTGGTGGATTGTGCAGGTGCTTTTAACAACTTTGGCTGCAATGGTGGACTGCCTTCCCAGGCTTTTGAATACATTAAGTACAATGGTGGCCTTGAGACTGAAGCAGCATATCCTTACACTGGAAAGAACGGCCAATGCAAATTCGTAGCTGAGAATGTTGGAGTACAAGTCATTGATTCTGTGAACATAACTCTGGTAAGAGCCAAGGACTAATTCCTTTACTTTTCTTTTTGGTTCATCTCGGCAGAGTTGCCATATCTAACTCCTGATTGTGATGAAGTATCCAAAATCCGTTTCACGATCATCTTCTAATTGTTGGGGGGTTATATATGCAGGGTGCTGAAGATGAATTGAAGCATGCAGTTGCTTTTGTTCGACCAGTCAGCGTAGCATTTGAGGTGGTTAGCGGTTTTCGCTTGTATTCAAAAGGAGTTTACACCAGTGACTCATGCGGCAGTACTCCTATGGTTAGCATCAACACCTTTTGGCTTTGTAAAAAGTCTGACATGAATGTGATTAGATCATATGATGTCTGACAGTTTCTGGTTTCACTGGCAGGATGTAAACCACGCCGTGCTTGCAGTTGGTTATGGGGTTGAAGATGGTGTCCCATACTGGCTCATAAAGAACTCATGGGGAGAGAAGTGGGGTGACAGTGGCTACTTCAAGATGGAGCTGGGCAAGAACATGTGTGGTAAGCTTTCTTCACACAGTAATACTAGAGTACAAAATGCTTTCGATTGGAGTAATTATCTAGAGTAGTCATATTATTTAGTGAGCCCATAACAATGTTATCGGATCTAAGCGAAATTTATACATAAATAGAACTTTTTTTTTTTTTTTTTAATATCCATAGTGTTTGGGTCAGCTTACGCGCACTTCGATTAATCTCATGCAACAACCCGCCTGACCTTACAATATTTAGGTGCCTTGACCTCTTAGTCATTTATTGAGACTATATTTCCTTTTTACCACTAGGCCAACCCATTATGGTTGAACCCTATGTTATCTAATATGAATCAAAGCCCATTAAGCCCAAATGAGCATTTAGTCCAAAAAGAAAATTGTGATCCAATTCAATATTGGTGAAGCCAAAGAGGCATCATTTTTAAGGGCCATGTTGAGGATCTCACGTCGAAAAAATTAAGAGACTTTACAATCTTTATAGGATAGATGAGTTATTCCTGTCATTGCCAATTGATTTTGAGATGGAACCTCGTGTTATCTAATATGGTATTAGAGTTTATAAAGTCGAAACGGACATTCGGTCTAAAAACAAAAATTGAGATCCAATCCAAGAATGGTGAATTCATACCTAGGCCACTTCCCTCATAAATGTGACTATCTTGTAATATAACTATTAGATGTAGATTCAAATTTGTATGTCTTATAACAACCACTAGATATTGATTCAAAACACATCTAATAGTATCTTTCTCGTAAATTCAAGAAGTGTAAAACTATCAACAATATCAATAATGTTTCTAAGTAGTCAGGGGCGAAGTGTTCTTCATAGATTTCTTTCTTCTCTGTACTGATCAAGAAGTTTGGGCTTCCAGGTGTTGCAACTTGTGCTTCATACCCCATTGTTGCTTAGAGTACGAGAATGGCAGAGCTTCTTGCAAGGAAAGATACTGTGCTATTAAGGTACGGCTATGGTGGGTAGAATGATGTGCAAATTAAAGTTACATATTCTTGTAGTTGATCATTTAATGCAAACTGTAACGTAATGTACTTGTGGTTGTAAATTTGCATACTCAGAGATGCTTGGATATGTTTTTTTTATTATGTACTTGCTAATAGCTCTTTTGAGGTTATGTAAATTTGCTGGCAGCTCCTCTAAATAATTTCTACATTATGTTCCACTGTTTGGGAATTAGAATCTTTCAAACTTATTTCCTTTCAATTTTTCTTTTAATCTTAAGTTTTAACAAGTTAGTTTAAAAAGAGATAATAATTTAGTCAACGAATTTGATCATTTGAAATGATTTAGTTTAAAAAGAAATATTAAATTTAGGATTTATTAAAGATAAGAAGACTAAAATAAAATAAAATAGAATAGAATGAAACTCAAAATACCAAAATATTATTTGTTTGAAATTTAACAAAGAATTCGAAAGATTTATTAGAAGGTTAAATAAAATGTAAAATTACAGCGAATGGATAGTCTTAATTTTTATTTATTATTATTATTATTATTAATATTATTATTATTTTATTTGTTTATGAGTATAATAGAGATATGTTGATTTAAACCATAGACTCATGATCACTAATATTTTCGAATCTTAGTTGAACTATGCTCATTTTTAGTGGATAATATTAATTTTAAAAAAAATAGACAACTAAACTTGAAATCATTATGAAATAACATGCAAACAATTTGAGGGAGCTCCTCAAAATGATAACCACAATTCTCAAGCTATCTTTGACGTGGAAAAAACTTTAGAAATTATTTGTTTGAAGAAGAAAGTTGCCCCTCTTAGTGTAGGTTTAAGCATTTATCTGCATGTTAGCTATTGAAAGCTGTAAAGAGAGGGTTCTTGGAAGATAATTGTTGATGTCGTTTGGTCAAAGAGCACTAATAAGTTAGATTATTCATGATTGAAATAGCAGTTCTATCGATGGCGGGTGCATCTTAATATTTACTAGTTGGTCGGTCAAAATCTTAGAAACTAAAACCATATTTTATGGTTTGACATACACCCTGGTTTCTTGAGATTAATAGGACCCTTGTGGGGTGGAATCAAATTTAATCGAAGTCATCAAGTTTTTGAATCTAGATAATTCTAACTTATTTGAAGTTTTATTTATTTTGTTGAAGAGACTCTCTTTGTTGCTATTATATATATATATATATATATATATATATATATATATTTTAAATTTCTACTAAGAGAAGAGAGAAGAAAGTTGTCCATAATTCTACCAGGCTTTTTCTTAAACTTCCTCTTTTTGTCATGAGAAATAGAGAAATAAAGAGAGAGAGATAGAAAATAAAACAATGGGATTTTACATTAAATCCCTACATAAATTAAATAACATAATAGAAAATACTATAACACATAATATTATTTAATATTATGGGGAGTTCTTTCCACCTTTTTCTTATCTCTCATTCTCAATAGGGATTGATATTTGGTGGTTTAGAATGTTCTTTTGATTTTAATTTCAGTTAAAAAAAAAAAAAAAAAAAAAAAACAATCATCGTAGTTCTATTTGAACAAAAACTCACACTGATCTCTTAGTTTGGCTTTAATTTTTTTTCAATAATGAATTTTTAGCAGGTAATAAATAAATATCATATGATTTTGTTTTAATTACGATAAAATTTTAGAAATTAAATAATTTAGTCATTTTTATTATAATTATTTTCCAATTATCACACCACAATAGGAGGATTTGCATCCCACACAAATTGCACCTATTCAATTTAGAATTTTGGTTTTGAGATATAAAAATATATTTTGTATAGTGAATATTGGAAATGTCACATTTATTGTCTACAAATAAACACCAACATTCAAAAAGTCGCATATATGACAAAAAGTAACATAGAAGTTTACTAAAAATGTAGGAGCAAAATGGGTCAGTAAAAATTTTGCTCTCCTCAAACCCCCTTTATATGTAGTATAGATCATAGATTATGATTATTTTTTAGCTCAACAACATGTAGATTAGGTAGTTAAATCGTTGGTCTTATCTAAAGGCATCTCCTTAGCCATTGAATCAAGGTTATTTCACTCTCTTTGGGTTGAGACGGGCTCCTTGATCCCATGGGAGCTCTTTTTAGGACTCTATCACTATTGAAATGAGTTACAAACCTTCATTAATACAATGGTTGACAGACAATGGAAACAGTTTATTGAAGGCTTTCATCACATCTCAAGAGTTTCCAATAATGTTGCACTACTCTTGCCACTAATGCTTGTATATGTTGTGGAACAAAATATGGCTTGAAAATCATCCTCTTTGGGTCTTCGAGGCCACCATTACATGGGTGTTTCCTATTTAGGGTGATGTTTGTTTTTAATCTTGCTCTTTTTGTACTAATAAAAAAATGTATGGAGTAAATGTTTTAAGCAATTGAGCTATCCAAAGTTGACAAAATAATATTTATTTAAGAATGCATATTAAGTATTTTCTTAACAAAAGTGATTTAAATCCTAATAAAAATTGATTTTTAAATAGTTTGTAATTTTAAAAATTCTAACCCAATTTTTCACTAAGTAATTAAATTAATTGAGGTAATTATTAAGATATATTTTTTTTTTCGAAGGCAATGATCGGAAAAAAAAGCATAAGAACATAATAAAATTAGTTTTATTTAATTTTAAAAATATTTGTACATGATAATATTTCACCCGAATTTTATATTAAAATAATAATAATAATAATAATAATAATAATAATATTTCACCTAAATAACAAAAGAAAAAAGTTAATTTTAAATTATGCTAAAGATTTAGTCTAATTAAGTTATGTCGGAATTGAAATAGTAATAATAATAATTTTGTCAGATAATATAGTATTAGTTGATATGGACAATTGAACACATAATTTTAGAAAAAAAGTACCTTTTAGCCCGAACTTTAACAAATACGTGAGTTTGGTGTTTTTCCTCTTATTTTCTTTAAGAATAGATTTAAACAAACCTCGAACTAAATTTTTTTATTATTATAAATAATAATATGGCATTTTAAATTTTTTTTAAAAAACCACCATTTTCTCTTCTCACCTTCTTTTTCCTTTTCTTCCTCTCTCTCGTTCTCCATTCTTTATTGATACTTATTAAAAAGTGATAAAAATTAGGATTGTTTTCAAATATAGCAAAATGAACCAAACTATTTTCGAATATAGAAGCCTATCACAATTGGACAGTAAAATTTTTCTACATTTATAAAAAAAATGGATATTTTTTCTATTTATAATGATTTTCCTAAAAATTGAAAATACCATGACTATTATATTTTGAAATAAATAAAATTAATGTACTAAAAATTTGGTTTTGTCAAAAACTTTTGCATGTCATAATTTAAGAGAAACTAAATATGAGTGTTGCTTATTGGAACAAGTTGACTTCTTGCTATAGGAGTTCTCTTGAATATGAAACTCGTCCTCTATAATCAAATCATGGTCTAAAGCATTGGTATTGTTTATTAGGGGTGTTCATTCAAACTGCAGAAACTCAACCGATAACGCATAGAAACCGAATTTTGTGGTTCGGTTCAATTTTTTTAAATGTAAAACCATTTTTTTTTGCGGTTTGGCTCGGTTTGGGCCATGAAACCGAAAACAAAACTGAACCAATTATATTATTAAAATATAGGTTAAAAAACACTTTTGGTACTTGAAAAGTAAGGAAAGGAAGCGAGAGCAAGAGAGAGAGCAAGAGCGAGAGCGAGAGCACACAAGCCATTTTATCATAAACATCCTTTA
The DNA here is from genome assembly GCA_030954485.1 of Citrullus mucosospermus. NCBI lineage: Eukaryota > Viridiplantae > Streptophyta > Magnoliopsida > Cucurbitales > Cucurbitaceae > Citrullus > Citrullus mucosospermus. The sequence continues at coordinate 28,790,480 of CM062057.1, forward strand.
TCTCTCTTGCTCTCTCTCATACTCTCGCTCTCGCGCTTTCTCGCTCTCGTTTATTTTGAATTATAGGAAATAGAAAAGAGAAGGGAAAAAACAAATAAACTGCAAAACCGAACCAGATCGAATAACATATATGCAGTTTCATTTGGTGAGGTTTGAGCCGAACATGCGGTTCAGTTCAGTTACTGTAAAAATAATTTCAAATTTTGCGGTTCGATTCGGTTTGAGCCCTAAACCGAATCGAACCGAACCACGAACACCCCTATTGTCCATATAATCCATTATAGTTTAAAAAAAAAACCAAAATAAGTTAACTACTTAACTTTAATTTTTTTCTCTCTTTTTCTTCTTTTTGTATTATAATATAAATTTATAATAAATAATAAAAAATTATTATAAATAGAAAAAATATCAAACTAACAAATATAGCAAAATTTTATTTTCTATCTGTAATAAACCGCGATAAACCTAGATAAATATCTATCCATGTGGTAAAGTGATAGATATCTATTTGGGTCTATCGCGATCTATCACAGATAGAAAGTAAAATTTTGCTATAGTTGTAATTATTTTCAACAGTTTTTCTATTTTTGATAACATCCCTAAATAATAAGGAAAAGAAAAGACTATAGGTGCGTTTGGAATCCCTTTTCAATTGTTTAATTTAAAAAATAAGTCATTTTGATAGAAATACAAGTGATTGACAACTACTCAAAATGGATTTTAAAAGTTATGAGTGTCTTTATTTTAAACATATCAAGAGTGTTTAAATGAAAATGAATTTTTTAAAAACATTTATTTTTTAAGTTAATTCAAATGAGGTCGTAGAAGAAGAGAGTATTAGGAGGAAGAAGAGGGTGGAGAGGAGATAATTTTTTTGTTTAATTATTTTTCCAATTTAAAATGTCACATTATTAATCAAAATAATAAAGAATTACGTGGATCACCTTTTAAACTTATTACTAAAAAATTTAGGACTAAAAATTTACATTTTAAAAATTCAAGAATTAAATGCACATATCTCTCAAAATTCAAAGACTAACATAGTAATTTTGCTTAAATTATATTAGAAAAAAGAAAAAGAGTAACTTATACATTACTCAGGCAAAGTTTAAAATGTCAATGTCAACGAAAATATCAAAGTTTAAAATGTAAATGTAAACAAAAATATTAAAATCTTTTATAGAAACGTGGATGGAATTATCAATATAATGACAATGGGCTGAATATTTCTAAAAAGTTTAAAAAACAAAAAATTTTAGAAAATAAATTTAAATTAATAAATAAATATTTTATAATTTTTAAAGTAGTTAACACGTTCTAAAATAGAAATAATGATTGGAAATGTAGAAATATGGATAGAAATATGAATGTGTTATAAAATTTAAAGTATTGTTAGTAGTCATTAGTCATTAGTCATTTTCTACTTAGAAAATTGAAAGAAAAAGAAAAGTTATAACTTGTCATTCATTCTCATTCCCTTACGACAGAAATACTCCTATGCTGAAATTAGTCACTCCGGAAAATCACCGATCATCGGAATCGGAGAAGCCAAATTGACGGTTTCGGAAGGCTTCTTCAGCACAATCCTGCATCCAATTCATCTTTCATCTCCGTTTAAGCCTCTACATTTCAAACATGGCAGCGGAGAGGCACGCCTCTTCGCGCGCAACATCATCTGAAGACAACGCGATGTAAAAATTTCCACATATTTCATATGTTTGATTCCATTCATTCTGTTCGTTTCAATTATTCAATTGTTTCATTTCAGACTCTTCCATTTCTATGTTTTTTGAATTTTCAATTCTAGTTATTCCTCTACAGTCGTCGTGATTTCAGTACGAATCCGACTGTCGAATGTTGAATTGACTTGCCTAAATGTTTTGTACTGTCTAGTTTCCTTCGGTGTTGATAGTTCCTCCATTGGACTGGTACAGGTTTCTTGATATACTGCATGAGGCACCGTTATTTGGTCATCGGAAGCCTGCAAGAACAGTTGGGAGCATAATTTATTGTTTTGTTTTGGCAAGTATACTCTCCATCTAAGATGAATCATAATCCAGTTGTAATGCTAGTTAGGAAAAGTTTGATAGGTCTTGAATTGACTGGCTTACTGTACAACTTTGTTCGAAAGGTTGAAACGATTTGAACTTCTCCCATAATTTAGGTAGGCTATGCGGCTCTGGCTATTGGAGCGCCATGGATTTTTCATCCTATAAAGCACTTGCTTGAACCATTGCTCTGCAGTTGTGATGTTGTTCTCCTGATGCTCACAGGTATATTAAACTCCAGAGCTATGCTTATTAAGATAAATAGAAATCAATTATTTTCTGGCCAGCAAGGTACTGGAGAATTTTATTTTCTGCTACTCGAGTAGCCAGTGTACTTTTCGTCATTACATGGTTAGAAATTTTAATTCAGTTCATTCTTAGAACTACAAGCTATTGAACTCGATGATTTAATTACTCATCTTAACATATCAAAAGGCTTAGCAAATTCTACCAAAGAGGTATGATTATGAAATGGGCTTTATACTTGTTTAGAAACTAAACCGCTGTCTCTACTATTTCAGGTATCTTTCAGCAATATCTAGTATATCAAGTCCATAAAATTCGTTTGCAGGTACTTATATTTAGTTAGACAAAGTTTCTTAATAGTATCTTTACGGAAGGAGCTTTTTGCTTCCTCTCTCCTTTGCAAGTTTGAAGAAGTTGAAGATTTTAGAGATTGAACTTGCAATATGAACTAAAATTATTGGTTGTTATGGTGATGAAAGAAAATGTTTTCATGAGCCATGACTCATTGTTTTCTTTTGATTGTACTTATGCAATCTTGTTAGATTAGGTATGTCTATTGATATGAATTTTCTTGAAAGAAACGAGCCTTACTTGGACAAGATCTGCTCTATAGGTTGTACAACTATGTCCTTGAGTTTTAATGGTTTTTTTTTTAATGAATTCTGTCTTTAGGTCAATCAGTTTCTTTTCAGTCTGGTGGTTGCATTTAGTTACAATGTAATTAAATGGATTATCTCTCTTTTTTATTTGTAGGGATATTATAGCTTTAGCCAGAAGTTAAAGCATATTGTTCGTCTACCTTTTGCAGTTACTGCATATGGTATGTTAGATAGTTGTTGACTCAGTCTTTATAGATCTTCATATTTTAGTGCTGTTGCTATATGCCAGTGGGCAATGAAGCCTTTTTGCCTTTTTCTGCAATTATGGACCCTAAATAATTGTTCAATATCAGGAACTGCTGCCCTTTTACTTGTCATGGTATGGGAACCTCAAATCAGTGCACTGTCGATCCCCATAATTTTGAGGTAGTATTATACAACTTGTGAATGCTGAGTCTAATAGTTTTTCCAATTGACTGTTTTTCCTTTTTTTTCATTCTTCCTTAGTTCCCTTCATCTTCACCATCCATTACTGATCTCTTCTTATTGTGATCGTTTATCTGGTCACCTAAAGATGTTCTATTTATATTTTCTGTTTTTTATTGCATCCATGGATGTTCCAGTCAAATGTCCCACCTTAATTTTCCTTTTTTTTGTAGATTGCATTAGGAACTATAGATTCCAAATATGCATATAATTTATTCCTTATTTTCATTTTGTCCGTTCAAAGCTTACTCCATTGTGTACGTGCTGAATCCATGTTCCCATCTTTACCTAGCTGTACACTACCGACTTAATGTGATGCTTGATGCACCTTTTTTATCTGCAGGTTGATTATGTTAATTGAAGCAGTATGTGCTGGATCGTTTATGATTATATATATCAGTAAGTTTTTTGTATTCATGGAATGGGATCTCTTCAGGGTCAATTGATACCTTTTGTTTTCATTTATTGATTGGAATTGTTTTGTTCTTTTAAATATTGGATTCTATTATTGATCATTTACTATGTTTTATTCAATTACTTTGGCCAGTTCATTTTTTTCACTGTGATTCTAGAAACTGTGGTTTTGTAATCGGAAGGGTAACATGTTATTGGATATAGATGGCTGCATAGGGTAGTATTGTGTTGGTCACAAGTCACAAGCTTCATTCAGTAGACTGAAACATAACTGATTCTCAAAGCTTTTCTGAAACGGATCTTTCCAGTCTATAAATCATATTTCCTTGTATTTATTCATCTTTTTGTTTTATGTGCCCCGGAAACATTGTGAATAATATTGCCATGCGTGGAATGCAGGCTACATACAGAAGTACAATTCATTAAATTCTCAGCCTGATGTTCTGAAGTCATTGTATTCTCCACTTCAGCAATCAAGTTCTTTGGAAGATCTAAGGTCAAGTTATTAAAAATATCACAATACGCTGCTCTCAAGTCTGTATCTAGAGGCTAGATGGTCACTGTGTCTTAGAATTTTTTTTGTTCAAATATATTTTCACCATATTTATTTGATTCTAATTGGTTGAATTTTTTTGGGAAGTTACATTTTACTCCAAATAATATCAAACTGAAATCTACAACTTTTCCTCTCTCTCTCTCTCTCTCTCTCTCTCTCTCTCTCTCTCTCTCTCTCTCTCTCTCTCTCTCTTAATTAAAGAAAAAAAGAAAAAAAAAACTTCTCCATCTGTTCTTTTTTTCCCTTTCTTTCTAAGAACGAACTCCATTCTAAAAGAATAACACTGAGTTAATAACTACAAAAAGTTTGATTAACGGATGCCCATAAAGAAGCACTAAACCTCACAACCTTCCTCACCTCCTCCAAAGATTTGTCTAACCCTCTAAAAATTCTAGCTGAAGCAAGCTTGCCACAAGATTTTTCCTTATCTCGAAAGGGAGAATTCAACAGGACCTCCTCCGTCAAAGAACGACAGTTCCTATTACCCACCACCACGACACCAAAAAAACTGACTCCAAAGGGAATAAGTGAATTGGCAACCCCCCACAAAAGATAATTCAGATTCTCCTTCTGCTAACAACAAGGGACACACTACGGTGGACACAAAACAAATGATGAATTTCATTGAATATGATCTTTCGGTGTTCACTCTTCCATTTAAAACTTGTCAAGCAAAGAGCTTCACTTTCTTAGAAACTCTCCAGTTTCCAAAGAGAGGGGGAAAAGTTTTGAAAACTGAGGTTTCCTTAGTGGGAGAAGATCCCCTTAGAATGAGGAAAAAAGAGCGACACAGGAAATCCTCAAACAGATTAGGAGCCGAAAAGAAAAAAAAGAGTTTTGTTAGTTATTTAAACCATTTGATGGAAAGCCAAGAGGGAGGACAACAGCTAGGAGGAAAAAAAGAGTTTTGTATCGATTTACTGTTTGTGTGACTAAACTTTAGTTCTGCCTGGATTTTTTTGTATGATGTTCAAGATTGGTTAACTTTCAATATCCAGATGTTCTAGTTTAATCACATGCAGTATGTCATTCCTACGAAAACTGTGTGCCTTCAGATCTACACATTGTTTTATTCACACAATCTAAGATTTAAGAATTCTTTGGTGGAACAGGTATCATGATGTTGGTCGACTTTCTGATCAGCAAATGGCTCTGTTGCAATATCAGCGAGAGAACCTTCATTTTCTGAATGAGGAGGTATATAACAACCTTGGCCGCTTCATTTAGTCATGCTCTTTCCTCTATTCATATGGGAACTTTGAAGGAGCTAAATCAATTGCTAAGGTAGATATAGATATATAGTACTAATTAGCTGTAACTTTCGTTCCTGTTCTTCTCAGATTCTTCGGTTGCAAGAGTGCTTAAGTAAATATGAACGGTCCAGTGATGGAAGCACGCCTCAGGTGATCATTTGAATTGGATGTTCGATGTTCTTTTAGATTTTATATGTATAATACTTGTATAACCAAAGTTTGTACTGATTTGTAAGATTTCATTCATGTGTGTGAAGTTAAGAAGCACATACACATCTGATACCTTACTTTCTAAAAAAGCAGACCACGGACATATTGGAACATGTTTGTTCTTAGAACATATGTTTATTACTTCATTATTATAGGGACATAAAAAGAATCGTTAAAAGGTGTATAGTGTGTCAAGTGGGAGCACATTGGAGTATGTTTTGAAAAAAGTGTAAGCATTGGTCGATCGAAGATTAATCCCATTATACAGGATTAAAATGTCAATCTACCTAATTATTTAGCACCTTTAAAAGTACTCATTGATAGTTTGAATGGCTTATAATTTCTGAATGTTGGACTATGCGTATTGTTAATATGGGGTTTGTGTGGAATAAATTTTGTAGATAATATCAGCATTGGATGTTGAAGCTCCTTTTTTATTTATTTATTCTTTTTATTTATAATTATTATTATTATTACTATTTTAGTACTCCTGGTTTTATTATCTACTTCATTGGAGTATATGAAATGAAAATCATCTAACATGATAGATAGTCAATGATGAAGGAATTGGTCAAGGGGTATAATATTATTGAATGAAAATGACTGTAGTTACCAATGGTTCCTTTCCAGGTTGATCTTGCCCATATGCTAGCTGCTCGTGATCAGGAATTGAGGACACTTTCGGCTGAGGTATGTCTTACTTACAGTACTGTGAATACGTTTTGTTTGGATTTTTAATAACATCCAACTTATGTGCATCTTAATTTAATGTCATAATATGGTGGTTCCTACTTATAAATTTTTATATCATAGGTAAGCCACCACTAGGATGTGAATTCATGTATTCTAAGAATTTTGGTTTTATCGTCTGTCTTTTGATCACTCCTGTAGATATGCTCTTGTGACCTTGTGACCTTGTAATTTCTAAAACCGAGCCTTCACTAAAAAAAATGAAAAGAAATGTACAAGGACATAAAAAAACAAGTGAAGCAAAAGGGAACCCCAAAAAACAACCTACATGAGACACCTATTTAACAAAATCAAACCAAGATTATAATTACAAAATGGCCTTGTAACCAACATTTCCAAGGATGTATTAAACCTCACTACCTTCCAAACCTTGTCACATGACCTATCCAGTCTCCATTGTCTAAAAATCTATTGTTTCTCTCGAGCTACATGCCCCACCAGATAGCAAAAAAAAAAAAAAGAAAAAAGTGCCATGAAACTTTTCCCTTCTCTTGAAAAGGTGAATTGAGGAGTCCCTTCTCAATCATATCATAGCATAACAATCACTATTCCATCAAACATAAATCGAATGAGTTCAACTACTGAGACTAAAGAGTCTGAACAAACTGACAGCTCCACAACAAACGATGCAAGTTCTTTATCTGAGCGTACAAAGGATACACCATTGCGGGAGAAACACAAAGGAAGAATGCCATGAACACAATCCATAGTATTGACCCTCTCATGTAAAACTTGCCACCCAAAAAAATTAGCTTCGTAGGGATTAACCTTCTAAAGTGAGCAGAAAGCAGAGGCAGTTTGGGGGTGGGGAAGGGTTAAACAACAAAATGGAAGAAAGAATTGCAAGAGAAGCCCCTAGAAAAATATGTGGTCTAAAACCTAAAGTCCCTCCTCCCTTGAAACAAAAGCCGATCATGGAGAATAGAAAGGAGACCCGCCACATCTAAACGGGTAACGCCTCTCTATAAGAAAGACAGTGCTTGAAGCCTGATATCTTGTCAACTTATGAAATTACCTCAATCGCACATGCAATCAAAATTTCCATAATAACATGAATTATATGTCACAGATGAATCAGGTGACATCAGAACTTGGGCTTGCTCGATCTGTAATAGCCGAGAGGGATACGGAGATTCAGAAATTACTCACCACCAACAAGCAGGTACTAGTTTATCTTTTACCTTGAATTTAACACCTTGCTTACTTCAACTTTTCTTTCACATTGACTATCCTTCAATAGTATGTAGAAGAAAATGAAAGACTCAGAGCTATTCTAGGAGAATGGAGTGCGCGGGCAGCAAAGGTATCACTACTTTTTCTATTCGATGCGTTTGATTGAATATATCTTCAAATGAAATGGAAACACTCACTCTTTCACTAAAATTATGACCTTTTATTGTTGTGCAAAAGCTCGAGAGAGCGCTTGAAGCTGAGCGTATATCAAATCTTGAATTGCAAAAGAGGATTTCCACTCTAAAAAAGCAACCACATGCATCTGAAACATCAGAGCGACAAGGAAGTTGATGCCTATACTAAACCATAACATATAAAGTATCAGTTTAATCTCAAGGTTGGAACGGAAATGCCGTGTCGGCATAGGCTAAGTTTCTTCTATTGAATATGAGCATGACAGATTAGATCCATTTTTTCTCCTACATTCTGGCCTCCAGTATTGACCAAACACCGATAGTAGCTGTATGTAAAGGTATGAAGGTTCGTTTTTTCCCTTTTCATTACCCCCTCCTTTCTTTCTTTCAAAACCCTTTAGGATCCTTTTTGTTTTTTCCTTCCCTTTTGGACTCATGACTAAAAACTTCAATTTCTTTGATTCCTCATACACGAAATGACCAAAAATTTGTTGTACATCTCCTCTTCTTTTTTAGATTCACCTTTCTAGTTTTTCACACAGGTGACTCATTTTAGAAGGCCGAATTAATATCTGGCCCAACTTTTAAAAAATATAATTACTGTTTGCTTATGTCATATCAACGTGAAATTACCGAAATGAAACTTTATGCATATAGATTGGGATATTGCTCTTGCTCCTTTGGGTTTAGATTTTTTTGCTTCGTGCTTTCTTTATTTTCTCCCGTTTTTTTCATTAAAGGGAAACAAATACCAAGTGTAGCAAAAGCCAAGAGTAAGGATTGAAAGTGAAGATAGTAGCAAGAGCGACAGTTAATAGCCCAATATGTATAATAAGGTAGTTTTGATCATTTTCGGTAATGATGATGCAAGCAAAAGGTGAAATCTCTTATGGATTAAAATGACCCAAATTTTGGGTCAACTGTAACCATTGTGATTAAAGTATCCATAAAATGAAGAAGTCGAGATCTTATTAATAGTTTACTCCTTAAATTGGGTTATTATACACTATAATTTGCTATCATTAGTGGAGTTCTAAATTTATATTTACGCTTTGCTTACAATTATTCCAATGTGACATGCAAGAGCATTTGTTATTAGGATGTGCTGATTTTTATAAGCGATGTGATATAGCGATGCAAGTACATTAGGGGAAACTCATTTTGAAACGCAATGGGATGCTCTCTGAATTTACGGACGTTACCAATTTGATTACATTATAACCCAAAACATGAAATGAAAAATAATGATACAAAGCCTCAAAGGGGGGGAGAATAATAAATAAAAACTCCCGGTTAACAAAATTGGAATTTCGTGATTTGATTACAATGGAGTGACATGAGTAGTTTCATTCAAGAAGAGACAACCAAAAACATCGTTGTAAAATTCTTCACCTTTTATAACTCCACCTCCAAAAACATTTTCCACGTCATACTTGCAAGCTCGGGTACAATCAGGGCAGTAAGTCACCTAAACAAATGAGATGAACATTGCAAAATTGGTAAAACAGCCTACAATGATAATTTGATATGATGATGGAAAGCCAACCCAAATAATGAAAACAGATAGTATTTGTACGAACCTCCAATAGCTTTGGTTGAAAAGAAGAATCTAGCATCACATCCAGACCATACATGGCTCTAGAGAATGGACTGTGCATCTCAGGGTGAACCACCGCAGCTGACTCGAAAACTGATCGGATCATGCTTCTCACTCTTGAATGGATATCCAACCACTTAACTGCAACATTCTCATCGCGGTATAAAACTTTAGCTAATTGAAAGAGTATTAATATAACATGAAAGGAATGCTCGTTGATAAATTAAAAGATTTTTTTAATAAGAACAGGTACATATATTCAACAAAAGAATCAAAAGGAACAGCCTAAAGGGCAAGGGAAGCAAAATTAAAAGCTTGCATACCATTGTGTTCTTGCTCAAATTCCTTGACAAAATCTGCTATATTTTTATGATTTAATCTTCCACGGTAGTTCTGCAAGTAAGCATATTAGTTTAAATAAGTGGTCTAAAATGAAACAGCATTGTAATTGATTTCTCTGCCAACTGCGACATAAAACTACACAAGTTTCGTCACGAACGAGGGTAATTAGAACATACCATAACTGTAAAGTGAGTCTCGTACTCAAAGAGACTCTGCTTCTCTAAAGAGTATGGGTTATTTGCCAATCGAACCTGAAGAGAGGGAAGGGATTGAGTATGGACTTCGATGTAGTTTGTTCAAGAAAGATGAAATTTACAAAAAGTATTCACATACCCAAAACGAATCTGCGAGGAAAATATCCAAAGGGTTCATACTGCGTACAAGTACAATATAACGCAGATCAAACTTCTTCCCATTAAACAGAGCAGGATGCTCGATATACTTTTGACATATCTTAGGACCAGTTTCCATGAGACGGATAATGGCAGATAGGTTATCGGTAACTGTAGTATCGATAGTCCGTGCCATATTCCATGGTTTCAATATCCATAAATTATTTAATCCATCTCTTTTACGCACCAAATAATCACCAATAAGTTGAGATAAATGTGTCTCGAGATTGTAAGTAGGCTGCAACCACTCAGGACGTCCATGTGCCTGTTGGAAAAGTGAAATTTCTATGTTTTAGCATTTGGCAGAAAGAAATAAGAAATAAATTAATATATATATATATGTACTATATGAGCTATTTCCCATTCTGTACCTTCTCAACAGTCTCTGCCAAATGATGTTTCATGACTAGACAAGCTTCAAAGGGAAATTGGTTTACATATTGTTGATCTGTTATCCCAGCAGCCTTCCTTGTATCCTCATCAATCTGCATACTTGTCCATATGATATCTGCCTCTTTTGGATCACTAGCTGAAAGCAAATAAATTAAACAAGAAATTTGTGACCATCTAAGAAAATAATCAACATACTGAGTGAAGTACAATTCTTGGAGCAAAAAAATAAAAAATAAAAAACCTAAATAACCATACTCCTGATGCTTTAGTATCTCAATCTAAATTAGTAGAGCTACATACTAAAGTATTCTGACATAATTGAAAACAGTTGCAGCACATACTCATTATAAATTCCGGGCGGTTTAAAAACTCTTCAACTTGAGGATTGTCAGTATAAACATGAAAAGTGCCTCCTTTGCTCCGATGTAGTCCTTCAGTGTTTGATGTGGTTTGAGAAATGGGTGAAGCCAATGCTTTCGACTGCAGATTCCTGATGTGTTTCTCATACTCCTGATATATAATTTCTCTAGATTAGATTCAAACTTAGCAATGCCCCATCGCATCTTTGCTAGCTAAATGAATAAGAGATTCATAAATAGGAAAGTACATGCACAAAATAGTTTTGCGGGGTGTGAAACCAAGCTGTAAGTCTAGCAGACCGTTGTTTGTCCTCCCCAATGCCAAACAGATAATCACGAGTGCATTCATCACCTTTTTGAACATTGTGGATTGGCCATAATATTGTAAAGCTGGAAAACAAAAATTAAAGGATCATTTTTCACTAAGGAACAATAATACATAAAGAGAGCATGCTCTTATACAATGAAGGGGGAAAAAAGGAAATAAAGAAACCTTATGGCTGACGTCAGCTTTCCCTCTGGCATGAAGAGGAAAGGAGCCACTCTGAAATTTGGCTCATCACTATGCCGCAAAGCTGAACCTAGCTCATCCATCACGTACCTGCAAAGAGCTCCAGATAAAAGATTCAAAACATGTACATTCTGGAAAAGATGGAAAAGTAACTTAAACCTATTTGATAAACAGCATACCAAACAGAGGTTTCATCAATCTTTTCCTCATCTGCTAGTCTGTAGGTCATCAAATATTGCCACATTGCACTTATAACACGATCAGGGAGAGGCTCCTCAGGAGCCCAATCAGGGAGACGAGGCAGAAGCATGGAATCAATTACATGCTTTCCAGAATTCACTATTTTTGCCACGTCAATACCATTCAGAGTATTCAGATTGGGGAGAGATTCAATTATGTCTGAAGCCTTCTCTCCAAGAGGACCAGGAATATCCACCTGCAGAACCAAATAAGAACAGTGCAGATCGTAATAGCTCCTTACAAACAGACATTTAGAGCAGGGTTCCATAGCAGATGGACTAATTTTGACAAAATACCTCCAGAGAACTTAAGCAAGGAAATTCCTTCAGGATTTTCAACAAGTCACCAGCAGAATTCTGTTCCAAGGGGTTTCCCCTAAGATTCAAGTACGAGAGAGATGGCAGCTCGGTGGGTGAAAAGGCCTGAAAAGGATAACTAAGAGGATCATCAAACTATGTGAAACTGACTAATGGTCATACCTAATACATTTCAAATGCCTTAAACATTGGTCAAACTTCCGATTATCCCTTGATGAAAGCAAAGTCAGTTTTTAAGAGTTTCTATTACCTTCCCTTTCCAAAAAAAAAAAGAAAACCTTCTCAAAAAAGAGTTTCTATTTCCTTCAAGGTTATAACATGCTAACCAAAACAGTTGTGAATTCTCACCTTGTTGATTAAATTGTGAATACATCTACTTGAAAGGTCTAGACGTGTCAAGCATTGCAATGTGTAATCAGCTGGGTAGATGCTTCCCGGATTATCCTTCCCATACACATCTCCACAAAATCCCAATGCCCACTTGGAAAAGTTAAGAGTAAATCGTGAGTTGTAGATTTCTAAATTTGGGGATCCTTCAAGAACTTTCTGCTGCAGGTTCTCATCACTGAAAAGGAAGAGTTGAGAAAATTTCCTTAGGACATTCATTAATTTAAGCATGAAGACACTAAAGTATTATGCATCACTAGACCAGCAAACGTACCAGTTCTCTGCAACCGGATTATCGTTCAACCAAAGTGCTCTAAGATGTTTAAATTTAGCAACTTCCTGAGCGACCATATCTACATCTCTAAGCTTGTTTCCAGTCAAGCTAAGTGCAAGTAAATCCTAAGTCATAAGAATTATAACACACTTTTAAAACTAGTTAGTGAACAGAAGTGAATGAGAAATGAAATACTGACATCTTCCACATTTATTTGAAGATATACATATAGCTACGATACTAGAAAGTGATATTAGGAGAGTTTTATCTCTTTCCAACATTAGTTCAACTAAAAATGTTGAAAATATGCGGAATGAAATATCATATATCCGACAATTTCAATACAACTCCTACACAATAGTATTTTAATATAGTTTGCTCAAATGAAAATACCGGAAACTTAGTTGGCAAATCGAGGGACAGAAGTGTATCATCGTCAATTTGAAGATCCTCAAGCTCCAACCATCTAACAGAGTCACTTCCTTTTTCTTTCGCACCGCGTATTTCACTCTCCAATAGTTCCGAAACACTCTGTTTAGCTTCATCATCATTTGATTTTGAATGATCTTCCTCTTCCTCGTCCAAATTCATATCAACATCCACACACATCAAGGACGCCATTCTCTCCGCCAATCCCGGCACTTCCAACAACTGTCCGCACGCAAGCATTTTCAAGTTAACAAGAGTAACTCACTTCAGAAACCTTCGAATTGAAGTAACAATTGAGCATAAGAACCTAACCTGCTTGTAAGCGTCGGAGAGACGGAAAGTCCAGGCATGGTCGACAAGGAAGACGTGCGATTCCTTGGCCATGAAGTCAGAGGAGAGGACGAGGCGTCTATAGCGTCCATCCTGAAACGGTTCGACTTGGAAGTGAGCGCCGCCGTCGAAGGTCTCGGAGGACAGTTTCTGAAACAGTTGATGGTGCAGAGACTGGGGAAGTCCGGAGGCAGTGAGGAGCAAACCATGGACTTCGAAGAAATCCTTAAAGGTTTGGATTCTTTTTCCGTCGGCCATTTCTGGACGTGAATTTTCGCGCTGTCCTTCGCCGTTCAATGGCGGCTTTGTGCAACTCGAAAGCGCAGAACTGAGCTCGGCCACCGCACTGAGGAAGATGCTCAATCGCTGTGGGCTTGGACCGTCGCAATGGAATGTATGTGAGCTGGGCCCATGGTTTATGGGCTTTTTTCCGGAAATTGGATCCCATACGAAAATATAGAAAAAAAATAATAATAAAAAAAATTTGTTGGGGGCTTTCTAAATAAAAGGTCTTAGCCTTAATTGTAGGTCTATATTCCAAAATTGTATTTACGCTCCATTTATTACATAAATAGTCCAACGAAATACAAATTTTTACTAATATTGTATGGTATTTACAATTAAGACCCCATCTACTATTTTTATAAAATAAAATAAAAGCTTAGGGTTTTGTGCATCCATGCAATCATTAATTCCTTTTTTAAATTTCTCATTTTCTCACTTTCCCCCAAATTTTCTCACATTTCTTCCTCTTCTATTTCTCTTCTTCTTCCCCACTCTCTTTTTCTTCCTCCTTCATTCTTGGCTTTCTCTTCTCTCGCTGGTGGATTTTTGTCTCTCTCCTCTCCACTAGCTTCTCTCTTTCTTTCTCTCTTTAATCGCATCAAGGAAGAACGATGACGTTCAACGAGACAGGGTTCTGGATGATAGCTTTGGGGCACTATGGGTTTGAGCAGTGTAGGGTTCTGGACGATGACGATCAACTGCAGTGCACGAACCCAATCATCGAAGGCGATAGGTAGGGTGACGAGTCAACAACGACGAGCAAGGTGATTGAGGCTGAAGGCAGGACGGTAGATCTAGGGGTTCATGAAGAAGAGGTGGGGATAGGTGACGACGGAAAGTGCTTCACGAAGAAGTAGAGATGAACAAATGTACATCTATATATATATACTGTGATATATATTTGTTTATTTTATATAAATGAGGATAGTTTTTTATATATATACTGTGATATATATTCGTTTATTTTATACTATGATATATATATATATACACTTGTATATATGTTTTATGTTGAAATTGAGTCCATCTATGATTAATGTACTATGATATATATTTTTTTATTTATTTCCGACTACTTTGAATTTATGATATATAATGTAGTATATATCATAGAATTATGATATATACTAAGATTTATATTGAAAATTGAGTCAATTTTTTATTTATATACTATGGTATAACTAATAAATGAATTTGATTAAACAATATAAACTCGAATTTATATATTGTACTATCATATGGATATTGTTATATCAAAACTTTGAATTTGAGTACATTTATATTTCATATATTGGTTAGAATATTTGCAAACATCTAATACAATGTTCTAAGGTATATTTAAAAATAATTATGAATTTGCTAGAAAAACCAACAAGTTATTGTGAAACCTGTTGTATTTGAGTACATATAAAAAATATTTACCAGTGTATTTTATATATTGGTTAGAACATAAAATCTAATACAATGTTCAAGAGTACATATAAAAATAACATAAAAAACGAAAGAAAACACTTGAAACCAACAAGTTGCCGTGAAAATAAAAAAATATATCGCATTTTCTCTATCCAATAAAAAATGGGAAAAATGATATTAAATGCATTTTCTTTTTTTGATTGAAGATGGTATATATATATATACGATGGTGTTTAAATATCTAACATGGTTTATATACTTTCAAATGTAAAGTTAGATATAGATTATGTACTACAAAATAGACATTATACATATAGTAATCAAAATATTAATCATTTAATATAGAAATGAAACAAACCCGAAAACAACAATTTATGGTGTGCACTATTGTGTGATTGCAATTTATGTGGCGGTCGGAACTGCAATTTTTGGGGTGAGAGTGCAGTCGGATATGGAGAAAATTTATGTGAGAGTGTCCGTCCCCAAACCGAGAAGAGAGAAAATTTTCATAGACCTTTTTGGCGACTGCATAAAGAAGATAGAAAATTTTGTAGCGGTCGGATGTGGAGGATGTCATTTTGCTAAAAAGAAAGGAAATAAATATTTACAATCAAATAAAGAATAACCAACCATCAATATTAAATGCATTAGATATGAAAATTGTTTACAAAATTAGAAGTCAAATTAATTAAAGCTACATTTTTTTATTGGATCCTCAACTTTTAGCGATGATAACCATTGAAGCGACCACACAAATTGATACACTTCGCCCTAAATTCCCAATTGAAACTTTCCCAAAATAGAGGAATACCACACCAATTCAAATGATTATTGGTCTAGTCATTTCAAAGGCTCAATCTCTCACTCGATTCATCAGAGCCATCCTTGTTGTTCAAGTTCAAGTTCAAGTTCAAAATCAGCCCCATAGCATACACGGACATAAATTAAGAGGGGGAAAATTGAGTCCAGAAGGTTTAATTATAATGTATTTTTGTTTGCATGTTTATAATTTAGGATGATTAATTTGAACATTTGAATAAAAAAAATCATTTGATAGAGATTGAAGGATTAGAATGGTGAGTTCTAAAAATCGTTGAGTTTTTGTGTTTTGTATTTACACAAAATAAGTTTTTTTTTTTTTTTTTTTTTTCTTTTTTTTAATGCAGGAGTGTTAAGCATTTCTATCTAATCAAATTAGGTTTATTGGTTGTTGTGTTATCAATTTTTCATTAGGTTGTCATTAGGGTCTTTTTTGTTTGTGTCAACCTTCTATAAGATATAATTATAGTGTATTTTCGTCTGCTAGTTTTTATTTTAGGATGATTTGAACATTTTAAAAAATACAAATTAAATCATTTGGTAGGGATAAAGGATCAGAATGGTGAGTTCTTAAAATCCTTAATAGTATAGTAAAAACGGTCTGCAGGAGATCGATCAAATTAAGGTTATTGCTTAAATTCTAGAATTGAATCAATCTTTATTTAAGGAATTTAAATCGAGTTTGAATTTGATTTTTGGAAATAAATAAGAAAAGTAAAGACAATTGAGAAAATCCTAGAGACAAAAAGCGTTCTAGAGTGTTGATTTCATTATTTATTTTATTTAGTCTAGGTTTTCATGGAATCATAGGTAAACAATCTGCCTAAGTCTAGAAACTTATGTTTGGAATTATTGTTTATCAAGAACAATCTTTTATTACTAATTTCTTGAAACCAAAGTAAGAAAGCATGACATTAAGCAATGTCGTAAAAATCTTTCACTATTAACCAAACTATTTTCATGAGAGATAATAATGATTCAATGTTACTAAAGAGTTAAAAGGACATTAACATTGAAAAGCATATTATTCCCCAATATTCATAAAAAGTCTAAAACATCGACACCCTAAAACTAAAGAGTTTCGCCACTCATAGCTTTCAAACACATGTTCTCATACAAATTTGCAAGCATAAAAATAAAGAGAATGAAAAGAATAGAAAAAAACTCTATTGTCAAAGCATTTCTCCATCGTTGGAATCCATCAATCTTGCCTTCGTCAACACTCTAGGATCTAAAAGGACCTTCAAACTCTTCTTTCACACTTTCAAATTTCTTTTGCACTAAAACACACTTTAGGCTCTCAAATTTTATGATTTGAATAGTTGATCAACCCTCCAATTTATAGAAAATTGAATACTTGGTGAGCAAATTCTTTTCAAAATTAGCAACGCTACCATGCTGAACACGCTCTGATTTTGTCTTGCCACAGTATCTTTGGGCACTGGCGCCTACTGTGGCGCCAGTGCATAGCGTCGTAGGGCTATGCGCTACGCTGCACACTTGTTGAAAATTGGGGCTCTCAGGAAAAAGCATCGAGACAACGTCGCTTTAGCATTGCGGTGCTACCCTATTTTTGGCCAACTTGAGAAGAGGGGCATCGATTAACAACACCAATCCTAAAAAGTAAAGCATATTTCACACTCAAGTTACCTATAGGTAATTGCCCACCCTTAGACCAACAACACTTCACAGTCAATTAAAAAACTAAGGCATTCATAGAAGGTCGTTGCTCAACAACATTTTCATCAGCTTGACAATCCAAAAACTTGTTAATCAAAGTAACAACAAAGTAGTGGCACTAGACATGGACTCAAACATTAAAATTTACTTAAAGGTCAAATTCAAATATTGAAAACCAAATATGACTAAATAGAAATTAAATTCAAATGCAAGTAATTAAAGAGTGTTAGTTTTAAAAACTTGGTGAACAAATATAAACTAAATTCAAATAACACACACCAAAAAAGATTTGAAAATTGAATTCAAAATGGAACTAAATTGAAAAATGTGACTTCCTTATAATTTTAAACAAAACAGAACCGATGCTTCAGTAAAAATCGAATTTTCAATTCGTCTAGGTTGGTTGTTCACCCCTACTTCCTAGCCACCAACCCTTAAAACTTCCAACTTTTTTGAACTCAAATGGACTCTCCTCTCAATGTTTTTTTTTTCTTTCTTTATCATTAATTCCACAAGATAGAAACTTTTCATTAAAATAAGGAGTCAACTAGGGTTGGCAAATCTCTCAAACATAACAATCAAATAAAGTTGGTTGCATCAAATTTAATTCTTTTTACAACAATTTATAGGGGTCAGTCCTATTTTCTTTTTAGGGTTTTATATGTTCCTTTGGGTAACTTTGACAAAGTCCCCAAATCCCCTTTCAATAATAATAATGATATCTCAACTATACTTACCATATAATTCTTTTGGACATTTATCAAACATTCCCTAAAAAAACCCCAACTTACTTAAAATGACATTAAATGCCAGCATAGTTTGCCATTAAAATCACACCTTTCTGTATTCCAAATTCATAAGAAAACAAAATCTTACCCACAGTATAACTTTTTTTTTTTTGTTATGTTTGTTTAATTTATATGTCCATATTTGGTTCTGTTCACACTAAATGTTAAATGTTAATGCATATGTTTGTTTAATTTACCCTTTTTTTTTTTTGGTTAAGTATGTGAATTTACTTAGTGTGTAACAACGTCCACATGTTCTTAATTAATCACCAATGATTTATTAATCATATTGTTAATATTGCAATAATTTCATTGTCCTTAGAAGAAGGAAATGTTATATTAAAATGGGGGTTTCGTTAGACATATAAAAGGATAAAGGGTTAGTATATATTATTGGTTTTCGAGAATAGAAAAAAAAAATGATTTCAAATTATGGGGATTTTTCTTAATTATTCATTTAATATATAAATTTAAGGATTTGAAAAAATTCTAGAAGTTTCATTAGCTTACAAATTTGAAGATTACGAGGTTTATTTTAAACTTTGAGATTTGTGTTTATTTGGTTTTTAGGCTTTTAAGTTTGAGTCTAACATGTCTTTGAAACTTTTAATTTTGAGGCTAATAATTTCTAACAAATTCAAAATTTTAAAACATTAATTTATTTATTAGATATAAATTTGAATTTGATGTCGAATGTAACCTTAATTTTTTAATTATTATGTCCATTAGATCTATAGATTTTAAAATAATTAAAAAATGTCAAGAAGCTCGACACAAACTTCAAAAGATAAAATTTGTACTTTAATCTAAAATTTACTTCAAACGCATATGGATTTATGGATGGAAGCCTTGTTTTATATTGACTTTGTATTGAAAATCTCGAATTACCCTATTTTTAAGATTCGAACTTCTGATTTTTTGAATCGACATCATAATATGATTTTATTTTGTAGTTTGTTGATTTATATGATTTTGCGTGAAGAATTGAATTAATTTTGTTGAAATTTGATATAAATGGTAAGTTTAATATAAGTTTTATCTTTATATATATTTTTTTTTTATAAGATTCCAATAATCCAAACCCAAAAACATGAATAATTCAAAATTTGTGATTAAATGGTGAAAGAATTCAATGGCTTCCTCTTCTTCAACTTCTTCTTCAACTTCTTCTTCCTGTTGTTCTTCTTCCACGTTTGTTTCTCAAGAAGAATTCAACTTATTCCACAAAATTGACAGACAACTTTACACAATACTCGCCATTAACATAGGCCGTGACCCCATTGAAGCTCTCCAAATAATGGCCTTTTGGCTTTGGCTCGAACGAGTCGGCTTTCGCCACGTCATTTTCCGATTGCTCCGCTTGCCGGTCCTTCTCATCAACGAGCTAGCCGACGAAGCTCTTGCCGCCCTAGCTTGCATCGTCTCCGACCACCCGCCGCCGTCCTCCGACGACCACAATAATAACATTCCTCTCACTCAAAATTTCATGAAGAAAGAAATTTCTCTTCAGTTTCTCTATGCTAACCGCCAAACTGCCGTTGAAGGAGTGGCTAAAATCCGGAATGAGGTTTGTTTTAGAGCCATGAAAGATATTATGCTCCGAGCCATTAGTCACCGACAAATCCCCGCTGCCGCCGCCCCGATCGCCGCTCCTCCACCACCTCCTCCCCCACCTCCGCCGGGAGG
The DNA here is from genome assembly GCA_030954485.1 of Citrullus mucosospermus. NCBI lineage: Eukaryota > Viridiplantae > Streptophyta > Magnoliopsida > Cucurbitales > Cucurbitaceae > Citrullus > Citrullus mucosospermus. The sequence goes on from CM062057.1 coordinate 28,810,651, forward strand.
AGATCTACATACGCAGGTAATTTCTAAATGTCTAAAAATACTAAAAACGTTTTGCAAAATCAATCCAAACAGTTTCAGGTTCAGACTCTAACCCTAATTGACAAAATATAAATTTAGTTTTGCAAAAAAAACAACTTTTTGATAGGGTCTAGTTTCTATTTAGTTTTGGTTTCAAAATGTTACATTTTTAATCTAAGATTTCAATTTCAATATGTTATTACCTTATCCTAATCTCGATTTTCACCTAATACTCATTTTTAGTTTACAAAATTAATGTTTATTCATTAATTAATTTTAATAAAAAAAAAATAGTGAAATTTAATAATTAGTTATAATTCTTTTAAACTAATTAATAGATATTAACATTCAAAACTTAACCAACTTAAATCTTAAAATCTAAAGAATAAATTAAAATATTAGTGAATTTATAACATTTTGAAACTTCAAGACTAAATTGAAATCAAATTCAAAATTTACGAGCAAGATTTTATTTTTTTTGCTTTATTATTATTAATATTTTTGTTAATTAATTAGAGTATATTATTATATTTTGAATAAGGTGCCACCAGAAGAAAGAGCAATGTTTGTAACATTTTCAAAGGGTTATCCAGTACATGAATGGGAAGTTAGAGAATTTTTCAACACAAACTATGGAGATTGCATTGAAAATTTTCAAATGCAAGAAGTAGAGCCTAATGAACAAGCATTATTTGCTCGTATAGTTTTCAAATCACCTTCTACCATTCATCTTATTCTTAGAGGACAACCAAGAATGAAGTTTACTATCAATGGAAAACATATATGGGCTCGAAAGTTCATTCCAAAGCAGCGCCCGCCACCGCCACCGCCACCACCGTCGTCTCCACCGTCTTTGACCACTAACAATTTAAGAAAATAAAGTTTGAATTGTATTTTCAAATATGGAAGGTAATTGATATATTTGAAGAAAAAGTTTTTAAAAAATGAGATTCTCATGTGAGTTTGTTCCATTGATAACTTCTTGCCATATATTGCTGTATTTGGATAATTAGTTTTTTTTTTTTTTTTTAATATAATTAATTAAATCAATAACCACACACGGATATATATATATATATATAATAAAAATATTTTATTTTATTTTATTTTTCTCTTAGAATTAAATATCATTTACCTTATATTGCTTTGTATATTAGTTATATTTTCTTTAAGGAGATATAATTATTTTTATTCAATAACCATATAGAGAGAGTTTACAATTATATATATATTAGAATAAACATAATATTTGGTTTTATTTTATTTTTCTTTTATGTGTTTTGGAATAATAGGTGTTGATAATTTTAATTTTTGAATTGAGTAATTGAGTTGAATAATTAAAGTTTAGACTCGGATTTAATAATTACGAAATTATTCATATCTTAATTAAGTAAGTGACTTTGGTTAAGATTTACCTTGGTTGATGGTCGAGATCTACTTTAAATTAGAAAAAAAAATATCTTATCTTTATTTCTTTAATCAAAAGTTGGGAGTGGTAGATATTCAATCATTTAATGATTTTAAATTTTAAATATTCCTATTCAATTTAATTTAATCTAAATTTATTACTTTTTAATATAATACTTATAAAGATAAAGATTCTAACTTTCGACTTGTCAATTAAATACCATCTAAATTTATTATGATTTGATTTAAATTGTTTTAAGATATTTTAGTTATTAATTTAAGTATATAATAAAAAAAAAACTTCAGGGAAAAAAAAAAAAGAACAAGTTCTTGAATTTTTATAATATTTTAGCCTTTCATGTTTGTTTTACAACCACCTTAATGTAGGAGTGTGACCATTAAAGTATTAGCCTTAAAAAGTCTTTAGTAATTAAATATTGATGGATAAATTAGTGATTAAAATTCATTGTGTGGATTTGGCAATTCAGACCCGTTTGGATTGACTTAAAATTTTTTTTTTTTTAAAAACTCATTTTTATTTTAACTCTTTTGATAAAAAGTCTTTATAATTTTTATTTCAAAATCCATTTTGAATGGTTGTCACCGAATGACTTATTTTTTAAATTAAACACTTCAAAACGTATTCCAAGCACTCTCTTGAATAAAGTTTTCGCTAGTTTTAAAATTTTTTTACCTCAATTAATTTTGTACTAGTCGTCTTCTTCATTTTCTTTTGATTGTATTTTTCTATCATCCGCTAATACACAACCAATTAATGTTTGGATAAAATTTCTTTCCGGAATCATCCTATTTCCAAGATTCACTGAAATCCCTCGGATGGTTCCACAATCGGTTCTACGTACAACAATGTGTTAAACTACTTCAACAAGTCTGCGTGTAAGATATCCAGCATCCAATGTTCGTACAACAGTATCCACAACTCCTTTCCAGCCTCCGTAGCAAGAAATTATATATTCCGTTAAGGACAGCCCCTCACGTAAATTGCTTTGAATGGGTAAATCAATCATTTGTCCTTGTGGATCTGACATTAATCCTCTCATACCTACTAATTGGTGTACTTGAGATGCATTATGTTACATCATCATTTATTTATTTATTTATTTTATTTTAAAACAAAGGTAATGGAGGAAATATTACCCCTATTATCTCTCATACAAAGAGAAAAAGAGGTAATATGAAATATGGAAGCTTGTATATTTCTTTGTTGATCAACGTGTTACACCATGACCCATTATATAGTTAGGTAAAGCGGAAGATTTACATACATAAATTCATGAAAAATAGGAACAAAAAAATTAATCCCATAAAGAATACGTTACAAGAATTTTTGTCTCTGCTGATGGTAAAGCTAATTAATTTTTGCCAACGCATTTTCAATGTATGGGTGCAACATCGTTTCTGCCAACAAAAATATATGTGTAGGCAATAAGTTGTGTGGTCTTAGTAAAAATCATTAGGTTGGATTTTTGCCGACTCTTATTTTAGTTTCTGCCCATGCACCAGCTTTCAGTATACGAAATGCGTGTGGGCAGAAACCTTTTAAGTCCCACATTTTAGTTTTTCCCCATACTTTCTTAAAACCTTATCCCACTTTATTTTTCCTCACATTCTATTTTTCCCCATCTTTTTTTTTTTATTATTTCTCTCTAGAAGAAAACACTCCCTCTATTTTTGTTCTCTTTTCTTTTCATTCTCACAATCGGCCCTGCACCAAACCCATACCATCCACTTGCTCGCTTGTCGTCGTCGTCGCACACCTGGTTGCTTGTTGTCGCTGTCATCTCTATCTCTTTCTCTCCACGTCATCGCATGCCTACTCGCTCACCAAAATTAAATAGATCAGTCTCTCCTTCCTCAATGTTCTTCCATTCAAATCTCTCCCTCATCACACTTAATTTTGCATAGAATTGCTCTAAGCCAATTACACTTAATTTTTCAGTTCTTATGATTGAGCCACCAAAAAGGAATGTGAACTTTTTTGTGATCGAACTTTGTTAGTATAGATAGTAACTTTTAATACTTCTAACCCTTTTTTGCTATAATTTTATATTCTTAGAATTCTTCTTGTTCAGATGTGGTCTCATTTTATTCATTTAAACATCTTCTACTTCAACGTTACATTTATAATAATAATACAATTTATACCCCTAAACTTTTGTGATTGTATAAATTAAAACTCAAAATTAATAATTATGTCTATTTAAATTCTAAAATTTTATGAGTAAATTAATAGTAGACAATTTGTTAGTGATTTGTAGTTTTTTTTTTTTTTAATTTAATAAAAGAGAATAACATTAATCAAACATACTCATAATAGGGTTACAACCAGAAATATCCCGAGAAATACAAGCCATAAGCCAACTTGAAGGATTGACAGCCCATATCCCACACTCCTCATTAGTCCAAGCCCAAGTGACTAAATTGTGAGCCACGTTATTAATAAATTTAGAGATAAAATTAAGGGTGTGTTTTGAATACATTTTTAAGTATTTAATTTTTAAAAAAAAGTCACTTTGGAAGAAATTAGAATATTTAACTACTACTCAAAATAACTTTTTAAGTGTATTTTAATCCATTTTATAAAAATATTTAAATAAGAATGAGTTTTTTGAAAAACATTTTTTCTTAAGTGAATTAAATCGAGCCCTAAGCCTACTTGAGCCAACAAGATCCTAATTTCTTCCCAAATTGAACCTTGCGGAGAAACACATCAACCCATTCTCCATCACCGCTTTGAACCAGAGCCTGAGCATCAGATTCCACTTGAACTTCAGCCAGCTCAACCAACCACAACCAATCATCATTGTAGTTTGATTCTATTTAAAATCAACTGTTCTCCAAAATTTTTACTGAGGTACGGGGAAAAATTATCATGTAATTCTTTTTAAATAAGCAGACAAATATATGAAAACCGCTCAATTTTAATGAAAAAGAAATACTATTTATTTTATTATCCTATTTCTCTCTCATTTACTTAAGTCTTGCACTAAAAAAAGTCTGGTTAAACATGGAACGTTATGCATTAATAATTTTAAAACTAAATTGTAAAGAAGAGTCTAAAACGATTCACTCATAAATGTGTAGAGTTTAAATTAATACAATTATTAATTTAAAATTTTAAATAATTAAAAATAATTAGAATTCAAACAAAAAGTGAACTTAGCGATAATTAATATATATTGCATCCTATTGTACTAAAAAAGGAATATAGCTTTCAAATAAGTTCTAAAATAACACTACTTAATTGCAATAACTGTTTAGTTTGAAATTTAAGATTTATCCAAAGTCTAGGAATAACTTTTCAGTCCTACAACCAAAATTATATTTTAACCAAATTTATAATACTCAAATTACAAAATAAATAAATACAAATATCCGTGAGAATTTCTCATCCTTCATATCTGAACCGAAACTCAAAAAATTAGCCCCTCCCTTAAACTCGCATTCCCCAATCCATTGCACTCCCTTCTATACATGTATGCTTAAGCGCTGAATTGCCCATTTTATGTTCATTTCAAGGCTCCCAATTCCCCTTTCTTCTCAAAATCAGAACATTTTTCTGGGTTTCATGTCTAATTTTCTCCGGGTTTAAGGGGTTTCTGGTGGCTGAATTTCACTCAAAACGGTTCGGTTTTCGTTGATTTCTGTTTAATTTTCTGTTCCATTTGCTTCACTATGGATTCCGGATCAAGTGGAGAGGAACCCACTTCTTGGGAAGACCTTTGCAGTGTCAATTTGATGCCCTCAGAATTGTTCTTGAAGTTTCGCAAAGAGTTGCAGGGATTTCGAGTCGGTATCAATTTGGAGGTACTTTTACAACTATGGTTGCTTTGAGGAATCTCATTAGAATTGAATTGCAATTCCCCTTCAAATTATGGTCTATGTTTCACAATTGTGATGATTTGAAGGTATATGTATCCTGCTAATTGTGGCTCTGGTGGATATATTATTGTTAGGCTAAATGTTGCTTGGATAGTTCTTGCTTTTCTGTGGGCTGCATTTTCAAGGCTTTGCTGTAGTTTATTTTATGACAATAGCTGCATAAGTTGTATAGAAAGTGCCAATTATCCATATCAGTCATATTAATTTGTAGTTTGGAGAGATTTTGTTGAGCATCTGGGTTCAAGATAATTTAATTTTAGACAACTAGGATGAACTTAGGAAGTCGCAGTTTCCTTTGCAAAGCAAAAGAAAAATGAAAGTGAGAAGTGAATAGTAAGTTCACTGGTGCTGATTGATACCAAGTTGAATTTGCAGGGTCTCATGTATACCTTGTGTGCCTTCATATCTTGTAGTTTCCTGAGCATAAGGTGTGAGTGTAACATACATGTTTGAAAGTGATGTTGTTGCTAACTAGTAAAGGTGCACGACATTTAACGAAGGTCATTGTTACCGTTTGGTTGGTTTTTGGAACCGAGTGACGATTTTGATTGATAAACATTAGTTTTTTTTTTTTCTCCTTTTTGAGTTCAACAATTGCAGGGTGGAGTGTCAAACTATCGACTTTTAAGATGGTATCTGTAATGAAATTGACAATCAAAGAAAAAACAAAAAACATAAACAATGATATAGAGATTTATGTGGTTCACTAATAGTGTGTTAGTTACATCTACTGGCAGAGGGAGAGATTAGATTTTTGTTAGAGAGAAATATCAGATAATATAGATTCAGAAACGCTAGTAGGGTCAGAGAGTTTATATAGCGCACCACTTTAAACTATAGGGCTAAAATCGTAAATAACATAAATACAGATACAAATTAGGATTCAATGCATTCTGTCAGTAGCTCATCCACTAGGCTATGCTCATATTGATGATAAATTAGTTAAAGAGTTTAGTAGATGTGCTTTTTTAGGTTGGGTTGTATAGTATTTTTCTGTGGTTAAGCTTTCTCAATGTTATTGTGAGTAGTTGTGGCTCATGGGCCATTTTGCAACAGTGGAACTTGATGCTTAACTAGGCCTATGAAAGAATAGATTGTATTATACAATAAGAGGGCTCATGCATGCACAATTCGTGTCAATTTGTTTACTATTAGATTTAATAGATTTGCATTTACTATTTGGTTCAGTTCTATAATGCTCCATGTAATGAATATGAAGCCAAGCTTGTTCTGAAGCCATTATATCCAAACCAGCGTTGGAAGTTTATCTACGAGCCAATTCGTCAAGACATACGACTTCTTTCCAAAAAGATTCCTGTTACCAAGTTTCTAAATCTTCAGGTATAAAACTTCTAACCCACTTGGTGCAAGGCAACAGAGTCAGCCCTTCATATCATATATCATAGCTAAAAGTAGATTATATATGACCTACACTACATTGTCTTGGTTTTCAATCTGTACTATAGATGACATCCAATTCTGTTTTCTGTTTCTCAAAATACAACCACAGGTCGGCATCGGACATAATTTTCAGATGCACGCCACCGGTTGGAAATGGAAGCTAACCACATGTTTGGGTGGAGACGGTGTCTCTCGCATACGGAACAAGTCATCGATTAGCCCATTTCCAGGATTGGATTTCCGCTTTGGATGGAGGGCAGATTACGTTCTTCCTGAAATTACAGGGTATGGAAATATTCATCCTCAATAGTAATCGCTATAAATTATCATCACCCTAGAGCTTAAACTGTCATAGAAATTCTTGGCTGGTATCCGTAATATTGGCGTCATTTTCGACAGGGCTCTAGGCACGGGTGAACCATTGTTTAACATGAACTCAGGAAGACTGGAAGCCTCACTTGATAGAATTGAGGCCATTGTCACTCACAGTGATGAATCTTCCTGAATAATACAACTCAGAATCTGTCAGCTACAACATCACCCATTTCACTTGAGAAGGTGAAAAGTATAGCAGCTGTATAATTCAAAGCTTCTAAAAGATGGAAATTTGGTATTTTCTCAGGATGACAAAATTTACAAGTTGCTTTAGATTTTGGTGCTCTCTCTCTTTTCCTCTCTTTCCAATTGCTCATGTTTTTTTCAGTTCATTTTATTTGTACATTTGAAAATCAATCAAGGTTGGGAATCTTGAGCAAGATGGATACTTCTATTACACGTTTATTCCAACTTCCAAGTAAATGAATTATACAACATCATACGTAATATGATTTATGTCGGTTGGCTTTATTTATATATATATATTTTGTGGTAAAATTGAGGAGCAACATTACGGAAAAACGGAAGCACAAAAATCGAGAAATTATAATATTAAAATAATAAATAATAAAATAATATCAAAGTAATTAAAATAACCAAATTAAATAAAGTAAACTTAAAAAAAACTAAAATAAAGAAAGTATTTGATTTTATGGAAAATGAAATTTTTCAAAATTCATCAATCTTTTCTCTTTTTTTCTCCTCAATGTGTTATCCACTAAAAACAAGTAGGTAGTGGCATTTCATGAATGCCACTAAAGATGTGTCATTAGTAGACACTTCATGAATGCCACTGAAGATGTGTCATTAGTAGACACATGACCTTTAACCACTAAGCTCAATTATATAATAGATATCTAATTTGTTATAATATTCATAATAATATGCCTCGTTAAAATCTTACTAGGAAAAAACCCAATGGGAAAAAAATCCTAGTAAAGTAAAAAGAGTACATATTTCATATAATCTAATATTTCTAAAAGAATACAATACATTTGCTCCCCTCATAGGACACGATTTGAGATCTTCGAGTCGTCGCAATCTAATGTTCTACACTAATTTTTCAAAGGTTGCGGTTGGTAATAATTTTGTAAATAAGTTTACAAGGTTATTCTTCGAACATATTTGTTGTACAGTGATGTCGCCATTTTCTTTAAGATCGTGAGTGTAGAAAAGCTTTGGTGAAATATACTTTGTTCTATCTCATTTAATATATCCTCATTTAATTTGGGTTATACATGTTTTGTTGTCTTCGTATAATGTTGTTAGAGGATTTTTACTAGAAGTCAGTCACATGTTTCACGAATGTGTTGAGTCATTGATCTTAGCCACACACATTCTCTACTAGCTTCATGGATTGCAAGAATTTCAGCATGATTTGAGAAAGTTGCTGTTATGGTATGTTTCACTGATCGCTAGGATATAGCAGTTCTTCTACATGTGAACAGATAACCTATTTCTACATGTGAACAGATAACCTATTTGAGATCTAACTTTGTGTGGATCAGATAAATATCCAGAATCTGCGTAACCAACTAAATCAAAGTTTGATTTATTTGAATAAAACAAACCATATCGATCGTTTGATAACGGAGTATATGCTTAATTCTATTCCAATGTCTTTTTGTTGGAGAAAAACTGTATCTAGCTAATAAATTTACTGAAAATGCAATATCTGGTATTGTATTATTAGTAAGATACATAAGTGCATCAATTGCATTAAAATATGGTACTTCAGGGCCAATAAGTTCTTTATTATTATCTCGAGGTCGAAATATATCTTTCTAGTGAATGAACTTCCATTGAAATGTTTAATGGATGTGCTTTATCCATATAGAATCTTTTTAAAATTTTTCTTATATAGGTTGACTGATGATCAAATATCCCATCTACTAAATATTCAATTTGAAATCCAACACAAAATTTTGTTTTTCCGAGATCTTTCATCTCAAATTATTTCTTAAGATATTTTATTGCCTTTGAAAGCTTTCAGGAGTTCCAATTATATTTAGGTAATCAACATATACAGATATAATAGCAAATCCTGACTGTGATCTCTTTATAAAAACACATGGACATATTGGATTATTTTGATATCCTTCTTTCAACAAATATCCACTCAGATGATTATACTGCATTCATCCTGATTATTTTAATCCAGATCTCTGTAACTTTATTGAATATAGTTCTCGAGATCTTGACTTATGTATTTCAGGTATCTTAAATTCTTTCAGAATTCTCATATAGATGTCATATCAAGAGATTCATATAAATATGTTATGACAACATCCATAAGATGTATGTCTAAATTTTCATGCACAATTAGACCAATTAAATATCTTAATGTAATTGCATCCACCATTAGAGAATATGTCTCCTCATAATCAATACCAGGTCTTTGTGAAAAACCTTGTGCAACTAGTCTTGTTTTATATCTTGTGATCTCGTTATTTTAATTTCTTTTTCTCACAAATACTCATTTGTATCCCACAGGATTGACATCTTCTAGTGTCCGGACTACTGGTCCAAAAACTTGACGTTTTGAAAGTGAGTTTAATTCTGCTCGATTGCTTCTTTCCATCGAAGCCAATCTCTTCTATGTCGACATTCTTCAACAGATTTTGGTTCAGGATCCTCATTTTCAGATATAATATCAAGCGCAACATTATGTACAAAAATGTTATCAATAACTATATTAGTTCGATTCCATCTTTTCCCTATCATGACATAATTTATTGAAATCTCATTATTATCTTTAGGTATCTCACCTTCTTCACTAATTGGATTATCAATCATGTCTAGGGTTTCTTCATGGATATTTCTCAACCAAGTCTTTTTACTATCGTTTATTTTTCTTTTTCGATGACTTTTATCTTTGGAACCACTGGTCTACCACACTTCTAGCGTATTCCAAATTCATTAGTGACAACTTGCTGTGTTGAGATATCAATTTTCGACGGAACATTTGCAACAGGTATATGTGATTTAGTTACTTTCTTTGCATTTATAAATGCATTTGGTAATTGATTTGCTATATTTTGCAAATGAATTATTTTCTAAACTTCGAGTTCACATTTATTTGTATGGGGATGTAAATGAGACAATAATGATGCATTACATGCTATTTCCTTTTCCAACTTCTTAATTCCTTCCCCTAATGTTGGAAAATTTGTCTCATTAAAATGACAATCAGCAAATCGTGTAGTAAATACATCACCTGTCAGTGGTTCAAGATATTTAATAATTGATGGGGAATCATATCCAACGTATATTCCTAACCTTCTTTGAGGACCCATCTTAGTACGTTGTGGTGGAGAAATTGGAACATATACTGCACATCCAAAAATTATTAGATGGGAAATATTTGGCTCCTGGCCATAAGCTAATTGTAATGGTACTTATTTATGATAAGGTACTGGCCTAATGCGTGCAAGTGACGCAGTATGCAAAATAGCATGTCCTCATACAGATGTAGGAAGCTTCGCTCACATAAGTAATGGTCTAACAATTAATTGCAAACATTTTATAAATGATTATGCTAAACCATTTTGTATATGAACGTAACTACAAGATGTTCAACATTTATTCCAATTGACATACAATAATTATCAAAAGTTTGGAATGTAAATTCACTAGCATTATTAAGACGAATGGTCTTAATTGTATAATCAGGAAATTGTGCTCTTAACTTGATTATTTGATGCGTCTATTAATACCATAAAATGTTTAAACGGTCCACTTGGTGGGTTAATAGGTCTACATATATCATCATGAATTCGTTCCAAAAATGCAGGTGATTCAGTTCTCACTTTAGCTGGTGATGGTCTAATTATTAATTTGCTTTGAGAGCAAACATCACATAATAATTCACTAGATTAAAGAATCTTCTGCTTCTTCAATGGTGTCCATTTGAATTTTCAATGATTCTTCTCATCATTATAGATCCTAGATGACTCAACGGGTCATGCCGAATTGTAAATATATTTGGATTCATGAACTTCAGATTCATTGTTGCATATGTTTCAATGACTCATATATGAGTATAATATAATCCAGAAGATGAAGCAGACAACTTTTCCAATATACGTTTTTCATGTGAGATAGGAGATATGATATAAAAATATTCTATCTCATTTTTCCTATCAATCTCAATATGATAACCATTGCAACGTATATCTTAAAACTTAATAGATTTTTCTTTGATTGACTAGAGAACAATGCATTGTTAATTGTAAATTTTGTTTCTCTAGGTAAAATAATATTTGCTTTTCCAAATCCTTTAATCAGGTATGCAGAACCTGATATTGTATTGACTTTTGCTTTCAGCATTGTATGTGTAGTTGCACAGTCTGCCAAACATCGATCTTCATTTTTGAGTCATTCAATGTATAAAAATTGTCCATGATTCTTCAGAACCTACCTTCAAAGGGAAAACGACAAGAGCTCGTGTTGATAACTTGTTGTAAAATTGAGGAGCAAAATGACGGAAAAACAGGAGCACAAAAATCAATTATAATATTAAAATAATATTGAAGTAATTAAAATAACCAAATTAAATAAAGTAAACTTAAAACAAACTAAAATAAAGAAAGTGGGATTTTATGGAAATGAAATTTCTCAAATTTCACTAATCTTTTCTCTTCTTTTCTTTCAAACGTGTGTGTTACAATATCCACCAAAAACCTCTATTTATAGGCAATTTGGCAGGTAAGTAGTGACATTTCATGGCCACTAAGGATGTGTCATTAGTAGACACATGGTCTTTAGCCATTAAGCTCAATTATATAATGGACATCTAATTTGTTATAATATATATATATATATATAAAAGACCCATTCGACAAAAAAAAGAAAAAAAAAACAATAATAATAAATAAATAAATAAAATTGAAAGGTTCTGAGATGTATGAAACACAAATTTGAAAGTTCATAGATTAAATTTGTAATTTAACCTGTAGTAAATGATTTTTTTTAATTAAACTTCTACTTAATTATTATTAAGGTAAATATTAATTTATATTCTAAATTTTGGAGTTTGCATCAATTAAAATTATGAACTATTAATCGCATCATTAGTAGACACATGGTCTTTAGCCATTAAGCTCAATTATATAATGGACATCTAATTTGTTATAATATATATATATATATATATATATATATATATATATATATATATATATATATATATATATATATATATATATATATATATATATAAAAGACCCATTCGACAAAAAAAAAAAGAAAAAAAAAACAATAATAATAAATAAATAAATAAAATTGAAAGGTTTCGAGATGTATGAAACACAAATTTGAAAGTTTATAGATTAAATTTGTAATTTAACCTGTAGTAAATGATTTTTTTTAATTAAACTTCTACTTAATTATTATTAAGGTAAATATTAATTTATATTCTAAATTTTGGAGTTTGCATCAATTAAAATTATGAACTATTAATCGCATCAATTTAAACTTTGAACTTTTGTAAGTGTATCAATTTATACTCTCTATATTTCATTCGATTAATATTGTGGTAAATTTACAATGTGAGTCAATCTCCTAAATTTTTATCAGGCAATCAATTTAGATCTTTCGTTTTGATTATCTTTGAAAATCAACATCATACTGATTCTCAGACATGTGGAGACTTAATCAAATGTTGGTTTTACAAAATAAATAATTAGAGTAAATGTATGGATGATTTTCAAAGAAAATTTTCACTAAGAGTCTAATTGATCCAATTATGAAAGTTCAGGAATTTAATTAATCAAATTATAAGTTCCACACGAGTTTTTTCCAAACCGAACATAAAAAAAGGTATAAGTTGATATATTTATAAAAGTTCAGAGTTTAAATGGATACAATTATTAGTATTAAGTTTTAAATTAATATAATCTCTAAAATTTATCATCATCTATTATTATTATTAATAATAATAATAATAATAATAATAATAATAATAATAATAATAATAATAATAATAATAGTGTTTGTGGATCCCCTCCACTTCACCCACATGGCTGCTACCTAAAAACAGCGGTAATCGCTGCTGGTTTTATCCACAAACCAAATTAATGGGTTTTATTGTCCTTATCTATATTTGATCTTACAATAATGAAGTTTTGTACCACTTTCAATTTTTTTCCTTTTTGATTTCAATCTTAATTATCCTGTAAATATATATTAAAAGGAGAAGTTGAAAGTTTTTCAAATTGTAAAAATCCACCTGGTGGTAGTTATAATTATACCTTCAAATTTTTATTTGTAAAAATTACTTTGTTAAACTTTTATAAGTGTTAAAATTGGACTCTCAAGCTCACAGTAATTGGTAGAAATTAGACCCACAAATGATAAAGATTGAACCCTCAAACTTATACAAATGGTACAATTTATACAATTATACAAGGTTGAAGGTCCAATTTGACCTAATTTTAACATTCATTTAAGTTTGAGAACTAAATTTTTAAAATTGATAGTTTAAGGATATAATTGCAACTACCACCATACTTTAGGGGTAGATTTTACCATTTTCCTTTTTTTTTTTTTTTTTTAAGCTCAACTATTCTATGAAAGATCAAAAGCAGAAATTGATAGTTGCTTCTCCACTTCATAGATGCTTTTTAACAAAATGGTATTTTGGTCACTTGAACTCAAAAGGACTAAAAGGTATTGCACACAAAAAATAAAATTTAACCCTGAACAAAAATTAAAATATCGAGGTCTAAATGTTACATAAACATCGATAGATATATTGAGAAAAATATCGAAATATTTATAAAGAAATGATGAAAAATTTTAAATTAATAAATAAACATATCTTATTTATATAATATTAATACTAGCAACATTTTATTGCTTGTTTTTCTTCATATTTTTGTAGTTTTTCATACAATGTAAAGGAAATATCCTACCCATGTAAATGAAGAATTTAATACCATGAATTAATTATAATGTGTTTAATTAATTGGTTGAACAAGAATTCAAAATTAGGAAAATATAAGTAAAACAAATTTAAATTTAAATAGAGAGGAAATTTGTAGACTAAAATTGACCTCATAAATATCATCTATTTTCAGTAAGATTTTTAAGGTGGTGGCTACACCTCCAACTGTTACGGCAGTTTACCGTCATTATTAAAGAGAGAAAGAGAAAAGGGGCCCACCAAATTATTTAGCTTTCTTTTTTAATTTTTGGATAAAATACGAATTAAACGCCGCTGATTATTATCCGATCAAAATTTTCGTCAGATCTGCCACGTCACGTACAAGTTGCAACGTGGCGGAATCTGAAAGGATCGCTTTAGCTCCCTTGTAATAATAACTTTCGAAAAGGAAATCCGCGAAATAAAGAAAAGGAAAGAAAATTAAGGGAAGAGCCGAAGAGGCCGATTCTCCTTCGTCTTCTGCTGCAAACGCTGCCCAGTGCCGGCGTTAGGGTGGATTGGGAATCTCCGATTGTCTTCTTCCTTGATTTCTATTCTGAAGAGATTTCGATGTTTTTTGCTTCTCTTTACCTTCGATTTGTTTTTCGGACGATTTTCTTTGCTGAAGAACACGGGGGATTATTATTATTGCCCTTTCCCGCTCCTTCTTTTGTTCTGTTCGGAGGGTGAAGAATTTGTTCTTACCAACGAACCTACGGTTTCAATGTCGGCGGCAATCTCCATATACCGGCCGGAGCTTTTGGGATCTGTTCAAGAGGGATACCGAAATCATCGCAAATTTCATAGAACCTTCGCCATCGCCTCGTGGAATATGTAAGTTAAATTTGAACCTTCGCACCGATTTTTGTCCATCTTTCTATAGTCCTTGATTTGATTGGATAAGGTTCCTATATATCCGCTCTGCTTGAAGATTTGTTACGAAATTCTCTATAATTTGATTTCCGGCGGGAACGAGGCGGACGGGCGATGGGAGGATTTAATTTGATGAATTTGAAACAGGACATTGGATTCTAAATCGCATCAAACGATGAAGAAGGAAGAAGTCTCTATTCAGATTTCAACGCCGCTATTGCTGCCGCAGTGGAAACCGTCAGCGGCAAACGAGTTACAGTTCAACCGGCCACCGCCGCCGGAGCAAGATTTAGTTCACAAAAGAAGATTAGAGTTCGGTCAATTCGTAGCAAGGGAGGCTGTGCTTGATGAGGAATTGTGGGTAAGTGATTTGATCTTTATACATTGGAAGAAAATTTTAATTTAAGTACCTCAAAATCTTTATCTTTGGACCATAAGAATGGATGGTGGTGTTTGTGGTAGACAGCGGCATGGCTTCGGGCTGAAAGTCATTGGGAGCATCGACCAAATGAACGGTAAAGAAAAAACTTCTTATCTCTTGCACATAACTTATCTTCTCAAAGACATAGCCACTCCTTTTTTTGTTTGCAGAAGAAACCAAAAGCTGAAAAGGATAGGGTTTTTAATACTCAATATTCCATGAACTTAAACTTCAGAACATTATGACAGAGCTTATAGGTCTCTGACTTGATATAAAATGGGCTTTGAGAATATAAAACCAAGCAATTTCAAAAAGCTCATAAGTTGTCAATAGAACAATGGGAATTCTAGGAATACAACTGATTGTAGCTCTGCTTTAACACAGATATGTCGATAGCTTCAAAAGGAAATTTGCAGAACAGGTAGGAATGGCTAGATTTGGTTTTAATCTGCTGCTAGAGTGGGATGAAGATGAATTGACTCATAGCCTAACTTTCTATAATGTATCCACTGAATGCTGCAGGAGTTCAATGCCATAAAAAAAAGATGCAGTGGGCAACATGGACAGACATGTACATGTGTTGTTACGGTGTGAAATTTTTTTGTCTCTAAAGTTGTAAACTTTTACCGTTATGCTGACGGAATTGGCTTTAAGGTCCTGTTCTGAACTTTTCTCAGGTAAGGAGGGAGCAGAAGCATATAAAACGTACGGTGATTAAAAGTGTCTTAGCAACTCTTGATATGAGCATGAGGCATTTGATGCATGGCGAGACTTTTCCAGGGGTTGGACCCGAATTTATGTTACGAATATGTTTGTTCTCATCTCCCCTTCTTCCCTTTGGCTAACTATGCGAAGGAATCGTTTTCAATATGCAGGAAAGAGAGAGGAGTCGTTTATGCAGTATCAACAAAGAGATACGAAATAAATATGCATATATTTCAAACCTATGTGTAGCGAAAGCAGCACGTCGTCAGGGTATTGCTAGCAATATGTTGAAGTTTGCAGTTGTAACAGCGAGATTCAGTGGTATAATTCAAAGAAAGATGAAACTTATAGCCACTCCCTCCAAACTATAAAAAAATGCAATGCTTGGAAATATGGTTTCTAATAGATTTTTGTGGCAGGTATTGAACAGGTATACGTGCATGTACATAGAAACAATTTGCCCGCCCAAGCGTTGTACCAAAAGATAGGCTTTGAGGTCATGTCTACTTCCGGATTTAAAAGCTTCTTCATCTTTGTTCCGTTCTGTTTCACTTTGTGGAGCTCACACATATGTTACGATTTTCAGGTGGTAGAAATAGCAAGTTCGCAGTTGGTGGAAGAACAAACTTACCTACTATGTATTAACACAGGGAAGCTTAACAATGTACATTTATGTTGATATCCATTTTAAAGGTCCTTGTACTTTGAAATTTGCAACTCACAAAAAGTATGAGCACAATGAAATTTGATGTGTAAAAGTAAAAGTAGCTTCTACCATTCTTGTGTAATTCCTATGTACAATGTCTACCAAAAAAAGACACCTAGCATTTACAGTTCATACACAAGTATGTCGTAGGAAGTTGACTGAGGTCTTGAAGAAAAATGCTCGTGCAGATCACTACTAGATTTTAATATGAAGGGAAGCAAAATGATTCTAGCTAAAACCAATCCATCAAAATTGACATGAGGATGGCACAAAGGAACGATAACTTGGACCTTCGTAACGGTTATGACGCTCGCCATGCCAAACTGGAGACAGCTTCAGTCCAATAATCTCTACATTTGGATTCGAGTGTCCATCGAGAAATACATCTGTTACCTATTACACCAAGTCATGTCTTAAACGTTACACAGCAGCTTTGACATTTCCCAGTGAAGAAAAAAAAGAGACGAAACAAGTCACTTTCTTCTTAATTTTGTAAAACCTTGCACAAGTGGAGGGTTCAGACTGAAACTCACCTGAGAACAACCAAAGAGTTTGAGCACTCTTAGAGATGGGCAATTATCAACAATCAAGCCAAGTGCTTCGTTGGTCAGTTTTCGACACCAAGATAGGTCGAGACTAACCAAATTCCTAGAAAAACAGGCGAGCGCAATTGCTGTGCAGCGGCTAACCTGCACAAACCAACAAGGATTGCCAATATCTTCCGTGAACTTAAAATCATTAGCTACTAGCTAAATTGATCAAGAATGGCCCGGTAAAGCAAGGGCCATCATGATATGTGGGAAATACATTTGCAACTAATATATATGTCCCATTCCAGAATCTCTCTAGTTGTACGTCTATATTTATTTGCTCCAGGAGAAAGAAAGATGCGAATTAGGGAAAATGAGGTAAATACACACCTTCCTGACATTGTTCAGTGAAAGTTCTTTTAAATTCTCTTTTGACATCTCCACAAACGCAGCAACAGCCTCATCACTAACAAGAACAAAAGACATTGAATTGATCAGCCAAATAATGCAGATGTCAAGTTACTAAAACCTCATGCACAGTGAAATACTTTTGAAACAGGATTGTTCTAGATACTGTTTGCTTTCTGATACTTGTCTTAACTAAACTCAAACCGAAAAAATCTGTATAAACTCAAACTGAAACAAACATTAGAAAGTTACTAATTACAATGCAAGTAATCACTTACTGATTGGAAATAACGCAAGTAATATATTTGCAGTCTATAACACTTTGGAAATGTGACAGTGAAGAAAACCTTTAACATATACCATACAGCCATAAGGATCATAAGAATATTAAAGGTTATATTTAGTTCCAGGTTTGTAATTCTAAATGAGTCTCATGAGAAATAAGAAATGTCAAAACAAAAAGATAATATGCCTCAACAACTATTACAAATTGCTAGAAGGGCAACAGTGGTAGAATTGTTTCTATCTAACCAATTATTGAAGCAGGAGCAGCAAAATAATATATAGAATTATGGTAAGGTTGATGTCTTCTGAACTCATGGGAAATGGAAGTAAGCATTGAAGAACTAAATATCTTAAGAGAACTCTGGTTAGAACCTGAAAAGATTTCGGGAAAGCTTTAACGTTTGAAGAGCTTGGCAACCACTTGCAAGACAGCATAAAGCATAATCCGTTAGCTTTGTCAGATTCACAAGGTCTACAGCACGTAGAGAAGAGCAAGTTTCTGAGATGGCTTTTATGGATTTATTGGTCAGTTTCCTACACCCAAGAGAGAAAACAGAATTCAAAGAGAAAAACAAAACGATGTAACATAACGATATTGATAACAGTAATCCATAGAGATATGTCCAAGGAACATACACACAATTGGTCAAAATGAGTTCCTTCAGATTATGGCCCCCAGCTGTCAGGAATTCTTGGATGAACTTGTCACAAACATCTCCAATTCCAGCTAATGAAAGCACTTCCAAATGTTGTAGCTTCTTCATTGCAGGAACCATTAGGACTGGATCAATTTTTAGGCAGTCATCCAGATACAATTCCCTCAAAGTTGATCCCAGAGAATTGGCTATAGAGTCTATACTAGAGAAGGTGAGAAAAGAGCACTGGCTCAGATTTAAAGATTGCAATGCAGGAGCAGAACACACAAGTGCAGCGATACCAACATCAGAAAGACAACATGCACCAGTTAAGGACAACGACTTGAGGGCAGGTAAGCTATCTGATGACCGAGCTAACGTAGATAATATTACAAAATCTAAGATACTACGTCCACTTTGGTCAAGCTGGAGTATCTGATTCAAAGAAACAGAAAATGTCATTTACATAGAATAGAATGCTAGAACAAGAACTACATAATAAGCTGCAGGTCTAATCCGTGGATGGTCCAGCTAAAAATAAAAAGATGATACTATTAAAAAACATATTCCACTCCTTCATAACACAAGTTTCCAAGTCAAAAGGACTGGCGGCAGGAAGAACACCATACAAAGAGTTACATATTCAAGTTTAAAAAAAAATAATAATAATAAAGAGTGGTGAAGAGAGCTTTTCTCTTCCAAGATTTAAGAAGCTATGAAGCAGAATTTTGCCCAACGCAGCAGTATCTAGATCAAGTTTTCTATGTCTCATGATTAATCCCAACATGAAGAATAATGGAAAAAGCGCAGCAAAATTCAGTCCTTTTATTAGAATTTTTAACGTTGGGTCATCAATTAATTTAATGCTGGAAAGTATATGTACCATTAATTTGCTAGTGTCACACCCTTGAAAAGATTTCACAAACTCCTCTTCACTCAGCCAGGAGCAGTCCCTTATACAGACTTCGGTTGGGGAACCACAGAGAAGAAGATTCAAAAAATGACTGTTCATTTTTCGTGAATCACAAAGTAGTTGACTAAGCTTATGCCTGAAAGTATCTGGGACAAAATCCAGTGAAGAAATTGCATCAGCGTTTTCAGCAAGAACCCTCAAGCACAAATCTCCCAATGAGGGAGGCAAAGACTGGAACCGGCTACAACACACTTTCTTTTTAGGGATCCATTCAACTGGTGCAGGGTCATTCTCCTCCTCTAAAGATTTTGTAACTCGTACTCGTACACCATTTGCTCGGTCACTAGCAATCTTCATTGCAGTAGAGAAGGGCCCAGGCCAATCTTTAATATCAACTTCACCTTCAGCCTCAACATTCTGCAAACTATCATTGCCCTCATTATAACGAGCAAATTCGATAGCCGTTCTTCTTATGTACGAATCACCTGATGAAACTTCCCATTGCCTCTGTGCGGCAGCAAAATGCAAATGACCTTCCTCTTCCGAACTAGACTCCATCTCTTGACTATCATTGCTCTGAGGGCCATCATCTGCAAGATGTGCGGTGCCTGACGCCTCACCTTCTATGGAACTATATTTATATTCCGATTTTGAATCAATTATAAATTCTGCAGATAGAGACAATAGAGCTTCTGCAATCAATTTACCTTCACTATTATGTTCTGTAGAATCTCCTTCAATTGCAGAATAGCCATTAGCGTCCATATCCCCTCCATCATTGTAACTTGCACCAGTCAACTTTGTTGTACTTTCTTCAATTACTATTCCCTTTGGTCTTTCACGAACTAACCGATAATTTTGAAGCTCAACTAGATTATCACTTAACACCTCATTGTTTGGCTTAGAATGTAATACAACCGTATCATTTCTATTTGAACTTTGGTCATCGACAATCCATTTTCCCTTTTCTCTTCGGCTGAATCTATTCCTACTATTGGTACAACTATCCTCTTCAATTCTTGAGCACTCCTTTAGCTCTCTCATCACAACTACTCCATTTCCATTCAGATCAATTGCAACATTGTCACTATCCTTTAAACCCCTCCACTCTTCTACTAACCCATCAACATTACCTTGGGGTGTACTAATATCCAAACCAATCGCTTGTTTCGCGGTCTTCAAAACTCTCTTCCCCGAACGTAAACTGAGACACTCTTTACACTCAGGACTTTCATCATCCAATTTCCCAGCGGGTGAATGCATAGTGGGGTTCAATTTTCTCTTCCCATTTACATTAACCTCGTCGCTCTTCGACCCTGTAAATTCGAAATCGATACTCCGTGTAGGTTCACTCAAACCCTCGGCCCCCTCATTAACCCCTAAACCCTCAAGTCCAGAACAAATTGAACGAACCTCCAGATTCCCATCCGAGGCCAGGCCCAAATCTCGATTGTCAATCGTCTCCGCTTTCATCTTCGTTCCGGGGGAGTTATCACGAACACGATCATCATCAGAATGCTCAGCGCCAATCCCTTTTGCAGCAAGTCGGGAACTCCGCCTCCGAGAAACTCCGGGACTGGAGACGCCATCGGAGGGCAACGCAGCGGAATCAGTGACAGAAGCGGCCGATGAAGGAGGGGACGGATGGGTAGGAGAGTGAGGGGGTTGAATTTCATGATGTTGAGAGGGCGTAGAGGGATGATGGAGAGTTTTGGAAGGGGATTTTAGGGGTTTGGGAGTGGGCGGCGGAGGGAAAACTTCTCGAGACCTGAGAATCGTCATAAAGAAGAATCGTGTGGCGGACGCGGAAGGAATGGTGGTCGGAATACTGGAGGCAACGGCGCCGGGGAGGATCGGAGCGACGGAGAAGTGGTTTTCTTGGTTAGGTTTTTTTGCATTAGGAAGAGACCAGAAGCTTCTCCTTCACGCTACTTCCGGGACGGTTGGGCTTTCCCGCCAAACGCCTCTCTCTCGTCGTCCACGTCATATTTTGACTTTTATTTATAAACTTTAACTTGTGGGTCTCGAACAAATTTCTAGCACTTCTGTACTTCCTTAGTTTACACTATAAATCTTTCTTAGTTAATATTTATTGACTTTACAATGATATTGGTAAGTCTTACCATATTTATAAAAGTGCGTGGAAGGGGGGTTCCCCATCCCCGCCCCCATGGGGGAATTTACCCCCATCCTCGCCATTTGTAGGCGAGGACGGGGGTGGAGATTTCCTGTCGAGGAAACGGGTCCTCATGGGGACCCATTCCCCTTAATCTTCGTAGGAGTAGTGAGAGCGAGCTAGTAAGAGCCAAAGCGAGTGTAATTAGGGTTTGGGCGAGAGAGAGTGAGAGTGAGAGTGTGAGAGAGAGCGAGAGTGTGAAAGAGAGTGAGAGAGATAGAGTGACGGGTTGGTGTCGTGGAATATCGGGGTGGGGGTGGGATACCCTCTCCGTCCCCAAACGAGATCCTTTTAGGATTCCCGGTTTGACCTCAATCCCTTATCAAATCAAGGATTCCCCGACCTGATCGGGTCGGGGACCCGGCCCCACGGATTTTTTTGCTAACCCTAATCTCTAATGTTTAGAATTATTGATGTTTAGAATTACAAATGTTCAACATTAATAATGATGGCTTAGTTTGGGATTGTTGAAGCTTTTAAAATAATTACTGTCAGCTTTGATTTCTAAAAAATGAAAGATAGTAAAATAGTGTTTGGTAAATTTAATTTAAAATTGAGAAAACTGATAAACAAAATACTAAATTTGTGTAGTTTAATTATATATGAACCAAAGTAAAATATATGTGAAAAACATATTAATATGGAAGAATATTGTTATCATATATTTATTTAAATAGTTAAGAAAGTAATTAAATTGAAAAAACTGATAAACAAATACTAAATTGATGTAGTTTAATTATATATGAACCAAAGTAAAATATACTGAAAAACATATTAATATGGAAGAATATTGTTATTATATATTTATTTAAATAGTTAAGAAAGTAGTAAAATTTTGAAAAAGTTGAATCTACAACTACCAATATTAGCTTTTACACGTTGGATTAAACACATGACTCTAAGTTTACTAGTAGGCATAGTAACCAAATCCACCCGTGTAGCTGTTGAAGTCATGAATGACACTTATTATATATATTTTATTAACTGATTTGATTTTTCCAAGAAAAAAATTTTCCAAACCCAAACTCGGCTGAAAATTCTCAATTTTATATTTTATCAAACTAAAACCACCAATCTGGCCGATTTCAACCCGCGTCGACAAATGGTTTCGGTCGATTTATGTGGGTTTTTCGATTTTGTCGGTTTTTCCTTACACCCCTACTAGAATCTCTATCAGTTTGAAAATTAGAGTCACTTTATCTCGTAAGCATCAAATCCTTATCACCATAATATATCCACAAACTAATTTAACATTTGTATGAATATTAAATTATAAATTTTATTCTCTAAATTTTTTAATTTGTATCTAATAAATCTCTGAACTTGTGATTTTGAGTTTGAAGAGTCGTTGAAGAATGTTTCCTAATATATCCATAAACTTTTTATTTTATTTTACCTTTTATCTATCTATTAGGTTTCAAATATATTCAAAATTTCTAAAAATGAATTCTTTTGTTGGATATAAACTTTAACATGGGTCTAATTGAACCTTATATTTTCATTTTTTATTTTTTTTATTTTATTTTTTTTTACATAATAGGATATATTGCTTTTTAAAATAATGTCTAATAGGACTAGGACATTCTAGACACAAAGTTAAATTTTATATCCGATAACATTTAAAATTTTTTAAATATACAAGAGACCTATCGAATACAAAATTAAAATATTAAAAATCTATGAGAGACAAGTTTTCGATTCGCCACTAATTAATACTTTATCAATATTTTTTTTATATTTTCATAAATTTAATACTTCAACATTTTCATTGATGTTGACATTTAAAAAACTTACAAGGAGATAAAGACGGAGTAGACAATTGACCATTTGTCTTCCTTTTAAAGTTATATATTTGTTTCCGTTGAATGTTTTAATTTTTATTTATATAAAAAGGCAAAAATCTAAAACCTTATCCCTTCACTTCATGAAATTGATTTTTTTTTTGTTCAAAATTCCAACTTTTGAACTTTTATATTGATTGAAGTATGTTTATGTTAACTTGAATTTAGAAAATTACATTTTTAAAGAAAAAAAGGGATAAATAATCTTTCAAAGGTAAGTTCTAACTATTTAGAGTAATTTCATTAAAATAAATAATTTTGTTTAATTTTTAAACCACATCCTAACTCGTTAAAATAAGTATAATTTAATGATAATTGACTTATACTTCTTTTCTGGTTCAAATCAAAATGTAAACCAAATTTAGTTTCTTCAGATTAAATACTCTCCTTATGTCTATTGTATATTACATTAAATAGGTTCAAATATGATAACAAGTTAAGTACCAAAAATATATTCATATAGTTATCAAAAATGGATTGAAATTAAACCTAGCTTAATTAATGGCTAAAAGTAGTTAACCTTCATTAATTATATATGAAAGATTTGAAACTAAATATTTCTTGGGTCATTTAAATTTCATTTTATTTTCCTTCTAAATCTTTAAATATCTAATTTAGTAGTCTATACAATCCTAAAATTGACTCAATCTTAAAATTTAGTAGTCTATTTTTTTCTTCTTCCTTTAGCAATTTCTTAATATTTGACACATAGACATGTATAAATTACATTGTATGCAAAAACATATTTAGCAATTTCTTAATATTTGACACATAGACATGTATAAATTACATTGTATGCAAAAACATATTAACACGAACATGTCATTTGTTTTTAATGTTTAATTCAACATGTAAAGTAGATCGAGGATTCAAACCTCTCACCTCAAGGTCAGAAATATATGTTTTAAGTTTAATCAATTGAGCTAGCTAGTACATATAGGCATGTGTCTACATTTGAACAACATAACTCAAAATGATTTTTATGTAATTAAACCCAACATTAAGTCACAAAATCATATATCAAATAATGTGTACTTTCTTAAAGATGAAAGCCTAAAGTAAGGAGATATTTTAATAATTTAAAGGGACGAAAATGAGAGAGATAAAGTTAAGAAAAGAAAGTTATTATATTTCATTTATTATCTAAATTAGAGTAAAAACAGAAAGATGAATAGATATAGATAATATAACAACCTTAAAATTAAACTACAATACACATAATATCATACAACCACCACAAGCATGATATGGTGATTGAGTAGTTAATTAACCTTACAAAACCCAAAGAAAAGAAAAAACTACAACACATAGCCCCAAACACAAACAAACAAACATGAACAACCGATGATAATTAAAGAACAACTCTAATAAAAATCAATTTCTTCGGGAGAATTTTCTCCATCCAAATTATTCAGACATTGTTAAGAATATCTCTTAGCCACTCCCACCAAGAACACCCTTCAACTTCTTGATTGTAGCGGGGTCCAAGAACGTCGTCTTCGCGACGATATCGGTTGGCAACTCGTTGCCGAACAAGGCGTAATCTAGAATTTGGAGCCCTGGGTTGGGGCTACTAAAGCTGACAAACCCAAGAGCCGTAGTTTTCCCAGAGTTTATCTGGAAATGCAGCAACCCTTGAGGGAATACCATAATGTCACCTTTGTACAATGTTTTGAAGTACACGGTATTTGCCGACGAAACAAACCCGGCGCAGATCGTGCCTTCAACCACGAGTAGAACTTCAGAGGCGGCAGGGTGAGTGTGCATTGGTATCACACCACCGACTGCTAAGTCGAGACGGGCTAGCGAGATTCCAAGGCCATTCACACCAGGGAATTGGGCAGTGAAAGCAGGAGTCACAGCAGCCTTGATAATGTTTGAAGTGTTACCTGTTAAAGATATGAATCAATTATTAAAAATGTATATGATCATATTTATTTTGTTAAATAGCAGTTTCAAGTGATATTAGATTGGTTTTCTCTTTACATTAAGATGATGATTGTCTTTGCCACAATTTTCATATTTAGTAGTACTTTGGGAATGAATCTAAAAAAGATTTTTTTTTTTTTTTTGACAACAAAGCACAAAAGCGTTTAGCCCAATTTCTTGTCTAGAAATCAGTTGAAAAGTACTTTCTTAGGAGCTTGTGAATTTGTTATCAAAACACTTTTGAATTTTGACTAAAAAACATATTTACACTTTAATGCCATTTGCGTGCTAATTTTCATGAAAATCTCATGACGAATGAGAAGAGAAAAAAAGTTAGAATATGGATAAATGATTTAGTATATATATATCAATTTAAGTTTTTAGGTTCTAATGAACGTAGTTTAACATTACCAGCAACACCAAGTCCTGAATAAGCAAAGTCTTTTTCCGTGACAAGGGATGCCTTCTTGCAAGGGTAGCCAGCAGGGGTATCAGCGGATTTGAGGTCAGCGACGCAAAAGTCTTGGACAAGAGCGTCGGAAAAGGAAGCTGCGAGAACGGAGAAAGCGAAGAAAAGAGGAAGAACCATCATTTTCTTAGCCATAGAAAATAATAAGCAATGTGTGTCTACTTGAAGCAAATTAGGGGTTTGAGAAGCCATTTATATAGAAGTAAAGGGAGGAGGGTATGTGAAAGGATAACAATGGTAATAGGGTATCCCATTCCCATGCATCATTTTGTGTCATAACTTGAAGTTGAAAGGGTGTGGTAAGATTTGGACAAATAATTTAGCTGTGAAGCATGTGAATGCCTCTGATTTTCCATTGAAAAGACAACAAAAAGTTTCTTTTTGTATGGTGTCAAAATCATTTAAAGGGGAAAAAATATCTTACCCAAAAATATCTCCCCATTTTTTTGCATTCAAGAAATATTTGAGAGAATGTTCAACTTTAATGATTATAATAAGTTTACAAATTTAATAATTAACTATAAAAGTGAATGAGTTTAAAAAAAAAAAAAAAAAGATCTTATTGAATTTGTGTAATATGTAATTAATCGGTAAGAATTAGGCTGTATTCTAGATTATTTTGACGTAAATATTCTAATTGCTTTCACATTGACAATAAATTTGTTAGAATCATTTTCTTAATTAACAAGTTTACTATGTATTCTCTACTAACTTTTAAAAATAGATTCTCGTAGAATCAACAACTTCCAAACAAAATTTTCATTTTCATTTTTTTTTTGTTATAAATTATAATTTAATTTGTAAATTTTATTTATTCCTCACAAATTGGCCAATTTCTATATTCACAAATTAGCCAATTTGCTTTGAATAATATCATTTTTTTAAAAAAGAAAATGCACCTATTCCTCTTATATTTAACAAATAGGTTGTTTTCAAATATAGCATAATGAGCCAACTTATTTACAAGTATAATAAAATATTTGTCTATCATTAATAGGCCATTTAAAACAATACCCTTACAAATAATCTAATACTTAAGAAAATAATATAAAGCAAACAAAATATAAATTAAGGATGAAAACAAATATATGATATAACATTTTAGATAAATATTTAAAAACATAAATTATCAAAAAAACAAAATTATACAAAATTTGATATCACGCCTATTTAGTCCGTCATGTTAATCATATAATTTAATATTATTTACCAAACACTATAACCTATTTTTTTTAGGTTTAAAGCTAAAAATTTACCAAACACTCATTTACTACATTTTACAGCTAATTTTTGTAGAAATACACAATTCCAAACTAACCTTTAGTATTTTTAATATAGAATTTGAGTTTTATTTCATTACATTTACATATATGAATGACTTTGTTGTAATCGGTGAAATATCAAAACCTTATAACTTACTAATAGTTTGTAGTGTTAATTATCTCCTAATAACTGTTGATGAATATATACATACTCATTAATACTTACTGAATATGAATTTGAGTTTTTTTTTTTTTTAATTTCTTTGCATACATCTCATGATGCAAAATTGTCTCTTCTAATAATTTCTCGATTTATACACCCCGAAAAAAACGTAAAATAAACCAAACGAATTTTTGTGCAACACATTTGGCTTATTAAATAAGGAAAGAAATGGAAAAAAAACCCAAAAAATTTTTGAAGAAAAGAAAAAAAAATCCAAAGTGGGTCCATTTCATAGTCACATGAGGAAGAAATGAAGGAGATAGAATAATGGAAGGGCAAAAGAAGACATAATATAACAGCTAGCTTTGTATTTGCAAGAGCCAATTATCTTCTTTGAATTTGAAGTCATGGAGGGCTTTGTGTGGAGGAGAAAGGTTCCCTATCTTGTGGGTTACTTTCTTTTACTTTTAATTTTTCTATTGGATATGTTCTTAAATTTGGATGACTTTATCTATTGTACTCACATAATATTTACTCTTTTTTTTTTTCATCTAGAAATGATTTTCAAGATCTTTATAAGATATATAGTTATTTGATATGGTATATCTATCAGAATTAGTTCATATAGGTATATATTCGGTTAAAAATTGGGATTTGACCCGAGAATGGTGAACCAAAGAGACATCATGCAATTTGAATGGACATGTTGAGGACGACTCTCACAATCTTTACAAGGTGCATGAGTTACTATTCTTATATAGTCAATTGATTTTGAGATTAAACCTCATGTTTGTGTGATAGACCTGACCCATCTAACACAATTTTCTTTTATCTTCTCTGTTTTTTAGTGGTGATGAATTGGCATTGATTTTTCTTTGTATATTGATGATTGTCCACACATCTATATCTTTAATAGAGTAATAGTATTTGGGTGCATGAAGATCTCCTTCAATCACGATGTGAAACAAATATTTAAAAAAAAAATTCACCACGTGGCAACTTGTAAATGAACACTTGGATAAACTACACAAATATGAGTGCATCCCGTTATGCACCAAGTATATATATATAGACATTAATCGAATAGAACTAAAGCATATATACATATTCAAATTTGTTTTAAGGCTTTCAACATATTTATTTTAATCCCAAACTTTTATTAAAATAACCATTATGGTATTTGTATGTCTTTTCTTGTATATATATATATATATATATATATATATATAGCTCTGAATCTGTGTATTTATGTCCTGTGCACTATTTTTTTGGAGTACAAACACAACTGAGGTTGAATTTGTTTAGGGCATGTACTTGAGTTATGTATGTAAGCTAAAATATATATTGAGTAAACATATTATTATGTTATTAAATTAGTTCAAGAACAAATATGTATTTTCAAATATTAAAATTAAAATTACGTTATTTAGAGCTAAAATGAGCATAGCTCAACTAACCTTCAATTTGTATAATCGCATTTGAGATTACAGGTTTAAATCTTCCCATCCCACACATATTATATATATATATATATATATATACTTGCATTACTATAAAGGGTTTAAGAGTGGATGTTCTTATTCTAGAATTTTAAGCTAAATAGAATAAAGTTTATGAACTCTATTTGTTACCCATTTTATTTTTTGTTTTCGATTCTTGCAAAATTAAGCTTATAGACTCTACTTTCACCTCTAAATTTCTAAGTTATGTTGTCCATCTTTTACAAATGTTTCAAAAAAAAAAAAAAAGTATCATGTGTACTTGTTGGTTTGTCAGAGTTGTGTAATTGTTGGTTTGCATGAGTTGCACGTAGTTTATCGTTTGCAGGAATTGTGTAGTTGGTTTAATTTGTGGAAGTTAGGTAATTATTGGTTTGTAGGTGTGCTAGCTATTTAGCTAATTTTATGTAAGTGATCAATTTAGTACATTTGTTATTTGTGTAAAATACAAGTTAGTTACTACTAGTTATATCTGGTTTTGATAACGCAAAGTTGATGTTTAAAGGTTTTATATAGTGGTCCCAATGACCCACATATATACATATATTCAAATCTATATAGTTGATGCTTAACAACCGGCAATAAACACATATAATAGCAAGTAATGCATGTCAAGAAAACATAGTTTTGTTGGCAGTCCAAAAATGTCAATAAAAAGTGTATACTTGATATTTTTAGAAATAGTGGACGAGCTAAAGACGTCAATATTAACCTTAATTGGAGGCCATATATAGAATGTCAACAAAAAAAAGGTATAGTTAACGAATTTTTGGAATAAATGACAACAAAAAAATATTAATATTACCTCACGTTGACGTTTGAAAAATGTCAACAAATAGGCTTTAGTTAACGGTTTTTTCATATAATTGACAACCAAAAAACGTCAACAAAGAATTTTAGTTGACGTTTTTTGGCCGTCACCTAAACCTTTTTTATTAACGTTCTGGATTTCTTAACATCGCCTTTATTGATTTTTTTTTTTTGCTGCCAAAAAAAGTCTGTTGACATTTTTTTGCCATCAACAAACGCGACAAAATTGTAATAAGGAGGACCAAATATAAAGTTGACTGGTTAAAGAAAACATAACTCAACTGACGTAAATTTTTTAAAATTTAAGTTTTAAAATTTAAGTTTTATTTATTTATATTTTGAAGTGCAACAATTGGTTAAGGTGAAAATTTCAACATTGCACTATAATATTATAATTTAGTTAAGGTTGCATTAGCGTATTTTCTTTTTAGTTCATTTTGATCGAGTTAGAGAATATTATAGTAATTTGAAGGTTAGAAAAAAAAAAATTCTAATCTTGGAAGTATATTATAAGCATGCCTCTAAAATTTATAAAGTTTTATCATTTAACCGATGAATTTTTTAATTTTGTTTTTTTTAAAAAAAAATTAAACTTACGAAATTGTCCAAGAAAATATCTTTTCCATTAAAAGTAAAAGATGAAATTAAGATTGACGTGATAGTTATTGATGTGTAAGAATTGAAAGCTTCATGGTTATTTGCAATTATATAGAAAGATTAGTATCATTTTTACCTTTTATTTCATCTCAAAGATAGCGTGAAAAAGAAAATATAATATTAAATAATTTATCTAATCAATTCTTATACGTCAATTATGTGCATGATGTTTGTAAATGATTTTATGTAAAATTTAAAAATCAAATTAAAACTTTTTAATGCCTAAATCAATAATTCAAAATTGCATAATTTAGGATCGTTTGGAATTAACTTAAAGATAAATGTTTTTCAAAAATTCATTTTCATTTAAACAATTTTGATAACTTTAACATAAAGAAACTAATGGAATTTAAAATTCATTTTGAGTGGTTGTTAAATATTTGTATTTTTTTTTAAAATAACTTATTTTTTAATAAAAGTTATTTTAAACATAAATAATTTCAATTAATTTGAAAAGGGTTGAGTGAATAGACAGAGTAAATCAAATGGTCCCAAAAATGAAAAGTCACATGAGCCACAAGAGGATCAACTTGCACTTTCAATTTCCTCATTATTTCTATTCATTAAAAAAAAAATATTGTTGTAAAATTGTGGAACAAAATCTCCCCAATGGAACACAAATACAAAAAAAAGAAAAAAAAACTATAATATTTATAAATAAATAAAATATAGAAAATAACAAAAAGGGAATTGTGGGAAATTGCTCTTTAATTTCATTTTTCTCACTAAAATTGTTTATACATACAAAATCTAAAAAATTATTATTTATAAGCAATTTGACAACTAAGATTTGAAACCATTTAGGCACCAAGGATGTACGGTCATAAGACGCATGGAGTAGGGAAAGATAAACATTTGATCTTTTATGACACTAAACACGGGCATCGTTTTTTTTTTTCTTATAATATTTATAATCAATACAACATTTTCACTAAACTCTTATTTTTTCAATTGTTTTTTTACAAAGGTAGGTCCAACCTAAGATCACATGTTTTTAATAACGTTATTCATATGAAAATTTTGATCTACTTGACAAAGAAATTTTTTTTTTCTAAGTACTTTGAGTACTTAAATTTTCGTACTCAACAATTTTACCTCTCTAGTTTATTTTTTGTAGCACTTTTAATTTAGTCTTTGATCTATTGAGTTTTCTGTTAATTTCTAACCTAAACTTAACGACTTTTTTAACTACATTCGTTCAACTTCTCTTGGCCTTTGGATGGTTGACGGACGTCGCTAGATCCATTTTCGTCTACTTTTTTTTTTTTTTCATCTCCTCTTCCTTTTTCCCACTTGTAGAAATTGTACATAACTAAAAAACACAATGTTTTAAGAAAACAAAATTATTGTCCATTCAATGGCATGCAAAAACTTAAGTTTTGTAGAAATCCTAATAAAATCAATCCCATTTTCAGACAAAATTAATTTCGTTTCAAACATATCATTAATTAAGGTTGTTATTAGGCAACGTTAGTAGAGAAAATTATGTGGGTATTAGTTAGAGATATTGTTAAATAGAAAACAAAATTGTTGTTGTAAATTCAACTATTATTTATCATAGGTTAGTCATCCATTTTCTTTTAGTTTTGCCCTACAACCAAACATGCCTTCATAATCTCTTATATAATTCGATTGGTTCTCACTTGAAATTGGATTTTAAATCAATCACATTATAAAAAAAATGGCAAAGCTGATTGTCCTCTTCATGGTTGCCACGTCATCCATGGTCGGAGCATACGAGGTTCTTCTCGGCGCTTACTATGGACTTGCTGGCAACAACCTGCCACCACCATGGAAGGTGGTGCCAACTGTGTCGAAAATACAACATTCGTCGGGTTCGTTTGAATGAACCAAAGCTCGATGTTGTCGAAGCCTTTCCAGGCATGGGAATTGACCTCTCTTTTGGTGTGTCCAACAGCTTGATAACAAACATGGCCACCAATCACACCATACCTACATCGCACCCTTCATCCGCGATTTCACCATCAACTACATCATTATTGTTGGTCACGGAATCCCTTCAAAATCTCCTCAATGCTCGTTACCTCGGACAAGTGAAAACCACCACATTGGTTGGCTTATCCTCATTGGCAGTTAAAACCCCTCCATCTAGTGGCGCGTTTGACACCCCACCATTTCCAAGAACATGAGAGGAATCCTCCAGTTCTTGTGGGAACAAGGGTCACCATTGATGCTTAGCTTACATCCATATAAAACATATGTTTACAGTAGCAATATAAGTTTGGGTTATGCAACATTCACCGAAGAAAGAAATCTGAGATGTGGCCATATATTGCAGTTGGGGAAACTGGGTGCCCAACTTGTGGGAATTACAATTCTACAACATCACTTGCAGCTACATACAACAAAAATTTTAAGAGTCATATTTAATTAGCTCTAGCAAGGGGACACCAATGAACCCAAATATTTATATCCAGAGTATATTCAACGAGAATGAAGAGCCTGAAGGGGAGTCGCGGTGTTATGGGATGTTCAATGTTGATTCCACCACACCTATTTATCCGCCTGTGTTTTAAATGCATGCATGGCTCGGCCGCATGCATAAAATACTCTCATGGTAAAATGGTTTTTACAAAGGATGTTTTTAGTACTAACTATTAAGATCGAATGGGAGAATTAATGTTCATTATTTCTTTTATTCATTGGCCGGTTTAAGTGTATGAGTTAAATTATAATATCAGACGGTTTAAGTCTAAATATCGTTTCACTAATAATCTAATTGAAAGTTTAAATTACCTATCTATTTTAGAGTTGAATCAATTTTATTTGAGGATTCAAAACCAAGTTTGAGTTTGAGAAAATAATTAAAACAATAAAGAAATTTTGGTGGGAGATGAAAAGTTGGTCGGGTTAGGGTTTTTTGTGTGGTTGGATGACACTTTTGTTTTTAATATTATAATTTTTTATATTATATTAAATAATTAGTTTCTTTTTAATGTTATTTATAAAGTGTCATAAATTGGAGGTTAGGGATTTTTGTGGGATTGGATGAAATTTTTATCCAATATTATATTGTTTTATATTATATTAAATAATTAACTTCTATTTAATGACATTTATAAAGTGTCACAGATTAATGACATTTAAAAACTGTCATATATCATACGAAATCTGAAAATAGCGTTTTTTCCCACCAAAAATGCGTGTTTTGGGCAATTTATGACATTTTTTTCTCCTTCCCACTCAATTTTCATCCCAATTTGTTGCCCTCCTGTGTCATAAAAAAGTCATTTTTCTTGTAGTGAAAGCAAGTAAAGTTGAAAAGTTAAGAGTCAAAAAGGGTTCTAGGGTATTGAATCCTTATTTAATTCATTATGCAATATTCTAGGGTTCATGGAATTAATTGCAAATCACATGCTTAAGACTAGAAACATATATACATCCATATTATTTTTTTATCAAAAACAACTTTTTCTCTTGCAACTTAATCGATTACTAACTTCTTGAAACCAAATTAAATCACATGGCATTAAGATTAGTCTTTAGCAACTTTCACTCTTAACCTTACTATGTTCATGATAGATTAATAATGATTCATTATTATAAGTTCAGTTAAACTTGCAATTCATCAAATTGAATATTTAACCTGACAAATATTGATGGTCAATCAACATGAATTAAGCACAATAACAATGTAAAACATAGTATTTACAATAATCCATGAAAAATCTACAATATTAGCCTAAAACTAAAGAGTTTAGTCACTCATAGTTTTAGACAACGTATTCAATAGAGATTTCAACATTAAAAGCAGTAGAAAGAAAGGAAAACTCTAATGTTGAAAAGCCCTTGATTGAGTTGGAAACCGGTAAGACTCCTTTGATCTTCACGTCGAGAACTCGAATGGCCACCAAAATCTCTCTCACACACTTTTCTCTCTTTATTGTAGCAAACTTACAATTTGAGGCTCTAAATCTCGTGATTCTAGTTGTTGAGGACCTCCCAATTTATAGAATTTCACAAACTTGCAACCCAAATTTCTTTTCTAAAAATGCAGAATTTTCAGTTTTGGAAAGACTGGTGCCTAGGCTCTCTACCCTCAGAGTCGAAGCGCCTATTGAAGCGTTAGGCAACGCCCGAGCGCTCCACAAATCTCCAAAATTATAGCTCTCAGGTATGCAGCGCTAGGGCCAATGCCTAGCATAGCGCCTAGGCTCTGCCCTTCATTAGGCTTTTTGTTCATTTTCTTCATCTTTTCGTATGATTTTGGCTCGGTTTGGTTACGTTTATTTTTTCCATAATTACCAAAAAACCACTAGCAACCACATGAAATCTAATAAAAACATCCCAAAATTAAGAGCAATAAAAACACTTTTTGAGTGATTTCCAATCATATATCAACATTGTGTACAATTAGTGTGGGGTGAAAAAGTATAATTGATGACCAAAATGTGTTTGTTTGTCCAAAAATATTTTGAGATAAGAATCATCATGTGCAAGTTCATGTTAAAGAGTTGATACTAGGTTGTTCGAAGCGCTAGATAACAGATTCAAGACATTCCAACATCTAAGGGTGAGCGATCGAGAGACGTTAATTTTGAGCTCAAACTGGCACCGAAAATCGACCTCTTGGTTTTCATCGATTGAAGCTCATCGATCTGAACGAATTTAACGGTGTTGAACATCTGGCGAGTGAGAACGACCAATCGGTTATGCTGAAACCGATGAGAAAGGGTTTTTCATCAAATTATGAAGGATGGAAAACTTCCAAAAAAAAAAAAAAAAAGCCTAAGTTAAGTAAGCGTTGAAGAGTCCAAAGCCACTTGCGACGAAGCTAGCAAAAAAACCTCTAAGGGTGTGTGTTAGGCGTTGAGGAATTGGACCTTAAGGTAGGCGTCGAAGTCTTCACTAATTTTAGTTAATTATGTTTATTTATTAATTAAGGATAATTAGGTGGCAAGTTAAGATTTAATTGAGAATTTTGGAAGCAGGAGGTGACAAACTCTTGTGTTGTGTGAAGCCGATTGAGAAGAGTATAGATGTGTGGGGGCTGTCAGAGAAGAATTCCACCCGTAAAAGGCTAGAATTTGAGGAGAAAATTAGGTTGTTCATGTATCCGAGTGTTCTTGAGCTAGGGCTGAAGATTTGTTGATTCCGAGCTGTTGAGAAGGAATTTGAAAGCCAAATTTGGAGGTAAGTAAGTTAAGGTTGATTTTAAGGTTTATGGAAGAAATTATAATTAAAAATGGTTAGAAGTGTTGATTTTGATGGCTGAAAGTGTAGGTTTAGCTATTTGAAGCCATC
The DNA here is from genome assembly GCA_030954485.1 of Citrullus mucosospermus. Taxonomy (NCBI): domain Eukaryota; kingdom Viridiplantae; phylum Streptophyta; class Magnoliopsida; order Cucurbitales; family Cucurbitaceae; genus Citrullus; species Citrullus mucosospermus. The sequence continues at coordinate 28,846,227 of CM062057.1, forward strand.
AAGTGACAGCCAGCTAAGGGTTGAAGAAGGCTGGCATGGAAGAAGTTGTCGGTGGCAAAGGCAATCAAGCGGGCTTACAAGTTATTTTAGTGTTTTGCATGCCTAGGCGGGCAGGTAGAAGGCGTATGGGTGACAGGTAATGTTAATGGGGGTACGCCGATGGTGGTGTGTGGGCAAAAGAGGGTTGGCGCTAGATGCCTAGTGTGTGGATGCAAGATCGACGCATGTATGAATTTTAAAAATAGAAAACTAAAAATGATATTATTATCACACAAACCCTAAATTATATAAAATAGAGTATATATCTCAAAATAGTTGTTTCTAACTTACATTTTAACCATGTAAATGTGTGGTCTTCAAAGGTCAACAAGGTCAACACAAGCTAAAAACAGGTTGTTCCTATTGTTAAAAGGAGAGGAACATGGAAAGATTGGAAAGATTGACATTATCTTTCTTGTGCAACATTGAATCATTAATTAACATTTTCTGAAATTTTTCTTCAAACAAAGAGATCAATCATTCCCCACAATCTCTAATTATTAACTTTATTATTGTGAGCACACACATGGGATTTTTATTTCAACCCGCATACAAAATGGCCAAACTTGCCCAAATTGTTTTCTCAATAATAATGGTCGTTACCGTGGTCGAAGCATACGATGTTTTTTTTGGCATCTATTATGGTCTGAATGGCGACAAACTGCCTCCACCGTGGAAGGTGGTGCAACTTTGTGAGAAATATAATATTCGTCGAATACGATTGGATGAACCAAATATCGATGTTTTGAATGCATTTCGCGGTACAGGAATCGATGTCTCTTTTAGCATACCAAATGACAGGTTAACAGACATGGCCACCAATAAAGCTCTTGTAGAAGAGTGGTTCAATACCTACATTAAACCCTTCATTGGTGATTTCAAGATCAATTACATCATTGTTGGTGACAAGGCCATCCCAGGCCTTGACAATTGCATATTGCCAGTCATGATGTCCCTTCAAGATCTCCTCAATGCTCACTATCTTGGACAAGTGAAGATCACCACGTTGGTCGGGTACGGTTAAATCACCATCTAACTCAAAAGTTTAAGTTGATTGATATTAGAAAAGATCAAAATAAAAGTTAAAATAATGAGAAAAACATATGTTTGTTTCCTAAGTTTTAGGTCTAGTTTTTATTTGGTCCATAAGTTTCAAAATGTTACATATTTAATCCTTATATTTTGATTTTGGTTTCAATTTAGTCCTTAAGTTTTAAAATGTTACAATTTTACCTTTAAAATTTAAGTTTTGTTTCTATTTGATTCCTAGGTTAACAGATTTTACATTTTTAATTTCAATTTTTCATTAAATACTCACTTGTAATCATTAAAAGTGATGAAAAATAGTGAAACTTAATTAATTAAAATTCTTTTTAGTTATTTTATATATATATCCATGAGTGTCTGGGTCATATTATGCTCACCTCGACTAATTTCACGGGACAACCCACCTGACCCTACAACATTTGGATATTAAGGAAACACGTAGGATATTAAATACTAGGTAGGTGACTACCATAGATTGAACCTATGACCTCTTAACCCTGTGGCCTTTCTTTGATGTTCCCACTAACAGTAGGTCTACCCATGAAGGTTAAATTTAATGAAAAATGAGTATTTCATGAGTATTAATATACAATAACACTAAAGACGGAAAATGAGTATTGAATCAAAAATCAATGTTAAAAGTATGAATCTTGAAACCTAAGAACCAAATTTAAACAAAAATTAAAATGTTAGACTAAAATTGTAACATTACTACTTAAAATCAAACTAAAAACTTAAGAACTAAATGCGCGAAATGTTTTGAAAACCTATAACCTAAAATATTATTTTTGGCTTTTTAAGTAATTTCATCGTTGTTGTTGATAGGTACCAAGGAGCATTGGCCACTAAAGACCCTCCGTCCAGCGGTGCATTCCATGAAACCGTAAGCGAGAACTTGAGAGGCATCCTCCAGTTCCTAGTGGAAGAAGGCTCGCCATTGATGGTTAGCGTATTCCCATATCGAAAATATAAGTTCGATGGGGGTGTGAGTTTGAATTATGCAATATTTAACGAGACGAAGCCAGTGGTTCGCGATGGAGAATTGAATTATTACAACTTGTTCGATGCAATGGTGGATGCATTTTACGCAGCCATCGACAAAGAAAAGGTCGGAGATGTAACTATTGCCGTCGGAGAAACTGGGTGGCCGACTTGCGGCAACGATCATACTTCAACCAAAGCCATTGCAGAAGAGTACAACAAGAAATTTGTGACTCATATTTGCTCCGGCAAGGGGACACCAAGGAAGCCAAATGTTTTTCTTGAAGGTTTCATACAAAGTATATTCAATGAAGATGAGAAGCCTGATGGGGAATCACAATGTTATGGCATGTTTGATGTGGACATGAACCCTTCTTATTCATTGTTTAGTAATGCAACAACATAAAATCCTCTTGTTAGGAAAATAAAAAAAATTAGTCCGACGGATTGCAAATACGACTCTTAAAGTATGATAGTAATTGCAATTATATCCTTAAACTTCTAAATTTTGAACCCTTAATCAAGGTAAATCTACTGAGAGGTCAGAGGGCAAGCTCCCTCAGCTAGTGACGTTTTATATATATGTATCGTTTTTTATTAAATATAAAAAAACATTGTATATATATTTGATATATACTTTAGCGGTCACATTGTATATATATTAACTGAATAATTTTTGGTAGGTGAATAATTCTATAAAGATTTATAATAATTTTGTAATTAATATTACTTAATCTAAATATCATATATCAAAGTATTTAAAATTATATTTATATGAAGGTTAAATTAGAAGTTTAGTCTCTTAGTTTTGGAAATTGTTGCTAATAAATCCTTGAACTTTCAATTTTGACTGCAATCCATAAAAAAGTCTAATAAATTTATAAATTTCATTTTTATATCTAATAGATCTAAAAAAATATTAAAAATGTTAAAAAAATTAATTATTTTATAAAGCAACAAAAAACGTCGTCTGTGTCGAATTGAACCTTTTTAAGTTTTATAGTTAATAAATAAATTAACTTTTAACAGATATCCAATTGTACCTATTAAGCACATAGTTAAATTTAATGTCTACTATAATATTTAATTTTTAACATTTTCAAATATGTAAGAGACTTATTGGTTGCATAATTGATGTTTTGAGAATCTATTAAACACAAAAATCAAGAATTCATTGACCTATTAAACATTTTTTTTAAAGTCTAAGAACTATATATAAACACAAATCTAGAAGTTTATGGGTTAAACTTTACTAATATACATTTGTATTGTGCCCCCTCTAACATGAAGTTCTAGATCCACCACTATCCTCAACCTTATCTAAATGTTAAAATTGTACTCTCAAACTTATATAATTGTATAAATTGTAATAAATGTATAAGTTTGAGGGTTCAATTTTTACAATTATTATATGTTTGAGGGCTCAATTTTAACATTTTTAGAAGGTTAAGAGCCCAATTGTTACTATTGAAAGTTTAAGAGTATAATTGCAACTACCACTTTAGGGATGGTTTTTGCAATTTGTCCTAATTCTTTTTTTTTTATTATTGAAAATAATAATCATTCTTTAATCCTAAAATTACCAAGGTGTGAACTTTCAGTAGTTGTTGTTGTTGTTGTTGCCTATGAGTGTAAGGTAAAAGTTGCAAGAGATATCTAAATTTGAGAACCAATTCGAATAGAAATTGAAGGAGTGTTGAGTTAGTTATTATAGTTTATGGGTTATAATAGTCTTTAGATTACAATAATTTGTTTCGAGTGCACCAAACATAAAGTAAGCTATAATAACTCACTCTACCAACTTCAAGATAGTGGCCTGAACACAAAAAGTATAGACTTTAAAGTGTCACCTCAAGTTGGTGTCTTTTTTGGTTGACCGAATCTAAATTTCTTTTTATTAGATGGAATACTCATTTTAATCTCTTAATTTTTCCAATATGGAATCAACAACAAAACATCAAAATTGTATTTTAATCTCTCTATATATATGCATATAACTAACAACACTTCAATACATCCATTTTCTTATGACATATATCAAAGTAGAAAACTATTTTACATAATTAATTAGTAAAACAAATACAATAATAACTATTATGATTTATATATGCAAATTAGGCATTACCCAACTTAATTAGTACATCCTCAACTCTTTCAATAATACTTCAATCAAGCAATTTTTTTTTTGGTGAAAAGAGTCCAATCAAAGGCGAGAAAGAGGAGTATTATTTTGAGCAGTTTTAGCGTTGAGAAATGGGTAATCTGTGTAGCCAACAACAGGATGTTGTGTATAGAAAGTCTTCCTAACATACTTGTTTAATGGTGCATTGAGCTTAAATCTCAAAGCCAAGTCAGGGTTGGCAATGAAAAGCCTACCATACGACACCAAGTCCGCGTCTCCGTTCTCGATCGCTTCCATTCCTAGTTTTCGAGTGAACCCGCCGCTGCAAATGAATGTTCCTTCATAAGCTCTTCTCAAACTCCTCATAAACTCGGCTTCCTCGTCTTCGCTTCCTGGCCTGCCCGACTCGGTCTGGCCATAGGCTGTGTACCTTGGCTGAGTTACATGGAGATAACTTAGCTTTGCACCAACTTCTTGTTGGAGTTTGTTGAGCTGATCCACGACGTGTAATCCGAGCTTGAGAGGATTGGAATCCATTGCGTCGAGGTGGTCGATGGCAGGAGAAATTCTAACACCAACTCGATACGATCCAATGGCAGAAACCACTGCTCCAACTACCTTCAATAAGAACCGAGACCTGTTTGAGAGAGATCCTCCATATTCGTCGGTTCTATCATTTATACCATCTTTTAAGAATTGGTCAAGGAGGTAGCCATGGGCTGAATGGATCTCAATCCCATCAAAGCCTATTGGTCATAACACAAACATCAAATCAATCATCAAAATTTATCTCAACTTTTTTAATTGCAACACATCATTTTTCTTCAATAAAAATGAAAATATATTATTCAAACTACTTCGTTCTTGTTTGAAAACTATTCGGTTTTGTTACTATCAAGTTATGTTTGTTTTCTAATCCTTTTTTTACTATGCTTTTGAAACATTTGAATTCATAGCCAAATTCCAAAAACAAAAAACAAGATTTTAAGGTTCTGCTTGGACATTTGGTTTTTGGTTTTTAGTTTTTTGTTTTTGAAAATTAGGCATAAACACTCATTTCACCTTTAGGTTTCTTTGTTTTGTTATATACTTTCTATCAATGTTGTTAAAAACCTAGTTAAGTTTTGAATACTAAAAAAAAGTAATTTTTATATACCTATTTTTGCTTTTGATATTTAGCTAAGAATTCAACTCTTTTATTTAAAAAGAACGAAAAATCATTGTAAGAAATTGAGATAAAATATGCTTAAATTTCAAAAACTAAATGATTACTAAACGGGGCTGTTTTTAGTTTCCAAACTTAACTTGGGTTTTGAAAACATCCAAATAACCAACAAAGAAACTCATAAATAGAAAATGTTTATAAGTTTAATTTTCAAAACATCAAAAACCAAATAGTTATAACACAAGACTTGTTACTTCTAGATAACATACATTTCCAAAACACTATTATTTTCTAGAATGTGAAATCAATATTAGTCTCAATTATTACCCAATAAAATTGCGAATAAAAATAGTGTTTATAAGCTAATTACCTGCTCGAATGGCATTCAAAGCAGCCTGTCGATATTGCTCGACCACGGCCTCGATCTCGTAAGTACCAAGCGCTCGTGGGCTTGGATATGTGCCATAGGAGCCATCAGGAAGCAAGATTCTCCACCTCTTCGATATGGGTTTGCTTGTAGATGAAATTGGTAGCATCCCACCAGGTTGATAAACTATAAGTTCATTCATAATCATCAAAATTAGAGAAGATCAGGAAGGAGATGTAAGATAGATTACTACGAATTAAGAACACTTTAGATTATTTAGTGTATTCATGTCCAAGACAAGTTATTCAAATAACGTTTGAGAGTGAAATACATCAAACTTTTAAGCATATAAAAGCATAAATTTATTGACTTTAGAATTTCATTCTTATATAAAAATGATATATAATTTAACATAAACGTATCCTTGCCGAATCATACTCCATACCTTGGTGTGAAGCTCGGCCGACGTGCCAGAGTTGACAGAAAATAATGCTGCCTTTGGCATGAACAGCATCAACCACTGGTTTCCATGCTTGCACCTGTTCTTCAGTGTAAATTCCAGGAACATGTGGAAATCTGCCAAGTTGATCAGTTTGTTAGATACTTGATATTAAATTATTGATTCATCCAAAAAAAAAAAAAAATTAGGTTAATGGGTGAAAGTGAATTTAAAATAATGGGAAATTATCTTAAATAGCAAACTGAAAATATTTACAACTAGTAATCTATCACGATCTATTGCAAATAGACAGTGAAATTTTGCTATGTTTGTAAATATTTTGGTTCCTTTTGCTATATTCGAAAAGATTTTAATAATTTGTCAACATGATTATAATGACTAATCTGATTATAAGTAAATTATTTTGTAGAAAATATTTTCTTTTTATTATCCATGAATGTCTAAGCTGATTTAGGTGCATTTCGACTAATCTTAGACAACCTAGTTGAATATGATATTTTATAAGTATGAATATTAAATATCTAAAATTTAAATGTCTACATAAATAATGTGTACCTCTAGACAATGTGGATATACAAGATAATTAAAAATGTCTATGACTAGATCTATGGATTTGTTTTACCAATTTTATAAATATAAACTATTACCATCATGGATTAAACTCTTAACCTCCTAGTTATTTATTGAAACTATGTCTCTTTTTTACCACCGGGCCAAATCATGATGGTTACTAAATAGTTAAGATAGTAAGAGATATATAAATGTATTAGTTAAAATTTAATAAGTCTAAATAATATATTTATATTTAGTAATTAATTAATTAGGTTATATTTTTTTTAGCTCACCTATGAAGAATATTAGAGAATCCATGATTGATGAGTTTGAAAATTTCCAATTTAGCTTCCTTTAAAAAGAATAATAATAAAATTTAAAAAAAAAAAAAAGGGGCTATTAATGCCAAGGGCTCCTACCAGACCATTTATATTATACAGAAATAATAGTGTTAATATTGCTATACACATCAATAAATTCAAGAGACTGCCATTACTGTATACATTAATAAATGCTGTAAGACTCTGATATTAATTACTATACTATACACATATCATTTCACAACTTTTATATTCAAATTAATCAATTTCTTTTTATTAGAAATATATGTTTTTCCGAATGTTAATAAAAACTATAGGCTTAAAGAAAAAGACTAATCATTTTCAATGTTTAGAGAGAAAAATGATACACTAAAATAAATTATGAAAAATAAAGCGGTAATTATCATATATTTCTTTTTCTTTTTTTAATCAAAGTAAAAAGTTCAAATACTCGTAGTAGTAAAATTGATTTAACTTAAATAAATTTTCTCTAAACTTAAATAAATTGATTAAAATCTCTTTTAAACTAAAAATAATATATTTTAAAAACTCAAAGATTAAACACATATTCTACGTAATTTAAAAGTTAAAAAGATAGTTTTTCCAAAAAATTTTATACTACATTTATGGTTTGTCATAAAAGAAATGTTCAAAGATTATTTAGAACCATAATTTAATAATATCTAATTGAATGGCATGTCAAATATTAAAATACATTATCCTTGTATTTAATCTGACTTAATATAAAAAAATAAAAATAAAAAATTCGAACGGTAATCTTTTTTTCAAATCAACTTAGGCTTCTTTACGTGTCAAACTTGTGCACCAAATGCCTCCCAAAAATCAAATGTGATGATGTAATTACCAAAATAACCCTCCTCCTTAGTTAATGATCACTATCCATGTCAGCAGCTGTGGGGCCCAAAGAACACTAACTCAACCAATCAACCCTACCACTTTGCCATAATAATTACTCCCATACTTAATTTACCAAAATAGCCCTAAGAGGAATCAAATTTTCGCAAATTACCCAGCGGCGGTGGCGGAGATCGAAGTCCCTTCGCTGATCAGAAATCCACCGTCAGTGGACCTTTGAGAGTAATATTCGGCCAGCGCCGCCCCCGGAATCCCATCCAAAGCTCTACATCTCGTCATCGGCGCCAGAACCACCCTGCAAATCGATCGCCAGATAATCATTCAAATCAACCCTAACAAACAATCAAACTCCGTCGAACTCTCTTTCTGCAAAATTAGACCAAAATTAAAGCTAAAACTGAACAAACCTGTGAGAGAGATCGAACTTCCCCATCCTGAACGGAGAGAACAGTGAAGCGCTTCCATTTCCCGCCGGAGCTTCAGCCATTTGCGATGAGTTCCGATCAGATTTCGCCGACGGCAACGAGATTCAAGAGGTTTATTGGAGATCCCTCTTTTATAGAAGGCGTTTTGAGTGTGAGTGGGAAGGGGAAAATTTTGGTGAAGGAATTGTAATTGAAATGCTTGTGAGTGGTCGGCGAAGGAGATAATGATCTGGTGCATTCGAGTCTAGAGTTAGTCGCTGCGTGAATGAGCACCCGCCGTTGGATGGATCTTGATTGTGTAGGTTGTGGGTCCCAGTCAAAGTTAGGGTTTGAAATATATTTGAATTATGAATTTGGTCACGTGTAAATTGCATTGATAAATGGACGGCTTGGTATGGTGGCTTTGGCTTCCCACGCGTATTTTAATTACATGTGTATTTCATTTTATTCCATTTTCGAAAAAAATTGTGTTTGCACTCATCTTAATCCACTCTTATTCAATTAATATTTGTTATATAGCGGAAAAAAGTCTAGTATTAATATTGTAACCATTCAACATATTCATTATTTGACACGTCAATAACTGATGTATTAATTTATTATTTATTAAAATGTTACTTTTGTAACAGGCAATAAATTGAACTACCATGAATTCGAAATTTTCTTGCTTTACTTTGTAATTAAATAAGATGCATGAAAATGAGTGCCATTAGTCACCACTCTTTTATACTTCTAACTTTAAAGTTGATTTTACAAAATCTATGTAAGTTAAATTATGCATATTCTCACGATTCTCGTTGAATACAAAGTGGTTTTTTTTTTTTAAAGAAAATATTAATTTATATTCCTAAATTTTGACCGTTGTAATAATTAAAACATACTTTGACAGTTGTAATAATTAAAACATACTAATAATTGTATCAATTAAAGTCCTAAACTATCAATTTAAATTTTGAAAATTTGTAAGTTAAACAATTTATACCCTTATATCCCGTTTGGATAAGCATTGTGTGAGACTTATAATTTTATCAATTAAACTTTTAAAATTTTGTAAACAAATTAATTTGAACTCTATTAAAATTTTCTTTGAAAATTGTTCATGCATCAATTCTAATCATTGGTCAAGTTGATTTGGCAATTGAAGAAGTCTACGTACTTTTAAGAATTGTTGCATTGACAAATTTCAAACGTAAACTTAATAAAGAATTTAAATTGGTTCACATATGATAATTTTAAAGTTTAAGTGAAACAATCATAAGTGTTATACAATAATTTTGGAACGAACATATAAAGGAATGTGTAAATTGATATATCCAAAGTTTATATTTATATAATTAATAATTATAGTTTTAATTGATACCACTCTTAAATTTTAGGCATAGAGGGAGATGTTATATTTTGTTTTTCTTTTTTGTGAATGAATCTATTTTTTAAATATTGTAATTAAAATTTTTACTCCAAATTTGGAGATGTATTAACTTTTAAGTTTAAGTGTTGCAATATTTATGTTAAAGTTAAATAAAATTTTCACTTTGTATATGCAAATAGAGTTTTGTATAGAAGATGAATGATAAAAGTGTATTTAATGAATATGAACAAATGTCTATTATGAAGAAAAAGAAAGTTAATAAATATGAAAGTTCTCATGTGCATTTTAGTATGAAAGTTAATAAGTTAAGAAAGTGAGTAAAGCTTATTTTACACTCACATTTTTACTATAATACACTTCAGGATTTCAATTGAAATATTTTGGTGTAATACTTCGAGTAGGTGCAGCCATTCAAACAGCAAAAATTGATCTGAATCGAAATCGAACTGAAAATTTAGTGAAATCGAAAAATGCGATCCAGTTCGATTTGAAGAAATTTTGAAACCAAATTATTTCGGTTTGGTTCGATTTCTATTTTGAAAACCAAATTTGAAACCCAACTAAACCATTTTTAACCAATATAAAACGAATCGGTTTGGTTCGATTTCACATATAAAAATTTTAAAATTTTTGATTCCATTCCATTTAACCATTGAACCGAATCGAATCGAACCAAATCGTTTCCACCCCTAGCGTCAAGTTGAGTCTGCCATTCGGGTTTCACAACAGCTTCCTTAACAACATATTAATTTATTTAATATTTAAGAAAATATGTATACAATTTAAAATAATTCTTCAATGGAGAAAATTAGACTTGTAATTTCAGGTTGTTTGACAAAGGGTTTTATACGATTAATGGATAAATTTTCATCTAGTAACCATTTGAATTTTTATTTTTATTTTTAAAAATCAATCCTATAAAAACCATTCTTAGTTTAACTTAAAAAAAAAAAAAATGTTTTATTTTTTAATTTAGCTAATAATTCAACTCTTTAACTTAGGAAAGATGAAAGTCATCGTAAGAAATTGATAAAAAAAAAAAAAACAATCATAATTTTCAAAAAAGTAAAAACAAAAGATCAAATGCTTAAAAAAAATACCTAAGATTATAGAGCCCATTTGGATTGACTTGATAAAAAAATGTTTTTCAAAAAACTCATTTTTATTTAAACTATTTTGGTGTTGGAAAATGAAACTTATATAATATTTTGACCAATAAATTTTTATGGTTTGTTATCTACTTTATAATAATATTATCAAGAATCAAAATGGCTTTCGAGAACCAAAAAAGTAGTTTTCAAAACGTGTTGTTTTTCAGAATTTGGCTAGGATTTTAAGTTTCTTTTTTAATGTGAAAATCATAATTGAAAATTTTAAAATAAACAAGCATTAATTTTAAAAATTAAAAACTAAGTAGTTATCAAGCGAGGTGATACCAAAATTATTCTAAAAAGTTGTTCATGTAGAAACATGTGAGTGAGAATAAGATCCATAAATTACAAACAACGAATTTTAAGACATAAAATCCAACAATAACACGAAGAAATATATTCAAAAAGAAAATATAAATATTAAAAAGTACACAAGTATTGAAATTCAAATTAATTTGCATTCTCTTTATTCTTTTTTTCTTCTTCTTCTATTACGAAAAGAACCAAATTAATTTTCTAAATGCTTAAAATATTTTTTTATTTTTATGTACTTGCACTTAAAAAATAAATCTAGACCGGCCATAAGTTAAAGGTATATATTTCATTTGATTTTTTTGATACGATAATCAAATATTGTGAAAGTTTAGAAGCTTAATTAAGTCCTTGATTATTACCTAAACAATTATATCACTAAATTCCATTGTTTATAGTTTTATTTGTTAATCACTATGGTCCATGTCATGCATTAATAGTTAGATTTTTTTTCTTAGGAAAGAAAAAAAAAAACTTTTATAAAACCAACAAAGATATGAAATGGACGTTTATTGTACAAGTTCGACATCTTAAGTTTGAGAATGGTAAACCTAAGAGATTAGGCATAGAGTCTAACAGTCTAAGTTTTTTTTAAAAAAAAAATAAATAAATAGTATATTGATAGGCTATTCTCAAATATATTAAAAGAAATCAAAATATTTATAAATATTGCAAAATTTCATTATTTATTGCGATCTATCGCGGTCTATCACAAATAGACCGTGTATTTTACTATTAATTGTAAATATTTTCAGCAATTTTGTCATTTAAGATAATTTTACTATATTCTAATTAGTTTAGACAATAATAGAATACATATTTAAAAATCTTGAATTTGTGAAATATTTAATAAATAGTTAAATTTTAGATTAGTTCATATTTTTCATTATTATTATTTACATGGTTTAAACAAATGTGAGTTAATATCATCATCACATCAATGTCTTTTTCTTTTTCTTTTTCTTTAAGCAAACATCAATGTCTTTGTTGTTATATTGATGGGCATTGGAAATTTTAGATAACATGAAATTAGGTAATATCTCAAGGTTTATTTTAGGATGTGTGGTGTGGTTGGAGACCTTATTAAAGTAATAACAACAACAACTTTTCTAAAACTATAGAAATAGAATTAACACATACAAGAGGTATGATTTAACTTATTTTAAAATTAATAACAAGGTTAAAAATCACTTTTAGTTCCTTAACTTTCATAAAACTTACAATTTAGTCCCTATACTTTAGTTCGTAACAATCTAATCCATTCAATTTTGTAACATTTTAGTTCCTATACTTTAAAATTTGTAACAATATAGTGCTTATTGTAGACATTAGTGTTAAGATTTAATGAGATTTCTTGCATAAATAAACCAATAAACTAATTAGAGATTTAATATTTTTATAAATACAAAGTCTATATCATAAAATAATAAAATTTGACATCTAATTTAAAAGTATAAGAACTATACTAAAGTTCAGGGGCTAAATTGTCACTAAATTGAAATTATAAGGACTTTATTGTTACAAACCAAAAGTTCATGGACTAAATAATAAATTTCATAAAAGTTTAGGGACCAAAAGTGTTTTTTAACCTAATAATAATAATAAGATATTCAAATACAAGTTTGGTCACTAGCTTTCGTGGTGTTTGACAAGCTCTTAAACTTTCAATTTGTGTCTAATAAATCACTAAAATATAAAAAAAATATGTCTAATAAGTCAATAAACTTTCAATTTTGTGTTTAATAGGTTATTGGAGTATTTGACATCATTTTAAAAATTTAGGACTTTCATTCAACTCATAATAAAGTCCCAAGTATGTAAAATACTCATTAAACACAAAGTCTTATAATATAAACATGAAAACAATTAAATGAATTTTCTTTGCATATAAACATTTTAACTTTTTTTTTTAACAAAAATGACTCAAGCAATCCAAACTAATCCAACCTAAATATTTCATAGTCAAGTTAAAAAGGGTTCATTATTTAATAATAAGGATTGTTTAGGTTAAACATACTTAATTACAATCCAAACAATAAATTTGAAAAAAAAAAAAAAAAAACTTCTAACACAATCCAACCAAGAAAGTCCTCAACTCCAAAGGATAATAACAAAAAGCCCACAAGAAAGATGGTGAGGTGGAAAGGAAATGGGAAGAAAATATAAAATAGAAAAAGGGAGTTTGTTTTTAACAGCAAAAGTAAGACTGGTCATGAGGTTCTTTTTTTTTTTTTTTTTTTTTTTTTTTTTTTTTTTTTTTTTTTTTTTTTTGTGCCCTCAAAAGCTATATGCAAATGCATGTGGTTGAATCTGCCATTCATTCAGAGATTCAGATAGCAACTCTGCATAAAAATATAGTTTTTCTCTATAAGTGCCAAACTTGTAACACAAGCATCCAAACACATTAATCTTCCTTCAAACAAAAACCATTCTAAATTCACTTTTCCTTACTGCCATTGCTGCTTTCATGTGCTTCTTCCCCATTTCTCATTTAGTTTTATCTCAAACTAAATCATTCCATTCATCCTTGTTTAAGTTTTCGAAACTTGTGTTAATTTGATATGATATCAAAACTAGAGTGTAAATTCAAGCTCCCACTACTACGATGTTGTTTTCTTTATATTTCGTACTTTATAGCTCACAAATAATTGAGCCACACACGTAAAAATAAGTGTTGAGATATATTGAACGGTTGGATTTTCTTTTGACCAACCACTTCACAAGTTTTAGATCTTAGAGAGCATACACTTCAAGAGTTGAGTTCATGTAGTCTAGATTCGTGGAAAATCAAACCTATACTTGATATGTGCGTTTAAGTTTTCTAAACTTGTGTTAATTTAATGTGATATCAAAACAAAAGTGTAAGTTCAAACTCCTGCTACTACAATGTTGTTTTATTTAAAGTGTTGAGATATATTGAATTGTTAGATTTACTTTTGACTAACCACTTCTAGTTTTAGACCTTAAAAAAAGCATTTGCTTAATGAATGAGTTTATGTAGTCTAGAATTGTAGAATCGAACTTATACCTGATACGTGCATTTCAATTTTCAAAACTTGTGTTAGTTTAATATGATACCAAGACAATAGTGTAAGTTCAAACTCCTACTACTACAATTTGTTTTCTTTATACTTTGTACTTAATAGATTAGTAATAATTGATTCACTCTGCAAAAATAAGTGTTGAATATATTAAATGATTAGATTTAATTTTGACCGACCCCTCCAAAAGTTTTAGATCTTAGAGAAAGCATTCACTTCAAGAGTTGAGTTCATGTAATCTAGACCGAACCTATATTTGATATGTCCAGTTAAGTTTTCAAAACTTGTGTTAATTTAATATGATATATTTCATACTTGAGCCACGCACCAAAAAGTGTGGGGTACTAAATTTACCTTCGACCAACCAATCCAGGAGTTCTAGATCATAGAAAGCATTCGCTTCAAGAGTTGAGTTTGTGTAGTCTAGAATAGTGGAACCGAGCCTATATTTGATAGGTGCACACAAACTATATAAATGATAAACCCAAGTTTCTTTAAACTCACCTCCCAACCTATGCAATTACTTGTACAAATCTAAAACCATCAACCAAAACACAAGTTACATACAAACAAGATTGGACACTCTGGTTCTTTACACAAAACTGTAAAGTTGTTAAAATGGTAAACCAAATATCTTCCAAGATTTTGGCAATGTAAAAAGTGCCAAAATATAGGAAAGGAAAAGAATCCCTAATCAGCTAATAGAAAATTTAAAGTGACATGTATGAAGCAATGAACTTGATAAAGAGATGAGCGAGTGTAGCAGCAAGCCAAAAGTAATACTTGTGTAGTAAACTGTTAAAGTGGAAGCACAGAACAGTAAAGAAAGCACTTGGGAAACAAAACAAAGCAATTCTCAGTATCAGACTGAAACACAGAAGGGGGGAAAAGGATAAAAAGAGAAGAGTGTGTTTCTGTTTTTTTTAATCAGAACTTAAAAAGACTCTTCTTACCTGAGCTGCTGAGCTGCTGAATCACTCATTTTTATAAATTTCCAAAATTGAAAAAGGTCAAATGGTAAGTGGGGGTTGCTGAGAAGGAGAAGTCTGCAAAATTCTGAGAAAAAGTAAAAGAGATAGAAGCAGACAGTAAAAGCGCAACCGTACAAACAATATATATATATATTTCTTTTTCTCTCTTCTTCTTAAGCATTGGCTTCTGACACCAACTCTTTTGTGTCACATTTTATAATAAATTCTCTTAAATTTGTATTTACACTGTTATTTATTTCCCCCTGCTTTAGTTTGTGGGTTTCTGTAGAGATGTCAGAGACAAGAGCTGCAAAAAAAAGAGAAAAAAAAAAGCCAGTTTCCCTCCACAACCAGAAGTTACAGAGAGATGCAGTCATAATATGAACACTTGAACAGACAATAAGAGAGAAAGAGAGAGAGAAGAGAGAGAGAGAGAGAGAGGTGGGCATGCAGCACTATAATCAGAACCATTAGTTTATCCATTGCTGAAGATTCTGCAACTCAAATAGTCTCTATATTCAGAGGGCTCTAGTAATAACCTAAACAGAGGTGTTTTCCCACACTTTGGCCTGGTTTCTTCATCATCTCTCCCTTAGAGCTCTGTCCTGCTTGTGCTTTGAGGTTCTTTGTTGTTTTTTTCAACTGATAAATCTACAAGTTTTTATCTATTTTAAGTATGAGCGCCAGAAGTATGTTTCCCTTCACATCATCTCAGTGGCAGGAGCTTGAACATCAAGCTCTCATCTTCAAATACATGGTTTCTGGCATTCCTATACCTCCTGATCTTCTTTTCGGTATTAAAAGAAGTACCTTGGACTCTACTTTCACTTCTAAGTTCTTCCCCCACCATCCTCAACATGGTAAAGCAACATCCTTCTCTCTCTTTTTCTCTCTCTTTCTCTCTCTCTGAAATGTTTGTGTTTCATGCAGTTGGATGGAACTATTTGCAGATGAGTTTGGGGAGGAAAATAGACCCAGAACCAGGGAGGTGTAGGAGAACTGATGGGAAAAAGTGGAGATGCTCAAAAGAAGCATATCCAGATTCGAAATACTGTGAGAGACACATGCATAGAGGGAAAAATCGTTCAAGAAAGCCTGTGGATGTTTTGAAAACAACAGCAACAAACGACTTAAACCACCACTCAAATCCAACATTTTCTTCCTTAAAGAACAACTCGTCGTTACTCTCCTATCGGCCCTTCCCCGGTCATCGAATATCTTCAACTCCTAATGGGAATGGCATATCAACCAAAGACACCAATACCCTCTTGCTTCTGGAACCTGGTTCTTACTCGGACAGAAGCCCAGATTACAGGTTTGTAGAATATTCTTCTCTTTGGAGTTGAAGTTTTAATATTATATATTGAGATTCTGACTTTTGTCCATCTTGTGTTATTAAAAAGAAGTAGGTACACTTATGGGCTAAAGGAGGAAGTGGATGAACATGTTTTCTTCTCACAAGAACCATCTGAAGCTACTGGGAGAGCTGATTACTCTGCTTCGTCCATAGCTAATTCTCTGCAACTGACACCACTAACGATGAGTTGTTCTTCTCTATACCCAAAACAGAGCAATAGCTCCTCTTTGCAGAGTGATCAATCATGTTATCAGCTTCATCAGAGCCTCAAAGACCCTTTGACGCAACAAAAGAGAGATGAATCACAGAAGACCGTTCATCGATTCTTCGATGAATGGCCTCCAAAAGAAAGAGGATCATGGCTTGAGTTCGATGAAAAATCGTCAAATACTAGCTCAGTTTCCACCACTCGGCTCTCAATTTCCATTCCCACAGCTTCCAACGACTTACCCATTTTCAGATCCAAAAACCCTTAGTGAAAAACCTAGCCCCAAACTCCCAATTTGTTTTTCTTTAATCTCTCTTTCTCTAAAGTTAGTTTGTTCCTGTGCTTGATCTCCAGGGCGACCCCAGCTTTTCCTAGTTGAATTTTGTTTTGTTCCAGGGATGTACTTCCCTGATGAGTTTTCACCCCTTCTTTTTTCTTATGTAGGGTGTGGTTGAATAGGGCCATGGGTTGTTTATTAAACGAATGTTCCATCTTTTTTGTGTGTACTTCTTGACTTTTCTACATCACTTCTTACGTAGGAGGCTTTTTATCACTTGGACAATGCTGCTAGGCCATGGGACTCAAATCTAGTTCCATTTATTTGGATCAACATGCACATCTAAAGTATGCTAATTCAACTTTTGTTTACCCCAAAAAATTAAAAAAAGAAAAAACGGGAACAAAAATGGGAATAATCTGCCTAAACTGATTAAATCAATTAAGGGAAGATGATATCAAATTCAACTTCCCCAAAATCCATTTTGTTACAGTTGTCCCAGCAGCTACTAAATTGATTAAAGTAGGGAAAGATATAGGCAATCTGCTGGTTAGAAAGAGGAAAAATGAAGGTACCAAAATTGTAACAGTTGCAACTTTCAATGTCAGTAGTTTTACTGCCCATCATCAATTGTTAACATACAAATAGGAACGTTTCCATATTTAAACAAAATATATTTTGTAAAGCATTGCAAGGAAAAGTAAACAATGCTTATCAATTCTTCCACTAACCTGACATCGATATAATGAAAATTCAGAGTGGCAGCAGAATTGGTGTTGTCGGCACATAAAACAACGCTTCCCTGAAGTCTCCAACAATAAGGCTAAGATAAGATTGGCTTCAGTTGCATTTATTAGCAATAAATAAAAGATTTAAGTGGGGAGTCAAGGCAACCTTCGAAAATCTTTAATAACCTGTTACAGAAGAACAAAATCCATCTCTTTTTTCTACTAATTAATCAACGGTAAAAACTACATAATAAACAAGAAATACAATTTCATTACTCTACTCGTGTTAGTCCTGAATGCAAGTCATCGGTCCATCTCTCTATCAAATTTCCATTTCTTATAGAACCACTAAGTACATAAATACAGAACAAATTTCACTAAATTGAGGGGCTTATCGGTGAGATAGATATTCTAAAATTTACTTTTCTTTTGGCCGTAACATCACAAAAGGTTTAAGTCAAGACATTGATGCCTCAGGACGCTGTGCAGCAGAAGCAGCCAATGTAGTTGTAATAATCTGTCAAGTTGCTGCCTTTCACCTTAACTGTAAGGGCAGCTGGTAGGACCCGATTGGGATATCTAATAACTCCTGAACCAAGTTTGAGAGTCAATGATCGCATCCAGTTTGGATTATTGCCATCTCATCTAATTTCTCCATCACTGTCCTCAAGTCCTGCGGAGTTTTCTCTTTGAAGTCTTGACTCTCGCTGTGTATCCATAGGCTCATCCTCTTCAGATTCCGACCATGTGGCTCTTCGTCTGGCAGCATTGGATGAAGGTACACCCTGCGATTTCAAAGGCCAAAAATAACTAAATCAGTCAAACCAAACTAATCCAACAAATACCTAAAAGTATATAAAAGCATTGTCTAGCCCACATACAAAAACGAGAGCCACTTTAAATAAATATAAATCAGCAGTTACTTTGATTAGCAATTCAACCTCAGCAATACCCAACCAATAGGAATTTTTAGAAAGGACGAGCAAATGAACAAATTGAATCTAAATCATGATCATGAAGAAACAAGGTGAGAGATATTAAAACTTTTTTATTAATAAGAAAACCATTGTTGCTCTAACCTAGATGCAATAATTTAAAGCAGAGATAGGTGCAGCAGCAAGAGGGTCAGAGATGCTAATATTTTCTCAAGGGGTAGTAAATAGATATTACCGCTTCATCCTCAGCATCAGAATCTTCGAGCCCAGCTTCAGCAAGAGCATCCTGATCATTCCCTTCTAAATCATCACCCTGATCATTCATTTGGCTCCGTGACTCCCTATAACTTATGTTATTGTCTTCATTGTCTAGTTCTTGATCATCCATCATATCATTGTCGGCCTCCTCTGTCTCATAATGTGATTTCCCCTTCCTGTCTTTCTTTCTCCTCTTTCCACCTTTCCTTCTCCTCTTCTCACTATTACCAGCTTCATCATCATCAATCTCCGACCTCTCTCTTCGTTTAGCAGGTGTAGTGCTCTTCCATTGCTCCTGGAGAAAGTTTAGATGAGATACTTTTAAGATTTTTGTCTCCAGTTAAACTATCTCAACCACCCAAGAAGGAAAAACATCATTTGAAATAAAAGAGGCTAAAATAGTCATCCAAATAACATGCAACAGAATATCACATCGACTTCTTTTGACAAAAAGTGTAGCATTACTCAGAACTACACAACTGTAGTGCACGTATGCAAACTCGACCATAGAACCCTGCTCTAATGCTAATTATGCAACAAACAAATAGAAGGAATTTATCTAAAATATTACACCATAGAAAAGGTAAAATGCTTCAACTTTCCCTCTAAACTACTGAACTCTGTTTGAAACCATAAACTCGTGCCGGCCATGATAAATAAATAAATGGAGAAGAGTGTCTGAACACAATTCCTTCAATACCTTTGCTTACTAATACAATGCAGTTACTTAAAATGAATTCCCTTTCAAATTTCTTAAGTTCTGTAACAACATAAATCAAATACTCAAAGAAACAATATAATTCAAAACAATTACCTTCACACGTTTAAAATGCTGCTCCTGTTGCATCATCCGTTTTTCTTCATCTTCCAGTTTTCTCCTCTCCAACTGTTATAGCAAATCAGACAAGAATTCATCATTCACATTAAATAAACGTGTTTTCTAAAAAGAATAGATATAACTAATGAATAAAACAATTCGCACTTGAAATTTCCTTTGCTCGTCTGCCTTACGACGGGCATCTTCCGCTAATGCAACTTGACGTGCTAGTTCTTGTCTTTGACGGATCTGCTGCTCTTCATGTTCTGCTGCTTTGAGGTGAACTCCTGCAGCCTCCAGTAAGTGCTTGCAGTAACCAACATGAGTATCAATCTTCTTCTCATCAAAGCCATGAAAGTGGAGGTTGGAAGCAGCAGATAACTGACTAAAAACACGAACAGCATTTTCTAGCTCTGCTACTGTTGAGCGCACCTAATACATTTCCATGGGGCAAAAAGTAAAAATTAATGCAACAGCCAAGCAAAAGGGGAGAACATGTGGGGTCAGTGGTCAAAGATTGAGGCAGCATAATGTAACATGATTTGTAAAGTACAGCGTTACTATAAACAGATTCATAATTGGCTTTACAACTCAATTATACCTTTAGACACTAGGAGCTAAATAAATGAATAATGATACGGAGTCTCGAGATGAAGCAAAAACTTGAGGAAATGATGAGCACATTCCCAGGATAACTTATTAATGAATTCAGACCTCCTTATCAAGATAGAGAAATTTCTCCACAGATATACAATAGCAATAAATATTTAAGCCAAGAATATAGAGAAAACACCTCATCTGCTGTCCTTTTTGTCTTTTGTAGTGTTGAAGCCGAAAACTTCTGCATTGCTACACCAGCATCAAACCTTAAAGTGTAATTTGAAGGTGCCAAGTGGATAGCTCTTAGTAGGGTCTTTTTGCAGTCTTGCCACTGTTCAGCTTCATAATATGTACGAGCTAGATATAGAAGAATCTGATAATCCGTATTGTAATAAAACTTCCGCAAGCAATTTTGATACTGCAGGATAACATTTGGCATTAATTCATGGATACAATAACGACAAGGACTTTTTTATTAGTAAGGTGAGGACAGGACACCTACAATTCAACTGTGAACAAAGTATAAATACATACCATTTTAACAGCTAATGAAAAATTTCCTTGAGCAAAATAGACATGTGCCAAATTGATCCACACATCTGGCATCTGAACAAAAATGTTCCCACTTGCAGCTTCTTGAACCTACAACAGCTAAAAGGTTAGCAACAGGTGCTAATGGCCTTAATTTTACAATATACAGGTTCTAAAGGTTCTAGTATGAAGTAATAATATGAGTACTTACTTGTGTAAAAATATCTTTTGAAACATCAAATTGACCTTTTTCAGCCAAGATTACTCCAGCTCCATTAGCAGCATATAAATTAGCGGGATGTTGTACAAGAACCTGCTCAATTAAAGATCAAATACCAACCATTAAACTGCAAGATCAAGGTCAGGAATCACAATTTACAATGAGGAAAAAACGGAAGATTGAACGATGGCACCACTGAGTTATGAGATTGGAGTCCCCACAAATATTTGAACTTCTTTATCCATCTAAACTAGGGCATTGAAAAACTCATGTATAAAAAGAAAAAAAAAACATGTTCTAAAACTTTGTAATAGAATATCACACTCTTTTTAATAGAAAGTAATGCATCCATCATCGTCCATTTAAACAAGTGCAATAAATGTGTCTTTTAATCAGAAAAAACCCAGTATATGATATAAGATGCGTGAACATCATTCCATCAACAGTGATAGATCAAAGTTGTTTAAATTAAATCAGAATGCCAGCAGAAACATTCGACCATGTGTGCATATTGAATCAACCATTGGGACTCAATTGACAAAACAAAGAGCCAGACGGAGGAGAAAAGAGATGACAGAAAACTGAAAACATACCCTTGTATATAGTTCCTTGGATTTTTCCAAATGAGTAGCCTCCAACTTGGGATTTCTTTTCTCATTTCGAAGTGCAGCAAAGTAGTTCCAGTTCCCCTGGCCGACGTTAAAAGGAAAAACAAAGAATAAAAAGATGTTTCAATGGGAAATAAAGATGATAATGGTGAAAAGAAATTGGGAAACACCAATAACACTCTAGAAGCTTTATATAACCAATACAAGGTGGGATGCAAATATGATTTCCAGAAAGACGGCACATTGGAAGTTTACAGAAGCAATACATTACTTAGAATCAAGATAGTAATATTTCACAAGAACTAAAATGAATGTGCACAACGAAAAATAACCCACCAGAGAAAGAGTCGCATAAGAATCCTTTCCATCAGTGGCTTCACCTGCAGCCCGGAAAGTTTCTTTTGCCCTAACCCAGTCATCATTTTTTAACTCAAGCTCGCCTAGCATTGACAAGGCATTTGAGCACTTGTCATTCACCTTCAGAGCATCATTAACCTATGAAAGGAACACATTATTGACAATACAAGATTAATTTCAAGACAGAAATAAAAGTAGATGTGCCAGAAGAGTTAACAGACCAATTCAATGCTTAATTGAACATAATTTCTAGCTTTTGCAATGGATGCAAGCCTCAGGTAAGCATCTACATAGTCTGGATACTGTAACAAAGAAAGGATATGTTAAAAGCAAAGTGCAATTATGAACCCCAAAGAGCTACTGATATAGTCCTAACACATACCTTAAACAAAATCAAGCGGTAGAGTACACTTGCAACTTCAATTTTATGCAGTTGCTCTAGTAATCGAGCCAGGTTAAATAGACTTGTGACTTTCTTCCATGGTAGTACAATTGAACGGCCTTCCCTCTCCAGTTGATAAAATAATTCCACGTCCTTGTATTGAAGAACAGACGCACTTGCTTCAATAGCAGGGCATCTCACTTTACCATCAATAAAATCTAGCCAAATTCCATCACCTAAAGCCTCCTTGAAAATTCGCTCAGCAAGCTGACAAGAACAGGAAGTAAGAAAGTAAATCGAAGAGGAAGAAGCAGTTCATAACTTGATGTAGAACAATTCTCAATGTAAACAATTATAAATTCAACATCAAACCATACACACCTCAAACTCTTCTCTTTCAAAGTGAAGAACCCCAAGGTTATTGAGCACTTCAATAGGTACTTCTTGACCACCCTTTCTTAAGAGAATGCTAGCCTGTTATAACACTCAACACCAAAACAAATCATTAGATTAGAGGCAATAAGAAATAACAAGTTAGAAGTAAATGCCGACCATATAAAGAATCTAATTGCAAAATAAATAAAAAGTCCCTACAGTTTTGAAGGCATCCAAAGCAGCACCTTCATCAGTTGAAATCAACAATTCTCCAAGATCTAGAAAAGCCTGCCACACAATTTAATTCTGCGTTACATTACATGCAGTGAAAACTAAATGGTAGTCTGTCCATATATACGGCAATAACAATAACTCAATAGTACTTGCTTTGACAGAAAAGCAGAAATTTGGATGCTTGTCGTAGGAATAGCCTCCAATAAAATGTAGAACAAAATATTCCACTTCCAATTTTTGTAAAGATACTGGACCAGAAAAATAACTGGAGAATGGGTGCAATGTGATGTGACAGAACCCCCCCCCCCCCCCCCCCCCCCCGAAATAAAAAATTTATAAGAAAACTCTTCTTCACCTTTCAACAAAAAAGAAAAAAAAAGACTTCTTCTAAGCAAACAAAATAAAATCTTCAGGAAGTTCGCACTGGGCCTTATGTCAATTGGAGCAATTGTTTTATAGCCATCGTTTTTCAGCTGATAGATTATAGAAAATTTGTTAGTTACAAAGGCAATTCTTGCTAATGCTTTCAAATCAGATAAGTAATCTAATGACCATTAGTCAAAGACTCAAACAATATGATCAACCATGAAATGCCAAACAAGCTTGTGAAAGATATAATCTGTTCATGCCAAGGCACTAAAAGTAAGTATTAGGGGAACAATTAATGTCTTAAGTTTAGCAGTTACGTCAAGTAATAATGATAAATTAAGCATTAGTAACAAGGCAAGACTAAGGATCGGGAATCAAACGAACGAGTCCAACATTAAGAGTGGGAGATGCCAACTTGCAACATCAAGACAGATAAAGCCTCTTAATTCCCCCAACTTAACGTTTACCTGTGCATCACGTGGATCAATTTTTGTAGCTTTCCTTAAATACTCCTGGGCCTTCTCAGCCTGCCCAAGCTGAACATAAATATGACCAAGTACCTACAGCAAAACACATAACTCAACTAATGAGAAAAAAATAATGAAGGCTAGAAATACAAAAACCTGGGGGCATACAAGTAACTGAAACACATATCTAAATATCGCTTAGTTTCAACTCACTTTCAATGTCTCACAATTGTCGGGATACACCTCCAAAACCTTCTCAAAGTTTGATAATGCACTTCTAAGATCTCCCATCTTCAGTTGAACCTGACCCAAACCTATACCAAATAAACAAAATACCAGAGAGAATGAATTTAACCACAAATCAACATGGTAACATCATTAAACAGAATAAGTAAACTATTGATGCTGTTATCAATTCAATAAAACTCTCTTCTATCAGACCAATCCTATGCAATTGAAAAGTCATAATTTATAAGTACATCTGCAGTAAACTAAATGCAAGGGGAAAAGAGGAAATAAGCACTTCAAACAAGAAGCTACCCTAGTCATCTAAAGAGTACACTTCAGGGTCATGATTACGATACAACTGGGCAAAAGCCTTCGGACTGGGGTCATGAAGTGCCCACAATTGAAAAATAGAAATAAATTTGTATACATGAAAAAATAAAGTGCTATGACTAATAAGATCATTGAAATGTTAAGAATCAAAGCTTTTACAAGAGAATTTTTAGAGAAATACGGATTTTTTGGAACAATTTTTTTTACTACTTCAAAGAATGGAGAACTCATTGCCTAGGCACCCTTGTTTAAACATTCGTCAAGATAGCTAATCGATTAGAGCTTCAAAAGCAGTGGCATGTTACAATTCCAAAGAGTTTGCAAGGAAGAGAGGAGGGGAGGAAAAGGTCTGAAAAAAAAATATATTAAAAAGACTTGGCATTACCAAAAACTATCCTAACATACCCAAAACAAAAATCAATCATAAAGCCAAAGGCGGAAAGAAAAAATTGGGAAACAAACTTACCATAATAAGGAAATACAAACTCACGGGGTTTATTAGCTTCCTTTGCGGATGCCATGTAGTACAAGCCAGCTTTCTCGTAGTCTCCCTACAAACACTCTACCATCAGTATAGTAATCTTCTCCTTCTTAACATTGTGAGATCAAGCAGGTTATCATACCTTGCTATGGTAAGACCGAGCAAGATTATAAAAAGAATGAGACTTTGTAGGTCCATGGTTGGTAATGGCAAGAGCAGTTTCAGTCAATTGCTCCACCAAAAAGTGTTGACCAGTAAAGAAAAAGTGATTTGCCAAGTAATTCAGAGCCATTGCACAAAAAGGGTATATTTCAAATGCCCTCTGCATCTTTTCCATACCATTTCTGATTCGACCAGCTGCCATGGTGGATATACACCACAATGGAATTACTCAAACGTACCAGAAAATATGACCTAGTAAAAATGATCTCCATGAGGAGAGGAAGCCATGATGAAACCTACCTTCATTTGTGTTCAGATCAATGATTGCTAGAGCAACAAGAGCCTCAACATTTTCTGGATCCAACTGCAAGTATAAAATTAAGAAATATTAAGCCAACAACAACTTCAAGAAGGCATGTTCACATGCTTTTAATTGATGATTGAAAAAGCTAATATCACTAGCCTGCAACACTCTCTCAAATGCTTGCTGAGCTTTTCCATATTGTTTCAATTGGTAGCGGCAAAGGCCTATGCCAAGTCTTACAGCCGCAGGACAATCAGGATATACTTGCAAGGCCCTCTGTTCGAAAATTCATGTTACAAGACCAAAGGCCTCATCAAATTGGTTTGAGATAATTGTATCTTCCAATGAACTCAAATAATCAAGGAAGAGCCAAGTTGGCCCCCATTGAGCATAAAAGATTACAAAGTGGATTCAAAAATCACTTAATATTGAGACATGTGAAGGCAACTAACCTTGTACAGCTCTAATGATTCAGAATAATGTCCACGGTTGAATTCAACACATGCCTGCAGATATGCTGAAGTTGTTAAGGGGAAAGATCGACCAACACACTCCTTCAGTATTGCTTTAAGAATTGGATCAGACCTCAACTAAGTTACTAGCAGACTTAAATATGAAGTAACAATAATAATTTTATGCCACATTGCTGAGACCAGAATGAAGCACATGACACATCAGGTACATAAGACAGAATAGATAAATTCAATGAGAATTGCAAACTTTGAAAAGGTTCATAAGATCTAGTACAGCATATTCTAAGGCAATTAACATTCAACTATTTCCAAATATTAGATAAAATAGGCATGCAGATGCATTCCATCTGCAAGGGAATGTATAAAATACTACCGTTGAAATAATTATTATTATTATTATTATAAAAAAATAGCCTTTGGGAGAAAGCCACTCTAAAATCAAGGAGTATTAAAAGAAATAATTTATAATCAAGGGACTGAAAGGATTATCATCTTCTAGATGACACCTTTTCCATGATCTAGAGTTACCAAACACCAGTTAACTGATGAGTCAGGTGAAAGATTTTGCCCGTACTTGACCTAGAAGAGCAGGAACATTGTCGCGATCTCCATCTAAAACAATCTTGAATGCAGCAAATGCTTGTTCTACTTCCCCTTTGGTCAATAAAAGCTGGCCTGTGAATATTTCAGGCATTATAGTTCCAAGCATGCTCCAAAGAATCATCGAAAAGACAAAATCAAAGGAAGATCACAAGCAGTTTAAAACAGATAGCAGAAGATAATCATTTGAGTTTAATTTTAATGTAATAACATATAATTATACTTAAAAACAAAATTTTAACTAGAAGAGTTCACCTTTTCCGACCCAAGTTGAAGGTTCATGCATATCAATTCTTGATGCTTTGTTGTAATATTGTGTAGCCAAAATGAAATGTTCTTCTTTTTCTCGTTGTTTTGTCTCAATTTTTCCAAGATAGCTGTAGTAAGCACCCAAGGCATTTAAGATTGCAATTCTTTCATATCTAACATCGGCATAGTATTCATCAATTTCTGCAACAATAACAAAATTACAAATGTTGAGTTAAGATTAGAATATTCCCTAGGCTGTGAGCTTGTTTGTTCTACTCAAGTAGCCTCGACTGATTAAAGCATTACACTTACTAAAAATAAAAATAAAAATAACCAAAAGTCCAACATTTGAAAAGAAGCAAATACCTGGACTAGATCCTTCCTCCAGAATTTGGCGGAATTGTTCCAGTTTTCCTTGCTTGAAGTATTCCCTCTGGAATGTGTAAATGAAATGATACATGGAAAATCAGACATGAACGTAATACAGCTAAAAGCAACCTCAAGAAATATATATTCATAAATAACATATTCAAAAAAAATAGTTTGTCATAAAAGGCATGAACTTCAATGTTTGATAGTCAAGTTATAATTGATCTTGAAGTAGCAATTGTCTCATTGTAGCCAATCATCACTGGGACAGCACAAACTAGAGGTGGACAAAATGATGGACATTAGTTTTAAATTAAAATTAAATGCATGGGGCAAAAAATCCTATACTTAATAGGAACTGAACCCAATGAATAATCTAAAAGTGTAACGTGTATAATATCGCTTAGGCTGCAAATTCAAGTGATCTTTTTTTTTCTTGGTAAGGAATTGAGCTTACATTGAAAAAAAATGAAAGAAAGTATAAGCTTACAAGGACATACAAAAAACCAGTCCAACAAAAAAGAGGAGACCCCAACAAACTACAAAAAGAACCTCCATTCCAATAAAATCAAACCGAACTCATAGTTACAGAAAGGCCTAGTGACAGATGCCTATAAAGAAGCATTAAACCTCACTACCGAACTCATAGTTACAGAAAGGCCTAGTGACAGATGCCTATAAAGAAGCATTAAACCTCACTACCTCCAGGACCTCGACACACTTTCCAATATTATTGGAATGGAGGTCCTATTGTTGAAAAGGTAGAGAGGACTTAAAGGTTGGGGTGGTACACATATCTTGAGAGGGGGACAATTAACTTTGATCCAAGCAACTCATAGTTACAGAAAGGCCTACCGAACTCATAGTTACAGAAAGGCCTAGTGACAGATGCCTATAAAGAAGCATTAAACCTCACTACCGAACTCATAGTTACAGAAAGGCCTAGTGACAGATGCCTATAAAGAAGCATTAAACCTCACTACCTCCAGGACCTCGACACACTTTCCAATATTATTGGAATGGAGGTCCTATTGTTGAAAAGGTAGAGAGGACTTAAAGGTTGGGGTGGTACACATATCTTGAGAGGGGGACAATTAACTTTGATCCAAGCAACTCTGTCAAATCTTCCCATGTACTATCTCTCCCTTTTTATGATCTCATCCAAAGTCACGGCTCATCTGGAAAAGCTTTATAGAAACTTTTTCTGGAACGGAAATAAAGACAAGGAGGGGCTTACACTCTTTGAAGTGGCAGAAGATTAAACTCCCTATTATTGATGGGGTCCTGGGCTGACTGACCTTAAAATTAAAAATCAAAGCCTCCTTGCTAAATGGACTTGGAGATACAACGAGGAGAAAGCTGCGCAACTTCGGAGGCGTCTTATTGTTGCAAAGAATGGCCCTCTCTTCAACCAAGCCAAACAATGCTCAAATTATTCAAGGGACCATCAAAACATATCATACAGCACAAGGACTTGATTCTTTACAATGTTGTGAGCTTTGTTGGAAATGGGGCAGCCACTTCCTTTTGGAATGATACATGGGTTGGAACTTCCCCCCTAGGTAAGCTTTTCCTAGATTATTCGCCTATCACTACACAATAATTCTACCATTGCATACTGTTGGAATAGAGAGACAAAACCATAGAATCTTCACTTGAGAAGACACCTCGCTGAAAACGAGATCAATGAATGGACCCTACTATCCACAATTATTATCCCCCCTCCCAATCCCCCGACGGGGATTGTCGGAAATGGCCCATGGACTCCAACGGGTTATACACATCCAAGTCTATCAAGCAAACTTCGTGGGATCATCCACCTAAAAGATCTATACTCAATCATCTGGATAGGCCAAATTTTTCCAGAATATAGCCATGGATGCATAAATACTACTGATATATGATCTAAAAAAGCCTCTTGGATCGTCTCTACCCCTAATTGATGTGCCCTTTGCCACAAGAATAGCAGGAATATTACACACCTCTTCATCACCTGTGAATATGCTCATGCTTTTTGGTCAGATATCAGAGATTTTGGAGGCCTTCAATTATCACATGGTCTTCTCCAGTGATCCTCTTATCCTTCTACAGTCGCTCCTCACTAGTCAACCATTCATAAAGGAAAAAGAGGTCCTATGGACTTTCTTCCTTGAAGCTTTCTTTCGGCACATTTGGCTTGAATGAAACCGACACATCTTTCAAAGACAAAGCTATGAAATTCTCGTCCTATTTTCAACACCTTACTTATATTGCTATCTTTTGGTGTAAATTCACCTCATTCTTTTGTGATTACAGTCTTACTTTTCTTACTTCTCACTGGAATTGGTTTTTGTAATCTACATGGTATTCTTTATTCTTTTGTAATTTTATTCTATCAATGGCATTAGAAAAAAAATTAAAAATGAAGAAGAAGAATAGTGGCTACCTTTATTATACAATCACCGTCCAGTTTCCACAATAAGTTTGTGAAGAAGTGGTAACTTATGACAATCTAGTTTGCTCAGTTACTCGATTTAATCCAAAGCACTCCATCAATCAATCTTTACTTCCATACCCAAATTGAAGTTCAAAAACAAGATGGTTTCAGTTCCACTCGCATAATCAACAACTTAAAAAGAGCTCGTTACATTAAAGTATCCGCAAAAAGAAAAAAGAACACGCACGCATACAGAGAGAATTCGGTCACCGCCTCGTAGGTCAGTAATTATTAGTAAGACACAAGCACAATACTGCATCAACTTCACCCATTACGGATATCACTGAAAAAGTTCAGAATTGAGTACTCACAACTGAAAACAAAACCAAGTCATACGATAGAATTAGGCGTCACAAGATGAAGAAAGGAGGGGAGCCCAAATCGAGGTACATCGCATTGTAGTTATAGAGAGTAGAACGAACCGCGATAATTAGCCAGAGATCTAACGGAGCTTGCTCGGCCTTAAGTATGTCGAGAATGTCGGAAGCGTCCCTGGGGAGCTGATCGAGAGCTACCCTGACCTCCTCCTCCGAGTTCTGTACCGGTATGTACACACAAGCCATGCTTTTCCTTCGAAACGCCGAAGCAGAGCAAGCGGAGGAGGGGAAGAAAGCCCAGAATCGTTCGCCGGGAAATCTCGAGCCTCTGACCGTCTCTCTTCTCCGGGAGTAATGAGGAATAGAAATCAAAAGAAATTGAAGAAGAAAAGTAGCGAGTCATAAAATTTGATCATAGGACACATTAGCCATTTGTAATTTGTTGTTTTAGGGTTATTCTAAAAATAACACTATAAAAAATCCCGATTTGAAAAATAAGCCAAATGTAGGATTTTTCGTTTTTTTTTTTTTAATTACATTTTTATACTTTAATTTGAGAAATAAATTTGATTACATTTACATCTAATTTAACTATCTAAAGTTAATATATCTGTATAATTTAGGGTCAATTTAGTTTTTTCAATTTTGGAGGCAACCAAGAACTAAATTAAATCAATTGGTTTTACAAAAAAAGATCTAAACTAGTATCCAATAAAGAACAAAATTAATTGATTAGTTTTATTTGGATCCGTTTGGTTCTCGATTTATAGCATTTTTTTTTTCATTTTTATTGTATGGGTTCTTTTAGATAATTTTATTGATTTTTTTTCGCTAATTTAAAAATAAAACTGAGTCTCTTTCTTTTTTTATAAATTAAAATTTGACTTTTTTTTGTCTTACCACTTTTCTAAACAAAAAATACCTAATAAATAGTTTATTTTCAAAGGTATATATATTATTGGTTGAGTTTGATTTTGATTGGATTTTCTAAAAAATCAATACGATTCAATATTTTTTGGTTTTCTCCGAATACAAACCATTATGTCAAATTCCATACTAAAAAATCAAATAAAACCATTGGATCGGTTTGGATTTTTGAATTTTCCAGTTCGTTGCACTCCTAATATAAATCTATCTATCTAAAATCTAAAAACGGTTATGGAAGAAACTTTTGATTTTGTTTTGACTTCCTTTGACTTTTGATGATCATAAAGTTAGGTAGGGGTGTTCAAATGACTCGACAACTCGGACTACTCAACCCAAAATGTGAACGTTGGGTTAAGTTAGTTTTGTTATTGGGTTGGATTGAGTTATATTTTTTCTATTTTTATTGGTTTGGTATTTGTTTTTGTTTAAAGTTTGTATTAGATATCATAGATATTTGATATTTAACCTTTAAATTTTATGAGATTTTAGTAATTAGTCATATGTTGTAGATAAATTTACATATTTTTAATTAAAAAGAAAAATATAAATTATAACCTGACAACCCAACCCAATCTGAATTATAAGGGTTGAGTTGAAGACTTTATTTAGGTTTTTGGGTTGTCAACCAAATCAAACAGAATTTTCGGGTTGGTAAAAAAAACATCTGAATCCAATCCATATGTAATTTAGCATCTAAATCATTAAATAAATTTTTCTTCCTCCTTTTTTATCATCGTGTTTAGATTTTTAAGTAAGATTTTATTTCTAACTATAGAGCATAAAATAAAGTTTTTTTTTTTAATTTAAATCACAATTTATCTGTAATATCTACAAACTAATATTTTTTTTTAAAAAAAAATTACATCTTATCTCTCTACCTCATATTAAATAAAGGAATCATTTACAATTTTTAGAATGTTTTTTTCTTATTCTTTAACATAAGTTTTTCTTGCTACTCCTAAGCACAATTTTTCTATATTTTTTTTCTCAATTTTTTTCTTTTTTCTTGTTTAGGACTAACCATTAGGTATCGCACCCATTTTAATTTGAAAACTTTTTAAACATGTTTTGGTAATATGAAATTTTCATTTTCAATGTAAATTTGCTTTAGTTCGACCTGATACTATGTAAAAAGGCTATGGGGGATTTTTTTTTTTTTTTTTAAAAGAAAAAACCTCATCTTCTAAAGAGTTACCATTCACATTAAATTATAATAAATTTTTAAAAAAATACAAAATTTATCTATAATTCACATTAAAATATATACTTTTTTTCTTTTTTCTTTTTACACCAAATTTCATATCTACGAATTTGTAAGCCTAAGAATTCATAAAAATTATATTTATTGAATTAAGCATCACAATCTTATATAAATTTGATATATTAATTAATTAAACAATAAATATCAATTCAATATATTATAAAAATAAATTAATTAAGAATCAATAATAATTTTAATTCTTTTTAATTTTTGTAAACGCTATTTCACATACCAAGCTTTTTACAATTTCCTTGGAAAAGCTTCCATATTTCCCATCGACGGCGTGAGTTTGTTTTAGTAAGTGTGGGAAAATAATGGCCTATTCATAGTAGTTTGTGTTGATTTCGTTTGATTAAATGGAGATGAATCGTGGATACAGCAAGAAGTAAAATCAGAAACAAAATTTTAAAACTTCAAATCCTTGCAATAAATATAATAATTTTAAATTCATCGGGTAAGGAGAAGTGAGCGTTGTCGTAACTTCATCAATGATAGAAGCCCCGATTTTTTGCATTTTTCAATAGTTGTTGAGGTAGTTTCGGTTTTCAGTCGATCTAGATCCCTTTACACCTCTCAAGAAATCCAGAAAAATAAAGAGATGAAGAATGAAGACACACTCACACCAAATAATACCTTTGGGTAACATAATAATAAAAGAATAATGAAATATTGTTAAAAAGGGCTCTTATAATATGGGCTTTACAGAGACATAAAAGAGAAAATATGGGCCTGATCGGTGAGCTTTCTTAACCCCCTTTCAAAAGGATGTGAATGTTGTAATGGACAATGGTTTCATAAAAACATTAGCAATTTGCTTAGAAGAAAGATGTCGAAAAGCAATCTTCTGCTTGAAAACAACTTCTTGAACATAGTATATATCAAGTTCAAATGTTTAGTCTTAGTGTGTAAGATAGGACTTACACTTAAATACACTGCACTGAGATTATCACACCAAATAGTAGGAGGATAAGATAACCAAATACAAAGTAGTTAAAAGGATGATTCATGAAAAAATAACATGACGAGAAATATAAAGGTGACCATCACGAGATAAGCATTTGTATCTTATGAGAATTGTTGCAGCCAATGAAAGTAGAGGGGATAGATTTGAGAGAGAGTTTGTGGTTTTGATAAGGGAAGGAACACATTGAAGGATAGTTAGGCTTCAAAAGACCAAAAAAAACTTCTCCAAGGAGAACATATGTAGGGAGTCTATTGATCATGGTTGTAAAAAAGGCTTCATCCCAAGATTTAAGAGGCAAAGAGGCTTGAGATATAAGTGAAAGACTCCCTAATGTGTCTATGTTTACGTTCAATAATGTCATTCTGTTGGGATATGTGTGGACAAGTGATTCGGTGTCCAATGTCATGTTGAGTTAGAAAATGAATGAAAGTCTCAAATTCACCACCCCATCAATTTGTAAACGTAGAATAGATTGCCCTAGAGATCTTTCAACAAGTGGTTTGAATTTTAAGAAGGCAAAAAAGACATCAGATTTTGATTGAACAAAGTAAATCCAGGTGTATCTATTGTAAACATCCATGAAGCTTAATGTAATAATGAAAACCATTACGAGAAATGTTATATGTAGGATCCCCTACATCGTATACAAAGAGTATATATAGTAGTAGAAGTAACAAATGGTAGAGCATGATGTTTTCCTGCATCTCATAAACTTATTTTATTTACGTTCACATTAGAATCATTTGAATTTTTAAGAATAGTTTTGATAACATAAATTTGGGGTGCCTTAAACGCCTATGCCAAACATCAACAGAAGTAGAAGATATAGGGGAGACAACTCTCAAAACTTGAGAATTAGTGGAAATGGATTCAGACTTCGTGGAATTATTGTGAGACAAAGAGACACTGAATCGATAAAGACCATCATGGAGCAGCCCTTGGAGAAAAATTTGGCCTGTAAGACGATCCTTCACATAACAACAAGATGGGTGAAATTCAAAATAGACATTATTATCTTTGGCAAACTGGGAAACACTTATTAGATTTTTAGTAATAAAGGGAACATGAAAGAAGATTATTTAACACAAGTTTGGGGGAATAAGAAGAAGTAAAGGTTGAAGAACCATAATGAAAAAACGGCAAACTTGATCCATTGGCTACATAGATCTGACTTTCTCCTCCATACTTAAATCTAGTAGATAGGTTATTTGTAAAATGATTAGTTGCGCCGGAGTCAAGATACCAATTACTATCCACATCTAGGTTAGGAGAAGCAATCATGGCTGATATTGGAGAAAAACCATTGTGATTAGTAGAAATAGGTGAAAAATTATTGTTAGAGAAACTTGATTATGGTGGAGTGGGGCGAGGCATATATCGAAGGAAACATCTATCAGCAGTGTGTCCAAATTTAGTACAAATCTGACATTGGGGCTTGTGTTGATTGTTCCCGTTTGAACGTACTCCTCTGTTTGATCGACCTCTTCCACAACCTTTTTGATTATTTTGACTCAGTGGTTGTTCTCCTTCTTTCTCTAAATTATGAAGCAAGATTGGCCGAAGGTAAAGAACTTTCGATACTAATCTTACTTTCGTTTCGAGTTTCCTAAGTAAGTAACATAAAGGTAATATCTTGGATAGATGGAAAATCAGTTCTAGCAGAAATTACATAAATCATACATTCATATTCAGACCCTAACCCAACCAATATGTATAATATATGATCATCTTTAGACACAGGCTTACCAACCAATGCAAGAGCATTAAGGATTTTCATGAAATATTCTTTCAAGGGCATAACACCCTTTTTCATGTTCTGAAGTAACTACATGGCTTGAGCAAGGCACAGAGTAAATACCTTAGATTTTTGCCCAAATATCTTTAATTGATTCACAATTTAGCATTTGATTTAGGATTTCCTCACTCATCGAGCCGAGAAGCCACGAGGAAATAAGACGATCTTGACGTTTCCACTTCTTATACACCAGGTTAGGGATTAAATTTTGAGTCGAGGAGGAAGAAGCAACTCCAGTATTTTCTGTCTCATTAACCACGAAAATAAATTTAGATGGAGATGTGGATTCGGACTGAAGATATTTATCTAGACCATACCCTTCAAGAGCAATGATAATTTGAAATTTCAAAAGAAGGAAGTTATCATCACCTAATTTGACAATAGATGTTTTGTTACCCAAGCTAAACATTTGAGAAATTGAGGAAGAATCCTCCGATCCTTCTATTGCCATTGTCGACGATTGGGAACTCATTCACGGCAAATGTAGAGAAAAAAAAATGAACCCTCAATCGTTTGACATTAGCTCTAATACCTAGAAAAATAAAGAGATGAAGAATGTATGAGAAAACCCTAGCTTTTGTATATATTTCTTGTCACACCCCTCCCGAGTTACCCTTTTAAACTCGAGAAGAGACATGAATATAGCAAACCTTACCCTTTTTGTAACATCTACTATCCTTCTTTGACTATTAATATACTCAACATGCAAACTTTTCAATGAATTCTTTTATTAATACTTCAAATTAATGATGGTTTAAACAATACAAAATGTATCATAATTTTACAATTCAACCCTAAGCATAATAAGCTATACTATGGCAGATCTCGACTTCGCACACCAACGAGAAAACGTAAAAGAAAGGATAAGCTTACAAAGGCCAGTGAGTGGTTAAGAAAACAACTAAGGTACACACGACCCATTCACAACATCATAATATAGATAAAATCCATAATGATAACCACAATCATACCGAGGTTATCTACTCAAATCTCAAACACGAAGCTTATCGTAGTACAGTATTTTCACAGCACTGTATTTACTTTGCTAGCTCCCTCTGGCTTAGCAACTGAATCTGTTTTCTACGTGCAGCCTTATCTCTAAGGGATCAGAAGCTAGACCTATTGGTCCTCTGACTATCCCACAAGAGATACAGATCAGGAACTAGGTTTCTAGCAACCCCTAACCATCCCATGAGGTTTCAACCCATCACATGATTAAAAACTAGATCTTCAGATCCTCTGATTATCCTGTGTGGTCTCAACTTCCTTATCAAACATTCACATACACGTATGCACAACATATATATATCAAGCATTCACAAATGCATATGCATAGCATATATACCTTAACTTATAACGAAATCACAATATTACTTAAGGAAACAAACTAGTAACCACTCACAGTTGATGGAGTCCTAGCTCTTTAAAGTCTCCTTCCCCTACTTTGGATTCGCTCGTTCCCAAAGCCCAACTTGGTTTGAACTTCCCGACTTCCTACTAGGCGTCTAGAACTAAGAAAACAACAACTAACAACACTTTAGAGCCTTAGAAAACCTTTTGAAACGCCTAGAACACCACCTTGGACGCCGGGAACCTTCTTTAGACGCAGGGCAGCTCTTCTGGATGCATGACTACTTTATGTTGGACGCATAACAACTTCTTGGACTCCTAGTTCTTCCTAGAAGCATGCTCAAACTTTCAAACAAAGTCTAGAAAATGATTTTTGAGTGAGTGAAAAAGTGAATTTGATGCGTATTTATAGATGTCCCTTAAAAGCTTAGTCATCACCTCTTTAATTCTTGGCTTAACACATAACCCTCTTACTTGTCCTCCAACATGTGTCCATAGCCATGCAAGATGACACCTCCTACTTGTGAGGTGTTCAACTCATAACATGCCACTTAGCACTTTTTAGAACCCCTTTTGGACGCCTAGACTAGCTTAACCATGCATTCAACCTTGGCTAAGAAAGTGTTCTATGCTTCCAATTCAAGCCTAGATATGCGTCCAACCTTTAATTTCCGAGCTATGCTTCCATCTTGCCTATTAGGTTAATCATGCATCCAATATCCTTTCAACCATGCGTTCAACTTTTCCTTTAAGGTGTCCAATACTTCGTTCTTTGAGTTAAGCTTCTAGCATTCTTGAACACTTTATCTAAGGTGGTATGCATCCAAACCTCCCTTTATTTAAGGTGGTATGCGTTCAACTTCTTTTTCCAAACTTAGTTGTCTCTTTTGAATCAACACAAGTAATCCCACACTTCACTTATTTCCCTCTAAGCTTCAACTATGCGCGCATAATACCTCATCAATAAGTCCAACATGCTTCTCACCTTTGTACTTAGCCAAATTTTCCAAATTTTCAACTCTTTAAGTTCCTCCATGCGTTTCATGCATTTTCCATTGGCTTGGCTTAACTTATTCTTCATTTCTCCTAGATAAAACTTCCTACACTACCAAATTTCCAAGAATTTCCTTCTTCATGTGTTGAATATGAATACTTGCCCTAAGTGTTGCTTTTCAACTCCTAAACTTCTCCAACACTTGCAAAATTATCTGCCGTGGTTTTTCCTAAACTCTTATAGGACTTATTCTCTTCTCAAAACTCAAGTTTGCGCATACACTTTTCTTCCCACCCATGTTGTCAATGCATAACCTCCAGTCAAAATTTGACCAACTCCATAAGCCCATAAATTCTTCAAAATTTTTCTAACTCTACAAGCTTGGGTTACATTTTTATCTTTAAAGTCTACTATAGTCTACTATTCTTCTCTTTTCCTTAGCATACATGTTCAAGATGAAAATTCTGAGTTTCACATTTGTCCACCCACAATATATAGAAAAACTTGGAAGTAAAAACTCTTGCCTTCACCCGCACCAAATAATACCTTGGGTAGGGCCCTTATAATATGGGGATTACAAGACATAAAAGAGAAAATATGGGCCTGATCAGGCCTACTCAGTGGGCTTCCTTAACATTCCGCACCTGTCTTTGGAATCAAATCCTAGATTTCTACTTTTTTTTTTCTACTTATATTCAATTGGAGTTTTGAAGCGTATGTTCTATTGTTGCCTATATATGCAACAAATCATATTTTAAAATAAACATTCTTACTCTATTTTTAAATGATTGAAGGTCTTTTTATACTGCTTTTGCACTTATACTTTTTTTTTGCTATTGAGTATAGGCACCTTTAAAACATAATATTCTTGCTTTATTTCTGCACTTCTTATATTGTTTTCGTTTGTTCCAAAGCCTAGCTATTTTTGCACTTTCTATACTTTTTTTTTTTTTTGTTATATATTGTTATTGTTGGTCATAACTTGTTCAGATTTGGTTGTAGATCCATTTTTGTGGTCAGCTTCCAACTAATTGTATGAATAATCATCTTAAAATCCATTTTTAGTATTACTAATGGTGGAGTGAGTGGATTGCAATGTTTGTTTCTTTTTCTTTTCGGCGTAAACTATATAATTAATTTATATATCATATATTACTCAATATATCCAATGTATTAAAAGTTTGAATATATTAATTAGAATATATTAATAATTTGAGGTCATGATGATTATGTAAATCAATTTGAGACTACCGTAAATGCTATATACTATTATGTGTATATACAGTATAGTAATATGTGTTGGGTTGAATTTTATGCCTTAAAACTCGCAGATAGTAAACGTAAATAATTGACCGTCATTAATAAAGTGTTATTGATGTTTTTCGTGTTATGAGGTGTGGAGAGGGACCTAGCAAGGTTTGATCTCTAGTGAGGTTTCTGTTTCTTATGACTTTGGTTTTGAAAGCTTTTTGTAATTATGCTCTAGTCAACCTCTTACTTAGTTGAAAACTTTTCTTAGTGAGATTTTTGTGGACTTAGTTTTTTTTTATACATTGTATTCCTTCATTTTTTATGTTTAAAAAAAATAAAAATCAAATGGGCCTTGGGCTCCATCTTTCCTTAACTAAGACTTGTGCATTTGACACTTTAACTGATCATTATTTTTTCTTTTCAGATTTGGACGAAGGCTTGAGCAATTACTAGCAATGGAGCAAGATCCGCCCAAGACCAAGACAGCTCCTCCGAGGAAGGTTTGTTTCGGCTTTCTCACCTATCTATTTTGAATACCTTTCTCAGCCTTTCGGCTAATATCAAGCGTGGATCTGTTCTCATCATCTATCTAATTATTTCAAGATTTTTTATTTTTTATTTTCATCTGATGGAATGGACTGCTGCAGATTAAATTTGCTCCAAAAGCACCTACTCGTCGTATACCAAAACCTGAAGTCAAAGCGTAAGGACATCGCCTTGAAATATAGTAGCACCTTCAATTGTTAAACTTTCTGTTGTAGTGAAAATTTATGTTTTGTTTTATGTAGAGAAATATCCGAGGATGCTGATGCTGCTCAAGCC
The DNA here is from genome assembly GCA_030954485.1 of Citrullus mucosospermus. Lineage (NCBI taxonomy): Eukaryota > Viridiplantae > Streptophyta > Magnoliopsida > Cucurbitales > Cucurbitaceae > Citrullus > Citrullus mucosospermus. The sequence continues at coordinate 28,885,501 of CM062057.1, forward strand.
AGGGATTTACTAAAACGCTTCAATGTATGTCTGCTTTCTTTCATTTATTTTCTGTTCCTTCATTATTGAGCATATAGAATATCCAGTTGTTATCCACTCTTGGTCTATATTCGTCACTTTAATTTCTTGATGTATTATCGTAGGAAAGCACCCTGAGGGCAAAGCAAAAAGTTGGGAGAAAGGGTGCGTTCCAAATTTCCATAAACTAGTCATTGTTCATAATTACTTTTTGTTCTGGCTTTGAGCTTCATGATTTTATTTATTTATAGATAATTTTAAATTTTAATTGATTAATCTTTTGATGGTTTTAGATTAGATGCGAAAGGTTTCATTTAGTGCTAGTTCTTGATCATGCTTCTTTTCATCAATTGATGATGATCGTAGTTGGCTATCATTTTTTTCATTTTTTTTTTTTTTTAAGATTTGAATATTTTAGGTTATTTTACTTGGTATCCTTATTCAGAACACAAAGATCTATAAGATTCCAGGAACGTCTTTAGAAGACTTTGAGGGCAATTTTCAAATCGTGAAAAATTGAGGGAGCAGAAAATTGTAATATGCTTTAATTTTCTTGACATTAGAACCATCTGCGCGGAGCAAAGCAGTTTTATATTAGGAATTTCTACAATTTGTGTAGCCAAAAGAGACTGCATGTTATGTGTACTAGACATATCATGAGTGTAATAATTAATTTATAGAATGAACCGTGGAGTTCTGATGATATGATTTAACATATTAATTATGCATAATGTGGTCTTGCGCTTGCCCCAACCGTGCTACTTAGCATATCAGGGAAATGCGGTGAACTTCTGTCTGTTAATGAACCCTATATCTAATTTGAAATTTACTAGCACAACGTCTAAAGATTTTTTGTGTTTTTTAACACGTCTCTGCTTCATTTGCATGCCTGTTATATTGATATTCAGCGGCACCTACACAAGTTGCATTTGGTTCTGGAGGTACATCAAGCACCATAAGATCATATGGTATTTCAAAAGCTGGCAACAGACCAAGAAATGAAGGTTGGCTACTGAACTGCTAAAATCTAGTTGATTGATCGAGAGGCTTTCAATGCTCTAAACTGAAATGATTTTGCAGATGGAACTGTTCCGTCCAGTACAAGCAAGGAGTATGTAGAACCATGGGTCAGTAAAATGTACAAGTCATCAATTATCCTTCAATTCCTATTTGCATCTGCCTCCTCCATTAGTATGTCAATTTAGTAATTCAGTTTTCATTTACTCCAGGATTATTACAGTTATTATCCTGTAACTCTTCCTTTGCGGAGACCATATTCAGGAAATCCAGGTATCTTTGTAAGTTCATCTTATTTACAAAAACTAAAAGGAAAATATTGCAGCGGATTAGGAGATTGTTCTGAAATGCACTTCATCTTCTACGTGTGTGGTGTGCATACTTCATATCGCTTCTGGAGTACAGTTTTCATGGTGAAAACTATACCTGTTTCCATGAAACTGTACCCGCATCTTCTGCATTCTTCATCCATTATTTGCTCTAAGTTTTATGCATTCCTTCATAGATTCTCTAAACGAGGAAGAATTTGGAGAGGCTTCAGAAACCTTCACCTATGATGAAAATACAACAACTCCAGCAATGGATCTTGGTCTACTGGTTAGTCATTTGATCCTGTTGATGGCATATCCTGGGCCTCTTGTTTCCAATTTTACGTTTAATGGTTGATTGGCAGGAAGAGAATCCAGAGACAGACATCTTTTTTCTACAATTACCACCTATGGTGCCTGTGACAAAGCAATCTTCTACAGTAGAAGGCATGGGGGCAGCCAACAGCTCGGAACAAAGTAAAGGCTCAGAACCTCGACAGAAAACCTGCTCTATGAATGAGTTACCTTCTGGCTTCATGGGTAAATTGCTCGTGTATAGGAGTGGTGCTGTCAAGTTAAAGCTTGGTGATATTATATATGATGTGAGTTTTATTTGTTTTTTGTTTCCTCCCATAAACATGTGCATGCTAAGTGTTTCGTGATCTACTTTTTTATCAACTTGAATGATCTCTTGAGATGAAATATTTTATATTAGAAGCATGGACCCTCTGCCTCAGATTTTTAAATTCTGCACTTGATGAAAATGCTTAACTACTTATGTCACAGGAAGTTCTTATCTATTTTAGGGCTATTCTTAGATGAAATCTTTTGGGATTTTGCGTTCCTTCTCACGCCAGTTTTAAAATACGGGCAGGTTTCTTCTGGAATGGATTGTGGCTTTGCACAAGATGTTGCAGCTATCAATGTGGAAGGGAAGCGTTGTTGCATCGTTGGGGAGCTTAGCAAGCGTGCCATTTTAACACCAGACGTGGACTCAATGTTAAAGAATATTGAGGATTTATAATTATTTTCTCTGAAGGCGGGATTTTTCCATAGACATGCATAGAGAAATTGATGAGAGTGATATTCTTCATCAAAAAATTTTGAGAGGATAGAACAACAGAAGACAGCAGCAGAAAAAGATGCACTGGTTCAGGAAAAACAGAAGAGTGACTATTTTCTCTCTTGTTTAGTCCTGAGTGTGTAGATTTTTTATTATGAACAATTGTCATGCGATCAAGTAGATCGATTATATTAATTACAATTTTGACAAGAACAATAAATCTCATTCTACTGAAATATTTTGTGGTTTCCTCTTTTTCATCGTATCTTAGTATTATCACTTCAACGTGATCCATCATTGTTACCTTAGTAAGCATTCATTGTCAATATATTTCATATTTCAACTGAGGTGAGTGAGATCTACAGAATGGTTACATTCTTATCTTTCGAGGTTGACAGTCACAAAGGTGAGATGCTTTCAAACATTAGATGATTGACTGTGGACACTAAAAATTGTCTCACTTTGCACGATTCTTTATTAAAATAAAAAATAGCATATTTACAAAGAAATCATTTGACTTGTAGATTCTTATCAGTTCTTTCTATAGGGAAACATAGTACAGTACAAGGCTAGATAATTTGCAGAAGTACTTCTCCTGGTGAAATGCGAAACATTTTTTTTCATCCCTCAAAGGTGGTACTTCATTTGCATGCAACCTATAATTGTTGAAGTTTCAGCTGGGCTCCATGTTGTGGTTGAAGAGTCATGACAGTATGGGGAGCATGTGCATAAGAAGGAGAAAGCTCAAAAGAGAAATTCTGTAGAATCATAGCCAATGCGACCTTAGCTTCTAACATAGCAAAGTTTTGTCCAATGCAGGTCTTAGGTCCCCAGCCAAAGGGAAAGAAAGCCAACTGATCTTTGCTTGCCTTTGAAACTCCTGCAGAGAATCTCTCTGGTTTGAACTGTTCTGCATCTTCTCCCCAGTACTCGGGATCATGGTGAATAAGCAGCGTAGGTAATGTAACATCAATCCCAGCTGGTATTAAAACTTCGCCCATCTTTGTTTCTGCATAAGTATGTTGATATTGACCAGTAACTGGGGGGTACAACCTCAGGACTTCATAAAGTATCATGGTAACCTGCAGAGTATTGTTTAATGAATACCTTTTTTCTTTAGATATTTGAAAAAATATAGAAAACTTGTACCAATAGGTAGATGAAGATTGCCAAGTTTGGAATGAAAACTCACAATCTTGAAGTGGTTTAAAGATTCAAAACTTGGTTCATTCTTCCCACAAATTTGCAAGACTTCCTGCCTAGCCTTTTCTTGCCATTCTGAGTGCATGGCCAACACGATGACTGTCCATGTAAGCAAGCTTGCTGTTGTTTCCTGCCCTGCAAGATAGAACTGCTTGCATTCCTCCATCACTTCATCAATTGTCAGTCCATCACCTTCTTGTTGATTTTCTTTATTCTTTGACTGCAAGAGCAGGCTTAACAAGTCATCCACATTGTCTTCTTGGTTGCTCATGGAATTTTCTTTTCTTTGAATTAAACTCCCTATCATGGTTTTGATTTCCTTGTTCAGCTTCTCTCTCCTCCTGTTCTTAGCTGTTGGAATAAATCTGCATGTACACAAAGCCACAATTCAATCTTGAAGGTCGTATTCTTCAGATTTTTTGTTGTTATAGAACTTGGCTTCCATACTAATCAACTCCAGTTATCTTAAATTTGAAATCCGCGCACGCACACACATATCATCGTCTGCTTATATTGGGTGGGAGAACTTCTATTCTATTTTGGTTTATGGTTTCTCTTAGCAAAATGATAAATAATCTCAATACACAATGTATGACTTCTCAAGAATTTCAATTGGGTCATGGAAGGAATTGAGTTCAAGATTTTTTAGCCCTTATCATCCATGCACTCTTCACATTTATATGTCTAAGAGTCGAGGTTGTTCAATAAATTCCTACCTCTCCATCTATCTCTAACATGTTTGGATGCATGCATAAGAGACGCTACCCCATGGATTACAAAACAAACTTGTAAGCACACAAGTTTAATGTAAGAAGAAAGCTAAAAAACAAATCATTATCAAACGAGTCTATGTAATGAATTCTTAATCATGTACATTTACAGTTCTACTTCTACTCAAGTGGAATCACTGATCATTCTCACCCCAGCCATTCAAAAGACAAGAAAAGAATAGATGGTTAGGGAAGCAAAATATATGAAACAGAAATTGGACCTGAAACCAGGAAGATACAAGGTCTGCATTGCTTCAAGAGTAAGAAGAGTGAGTTGTTTGAGAAGTTCAAAAATCTTCTTCCCTTCCTCATAGTTGGAGCCAAAGGCAGCCCTGGATATAATATCTGCACTTAGTCTCTGAAGTTCAGGCCACACATCCACTTCAACAGTGTCTTGATTTGCAGCCATTTCCTTCCACTCCTCTATCATGTTGCTACAGCTTATACTAAAGGCTGGCATCATTTCCTTCATCAAGCAAACATTTATTAGAATGTTTTGAACTTCCTTCACTTTAGTTAGGCTCCCTTTGAAACAAAATATTTGATTACTGATAAATTGTTTGTGAGAGAAAACGAATTCTTTCCTACCACAACATTTGCTTTGTTTAGTTACAAGTTTGAGTCCTTGAAGTTAAGATAAAAATGTCTAGAGAAGTGTTTATGCTTTCAACGTCGTGTCTAATGACTCGATGAACTTTCAATTTTGTATCGACTTGGAAGTTCAAAGATCTCCACGACTTTTATAGAACTTTTATAAGAGTTCAGGAACCAAACGTATAAGTTATAACTATTGATTTTTCATAGTTTAGAACATAAGTATATATTTTCTGACTATACCTTGAGCTTTTCAAGATGAAAAGCAGGATTGATGATCCTCCTATGTTTAGCCCATTCCTCCCCTTTAAGAGTTGTTAATCCCCTTGTTAACTTCAGAATATTTGGGTTCAATGGTGGCTTCTCAAAGCTACCCACCTTGTACGATAGTACTTCTTTCATCATCTCGGGGTTCTTCACTATCAATCTCGGACTTGTCCCAAACCAACACATTGATATTTTTCCTACACATAAATGACGAAAAATCAAGATTTCTCCTAATACGAGATACGATATGACACAACACAACAACATACCATATTTTTGAGCATTCATTGCCGTGAATGGATCGACACGTTGAACAATTTGATGATCTAGATTCATAGGGTGGGACCATGCTTCAGTGATCATGTTCACATACTCTTTGACATCACCAACCAAAGGCTTGTAGGCACTGCCCCTAATTCCTTGTCTTTTCAACTGTCTTTCCACCAATTTGGGTCTCCACCAAATGGAGTGAAAAGCTTTTGCCACTCCAAAAACAACCAAGCAAAGTGGCAATGAATAGAACACAGAGTATTCCATTTTTGTTTTAAACAAACAAAAAAGACGTTGATCTCAGACAGGACTTTGTTATTGTTTTCATTATTTCATTTGGATTTTATACTCCCAGCTGGTCAAACTTGTTATCTTAAGAGCTAAAGTTTGTCATAAAAAAGATTATTAAATTATTAAAATTGTTGAAAATTTGATTTTGCTTGAGGAACAAGGTGTTAAAAGCCCACTTTTTTGGTTCAAATATTGGGCCATCAATGAACAGTGAACTATTTCTGTTGGGCTGGGCCCGCTGTTGGCTCGATCATGCGTGCGGGGCAAGATATTGACATTTGTACACTTGTCCAAATTAAAAATTCAAAATATTAAAATAATTAGAATAGTTATAAATTTTTTACCATGAACAGTCAGTTAAATCAATTTTGACCTTATAGAAGTGTTGTAATTTTAATTCACTAAAAAGTTTTCAGTCAAAATGCATTTAATAAATTTTAATACATGTGAAACCACATTGGATTTTTGAAATGTTATTCCATGGTTAAGTTGTGTATTGGTTAAACTTATTTTTGTGCAAAATTTTATTTACTTAAATTAGTAAAATGGGGTGTTTGAAATACATTTTCAAGTGTTTAATTTAAAAATAAGTCATTTTAGAAAAAAATTGAAGTGTTTGGCAACCACTCAAAATAGATTTTGAAGTATACTTTAAACAATTTTTATTAAAAGAGTTTATTAAATAAAAATGAGTTTCCAAACGGGCCTCAATTTATGAAGATTTTTACATTTTCTTTTTGTTATTGAAATTAATAGGTGAATTAGCAAAAATGAATATGAAGGTTAAAACTGCAATATTAATGTAAGTTTAGGGTCAAAATTGATAAAAGTAAAAGTTTATGGTCCAATTTGTTATGACCGAACAAGTTCAGGATTAGAATTCATTTGTTTCTTTATAAAATTTGTCAGAATTTACCATTCATATATGGTCCAATTTTTTTTTTCTTTTTTCTTTTTCATTTTTTATAGTACGGAATAGATTAACTTCTAAATCTCATGGTCGAAAATATAGTTGACTTGTGACATAGGAATTCAAATGTGTTGTTATTACCTTCATCAATAGAATTGTGTTTAATTATCTTTTTTAAAAAAAAGTTTCATATCAACGTTAGAGGTTCAATTTTTCATCTATATATTGAAAAAAATTAAAATAAAATAAACAATAAAGTGTTTATATTAGCTATTCTTGCCCATTTAAAAAAATAAAAAAAGATAATTATGTGTGTATGTATATGTTATTTGAAAACTTTTCATCAGTGCCTCTTTAGAAAACCAAAGGTCAATGACATTTCTTTCTCCAATTATCTACTCATCAATTTTCCTTGGCATTGTTCTTTTAAAAAATAACAATATTTAAAGTAACCATATTGTTAAAAATGAGTAGGTTTGCATGTGATATACACTTTAGTAATTAGTATCTGGCGTTTACAGTGAACTGGAAAATGTTAAAATGTAGGATAAAGTATCTTTTAGTTCTTAAGTTTTCAATTCTGGATTTCAAAATGTTATAGTTTTAGTCCTTCAATTTTTTTAGTTTGATTTTAATTTAGTTCAAATATTTTAATATGCTACAATCTCGTTCTTGAGATTTGAGTTTTGTTTTAATTTTATCTCTATATGTTTCAAGATCTACACTTTTAACGGTCACTTTTTCACTAAATACTCGCTTTAATCTTTGATGTTAATGTCTATATTTATAAAGTAAAATTTTAAAGCTAATTTTAATAGTAATGACTAAAATAATGAAATTTGATTAATTATAATTCTCTTAGTTTTATTAAATTAATTAATAACAATAACATAAAGACTATAAGTTAATATTTATTGATAAATCTAGATTAAGATTGTAAATTTTGAAATCTAATGACTAAATTAAATAAAATTCAAATTTCAAGGTAAATTTATAATATTTTGAAATCTAGAGATTAATTGAAATCGAACTCAAACTCAAGAATTAAAAAGGTAACATTTCAAAATTTAGAGATTAAAAAGAAACTAAATAAAAAATATAGGAGTTAAAAATGTATTTTACTAAGTTTTTCCCCTGAAAATTAAAAGGAAAAGAAAAGTGCACAGTATTGAAACACTACGTAAAGATGGGATAATAATGGAAATGTATGAGATTTGAATGCTAGTATAATTGTCTTCAACGAAGACTTTGTTGCAATAATGAAATTTGAAATCTAGACAAATTTGTAAGGATGACCTAAAGTTTAGGTCTAAAATGGCAAATAACCTATTTTTTAAAAAAAGATATGTCAAATAACATTCTTCTGACTCGTCGTGTTTGAGTGAAATTACTAAAATCAACTCGTGCCAGCAGAAAAGTCATCTCGCTCTCGCTCTCTTTTCCTTTCCTCACTCACAAATCACTCTTCTCTCGCTCTCTCGCTCACGCGCTCTTCTTTTCCTCACTCACAGATCATTCTGCTCTCTTACAACTAGAGTTTGTGCGTGGTTTTTCGCCGTAGTTGGTTGTGCCGATGAAGGAGGAAAGAGAGAGAAAAAAAGAGAGAAAAAAATGTTCCGTCAAAGTTGGTCGTCACAGTGAAGGAGAAGAAGAACGAAAGAGGGTTAAAGAAAAAAGGGTTTTCGTCGAAGTTGGTTCGCCTAAAAAGAAGAAGAAGAAGAAAAGAGAAAAAAAGAAAAAAGTTTCATTAGAGAAGTTGTAATTGAAACTAGAGAAGAAGAAAAAAAGTGGAAAAAAGAAATCATGGGCAAATTTGTAACTTTACTCGTCCATGACATCAACAAAAGTTCATTTGACTTGTTTTTTTTTTAACAAAGAGAGTCATTTTACATTTTGAATCTCTAGAATAGGTAACTTGTACAATTATTCCTTAAATCTAAAGTGGCAATAATAGGAAAGTATGTCATGCTTCTTTTCAATTTGAATTTTTTTAAAAAATAGGAAAAGAATAAAAAATTTGTAGCTATGAGTATAGATAGATGGGTTGATTGAATGTCAAAATTTTTAACTTCAAAAATTACACCATCTATTTGATAATTATTTGATTTAAAAATTATTCTTATAAATATCCTTTAACCAAATCATAAAAATGTTCATACTGAACATCAAAATTATTAGATAAAAATGCACTCCAGTTTAACAAAAAAAAAAAAAAAAAAATCAAATCAACTAATTAAAAATATCCTACATGTTACGGTTGCCCAAGGCAAGACCCAAGTCTTTGACACCCTGTAGCCTGTATGGGATTTATGCTTCTCAAAAGAAAAAGTCAAAACCTCAAGCTTTGGTCAACCAATTAAGCTTGCCTCGTTTTACCAAAAGGAAAATAATCGAGCTGAGCTAGATCACCACTGCTCCTCTGCAACTTTGAGGAACACACCCGCCCTACACTGCTAATATTGCATAAATCGCAAGTGATAGTCAAAGGATGGGTTGCTTGGCCGTATAAATAACCACGCATTATCAACCTCGAGGTATAAGCAATTCTCTTTGTGCTTCATCGAGCTAAATAATTTATGTATTAACTTAGGCATCAGAATGTACTCAACTCGAAATCACACTAGTAAGAGTACTCTTATAGGTGAATTCCAAACTCAAAGGAGATACCCACACAAACACAATACATATTAAAGTAAGACAATCAATACTTATAAAAATAGTATCGTCCAATTATTAAGACGAGATATATAAAAGAAATGTATAGGCAGTAAGTCACAGCTCTAAATGGAGAGTTATTAATTATACTAATTAGTTACGTATGAATTTAATGAATAAAATTTAAATAAATAAAAAAAAAGTTATTTGAAAATTAATCTTAGTAAAATTAAGGGCATTTAGGAAAGGTTATTATCTTGAATGGATAGGTCAAAGGACGAATATATAAAAATACATAATGGGGAAAAAATGGTTGGCGTGATGCAATTAAATTTCTCCTATTTATATTCTGATTCTTCTTCTTTTTGCTGATTTTCTCCGTTTTTCTTTTCTTATTTTTTTATTTTTTTTTTTATTTTTAATCTTTGCTTTGCATCAACAAGAATCAAGGATATAGTTCATCTTTTAACCTATATATATATATATATATATATATATATATATAGCTCAATTATGAAAATTATCTCTCACCTTTGTATTTTGTATCGAGAATATATACAAATCAACTTTTTAGATATTTCAATAATATTCTTAAATTTAAATAAAAAAAGTTTAAAAAATGTCGTCATTATACAAGTTGCTAAAGGTACAGTATATCCATAATCCTTACTAGAGATTTTCATAGGAGGGATAAGGCCGAGGATGACTTTCCCATTTCCCATTTCATTCCTAGATAATTTGAATTTTAACTAAAAAAAATAGAATAGATAAATAATTACCACATATTGTTTATAAAGTATAATCTAAATTTAAAGGTTAAATCTAAATATATTCAGTATCTTAACCATTAAACAATAAAACTTGATATTTAGATGTAAATATTTATTAATAATAACAACACAATATTAAATTATTATAATAATTAAATAAAAGAGACTAACGGGCCGGGGTTGGGGAACGGGGCGGTGGTAGGGACAAGGAGTGCATTCTTTGTTCCTATTCCATTTACTTCACGAAAATTTTTTCCTCTCTACTCCCTCCTTCATTCCCCGCCCAAACGGAGAATCTCTATCCCCGTCAGAAAAATCAACATTTATGGTCCTTACCCTTCTTTATACCATTCAAGTTACTTCATTTATAAGCTTTTTGATTTTATGTATATACACTTTATTCTCAATTTTATTATGTATATGTGCTCCTTTTCAACTATAGCCCATAATACGTGGAATGCTTGATAATTTTATTTTAGTATTTAGAAAGAAAAAAAATACAATTAACGTAATAATCTATTACATAAAACAAAATAGAAATTTATGAAATTTTAAGATCTCGTTTGGTAACCATTTCGTCTTTTATTTTTGTTTTTGAAAATTAAGCCTATTTTCTCCCAATTTCTTAGCATTTCGTAAGTACAATAGTTAAATTTTTTGCCAAATTCTAAAAAATAAAAGTAAGTTTTTAAAGGCTATTTTTTTTAGTTTTCAAATTTTGGTTTAGTTTTTTAAACCATTGATAAAAAGTAGATAACAAAGAGATAAATTTGAAGGTAAAAGTAATGTCTATAGGCTTAATTTTCAAAAACAAAAACAAAAAAACTAAATGGTTACAAAACGGAATCTAAAAGACCAAGGAATTTATTAAGCATATTTTTACTATTAGATGATGATGATATTAGTAGGGTGAGTTTTTTTCAATTTTTTTAAACATTATTATTATATTTTAAGAAATACATATTTAAATTTTATTTTGTTTCTTACTTTCAACTTCTATCTATTTTGTTTTCATAATTGTAAAAGAGTTGATTTTGGTATATGTTTTAAGCTCTTGTCCATATGTAAATCTGCACCATAATTAGGAATTAATTTACACCATAATTGTAAGCTACATTTTTCTATTTGTTTTTAAATTTAAGTAATAATATTTTAAAAAGACTTGCAAGTAAGTCAAAAAATAAAGAAAATTACTAGCAAACAAACATTGTTTTAAAAAAATCTAAAAGAATAAAACAAGAATAAAACAAGAATAAAATTTGTGGTATAAACTGTAGCTTTAGCAACTTGTATAATAAGATATTGTATTTTAATTATGAATAATACCAATATTTATATTTTGCACAAACAGCATTGCATGTGTGTAATTTTAAATTTGGCACATGGTGCCCTTGTAAATAGGGACTTTATAATATAATTTCTTTCTTCTTGTTCAAAAAGTTGAATTATCAAAAATGCTTGAAATGATAATTGGTACACATTAAATGTCCTAAACTTATAATCGAGTTATTTTTTTCTTATAATTTATCTATACAATGCATAAGAATATGTGTACTAATTATATTTCTAGTATGGGTGATTTTCGAGAAGAGAAAATATGTTTTGGGCTATCATAATATATAGTGAAGGGAGTTTTTTTTGTTTTTTTGCAAAGGTAATAGATTGGTAAAAGAGAGAGAGACCTCATAGCCCGAGATCAAGGCAAAATACAAAACATAATTGAAATGACAAAACCAACCAAACAGAAGAAAAACAAACACGTACAACTTAAGCAAAAAGATCCCGAGTAGAAGAGACCGTTGGGGCCCATAAGAGAAACCCCAATCCATCGAGCGTAACAAACAAGAACCTCAGATCCAACAGCTAAATTAATCATTTGGGGAGGGCTCAAAGTAGCACCATGGATGTACCTACTACGCTCATGCCAAACATGGCAAATAACAGCACACCAAACAACTATTCAGACCTTACGCCTTAGACGATTATCAGCGCTAAAGTGACAAATCTAATTGAGCTTCGTATCCCAGTGACAAATTTTATAGAACATCTACCCCACAAAAGCATGACCACCCAACAACCTTACTAAAAGGACATTCAAAGAATAGGTGATTTCTAGACTCAACTCTACATGTACACATAACACGATCACTCGTAACAACATAACACCATCTATAAATACAATCTTGTGCCCCTACTCGATTCTGAACAACAAGCGAGGAAATAAGAGAATGTCTGGGAATATTACCTCCAAACCAAAAGAGGCTAGCCTAAGGCACCACAAGATGCCTAGGCCATAAGGATTTCTAAGCACTACCAACTGGAAACACACACACCAAAACGAAATGGAAGCTAGTTTATGCTATCCTCTCGACTAACATCAACTACTATCAAATGAACTTGTGAAGAAAGATCAACTACATCTCTAGAGTTAGAAGGCTATTACTTAAAACCTTTAGGATTAACTCTCGAGTAATAGCAAAATTAAGAACTAAAAGATCCTCATAAAACAAACAACCAAAAATAAGATAAAAACTATACTCAATTATAGCCGAGTCATCTGAGAATAGGATAAAGACTATCCTCAACTATAGTCAACAATAGAATAAAAACTGTAGTTAAAGTTCAATTTGATGAAATAGATTGTTTATGGTCGAAATTAATACAATGACAAATGAATTTAGGGTTAAAATAAATATTTTTTTCGTATTTAATAAATCAAAATGGCGTTTTGTCGTTGACTATAAATCTATAATTGAATCATCAATACCCAATAAATTATATATATACTTAATTAAAAGTAAGCCAATTTCCAGGAAATTCCTGATAGGTTGATGATAAGCATGATTAGCATCGTTACAATCTAAGTCTAATCCACTTGATTATTAATAAAAACATTAGTTTATTTTTTCTAATGGATTTAAACCCGTACTTGATTAATTGGTCAAACATATGCAATAATTATTTTTAAATAAAATATTATACTCCAAATTTATATTTTAATTTTCTATTTTAGAGGTTATTTGATTTAATATTTGGCAAGTTAAAAATTAGATTTTATATTATGTGTGATGTGTGTCTATTTAACCTTTAAATTTTATCATTAATTGTGTCTTTAAATTTTAAATTATTCTAATGAAATTTTATTTTATTTTCATAATACGAACATAATTCAATTAACGTAAACTTGTTTTATTAATATTGAGTTCATAGATTCGATCTTCTTACTCCGCGTGTTGTAAAGAAATGACATTTCCTTGTTGGTGAAATATATATTTGGTAGCTTAAACAAATTAAATAGAATATGAAATATAGATTAAAATTAGTTTTTGATTTGACCACAATTGCCAAAAAATAAAAATAAATTTATAAATTTGTTATAAATGTTAGATATCCAAATTGTCATCTTCACATAGTTGAAGTAGAAAACATAAATGATAGCAACCAAATTTAACCGCACAATGAAAAAAAAGGAGTTACAAAACAATATTTTAGTCTCATAATTTAATTTTGTCATTAATTTTTAGTATATAACGATGTATTCTTTGTAATTTAGATTTTTTTTTATGAAAAAAAAATATCTAACGAAATGGATATTTTAAATATAAATAAAGTTCTCTTATAGATATAGATTTCAAAGTCAAAATGAGCATACTATTAAATCTATACATACTAAAGAACAATACTTTCATGTTTCATCTTAACAAAGTGGTAGATTTTAATAATTTTTAAATCATATGAATTATATATATATATATATATATATATATATATATATATATATATATATATATATATATTCCAACTTCTAAGTTACAATGAAGGCTTCCTTAAATTTAAGCAGTTGTAAAAAAGTAGATAATAAATAAATGAATAAAAGGGTAAATTAGGAACTTAATAAAAAAAATCTTGAAATTTTAGTCTTTTTGTTTTTCTAACTTCTAAAAGTGTCTACTAAATTTCTAAATTATATAAGAAAAGAAAAATGTCTAAAAGATTATAGAAATTTTCAAATTATGTTAAACATAACCTAAGTTATTTTATTTTAGAGTTGTGAAATAATAACTGTAGAAAGGGAAAAAAAAATAAATAGCTTCAACTAAATATTGTACGAAATTTATAATTTATATCAATTAAATCTATAATTTTTTATAGGTGAATTAATTTAGATTATCAATTATAATTTTTTTTAGATTTTTTCATGGTTCAACTCTAATCATATATTTTGTAAATTTGACACTCGACAAGTATGAATTGATGCATTAATAATTTTGAGAAAAATACTTTTTTTTGTCTTAGGTTGTAGGTTTATTTTTTATTTAGTCTCTAAGTTTCAAAATCTTAACATTTAGTCGATAAGTTGAGTTTAATTTCAATTTAATCTCTAAATTTCAAAATGTTATCATAATTAATTAACATACATTAACACTAAAAACGAAAGATGACTATTTAGTGAAATAAAAAATCAAAATTAAAAATGTAAATTTTGAAATCTAGAGAAACATTGAAATAAAACTTGAATTTAAAACGTAAAATTGTAACATTTTGAAATCTATACACTAAATTGAAATTTAGAAATCAAGCTAAAAGTACGAAAAAAAACTTAAAAATTAAAATGAAAATTTACCAATAATTTTTCAGATAATCACAATAAAATATTTAAATTGATTTGTTTATTAAAATTTAAAATGATATTTAAGAATATAAAATGATATTGAAAAAAAAAATAAAGAAATAAAGGAAACAATAATTCGACACGTCCCATCGAATAATTAATTGGAGATATACTTCCTCTGCCATCCAATTAAATTATTTAAAATCAATACACGAATATATAGAGAGAAAATCAAAATACAAATTCCAAGAAAATTACATGGGAGCATTTTTAAAGTTCTTTCCAAACTCTTTTTACGTGGACCCCACACTCTGCTTCGTCAGACTCTCTTATTTTAATTTTATACCATTTTCCGCATTAATTTCCACGTGGACACGCCCAGAACAATCCCACATTTGCATCTGAGCGAAACACACCGGATTGCAGCCCTCTCCCCCCCGAATCAAAACTGCAAAATATAAACAAATTAAAAAAATACTGATGGATAGATTTTTCTTTTCCTTTCGAGTTCAATTTCATTCTGAATTTATTTATTATATATTTATTTATTTAAAATTACTAATGTATTATTTTGACTCTGCAATTTTTTGAATCGATTTTCTCCCATTCAAAATTGTTGATAAATTAATCTTTAATTATTTGAAATCAATTAGGTTAAAAATATAAAGTCAAACATTATATTGATTCTATATGACGAACACATACAAAAATTATTGCAAAATATTATGACAAAATGATTTTAGTTATTTCAAAATTACTTTCGTATATGTCCATAATGCCGTAATTAGTACAAATATTTAGGTTGGCATACAATGAAGAAAATTATTAAAGAATGGCGTTACAAACATAAATTAAAAATTATTCCTTAATAACCCCACTACTAGATGTTAGATCTGAAACTATTGTAGTTGCATATTGTATCAATTTATTGCTTGCTGCACTAGTAGTATTCAAGAATTATATAGGGTCTACAGAGTATATAAATAATTAAATAATATATCATTTAATTACGTATCAAATTACATAGGAAATCTTTCGATTTGAGTTACTTTTGCAAATTTTCTCCTACATTCAACTATTTGTTTTGTAGGTTCATGTTTTTTTTAACAACACTTGAGGTGAAAGAATCAAATTTCTAACTTAGAGACTAGTAGTACAAGTTCATGTCAATTAAACTGTACTCAATGTTGGTATTTCCGTCTCTTCTAATAACTTTTAATAGAAAAAGTATTTTTCATCGAAGCTGCCACAATAACTAGTAATACAAATTCGAACTACTTTTTCCGTTTCTCTTCTACATCTAATGGTGCAAAATTGCCGCTACAAACTTTCAATAATTCCCCAACAGGTGGATCTACATTATTATAATATAGAAATAAAGTTTTTTTTTTTTTAATAAATTTTGTTGATATGAAGGGGTTAGAGCGTGACTGTCAAATCCTATATATTCCTCCTTCTTTCTATTTCTCTCACTTTCCCTCTTTGAGTTTCTCTCTCTAAAACCTCTCTCTGTTGTAATTCTCAAGGATTCAGAGGGTGGGGGGCCTGTTTGGGAGATTCGATTGAAGCGGCGATCCCTTTTTTTCTTTTTTATTTTTGGATTTCTGGGTATTTTTTGATTTTGTTTTTCCCTTTTTTTTTTCTTTTTTTTTTTCTTTCTTCTTTATACTGCTCCTCGTCCTTGGGAACCTCTTCTTTTGTGAGGTCTTCTCATTTCAATCCGTGTGTTTTCTTCTCTCCGAATATAATGTTCCAGATTTTCAAGGTACTAACTATTACAATCTGCCTATTTTTATCTTTCTGATTCTCTCTTTTAGCTAACTGCTTCTTGTACGATTACAAAAGGAACGACAAATCATAATCAATCTATTTAACTTCTTTCTTGTTTTGTTTTTCTGTTAATGTTTTTATGGAGTTCTAGACTTGGGAGTTTCCTTTTTCAGTCTGATGATGGGTTCTCTGAGACATTGATTTTGATTTTATCTGCCTGTTGTTGTTGTTGTTGTAAGAACTGGATTTGGTGAGATTTTTGGAATTATTGGTTTTAATTTGAAGTTTTTGGCTTATGGGTTGTGGATTTTGTTCAAATGGGTTCTTGGGTTGGAGAAGGATTTGTGATTGTTGGGGTTGAAATTGGAGTTTGTTTTAGTTTATGTGATATGGGTTTTGGGAAATTTGGGGTTGGGAATCCTTCCACATCTCAAGATGTTTGCTGTTGTATGTCAATTGGGATTTTATTATTTTAATGTGTTGATGAGTTTATAGGTTGAGTATGTAATTGAGAGGATCAATAATGCTGTCTCTATTGTGGTGCTCTTCTCATGGGCTCATATTTCTGCATCATTGACTGGTTTTTTTGGGTCTTTGAAATTACCCGTTGTTTGGAACTCTGAGCCTTAGTTGGGTGTTCTCTGAGCACATTAAAAAAGGTTCCCTTTTATGGAAATGCTTCTGCTTTTTCCCAATCTCATCATAAATCAATTAAAAAAAAAAAAACCATATAATGTAAACCCTCCATCTTTGTTATCTGATTCCTCTGTTTCAAAACTGGACTGTGGTTGTCATGATTCCTTTCTACAGTTCTTGTCTCATGTGCTTAAATTTCAAATTAACAGGAAAAATGAAAAAAAAGAAAAGCAAATATCCTAACAAAGTACCAAATGTTTCTTCTCATTTATGGGTTCTCAGTTAAACAGAAATTCATGAATAACAAAGAACTGTCATTATCTCTTTCTCATGGTATTCTTCTTTTTTTTTCTTCTTCTTCTTCCTCTTGTTCTTCCATGATGCAGAGAAAGTTCTGATTTGATAGAATTCTGATCTGTAAAAGAATGGAGGGTGATACATTTTCAGGGCTTGGGAGTAGTCCACAGATTGACAGCAAGATTTTACAGACATTTCAGAAGAATTTTGTTCAAGTCCAGAACATATTGGATCAAAACAAGCTGCTCATCAGTGAGATAAACCAGAATCATGAGTCAAAAATCCCTGACAATCTTAACAGAAATGTGGGTCTGATCAGAGAATTAAACAACAATATCAGGAGGGTTGTTGACTTATATGCTGATCTTTCATGTTCCTTCACCAGATCCATGGAAGTTTCTTCAGAAGGTGATTCAAGTGGAGCTTTGAAGTCAGATGGAAAAGCAGGTCAGAAGAGAAACAGGGCTGCCTAGTCCACAAATATTCATCTTCTCCATTCTTTGGCATGGTGGGAGAGGAGGAACAAACATATTTCTCATCTCTGTCAAAACAAAGGCTAGTATATCAAATAGATTCTCTGTAACTTTCTTGTATGATTTAACTATCTAGTTTTAATTAGTTCTTGATCATATCGTCATCATCATCATCATCCCTCTCCTGCATTGCTTAGAGAAAATAATTGTCCTGATTCTGTATTTTATTGCTTTTCTGCCTAACTATGGATCTACTTGACAAAATTAAGCATCAAATTCTCATCTGATTTCTGGTCTTGGTTCCAACTATTATTCCCTGTACTTTAAGGATACTTAGGTTTGGTTTGATAACACTTTCTTCCCTATTTTAGTTTTTTAGAGGTGTTTGATGAGAACATAATTATTTTGAATGTTTAACTTTTGAAACTGTTTTTTTCACTTGAACATTTAACATGAAACAAGAAATAGAGATGGATTAGGATTACTAATGAAGCTTTAAGATCCCCCTTTTACAAAACTTCTCTCTTCATCATTTTTTGGGCCAAAATCCCCAAATTTTCCTTCCACAGCCACAGCCACAGTTCAGCTTATAGGTTACTGTTTTGGGCCTTCTTCTATGAAAGTTATGAACTCAAATCTCTTCTGTTGCTTTCTGTTCAGAAAGTTTACTGTAAATGATTTTTACTGCCCATGATTGAGCTTATTACAGAAATGCTGTGGGAATTGAAAAAGAAACTGAAGATAAAACCAACAGCTTTTAGCTGGTTTTCTGTTTGGTTCTCCATCACACACCAACCAAACAGAATCTCAGATAAAGGATGATTGGCTTTTTGACTCTTTTTTTTTTTTTTTTTTTTTGGGGGGGGGGGGGGGGGGGGGGGGGTTGTTTTGTTTTGTTTTGGATTTAGATATGGAAGTCTTGCATTCCATTCTATGTGATCAGTTACTGTTTCTTGGTTGGGTTCTGCTTTGCAAATTATAGTATTCTTTGGGGAGTTCAAACAAAACACAAAAGATTTAAAGAGATAGAGAGATGTGAAACAGCCATTCTCAACTAGAAGACAAAGTACCAAAACAAGGGTATGTTTTGTGGGTTAGGAATGAACTCAAATTCCCCACTCCTCTTTTTTTTTTTTCTCTCAACTTAGAAAAGGTATATTCTTGAAAAATAATATATAAAAATTCAAGTTATGTCCAATAAGTCTTGTTTGATGATGATTTGATTCCTCAACCTTCTCTTTTCCTTCTTATCTTTTTCATTGAACTTTTCCTTTCTTTTCTAGTGGACCCATTTCCATACAAACTTGTTTTTTTATTATTTCAAAGGAATTATTGAGTGTATATGTTACTCTCATCATCCTTATTAGTTGTATAGTTGGGAGATCTAACTATACTTTTTGACTATGATATTAGATGTACTTTAGTTTATGCCAAAAAAATACCCAAGAATTTTAAACATCAATAAGCTTCTTTTATGATTGTGAAAGTGGGGATCGACCATTGACTTTTGGATGTATAATTGATGTTCTATCTATTGAGCTCAAGTCGGATGGGTAAACATTATAAAATTTGTGCAACTCTTTATTTGACTGCGGAATTAGGGTTGTAATCACTTTGATTTTTTTGGTTACAAGTAATGAGCATTGATTAGGCTCCACCAAACACCATGCTACTTTAGCATTTTTTACCTAGAAAAAAAATAAAAAATAAAACAATTCAACTAATTTATTTTCCTGTCACATGGCAAATTTTTTTGATGGATCCTAAGGTTAGGGACGCAACACCTAAGTTTTTGTTCAACCAATGCTAAAGGATCGTATTAATTTAAGGGCAATTGTGAATTTAACTTCTCATAAACTCGCCTCTTGAAATCAAGATAAATTGAAGAAGTCATGATCCTTCTTTATACATCTCACTCTTATTATACATATATAATAATAATAATAAAATATTAATTAAAAAAAATAAAAAGCGACAATTTGGTTGGTACAGTTTGGGATGCAACTAAATAAAATATTTTTATTTTGTTTTATACTCAATTCAATCAATTTTTATTGCCATTTCTACTTGTACTCTTAATGGAAACTATTTCAAATAGATTCCATTATTATTGAAGTTTCCTTTTAAGAGAGAATGGTAAGAAAAAGAATTACAAAAATATTCCATGAAAGTGGTTGGGAAAGAGATTGAAAATTTGTTGGGTTTTGAAAAGGGGTATATGAAATTATGAAGTGTTAGAAGCATAATTATTTGAGTTCTACTATGGTTGTTGGAATATAATAATAATAACAACAATAATCCACCCACGTGCCTTTCAAATAAACCCAAAAAAAAAAAAAAATTAAAATAAAATAAACTAAAAAAGGACTTATTATGGGTCCAATATGATATTAAATTATTACTTTTTTTTTCCTTTTTAATACAATATTAAATTATTACTAATAGTGATAGAGACTATAGATATTGTTGAATTGGAAGTTAGGTTCAACGTCCTTGTAAATGGAACGCCTTGCACATAACTTTATCCAATGTTTATTTTCTTTTGAAATTTATTAACTTTCACCCAAATTTAATTTAGTGTTGTTTCAATTTAAATCTTAAATTTTTAATTTCATTAATTTTGACTTTAAATCTATAATATATTAAAAGTCATATATTTTAAAAATATTTTTTTGACTACTTTATCCATTTGATTTTTATTGAATTACAAATATGCCATCAACATTTTACATTAATTAACTAATTGACCTATTATCCATTAATATCATTTACTACGTTTATAATAAATAAATAAAATCGGTTATTTATTTATTATGTCAAAAACAGTTACAATTTTTTTTTTAATTTAACCTTTTAATAATCAAATAATTACAAATTAAGTTCACTAATACCTAGATGATTTCATGAGTTCTAACCCATCAAAGATTATTAATTAATGATAATTATATTGTTAATCATTATCACTCATTTAGCTCTTAGTCATTTATTAAAACTATGTCTACTTTTTACCACTAGACCAACCGAGATGGTTGGAAGACTCATTCTTTTTAAATCTTTTTTTTTTTAATTTTTGTTTTTCTCTCTAACTTCTTCGTTGTTGCCAAATTCGAAAATGAATTTGGATATTCTGATCAAATATTTTCTATATCAAATAAAATTAATCAAATGAATCTTTCTTTTTTAGATTTATTATTGAATGTTTATATTAAATTGGTATATAATATCACTTAGGCAAGAGGGGAGAGAGCGGGAGTATCAATAAACCAATGATACGGGTGAAATGAGATTTGAAAAGAAAAATATGTTTTAGTTTGTTGGTTCTAAACACAAATCAAACACTATGATTTATACAAAATTTTGAAACAAAAAATTTCATCAAAATCAGTAAAACAGTAACAGTAATTTCATTTATTTTATTTATGGAATAATATGGGTTTAGTTTTGTTTTATATATTTTTAAAAAATTTTAAAATATGGAAAAAATATTAATCAAATTTCACGATGCATTTTCACATTTTTGGTTCAACAATTACAATAGTGAGAACGAAACCATTGACTTGAGAATAATAATTTGTCTTATTAACTGCGTTGCTCATATTAACAATTTACAAAAAGATAAAATTAACTTTAATTTAGTCGATACATGTAAAACATTTCACCAACAAACTAAATCTTTTATTAAAATAACAAAATAAATTAAATGACATCATAACCACTAAAATTAATTTGTGAGAATCATTTAAAAGTTAATTTAAGTTATTTAAAAATATATACGTGACAAGTAATTTTAATTTAATTGTATATAATAGTACATGGTACCATCTTGTGCAAATCATTTAAAAGCTACTTAAATTATTTAAAAATATATACGTGCATTTGTAACTGGTACTACAAACTTATTGGAATGAAAATGTTATTAATGTTTTAACAAAGTATGTTGTCATAAAAACAAAATGTTTACCAAATTTAGCTTTTTATACAATGTTATATTTACTTCAATCAATTAAATGTTTCGATGTCATTTATTTATTTCATGTACAAATTTAAGGGCTAGTTTGGATTGACTTGTAAAAAAGAACTCATTTTTATTTAAATTATCGGGATAAAAGTTGTTTAAATTGTTTAAAATAAATATTAGAATGTGTTAACGATAAAAAAATTTGTAGTTCGAATCTCCCAACTCCTATGCTCAGTTTTGACGACTATTAATTATATAACGTTGAGATATTATTTGAGGCGGAATTAATTATTATCTTGAATAATTGGGATTTTGAGCCATTTTTTAAAGATGTATTTGTAGGTCCTACTTTATTTCAAGTCTACTTTCGTTTTAATTATTTATTTTTTCTTTTTATTCCTTGTATTTTTCCAACGACTTATAAATAAAAGCTTGACCATGCAATTCAAGATATTAATTCCTAAGCTTCAATAGCTCTCTATTATTTCCCCTATGAATGTTTGTTTTCGTATTTTTGTTAGGTAGTGTATTAAAAATGTTATTCAATTGTTGTAATTCTTTTCTAGTTTTTTATTTATTTAACTTCCAATATTTTTTATGATATGTTTGTAAGTTATTCTAACATCATTTTTGTTATTTTTAAAATAATTCAAAAAATATTTTTAATAATTAAAAATTAATTTTAGTAGTGTAAAAATTGTATTTTAAAAGTTGTAAAAATGGTTGAGTGATTTTAAATGTGTTTCCAAAGTAATTTTAAAATTGCAAAAGTAATTTTAACAATTTAAAAATTCCTCTTAAACATGCACTTAGTATTTCATATTTGAAAGGAAGACGTTAGATTATCGGTTTGTTTTCTATGATTTGGTTGTCATGTTAATTCATTACATATTGGTTCTAATGGTATCAATCTATCGTATGATTTTTCTAATTCCATCCATATGATTTGGTCAAATTTTGCAAATCATAAACTTTTTGGATTGTATCAATTAAAACTCAAAACAAATACTTCTAACAAACCTTATACTCAAATGCAAAATATGTATTGATGAAATTTCTTTAAAAATAAAAAAAAAAAAAAAAAACTTGATGAATTGAATTTTAATTGGCTCATGAAAGTTTTCAGTTTTAATTCATACTATTGATTACAAAATTTGACTAAGGGAACTCACTTGATTTTCATTGCCATCGCAGATTTACATTTTGGGAGAAAAGATCATCTGCACAATAGTAGAAGAGAACATCAGTGTGGTATCTACCACATTATTAAGTCAGTTTCTAGCAAAGAGTTAAACCAAGCTTTTTAGGAAGGTGATGAACTTACCTAATATGGAGTTATCATGTTTCTATATATAATGGGGTCAAACCTAGAGTTTCTTCAATCCCTTCATGACCACAAAATCGAATTAAAGCCTACACATGGGGAAATAATCAGGATAGTTTGGGCTCAACCTCGCCTTCTGAAGCCAAATGGCCCACTTGCCTCTGATTGTGGGCCTGCAAAGAGGAGGCCTCAAAAGAAGGACAAATTTGCCGACCTCGACCACAACCAAAGAGGTTGAGGTGGGCCTTTTGGGTCAGATGTCTTGATCGCCTCACCCACTCACTAGTTGTACCTCTTTTAGTTTTTTTTTTTTTTTTTTTTGCTTGTCTTGGATCCATCTAGTTTTATCTTCAAACAATATGAAAACTCAAACTATATGAACCAAATTTCATCTTTAAAACTGTATATGGATTAAATGAAAACTTAGTCTAAATTATCTAGTACTAAATTGAAAATCTTAACCCAAAACGAATATGACTTAATTCACATATAATAAGGGTTAACAACTAAGAGAAAGTTTGGTGGTTATGAATCAGAAGTGTATTATGTTGTAATATTTTTCAAGCATTTAAATTGAAATCAAATTTGAACAACTTCTTTGAAATGACATTGGAGAATCAATAATAGCTTTTATATCGTGTGGCTGAGGATTATTGTTAAAGAATAATTGTGTGTGGTTGTTCCTATTGTAGTTACGGTACAAAATGAATTTGTTCCACCGCACAAGATTCCATCTTCCCACTCAATTACTTCTTAAGCCCACGTGAGAAACGGTGTGTTTGGTTTGGAATACTTGTGAAAAGTAAAATGATGATGAACAAAGTCTTGATGAATGGAATTCTTTATTATAGTTTTTATATTCCCTATGTTTTAAAATGTAATCTTTTTACGTCTTAATTTTGAGTTTAGTTTTCATTTTATTCTTAAAATTTTAAAATGTTACATTTTTTCTATGAAATGAGTTGTCTATCTGTATTCTATAATTGTAATAAAGTGTAGGGCTCATATTGAGATTTGTAATCAAATCCCGCAATCTAATTGAAGAATGAGGGTGCTCAATCGGATTGTGGCCGTTACATATATTGCTATTGTAACAATATGAAGATTATGAATCTGCCACATTTATTGTTACCTTTACCGTTAGGATCAAACAATGACGATAATGATAACAATAATAGTAAAATGTGACATATTAATAATTCTAGGTAAAAATGATAAAAAAAACAATCCTATTTGTGAGCCTACTACGATTCATTTATCAATGAAATCTCATTTCGACTACATCAATTTTTATTAGGGTTTGGTAAACATAGTCTTAGTTTCAATTTCATCTCCAGATTTCTAGATTTTACAATTTTTACCCTTGAATATCTAATACTTACTTTTAGTCTTTTGGTGTTAAGGTATGTGCATTTTTTTTAATTGAATTTTAATAATGACTAAAAATTTGGGGAAATTATCATAAATGAAAAAGCAAAATATCAAAAGTATTTATAAATATAGAAAAATTTCACTGTCTTCCCAAATTTAAACTCTAACTCTTCTATTCTCTCAAAGATCCATCAATTGAACCCGAAATCAACAACAAACAAACAAATTCAACAAAAATTAATAAACCCTCAATAAATGTTGGCTGCAATTTGTGAAAGAGGATGGAGAAGATCATGACATTAAAAGAGCAACACATCAGGGATAATCCCATAAATCTTAAAAAAAAAAATAGCGAGAGAGCAAGAGAGGAGCATCCAAGACCGAGGTGGGCAGTGGCAGGTGGCGGAAAACTCAACAGCGGTTGCGGCTGGACGTAGAAATTAGAGAGACAAGATGAAAGAGGCGCTGCTTGAACTTGTGTTTGAGGACTATGAACTCTAACACATCTGTATTTTTTAGGACTATGAACTCATGGACCCATGCACGAGTTCCAATTTGGAATCATGACCTGGCAAAAATGCTGTGTAGTAGCCATGTGGAAGGTAAATAGTAGAAATCGTAGACCAAGTACACGATTACCTTAAATCGTAGATCGAGTCTATGATTTTACAACCTCATTTTTGTCAATATTTTTTCTTCTACCTTATTTTTGTTATTATTTATTAAAATAACATTATTTTTTTTAAAATTTCTATTTTGTTATAATATAAAACATACCAAAAAATTATGAAGAATAATTAATAGAAAAATTAACAATAATTTAAAGAAAATTAATCATCAATGCTTCTATTCAATAATCAATATATCCCTTCGTCTGCCCGGCAACCCAACACCATAAATAATCTCCTTCTGCGGTTCTTTTAAGGGTAAATTGGGCCTGATATTTGTGGAAAACGGTAGCCCATTCGTCCATCAATGTAAAAATGTATGAGATTTTTACATAAAGGGCATTTTTAATCCTATATTTTATAAATGTCTTTTAAATTTGAATTTTTTTTTTCAAAAAAGACTTTTTTTTTTTTAAGTTTGGACAATTCTACCTTTTTTCTATTTATTTATATTTATTTTATAATATTCTTTTCTAATTTACGAAGTTTGCTTAATGTTGGAGAGATAAAATACGTTTAATATGATTTTTTCTCATTTTTATGTGGAGAGAGAAAGTGTATTTAATATATATATATTTTTTTAATTTTTAATTGGAGAGAGAAAATGTATTTAATATGTTTTTATTTTCCATTTACAAAATGCATTTAATATGTTTTTATTTTCCATTTCGTATTTAAATATGTGATATATTCTGTTGTTTGTTCTGAATATTATTTATTTTCATGTAATATATTTAATTATTTATTTGGTGTATATATATTCCAGATATTCTGATATATATGCACTTCTAATTAAGTATCACTTGTATTTGGTGAATATATATTCTTCGATATTCTGATATGTATGACAATATATTTCTTTATTTGCTCTAAGCCTTGCATGGAGGAGAGAAAAAAACTTTTTGCATGCTAAATGGTAAATATCTTACGAGAGTAATGGAAAAAAGTCTAGAAATAAGGCTTTTTATGTAAAAAATGGAATGTTGAAGACATTAACGTAATATAGGTCTTATATCATGGTCTTTTACGTAGAAGCCCCTTTGTGTAAAAAAAAAGTAGTAGAAGTTGGGCCTTTTATGTTGAAAATCCATAATTTCTATTTGGTCTTGGATTTCAAAACGTTACATTTTCACATCTAAGTTTTGAGTTTAGTTTCCATTTAGTACATTGAGTTTTAAAATGTTTGTACTTTTCTTACTTTAAATCTTGAGTCTAGTTTCAATTTTGTCTCTAAATTTTTAGAATTTGTATTTTTACCTTTGATTAACTAATACTTGCTTTTACGCTCTCGTATTAACTAATGTGATTTTTTTAAATTAAAATGAAAAATAATTAATTATAATAAATTAATTGTTTTAAATTAATAAATAAAAAATTAACACTAAGAACTAGAGGTGGACTAAAACTCAATGACAAAAGCACAAAATCTTCCTAGGTAGGGACTCTAATTTATAGAGTTTTCAAAGGCCTTATGTGGGATTAGACATGATTGACTTTTGCGCCCAACAATTGGACTCGGACTAGAGCCAAAGTTGGGCCTGTGTCCAACCTTTTATCTGGCTCAACTTTTTACTTGAATTGAATTGTACTTTGGGCTCGAACAACTTAATTTACTTGGCTCGATCCAATTTACAATGTTATGCCCAAATGAGTTATTAGCCAAATTAGATATCCAAACTTAATGGTTGATGAATTTAATCCAACCTAACCAAATCGCCAGAAAGAAGACACCTTGCATTTTTCTAGTATGCCAATTATTTGTCTCTAAAATTTAATGTAGAGGCACATAATAGTTTTTAATGGGCCCTGAATTTAATAAAATGGGAGTTTCGTCGGGACGAAATTGACGAAATTATTCCTTCTAACAACATTTTTATAAGGAAGAAAAAACTTTTTGACAACTTTTTAAATTGATATTAACATCTAAATCGACTATCAAACACATTACAAATTTTGAAAACATGAAATACAAATATGATTTTTTTAAAATTGAATTATTGTTATCAAGTTTGTTTATTATAGCTTGTCAACATATTTTAAATGATTAAAAGTGTGTTTTTAAATACTTTAATTAATAATTAAACACTCTAAAAAGTGTTGTAAATATTAAAATTATGTAGATATTTAA
The DNA here is from genome assembly GCA_030954485.1 of Citrullus mucosospermus. Lineage (NCBI taxonomy): Eukaryota > Viridiplantae > Streptophyta > Magnoliopsida > Cucurbitales > Cucurbitaceae > Citrullus > Citrullus mucosospermus. The sequence continues at coordinate 28,912,874 of CM062057.1, forward strand.
TACATTATACCCCAACACTACAAACATGACCTAAATGGTAATTTTTTGTTTTTATGTTTTTAAACTTTAAACTGAAAACCCTAGAAACAACCTCCACGTGGTTTCCTAATTCCTATAAAATCCCAATTTTCGCCAAGAATCCTTCACCCAAATTAGGGTTTTAGAAATTCCAGAAACTTCCTCCTCCAACTTCAGGACGACGCTTCTCTCATTTTTGCAATTATTCTTCTCTTCCCCTCTTTTTCTCAAATCTCGCGATACAATGGCGACGCCAGGAAGAAGAACAAAGCGGCATTCGGTTCTTATTTACTGTTCTGGCTCTCTCTCTTTCTAATCATTTCAATCTTTATTCATAGGTTTTACTATTAGTTTTTTTCTTTTCTTCTTAATTTCATGATATTGGTTTGCTCTGGGATAGCTAATTCGTCAAATACAGTTTCCATCGAGCTTGCTTTATGATTTTTGAGTTATCTTTTGTTGTTTCTTCCTCAATGGATGAAGGCTATTTTGATTTTATCCTGTTGTAGAAGGTAAAATAAGTGTCGGTAGCGTATTATCATGCCTATGAATTGGATTACTAGGGAGAGGTTTTATTGATCATGCATGGTCTCTTTGGACATGTTCATGTTGTTATCACTATGAAAGTCGGCCAAATTGGTTTATATTTGCTATGTTCGATGGAGTAGCGGTTAAGTCTGGTTTTAAAGGCAGTGCTCGCAATCTATTGTATTGGCTAGTAAATTTATGTACCTTTTTCATGGATTGAATTTTCTGTGATCTATTTGTTCTGTTTTTGTGAGCAAGAGGTTTCGAGATTAAAATAGAGTATGATAGAAGGATTGTTAGTTTCTGATTCATTTTTGTTTCAATATTGTCATCTTTACAGCAGGTTGGTTATCTTATATCAACCCTGTGTCTGAGGATGACGAAATGGAGTTCCTCCGTACCATTATCTTTTGTGAAACTGTTTTGCTTTCCCTTTGTAACACTAGGAGGATACAAATTTCTTCATTCTTGACTGACTTTTTACAAGATCATATGATTAGGTAGATTATTCTCTTTTTCAATGACGAGGCAATATTTTTCTGTCATCTATAAAGCAAATAGGATACTTCTATACCAAATTTGTGTCGGAAGATGACAAAATTAATAGTGGATCCTCTATTCATTTTGAAGGACTGGAAATCCCTTCCATTTTTTCAAGTAGAGGTTGTCACGAACACACTTCAACTGTCTCTGTCTTCCCTTAGTTGGAACTCCTTTCTGGAATTTTGACTATGGTTCCTTAGATTTTTTTTTCCTTTCAAACGAGTGATCTGTCATATTATTGACTAGGCAATATATTTCAGTCATCCATAAAGCAAATAGGTTGTTTGTATACCAATTTTGTGTCGGAAGATGACAACATCAACTGTGAATCCTCTACATTTTGAAAGGTTGGAAATCACTTTCCTCTTTCTAGTAGAAGTTATCACAAACATGTTTCTTCAAATGCCTATGACTCACACTTGATGTTCTTACTGTTATTTGCTTTGTTCCCTTTATCAGATCATTTCTATTTTCTTGTCATAGAAGTTTCTGTATGGTGACCTGTTTGATGTCTTTCCATCATTTCATTCACGATTTTGACTTGTTTTTTTTAATCAATAGTTGGTCAGCTGGTGATTGAAAATGAAAAAGGCATTAGGGCCCTGACCATTTCGCCATGAGTGAGGTGTTCCTAACTTGATAATGCATGGTAGGCAATGGAGTGTCAATTGAGTGTTCTATGACATAAACAGAAGGTTGGTTTTCATTAGTTTTCTAGGATTGGATCATCTGTAAAATAATGGCATACGTTGAATGGTTGGAGGAAGGTGGAGCTCACTATGTTGAATAAGTTGGCTAGTGATGGAACTCTGTAAGTTGTAGTTCTTGTGATTCTGTAACGACCGATGGGTCTGTTTTATAGGTTGTGCAATTGTGTTCTTGAGTAAGATGTAGGAACACAAGGAACTCAAGTTCCTCTTGTTTCTTTATTTCGGTGACTGGTGAATGCTTTCTCTATCATTTTTCGGTTTGTGCTCTGCAATCCCCACTGGGGTCAAAATTTGTTTCAAAGTTCAGATTGATTATGAATTTGACTGGATTGTTTTTTTTTTTTTTTTGGTTGGAGTTTGTATTTTTTGAACACTGCCTTATTCAATAAGAAGTTTGATTTCTTGTAAAAATAAGATATCTTTCACCTTGTTCGAATGACCATCTCTTTGTACATGTTGATAAAATGGAAATGTTTGTAAGCCCCTATTATTCTTTCAAAACAATGAGTTCTTGGCTGGCTAAATTAATTTTAGTCATTTTATTTCCTTGTCTTGTCTTCACTCGACTTCTTAACTCATTTATTAATAATTTCTTTATTTTTAATTTGGTTTTTTAAGTTAAGTCGTAACTTTTGATTTTGTAATTATTAGGTTTATGAATTTTTAATTTTGTATTTAATAATATTTTCTAAAAAAAATTACCGAAAACAAAATTGTTAATTTTGAGGTTCAGAATTCAAATAAATGCACATTGAATTCAATTTTTTTGACAAATAGAAATATTCATTAAAATTTTTAATTGTGTCAAAAACTTAACGAAATATACACAAACGAAAGATCGCAGTTGTAAATTTATCATTTGAATCTCATTGGCTTTCAATTAAAAATAAATAAAAATTATTCAGAGAAATGAATGTACAACAGTCATACCCTTGAAATTCACCCTATAAAGTTTAAAACTAAACAGCACCCCAAAGAAATAATGTTTCTATTAATTGTGCACCACACTTCGTTACGAAAATCACAACTTTTATTTTTTCTTTTTTGACAAATGGCAAAAACTATTGGATATTCAAACTTATATAATTGTATAAGTTTGGAGTTAAGTTTATAATTCGTGGGTCTAAGGTTTAAAATTAGATAAAAAAAATTTAGGGACCTAATTTTTATTTTTATTTTTTTTTCTAAATTTTTCCAAATATCGATATCAAAATTTCATGCAAATTTTATGATTTTAGAAGATGGGTCAGAAGAATAGAAGAAAATGAATGAAACAAGTTACAGCTAAAATCCATACATTAATTACCACAGACTGCGGCTTGCAACAAAAAAAAAAACCATGACACGACGTAAAACAAAATTACGATTTACTTCTTTTTTTCATTTACTTTCCTTCACAATTCCACTCAGCTTCGCTTCACCGGATCGAAGTTCGAGACCCCGATCACCGCCCCCAATATCGCCACCACCACAGCTCCACCCGCCGCAATGCTCAGCAAAAAGTTCTTCAGCGACGGCGAAACTCCAGGTCCCGCAGCCTCCGCAACCTCCGGAATCACCATCGACGCCGTCAGAGCAGCGGCCGTAATTCCAGCGACAGCCTTCTCCTTCAACGAAGATCGGACGGCGACGAGCCTTCCGTTGGACTTCGGAGTAGCAGCAATGGGCTTGCGAGACCTAGAAGAAGGCAATGGATTGAAGAAAGCGTCGTTGGAGAGTGGCTTTTGGCTGGCGTAGGTCAATGGCAAGGCCATTGAAACTGCAGAAGTGGAAGCCATTGATGATGGTTTGGAAGCTGCTGCTGCGAATTGGGAATTTCTGGAAGATTATGGGAATTGGGGATTAGGGATTTTGGGAAATGGGAGGGGGCCAATGAAATAGAAGAGGTGGGAATTTGGGGATTTTTGGTGAGCTTGAAATCTTCATCTATGTCCGACGTGGCAACTTCTCTATGCCTTATTGGTGGATAACGTTATCTTATTGGTCCAATCATCATCTCCTTTGAAATCCTTTTGTAGGTCCCACAATTTTGGGCCTTCCTTTGGGCCTTCATATCCTCCACGTCAGTGTCCTTATTTTCCATGAAAATACCTTCGTTAAGTTGCAAATTTGGTCTCCAGCAGGGGTGTTTACCGTTCAGTTTGGTCTAGTAGTTAAACCTAACCAAATTGAAAAATTCGATTTTGGATATATATAAAACCAAATCAAATCGCAAATATTCAGTTCGATTTTTGAATATATATATATATATGTTCGGTTTGGTTTTTAGTTTTAACTAATATAAACGGTTTGATTTTGTTGGTTTTATTGGACACGGCTAGTCCTCCTAGAAAGTTAGAATTTAGTGTTTATAATTTGATCAAACCTCATAAATAGGTTGATAAAACTTGCATCCTACTATAGGGATTATTTATGAAACTTTAAATTTTAATTATAAACCATAAAAATTAAATTTTAACCTTCTCCAAACCATAAGGACAAATTTGCAATTTAACCAAATATCTAATAAAATCCTCTGACTTTTAATTACCAATTCAAAAGGTGTTTTTAACTTTAAATAATGTTTAATAAATTCTTAAATTTTAAATTTTGTATCCAACATTTTTTAGAAGAATTTGTCCTATAGATTTCTAAATTTTTTTGATTTTGTATTTGAGAGGTCTTTCACCATTTGACCATTTTTTTTTTTTTATATTTCTAAATTCATGTATCTAATAAACATAAAATTGAAATTTCAAGTTTTGTTACACAAAATTTAATTTATAGCTATTTAATAGAACAATTATCAAGTAATCTTTTTATATATATATATATATATATATATATATATAAAAGACGGAATATATTAGGAAGTTTTTAGATGCAACATTGAAAGTTAAGAATTTATTAAACAAAATTTATAGTTTAGTAAGTTATTAGACATAAAATTGAAAGTTTGGAGACTAAACTTGTAATTTAATTTTTTTTTTTTGAGCTTCAAATATAGTTTTGTTTTGAAGTTAAATTGCAAATTCGACTACTAAACTTTAAAGTTAGTGTTTAGTTGTCTCTGATATTTAATAGGTATAAATTTTCATTGTTGTGTAGGTATAAGCTTTAAAGGCATATAATTAAAGTTCTCAACTTTCATTGTTGTATAATAGATGGACTAACATATTTAAAATGTGTTCTATCTTATAGGATTTAAATTTTATGTTCTGAAAAATCCTAAACTTTAAATTTTGCGTCTAATAAATTTGTGAAGTTTAAAAATTTAACCAACATTGGCATAATTCACTACATATGTAGACAGTATGGACGGTTCATACTCTACATTGAACCTAAATTAAAGATTCCAAATGAAATTTCAATAGTCAATTCTCTTAAATTGTTCATAAATAAAAATTCAAATTTGTTGAGAACAACTAATTAATATTTTACAATTCTTCATGGACATATTACAAACGCCACTTCTGAAGTTTTGTAGTAGTTACAATTATACTCTCAAACTTTCAATTATAAAAATGGGGTCTTCAAACTTCTACAACCTTAAAAATTTGGCTCTCAAACTTAAAAATTGGACCCCAAAAGATAAAAAATTGAACGAACTTATACAATGATTAAAATTTCTACAATTATCCAAATTTGAGAGTATAATGCAACTACCACCAAACTTTAAGGTGGTTTATACGATTTGCCATCTTTTTTCCTTACTGATACAGCTCAAATCACGAACAAATATCATCTTAGCCCTCTTGTTCTCTTCCCATCAAATTTTCAAAGCCATTGAAGCAAAAAAGGACATGAGATAGCCACTGTATTTGTATTTAGAGTTTTAGTAAGAAAATGAGCAACTGAAGAAATGACCTTCATCTTCATCTTTGAGAGGGTGGAACCACTGGAGCTGCTGAACCTACATAGTTGAGATGAACTTCTTGAGGTAGCAGATGATATTTGATACCGAGATCTTCGAGAATTCTCTTCAGCTCGAAGACTAAATCCGATCTTCGACTGCTCTTGTCGCCGTAGTTCTGAAAGTTTATGGTGTGATTGACACATAGAGCTAGTTTCATCTTGTTGACATTCTCGATCTCCTTCACTACGACACTGTGGTTCGGACGCCAGAACTGAGGTTTGCTTTCTATGTATCTGAGTAAATGCATTTGAAATGATAAGTCAAGCAAATGGATGCTTTGAAATGAAAGCAAACTCAATGCCAATTTTAGCAGATTGAACTATAACTCCATAAGGCTCAGTCCTTGTAGTTTATTACTAACAAGCATAGAGAAACTGAACAGCACTTACGTTTTTATTCTTGCTTTTAGAGCTCCAATGCTCTCAATTGAAGTGGAAAAGTCAACAGAAAATTCGATCGAATCACCCATTTCGGGGCTCCGGTAGTAGTTACTGATGGGTTTGGTGGCTAGAACAGAATTTGGATAGAAGATCTTCTCATTGTCATATCTCAAGAAAATTGTGGTTAAAATGTTCATTTCTTCAACAACCATCTGCAAAGTTAGAATTAAACCAAGTGAGGTTGGTTCAATAGAATCCAAAACCATTCTGAGTTGAGAAAGTTACCTGCACACCATCTACGACACAACGATCCCCCACGTCAAATGGATGCATCACGAATACGAATATGATGGCTTCGAATACAGTTCTGGCAGTGTTACCAAACATGAAAACCACGAGCAGAAGCTGTGATGAGATGAAGACGAGTACTTGCGTCGTTAAGAAACCCATCAGAAGTAGCCATTCAATGATAATCACAATCAGTATAATTGCAGAGGCAAGCTTGTTTAGCTCCTCTATGGCAGTCTTGGTGTCATTCAATGAGTGAGCCAACGACTTGCGCTCAACGTAAACATTCACCTGCAGCATCAAAAATACATTTCGAAGGACTAGGTTTGTAAGAGGTTTGCTTAGAATTGCACTCTTGAATACACTCAGCTGTTCTGAAAAAAAAAAATGCTAATGATTTACCAGCCAATTCTTCAGGGTTTTTCGCTTTATCTTCCCAGTCTCAACTCCTCCTTCAAACAATGGCAGCACATTATCAATTTCCTCCTTACTCATAAAACGAAAGAGGTCATCTTCATCAATATACCTAACCATGGGCACAAGATTAGAAGCATTAGATAACAAAATTCTCCAAAAATAATGAAGTGGGAAATTCAAGTTCTTTCAGAAGGTAAAATTCTCACTTGCTACCCGGTTTCGCAACGTTTCTGAAAATCTGGTAAGCTGCAGCCCTTGCTTCCCATTCACTGTTAATCTCCTTATCTTTTTGCTCAACCTCTTCCTCTTTAAAATTCTCTATTGTATTAGAGATGGTGGACAGCCCTGAACTCCTTATAACATTGATTAGCCCTCTCATGGTCCAAGCAGAGATTTTTTCTTGCTTCATCTTTTTGAGTTTATCTACATCAATCACCTCTTCCTTCCCTTCATTCCCACCATCACTTTCTTTCTTCAAATGCCTGAAACTCAACTGCCCTGTGCTTGCCGCTCTCCCAACCCTCTCCGCCATCTCCATGAGTGGAGGTCCTGATAGGATGCGCAGGATATATTGATGGAAGATTGATTCTTGAATCCGATCGAAGAATCTAGCGCATTGAAAAGAAGCAGCTAGTGTCTTCACCAACAAAGTTTTCACCAGCCATAGTCCTGCTCCAATGAGAGAAGCACCAAGAGCTCGTGTAACATAATTCAGAATCTCATTGCCTTTCTTAGATCTCTTGCTGCTTTGATCAAATAATAAACCCCAGGCTAGAAGAACCAAAGCCAGCCAAATAAAAATTATAACACTCTTCCGAAGCCCATAGACAAAATAAAGAACCTTTCTTTTAAGTAGAAAGTTTCTTTCAATCAAGAAAACCAGACAATTGATAAACCATTGCGAAAACAAACGACCGCAGAAAATAACTAATACCAGAACACACCATTTCCACAGTCCTAATCCCCAAATCTCTTTAGTCAGCAACTTGTCTATTGTTAAGCTAGCAATTAAACAACCTGTTAAGCACAAAAATGCAACCCATTCAATTAAAACTGTTCTTTTCAATTTCTTCCCTGATCTTTCTTTCACTTTCAGTTCTGCAGTTTTGTAAACTTCTTCATCATCTTCCTCCTCACTTCCAGTAGTTCCAATCAATGGTGTTTTCGGAGTTATCGGGGCCGACTTCAAAGCTTCTTTTGGACTAGTCACTGTGGTTATCTTAGCTGGGGAGTCCACCTTAGAAGAGCTATAGATTGTCGATTTTGCTTGAGCCTTTTCTTCTGCTAAATATGCACCATCAGGACAAGGTGACTCTATTAGCCTTGACTTTGGCTTCGAAAACGATGAACGAGCAAATGATGGGCGCCGAATCGCCGTTTCGCCTGGAATTTTTGGAGGTTTAAGGGGAGTCATTCTGGAAATCTCAGGTGAAGGAGAACTCCCAACTACGGATTGTGGAATTGTACACCTAAAACTCCGAGTTTCTTTTAGATCAAAATCAGGGAAAGAACCAACTGAGGGTTTAGTGAGATCTTTACTTGCATCAACTCCTTCTTCACCCTCCAAAATCCGTAAAACAAGCTGTTCCATTCCTTTCTTATCCGCCATTTTCTTCTCTCACACCTCTTACTTAACCTCTTACTAACATAACAGACAATGCAATCCCAAAAACCCTAGAAAAAAAACCAAAGAATAACATTCGAGGTTCAACTTCAAGCCATAACAAATCCCAGTAAAATCAAAAGCTTAAATGCAACAGATACACATAGCTGGACGCCATAGAAAAGCGAGAGGGAGATTTCAAACCTGGCAACAAGAAGCTCTCGGATTCTGACTTTGCAATGGCTTTCGAGCCTCGAAAATACCTTGAGAAAACCCACAGAAAGTCAATAAGAGTGGCTGCTTTCCATTGCTTTCATACAAGAAACTTAAAAGGAAAGAGAAATAATAACTAATAAGACTCTATGAAAACTCAAAGAAGAAGAAGAAGAAGAAAATAAGAAGAAAAAGAAGAAGAAAAAGAAGAAGAAAAATGGAGAACAGAGGGCTACCGGAGTAGAGCCGAGCACCGGCGGCGAGTTCCGTTCTTTTTTCGCGGGTTTAATTATTATTTAAATAATAGCGCTACAAAAAGGAAAGAAAAAAGTCTTACCTATTTTTCATTTCGACTGTTATTTTCAAATATATAAAAATAAATTAAAATATTTATAAATATAACAAAAAAATTTTAAATTATTTATGATAGATTGCGATCAAAACATATATATTTTACTATTATTTGTAAATATTTTTAACAGTTTTGTCATTTAAAATAATTTCTTCAATAATGATACATATTTTCTTTTAAAAGTTTGCATTATTGGATTTAAAATATCATTTTGGTTTCTATAATTTGAAATTTGTTCAATTATAGTCTCTATACTTTTGATAAATCTTAAATTTAGTCACAATTCTTAGTTTATTTTTGATATTTTAAAAAGTATATAAACTAAAATTGAATGAATCTTGAAATATATGGACCAAAATGATACGTTAACAAATTTTAAATCAAATTTGTAATTTATTTTTCATACTTTCACTAATAATTGGTGTAAAATTACCAATCATGTTCAAATTCTTAGTCCCTTAGTTAAAAATATATGTGAGTTACACCGAAGTTGACATGCGATTTCCATTTATACCTATGTCAATATGTATTTGAAGTTACATTATTTATATGTCAATTATCAATAAGTTATACTTATTTTGGTAATGATTAAACTTAAAGTTGAATTTTAAAAAAATAAGAAAAATGAGCAGATCATTCACTGGACAAAACATTCTTCACACACATATATTAAGCAACCAAATCATAGTTTATAGGAAGCAAAATGGAAACTTTAATAATCACAGGGACTAAGAGCTAAATAAATAATAATAATAATAATAATAATAATAATAATAATAATTGATAATTTATGTACTGCTTCAATTTTTTAAATTTTATTTAATTTTATTTTACAACTTTATGAAAAGTCTTGCCTTGGATTTTTGCCTCCTGTTTTGCCATATAACAAAAAAAAAAAAAAAAAAACTATAAATAAAATACATTTTATTTTTAAAAAATCAAAGCACATGTGATGTCCTTATAATAATGTTGTGTTATTAATTTATTCATATAATTATTTTTTTTCTCCAAAGATACAGGTGAATCTTCAAACCATACCCAATCCAATCCATCATTGAAAAATATTCCCCATTCCAGAAATAAAATAAATTTATAGCTATAACTCTTTTTAAAAAATTAAAAACCCCCATAATTAAATATATATATATAAAATAAAAACACAAAGATAAAAATATTAAATATCAAGAGAGAGGAAAAAAAGAGTAAAATGGGAGGTATTTTTTTTTACCGTGTCTTGGATGGCAGTAATTTTTGTAAAGATGATCAGCTTTGATAAAATTTGTGGGAAGTGAAATGATGTGAGAATGAAAATAAAAAGAAAATTAGATTTATAGGTTTCATAGTGAGAAAAAAAGCAAGGTAAAACTGTCAAATGGTTGGTTGGGTGTAATTAGGGTTTATATGCAAAATTATTAATATTGTTTTATTATCTTATTGTTATCCAATCACAATTAACTGTATTGGTTTAATTTTTTAGTTTTTCCTTTTTTTTTTTTTTTTTTTTAAAGGGTGGTTTGATTATTTAGTTGAATGGCCTAATTTTTCCATATTTGTAGTTTAAACTGTACACTATTTATGGGCCCAAACCAAGCCCGTCTGGCCCAAATCTGTTTCTCACAGGCCCAGCTCTCCCTAAATTATATATATATATTAGTTTAGAATATCATTTTTGTCCATTTATTTTTGGGTTACCTTTTAAGGCATGTTTGGAAGTGATTTTATTTATTGTATTTAAAATTACTCTAAAATACACATTTAATTACTCAAAATCAATTAAATGTTTAATTCTACACTTTTAAATGTACTTTTCACACTATTACGAATTGACTTTAAATGATTAAAGGCATTTTAGGAGTAATTTTGGAAATGACAAGAGTGATTTTGAATATTTTAGAATTACTCTCGTAATGTCGTTAGTTTAATTGTAAATTTGTTAGTTTGAAATTAATTTTCGGTGGACTAAAATATCGTTTGAAAATTTTATCGACACAAGGTTAATAGAGACCTTCTTTGTGGAAAAAACATTTGAATTTTGTACTATGTTTCAATAATATATTTGAACTTTCAAAAGTTGTATTGATACCCTTTTAATTTTTTTTAGAAAGTTCAAAATTACATTTACTGTTAGTATATGGATGGAAAGCATTAATTTTTTATTGCTATAATACCTTAACTTTTAAAATTTACATTATTATCCTTAACCTTTTAAAAAATTGTTAAAACATAACCTTACCATTAGTATGACACTATCTATCTACAACTGATCACCTCTCTCGTTTAATTGTACTAAATTTAGGAGAGTCTATTCATCTCAAACCGTTTGTCATACTTCAACCTAACACTTTCTTATATCTTCCTTTGTTTCGTTCTTCATTGAGCAGCGCATGACACAACAACTACAAAAGGTGTTAGAGGAGGGTTTAAGGAGAGAATATGAAGAAGAGAGGAGGGGAGAGAGAAAATCAAATCAACAAACTTTGTCTAAACAATTAGTTTATTTGAAAATTGTCCCTTCAAATTATAATCGTCAATTTTGTTAAATTGACATTTGTAGATAGTTCATGCATTGATGATTTTCAAATATAGTCCTAAAACAAGTTTTAAATCGATTCACTCATAACAATTTATACGCTTAATTGAAAAAATCAAATGTTTTGCATGATATTTTTCAAACTAAATCTGAAGGAAGATGTAAATTGATACACTTATGAAAATTTAAGGTTTAAATTGATACAAACGACAAAATTTAGAGTTTAAATTGATACAATTATTAGTTTAGAGTTTAAAGTAACCAAACATGAAAAGTTTAGAGACACAAATTGATATTTGTCCTAATAAATAAAAGAGAGTTTAATAGTCAACCTCTTGCAATTATAAATTAAAAATACCACCCAATTGAAAGCTGGCCGGTCATGTCGTCTTCCACCAAACGACACGTCATTTTAGCTTAGGTTCAAGGTCACTTGACCTTTCCTCTTCTGCAACAGGAGTGAACACACAATACGACATGTCATACTCCCATTGAATTAAATTGAACCAAATAGCCCCTTTATGCACATAAAATACGATGTTTTATTTTTTATTAAGTTATTTTAAATTACATAATAGTTGAAAATATTTATAAATAATAAATAAAATATTAAATTTGTAATAGACCGCGATAGACTATCATCTATATCTATCATAGACACAGATAATAGTCTATCGTGATCTATCGTAGATATACCATAAAATTTTGTTATATTTGTAAATATTTTTTGTTCAATTTTCTATATTTGAAAACAACCTTTTAGAAAACTGACTGATCCAAAGTGGAAAAGTCTCTCACCACACTTGAGAGCGATCTTCACTAATTTTTACAATTAATAAAACTTCGGGAAAAATATATTTTTGTCCTTTCTAAGTTTTAAGTTGAATTTTTATTTTACCCTTAAGTTTGAAAATGTTACAATTTTAGTTTTTATGTTTTAAAATATTATATTTTTTTTATTAATATTTAAATTTTATATTAATTTAATTTTTAGATTTCAAGATTTACATTTTTAATTTAGATTTTTTTTATCGTATACTTATTTTCTATATATTAATTAATTTAAATAAATTAAAATAACTATAATTAATTAAGTTTCACTATTTTTTATCACTATTAAAATTAAATTTAACATTTTACTTCATAATAATTATTATTTTTTATATCCATGAGTGTTCGGGCCAGTTTACACGCACCTCGACTAATCTTACTAGATAGGCCAATTCATAATTACATAAAATTAAGGAGTCTTTTCAAATACAGCAAAATAACAATGTCTATTAGGAATAGACAACGAAATACACTGATAAACTCCTATCATCTATTACTATAATCTATCAATGTCTATCACTATCTATATTGATAGATGGTGACATTTCGCTATATTTAAGAATATTTTTCTAGCAATTTTGTTATTTAAAACAATTTACTTCAATTAATTATAAATTTGAGTATTCCCAGTTTCAATTTCACATTAATTGCCTCTGTTTTTCTTTTCTACCATTAAAACGACAACACTCCTCTACTTCCCAACCCTTCTCAGACTCTAACACTTGTCGTTTTACGACCAAAAGATTTACATAAAACAATTCAATTATTAACAATAAAAAAATATATAAAAAAAAAATTAATAGAGAGAAAAATATGTGTTTCTTCTTATCAACAATTTTGTTCCCTTTCTTTCTCTGTCCTCCGCTTGTACTCTGTTTTGTCTTCATTCTTTGGAAGCTTACAGTTTATCTCCTTCAGTGAATTAAACCTCCCAACAAATAAAAATTCTTCCTTCTTTGACTCTAAAAACAACCTCTTAATATCAAATCAATGAATTATGATAGTTCTTCTTCTTCTTCTTCTTCCTAAAAACACCCACAAAACAAATCTCTTTGAAGTTCTCTGTTTCTTCTCCAATTTTAGAATCCAAAAATGAGTGATTCTTCTTCAACCTCTTTTGCTCAGCCAACGCCTCATCCTGCAAAATCAAGCTTACCCATGTTGTATTATGGCCTTGTGGTCATCGGAACGGCGGCGATTGTGTTGGTTCTTTACAATTTCATCATTATCAAGTGGTGCTCTGACAACCGCCACCGCCGTGCTTCCCCGGCGTTGGCTGGAAGTTATGCAGAGATGATGAATTCAAGCCGTAGCTTCCAGAGCTCGTTGTGCAGCTTCAAATTCAAGAAGGGGTTCACGGCGGCGGCAGCGGCGGAAGAAAATGGGAATGGGAATGAATGTGCAGTTTGTTTGTCGGCGTTTGAGGATGGGGAAGAGGTTAAGAAACTGCCGAGATGCACACATATGTTTCATGCTTCTTGTATAGACATGTGGCTTTACTCTCACTCCGATTGCCCTCTCTGCCGCACTCCGGTGGTGGCGCCGGGGCTGAGCCAACACCAAACCACGGCGGAGCAACAGGAGAATTCAGGGCATGGTTTGTTGGATTCCGGCGAGTTGGTTTGAAACCGAAGATGTTCATAATAATTTTGAAATGGGTGGTTGGATTTGGAAAATTCTGATTCTTTTGTTTGTGATGGTTGTTTGGTGGTCCAAAGGATGAGGATAATGAAGAATTTGTAAAAGTTGTAGGTGTCTTAGATGGGGTATACTAATTACGTAGGCCCCATTTGAAGCTTTCGAGGAAGAGTACGTGCCAATTATGTTCATCTATTATGCATATAATTAAAGATGAGATTTTTGTACGAATGACTCAAATTTAGTTTCGCTAATGTTGAATGACCTAGATTCTAAAAATAATGGAAACTAATATTTTATGTTAATGTTATAAGTTGAGGAGATCCCAACTCTTCGAGTGCAATTTTCGTTCAAGAAAAGTCATAAGATCAGGAAATTTTAATAATGGGCAAGAATTTGTGTTTGTACATAAATTGTGATGCACCTTAAAATCGCATTCGGGATCTCATCAATTCACGATGGATGCAAACCTGTGATCGTAGTTGAGCTCTAAAGAAAATTTAAAGTTGGTTGGTTCTTTATGATTAGAATCTAAGTAATTTTACATTAACACAACTAAACTTAGATTATCCTCACGGAACATTTAACCACCTAACCTTTCCTATGAAACACTTTAATCTTTCCTTCTTTACATTAAAGTATTATTTATGTTCCTATAATTGTATTTAGTTAACCAAGTTTGTAATTGAGTTGCAATGTAGTCCTATAATTGGGTTAAATCTTCCCATTAAAACCAAAACCTCTAAAATATAGGGAGAGTTAATAGAGGGTAAAATTACCTGACTATTTCCCTGTAGAAAGAAACCAACATATGTATATACAGCAGGAAGTTATATTTCAAGAACAAGTTTAAATTCCCATTTCTTTCATATAGCCAATACAAGGTCAGGAAATCATGGCATTAAGTATTATATGACAGTGGGATAAATGGTCCCTCCTTGCTCTAGTCAGGTTGGACAGTATCAAATATAACACAAGAAATGAAGATCTTACATTTACATTCTCCTTAAATTGTCTAGTCTGGCTTGAAGATCGCTGTCTATTCCACCGTCGTCGTTCCCAGTTGCTTCTGCTTGCGCAACCTTTGTCTTCGCTGCTGGTGCAGCGACAGCAGTTGACGGTGCGTTCACGAGCTGTAGAGGGAAATAGTTATAATACAAAAATGGTTAGATTAGTTGTTTATTTAGAGTGAGGTTGATACATTACACCAGCAAGAGAAATGAATGAGGGTTATTTAAAGATAAAGTTACCTCTTGGTTCATGTCAATTCCTATCTCATCAAGAACCTGGTTGACCAATTCTTCTGTCTCTTCCTCTTCTTCATCCCCTTCCAAAGCATCATCAATAGCATCTTCCATCACTTCAGTCATCAGTTCCATTTTTTCATTCTGTTTCATAAATTCTTGCATAATCTTCTGCAGGGATGGCAAGTTCATCTGTCGATTCATTTGTCCCATTGCCTTTGTCACACCTTTCATTGCTTCTCCCATTGCTTGAGTTGACTTCAAAGTCTAAAAAGATGGTTGAACAAAACTATTAAGTTATCAAAAAAAGGCCACCACACATAATATGTAAAATGCTGTACAAAAGATGAGATGCACAAATGGAAAGAACAAGTTATGAAATAAATTGTACCTGAATTCTAAGAGATACTCCCTGAAGTTGTGATTTAAGCTTGTAGAATTTTTCAATCTGGTGCCTGGTCCTAACTAGATCTTTTGCCATCACTTTCACAGCTCCCTGCAACAGTAACATATCATATCCGATTGAGATGTAATTCCAAAAACAACGTTGTGGAGCATTTGAAGTGTGTTATAATGTTTTTCCCCTTATTTGTTTTCATCTTTGGCACTTCCAAATATGACATACACCACCAAATGACACTTATCGTCAAAGAAAGAGAATCAGGGCTAAGAAAATTGTTAAATCACCAACCAAAAAACTTAAGTTGATGGGTGAAGGTAAATTCAACGTTACATCAACACTCTTAACAAAAATATATGTTGAACAACAATATTCAGGTGATATATGCACACCTAAGATGAGTACTTCCAAATATTATTGATTCATGAAAAACTTCCCCCTCCAGCCATGATGGACCAACGGTCCCAGCTTCAGAGAATTTCATTGATTAAAAGTAAGAATCACAATAAGAATGGTATTTCACAAAAGAAAATATGAACTATAGATGGGAAAAATTAAAGAAAACACACCATTTGCCCTTGCTTGGCACTTTTCTTAATCTCTGCAATTAGTTTCTTCTCTTGTGTTTGAAGACCTTGTCTCTCCCTTTCAATTTCTCTGATAGATTTGTCCAGCATCCTCTTATTTTCCCGGAGGAGTTCTGGATTGACAATAATGTACCCAATATCAGATGCTATAACATTGACTACTACAATTAACAGTTTAATCACATTAAACCTGTGCTATGCTAATCATTCCTAGTGTTAAATTAACACCAAACAGAGACTCACCAGACTAGGGTGTTTGTGTTTCTATATTAGTTCTTAGAACTCCTTACATGCGGGCTTGATTTCATATTTAATTTAATAAGTGATGGAATAAGAAGAAATAACAATACTGAGATATGAACTTAATATCTCTAGCTTTATAAATCATGTTAAGTTGTTGCTAATTCTAAGAGCTCAAACAGTAAAGCTACAGTGATTTATTACTTTTAACGCCTCGGCATCAAAGATGTGATGCTTGAAGCTTGATGCAACTAAAATATCAGTGGAAGAAAAATGAAGAACAATAAATCAAACATAATTAATAACTAATGCAGTTCGCTTATTGATCACAATGAAAAGGTCTAAACACCTTTTTAACCATCAAGCCCAAATCATCCCCTCTTCACCAACATTAACAAAGCATTTCTTCAAAATTAAGTAGGATCCAACATCTAGAAATCAAAACACGAAAAAAAAGAGGAATCAACAGGTCGTATCGACACTGAATCAGCATCTGTATGCAAAAACAGATTGAAAACGAACTTCCAAAGTAAGCGAAATGAAGACCTCGAATCCCGTAGAGGTTATGATCAACTAAATTAAACCACAAACTCTAGGAATCAAGACAAATTACCTAAACTACTAAACACAGTAGAATCAAAAAATTCAAACAGAAAGAAGTGGATTATAAGAAATTGAAAGCAAAGAAAACTGAGAATTCGTCGGAAGAGAAAAGAAAAGTAGTGATCGGAGAGCATATACCGGCTGGAGTTTTGCGCTTGCCGAAGAGGAAACTCATGGCGGGCGATCGGATTGTAGAAAGAAAATCTGAATTGAAAGGAATGTATCAAAATTTGAATAGAGGCGACCGGATCAATGAATTTGGTTTGTAGAAGAAGTGCTTGAATGAATTTTATGGTGGCTTGAAAAAGGATTCTGCTCCTTCCGATTCCTTCTTCTCTCTGGTCTCCTCAGAAACTTCCTTTACGCGGTATTGTAAAAGAATATTAAAAATATAAAATATAAAATAAAAATATAAAATGAAGAATTCTTCCTAAAAAGAGGAAAATATCCAAAATTTACACGTCGGCAAATGGGAGAGTAGGAAATGGTGGGCCCCACTTCATCTTATTTTTTCTTGGGTAGGTTTTGGGCCCCAATGGGCCGTGAAAATCTATGAGGCTTCGAAGCTTGTTGGAGTTTCAGCCCAAAATGGTGAACCAAAATTTGGCCTGTTGCGCGTCATGGCCTATCAATTACAATATTTTATTAAAGGTTTAAATACTACTTTGATCATTGTATTTAAAAAAAAATAGTAAAATACTACTTTAGTTATTATACGTTTAATTTTGGTTGTTTTCGTTCCTATACTTTCAAAATTTTCATTTTGGTTATTATACTTTCAACTTTGATTCATTTTGGTTCATATACTTGTATATTTTGGTCCAAATACTTCTTAAAAGTGACCATTTTGATCCTTTCATAAGGGACTAAAACAAACCAAAGTTGAAAGTATAAGTACCAAAATGAACCAAAGTTGAAAATACAGGGATCAAAACTAACATTTTCTAAGGTACAAGGACAAAATGAACCAAAAACAAAAGAACATGGACCAAAGTAGTATTTAAAACTTAGTTAAATTACGGTTCATATTTAGTTGAAGTTGTTAACAAGTAACATTTAGTCAATTGAAATAAATGATTTATTGGCATATACAATATCAACCTTTGATTTTTTGATTTTTTAAGTTGAAATTGGGTAGGAGTTAGGATTCAAACTTCAAATCTCTTGATAAATGAAATATTTCTATATTGGGAATGATTTTAGCTTTAAGCCATTTTTAAAATCTCCCATGAGATAAATTGGAAGTCTTCTGTGGTTTCAAAAAGTGTATATAATGGTAATAAAATCTCTCCCCACTTGTACATTGTTGCTATTATTTGTTCGGATGAGCAACAGATTGAATAGTTGCACTGAAGGAAATAATTTTTCTTTTCTTTCATTTTGAACCAAGCTAAACATTGCAGATTTGATCGTTACGATTTTTGTAGATTTGAAACCACTCCTTATGGTTCTTCTTTTATCCAACAAAAGTTTTGTGGTTGTATTTTTCTAAGCATCGTTTTTAATATTTTGTTTTTCTTCTTCCTTGATTCTAAACTTTCTTTGATGGGTGCACGTTTCGTTTCAAAAAAGTTGTTATACTAACTGGAAGAGCAACTGACGTGTAACAATTAGCACCAAAGTTATTTGGAAATTATTTTCAGGGTAGTGGTTCTTCCACAACAAAAATGTTTGATTTCTTCAATATCCTGTTTTACAGCCCAATCCAATTGAGTTACACTCAAATTGACATCAACGGTTGATATATATCAATATAATTATAGCTCAGCTAACATTATATCTTCGATCAAAAGCAATGAAAAAAAATTATTTATCATTATATTTATGTCCTTGAAATTTACATTTGGCCAATTTTGTAATTTTAGAGTTTGGTCTTTGGTGTAGGTTGCTTTTAGGCTTGACCAGCTAACTCTTTGATACAAAGGTCCACTAGCATCATCACCAACTACTTTCTTCACATGTTTTTATTTATTTTTTATTTTATTATTATTATTATTATTATTATTATTTTTATCCTCATTAATTTCTACTTTTTCTTAAATTTGTTTTTGATTTCATTGCTTGCTTGGTTGTCCCAAGACAGATCAAAAGGTGAAAATTCTGCCATTTTTTTGTGAATAAAAGACTATCAATTATTTATTTTATTATTGGTGATGCTTTACTTTACATGAATAGTAAAATGAATAAATAAATAAATAAAAACATAATCATATCCTATTCATTTGTTTTTTTTAATCTAAAATTATATGTTACTCCTTGAACTTTAATACTTTGTTTCTAGCCTCTTAGCCTTGAAGGGTTGATAGATTTTGAAATTCAACTTGATTAACTATTTATATCTTGTTTAGTAACTATTTAGTTTTTCATTTTTAGTTTTTTAAAATTAAACTATTTTCTCACGTTTTATTACAATGTTTTGCATCTTTCTTGAATAAAAAGGTTTACTTCTTAACCAAATTTCAAAAACAAAAACAACTTTTTTAGTTTTCAAAATTTGACTTAATTTTTGAAAACTTAGGTAAAAAGTAGATAAGAAAGCAAAAATTTTAGAGGTGAAAGAGATGTTTATAAGCTTAATTTTCAAAAACTAAAAACAAAAAAATCTAATGATTATCAAATGAGATTTTTTTTAAAAAAATCATGAGAGAACCAGTAAAATTTCTAAAAACAAAAGATCAAAAATCAAGTGTAGCTAAATATTTCTCCTATCCTAAATATTTAGGAATCAAATAAGGTGAATAAATAAATGACAAGAGCTCTATCAAATTTCTATTAGCTTCTAAAAAAAATATCAATACAGATTAAAATAACACTTTTAAGCAAGATTTGAGAACTAAAACCTAATATTTAAAAGTTTTAGATACCAAAGTAGAAAATACATAGAAAGGATTAAAATTTATTATAATCACCTAAGTATAACTTCAATGGTTAAAATGTTATAATATTGACTTAAAAGTTATTATTATTAATTTTTTAAAAAAATTTCTACCTCATATATATGTTGTTGAGTAAAAAATAAACAATAAGATAAACAAAGTGATTAGTACGTGCAATTTACTTATAGGATACGACTGTCCAATTGAAGATGGCTACACATAAACTAGGGCATCTATTCTAGGGTGTTCGTTGAGAAAAGTCAAATAGTTTCAACTTGTGCTCACAGAGCACAACTAATCGAATGGAGGTGCAAATCAATAGGTGTATTCATTATAGGTGTCCATTGAAAAAAGTCAAATAGGCTCAAATTATACCCAAAAAATGCAAATATTGAGATAGAGATAGTTACACACAATTTCCTTCATCTATTTTAATTGTATATTGAAGAAAATCAACTTTTTAACTAAATTAAATTTAAAACCTTACAAAACACGTGCATGCACTAATTTCAAACTAGTTAGTCGAAAGTAAATAATAAAATATAGAAAATTACGAAGAAATGGTGCTTTTTTTTTTTCAAAGACTAAGAAAGAAAAATCAAATAGCTAACAAAACTACAAGTTAAAAAATTAAACAACTTGTAATTGAACATTAATCTTGTCATTATCTATTTACTATTTAGGGAAGAAAGGGGTTGATGGTAATCAAATTGAAGGTTGTTTCAAAATGGATCTTTTTTTAGTACACAAAGTACAATAATATGGTAATGAAAGAAGAAAACTTGTTCACATTGCCACTTTGTGGAACCCATTGATGTTCTAAGGAATAACTTTTTACTGTTGGTTGTTTGTTTTGTAGCTAAACTTTGATCGTTTTCCATGTTGTCGTAAAAAGAAGAGTTTAAAGTACATTATTTTATTTATCATTAAACTCCCTTTAAATAAAATGAGTGGACAAAAGTAAATTATTAATGGCCAATTTTTTAGGGTTTTTGTATCAAATCGAGAGGGAAAGATGAGATTTGCCTTTACTTTTTGAAAATGAGGATTTTTATTTTTTTACCATTTGTTTACGTCAACATTGGATGAAATTACCAAAATGAAACTCTTGCACACACATGAAATGACCAATCTCGCTCTCCTCTGTTCTTGCTCTTTGAATGTATCACACTCCTCTCTCTTTGCTCTCTCACATATTGCTCTCCTCTCTTTCTTGTTCTCGGACGTCCATCTCGTTCTATAATATTATTGGATATGGGCATGATCTTGCTTGTCGAAGAAGTATCTTGAAGTCAAGAGAAGAAGAACGAAGAATGAGAGAGGAGATTGGATGTGGGTGCTCATCGGAGAAGAAGAACAAGAAGAACGAGAGAGAAGAAGAAGAAATAAAACAAAAGAAGAAAAGACGAAAACGCAGAACGAGAGAGAAGAAGAAAAAAAGGAAAAGAAGTAGAAGAAGAAGGAAACACATAATTGATGGAAGAAGAGAGAAAAATATAATAGGTGTAATTTTGTAAAATTGCTTGAAGATGAGATAAGCAAGAGGTCAAATATCTTAAATGTTAAAAAAGTGGGACATTTTTCATTTTTGGCCTCAAAAATAGGTCAACCATACCATTTTTCCTCACCCACTAGTAACAAAATTTTAATTGATATATCCAGTGTAAATATAGTTTAATTTGGAAAAATATATCATCGGTTTGGTAAAAAAGTTTGAATTGTCCCTTATTTATGTGGTTGAAGTCAAGAAAAAAGAACAGATCTTGACTGTTAAATCATTGATTGACCTAAAAGTTAAATTGATGAGTGAAGGTAAATTTAATATTAAAACAATACTTTAACCTTGACAATTTAAACAAATTCTTAATTGTTAGAATTTATGATTGTTTTTAGTAAAATAACAAGAGGTCTTGAGATTTTTTTTTCCCTCGAGGAAAACAGAACATCAACCCTTTAGAGAGTTACATCAAGAGGCATCAATAAAGAAATGGTCACTTTAGATCATGAGTTTGACAAAGAGAAGACACTTGCTATTCCAAAACCTTTTTAGCATGAGAGTACGCTAGAAAATTGTGATGGGAAAGGACATGAGTGAATGATACCTCTCCAAGATCTTGAGTCGTTAACTTACTGTCAACAATCATAAAAGACACTTCAAAGAAATCGGTAGTCATAGGTAGTCTTGAGATCCGAACCTAGAAAGCATACATGACAATTATTGTTGAACTATGTCTAACATTCTCATTTATGATATATATAACACACATATGAAAAAATTTCATAATTTAATTTCAAGAGATGTGGAAAGCACTCATGATTACTCACACCACAAAATATTTAGAAAAAAAATATCCTTTTAGTCCCTATGTTTTGGATTTTGTTTTCACTTAATTTTTATAATTTTAAAATATTACACTTTTAATCCTTAAGTTTTGAGTTTGATTTTAATTTAGTCCTTAAGTTTCAAAATGTTACAATTTTACTCTTGAGATTTGAGATTTGAGTTTTGTTTCAATTTGATCAATAGATTTCAAGGTTTCAAGATTTATATTTTTAACCTTCAGTGTTCACTGAAAACTCAATTCAATATTTGATGTTAATATTTATTTATTAATTTAAGATAATTACAAAATAAAATTTTAAAATTAATTTTAATAGTGATGAAAAAAATAGTGAAACTTAATTCATTATAATTTTTTTAAATTAATTAATAAACACTAACACTAATGACAGAAGTGAAACTTAATTCATTATAATTTTTTAAAATTAATTAATAAACACTAACACTAATGACAGAAAGTGAGTATTTAGTAAAAAAAAAAAATCAAGGTTAAAAATGTAAATCTTCAAGCATAGGAACCAAATTAAAACAAAATTCAGTTATCAAAAGTAAAAGTGTTATATTTTAAAATTAAGTGGTTAAATCGAAATCAAACTCAAAACTAAAAAACTAAAAGTGAAAAAAAAAATTTATACTTAATTGAAAGTTGAAATATATAAAAGAAAAATAAATACAACACAAGAAGTTAGGGGGTTGGATGTTATCCTATACAACTTCTTATTTTAGAATTCGCCCAAGTCAAATAACTATAGTTTGTTTCTAGAAGTTGTATTTGAATTATATTTAGATTATACACCTCAAAAAGTGAAATTTCATTTTAAAAAAAAATATATATATATATATATATATATATATATATATATATATATATATATATATATATATATACGTTTTTATTTTTGGAGTTTGGGTCTAGTTTCTATTTGGTCCCTGGTTTTAAAATATGATAATTTTACCCTTGAGATTTTAGTTTTGTTTCCATTTGGTCCCTGAATTTCAATATTTAGTGTTAATGCCTATTAATTAACTAAAAGGAATAAAAAATTATAATTAATTAAATTTCATTAATTTTTTTATCACTATTAAAATTAAATTTTACTTCATAATTATTTTAATTTAATTAATAGATATTAACGCTAATGATTGAAAGTGCTTATTTAATGAAAAGTGTAAATCTTGAAACCTAAAAACTAAATTGAAACAAAATCAAATCTCATGAATAAATTTGTAACCTTTTGAAACCTAAGAAGTAAATTGAAACCAAACTCAAAAACTGGATGTGTAATATATTGACACCTAGGAACTAAAGCCCCGCTTAGATTGACTATAGAAAAAAAGAATGTTTTTAGAAAAAGTCATTATTATTTAAACTCTTTTCATAAATTTTCTTAAAAATACCCTTTGAAAATGTTTCAAGACTTATTTTGAATGGTTGCCAAACATTTCAATTTTTTTTCTAAAATGACTTATTTTCAAAATTAAAAATAAACCAAATGCATCCTAAATTGAAACAAAACTCAAAACTTAAAGACTAAGACCCAATTTAGCAACCATTTCATTTTTTGTTTTTGTTTTTTAAAATTAAGCCTATAGACACTACTCCCCACCTCTAAATTTCTTCATTTGTTGTCTAATTTTACTAATTGTTTAAAAAACCAAACCAAAATTTGAAAATTAAAAAAAATAGCTTTTTAAAACTAGTTTTTGTTTTTAAAATTTGGCTAATAATTCAACCATTGTACTAAAAAATGTACTCAAGAATGATGCAAACCATTATAATAAATGTGGAGAAAATAGGTTGAATTTTCAAAAATAAAAAACAAAAAAAACGAAATAATTACCAAACGGTAGGGGTGTTCAAAAAACTCGATGAATCGAAAAATCTGATCAACCTAACCCAACTCGTACAATTTGGGTTGGATTGGGTTAAGAAAAGTAAAAATTTTATGGGTTGGATTGGTTTAAGGATTCACCTAAAATAATTTAAACCAACTTGAACCAACCCAACTTTTTATTATTGATTTTAAAAAACATGTTTTTTTTACTTAGGTTACAATTATATTTACTTCTATCTACTTTAATTTTATTTATTTTCATGAGTTTTTGGATCTTTTATTCTCCAATAACTTCTAAAATTAATTTTTTAACATCTTGGAAAGAAAATTTTCATAATATAAATTAAAATTAAGTAGTTAATCTAATTTAATATATGAAATAATTAAATATATTTTTTTATATATTAATATTTTATTTATTTTTAGAACAAAAAGTTAAATAAATAACTCGGGTAACTCGAACCAACTTAACTCAAATGTTTTATGGTTGGGTTGAGTTAGGTTAATTATTTAATAAAAGTTATTTGGGTTGAACAAACTTACAATCGGAACAATTGAGTTGAATGTAAAAATTGTTTCAACCTAATTCACGAACACTTTTACCAAGCTAGATCTAAATGTGTAATATTTTAAAACTTATCAACTAAATCAAAATTAGATCTGAAATCTAGACTCTACACATCTTCACTCTCAATTAACCACATTAAAATGGGTCATTCATAAAAACCCTCGAACTTAAGTCATATTTCATAACTGAAAATCATTTCACAATTCACACTTTTTTTGCTGAAAAATCAGAAGGAACCTCGGCCACGGAATCAGAGTCTCTTTCTAACCTTTATTTGGGCATAGTGCGGTCCAAAGCTCACAACGAGTAGCGCCATAGCCATAGCCCATAACCACTGCCAGCCGATGCCACTGTGCGAAGAACACCAACAAAAACATACACCGTGTAACCCCTCAACGGCAAATTAAACACCAACCCAACTTTAGTTTTACTTCCAACTTCAAACCCAATTCCCCTTTTCAGGCCTTACATCTTCTTTCTTCTTCAAAATCTCATGAATATCCCCATTACCCACCGACCCTGAATTTTTCAATTTTCAAATCGAGGCAAAACAACTGAACCCAACGGCAACCGGAGATCGAGTATGGTTTCTTATGTGAGTGCGTTGCTTTATGGCGTCGGAGGCTTGGTTGTCGCCGGAATGGCGTTACTGGTCGCTTTTCAAGAGAGGTTGGTTTATGTGCCGGTTCTTCCTGGGCTTACTAAATCTTACGCGATTAACCCATCTCGGCTTCGCCTTGTTTATGAGGATGTGTGGCTTCGATCTTCTGATGGAGTCCGCCTTCACTCGTGGTTCATTAAACTCTTCCCTGATTGCCGAGGTTTGATTCTTCTCTTTTCGTTTTTCATTCGGTTGTGTTGATTTTTCTGATGAATTTTGATGGATTTTGCTGGTAGGGTTTAGGTGATGTGGTTGTGTTCTGTTTTTTTGCGACTCTGAGCTGATTTCTGGACCTGGGCTGGTGGATCTTAGGTTTGTTTTGCGGTTGGGTTGTTTGATTAGTTATCGAGATGAATTCTTTTTGTTTTGTTTCTCTTCTGAAGTGAGTAGTATGAAATGGAGGGAAAAGCTTGATTATTAGATTTGTTGAGATGGTCTGTTGATCATTTTTTTGTGAAGTGAGTGGTATGAAATTGAGGATGATTGAGAATGTAGATATCTGGGACCTGGCTATTGGGATGAGATGGTGGTGTACTTGTTTAGGGGAATCCCGTGACGGTTGCGTGGAAGACTGTTGGATAGCTACTTGTACTGTATGATTTGTGCCTGGGAATTTAAAAGTTCTTTTAAGTGTTGCATTAAAGAGACCAATATATTGGATGAATATGGAATTTAGTACTCATGTTGCTGGATAGATATGGCATGCTGGATTTAAATGGACAGTGGTGAGGTTTATTTTTGTGTTGAAGGTTGAAATGGTAAAAATACTGATTCAGAAGGGGTATCAGAAAAATTGAAGATATCTAACATAGTAAGGTCTTTTTTGTTGTTATATTTGTGGCATGCAAGATTGTAATGTTCCCAGGGAGGAACTCAGATGCCCAATTGGCTAATTTTTAAAGAACTTCTAAGAGGATTGAGGCTTATTTTGAATTAAGAAATAGAGGTTTTTCCCTTGCAGGTTCGTACATGTAAAATTTCCATCTGCCATGGTGATTACTGATTCATGCAGGCTTTATAATATGTGACTAATGCATATTTTAAGGCTTTAAGTGGTTGTAGATGATTTTAATCCAAGGATTGATAGAGTTGGAAAATAACAGTTCTTTAACAGTAGTATTGTATTGATCTAAAAAAAACTTTCTTCAGTTGTGCTCAATATAAGTCCTAAAGTGGATTTTCTCAGACATGCTTGTCATCCATTGATGAATTAGTTATGGCCTATGGGGATATTCTTCTTTCATATACCTTTTTCCCTGGTCATTTTAACTGTATATTTGTCTGTTTTTCCCCCTCCGACAGTATAATTTATTATTCTCTGCTTCTTACTTTTCTTTTCCCTCATTGGGCTTACATATTTACCTTAATGTGGGGTAAATTTTCAAGGCTTACATTGTGGTGTTACTGTTTTGCAGGTCCTACCATCCTTTTTTTCCAAGAGAATGCTGGAAGTATCCTGATTGTCATGGCCATCTTTGTGGAAATTAGATATGAGAAAATTATTGTTTTACTACATGTGCTAGCATCTTTAAATATACATCTTTAGATTAGAATTTTGTTCATGATGCACGTGTGACACTCGACTCTTTACTGTATATTTGGTATAAGAAAACAGTCTGTGTATACTAATAATATGCTGATGGTTTTTTTGGGTTCAATACCTATTTTTCAACCTTGACTTCCTGCTCTAGACATCGCCCATCGTCTTGAAATGGTCCGCATCATGATACAAAGGTTACAGTGCAATGTTTTCATGCTTTCATATAGAGGGTATGTTATTTTACATAAATGTGGCAAGTTTGTCTTTTAATATATCTCAGCAGCAAATATGTTCGTTGATATACATATATTGCTGCTACTTTAATGGAATGATCACTAATGCCATATGACCTCAAGCAGTTATGGAGCAAGTGATGGTTATCCTTCTCAGCATGGAATTACTAGAGATGCTCAGGTGTGCTTTCGTTTTAATTCTTTTTTCTATCATGTTTTTTCAACATTGGTTCGATGCCACGTCGTCGATAACTCAAGGGCGGTGACTGACGATGCTATGATTGAACCAAAAACAGCTTTTTCCACATCTTGATAAGAATCTGTTTATCTTTTCTCTATAGATTTACAGAGCCATTTTGTGTGATTACATTTTTGTTCTCTTTTCAAATATTATGTTCTTTCAACAAGAGTACTTGAAAACATTATGCTTTTATTTTACTTGAGTAGGCTGCATTGGATCATCTTTCTCAAAGGACCGATATTGACACCTCTAGAATCATAGTGTTCGGAAGGTCACTTGGGGGTGCAGTTGGAGCAGTTCTTACAAAAAATAACCCTGACAAGGTATTGTTTGGAGGGCTATGGTTGGCTTTTGACAGCTGCTTGTATAGCCACTCATTCTTGGATAATTAATCGAGAATGGATCACCTAGAGGTTTACTATGACTTTTTGGAATCAAAATGTTCCATGTCCCACCGTCAGTTTTTTACTGTCATAAACTACATTAAGATACGTTGATCTTTTTCAAGCTCTTTTGTGCTTTTTATTCTGCATTTTGTAGGTTGTTTATCATATTCTGAATTGCAGGTTGCTGCACTGATATTAGAAAATACATTTACATCAATTTTGGATATGGCTGGAGTTTTGCTACCCTTTCTAAAGTGGTTTATTGGAGGTCCTGGATCAAAAGGTCCCAAGGTTCTCAATTTTCTTGTGCGTTCTCCATGGAGCACCATTGACGTAGTTGGCAAGGTGAGGCTTAACAGTTTAAAATATCGATCTTTTTTGACATTATTTGCTTGCTTCGGTTGTAAGTAGCTCTTTTTGAAATCATCTCTGCAGATTAAGCAGCCAATTCTTTTCTTATCTGGATTACAAGATGAGATGGTTCCCCCAGTCCACATGCAGATGCTGTATGCCAAAGCAGCTGCTCATAACAACCGTTGTCTCTTCGTCGACTTCCCGTCCGGCATGCATATGGACACTTGGCTAGCCGGTGGAGATCATTATTGGAGAACAATTCAACAGTTTATTGATCAGAATGTGCCAGAGAATAGAGAAAATGAATCATCAGGAGACGACAAAGGTTCGAGAATTTCTTGTTTAAGAAACAAAGATCTCAAATATAGAATTGTTCCATGAGTTTTCCTACGTAACTAATGATGAAACTCCTTCCCCCCCCCCCCCCCCCCGGTTCTTATTAAACTGGCTACACGTTTGATAGGCATTCAAATGGGACTAGTTATAAATCACATGAACTAGAGTAGTTAAAGAAGAAACACTTGTTCAATTCATTTTTGTTTTCTGGAATGAATAACCTGACCCTAAAGTATGCAATAGGCTTTGAGTTGAGTACTGGAGAAATGCCTTTTGTTGAATATGCACTGTTGTTTTTTTGCCATTCATCCATATTACTGAGCTTGGATTGCCTATTACATTTTATTTTCGGTATTTCATCTTATCGTTTCATGTTTCTGGAAGCAGTGGCAACCGGTGCACCTTTTATTTAGCCCTTGTGTAACAGAGATTGGCTTCACATTTTTTACCATGATTATTTATGGCTTGTTATATTGGTTTCAGCTTGTGGCACTAGATAGATGATGACTTGCTGGGAAGTGGGGTTTTGAATTATATTGATTTGGTCTTCCTTCTCCAAATTGATTGTGGCATATCCAGGAACTAGAAGGTCTCTGTTTCTTCTGTAAGAAGTTGGCTGCAGTTCAGATTGATCAGAGCAAACGGAATGTGCTGTAGTAGTAGTAATCAAATATTCACTTGGAGGGGTTTTTTTTTCTTCTTCTTCTTCTTCTTCTTCTTTTTTAGGCTTCAGATTTATGGCAGAGAGTCAGATGCCTTTGATAGTACTATTTGGATTTCAACCACTTTGGTTCCACACCAAAAAAGAATTCCAACTAATTTTAGTTGTACGATAATTTGAAAGGCAAAAGGAAGAAAGAAAGCCAAGGCAAATGCTAATTTTTGTTTTTATATATTATGCATTTGAAAGCAGCTGCAGTTATCCTTTCATTCTCTGTTTGATGTTTATTATGGAATTAGAATTTGGTTCAAATGTATAGATAGATAGAAAGGAACAGAAGCCATAACCTACATTTTCCTTCTTGATTTAAAATTTTCAAGTTTTGAAATATATATATATATATATATATATATATATATATATATATATATATATATATATATATATATATATATATAACTACAACTATATTAATTAGAAACAAGTGCATCTAAAACCTCCACGAGACATTACACTAAATCATTTTTCTTAATATTATTGTGACTTTGAATTAAATAATTCTGCTAGTATATAGGATTTTGTGTCCTCACACAAACAAGACATATACTCATTAAGAAGTTGGATGTATTTTTTAACCTAAATGTAGTTGAATTAAAAAAAGATAAATTCAGCAAATTTTTTAAAAGTTGATTAATTAAAAAATATATATAAAAAAATCAATTCATTACCTCTAAACTAAAATTAAAACTATAAATTATTAATGGTATTAAATTTGAACTCTAAATTTTCATAAATTATTCACTTTAAGCACCTCCTGAGTGATTTATAACTACTGTTAATTGATTTCGCTTCAAATTTAACAAAATATTACAAGAACAATTATCAAATAATCTAGAGAAATTATTTTGAATAGTAAAATTGTTAAAAATATTTACAAATAATAGCAAAATATAACCGTCTATCTGTAATATACCTAGACAGATTCTGATAGACAGTAAAATTTTGGTATATTTGTAAATATTTTGTTTTATTTTCTTATATTTAAAAACATTCCATATACATATATACATCGTTTTGGTTTTTTTTTTATATATACTTTTTCATAAATATTTTGGACATTTTATTGATAGTCCTTTTAACATTCTCTTCTAAAATTGAAACTTCTACATTTTCTGTCATATCGACATTTTAAAACCTCCAACGCCTATGAGTATGAATTGATTTTTTAAATTAAAATTGAACAAGAAAATGTTAACATATAAAGTAGAGAATATAAGTTCTGAAAGAGAGTAGTAATTAAAAACTTAAAACGCAGAGAGAAGAGAAAAAGCAGAGTTTCTAAAGTAATGGAGGCCGACGATGAATCGAAATCCGTAAACGAAGCCAAGAACAAGAATTCCACACTACAAACGACATGTCGTTTCCCTGATCTTCCTCGTCTGACCATCGAAGAGGCTTTCAATGATTATTTGGGACGTCGATCCGCCATTATCAAAGCTCTCACCACTGGTCCAAAATTATAATATCTTTTCCTTTTTTCTTTTCATCTTTTTAATTTATCTTATGATTAAACACTTTGTTTTTATTTTTTTTTTTCTCTTAATACAGATGTCGATGAACTTCTTCGCCAATGTGATCCAGGTCTGTTTCTTTCTTTAACTTCTTTTTTGATTTCTTTTTAATTACAAGGGAAATTTACATTTTTCCGAATGTTACATATTTTAATTCTTAATTCTTAAGTTAGGTTTCAATTTAGCCTTTAGATTTCAAAATATTATAATTTTATTCTCGCTTTGTTCAAATTTGGTTCATAGATTTCAAGATTTACATTTTTAATCAATTTTTTATTTATTAAATATTCACTTTTAGTTATTAGTCTCAATCTCTATTAATTAATTTAAAATAATTATAAGGTAAAATTTTAAATGTAATTGTAATAATGGTGAAAAATAGTGAAACTTGATTGATTATAATTATTTTAAATTAATTAATAAACATTAAATAGTTTATTGAAAAATTCAATAAATCAAGATTTAAAAGGATAAATCTTGGAACCTAAAGACCAAAATTGATATTAAACTCAAATCTCAAGGATAAAATTGTAATATTTTGAAACCTAGAGATTGAATTGAAATCAAACTCAAAACTTACAAAAATATGTAACATTTTGAAACCTAAGAGACCAAAAGAGTAAGTATTTAATGAAAACCGGGGTGAAAAGTATAAATTTTGAAACCTAAGGACCAACAATCGAAACAAGACTCAAATCTCAAGAATAAAATTGTAAACTTTTAAAACTTAGGAACTAAATTGAAACAAAAGAGTTAATATTTAATAAAAAATGGGGCAAAAATTATAAATCATGAAACTTAGAGACTAAAATTGAAACAAAACTAAAATTACAAAAGTAAAATTTTAATATTTTGAAACCAAACTCAAAACTTAACATTTTGAAACTTAAGTACCAAATGAAAATTAAACCGAAAATCTAAAAACCAACGAAATAATTTTGTGTAATTAAATAATTAAGTAGGGGTAATTTGGGAATTTTTGGTTGTTTGTAGAGAAGCCTGAGGTTTGTCTGTACGGGCTACCGGATGGAGAATGGAAAGTGGAGCCACCGGTGGAACTCCTTCCCTCCGACGAGCCGGAGCCTACCGCCGGCATCAACTGGGGCAGAACTCACACGGAACTTGACGAATGGTTGTTGTACGTCGCTCTTCATAGCGAGGCTTGGTTGATCTCTTTTGCCCTCCATTCTTTTCAAAATCACTCCGATAGGTACCGAACGATACTTCTCTATTAAAATTATCTTTTTAGTCCTCGAGTTCCGAACAATTTAGTTCCCAAGTTGACAAAACATATCTTTTTTAGTTTTTAGTTTCTCGTTTTTTAGAACTTGAGTTTTTAGAATATATCTTTTTAATATTCTACTTTTGAAAAGTAGGTTTAAAAGATCACTACAATAAATTATTTTTATAATTTTCAATGTCACATAATTATATAAAATAATAAAAGAAAATACATAATAAAAAAAATATGTAAGAGACTTTTTAAACCTATTTCTAAAAACTTGAGGACTAAAAAAAAACGTATTTTGAAAACTCAAGAACTAAATGCATCTATTCTAAAATACTTAGGGACTATAACAGTATGTTTTCAAAACTCAAGGACTACACGTATCTATTTTTCAAAACTAAAGGATTAAAAAGGTAGTTGAAATAATTGTTTGTTCTTTTCTTTTCTTTGTAAATTTATTTATGTTTTCAAAATTTGTAGTGAAAAAAAAGCTAGTAGATAATCAAAAGAAAAATAAACTAGGAGTAGAGATTAAAATTAGGTTAACTGATAAAAAACTATCCTTGAACTTTGCTATTTGTTTAAAAAAATTTCCTACACTTATCCAAACTTTCATAGATGTTTCAAAAATATCGATTATAAATTCTTTTGAATTTTGGGCGAAAATTGAGATATGAATGGTGTGGTAGTGACCTAGAACAAAAATGTGGATCACCACTACATCGTTTTAGGTCATCATTACACAATTATAAGTCTCAATTTCTATTTGAGATTTCAAAGAATTTATATTTAAATGGTAGTTTTAAAACATTGATTATTTTGGAGAGTATTTTTTGAAATAAATGACAAAGTTCAAAAATATTTATAATAATTTAGCCTTA
This sequence comes from Citrullus mucosospermus, assembly GCA_030954485.1. Lineage (NCBI taxonomy): Eukaryota > Viridiplantae > Streptophyta > Magnoliopsida > Cucurbitales > Cucurbitaceae > Citrullus > Citrullus mucosospermus. The sequence goes on from CM062057.1 coordinate 28,945,606, forward strand.
AAATTAAGATTAAATAAAAATTTCTCTCATCTTCTCACCACAGTATCATAAAAAATCTATCATACAATTAATTATTTTTTATATCAATGGAAAAACTACTATTTTCTCATACATCAATCCTCACATTTAATTAAAAAAAAAAAAAAAAAAAAAAAAAAAAAAAAAACTCTTACACATATGTGTATAAAAAACATTAATTTAATATTACAACGGATATAATTATTAGTTTGGAATTATAACAATAATCCCATTTCAATTTATTGTAGGATAAAGTAAATTAAATATTTTTTATTAAATTAAAAGAAATATTATTTATTTATTTATTTGAGTCTATTTCCTAGTGTTTATTTTTTGGATGGATGCATGGCCATGCAGGGAGAATCTATTTAAGATGATAAACGAACTGCCGACGGTAACCGATGTGGTGGACCAATTTGTAACGACGAATGAAGAGTTGAAATTCAGGGAGGGCTTCAAAAATAAGCACTTTACGACGGTGACGGAAGCCGAAGCGACACGGCTGGTGGCTGCGGCAACGGTGGAGGAGGTATTCAAGGATTTTGCCGGCCGTCGAGCCGCCATCGTCAAAGCTCTCACCACAGGTATTCTTAAGGAAAAAAAATACATTCTTGGTCCATAATTTTCAAGTCTAATTTTTGTTTAGTCTCTTAAATTTTAAAAGTTTAAATTATGAATTTGGTCCTATTATTTGAAAAAGAAGTTAGAATATAAGTTTTATGGCTACACGTTAGAATTTGATCCCTATGATTAATTTGGAGAAAAATATGATTTAGTCTCTATAATTTGCAAAAAGTTTAGAATTTAGTCCCTATCGTTAAAATTCATGAGGGTTTTTATCAAATTATAGCAACTAAATTTTAATTTTAGACCATATGGATTAAACTCTAACTTTTTCCATACTATCGGAAGTAAATTTGCAATTTAACCATTTCAAAATGTTACAATTATACATCTAAATTTTGAGTTCAATGTAAATTTAGTCCTAAGTTTTTCACTAATGCTCCTTTGGACTTTGACGCTAATTTTTAATTAATTAATTTAAAATAATTATGAGGTGAAATTATAAGATTAACTTTAATAATAGTAGTGATAAAAAATTAGTAAAAATTAAAAAATTAACTATTCTTGTTCTTACTCCACTCAAACAAACGTAAGTTATTCAATTTTTCTCACTATTATTTATTCATATGGTGTAGATGTTGAAGAATTTATTCACCAAATTAACGATAACATTTTAAGAATATAAAGATAAAATGAAAAATAAATTTAAAATTCAAAAGATAAAAATATGACATTTTGAAATTTAAAACCGAATAAAAATTAGATAAAAATTTAAAAATTTATGAATTTCATAACTAAACAATTTCACTACTTGACTGGAACCGGCTCGTTAGTTTTTATTATTATTTTTTTTGTTGGAGATGTCGAAGAATTTGTTCGGCAAATTAGTGAGAAGGAAAAAGAGGTGTGCCTGTACGGACATGCTGACGGAGAATGGGAATTACGAGAAGCAATGAACGGAGAAATGACGTGTAGGAATCGGGATCCGACGGTGGGGATTAACTTCGGGAGAGAAGGGATTCCATTGATCCAATGGTTGAGGCTTGTCGCCATTCACTCCGACGCTTGGTTGATCTCCACGGCCTTCCATAACCCTTCCCACACTCATTTCCGCAAACTCGATAGGTATATATATTTATACATATAATAGATTATTCATATTAGTTTAAAGGAAAATTTATCCCTTCTCAAAGAAAAAGAAGGGAAAATTTATCCTTTTAGTGCTCGAGTTTTTAAGAATATGAAAATTTGATCCATAAATTTTTCAAATCTATCTTTTTAGTCCCTGAATTTACCAAAATAGGTTTAAAAAGTTTTTATAAGCATTTTTTTTAAAAATTTATTATATGAGATTTAAAATTAGAAAAATGTTTTTTTTTTAAAATAATTATAGAGAGGAGAGATGATCTTTAAAAATTATTTTTCTAATTTAAAATGGCATAAAATTATTTAAAATGATAATAATAAATTATTTGAGGGATTTTTAAAGTCTATTTTTAAAAACTTTGGGATTAAGAAGCTACATTTTGAAAACTTAAGGACCAAATGTGCCTATTATAAAAACTTAGGGACTAAAAATGTACATTTTGAAAACTTAGGGACTAAAAAGGTAAATTTTGAAAATATTATTTTGGTTCCTATATTTTGAAGTTTGCTCGTTTCTGTACCTCTCCAATTGTCCAATTCTAGTCCCTATATTTTCAATAAATCTTAAATTTAGTCCTCATTGCTAATTTATTGTGGATTTTTTAAAATAACTTTTTGTTATCTATTAGCATTTTTACTATAACTTTTAAAAACATATTCACGTATTGTATTTTCTTCTTGAGGGACTAAATTTAGATTTATTAAAAGTACAATGACTAAATTTGAAAAATTGAAAATATAGATACTAAAATTGAACAAACTTCAAAGTATATATATGGTGTTTTTTAAGTATGTACTTGGATTAGTTCACATAAGTAGATACAAAGGATTCGTTTATGAATTTTGGTGGCAAAAACCTATAGTGTAGTTTTGAGACAAACTTCAATTTTAAGGAGTTATTGAAACCAACCTCATATAGTTCAAAGTTATTTTAAATTCTTTAGGCTCCGTTTTGTAATTATTTTGTTTTTTGTTTTTGTTTTTGAAAATTAAAACTACAGCTATTTTCACGATCAAATTTATATATTTATGTACAGAGAGAGATTGTTTGATATGATAAATGATCTGTCAACGGTAGTGGAGGCAATCGGGGAAATACCAAAAGTAGAATCAACATCAAAAGAAGAAAAAGAAAGCTTTTGTGGATGTTGTGAAGAGAAATACAAGGAAGAAGAGTTTTGGATTTGTTGTGATTATTGTGAGACTTGGTATCATGGTCGATGTGTAGGGGTCACTTCTCATCAAGCAAAACATATCCACAAATTTAAATGCCCTATTAAATGCATGTAACACAATAACATCGTTTACATGTATGTATATATACTAGTAAGTAAACACGTGATATTGGATTGTAGCTTTTTACTACTATGTTATGCCTTCATCGTTTGACGGTTTAGGTGAAGGGGGATATTTGAGAGTCTTCGGCAAAATCTCCCACTATAGAAAAATAATTGAGCGATTAAAAGATGTTCAACAAAATTGAGAAACACCAGAATTTAAGTGAAAAACTCTAAAAACGAACGAAAATGCCATGACTTACCAGAAATTTGAAATCCATGTGTGGAATTTTTTTAGAATCACTTGAAATTGAAAATTCTCCCCCTAATTCCAATTATGATAATATGTTTTAAAGTTTATATACTATTCACACTTTTTTTTTCTCTACTCTTAACGTGGGATTACAAAAAGGGAATGCATGATAATACCCTACTATGTTCTGCTTTGTCGTTTCAGGATTTAGTTGAAGGGACATATTTGAAAGTGATCTTCCAATGCTTAAAATCACTTTTGGTCAAGTTGTTTTAAAACCATTCAATAACATGTTTTTTTTATCATTTAAAGTCATTTTAAATGTCGATTTTACACTTTTAACTAATGCTAATAGTTGAGAGAGTATTTGGTGTACAAGATTGACTTTAATTGTTTAGTCCTCGAATTTGAGTTGATAACGATTTAGTCCATGTACTTTCAAAACTGTAACAATTTAGTCCCTAAATTTTAATAAGTAACAATTAAGTCTCCATACTCATTTTCTAACAATTTAGTCTCTATTAAGAAAATTTTCATCAAAATGAATTGTCAATTTCTATTACTTAATGACTTAGTCTGTATTAATTTATAATGAATTTTGATTACCAATCAATTTATCAATCTACATAGGTAAGAAATTTTATTAAATCATTCCAATATTTTTTACATTAAAATTCTGGGACTACATTGTTTTCATCTTTTTTATTGCTGTCTTTTATGATAATGCTTACAAATAATAAATTAAATGTTGAATTACAAGTGAACTTTCAATTTTTGTCTATTTGATCCATGAACTTTAAACATTTCTTCAAATTTTTAGTTTGTGTCCACTTTGAATTTTAAACTGTCTAACTGATAATTAACGTTTAAAAATTCTTACTTTTACTATCCACAAAATGAAAGTTCATAACTCCTTAGACAACAGATGTGAAATATACTTGAATTACCTCCAACTTTTGTCGCCTCGAATCATTACTATTTGATTTGGGCATACTATTTTGTTTCCATATTATGGTCACTTCATTATCTTAAAAGTCATAATAAAAATACAAATATTACAAACCACTTGTTATTTCATGACAATTTTAGTGCCTTAATTATTGTCACATTAGTATCATATTATTCCTTTCATAATGAAAGTTATATTGAATTTAGTTTTGAATTGAATGATTAGGCGTAGTATGCTCTCCACTTCTAATACACAAAGAATTTTTTTTTTTTTTTTATAATACAAAACTACCGTGTGGCAGTTTTTTATTGGGCAACTCCCTGAGATGCATAAAGATAGAGGCCGACCAGGGAATACCCAAATATTTTTTATATCATTGTATTTTCAAATGTTGCAATATTATCTTTCAACTTTCATATAAATGAATAAAAAATACTTTGGAAGTAGGAATCTTTTAGAATTTCAAACCATTTAAAGTTACATTATGATAACTTAAAACAATGTTGTGATCTGAATTTTCGTTCTAAGTCACTATAATACCATTTCATATTTCAATTTTCGTATAAAATTATAAAGAATTTCAAATCCAAAGATATTTTTGAAATGTCTATGCAAGTTTAAGGATATGTAATATTGCAACTTTTGAAAATAAATAGATAATTTTGAAATAAATGACAAACTTCTAACACTATTTGCTATGATTTAATCTTTTGAATTCTACTACAAGAGGCTTTCACACATGCAATCAATGGTTTGTTGAATCTGAAATGGATGAACAAGAAATTGCTACCTACTTTTAAATAACTATAACTATAATTTTAAATATTAAAATTTTTATTAAGTGGCCCCCACAATGGACCAAAGATTATATATCCTACGTTTGAAATGGTAGAGAAATCATAAATATTTTGACATGGATTGGTCGTCGTTTTTAAATATAGTAAAATGAGTTAAACTGTTTACAAATATAGTAAAATTTTAATGTTTATCAGAAATAGATTGTGATAAACTTCTAATTTGATATTATTTCTATTTATAATAATTTTTTTTATTTTTATTTATTTAAAATAAATGATGGCAATTTCAAATGTAACATAAAAGTTTTCTAATAAGGATTTTGTTTTTAATTTATGTTTATTTTCTTTTAATTTTTTAATTAATATTTTAAATTATATGTAAGAAACACTTAATTTTATAGTCAAATTCTAAACATAAAACTACTCTTAAAAATTTTAGTTTAATTTTTAAAAACATTACGAAAAAGTTAACAAACCATAAAAATTCAACTTAAATTTTAAAAATTAAAAATTTAAATTTAAATGATTATCTAACAAAACTTCCAACAAAACTTCATATATTTATTTGATATTATGACTTTGAACATATTTTAAATTGGGTCGGGTCCCACAACAAGTCTTTGGATTTTTTTCCTTGTTTTAAAAGAATTTCTTTTTGAGTGTGAAAGGCCTCAACTACTACATATCTAACCTAACAATTGAATTATGGCTTTGAAAATTTGCACTATGATTTATATATATATATAAATTAACTTGTGAATTTGTCAACAAATTTCAATTTACAATTACGTTAATTTCTATCGAATAACTTTTTTAATTTTTAATTTTTTATTATTATTGAATACCTTACCTTACTTGAAAAAGAATTATATGTACTTGTGCCTTTGTTGAAGAAGAAAATAATTTTGCTTGACCTAAAAATATATGGTAACTTGATTAACATAACGTCACGTGTACTTCAGGATAAACGTAATTCATTAATTATAATATAAAAGTGAGTCCCAATTAATTATGTTTGTTATTGTTTAACTGTGTTCTTCTGTAGTTGTAATGAATTGTGAGGCTCACCTCTAAATCTGTAATCAAAACGCGTAACTAAATTAAAGAACAGATGGTGTTCAATCTAATTGTTATTGAAAATTACGTATGACTTACTATCTTTATTATTACTGTTATCGTTACCGTTACATATATTGTTATTGTCGTAGTATTAAATTTACATCAATATGTCAATATTTCCATGTTTCTGTGGGTTCGATATCGATATGAGAGGTAAATCGATATTTTCATTATATTGTAGAAAAATCTACAAAACACAAAAAATAAGCATAAAAATGTCACTAATATAAATAATACACATGTTTATTTATTTGAAAATAATAAAATGTTTATTTACCAATTTAAATTTATTTTTAAATTTTTATATTTTCATAATTTTTTCAAAAATATCCATCAAAATCAATATTTTATCGATATTTCCATTGCAATTTTCAAACCTCGCTTTTTTTATCGACATTAATATTTTAAACCTTAATTATTGTAACAGTATAAAAATTATAAATTTGCCACATTTATTATTTACCTTTGCGTTTATCATTACCATTATTATTATGGTCAATCGGTAACAGTAAAATGTGACAGATTTAGATTCATTCTTCTAAGTAAATGCGATAAGAAAAACAATCCAATTACATTTGGGTTCAAACCCATTATGATTGATCTATCAATAAAATCTCATTACAATTATACCAATTTTTATTACGAATTGATAAGCATGATTCTAAGTACAAGACTTAATTAATCTAACTTTGATGTAGATAAAGGAAAACCTATATATGCTTAGAAATGATGCAACAAATATATATATATATATATATATATTTATTATTTTTTATTGAGCCAAATATCTGCATATATGGTCAAAACAAGAGTAGATACCTCTCAAAAAGGAGAGAAAGCTCCCTACCATTTTCCTAATTTTTTCTTAACATTGTCAAAAAGTTCACGCAAACAGAAATAATTAAATTAAAACTAACCACCTGGCCAAATTAATTAACTAAATCAAAACAAACCAATAAAGTCTTCTTTTATCTCACATAAATAAATAAATAAATAAAACGATAAAAAGAAAGAAGATAAACCTAGTCAAATATAAATGAGATCAATATGAAATTAACTTATTTCTTTTAATACAATAAGTGTGGCGTATGGAGATTTGACCGTTCAAGAGAAAGATTACATGTCAAATACTGTTCAATTATGGTTATATTGATTATAAAATAAACATAATTCCAATACGAAATTAACCTAATTTAACTACCAAAGAAACCTAATTCAGAAAACAAAATCTAACAAAAATCATGATAGTCGAACAATTTTTCTAATAGTTGGTAAGTAATTATATTGTTATTGCTTTTTTTTTTCCCCCCTTTTTGGCAACATAGTTTGTATATTCCTAGACATTTCTACTTAGCATCAGTTACATTTAGATGAACACAAAAGTCATATTTTGAAATATCTTTCAAAATCTTCATAGTATTTAGTCAAATGATCAAAATATATATTTTTGTTTTAATATTTTGGGAACACATAAGGTACATTTAATCTGTATTTCTGTTAAAAACTAAAAAATAAAAAAATAACATTTGACTTAAAGACATTTTATTTTCAAAAGATTAATTTCATATTATTGTTATTATTATTTTGTTAACAAAATGAAAACCATCTTTTCAAACTTTCTTTGAAGTTGAAAAGAAAAACAGCAGAATATTCAATGTATTTTCCTCTTCCACAAAGGACCAAAAGGAAATTCTACAAGTAAATGTGAAGGGAAGATTCATATACCCATGTGAATCTCAAACTATGGAAAGACATTGGCCAAGAAAATTTGGTGTAACCCAAAAAAAATTCTAACACTACTTAATCGGGATATAGATAGATAAAACATCAATTATCATTCAAAACTATGGTTTAATTTTCTACTCCCGCCTTAGAATAGTAAAACCCAAGGGTTCAATTCTACGTTCGTCTCTAAAACTAAAAGAAAATATTGGTACAACTCATAAATCCATCACTTTTTTATTACGGTATTACTTTCTTATAGTTCAAGTGGCATAAAGCATGTATCCATAGTAAGACGTTCGAATCTCGAGCTGAACTCAAAATGATAATAATTTTTTTAACAAATAAATAATAAAGAGGACTCTCAACCTCAGTCAAATGCTTGTGTGCCATGAAAAAAAATGCAAAATACAAAAGAAAAAACAAATAAGATAATATTTTCCCATGTAAGGGAAGTAGAAGCTTCTGTTTTGTGTAATTTTCCTCAGAACTTCATCTTCAACTTCAACAAGAAGTTAGAAATCAAACCACCAAAATTTGCTATAAATTCTGCCCATTTCTTCCTCCGAATGCCACAAATCATCCAAGAACCTTAACTCTAGAGCATTCAATCACTCTTTCTTCTTTGCTAGTTTCTTCTTCTTCTTCTAATGGCCAACTCTGAATTTCTCTGCTCCGCAGCTCTCTCCAAAACCGATTTTGTTCCTCAATCAAAATCCTTTTCCTCTGTTTCGACCTCCGACCATTGGGTCAAGGCTGCCAACGCTCTCAGCCACACCCATTTTGAGGAGGTTTATCGCATGTTGTCGGAGTTTCAAGAGGCTCAAACTGTTGATATCGAAGGCACCACCCTCACCGTCGCTCAGGTGACCGCCGTTGCTCGTCGAAGCGATGTCAAAGTCGTCCTGAATGAAGCTGTGGCACATGATCGTGTGGCCAACAGTGCAAAATGGATTGCTGAGAAAATCTCTAAGGGAATTGATATATATGGAGTTACCACTGGCTTTGGTGCCACCTCCCACCGGCGTACGACCAAACTGGCCGATCTCCAAACAGAACTCATTAGATTCCTCAATGCCGGAGTCATCGGAAAAGACAATCTTCCATCTACCTACTCAAAGGCGGCCATGCTTGTCAGAACAAACACATTGATGCAAGGCTACTCAGGCATTCGTTGGAAAATTCTCGAGGCTGTGGTGAAGCTCATGAATGAGAACTTGATCCCTAAATTGCCTTTGAGAGGGACAATCACAGCTTCTGGAGATCTTGTTCCACTGTCTTATATTGCTGGTGTTATCACTGGAAGGCATAATTCCAAGGTTACCACCATTGAAGGCGATGAGATTACTGCCATAGAAGCTCTCAAGCGAGCTGGAATTGAAGGCCCATTTGAGCTTCAAGCAAAGGAAGGTTTAGCTCTTGTCAATGGAACCGCTGTTGGGTCGGCCGTTGCTGCCACAGTTTGCTATGACGCCAACATTTTGGCTCTTTTAGCTGTCGTCCTCTCTGCTTTGTTCTGTGAAGCCATGCTCGGGAAGCCAGAATTTGCAGACCCATTGACCCATAAGCTCAAGCACCACCCTGGCCAGATTGAATCCGCCGCAGCCATGGAGTTTCTCTTGGACCAAAGCGACTTTATGAAAGAAGCAAAAAGCCGCAATGAAAATGACCCATTGACAAAGCCAAAACAAGATCGTTATGCACTTCGAACATCTCCACAATGGCTCGGACCCCAAATCGAAGTCATTCGAATGGCAACCCATTCGATTGAAAGGGAAATCAACTCTGTGAATGATAACCCATTAATCGACATCGATCGAGATCTAGCTCGACACGGAGGAAACTTTCAAGGAACCCCAATTGGAGTCTCCATGGATAATCTCCGAATCGCCATTGCTGCAATTGGAAAGCTAATGTTTGCCCAATTCTCGGAACTCGTCTGTGATCATTACAACAATGGATTACCATCTAATTTGAGCGGCGGGCCAAACCCTAGCTTGGACTACGGCTTCAAAGGAGCGGAAATCGCCATGGCTGCTTATTGTTCTGAGCTTCAATACTTAGCAAACCCTGTCACAACCCATGTCCAAAGTGCAGAACAACATAATCAAGATGTAAACTCTCTAGGTCTAATCTCAGCCAGAAAATCCGCCGAAGCCATTGAAATTCTCAAGCTCATGTCAGCTACATACATGGTGGCGCTTTGCCAGGCAATCGATTTAAGACAATACGAAGAAAATATGAGGGAAGTAGTGAAAAATGCTCTTCTACAAACCATTAAGAAAACCTTATACGTTGCAGAGTATGGATCTCTTCTCGAATCGCGATTCTGCGAGAAAGACCTATTACAAGTAATCGAGCGCGAGGCGATCTTCTCCTACATCGACGATCCAACCAACACATCCTACACTCTAATCCCAAAATTACTGGAAGTTTTAGTCGAAAAAGCACTGAAAGGAGTTACAACAGGCAAAAGCGAGAATGAAAACGAAACAGGGATTGCCATTTTCAAGCAAATCCCAGGGTTTCTAGAGGAATTAAAAGCGAAATTGGAGAAAGATGTCGAAAATGCGAGAGAGAGATTCGAGAATGGTGATTTCGAAGTGGAAAATAGAATCAAGAAATGCAGCACTTACCCGATCTACCGATTCGTGAGGTGTGAAGTGGGGACTCAACTGTTGAGTGGGGCGAAGAAAGTGAGCCCTGGAGAAGATATTGAGAAAGTGGTGGAAGCCATTGATGAAGGGAAGCTTGGAAATGCTGTGATTCAGTGTTTGAAGAATTAGGGCATATTCTACTGTTTTGCTTTCTTCTTCTTCCTAAGTATATTATGCTTAGACGAACGAAATTGTATTAAAGTATTAGGATTTCAATTTCATCTTTCTAATATGGTTATTCATCTTAAATATCCTATTAATAATGTTAATTTCAATAATAAATTAAACAACAATTAGTTTAAACTTTCATGGCTATTGTATTTGTGTATTAGAAGAAAAAAAAACTATTGTATTTGTCAGGGTGAGTAATTAAGAAATTTTTGTATAAGTGACTCAAAATTTCACATACAAAGTATTGTTAAGTCGTAAATTGTTATAATAATAAAGAATAATATTTTATAGAAGTTGCAAATCACCCGTCAAACCTTTTTTTATACCTTTAGAGTTGGAGTGGGAGCGCCATTGTATTAGATTAATTGAACAAAGGTGCAACCGTAAAAGAGGAGAGGAGGGAGTAATGCAAACAGAAAGTTATTTTATGTGAAATGTTGGTCGTCCTCATTTATACAAAATTATATGATTATTAGCATATACTTTTTCTCTTAAGATTGGAGGTTCGATTCTTCATTTTATGATTGTTGTACTAAAAGAATGTACATGCTAAAATAAAGCTAATGGACTTATGTTAACTAATTTTAATATATGTTAATCAATTTTAACAAAATCCATGAATTTCAAGCTCATGATAATCAATCATGAGTTGAGATTGTAAATTAAATTTACAATAGTAGAGTGGTAGACTATTAAACTATATGGTAGGTTCAAATCTTACATGAAAAGATTTGATTATTTTGTATTAAATAATTTAGAAGGGGAGAAGTGGCTTTGACCTTACTCAATTTATGAATGAATTGCACCATGTAATAAATATAGTTAAGTAGCCAAGCAAGACATATAGTACAATTCACATTATACATTACTTATGTCCTACAAATATTTATATTGCTTTTTAGGTTAAATTATTCTAAATTCTTTTGAACTTTACATTTTGTTTTAAAAATGATTGTTAGGAGTTTTTTTTTTTCTATTGAAATAAGCTAAAAATTGACACAATAACTAATATAAAAAAAAAAAAAAATTCATCCTTGACATTATTTACAACATCATTCAGGTAGTTAATGAGTAACAATTGATTATCTAAATAGTTTTAACAATATCTTTTGAAACCAAATAAATGGTAACTGTTGATGCCAAAATATGGACAGGAGAAATCGCATCTATCCTTCACATAGCAACAATGGTAACTTTGTAATTTAGAAAACAACATAACTTGCAAGATAGAAAGATTTGCACATCGGTATGGTGCTTGCCACATAAGCTCTAATGCTTTAGTTAGAAAGCATATATGTATAGTAAGTAGAGAATTTGAATATTAGAATGGATTTACTTTTTAGTTATGATGATGTATTTGTAGTAAAATCCTGAGTTAGGGCATCCAAATTGGAGTTTTCAAGTTATATTAGGTTAATGCTCGAGCCAAGGCACGCATTTAGCATGTCTTGTTCTTCAAATTTGGAGGCTCGGCCTCGACCTCATCTTTGGTTGAGATTGAGGCCAAGGATGTTGGTTTGGACTTTTGACCCAAACTATCCTATTCTCAAGGTCCAAATAGGTCGTACTACGCTCTATTCACCAAACAAAAAGGATCAGCCTCGACCTCTCCTTGGTCGAGGCCGAGGCCGATCGGGCTACTTTGGCTTCAAGCCAAATTCGTCATTCTCCTTAAGCCCATTTTATCCTCTTGCCTCAATTGCTTGTCTATCTACTATCATTTTATTGATAGGGTAGCTTTCTTCTTCTTTATGTCGCTTGTACCATTTAACCTAAAAATCACCCATAACAATAATAATAATTTTAATGATCTATATGGTTGTAGATACTATCACACATATTATCTCTAATAATTTCTACACATCAACTTTAAATTAATTTCTATTATTTATTTTAACTAATAAGATATTTTCTTAAAACAAATATAAAAATGAGAAGTATATTTTGAAAGGGTAGTTACAAATATAGCAATTAAACCAAAGTATTAGCAAATATAACACAATGCAAAATAATTTGTAGATATAGAAAGATTTAGATCCGACTTTCAAAGTCTATTAGTGATAATTATATTGCTGTCAAGAGTCTATCAATGATAGAATTTATCACCAATAAATTTTAGTATATTTGTAATTATTTTAAAATTTTGTTGTACACTTCTGATTGTGAGACCTATCATTCATTACAATTATCCTATTTTGAAACGACAAGGATTATAATTTTCGTTGTGAGACCTATCATTCATTAGAACTTTCTTAACGTGACACACAATAAATGATGGTAGTATAAAAAATTTTCTAGAAGTGTAATTTTTCCGCTTTCCAAAGAGTAGCTTTTCATCATATATAGCCACGTAGGAAATACTTGGCAAGAAATGAGTGCGTGAAAGATTGTTAACAACACTTGTATCCAAAACTGACACGTGTAGTTAGCGCACATTTCTTGACCAATGGGGAGACACTTACGTCATCAATGGATCCACTTGGTGCTCATTCCGTGAAACATGACATCAACATCATGGTTATTTAAAATTAAAAGAAAAACATCATCGTTATTTATTATTATTATTTTATGATTACTTTATTTCTAAAAAAAAATTGAAATATTATTTTGATTTTTGTAATTTAAACTTGGTAAATTTTAATCTATAAACTTTCAAATATTTAATTCTAGTATATGTATTTCCGAGAAGTCTTAAATTTAGTTTTATATTCTTTTTAAATTTTTTGTTTTTTTGTTAATTCATTCTAAAATTTGAAAATTTATCCATCTATTATATTTCTTGGCATGAAAATTAGTATTATTGTTATTGTTCAGTCATTTTTAATAAAATATTGATTTTGAAGGGACTAAATTTAACCTTTATTGAAAATATAGAAACTATAAATTGGACATTTAAAATTATAGTAGTTAAAATTGGACAAATTTCGAAATGTAAGGACCAAAATGATATATTCACTAAAAATTACAAATCACTAAATTTAGTTTATTTAAATTTTATTTTCTAAAAATATTTTTGACGTATATTTTAGTACAATGGTTACAGTATGGAGATCAAGTTCTCGAGTTCAACGAAGGGATTGTATGCATGTTCACTGTTGAGTGGTTCCAACATCTAACTTTTTTTTTTTATTCAACATTATAACTTAAACTATACCTAATCATAATAGTAAATTTTCATAGACATGCCAATATTTCTATGCTTTCATAGGTTCAACATCGACTTGAGAGGTGAATCGATATTTCCATTTTATCGTAGAAAAATCTACGAAACATAAAAATAAGTAACAAAATTTCACTATGAAAACTTTATATAAATAATATGCTTTTAAAAATCATAAAATATTTATTTATTAATTTTAAATTAGTTTTTTTTACATTTTTTCAGAAATATTCATCAAAATCGATATTTTATCTATATATCCGTAAAATTAAAGTTTTCATATTTTCGTCAACATCGACATTTTAAATCTTACACTCAATTCAATAAAATTATACGAACAATCAATGACAAATAATCAATATATCATGTAGTAGAACTTTTTCTTTTCTAGTACACATGTCTAGCACATAAATCATATTAAATACATAAATTTAGTACTTGTATTTAAACCAAATATTTATTTAAGCCAACTTAGTTGTAGTCTATTTTTTAGTACAATAACTGTAATAGAGAATCGTACCTTCTACTTCTAAAAAAGAAGGTTAAGTCGACTATCGATCAAATTAATTACTATTGAGTTAATGGAGAATCGTATCTTCGACTTCTAAAAAAAAAATTAAGTCAACTATCGATAAAATTAATTACTATTGAATTAATGTCACTTTGACGTATTGAATTGTAATTTACTTAATATATTTTTATTAATTTTAATAGTCCATTCAATAATGCATAATTCAATAAAGCATAATTCCAGCCTAATAATGCATAATTCAATAAAGCATAATTACTATTTTTATTTTTAATTATTTATTATCATTTTCACTATCAATTTTGGAAACATATTCATATATGTTATTTCTTACATAATATAATTATTATTATTTAACCAATTTTTATAACTTAGACGAATAATTAAAATAGTATAACTCAATTGCATTCACATTCTTTATAGCTACCATAAAACTTTGATAAATTAAATTTAAAATTTATTGGAAAAATATGGAATAAATTTAAACTATAAAAATACATCAACTAAATTGGAACAACTCTAAAAACCCAATAACTTGGGTGGGTTGTACCATTATTGTATTGCTATTACTACACCTAATATAAAATTGCATGTATTAATTTGTGTATTTTTCTAAATAATTAAAAATATTTTTTAGTAGATAAAAAATAATTATTTTTAAATATACCAAAATAAGCTTAATTATTTATAAATATATAAAATTTTCACTATATATCTGCAATAGACCATGATAGAAATCTATTGCGTAAAATTTTTCGGTTAAAAATCACTTTTAGTCCATATACTTTCATAAAATTAACAATTTAATCCTTGAACTTTGGTTTGTAACAATTTAGTCCATAAACTTTAGTATGTAAGAATTTAGTCCTTGCACTTTAAAATTTGTAACAATTTAGCCTCTAGAGTAGAAATGAGTATTAATAATTAATGAGATTTTTTTTTTTTTTGCATAAATTAACCGATAAACAAATTAGAGACCTAATATCTTTATATAGTATAAAGTCTACATCATAAAATAATAAAAATTGACATCTAATTTTAATGATTTTTTTACGTTAGGGATTGAATTGTTATAGATTTGAAAGTATGAGGATCAAATTGTTAGATACTAAAATTCAAGGACTAAATTGTTACAAAATTGCAAGTATATGAACTAAATAGCTACAAACCAAAGTTCAAAGACTAAATTGTTAATGTGGTTAAAGTTTAGAAGCAAGAGTGGTTTTTTATTTTTTTATTTATAATAGTTTCCCGTAAAAAAAAAAAAAAAAAAATAGCATGATTAGGTGTTTTCATGATCGAAGGATAAATTTTGTGTAGAACCATCTTGGAGTCCCATGCTTTGATTTTAATTTACATGCGTCCAAATTAATTCGTAGCTTCTAGAAATGTGAAAAAGTGATTCACGAGTTCTTTGATTGTGTAACGCAATGTATACATAAATCTTTTAAATTTGAGTTCACGATAAAAAATACACGAAGAACAAATCTTTGTCAAAGTATTTTTCTTTTGGTTTGTATTATTTGAAATCTGAGCAAACTGGTCTCGACGCGGCAATTAAGCGAGAGCCGACCTTCTTCCTCTTTGCATTCCTTCAATTCCGTTCTGCAAATTAGTCTCTTCGATTCTCTCTCTCTTTTTTTTTTTTTTTTTTTTTTTTTTTTTTTTCTGAAATCCGTGTTGTATGGTAGCAAAAATGGCGCAGAATGAAGATCACATGGAGGATACCGATGGAGACTCGCATCAACAGGTCAGGCAGGCGCTGAAGGACCGATCCAAGGTGTGTTTGTTTTGTTTTGCTTTGATTTCATCCTTTTGTCTTTACCTCTAGTTTTTGCAATTTTTTTATGCAGTTTTCTGATGATTTCCTTTTTGGTTGGTGAATGTTTCGATTGGCAGAAAATGGCGCAAACGAAAGAGATGTTGTCGAAACAAGCCGTTCAGACGAAAGAGATTCTATCCAAACAGGCGGTTAAGATCGCTAAGCAGGCTGAAGAACACGAAAGATTTATTAACAAGGTTTGCCTCTCACTGTCGTGCCGAATCGAGTTGATTGGACTGGTTTGATGCTGTTGAATTTCGATTTACCGCCATCGCGAGAATGATTCATGTCTTGTCGTTTCGATTTTGTTGCTTTTGGAATCTGACTTTGCGACGCGTTTTTTTCCCACTATTTAGGTTACGCACCTGCTCGGAGTTCTTGGTTTCGGAGGATTCTGCTTCCTCTTAGGAGCGAGTGAGTTGAATGATCTCAATCGATGGATTGCGATGCTTTTACCTCTTGCAATATTGAATTGATTTTTCTTTTTTGGCTATTTTTCTGATCAGGACCTCAGGATATTCCATATGTATATTGTTTATTTTATGTCACTTTTGTTCCTCTTCGGTGGATATACTATCGGTTCAAGAAATGGCACTATTACCTCTTGGTAAGCGTTGCATCTTTTGTTGTTTTTTCATTTCCCCAGCTCTTTTCTTTTCCCTTGAAGTTGCAAACGGCTTTTTATGCTATATGAAATCGTGCTCTAGCTGAGACTTCAGATATTTTTGATTCTATTGTTGCTGGGTTTGGATAAATGGCATTTTCTTGGATATAGTCTAGAAGCTTGGATTCCCAGCAACCATAGCAGATAAATCATTTAGTTAGCTTTCATACATGGTCCTGATTCAGACAGTTATAACATCTATGAATATATCATGGATGGAAGGAGATGTTTAAAAGTTTGGAGATGTTTAAAAGTTTGGTGCATTAGAAAGTTTAAATGTGATTCGGATAAACTAATTCCAGGCTTCGGCAGCAGGTTTGGCAGATATATGAGGAAGTAGACCTCTGTGGTTTTTTGCTAATAGATAAATGTCAATTGGAACTCTTCCTTTGGCTTTTTGCTTCTGATAGGAGGTTTCTGTTGATCATCACACCCCCTTTGATAAGTTTCCAACTTACCTAAAATACATATGATTGGATAGCTGCTATCATTTTTATTGTATTTCATCAAGAGGCCTTTCATGCTAAGGAGCTAACATGTTCATATTCCTGGCTCAGGATTTTTGCTATTATGCAAACACGATCTTCATCATTGACCTTCTTCTGTATCCAAAAAATGAAAAACTTTTCATGATTTGCTTCTCATTTGCAGAGGTTAGTATTACACAGTTCTGTAGTCTGACTGGAAATATTTTATTTCACTTGCCTCCATTTTGACATTCTAACTATTGCTGTAGGGACCATTAGCATGGGCGATCATAGTTTGGCGTTGTAGCTTGGTTTTTAGTTCTTTTGACAAAATAGTTAGTGTTCTTATACATCTAATCCCTGGTGAGTATGTTCTTTTATACTAGCATTTCCAGCAGAAGTCATCTGTAAAGAAAAACTAATTAAAGGGATCCTTTCGATAACTAAAGAAGTTGCTTATAAAATATAGTAATTTGCATCAAGGTGCGCCGTATATGCACAGATCCAATAATGCACAGATCCAATGAAAATAATTATGTCAGTCTTCAAAGCTCTGTCCAGTCTGTGTCGCCCATCTTTTTGCTCACTCTGACTTATGCCCCTGCTTCTGTGCATATACAGTGCACCTTGATGCTTCTGTCAGCTTTTATTTTTCGACTGATGCAACCAAATGTAATATACATTCATGATTTAATTTCTTGAACTTCAATCTGCGGCGATCCCGCATTTTGCGAGAAATATTTTCAGATTTATGAAACATAGCTTCATGAATTATGCAATAATTTAGCACAACCCTGTATTAGATAGTTGGAAGTTGAGGTTTCAATGCTGTGAAGGATCCACTTGTAGCATGAATATTTAAATATCAAAATCATCATTAACCATTTAATAATTTACCCTTCGTTCGATAACGATTCTGTTTTTGGTTGGATTAGGATGTACTTGACCCATAAACTGGCAAGTTAATATTTCTAGTGAGTTATGTAAGATCTTAATGATACACAACACTCGATGTTGCTCTTCCAGGTTTGGTTTTCTTCACCATTCGATGGTGGAATGAAGCCACATTTGAAGCCATGCATCCTGAAGGGACTTCCCGCAGAGCTTCATGGCCCTATGTAGAGGACAAGTCATACTTATGGACATGGCTGTTTCTAGTTCCCTTGGTTGCTTACACTCTCTGGCAGATTCTCTACTTTCTGATTGTCAACGTGTTGCGTCGTCAGCGGTTCTTACGAGACCCCGAAGTCATGACTTCCTACAGGTTTTCCCTATGTGACTGAAAATCAATTGAACTGGTAGCAAAAGCCTAGGCATTTCTGTTGATTCATGCTAACGCCTTCTTTTTGTGGTTTCTCAGGGAACTGTCTAAAAGGGCACAGAAAACCAACAATGTATGGTGGAAATTAAGTGGTTTGCTTGGAGACCAGAATCGTCTGTTCATGTACATTTTATTCCAAGGCATATTCACAGTGTTGACGATGGCATTAGCCGTTCCGATCTTCTTGTCCTATCGGTTGCATGTGGTTTTCCAGCTGCTAAAGGTTTCAGCTGCCGTCTGGAATGGAGGGAGCTTTTTGTTAGAGGTCATGCCAAGGCAGGTGATTCTGAAGGAGAAAAAGAAAACGGAGACACAGCCGCTTCAAGACGATCAAAATCATCCCCCAGTCCCCGCAGACGAAACTGCAACTAACAACAATTCGAGTGAGCCATTGCAGTCTTAGTAGCCGTTATATGGGTTTGATCTTTCTCTCAAACATGTTAGGCTGTTGGCTCTAATTACATATATATATATATCGATTTTGATCCATGACTGTTGTAAGTATTGTATTACAGCTTTCATAAGCAAGCGCTGTTTCTAGGAGAGAGATCAAGTAGTTGTCTTTCATTTGTGTTTTCCATCTCATAGACATTGCAAATGGCTGTGAAAATAGGTAACTTTAAACGTTAAGATTTTTACATTCACTTTATTTGTTTAATCCACACGCATCGCAAACTCTGGTGAGGTTTGTATGTCAATACCTTTTTGTTAATGAGAATATCGTTATTTCATTGTGTTTGGATCATAGCTTTTATATTTTCCTTTTCATTATTCGATGATATTTGAGAATTAATCAGTTTTTTTTTTTTTTTTCCTAATACTGCAAATTCAGCCACTTAAAAAATTAAGGAAAATTGCACAAACTGCCTTTGACACAATTATATTTGTAAATTTCCAACTTTTGGTCATGTGGTTTGTTTCTACACTCTTGATCAATTAGCTAATTAATCCCATACGTTAGTTTTGATCTCAATATATTTTTAAGATTTAAATTTCAACTGATGTTACTTTAATAATAATAAAAAATATTAAATATAAATATAACTCAAACAACAATAAATTTAAAATTTTACCAAACTTTCAAAGGCTAATTGAAAGAATTTACAAATTTCAAAATTAAATTTCATAATTGTGCCATTTATTCAAAACCTGATTTAAATACTTCATTAATGTTGTATTTTGATTTTAGTTCATTTTAATCCAAATATAAAATTTAACTTTTTAAAAAAAGTGATTATTTTGATCCGTTAAAAATGAAGTATAAAATATATATATATAAATAAAGCGATTATTTTCATCCATTAAAAATGAAAAAGAGTGATCATTTTGATTTGTAAAAAATGAAAAAAATCAAGACGAACATCTTGAAGGAACAAGGACCGAAATTAACCAAAAATAAGACTAAAAATGAACATTTTCAAAGTAGAATTAGAATTATTAAGAACGATGAAAATCAATGACATTAAAATCTCTCTATAAAATTAAAAGAAATTTAGAAACAGTTAAGTCATGCATAAATTGAATTTACCACTAAAATTGTCTTGTAATTAGCACAACCATACCAAAAATGTTTGTTAAATGGAACAATTTTTATTCAGCCAAATACCTGAACATCTTGGCCTAAATCATATGAATAATAATAATGCAGGTGAATAATATGACAATGATTGGTAGCCTTTTTATTCTTGGTGCCTAAAAGTACTAAGACATATGACCAACAAGATCACAAAATACTGTACTAAAAACCCCAAAAAGGAAAAAAATAAAAATAAAAATACAATGAAGATTTTTCCAACAAAAAAAAAAGAAAGAAAAGAAAAATTACATCACACTAAATACAAATTGCTTCCACAATCTAACCCAAAAAAGAGGCCTAAAAAACAGCCGTACACCCAAAAACTATAAGGACCTTGGAGAAAAAAACCAAATGAATATAAGAAAGACCACTGCAATGGTGATCGTTTTCTGGACTTTCGTGTTCGCTTCCATGGTAGCACATGATCACAGTCGGTGACATGGCTTCTGGACAAAGACCCTCTCGTTGTCGATATAACACGAGAGGTAAAATAAATTCAACCCAGATGACCATTCGAACTCGGTCATTAGGTCGATGGAATTTAATATAACTATACACATGGAATGGTGACAAACAATGAGTATATGCACAGAGACTTGACCTGCAGTTTGTCTTGCTAGTGCAGAGACAAGATTTTCACCCTGATAAACCATGATCATGACATTTAGGCATTACTCTGCACGTTGAAGCAAAAATCCGAACCCAGAGTTTTCTCGTATCAGCGGTGGAGGATCTATGTCTGTTACATCTACTTGTTTCATTGATTTGGAAATATCATCCACAGAAAATGGAATACTGCATTAACAAGAAAGAGATCATAATAATCAGTGTTTTTAAAAGCTCCCCTCACAATAAAGCGCAATAGTCTTCTGAGCCTAAACGCAAGGTAAAAAAAAAAAAAAAGTAGGGGCCTTTTTCTGTTAGGCGCACTACATATAAAATACTACCAAAAAAAGAGAGCAAGTTAAAATGGGATTATTAAAATATATATACAAAAAAAAGCCCCAAGGCCCAGGGGAGCACCTAATGTGCGCCTGGATGGACTTATTCGGCTTTTTAAACACTGATAATAATGGAATTTATCAGACCATACAGATTGAATGGGAGTAGCAATTTGAATGAAGATTGTACCTAGAGTCATCATCTAACAGGAATGAGCTGATGGCATTGTTGGAGTCTTCAGTCATCAGAATTCGCATGCTCGAAATAACCTGCACTACAAAGAATGGTGTCAGAATAAGGAGAATTCAAGGAACAGTGATCCGAGAATCAATAGTACTAAACGGAACAGTAATTCAAAAGCTAAGAGAGAACCAATTCCATCAAGTTAACGTACTTCTGAAGATACGCTATGTGTGCCATATTTGTCATCCCAGTACATTGTACTGATCCTATACAACTGTTGTATGCTAAGCACCTGAAAAGCAGTGTATAAAAATATGAAAAATATGTATAACACTAAAGTAAAGACTGAAATCATTTGCAAAACAAGAGATAAAGAAGCAAAGCACTAACAGGACATAGGTCTTTTGTTATCTCATTCAACGTCTTTTTGGGTTTTTGATGTATAACCTGAGAAGGAAAAGAGTCCAAATAAATTACGCAAAATCATAGATTATTGAAGAATTGAGTTTTATTTAAATAATCTTACAAGGAATCCAACAGCCTGCCTAATGTGCTTTAATTCATCCCAGGCAGAACCTGCATACTGTACAGGAGAAGGTCATTAAAAAGAGCACATAAATTATCTCAATGGAATCGATTTCGCTTTGCAATTACTTACTTCCTCAGTTGCTCCAGAACACCACTGTTCTAATTCAGACAAGCCAGCTTTCACATACTCTCCATTGCTGAATGAACAACACTCCCGCCGCAAAAGAAGGCTGCAAGAAGTATTAAATTGACGGCCTTAAACTTTCCGAAGTGAAAAAAAAGAAAATTTGGCAACTGGCTGGCAAGATATGCAATGCAATTACAGAGCTTGAATACATTACCTGTTAAATAGTTGGACATTAATAAATGAGAATATCTGAGTGAAAACTTTGCGGACCAAGAATGGAGGTACCTGTCAAAACCGGGCATAAGATCATGGTTCTACTCGCTATAAAGATGTTAGTATATTATGCTAAACTCAGAACTCACATAGTTTGCTTTCATGATCTTCAAATAATTGTCTAAGCTTTTCACAATGCTTTGCCAATGTGCAATTAAGGCTTGCTGAGCCATAGCGTTTGCTTGGGAGCGTCCTTTCACTAAGCTCGCCCGTGATGTCCTAGGGGCCTACATTGAATTGAATGTAGCTGCTCAGTACAGTAGTTTCTTTATCTTTCAATCAACAGTTAGAAGGATCCTAAGATTTACCAACTACCTGAATACATAGTCCAAGTAAAGGCGAAATCTCTTTCTTTAGGTTGTCTCTTATCATTCCATATATTTTCTCCAAAAATGCTGTAAGCTGCTGCTTAAACAATAGTGCTGGATACTTTGCCTCAACCTGTCGAAAATCGTCCAATCTACCAAGCCCCCGACCATTAAGAAATGATAGTCCAGCACTTTGTGGAGAAGCCCTTAATCCCTATAATGTGCAGTGAGGAAAAGAAAGGCGATTAAGAAGAAATAGCAATAGAATATAAAGGCATGAAAGAATATAGTCCGTGTCATACTTGAGACATCCTTCCAAAAAGAGAAGCTGAAGTAGTTCTCCTCCTTTGAGGAGTCAAGCTAGCAGCTCCACTAGCTTTGAGAGTGTGTTGAAGAAGCAACAATAATGTGGATGTATTAGATAACCAATAAGTTAATACATCATTGTTATCCGGGACCTTCAATAGAGTTAAAGCCACAAGTGTCAATAATATGTAGATGACATTCATTTATTTCCATCACCAGAAGGAATTACTAATAAGAACTGCCAACAACCTAACATAGCCAGTGTTCCAGAAGCAAACACTGCATCTCACCTCTATGGATGAAGCTATTGTTTGAATGATTCGATCAAATATGCTGGTTCTTTCAACTTCAAACGACCTCCAGTGAAGAAGACATTTATATATGACACAAGCAGCAATTGGTTTGCCTCCGGAAAATCCTAAATCTTGAGATATGCACTTCACTAGCAGATCCTGGTTCTCCTGAACATCATAATGCATCACAAAAAAGAAAACAAATTACTCTCAAACACAAAGGAGAATCAAGTTTGCATAAACCTCCCAGTTCTTTTTTTTGCTCCTTTTTAATAATGCTAAGATGCTTTTCTTACCTGCTGTTTCTCATTAAGTGATTTCTGTGGTTTTTCCTCTGATTCAGGCTCACGTACATTTGATAATGCAAGAGTCGTATCCTGGTACACGGAGTGTGTAATTTGAGAAATACAATTTCCATATACTAAAATTGTTCTTTTGTTTCCCATAAAAATTAATTTTCCTTACAGATGATACTTTGGCCTCTCCATGTGGAATATTTCCATTCTCTGGTGTCCTCTGAAATTTCAACCAAAAATTGGAGGGATTTCTCAGAAATAATATTTTATTTAAAAGACCAGAGTATCATATGAATACTACACTATACCTGAATAATCATTGACTTTGGTCTAGCAGACAAAGCTTTTCCTGTCGGCGACATAGTCAATGCTTGTTGACGAAGTACCTGGTTCTCTGATTCTGAATTTGAAAGCTTTTCTTCAAGCCTGAGGCAGAGAATAAAATTTCATTTATTGATTTTAAGTATGTAACCAGTCTTAGAAAACTTTCAAGCAAGCAAGAAACTTGCATTATTCGAATAATGGGCAAGCATGAAAGAAAATGGAAGGAAAAGATAACTGTTAGGGCAACTATTGTCTACCAGGCAAAAGCGGGGACCATTGTGAAAATAAGAAAAACTGAACCAAAATTACTAAAGGTTGGTATAATTTTGAACGGGATGATAAGAGAAGATGTACAGAAGATCAAATAAATTCAAGAGAAGAGATCATGTAACTGAACTTGACACCACCAGAGAGGAATAGGTCAAGCCAGGCATATTAAAGTAGCACGATACCTCGTAGAAATTCAATTTGATGTAAATAAACAATAGACGCAAAGATTTTATCACTCTTACGAACCTCTGCACTGACTCCTGAAGCTGATCCACCTTCTGCTCTGCATCTTGAAGTCTTTTAGTCAGCTCCACATTTTTGGCTTCAGCATCTGTACAAGCTCTTCTAGCTTCTTCAGCTGACGTTTTTTCTGACAGCAGTGAAGCCTGTAAATCTCTGGGGTTAGATCATCCTCAAGATTTGAGAAAAAAATGTAAGACGCTTTACCATTGAAAAAGCATTAGAGATCATATAGAACAGTGACAGATACAGAGAAATTTACCGACAACCAACCCCAGACCCTCTGAGCCCCTCTTCTTATCACCAAGAAATAAATTTGCTAAACCAAGATAATCATTACTTTTTGGCTTCAGATCTATCAGAGAATGGCCAATCTCACAACCCAGATTCATTTTAGATTTTCCACTAGCGATCAAGAATAGTTAGAGCTCTTTTGTGGAATTGTGGGTGGCCATACTTAGAAGGGAATGATAAGGTATTTCATGCAGATTCCAATATTTCGGTCCTGCTATTCCTGCCTATCCATGCATTATACAGACTTGCAACTCACATAATATGTACATAGTGATGAATTGTTCCCGATCCAAAAGTACAAATGGCTAAATGGTAGCAACCTACCTTTAAACTCTCCACCTCAGCCATTAAGGAATTGATTTTTTCGGTATCCTCCACGAAAACTGGAGTTTCCTTGACAACTGGAGGTGCTTCTTCAATAGCTTTCTGAGCAGCCTCTCGCTCTTTGATAACTTGAGCATTTGCTTCTTCAACTTGTAATTGCATGCTGTGTAAAGCATCTTGTAATTTGGCAATTTCTTGGGCTTTCTCCTCTTCCAGATCAGTCTGCAATTCATCGGGGAAAAACTTATATATGAATTGCTGCTGAACAAGGTAGAGCATTTTGACTCCCCAACCCAGATCCACATGTTACAATAAACGAAAGAAAGTAATCAAGAAATTACCCTCAGCCGCTTCTCAAGTTGCAAGCGCCATGTAAGTTCTTCTACACGTTTTTCTAATTTGTCTTTTGCTTCTTTGAGTGCTCCAGTTTCCCTTGCAGCCTTAATGCGTAGAAAATATATATGAATGTCTTAATTTATTCCTCCCACAATTTTTTCTCATTCAACAGTTATCCTAAATACAAAATAAATGAAGACAAATAAGTGGCGTGTTCGAACCATTTTCAGACTTCTTAGCTCCTTTCGTGCAACTCGTCGCCTCCAACCACACTGCGTGTATAGTGCAGCCTTTTGGAGTCTCTTATAGTAAGAATACGCCAGGTGACAACGCAAACGTGCCTGTAAGTCACCCAAAAGGACTCAGAATCTCACTCAACATCTAGGTACTACAAACTAATTTGATAAACAAAATGTTGCCAAAATATATATATATATAGTTCTCAATAACAAATCTTAGAAATTGTAAATTTAATACTTTCATATAACCACTCAAACAAACAAGAAACAGCACCTGAATGATAATTGCTGCCTTAGTACGCTTTCTGAATCTGAATTCATCGCGAGCCTTCATTGCCCTTAACCCTGTTTGCAATGTGATTGCAGATGAGAGCAAACCTAAGTATGATTTCCTGGCAATATATCGCTTGAAACACTTCTGGATCTTTAAAGCTGCTGCTTCGCGTCGCAACTGCTCAAATAGTTTTCGAGCCAAAACACCTATTATAATTCGAAACAAATATACATTAGAATCTTAATAGGAAAAAACTAACTTCATAAATCTCAAACCATCAGTTGAGGGAATTAAGAAATTATTTTACATTGAGGGGAAAAACAACTTTTTCAGAATGGAGAAGGCAACTTCTTTTTGATGTATGAAACAAACAAGTATGCCCAATAACCATAATCTTAATGGAAGCTCTTTATTGAATCTACTCTTCTACTAACTATCACTTGGAGCATGTTAATCTTAACACCTACTAGTCAATGGAGGTATTTTTTGTAAATTATCTCTTGATATGATCTTCTTTTTTATCCCATTTCAACATATCAATGAATGGTTACTGTTTGCTATCCCAGAAAGAAGAAGGAAAAAGAAAAAATGGGCTAGATACCCTGCCCTTGACAGGGTTGGAGATTTTGGACCATCTCCTTCTAGCAAGTCACAACTATCAAATGGGAAGAAAATGTTAAGCAAGCTTAATTCATAAAATTTTATCATTAGCATCCCGTCAAGGAGCATCAAATCAACCCCTTCTCACAAACATCTTCAACATTTCCCCTACAGTCGTGCAAAAACTAGGCCACCAAAGAATAATAGTTCTTCATGGAGAAAGTGAGGTTAATCTGAAAGAACTTGTCAGAAAAGGAAGGCATCATGAACAATGGCAAAAGATCAGCCAGAAATTCCCCCAAGAACTTACGAAGAAGAGCAATTAACCAACAAATGATTTGGACTCTTATTGTTCACCCAAAAAAAAAAAAAAAAAAAGAAAAAGAGAAGAAAACATGGGATTCCAAAACTATCATTGATGTAAGCCACAGAAGTTTCTTCTGCCTCTAACATTTCCATTTCTTGCTATGCTATTGCTAAAGAACATTTTTGAAATTCGAAAAAGACCAAAAAGAAACTCAATTGAGCATGTGGTATTTCTTAGACAGTCCAAGAAAGTACCTCGAGTAAATGATTGCACATGTATAGCAGCTTTACGTAATGCAACAAACTCCTTGCGTGCAATAAATGTTCTAATTTGCATTTGAATAGTTCTGGCAGCATTGCTAAGCACCTCTGTTCTCTTTGCGTCCAGAGAAGCCATCTGCCCAGCCCTCAGGAAGATTTTTGTCTTACCAATCTGCCCAACCACAGTGACAGATAAATTAGCTTGGAGATGCTCAAAACCTCCAGAGACTAGAAAGCACTCTGAAGCTTTCAAATGAGATCTCGAGTCTCAAACAAGTATTACTATAAATGCCAATAGAATTGAGTTACTTGGATATCCAACCCCATGAAGGTACATAGGACCTTAGACACTAGACTCAAAATTTGAGTAAAAGTATGTATGGTTAAACACAATAGGAGGATGAGGTTTTCTGCACTGCACAAAAACAATCCCTGCTATGCAGTCACCCAACCAAAACTCATCACAGCTGAAACTATCAGCAAGAGGGATTGATTAATGAAGCAATGATTTGAATAAGCAAAAGAAATCGTGAGTGTTCGTAGTTATTGAAATATCCTTTGAACCAACTGCTTCAATCTATCAACTCCATTGGATTTCAATTAGTTATTCTCATAAAAGGAATAATGAAATCACCTGGTATCCTTTCAAACCCATTTTATCCAGGATCATCTGGCATGCTACCTTGTCATCATAGCTGCACAAATGGTCGTAATATAAGACTGTCAGTGCACAAAGAATACTGAAACTTATTTCTTCTCTCTTATTTCATCCCCTCATTTTTCTTCAATTTTGTTAAGAGAGAAATATGTCAAATAGGGTGGTAAATTAACTTACTTTCCATCCAAAACTTCTGGTGCAAGAACCCCAAAACGTAGGAGGAACTCATAAAATGTTCTTCTGGTAGGATATCCAGCACAGCTGATCCTAATTGCTTCAAGGACACCCTAAATTGTATAAAATAACCACATAAAATTAACAAAAAGGCTAACATCGCTAATTTTTTGAAATAACAAGACCAGATAAAGTATAGGTGCACAACAAAGCCAACGTGACACCGTATACTCACACCACAACGCAATTGTTGGATAACATTTGAGTTCTCAAAAATAGCAGGCTTGAGCGCATTATTTGGCTTTACACATCTGATGTAGTGAGGCTCTGTTGAATTTAAGGTCTCCATTAAAGATTGAAGTTGTAACTGCATATTTAAGAATGTGAGAGAGCATCACTATTTTGTCAAACTATACAATACCCACAACATAACATGAATTTCAAGTTAGACAGGAAAAATTTAAAAAAATAAATAAAACTTACTTTAAAACGTGAACCAATGGAAGAAAATTTTGAGGATTTTGCTGTTTCCTCTGGTTGAGGAGGAAATAAAGCCCTCGCAAAGGGGCATTTTGAAGCTGTCAAGAGGGCCTGATGTTCTGCTACCACGTAATCTTTGTTTTTATCCAAGAATAGATCTGCCAAATAAGTCACCTGAAGCATTTTTTTTTTTAAAATTTTGAGAGGGGATGAATTTGAGCCTGGAGCATAAGAAACTAAGAAACCGGCTTAATATATTTCACCTCTCCAGCATAATGAGATATTGTAAAACTAGTACGAGATAGCTTAGGCTTAATGAAGCGTTTGTTGTTCTTGAAAGTCTGGTATAACTTCTGAGCAAATGTTTCGTGTGTAGATTTAGGAAACATGCTGAATGGAGCAAAAAATAAATAAATAAATAAACATGAGAATGGAAGGAAGAATCAAAAATGTTTTGAGTAGATGAAAAGTTAATACTGATTAAATATTAGCTGGCATACCAGGCCTCATCCAGAAGTGCGATAATTCCTCCTGGTTTCTGTGAATGAAGAACTGTATTTTAATTACTTAAATTTTGTACTTAGCAAATAAAAGAAATGAGTGCTTAATTAAAAATCACTCGTTCACATCAAAACATGAGTTCCCATAAATACTAGGATCTGACACGCATGATCAGAAATATCTTCAGAATGACAAATAATAATGGGGTGGATGGGGGAAGAAAAGTTCAACACCTTTTCAATCAGATCCAAGACATCCTGGTTATCAACAAACTCAATATAACTCCAATTGATTTGTTCTTTGGTATATTCCTCCTGCTCCATTTTGAAAACATGCTGCAGATACACAATCAACCAGAACTTCAATCAAACTAGAACGTAAAAAGTGTCTTACAGTGAAGTTTACAGATCCAAGTCAACCAACCTGATTGAAATGTTGCTGCAGTTTTTCATTTGTAAAATTGATGCAGAACTGTTCAAAACTATTAAAACAAAAACATCAATCAATTGCTAGTAAATATATAAGATTTAACTCAAAAATTCACATGTAACCATTACCTGTTGAACTTAAAACTCTCAAATCCATAAATATCCAGAACTCCAATCAATGATTTAGAATTCGGGTCTTGCCCAATTGAATTGTTAATCTTCTCCACAAGCCTACAGGAAAGGTTTCAAAAAAGAATGAACAACAGAATCAAGAAGCATTTAATGCTTTCACATGCAGACTTCTGAAATATCCTTCTAGTTTGATAAATCATCTTTATGGACTGAAAAATAGACAGAGAAGAAGAAACGAGGGTTTGCAGAAAGAAAATGTGTTAAGAGGAAGGAAGGACCTAGAGATCAAAACCCAATCTTGGGACTAGAGAGTTTACCAGTCAAAGAGTCGCGAATAGATCGTTTTAGCCAAGGCATCCCTGCTACCCAAAGCAGCCACAGGATCAAGAGTTCGAGTGATAACCTCTTCTGGTGTTACCATAACACGTTGAATCAGTGCATCCTCCAAACTCTTTGCATCACACCTAAATTAAACATTTAGAAAATGATAGCTTTTGAAGTATTAATAATGACTAAAACAACTTAAATAGAAATTTTAGAAAACATACTTAAGCAGTTCGGCTGTGGTATTAAGATGGAATCTGGATTTTTCATCCTTAATGACTGAAGAATCAATCTCCTCTCCCTTGGCAAATTCAATATTTCCAAGATGCAAAATTGCAGCTACAACCCTAAAAATTGCCTCCTGAAATGAATTATTTATTATCAAAATTTTGATGCAACATCAAGCACCACAATTGCACTAAAAAATACTGAAAATTAACCTGCTCCTCCTCGCTGATTCCAACTACATCCATAGCCCTTCTGGTTGCAAGATATTCATGGGCATCGTTCACTCCATCCAACTCAAAGCAGCTAGATTGATTTAAGTAGTGGAACGATTTAGGGTCTGCTAATTTATACTTCTCCCTTTCCTGGTTTTTGTCAATGCATTGATTAGAATCAGGTCTATAAGTTATAATCACTACTAACAAGTCAGTCCATCATATGTGAATGATTAAAAATTTTAAAGTTGAGAATTGTACCTCAGGAGGAGCTGCGCAGAGAAGGTAAAAGCAATGATAATTTCTTTCAGGATTCGAGATCTGACATACTCGAGACCTTTCAAGCAAATAAGTTCGAACAGCTGCCCCAGATATTCTCCCACTCTTATCAAATTGGATCTCAACAAATTTACCAAAGCGACTGCATTTCAAACCACAATTACCAACTCTTGCATAAAATTTTTGAGAAAGTTAAGTAGTTAGCATTTAAGAACGAATTGTCCCTTTCACGAGAACATTCAGTGATAATGAAGCAGTGAAGATATATTGAGTTTCAAGGATTGGACAAAACCAACCGCTAATAAACATTGATCATAGAAATGATTACAACATTCTGCATTCTCACAGATCACAGGCATGTGAGAAGTAGACAGTCATAATTTCATATGTCATGGTCCTTGCTACAAACCAAATGTGGGAATAGAAAAATGAATGATTTCATAGAAGTCCCAAAATTAATTTGTCTATTGTCTGTGAAGATAATTATTCTCATGATATTTCTATTTGTTTTCTCAGCATGACCACATCTTAAATTTACATTCAACTCAATAGTAGATAATTCAAACATATTCTTCTGCGTAGAACCACTCACCTTGAATTGTTGTTCCTGACAGTTTTTGCATTTCCAAATGCTTCAAGAACAGGATTGGACTGGGAGGAAATGAAAAGGAATAATCATCACAGGCTTCAGTTATGGGAATGCAAGTAGTTCTGTATAATTAGTAAATATAAACTTTGGCATACTTTAAAATTATAATAAAAAGTTCCTTATCATACTTCTAGGACTTGTTGTTCAACAGTTCGCCCTTCCACTCCAGATCGACCTCCAAGGTATGCAAGATACCGCATGAGCATCTTTGTGGTCTCAGTCTTACCAGCACCACTTTCTCCACTAACTAGAATTGAATTGCTTTTTCCTTCATTAATCATTGCCCTGTAATGGATAGAAGAAGCTAGTAAAGCCAAAATGGCGGAGAAAACACATGGTTAACAGAATTTTGCCCCAAAACCAAAATTCTCCTGCCATCCAAACTCTGACGAAACAATCAAATATGTAACTTAAAAAACCTTGCTCACTTATACCAAGAATTACATTCTATGAATATGATGACGTTTAGGAAATAAGAAAGAACATAAGATGTGCATGTATTAATAATAGATTTACAAATGAAGAATTTTTTTTTTGTCAAAATTCATTCTTTTGGTCTTTTCTTCAATCCACCTTAAAGTAGTGTCATGCCTTATAAAGAATGACAGTGAAATGCCTACATGGCAGCATTAGTTTGCCCACTAAAGTAATTTAAGATTACAACTAGACCAGGAAATCATAGGCTGTGAGACAACTGAAGGATACCAAATTTATCGAATTGTTACTTAAGCTACTTAAAAAAACAAATAAATAATCTCCGTCTGCTATCCCACCTCCCCCCCCCCCCCCCCCCCCCCAAAGATTACCTATATGCCACTTCAGCAACTGCAAAGACATGAGGACTTAGTTCTCCAAATCCAGCTCCTTTGTATTGTTCCATCATGTGAGTATCATAAAGATGAGGTAATCTTTGGAATGGATTTATTGCAATAAGTATATTTCCAGTGTATGTCTGCACGGATGTTAGAGGTATGATATACAATTAATTCAATATCTGTATCTGGAAATATTCTTATTGCATGCACAAGAAGAAAAGATAACAGTTTCCTACATAAATTTCATTGAGTTCATATCTGGTTGCCAAGTTGCTCAGAACCCCAGGTTCATGCAAGTATGACAGCTTTGTCATGTCATCTACACCTGCAGCAGGTGCTTCAGTATCCTTGGGGAATATTTTTGATATATTGGTAACAACCTGCAATTAATAGTCAAGTATCAGTTCAATGGTACTAGCGTGACTATGATGCCTCAAAATTATTTATTATTTTATCAAGGGCATCATCATTTCAAGGAAGACTAATGGAGAACAAATCAAATGCACATAAGTCAATGGTCATCTATTCACACCAACTTCCTGGTAAGATGCCACAAATGAGATTAACTATTATTTGTTAAATGGTATTGAAACTAAAATTTTGATTTATGGCATGCATCATTTGAAAAGACATGCTGATATGGATATTAATTCATATGCTGAGTGCCTGACTCACTGTTTTCCCATTGGTAGCCCTGACGTGAACTTCCTCGCCATTGATGCGGAAAACTTCACCGTCGATCCAAGCTAGTTTTGGATCTTCAATCCAGACATGAGAACCTACAATGATGTTAACTGGTCCACTCTATTTACAGAAAAGCAGTAAAAGAAGTGTTAGTGTTCCAAGAGTAGTAGCATGCAATTCAATAAACATACGCAATTGGAAAAACTATATTAAACATAATTTGTTTGCGTCATCCTAATATCAATCAACAGAATTATATGGAGCATGAAACTGAAATAAGATGGGTTTCACAAAAAAAGATACACATAAAGGATACTTAGTTTATAAACTGCACTTGATTGTAAAAAATTTTCATTGTCAAGTATGAGTGACATCTCAGATCTGTGTTGATCAATTTTTTTAAAAAAATTAGGAATGAAGGGCAGGAGAATTAGAATATAAATGCATAGAATTCCAACACCTTCTTGGCGAACCAATGGTTTGGAGCCATATAGAAGACTGAAATACCTAAACAAAAGTTGGGTTCCTATGTAGATTCTTGATAGGGTAGCTGAAACACCCCTAACTGATTTCAAAACAGATTCCCAGATTTAAAGTTATCTGCAGTGCGACATTTGTGCTAAGGAATTAGAGGATAGCAAGGATTCTAACACGGATTCTAACACTCTGCATCTTCTCAGATTCTTACACGGATTTAGAAGATAGCAAGGGGACTTCTCATATCCTCAGGCTTTTGGTTGCTTCCTTTGATTGTTTAATGAAAGTTCTTCATGTTTCTTTTGTCGGTATACTGAAAGGTTACGAAAGAGGTTATTCAAAGAGTTTGGCATGGCTAGGTGCTTCTACAGAAATTCTGATTTGGGCATTGACTAGCTACCTTACAGCATGTCCATCAAGTCTAAAGTTGCAATCTTATGGTCTTCAGTAGTCTATCTCTGTGAGAAATTTGGAGAGGGGAACTCAATAATTTTTTGAATTGGGCAAGAGATTGGTCAAAATTGTGGGGTATTGTTCATTTGCCCATATCCATTTAAAGTACTCTTTTTGTAACTATAGTGCTTCTTTGGTAGATACCAACTGAAGTGCTTTTTTGGACGCTCTCTTGGCTATTTTCTCCTCTTTTCTACTTTTCACTTTTTCAATGCTTCTTATGAATACGCGTGCATGCATTCACACAACATAAGAAATAAGGAGTAATGTCTAAGTAATCATGTATTTCTTTTTTGGAAGAAAGAACTACTTTCATTGAGAAGAAATTAAAGAATACAAGGGCATAAAAATAAAAAAATAAAAAATAAAAAATCAAGCCCACAAAAAACCCTCTAAATGACTAGGTGATCATAAATTGAATGATAGAACAGAGCATACAGATGAGGATCATAACAATGAACGGCAACATGACCAGGAAGAACTCTAATGGCATCTGTAGTTGGATGATAAATGATATCATAGAATTTGAGCACATTCCAACTTAACAAAATTAATAGGTTATACAACATAAAGGTTGAGTTTCAAGACCATTTGTGACCATTAACAGAGTATTATACCAACGTCACACAAGATTCCTGCAGCTGATATGAATCAATGCATGCCCCAAGAACTTAACTCTAAAGCAATCACTCGGTGCCTCAGACGGATATTCCATCATTTGACATGAAAAGGGTTAAAAAGAGGAGAAAACTAAATGATAGTCACGAGTCAACGAAAACACCAACTACCATTTGATTCACTGACATGATAAATCCTTACTAAATTCAAAAATCTCCATGCTAGTACTACACCAGTTTTTTACAAGTTTCCCCCTCATAAGCATTTGTGCAATCGTATTTGTCCACTGGTAGCAGGACTTATTAACTTTAAAATGACGATAATCGAGCGCATGCACCTTCTAGCAAAAACTAAATGGTAAAATGCATAGTTCCAAATACTTGTTATCTAAATGCCTATCTATATAGGAATATCCATTTGTACATAGAATCAAGGGGGGAAACTACAGCTCAATGTGAAGTACAATATCGAGATACACACTGAACCAAAAATTTCTTTGGTCGAATTGGCTAACAAACAGGTCGGGTTAGCTTTCATTCTCCATTTCAATTTATCTCCAGAGGTATTCCATATTCCAATTCAGTCTATTTAATTTACTAAGTTGAACTCGTAAGTACAAAGATTCCTATCCATACTCTGGAGGAGTAGAAATGAGACCAGCATGAATTGGCAATATAGTTTGAACTCGAATGAAAGAAAAAATGGCGTTGAAACCACATTCCATTGAAAATTCTACCCAGTAATAGTACAAGTTCAAATTCCAAATTCAACTTAATTCTCGGAACAGCTGAAAATAGCAAGCTATCCACCCCATATACAAAGAAATACAGAACCGAATAAATCCATCAAATTACAATGTAAAACAAACGAATACCAAGCATTCCATTGAAGTTACCATGGTGATTGTAAACAGGGATCTTCCGCGTTAACTCATCCAATAAAGAAAAGAGTCAAAAGGAACCAAAGACTCGGCGAGCCAGATCGGAGCAAACAAACAAGTACCCACAAAGCTTCAACAGCTGAAATAGCCAAAAACAAAGCCACCAGAGTTGAAGTTCACAAAAGGGTATCAATAAAAACCCCTCAAAAGATCTTCCTCAGCCGCAAACGCTTCCGAGAGAAACGGAACCAAACTCGGAAGAGTTAGATCGGATTGAAACCGTTGATGGGTAAGAAATAAGAAGACCAAATATTGACAAAACAAATACAGAAGATTGAATTGGCAACTTGAAGAAGAAGAAGAACAGAAAAGAAAACAAAGCTGCCTCGAAGTTGTTTTTCTTTCTAATTTTTTGTGGGTTACCCCTATTTTCAAAGCTTCTTCTTCTTCCTTTCTCTCTGTAGAAAAGTGAGATGAGATTGTTTATAAACGAAGGCAAAATAGAAAAGAAAAGAAAAAAAAAAAGGTTGAAGCAGCTTCTCTGGGTATGAAGAGGGTCTCTCTCTCTCTAAGTTTTCTCTCTCTAAAAGTTAAAAATTTTCGTTCTTTATGATTTTTGTTGGGTTTGTGAAATGGTGAGAGCTCAGCTGGCGCTGGTTCAACATTCGTGGCCTCCACATACTGTATGTCTCAATTACTCATAATTATGCTCTTAAACCGACATTAGAGAGCTAATCAAGGACCCTACGGTCTTTGCCCATCTTTTTCCATTTATTTACGCCATTTGCCATCGCAGTTTCTTTTAAACTTTTTACTGCCCCGTGATTGGCCGTTTTACCTTTTCAAATTACCAATGCACAATTACTTCTCTAATTAATTTTCAATCCATACCGATAATTGGTTATTTCTTTATAAATATAGCTATTTTGATGTGAGGATGGAAATGTTGGGAATGCAAACAAAGTTTAATATTTATTAGATACAGAGAAAATCAAGATTTTGTAAGTTAGAGGATAATTATTTATATTCGTATGTCTTAAATCACTATTTGATCTAAAAGTTTAAGCTAATAGGTGAAGATAAACTCTATATTATTATACCAATTAACATTCCCTCACTCGTGGATTTAAAATAGATAGAAGACCCAGCAAATAAAAATCAATATTAATTGAATATGAAATATCATTGCAAGGATGACACACCGAACCTCTTTAGACACTTGCTTTAATATCATTTTAAATTGTTGATTGGCCCAAAAATATAAACTAATAAGTGGAAGTAAATTTAATATTATATCAATAAATAATATGTTTTTTTATTTTTATTTTTATTTTTTTTTTGGTGAGAAATGAAAAGTAAAGCCATTAAGATATGCTTTGTTTAAATTTACATGATTATAAGTGTGTGGCTCCCTTTTGTTGTTGTAAAATTTTTGAATAACTTGGTTCGTGAATCATCTCATGTGGATTAATGGAATCCGAAACTCTAAAGTGTATAGTATATAGAATGTGCATACTTAATTTCTTAGTTTTGTGGTATTTACTTTTTAATGATTGGTTTTGTTATAATTACCATCATTGCTTAATATATTTTTGGTTAGAATACCTTGAATCTATCGTGTGGTGCTTGAAACGATCAAATACAAGATCAGCAAGTCAAGGTGTAGGGGAAGCACCCTAGTGAGGGGTCAGGGGCAACACACTTGAAACCTGAATAGAATTTGTATTTAGCATATTTAATTATTTATGGCTTTTTACGATTATGACCATAGGATCTAGAGAATTGTACTATATAAACTTTCTAACCCTAAAAGCGTCACTATTATGTATTTTACATTCTCTCTAATAAAATTGTTCTCTTTATGCCTTGTGAAAGTAGCTAACATGTACACTATTAATGAACCATGTAAACGGTTCTTTATTCTTTTACATTTAATGTATTATTTGTTTGTCGATTCTGCAACAATCTAGTAATTCGTGTGGCTCCAATACATGCTTGTGACAATGTTTTAATACATGTTTCTTTATATTTGTGAATGTCCGAATAAATTAAAAATCTAGTTAATGCATTTTAAAGGTTAGAATTTAGTTTTTATAGTTTGTTAAAACTTTAAAACAATTGTTATAGTTTGTTAAAATTCTCATAAATAGTTACTACTCTATAAATTATTTATGAGAGGTTTATGAAACTATAGGACTAAATTCTAACGTTTTCAAACTATATAGTAAGTTTTATGTAAATTAAAAGATAATTTAAAATTGAATGGAATTTGGGAAGGGGAATATTTGACGTCACTCCAATCTGATGCCGACTAATTATGTGTTGGCGCCTTGATACTCGGGGCGGTAAGAATAAGATCTCGTTGCTAATAATTTACTCTATAGTTATGCGTAACACATTTTTCTCTAAATGTTTTTTTTGTTTTTTCCTTTTTTCTTTCTATTAAAAAGAAAAATTCACTTGTGCAATATTCTTTTAAGGTAAAAATTAGTCAATCTTCGAATTACCTATTGATGTATTTGGTAGACAATTTAGATCATGATGCATGTGTCTGATAGATTATATTTTTTAAAACTGGATTTTTTATGTTTTCGATGTATAAACGTTTTGAATTTGAAATTTTTTAATGTAGAAGCATGTTAAAAAATAAAAATATTAATTGATTTAAGGATGGTTTGAATTAACTTAAAAGATAAACATTTTTCAAAAATTTATTTTCATTTAAACACTTTTTATGAGAAAATGTTTAAAATAAAGACACAAATGACTTTCAAAATTTATTTTTAGTGGTTGTTAAACATCTGTATTTCTTTCAAAATGACTTATTTTTTAAATTAAACACTTGAAAAGTATTTCAAACACACCTTTAGTATTTCACATTTCATGTTATAAATTCAATTTTTTTTGTTAAATTTAAACATGTAATATTATAAATTATATGCGTATACAATTACGAATATAAATCATGTTTAGAAATAAATTAATAATAGTTTATATTCAACCTAATATTTAGTGGATAACACCGACTAATTTTTATGGTTTATAAATATATTATGAAATGCATTTGGAATAATTGTTTAAATTAGAATTCAATTTATGCATATGCCATTAAACATGAATTACAACTCTATTTTTTAATTTTTTTGTATTTTTTAAGAGAATTTAATTTATTGAATTTAAATTTATGTTTTCAGATCGTCTTCTAAATAAGTTATAAAGTTATCAATTTAATCCACATGCCATTAGTTGGGATCGAGTTGGAAAAAAAAAAACTAACCATATATTTTTTTTTTAACTCTGTGGCGTGTGAGAGCGAGAATTTGAACATTTGATCCCTAATTTAAAAACGGTCGTTTTCAAATATAACAAAATGAGCCAACTTATTTTTAAATATACAAAATGCCTATATCTATCAGTGTTAGACACAAATGTTATTTGTTATATTTAAAATATTTTTAATAATTTTATCCTTTAAAACGGATTAAAATTTGTGTATTTATTTACTAGTTTGATTAGGCTCAAATGGGCAACTCAATGTGATGGTTGCAAATGTAATTTTATTTATAAATTAAATAGGTAGTTAGTTATTTTATTTTATTTATTTATTTTTTTTTTTTGAAAAAGAGGTAGTTACGTAGTTGAGTTTTTAAACTATATTAATAATATAATCATGCATTATCTAAATTGAAGAGGCTTGAGTTGTTTGAATATTCAACATTTTCAAATTTGCAAGCAAAGTGTGAAAAGTAGTATTAATCCACACAAATCTATTAACAATTTTAAAGTCGAGTTTCTTTAGTCATTAGTCTAACAATTTAGGCTACTACAATATGAATGTACAAAAACTATAATGGGCTTGAAGAAACATTGGCGATACGGAGGTGCTAATTAATTTTATATATATAATTTCAGACATTTATTAGTTGTGTGTACTTAAAATACAGGTTTGAAACCATTAGATATATGTGGTGTGATAATGCAAATTTCAGGTTTGAATATTGTTTGGGATAAATTACAAGTTGCATATAAGGTGTCTTAATGACCTTTATTATTATTATTATTATTATTATTCTTTTCAAATATGTATAGTTGACTAAAAAACATCAATAATATTGTTATAGTTGACAACTGAACAATATCAATAAAAAATATAATGATGGGTAATGCATGTCAACGAACACATAGTATTGTTGATAGTCCAAAAACATCAACAAAGAGTGTATGGTTGATAGATAAAAATTGTCCACATTTCCTTCATTGATGGCCAAAAAGTGTCAACAAAGAAAGTAAAGTTGACGATTCTGGAGAACAATTGATGACCAAAAAATGACAATATTAGCCTAAGATGACAGCAAAAAATATGTAGATCAAAAGATTATAGTTGACAGGTTCTAAAAAAAAGTTGACGGCCAAAATACATCAACATTATCTTTGTTGGCAAACAAAGAGCGTCAACGAGGAATTATAGTTGACGTTTTTTGGTCAACTTAAACCTTTTCATTGAGGTTGTTTTAATAGTTTACATTGGCATTATTGACATTGGAAAAAAAAAAACGTCTAACTATAGTAACAGTTGACATTTTTTTTAACGTCAACAAAAGTTAAATTTATAGTAATGCCGGAACGTGATAATGAATCATTAGTAAGAGTCATGTTACTAAATTTGTGAATTTTACTAATACGTTTGGATAATTTATTGTCACTTTTGATATCCAAAGAGTTCAAAAACATCTAACAAGCTCAAAGAAGGAGCATGTTATGTATTGTATTGTAACATGCAATGTATCATAATATGAGCAAACATGATATGGTAAGTGGACCCCTTACAAAATCTTTAGATAATATCAATTTGCTTGAATTAGTTTGATATTACAATCCTTCATGAGCCAAGGTTTCATCCCATTGGCTAGCTACCTCAACTTGAGATATGTCCATTCATAAAATAAGCCTTTTTTTTTTTTTTCTTTTTTCCCTTTTACTTTATTCTTACTTTTCAATTTGTTGAAGTGTGGTTTATGAGTTGTTAACTATTTGTGGGTTGTTGTGACAAGAAATATCTCTTTGCTTTATTATGTAGTCGAGAGTAAATTACTTGTAAAATTTTCTTCCCATATAACCATGGTTTATTTAATAAAAAAGTAAATCATTTATTTGCTATAGCTATACGAATTTATTGTTGATCATAAAATTTATGGTTTGAATCCTCCGGTTAGTGAAAAAATATATATATATATATATATAACTTAGAACATAAATTATCTGATTCTAGAGAAAGAATAATTTATAATTATTTAGGTTTGAATATCATTTTGGTTCTACTATTTTGATATTTGTTTAATTTTAGTTCATATACTCTTAAGTGTCCAATTTTAGTCTTTGTATTTTTTATAAATCTTAAATTTAATTATTCAAAGTTAATTTTTGTTGAAATTGGCTAAATATCAATAATAATTTTCATGCAAGGACATATAATGTGAATATGTTTTCAAAATTTAGAATGAAGATGCTAATAAACAACACTTTTTTATTAAAAAAAAAAAACCAACAATAAATAAGTAGGAGAGACAAAATTTAAGATTTATTGAAAGTACATGAATTAAAATTAGACATTTGAAAGTACGAGAACTAAAATTGAATGAATTTCAAATACATGGACCAAAATAGTATTTAACCTATTATTTATGATTTATGATGATCTAATGAAATTATCATCATAAAGAAAAATCATTAATTTTAAGCAACCGTCTTATATGAATAATCTAAAACTATATAGAAATTATTTGCATCTTCATAGTTAAAAAATGTTTTCACATCTTAGAGAGAAAAAAAAAAAAAAAAAAAAACTCACTCGAGCACTGCACAACTGTGTCTATGTATATATTCGATCAAGAGTTGAAAGGTTAAAATCTTTCCACAATATCAGTGCAAAAGAGCCAAAGATGATTAGGCTTTTTCACAAAGTTAGTTTAGAACTATTGGCCTAGAGCCTTGATGTCGCTCGCTAGTTTGTATTTGTTCACCTAGACATTTGTAACACCTATCAAGTAACATATGTTATCAATGCTTGTATGGACAAATATCTAAACTCGTTTATATTAATATCAAATTTTTAGCCAAAGTGAGTGTTGTTTAATGGTGATTAACATGCAATACTTCTATTGAGATCGAAGATTCTAATTCTCGATCTCCATCGTTATATGAAAAAAATATTATATTTTCAAATCATTTTAGATTTCAAGTCAATGATTAATAAAAAAAATTATCAATTTGACCTACAATAGTTTTGGATGACTTAAAATAAAATATTTAAAAATTTAAAAAATCAAATAGAGGATTTCAAAATTTGAGTTAAAAGAAAAGGTTTGCATCCCACCACAAATGCTCTGTTTGATTGCAATATGTTTTTTTTTTATTTTTTATTTTATTTTATTTTTTATTGACTTCAGACTCTAAGCAACTTCAAATAATATTTTATTGTTCATTATCACATGAAAAAAATTTATCCAAATCTGAAATGATTTTAAATTATATTCTTATTATTTTAAAAAGTAGTTAAATTATAAAAGTTACTCATATAAATTTTGTGATTTTTTCTATTAATGCTGTTAATTTTAAAACAAATTATAAAAATATTCTAATTTTTAAACTTATTTAGAAAATATAGTTGTTTTGTAGCCTCTTGTTTTTTTTTTTTTTTTTTTTTAAAAAAAACGAGGATATAATTTCTGCATAGATATTTGTTTTTTTTAAAATATGAGGTATTAGAAAAAAAATTTTAAATACGAGATTGTTGCTTAAAATTATAATTTCTTTTTATGAAGATAATTTCATTGTACAATAATTAGGTAAAGTGGTCATTACACCCTTATATGGCTCTCATACAATCTAAAAACGAGGCAATATGAAAAAAGGTAGCTATAAGTTAAATAAATCAAAATGAAATAAACTTCTTTTTACTAAGCACATGCTAGGTCATGTATAAGAAGATCAAACGTATATTGATATTGGATCACTACATGTGTAGCTAACCCAGATACGCAAAATTTATCTTTGCTAGTTCACCACAGACCAATAATGATCAACTATATTGAAAGAAAACTTTGAAATGTTCCAATTTACAAGATAAAATATTAATTTAATTGGATACAATTAATTACATGATTTATAGTAAAGTTTATTCGAATAAGATTCAAATTATATATATATATAATTTATTGTTGATAATTAATTTATTTGAATATGATTCAAACAATTCATTATTTATTTAAATGAAATCCATATAAATAAATAAAAGTGAATTAATTAATTAATTTGAATTGGATTCAAATAATTAATTATTTAATTTAGATAAAGTTCAAATTAAAGATTCTGCAGAAAATAAATATTTGAATATGATTTAAATATTTTAAACCATTTAATAGATATTATTTGGGTAGATATTTATTAATATGAGATATTATTAAATATTTAATTTAAAATCTCTGTAAAAATCCATAATGTTCTATTGGCTCTTGGGAGCTCTAAATTTTTAGAGAAGGGTTTTCTAACAAATTATTGTTTCTCCTAAAAAATTATTCTTCCACATTTACTCTCATCTTTCAAGAGCGGTTCCCACAAATCGGGTACTTGCCAGAGTCATAACAAGGAAGATCTTCTTGAAAAGAAAGACTTCGAGGAGGAAGCTACCTATTTGAGGAGGAGATTTTATTGCGGTTACATTTCGGCAACAATATGATGCTTAACATTTTCTTTATTTTTGTATTGTTTAAATTTTTTCAAGAAATCAAAGAACACGATCACATGCTTCCGTCGAGATTCAATTCCTTCAGATCCAC
Organism: Citrullus mucosospermus; assembly: GCA_030954485.1. Classification (NCBI taxonomy): domain Eukaryota; kingdom Viridiplantae; phylum Streptophyta; class Magnoliopsida; order Cucurbitales; family Cucurbitaceae; genus Citrullus; species Citrullus mucosospermus. The sequence continues at coordinate 28,988,369 of CM062057.1, forward strand.
AATGTAATAATTTTCTTGTTTGGTTGTGTGCTTGTTGAGGCTAATATGGCCACATTGGCTTTGTAATTGGTGAATGCTTTGCTTTTCTCAAAGTTTTCAAGTAATTTATTAAGTGTCAAATTCAAATATTTAAATTTGTTTATTCATTTCAAACTTTTCTCATTCAAAAATAATAATTTAACATCATTTCTCAACGAAGGATCAACATAAATCTTTTAGAAGAGGATTATTATCATATCCACTAAACTATGCTCAAATTAGTTGAAATATGAAACTTTAAAATTATATTAAATGCAACCCCATAAGTTAACTATAAGGGCAAGAAAAAAAGAAAAAAAAAAGGTGTGGAAAGGTTCATGATTCTCTGCCGAATAGGGCAGTTTGTTCGTAATCATAACGTTGAGTACATTATTTATCTTCTTTGAAAATCTTGGAATTTTTTTTTTCTAGTTGACATTTTTTTTCTAAATCTATCAAGTACTTTTCACATCGTATTTGCAAAGGCAGTTCCCTCCTGTGTTGCACCTATGATGCTGCTTTGTGGGTCTAGTTCATGAAACTCATCGGAGAGCCCAATACCGTAGTGGTTGTGGGCCCCCACAACAAGAATAAGATAAGTACGTCACAAAAAAAAAAGGAAAAAAAGGAAAAACATCATGTGAAGCTTACAATTTTATCAATTTAAACCTTAAATTTTCTTAATTTCATTAATTTACACTCTCCTTTAGATTTCATAAAAAACTGTTAGGTTTAACTAACAATTATATTATTAAACTCTTAAATTGTCATATGCGACTCAATTTAGCCATTTATTTATTAAAATTACCATTAAAAATCATGAATGCATCAATCTTTACACATGCTTTACACATGTGTTAGACTTCTTCGAATGTCAACCTAATAAAATAGACGATTAAAATTGATGCATGCCCAAATTTCAAAATAAAAATTGACTAAGGCCTAAATTTATTTGATTAGGAAAGTTTAGAGGTTCCATCGATAAACTAAAGGGAAATTATTTTAAACGACAAAACTACTAAAAATATTAAAAAATAATAGTAAATTATTACAGTCTATCGGGGTCCACTGTGAACTATCATAGATAAAATGTGAAATTTTACTATATTTGTAAATATTTTGGTTCATTTTCCTATATTTGAAAACAATCCTAAACCAAACCCTTTTTATTTTTCAACGCCATTTATGATTCATTAAGGTTAAATTATGAATTTGATCTTTGTAACTTAAAAAAGGTTTGAATTTAGTTAATTTAGTTTATAACTAAAATTTAGTATTTATGGTTTGATAAAATTCTCAAACTTAGACTATTTACGAGGTTTTATCACATATTTACGAGGTTTTATCACACCCTAAGAACAAAATTATAATTTCGTCTATTATAAATTGATCTAGTGGTAAATAATGAACATGGTTTAATAAAAAGTTAAGGAATCATGAATATCAT